>CM077121.1:14420000-17157500 GCA_039645545.1 Dendrolimus houi | reverse complement strand
TGCTCAGTGCCCGGCGGATGCATTTTCATATCACGATTTGATTTTCCTCTCTTATAATCTGCATCCGCCGAAAGCCAAACCTGACTTTGGGCTTGGCTTTCGGCGCAACTTTGGTGGTATGGACCTGGACGCTCTTCTTCTTCTTCTTCTTCGAATGAAGTTTTTTTCTTTCTTTCTTAAGGACACCCAGGAAGTCGACTGGTCAGGGGTCCTCAATGTATCAGCTATTGATGAGAAGGTGCATACGTTTCATGCAGCTCTGATAAAGCTGTACGATACTCATGCGCCTCTACGCCGTATCAAGCTTCAAGCATCTGCCAGAACCGTGGCTCACAGCCGATATTAGATTACTAATGTATAAGAAGTCTAAGGCTAAAACTAGGTATAAAATTAAACCAACAGAGGAAAACAAAACGGCCTTTGTCATGATTCATAATCGCTGCAATAGGACGCTCAACGCCGTTACATCCATGAATCAGTTGAAAACGATAATCCAGCCAAAGTTTGGAAATTTCTTCGTACTTTATGAGTTGGCAAACAAGCAGACTGTCCAATTTCTAAAATATTCAACATCGATGATTTAAATCGACATTTCACAACCATTCTGACTTTGACATAGTAACTAAGTCTGACACTTTAAACAAAATCACTTTTATGCCAACACCCAAACATTCTCCTTTTCTTCTTAGTCGATTCACTGATAGTGATGTTGAAAAAGCAGCAAAATCCATTACATCTAATGCTGTCGGCAGCGATGGCATCAGTCGCAATATGGTCTTACCCATACTGGATGTCATTAATCCTATCCTTACTCCTATCCTTAATTCTTCTATTACCTCTGGTGTTTTCCCTACTGCCTGGAAGGAAGCCCAGGTCATTCCTCTTCCAAAAAAACCAAATCCTACCTTAATTTCTCATTTCCGTCCTATTTCTATACTCCCCTTCCTTTATAAAGTCTTTGAATGTCTAGTTCATCAATAGTTAAGTTTCTTCCTGAACCGTAATTTCCTCTTAAATCCTTATCAATCCGGATTCCGTCCTGGCCATAGTACAACCACAGCCCTCGTCCAAATCACTGACGACATCCGGCATGGCATGGATAACGGTCTGCTGGCTGTTTTATCGCTGCTGATTTCAGCAGTGCCTTCAAAACTGTAAATTTTGAATTGTTGCTTAGGGTTCTAAGCTCTATTAACATATCTCCTACAGTAATCGACTGGTTTCATAGTTACCTGTACGGTCGCCGGCAGCGGATTCGAGTCGATGACGACTATTCGTCATGGCGTGATCTCTGCTGGCGTTCCTCAGGGCGGCGTTTTATCTCCCTTATTATTCACGATTTTTATAAATTCAATCTCTAATCAAGTTACTTCTTCCTACCATCTTTATGCAGACGATTTACAAATCTATACACAATCACCTGTTGCGACATTACAAGATGCAGTCTTGACAATAAACTCCGACATCGATCACATAACGCAATGGAGTAAATCATATGGACTACAAGTAAATCCCGAGAAAACTCAGCTAATTATCATAGATAGTTCACGGATGCTGTGTAGAATTGACTGGACCTGCTTACCAAATTTCATATTTAATGGTACACATATCCCGGTTAGTGAGAAAGTAAAAAATCTAGGAGTCATATTTGATAAGGAGCTATCTTGGGGACCCCACATAACCGAATTGAGACTACGTCTCTTCCTCTCTTCGAAATCCCTCGGGAGGTTGAAAAACTTCCTGCCCATAGCCACCAAAGTTAAGCTTGCAGAGTCCTTACTACTCCCCATTCTTGATTATGCTGACGCCAGCTATATTGATTTGACTCAAGAGCAACTTAATAAACTTGAGCGCCTCCAAAATTTTTGTATAAGGTTCATATTTGGGTTACGCAAATATGACCACGTCTCTGAGTTTCGTAAAAAACTCAAGTGGTTGCCAATTCGTTTTCGCCGGAATACTCATATTCTTTCACTACTTTACAGTGTGTTGTTTATCCCCACAACCCCGTATTATCTCAAAGAACGCTTTGAATTCATCTCTTCTTCTCACAATTAACGACCTTCTACGAATCTTAAACTTAATACTCCCAAACATTATTCATCTTTTTACAATAATTCTTTTACTGTACAGGCTATTCGATTCTGGAATGAGCTGTTACTGTTAGACAAGCTAAATCACTAACAATATTTAAGAATATAACAAAAAGCACTACCTGCAACATAGTGGTATTTGATATTTTTACGTACATTTCTGTATATATATATATATGTATATATTTATGCATGTAATATCAGCAGGTGTATTTATATATGTCTATTAAGTATAATTTTACTTATATAATATTTTACATATTTATATGTTTATAAATGAATAAAATATATGTAAGTAACCGCTTATCCTCTAATATTTATGTATACCACCTTTGACCAATATAATCTGTTTTATTCCTGTCACGGGTTGTCTGGAAGAGATCGCTTTTAGCGATAAGACCGCCCATTGTGCACATTTAGAATATTTTTAGGCTATAAGGTTTACTGTAATGGTGTACAATAAAGTGTTATCTATCTATCTATCATATGATTTCGAATTCTGTCTTTTCATGCATGCCCCACTTAGGTACCTACATTTTCTGACTAAACAGGTATGTTAATATAATTTTACCTATCACGTGTTGAATGTGCTTTAGAGAAACGTGGCGGGTATATCGTCCATCATCATCTAAAATCAGAGGCCCCTGTATAGAAGTAATACGTTAAGGACTGCTATTTAATTCTATATAAATTCATGTTTAGCTCACAGCTGCCTCGCCCCTATCGGCTGCCGCATACATGGGTGGGTTTGGACCTCTAACGTTACCCGGAGGAGCTGCAGGTCTAGCGTTCATCAAAACTAAGTTAGCAGATGACTTTGCAAAAAACAGACCAGATATTGAACTTGTAATGGGAGCTGGCTCGTTGGCTGGAGATCTATTTGGAACATTACGAACCTTACTTGGTATGCCAATTTTATATGAATAGTAAAACTTTCAACGCGGTTTCGATTGCTTCAAACTTTGTATCTCATTCCACAGAAACTGCATTTGCGTAGTCAACAGACATATAGACCAAACTAGAATTTACTCCGCGGGTTAAACTATTTTTTTATGTTTCCTTATAGGCAAACTGGCACACGGGTCCACTTCATGGCAAGTGGCTACCGTCGCCCATGGACATCTGCAACACTAAGGGGCCGATGCGTTGCCTACCTCATTGTGACTTTAAATATCTGTTTACGCCCTTTTTGAAGAGCCCCATATTGTAGCGCTCTGGGAAAACCGCGGAATTCCACAGTATGGCATAAAGAGCGAGCGCCACGTACAGTGGATAACTTCCAGGTGTCAAGGAAGTGTGGATGAACTCTAGTGCGTAACTCTTATTTAAAGAGCAGGCGTTAATACAGGTTACATTGTATAACATTTTTATGTTAGTGCTATTTGCCCCGGAAGATTCACCTCATTTTATATCACAAACTATCCCATGTCCCGGCATGAAAAGTATTATGTTCATTTTCGGTATTAAAACTACATTTAAACAAAATTACAGCAAAACCAATCCAGTACTTCTAGTAGTTTTTCCGTGAAAGCTTAACAAATCGAGTTACTATCGCATTTTTTTATAGATGATAAATTTTATATCTATAATCTTGAGAAATTATTGGTCTCCCATACAAACTTTCATCCTCTATTTGAACCCTTTCTAGTTTAATTTATCTGTCCATCGTCTATCTTCAAAATCTTTAAACTACATTAACGATAAAAATGAGCAAAATGTCAAAAAGATTAAAATGACAAAAATTACCAAAATTACAAAAAACGACCAAAATGTCCAAAACGACCAAATTGACCAAAATATATAAAATGACCAAATTGACCGAAATGACAAAAATGTCCAAAATGATCAAAATGACCAAAATATCCAAAAAGACCAAAATGACGAAAATGCCAAATTACCAAAAAAACAAAACTGATTCTACTTTCTGGGATAACCTTTACATAAATCTATCCCATTATTCGGGATAAAAAATATCCCTTGTCCATCCTCGGTATTAAAATTATAATACATATACACCGAATTTCAGCCAAATCAGTCCAACAGTTTTTCGTAAAAGCATAACAAACTGAGAGACAAATATATTTTTATCCCGGAAACTATCCCATTTTTCGAAATAAAGTCTATTGCCGGCATAATATATATATTAGGGTAAATAGAATATAAAATTACTGTTATCTGTGGAGGCTTATTATTAGCTTTTCTTAATTTAGTTTATTTTAGTTATTGTTAATGATAGCTGTTAGCCCCCCAAATAAAACAAAATAAAATTAAATAAAATAATAATTTTACAAGTGACACGGGTTTGCTAGACACCTTAAGAAAATTCTCACCAAATATGAGCTCTTCATTTCAATAGGAAGGTCCTCCTCCGCATTAGTTTTCGATTTTTTCCTTAGTCCAATAGAAAATAAAATCATATCTCCGTTAGTATTTGAATTAGCAGCATAATTCAGTATACTTCTTTTATAGGAAATCAAACGCTCTACAAAAAAGGTCTTTTACATTTTTATCGTAAATGCCACCATTCACTTCATTTTATATCGCAAACTATCCCATCTCCCGGGATAAAAAGTATCGTCCATTTTCGATATTAAAACTACATATGCATAAAATTACAGCAAAACCGATCCAATACTCAAGTAGTTTTCCGTGAATAGAAAAATGTTTTTTATTTACTTACACCCAGCTGCCAGCGCCCGTGATTTCAGCAGTTAACTTGTCCAAACCACATGAGTCGTCGATCCATGAGTAAAGCTCCTCCATGCCAAGCATATATAATTTCTTAATAATAATATGGAAATATATGTTGATTTTTAATCCTGTATTGCTATTGTATATTATATCTGATAAATTTAGTCGTATTTAACAGAAATACTTATGTATTGTGTAGGTATAACCGACAAGTGGTACTGGGAGGTTTATGGAACTTTACCACCTAAAGTTAGACAAAGAACTTTTGCTATGAACCCGGTGTTAATAAGACCACGGAGCGTGGGTAGACTGATGTTAAGGAGCGCAAATTTTTCAGATCACCCAAAAATTAAACTTAATTACTTTGATGATATTCATGATTTGCTGACTTTGATTGAAGGAGTTCGTTTGGTAAGTTCCTTTTTTGGTGTCTACTCCAATTTTATCTGTATTATTTAATTTTTAGCAAAAAAGTTAATTCTTAGTGTATATTCCCGAATCGGTTCGTCATAATATTTTTTCGGAGGTGCTATTACTACCTGAGATTCGCCCCGGTCACCCCAACGTGGAGAATCCCACGACCCCCTCATAGAGTGGTAAGTTCTCAATCGGATTTCCAGTCATAAAAAAGGTGACATGGCTTCATGTGCGATGTGTCAAGATCTCTCGGTTGTAAGCTTTAAATCCATATCCAAAAACCATATAATGCGTAAAAAGAGGATAATTTTGTTTTTCATTTTATTGCACGAGTTCAGCAGACAGCCAGACGGCCTACTTGACGGAAAGAGGTTACCATCGTCTATTGGCATTTGCAACACCAAAGGTGCTACAAATGCGCTGCTGCTCTCTTAAGGGAGACTGGAACCTGGTCACTAATGCCGGAAAACAACTCAAGGTTGTTATGGCGAAATACTTTAAACCAGAGGTGGTAGCCATCCACTCGGGCAAACACCCTACCACCTGGCTGTAGGTTGTTTTGTCGCCTCTTACGACAGGCCTCCTGGCCGCAGGAAATTGTATTCTTTTTCCGTTCCTGCACGGATAAAAATTTATTTATCCGTAATTATTTATTTTATATTACTATCATAAGATATAAAAATTATCCCCTTATTACCCCGCCACAAAAATAGACTTATTGAAAATTTCATAATAATCGAACTGGATCATAATTTTTTATTAAGACAATGAAATTTAAAGTGTTTCCTCTCCCACAGGTAGAAAAAGTAATCGGAACAAAAGCATTCCAACACTACGGCACGCGGTTACACGACACGCCTTTTCCGGGTTGTGAAAGGCTAGACTTCGATTCGGATGAGTATTGGAAATGTGCTATCATGCAAACATCCATTACACTAGACCACCAGGTAAAAGTAATTATTTAAATGAACGCGATCCATTTTATAGGTATACTAGCGCTCTTTTATGAAGGGTTCTGGGCTCCAAAATCAGGGGTTTTTCTTTCACGCGTTTTGTCTTGGTTGCCAAATTATAGAGATGGCAACCCTATTTGATAACTCACTTAATGACAATCAAGGCTTGGAAACCGGTAAATAAAGTCGAATCGGTTACAGCCTAAATACATAGGAACTTTTATTTTCGGTTTTGTTCCCACTTTAAGCTCAATCAACCGATTTTTAGTAACAAAAGTTCGTTAAATAAGTTAAATATAAAACTTATTTAACGAACTTTTGTATTTGATACGTCCTTTTCTCACGGAATAAGCCGGTTAATTCAGGTTTATATTTACACTCCCCTTTAAGGTTTACACTCCGAACGGAATATTTTTAAAGAAACCGGTTATAACCGATTAAAACCGGTTCCAAGCCTTCATGATAATATTAGTAATACATAATATTTAAATTTTCTCTTAGCCGTCCCAACGAACTTTTAGAAATTTAAAAAATATATATTTTCATGTATTTCACACGATAAGTATACCTACCTGTTTGTAGTTCTGATACTTTTTTTTTATCGTACCCACATCTCCAGCCCGACTAGCTCCCAAAATAAACGGCTTTAGTACACAATCAGGCAGACATATTTAATTTTCTTTTCAAATAACTACGTCCCATTTTATTTTAGGTGGGCACATGTAAGATGACGCCGGCCGGCGATCCCACTGGTGTTGTATCGCCAAGACTAACCGTACACGGAATAAAAGGTCTTCGAATAGCGGATGCTTCAATAATGCCTAAAATACCGGGCTCTCACACACACGCTCCCGTAGTCATGATCGCCGAAAAAGCTGCCGACTTGATAAAAGAAGACTGGGGAGTACTGCCTGAAAAGACGTAATAGGTGTTAAGCCCGATGAATTGGTTTCTGCAATACATGATGATGCAGAGCTAACTGCAAATCACTTGTTAAAGCAAGGAATTATGGACATTGTGGGTTATTTCCAACTGATGTTAGTACTAACGTCAGTTGGAAATAACCCACAATGATTCCACCCACTAACGCGATGTAACACGAAAAGTAATTTTGTATAAAATAAAAGTAATTAAAAATAGATATATTTTTATTATTATATTCATAATTATATTTATAATAATATTGAATTGACATATGTAGATAATAAGATTACATTAAAATACTGTTTGGAAGCTATACACATATAATTTGGGGTGTTTTTGTCTGTTTAAAAATCACGGACAGACTATAAAGTATCTGATCAATAGATTTTAATGACACTTCACTTCCTGCTTTATTTTCTAATGTGTTTGTATAGTGTGTGTCGGATTGGAAATATTTTTTTCTTTATTTCTTTCTAATGTATAATTAATAATATATTATGTATGTGTAATTACTGAATAAACTAATATGGGTAGTATAACAATAAATAATACAAAGCAATGTGTTAAACATTTACTCACTACATAATAAAACAATTTCTTCTACTTAACATTATGATCAAATACAATAAGCAAAATTAATCAGGAGATTGACCAGTTTTCGTTTTTCTATTAAGCTTTCTATAAAGGAAAGAAAATCGCTTTTGAATCTCCCTCCATTTTGTTGGCCTCATTTGTGGAGTAGCTGTATAAGCCCACATTTTCTTTTTTCTTAATAGAATCTGAAATATAGCAACAAATTGCTTGAACAGTGACCTAATTAAACAATTCCCAATCTAAAGTAAAAGAGAATGACATTTGTTATGATTTCAATTACTCATACATACATACATAAAATAATGATCAATAATAAAACATCATAAAGAATAAATGTTGGTACCACATGGGGTTTTTTAGAGTTAAATATTTTTCTGATTGATTACCATTCCAAGTATTCTTTGTCTTATGCTTTTGAGTCCAGTACACACTTATATTCTTTTTCCATGCCCTTAATACCTTTTCTCCATTACTTCACATGATGTTTCAAATTATTCATTGTATAACCATTGCCATACATAATTATCATCTCTCAATATGACAAGACAGCAATTCTTGGGCCTAGTCACATTACCAGGGCATGGAGGAGATGACCTAGTTACATAAAGACCTTGTTTTCATCATAACTAATTCCCTTAAATTAATATTCTTCATCTTATATTAAATGACAGGACAAAACAAGATAATATCAATAGAAATGTAACTCGGAATTTTGTGATCAATTGAAAAAAGTAGTCTTAGCCTACAAAAATACAATAGATTTATGAAGCTGGAAATTAAGTTTACATACATGATATTCTTTGCCACTAACTCCCCTGATCCAGGATGGGACAGTATATAATGTTTTGACAGGATGCACATTGCCAGTTCCCAATATATCTATATAATCATTCTGACCAAATAGTGCTTTGCGTTCTGACCAAGCATTTGATGGCCTGGAAAAATTAAAACTTTACTTCTTAAAAACAAAATTAATGCAAAAAGTGCCTCATTTGTCCATGCATCATAATATTAAGTCACACATGTTGCCATCTCTAGGAGTAGCAGGTATTTGGTAGTGAAATAGTGAATGTGGTTTCCATCTTATTAAGAAGAATACTTAATTCATAAAAACTTGTGCTAAACCAGCCCTAATAATAATTAAATTTGCAGCTATGAATTCTACATTGTAAAGCAACATATGGAATACAAGTCACATATTTTGAAGTTGTGTAATTCCAAAACCTCTTAAACAAATGAAAAGTAAATAAATGAATGAAATGAAAAGGAAAAAATATATGCTTTTAGGAGTAATAACAGTTTTCAGTCTGCACACAGTCTCAATCATAGATAATACACTATATATATATATATATATCATTCTACTGGTTTAACCATGATAAAATTGTGAGTTATTTATATTCAAGTATCTATTAGAATTTAAAGAATAAATAATAACCTGTATTCTGGCATAGGTAGAGCTAGACCCTGTGATCTTGGTAATAAACCACCACTCCATAGCTTTTCCTTGTAACCATATCTAGCTATAACTCGAGTTTTATCTGCATGATATCTAGTCCTGAAAATATGGAATTAAAATTTATAGTAAAGGTTCAACCAAAATCAAAATGGTTTACCTAAATTTTGGATCAACTTGATCTCAAGTCTGCTTTTACTCTTATCTACCTAGAAATAAATTACATCATCCATATACCAGTTGTTATGGTGGCATACTCCACACCAGGGACCCAATTCTGCTATTACTATCTCATCAAAATCATCGGACACTGTTGTCACAATTGTTGATTTGCCTGATTTCAGTATTCTGTTAATTTCTATGGTGTGCCCATGGCACTTTATCTTTATAAATATTTATAAGTAAAAATTCGTGAAATAAATGTTTGCTAGCTTTTCTATATTCACTTAGGCTAACGTCATTTCTGCTAATGGTAATATAATTTTTTTTTTACTAATATTTTGCTGCAACAATATTGTGGATTTAATAAAATAATATTTTTTACACTATCGCAATGTAATGATACTTTGAATATCTTTGCAATGCCAAGGTATTGAAATAGCGGTATTGAGGGGTGCACTTTTACACAGAGTAGTATGAGATTAAGGAAAATTGAGTGTAGGGATATACATACGCCTTATATATAGACACTAGACCTGTTATTTGGGCTAGAATACATGTTTTTAGGGTCCACCAACAAGTTTTGAATTAATAATGGGAAAAACAAAAATATGTTTGATAAATAAGGTTATGAAACTTTTGTTTCTGCTCAATATAAACACTAAAACTGTTTTTGAGTTAATTAAACAAGTATTGAATTAGTTTATTTATTTTTAAATACGAAAATAGTTTTTTTTGCTTACATATTGCGACAATGGTTACAGATTGGTTGTGATACTCGCTAACCACTGCCATGGCACGCTCGCTTGGGTTGTAGGCTTTAGTCGAAAGTTGCGACCACTGACTAGAATGGTGACTTGGATTAGGTTATGTTAGACTTTAAACCAAAACGCCAGAACAGACTGGTCACCATCGTCGCGATATAACAAAACAAACGGATGAAAAAAATTTGTTATCTCAAGAACTACATATCTCCTAGACATGTGGGTTGCAGAAGGGAGAACTACTCCAGAAGGGCAAATACCCTAACCACCTGGCTGTGGGTTATTTTGTCGCCGCTTACGACAGGTCGCCCGGTCGCAGTTAGTTATATTCTTTCTCCGTTCCTGCACGAATAAAATGAACGAATAAAAGAAATGTTGTTATGAAATATTATATTATTTAAAAATCAAGCTGAAACTCGCAGTTCACAGCTCAATTATTAACACAATTATTAGTAAATAGCATTTATAGCAATCTATTGGCAAATCGACTAACCTTACAATATTAACAGCGGGCCTCCAAAATGTATTGAGAAATGAAGATCCCAACCAACTCATATTAAAATATTGCCAATACTTTCATGTAAATGGAAATATTGATTAAAATCTTTATTTATGTATGTATGTATTTATTTACTATAATTTTCATTTCTTGCATTTGTTTTTCTAATTTAACAAAAAGATATTTTTTTATTTAGGTTTATGGCTTGGCATCTAGGCTTTTAAGCCAGATCTTAGATTTTTGTAGTTTCTTCTAACTGTGGTTATAAGCTGGTGCCATTCAACGAAGTTCTTGTGAAAACTCAAAAGGCCACATTTGATTACACAGTTCACATTGCTGACAAAACACATAATTACTACTCAAAAACTATCAATATCCTACAACTATTGTTCATTTTAGAGTAATTTTACACATTTTTAGAAAATAAAACTGCATAGCACAACGTCCCATTTCAGTTCCCGCCAAAAACTCCGACAAAAAGATATTTATTATTTAAGTTTATGGCGTGGCAGCTAGGTTTTAAGCCAGATCTTAGATTATAAAAAAAACGTATGCGTCTTGGGACGTCCGTCAGAAGTGTTATAAACTGTCATAAACTAATGTCTCCGAACGTATGTTTGAGGTTTATATTTGTCTACGACAAAGCAACAGTGCCAGCAAAAACAAAAGAAATTTGTCTTTCTTGACTTATCATCGAACAAGATAGTCGAGTGTGAAAATAAATCTTAATTTATTCATGAAATCTTTACGATTTGTGTTGATATGCTTATCAAAAATAGGTGCTTGTATACTATATTTGCTGTTTAGATCAAAACTTTATATGGGTCTGAGATATAGTGAAAATTATGTTAATTCCAAATTTAAGACCTTTTACCTTTGGGTTAATAAGGACTATCATGATTGTTTCGAATTTTAAAGGTAGTTTGAAAAAATTGATGTTGCAAATGTTTGATGTTTTAAGTCTCGTGCTTTTGACCCAAAGGCCTACCAAAACGTAACCTATTTTAGTCCTTTTTTTGCTTCTCCTCCTTCACTTGATACAAAAAAAACATCATACTTGTGAGATTACTGTACGGTACAATTTTTAAAGTTCAAAGTCTTGGGTTTTCGCCATTGAAACCTTTTTTAAATACTTTGGACGTTTAGTTCTCGAAAGCATTGAAAAACCTGGGCGTCAGGAGGTTAAACTAAGGTATATTGCGCGTGGGTTACATTAAGAGAGGAGGAGCCTGCCTACCGCTGCCGTATGAATGAGAGACAGGGAAGCCAGACAGACTGGCACCGTAACGCGTTACGTAACGAAGTGGTTTACCCTCCTTCCCATAAAAAGTTATCATTTCAACCATGTGTTGACTTAACTTTTGTTGATATTGGCACCAATGCCTTCTTTTTTGCTAACGCAATGGAAATACATTTCGTACCATACTGGGTCGTTGGTTAGACCTTACGCGGCGAGATTAAGCGCCGCACAATGTGCGCAAAGACTCTGGTTATACCGTACAGCCCGTACATTCGTTCCCAAATACTTCGCTAGACCTGAACCTGCATCCCATGTGCCCGCCCGCTCAAGACCACTCAAGACCTCATTTTTCTCCAACTCAAGCGTTGGAGGAAAATGAGGTCTTGAATGAAGGTACACCCATGTTCATCCGCGCATGAAGGCCTTGATCACTCTGGGAAGCAGAGTGACCACTTCACCAGCAGAAGTTAAATCCACCGCATCCCCAAAAGCGTGTGGACCCCTGCGATGAAACCACGGGAGGAGATTTTGCGCATATCCGCGCCTCCGGAGACTGGACTGTCGACGGCGTCCGGGGGTCGCATGCTTAGCTCTCTCCCTCATTCTTTTGACAGCCTCCTTGCGAGACATTACTGCCTCGCAGAACAGCTTTCTGTGAGAAAGCCGATGCCACGACCCAGTGATCACCGCTGTAGAACATGGCCTCAACCAAGCCCTCCAGCTCCAGTCGATCGGCCCTACTATGACCTCGAGCTCCTACCTCTGAGGTTGCTATGCAACACATTCGACCAGCGTACAGAACGCAGTCTCTTGTATGCCTTACTTGTGGCGTTGAGGGAAGACAGACAGATACTTATCGAAGCACCCGTACCCGGTAAGTATCTGCGTCATCTTAAAGGTCAGAGCCCCACGTTTTCGCGTGACCCTTCGCTCTAGGTAGGGACGAACTGCCTCCAGTGTATCATTGTCGGCCTCAGGAGATTCTAAATCTCTTTGCCAGGTTTGGGTTTGTGGACAAGTCCGCAGGTGAGTTCTAAAAACGTCTATGGTACATGAGAGCCTCCGATTTCGTGGGGAGACCCTCAAGCCAAGACTACCGTTACGCTGAACCACGGTCGCCGACCCGACATTGGCCAGATCCACGGATTCCGCATATGACGCGGAGTGTGCCGTGAGTAGGGTGTCATCCGCAAGGCAGATTAGTCCTATCTTGGACCGGACTGGTTCTCGAAGGATCCAGTCATAGCCAACGTTCCTCCGTCCAAGGACGGACTCCTGCGGAACGCCACACGCAATGTGACGCCTACTTGGCCACCCTCCCAAAGGATGAACCTGTTCTGGAGATAGGCGCCCAACAGCCTCGTGAGGTACGGGGGAACTCCGTATGACCGGAGTCCCTCCCTGATCGTCTCATGAGGGAGGCTGCTAAAGGCGTTCGCTATATCGCGCGATACCGCCTGGACATTGTCCTTCGCTTGGATTGGTCATACGTTGTATCCACAGTAGTCTGTGGATTGGTCGTGACATCTGCTCAAACGCCTTTCTTCTTCTTCTTTGTTTGGGGTTATGGCTCCAACACTTTCAGCGTTGATTTTGCCAATGTCACAGTGCTGATAAAAAATGTCAGGTGCATAAAGAATATATAAATAGGGGCAGTGAAAATTTTGACCGGTTGACTTTCCAGTCCTTTCTGGGTGCCTGTAGACAACACAAAACATATACATTAGGCTAACTACATATTGTCATAAATAATTGTTATTTATTTTTAAAAATTTAGATAATATATAAATATATTTGCTATCTACTAGGGTAAGAAGGAAGTTAATATTGACAGGTCGGGGGAAGTCTTTGGGTAGAATGGAGTACAGGGGAGAAAGGATTTTAGGGCATTCAAAAAAGATGTGATGGATTGTTCCCTCTTCTAACCCACATTCACATCTGGAGTGGCCATGGATTCTAATTTTTGCTAAGAACACTGGGGAACAAAAATGACCAAGCCGAAGACGTATTATTGTGGATGTGACTTTTTTAGGGAATTTTTGATATTTAAAAAATCAGGGTTTAGATCGTAAATCTGGTTGTAGGCTAGCATAGTGTTTGCCCACTGACTGGCGAGATTGATGCCAAATTCGATTCCAGGATTCAAACATTTGTGGTCTAGCTAGGGAACGTAGATCCCGAGGGAAGCACTTATTGTACTTATTACTACCAGAGTTAACAGCTTCTTTGGCACAACCATCGGCAATATCGTTATTACAAATTTCTGAGTGGCTTGGTATCCATGCTAGGACAATCTCAAACCCTGCGGAGTGACAGCGGAACAAAGCAACCTTTATTTTAAGAGTTATGGCAAAGGTATCCTTAGCATGAAAGGGCAGTTTTAAGATATTCTGAAGACAGTTTAGGGAATCCGTAAAAATAACTGATTTTCTAATACCTTGTGACTCAATATAGAGAGCTGCTTCAAGAATAGCAATTGATTCACCCGTAAAAACTAAGGTTGGGGGGCATTTTATAATTTAAGATGATTTTGAATTTTGGGATCCAAACTGCTGAACCAACAGGTCCGTTCTGGGTTAATTTTGATGCATCAGTAAAGAGTAAAACGTGATCTGACCAGCGTTCTTGAACGATATTGCAAAGGAGTTGATTAGCCCCAAGAGAGTTTTTGGTGATTCCTAAGTCTAGTATAACATTAGGTTTAAAATTCAGGCTGTCAAAGTTAGACTCGAAAAGGGGGTGTTTATAAGTTTCGATAATACCAGGGTCAAAATCAACTAACTTTTTATATGAATTAATAAGGAGTGTCTTGCATTTGTGAGACCAATAAGTAAAAGTAGAGATCAGCTGGGAGAGTTCATTGAGGACATCTAAAAGAGATTGATCTGAAAGGGCAACTACCTTATACATGAATCTGTGAGAGAGGAACTGTCTGCGAAGAGAGAGAGGGGGTTCAACACACTCTACCTGGAGGGCATTAGTTAGAGAGGATTTCATGGACCCAGCAATGATTTTCAGACATTTTGCTTGTATACGATCTAATTTTGTAAGTGCAACTTTATTGCAGGGTTCTGATATAAAGCGCTTAATCAAAATGACAGCGGACAACAGCTTTATATAACAATTTTTGGTTATAAGGGTGAGATCCCCAGCGTACACCTGACAGAGGTCTAATGATATTAATGTCTTTTTCTGCTTTTTCGCTAATGTACTTAAGGAGGGGAAGGCCAGAAAGTTTGGAGTCAAGAATTACTCCCAGAAATTTAACATTAGATGAGGTCTGGATTGGTTGGTTGCAGATGTGAATGTTAAGATCCGGGATAGTTCTTTTGCGGGAGAAAGCAACTACTGAGCTTTTTGATGCTGAAAGGGACAAGCCGTGCTCTAAGAGCTAAGAGTTTAGATAACATAAAGCAGAATTAAGACGGCTAGAAGCGTCACTGAAAAAGTTGGAGGAGGCATAGAGAGCAATGTCATCGGCATATTGGAGAATTTTACAAAAGCAATTTACAGATGATTCCAGGTCAGAAATATATAAATTATAGAGAAGGGGGCTAAGAACAGACCCTTGGGGTAAACCAAGGCAAGAAGAAGATTCTTTTCCTAAAAAGCGGACAGAAATAGACCTTTCCATGAACATATTGATGATTATGCTCACATTCTTCAGGGAAATACTCAGATGGAGCATCTTCTGCCTGAGTATGAGAAGATCGACATTATCATAAGCTGAGGTTATGTCTAGGAAAACTCCTACGACATGTTCATTGCGGGAGAAGGCCAAGCGTATGTCAAAGGTGATAAGCCTCAAACTGTCAACAGTTCCAAAGGCTCCTCTGAAACCAAACTGGCTATTGGCTAGTAGACCCCTAGTTTCAATTAACCACTCTAATCTCTTTTTGATTAAATGTTCCATAATTTTGGCAAGCACTGATGACAGTGCTATAGGTCGATAGGAGAACGGTTCTAAGGGGTCCTTACCAGGTTTTAAAATTGGGATGATTATTTGCTGTTTCCAAGAATTAGAGATAGAGCTTGAAAGAAAGATGTGGTTTAGTAGATTGAAAAGAAAGGATTTAAAGAATTCACAGGATTGGGTAACAAAGGAGTAAGTAATACCATCCACGCCAGGAGCAGAGTTACGCAGGTGGTCTAAGGCAGAACATAATTCTGTGTAAGAAAATTTATCATTCATGGCGTCAAGATTATCTAAAGAAGGAAAGTCAAGAGGTGGAGGGGGTTCAGAGGGGATAAAAGGGGGGGAAAGTTTATGAATAAAATTAGGAAGCCAAGTAGAAGGGTTGTTAGAATCGATATTGCTTTCAGTTTGGGACTTACGAAAGGATTTAATTCTTTTCCACATTTTTGAAGCAGGGATTGTTGGAGAGAGAGTGTACCGTACACGGCGGGATCGGTAACCCGACGGCACAAACCCACAAAGTAATTTTTGGTACTTTTTACCAGGTACTTACCTGATACTCCAGCTCGCGGTGATGGGAGTAGGAACAAGGGGGAACACTAATCCAACAGTATTTTAAGGGAGGGGCGCCCCTTGAGAGGAAATATATAAAATATCCTACTAAATTACTACAACAAGGGAATCACTACGGGGATGGATAAATGTCTGTCCAAATACACCCGCGCCTCGTCCTATTTCGTCACAACAACTTACTCACTGAGTATATTAACTGATAATTACTATTATAATGTTCCACACACTTGCATATATCTAAACTTTCAATAAAAAAATAAATATCAAATTATTTCACGCGAGAGCAATCACACCGTGCGTCTTCAAGCCAATCCGCGGCATATCCGCTTTTCGACGTGATAAAAAAAAGTGCCCTCGAATGTATGGCGTAACAATCGAAAAGCGGCGTTCGATATCTGTATTCCGAACAGAGAGATTCACAGAAATTTTGCCAACCTTTGCTTTTCTTTTGGTGTAAGAGTCTTTTTGAATGGGCAGATACTTTCTGGAGTTCTAAGAAGTTCTCTATGGAAAGATTTGAGGCAAATTTTGATTCTACTTCCTTTCGTTTTTTAATTATATTAGAACTCTCAGAGTCCCACCACCCAGGAGAAGGAATTTTGTTTCGAGCACTGTTTTTGACGGGGATAGATTCTTCAACAGCGGAAGACAAACTCAAAATATAATCATTATATAATGAAAGAAAGTTTTCATGAGTAATTTCAGGTAGCAGGGATAATTTTGATTGGACTAGGAGGGAGAATTTTTGCCAATCAGCTTTCTCAAGTCTATATTTTAAAAGGGGGGTTGTGCTAATGGGTGGGGGTAGTGAATTAGCCATAGAGCATAATATAGGGAGATGATCACTTCCATGGATATTAGAGAGCACAGACCATGATACATAATAAGCTAGGAAGGGGATAACAAAGTTAGGTCAGGGACACTCGGATTTTGCAGGGGGGATTCTCGCCAAGTGGGGGTTCCATCATTGAGAATGCATAAGTTTAGGGTATCAAGAACATCTAGAAAAACTGAAGAGACAGGATCGCAAGAAGATGAACCCCATGAAGTATGGTGGATATTAAAATCATCAGGAATTAGGAGAGGAGTCGGAAGGGGAGCTAAAAGAGAAGAAAGTTCCTGAATAAACTGAGTATTAGGGTGAGGAATGTAAACAGACACAAAAGTAAAGTTATAGGAATGAATGGCTACAATATTGATTCCAGGGAGTGGGGCGGAAGTGGGATACGGGAGAAAGTGGAGGTTCTTTTAAGAAGGATAGCACAGCCATCCCGTCTAACCTCCCCCCCTGTGAGTTGATGAATGAAATAATAATATTTTGGATAATTTCCAGGACGTTGTTCGGTAAAGATAAATTTCCAAATTTGGAGAACATATTAACTAGGGCCATAGATATAATTTTAGCTATATTATCATTTGGGGCTGAGGGATTATATTTATCTCCGAGTACACATCCCTTAGGTAGGGATGATGGAGGAGTAGCCGTAATATTTGAATGGGTTATATGATCATAAGATTTACCTAGTTCTTTTGTGGGTCGCCTTTGTATGAATACAGTTCTTTTATAGGATGAATTCCCAGGAGAGGGATGAGAAAACTGTGGCAGTTCTGAGTAGGTGTTAGTGGGGGTGATATTAGGAGCAGGTTGGGATATATGAGCAGAAATATGTGGGGATGGAGAGTTGGTTATATTTGCATATGATGTGCGGGCAGGTTTATATCTGCGAGCAGCTTCTACATAGCCTATATTTTCTTGGGACTTTACAATTTTTATATTTCTTTGACGAGAATGCTCAGGGCATGTAGGGTCTGTGGCTGCATGGAGGCCAGAACAAAATAAACATGAAATATTGTCCTCGGAAACCTGGCAGGGTATATGCTCATGAGGACCAGCACAACGAGAGCAACGAGGTTTGGATCTACAAATATCCTTGATATGGCCAAATCGGCAGCATTTAATACACTGGATTGTGGGGAGTGTATAACGATGAACAGGAAGGGAAATATTACAGCAGTATATATGGAAAGGAAGGATTTGGCCTAGGAAGGTTAACATTACAGTACCAGTTGGCTCCCAGCAGACTTTGCCCTCAATTCTTATTTTCTTATTGAGTCTTCTAGCTTTAATAACTGTACTGGGTATGGGTCTGCATTCAGTCCAAGAAACTAAGTTTTCTAAAGTCCAATCTAGAGGTATTTGACGGACTACCCCCATCCTTGTAACTTGGAATCGAGGGATGATTGTTTCTAAATTACTATGCTTCAAGATAGGATGGTCCAGAAAGGAGTTAGCATCAAGGTAAGTTTTAAAAATAACTGACACTTTGTTTCTACCTATATCTTTAATCTCGTCTATTCCTGAAACATTGCCATTGTAGATGGACTGCGCTATTTTGAGAGCCCGCATGCTATTGGAGACTTTAGGAGAATCGCTTTCCGAGCGAGTGACATGTACGATAAAAGGCCCTAAATCAATTTCTGTATATCTTAAATTTGCGTTAACTTCACATCCGTGGCTTGTAAATGTGTGTTGAATGGACGCCGACGGGGGTAAAGGGGCGGCTCGTTTTTCAGGGATGCCTGAAGAGTCATCTGCAGAGCATTTGTTAGAAACTTTTTCTGATTGACGATTAGAATTCAGCTCGGTCGTTTCTACTTCCATAGGTGTCCTACCCCTATCAGGGGACATAGGGACACATTTAAAGAAAAAAAAACATTTAAAGGAAAAGGTACTTACCGCTAAACATACACATATAAATAACCACCACCAACAAAAAAAAAAGAACAACACAAAAGCCAGGAAGCCAGAATATCCTTGGAAAACTGAGAACAATTCGCCAACACGTCTTTTACCAAGGACGTCATCTGTCATTTTTTCCAAACGCCTTTGGCATTCTGATTGTCATTTATGAATGTCAAAATTGTCAAAGTATTTGTTATTTCTAGATCGCGTACAGACAGGCTCTTATCCAAATACTATTACACGCAATCCTGGCTCTTGTTTTTCCATTCTCACTAGATGCATAGATGCATAGGTTAGAAGAAAACTCTTTTTAGAGTTAAGCTCGCTTTTATACATGAACACTATTTTGTATTTTTATAATTAAGTAGAAAAAAGAAAGTCCTGCTTAACTATTTTGTGTACAAAAGGTGTGGCCGCACTATGATGATATATTTCCTTTTTTTTATACCCCACTAATAGAGAAATTTTATTTTACAAACAACATAAACAATTCGACCGTTTTCGATTAAATGCCTACATGGAGCCTGCGAAGACCATCAAAACCCATCCGTTGGCCTTTATCATACCCGGAGTTTTAGAGTACCTATTAAATATCTAACAAAGTAGTATCCAAAAAAAATGAAAATTATTATAATTTTATTTTACAATCAGATTGAATATAAAAAATATTTTTCAAATTATTGTAATGAGTTAATAGTAAAACAATAAGAGAGATAAATAAATAATAGACATCTAAATATTAAAATTAATTTTAAAAGGCTACCAAAGGACTAATATCCGCTAAGACCAAAGTTGATTTGACAAAAAAAATTAAACCATTAAAACAAAATGGCTGGTCTTCTGTAATTTGCTTGATAAAAAATAAGACATTTTATGGAAAATCCTTTGATAGTATGTATTTAAGCTCTAAATATTATACTTTCTTCTAAACTTAACATAATTATAGCATCCGTTGCCCAACTCGTGTGTTAAATAAGTAATAAATAGTCACTAAATCTAGTTTAAAATATATGGAATATTGAACCTTGTTTGTTTATTCTATTCTGTTTTTATGAACTGAATTATCATTTTCACTTCTAATAATGAAATCTTATATAAGCATTAATAATTTATACAACATGATTTTAATGTAAACTGTACGATATCGCTCTAGCTATATACAACCAACTTAGGCGCGCAATTGCGTTGTTTGTTTACCTTAGGGATAGTTTTGGAACAAAAGCGTACGCTATTTTTTTTCGATACCCACGTTATTGAATAACTTGTACAGTTGACTTAAATTGTTTTTCAGAATTGTTACACAAAATATGTCTAAACGAGATCCAATTGACCGAAATGAAAGAAAGTTGGACCCAAGCGATTATGAAAATTACATTTCACAACACAATCTAATTGATTCCGTGAGAGCTAAACAGCAAGAATTACCCAGTTTACCCGGGTTCTCAAATGCAGAAACGCAGACTAAGCCTGGTGATGTCAAAGGACAATCAGCTCAGTCAGGGCTGGGAGCATGGCATTACAACCCCTGGTGGATGCTTGCCAGTACATCACGAAGTGTTCCTTCGCAAGATGATTTCTTAGAAAATGATCAAGCTAAAGTGAAAGAAGAAGCCTTCGGGAGCAGGAACACCTGATAGAGATCCACTACAGACTGAATTAGAATCCTTTCAAACAGAGACTACTACCCCTCCAGCTGGTCTGGATTCTTTTTGTGATGATTGTTCTGATCCCTTTTGTGACTCAAGTTCAGCGATGTGTCGTAAACTGTTTCATTGTCCCCATTGCAGGAAAAGTTATCCCACCATCCTAGAGTTTAACACACATCTGACAGGAGTGCATCCTGCCCAGAAACCTTTTCGGTGTCAAATATGTTTGGAACCTTTTTACAAAAAGGCACAATTAAGAAGACATTTGGATGCAAGTCACACCAGAAAAGATGTAAATAAGTGTTCAGTGTGTTCAAAATATATTAAAGATAAGAGCAATTTACGTAAACATATGCAGGTTCACACAGGAAGGGTGCCTCAGAAACAATTTAAGTGTGACCTGTGTAACAATAAACGGTATATGTCTCTGGATAGGCTAAACAATCACAAAGTAGTATGCACAGGTGAGAAGGTGCTGAAGTATTGTGATATGTGCACTAAAGTATTTGATAATTCGAGATCATTAAATAGCCACAAGAAGGTGCATGCTCGTGAGCTGAAGTGTGACAACTGTGGGGAACAACTTCGTTCATTGGAACAATTTACAAACCATAAAATGATTTGTCAAGGTACAGTCCCAGAAGCTGGAGGCAGCCATAGCAATCCCATTGGGGGTGCTAGCTCTTCCATTAACCGCTGTTGCCAACAACCAGGTCTCTGTGAGCATGACAAACCGGCATACCTGAATATTCCCGGGTATGCAGCGGGCCGTTTACTTGATGCCACTCTTTCATCATTAAAATCAGAGATGAACTGATACCCTCAAGGTTAATGGAGTATTTACTTGATACATATTTAATTTTTAACCATTTTTTTAAAACAAAACTACCAAATAGATAAATGACAGTAATAATTTTCACATTTGAGAATTTCACAAGACTGATGCAAATATCCCGCCTCACGACTTGCTTTATTATTACCATTTAAATTTAAGCCTTAGTTGTAGGTATACCCATAGAGTAAGGACATAGCTATTTGAACATATTTTAATATGATGAGAAATACAATATATCAACTGGATTGGAATGTGTTCAAATTGTTATATTTAGTTTTATTTTGAATGACAATTAACACAATAAGGTCTACTGTTTGAAAAGATCACAGGGACTAAAATATTTTTTTAATGTAAATGGTTTATTAATTTTATTTTACTTTCAACTATCAATATAAACAATCCTTTGACTGATTTAGAATAATTGTGAATGTGCAGTATTACATACATTAAACAAATTTTTTTCTATTTTGAATCAACATGTAATAAAAAATATATTATTATTTTTATAATTGAATAGATCATAGTTTTAATTTTAGATTGTGGTAATATAAATCATTTGCAAGGGGACTAAAAGAGCATGTCTTGTGTCCCGTTCGACATGCTATGTTTTTCTTTAAAGATATGTATTCAATGTTCAGTACACATTGTCAGAATGTTTCAAATATTCTTTATAGACCACTTTTATACATATTGTAATTATTATAAAAATATAGACTAAGTGAACTTCATAAAGTGCAATGAAACTATTGGCAAAGCCTTAATCATGTTGAGGTTAATGGAAATAATTGTTAATTTTCTTTACACATAATATTTATTATTGGAGTGTTATACACTGAAAAATACTGCTGCAATTTATAAAGTTACATTTTTAAATGTCGTGTTATATACATATTGTGTTGAAAAATGGACGCTTGGTAAGTTTTACTGACTGGATGACTGAGGCTATCTCTTGAGAGTTGTCAACCCTTATTATTTAGTGGTAAATCAAATATTAGTATTGTACTCTTTAATATTCTGAGTATGCATGTTTTGATATAATTTTTTTTCAATTTTTATTTATGTTAAAGTATACTTCTATTTGGAGGCTTTTTATAAATTATATTTGTTGCTATTTACAATTGTTTTAAACACTTTTACTCTTGATTAATTTTCTATTACAGTTAATTTTAGATTTATAAGGTAACTTTAAAATAGTTAAGTTGTTATATTTCTGATTTTTTTAATATAAAATACTTTCGTAATTTTTATATCTTATTTTAAAGTATTTTTTTAATAATGGAAACTTGTAATGAACATATTTTAAAATATATGGTGAAGTATGACAGGCAGTGAAAGGAAAAGCCATTCTTTTAGATGGATCCAAATAAGTGGATGATAATAATGTTATTAACTTTATCAACCTTACCATGGCAATAATTTTATTTTTGACTAAATATTGGCACTGTCACAATAAAAAATGTGTGTTGTCTAGTTAAAACTACTCTTCATTAAACAGCAATCTTGCAACATCTTTTAATTCGGTAACCAGTAATTAGAGAAATACATTTCTCTCAAACAATTTAAGATTTTTATAATGTAATATTAAATCTTAAGAATTGTAACAAAAAAAAACCAATGTCACTTAAAATGGGGTTTTTGGCATCTGAATTAGATGTAAGAATGCATGTAATGTTTAGTAATAACTAGGCAAAACGCCTTTTGACTAAAATCGTGATTTTACTACTGCTCAGAATAGCCAAAGCTATGAAAATTATTAAAATTTAGAAAATATTAATTTTAACTTGTGACTTCAAAACAATAAAAGAACTTTGTTTTAAACACACTCATATAATTAATTATACTATATTATTTTATATGAATAAAACATTAGCATGGTTTCTATAGCTTTAGTTATTGGTCTGAGCACTTTATTTATGTGTTGACTCTGGTCCAGTTGTAAATAATTTATAGCTAGACCCAATTACTGATGACTACAGTGATAGTAGTTTCTATACAATTCACACATCCACCAAGGAAACCACTCTAACAAGAATCAGTGTAAAATTTTCTAAACTGTTTGATAGAGGCTAGATTGGTATTATGAAAGTTAGTAGTGTCGAATTTTTTTATTAAAAAACATAACTTAAATGCACATAGAGTGAACTTAATCCACTCAAGTGTTGTCGGTTATTACACCTGAGTGTTTAGAGCGAAAGAGATGCTATGGGAATCCAGGCAGCAGCTAAGTGAGTGCAACACTCAACTCTGTTCGTACTCTACTACCACTGAACTTTATGATGTGTACGAACTTCAAGAACCCATTTAAGTTTTAGGTACTCTTACTAGGGGGAACTATATTATTGCTGGCATCTTATTAATTTATTCAAAACATTAATAAATCTTAATATTTTTATTTTGTAGCCATACAATGGTAATAATAATAATACTGTATGGTTATAAAATAAAAAATATTAAGATATTTTAATATCCTAAATAAAATGACTGGATGGCTGGCCAACAATAGTATAGTCTATATGTTTTAGTAATATTAATTTTAGTAAGTCTTGATTAAATCTTTTTCATTCAATCTGTCATATTGGGAACTTACAATTGAAATCACAATATAAAAACCTATGGTTTCAAAATTTATGTTTTCATTCAATGGTGAAATAAATGAAATTGCTTATACAAACTAAGAGTAAAATCAAAAATACTATTTTCGCCAGTTAATAAGATTAGTTAATCATTATCCAGATCTGGATGTGACAGATATGAGCCGACATAAATATCACAGAGCAACACTTGCTTAATTTTGTATGACTTTTCGAATAATCACAAAAAGTGAAAGTATTTGCAACGTAACATTTACTACATAGTTCATACTTTGCGTATTATTCAAGTGAAATTTTTAAACAGGCTCTGGGCCAAGCGTGAACCGCTTAGAAATCTGTATTTTGCATTATTGCACTGTTCACTGATCTGACTATTATGGATTAGAGTCTGGTATGATATATGAATAATGATAATTAATATAGGCGAAACTGATGGGCTTATTTTTGTAATATTTTTTCTTACTTTCTAGTTATGATAAAACAATGGTTCCGATATACGGATTGTTTTATATACATATGTAGCTGGTTTAAAGTTTTCTTTTAATTGGTTACATATCATTTACTTGCCAAATTGTTAAGTATTTATTGTAGCATCAAAATCTACCCTGAGACTCGTTTCAGAATATTTCGCTATTTCCTATTGCTTGGAATTTGACGCTAGAGGCAATATTTAAAAATTCACTTCTATACATACGTAAATATATATTTGATACTCTGTCGAGTGTGGTCCTATATAATAATAATATGTAATTTCAACTTGAATTAGTACCATTTTATCCTCCTAGAGCGACGGGGAAAACGATTTGTTTAATAATAAACAAAATTTAATAAGATGTAAGACAAGTTATGTAACTTAGAAAATATATTTTAGTATCAAATTTATTCATAAGCAAAAACTAGAAATATAGGGTTGACACGTTAATATACATTGGGTACCGAATGGATGCGCGGCGGGGACTATGACAATAATATTAACCCTGCATTTTATATAATAAGTAAATTTGTATACTGAGACAGTGTTACAATATTGTCTCTATTTGAATGTCGCCAAGTTTTGTACTAAATACATAGTTAATTATAGTCCACGCCAAACTTTTGGCTGCTCTCGGGTTGAAAAAAGTTTCTGCATATTAGATAATACTTCTCGTATGACCATGGACGAGAATTGGGAATTACAATGGCCTAATTAAAAATGGAACTGAAAAAACCCATACATTCTATTATTTCTAGTGGATGTCGCAAATTATTATATTATTTTATAATGCGTTTTGCTGAAGCAAAACATCAATAGCCTTTCAAGCAAGGTTTTATTATTTATAAGATAATTCTCGTTTAGTACATCTCATTCAATTTTTTTTTGTCTATTTAATTCATGATTTGGTCTAAAAATATGTTATAAATAGTCAAAAGTGGTTGGTAGTCTAGCGGTATTTTTCTACAACAAAATGCAAGAGTGGCACCCTCTAGAGATGTAATTTCCCATTGTATGACGCAGCAATCTTCAAGTAACCCGGAGGACAGTAAAGTTTGGCACAGACTATGTTTACAACTGCCACATTAGTGCTAAATTGATGGTATCGTTGTACATTTCATATAATTCGGTGCCCATATTCATTTATGAAAAAATCCACCGTGTGTTGAACTAATATATTATTATGCTAAATACTGACTGCACTTAACCTTCTAAAAAATTAAAACGAGCAAATAATGTAATTAAAAACAAGTTTATGCGCTGAATTTTTTGTACCATTTTTCAAAATTGAAGTGAGCGCACAACTTAAAATGCGTGACGCTACATAAATGACGAGCTTGCTGCGCCCAATGAGCTTGTACTTTTCTTATCCAATGTGGGCTTATGACAGTCGGTAACTTTCAGTTTATGATGTTTGCACTTAAACTTAGCCGCCTAATTAATGATAAAATATATAAGTTCATAATTTTTAAAACCACCGAAAAATTCTCTGTGCGATCCTTATTTTATATTGTTATATATTTTAATTTCAACTTTAGTTGTTAAGTTCGTACGATTATATAACTTTATTATATTTACCTACATTGAGTACCAAAATTAGAATAACATTGACTTAAAGAGAATTTCACCAAACCTTTTGCCTAATAATTTCTTAAATACCCTAATAAATAATTAGCCCTTAAGGGATATATGCAGACTTTATGAGAAAGCAAGACAACTGTTTTTCTAGAAGTCTCTGGACTCGAGTCAGATCAAAAAGGGAAAGGACATTTTTAACGTGTATGTCCCTAAACACTTACATTTTATGTATCTACATAATTAACTGCTAGACTGACAACATTTCGTTTAAATTGATATTATTGTTAAACCTAGTGTAAGAGCATTTACAGGTTATGCGATTCATGGATAACAATATATTTTCCTTCGTATCTGATTGTATAGTCCATCGTTTCACAACCTTCGGTCGAGTTTGTATTACTAAAGGGGGTTGCAGTCTGTGAAAAAATTAAACCTAGACAAATAAACTATTAAATAAAATATTATAACTATTTAGTGATTAAGTCGCAAGACTACGGCTTTTTCGTAGGTCGAGACATTGTTGAGAAACAATGGTGTAGTTTATAAATTTTTGAACAGTTTGAACAGTAGGTTCTATTGCGACACGGCACTAACACAAGAATGTTCTAGATGTTTGCAAATAATTTTATTCGTTACCGATATCAAGTTCAAAATGAAATCGTATAATCTGAAATGCTCTTAGATAACATAATTTTATCTTCATTAGAAATTAGCATAGTGTGCAATTTTTATTGCACCTAGATTTAAGAAAAAATGTGTTCATATGAATTTAGTTAGTTATCATAGAATAGTTCATCTATTAGAGTAGTTGACTGTAAAACAGTATAATTTCCGGTATTTTTCGAAGTACTCAATTCCACACAGAAATTATAGTGAAATGGCATATAAAACTATGTCTAAATCATCGCTCCGGAGCAGATTTTTTAACAATAATTTGTAAACACTGAACGTCTTTTCTTTATTTGATCGAAGAACAAGCTTCCAAAGTATTACATACAGAAACAACCACTTACACTTAGTTTTCTGAATAAATAATTTTTCCTTTCTGTTAATATGCCTTTTATTATTATTTTAGCAAGTCATTTTCTGAGTTCTAAACCAAGAACTTAAATGAAAACCCTAAAGGGCCCGGTACGACTTTGTCTGTTTTTTTTTGTAACAAAAATATTAAGATAAGAAACATGCCACGAGACATCACATTCGACGCCAACTATTGCCGGCTCGATCGGTGTGACATCGTGGTAGAGCTGGAATCATTATTATCTTGATTACGACTTAATCGATGTGATTTACCCTCTCACAGTATGGGCGTGAAATGGTAAGCTTTATCATATTTTGTGCAAGAAGTAAGTTCCGATGGCCTACTTCCCCTCCCCTATTGCAAACCCATATCACATTCCTCGTGACTGATCACGTCTTCTTTATCCCATACTAAAGGCTAGCAACGCGTTAGCTCCGGTCTTGGTATTGCTAACGTCTATAAGCGATGAAAACGCCAGGCAAACGTCTAAAGGCCGAAAATACCTCCATCGCGTCAACCGTGGCTAAGACCAAGATCCCATAAAGACAATTTTTGGCCTAGTGACAAGTGGAGCGCCTGCGTTCCCGTTGAGCGTAACAATTCGTGAAGTGCTTCATACATCTTAATGTTTTTGTTTTTCCGCTCAGTACTTCACACTTGGCTGTCGTGACTGGGCCGTAAAGCTTAAAACCAGTCAAGTCTTAACTGTTGACTTGTGGGTACCTTAGTACCCACCCATTAATTAATAAAGGTCCATGATTCAAGCTAAGCCTCAATCTGGCAAATTGACATGGGCATATTGTGACTTTAAAGATGTTGAATGGAAACGGAAATACTTTACTGTAAAGCAGGCGTCAGCTTTGCGATGTAGAAAAAATCTGTAATATGTTGAAGGGCTAAAACCTTAAAGGTAGTTTTATCATACTACACCCAAAACCAATACTATATTATTATAAATAAGTAAAAAACTCTCAAATCATATTTAAGGATTTTATTTTTTTAATTATTTGCACTATTATAAAATATTAAATAACAACTCTTCCCCTTTTGGTTGCCGCTTTAACTTTCTTTGTTTTCTTTTCTTTTTTCTTCTTACCAATGTTTTCTTTCCTCTTCTTCTGGCGTTCTTCTTTCTTCTGTTCGACATTCTTGATTCTGTTGTCCCACTGCTTTTTGCTTTGTTTTTTCTTCTGTTCCTAAAATAATAATACACAAAACTTTAGTTAGGCCCAATTCTAATTGACTTCCAGAAGGAGGTTCTCAATTCGACTGGTTGTTTTTTATGTTTGTTACGTGAATTTCTTCTTCAATTGTGGACCGATTTTCAATTTTTTTTTCTTTATTCAAAGAGTATACTCCCGTTATGATCTAATTGTCACCAAATCAGGATCTCATGAGTAGATCCCAGGGAAATCGAGAGCAACCTTTGTTGAAGAGCGCCGAGAACTTCAAAATAATTATAAGTTTTGTAATTATTTTAAAGCTTTCAAGCAACTAAAAAGTAGAAAATATTTTTTTATAATCACAAAACCGACTTCAAACTGAAAAGCTAAAAATAAATATTTTCTACATCATCTTGAAGTAATATTTATTTATTGGTTTTACGAGGAGGGATCAAAAAGTAGTGAAAACGAGAAACTCCTTGGTAAGAAAAAAAAATAATGGCAGGTATAGCTCAGGTACATATTTGTAATATTAATAAAGAAAAAATCTTCGATTCTCTTTTGTTTTTTTCTGAATGTAGTCATTTGTTTGCTTCGTGTCGGAACGTGTTCTCGAAAATCGAGAAAAACGAAGTTCGAGACGTTATTAAATACCTGTTTAAAAAGTTAACGACGCAAAAGATTCATTGCGATTTGTAGGCAACATTAGGAGAGTGCTCCGCCGTATTCCACTGTCGCAAGGTGGGCTTCTCAATTTCGAGTAGGGAGAACGAGCACGAAAGACGAACATCGTTGCGGCCGTCCATCGACGTCAGTCGCCCAAGAAAATGTTGCGAAAGTCGAGAAAATTGTATTGAGCGATCGAAGAGTTACCATCCGATACTTAATTCAAGAAACGAGCATTTCAAATGGAAGTATTCAATCCATATTGAAACAATCTTTGAATATGAGAAGTCTCCGCAAGATGGGTGCCGAGAATGTTAACCGACAGTCAGAAACAAAATCGACTTGACATTTCGAAAATATTGTTGGACAAATTTCAAGATTCTGAAAACTGGATTCGGTGTGTAGAGAGACTCGGAGACTATGTAGAAAAATAAATATCAATAGCCATTATATTCTATCTCATTCTCACCACTTTTTGATCCCTCCTCGTAAGTTTGCAGACGGATTTTTAGATAAAAAATTTTTTTTGACAAATATTTCATTTGGAAACAGAAAAACCTTATTTAAATTTTGGAGTGTAAAATTTTGTCTCTAGGATGTAACAATTTTGAACAAAGCATCAAAATGCGTAACGAATTTAGGTCAGAGGATGTACATCTATATATGTAATAATTCCCTGTCAGTGTTTGACTACGATGAACTTCGAAATTCTACTCAACCAATTTAGTTTATTTTTCTCAATTTGTTGTATTTGTTCCAACTTAGGACATAGGATAGGGTTCACTGTAATCCCTATTAATATTATAAATGAGAAAGTAACTCTCTCTGTCTGTCTGTCTATCCGTCTCTCTGTTCCGTTTTCACGGGAAAACTACTGGACTGATTTGGCTGAAACTCAGTATATATATATATATATATATATATATATATATATATATATATATATATATATATATATATATTCGATGCCGAGGATGAACATAGTATACTTTTCATCTCGAAAAATGGGATAGTTTCCGGGATAAAAATATATTTGTCTCTTTGTTTGTTATCCTTTTATGGAAATACTTTTGGACCGATTTAGCTGAAACTCGGTACATATGTAATTTTAATACCGAGGGTGGCCAAGGGATACTTTTCATCCCGGATAATGGGATAGATTTATGTAAAGGTTATCCCAAAAAGTGGGATAGATTTTTTGTGATTTTGTCCATTTCATCCACTTGGTCCCGGAGGTCTCGTTGGTCGCCTTGGTCCCTTTGGTCCACTTGGTTCACTTTTGTCAAGTTTTGTCACTTAGACAGATAACGTAGTTTACAGATAGATGGGAAATGGTATAGTTTGCGATATAAAATGAAGTCAATCTTCTGGCGGCAAATACATAAAATATTAAATGCAATGTAACCTGTACCGCCTGCTTTAAAGAGCAGGCGGTACAGGTTATATTGTATTAGGTTGGGGGAAAAGTTTCTTCGCATTTTATATGAAAATTCAAAAGGTTTTTTTATAAAGTTTATTTACATTTGACTAAAGTAGGTAGGTGCCATTTTGTTGGATAACTTTTTGCCATCTTGTAGGTAGGGACTTGATCCCATTGCTATAAAAATTTTGGGGCTTCTGATCAAAAAACTTCGATAAGTGGTTTTGGCAGTCCTCTCGTGATGTTAATCTGACACTGCCTAAGGAATTCTGCAGAGACCGAAACAGGTGAAAACCTGAAGGTGCAAGGTCAGGACTATACGGCGGATACATTAACACCTCCCAGCCAAACTCCTAATTTTTGCTGAGTGGTTAGAGATGTGTGAGATCTAGCGTTATCATGGTGAAAAACCACACCCCTTCTGTTGATTAATTCCGGCCGCTTTCTCTCAACTTTTTGCTTTAATCTCATCAGTTGTTCGCAGTAGTTCAGAATCGATGGTCCTGCCTGGCGGTAACAGCTCATAATGAATAATGCCCTTCCAATCCCACCATACACACAGCATCACCTTGTTGCGAGTTAACCCGGGTTTCGCCACAGTCTGTGAAGCCTGGCCGGCCTTTGACCACGATCTTTTTCGCACGTTCTTGTCGTACGTGATCCACTTTTCATCACCAGTTATCAGCTTCTTCAAAAATGGTTCGGTTTCATTACGTCGTAATAAAGAATCACAAATGAGTACACGGTTCATTAGGTTTCTTTCAGTGAGCTCATGAGGCACCCAAATATCCAGCTACATCGTAACTACTAATATGCCGATCTTGCTCCACTTTTTCAAAAATGGCATCAATTTTGTCCGTAACAGGGCAACCAGAGCGACGTGCATCTTTGATATCAAAATTTCCGGATTGAAAACGCTTAAACCTAATTTGCGATACTCTCACAGATACTGCATTAGGTCCATAAACATCACAAATTTTTTCGCGGCTTGTGTTGCATTTTTACCTTTTTTGTAGTTTTAAAATGTATCGAATTTCTTCATTAGATTCACTCATTTTAACAATAAGAAAAACAAATTAAAATCTCCCATTTTCCTAATTTGAATTTGTCTTCTTTAAAATTAAAACTTTTTAATTATACCAAAACCAGCCAGATACAAATGGTATAGCCAAAGAGATCTTATTACAAGTTCATACATACTATATGCGAAAAGACATTTTCCCCAACCTATTATACAAGAGACACGCACTAGTGGTAGACCCGCGGCGCAGCCGCGGGGTAAACTCTAGTTTATAATAAATAAAAAATATTGCAATTTTTTAAAACCGAAAGGTCGGTAAATGTGGGTTCTGCTGTCAACTAAGTCACATAAGCATCAAATAGATGGAGCCATACTTGAAGTCCCACCCTTTCTTTGATCAATAGTATGTGAACCTTAATCAATATAAATGTAATATATATAAATAAAAATGAATTGTAGAAATGTATAACTTGAGAACGACTTTACCGATTTTGATGACATTTTTTGTGTGTATTAGAGTGAGTCCCCGGATGGTTTAGATTCACTATTGAAATCGGTAGGTGGTACTGGGATCGGGTTCTAAGAACCTTCTAATCTCCTGGACCTATATTTTTTTGTGCTTGACTGGATAATTTAGATTCATAAGCCGTTTTGAAAGTCATGACGTTCAAACCTTTCTTGTACCCTACAATTCAATTATATCATGAATGTCAGGTTCTCAATGTAAGACAGATATATATTTTATGCACTACCCTTAAAAAACACTGTGAAGTAATCTATCCCTTACCTGATTCAAATTCAATCCAGAGAAGAGAAAAACCATGTCCAACCTTATCATTTAGAACCACTTTTGCAAGTAAACAAAATGCGACAATGAGCTCACATTTATACAACAAAATCAATCACCTCATCAAGATGTCTCGCTAGGTAAATTCGAAATAAAGTACAAATTGAAAGATTGGCTATTAACTTTCGATTATAACGAAACAGAAGAATTCTTACGGATTGGAGAGTAAACACACCATTCGCTCTGCACCACATACATAAACACACACATACACGAAGAAACATACACACTTGCTCATGTTTAGTAAGGACTAACTTTGTTATTGTATAAGTAGACAATGCAACAGAAAACACTAGTAGCTCCAAAGATACAGTTAATACTAGTTTTGGTGCTAGTAGAAGCACAAACAATAATTTCGTTTCTAAGTATGCAAATTTGTAATGTCTTTTATATTGTAATTAAGATTGTTACTTATTTTTGAGGCAAATAAATAATTTTATTATTATTATTATAAATAGAACCGGTAGGTGGCGCTGGGATCGGCCTAATCTCCTAAGCCGATTTTAATAATTTTTGTGTGTTTGAGTTGGTCCAGGGATGGTTTAGATACATAATTGGAACCAGTAGGAGGCACTAGAATCGGGTCGTAGATTTTAATTTTTCCAGGGAAGGACAATGTCTGATGGGACTGCTAGTATATAATAACTAGCTGCGCCCCGCGGTTTCACCCGCGTGGTGATAGAAAATCGTTATATTTTGGATAATTCACACTATATGTATATAAATTAGAGCCTATGTGTTAATCTGATGTGTAAACTATATTATTGTGAAGTTTCATCAAAATCCATTCAGTAGTTTAAGTGTGAAAGAGTAACAAACACATTGTTACAAACTTTCGCGTTTATAATATTAGTAGGATAGTGATAATATTCATGTCATTTAGGGACACTAAATTTGATTATACTGACATTTTTTTTGTTTCAAACCAACATATTACACCTTTTGAAGTTCTTAACACTGATAATAAAAAAGAATATGTATGTTTCAGATTTTGGGAAGAGTTTCCTAAATAGTAGTAACATTTTGGGTAATGTTTCGAATGTTATGGAGAAATTTATAAAAAATCAATCTGGAGACCTGAACATGAAATTCTTTGTATTTGGACTGCATAGGTTTCAGCACTCATGTGGTAAGATGTGTAATCAGCCACCATCATTGTTTAATTTACATGCCCATAGTGTTATATGACTGCCTAGCCAGTATGAATTTAGCAATGTTTTGTGCAATGTCATAAAGAACAAACAAATAATCCAACTAAATACACTATTCTTTTAAACTTTTATCATTATCCTTAAACAAACACTTTGTTACTGGTTTAGGCACAATATTGTATAACTGTTTAACAAGTAATGTAACATTTTAATGCCAAGAAGCTTTGATGCAAAATTTTATATATATATATATATATATATAGCTTAATAGAAATTGTTACACAAGGGATGAAAGTATCAGGTGTTAAGTCCACATCTGATTATGATGAACTTTCTTTTTATACAAGTATCCATCAAGTATGTTTCTTTTTCTGTGGCATTCTACTAGCCATTATTTTTTATCATTGATCATGTTAAATATTTAGTTCAAATTTATGTAAATTAAATAAGAATTTAGTGAAAACAAAATTATATGTCCATAAGTGATGGTAACTGCTTTTCATCAGGTGAGCCATCTGCCTGTCTGAAGAACTTGTGCAATAAAATAAAATTATAAGTATAAAATCATGTTACAAAATTGTGGATGTTTTAATTACAATTTTTATGCAACAATTTAACAGTGCATGTATAAAAAGCTTGGATGTGGCTTGCATAGTGTTTTAATTTTTTGACAACAGGGAAAATGATTTCCTAGGGATGAAAAGTACTGTTATCATCACTCTGATCAGGTAATTTCAAGCATGCTTTATGAGTATGAGAAATAAAAATTAACTTTGGAATACATGGCATTAATAATGTAATCTTGAGAAAGATAATTTAGTATCAAAAAAATATTACCAATTTCTTTATAGACTTCTTGAGGAGGGTAGGATCATCTTTGACTTTTTGTCCCTCGGCCTTCTGCAATAGAGTTTTCCAAGCTAGCTTCTCCTTCATATCCTTCACTTTGCTATTATCCTCAGTTTCCTCCAAGTGATGGAATTTCTCTTCTTGATGTTTAAGGTTCGCTAGTATCTTCTTAGGATCCTTTTCTTTTCTATTTACTCTTTCTGAAATATTTACAACAGCTTGACGAAAAATATATCCCTAAATTCCAACATGTAAATATTCCCCTTTCACAGACTTGGAAATGAATAGATTGTAATAAAATTTGGTACATATCAATTTCTATTATCGAGATAAACATGCAATGCTTTATGTGATTTTAATGCTTTGCACATACAAACTTAAACTAAGCAGTGATTTTTTAAGACTACCTATCTGCATAAACTATCTAGTATACTTTTTGTCTAGACAACTATTACTAGTAGTAGTGTGAGTTAACTAGTTTATGAAGATGGTGTTGATTGTGCTATCAATAATAGGGATGAACATGAGGAACTTGTTATTCCAGAAAGAGTGAAAGTGTCTGTGTTATATAGATCCAAAGATTATGTGAGCATTATCTTCTGAAGCTGAATATATCTCAAAAAAGTATATCTTTAAGAAAAAAATACTTTACTTTCTAAAGAACAATAGAACATATTTTTAAATGATTTTTACTCAATACCATGTTTAGTGAAAAATAAGTATAATCAAAAAACTCACATCCAATTTTATAAATTAATATAGAATTAAGGATTAGACCAGATAAGACCTATTAAATACTTTAAGCTATGTTTTCATAGTCTTTGAGACCCTTTAACTTAATCAAAATAAAATATGACACAAGTTTTAATATTTACAATATTCATTCTTACCTTTTTTACCAAGACTTGCAAAATCAAATTTAGAGAATACAAGTTTCCCATCAGTATTAAAAACAGGTTTAGCAGCATTAATTGCAACATTTGGCTTTACCTCTATTTTAATAGTATTCTTAATATCATCATCTACAACTGGCTTGACATTAGTCTTCATTCTTTCCCTTTTTTTAATTTTCTTGTTTAATTTACTACTTAAACTTTTCTTAACAAGTTTTCTTTTAAGATTAAAATTGTTTTGTGATTTAAGTTTTTCTAATTTCTCCTCTAGTTCCGCTAAAGTACGAGCTCTTTTAGGTAATTCTGATTCTTCATTTGTTTTTGGATTGTCATTTACTATTTCCATATCCATGTTTCCATCTTCGCCTGGTATTAGAGAATAGTTTAAGCAATGATTAAAATATTATTTATTTTTAGGTTTAAGGTATTGTATACCGGTAAATATTTTGATTATCCCACAAAAGAAGCTCTTAATTCATAAAACTAATAATAGCCAAAAAATTAATAAATAATCGAAGTAAAAAGTACTAGAATAAATTTACCTTTAGATTGCAAAGGAATTGTTAATACTGAGAATATATTCTTCAAGAAATTGAATTCTTTAATTAATTCTGCTTTTAACTGCTTATTCTTTCCAGTCTTTTTCCGAAGCGTCATTATAATATCAACTGTAAAGAAAATATTGTTTTCATAATTTTCTACAAAACACACGCACACACAAGGTTATATCATGTCGAAATAATTAATGTAATCTAAAGCCTAATGTACTCTGATATAGTGGATGTAATAATACATTGAATCAATTCATTACAATTTAAACTAATTCGTTCAAAAAGTACCTATAATAATACCCTTGTTATAACCACGAGTTTTTTTTGCGCCCACAGACTAATGAATTGTTTGCGCCAGACAAAATCCACCACAAATCCACAATCCACATGCCAATCGATGTGACTGAGACTGTCAACTGTCACTCTGTCACTCACATGTGGATCTGATCTTCTGACACTGTCAAATTAACAGTAACATTTTTTTATTTATTTATTCATGACCGTAGAAACTACGTCTTTCAGTCGTAAACACGTTTAAAAAGAACTTATATTAAATACAAAGAAAACTTATTAATAAAACTTATCTACCATATTTATTTACATATATAATCCTTATCAAATAAATTAAATACAATATATTCTAATAAACAAAAAAACAACAATTACACTATTTATACAAAACAAATTAAATTTTTCTTATTGTGTTACAAATATAATGGTACAATGATTTATAGTAACTTTTGTGATTTAATAGATCCTGTACTCGGCGGGGAACACTTTGTGGACGTTCATTGTCACTGACTGTCATTGCCTGCATCAGAGATGTCACAATCACAAATTTCAGCCACTAAAATCAATCTTTGCATATTAAAACTTAAACATTGAAAAATAATATGGTCCAAAAAGTCCAAATCAGCATCTCTGAAGTTACAGTGAGAGCAACGGCTATTATCAAATATATTAAATCGGTTCAAATGAGCTGGAGTCAAACAATGTCCTAGCCGCATACGTGTTATTATGCTAGTAAATCTTCTTCTCATATCTTTGAGGTTATAATGCCAAGGTTTTACCGGTATATCTTTCTGTATCTCGGCATACCATTTGCCTTTCTTTTCTAGGTTATCGTCCAGTGATCCTTCCACAAGTGCCGGTTAAGCTCTTTGAAATGCCCATTGTAATCAGTAAACGGAACCTCAAATAATTCAGACTTATCTTCATCGTACTCTGACCTTGTTGCAGTATCAACTAATACATTCCCAGGAATGCCACTGTGTGAAGGTACCCACACAAATTCTCCATATATATTCTTACTATACAGCTCTTTTATACAATTTCTAATATCATACAATATAAAATTTACTTTAAAAGATATATTCACATTATCTATTGTGGTTAGGACACTTCTTGAATCAGTAACTATCAGGATATTATGTACATTATTCACATAACTATTTACATATTCCAATGCACAATAAATAGCATAGCATTCCACACTAAAAATACTGCAATTTATGTTTATTTTAATGCACTTGGTGCAACTTGTTTGTTGATCATAATATGCTGCTTGTACATATTGATCTGTTTTAGACCCATCTGTGTATATAGTGTAATGTGTTGGTCTATCATCCTTAAATTGCAAAAATTAAAATTTATTGTGCACTGTATCTAAATGGATATTTACAGAACTATTAATAAGACTATTAAAGGGAATTTTATAGACGGGCCAAATATCATGTTGGCTTAAGTTTTTGGAATTATCTTTAACATATTTAAATAATATTGGAATTTCTGGTAAAGTTCCATTAATCAAAGAGGCAGCAGATAAAATATTTGGAGAAATTGTAAGAGTGATTTGAGGGTGTATTATTAATTTCTTATCCAAAGGACTGTTAGTTGATGCAAGAACTTTTAAGAAAAACCGCTCAGCCAACATCAACCTAAGTAGTATCAATGGAGGTATACATGTTTCAATTTCTAGTGAAGTAATTGGTGTGGAATGCATAGCTCCACAAATAAGTTTCAGTCCCATATTTTGAATTACATCTAATTTTTTCAGTAAGGTGCTGTTGACATGCATGTAAGCTAAACTGCTATAATCAAAATGGCTTCTAACTATACTTTTATATAACATACTCAAAACATTGGGATCAGAACCCCAGTAAGTTCCTGCTAAATATCTCAATATGTTGATTCCATTTAGAACCTTTTTACTTATGTGTTTGACATGTTCATCAAATTTTAATTTATCATCAATAATGACTCAAAGGAATTTATATTGTTGAACTATTGGTATTTCTGCATTGTCATAAAAATTTAACATGCTTTATAACATTTGAATTTTTACTTACAATTAAAACTGAACTCTTTTCTGGATTTATATCTAATTTAAGCTTATGATGATAGTAGTTGTATAGTTGCATTAAAGCATTATTAATTCTAGCTGTTGCTCTCTCTATGTTTTGGTTTATGCTATATAAAAGCAAGTCATCTGCAAATTGTAAGATATGTACATCAGGTGCTTCTAAATAAGTTAATATCTGGGAAACATACAAGTTATAAAGTAAAGGAGATGGGGTTGCCCCCTGCATTGTGCCTTTATTCACAGATTTAGGCCCATGTATTTTGTTGTTATACTTAATAAAAACTGTTCTATTATTTAACAAGGAATAAAGCCACATTAAAATGTGTTTTGGTAGGCCTATATCATGACATACTTGAATAAGTTCCTCTAAATTTATGTTATCAAAAGTGCCTTTCACATCTAAAAATACACATACAGCATGAGAGTGACTTAATTTAACCTGCCTCAAATTTGATAGTAAATGTACAAAGCTTTCAGCACAACTTCTGCCTTTTCTAAAGCCGAACTGTATATTAGGAATCAAACTGTGGGATTCAATAAAGTAATTTAATCTTATTTTCAACATATTTTCAAAAAGTTTACCTAAACAAGATGATAAAGAAATGAAGCATTATTTGCAGGTTTATTAGGTTTTAAAATAGGTATAACACATTGTGTTTTCCATGACTCTGGTACTATCAACTCTTCCCATAATTTGTTATAAATATTAAGTAATATTAACAATGCATTTAAATGTAACTTTTTAATTAATATGTGTGGTATGTCATCCAATCCCTGTGTGGTATCCCTTCTACTTTTAATGGATATTTCTAACTCTTCTATAGCGAATTGGTTCTTGAGAAATACATTCACGTCATTTTCAGTAGAATTTTCAAACAAATAATCAAGCCTAGTTCTGTCAACTGCAGTAGTGTCAGCTCAATTATTGAGGAAACTTAAAACCCACTCATTGTTATGTTCTCTATTTCTGTTAGTACCAATCTTTTTAAATTTTTTAATGTAACCCCATATTCGAGAGACTGGTGTTAATCTATTGAAGCTACTACATAAACTTTGCCAAGATAGATTTTTTTCTTCTTTTAATACTCTTTTTTTAATTGCATCTTATTTTTTATATTTAATCCAGTTTTCTATGGTGGGTTTAGAAAAGTAATACTTTAATGCATTTTTTGAGTCACGAACAGCTTGATTACAGTTCTGGTTCCACCAAGGTACTGGCTTTCTGATAAGTGTACTAGAATTTGTCTTATATTTAGGAATGGTTGTATCTCTTAATGAATGCAATGCATTTACAAAATTATTGTAAGTATTGTAAGTAAGTATTTGAGAAAAGTGATTTTCTGATAAATTATAATACATATCCCAATCTGCCCTACTATAAATATATTTTTCTTGATTCACAGGAGGTGACAGATTATACATGGAAGGTTGAATGCTTATCTCAAGTAATGTTGGAAGGTGATAACTACCCATGGGATCATCATGAACATACCAATTACATAAATGAGCAAGTGACGGACTAACCAAGGCAAGATCTATTGCTGAAGCTTGTCTATTGGGGTATGGGACAGTTGTTGGTGAACCATCATTTAAAACACACAAGTCAAATTCATCAATAATGCTATACAAACATCTACCTCTATTGTTATCATTATGGCATCCAAAAGCTATATTATGAGCATTAAAATCACCCATTATTATACATGGCTTTGGTATGCTGTTGATTAGATCTCTTAGTTTTGAGGAATCAAATCTATTACTTGGTGGGCTGTAAATGTATGGACTCTGAGAAAATTGTGTTAATTAATTTATACTTTAATCGATGATTCACCAAAATGGCTACACCATTATGGAAATTTTTGGAATTTTTATATAATAAATTATAAGTTGGAAAATGTGGTACTATAGAATTAGGTTTAAGCCAGGTCTCATTAAGAAGGCAAATATCTATATTTTTTTCAATTAATAATTTTGTAATAGGCTTTTTTTGCTCTGTAAACTTTGAATATTATACTGTAATAAATTTAAATATGTGTCCATTAAATCAAATTTGATAAAAATATTTCTTTTATTTTCTTGTGTGTTATTGGATCATTATTATTACTTGAATTGCCTAACTTTACTAAGGACTTAATAATAGCATTTAGTATAATATCATTGTTAGCAATTTGCTTTGCATCTAATTTGGTTAGTGTCGACACAAAATATTTCTTTAGGTACATTAATATTTACAGGGTTATTTACAGAAGATATGTCATTTATCTTAGGTTTCAAACTAGGAAAATTCTTACCAGTCTTTGCTATAGAGGCAAATGTATTGTTTTGGTTAATTATTTGTGAATGTTTCTGATCAATTTTTTGTTTTTTAATTGGACATTCCCGAGAAATGGCAAGATGACCTCCACCACAGTTAATGCATACTATAATCTCAGAAATACATTCCTTGTAAAGGTGTTCCCCAGTACACGATGAGCACATTTATGTACCTCTGCACACTGGCTGAATGATTAAATTTAAAGCACTGGATGACAGGATGAATATAATTGTATACAGGACATCTATATTTATTCAGGAAAACGATACTGGGTAGTGTAGCAGATGAAAAAGTAATTACTACTGTAGTCAATGGTACTAGTTTCTTATCATCATCTTTTTTCATAAATCTTTTAACTGAGATAACTTCTGCATCACATGAAATATTTTTGTATATCTCTTCGTTGGACAACTCGTGAGGGACATGTCAGATGATGCCGACCTTCTCTACTAAATGAGCAGGGATGAACGCTTTCAACTTGTTTTTGTTCAAAGAGTTTTCCAATTTTAAGAAGCTGTTCGCCTCTGCAGCTTTATTAAAATATACTCCAAATTTGTATGTGTTTACTCTGGACACACTTGAAATGCCCTTAACATTTTCAGTTAGGAGTTGTGTAAATTTTATAGGGTTTTTATTACTTAGTTTTTCCTTTTCTTTGGATTCCACGTAAACCGTGTAGTCGGTAGACGAGTTTTCCAGAAACAGCCTAGTGTAATCACTCTTGAAGTAAATTTTATACTTATCTTCATCAGAGATCTTTTTGTACTTTCGCTTTCTGTTTGAAAGTTCATCTGCCCCATCACTCTGGGCCCCCATTATGGCGTGGGACCGTAAATTATACTGTTAGATGTTAATAAGAGATTTTTGTCTGATAAGTAAGGGTTAAAATTAATAAAAATGTTAAAAGAAATTTTAAAGCGTGCGCCAAGATCAACTTCCCGCCAAAAAGTTTTTAACAGTAACATTATTATTTATTTAGTTTTATGGCTTGGCAGCTAGGCCTTTGAGCCAGATCTTAGATTATAATGTAGTTTCTTCCTTTTCTTAAGCCTATGTGTAGCACAGCTAAACTGTAGGTTATCAGCTGGTGCCATACAACGGAGTTCTTGTGACAACTCAAAAGGCCACATTTGACTACACAGTTCACATTTCTCACAAAACACATAATTACTACTCAAAAACTATCAATATCCTACAACTATTGATCATTTTAGAGTAATTTTACACATTTTTAGAAAATAAAACTGCACAGCACTACATCTCCTTTCAGTTCCCGCCAAAAACTCGTAACAGTATCATTATTTTAAATTTTTTATTTAATTTATTCATGACCATAGAATCTATGTCTTTCAGTCGGAAACATGTTTGAAAATAACTTATACTATGTGTAGCACAGCTGAACTGTAGGTTATCAGCTGGTGCCATTCAACGGAGTTCTTGTGACAACTCAAAAGGCCACATTTGACTATACAGTTCACATTTCTCACAAAACACATAATTACTACTCAAAAACTATCAATATCCTACAACTATTGTTCATTTTAGAGTAATTTTACACATTTTTAGAAAATAAAACTGCACAGCACATCTTTCAGTTCCCGTCAAAAACTCCTTAACAGTAACAGTACTAATAGTGCTGCCAATATTCGTTAGAGAAAATCACTTTGTCAAGTCTTGAAAAGTACTAGATTATGGAAGGCAGAGGTAATCATCTTATTGATGAGATACTGAAAGAGTCCAGCAGTATGCTGGAAATTCCTACCACATTAGCGCTGGCATACGAATAACTACGATATGAATTAAAAATTGTTGAAGTCCCATAAAATGATTAAAATGCCAGTAAAGAGAAGCTCAAATATTTAGGTAGTCTAAATCATCCTATATTATAGTCATATAATTATTAGCTTCTAATTTCTAGTTGCATTGCACAATGTTTTCGGAATAAATTACATTACAAAACATTGTGTAGTACAGATTGCCTCCGTTCTGAGTTCAACAACGTTTTCTAAATTCGGTTCCGTTTCATAAAGCTATCATTCCGCATTCGTTATTAGGGATATCATATATGCAATTTAAAATTGTAAAATAAATAAATTCTTACCAAAAACCGTCTTCAAGACTTTTTTTTGTTTGTTACAACTCCATTCATTTTTTGAAAAGTAATTTCAATACAACTTCTATATGTATTAAAAAAAAAAATAGCCTGAGATAATATATAAATAATTACTTGACGTGTTGCTGGGGAGTGTCTTGCCGCTTCTTCTTCTTTGAATCGCGATAACACATTGCGAAGCGGTGTCTAAAGAATAGGAAGTAGATTTAAATTTTGACTTACATGTATGACCTTCAAAAAGTGTTCCCCAGCGAAACTTATTTTGAATAAAAACTTTTGAATTTTTGAAAACTAAAAACCAAAAAACTCTGGAGCAAAGATCTTTTGGCACTTTCGGGGATAATTAAGTTGATAGAAATTTTGGAAGTCTTTTAAGTACCATTAATTGGAATACAATTTTCATCACTACAATAATTGTATTAAAGATATAATATAGTACTACTGCTTTATCTTAGAATTATATTCTACTAGTGAATCATACTTCAATTAAATCGTTCATTTTAATAATTCAATTCATTCATTTGTTCGTTATTTATTTACGAGTAGATAAAATACGAGTAGAGATGGCATTTCTTTACTATCGAGCGAAAATGATAACGTCACAAGTAACGTTTTCGCCACTACGGTGGCTTTGCTTTTTTATTTCCCTTTAAATTAAGTAAAAACTGTTTTGGGTTTTTTCAAAAACCTTATTTTAGGAAGTTTTCTAAAAAAAGTTTGGGGATAAATTGACATGGTCATCTGGCAGCACTGATCTTGACAGTTATATAGTGTATCATCTATGGTTGTAACTGTAGCTCGTCCGTACTTCATAAATGCCAGCTGATTAATTAATTTTTTATTTACATTTTATGAATTTATTTACCGTTCTTTAGAAGATAAAGATTAAAGATATCGGATAGAAACACATATAATTATAACATAACTTATTTTGGTTCGTTCATTAGTTATATTATAAAAAATGCGTCTTTCACTTCTAATCCGAAAGTACTCTACAAATTTACCCAATAAAATGAATTTCATAGATGAAATACAGAAGAATTTTATAGCCACAAATCAGTTTCAAAGAATGCTTTTATCCTGGGGTTCAGCTGCTATTTCACTTTTAAATCCACATAGAGGTGATATGATTGCTTGTTTAGGAGAGGTCACAGGCGAAGATTCTATGAAATATATGAGAAGCAAGATGCTTGAAACTGCAGAAGGAATAGAGATATTAAACGAAATGCCTAGAATAAACTCGACAAATGTTTCTTTTGAGCTATTGTCCCAAATGCCGGAGAATACTGTCGGTCGTGTTTACGCCGACTTCATGCGAGATAATAATATTACGGCAGATTCAAGACTACCTGTACAGTTCATAGCTGATCCAAAACTGGCATATGTTATGCAACGATATAGAGAAGTCCATGACTTGGTTCATGCAACTTTGTTTATGAAAACAAATATGTTAGGAGAAGTAAGTTTTCACAATTTTTATTTAGCTGTCTATAATGCTAAAATTACTTTTAGATAATTATCTAAAACTGTGTAGACTGGGGTATACTTAGGATCTGCATTTCCATAACACTATGCCAATTTCTAGGTTTTATAGTTCCAGTTTAGACCTGTCATCATAAGCTTAATAAAAAAATATGACAATAAATCAGTTGTATATTTTTTATTAATCTTATTCATTTTTAAATATAATAAATATATTTTTAAATTTAAAACCAGAATGACCTGGTGTAATATCTAGTTATCTAGGGTTTGAGAGCTTTTTAATATTTTTTTGCTGAGCAACTGTCATTCCTTCTGTGTTTATATTATTATTCTTTTTTTTATTAGGATTGATGTTTTTTTAAATATTAGCAGCCATTATTATTAGGCTATCAACTTTATTCTGTTTTTCTTGGATATTATATTCATTTCTTGTATATTATATTTTTCTATAATTATACATTTTGTAATTAATGTTTCTTATTTAAAAAATTAAGTGCTGTGTCAGACCATATTTCAGCACAGCAACATACTGAGTGCCAATCTCATTTCTGAAACTGTGTCATACAGTTTCTGTATGTTTTCTTTTCATTCATTTATCATGTGTATGTCACATTTGGAAATACATATATTCTTTCTTTCTGTGACTTATTCCAAATACAATGATAATGGGTTAAGTCTCAAAGTTATGAAGAAATAAATTCACTTTCATATTTATATATTAGTCCCTTGTCCATAGGGATAAGAATAATAATAATGACAATTTCCCAGTAAAAAAAAGTATCACCTCCTAAATTCTATGTCTGGGTAGCACAAGTCATTTATGACATACCAGTTTTCCAAACCCTAACAAAGCTCTTGTTTAAAGAGTAAGCATTAATACAGATTACATTCTATTAAATTTTCATTTAGGCGCAGAAGATTTAGTTAATTTTATATTGCAAACTATCCCATCTCCCAGGATGAATATTATCTTATGTGATTGGTCTCCCCTCATACAAACAACTAACTAGAAGTCCTAAAAATCTCAAAATGTCATAAAAAGCCCTTAAAGTTCCAAAAAGCCTTAAAAAATGCTAAAAGTCCCAAAAAGAACTAAAACTCTGCAGTCTCAAAAAGTTAAAATGTCCTAAAAGGTCCTAAATGTCTGAAAAACCCCTAAAAAATGCTAGAAGTTCTAAAACTCTTAAGAAGTGCTAAAAAAATCCTTTAAAGCCCCAAAAAGGCCAAAAATCATAGTCCTAAAAAACCTTAAAAAGTCCCAAAAAGCATTAAAAAGTCCAAAAAGTCATACCATCTTTAATTGGTATACTTAAGTTGGAGTAATAGGCACTGTCACATTTATTTTTTTCTATCCTTGACACTATCCTGGTACTATATTTTCCAGGATGTAAAGTATCCTGTGTCCATCTTCACTATTGAAATGCAAGTGTAAGACAGACAGAGTTACATTTGCATTTATAATATTAATAGGGATAGGAATTTTGGTATAGAAAAACACTAATAAACTTATTTCTTTGAGACCAAATGACTAAAAAAAAAAAATTGATTGACAGACAAGTACACACATTGTATATCTCCAAATTAAGCAAGTTACGCCTGTGTTATGGGTAATATACAACGGACCATTCTGGGGCCGATCCCAGACACCCAGACCATAGTAAATAACGGAGAAAATATGTTTCCGAAATTTACTATACCAGGAATCGAACCCGGAGCCTCTGCGTTGCAGTGAGGTAAGGCAAAGGCTTAGCCCACTCAACCACAGAGGCCGTCAAATTGACTCAACAATTAGTCTTAAGTTTCTCTTTAATTTTCTATTTATTCAAATTATATTTCTTGCAATTCATGAAGGTGAGGGAGTTTTACTCTTTTTGAAAAATTTTGAAGTATCAGTACTAAAAAAATTTTGGAAATAAAGTGAAACCAATCATCAAGGCGAAGCCTGTCTTTCTCTATACTTACAACCTAGGTATCTTTAAATACTGTGTGAATATATGTACCTTCTAGGTAAACATGCTCTATCTTAGACCATAGCTTTGCTCTACATTGGGTGAGTTCATGGCCAAACACAAACTTATACCACTATTAAAAATAGCAACATTTGAAAGCACTGGAATTGTTATTTATAGTATTTTTCATTCATGGTTTGGAAATGATTCTCATAGATGTGCCTTAATCTAGCAAGCTGCCTTTAGTCTCAGGTAAGTTGACTATTCATTTATTACTCTTATAATTAATTAGTGATTGTAGGTCACAATAAAATGGGTTGAAGGAATACAAACTAAACTTCCAATGTGCATAAGTGGTGGCATTTGGGGTGCAGCTAGACTAAGGCCCAAGCACCGTCAGATGTACTTAAAATATTACTTACCTTGGGCCATTAAAACTGGAAATAATGCAAAATTTATGCAAGGTATGTTTTATTTTCAGCTTATAACTATTTATCTGTACTAAGCTAACTAAAATCTACTGGATGTTGACCTCCCTAACTTTGTGTCATATATTCTCTGCTTTCCTCAACCAGCCTCTATCTTGCACAGGTCATCTGTTTACTGCAAGAGCAAATCCTACACTGTTTACTAGGAAAGTTCTAGTTTCAGACTTTATCAAAAAACATTCAAATTAACTCACTAGCTTACTAACTTTGTGGATCAGTGTCCATAAAAATATGTTGACACTGTATTTCATAATGGGTAAGGCAATGAGTCTTATTGTATATTTCCTTGAGAGTCTGTGGCAATAGTAAGTAAGTGAGAGATGTCCTTATTGTTGGTGTTGGTTCCCTTTCAATTCCAGTCCAGAGTTGTCAAAACTTCTTCCATTGTATTAGTGAACAGTTTTGTGGATATAGAGTCCCCCCCGATTCTTACTTTGTAATATATAAGGAAATGCTTTGTTCTCTGGTCTGGGATCTATACAGTCATCATTGTGATATTGGTGCCATGTTGCCAATTGACACTGCATCTTTATAGAGGATCCCAAAACAGCCCAAGGTCTATACAGTAGAAGACTTTCTTGTATTCCACAAATGCCCTACCCGTGTAGGGCATATGTGGATTACAAAACGCCAGTGTAGGTGCAGTCTCAACTGATTATATTCCTCAGTCTCCTATATAATCTGATACACAGTATGGATGTGGTGTGATGCAATAGTTATTTCGAGACCTAGTATACCCATGTTTAGAACTTGTCAATTCTCTTCTGGTGAGGTGTTAATAACAATCATAAAAAAGAACATATAAGTGTGGGTTAAGTGTTGCATTGTTGCAGTTCTTAAAAAAACAGGACCACCACACTCTCTCTCCAAACATTCAACACAGTGGTCAATAAAACAATTAGAGCCACATATAAAAGCTTTAATAACATTAATCGCTAATGCTTTGAGCAACTGCTTTCTTTTTCAGTTACCACAATGTGACTGGGTATGCTTATTGTACTATGTATTTAAAATATTGTAGTCATAACAATATTTTAAACAATACCATGGACAGAACATTTCAGTACAATGTAAAACTTTTTTTTTAAATATTTAATTTTGAAATATGTCCATCTCTGTTCATAGCCACTAATTAAGACATGAAAAATATTACCAAGTATTTTCGTTGTAAATTCTTCTGTAGTTGGCAAAGAGAAATAATAATATATTAACTTTTTTTTCAGGTATATACTTTGAAAAAAGATGGGACCAGGATATTGATGATTTTCACAAAGAAATGAATATTGAAAGGTTCATAACATTAAAATAAAAAATAATGATATCACTTATAGAACATTAATTAATTTTATGTATTAGATGTAATTGAGTTTTGTTACCTTAGTCTGTATAGAATTACTGATAATGTAAATGTTAAAGCTTGTGATAAAATTATTAAAAAAACAGGTATATACTATGTGTATTTCTTTTTTCTAAGAAAGACAAATATCCTCATACCGGTTGTTGCTAAGATTTTTATCATTATTGACAACATAAATTTTATGTTACTAGTTCTCCTAGAGATTTCTGAATTCATCACAATTATATTACCATATTGATGGATCCCATTTAAGATTCCACTTCTGCTCGGACTCTTGCAAATCTTGGGATAAAGAGTTTATCTCCGGTCTCATCTACTATATATGTATATATGTTTAAAGTCTTAAGATAACATCACAAATATGTTTAAAAGGGGGCGGGACAAAGGATCAATTTGGCGACTTCTAGACAAAAATTTAAAACATTCTTACTATTGACTTGCTGCCGTCTCTCAAACTTCACTGCATTAAACAGATGGCCCTCGATTTTGTCCTGCCTTGCGAATACACCAGATTATCATGAAAATTAGTATAAAAGTACTTTCAATATATGAGATTATCTTTTACAGAGAAAATTTCAAACTTCAGTTCCAGGTCAATTATTTTATACTTTAGTTCAGTATTATACCTAAGTATATTAAAATTGTTACTTTTTAAATGGACTATTTATTAATGAACCTAGTGTCTAAATAACTAAATGACATTACTTCAGTAACAGACTTGAGTAGATCTTTAAAAAATCAAAATATGGATTTTATATCCAATTATTGAAAAATATTATGTCAATATTATCCTAAAGTACTATATATAAAAAAATATTCAATATAAGTAAAAAAAACTTCATTTATTCCATATCATCATAGCAACATCTCCGAGCTGTGCCCGTTGGAATTGTGCAATGGAGTGATCTTGTCGCCAACTTCGACCACCCACTCGTACCACACGCGGCGGGAGTCCACGCAGCGCCAAAACGTCGCCTTTATCACTTCGCCTTTCTGTACTCTTATAGGTGTCTGAAATCAAAAGAAAATTATACTGAACAAGATTATATTCTAACATACAAAATTAAATGCGAATGTTTGGATGCTTGTTTCTTCTTCAGGGCCTTAGCAGTGAACTGATTTAATCTTCTGAAATCTTTTAAAAAATCATTACTTTTCAACTGACTTCATTATATTTCACCGGAAACGTGACCAGTGGCAAAATTCGGGATTTACCATTGCCCAACAGTGGGCACACAACATGAGGGTAGCCGAAAAGGTCAAGACACATGTGTCGTCACTATTCCAGGTTTTAATTAGATCGACATCGTCATGGAAGTAAAACAGTGAATAAATATGATTAATGTGAGAATTATGAAATGGTAGCTAAAATCAGCCAATGCATGTCCCGACATATACTTTAGAGAGGTTCCGTAGAGGCGGCGAAAGTACACTATTTTTGTCATTTAGCTATGAAACTAGATCCTAAAAAATACTTACCCTAATTGGTATAAAAACTGGGAACCATGATATCATGCCCGGGCTGTGTGTTGAAGGTAATATACTAATTATTTCTTCCCCAAACAGTTTGCAGTCAAAATAGCCTCCAAAGCCATGCATCACATTCTCTTGGTGAACTATCCATGAAACTGTTGCTGACCGCCTGTTGTCTGTCAATGGGAGACCTCTGTAGTCGGTCAACTCTTGGCCCTCATTGTCTCTTATGGCTTGAGCTGGGTGGTTGAATGTGAAAATTTGCTGAAAAATATTAAAATTATCATTAACTGAAACCAAAATAAAAATCCGCAAGCAGGCAAAAAATCTGCTCTAAATACTATTATGTATTATTATTATCTCAATGTCATTAACATATCTGGAATTTGCTAAACATATTTTTTGTAATTATATACAGTTATACTTTAAATCTAATATTTAAGCTACACCTAATTATAATAGTACTAGAGTTTACCTCGCGGCGCACGCAGCCGCGCGTTAACCTCTAGTGCGTATCTCTTGTTTAAAGAGCAGGTGGTACAGGTTACATTGTATTAAATTTTATGTATTTGCCCCGGAAGATTCACTTCATTTTATATCGCAAACTATAACATCCCCGTCTATCTGTAAACTACATAAATGACAAAACTTGACAAAAACGATAAAGTAGACAACATGGACCAAGTGGACCTAGTGGGCCAAGTGGACGAAATGGACAAAATCACCAAATCTATCCTAATTTCCGGGATAATCTTTACATAAATCTATCCCATTATCTGGGATGAAAAGTATCCCTTGGCCAGCCTCGGTATTAAAATTACAAATGTACCGAATTTCAGCCAAATCGGTGCAATAGTCTTTTCATAAAAGGATAACAAACAGAGAGACAAATATATTTATATCCCTGAAATTATCCCATTTTTCGGGATAAAAAGTATCCTATGTTCATCCTCGGCATCGCAAAAAATATGTATACTGAGTTTCAGCCAAATCGGTCCCGTAGTTTTTCCGTGAAAACGGAACAGACAGACAGAGTTACTTTCGCATTTATAATATTAATAAGCATTTTTCACAGGTCAGGATTACGATATAGCATTATAAGGCTTTATTTCGGTCATGTATAAAATATTAAGATTATAATTGCAATCTGCATTGCCAACTACAAATTTCAAAAAACCATAAACTTGAAACACAATTTAACCATTTCTTTGGAACAAAAGAATGTTGTTGAAAGAGCTGTAGCTGAGTAAGTACATGTACAAAATAAATGACAACTGTATCAAAAATCATTAACTTCATAGTTACAGATTTTGTCAGTTTTGGCCGTTTAGTACTCACCAAAACTGGAAAACTAATAATTATATTACCAATGGTAAACTGTTCCGACACCGTAGGGAAGCCGACTGTCAAATCAACGGAGATAATTTTTTATAAAATTACAAAATGTCACAGCCGTACATTTTGTAACAGTGGTATACCTACTTATGACGTCATAAGTAGCTACAAGAAAGAGAAGTCAAATAGCGCATTAATTATTGTTTGACAAGTAATTAAAATTATATCTATCATCATATTTTAAAACTTAGATGATAAAATGTTATTTTAACGCCTATCCTTTTACATGTAAAAACATTAGATTTTCTTGTACCATGTGTCTGTGCCCTATTGTAATAGTGGACTTGAAGCATTTGTAAAATGCCGATTGCCTATATAACCTAAATCTTCAAAATCGTAACAATTACTTAAATAACTTTACCTTTGGCTCGGCAATATTGTGTTTATTTTGCATATAAACAACCCATAGTGTTTCAAGGTTTTTGTCGTTTTTGTTGCATGTGTGCAGGGACGCTGCTTTGGCCGCCGCCCACAGCCGTGCCGACGACACTGGACCCACATAGGAATTGTATTGATACGGTATTGATATGCCACCGGGTTTAAGAAGCCCTGCAGCACCGTCCAAACACTCTGGGGACAGCTCATTGTCACCCCATGATCCTGGCACAATACAAAAACATGATTCAATGCTTCAATTTATTTTACGATACAATATAAACGTTAGAGAAAACCATGTAGACATATAAGAAGAAAAATAATGAAGAATAATGATCGCCCAAAAACGTAACTCACAACACGGCTGGCGTTGCCAGGTCCTTCTCTTGTTTTATAGAAAATCTCAATCAAAACTTTCAGTCTTTGATATATAGATAAATAATACTTTATTGAACACCAAAATATAAAATTAATCAAACAATTCATATTTACAATACTTCCTAGACAATAGAATAGGCGGCTTTATCGCTTAATGCGTTCTCTTCCAGGCAACCTAAATTAAAGGAAATTCTCAACAAAGACTGGTGGTGCAAGAAAACAGGGTAAGAAATCTCTTCATCTTATTACTTCTTTTATAAACTTAAAAATTAGGCTCAAATTGAAAGTCCTAATTCTGTAAAGTTCGTTAAAGTAATGGGATTGCTATTTCCAGTAGAAACTAAACCATAATTAGACAAAGCTTTTAAAAACTTGACCAAAAATTTAAAACTTTTAACTCAATGTTGATACATGTTCAAAAGACACTTTCTACTAAATAAAAGATATATCTATAATATTATAAGTGTAGACTTGTTTTTTATATTTTTTGTGTTTGTTCAGGATTCACACAAAAACTATTGGGCCGATTTCGATGCGGTTTTCGTCGACCGACAGCGAATTCCCAGACTTAAAATCTGCGGTACTTTAAGTCCCGGGAATTTTCTTGGGAGCGGTTTGAAGTGGCCACGTCGAAAAAAATTCTAATTCAGATACAATATTTTCACTGAACCAAATTCTCTGTGTAAAACAACCTTCTTGATCTTCGCTACCCATCCAACTTGGACGAAGTTGTGGGAGAATACTAGTTTTATTATATAAGGGTAATATTTTGCAAATACTTATTTGAATAAAAATATTTTGCATAAATGTATTGATAACACTTTATTGCTCACCAAAATAAATAGACACAAGAATATACACATACTTAAAACACTTCTTGAGAAAACAATAAGTGGCTTTTTAAATATGTTGTTAATCTAATACTCACCCAACAATTCAGAGACAATAATATCGGCTTTTGGTGACAGGTTTAGTTGCCTCATATCACCCGGAATCAAGATTACATTGCTTTTGCTATATATCTCCCGCACTTGCGCTGCCAATACAACCACGGCACATGGATTTTTCTCAACTGCAACGACCTGTCAATAGATTTTTTTATAATTTCTACCCCAACAAATGTATTTCACCAATTGCCGCAACTTACATGTTATTAGACCTGTTTAAGATATGGCTCAGCAAAGATAATCTATCAGCCTGTCATAAGAGGTGACAAAAGGACCCACAGCTAGATTACCACGCCCTACTGGGCGTTTAGCCTTCTGGATAGCTACCACTCCTGATCTGGAGTATACCGCCAAAAGAAACAACCCTGAGGTGTGTTTCAGCATTAGTAGCCAGGATCCCTTCGAGGACAGCAGCAACTTTAGTGTTACAAATGTCATATAGGCGACAGTATAACCAAACTACATTATGTGGGCAGTCAGCTTGTTTGCTATATTCCAGCAACAAAAAATACAAATGTATAATTAAGATATAGGGAGGAATTGTAACATGATGGAAAAAATCTGAAAACTGTATAAAGAAAGACTGACAAAAAAAGAGCTCATAAAAAAAGGCTCTGACTGATGATGAACCCTTTAATGAAAATAAAATAAAAAAACAGTGATGATCTTGAAACATATAAACAGATCATTTTTATACCTTATTAATTATGTTTTCACCAAATCAATTCGTAAAAATAATAAAGAGATTTATTGTAACCAAGTATATAAGTTCTAAAAATAAAATACACCCAGTTAGTTTTGAAATTACTAAGTTTTGAAATTACTAGACAATAAAGAATTGCCTTAATTTTTTCTTAGAAGAAGTCTGATTGTTACCTTAACATTGGTATTTGTGATTTTAGCCGCATTGAGTGTGGCTCTCAAAAGGGGCCCTCTTCCCGCACCAAGTACCATTACTGTCACTACATCACTATCCATGTCTTTTGCGCTGTCACCTTGATCTATCACTTGCTCAGTCTGCTTTGTATTCTTAATTATATCTTCAACTATGTCATTACTAATAATGTCAGTCTGGAAAGAAATATTAATACAGACTATTTGAACATTATCAACTACTTCTATTGAAGCTGATGCTACATGATGAATGGAATAACAAGCATTTTTCCAGTTTTTATTGCTGTAAACAATTCTAGTAAATCAACACTACCTACATAAATTATCTAAGGTACTATCGGACCAAGCCAAGTAGACGAATGACAGATGTGGTCGACCCTGTTGGGTACCAATTGCAAAAATATCTAAAAATATCAACATGATTTTGATCATTAATTTTAATTTATTCATCTAATTATATTTTTCATTACTAATACTAATTAATAACTTAATAAGGAATAGTAAAAAAATGGTAAAGCAAAAAGTAGATAACATATAAAAATATAATTAGAAAAAATTAACAACTAAAAAGATTACAATAAAACAACTAACAATAATCACACGCCGCGCGAACTTATCGAAGCTGTGAACGGCATTAGGGGAGGCGGTAGCCGCATTCCACGTGTTTGTCTAGTTATCACTCTAGTTAGATTGGTCGAGTAGTAAGTACACTTTCTGTGTGAAGTTCTTGTGTGACTCATAAGTTTACATAGATAGTGTTTTTTTAATTTTAGAATATACATGAATATCTGCACAATGAAGAACAAAACCAATAAAAAAGTGTTAAGCATATTTAAAAAAATTTACTTGTTCAGTGGGTTTCTTAGAAGCTCTTTTCTCTTCCAAGTGTATTAAAGCTTGTGTAATGGCTTTCTGGTATTGGTCATATTTGACAGGGTCCTTTTCAAATACATTGTATGTTTGAGTGTCTAAATTGTCTGCTAAGGGCTGAAGAGGGGTTTGTAGGTAATCTTCCCAACTGGAATATTAAAAACATAACTACAACTACAAAATTGTTGAAAATGTTCCTTTCATGCAGAGTGAAAGTTCAGATGGCCCACTTGCCCCTCCCCCTATCCCAATCACATATCCCATTGTTTGCGCAACACTATTATATGTGCTAACATTATGCATATTCCGACAAGAGTCAAATGGAGCCAAGCGCAGGCTGTGGATGTTACCGAACAGTTCACTTTGTGGACAGCTCCCCACACAAAACATAATGTGTAATTTAAAAAATGAATATAAAATTATATAATGTACAAATGAACAACTATAAAGTATATTAAAATATAAAGTTTGTTGTGATTTATCTCCAACATCCATCCCTTCTAACCCATTCCGGTATGTGTTCTTGCTGGCAAGCTACTCCCTCTTCAAATACATGGATAAAACTTATAGTTTTCTATAGCAGTTTCTGATAGATAGCAACAGTTTTCACTAGGAAAAGTAATATTTCCAGAGCTATAGAAAACTTTATTTTGTAATCATTCACCTTCTCTTCAAAATTGTGTGTTACATTTCTACACTATTGATATAAACTATCAGCATAATTTATTTTAGTAGTGTTGGTTTATTTCATTGTCGTGCGTCTAATTCAGTATAAGCTTTCAATTAAGAAACACATACCCCTTGGCATAAGAAAGCATAGGATCGAGATTGGGATCTGGTCTCCTCTTCCATAACCTGTTCAGGTACTGCATGTAGAACTCAATGTGGTGCCTTCGGGCCCCACTCACCACCACCTGGGCTTCATGTTCCACCATATTTATAACCAATTCTTGGTGAGATTTTGACAGTACTGGAAATCTAAAAAAATACTTTAAACCATAATAAATATATGAAAATGTTGAATTTATATATAAAACACACACACACAAACATGTGTGTATAATATATATATATATATATATATATATATATATATATAAAACATTTAAAATATCTTTATGTTTGTACATCACTAGCAAGTACAGAATTACTTATTAAAAGTTCCATGTGCAACCTACTAGTACAGTTTGGCTTAAAATGTGGTATTTTATTTGAAAACTTGTTAAATCATTTATAAAATTACTTCTAACATAATCTGTGTCAATTAATAGTTCAAAATTTTAGAACACAGATGAATGTTTAATGACCATTAATTTGGTGGTCTATTGGAGCAACTACAAGTTCATATAATATTTTAAGTGCCTAATATACTTTATAAACCAAGGTTCACAAGTACATGGAGTGTGACTATATCAGTTTATTGTCATATTACAATACTATATTTATTAGTAGTTACCCTTTTTTATTTTCATGAAATAAAGATGTTGGCAATACAATTGCTTTGACGGGTTCTCCACACCATCTCTTTATAATATCTTTGGGGGGCAAGTCAGCTGTTATCTGCAAAACTACTCCAACTCTCTTATCCCAACTGACTCGCTCATGGAACTTGGACCACCAACGCCAAGGCTCATTCCAGGCTTCTTCTTTGTCTTCATTAACACACTGCCTTAGAGTCTTATTACATATCATTGGCACTTGGATCCATATTAATGTAGGGTGATGACTGTAAAGCAGAAATTCATAAGTAATAAGTGCTATTCATGTAATATTTTATAGAATGAGAATTTAATAATAAATACTTCTGAAAATTACCTAGTTTCATGATAAGTTTGAAATAAGCGAGCCAAATTATTACTATTTATTCCACGTAAAGGTAACATTACAGCTGCAAGGCCAAGGCCCCGGCAATAGTGCAGTTCTTCCATCATACAATCTTCATGCCGTTGTCGAACCACTGGGGATGACGAATCGACCTCTAAGTATGGTGAGAGCTTTCCTACTATTCTAGTAGACCAATCTTGAGGTGCTAACACCATGTCAGACCTTGTGAAACCGCCAACCACACCGATATTTGCACAATGTTGTCGTCGTAAACGTGGTGGAACAATTGGGGAAAGGATGAACGAGTAACCGTATCTTAACGCTTCTGATACACATGCTGGAAGATCAGGCGTTGTAATATAATCGAAACCACACGAAATATCCTGCTCAGCCATTTTTTATAACTTATAAACTTTGACTGGTTACCAACATAATAATGTGAATTGCGCACTTAAAACTTAAAAATTAGTTAATTAATATCTAACAATATGTTTTATAGGCGGAATGCCTAAAAACTTTATAATAAACAATTGAGAGTAGGTTCTCCTACTTAATACACTGTGGAGACTTTTATATATATGGCCTTGATCTATGGCTTCTATGGTGGAGAACCATAGACAAAACTATATGTGTAGCGTAGACAGAGAATAGGTTTCTCTGTCTACAATGTGTAGAGATAGTTTTTTTTTTTGATGCGCAGGGGCAATACATTTCGTACTCTCTAGCTAACTAGCTATTGTAGAAACTAACTAATATGTTTCCTATTAACAACAACGGCGAACATGTCATCCACTTCGCAAGCTGGTTAATAAATGGTTGTCAAATAAAACCACCAACAGCAACTCACAATAGTAGTGGTACTAGTTTGGTCAAAGGATTGAGGATGGTTGTTCAGTGAACGAATTCTATTCTATTTTTTGTTGGTACTGGCTCCAACGCCTTTGGCATTGATTTTGCCAATGGCAGAGTAAAAGCGACAGTTGTTAAATATAGGAAGTTAAAAAAGATAAATTTTGATGGACGGTATTCTTGTTCTGGTAACCTGAGGACAAGACAACACAAACGGTCATATTAGACTAACTACTTATAAAAATATATTATTAAGAGTTAAAAATCTAGATAGGATATATACATATTTACTATGTACTAAGGTTAATAAGAAGTTAACATTAATGGGACGAGGAAGGTCAGGGAGAAGAAGGTCATATAAGGGCATAGCTAATTTTGGACAGTAAAAGAATATATGTTCTAATGTTCCTTCGTCAAGGCCACATTCACACAGGGAATGATCTCGTACCCTGATTTTAGCCAAAAATACTGGAGTGCATATGTGTCCTAATCTTAAGCGAGTTATGGCAGAAGTTATCTTTTTGGGGAGATTGCGGAATCGGAAGAACCATGGGGATTGGCATAAATGGGGTTGAAGTTCGCCGTAAAATTTGCCGGTAGATTGGCGGGATCGTTGCCAAGAATCATTCCAGGAATTGAGCATTTGTGATTTGGATATGGCTCGAAGGTCCCTAGGAAAACATTTACTGAAATTATTGGAACCTGAGCAGATAGCAAGTTTGGCACAATTATCAGCAGTCTCGTTTCCACTGATTCCTGAGTGACCGGAGATCCATGCTAAAACAACTTCTAAACCCATGTCATAGCAACGGCAGAGAGCAGCTTTAATTTTCAGGGAGATAGGGGATATATCTTTAGATCGAAAAGGCGGCTTTGAAAGGTCTTGTAAACAGCTCAAGGAATCAGTGAAAATTATTGCTTTGTTGATTCTGTGTGATTCAATATAAAGAGAGGCTTCGAGTATTGCAATAGACTCCCCTGTGAAAACAGAACTATAAGAGGGGATATTATAGTTGAGGATGATTCTATATTTGGGAATCCATACAGCTGCACCAATAGAACCATTTGGGGTTAATTTAGAGGCATCTGTAAAAATTGGAATCCAGTCAGGGCACTTCTCAAGTAATATATTATTGAATAATTGATTAGCAACAGGGCTATGTTTTTCGATATCAAATTTGAATATGATTTTAGGCTGAAACAGCAGCATATTAAAATTAATTTTAAATAAAGGGTGCCTGTAATTTTGAAAAATTGGAGATGAGAGGTTTTTATAATGATTATAAGATTTAACTAGTAGGGGAAGACTCTTGTGATTCCAATAGGGAGAGGAAGAAGTTAAGTCAGATAGAATATTAAGGCTTTCAATAATAGAATGTTTTGACAGCTCTAGCACTTTATAAAAGTATCGGTCAGCAAATAACTGTCTACGCAAGGCGAAAGGCAGTTCATGGCATTCGATTAGACTGTTTCTTTGTCATTCGACTAATCAATCCTGACAAATTAACTATTTTACGATTGTTGACGAATACTGCGACGTGCGACTTAAAAGGAAGTTCATTTCAATATGCTAGTAAAATTCTTAGATCCGTCTTTATATTTATAAACGACAAGACTTATGGTAAATCAGACCGTTTATCAATTGGCAAATGAAATACATACGACGACATATACTACTTTTGAACAACGTTCCGACAACGACATAAACTAATTGAAAATTAATCTATTTATACTAATAGCGCCAACGATCCTTAAAAAAGTACTTTAATGAAATAATGAATAAAGCCCAGCACCAAATTTAAGCCCAGGGTAGTATTCTAATTATCCCTACTTTAACCATTTGCTACTAATTTCAAATTACCACCTTTTTATAAAGAGATGTCTCCGAACTTAAGTTCGAAGTTTTTATTTGTGTATGACCAAGAAACAGTGCTAACAAAAACAAAAGAAAGGTCTTTCTTGACTTAACATCAAACAAGATCGTCGAATGTGAAAATAAATTTTACGATTTTTGCTGATATGCTTATTAAAAATAGGAGTTTATATACCATATTTGCTGTTTACATCAAAACTTTATATGGATCTGAGATATAGTGAAAATTATCTTAATTCTAAATTTCAGACCTTTTAATAGACCTCCGGGTTAATAAGAACTATCATGATTGTTTCGAATGTTATGAATAAATAATAATAAAATAAATGTTTCTATTAATTTTAAAGGATTTTTTCTTTATTAAGGTAATAACCTTAATAAAGAAAAAAATCGTTTAAAATTAATTTAATGAAATTGGTTTTTAAGTTTAATTTAATTTCTTGAAGGTAGTAGGAAAAATTTGATGTTGTAAATATTTGTTGTTTTAAGTCTAGTGCTATTGACCCAAAGGCCTACCAAAAGGTAACCTATTTTTGTCCTTTCTTTCTTTCTTCTAGTTCACCTGATACAAGAAAAAAATCATACTTGTGAGATTATTGTAAGGTACAATTTTTAAAATTCAAAGTCTGGTTATTGCCATTAAAACCTTTTTTAAGTACTTTGGGTATTTAGTTCTTGAAAGTGTTGTAAAACCTGGGCGCTAGGAAAAATCTAAGATCTGGCTTAAAGGCCTAGCTGCCAAGCCATAAACCTAAATAAATAAAATAAGTGTTGGCCAGTTGGCCACAGACACAGAGTACTTTAGTACTTTTATATACTGGAAATGTTGGCCACATCGGTTTATAAACGAGTTTGCGTAACTTTCAAGAATTGAATTTATTTATTTTCACTTATCCCCGGCAGCTAAAATTGCATTAAGAAAAATAAAAGGGGCTTCCTTGACCGTCCAGTGTTAGATTTCTCAAATTCAATCGTTTGATTATAAACCAACTCCTTGTAAATTCTGTCTCCCTCAGTTAAAAAATCTTCATGATGCTAGATTATTATACGTAGTAATCTTTAACTAGTGGATGTTAGAACGATCTACCTAATCTCCAATCATGGAAGAGAACAGTAATCCAGATACCTTACAAAAGCCATTCGCAACACCCATGACTGTTGTCAATACAAGAGGCAGACCAAGAAAACAAACAGAAATTAGGTTTAGCTCACAGCCAAAATCAATTGTATCTCAGTTATTGAGTAAATTAAAAGCAGACGAGCGCAATCTTACCAATGCCATCAATTCAGATCCGATATCACAAGACTATGAAGATGTTCAAATTGTTGAAGAGATTGAACAAACAGTATATACCTGTAATTTTTGCACATATAGGTACTTATTTTATTGAATTATGAATGGGGATCTGGTTTCCCAGTATCTGTTTTTTGTCACTACTACTCACCACCTCAAACGTAAGAGGAAGGAACGAGGCTTATGCTGAAACAGTACAATAACGCCTCTATGGATATTCACACGACAAAGAGGGGCAGCATGAGATGTCATAGTAAGACTGCTAGTAAAATTGAGGTCACCGAGGCTAATCACATATGATTCTTAACAAACATTTCCAAACTGGAAGTTTTGAACGGGACAAATGAGAGACTGACTCTCCCCATATCACTGACCTCACATTTCAAATGTACTGCCACAGAACAAATCATACAAATCTCCTCTCCTCATTTGTAGTTGTACATTGTACTGGTTCAGTAGATAATGTCTTGTTACTCTTACAAACTCATTTTATAATCATGACCTACCCATCATTACTGTAATTGATTAATGGCCTGTTTCTATATTTTACCAAATATTCATTTGCCTTGCTATTGATTATAATTTGACAAGCTCTATACAAATAATGTCGAAAGTCAACAGATGTTAAGGTAAGTAAATGAATAGTAAAATTAAGAAACTGGCTATAACTTGTGCTAGTCAAACAACTGATTTCATTCTTATTGACAAAGGATAGTTAATTAGTATGACGATGATGAGACTATGGTCTTAGATTCGTCCTGGCCAATCTGACCAGCTTCTACAATGCAGTACTACACTGTCATAACTCTATATTCAAATTCCATAATAAACAATGTAACGAGGTGGAGCTGGAGATTGTGGAAGCTTTAGATTGTCTTCAAAATAATACCCATGAGCTAAACAAGAGTGTTTTGACAGTGACCAGTGTGTTCCAGAACGAACTTATATCCATTTAACTATTTAATGATTGATGGTTACAGGTCCACTGTGGGACTTGTGGAACAAATATTATAAGGCTTGCCTTAAGCCCATTAGTTTTGCTTGCGTAATCCTCAAGGGCTATGTGAGCACTACAGTTTATCAATATGGGACTCAGATGTGTAAGGATAACTCCGGTATTGACAATTGCAATGCATCCTTAATGTTAAAGGCTTACACATGCAAAACTCACAAATGTGAGGTCAGGATAACTGATATTTTTGGCAGTGTTCACAAAATTATGCACAAACTATACAATTAATGTGCAAGTCTGATTTGATAAAATTGTCCTAGTCAGAAAATTTACAGATTACACATTACAGAGAGTAAAATAAATTGAAATTGTATTGATATATTTTTACCAAGATGCTAGAGGATTACTAAATATCTCTTATCCTGTCACAGGGTAGCTGATTAACAATATATTTTATTGTGGTGGTTCTAAAAAAAACATTTTACCCTTATACTCAGTAATGTTTGTAAAACAACTACAATTGTTCGGTGTCATACTATGTAATTTCAATATTTTCATAAAACAATAAAATAACTAAGACTTTTTTCAGGAATGAAGATGCTAAAGAACATCAGAATCATTTGAAAACTCATAAACAATTTGCTTGTGAGTATCCAAATTGCACATATTCATGTAAGTTATCATCAAATTTGACGAAACACAAAAGGATTCACACTGGAGAGAAGCCATATTTATGTGACCAGTGCTCTTTTAGGTCTAACTTCATAAATTCTTTAAAAGTTCATAAAAGGACACACACACTGGAAAGACCCTATGCTTGTAAAGATTGCAGCTATAGATGTAACAGCAGTTGGAACTTAAAGAAACATTGTTTTCACAGGCATTTGAATGTACTTAAGACTGAATAATTACTCTTGGCATAGTAAAAAAACTATCATAATATTTAACCAATAAAGTATTAAAATGATAACAGTATTTTTCTGTAAACTATATACAATGGATTGGTAAAGTTACTTAAATTCCCAGGACACAAGGTATCGCAGCAATTTAAAAAAATAAACTTGAAAGTTTTAGTGGTAACTGTTGGGAGTAAGCTAATTTTCATGCATCCTAACAACTTCAAACCGCTTCCGGGATAAAAATATCACACTTCTTATTACATCACAGTAAAAAATCACCTTGGAATTCGATTTTTTTAATCTGGCCACTTTAGATCATTCAAACGTTAAAAGTAGCGCAGAGTAAGTCTAAATTAATAACTAATTAATTAGCTCCCAATCAGCGATAACCAAATGGAAATCGCCCCAGTGGTTTTTACGTGAATCCCGAACAGACAAGCAAATTAAACAAAAAAATTGCATTGTTTTCTCCATTGTGTCTAAAGTTTATTCCAGTTGTTTTTTTTAATATCTTCAATGTACAGACACGGCATGTTCAGAATTTTATAATATTATAGACAATGATATTTTATATATATAAAATCATTGATTATAGATAACTAATCTTTCCATATATGCATATTTGATGTCTTATGCTCATCCTCCACACATCCATCTCAACATTCTCATATCATTATAGATATTATCAGTCCGTAAACATTCTTCTCCTGGCCTTGAAAATACGGAGGGTATTTTCGCAGACGGACGGTATACCCGATAAATCTGTCAGACGAATTGGTGGCTTTCACACATCGAGTTGCAGATTTTATGGTGTCTGTTAGTATGGCCCATTGTGATTTTGACAAAATTATGGCATGAAATGCCCTAGGATTGCCCTGTGCATCCAGATTCGAACCTCTCGCAGGAATGAGACGCGGATGCCTGAACCATGAAAATATCACCAAATTCATAACTCAGTAAACAAAACAAGAAAAGATTATGTATTTCAAATTTATTAAAACTCATAATCTATTAATTTTGATAAATTCATCACAAAATGGTAATTAATTCCATTTCATTGAGATGAAATTAGGTCTGCCTGAACTAAACTTGAGTTTCATGTTCGTTTTCCAGCAACACTGTTTTTTACTCCCGTCTGGGTGTCTACAATATATACGTGTTTCTCTGCCTTTCATCAAGAACTTTTATTTTATAACTGTGATATATTTTCTAACCTTACTCATTGCCAGTATGTAATAAATTGTGTATACGAAAATAAAATCAATTAATTCATTTTCAAAGCATTTAATTATCATATACCTTTTACAATAACCTAAATTATAATATAACTCCTAAAAATATATAACTGGTATAAACATCGCCCGAAAGTACTTAAATAACTTCTTCTTATAACATGTTAATATAACACCATGATATTTGTAAAAGAGTTTTGAGCTGATGCGAGGTTGCTTCATGATCATTCAATAATACTCATGTTTGTGACTTTTGGCCGTATATCAGTGGCAATGTTCAGTGAAATCGACTACCACCGATTCTCGCCAGCCGAATAGGAAGTAGCCGGTCGCAGAACCAAGGACCACGGCGGCGCACAACCAAGTGTTGTACGTCATGAACACCAACATCAACATGTAGCTCACTAGCACTTGCACACCGTGTAGGACAGTCTGCCACGCGTGGGCTGTGCTCAGCATTGTTGGGCTGCAGCAAAATAACATTAAGTCATTTATTTATTATAATTATCATAATATAATATGTATACGTCCGTTACAAAAACTTTAAACAATTTATATACACAAACTAATTATATAATACCATATTTAAATTAAAAAAATACTATATTGAATAGGGCGTCTGCTCTATAACTTTGTAATCTGTTCTTGAAAGAAACAAGGCCTAAGTACGGATTCTTTAATTTTATTTGGCAGTCTATTGTAGACAAAGGGCCCGCGTCACATACACCTATTGCTCATCTTAGCGAACATGATATGACTGAAAGTTTCCCCTGATTCGAGTGCAGTAAAAATGTGCGCTTCCACGCTCAGCGTAAGTATCCCCGTTAATTCTGACGTATACCGAAACCTGATAAATGATGATTTCCGGCAACGTCAGAATACAGAGATCCTTAAAATATGGTTTAGTAAAGACATCATGATGTACACGTGCTATTATTCTTCTTCCTTTACTAAGATATGCCCGCAACTTCGGCCACGCCTGAATTGAAATTCCCGCGGGATTCTCGGGCCAAAAAGTACCGCAGCATTTAAAAAAGAATGTAAACTATTGTTTAGTGAAAACTGTGTCTGAATAACCTAATTTTTATGCACCCGAACAACTACAAACCGCTCCCGGGGGAATTTCCGCGGGATTCTCGGGATAAAAATACCACAGATTTTATTACACAAAATTTGCTATCGATCAATGAAATAAACTAATTTAAGTTGAACTATTTAATATTGAAATTGTTTAATTTGAGAACAGCTTAGGTTATTACTTAAATTTTATATATATAGCGCGTGGGTTAGAGTGAGAGAGGAGTAGCCTGCCTATCGCTGCCGTATGCGCGAGAGAAAGGGAAACCAGACAGACTGGCGTCGTAACGCATTATGTAACGAAGCGGTTTACCCTACCATAAGCAATTATCGCTTCAAAAATCACATTGGAATTAGATATTTATAATATGGCCACTTTAAATTCATTCCCAGAAAAATTCTCGCTGGATTACCGGGATACAAAGTAACGCAGAATGTAAGTCTAGAATTTGCTCTCGATCAGCGAAAACAGAGAGAGCCCAGAAGTATTTACGTGAATCCTGAACAAACAGACAAGGAATCTAAAAAACATTGCATTGAGTTCTCCATCGTTTATATAGTCTATTCCAGTTGTTTTTTCATAATAGCTTCAATTTACAGACACGGCGTGTTTAGAATGTTATAATACTACAATAGTAGTCTTTTTTTAATTACTGAAACAGGCAAAGGTAGTTATCGCTTAACAGCGTTATAACAGACAAATAGCGTTTTTTGATCGATTTCTCAGCCCTTGTTACAGTAATTATACATACTTTATTGTGGTGAAAAAAATATATGTCAATCTTGATCATATTTCTGAGGTAAACTATGTACTCAAAACGCATTTTGGATAAATTTTCTCGATAGAAAATAATTGCAAAGTAACCTCTAAACATGTTCTTCAATCTTGTGTCATGTTATTACTGTTAATCGTACATCGCTAAAATAAATAACAGTAACATATCATACAAGAAATATACTTATTATAGTTTGTTTATTCGGTTACTTAGAGAATTTGCAAGTAATTAATTATTTTATTATAAATGACTTCAAAAATCTCGCTTGCCGGTCCCAATGTATGGAATTTATCAATACGCCAGACGGCTCGGTGCTGTGTACACGCGTCGCTCTGCTAGAGCGTGCTATTTGAAATTGAATTTTAAATAAATGAAGGAGCAATAATAACCACAATTTCGAGCCCGTCGCTCGACGGTTATTTGGCGTAAATGGTATAGAGCACTAATCTAAATCACAGAATTCAGGTTTCGAACCCGACTAGCTTCACTTGCTCTAATATGTTATTTTTATATCAAAAATGATAAAATGCAAAAGTATTTTTCTCTTCGTAAATAAATGACTTTATAAAATGCATTAAAAATAAATTTCTATATTTTTATATTTCATTTCTTCTGGACTTTTATACTATTTACAATAAAACATATTTAAATAGATCTTATCGGTATCATTAAAATATTTTTCGTTTAAATTATTAACTTCTTATACTAGCTTCCTAAATCTTAAAGTGGTTTCATAAATAAAACAGATTTCCTCTTTTAATTGTTTCAAAAGCACCATCTATTTTTCTCAATAGAAAATTCCGATCAGAATTATGAAATAATATCAAAAATTCATCACACTGTCAAGTCTTACGATAGCAAATAGAGTTGTTACTATTACTGATAAGTTAGAAGTTAGTGGATCGAGTCACTGTGCTCGCTTGGTTTTTCTTTTTTTTACTTTTATTTAGCCCTATTATGATATTTTATATATTATTATTTATTTTAAAGTTCTTATCTATACAGAAAAATACAAGTCTGTTTGTAATGTCAAAATAAAAACTAAAAAATCGGACCAGGAGATTCCGAAAATGCAATTTTTAGAAGCTATCTAGGCTAGAATTACTATTAGAGACTACAATAACAAGTTACATGACAAGTATTTTTTTTCACTCACATGTAAAAAAATTTAAAATTTCGTTAAAGGAATTTATACTCTATATGTTATTGGTTATGACAGCGTATCCAGTAACAGCTATGGTTACCCTAATAAGCGAACGTGGACGGAGTGCGGTATTATATCGGTCGCATTACCGAGCGCCGTCTCGCTTCAAGCTCCAAGCACTGATGCCGACTTGGCGCTTTCGGCGCTAGATTTGATTTTTTATGTCTGTTTAGTGCCCAAAAATATTATTAGGTCTTAGCGTCTTATTTAGTGCTTTTTTAAGTCTATTCTTTTTCACTGAAATGTTGAATGTATTTGAACATAATCATCAAATAAAAAGCATTTATAATAATGTTAAGAATATAATTATTTATATTCTTGTTACTATATTTTTGATGCTGTGTTTTTGAAAAACATCCCAATCTAGCGTTTTTTTAGCGCTAATATAGCGCTTTTCTCTAACGAGAGTTTGAAACTGTGGTTGTGATTTCGCACGCCGTATGACCGTCGCGTCTCATTGCGTTCTGATTTGCTTATTTTGATTGACGTCATTTGTGCAGTGCTCTATTTTATTACTGAACGGAAACAAATTACAAAATGGGCAACAAAAGAAAGAAACCACTAAAGAGAACTTACTTGGCGAGACAGAAACACATGATGGAAGTTGTAAAGTAAGTATTTATTAACATGTATCGATACATTAGTTTCTATATTTATTATACATCTTTAGTAGAACAGTTGTAATTGTATACACCTTTAGTAACATTACATATTCTGTGTTTTACGGGAATTTGAGGAATTGATGTATTTATGTACTAGAAATCCATCGGTCTGTTGGAAACAAGTATAAACTTGATTACCTATCTATGGACGAAGTCACGAGTGAATACTTGTATTAGATATAATCAGAAAATTGGAGACACATCAAAACTCTTATTAGATATTCAAACGTCTTGATCCCATATCCCCGTATACAAGTGAATAAATAGTAGATCTAAAACAAATGTAGACTCGTCATAAAAGTAAATAATCACAAACAAGTAGGTATCTCCTGTTTGTACCGCGCAAATAGGGAGACTGGGTGATTGACTCAACTTTATAAAGGCATTTTGCATTTATATTATTGTACACTATTTTAATCTATACCCACAGAGAAATAAAGTTGAAGTGTCTGTTTGTAATGTCAAAATAACAACTTTTTAGTAAATGCATGTGAAAGTATATACGACACGTATATCAGAAAATTAATCTTTAAAATATTTGACTTCCTATTTGTTGCGGCTAATCTCTGAAACGACTGGACCGATTTTGATGGAATTGTCACTAGCAAATAGCTAATGTTATTAGGAGTACCTTAGGCTACTTTTAAAATTAAACTTCCGAGAAAATAATTCCACACCGACGAAGTCGCCGCGGGCACAGCTAGTAACTAATATATCTGATATCTAGAGTAATAAAAAGCATTCTGTCTTTAAAGTTTGAGATATTTTTTTTCAGATTAATGAATGTACCATTAGTAGAAGCAGCTCATTGTGATCAAGTGCTTAATCCAGAAAATACTGTTGATGACGAACTCGATATACCAAACATAGTACAAAGGGTGGACGCTTATCCTGAAGTGGAGGTAAAGTACCAATTATTCTTATATTATAAACTATAATTCCATATTATGAAATATTTATACGTATTTAATTTTTTAGGTCGCTATAAGTCTATCTCCAGGACGAGATTTCTACGTCGGACGAAGAATAATAAGGTTTTCTCACTTTTATAAAAATCTACAAAGAATTTCCAACCACGGACCTTTCGGTTGTAATTTAAGCTATATAGATTTAGTTGGAGAAAAGCTAAATGGGTTATCGTCCAAGTTTACATTCTTGTGTAGGATGTGCAATGTAAAATTTGTCATTGAGAACGACTCAAATGATGAAAATTACTTACCTGTAAACGAATGTGCTGTGACAGGGATTATATCGATTGGCGGTGGATATTCAAACTTACAAGAAATATGTTCCGCATTGAACTTGTCTATTATATCTAATAGAAAATATCAAACCATACATGATACTTTGTCTAAAGGTTGGGAACAAGTTGCACAGGACTCTATGAACTTAGCTGCTGAAAAAGAAAGGAATATTGCTAAAGCTGAAGGCAGGGTTAGTAAAAATGGTATACCAATTATCGATGTGATTGCGGATGGATGTTATTCCAAAAGATCTTATAAAACAAAATATTCAGCCCTATCAGGTGCTGGTACCATTATAGGCCGGCGAACAGGACAAATTTTATATTACGGAGTTCGAAATAAATACTGCTTCACCTGCCTGCGATCGGTACAAAAGAATGATGTAACACTAAAAGAGCACAAATGCTTTCGTAGCTATACTGGCCCATCCACAGGCATGGAATCTGATATAATCGTTGAGGGATTTAAGAAATCTATAGAAATACATAATAAGCAATCATACAGTACAAGGTGTACTGCTGCAACTGCGGCTTTTAACACAAATAGGTCAATATCCGAGTTATATAAAAAAATGCTAACAAAAAGTCCTCAGGGTAAATTAAAGATGTTAGAAAATAGAAGAAGTAAACAAAGACTATTAAATCGTAAGTACGTTACGAAAAAGAAATGACGTATCTTCTCCAAGCCCGATAAGAATTATGGGATAGAAAGTAACAAACCTGATATGCCACATGACATATTACAAAAAATGAAGAAAAGCTTTTTGTCTTCCTTAAAAAAACGAAAGAAGAAAGAGACGCCATTGAGAAGAAAACAATTCTTCAAAGAGACAGTAGTGAGTGGATGGAGCTTCGGAGGGTTTTATTAACAGCTTCCAATTTTGGATCTGTCATAAAAAGGAAACCTACAACAGGATGTGCCAATTTAGTGAAAGAAATTTTGTACAAAAAGAATATTTTATTATTAATATTAATATTTATTGCAAAAACATGATCATGTTTTTGCAATAAAACACGGTCAACAAAATGAAAAAAAAACCTTATTACAGTTGTCGAAACAAGAAAGAACAAAAATAGAGCCTTGTGGATTATTCATAGACGAAGAGTTGTCTTTTCTTGGAGCAACACCTGATGGTCTATATGGTGATAATATTATTGAAATCAAATGCCCCATTACCGCACATAAATTAGGGTTAGAAGAAGCTATAAGTCAGAAAAAAATTACTTTTTGGATCAAAGATAAAGAAGGACATTTAACAATAAATAAAAATCACAATTGGTATTATCAGGTACAAGGCCAATTGCACATAACAAAACGTAAGCAGTGTTTATTTGCTGTGTGGGCTGAAGAAAATAAAAAGATAAAAACGGAAATAATACCGAAAGATGAAGCGTTTTGGAAAGAAAAAAAGAAAGAAAAGTTAGAGATATTTTATATGATCCACTTACTACCTGAAATAATAGATCCTAGATTTACACGGAATCTTCCCATTAGGGATAAAATTACACCACAAAAGACAGATCTTGAGACACCAATTGATCAACCAACTTGCTCTAGATATCTTAATTACACCGAACTGTAATATCACACAAAAATGTAATAATTGGACTACCATCAGTCACTTAAACACAGTTTTGAATTTGTTGCAAAAAAATCTAATATACATAATATTAGATTTTTCTGCAACAAATTCAAAACAATGTAATAAACGTGCTATTTTAAAGGTTAGTAAATTGTTGAAGAATATCTTTATGACGAAAATGTATTTGCAAAACCTAACTTTAACTTTTATTCTAATTCTTTTTGTGTATTGTTCCATTTGTTTGTAAATTAAAAACATGTTGTTAATTTATAGGTATACATTTTTGTGCCATGAATTTTAAGTAGAACAACAATTCTGTCATATAATCATAAAGTAAAAGTAACTTTTTCTGATTTATTATAGCTAACCGTATTTTATGTGTGGTAAAGGGGTATTTAATTTCAATAATATTATCATCATAGATATCATCTAGTGACGCACCAACAAAAGGCAACTCTTCATCTATTAATTACCCAAAAAACTATTTTTATGCCTTCATTTTAATGACCGTGTGTTATTGCAGAAATATGGTCAATATTTTTTTTGTACAAAATTTCTTTCACTAAATTGATACATCCTCTTGTAGATTTCTGTTTTATGACAGATCCATCACTGAAAACTGTTAATAAAGCCCTCCAATGCGCCATCCACTTACTACCGCCTCTTTGAAGATTTTTTTTTTCTCAATAACGTCTCTTTCATCTTTATACTTGTACTTGTATACATCATACTGTATAATGTAATTACTTTAACGTGTAGTTTATTTTCATTTCCTCTTCTATGTTTATCTACTAAGTTGTGATAATGCTCTACTATATTACTGTCTACATCATGAATAAAATGGCGTGCGTAACCTGCTGTGTTTTGCATAAGACAAATTCGCTGTCATAGTGAACAAAAAAATAATTCAGTTTGGACCTTTTCGTGTTGACCTTGCTTTGAATAGAAATACGCTTTGCATTGTACTTGATTACCAAAAAGATGTAAATGCACCAGCATAATGTCGTCAAATAGACGTAGAATGTCTGGATATTCATCACTTTTATTTTTGGCGATAGCGTTTTTTATTACTGGTCTTGTTGTTAATGCAATAGTTTTACCTAAAAGCTTTCGTTGTCCGATAAGGTATCTTGTGTCAATTTACAGTTGTTACCACTTATTACAAAATTTGTAAGTAGATAATTTCTGCATTCGATTTTTTCGACTGTAATGCCTTCATCTTTGTAAAGTGGTGTTTGTAGAATTTTATTACATGTATTGGAGTCAACGTCTTATTAAACGCCCATAAATTAAATTAAGTATTTCTATAGATTTCTTATGTCCTACAACGATTAAGTCAGTTTCCATGCCTGTAGGTGGGTCAGTATAGTTTCGATAGCATTTGTGCTTTTTTAGTGTTACATCATCCTTTTTGTTCAGATCGCAGGTAAAGCAGTATTTATTTTAAACTCTGTAATATAAAATTTGTCTTGTTCGCCGCCGTATGATGGTACTAGTGCCTGATAAGGTAGAATTTTTTTTTTTTTTTTTAATTATATAAGATCTTTTGGATTTATTTCTACCCGCAATCACATTGGTAATTGGTATACCATTTTTACTAACTCTGCTTCCAGAAATACGCCTTACATTGCACATGATTACTAAAGGCATGTAAATGAGTCAGCATAATGTTGCTAAATAGACGTTGTATATCTGGACATTTATCGCCTTTGTTTTTGGCGATAGTTTTTTAAATCACAGATTAAGTGTTCAATATAACAGTTTTACGTAAAAATTATAAGATAAATGGATGTTTATCCAGTTTGTGTTTTTTTTTTATATCGTTACCTTCGTTATAATATGGCTGTATTGGTTTATATGTATACAGGGCGTTGGGATGATTTCAAAAACGGGGTCATTCTGAAAATTATTATTATCTACTCAACTATGCAATATTGTTTGCTGTAATCACTTTGATTTAGATGTTATTTTATATACTTCTCTTGCTTCAGTTATGCCAGGTGGACTGTAATCGTAGTACGTACATAAAACTAACTTTTCGTAAATAATTGAATTTTTCAAGAATATAGGGATGTTCAAAGAAGTATAAAATATAATGTAAAGGAAATTTCAGACTTCCGCCCTAGCTAAATTAGATTGTTTTACAATATTTTTCAGAATGACCCCGTGTTACTAAATTACATCTAATCATAATAAAAAAAATGATAAGTTTTTAATGAGTATAATTAGATAACCCAAAGAGATTTCAAAAAGCAGTTTGTCGCAATAGTCAAACTACACGTCTAAATAACTAAAAGTGACATTATATAAGCAATATCATGAATGGATTTAAAAAAGGTACAGAATGTATGCCTTGTATCGTCATCGATAAATATGTCTAAATTACCCCAAGCCACTATAGCTGAAATGGCCGAAATGGTAAATCATTAAAAAAACTGCTCTACTTTCTGGGATAACCTTTACATAAATCTATCCCATTATCCGGGATGAAAAGTATCCCTTGGCCACCGTCATTATTAAAATTACATATATACCGAATTTCAGGCTAATCGGTGTAATTGTAATAAGTAATAATAGTTTTTTTGTAAAAGCATAACAAACAGATAGACAAATATATTTTTATCCCGGAAACTATCCCATTTTTCGGGATAAAAAATCATCCTATGTTCATTCTCGGCTACGAAATAACAAAAAAATAATGTATAAATATATATATATATATATATATATATATATACTGTTACATGCTGTAAAAGATAAGCCGCACAGCCTATTGTAAGCGCAGCTTATTGTCCTCCCGGATTAGGGAATCCTTTGTGTTTTGAATTTGTAACATGCTATTGTTTTTGTACTTATTTTATAACCATGATTAGCGTTGAACTAATCCCTATTGTTATTGTTCTCGACTTTTTGGACGTTCGCAGGTGTGGAAATTAATATTTCTTAGAAACTTAGTGTGCGCCTCCAATTCCTTTGTACTGTGTAGTTAGTATAAGACGATGCCCGAATGGAGTAAGACGTTCTCTAGTACTCTTGATTAGCGATATAGACGACGGACTTTGCGCGTTCGAATTGTATTGAATCGTGCAGTGTGAACTGGTTGCATCCAGTTTTATTTGTATTTGTTTTTATACGTGTTTGTACAGTTCTAATAAATTCTATAGTAGTTCCAACGGCATTTTTAATTCGAGTTCTGTAGCTCGTAACAATATGTATACGTATATACATATTTTTAACAATATATATATATATATATACATGTATACTGAGTTTCGGTCAAATCGATCCAGTAGTTTTTCCGTGAAAACGCATTTACATACATACTTTCGCATTTCTATTAATATAGGGAAGGGATAATATGGATTCTTTGTCGTTCCATAATACAATAATAATAAATAATAATCATTTTGATAAAGTTTACCTGTCTAAAAAATTGTTGGAAAAGTAAAAAGAAAAGTGCATCCTGAGGACTCGAACCCTGTACCTCCTTGTTGCTACTGTCCCTGTTAAACCACTGGGCTACATTCGCTTAGATAGTAGCATCAAAATTTCAATACCAATTAAGCATATAAACGATCTATCTCACTTTAGGATATTTCGTCTCGCTCTCGTGCTCTGAGCCTTAGAATGAAATAAATTGAATCGAGTTGGTATGGACACGGTGCGCGTAGGTATGTTCAGTTGCAACATTTCGCCACGCTCGAACTTTTATTACGCGCTGTTTCATCGAAGTAAATATCGGCCGTGCGGGGTTGATTTTCTGAAACACCGATTTGAATCAGGTGTATATAGCCTCTTAAGGAGATGTGCCGGCCACTAATGTGCTGCCGGCCTTGAGGAAATTTTTCCTTAAATAACGTCATTAACATAAAGTTGTTCAAAGGAAACCTAGATGGGTAATCCCACTCAGGTCATCATTGCACATTGAATTCAACGTACCAGAGATACTCTGCGAAGTTGAGGACGGTGTAAAGTAAGTATGCCCCCTTATTATGAGAGATTATTCGCCGAATGTATGGCAGAAGCAATGCCGTTTTTACTCGGGGGTGTAGTAACTCGTGGTATCCGGACGCAGAGCCCTATTGGGGGGGGTGTCAATCCGATCGCCTTTTACCAACACGTACTATTTGTAATCTGCTAGTTTTGAAAATTTATTCATATTCATTATACCGATCATCGGGCCGACTGGGGGATGTTGTCTACAAGTATTTAATAAGTTACAATTGGTGCCTTAAATTTTTTTGAGGCGCAGTTTGATCCTTATACCCCGGCCACTATCCAATATGTTTAATAGGGCCGTGCATCTAAATAAATATTTGATAATTTCCACGTGGTTTCGATCGCATTAAACTTCTAATATTTTACGTGGGCAAAACCTACTATTATTAGTAATAAAAAGTCTCCTATATTCCATCTGTTACCAAAAACACATAATTTTACCAAATTTCAACATACATACACCAATTGTGTTATAGTCTATAGTTCAGTGGATATTGTCTAAAATCGACACTGCCACAAGTTCTGAATGTTCTAGTTCTAATTACTTAAGTACAACTAATTAAACGTTATGAGTCTCGCACAATATTAGTTACCCTAGAGCACTACTACGACATGGACATCCGATCAAAACCGAAGCAAGAATAATCGTTCGTCGCTACGTCCGCGCGCTTTATATATCCAAACAATGACGAAACGAGCCGAGTGGTAATCACAACTACCCGCAAATATTATCTACTCGGTAATCCAACTTATTAACAATAGTAGAATAATGGTAACCGTAAAAACAATGGAAACAATTAATATGTAAGAAAAATAATAGGAATGACATTTGTTCAGTAAAAACATTACTATGAAAAGTATCTATATCCTGCATGACTACTGACATTTGCCCAGTAGGAAACGTAACATTAAAAAGCATCAAAATCTTGCATGACTAGATCGTGCCAGTGGTTGTTCACTCGCTTGTTGACATTTTACCATATAAAACATGTTTTGAGACGAAATCAGTCAAAAATTAAAAGGAAACTTAATAAAACTTTAAAATTCTTGATTTATTTAGTCTAAAAATATGTTTTAAGTAATACAATTTAAAAAGTTACAAGTTGCTCTTAAGTACATTTTTAATAGAGGTTTGTCTTTCCTATAATTCTTCAAATATACTATAGTTTATATGATATTGTTTTACTTACACATTTCTTGCAAGAGCATGCGGCACCGGCCTTAAAAAGATAAATAGATATAGGTTAGTGCATTTCATTCATTAACAAGCGAATTAACATTATTATAATAGTTTAAACGTGCCCATTTAGTCATGCATTTTGTGAAACATAACAAACAATTAAGTAACGCTTATGTTATATAACGCCACATGAATAAATTAAACGAAGCCTTCATCTAATTTGCTTTTGCTTTGGCTTATTTATTGTAATTAGAATTAGGTTAGATTTCCGTACTTCTAAACCCCTATAAAATCGACATGTCTGTCATGTCCCTGCTCAATCTGGGATAATGTTAGTGTTAGTGACTGTGGCCAAATGCGTCTTGTTTGTCGTCAGTCAACCGTTGTCCACTGTTGGACGTAGGCCTCACTAACTTTACGCCACCCATCCTCCGCTGTTATCATCCAGCTCCCACCGAGGTCCTTACGCAGATCGTCGGTTTATCGAGTCAGAGGGCTCCACTAGAGGAGCCTAATTCTGCTATTTTAATATCTTGGCGTTGCGAAGATATTCAAAGTACGATTCAATTGCGATAGCATCAAATAACCATATTTTACTCAATCCACAATATCTTCTCGATACTGCCGCGGTGGAAGCGTTAGCCGAAACGAATATTGAAAAGCTATAAACTTTTTAAACATTTATTCGCGAGTTTCCGCTTATAAATCTATAATATTACAAAATTCTAAACATGCCGTGTCTGTACATTGAAGCTATTAAAAAAACCAACTGAAATAGACTATATAAACGACGGAGAACAGGATGCAATTCTTTTATAGATTTGTTGTCTGTTTGTTCGGGATTCACGTAAAAACTACTGGGCCGATTTCGATGCGGTTTTCGCTGATCGACAGCAAATTCTTAGACTTAAAATCTGCGCTACTTTTTATCCTGGGAATCCTACGAAAAAAATTCTGGGGACTATCTAAGATGGGCAGATTAGAAAAAAATCGAATTCCAATGTGATTTTTCACTGATCGATAGCAATTTTATGTAATAAAAAAATGTGATATTTTTATTCCGGGAAACCCACGGGAATTTTCCCGGGAGCGGTTTGTAGTTGTTTGAGTGCATAAAAATTAGCTTATTCCGACACAGTTTTCACAAAAACGATAGCTTACATTTTTTTAAAAATGCTGTGGCACTTTGTGTCCCGGGAATCCCACGGGAATTTCAAGTCAAGCATGAATCAAGTCGCGGGTATATCCTAGTATTTAAGTAAATGTAAAGATAGAACGCGTGGCATGCTAGTTGGAATTAACAGAATATCGAAATCAGACAAACCTACGATTGAGAAGATAGCGTCCGGAAATTTTGACGAGGTAGTAATAGCAGAATTGACCCCAGGACTCGTCTGCTCGATCGGTCATCAGTCCTGCGACTTCACTTCAGCTTGCTAATTTTGCGAGCTATGTCGGTAACCTTTGTTCTTTTACGGATATTCTCATTTCTGATTATGTCCATAAGAGATACTCTGCTGAGTGCCCTTCAGTTTGTGAACCGAACCCACTTATTTATAGCGTTAACAATTAGGCCGCTAATGATTATCATACGTTATCTGTCAATTTGTAACATTATAACAAGTAATAACAAAGTCGCATCACAAAAAACGCAATATTAGCTACATCTGCGTGACACGATCAGTAACATCTGATATTATCCTAAACGTAACAGAGGCATCAGACTCCTTATATATTATGTTACAGTAAAATGAACGATTGGCAGTGGCCCGTGCTAGCGACCAGAGACCAAATGTAGAAGTCAGCGACATCAGCTTTGCGAGGCCTCTTTCTTCATTTCCCAGTTAGAAAGAAAACGATAAATAGAATGAGACTGATGGACGAGTATTAGCTTTTGTGAGGCTCTCCCTCAGGTGCGAGGTCATCGACGCCTAGCGCCGCCACTGACGATTCGAAATAGTATAATTTTAAACTGGGATGGGATTACTAAAAAGAAACTGTATATGGTAGGCGAAACGCTTTGATATTGGGATATTTTACATTACAGTTCTTTGGAATATCACAGACGGCACAAAATAATCGTTTTTCATTCTATATGTACTGTGGCTATGAATGAATAAATTTCATTTTATGATTTTTTTTCCACAGGCTAAGAACATAAACATTGGATGTTCGTTGTCAATTTACAATTAATGGTAGATCTATAGTTATACACAACATTGAAGACCATTGGGAAACCCCAATATTAATGCTATGATTGTCGGCGGTCGGTATGTATATCTGTAGCATAGAGGTAATTAAGTACTTATAATATAATAGAACAATTTTAATTTGTTTTTAATATTTGTATGCGTAATTACTATCCATAAGACAATTCAGTAAGCGCGGAATTCAATTTAAATTATTCATATGCATAAGTCACGTACCTGAATGCACAGCTTTGTTAATTAATCCGGATAACCCTATCTGTATACCGTTTAAACTACCAACGTAGTCAGACCGGTTCCATATCTATAATAATTTAATTTTTATCTATACGGGTGGTAATTATTTTTAAATGCAATAAAACATTTTAGAAATTGCAAGAATTGAATTATGGTGAAACTATTCTGATAGTAGTACCGGTTTATGACCATAAACTATGTATTATCGTCGCATCGTAAACGTTTGAGTGTTTTACTTTAATAATTAAATTATTATATATTTACATAAAATTATCGGAGTAGGTATACCAATTTCCACAACATAGATATTTGTATATAGATACAAATATCTATTGTTAATAAGGTATGTGACAGAAATTGTACACTTTTGTAATTTTTATAATACTTATTGTAATTTAATAGGTTGGGGAAAAAGTATTTTCGCATATAGTATGTGTGAACTTGTAATAAGATCTCTTTGGCTATACCATTTGTATCTGGCTGGTTTTGGTATCATTAAAAAGTTTTAATTTTAAAGAAGACAATTCCAAACGCAAGATAGGAAAATGTGTGATTTTCATTTGTATTTCTTATTGTTAAAATGAGTGAATCTAATGAAAAAATTCGATACATTTTAAAATTTTACTACAAAAAAGGTAAAAATGCAACACAAGCCGCGAAAAAAATCGTGATGTTTATGGACCTAATGCAGTATCTGTGAGAGTAGCGCAAATTTGGTTTAAGCGTTTTCAATCCGGAAATTTTGATATCAAAGATGCACGTCGCTCTGGTCGCTCTGTTACGGACAAAATTGATGCCATTTTTGAAAAAGTGGAGCATGATCGGCATATTAGTAGTTACGATGTAGCTGGAGAACTGGGAATTGACCATAAAACGGTTTTGGCGCATTTGAGAAAAGCTGGGTACACAAAAAAGCTCGATATTTGGGTGCCTCATGAGCTCACTGAAAGAAACCTAATGAACCGTGTACTCATTTGTGATTCTTTATTACGACGTAATGAAACCGAACCATTTTTGAAGAAGCTGATAACTGGTGATGAAAAGTGGATCACGTACGACAAGAATGTACGAAAAAGATCGTGGTCAAAGGCCGGTCAGGCTTCACAGATTGTGGCGAAACCCGGGTTAACTCGCAACAAGGTGATGCTGTATGTATGGTGGGATTGGAAGGGCATTATTGCATCATGAGCTGTTACCACCAGGCAGGACCATCGATTCTGAACTGTACTGCGAACAACTGATGATATTAAAGCAAAAAGTTGAGAGAAAGCGGCCGGAATTAATCAACAGAAGGGGGTGTGGTTTTTCACCATGATAACACTAGACCTCACACATCTTTAGCCACTCAGCAAAAATTACGAGAGTTTGGCTGGGAGGTGTTAATGCATCCGCCGTATAGTCCTGACCTTGCACCTTCAGATTTTCACCTGTTTCGGTCTCTGCAGAATTCCTTAGGCAGTGTCAGGTTAACATCACGAGAGGACTGCCAAAACCATTTGTCGCAGTTTTGTGATCAGAGGCCCCAAATTTTTTATAGCAATGGGATCACGTCCCTACCTACAAGATGGCAAAAAGTTATCCAACAAAATGGCACCTACATACTTTAGTCAAATGTAAATAAACTTTATAAAAAAAACCTTTTGAATTTTTATATAAAATGCGAAGAAACTTTTTCCCCAACCTAATATATTTGTGCCTTTGGTCTGAGATAATATATTAAGGTCCAATGTCAGTCATAACTAACATACTGAATAATATATTATTATCAGCTCTTAAACTAGCATTGCATGACTTGAGCCTCCCTATGTTATGGGAACGAATGTTATACTCGCTACGCTTGTTTTAAGGCGCGTTTCTCGTACTGTACATGATTTTATTTTACTATTGATAGAAAAAATTTGAGAGGTGGTAAAGATTTAGGAACCGGCTTTAAGGCGGGTTATCATCATCGGTAATCAGAATATGCAGGTTTGCTAGGCTCACGACATTTTGCTCCACCGTCAAAAACTTTTTAATTACGAAAATATGCATATTATGTCACCAATACCTCACCTAGGGGCTCATTCACACATTGAAAGATCATCAATTTTCCGAATCGTGAAAATCACGATTAATTTTTATTTTTAAAATAGCAAACGACTCCCTACTGTCGGATCCAGACAATCACAAATCGAATAAAATCATGAATAAGTTTAAAAACAAAACTTCGCAAGCCGTATTGGTGAATCTAATTTTTTTTTAATGACAAATAGCGTTTGATCATGATCACGCCTAATATTGGACAACGATGCGGTTGAAGATGGAGCACGCTTATGATAAATCGTCTTAGAGCTATGTGAAGGGTTCTTCGTTTTGGATTCTTGAGGTTAAGTCGCGATTCGGTTCATTTATAAATTTATTCGTCTTTATAGAATGGTTATTTAACACGAATTGTTTTGATGAATTTGGTTGAATCACGACTCGGTTTATAAATGTGAACGTCAAATCGTCAATGACGGATGTATATGTGAACACGCCCTAAGTGGTATATTATCCCCAGTCAAAATTCAAACCCACGTCATTGGAATGAGAATAAACTCCGTTAACGATTAATTTATGAATAAATAACAGACGTGTGTTGTTTTGTTTTTATAAATAATCTTTAGGTTACAAAACAGTAAATTTTATACAGATTGTAAATACTTAGTCTGGCCATAAATACTGTTACAATTAAAAAGAAACAAAATATTACATTTGAATTTGGATAGATAGATAGATAGATAACACTTTATTATACACCAATACAAAAATGAACTTAAAGACTAAAATTATATCTAGTTGTGTACAAAGGGCGGTCTTATCGCTAAAAAGCGATCTCTTCCAGACAACCCCAGGAATGAATTGAGATGATAATGGCGATGGTGGTATACGTAACATATAGTATGAACTACTTACATTTTAATAATAAATACATAAATATATATATATATATATATATATATATATATATATATATATATATATATATATATATGTGTGTGTAGATATTTTATATATTACATAGATATATACTTAATATACATACCATACAAATACATATCTACAGAATATATAAATATTTATAAATGAATTTAAGTATCATATTCCAACGACAGGTAGTATTTTTGATCATGGTTTTAAATATCGCTAGCGATTTTGCTTGTCTGATATAGTAACAGGATGCTTATTCCAAAGCTGTATAGCCTAACAGTAAAAGAATTGTTGTAAAAAGTTGAGTTATGCGCAGGAGTGTTCAGTTTAAGTTTAGTAGAAGGGCGTAAATTATGAGAGCACGAAAGAAATTCACAACGTTGTTTAAGGTAATTAGGAGTACTTGGGACAAATAAAATACTATAGAGAAAAGAAAGGATGTGAGTATTCCGGCGAAATCGAATTGGCAACCACTTGAGTTTTTTTCGGAATTCAAAGACATGGTCATACTTGCGTAGGCCAAATATGAACCTTATGCAAAAATTTTGGAGGCGCTCAAGTTTATTGAATAATATTGGAATCTGTCATTTTTATATAATTGGTCATTGTGTTTTCTTATTTTGGCGCCAATACATTGTACAACATTTTGCGATATTAAAATGGAGTGGGGCGATAAAGAGAACCGAATCGCTGTGATTGCATTACACAAAGTAGGTATGGAGACAAATGCAATTTTTAAAACTCTCCATACGCTTGGTATTAGTCAAATGTTTGTGTACCGGGCCATTAATAGGTACAATGAGACCTCCTCTGTTTGTGACAGAAAAAGATCTGGCCGTCCACGTAGTGTTCGTACGAAAAAGGTGGTCAAAGCAGAAAGGGAAAAAATTCGAGAAAATCCTGTCCGAAAGCAAAAGATTTTATCTCGGGAGATGAAGATATCACCTAGAACCATGTCGCGTATTTTAAAAGATGACTTAGGACTTGCAGTTAGACCCAAGTGACGTACACACATCAGCCACGCAAACACAGACAGTTAGAGGAAGAGCAAGAGGAAGACGAAGAAGAGATACACACACGCACACCATCCAGAACCAATAGTGGGGACATAAATATCTTTTTTCCCGTGGGCAACGGGACGGGATATTTATAAAAACCGACAAAAGTCGAGTCGATATAAAATAATATAGATACTAAGATTTAAAATTAAAAACTTTTATTTCTTAAGAAATGATAATAATCTTGATGGTTAGGACTATTTATAACGAAAATAGACTAGGAAAAATGATTATTACTAACTTTAAATAATAATTGTAGACAATGTTGCGTTTTTTGGTATGCTATTTTATCATCTTTTTAATTCTCGTGATAAATAAGTTATTTCACTAGCCTCAATATATCGTATCAACACAAAGAAAATTGTTTCGCTTCATACCTAAGTATAGTGTTCGACCTATGTATTAAATGCAATGCCTCGATTACAGTTACAGTGTTGCACTTCTATTCAATCGTATAGTTGAAACAAAATCAATTTAGCAACTGTTTAAATAAACTTTCACGGAATGTTTAAAATGGTTTCATTGGAAAGGTTAAATGTCGATTTCCCTATATATTTAAATGTTAATGTGAGGCCTTTGGCACGCATATAATGATCCCTTGACGTTTAGCCAACATCTACGAGCTTATTGAGACCTGAAGAGGTGGATTATTTATCCAGATTTTTGTTCTGTACATAATTTGCCGGTTCCCATAAAAAATGGTATCAACGTAGAGAACGCCCTTACTGCCGTCAATACGAGAGTTCTTATGCGCATCCACTATAGTATATCCATCTCCGTCATACGCAGCTCATTCAGTATGTGGCATACTTCATAGTCACACAAAAACAGGTCTAACAACAGACTAACTTATAGATCTTTGAGATAAATAAAAAATAATATTTGGGGTCTCCAGACCCCGTAGTCAAGCTTAAAGCCATTTGGTCCGAACAGCAGCAACATGGACCTTGAGATCACGATCGATGTTCCCGGACGCATACGAAATACAGTCTCCAAATACTTAAAGTAGTGGGTGCTTTAGAAACGTATATTCGTCTATACGTACAGATGTAGGGAACCTGTAATGTCACTACTTCGCCTTAATCACCGGTTTCAATAGACGCCCCTATTTCCTATTGCTGTCTAAAAACTGAATCTATCTCTGAAGTAGGTGCATATTGAAATTAATCGACTTTCCATGTTACTCATACTTATAGTTTGATTTAAAAACATACGAATAAAATTCAGATTCATTAATACGTGTTGATTAATTTACAAAAGCGATTTTATTAGTGCTGAAGTACAACAATTTCATTAATGAATTCATTTATCAATTGTGTATATTTACCTAAGCGCACATTACTTAGCTTGGAAATAAATTATCAAAGAAAAAAATCGGGTATTCGTATTTTTTTTAGTAAAGTCTGAAGTTTACCACAAATACATCGCTGCTACGTGACTTTTCTAATAAAACTTCTCAATATAAAGAAACATCACACAAATAATTCGTACATATTAAACAAAATACTCAACTGTATAACTTGAGGTTCATCTGGAGCACATATATTCGAGACACCTTTATCAGGTGATGACACTGCACAGTATTGGAGACCAGTATACGTTTTCCACAATAAATGTTTCCTGTAGTATTTAAGGCTGAAAACAACATCATTGATTATAATGAGTTATATCGAAAGATGATCAAGGACAAATCAAAACTAATGACAAGTTGAAATTAAATTGCTTGGTCTATTTTAACACAATTCTTGTGCGCAAACCGAATCTAAAGATTAATTTTGTTTAGTTAATTAATTAATCTAATAAAACGTCGAAATTCAAAACTATTTTCAAATTGCAGTTGGTGTCACATACATAGTCGGATGTTTCAATTTTGCCGATTACCATCTCAAGCGTAGGTCCGCGCCAAAATAAATGATGTCTTGAAATGTGCAGCTTAGTGCTCTCAAGTATAAGGGGCTATCTTCAAATTACGTCACACGAGTTTCATGATTTTGGCTGGCCACATTTTTTAAGAATGGTTTACGAAACCTTTCACGAATTATTGAATTTAGTAATTAGTAACACGCCGCTGTGCTGATGACTACGTCAAAAAATTGACCAACTACCGTCCGCACCATCAAATTTGATTGGATTCAATCGAATCCAGCGATCCCGACCAACCAATGACCTTGGATTTCATATTTCTATCCACACTACACAATTCGATTGTCAATCTAGTCAAATTGATCGTAAAACTGTATCGTGTGGAAGCCATTTTAGGACGTCGGGACGTTCAAGGTCACGTCCGCGACTTATGACTTATAATGTGCACACTTCAATGGACTTTCCTTATCAGATACGTTGTAAGTCAGGCCTCTCAGACGCGTCCGCCAGTCGCGACTTTAACTTCCCTCCCTTGTATATTTTTTGTGAAATGAAATAAAATAATGTGATCAAAACTTAAACGTCCCTCGAGAAATATTAGTTTCGTGAGTTTGCGCAGGTTCAATGAAGTGTTAACATTGGTTGAAAATGATACTCCGTACAATGGATGCTTGGATAGCTTGAGCTAGAGCGCAACACTCCCCCCCTATGGGCTCTATATGAATAACGTCTACGAGCTTCAAGGCAACATTTAAGTTTTGCTAGCAATATTACATACGTTAAAGTTGATTGTTATCTTTCACTTTCCCACGTACATTACGTACACCGACAATCCGGCATTACATGTTTCAGTATTGATGTAATATACATCAATATGCATTAATACTTTAAATTCTGGGTTATGTTTACGCTCATTAACAGTGGTATGAAATCGGAAAACACTTATGTGGGCTTTGTAACATGACTAAATTCACAGAATTATGATTTCAAATAGACGATGAAATTTAAACAAACTAACCCTTCATAAAGCAAGGCCATTAAAAATATTGCGAAGAACGATCCAATAAATTCTCCCACGTCGGTCACTTTCCACCACGAAAACAAAATAATTTCCATATATCCGCCATGAAACTGAAATACAAATAAACTTTTTTATTTGCAGAATGTTATTATATTTACATACTAGGATATGCGCGCGACTTCGTCAACGCTCGACTTGAAATTCCCGCGGGATTCCCGGGACACAACATATACAGCATTTAAAAAAGAAAGTAAGCTATCGTTTTAGTGAAAACTATGTCGGAATAAGCTAATTTTTATGCAGTCAAAGAACTTTAAGCCGCTTCCGGGAAAATACCCGCGTGATTCCCGGGACAAAAAATATTACAGGTACATATTTGCTACCGATCAGTGAAAAAATTACGTTGGAATTCGATTTTTTTTCTACCTGGCCATTATAATCGTTCCCAAAAAAATTCCCGTGGGATTCCCAGGGTAAAAAGTAGTGCAGATTTTAAGTCTACAAATTTGCTGTCGATCAGCGAAAATCGCATCGAAATAGGCCCAGTCGTTTATACGTGAATCCCGAACAAACAGACAAGAAATCTAAAAAAAATTGCAGCGTGTTCTCCATCGCTTTATATAGTGTATTCCATTTTTTTATATAAATAGCTTCAATGTACAGACACGGCATGTTTAGAATGTTATAAAATTATAGATAGATAGATGTAGATTATCAGATATCCATATTTTAACAAACTTTGAGTTAGATATTCTACATTTTTGGAAATAAATAAGACAAGCCTTATGCGAGCGACACTGGAGAGAACCCTTTAAAGAAACGCATGCTTTGTTTTTATAAATGTTAAACGGCCAGTTTCTGTGTTAGTAACTATTTAAAATTTGATATAAGTATATCATACAAGTAATGTCAAATTTCTACCAACTGGCCATTTCATTGTATGATCACTTGTATCCCTAAAATATCACATATTAATATTATACTACAATTAATAAGATATTTTCTTTCAATTCGATTAAGAGAAAATAATAGGTATTGAAAGTAAGCAACTTGTGTACAAAAAATTATGATTGCGGAATTAAAGACTGTTCAACTAATTACGTAACTACTATAGCCTATACATCGACTACAGCTACTATAGCTTTTTAAGGGTTTTCTTAAAGCTAAACGCGCCCGCCCATCCATTAGGTGCGGCGTCCGTCGAATGTGTCCATCGGACACGTCCGAACACTGTGAATACCAGAACCGTAACAAACTCTCCAGATTGTTTTAAAGCTCCTCACACGATACGATTTGATTGCCAATCAGATTGACAATTGAATTGGCTACAAACTACACAGACAAAAGTAGATCGTCAATTTTAGTATTATTTGTTGCGTCTGCGGAACGGACTTGTGTCAAGCAAGATTTGTATTTCAAAAAGAAGCAAAAATATGGGTTGATTTTGGCTCTAACTACAAATGTAGATGAGAAAAGAAATAAGACTATGAACAAAACAATCATTGTTAAAAATAAAGCAACTGAGTCACGTAAATATAATTAAAGACCTGGACAGTGACGACTTCATACATTTTTTGAGAATGGTTTCCGAAACCTTTCACGAATTATTGAATTTAGTAATTAGTAACCCGCTATGCACGCCGCTGTGCTGACGACTACGTCAAAAAATTGACCAACTAACGTCCGCACCACCAAATTTGATTGGACACAATCTTAACCAGCGGTCCCGGCCAACCAATTACCTAGATTTCATATTTCTATCCACACTACACAATTCGATTGTCAATCTAGTCAAATTGATCGTGAAACCGTATCGTGTGGAAGCCATTTTAGGACGTCGGAACGTTCAAGGTCACGTCCGCGACTTATGATTTATAATGTGCACACTTCAATGGACTTTCCTTATCAGATATGTTGTAAGCCAGGCCTCTCAGCCGCGTCCGTCAGTCGCGATTTTAAAATGCACACACCTTAAGAATCTCAAAAACTACTACTGCGTAACTCATGAATTTATGATACACTCATAGAAATAAGTAGGTATATATTGCACTTACAGTCATAGACATACTGTGACCTTGTGATCCTGAGCCATGTCCCCCATGCTCTGCATGACTCCCGTGGCTGTTATGTCCACCATGAACATCATGAGATGACCTCATAACATTATCACTATGCCCCATGTCATGGGAAGTGTTGAATCCATTCTGTCAAAAACATTTTTTATAAGATAGTACTTAACTCTAAGTATTGTACAGTCGCGGAATGGAAAGGTTCGTCACCTTAAAGTCAAATTTTGCTTGCATGTGTACAAGAAACAGTACTGCCAATGTTTTAACAAATGTCCCGTTTTGTTACGGTTATAAAATACAGAAACGTGAAAAAGATAATTGCAATGTTGACAATGACAGACACTGAGATTAACAACAAGAAATAAAGAGGATATACTTAATCACTACGCTTATCATAAATATTAAAACCAACAAAAATGTTTTATATCTCTAAACAATATTCTTAGACAAGATAGAAAGTCAAACAACTTTGATCTAAGTAATTTTAAACTTCATTGTCAAAGAGCTAAACATAATCTTCTGTGAAACAGTCTGTTTTGTGACTTAGTTTGAAAAGATAACACGTGCCCTCGGAACGTTAAATGAATCAATTTCAAAACTGGCCAACCTTTCCACACCACGATTGTACTATCAAATATTCCTTGAATGATTTGTTTTATGGTTAAATCCAGCCAATTAAGCCAAAACTAGGGCTAATTTCGAATGCTTCTAGTGGGTTGCGTGACAGTTATTTTACTCTTTTAATGCCAAAGTTTCTGCTCATGTCGATCAACCTTCTAGAATACTAAATTCTGTATTTTTAGGTTTCCTAGACTGTTAGACACAATTAAAACTATGTGTTAAATGATTAAGATTGTGTTTACTATCTATTGCAATTCTGATGTTTTTCCTGTGAATAATGCCTGCTTCTTAAAAGGATAGATCCACCAAGTGTTAACGAGCAGTATTTAAATGGCTAACTTTATCACAATTAAAACTACGTAACTGTACATACAGAACGATATTTTAATTCGATTTTTATTATATTCTAACGTAGCTGTAAATTTTCGGTAGCCACAATGCCATTAAACAATGTTATGTCATCAAATTAAAGTGTCTAAAAACTGTTAAGACTTAATTTGTACTTGAACTTTACAATTGAATTCAATTTTGAATATTAATCTGAAGCTTTAGAATAAGACTCCAAACCAAATTCTTACAGTGTGTTATGTATTTCAGGAAAAATACAAGATCCTAAACATTATCTTACTGGTTGGAAGTTTGGGAGCGACAACGCTACAATAACTTTCGGGAGCCCAGATAGAAAAATAAGTGTCTTCTATATATTAATACGGGAAGCAAAAACTTTGTACCCCTTTTTACGAAAAGTGCGCGGACGGAGGAGCACGAAATTTCGCACATTTATAGTTTATATAGAGAAGGAGAGGCGAATGCTAATATTTTTTTAAATTATGCATAAAAATACATTAAATCAATAAAAAAAAACATTACACACACTATCATATATTTGACACGCACACGCATGTACATATACTCTTTTGTTCAAGTCAAATTAACAGTGTAACCTTGGCGAAATCTGTGATTATACAAGTACAGTCTTTGAGAACAGAGCCTTAATAATGGTCAAACTTACAATTTAAATTAATTATGGTCGAATTTAGACCACTGGGCGACCACAAGGTAATTTAAAAGGATAAAACAAACTGTATCATTGCAAAATCAGATATTGTTACTAATAAAGATTAACTTCTGCGAAGTCTGACATATGCCACCTAGAAATTATGAATACTCAAAATTAATCTAACGATTCCGCTTTAGACTTCACAAAAATCAATCTTCATCCGATAATCCTTTGAAGCATTTTCGTTTTTCCTTATACTTTAGAATTTAACACTGAAAGTTCAAGCGATGCGATTCGATAATCACTATTTCCCTATTAATATTATAAATGAGAAAGTAACTCAGTCTGTCTGTTTTCACGGAAAAACTACTAGATCGATTTGGCTGAAACTCAGTATATATATTTTCGACGCCCAGGATGAACACAGGGTACTTTTTATCCCGAAAAATAGGTTGGTTTCGGGATAAAAGTACATTTTTTGCATGTCTGTTATGCTGTCACAGAAAAGCTATTGGATCGATTTGGCTGAAACTCGGTATATATGTAAGTTCAATATCTAGGATGGACATAGGGTACTTTTCAACCCGAAAAGGGGATAGATTTATGTAAAGGTTATCCCAGAAAGTAGGATGGGATTTGTTTTTTGTGATTTTGGTCATTTATAGAACGGGTTGAAATAGGGAAAGAAAGTTTGTATGGGAGACCAATCATTTCTCTAGTTTATAGATATAAAAATTCATCATCTATAAAAAATGCGATAGTAACTCGGTCTGTCTATCTGTTAAGCTTTCACAGAAAAACTAATAATGTTGATTTCCCGGACGTATCCATCGATGGCGTTCTCTGCTATGATTTTCTGGCATGGGCATGAGAATGGCTAGCAAAACTGAATTTTCAACACTCGGTTGCTGTATTGTGCTGCCTATATTAATGCTTGCTCTTCAAACAAGAAGGACGGAAAGGCCCTTGGGCCGCGGGAAAAACTATAGTAGGTATTAATAAAACTTACAACCAGTTCATTAACAACATTCGAAGTGTTCATAAGCATTTTGTGAGCGGCATGCATCAAGTGATTCGGCATGTCGTTATGATTCATATGTCCATCGTGATTATGGCCGTGATTTGAGTGATCCATAATTCCACCGTTCATCGCCTCCATTGTCTCTGTTAACAAAATATTTGATTGTTATCGTATCATCCTTATAAACACCAATGTATTGTAACCACCTTAGCAAAATTGTACTCTCCATTGGTTTTATAATCTGTGTGACACATTACAAAAGGCAATTCTTAGGATCATCCAAGAGCTTGGGACCCGTACAATAAGGTTTTCAATTCTTTATTAACAATTATTTGGACGTAGCCATGCTGGAATCACTATCTTGATTATAGTACCTGGAGCCGACTTGATCTATGGGATACTTTGTTAGCTTTGAACTACGTGTTTAATACGATTAGTGAGAATTCCGATAGCACACGTCCTTCTCCACCTACCTCATCTTACCTTTTTTACTTTTTTGTTGACGCAAAGTAATGTCTTTTCTCGCGACGCCATCCTGGGGCCTGGGAGTGGTTTTGCACTGAGGGATGTGTGGGACTCTTAAACGGCGGTAGACCCAACGCGACCTCCGAGCGGAGGCCAACGGGGATGTCGACTGTTAAACTATTCACTAAACCTAAACCTGCGCCCCTAGCTCACACGCTTTTACGGGACGCCTCAGGAATATCATCTTCCCCATCGCAACCGTGCTAACCTATCCCCTCTATCGAATCCTGAAGGCTGGCAACGCGTTGGCTTCGCCCCTGATGTTGCAAACGATTATAGGGGACTAGTGTGTAACCCGCGGCTGCGCCGCGGGTCCGCCTCTAGTGCCCATCTCTTGTATAAAGAGCAGGCGGTACAGGTTACATTCTATTAAATTTTTATGTGTTTGACCCCGGTAGATTCACTTAATTTTATATCGCAAACTATACCATCCCCCTTCTATCTTTAAACTACATAAATGACAAAAATTGACAAAATACGCAACATAGACAATATGGGCCAAGTGGACCAAGTGGACCCCGAGTAGACCCCGAGTGGACACCGAGCGGACCCCGAGTGAACCCTGATTGGACCCCGAGCAGACCCCTAGCAGACCCCTAGTGGACCCTGATTGGATCCCGAGTGAACTGATTGGGCGAAATCTATTTCGATAGGTTTTGTGATTTTGTCTACAAAATGACAAAACCTATCCTAGTTTCCGGGATAATCTTTACATAAATCTATCCCATTATCCGGGATGAAAAGTATCCCTTGGCCACCCTCGGTATTAAAATTACATAAGTACCGAGTTTCAGCTAAATCGGTCCAATAGTCTTTCCATAAAAGGATAACAGAGTGGCAAATTTATTTTTATCCCGGAAACTATCCCATTTTTCGGGATAAAAAGTATCCTATGTTCACCCTCGGCATCGAATATATATATATTGAGTTTCAGCCAAATCGGTCCAGTAGTTTTTCCGTGAAAACGGAACAGACAGACGGACAGACACAGGCGGACAGACACAGGCGGACAGACGGACAGAGTTACTTTCGCATTTATAATATTAATAGGGATGGTAGCCACTTTCCAATAGATGGGCCGCTTGCTTACTTTTCGGCTTCACAATAATAAAATAACACTGGTTAAGACAAAGAGAACAGTGTTTATATTTACGTGGTAATAATTAACTTTTCAAAAGCTCATAAATAATGTTTATGAGCTTTTGAAAAGTTAATTATTTTGGATAGTTGGATATTTATTAAATATCCATTCTCCTAGTATCATTACTCATTTAATATAACACACATCATACATACATATTACTTATTAGGATACCCTCAGATAATAAAATTACATTTTATTGGTTTTAAGGGCGATATTTTTTTGATTTTTATTCCGACGTTTCGGCCATTTTCAGTAGCCGTGATCAATGAAGACAAAGATGTCAAGTCTCAATGAGTAATGTTAGTTTTATTTAGCCTACCGCCGACTTGTTATTTTTAATTATTTAGTTTTAATGTTTGTTTATGGTTATTATTTACTCTATGGAAACCTAATATAATTTACCACCGCTTCGCAACATGTTGTGGCTTCAAAAAACAAAAATACCACACTTAAAACCGTTAAAACGTAGTTTCATTATGTTTACTAGTCGCGAAAACTTAGAAAATAGTATATCCTCATATGGTCGATGAGAGTATTTTCCATGTCTTAGAAAGTATGAAATATTCATGGGAAACTTGTTTTAAATCTGATTTTTAAAATTGTTCTGACAGTACTATTAAAATCGAAAAATATAGTAAACGCCCCGGTAGCGTCAGCCATTGTTATAATATAACGTCATTTACTTCGTTATCAGTGTTCAAACCAATATGTATATAGTATATATGGTTATAGTACACGTATTTAATTAAATGCTACGTTAAATTGTTACAATGCTACACAATTTTTATGAATATTAATTCCTTTGGAAGTGCTTGACTTTTAAAAATTATTGTAAAATGTGGGAGTTCATTGTTTTCGAATGTACTAGGGAAGCGAATTGTCAAAACAATTGAAATACTTTCCATAAACTTACAGAATGCCGCGGCTTCATAGATTTCGTTCGAGCATACCTACTTAAGACGTCATAAGTAGATACAAATAAAAGGATTCAATTATGACATTAATTATATTATTTATTGTTTGTAAAGTAATTCTAATGATTTTTATTATTATACTAGAATATGCTCGCGACTTCGTCCACGCTTGACTTGAAATTTCCGCGGAATTCTCGGGACACAAAGTACCAAAGTATTTAAAAAAGGATGTAAACCTATCGTTTTAGTGAAAACTGTGTCACAATAAACTAATTTTTATGCACCCAAACAACTAGATACAGCTTTAGGGGAAATTCCCGCGGTAATTACATCAAATTTGCTATCGATCAGTAAAAATCACATTGGAATTCGATTTTTTTAATCTGGCCATTTTAAATCATTCCCAAAAAAATTTCCGCGGGATTCCCACGATAAAAAGTAGCGCATATTTTAAGTCGTAAGAATTTACTATCGATCAGCGAAAACCGCATCGAAATCGGCTCAGTAGTTGTTACGTGAATCCCGAACAAAGAGACAAGAAATCTAAAAAAGTTGCAGTGTTCTCCATCGTTTATATAGTCTATTACAGTTGTTTTTTTTAATAGCTTTAATGTACAGACATGTTTAGAATTTTATACTATTATAGATATTAAAATTTATTGTAACATTGTATCCATACCCCTAATTAAAATCATAGTCCAGTACAGTGCGCGCCAGCTTGGTACTGAATAATGTTTTTGAGCTAAGTTACATTAGAAAACATTGTGTTACAAATCATCTCGGTTCTGAGTTCGACAATGTTTTCTCAATACGCGCCCAAGCCGCCACGACGTTGTCGGTTTGAATCTTGGGTATGTAATATATATACCTCTTATCAAGTTTTTGTTGTCTACCGTGCATATTCTTATTATTACTAATAGTAAAGGAAACAATCATAATCAACCTGCACATTAAGACTATGCACTATGTATGTGTGAAACCTGCTAATCCGCTTTGGTCAACCGTAGTAGGCATGGCATCCATTTCCATACCATCCGAGGGTACCATACAGTGTCGTGGACGATGTCGACACTCTTGGCAGGCGGACGTACTTGCCAAAGTTCGGCGCTCCCGACGGGATGTCCTCGCATGTGGCCTGGTGTACTGCCAGGCAGAGCTTCAGGCGATCAGGACGCGGTAAACCGCGACCATGATCTAATCTTGATCAGTAGAGTTGGAAAACCCTGTGGCTGGCATTCATACGGTGGAAGCGATTCGACCGCAGCTGTTGCGATGACTCTCGCGGAAACGCGGGACTCTGACCTTCAGAATGACGCAGATACTTATCGGACACGGTTACTTCGATACATATCTGTGTCAGATTGCGGGCTGCTTGCCTTCATCCCAATGCCGCCAGTGTGGCGCACAAGACACGGCGTTTCATACGCTAGTCGAGTGCGCAGCATGGGCACCACAGAGGTTCGAACTCGAGACAATAGTAGGTCCGATCGATTCGCTCGGCAGTCTGGTGTAAGCCATGCTGCATAGCGATGATCATTGGGTGGGTGCGGCCAATTTCTGCGAGGCTCTTATGTCTCAAAAGGAGGTCGCGGAACGAGATAGGGGGAGAGAGGTACAAGTGCGCATGCACCTCACGGATACCGACGTCAGTCGGGGTCCCGGAGGCGCAGATATGCGCATGATCTCCCTCCATGAAATACCGCTGCAGGAGCCCTCTAGCATCTAGGGAGCAGAGGAGTTCACCCCTGTTGACGAAGTGAGTTTGCACTGCTTTCCGGGGCATTTTCAAGTACTGATGCGCTAGGATCAGCGTGGGCGTAACTACGTTCTAAGTCTCACGCTCCTCCTGCCATAAGCGCGGGGCATATGGGAGGAGGGTGGTTTTAGTGGAGTATTGAGTTGGTAGGTAGGATGGTACGAGTCTCCACACAAGCCGCCTTAAAAAAAAGCATCTTGCTTGAAAGTTGCATTTATTAGTAACTAGCTTCTGTCCGCGACTTCGTCCGCGTCAGCAACTTTGTTTACGGAGACTGCCCGCCGGCCTTGCACTTCATAAATGCGCGCGCAGTACTTAATCATTATTTTTCTGCGATTTTATTTTAAAACTGCGATATCTCCTACGATATTCATTGAAATCGAATGATGTAAATGGCAATTTGTTTAAAATTAAATACTTGTGATGAATAACGTATTTATTTGGATAAGGATTAATTAACATCATGTTTATAAAAACACCTTCGCAAATAATACATTATTTTAGAACAAATTTGAATACCATAAAAAAGGTATATAGTGAGCCAACCTTAAAAGATACACATATGCTCTCGCGGACTTTTTTTAGAACTTTTAAAGGGGTATCAATTCTGTGACACGATTTTGCGAAACTTTAACCGTTTACGCAGCGCACGCAGCGGAAGCTCTCAAAAGGAAAAAATCCCGATTTTGAAACATACTTCATTGGCTCCTATTGGTCTTAACGTGATGATATATAGCCTATAGCCTTCTTCGATAAATGGGCTATCTAAAACTGAAAGAATTTTTCAAATCAGACTAGTAGTTCCTGAAATTAGCGCGTTCAAGCAAACAAACAAACTCTTCAGCTTTATGTTGTTACGAGTTGCAGGACTCGAATTAAAATGCCGTTGGAATTATTATAAAATTTATTAGAACTATACAAACACGTATAACACAGGTACAAATATAACTGAATACAACCAGTCCAAACGTAATGCACGATTCAATAACACGAGCAAATTCCGTCACTAAATAAATTACCGAATGTACACAAGTCTACCTTCGCTTGTGGTTATCGCTCGACTGCCCCTTCCTCCGTGGGGCCATTGCTTTATATTGCACAAATGCAAATAAGTCTGCCCGACAAACGTCGACGCAATTTCTTAGAAATCGTAACCCGCACACCTGGCTAATGACTGCCATAAAAGATTACAATACACAATGGGCTGTTTTCTAATCACCATTTTTAAACACAAAGTAAACAAAAGAAGTCCAAATGCCGAAAAGGTAATAAAATCTGTTTCTACGGGGCTGCAGGTGTGAATTTGTCTTTGTCGGCACTAGGTCGTAACAATATATTAGTATAGATGTTTAACAATAATTTACGAATTTGCGAGTAAAATCTAAACACCAGTCCATACTGCTGATATTAGACGGATCCACCAAATTGATTCAATTTGGTTGAAAGGCGCAGAACTGAAAGAAAACAACTGTATACAATGACATTGAGTGACTAAATTTTATGTTTCAATGAACCACTTTAGTTGCTTCATCCAAATTGAAACAGAAATGAACCTTCTAATACCGGCTTTACAATCGAGACTCATGGTGACTTTAAACTAAAATACATTAGTACGTTATAATAATTAAGAAAATTTTTATCTTCTAAGCTCTGTTGAAGGACTTATATTGAAGGACTGTCGAGCTTATTGGTTATTACGTTCAGGATTGTACATATGTCCGGGGCCCAATTCTGCTATTACTATCACCGGACATTATCGTCTCAATCGTAGGTTTGCCTGATTTTAGTATTCTAAACATTCCAATGGCCTGCCCGTGGCATGCTACTCTATCTTAATATTTTTTTATAAACGAAAATTCGAGATATAAATATTTGTAGCTTTTCATTTTTCGGCTAACGCCATTTCTGCTAGTGGTGATACAAATTTTTCTACTATTATTCTGCTGCGACAATATCAAGAAGATATTGTGGATTTAGTAGATTACACATTTTTGACACTATCGCAAAGAAATCGTACTTTGAAATTTGAATGTCTTGGCAAGCGACGCCAAGATATTAAAATAACAGAATTGGGCCCCTGGTCACAGCACAGTATGGTCAACACAGTATGTTTAAAAAACTTTTCGTCGTCTTGTTGTTATAATTAAATGAAAGTTTATAAAACATTAGTAACTCTATGCAGCAGGTGCCGAAAAGACCATTTCCATACTATGTAATATTATACGCCCAGCTGCACACTGCTCATTGCTATATGAGTTATATCACTTATGTGTACTTTAAATAACCATGTGTTAAAATAGTGTGCCTATAGCCCAAACATTCTGGAGTTCTTTTTTAAATATAGATAGGCTGAACATTAAAGTGATTAATGCACATAAAAATTAGCTTGTTACGAATCATTTTTAAGCGCCTTCAAAAAGAAGGAAGCCCTCAATTCAACTGTATTTTTATTTGTATGTTTGTTAAGCGATTGTTCCGTCAATTGTGGTCCTATTTTTAATTTTCTTTTATTCGAAAGACACGTACTCCTGAGGTGCCCATTATCACTAAGTCAGGGTCTGATGAATGGATCCCAGGGTTTTTTTTCTATCTGATATTATATTTTATGCTTTTTAGTTACTTTTAAAGTCGGTTTTTTTTATTTATTAAATTGATATCTTACATCCATTGAAATGCTGCGGTAAGCGGGAATCGCGTGAGATTTTTTCCGAGAATGGTCAAGGTACATAAAAATTAGCTCATTCCGATATAAGTTCCATTAAAACGATAGCTTAAGTTTTTTAAATGTGCGATACCTTCATGCATTTTTTATTCCGGGAATCCCGTGGGAATTTTCCCGGGAGCGGTTTGTAAGGTAATTTTTATGCACAGTTATTCCGGCACAGTTTTCACTAAAACAATAGCTTACATTCTTTTTAAATGCTGTAGTACTGTCTCGGGAATCCCACGGCAATTTCAAGTCAGCGTGGACGAAGTCTATCTTAGTTAAATTGTTTGTTTATATGAATTACTAGCTTCTGCCCGCGACTTCGTCCGCGTGGAATAGTAAAAAAAAAGTAAGTTAAAAAAACCCCCGATTTTGAAACATTCTTCATTGGTGCTCCGCTCCTATTGGTCTTGTCTTTATGGTCTGGTATATGGTCTTAGCGTGATGATATATAGCCTATAATTTTCCTCGATAAATAGGCTATCTAAGACTGAAAGAATTTTTCAAATCAGACCAGTAGTTCCTGAGATTAGCGTGTTCAAGCAAACAAACAAACTCTTCAGCTTTATTAGTATAAGACAAGATTTAAAACATTTTCCATTTTTATATCTAACTTTAGATATTCGTAAAGTTGGAATGCTGATATTAGACGGATCATCTAATTGAATCTTTGATTGAAAGGCACATAACTAAAATGAAATGACGGTATTTAATGTCAATGTATGATTGAAGTTTAATATTTATATGGATCACTTTGGTTGATTCATCCAAATTGAAAGACAGAAATTAACCTTCTAATATCAGCTTAAGACAGTTACTGTCTTATTTGTAGACAGTAAGAGCAAGTTTAAACGCCTCTTTAAGAACCATTAAGAAGTATTCAAACTTACTCTAACTCTCTATGTATAAGACCATTAAACATACCTATGAATCTTATGATATACCTTCCTACATAATTCATTTGAAAATTATTTTTCTTTGTGATAAATAAAAATGATAAGCACACCTAGCTCATAAAGACAACCATTAAAATCAAGTTAGATAATTATTATTGTACTCAAAGATATATGTGGCAGTTATCATTAACGAGTTATTTTATTCCTCTTTTAAACAAGTTGATACAATTAATACATACATCCAATAAGATCAGGAAAATATTTCATAATATGAAATAATATTGTAAAAATTTTAGAATGTTTGTCTCTATATCAGTCTAAAAGTTTGTCTCTAATAGGATCCGAAACAGCATGACAAATTGCAATGAAAATTTTAGAGATTAAAACTTAAATTCTTGTGTATATTTCATTTCAATATCTTGCAGGACTCAGAAAATATGAATATAAAATTGATCTCCCGCTCAAAGAAAGAGTCGATACAGATATGGATATAAACAGACATACATAAAATCATTTTTCTCTTTTACAAAAAATTAATAATTATTGAAAGTAAAGGAAAAAAGGTAATAAGTAAAACTTTTTTAATATATTGGCCCCAAACTACAATTTATTAGCTTTGAAATGATACACTTCAGATTGTCTTTCATATAAGTACTGTGTGCCTTATGTACTATTTTGAAAAAAAGATAGTATAAATTAAAAGATAATACAACAAATGGTGGGCAGTAGGCAGCCTATGCTAAAGTCCTAACTTATTCAAAACCTTTTCATAATTAAAACAAACCAAATTTGAGTTTACTTGTTCTTTCTTAGTGACTTTAGGAATGAGCTGTTTGTCATGAAGACACATATAATGTATACAATATACATTATATATGTATATATTTCTGATAACAGGGATGAACCTAAAACTCTTTTATACTTGAAGATGTGATTGATTTTTTTTCACATGGAATCAAATAAAGTGAGAGTAAATAAACATTAAAAGTTTAAGTGATATCAATTTTCCAATAACTTACTTAAATTTTTTTGATTAGCTGTTTAAAAGAACATTTTTCAGAATCATTTCATAATCAATAAGCATACAACTGAAAATTACAATTTTATAGTAGAAAAATATGTAAATTGTAAAACTTCATATGAATATTTATTTATTTGATTTCAACCATGTGATAAGGTTAATTTTTTCATCAAACATTTAAAACAATATTTATTTTACAGGTGTAGTTATAAAACAAATTACCTTGACATATTTTATAATTAATCTGTACTTCTGTGAAAGTGAGCTAAATTGTTTATTTCAATGCTATATTGTATGATAGTAAAATATAACCACAACAAATATTCCAAACAAAGAGAAGGGAAATAACTTTAAAACTGTGAAAGAGAATAGGTACTTTTGTTAAATGTTTGGTGTTATAACTGTAATCATATAAATTAGATTTTTTTAAATTACAAAGTGGTAAACAGGTATATGGCCCATCTAATGGAAAGTGGCTACCATCACCCATAGGCATTAGCAATATCAGGGGTAAAGCAAATGTGTTACCAGCGTTTAGGATAGGATAGAGAGGATGGGATGGGGAAAAGCGATAGTGGGCTAATGGATCCCCCACTCATCATATAAACCATGATCAGCTCAAAGCTAACATAGTTTATACACAAACACTTATACACCCACAACCAGACACACTTGTAATCATAATTAAACACACACCCACACACATACACCCTCCACACACATTTTTATTTTCTTTGATTGTCATACTCATTGGTGGCAGTTATTATAGAAATAGTGGTTAATAGGGAGGCAAGGGCCAGGAGTATCATCAAACAGGGTTTACCTGGTTTGGGCTCCTACCTTTCCCACTTTAATTAAGTTTCTCTAATTTTTGCACTCTATTTTGTTTTTCTTTTTATGGGAAGTAAGTAAATAAATTATTATTATTATTGCTTATGTATTATTGTATATATATGACTATGTATATATGTATGTATTTCTATATTTATTTCTTAAATTAGTTTGATTATTTATGCACCTATTGCCTTTTTCCTGCATCACCTACATAGGCTGATTAAATTACTTTAATTTGGTTGCCTGGAAAAGATCACTTTGAGTAATAAGGCCGCCTAATGTATTGCCTAGAAAATATTGTAAATATGGTCTGTTTTTGTAATCATATATTTTGGTGTGCAATAAAGTGTGATCTTTCTCTCTCTATTATTTATTATTTTATAGTTTCACAACAATATTCTGTGAGTGTGTGGTATCACACAAATCGAGCTGGCCCTAACAGTTGTAATCAAGATAACGATTACAGCATAGCTCTACTATGTCTGAATAAACAATAAAAAATTTAATGAACAAAACACCTTATTTAATTCCTGAGTAAGTGATATTGCGCAACTATAAATTTTTATTTTTGGCCTCCCTGTAATTAAATGTCTGTGAAAATGCTCCTCAAAAAGCAATGGGCAAAACTTATTTAAATCATCTTGTCTTGCTTTTACCCAATTTAATTTCATGCATATTATTGAACAAATATTCTTTGTTTAGATGTTTGTACACTTTTCCAATGACTTATGGACTTAACTTATGAACACATAGCATACTTTTTATCCTAGAAAATGGGGTAGACAAAGTCCACACTAGCAAACCTGAATGAACTGATTATAATGAAACTGTATACTTTTAATATTTGAATGAATATTGAATACTCAAAATATCTCGAAAATGAAGTAGTATTTATCCCTTTGGATATGAATTCAGTTTTACATAAGTAACAACACTAGGAAGGCATTGTTAATTTAATAATTTTAAGTCATTCACAACAAACCTATTCTTAATACATTTATGCATTGTGAATATTTATTATAATATAACAGAAAATTTTCCAACAGAAAACTGTATCTAATCAAGATAAAAATTGTAAAAGCAATAAATATGGTTCATGTATATAATATAAACAATATCATAGTTATTATGTTCTAAAGATAATATTATTTAGAAAAACAAGAAAATAAACAACATATTGTAAAAGTAAGAAATAATAAACATAGTTTCAAACATATTTCCACTTAGGTTTTAATTACTTTCTTTGTCAACTGTTTTACTTTAGAAAGTGCCACATAAATCTGCTACATTTAAATCAGGGACAACCAACCACTCACTCAACCACCCACAAATAAGTGAAAGTGATTTTTGTAGATCAATTTTCAGCTTTGGCTTACATAACATGGCCATTAGTTACTATATGTACAGCAACTCAAACAACAAATTAAGCCTAAGATGCTACACTCTATTTTTATTAACAGTGTCAAATCAATTTCATTACATATCTTAGAAATGGTCAATGCATTACATACCATATAATAGTGTTCATTATACAGTCTAGTGCTTTTGCAATGGCTATTGAGAAATTATAAATTAATAGGTAGGTATATAATTATTGAAAAGAAACTAGTATTCCAATGGGATTAACTAGGTATACTGCAAATATTCTAAAACTTCAAGCACCATTTATATAATTAGTAAAAAATACATACCGAAACTATCACCTTGCAAAACTTACTATAAATACAATTATATAGTTTAGTGTGTTTATAGAGTTCATATAAATAATGCAGGCCTTCGATATTGTTAAATTTTCATTTCTGAACAACCGTTCCTCGAATAAACTCACATGCGAATGAAATACTATTAGATATATTGTAATTTGTACAATTTTGTTTTGTATAGTTTCAAAAATCTACGCGTAACACGTCAATCGTTACTAAATGACATTTGACAGTAGTAGCTAGTTCTTGTTTTTCAAATTTGCCACCAAGGCAGGCAAAGGATGTAGTCAATACAGCCTTGTCAGTTGTATTCGTTAAAGAAGTCCTGGTTATTATAAAAGGCCTAAGCCATGTCAAATGTGTTATTATCCATATCTTTTCTATTATAATGTATTGTACTCTGTGTCCATTTCCATTTTTACAAATCCAATCCAGTCATCGTCAAAAATTTATATAGAATTTTATACGTATCCGGGTTTCTTAGTAACACCTGGGAGGAGCGCGGAAACTCTCCAGGGTCGTTATAAATCTTGAGGAGAGAATCGATCATCACAAGTCTAGCCATTGAGAAATAAATACAATTAAAAAAGATATGATTAATTGTCTGATCTTCTGCATTACAATAATTACGAGTGGATGATGAAACAATTTTCGTTCTAGCCAAAAACGCATTGACTTTACAATGTCCAATTCTTAGCCTGCAGACAGTTGTATAGAACTTACGTCCCAAGTATACATTAGACTTCGAAAACCATGGAGAAATTGGCTTAGTAGAATTAATAATGTGGGAATGCAACAATCCTTTTCCATTATGATTTGATCTATTTTAACGCTTCCTAATTTTCATTAATTTTGGCAAAATGTTATATAAATCTGTGTAAGGGATGGCAATACCATCAGAAACGTTCTTGTTGTTATTGTTAACAATGACATCTGTATTACTGTTTACAATGGCCCTGGCTAGACTGTCCAGGTTGAGTTTGTGGTTAACGCACGTATGGGCAGAATTATTTAATTTTTCTAATTAATATTAATAATACAGTACCTTTCTTGTTCTATTACTATTATATTTAAGTCTATGTGGTGTTTGTGCTAACAAGTTTGCTTTTAATTTACTCTATTTGCTTTTTTTTAATAACACTTGTAAACATAACCTAAAGGTAAAGTTTTTATTTCCCTTTTTTTTGCAATATTCATAGGGATCTCCGACCATGTCGGAGATCCCTCCGGCTCCGCCGGATCCTCCCCCACTGGATTCTGATCTGGATCCCCCTGCATCTTCCATGCCATGCTCTACAAATATGGATGTCAATCCACCTAATATACGGAATCGAAAGCGCATTATATCCCGTTTTGAGGCGAACGATGCGGCAAAAAAATCGCTAATAAACGAGTCTTCAACTAATCCTGGTCTATGGACCCACGTTTTGTTGAGTATGTCACATAATTATACCGAAATGGATAAATGTACACAGGACGGAGAGCCACCCTAGATCTGGCATATCTATTAACAAAATGGATTTCGGGAAACTTATGGTAAACGCCAAAATTGACAAGATTGCCCAGCAAGGCATTAAAAATGTCGGCCGTAATAGAGTCTCTGTGGAGTTTCTTACCCCACACGATGCCAATGAATTTGTCTCCAATCCAATTTTAGCTGATTCGAAATATGAAGCGATGATTCCCACTTTTAATGTGACCCGAATGGGAATTGCTCGAGATGTCCCTCCAGATTGGTCGATGGAGGAATTTGTAAACAAAATAGAACTCCCTCAAGGATGTGGAAAAATCTTAAAGGCTAGGTGTTTTAATCGGAAAGTACGCCATCAGGATGGCACCACAGAGTGGTGTCCATCTACCACAGTTGTCCTTACCTTTAGCGAGCAATTTCTGCCGAACTACATATATTGTTATTTTACCTCAATCAAAATTGAATCTTACATTCTTCCCACGATACAATGTTACTCTTGCTGCCGCTTTGGCCATGTGGGGGAGAAATGTAGGTCAAAACCCCGTTGTTACAAATGTGGCCAGGCTCATACCGGTAATGCATGCTCCATCCATGTAGAAAATGCATACTGTTGCTTATGTACAGGACATCATTATGCCATAGACAAAAATTGTGCCGAACATAACAGACAGAAACTCATAAAGAAAAAAATGTCAGAAGATAATGTATCCTATTCGGAAGCTGCAATTCTTTTCCCACCTGTTTTACGCTCTTATTCTGATGTTGCTAGAGCTATGTTTGCTTCTCCACAATCTCCATCTAAAACTCTAACTAGACCGCAGGTCATTTCTACTACCTCCCCCCAATCCCCCTCTAGGAAGAGCCATAGGTGTACCATATATACCTCTCCTAAACCACGTTCCCCTCTTGCTCCCGGCTATGACAGAGCTGCTCATCAAGCCCTAATTACCCAATGTGACCCCCCCTCACCACATAACGGTGTTGCTTTCAGCAACCACCCTATCAATGTTTCAGAAGATGATAACCTCATGGATATCCTTCTCGCAGCCTTAATAAACATATATTCTAGATTGGAAGATGTTCCCACACAGCCCAACGTTGCCCAACAACTATCTTTGCTTACCTCTTTAATTAATAAACATGGATCTAATACAATGGAATAGCCGTAGTCTTATACCCAAAAAACATGAAATTTTTGAGATGATCCACACCCATAACCCCACTGTCTTTGCAATTTCGGAGACATGGCTTCTCCCAGGTGCTCGTTTTCGAGTTCCAGAATATGCCTGTCTCCGCAGTGACAGAGATGATGGTTATGCAGATTCGGCTATCTTGATAAAATCCTCTCTAACTTACTCTCGTATCCCACTTCCTCCTATCCCTGCTTCTTTAAATATTGTGGGACTCAAAATCCAAAATTATAATTTATCCATCCTCTGTTTATATCCCCCATCGTAGTCCTGAACTCATTCCAATCCTTGAAACCGTTTTGTCGTCTCTCTCTAGCCCTTTTCTTATCCTCGGTGATTTTAACTGTGCTCATTTACTCTGGGGTAGTTCCCATTATGATGCCTTCGGGTGCGATCTTGCGGATCTTTTTGACCGTATGAATGCCTGCGTCCTGAACGATGGTTCAGCAACACGTCGAACCGCTCCAGGAAGGCCAATTAGTATCCCTGACCTATCCATTTGTTCTCCTGATCTCCGCTCCGTTGCGTCCTGGCTCGTTTTAGAGGATTCCCATGGTAGTGATCACCTCTCAATCCTTATATCCCTCCCTCGCCTTACTGTACCTACTCATCAGCATACACCACTCTTAAAATACAATATCAACAAGGCAAATTGGGATACATATAGCATTGAATCAGATCGCCTGACTCGAAATGTTCTGGATATAACAGAAGAGAATTTGTTCGCCTCCCATGACCAACTGATTGAAGATCATACCGCAGCTACCTCCAATATCCCTTTGCAGAAGATAAGATTAAATAGCAAGTGCTCTCCGCCTTGGTGGGATGCTGAGTGTACCGAAATGTTCCAAAAGCGAAAAGCTGCTGAACGTGATTATACTGGAGATATGTCTGTTGAAAATTACTTAAAATATAAAAGGGCCCTGGCAGTATCTTACCGCTTTTAAAAAAAAAGAAAAAGATGTCTTGGGTCCAATTTGTCGAACACTTAAACCCCCGTACCCTGTCCACCCTTATGTGGCGGGCTGTGAAACGTTACCGTGGTTCTTTTCAGACTTCTAGGCTCGATTCCAATGATAACTCCGTTTGGATTTCAGCATTCTTCAACAAATTAGCTCCCTCCTCGGTTCCAAATATGAACTCTCTCCCTTCCCCCTACCCCAATTCATTTGACTTTCATAGATTCAATCAACCATTTTCTATGGCAGAACTTGTCGAAGTTCTTAGCCGACTTAGGGACTCTTCTCCCGGTCTCGATGGGGTACCTTACTCTTTCTTTGCCAAATCTGGTTCTATTACTAAGAACTTTATTCTATCCCTCCTGAACAAAATTTTTGAAATAGGTTCTATCCCCGAATCCTGGAAAACCCAACTCATAATCCCAATCCTGTAACCTTCCAAATTTCCATCTGATCCATCTTCCTATCGCCCAATCGCTCTCTCCAATACTTTAGCCAAGATTATGGAACACCTATTGAAAAACCGCTCAGAATATTATATAGAGTCTAACTCCCTACTTCCGCCTAGCCAATTTGGTTTTCGAAAAGATATGGGCACTGTAGATAGCCTATCGATCCTTACTACGGACATTAGAACCGCTCTGTCCAGAGAGAAAGTTCTAAGGTGTCTTTTTGGACATCTCCGCTGCATATGATAACGTTGTGCTTCACCTCCTCAGGCAAAAGCTGCATCAGCTGAGGATACCAGTGAGACTAGCACATTTCATATGTAACCTCCTTATGGACAGATCAGTTTTATTAAGGGTCGGTAATTCTCAACTTCCCCCTAGACGTGTCTGGAGAGGCCTCCCACAAGGGTCTGTTCTAAGCCCGCTTTTATATAATATTTATACTTATGACCTGGATCAGACTGTTCTGTCTTTTGCGATATATTACAATACGCTGATGACATTGTCATTTACGCAACAGCTGATACAGTTGAACAGGCTGAATCAAGATTAAATAGTGCTTTATATTATCTAGAAAGCTGGTTATCAGATCATGGTTTGGAAATATCTCCCTCCAAAAGCAGTACAGTTGTTTTTACTCAGAAACGCAACCCTCCACCGATCAAGATTGTTTGCGGCGGGAAGGTCATTCCTATGTCGGAGCAGGTTAAATTTTTGGGAATTATCTTGGACTCGAAAATGACCGGACTTCATCATTTAAATTATATCACTAAAAAGGCAGAATCAACTCTAAACATCCTTCGTTGTCTTTCTGGAGTATGGTGGGGTGCACATCCCTCCACGCAGAAGCTTATCTATAATGCCTTAGTTCGGAGCGTGTTGGATTACAGTACGTTTTGTATTGGAGCCCTGCCTCAAACTTCCTTTAGCCAAATTAGATAAATTACAATACAAGTGCCTTAGGGTAATTTTGGGTGCCATGAAGTCATCTACGACTAATGCTTTACAGGTTGAGGCCCTTGATCCTCCCCTTTCTCTTCGTCGACAGTATCTTTGTGATCGTTTTCTTTATAAAACTCTTCAAAATATATCTCACCCACTTATACCTAAACTGAAAACTTAGCTTAGACCCCAATAACCCTTATTGGTACCATAGAAACGTTCCATGCCTAGTAAAAACATTACAAAAAATATCTAGCTTGAATCAACATTATTATCAATCTTCAAAATCTATTATTTATTCAGTTAAGTATAATACCTTAAATTTTCAACCTAGTCTTGCTAAACTTTGGTATATCCAAAAACGATCGTAACGCTAATTCCACTTTCAACCAAAAGCTACAGTTGGAATGGTCTGACTGGACACCTATTTATACTGATGCCTCAAAATCAAACGAAAAGGATGAAGTCGGCACTGCAGTTTGGTGCCCTATTTATCAATTTGCGCTAACCTTCAAATGTCCCTCTCTAAAATCGGTTTTTACTGGAGAGACCATTGCTATTTTGGAGGCGGTTAAATTCGTATTGGATAACAAAAATAAATTCACAAAAGTTATTATTTTCTCAGACTCTCTCAGTTGTTTGCAGGCTATTCTCCAAAGTAACCTCCCAAATGTATCCAAATCTCCCTTAGTTTTCAAAGTCAAAGAAATGTTATTCGACCTATATGACCATGTTGAAGTTGTATTAGCTTGGATTCCCAGTCATTGTGGTATAAGTGGCAATGAAGTTGTTGACCAATTAGCGAAGGGTGTCATTGTCTCAGGATGCCTTGACCACCGCCTGTTCAGACGCAAGACCTATGGTCCAAAGCCAAAGTTGATTTGATTGAAGACTGGCAATTGAGTTGGTCTAAGACAAGTATGGATAGAGGTAGACACTATAAAGACATTCAACCTTCTATGCCAAACAAAACCTGGTTCTCTAAATACCGCTCTCTTAATAAATCTATGACTTCCATAATCTGCAGACTCCGGCTAGGACACCTATGTTCTTCGGTCCATTTAAATAGAATTGGTGTACGCAGTACTCCTATTTGTGATTGTGGCACTGAAGAGGGATCGCCAGATCATATATTTTTTATCTGCCCATTATATCCTCTGTCCCATAAACCCATAAACATAAAATTCCTACTTGTAAATATTCATAATCCTATGGTCCTTAATATAATTTGTAAATATATAAATATGTATAATATTAAATTGTGATGTCCTTTATCTATGTGTTCAAGTACCTATGTATTTATAAATTACATTAAATTTTTTTGTTATTCTTATGTCTTTCTAGGTGGTGGTTTTTATTATGTGAACAAGATAATTAATTTAAAAAAAAAAGTACATGGATAAACTGCCTTTTCCACACTTGACATTGGCAGTAATGGTCGTTGGCTAAACAAGCGAACCTATTGCCAAAAAACGAAAGAAAGAAAGAAATGGCCCTGGCTAAGAAATCCGCATGCTCATTTTTCCTTGTACACCAATGTGAGAAGGAGTCCACATAAATATAGTTTTAATATTATTTAAAGATCAACCATATTCTTCTGATTTCATAAAAACACTAGTGCTCAATTTACAGTTATTAATCGCCGATAAAACGCTCATGGAGTCAAAGATAATCAACCAATGTGAAGAAATTTCTTTATGTTGTTGTACATACTGGAGTGCAAATAGAACTGCTAAACATTCGGCTGTAAAAATAGTCATAGCTGCTGGTAGCTTAATTCCATGTCCATTTTTCATATGAGGTATGTAAAAAGCACAAGATACATTATTTCCTTTCTTCGATCCATCCGTATATATGGATGTATAATCGCGATATTGATTAATCTGTTGCAAGTACTTCTTCTTTACATTTTAAATGATTCTGAATTACATTTATTTTGGAAAATTTACTTTCATATGAGCCACTATAGCAAGGCCAGATAGCATTTGCTCTATATATATTATAATTCTGACCAAACTGTATTATTTCAGAGAAATCTTGAAGAATAAAGGGACTAGAATCATTCAAAGGAGAGAAGCAATTATGATAATGAAGAATTTTTTTAAATAAAGGATGGCTCATTAAAGAAAATATCTTGATTATAAAACAATACTTAATATTTAAATCTTAGAGATACTTAGGAATATCTTAAGTCTGCTAGCAAAGAGATAATAGTCCTCATGGCACCAGTGATAAGTCTCAAATTATTGTTCTGCAAGACTTCAAGTTTATTACATAGTCTTTTGTTGGATCTAAAACACAAAAATGCATATTCAAAATGACTACAAACAAGAGATTTATACAGCATGAGTAATATTTTTGGATTAGCACCCCAGTATGTCCTAGATATAGCTTTTGGATGCTTTGCAAACAATGGAATCCACATAATTTGTCCTAGAAATTTTTTTAGAAAAAATAACACCAAGGAATTTAACATTACTATGTATAGGCAAGCAATTTTGGTTATAATATAATTTTACATTAAAAGGTCTATGTTTATTGAAAATTACAGCCTTGCTCTTATCTATGCTAATATCAAGATTTAAGTAAGAAAAATAAGAATGAAGCTTAATTAAACAGTTATTAAGAGTAACAACTAGAGAGTTAACATTTTTCCCTGAAATGTAAATAACTAAGTCATCAGCATACTGTAGATTGGAGACAAATGGACTCAATATTGAATTAAGCTTATAAATATACAAAATAAAAATCAAAGGACTAAGAATCCCACCCTGACAAACACCCATGTGAGACAATCTAGGCCCAATTAACTCACCACTCTGATTTATTTTAACAAAAACTTGTCTTTGATGTAAGAAATTAAAAATCCAATTTATTAATTTTATAGGCATACCAATAGATCCTAACTCTGATGCTAGAATATGATGATTAACATTGTTAAAAGCTCCAACAATATTAAAAAATATGCCAATTAAAACTTCTTTATTTCTAAAGGCCTTGTAAATATCTAAATGAAGATGAGTAATACTTTTTCTCGCTGATTTACCACGTCGAAATCCGAATTGATTGGAAGGCAATAAGTTATTACTCTCTATATAAAAATTCTAGACGTGATTTTAAAAGCTGTTCAAAAATCTTACCCGTACATGAAGTGAATGTAATAGGCCTGTAAGAATCTGGAAACCCAGATTCTTTTCCAGGTTTTAGAACAGGAATGATAATGTCAATCTTCCAGTCACTTGGAATTTTTGGAATCCTTGGAAGGGATTTGTCCCATAATAGATTTAAGATGCTTAAAACAACATTCTTGCAGCAAATTTTGAGTTTTTTCAAAACTTTATAAGAAAGACTATCAAATCCACAAGTAGTATCTTTCCTTGAGTCACAAGCAGCATTAATTCATTAATAGAAAAAGGTTTAATAAGATAGTCTAGGTCTGCAACATAAGTTGAAGATGATGTTGTCAGAGGTAATTCAACTGTGTCTGCAGTATACTTATTTAAAATTTCATAAGCCCAGTTGAGATCAGTACAAGAGGAAATCACATGGGGAATGTAAGTTTTATTAAATTTCCTAATTTTATTCCAAATGAAAGTCAGTGGAGTCTGTCTGTTTGTGGATTCACAAAAACTTCTCCAGCTTAGATTTCTCTCTGTTTTTAGTACTAATTTCTTAAAAGCCTGTAACCTTTTGAAATTTATATAATTAGATTCAGTGGGGTCATTTTTGAATTTGACATAAGCAGACTTTGAGTTTAATACTGCGTCATTTGTGATTCCACCAGGGAAGAGTAAGTTTCCTATGATTTTCTTAGACCTGGAAGAATTGCAGGAATGTTGTTGTAAGGGCATAGACTGCTGAATAGCTACTTTAAATAGTTGTGTAAGAGTGTTATTAGTATTTTGGGGATCACTATTATCAAAATTGCAATCATGTAATAGATTGTGGGCATGTTTAGAATAATCGGACCAATTAATCAGAGGACTATTTGAGGAAAATTTTGGACTGGTATTAGAGTTATTAAATCTTACACTGTTAAAGAAAAAATTGGAAAATACAGGGAACTGGTAGCTCCCTGAAGGATCATCACCAACATACCATTCTGACGAAAGAGGTAAAGATGGTGAAACTATTGTTAAATCAAGAGCATTTTGACGCCACCTATGAGAACCTACAGTTGTTTTATCTCCATTATTAAGAATAATAAGGCCAAAATCATCAACACTTTGCAAAACATCAATTCCTCTTGTGTCTGTAAAATCACAACCCCATGCAGTATTTAATGCATTAAAGTCACCAGCAACAATCATTGGTTCAGGAAGACTGTTAAACAAATTATCTAATTTTACTTTACTAAAGGAAGGGGAGCATTGCTTAGGACTATAAAAAGTAACTAAAGTAATAAGTTTATTATAAAAAATTAACTGTATGGGTATATTTTGTAAAGAATCATCATAAAAAGTGACAAGTTTTAAAAAAAATAATGAATCATGAATTAAAATAGCAACACCATGGTGACTGTTACCAGAATCCAGACATACAATATTGTAACCATGGATAGAAAAATTATGATGAGGTAGTAACCAAGTCTCACAAATAAAAGCAACATGTATTTGGTTCCCATATAAAAGCTGTGTAAACAAGTAGCAATTACTTATTAAACTCTGTGCATTCCATTGTATGATTTTTAAACAATCCATAAAGATATTTAATCAGTATTTTTTAAAATATCCATGAGAACATCCTTAATAAATTGAGATGAGATTGATTTGTTACTAGTTTTATTTTCTGTTATAGTTTTGACAATTGACTTTGTGATGAGGTCCATTACATCTACAGAATTAATTAAGGAGAGAAACTGTTCAGATTTGGACTTAGGAGGTAAAGATGGAAAAAAATTATCATTGAAGAGGTCATTAAACTTTATTTTCTCAGCCTGCTCTCTATATTCTATAATCATTTTCTTTTTAATTGAGCAACTGCCAGGCACACTAACGTGTGGTCCCTTACAATGTACACATACTGCTTTATCAGTAGAAATTGAGCACTCTTTGTAAGTGTGTGGTCCAGAGCAAATTGAGCATCTGATGGCGTTCTTACAAAACTTAGCCATATGACCATATCTAAGACATTGAGAGCATTGTTGTTGAGGTATATAAGTAAACAATGAAAAACGCCAACCATGAATATCCACAAATTCTGGCAATACAGATGATGCAAAGATAATTACTACAGTACCTGTAGGCTCCAAAGAAACTCCTGAATCCATAGTAATTTTTCGCATAATTCGGCATACACATATTATCTTCCTGTGGCTGGACAACAGAGAAAAGATTTTTAAATTGGATAAATAAAAGGGAACATTTCTAATAACACCTGGGACTTCTGTACTGACTGGTGGGATACTAGCTCTAAATTTATAATCCATAAGAAAAGTTTTGTTGTTTAGAAAAGCATTTGCTAAATTAGATTTTTCAAAATGAATTCCAATCTTGTATTTATTCATTGATTGAAGGTATTTAATACCCTTAATGAATCGTTTTAGGTGGCTGGCTAAAGAAATCATGTCTGTTCCTATAGGTTTACCCTGATCTGCCGACTCCAGGAAAACAACAAAGTCAATTAGAGGTGAATCCTCGGGATACCGACGCGTATAATCAGTGACATAATAAGGTTTAAACTTATCCTTTTCAGATTTCAATTTCTTCAGATACACTGCTACTGTCTGAGATCTCGTCCGGCCATTCATTGGAATTCCCAGTCATGGGACGTTTTTTCTTTTTGGGCATTATACCTTGAAGTTAAAATAAACTTTTTATTTGAAAATTAAGGAGAAAAGATAAAGAAATTAATTAATAATTAATAAAGTTTAAAAAAAAGCGCCTTTACAATTAACAATTCCCGCCTTTTTTTCCAGTAGTAGCTAGCAGCTGACAGCACAAATAACTGATAGGCACAGTAGCGCACAGACTAGACCAAGGACATAAAATGGTCCCATTCATGGTTCTGCATTGCAGTCCGCCGCGTTATGCAAGTCTGTGAATGTTGTTGCAGGCTGCATTGCTTCTTGTAACACCGAGCAGGTTGCTTTTGAGTCCTGCAAACCTCGCTCACTGCAGGCCTGCAATTCAGGATCGTGTAATGTCCCCTTTTATCTTTTTAATAAAATATTAAAGGTAATAAAATACCCATAGACTTCGATGACCACTGGGTCTACTACTGAGTAGTGCAGTTATACAAGGCTCGGTGACACTTGAGTGACAGCTGAAGGACGGCGCTGTTGTGTAATTTGGGCTACCATTTATTAAGGTCATTCACTTACAATAATATTGGGTCTTAGGTAATAAAATACCCATAGACTTCGATGACCCAGTGGTCATCGAAGTCTATGGGTAAAGTCATCCACTTACAGTATGATATTGGGTCATAAGCAAATTTTGAAAAATAAAGAACCTATTATTTTCACTTGTTTACTTGTAATTTGCTTGTTGATAATTAATATAAATACAAAAAAGGTTGTTTGGCTGAACTTTTGCACAGAGTGGCAATAGATTAAGGGAAATAAAGTTTAGGGGTATACATACGCCTTATATACAGAAACTAGGCCTGTTATTTGGGCTAGGAAACGTGTTTTAGGGTCCACCAACAAGTTTTGAATGAATAATGGGAAAAACAAAAATACGTTTGATAAACAAGGCTATGTCACTTTTGTTGATAAAAAGTTTGATTTGTGTGTGAATACACTTATACCTATTATATAAACACAAACTGTTTTTTAGTAAATGAGTTTTATTGTTATTATATATTTATTAGTTATTTCAATTTTAAAGTTCATAATAAATAAATCACAGTACTGTCACTTCTTTTACTTTACGACGACAAATGTTAACAATTCGATATGTCAATAATATCGATTTTTAAATACGAAAATAGATTTTTTTACTTATATATTGCGAGTTTGAATTAGTAATGATTTTAATCGATTTATTTTTATTAAAAAAATCGATATATAATTTGCTATACTCTATTTGCCGCCTCGTTAATCCATTTCTCTTTTAGTTATATGAATGTACTTTGTGTTTTGTTTTGGATTTTTCGCCGACTTGCACTGTTTTGATTAAATATATTAATTTTATGTTGACTGGCTTTCTTTCTGGAGTTCATCTGCATTGCTTGACTTTGAATTTTGACGTAATCCTCTATTTGAATTTTTGGGTGTGATATAGATAAACAGGAGGTAAATTAATGGTGATTTGAACTAAGGATATCCTTACGGTTTATTTATAGCCACTAAGGTTGTGAGAGGTGATCGAAAGTCGCTACAGGAAGTAGAAACGGTGAGTTAGTTAGGTTAGGTTAGTCTTCAGAATAAAATGCAAGAGCCGAGCGAGCGAAGCGAGCGTGCCATGTCAGCGGCCGGCGAGTGCCGCAACAGACTAGTTACCATTTAGTCATTGTTTATTACTTAAACGATAGCTAGAAATCGGTTCTGACACTTGCTAACCGCTGCCGTTGCACGCTCGCTTCGCTAACTCTGCTTGTAGGCTTTAGTCTTGTGTTTTTAGACTGTTTTGAATGTTTTCTACATTTACTACAACTTTTCTTCTGCATTTCTCGTCTTTAGACATAAAAAATAAGTACACCGTTAGTGAAAAAAATAAATGATGTTATGTTTACAAAAAAAATTATATCTCAAAAACATACATGTCTCCTATACATGCAACAGGGAGAAGTACTACCCCCCCCATTACTTAAAATAGTCTATTGCTTGACAAAGAATCAGACATTGTTGACAGTTAGATGGAGACAGACGTTATGCCATCAAGCTCTATTATTTTATAAGTAGTGTTTAATAGAAATATATCTATGAGAATTGGTTTAATGTAAATAAAGAGTAAACGTGAAATTTTAACTATAACTGTGTTCCACATAAACAATATGAAGCGGTCGGATATTGGAATCATGATGATTATATTTTTTATCACTTAGTACTTTCGCCGTCTGATAATAATTTAAGTCGAAAGTTTTTTCTCGTAATATAATTTTCCTTTTAATAAACGTTCTCCTAACTTCGTCATACGGGAGCAATAATCTCGCCATTTGTTGTTTGATATAGCCTCAAATATATTTTCTCGAATTTCTGGCTTTCATTGGATTACCTCTTAATATTCACCTCAGCCACTTTCGTTTTCATCATAGTCCATAATTATCATTTCCATATGATTAAGATTTCAGTGATACGGTGGTAAACGCAATATCTGCAAAAACAAATTAAATGTATATGTAATATACGAAAGACGAAGATAGAGTAAGAGAGTTAGAGTAGTTTTGTAGGCTTCTTTAAGAACCTTACAAAAGCCTAAAAACTTACTCTAACTCGATATGAATAAATATAGATATATATATAAAACGGCGCTTCACAAGACAACGGCTTTAGTTCCAATTTTTGCAACCGAAGAAGAGAGCCTTGTCGGCTAATAGTAATAGTATACGCCACAAACAATGGCAGGTAAGGGACTCTTAGTCCATACAGCCAATTCTAATGTATATGAAGTCTTCGTATTGCTCAGCTGAATTGTAGGTCTTCACCTGACGCCATTCAACAGAGTTCTTCTGAAAACCTATAGGTCACATATAGGTGCTATATAATTCACATTTTTCACAAAAATACATAGTTACTATTTAAAACTATTACATCATCAGCCCGTCATAGTCCCTCGTTGAACCTAGGCTTCCCTAGTCGCCGCCACTTATTCTGATCCTCAGTCAGGCTGGAGGGTGTTCGATGCTACGGATATCGAGACGCGGTCTCCACTCCAGGACTCATCTGCTCCATCAGCCGTCGGTCCTGAGACAGACGTGCCCGCCCCACTGCCACTTCAACTTGCTAATTTTGCGAGCTATGTGGGTTACCTTGGTTCTCTTACAGATATCCTCATTTCTAATTCTATCCATAAGAGAAACACCCAACATACTTCGTTCCAAAGTCCATTGGGGGACTTGGACTTTATGGACCAGTCCTACCGTCAGTATCCACGTTTCGGCTCTGTAGGTCAGGACGGGCAGGACACACTGCTCGAAGACTTTTGTCTACAGATATTGCGGGATGGTCGACGAAAAGACTTGATGAAGCTTACCGAATGTTGCCCAGCCCAACTGAATCCTCCTATTGGTTGGAAGACCCGACGGGGTTCCAGGTCGGCTCCTCTTCCTGGCCGCCAAACACCTACGCGGCCAGCTGCGGGAACTTTTGATGCCTGTATTCGCGCAGGTCAGTTCCCGTCGCAATGGAAGGAGGGCCGATTATGCCTGATTCCCAAGGGAGGCCGTCCTCCCAACGATCCGTCCGCCTACAGGCCCATAGTGTTGCTTAACGAGGTCGCCAAGGTCTTCGAGAAGATCTTAGCGGAACGCCTCGTTAAGCATCTCGATACTGTGGAGCCGGGGCTAGCACAGACGCAGTTCGGGTTTCGGCGGAGGCGCTCCACGTTGGACGCCTTCGAGACACTGCGATCTGTACCGGACGACGCAGTCCAAGCAAAGGACACTGTCCTGGCGGTTTCGCTAGACATAGCGAACGCCTTTAACAGCCTCCCTCACGAGACGATCAGGGAGGGGCTTCATGCACACAGAGTTCCCCCGTACCTCACGAGGCTGTTGGGCGCGTACCTCCAGGACAGGTATATCCTTTGGGAGGGCGGCGAGTCCGAGAATCGCGCGATAGGTCGGCGACGCGTCGCGTGCGGCGTCCCACAGGGATCGGTCCTCGGGCCGGTTCTTTGGAACGTCGGTTATGACTGGATCCTTCGGGTTCCGGTCCTGCCCGGAATAGGGCTAATCTGCTTTGCGGATGACACCCTACTCACGGCACGCTCTGCGTCATTCGCGGAATCCGTGGACCTCGCCAACGCCGGGTTGGCGATCGTGGTTCGAAGAATAGGTAGGCTGGGCTTGAAGGTCTCCCCCGCGAAAACGGAGGCCATCATGTTCCATAGGCGGCTTCGTAACCCACTCGCGGACTTGTCCGTTACAGTCCAAGGGGTGGACATTCGTGTAGGCCCCCAGATGAAATATCTGGGGCTAATTCTCGATGGGAAATGGCTGTTGAAAGCGCACTTTGAGCAGCTAGTTCCCAAGCTCGTGAGGTCCACAGGCGCCCTCTCTTGGCTTCTTCCTAACGTGGGGAGACTGGGCGGGACGACTAGGAAACTCTACATGGGCATCCTTAAGGAGTATGGCGCTGTACGGTGCACCCGTATGGTCCACTGCACTTCACCGCCACAATAGGACTTTGTTGTGCCGCGCACAGCGGGTCCTCGCGGTGAGGACCATCCGAGGATACCGTACAGTGTCGTGGACGGCGTCGACACTCTTGGCAGGCGATCCGCCCTGGCCTCTCCAGGCGGACGTGATAGCCAAAGTTCGGCGCTCCCGACAGGATGGCCTCGCCCGTGGCCTGGTCTATGGCCAGGCCGAACTCCAGGTGATCAGGACGCGAGAAACCGCGGCCATGATCCAATCTTGGTCAGTAGAGTTGGATAACCCTGTTGCTGGCATTGACACGGTGGAAGCGGTTCGACCGCAGCTGTTGCGATGTCTCTCGCGGAAACGCGGGACCCTGACCTTCAGAATGACACAGATACTTACCGGGCACGGTTGCTTCGATAAGTATCTGTGTCAGCTTGCGGGCTGCTTGCCTTCACCCCAATGCCGCCAGTGTGGCGCGCTAGACACGACGTTACACACGCTAGTCGAGTGCGCAGCATGGGCACCTCAGAGGTTTGAACTCGAGACACTTGTAGGACCGATCGAATCGCTGGGCGATCTGGTGCAAGCCATTTTGCACAGCAACGATAGGTGGGTGGGTGCGGCCAATTTCTGCGAGACGGTAGTGTCTCATAAGGAGGCCGCGGAACGAGATAGGGAGAGAGATGGAAGTGCGCATGCGTCTCGCGGGTGCCGACGTCAGTCGGGAGCCCGGAGGCGCAGGTATGCGCATGACCTCCCTCCCTGAAATACCGCTGCAGGGGCCCTCTAGCATCTAGGGAGCAGAGGAGTCTTCACCCCTGTTGACGAAGTGAGTTTGCCTCTCCCGGGGCATTCTCAAGCACTTGTGCGCTAGGATCGGTGTGGGCGTAACTACGTTCTGTATCTCACGCCTTTCCTACCATAAGCGCGGGGCACATGGGAGGAGGGTGGTTTTATTGGGGTATTGATTAGTCGAGTCTCCACACAAGCCGGTTGATTATTGTTTGGATTGCCTCAGTGGAAAGCCTCCATGATCAACAACGGTCTAATCCCTAGCAAAGGACCCGGAATGTGCGAAATGCATTTACCCCGCCTAAAAAAAAAAAAAAATCTCCTATTGGTTTCCCCCTTAAAGTTGTGCCTGCCTACCTGTATTTTCTGTCCAAGGTAGACATATTCCTGCACAACTTAAAAATTAACAATATCCTACAAGTATTGTTCATTTTAGAGTAATTTGAAACATTTTTAGAAAATAAAACTGCACTGTAGAACATCCACTCTTAGTTTCTTCCCGCCAAAAACGCGAGATGCCCAGTATTTACCTTTTTTATAAGTTTATGGATTGACAACCAGGCCTTTAAGCCATATATTCTACCATTGATTTGTCTTTAGAGGCCTATGTAATATACTGCAGTGGGTGAGGTTACAGGACTCTAGAGGCATTTTGCTATGTGTTGCAGGACCCAATGTAGGCTGCAACAATATTCACAAACCTGAATTACGTGGCGGGAGGCCGTGCAGAATAGTAAATGGGCTTCTTTATGCTCCAATCATACTATTAAATGCCGCTTATGGACTTGGCTGTAGCTGCGATTAATAGGTATCTCGGTAATGATGGCACACTGAACTGTACAAACGCAAGAACATTCTTTTTCCATGCTAAGGACGTCAGTCGCAGATGTAATCTCAAGTCGTCCTTGAGCGTTCGGACGTTTGATATGAATATGAATGTTTTCAGTGTTGCTAACTCTGGCTAAAAAGTTTTAAATTGAGGTGTATTTCGAAGAAAAGCCAGACATAGAGCAACAAGATAGAATATAAATTAAACTATGAAAAATATTTGTCTTTTGATGATAACATTCTAATACACGTCTATATTTCAGGTAAAAGAGTGTTTTCTCTAATGAGAGTTAGCAACATTAATGCCACGTTTGAAACGGTGTATATTTATCAGTTATCAGTCGTGGCTGTTTTCCCGCAGTTTATGGACTGATCTGATAGTTTGTTTAATGCTTTACAATCATGGATAATTATAATAGGTGTGTGAGACTATTTAACATTAAGTAAAATATATATATTTTTATCTTGGCAACACATGCTCATTTCGTTTTCATGTAGTTATTATGTTGCCAAATTTTTAGTTTTTCCGGAAAATGATATTTTTAATTTTATTATATGATGTAATATTGTAAGTTGGTATGCTATAAATGTATTTAACGTAATGTTGCACATATTTGATTGCTATTCATTTCATAAGTACGGTCAGATAATTAATTAACTATATTTTTCAATCGATTGAAAGTTACCAACTTTTTAAATTGGGTAAAAACAACATTTTTTGCAGTTCTGTAACGGCCTGGCCACGAACTTGGGCTTAGCGACGGGTGATGGGACAAGCAACGCGATAGATTGGGGTCCATATCACATACTACACATTAGTGAAAGTGGCAGTATTTGAGTGGAACTTATGCAAGCCGCTGTCTTTGTTACTGCGAGTCATGGCTCTTTCTAGTTGGCCCCTACAATGTCCCGCTTTTTTCTCAGTCCCAATTTTTTTTTCATAAGTTAGATAGAAAATACTTTATTGTTCGCCACGTACACATATAGTAAATAATTTACAGTCGTTTCCTGTCAAGGCATGAACAAAGAAAGGGCTTCTTCTAAGAATAAGGCTTCTTCACTACGCAAGCCCTCTAAAAGTCTGGGCCATTTTATGGGCCGTGGTCTTGAGAGATATACATGTAAATATTGAACAATGTTCACTACTTTTGATTTTTATCTTCACATATTTTTTATTAAAAATAAAATAATCATGTGTAAATATTAATTTGACACCACATCTAGTCTCTCTAATACTGAATTTTATAAATTTAGATTGTAGAACAACACTCACGCATCCATAGAAGCAATAAATAATTTAAAAAAAAAAAACAGAAACTATAGAACAAATTTCATCCAGACCAATTTTCGTTGAAAATATCGTGTTAGATCTATCATAGTGATTTTACACAAAAATAATTTTTACAACTTTGGAAAGTCGGATCTCGTCACCTATTGATTAAATAAGAAATAAAATAAATCAATAAGTACGAAACGAAACATCATACAACCAATTTGTAAGTAGTGCCGGAAAATTACGTCACCAGTAACTGCACTCGCACATGCAATAACTAAAATTTACGGAAACTTTAAATGTCTGTAAAACCAAAATTATTAAAAAAATAATACACTATGCATACAAATAAGCTGAAACATAACACAGATTTTAGTTTGCATAACCGTGAATATTCTTCAGTATAATTCGCTATAAATTCTTTTAAAAAAGTGGTAACATTGATGACGAAATACAACATTCGACCAAGCCAAAATCAATTCATTATAATTTTTTCCTTCAATAATTCAATCAATTAATAGAATGCATCTGTTTGAATCGTATGATTAGTATGAATTCCCAGGCTGCCATATAGCAAAAAATTAAAATAAATTAATCTGTTTTGTTTTCCAATGCTGATTTCATGGAGTTTTCAAAAATGTTTTAACATGATATAAGACGCTCATCACGAGTGTCTTGTTTAGCCGCCATGTCTGAAGTTCGCTGTGTCTTCAGAGTTTGTGTTGTGCTATTTTTTATTGTTTATAGATTGCAGTGGTTTTAATTGTTGCTAAATAATGGATTTCTATGAGTATGAGATAATAATAGTTGAATTAATTGTGTGAAGTGATTGTCACATTGTTGCAAATCAATACTATTTGCATTTGAAGGAGTAACCCAAACATCGTATTTTTAGTCCATCCGCCATATTGGCGTTAATATTTCTTCGTAAGTCTTTTTCATAATTCTGAGCTTTCCAATAACTGTTTTGGCCCAATTTTATGTAATTTTGTTTACTTTGCCCAAAAGTATTAATATTTTTAAAAGTAATAACTGCATGTTGCTTAATTAGGCAAAAATTTAAAGCCTTGTTCATGGCCTCTTTCGGGGTAATTTTCACCCGTGTCTCATTACTTTTACCTTTAAATTCCTAATTTTCCTCTATTGGTAACGTATGGTAGATCCTAAATCAATAAATAATACAATTATGCAGAAGTACTAGGTTCAATACGTCTACGCTAAACCTTTTTTAAAACTGGGGCTTATATTGGCGCATCCATTGCACAGGAATGATGAAATCATTGCTTTGTCTCGTATTAAGAAGTGTTTGTGTTTCTTGTCATTATTTTACCCATAATATTATTATACATGTGACGTTCAAGGAAAGAAGTGCCCCCCATGAGCGTTCATAGTTTTCACATGTTTTATGAAGATAGTTGTGGTCATAGAATATTCCGGACTGTTTTTGTCTGTCACATTTTTTTTAAATGCCTTATTTTGCATGAAATGCTTTGCTTAGAAAGTAACAAAAATGGTTCTATTTTCTCAATGGAGGGAAATATGGTCTAAGTTTATTCCATTGCTAAGGACTTATTTAGATAATGATCTTAATTTTGCAATTTACACAAAATTCATAAAATTAACTTTTGGAGGGAAATTGATAATATATACATTTATATATGTCACATCTCATATGAGTATAATTTATATATGAATATTTATGTAATTTTCTAATAAGTTTATATTGTAGACTTAAATAGTATTCTATTTAAAGGTAGTATAGATTCTGAACTCTGGTATTATTTATTTTAGGTACTAATATTTTATGTATTAAACTTTGTGCTCAATATGTGGTGCTGGCCACATAACCAGTCTTCTTAAAATGATTAATTAAAAAAGCTTTGACATTGTCATTATGTTGAAACAGTTGAGTCTTATTTAATTTTAATTAATAATTATTTTCTTAGGTCTGTCCATTCCCACAAATATCCTGTAGCAATTAAAATGATTTAGAAGTGATAAAAATATTTTGTTTGTTTATGTATTCCCAAGAAAATACTGCTATAAAAAATTTATAGTCTTGGATTATTGAAGTGATGATAAAGGATTATTTATTTTCATATATCTGATTAAACCTGAATAATTGTCCTTCGAAGTAGTACATACCCCACAGTTTCTCAAATCTTCAGAGATCCATATCTTACGAACTAGGCTTTCCACTATAAAAATATTTTGTATCTGTGTTGAGGGTATGTATAGGTATAACATACTCCAATATAACTTGAAATTGGAAACTTGAACCAGTTTTACCTGGTTTGTCTCATATGAAATGCCCCATATGCTTTCTCTTTCTTTTTTTTCTATTTAAGCAGACTGATTCATAGCAATAGGTGGTTGGGTTTAGGTACAACTAGTATGTAGTATGCCTATAGTGTGCAGTATCTGTTAACACACTGCCTTTATGGCTAATATTAATTTACCAATATAAATAAATCTTTAATACAAGCAACTTAGTACAAATATGTTGACAAGTAAGCAAAAGGTCTGTGTCAAGTGTAGCATTTATTAGTCCTGGGTTCATGTAGTTTTACTATACATTAATTTGACATAAACTTCATGGTATAAGTTATGGTAATATTCTACCAATGGTAAGGTAGAAGTAGAAATCATATGAAATATTGGATGGTAAGATATTGAAACCTAGCATAGGTAGATAGACATAGGCTACAGAAGAATTTTTGAAATTTGCCTGCATGGTAAAACTTTAAAACTAAGAAATAGTAAAAAATATTCAAAATTGTCTGGGGGCCAATTTAAGTGGGAAGTAACTTCTTAAATTTTTAACAAATTATTACACTAACCACAGTCTTTCATATTGCACCAGCCCATAGATAGCGCATTAGGATTAATTTCTGTGAAGGAATATCAAGAATGAAACATAAAATATTGATTTTTTATAAATCCCTATTAATATCATAAATGAGAAAGTACCCCTGTCTTACTGTTATGTTTTCACAGAAAAACTACTGGACGAATTTGGCTAAAACCCAAAATATATATATGTATTTTCAGTGCTGAGGATGAACATAGGATACTTTTTTTTCCAAAAAAATAGAATATATTTCAGGGTAAAAGAATAACAAACAGACACAAATATGTCTCTGTTTGTTATTCAATACATATGTTATATAGATTTATGTAAAGGTTATCCCAGAAAGTAGGGAGGTCAGTTTTGTTTTTTGTCTCTTTGGTCCACTATAAGATGGATGGGGGGTACAAATATAAAGGTAGACCAAAAAAAAGATGGATGGATTGTGTGAAGGATGATATGATGATTTGTGGTGTGACAGAAGATGTATGTCAGAATAGAGGAGTATGGAAGGAAAAGACATTGTGCCAACCCCAATTAATTGGGATATGGTGAAAGAAAAGAGAGAGGTCATTTTTGCCATTTTTATAATTTTTTCATTTTTGTAGTTTACAGATAGATAGATGGAGGATATAGATAAATAAAACTAGAATGGGTTGAAATACAGGATGAAAGTTTGTATGGGAGACCAATAATTTCTCAAATTTATACATATAAAAATTCATCATCTATAAAAAAAAATGCAATAGTGACTCAATCAGCCTATCTTTCCTTTAAGCTTTTATGGAAAAACTACTAGGAGTACTGGATCGGTTTTAGTTAAAATTCAGTCCTATTCTTTAGATTGCCCTTAAATATCCATTCACAAAAGTTGATTCTTATAAGCTACATGTGCTGATGTAATACACAAAGTGTTTATTTTGCAAAATGGATTCTGTTTCAGATGCGAAGTGACTTTGTAAAAATTTAGTGATCCCTTTAGTTTTAGACTTTTTAAGACTCCTTTGAATATTTTCTTATAGTTTTGAATTTCACCATCCAGGTATATTTCAAAAATTCAGCCTGTATATATTATACAGGGGAAATTTTCAGCTGGGCAGTAAAGGGTACTTTACTTTCCCATACCATTGCAGCTACATGAAAATGATCTTAGGAGACTATCCATGATTTTTTTGTGGAATTGATCCCCATTCACAATTGATTTTGTTCCTGATACTAATAAAATTCGTCTATAGGATTAACCCAGGTTGGAGTACTCAAAATGTTAGCAATTGGAATACTTTTAATGTGAAAATTTTCATACAAAATGTATGTATATTTTGTATGAAAACATTATACAAGAATTTTTTGATGTCAATCAATCCTATTTCTAATACTTCTCAAAAAAACTTCTATAGGACCAACCATTGTTGGAGTACTAAAAGAGTGAAATCAGAAAAATATTTTCCCATACAACTTTTAAGAAATCCAACTTACCTCTTTTATTTATCAAATCTTTTTGTTGACTGAATAAAAAGATAATATTAAAAAAATTACAGCTTTTCTGTCTCAACAAACTATTAAGATTGGTTTTTCTTTGGAAATAAAGTAATAATGAGTTTGATCCTTTTTTTTTATTTTATCTTTTTATCATCATCATCATCATTGTATTGCAACATCAATAAAAATACAAAATATACCGGAAAAGTTTTTTGCAGTTTCTAACTTTTTTAGTATTCCAATCTAAGTTGGTCCCATAGAAGTTTTTGACCAGTATTAAAGAAACCTTATGGATTAGCATAATAAAAAATTGCAAATTACACAAAAAAATTGTGTAAATTGGCCATTTTCTTGCTATCTGTATTTTTTTTTATCTGTGAATGGGTACCAAAATTTTACGAAAAATTATGGATAGTCTCCTAATACCATCTTTGTGTAGCTGCAAAGGTTAATCTACTTAGCTTTACTGCTAGCTGAAATTTTCCACCTTGTATAGTTTGGGTTTCTGGTAACTTTTTCATAATGCACAAATTTACTAACTTCGAAGGCTAGATTGTGTTTGAATATGAAGCAGATATAAAGAAAAATATTAGTCTATTTGACTGTAATGTTAGTTTAGAATTTGGACATTCAAAAGTATAAAACATCAGTTGTGAATATTTTAGTTAATCAGTACCGTGCTGCACACACATAAATACAGAATGACTTTTTCAAGTGGACCTTTATGGCTAAATTCAAAACTATAAGATATAGCTAAAATTACTCCAAAGAAATCTTAGGGTGAATTTTGATGAAAACCAAAGTAGTATCATGACATTTTTATAAAACATCTTATCTTTTTATTCAGTCAACAAAAAGATTTAATTTAAAAAAAGTTAAATTGGACTTCTGAAAAGATGTATAGGATATTTTTTTTTTAGTTTTTGACATTTTTTGTACTCCAACCTCCTTGGTCCTGTAGAAGTTTTTAATCAGTATCAGAAAGGGGAATGATTGGCATCGATTTTTTTTTATTTAGCATGAGTTCAGCAGATAGGCAGATGGCCCACTACTGGAAAGCAGTTACCATCGCCTGTGAACATTCGCAACACCAAAGGTACTACAAATACTCTGCTGCTCTCTAAAGGGAGACTGGAAACTGGCCACTAATGCTGAAACACAACTCAAGGTTGTTATGGCGGCATACTCTAGACCAGGGGTGGTAGCCATCCAGACGGGCAAATACCCTACCACCTGACTGTGGGTTCTTGTGTAAAATAGCTATTTTCTTGCTAATTCTTTGTAAATCTGAATACTTACTTACTCTTACCCCATTGGCTCAGCGACCCAAAGTGAGTCTTGACCTCCAAAACGAGAACATGCCATTTTTCCTTTTCCTGCAGTTTCTTGCCAATTATTGGCTCATCGCTCCAGCAGGTCAGCCTCCACTCTGTTTTTTCAGCGATATTTGGGATGGACGGCCAACTTTCAGCCATCCCAAATATGCTTTTCTCACATTGCAATCCTCTCTCATCCATTCTATGTGACTGAGCCAGCAGAGGCGGTGAGCTTTTATTTCTCCTATTATGTTAGGCTGGGCCACGAGGTTGAAAATCTGAGTGGGGTTCTAAATTTGATGAATAATTGTGGATAGTTTCCTAAGACATTTTCATGTAGCTACAATAGTTTACTTCTTTTTACTGTCCCGCAGCAAGTTTCTACTTAGTATGTATATAGGTACTATTTTATTTAAAGCAAGTGTAACCAATGGGCAAAATCTGTTACAAAACAGCCTTGGTATCAGATAATTTAAGACAAAACAAGGTTATAATAGTGAGAATTACCAGTTTTCTGTGACCAAATGTGTTTATTTTGTTAATTAACAATTTTCTTCACACCCTTTGAATTGTATTTTGTAAATTTATTACAGTATTTTGAGTTTAAGTTTGGAAATAATGAAAATCAGATAAAACTATATATTAATTTTATAGGAGAGGAGTGAAAGATAAATTTGTTTATAACTTGTATTTTTAGGACTAGAACTATGATTTTTTAAACTTTGTGTTTTAATATCTATGTGATTTATTGAATATTTAAATAGTAAATCTAATTTACTAAGTGTCTAGTATATTGTTAGTTGATTCAAAATATAGTTATTTGAATCATAGTTTTACTGAGCTAACTATTGATGAGTAGTACACATGTGAGGCAGTACATTTGTCCCGTACAAAATAGATATGTACTGATAAGGCTTAAAATTTAAATTTGTACTCTTTAAAAAATGTTTTGCCGCTACTACTCATGCATCAAATGTAAGAGGAAGGATGGAACAAGGACAACAGTACAATAACGCCTCTATGGATTATTCACATGACAAAGAGGGACAACATGACATATACTACTGTTAGTAAAATGAGGTGACTGAGGCCAATCACATCCAATTCTTACCAAATATTTCCAAACTAGAAGTTTTGTATGGGACAAATAAGGGAATAACGCTCACCGTCTCACCGGCCTCAACGCTTCAAATGTACTGCCGCGGTACAAACCATACATTGTACTGGTTCAGTACAAAATGTCATGTTACTCTTACAAACTCATTTTAAAATCATGTCCTACCCAACTCTAGAGCTAACTGTCAACTTACACTAGTATATATGGTATGTGGCTAAGGTTCTTTGTAAAAATTAACTTTAAACTGATAATTTTGCTATATTATGGTTCTAAATTCAATAAATAATACAAAAAATTATGAAGATGTTTTGGCTTATTTAAGATTATATGTGCATTTGAACAATTTCGAGTGCTATATTCTGGTGTAAGTTTATTAAAGTTTTGTGATTCAGACTGATAAATAAAGACTTTCAATGACCAAATCCATAAAATACTCAAAACACTTATTGTTAGTTGACAAACTATTGACTATATGCAGGAACCATGGACACAATACCTATAACCACAATATATATATAATATATATATATATATATATATATATATATATATATATATATAAATAACATTACAAGTATGTTTCATTGACTGTAATTAAGTATGCTGTGTCATTTAAACTGAATCAGTTTGGTTGTAAAGCACAGTACAGAAAGAGTATGATGGTTTTTAATGACATTGAATGAATCGAAGTTCAGATTTATATATATGTATCACTGGGTGATTTGTCCAAATTGAAAGGCAGAAATGAACCATCTAGTATTGGCTTAAGACACAATATCCTCTTTCAAACATATGAGCCATTAGCCTGTTATTCTACACTAGCAACATAATAACTTAAAAGGAAACTATTAAAAGGAATAACAACACTTGAAGTAATTTTTTTTTTCAGGTATATTGGACTACATTACTGTAGCACAAGAGCATCTGGTGCTCTAAATTATACTCTCCTACCCTGCTGTCAAAACGCAAGGTATGATATTAATTTAATTGACGGGCTTTTTGTAGGACACTATGATGATGAAAGTAAATGTAAAAATTAAGTCAGTTCCAATACAATTGTTATTGGTCTAACTATCAGACAAACTATACACTTCTACAGGTTCTCTCTATATAACTTTTTGTAAATGTTTATGATAAACATTAATTTTGTGACTCATTGATCCAAATTCTACTATTCTCAAATTTTTTGCCTGTTTGCCCTTCTATAACTCAGAATAGTTTGACCTATCTTGATGAAAATTAGTGTATATTAAGAATGTGTGATGGTGTAAATAAAGTTTGTGATATTACCTTATGGTAAACATCCTAACTAATATTATAAATGTGAATTTGTTTGTTTGTTATGCTTTCACGTCCTAACCATTCAACTGGTTATCATGAAATGTTGCATTATACATTGTCAAGGGTACTTCTTCTGCGAGTGGGCGGTTTCCGCAACTCGACGACAGCGCCTATTTCGCTTGCGAGGGTAGATGAGGGGTTACTCCATCCAGCCTAGCTCTCCCAGGAAGTCCAGCAGTTTCTTAACGTCGCTGGAGACTTCTCGGAGTCTACCTGGAGCGTCCAGATACTTCGCCCTGTATTGGGCCACCTCTCTGCATTCAAGTAGGACATGGGCAGCTGTTTCTTCTGCCTCCAGGAATGCTCTGCACAGGGGGCTGTCGGTGACAGCTATATTGAACAGATGTCTGTTAAAATTGCCATGTCCGGTGGCTGCACTAATAACTAGTCTCAGCTGGGATCGACTGACACTTAAGATACTCCTGGAAAAACGTAGGTTTGCATGAGGCATTGCCAGTTTGGCTTGCCTGCAATCCTCCAATCCTCCAGGTTGTCCCAAAGTTGTTGATGTAGTGCCCTTGTCCTTTGATTTATCTAATAAACCAACTGTGTGGCAAAGGCAGGAAAGGTTCCGGTCCGACTGGTTGGGTTTCAGATCCTCTCCTCGCCAGTTGATCTGCCGCTTCGTTTCCTCGGGCACCACTGTGTCCCTTGATCCATTGAAGGGTCAAGGTGTTGTTCGTACCTGCCGCCCCATTTAGAGCCGAGTGGCATTTGTATATTAAGTTTGAATAAATAACCCTGCTACTAAGGGCTTGCAGTACCAATCTGCTATCAGAGAGTATTCTGATACTGCGATAATGGATGTCTCTGGCTACGATTGTTTTAAACTGCAAGCAGGATTTCCATGCCCTCTGCTTGATATACTGTATTAAACTTATCCAGGGGCTCGGATATGTTAATATTAATATATTATGTATTAATACTATTATTAATATTGTATAGCTATTGCTCTTGCTATACACATATTAATGATGTATATATAATATTAATATGTGTTATTGTTTATTCTATATTTTATTCATTTTAGGTATAGATATTGTGTGATATTTATATATCCTATTTATATATTATATATGTATTTAATTTGCACACCACCGTCATACACTTGCGAATCTCCTATTCATAATATCCGTAGCCCGGGTTGTCTGGAAGAGATCGCTCTAAAGCGATAAGGCCGCCCATTGCTCCTACTTTTACTGTCTAATGTGACTACTGTAAATTGTTTATTTTATGTGTATGTGGTGAACAATAAAGTGTTTTCTATCTATTCTATCTATCTATCTTTCGAGAAGACTCCCATGACTGAGCCCGAGCTAGACTTTGACCAATCAGTATAGAGGCTAAGCTCATGATGGGAAAGAAAACGTTTATTACCTTCATGAGGTCAACCTTGTATTTTTTGTTGAAGATGAAAGCTTTCTCTATTCTGTCACTGACTACTTCTGCCAGTGGTGAGTCTGACCATGCTTCTGAGAGAATGCTGAAATGTCTTACCTTGTCAAACTGAAGAGTTTTCAAGTGCTTTAATGTTAGGGTCGTCATTGCTGCCTCTTGTTGTACGAACAGGTGCCGTGGGGAGAGTGTTAAGAGCTATTTCTAAGGCCGCGGTGGGCATTGTCCTCATGAATCCCGTCACGGCATAGCACACTTGTCTTTGTAGTTTGGCCGTGCAATTCGTAAGCTTGGTCCTTGTCCGCCAATCCACAAAGCCATAAGTTAGCATGGGTCTAACCACTGCTGTATAGAGCCATAGAAAGAGTTTGCGATGAAGTCCCCCAACGCTTACCGATCATCCTACGGCATTGCCATAAGGTCACACTAGAAGCATTGACTTTGCTGTCAACATGGCTGCTCCAGTTTAACTTGTTGTCTAGGGTTATCCCTAGATATTTAACCTCATTTGATAGTTGAAGTGTAGTTCCAAAGAGGGCCGGCATTCTGTAATTACCTAGTACAAAAAAGAATATAAGGTACCTTTCATTTAAAAAAAAAGCACTTCCCGAGAGAACATAGAGGGATAGAAACACTGTTGCTATGAGTCATGTATGGTCTTCGGCGCGTGTAATGCGGGTCGCGAGACGAGGCGAATAACGTGTCAGACCTGTGTGCACGATCCGGAGGCAGGCAGAAAGGTGAGGGCAGACATCACTGACCTGTGACTTATGTCCATATGGAGAATTTTCAAAACAAACAAAGATGAAGTTGCGGGTCGCCGCTAGTCGTAGTATAATATTTTTCAGACATTAAAATTGTAACAAAGGTATTAATGTCATTTAAGATTTATATTTGTCATTTTGATGCAACCTTCTTTCTTACAGGTAGGATTTTTATTTCTCCATGATTGGGATGACATATATCTAGGTGCAAAGGCACCAACAATTTTTTTATTATGATAGAATGGTTTAGTATTATCAGAGGACTTAGCTGATGCCTCTTAGAGAGAAATTGGATGAACCTCTTGTTACAATTGAGGTGAGGGCATTTTGATAGATTATAAAATTCTATGCAACCTTTGATTTTTTTATAATCAGAGACATACAGTAATTGTGTCAATTTGGCAGGTAGATTGCTGACTCCAGCACCATGCAACAGGCAGTCGATCCTCTCGCAACAACCAGCACGGTATGTTTAGATATTTTAGGATTTTGTCATTTGATAAAAAGGACCATAATTGATTATGAATAATCAACAGCCAACGGCGGAGCCTCTCAATGGACCGCCGCCTGAGGAGACGTCTCGTCGGCAGGGGCGGGTGACAAATCAGTTACAGTTTCTACAAAAGAATGTAATGAAGGCAGTCTGGAAACATCAGTTCGCGTGGCCTTTCCACCAACCCGTCGATGCGAAAAAATTGAACCTTCCTGTAAGTATTGCAATAGTAGAATTATTTTGTCCGTGCAGTTTGTGTCATAAATCATAGCTCGGCCTCAGCCCGGCTAGGGCGGTGAGCATGTTGCGCGGGCGCAACGCCATTATTCATAAAAACAAATGAGATATCGAAGGCAGGTACACGGCGGCGGGGCGGTATGCAAAGGGTGGTGAGACATTATTATGTTATGAGTCATTTGTTGTACCTACCTGCAAATTATAGTACATATGTCGAAGAGAAATGTGTTTTTGTGCATTCGCTCTCTGAATTTCTTTAGTGACACAATGGCTACTCCTTTGTTTTGTACCAAAACGGCAGAATTTGTTCAAAATAATATTTTGCCTGTTGGCACCAATATACCAGCACAAGCATGTGTTGTTATGAACAATGTTTTAAAAATTTTCACTGAAATGAACTCGATGAATGATGAGGACTGATGATTCTGATGTAGAATTTTAATGTTAATAGTTTTAGATATAAGTTGTTATCATTATTATCTTTCTTTTCTGTTCATTTCAAATTTAGGTATAAGTAATATATTTATTTTTAACATAACTTGTTACATTCTTAACTATTGTACTTATAACTTTTTTAATACATACTAATAATTTATTTTTATATCATTATTATCTTTTTTGCTGTTAATTCAAAACTTAGATATAAGTATTTATATTTATTTTTAATATAACTTGTTACATTCTAAACTTTTGTACTTATAGTTTTTTAATACACAGATACCTAATTAATAATTTATTTTAAATCATTATTATTCTTATTTTATCTATTTTTTCTTTCATTTTTATCACTTACCCACAAAATGACAAAACTAAATACACTATCGATAACGCTTATCGACAACAATAATGCGCATCACCATGCCCGCCCGCCCATAAGGCCCGTGAGTGGAAGAGAGAGCGAAATAATCGCTTCACCGCTCTGATCATTATATGACCCAAACTGCACGGACAAAATAATTCAACTATAGTCAAAATTACCACCAGAATGAATTACATATAGACTTAATTGAAAAAAATTACACATTACCTTTTTCCCCTCTATAGTGGGAGGCTCGAGCCCAGCAGTGGGACAGTTATGGGCTGTTATTATTATTTATATACACATTACCTTTTTTCAGGATTACCATAAAATCATCAAAAAGCCAATGGATCTGGGAACGATCAAGAAGCGCTTAGAGTCAAATTACTACTACTCAGCCCAAGAATGCATTCAGGACTTTAACACTATGTTCACCAATTGTTATGTGTACAACAAGCCTGGGGAAGATGTAGTGGTTATGGCGCAAACGCTGGAAAAGTTGTTCCTGAATCGGGTGAGTCATGTCTTTTTTTTTTTTTATTGTAGTATAGGTTCGCGTTTGACCACGATCTCGCCCTATGTGGAGCGAAGATGTGGTCTAGGATGGAGCACGCTTACTTAGAAGGTACCTATTCACACAGGACTTGAAGACACCTAGGTTATAAATATCAGGAGAGACAGACTCTGGCAATGAGTTTACGGTGCGTATGATGGAGCTAGATGCAAAGCGCTTCGTTTTTATAGGTGGAATATCTACCATATATCGGTGCCGCATGCCGGTGCATCTGGTTGTCCGATGATCGAAGGGTGTCATCTATACAAGCAGACCTTTAAATGTACACAAACTTTATTAAAAGTACCCACGTAATTCAGTTATACAAACACAACTGAATACAACAAGTCCAAACTGTAAGTCAGAAGATCGTAATAATATAAAACGCACAAGTCCATCGATGTGTGATTCTCTTTCCGAATGTACGCTTAATAAGTTAAATTTCAACTGCGATTGAGCGCATTGAAACTCTGTTAACTTTTTCTCAACCGGGCGACATCATATAGTCGCAAAATAAACATAGAGCCCCAATAAACATGCACAGACCTTCATTGGTATTTTCAAATGTGTAAGCTTAATCTAAAACAACATGGCTTCTAAGTAATTGCAGCGAAATTTGAACTAAGGAACATTTTATGATGTCTTACTGGAAGGTCGGCTATTTAAACAAAGGGATTAATTAGTGATTGACAATAACTGGTTACAATCCAATACTTAAAAATTAATGCAGATTAATGATAGTGAACAATTAAGATAATCATTAAAAGAATTACAGATAATTCAAACGGCGAATCGAATACGGCATCGCAACAATGTTATTTGGATTGGTTAAATTGACAGATAGCACAGATGGACAAAGAGGAGAAAGAGATAGAGATACCTTCGAAGGGGGGGAAGGGTAGCGTGAAGAAGCGGGGCACGGGTGCGGGTAGCGCAGGCGGCGGTGGCGCGGGCGGCGGTGCGGGAGCAGCAGCAACGGGGGCGCGCGCGGCGGCGAAGGCGCCCCCCGCACCGCCACACCCCGCTGTCGTGGGTTCCACCAACACCACCACGGCGCCTGCACTCGCCGCCCCGGCCCCCACGCCGCCCGCCACGCATACGGGCCTACCGCAGCAGGTATATTTATATCTTAACCTCGTTATTTACTTAAGAAATGAAGTTTAATAAATATCTTATTTACAAAAATAAATATTTTACCACTTAATAAACAGCCAAAATTAAGAGTGCTTTCTCTTTTTAGACACTTAGGATATACAGGTTCTATGTAAACGTTTATTTTAACAGGTTGCATCCCAGCCGTCGAGTTTTCATGTGACACAGACGGCTCCGACACCTGTTACTACAATGCCGGCTGTTGCATTATCACAAACTCAACCTGCTAAGGTACAAAAATATACGTCATTCTTAAAGAACTGTAAAATAAATAACTGTTGCTATTGAAAACTTCTCTATAGAACTTCAAGATGTGTTCAAATATTACTGACCACTTTATTAAATTAATTTATTTTGTATAATAATTATAATTCTCACTTCTATGTTTAGTTAGTAATAGTATTCTCTATGTTAAAGGTAAAAAAAGGCGTGAAGAGAAAAGCTGATACGACGACGCCTATGGGTAGCTCATTTGAAGGCGGTTATACAACGCCCACGATAGACCAGCAGAGTGGACCCAAACCAGCAAAAATTTCGACACGGAGAGAAAGCGGCCGTCAAAAGAAGGTAGGAATTACAGATAAATTAGCTTCGAGGCATATCTGCGATTTAAGTAGTGTAAAATATATAAAAAGTATTAGTTTATTTACTCAGCACATAAATTAACTAATACTTTTTATATATTTTTATAGGCAGGTACTTAATATGAAACTATTAATATTAAACATATTTTTTAATACTAATACAAAACTTATACAAAAAAATAATGTTTAAGGTTTGTACTTATACAAAAAAAATAATGTTTAAGGTTTCTTACTAGTGCTGATAAATCTATGAAAACAAAAGTGAGGTGTTTGCCTGTTAATTTAAATACAGTTTAAATAGGAACTAAAAAGTTTAACATATAGCATGAACTTATTTTATAAGAAAAATGTCCATGCTGGATGGAATTTTTAATTTAATCATCTGAAGAATTAAAACGAGAAATAAAATGTTTATATGAAATGGCCACTTTTGATTATAGTTGCTAAAGAGGAAATGCAGACATATAAAGTTACAATCAACCCAACATAACATGTCATTGTTTATGGTCAGTTTCACAAAGCATTTGTGATATCCTAATCACAGATCACAGGTTAGATACAGAATGATGGTTGGATACTTTTCATCTTGATTAATTAATAGGAGCTCTGCGTTTCTATAAGAACATTACAAGAACGCGAGAAAAAAAACATAGAATCTAATCTAGAATATGGAGACCCCTTAAGATTCCTACTAGCTACCAGATTACACCATTGTGGCTATATGAAATTGAATGAAATGTTATTAATTGTCAGGCGAGTAGAACGGCTGAAGAAAGCTTCAAAATGGGTGGCTTATCTCCTGGCGTGGGAGGTGCTGGCGCGTCGCATCACTCTGCCATGACGCCTCAATTAGCAAAGGGCAAGGAAAAACTTTCCGATGCATTGAAAAGTTGTAATGAGATTTTAAAAGAATTGTTCTCCAAGAAACATTCAGTGAGTATATTCTTTTTAAGTGATATAATGCTGATAATTAAGTCATTCTAAGTTCATATATTTGACGTTTCATATAAGTATTGACAAACTAATTTTGTGATATACCCGCGACTTTGTCCACGCTGGACTTGAAATTCCCACGATTTTCCCGCGACATATAATACTACAGCATTAAAAAAAGAACGTAAGACATCGTTTTAGTGAAAACTGTTTCAGAATAAACTAATTTTTATCCATCTGAACAACTACAAACCGATCCCGGGAAAATTCCTGCGCGGTTCCCAGTATAAAAAGTAACGCAGATTTTAGGTCTTAAGAATTTGTTGTCGATCAGCGAAAACCGCATCGAAATCGGCCCAGTGGTTTTTACGAGAATCCCGAACAAACAAACAGACAAGAAATCTAAAAAAAATTGCATCGTGTTCTCTATTGTTTATATATATAGTCTATTGCAGTTGTTTTTTTTTAAATAACTTCAATGTACAGACAAGGCATGTTTAGAATTTTATAATATTATAGATTAGCTTATTCTTTTTAGAAACGTAACACAAGATAATTTTATGTTTGTCAACACTTTTCTTAAGTATTAGTGACGTCAACTAGAGATTGATATACTACTCTGTCTAAAAAGTACCGGGAAAAGATCAATAATGTACAAAATGTTAGTTATTCATTCAAATTTATTTTATCACCTTCAGAGTATGCCCCTTTAGAATCGATAGATACACTTTCGTGGGACACTCAGAAAGTTTGCGAAAAAAAAATGTTCTATAGGTAAACATTTTTTTATTAAATCTTTTCAAAGTACTCTCCACCAGCCTCTATACAAAGTTTTATGCGTCTAAACTAGTTTTCGAAACACTTCCAGTCCGCCGCAGACACCTCGCTTATAGCATCTTCCGGCAACGAAAATTGTATCCCTTTGAGCTGATTTTTTATTTTCGGGAATAAAAAGAAGTAACACGGTACTAGGTCAGGGCTGTAAGGAGGGTGACCCAGGAGTTTGACCGGCGTGCTGTCCAGGAGGTCCCTCGTTTTGAGCGCGGTATCGATGTGCGCGTTGTCGTGGTGAAGCAGTAGCCCGTGGGGCCCTGTGTTTGGTCGCTTGTTGCTCACAATAGAGAAAACTTCTGCCAAGCATTTGGTAGTATACCATTCGGCGTTGATGCTTCTTTGGTTCCGTAAAGGAATTAACATCAAGTAGAAATTCATATTGAAAAACTCTCGATCGAAATCTTCCCTCCGCTTCTAGATCGCTTTACTTTGGTAGGCGTTGATACGTTTTGAAACACCCAAACCGTCGACTGGTGTTTCGTTTCTGGATCGTATTGATAAATCCAGGACACATCACCTATAATGATGTCGTAAACACGCCGAGACGAGCCTGCTTCAAATTTATTTATTATATCACGGCACCATTCCACCCAGGCCTGCTTCTGAGCATCGGTGAGGTTATGCGGCACCCAGCGTGAAACTATAGACGTGTAGAATCTCGTGAAGGCTTCCCGATACAATCTGCAGTACGTGCTGAATCTCTTGATACCTAACTCGCTTATTGTCTTGGATTTAATTTTTCACTGCTAGCACATTTTCTTTCGTAACAGCCGTCAAAGGGTGACCACTTCTTTCTTCATCCCCCAAAGTTAATCGACCGCGCTTGAATTCGTTGTACCAACGATACACGGTTGCCTTGAAGGGCCTTCATCCATGAATGCCATTTAAAGTCTATTATGCGATTCGTCCGGTTTCAGGCGACACTTGAAATCGTAAAAAATTATAGCGCGAAAATGTTCCCGTCGCAGATCCATTTTTCAATGAGACACGATAATTTAAATTAGCTCGCAAACAATGTGGAGAGAAATTTTGAAATTGGAACCTACCTATTTTTCGTTATAAATAATAATATTTTCAAAATAGATTGGCCAGTCTCTCATACATAAAAACTATTTTCGCAATACTTTCTGAGTGGCTTGGTACGCCAACGAATAATCCCATCATCAAAACATTTTTTTTAACGCTTTTTCCGGAATTTAGTTTAGTTCTCGTCCCGAATTCTCCTTTGTCTTGTACCGAATGAAAACGGGTGCCACATAGTGGTAACTTGAGTTTAAGAAAAAACAAGAAGTCTGCTGGAGCCATATCTGGTGAATAAGGTGGTTGCTCGGTGGCAGTTATTGTGTTTTGGTAAAAAATTCGTTCACAATTATGGTCTTTTGCGAAGGCGCATTATCGTGGTGCAAAATTCAAGAATTTTCATTCCACAAATCTGGCCTTTTTCGTCGAATTTGCTCTCTTAAACGCCGCATAACGTTCAAATAATATACTTTTGATCGACTTTCGCGTGGTTTTATCGGTTTCGGTTCAGTTGGAAGGCGCCACTCTGAAGCTTGTTGACTAGTTTTTATGTGAAACTCTTAAACCTACGTCTCGTCACCAGTAATAATGCGTTTCATTAATGTTGGGAGGGAATTGACTCGTTCCAGCGTGTCCTCATGGAACTATTAGCGATTGAGTTTTTGGAGAAAATTCATGTCTTATGGGACTAGCCAAGCAGCAACATTTACCATACCCAAGTGATTATTTAAAATAATACGGATCGACTCGTGAGACACAGAAAGTTCAGCAGCTATTCTCTCTCTTCTCTTCTTTCAAACTTGAATGAGGATTTTCTGTCACTATTTCCTTTTGCGATGTTAACTTCAGTTGAAGACGTTGATGACCTACCAGGGCGAGGCAAATCTTCCAGCATATGTTGACCACTTTTGAACGCTTTGTATCACTCATACGCACATGTTTTTGATAAAGTCGATTCACCGTAAGCCTGCTGTAACATTTTCAGTGTCTCCAAACACGAAATTCCATTGGCAATGCAAATTTTAAGACAAACTCTTTGTTCAATGTTTTTGTCCATTATGATATTCGTAATACACACTAAATATGACCTAACTAAAAACAGCACTGTATTTAGTCTAAGTGACCGATGCAACTCGAACTCCGCGCCAAAATCAAAAACAGTTGTGCCAATCTAACAACAAAAAAAAAACAAAATTTTGATTTGGAACCATAAATAAATCATCCATTCCCGATACATTTTTGACAGAAAGTAAAGCGAAAATTTTTAACATAAATCATAATTAAGTTATGCATATATTCTATATTTTAAAGGCAAGGATACATAAAATATATTTTTTAAATATCAAATTGTTTATTTTAATAGATTTGGTAATGTGTGACTTCCTATATTAATTCCAATTTTTAATTATATTATCATTGATAGAATAGTTTGATAGATGCCAAATGTGGCTTTATAGAACGGCCGGACTATAGTGTTGTTATTTTTGTTTGTTTGATATAATATTAAAAATAATAACAAAATAATTCATTTAATGGCTTCAAGAGTTTAACATCTGTATAGTATTGTGTTTAGCAACTTTATAGGTGAATTAGTTGGTATAAACCATATTATTGTTCTTCAATATTAATGTTATAGAAAGACAAATAGAATTAAAGATCAAAATATCTGTATTTGAAGAAATATTTTTATACTGAGGTATTGGTATTCTTGATATTATATTTTAGGGATATGCCTGGCCTTTCTACAAGCCTGTTGACGCTGAGTTACTCGGATTACATGATTATTTTGATATAATTAAGAAACCAATGGACCTCGGTACTGTGAAACACAAGATGGACAGCAGGGCATATAAGACTGCCGCCGAGTTCGCTGCCGACGTACGCCTTATATTTACAAATTGTTATAAATATAATCCGCCCGATCACGACGTTGTCGCGATGGCCCGAAAACTTCAAGATGTATTTGAAATGAGGTTAGTCTATATTATGTTGTTTCAACTTTATGAAATTTTAATTTTTGTAAAATATATGTATTATATTGTACAAAATTTACTACATTTACTATATTTTGTACAATATATACAGTTGTGGTCATATAATTAAGAACGATTTGAAGTTCTAAAGTTTTTTTTAATTTAAATCGTGTCATACACAGAGATGTGTACCTTCTGAGAAGCAACTAGTTATGTTATAAAATAGCCACATTAATAGAGCAACGTGGCTTAGGAATAAAGAATAAAATCGCTAACTATTTCTTTTTCACATTTTATTTATTTTACCAAAGTAACACATTCAAATAGTACTGAAGCTGGACAAATAATTAAGAACGATTTATTAAATTGCTCGGGAATCGTTTTGTATGACACTCATATTTAAAAATACACAATAATATGTAGCGCGAGAAATTTAAAAAGCAATTTAATACATTTTTAACTAAAATTAATAGTTAATAGCATATCTACGGCTTTTAATTACTGCTTTACACCGGCGAGGCATTGACTCTATTAATTTTTGACATGTCGCAAGAGAAATAGAGTTCCATTCTTCTAAAAAAACGTTGTACAGCTCTCTTAAATTCGCACACTGTGTATTTGAAATCTTTTTCTTTACTTCGAACCACAGATTCTTTATTGGGTTTAGATCTGGGCTGTTAGCTGGCCAGTTTAAGACAGAAACTGATTGCACTGTAAGAAATTCCTTTACGGTGCGTATAATGTGTTTTGGATCATTGTCATGCTGGAATGTCCAGATAACCGGTAGATCGTCTTCAGCATAAAGTAACATTGTTTCTTCCAGTATATTTTTGTATTGGAACTGATCAATGTTACCTTCTATCAACTTTACAGGTCCAACACCATGTCCAGAAAAGCACCCCCAAACATTCACATTTCCATCACCGTGCTTTAATGTAACTTTCGTGTACCTATAGGGTCGAATGCTGTTTTCAGGGGACGTCGTACATATCGTTTTCCATCAGAACATACTCTGTTTATTTTTGTCTCGTCAGAAAAAAGTACATTTTACCACTGTCGCACAGTCCAGTTTTCATACTTTCTCACAAATGCAAGCCGGGCTTACCTGTGGCAAAGTTTCAACGTGGGTATCTTTCTTGCTATCCTACCGTGCAATTTTTCTTCTACCAAACGTCTTCGAATAGTGAGTGCTGAGATTGCTGAAGGTTTGTTTTCACCAAAATATTCTTTTCTCAGCTCATTGGACCCTTTAAAAGGATTTTGTTTTGCCATACGAACGATGTTTCGGTCATCTCGAGGAGTCGTTCTTCTCTGTTTAGGTACACGTGGAACATTCGAAGTAGTTTGATACATAGCAAAATGCTTTACAGCGTGGAAATCCGTCGTTTTTGAATATTGCAGATGGTCGGCTATCTTTTTTAAGACCAATTCTTCCGGCGAAGTTTTATTATTACTTCCCTTGTAGATTTATCACAACTTTTATTTTTTCCCATTTTTTTTTCATAAGAATCAATCACTTTTAATCTTTTACAGTACTAAATGGCGCCAAAATTATACAAACAGTAACAAATCGACTGAGTTTCTCTATTTAAATTTGAATAAAGGTATAAACTATTTAGCGTTCTTAATTACGTGACCAGCCAGTAAATAGGAATACTATGTTTAGAAGTAGTGTAAAAAGTTTGTCTATTTATTTTTAGTTAATCATATCAATGAAATGAATACAGCGGTATTATGGAAAAATTTTACGATATCGAGAGAGAAATAAAAATAATGCATGCAATTAGCTTTACGTCTTAGTTTGAAAAAAATCTTCACTTTAAACCAGCATTCTTAATTATATGACCATCACTGTATATATATATATATATATATATATATATATATATATATATATATATATATAAAAATACTAAATACATTTAAAACTCTACTTTCTACATTGTAAGTAATTCTAAATGGTTAAATTTATCCATTATATCATAATATTAATATTAACTTCAAAAGTTTTCCAAAGCTAGGTATGCATAAATCTACAAATGGTAAATTGTTTTTTGGTGATATTAAAATATTTTCTTAACTAAAGTTGAAATCTTCATTTCTGGTAACAAGTGTTGCCTTTTATAACATCCATTGCAGTTTGTAAATTATTATTTCCCATTCTTAACTGTATATTATCTTTCAATCCATATAATCTGTTCTAAAACTCAAAACCTTAGGTATGCGAAGATTCCCGACGAGCCTGTCCACGTGGCTGTGCACATGGAGAAAGGGAGCTCGGCGTCTAGTTCTGAGTCTGGATCGGAGTCGGACTCAGAGTCGGACGACTCCGAGGAGGAGCGGAATAACAAAGTGAAGTTGCTCGAGAAGGAGCTGCTCGCGTTGCAGGAGAAGATGCGGAAGCTAGTTGAGGAGTCCAACACCAAGAAGAAGGCCAAAAAGAAAGTTAAAGATAAACAGAAGAAACAAACCCCTAACAATGCGGCGCCGAAGGTGAACGCCGTGCCACCGTACACGCCCAAACCGAACAATATTACTGAAACTATAGGTGAGTAGCATCATAAGCTCCTTTTTTTAAGAATTAAACTATTAGAATAATACTTATACAATGAATTAGATTTACGCAACTTATAATTCCATGTAAATAATCTATATTGAAATTTATTCGCAAGCGGAAATGCAGAGTGTTGTTTGCTATGCATTCTTTACTCTGTTCCGCTTACACGGTTCGTACACTGTCGCACGCTACTAAAATGGGCCTACTGCGCAGGTACATCAGGAGGAATTATTAGTTGAGTAAAACTATAATATTTTTTTCACATAATCAAGTCGCACGAAATTTCAAATTTCAGTCTTAATATGTCAAGTGAAATTAGGCGCTTGAAAAGTACTTAAAAATGATTTTTTCCTAATTACAGTGTTACCTTGATATAACAAATCTAAAGGAGATTAGAAAATATTTGTTAAAACAAGACATTGTTTCAATGAGGTTTATTATATAGAGCAGTGATTCACAAACTTATTTTGTATACTGCCCACTTTGAGAATAAATTATTTTTTAGCGCTCCCATTTTTTCACCTACTTAAAAACCACTATAACGTCAAATTAAATTAATTGATTATTGTGAGTTATATTAGCGGAGATTAAACATTCATTCTAAACGAGACTTTTAGCCCACAAGCCCACAAGAGTGAACTTGAGACCTAAGCGCAGTAGGTAGTACACAACGGCGCTGAGGTCTCAAGTCTCTTACCGCCCCCTTTAGGCCTGAAGCGCCCATAAGGGGGCGTTATCGCCCACTTTGGGAAAGGATGATATAGAGGTAGTTTGGTCTAAGATTTGTTTTAGCAAGGTAAGCAAACATAAAATAAAAAGTAAAATACTGCAATGAACACACTTGAATATTCATATTGACCTTACAACAATAAACATTAATTGATTATGAAAGTTTAAATTTCTGGATTGTCTAATGGTAAATAAATATGTTTGAACCTGTTGAGTTGGTAGGCTATTTTATGCAAAGGTTGCAGGTCAACAAAAATCGTTATACAGAGGTTAATTTTACTTTAAATTTATGTTTTGCAATAATTGAATAAAGAGACTCTTACAAAAATGTATTCATAATGTAAAAGTATATTTTGTAATAACTCTTATGGCTGGTTCTAGGGGATTACTAGGAATTTGTTAACTTGAGAAAATTGTTATAATACCGGTTTCACTGTATAATGGTTAGCTTAAACTCATGTATCCACTTGTTATTGAAGATATTATAATAATGAACTTGTTTGTGTGTGTGCATGTACAGCGAGTGGTGGTCCCCGAGGCAAAGGCGGCGGCAAAAGGGGTGCGGGTGGCGGCGGCGTGGGTGCGGGGGGCGGCGGGGCCGGCAAAGGGGGCGCGCGGGCCCCCGCCGCGGCCAAGAAGAAGGGCGCGCCGCCCGCCGCGCCGCCCCCGCCGCATCACCCCCCCAACAACGACACCGACGACGAAGACGTCGCCAAACCAATGTCCTACGACGAGAAGCGGCAGCTCTCGCTCGACATTAACAAACTGCCCGGTACTGTTCACATAAATGTCACTTTAATATAATTATGCATAGTATATTACACTCTTGTGCCTCATTTACATTATGCTCAATTCCAAGATAGCAAACAGGGAAGTGGATAGCGCGAGTATGTTTGATATATTATTATGTCACGAGCTAGCAGCGCAGCTTTTAAATACCAGCTGTGAGATATAACTCAAAAGGCGTGTCATCTTGAAACTTGATAACTGCTGAAACCAGTTGACACAGACCTTTCGGGAAGTTGTTTCCGCTGGGAAACGCGCTCGCACCGACATTCCATGCGCTCAACACATTTGTTGATAGTTGTGAAGACTGATTGCAGATAAACAGTACAAAAAATATATATTTTATATTGGGTTTATAATGTAAATAATGGGCTACACCTGTTCTGTTTCACAATACTTTCCTTCACTATGGTCTTGTGGTTATTGTAACAGTATAGTCATTAGGCTAGAATAATATCCTATACAGTCCATTCCATGATCACTCAGCTACCACAACACTGAGATTGTAATAGTAATAATAACAATAATTACAGGTGACAAACTAGGAAAAGTAGTGCACATTATTCAAAGTCGAGAACCTTCGTTACGGGACTCGAATCCGGACGAGATAGAGATTGACTTTGAGACACTGAAACCATCCACCCTCCGCGAACTAGAAAATTATGTTGCATCATGTCTTCGGAAAAAAACACGTGAGTAACATACTGAAATTGGAATTAAATAATTTGTATTTTACTTCCAAAAACAGTTTTTAGATAGATTTTGATTAGATAGATGATAGATAGATTATAAATATTTTTTTCTATTTATACCTAGATCGAAAAGTATCTGGAAAGTCTAAAGATGAAATGGCAGAGAAAAAGCAAGAATTAGAGAAGAGATTACAAGATGTATCTTGCCAACTGGGGACAAATAAAAAACAACCGAAAAAAGGTAAGCATTTTATTTTGGCTAACACTTCCTGTGAGGTAAATTGAAATACCTAATTATCCTAGAACTAAATCTCAGTTATGTTTGAAGCATTTGCTTCGGAGTATATTGCACTGTCTTGACACTTACTTTTAAAATATCATCATAGAAATAATTTAAATTACTGTTCAAACAATAATTAGTGTGCTATTTGATCTTTTACTTGTACAAAATGTATGAGGCCGCGACGTTTTCTAACATGATAAAAAGTGTCGATTTATTTAAATTGCATCTGCCCTATTTCTGATGTTGTCCTTTCCGTGACTCGCAGTTCCTGGTATGGAATTAAAGTTTTATGAAATTGAAGCCAAAGACTATAAGCCACTGCGACGAATGGTATGTGTATGTGCTGTATTATGGATAAATATAATAGGTTTGGGGAAAAGGTCTTTTCGCATATAGTATGTATGAACTTGTAATAAGATCTCTTTGGTTATACCATTTGTATCTGGCTAGTTTTGGTATCATTAAAAAGTTTTAATTTTAAAGAAGACAATTCCAAATTCAACTTAGGAAAATGTGTGATTTTCATTTGTTTTTCTTATTGTTAAAATGAGTGAATCTAATGAAGATATTCAATACATCTTAAAATTTTACTACAAAAAAGGTAAAAATGCAACACAAGCCGCGAAAATTTGTAATGTTTATGGACCTAATGCAGTATCTGTGAGAGTAGCGCAAATTTGGTTTAATAGCGTTTTCAATCCGGAAATTTTGATATCAAAGATGCATGTCGCTCTGGTCGCCCTGTTACGGACAAAATTGATGCCATTTTTGAAAAAGTGGAGCGAGATCGGCATATTAGTAGTTATGATGTAGCTGGAGAACTGGGAATTGACCACAAAACGGTTTTGGCGCATTTGAAAAAAGCTGGGTACACAAAAAAGCTCGATATTTGGGTGCCTCATGAGCTCACTGAAAGAAACCTAATGAACCGTGTACTCATTTGTGATTCTTTATTACGACGTAATGAAACCGAACGATTTTTGAAGAAGCTGATAACTGGTGATGAATGGTGGATCACGTACGACAAGAACGTGCGAAAAAGATCGTGGTCAAAGGCCGGTCAGGCTTCACAGACTGTGGCGAAACCCGGGTTAACTCGCAACAAGATGATGCTGTGTGTATGGTGGGATTGGAAGGGCATTATTCATTATGAGCTGTTACCGCCAGGCAGGACCATCGATTCTGAACTGTACTGCGAACAACTGATGAGATTAAAGCAAAAAGTTGAGAGAAAGCGGCCGGAATTAATCAACAGAAGGGGTGTGGTTTTTCACCATGATAATGCTAGACCTCACACATCTTTAACCACTCAGCAAAAATTACGAGAGTTAGGCTGGGAGGTGTTAATGCATCCGCCGTATAGTCCTGACCTTGCACCTTCAGATTTTCACCTGTTTCGGTCTCTGCAGAATTCCTTAGGCAGTGTCAGGTTAACATCACGAGAGGACTGCCAAAACCACTTGTCGCAGTTTTTTGATCAGAAGCCCCAAATTTTTTATAGCAATGGGATCACGTCCCTACCTACAAGATGGCAAAAAGTTATCTAACAAAATGGCACCTACATACTTTAGTCAAATGTAAATAAACTTTATAAAAAAAACATTTTGAATTTTTATATAAAATGCGAAGAAACTTTTTCCCCAACCTAATATTATCCAAGACAAGACAGATCCGATAATATTGTTGTGAATTGATAATATTTCTTTGCAAACACGTGTTTTTTTACCCTCGGTAGTTAAATTATTTGTAACACTTTTTATAGTTGCCTTAATTATGCATTGTCATATGATCGCGTTTTTTTTTCTAAGTATTGAAAAGTAACCGTCTATTGTTAATCGCTAATACAGTTTGTCTTTGCGGCCGGTCGTCTACTCGAAGATTTCATAAACCGTTTTATTGCAGAAATTCCGTTGTAAGTTTTTAAAAGCAATGTGTTTCAGATTGATCCTTACAAATTTTAAAATTCCAATGAATGCATGTTTATTGGGGGTCCATGTCTATCTTGCAAATATGTAAGGTCGGCCCGTTAAGACAAAGTTAGTCGAATTTCAACTGCAAACGAGGCATTACCAAATGTACTTTCGGAACGACAATCTTACATCGATGGACTTTGCGGGTTTTATGTTATTACAATGTTCTGCTTTACGGTTGAGACTTCTTGTATAAGTTTATATTATTGTAATGGCATTTTGAATTCGAATCCCACAAATTTGTAACAATATGATAATGTTGTGTGTCGTTTGCGCAGAGGGCTGCAAGGAGGCGCTGGGCGGGGGCATGTCGTCATCCTCCTCCTCGTCGGACTCGTCCAACTCCTCCTCCAGCACGGACACCAGCTCCTCCGACAGCAGCGACAGCGAAGCAGGTTAGAAAAGCACACTATCGCACACCGGATTTAATTGCTATATTTACTCTTGTACCATATTCCAATGGAATTTTTCGATACGTTCAATAATCTTATATTTGTTTAAAAGAAGTATAATTATACAGTTTTTGTTGAGAGCACTATCGGTTCAGTGTATAAGTTGTCCACACCCAATTTTGTGACTGTTCTGGGTTAGTAACGGATGGTTACTCAGTAAATTGCTTCTTCTACAAAGTAGTTACTGTGCCGCCTTCAACAGCTTATCTTGAGAGAGCCCATTAAGTTCGCCCTGGATTATATACCCTAACTACTAATCTTGCAGTATTGGAATTATTTAAATATGATAAAAGTATTTGAATTAAACAAAAAATTATATGAGTCACCCTTTTCATACATTTCATGATTAAAATATGTATAGTATTGTAATGTTAAATTCAATCACGGCTACTATTTGTATGAAACAGATTATTTACGTATTTGAAAAAAACCCATTGTAGTGAGGTACATATTGCGAGACTCAAATGGCACGGAGCGATAACCGCTTTTGTACCATAAAATGTACATTACGATTTTAGTATTAGATTTTAAAGATACTTGCATTTCAATTAAGGTGCATATTTTGGATATGAAATATGTTCCTAAAGCTTTTTATATGTACACAAGTCAATTGTGTATGTATATATATATATATATATATATCGTTTATCAAATGTTATTATTTCATCGTGAAATTTAGTTGTTTACTTTTGCCAGTATTTTTAATATATGATTTTCGTTCATGTATGGACACTTGGTATTTTTAAACCTAATGACTTAAATACAACTGCAATAATCCAATTTTGAAATTAAAAACGTTATTCTAGTCTGAGTTTGTCAGTGACAGTATGAATGACAAAATTAGATCGTGTCCACGCTAACTAGTTATTCGAGTCGAAAATACAGCTGAAGGGATTTTTATTGAATGTATTATAGAAATAATAAATGTGGCAATGATATATGAATATTACAAAAGTATATTTTCTGTCGTGAGTGGGACAGGTCTTGTAAATTATAATATATTGAACAGTTAATTTATTTTATGCTTAAACTAATAGTAGCACAAAATGCTTTTTACTGGCATTTTTATTTTCAAACGTAACCTTTGCAAATGAGGGTTAAAATAGTAATAATTTTATTCTGAATTGTACCAACATCAGGTTAACTCACATTTTGCTTTGAAGGTGCTCCAGGAGAGGTTATAATATAGTTCAGACTGCAATTTGTAACTAAGACAAAATAATAACATTGAACAGGACCATACAAGGGTGTGCTGGCACCTGGCAACCCTCTATTCCCTTTTTTCTATCTCATATTGACGATATGAATGAGAATGATTGAGTGTAGCATTGAATATGTTTTAATTACTGTGATATTGGATAGGAGTGCCACCTACATAACGAATCCAAAATGTTCTGTGCATAATATTTGGGTACTGTTTATTGGCAAAGGCACAAAACAGTTGTTAGTGAGGAGGGGAAGCCAGCTTCGGTGTTTGCTGACATGTTTTAAATGGCCCCGGTAAGAACATTTTTATTTGGTTTGCTTTTATGAACCAATAGGAAAATACCTTTTCACATTAATATTTTTAACTATGTCATGTCCTCAAATGCGATGTTATTTCATTTGCATCCTTAAAAACTTAGTATTCTTTTTATGGAATCGGTAATTGATGAAGTTCAGATCTCACGGTACTAATTTGCTTATGCGTGTGACACTTGATTAAACCCAATGTACGTGAACCATTGTCGGATTGGTCCGGGCCACGGGGTCGGGGTACCGTAAGGAGCGCGCGGGGCGCGGGCGCCGCGCACCCCGCACCCCGCGCCCCGCACCGCGCGCCGCCGCACGCAGCTAAGTCCAGTCTCCAAGCGAGTAATGCAAACAATTGTGTAAGGACGGATACCACCTTGGCAAGCACTGTTGTCACCCCCTTGCGGAATCACCATTGTACACTACGCACCGAGGATGTATGTAATCTTGTGACATGTTGTAGTTAAAAATTTTATGCATTTTGAAAAGGTATGTTTTATTGGTTTGATGCTTGGTATTATACTTCGATGCTTGCTCCCGACGACCACTGTGCCGCATTACCGAATCGTATTTACGTATACATAAAAAATAACCTGAAGCTGGCCTCCTTCCTTCACAAATTGTTTGCAAACTTGTGATTAGTTTATGACCTGCAAATTTTATTAGATAACACTGGATTGAATGTCGCGAGAAATATTGTTACGCTATTATTATATTTAAGGTATTAAAATACTTTATGTTAAGTATGTAAATAATATTGAACACACTCAATTTGTGCCTACTACTGGGCTTTTACATTTATATAAGTAAGCATTAAAATTGAATAAACGAAAAAACATCACAGCTGAAACTTACCCTTCTGTAATTTCAAATTTATGTCACAGGGTAAGGGTGTATGTGTTTTTCTTTTGTAATTATGATAATAATTATGTATTTTAAGAGCGTAACATATTAGCAATCATTTTTTAATGACAATTATCTAAATTTACATATTCTACTAGTATCATTTCAACATATTCATATGGTATTTAAAATCCGTTTTTAGGGTCAAAAAGATTGTACTATCTGCTTGATTTTCATGTGTGGTTATTATAAAATGATGTTAATATTAAATAAGATTTATGTCCCATAATCCACAAACTTTAATAAACATCACAAAAATCCTTAAAATTATATGTGAAAACCTATATGTTTCTAAAAATTATATAAAATAAGACAGCCTGAGAGATTATTCGAGGTCTCATCATATACTATAATTAAAACACTAAAAAAATCATCCTTGCAAAAATAAAGTTTAAAGCGGGACTATGTTTCTAACATCATGATACCTACTTTGTTACTCTAAACTTGTTTGCAATATCTTACAATTATACATACTTACAAATGTCCTCAATTCTATGCAAAAGTACCGTTTTATTACATATAATAAAATGTACCATCTGACTCAAATATAAATTTCTCCATAACTCTGATAAATTACTATAGCCATATCTGGATGGGACTCTGTTCTATGTGTTACAATGTAATTTTATGATTTAAGGCTGAGAACAGTCATTATAGTTTACAAAAAAGCTCGAATATGTATTGTGGACGTACATCTTTACTATTAGTTACTTGGTTTTTCGATAGATGTACGTGAAGCTAATAGCACAAGGGCTCATATACTTATTTATTGTCATAGTTTGCACCAAATTTTATGTACACCCCAGATTAGCCGCGAAAGGCAACGCAATAGTTGATTTTCTATAAACTGTCTATTGCTAACTATGAGCGGCTATACGTTGGCGCTTACTACAATAATTTTAATCATATTTTCTACCCTTGGATAAATAGAACAAAGTTAATATACTTTATAGATACATATTTAATTAAATTAGTTTTAATGGAAATATTTATAGCAATTGAAAAATAAGTTGTATGTACATAGATTATAATAATGATGTTTTTATGCCGTTTTAATAATTATTTGATGAAAGTAATGATTATGCAATTGATATTTATTTTGTTGTATTTATGTACAAAAAGTTTTAAAAGCCTTTAATTTTTTATCATTCACCTCACACTGCAGTTTTATAAAGTTTTAAATGTTATGTCGTAAATAAAGTTGCGTTCCAGCCTTCTTGCATATGATTCTGAAAGGCCTAAAATGTAGCCGGTTTGAAGTAATTTAAATAAATTGTGCGTTTTCAATATAACTGCGATACAATTTATATTCGTTTAGTTCGCCAAAGTGATGTTTACAAATCACTCTCTTTGACACAGTTTCGAAATTTCCTATTTGTAAAATGTGGATCATTTTACTTGTAATTTTTTTATTTAGAAAGCTTTACACTCCTTTTTGTCTTTATTCTTTATTTTATCAATCGATCACAATGGCTCAATAAGTAATTTAGATAGTAATAAATATGTTCAATTTTAAAGAGATGTACATAGTCTCATTCTGTAGTGCACTGCACACAATCAAACAAAACTTTGGTCAAGTACAATTTGCAGGTTGCTTCTAAAGATCTTATTATTAATTTTAAGTTAGAATAAATATAATGTTAATTTATTATTAGTTCCTTGATTTTCGAAACGGGCCAATATATAATGAGAACAAATAATTTTTCTATTTTATTAAAAGTTATATTAATTAAAAAACAATTCAATACAGCCTTTTTCTTATTTTTTAAATATTATGCCAAGTTGATTAGTAGAGATTATACTGCCATCTTAAGTGTGTTATAAGAAATTCAGTAAAAATTACAATATAGTGAGTAAAGTACTTTATTGAACAATAAACACAATTCTTAGTAGCCACATTGCACTTAGAATCCGTTTATATTTATTTATTTTTATATATATATATGTGCTGTACCGAAGTTTGTCTGTTCTGGCAGCTGAATAAGAGTTGTGTTTACAATTTATGTGAATTAACATAAAACTATCTATGTTGTAATACTATATTTATTTTCCTGAATTGTAGATAGTATTGCGTCCTGGTTTCATCTTTATTTTGCAATTTTAAGTGGACATGGGCCTTAATTTTCATACGTACACGATGGTTTTTAAGAAATTAGTACATTGGTGCAATTAGCTATTTGAGCGCAACATACCTAATGGAAATTTTAATGATTACTAGTGTAGAGAGATGCGGATTGTGAAAGGGAACACCGTGCGGGTGTTTGTGTTTTTATATAGGATTGATTTAATCAACTCATGACTTATTATTTTATAGATGTAAGAATGAGTGCAACTTTGTATATAATTTCATTATATAACAACTTAAGTAAATCTTTTAAGTAACTTTCATGTATTTTTATTTGCATATCCTGAGATCTGAACTTTCAAATTATATGGATTAATACTACCGAAGTGATTATTAGTATAACGAATTGGCTTCTTCTCGTTTTACAAGCCTTTAATAGGTGTTATGTCGTTTATTTCGTTTTTGGTCTACAATAACTGGGAAGTTACGAAAAGCGCATTACACTTTCGGATTTCACATTAATTCCAAGAGCTAGTAGTAAGTATAACGGTTATTTATTTTAATGATAGTAGTCCGTAATGTGATTTGGTGATAATATTTTATTGCATTTTCACAGGGATAGGCTCCGGAAGAACACCAAAAAAGAAGGCAAAGAAAATGAGTCATCCACAACAAACTGTAAATATTTTATTTCAATATACAATTAAGATTTTTGTAGTTCTGTGACAATGAATACGAATGGTGAATGATATTCGGTTCATTTGTTCGACAGAAAAGTGCAGCGCCGTCCGTGGCGACCGCGAAGCTGGCTCTTCCCGCCGCCCCTGCGCCCCCTGAACCGGCAGCGCTAGCTGCGGCGGCGCCGCCCGCGCGCGCCCCCGCCGAAGCCCCCGCCGTGCCGCCTGAGCCCAAGGCGCCCGCACCCGCGCCCGCCTCGGCGGCGGCCCCCGGACCCTCGCCCGCGCCCACCCATCCCACCCTCAACGCGGCAGACTCGTCGCTCGCGGCAGGCGGGCGCGAGCCCGAAGAACAGAAGCCGCTCATCAAGCCAGAGCCGAGAAACGGCTTAGATAAAGTAGACGCGTCCCACTATATAGACCCGATCGAGCGGTCGTTGGCGAGCCTCGAGCGGAGTCTCAAGGCGGACGTGCCAATGGATGTGAGTGTCGGAGTCTCCGAGTCGTCGATGCGGCTTGAAGAAGATTTCTCCTTACCGAAACAGTCGATGTTGCCGGACGCCGCTCACCGGAATCTGATGGCGCAGCTGGGCGGCATAACAGACGTCGCTCGTGTACCCGATCAGATCAAAACAGATATGTACCTGCCGTCTCACAACGGTTACGTGGAGAAGAGCATACCGCATGAGCGCGACATAATGCTGCGGCCGGAGGCAACCGCGGGCGTGCCCGGCCTGACGAACGTGGCGCCCGCCGCCGCGATGTTCGAGCCCGCGCCCCCCGCCGCCGCCCCGCACTCCGCGGTCGCCCAGTCACACCACAACGCGCCCTTAATCACGCCCGCGGTTAAAAAGGAAGACATCAAGCCCCTACTAACGCCTAAACCTATTGAAGATCTAATGGCCGTTTCGAGTATGGTGACGAATAATATGTCCGATAGAGCTAAGTATGAAATGGAAAAAAAGATGGAAGAATCCAAAAACTCTAACTTTGCTCAAGCTTTTAAAGTAAAACAAGAACAAAATTTAAAAAATGCCAGTTCATGGTCCTCTCTTGCTCAAGCTGGTAGCCCACAAAGTATACCCAACATGGCGACAAATAACCAAGTTAAGCAGAAACCTGTCATGGATAGTTTTCAGGTAAATTTTTAATAATAATATTGATAATAGTAGTGCTTAAAATTATGAATCGTATTTCGGATTCTGTAGTCATTTTGGCCAAAACAATTTTTTTTTCATTATGTCCATTCATCTGTCTCTTACTTTTCTCGGTAACTACAGGTTCTATATGGATGCAATTCCACATGGAGAGAAAGTTGAAAAGGCACTATACAATGGTGTAGTAAAACCACGAAACAACAAAGTTTAAATTAGTGGTGGCCGCCAAATGAAACTGTGGGTTGAATTTTTATTTCCATATACACCACTGATTGGTTATATCGATATATGTTACATACTAGAGTTTACCCCGGGGCTGCGCCGTGAGTCAACCTCTTGTGTAAAGAGGTTACAACACAGGTTAAATTGTATTAAATTTTTATGTTACTGCTATTTGCCCCGGAAGATTCACTTCATTTTATATCGCAAACTATCCCATCGATCACATCAACCAAATCGACCATATCGACCACATCGAAAACACTGATCAAATCGACCAAAATGACTAAAATGGCAAATAAACAAAATAAAAACCTATCCTAATTTCTGGGATAATCTTTACATAAATCTATCCCCAAACTTATACCATTATCCAGTATAAAAAGTATCCCTTGTCCACCCTCGGTATTAAAATTACACATATACCGAATTTCAGCCAAATCGGTCCAGTAGTTTTTCCGTAAAAGCATAACAAACAGAGAGACAAATATATCTTTATCCCGGAAACTATCCTATTTTTCGGGATAAAAAGTATTCTATGTTCAGCCTCGGCATCGAAAATATATATATATACTGAGTGTCAGCCAAATCGGTTCAGTAGTTTTTCCGTGAAAACGGAACAGACAGACAGAGTTACTTTCGGATTTCTAATATTAATAGGGATAGTAACTTAAATACAAAAAATAATGAGTTATTTAACTAGTTTTTGTTATTTAAGTTACTATATTATGGGTGCAGATTTTATTATTTCTTTATTGCATGAGTTCAGCAAACAGGCAGACGGCCCACCTGATAAAAGTGGTTAGCATCTAATATCAGACATTCCAGGCGTAAAAATAGGATTTGCAATGTTATAACAATATTTACATAAGAATAAGCGTTAAAATACAATTATTTTACTATAAAAGTTTAAGTAATTAATTATTGAAAGAAAAGAAAAAAGAAGGTAAATATTTATTGTCGCAAAATAATGCACAAAAAAAACAGTAAATACACTTGTTGTTATATATAAGCAATATGACAATATAATATGATGTACGAAAAAAAAATATACACACTAGAAAAATGTACATTAAATCTATGACAATGAGGCTGGTAACTCAGCGTTATGCTGTGGCAGGAACTGACACAGCGCTGATTTTCAGTACCAGCCTCCTTCGATCCGTCCAATAAGATTCGACCCAAACAAATGAATTACTGTTAACCATCATCAAGTTAATACTAATAACAAAGATAGATAATATTAATAAAAAACAGACACTTATTTTAGATAGACAGATCCTATTCCATAGAAACACTGATAATATTGCACTATTTGATTACATTTACTTTTACATACTTATGACTTCTAAAGTATGTACGCTCATACAATATCTATGAGGTTCCTATGTTTTGTAAATTGATAAAAGTTGATTTGACTGTTCGCTTCCTTATTGTCCACAAAGGCTTAGATGACTCTCTAAGCCTTAGAGTTGTCTTTGTGTTTAGTGAAATATTTTTTTGACTGGAACGGTGGTCCGGCTAGGCAAGATTATTCTAACACTTAGATATGTTGACAATGGCAAAATGCACAAACTGTTTTAAGCCATATTAACTAAAAAATTAAATTATAGTATTAACGTTTTCTAAATTATTAACAGGCCTTTAAAAAACAAGCGAAAGAAAAAATGGATCGACAAAGAGCTCTAATAGAACAACAGGAATTAAGAAAGAAGGAGCAAGCGGAGCGCGAAAGACAGCGACAGGAAAAGGAGCGCGGCCACCCAGACGAGGAGAAAATTAGGTGAGCACACCATTTACCTAGCATTGTGTGACAGTTCATGGAAGAACGTAACAGAACATGGAAGAATTTTTTAGACTAATATGTATTAGCTATAGTCAAAAGTCTAAACATTTTTCAAATAAAGGTTTAATAACTGTTTTCTTCCTAGAACACATAAAAGGATAAATCCAAAAAACTTTGGCTGCAGTTGAAAACCAACTAGAATCCAGTAATAGTATTGTAATTTTGCTCAATAGATAAAATACAAAGGAAGTTATTAGCTACTTGTAACAAAGTATCCATACTTACATTATAAATGCGAAAGTAACTTTTGTCTGTTTGCAATGCTTGCTGCAATGAATGTTTTTGCTTGCAGAAAAAACGGTTCAGTCCAGTTTTTGTTGAAAGGATTGCCTATTATGGTTCCAGCCTAAAATCGGACATACCTTAACCAAATATCTTTCTAAAATTTTATATTATTTTTTACATTATCATAGTAAAATGACTATGTTACGTTTTTTCTATTCCACCAGAAAAATTACAATTACATAATTTTGTTTTCCGCTATAAATATTGATGGTTCATATCTTGACTTTTATGTTTCTATCTATTGACTGACCTCTTTACCTTTGGTCATTCATTCTTTTTGGTGTAGGGTGGGGCAGGGGGTGAGCGCTAGTGCGGGCGGGGGTGGCGGCGGTGGAGCGGGCGCGGGCGGCGACGCGGCGCCGCGCAAGCCGGACGGCGGCGAGGTGTCGTCGCCGAGCGTGTCGCCGGTGGCGCGCGCGTCGCCGCCCGCCGCGTCGGCCGCCTCGGCGCTGTCGGCGTCGGCGGCCGCGCCCGACAAGCCGCCCGCCTCGGAGCGCGAACGCTTGCGCCAGCGGGAGCAGGAGCGCCGTCGCAGGGAGGCGGTTAGTATTCTTTATTGGCATCACTGTTGTTAACAATCGATTTTCACATAAAGCTCCCGGTATGAAAATTTTATGAGGAGTGGAAAACAACAAAAATATTCAAATCAATCGGGCTGTTTTAGAGTTTTAGCGAGCCTAACGAATAGCAATTGATTTCTTATTTGGCCGCTGTCGCCGCGCACTTGCATATATTTCTTAATATTTAAGAAGTAAACACCAGTCATATGTCGGAGTTGACACACACAAGTTTTTCTTTAATTGCTGAAGTATAGCAGACAGGTCGACCGCCCACTTGATGTAAAACGGTTACCGTCGTATATGTACATTTGCAACACCAAATGTACTATTCTTTTGTTTGTTTTCTTGTGTAGTATCAGCTTAACACGAGGATATAAATAAACTTGGCCTTAAAAGTATTTGTGTCACCAGACCAGTAATTCCCTAAAAGACTTAGCTTGGTATTGTTATGATCTGTGTGTTGTTGCAGATGGCTGGGCAGATTGATATGAATATGCAGAGCGATCTGATGGCCGCCTTCGAAGAGTCCCTGTAATGCCCATCAAGAACTCTGATCTTTTTAAAGTCTTGTACATATGAGTATATAATAAAATATAAATATTATAATTATGTCAATGCAATCGGTATGATGATAGTTGTTACAAAGTGAACTCTGATAATTGTGTGTGAAATGGTTGACTAACATGCGGTTAAGTGCTGTGAATAGATAAATACTTATCGTAAATTAAAGTGTTGTACCAACAATATAAATTTTGGGAGTCGCGTATTTAGGCCTTTAGTAGAGGGTTGCATTTTAATTAATATGTATTATAAGTTTGTATGTAAGCTCCTTAAGAAACAACTCTCTTTACATTCGTAAGACTATATTTATATTTCGTTATAGGAGTGTCCTCTACCTTCCACATTGTTTTATAGAATATACTAATGCATAGAAAGTAGTGATTGAAATGGGAAGAGAAATCAACTATTTTATGTAATTGATATTTTAGACAAACGACTAAACCATTAAATCTGTTATCTGACCTTGAAGTATTTTCTCATTGCACTATATGTATTATGTTAATTTGCGAAAAGTACTTGAGTACGCTTTCACGTTATGCCATATACCAAGTGCCGCTCGCGTCGCGTGCAATGGGAATACACCTGGTGGGTTACTTATTACAATTTTTGTTATATACTCGATTTTCTTGAAAAAAAATATTGCTTAATGTTAGTAGTTTTTTATCAGTTTGTCTTTGAAAAAAAGTACAGATCAAATGTCATACATTTGATTTGAAATATATTTATTTTACATTGGAATATGTCTTTTTGTGTCGAAAAATGATAAAACCAGTGGGTTAAATATAGTTTCTGGGTTTACATAAATAAGATTTACGCTGTGTGTGCAGTAGAGTCCTTTGGTTAACTTGATTGTCGTTGCGATGTCACGATTGAGATTATGCGATCATATGTTAGTATGGACGAAGTAGAGTGTGTCGTTAAGCCCTTGAAAATGATTGTATACATTTTTGTGTAAATAAATCCTTTGAAAACTATTGTTTAATAAGGAATTGACATTTAAATTGTTACTGACATGCTCTTTTAATATGGAACTTATGAAATTACTAATATTTTATTTGACCAGATCAACAGTTAATTTCATATTTAAAAAAAATATACTGTCTTAAATTTGAAACTGCGGTTGATTGGGGTATGTTTACGGATGGCATGATATTATTTTTTAATACTTTATTGTACGATTAGTGCAATCGTAAAACGCAACGATAATCAAATCGTCCAAAATTGTAGAGATGTGGACGAAGGCTCACGCGTTGCTAGCTGCGTGACCGCCATCGTAAATGTATAACTGGCAGCTTATTGGTTGTATCGCAAGATGGCGGACACAAGATGGCTATTTCCACGTTCTTAGGATGACATTATTAAAACTACATTTGTACTGGTGAGCAACTTGCGTGCCATTGAATACTGCCAGCCTGCATTGCACGAGTCATCAAAAACGCTAAATATGATTACAGAATCATACTATACATAAAACTTTGTATATTGTTAAGATTTTTTATTTCAGTCCTTTTACTAAAAACCTCAAAATCAAATGTAGATAATAAAGTAAAATATATTGACATTCCATATTGTAATTTGTTGTTTAAATTGTCACTATTTCATCAAATTATTAATTAATATAATTTTTATTACTTAGTGTGTTGGGTTAAGTTTCTATATATATATATCAATTTTTATGAGTAACAATACTTTTTCGATAATAATTTCTAAAATGACAGTAAAACCTTATTAACCATCTTGTTTAGTAGCAGGATGATTATTCGATTAAAATATCTATTTACGATGTTTATTGTTGCCGGTATTTCTATAACTGGTGCTGTTTTTAGGTAGAGCTTTTATAAAGATTAAAAATTCTGATGAGTGTATATATTATATCATAAAAGTTACTAAAACCAACAAAAATGTATCTTATTACGGTCTTGGTTGCAAATAGTTTCACGATAAATTGATAAGTCGCAGTAACTTGGTAGCTAACGTACCCACATCTAATCTCAATGCTATAAGCAGGCGATAGATACGCGAGCTAGTACGCATACTTATGGCTAGACGAGATTCCTCGACTCTGCGAGCCTTCTGTGATCTACATAGTTATATAATGAAACTAGGATATGCCCGTGACTTCGTCTACGCTTGACTTGAAATTCCGGGACACAAAATACAGCAGCATTTTATAAAGAATGTAAGCTATCTTTTTAGTGAAAACTGTCGGTATAAGCTAATTTTTACGCATCCGATCAAACAGACAAGAAATCTAAAAAAAAACATCGTTATATAGTCTATTCCATTTTTTTTAAATAGCTTCAATGTACAGATACGGCATGTTTAGAATATTATAATATAGATTACATTGGTAACATCTCTGGTGTTGCAAATATCCATAGACGACGTAACTACCTACCATAAGGTGGGCCGTCCACTTGTCTGGTGAATTCTGTGGTGACCTATAAAAGCGGATGACTATGGCTGGTGCGACTAAAAAAAATAATCCTTGCTTATAACAGACATGTGACTTATCTAAGATAGAAGTATCTGAAATACAGATACAAAATACGTATCTAGTATCTAGATACTTTTTAAAAATTTATTTTGTATCTTGTATTTAGATACCATTTGCTAAGTACCTTAGTATTATGTAAATACTTTGTTTGTTAAAATACTTTTTCATAATTACGTACGCGTTTTTTTACATTTAGTACTACACCTTATAATGTGGATAAACAGAACGCACCTTTTAAATTTAAATCAACCTATCAAAATACATCTCTATGTGGAACCAGATGGAACTCTTATTAAAATTCCATACAAGATCTTTTAGCAGTGCAGGAACTTCTTAGTGAAACTATGAAAATGTAGAAATTACCTCCGTTGAAGGAAAATGACATACATTTTCTAAGTGAATATGTGAATTTTTCAAAATCAATAGCAGAAAGTATTCAAATCCTGCAAGGAGTTATAGACATTTGCTATGGTTGTCAATTGCGATAGTCAATTGCTGGATCAGCGGGGGGACCATGGGCGAAGTTTGTTCCTCACCATGTGGTATGAACGTTCCAATGGATCTAATTTAGGCTGACCTGCAGTTCCTCCAATGCCACCGATTTGGCTGTCCTAATGGCTTTTTGAAGCACGTTCTTGGTGCCTCTGTACCCCTCGTATAACCTCGTCTCCACGATCATTGAGTTGTCGGCGCGGCGCCTTCTGCTAAATCTGGTGTATTAGCGGTGCACTAAGATTCCCTCCCTGCGTAATTATGCTATTTCGTCTCTCCACACCAGTATATCTGGCGGTCGGACCTGTGAGGGCCCACCCTCGGCAGGTTCCAGGGCCTGAGAGTTCGAGCTCCAGGTGGAGACGCTAAATCGTATCTACCAGTGGTCGGATAGCGCCTCCACTCCCGTCAGTACTCTCCGGTCCTGGACACAGCTTGCCATCCTAACCCACTCTGGCTGTTGGTGTACACACGTAAGCAGATCCTGGTTGAGGACCACGAGACCGAACTCGATCGCCCATTCCGCGAGTACCTGGACACGCATTGGGCTGCGGCGCAATGGTTCAGGATTGACTGGACGAAGCGTAGAGCGAGGTCTACTATTTGGTGCTCTTTTTTGCCTCCTCCACTCGCTGCGACTCAAACTGCGGCTGGGTTTGCTACTCAGTCGCGGGTTTGTTCTGTCTTATATCTTCGTCTTCTCCTTTATAATTAAATTTTTATCCTACAATAAATATAACATTTTTTGTTTGTTGAGTTCTGCCGCATAGCGACTCTTCTCTTTTGGAGGTATGATATTGAGACCTCGTCGAAGAAAAACGATTGATAAAATGTTTGAAGAACTGGTCTCAATTAAAACCTTAAAAATATAATATTTTATTACATTTCCCCGATCTATTCATAATACACGTAATAAAGTTAAGTTCAATAAAATTGTTATTTCGTTCAAAAAGTATTTAGAAGATACGTATTTTGTATCTAGTATTTCAAATACCATTTTCAAAAGTAACTTGTATCTGGTATTTCAAATACTTATTTTAATAGTATCTTGTATTCAGATACTTTGTATAGGGTATCTTGTACATCTCTGGTTTATAAGTAAGGATTAGGTATTTTATTAGTACTGCTCCTGTTAATATAATTTCATATGAAAAAGCATTCAACGTCTTTAGCCACTTCTCGAAGAGACGATTCGGCAGATTTTATTATTAGTATTTACCAAAGGCGCAGGGTGGAAATTCGGTTTAGGTAAGCCGGTTGAAAACACCGTATCATCCAAGCGCCGACTATACCGCTGTTGTAGAAATTAAGGCCCCACTATCAGCATACAAAAAAGGCACAGGATCTGACGACAGTGACTGATGTATGATAAAAGTGGCTTTGAAGTCTAGACGTGCGCAAAAATCAAAATTCACATTCTGTGATCCACACCAGACGAACTGAACATAACCAAATTGGAATCGGAGGTTAACAAACATGGAAAACAAAACATTTTACACAGTTTGCAACACCTGTCATCCAAGTATATTTAACGTAGAAAGATGTATGAAAATGTTTAAAAAAGGCTTGTGTTTAAACGCCCACCAGAAATGCACCTATTTTACTACCAATAAATTCGAAATACCTGCCAGAATGGATAAAAGCTCACCAAATTGTTTCATGACGTATTGTAGAAATGAAGCTATTTTCCTTTTTATGCTATGCCATAAAAATATATAAACGCCTTTAAAGGTAATTTCAGACCAAATATTTTATATTACTGCTAAATAGATGTTACCAATATTTTGTTTCACTACTTTCAATTTTGTAATTTTTTCTGAGGCAAAAAAGCAAACGGTCGAACGTATTTTTAATACCAAATATAATATTGCGTATTCCAAACACATGTTGCTTGTTTATTGTTTTATGAATTTGATTAAAATATGATAATATAGCCAAATAAATACTTCACTCTCAATATTACTGCAACACAAATGATTAAAGGTAGGTAAAAAATGAATCATTACTTCCCAATCACTAAAAAACTGTTGCTTAAAATCATCGAGAATTTCCCAGTGTACATTGAAACTTTTACATTCTATTCTATGTTGTCATCGGCTGGAATCTTGTAGTATGTCGCTAATTCAGTTATCTCTTTGACGGGTAGTCTTTTAGGCCATTTAATCCATTGGTACGCTTCAGTCCATTGTTTGAGAGTAATTGTGGGTTGTTGGGAAACGGACTTCTTATTTACAACATAAATGTTAGACCACTCTGCCACCATTTCTTTCGCTATCACCAGGAAGCGTGCCAAAGTGTGACGCTTCCGCAAGGTATTTTTGTCTTTTATCGTTCGATTAAATGCTTCCAGTGCATTGTTAGTTGCCGGAGTACTTGGAAGGACTCCCAAGTTGCAGGATAAATAAGTAAAGGGAAACGACTTTAATCTTAGTTTAACAATAATATATTTTGGATTTAGGTTGGATAATTTGATTACTCTAAATCTATTTAGAACTGTAATTTTCGGTTTGAATGTTACTGTTTTAGTAAAACAATATTTGGTAAGCATTTATCCATTTTTATAAGCAAAAGGAATTTAAATACATAACATACAATTATTCTGATCAGTGTATATTTATTTTGGAACGTAAAACATTGTTTTTTAGGCACCTCGGTATAGAGTGGATTAAATTTATATGAAGTTAATATATTTTACTTGGTACTTAGTCTTAGGGGCAAAAAATGTTTTGGTGAACATTTAAATTGTACCCTTATAAAAGCCACCTCTTCTCTTGTAATTAATAATCATCCATATTTTTGTTTTCAAAACTAAGTTTGGAAAATAAAGTTTCTCCATTAAGCAAGTATTTTTTGGTGGAGCAGCATTCCAAATGTATTATGGCCATTCTAGCAAATAAAACTCAATGCAATGAACAAACCGAGTAAAATCCGGGAACTACAACACAATAAACAGATAAAAACTTATAATAATTCACAAGGATGCACACCGTAATGGAGAATCATAGCAATTAATACAGTAAAAATATATGCACTAATAAGAAACATAAGCGCCAATAAATCCCAAGGTGCTTTTGACTTATTGGCCGCTAATTAATTTATAGAGACACTAGTAATAATGTTTAAACAGAACACATAAACGCTTATGAATATATGTCGCTTTCAACCTTTTGGTCGCTAGTTCTTAAAGGTATGCTATGGGGAATCGACTTGTACAAAGCCACGCCGCTGGTAATTACTTAATCATAGAATTTAACACTTCAGTTACGGACATATATACAAAGTTTAAATACCGTAATTATGCATTAGAAGCTCTAACACTATGCCAAACCTATGACCGCTTGGTTGCAGGCGTGAATAAAGAAATAAAACAAAGTTTGTTGGAATTATAATATATCACATTCCTTGAACTTACTGTACAACTAAACTACAGACAAAAAAACTTATAATTAAATTACAACAATAATATGTATAGATATTTAAATAAATTCATATAACCTCATTCGCGATTAAAGCACACGACACCGGGCGCAATGACATTTATAATTACTGATAAATCCATGGCATTTGCCACTTAGCGCCTCGGATCCACAAAATTTGCACACTTATAGTGACAACCCTATTAACAAATTAGCTCGGTAGGGAATTAACATCAGGGATAGCCAAGTACTATGGCCCTTAAACGAAAACAGTCACGATTTAAGTTACAAAAGTACTCTGTTGATGAAATACGTTTCCATGTATCCAAGCACTTTCTAATACGGAATATACATTTGGGTAGATGACAATGTTTACAATATTTAAAAAATTATTTACATAAAAACAGGCGTAATAATCTTAACTTTTAAAATATCATGGTAAAAATAGTTTTCATTATGGTTTAAACAATAATTGAGCTATACTGGTATAAATATGTACGCTTGTACAAGATCTAGGAGGTTGCGACGCAATGTTTTGTAAGATTATAAAAATTGTATCGGTGATTTGACTGTCATCTACCCTATTGAAATGGACGCATGGCCACCCTATTTGTTCTAGCTTCGTATTCTAGAACTTAGAAAAATTTAGCAATATAGATTTCGAATACTTGAGACGTCCTAGAGTAGCGTACCGTTTAGTTCTTTTGCACACATGGCTTACATAGTTTAGGGATTTAGCCAGTGTCGTGATAAATTTTCAAGTTTTATAATCTTCATATGAAAATATAAGGGTGGTATATGCTGACGAAGTATTAGGTAAATTGTAGCTCTAGATAACATCAAACAGCAGACTTCCAATGACAACTTCAACACAAATTTTGGTTAAGGGATTACACTTTTTTTTATACAACTCTTGATGACAAATACCTACCTATCTTATTGACTACTATTATAAGTTTTACAATTTTCGAAATGGATTTTTGAAACAATACTTTCAAGTTTTAGCCAAAAAATTCAATTGACTTTAAGAAAAGCAATAGTAGTTGGAAGGTGAAGTTTTTCGGAGCTTTTTTTATTTTCAAAAAAGCTAAAGGTAAAAATGAACAATAGTTGTAGGATATTGTTTTGAAGTAAGATTATTAAAACATTTAGCATCAATAACAGAAGTCACAATCTATCTGAGGCTTCTGTTACATGGCCAGAAAGCATGAACCACTTAGGCAGTTTTCTATACTATTATACATACTGTTACTACAACCACGTGCCAATGGCGGAAAACATCGAGATAACCGATGTGTCAAAACCGCCTTGAGACAGCGTGACGGGTAAGTATACCCATTAGGCAGTACCTGGTAGTGATGGGGAGGTCCCAGCAGTAGGACGTTATGGGCTATTTTATTATCATAATTATTCTGCTAGATGGGTCCAAATTTCCCGGCGCGCTATTTCTTCAATTTATTGCAAAACTTGAATACTTGACACTAGCTGGATACATAAATAATACAACGGCACATTTAAAAAACAACAATACGACATATTGTGTCCCTTTCCCTGACATTGTGGCAAATTGAACAACAAGACATATTGTAAAGTGAAGTTTGCACCATGGCCAAGCTGCTATTAGAATCGTGTCGGAATGTTTGTTCACTGGCGTCATAATGGCACCACAATGGTGTTATTGTACACTTTTGTGGCAAAGATAACCCCAATGGTGCCTTTGCTCCACCAGTGAGCGACCATTTATACACTGTTGTAAAGGCTTCATCTGCGTTAGTGTTAAAGAGTTAGGTTGTGGCTAAATGTGGCGTCTTATTTAGAGCGTTAAAATATAATTCCGTTAACATACGGCCACATTAGTGTATACACATACGTTATCAGTCAATATTTAACGTTATTAACAAAGTCGCATCTCAAATTACGCCTTATAGCCATCGTCATATCTGTGTGAGATTGCCTAAATCTTTACCATTGTCTCGGATGAAGCCTTGGATTGAGTAATGGAAAAGTTGGGAGGCCAGAAAGTTTTTTCAGTTTGAAGGGTGTTCTAGAATACGAATTTGCAAATGTCCTAGGAGGTTGTAGCATCCCACTCGATGAGGTAGGCGGGCGGCGCGTGTGCCACTTGGCGGCGCGCCAGTACTCGGAACGTTTGCTCCGCGCGAAAGTACGACTGCACACTGGATTTAAGCGCCGACAGTTGCTCCGCGTTCTCTTCCGCCGAGCTACTGTTCGCTTTGTGCGGGCTCAACTGTAGACTCTTCACACTGTTGTTGCTATTCGTATTGTTATTGGAACTCCTTCTCGCGTTCTCGTAGTAATTCTTCTCCTGGCGCTGTCTCAGTCGTCGGCCGTGGAACTTAACGTTGTTCGCGTGGTCGCCTTGCGACGCGCCGTCGCCGCTCTCCGTCGGAGTTTGAACAGTCTTATTGGTATCGTCGGGCAATGGACAAGATTTATTTAACTGCAATAAAATAACATGTAGGTATAAGGACCATTATTATCATTTTTTAACTTTATATTAGATTTGTTCCAACACGACTTAAAGCTGTCGGTAAACTATCCCACAGAATATAGATGCACAGTAAGAGATTTATAAACAAATACAATATGGTGTGGTTGCATGATTGTTTCGATTAGTTTCAAATTGTATTAGAACAAATCTATTAAATACAATAATTGTTAAGAAACTGACCATAAGAAAGAACTTTCTCAGATACTGCAGGACATGGGGTTATTCCCTAGTATAAAAGCAAATATTACTAGGAGGTAAAATAGTATAACTAAGGCCTTCCACAGTTTTGATTGTGTAAACTAGATAGATCACATCCAGCAAAAAACTAAGCAAAAAATAAGACAACATTTTAATGATTGAAAAGAAGAGGAATGATTGTGGTGCCCTCTGATTAACAGTACAAGTGTAGGATTTAGAGGCTTTTCCCGCATTAGATTTTTTACTATAATAATCACTAAATAAGAAGCCCGATTTAACAGACGTTATTACAACGTATTTAGGGATTGAAAGCACGAAATCATTAACTAAGTGAACTTAGTATGACGAGAAATTGATTAAAAATTATATGCTTTTGTGATCATTAGATTTATTTTGTTTTAATTACTTGTGTGTCACACAAATTCATATCAAATATCACCCGTATAATAGTTATTCAATCGTTTTTGTTTTCAATAAATGTATATAATGATATAGTATTGTTTTAGTATAAATACACACATAATATAGGGTTATGGAAGAAATATATACAAGTAGTTTTTTACAGAATCGAATTGAGTTAATGAAATGCAACAACCCTTTGGTAGCAACACTAAAATTAAAAATAAGATGCCTTAGAAGATAACTTGTTTTTGGGACTTCGCCATAGATTAGTAAGACATTACAGAATTAATAAAAAGGGCATGATATTTCGGCATTTAATAATTATTGAAGCATGTTTTATGACAGCATATAAAGTAACAGTAAAATAATTATGTATATTATCAACCAAATAAATTAATTTTTATTAGCTTTCAGCTTTGTTGATTTCATATAAAGTTACATAGACTTTTTTAAGTGTCAAATGGGACTTTTTAGTTTATGATTATTATAGGCATTTTAGTGTTTTTTTTCATGATATTATTATAGATACGCGACTCACCTGCAGCTGTAAATACTTCCGCGGACGTCTATACTTCCGTCTCTTAACCTCTCCGTTTGGCCCAATCACAATGTCCTTCTCACTCAATTTCCTTTTCAATGGCCTAATTAAGGGACCCATCAGAGGGTTCAATTGTATTGGCAATGACAGTCTATGATTTAAATGATTCTGTTTCCCATTCTGCTTATAAATGCTCAATGTCGATGAAAACTGTTTCTTGGTGGGATAACTATTTTGCATTAAAAAAGGATTGTTCTTCCCTTGGAAATCTTTTAGTGGTGGTATTATCGCATCTAATGTACCTCTGCTTGAAGTCTCATCACCCGACGACTCAATGTCATGGTTAAAATGACTGCTATAGGAAGGTATATTTTCCATATGTTGTAAGGACATTATTTTGGAATGTTCTATAATGTTCTTAGTAGATAACTTGGAAACTTCCAAGTTCATCGTAGCTATTCTTGAGGTGTGTGTATTAAAATTGACATTGGTCACATTGTTTTTACTCACATTAATATCAACTATATTTTCTTTGGATATCTTATCTAATTTAACAGAACATGGAACTAGAGATGGCACGGAGGGAGTGATTTCTCGAATATCCTTTATTTCACTGGTTGCATTTTCATTGATTTCATTCTTTTCTAAATCGGCTTTGGCATTGGGTTTTGTTGGTGAGATGCAGCCAGAGGGTGAAGGCTGTTCATCTACTTCATTTTGCTTCATGGATTCATAGGAGCTGGTCGAGTCATTTTCTGAATTCGAGTTGGAATTGAGGTTTTCATGAAACCGTTTGCCCATCATCAAGTTCAACCAGTGTCCATCCACCGGTACTATCATACGCTGAATATTATTATTCTTATAGGAACTTTTATCTGTGTTACTACTTGAAGGCTGTGAACTGGAATATAAGATGATAATAAGTTACACAATATCAATTTTTGCAACTTATATCAGCTGATAGCTAGTATAAGTTAGCTGGTAGGTAGTTTCTCAAAAATAAGAGTGTAAAAATGCCATAGTGGTCGAACTGAACTAGGCTAGACGGGTTCCCTTTTGTAGATGGGCTCCTTAGGGCCTCATGGGCTAATTTTTTTATAAGCACATATAATATTGTGTATGAGTTGGACTTTTATATGAATGGTTTCAATGATGCTCAAAATGGTCTACATAAATCCCTAAAGGTTTATTATATTGTAGTAAGACCAGAAACAGTTAATATTTTAGTTGATTACACGAGTGGCGTTATACTGATTCTCAAGAACGCATTTTAAGGAGAAGAATTTACAAATAATGAATAGGGGTCTACTCAACATTTAAAAAGAAAAAATTACAAGAAGTATATGAGACACAAACAATTGGACATGTAGTTTATAACATCAATATCAAGTGTTATTGAATTCAACTTTTCCTATTAAGGATTTTTTTTGGCAAGTGTTGATGATTATAATGGAAATGAATTCATATTCACATGCCGTAGATTATCACTATATAATCGCGCCTGCACTTTAGTGAGCTTAAGACTACAGAGTATTGAACTACTAAAATACTCCAGAATTTTTAAAGCTTAAACTGTAAGTAACTAGTGTATATGTTGAGACAAGTTGCTTAAGGCTAGGAGACAAACATTAAATAAGTAGATTTGATAACCTGGGAGGTTGCCCAGATTACTTGGAAGGCAAAAATGTTGGTGAAGTTACCTGTCTTCGGTCGGCGGCGGTGTGGAGGGCGCGGGCGGCGACGGTGCCCGAGGCAGGAAGCGCAGGCGCGGGGCGTGCTCCCGCACCAAACTGTCTGTTAGCTCTTCTCCTTTCTTGATCTGTACCAATGTAAATAGATAGAAAATACTTTTTCATTTATCATATCCTAAAAGTACACTTGCAATGTCTGATCACGGGGATGAAAACAGTACTTGTCGTCCCTGGAAAATGATTTTCTCTGCTGTCAAAAAATTTAAAAACTGAGAACCATAACATAATACATGTGACTCATGTCTCAATTTTTTTCACAGCCACTGTTATAAAAAAAATATCAACAATTTTGTAACATTATATTATACTTATAAATTACTTATCACTCAATTCTTATTTAATTTACATAAGGAGCTAAATATTTACTATCATTAGTGACAAAAAAAAACTGGCTTGACTTTCATGTCACATATTAAACGAGTTCATCAGATTTAAATATGGATTTAACGCCTGATTTCATTAGAGAAGTAGTCCTTTGTTTAACTAATCAGTTTTTATTTACTTTCCATTTATTCAAAATGAAAAGAAGAGTGTCAACCTCAGGTGGAAGGCCTATTTAGACACTCAAACGATTAGCGCCCTCGCTACACTTGTGTACCAAACCATCTTATGCTTAAATAGATCACTTTCATTTCTCGTGTAACAATGTACTATTTCACACCAAAATAGATACAATATACTAGTTATAATATTTTTAGATAAAACAATAGGAGGCTGTGACACATAGACCTCTTCCTTCTCCCTTAAGTTAATTATATGTGCAATTTACCTTCGCCGCAATCATGTCTTAATCATAACAATATGCATATTAAGTCAGAGAAACCACCTAAGGATGATGCTATACTTTCTGCCCCCCTTCCTTGGCCCTAGAAAATAGCATTAGTGCTAATGAAAATGTATGGGAATAACGTAATACTTAGCATAACTATATGCCATTCCCAACCATTTTCTATTCTATTTTTTTTAGCGCTAATGTCACTTGTCTAGGGGGGCTGAACAGAATTCGAACTCATTTTGGAACATAGATGTGTTGGTAAGAGAGATTGAAAATAGATTACAATTTTTATATCAAATAATAGGACACGGATTATACTAGTGTTTTATATTATACCTGTTCGAGTGCCGCGAGCTGGTGGGGCGGCGGCGGCGGCCTGCGCAGGCGCAGCCCCCAAATGGTGGCGCGCTTCTTCATCTCGCGGCCGCACTTGAACCGCTTCCGCGACGACGTCAGCGCCGTGAGGATGCGCTCGCGGCGCTCTTTCACCGGCGTGCGCCACATCTGCACCGCACGCGACAGTGGGGTAATAACTGAGGCTCTTTATAATTTTATGTGTGGACCATTCAACTGTTCTGTTAAAATTGAAGATCCAGTAGGCCGCTTTAGTGGCCATTCGTATGGTCCAATACATGAAGGGGGGAGGTTTATCGCTTGGTGTAGTTTTTGTGACGTAACATTTAAGGGGAATTTTCTAAAAACTAACGCAGCATGACGTACCTCTTTTATGAACGGCCCGTTACAAAACGCGGTAGCCTAATAGTTTTCTACGAGCGTAGCAAGTAATGACGTCGTAACTTTAGCGAGTCTAATAGAGTAATATAATTATCCCTAAATAATAATAGACAATATATTAAACATGTTATTTTGAAAGTAAAATTATAGCAAGGATGTCACAAACGTCCATAGGCGATGGTAACCGCTTACCATCAAGTGGACCGTCAGCCTGTCTGCTGTACTTCAGCTATAAAAAAAGCAAAGTATTTTAAGGCCCACTCTTTTATATGAACATTGTTATAGAATTTATTGTAAAATGCAGCATTGCAACCACCATTAGAATAGCAAGGGGCTGGGTTTGAGTCGATTTGAAGAAGTGTACCTTCTCGGGCAGCTGCAGCGCGTGCCAGTTGTCCATGATGTAGGGCATGACGACGGTGTCGAGGTCGAAGTAGTTGGGTGCGTTGTACGCGGTGAGGTTGTACAGCGCCAGGTGCGCCAGGTCCAGCCAGCACAGCTCCAGCCGCCGCAGGTACTCCCGCCCGCCGTTGCACTTCGCGCACGCGAATATGTACAGCCTGCGCATACACTCACATTGGTACACGTAACACAGCTTATACAGTATCTTGCAAGTTTCAAATAAGAACTTGTGTTAATTAATAGGGGGCGATTTTTAGATCTCATTGACTCCCAAAATCGTTTGCGTTTATGTCGATTCCTGGAAAACCGATTTCGACCCAAGGGGGTCAATATTGACCCCTTTGAGAATCCCTGTTCTATCCAAACATAGTTTGACCAACATTTTTGGGGTTTACTCTTTAAAAATCGATTTTCATATAAGGCCCCCAGATATGGAAATTTTATGAGGATTCAAATAATACAAGTGTTAACTCAAAAGCGTTACTTTTTATTATTATAAAATTTCGAACTTTAATGCAATGAAATACGATCTAAAATAATATCCATCAGTGCATACTCAAAGACAATTGTACTTAAGGATTAATTAATCTCCAGCCGTGTGTCGGAGCTGACACATACAATTTTTTTGAATTTTTTAATTCCATATTCAGATCTGAGTATAAGAGGGTGTTCTATATCTTGGCTAATATCACTAAATTATGACGACTGAATATTAACTAAACAGCATAATATAACACAGTAAACAATTAACACTTATATAACATACTTATACACACATACTCACTCACTCATTTATATAAACATAAATAAACACGCGCATTAATTTTTTGGTGGTTTTTGATCTTTTAAGAAAACAAATTTGAAGGAAGGCAAGGAGTTCTTAAGACTGAGTTTTTCTCAGTTTGGACTCCTGTCTCCCTCTGCTTCATTTTTATGTAATCTGTTCTATTGAATAAGAAAGACTTATTTTTAACATTTTGTTTTGTAAGCAACACTTGTTTTTTAATGTTTATATGTGAAAATGTATGTCATTTTAGTGTATAATGTCCTTCCCGCAAACTTATGTGTTTAACAAGGTAGGAGAAATAAAAGATTGGGTCTTGTGTATGATAAATCTTTTATGGTTTAACATTATATTAACAAATAAAAAAACTAGTACACAAATTTTGAGTTCCACAGTAATCAGATGGCATCTGATGAATATTGCATACTGTTAAAAAAAGTTCCTAGATTAATGTTTAAATGAAATGTTGACTTCAAAGTATGCAATAAATAACACTTACTTATCGCCAGCGTAGAGAGGATATTGTAAGCTGGAAACGCATCTTTGGTGAAACCAACGAGAACACCTGCAGCACAGTAACATCTGCAAACAATATAGGCCATTGTTGGAGAGATGAGCCAGACTTATTTAGCGATTATATGAGTTCGACGTCAGTTTTTAACAGGAAACCAGAATCTTGTTGTCAAAAAAAGAAGAGAATTTTTGGAATCAAAACATTCTGCTGGAGACATTAAGGGAGCCGTTAGAATTCTGTTCTCCAACGACAGCATTGCTCCCAATAACAAGACCACTCTGCGGGCTTTGGAACATAAGCATCCACATTCAGATACAGCTCTCGATTCTAGCTTACTATGTACACAAGACAACATAATTGCAACCCCAAAATAAATTTTTACATCTGTTATGTCTTTCAGAAGTGGTTCAGCCGGCGGGCTGGATGGCTTGGCCCGACAACATTTGAAGGATTTGCTGGGGGCAGCTACTGGTACGGCTGGTGAGGCTCTTCTTAAGGACATAACAGATTTAATTAATCTAATGTTTTCAGGTGCAGTATGTAATGACGTTGTTCCAACACTGCATGGTGCAAATCTATATGCCCTAAATTAAAAAGGCGGGGACATACGCCCCATAGCAGTCGGTACTACATACCGCCGCCTTGCCGCTAAGATATGCTGTCGGGAAATGACCGGTTTGGGTTCATCTTATATTGCACCACGCCAATTGGGTTTCGGCATGAAGGGCGGCTACGAGGCGGCGGTACATTTTCTTCGAACGTTTTTATCCAGTGACTGTTGCGAAGCTGTTCAGAAGGTGGACGTTAAAAACGCTTTTAATTCAATCAACGGTGCTGTCCCAAGTACAAGAAAAGTCGCCAAAAGCATTTAATTTTATCAATTAGTGCTCCAGTCAAAAATCAATTTTATGTACCAGAATCATCAACTTTTTTCAGAAACCGGTTGTCAGCAGAGTGACCCCCTTGGGCCGCCATATTTTCACTCGCCATTCATCCCATTTTAGAAAAATTAAATTCTAAATTCAAGTCGATAAAATCGTTTATCGTTTGGAGTTAAATTTTTCAAAATGCGAGATGTATTTCAGTGGCACGTTGCCCAATATCCATAATGTAATATCAGATTTTCACAGTTTAGGAATAAATTTTAAACTTGTTGACAAAATTAGCTTCACCCTCCTTGAATGTCCCTTTATGAGGAGTCTATTTCAAGTTTCGTTAACGTCATAATTCAAAATTTCGAGTTAAAGATCGACAATCTAAAAGGTATTAGTTTACATAGCGCATATTATATTATTCGGTATTGTGTTTTTACTCCAAATTTTACATATGTTTAGAGATGGAACATGTAAAATGTATAATTTTTTTAAAACTCGTGAATTAAAACGGAATTTTCTGAATTAATTATCAAAAACTGTAAAAATGAGTATGTATCAAAGTTTGATAATGGATATCTTTGAAACACTCAATTTAATCGACAATGCATAAGATCATTTTTGAAGAGCATTCAATTTCCTACACACCTGGCATACGTGGCCCATTTTATAAACTATATTTGTTCACGAGTTACAAAATTCAGAAGCAAAAAAGAAATATGTCTGAAAATAATCAAACTTTAATCTTCAATATTTGTTAAATGGTGACATTTACGATAAAATTGTAAAAGACCTTTTTTGTAGAGCGTTCGATTTCCTACAAAAACGTATACTGAATTTTGCTAGTAAATGAATTACTAACGGAGATATGATTTGTTTTCTATTGGACTAAGGAAAAAATCGAAAGCTGTAATGCGGAGGACTTTCCTATTGAAATTAAGAGCTTATTTTTGGTGAGAATTCTCTAAAGGTGTCTAGCAACCCATTTTTCAGTATGACTATGAAAAAAAATATTCGAATTTTTTGGGCCCACCTTAGGGCACATGCAATATTACTAAAAATATAAAGAATAGGGGCCTATAGCGACCTCTTTTGGAAATCGCTTAGTGGAATTTCACGTGTTTAGATAAATTGGTAGGTGTAAGACAGCATAAAGTTCCACTTTATTTTGATACTTGTCATATTCGTCGTCGAGCCTGCGAAAGTCGCCAGATAAAGGAGTGTTAACACTGCCTTAAACAAGTATTGTACAGGGATGTTTTATGATGTATCATTAGTGGGCCAAATAAATAAAATAAGAGACATTTTAAGGGACTTTTATATCTGTTTTAGCTAATTCCACTTTTAAATATGGACATGATAACACTCCTAAAAGATTATACACCATGCACATCATTTTCTTGGGTTTGTGTTACTTTAGTGAATACGACATATATAAATGAATTTTACACATTCGAAAATATACATGCTGGGTTTATTTTATTTATTTAGCTTTATGGCTGGGCAGCTAGGCCTTTAAGCCAGATCTTAGATTATAATGTAGTTTCTTTTCTTTTTTAAGCCTATGTGTAGCACAGCTGAACTGTAGGTTATCAGCTGGTGCCATTCAATGGAGTACTTGTGACAACTCAAAAGGCCACATTTGACTATACAGTTTACATTTTTCACAAAACACGTAATTACTACTCAAAAACTATCAATATCCTACAACTATTGTTCATTTTAGAGTAATTTTACACATTTTTAGAAAATAAAACTGCACAGCACAACATCTCCTTTCAGTTCCCGCCAAAAACTCCGCATACTGGGTTTACTACATAAATACCACAGAGGTGCACCACAAATAGAGCGGCCTGACCAATTTTTTAGTGCATTAAATATGCATATTGTAGTGACGCTCCTGTATAGTTATTATAGGCTGACCACACTGCTAGAGATGAACTTTTCTTTATAACAAGTACACAAATCTGTAATCTTATTGCCAAAAAGAAAGTTAAGTTTTACCTGTGCAAGCCAATCACTTTTCTCTCCACAATAGCAGTGAGCCTCATTCTGGTCCTTGCCAGCTTCAGATGCGGTGGATGAAGTTGTAGAAGCAGTCTGAAAAGTAATATATTGTAATAACACAATAAATTTCTGACTTCTCTAAGCTGTTTTTACTATTGTAACAAAAGGAGTCTTCCTGATGGAAGTGCACTGGTCCATCAAAAATGTTGGTCCTTTTAGCCGAACTTGTAGACGGGACCCGAAAGTCGAGTGATACAAAAATGAAACTCACATCACACGGTGGCGTTAGCTCTTGTTGCTGCCTCCTCTGTTGGCCGCCTTTGAATCTGAAGAAGTCCGAACGTTTTAAAGCCCTGTTCTCTGCAGCGGCAACTCTGTACCTTTGGTCCACGCATCTTTTGCAATGCCACGAAGCACCTGAAAGTGGATAAACAACTCAAAATTATATGAAAATTTATATTAAATCTATTGATTGAATTAAAGTGAAAATGATTTTTAAATTTAATATTTCATTGTGGTGATCTAATGAATCAAAAAACAAAACAGACTTCAAAGTAAAAAGCTAAAATATTTTCTACTTTTTAGTTACTTGAATAGCTTTAGAAATAATATATTAAGCGCCTGTAGAAATTGTACTGCTGACACGTGTATACAAGTGTATGCACGTGACCTTTCGAAGAATGTAGGCGTTTGGCGCTCTTCAACAAGGGTTGCTCTTGATTTCCCTGTGATCCACACATTAGATCCTGCCTTGATGACAATAGGACCACCACAGGAGTATACTTTTAGAATTTTTTTAAATTGAGAATCGGTCCACAGTTGATAGAGAAATCGCATAACAAATATACAAAACAAAAACCTACAGACAAATTAAGAACCTCCTCCTTTTGGAAGTTGGTTAAAAATGTAAACAATAAAGCGAATTTATTACATGTTACAAACTCTACAACCAGTATATTCTAGTAACTTATATATTTCAATATATAAGTTACTAGAATATGCCCGCGACTTCATCCACGCGTGATTTAAAATTCCCGTGGGATTCTCGGGACACAAAGTACCACAGTATTGAAAAAATATATAAGCTATGTGTGTACTGAAATAAGATAATTTTTATGCACCCGAAGAACATCAAACCGCTCCCGGGATAACAACGTAGGGCAGATTTTAAGTCTAAGAATTTGTTGTCGATCAGCGGAAACAGCATTACGTGAATCCCGAACAATCAGACAAGAAATCTAAAAAATTGCATCGTGTACTCCGTCGTTTATACTTTATTCCAGTTTTTTATATAGCTTTAATGTAAAGACACGGCATGTGTAGAATTTTATAATATTATAAATTAATACAATTAGCAGTGTGTATGATTAGTCTTCTGCTCTGAAAACGTATTATTATATATAGTACACATACCATTGATCCAGGCGTCGACTGGCGGCGAGTGGCACTTGGCGTGATAGCCGCGGCCGCACATGTCGCAAGCAATGATCGCGTTGGCGTCGTGCGCGGGCGCCGGGCCCTCGCGTCGCTTGCACACCACGCACATGATGCGGCCATCGTCGGCCGGCGGCGCGCTCAGCAGCTTCAGCGTCGACACCGGCGCCCAAGCGTGCGTCCCGTCCCCGAACTTGACCAGGCATCGCGCCACGCCCGCACCCACCTCGCACGAGTCGTTGTCGTTGCTTGTGCTCAACTCAACTATTGTTCCTATATAACATCTATATCAGAAACTCAATTTTTCTATTTCAATTTTCAAGTGTTTGTTATCTTGCCGTTGCGGAGATATTCAAAGTACCATTCCATTGCGATAGTTTCAAAAATTCGTATTTTAGTAGAATACGTTTTTTTAAATTTTTTATTCACAATAACTTCTCGATATCGTTGCGGCAGAATAATAGTAGTAAAATTGGTATTACCATTAGCAGAAATGGCGTTAGACGAAAGAATACAGAAAAGCTACCCACTATTTTAAACATTTATTTAGCGAGTTTTCGTAAGTTATATTTATAAAGATTCCAGTGGCGTGCCACGAGGACTTCATTGGAATTAACAGAATACCGAAATCAGGCAAACCTGTGAATGAGACGATAGTGTCTTGCTATTTTGACGAGATAGTAATAGCAGAATTGGGCCCCTGAAAACAATATCTGATGTACCCCCAAGAACAATGGCCACATATCTTATTCCCGAGGCTATGATGCAATGTTGAAACAAAATACCAATGTATATATAGTCAGTAATTCCAATTATGCTGCTAGTGTTCCAAAACTAACCTGCGCTCTACTCTTGAATGGTAGAGTCTATGAGAGCTCACAATTAAAATAACCTTAGTTGGCTTCAAGCATGTTTGGTACATAAATACATTCCCCTTGCCTGGCGTGAAGTCGGGGTTATGGTTATCGTCATACCCAAGCAAGGTAAGAGTGATTACACTAATCCGAAGTCGTTTAGACCCCAATAAGTCTGTTGTCGTTTCTCTTTAAAACCTTGGAGAGGCTATGCGACAGGCATCTTAGGGACAACGCGTTACGCAATCTACCCTTTCACAAGCACCAACACGCTTACTGCCCTGGCAGATCTACCGAGTCTGCGCTTCATCCGGTGGTAGGTAAAGTTGAGTCTGCTCTCTAAACAAGCTGGTCTGTCTGGGCTGCTTCATAGACATAGAGGGGGCCTTTGACAAAACCAATTTCACCAGCATCAATATAGCACTCCGATGACACGGAATGGAAACCCTGCTTATCGACTGGATAATCAACATGTTAAGCAACATATTTATAAAGGTAGGGGAAGACACGAAAGGCGCCCATGTGGTTCGAGGCTGTCCTCAAGGAGGACTACTTTCCCACTTCTGTGGAACTTGGTTGTGAACAATCGCATTTCCAAACTAAGCAGTCAAAACTTTTACACAGTTGGCTACGCTGATGACATCACTATACTAAATGTAGGTAATAATGCCAGCATGGTGTGTGATAGGCTACAAGCATCCCTACGTGTAGTGGAGAAGTGGTGTAAGGAGCATGAACTTTCTGCCAACCCACAGAAAACGCAGGTTGGTCTCTTTACAAATAAGAGAGTATTAGGTAATTACAGACTACCGACCCTATTTGGAACTATACTTCAACTATCAAATGAGGTTAAATATCTTGGAATAACCCTAGACAACAAGTTAAACTGGAGCAGCCATGTTGACAACAAAGTCAACACATCTAGTGTGACCTTATGGCAATGCCTAGGATGATCGGTAAACGTTGGGGACTTCATCCCAAACTCTTTCTATGGCTCTATACAGCTGTGGTTAGACCCATGCTAACTTATGGCTCTATGGTTTGGTGGACAAGGACTAAGTTTACGACCTGCACGGCAAAACTTCAGAGACTACAAAGATAAGAGTGCTGTACTGACGGGATGCATGAGGACAACGCCCACCGTGGCCTTAGAAATAGCTATTAACATCCCTCTACTGCATCTGTTCATACAACAAGAGGCTGTAATGGCAGCCCTAAGATTAAAACACCTGGAAACTCTTAAGTTTGACAAGGTAAGACATTTGAGCATTCTCTCAGAAGCATGGTCCAACTCACCTTTGGTGGAAGCAGTCAGTGACAGAATAGAGAAAGCTTTCATCTTCGATAAAAATACAAGGTTGAACTCGTGGAAGGTAACAACAGTTTTCTTTCCCATCATGAGCTTAGCCTTTATACAGATGGGTCGAAGACTAGCTCGGGCTCAGGCACAGGAGTCTTCTCGGAAGACCTAAATATAAACATATCCGAGCCCCTGGGTAAGTTTAATACAGTATATCAAGCAGAGTGCATGGGAATCCTGCTTGCAGCTAAAGCAATCGTAGCTAGAGATGTCTATGATCACAGTATCAGGATACTCTCTGATAGCAGATCGGTAGGTACTACAAGCCCTTAGTAGCAGGGTTATTTATTCAAATTTAATATAGAATGCCACTCAGCTCTAAATGAGGTGGCAGGTAAGAACAATAGCTTGACCCTTCAATGGATCAAGGGACACAGTGGTGCCCGAGGAAATGATGCGGCAGATCAACTGGCAAGGAGAGGTTTCGAAACCCAACCTGTTGGACCGGAACCTTTCCTGCCTTTGCCGCACAGTTGGTTTAGAAATTACACAAATCAAAGGATAAGGGCATTACATCAACAACTTTGGGATAATCTGGAGGATTGCAGGCAAGCCAAGCTGGCAATGCCTCGAGTGAGCTTGCGTTTTTCCAGGAATATCCTAAAGCTCAGTCGGTCCCGGCTGAGACAAGTTATTAGTGCAGCCACTGGTCATGGCAATTTTATCAGACATCTATTCAATATAGATGTTACTGATAGCCCCCTGTGCAGAACATGCCTGGAGGCAGATGAAACAGCCGCCCACGTCCTGCTGGAATGCAGAGGTGGCCCAATACAGGGCGAAGTATCTGGACGCCCCAGGTAGCCCCAAGAAGTCTTCAGCAACATCAAGGAACTAGTGGACTTCCTGGAGGAGCTGGACTGGATGGAGTAAACCCCCATCTACCCTCGCAGGCAAAATAGGCGCTTTGTCGTCAAGTTGATCAGAACCTTTCTATATAATCATATTTAGAAATGCATGTGATCAATTAAGAGTGATAAGTTGGCATGCCTTTTATTCACCGTGGAATGGAAGCAAGGGACAGGGTGTCAAGAGTGTGAAAAACAAATATTGGACTTCCATATAATTATATTGCAAGATGTATGGATGTATTTTAATAAACTCAAGTTTTGGAGGGCAATCAAGGGCCAAAAATTAATCAAAGCACATTTGTTATCTACTACTCACTACCTTATACAGATTCTATGCAATGCTTTGACTTTGACTATATGTGTACTTTGTTACATCACCTGGCTCCATTGGTATAATGTTAGAATACATATCCCAAGAAAACCATCCTATATTATAGTGTTAAAAAGATTGTGTAAAGGATGATATGATGATTTGCAGTGAGACAGAGGATGTATGTCAGAATAGAAGAGTATGGAAGAAAAAGACATATTGTGCCGACCCCAAATAATTGGGAGAAGATGAAAGAAACAAGAGAGAGTATTAAAAAGATTATAGACAAACCTAAATAATATCTTCCATCCTTGTTTGGTACAAGCACATCATCCCCGCAGTGGAATGGGTTGGCATTATGTTTTTCAGTGTTGGTCGTGGAGTCTGGCATCGCATCCTGTGTTTCTTCCTCTTTTTTCTCATGCTTTTTGCTAGCACATGGTGCAATTGGTTTGTCAAGGTTGCTCAGGAGTGCATCGATCAGAGATAATTGTGCTTGGACCTCTTTGGAGAAAAAAAGGACTATAGTTACAAGACAGCATGAAATCATAATTTTAACATTATAACAATTCATACAATAACCAGATTTTTAGATCTGCAATAATTAAAAAATGGTGATTCAACAATAGGGAGGAACAGTCAAGTCAACTGAGATATTTTATATAAATCAGCCTCATGGGTTTTGAGTTTTTGAAAGGTATAAAAGGAGTCAATTAATACATTGCATTATTGTTTGGAAAGTAATTCAAATTAGTTCTATCCTAATATTGTAAAAGTTAGATGATAAGATGTTATTTTAACACCTGTTCTTTTATATTATGTAAAAATATTTGAATTTATTGTCATATATATCTGCATCTCTATTAAACATTTCTGCCCCATTAGATGTTTATCTGTATCTCAGGGATGCTACAAAAAACGTAAAAAACACTTTCTTATCATACATACTCTTTTTAGACTAAAAAATGAAACATATCAATGAAAAGTTATTATACATGTGTCCCACAGGGCGATACATTTCAAATATTGAATATGGAATTGGTCATATTTTTGTACAGAAATTCTTTAGATCATACATGATAATTATGCATATGCTATAAAATAATGGAAGAGATAATTAACATGATGTTAGTTTAAATACCTTTTAAGTGTTTGTTATTTTAAATAGATGGATACTCTTTGTGACTAGTAAAACTAAGTTACAACTTAAGGAAGTACTCACTTGAACATGTCAGTTCCATTATTAGTTAGCAATAAAAATAATATTAAGATAATTATTAGGATTGAATAAAATTAAAAAGTACAGAAATATAATTTATGTAATAAATAAAAATATACAGCATCATTGCTTCAAATTAGAAATATTCTAGATTTCAAATCAACTATCATAAAACTGTATTGATTTCTATGTTAAGATTTTATATTTAAAGACAAATGGAAAATCTAAAAGAATTATGTGCAATAAACTAACAGTATCTAATTGTGTAAAATATTTTTATAATAATTTAAAAAACTTTAAAGTAAGCAACAAGTGCCTTGATTTGATAAATTTATAAAAAAATTATAACATTAAGAGACCTTTTTAGTTTTGATGCAAAGGATTTAAAACTTATTGAACTTAACATTACATGACATTGATGGTGGGACTGGTCCACAAATTTAAACATACTCAGTGGGCTATGTAGTGAGTTTGATAGATGTTTCTCTTATGGATAGAATCAGAAATTAAGATATCCATAATAGGATCAAGGTAACCAACATATAACACAAAATTTGTAAATTTAAGTGGCAGTGGACTGGTCACATCTATTACAGAACCAATGGTCAATGGAGGAAAGAAACTCTGTAGTGGAGACAACATCTTAGTAACTTAGTGTGTAAGCACCCCACAGCCTATGTATCAACAACCAGTCCAAGGTCACTGGTATAGGCTGATGAGGAACACAATGGACAAGAATATATGGCACAAATTAGGGGAGGTCTACATCCAACAGTGGACACGGACTGTCTGAAAGTGATTAATTAAATAAATTCAAATGTGAGATTGAATTGTGGTATTTCATATTTTTTCTCCCTAGCAATTATCATAGCTGGTTATAATTTTTTTTGTAAGAAGTTTCCAAGACCAGCCTTCATATGCAATCTACTTCACACTGTCCATTCTTGAGCATATTCAATTGTCAGACTGTTCATGCAAAAGTTAAATGTCATTTAAAAAGTTCATTAAAGTTAAATTTCATTAAAAAGTTGAATGCCATTTATTAGCATTATATCCAGATTAAGTTTAATTTGGAGCTGTGGTCCCTATGCTACCTTTTTTCCCCTGTCCCTATGCTACTTTCAGCTAATTTCACAAAATATATATTACCTTTTTTTCCTTAAATTGTTTAATCATATTATAGATTTTTACAAAACAATGTTTATCATTTTTGGAGTTGGTTATTTAAACAGTATTTCTGTATACAAATTCAAAATGATTAGTCATTTTCCTGTTATATAAGTCAACACTAGCTTTGACATGAATGCAAATAAATCATTGCATATCTTAATAATATCAGTATTTTAACATCCCATTGTAGGACTCATTTTTAGAGGCCTACACTTGTCCAAAGTAAATTGGGAAATTTCACATATTGGTTATTTCAATGCGCAAGTTTCATTATAATGTTTTCATTCACCAGCATAACATGGTCACCATAACAATTAGATCAGACCAATTACCTATAAAGTGCATGTTCCCTAACTAGGATTTCAATCCACATCATTTTAGCCCACTTTATTTGAATGAAATTTTGGGCTACCATGACATTGTGATCTTACAACTTGAATATTCCTTCATAACCTAGATGAAATTAAAAAGTAAGCAATGACTTATAAGATTTTAAATTAATTTTATAAAAATAAATAAAACATCTAAACTACTAAAGCATATAATATGCTATTCTTATTTATGGAATGTTTCATGCATATGAAGTGGATTTTGTGCATAGTTCTCTTTTAGGGCATTTTTCTAATTATTGTTATTAAAAAAGGTAACAATGAAAATGCCTATATGTATACTACTGTATATACAGCATACAATTGTTTACTTTATCATATGAAGTATTTGTTAGCAACAGTTTCTTTTGACTATTACTACAAATATCAAGAGTGTCAGAAAAGGTTTACAACATATTCTTATATATTATAACTTTAATACAGTTAATTAACTGTATATTTGTAGTCTGACTTTCAGAATTTAAAAGTATTTCTAGTTCAGTTTTTAAACAAAATTCATTGCATTTATGAAAAAAATTATTATCATTATCAATTATTGAAGTGTGTGTAAATATTGTACATAAATATATATTTATGTACAATTTTTACACACACTTCAATTTATATTTTAAGATATAAAAACCAACTGGATATAAGCTTTATCAGCCCATTTTTGTCATTATTTCATTAGGTTAGATGCCAATTTCACATAAAACATTAAAAAAAAGTCTACATTAATTTGTATGTATTTAAGGATAAAAGATAAAGACACTGCTCAATAAACAAATATTGTTTACAAAACCAAGATTGGATATATTGCCAATAAACCATAAATCATTGAAGTTTTACATTGAACCTTTTTTCATAAAATCTGATACAACTTTAAGATCTCTTTGCTTAGGTAAACTATCATTTGCCAAGGTTAATGTCAGTCTTCAGATAGAGAAGTTTGACTAATTTCCCCAAAAATTGTGATATGCTCAAATTAGAATTCTTACCAAGAAATTGAATTCTTTATATGTATTTGGATTACGCGACAGGTACGTGTTCTAGGAAATCATGCGAGTCCAGGTTCCTATAATTGTTTGTTATGAATTAGGCAGCAATGCCTGTGAATTCTGTTAATTTTTCTGGATCTGTGGTTGAAATTAGAAAAGAAGCAGACACGTTTAGGAAACTACAAGTAGCTATCATCATACTTATTTGATTTGTGAAAAATATATAGAAATCATTTCACAAAAATAAAATGCACTCACCAGCGTTGATGTCCATTTCAATTTTAGTTTTTTAAATTAGTTCTAACACCGGTTAACCATAATAATGACTTGAATTTCATAATTTACTAAGAAATACGTAAAGCATTGGCGCTATTGCGGCCATTAAAAGTGGTCAAACGTTTCACAATTTTCCCGCGGTAATGAAATTTACTTTTAATAAATTAGTTTTAGTTTATTCGTAGTAATTTAATTCGGTTTTACACTTCCTTTCTATTTATTAAAGAACACATTTTGGCTAATTACACTACTAAAAACTTAATAATACAAATTCTAACAAATAACCTTTCTTTCGAATTTTTGCACAGACAAACACCGGTCGTAGAGTAAAAAAAAAGGTTTGGCTATAAACTATGGTTGTGGTAATAACATTGATGATGTTTTAATATTTTTCTGTTTTTTATATAATAAAATGCTCTCTGAAATATTTTTTGGCAGATAAACGTAAAAAGATAAAAATATATATGTCACCTATAACTTTACTAAGCTGCGTACACACAGAATCAATGGAGGCCAGCGAACATTAGTCGGCGCGCGGCGATCCACTACGCTAAGATCAAATGAGAAATAACTCGATATATGGCTGGTTCCTATAACTTACCGACTGTTCATTGGCCTTGCTATCGGTTAAAATTTGACTATAAGACGGCGAACGTTAAAGAACAGGCTTTCGTTGGCTCTATATGTATAAGTCTCAATATTAGTGTAAGTCTTGTAAATAAGACTGCAAGTTCAGCCAGCGATAACCACTAGTCTTTAAATCCACTTAAGGCTTGCTCTACCATCGGTTGAATTTTGATATTAGTTGTGTGAAGCTTATGTCAAATTTTAACTGATGAACGGTTGGTAAGATATAGGAACCAGGCCTTAGTTAGCAACAGGTAGGTAGCTGCAAAGTGCACAATAAGTTGTTTTTATATAGAATTACAATATGGAGTAATTTGAAGAGAGACAACATAAAATTTGGTCGTAGTTTTCATAATTTCGGAATGTAGAGATTTTATTGTCGTATCATAATCACAAAATAAGAAGCTTGATATGACAGTTCTCCTTACAACATAAATGTAGGAACTGAAACTTCCAAATCATTAACCAAGATAACCGATCCGAACCGAAATCGATTAAAAATTATACGTCATTGTAATCGATTGATTTATAATAAAACTACGTTTTAACGGTTTTAAGCGCGGTAACTTATTTGATTTTTTGTTATTCCGAAGACGTAATGTACTTGTCTAATTTGAGAATCTGCTCGTAAAACTTCAAGTTAAAATTTTGTTGCGATTCGTTTTGCCACTTATCCCTTGCCATTCGTTTTTCCACTAGTCCGTTGAAGTTTCACTTCTATGTGTCCCAGCACACATTTCGATTTTTCGCAGGCTTACTGCAAATTATGACTTGGTTAGGTTAAGTACATTTTAATGAATGCATTTATTATATAAACATATTATATCAAAAAAAAAAAAATGAATTCGACCCGGAACCAAAAAACGCATCCATAGTCTACTCTTTAATTATGCCGCCTCTCACCACGTCTAGTCTAAATTTATGCCGTTCCTCCACGTGACCGTAACGCTTTTTCGTGCTGAAAAATCCTAAGACCCCCCGTCTATATAGAAGTTTTATTTCAAAAATCATACTTATGAGGTTAATTACTGTAGGGCACAATTTTTAAAGTTCAAAGTCTTAGGTTTTCGCAAAGGAAATCTTTTTTAAGGATTTTGGGCGTTTAATTCATGAAAGGGTTGCAAAACCTAGACGTTAAGAGGCTAAACTGAAAGCCAATAATAATTAAGTTATTATTTAAGATTAGGCTCCTATAGAGTAAATAATAACCATAGACAAAATTAAAGCTAAATAATTATTTTGAACAAGTTGGCAGTAGGCTAAATAAAATTTTAACAATACTCATTGACACTTGACATTTTTGTCTTCCGTGATCAGGGCTACTGAAAAGTGACCGAAACGTCGGAATAATAAAAATCAAATAAATTACCGCGCTTAAAACCGTAAAACGTAGTTCTGTTATGTATACTAGTAGCGAAAACTTAAGAAAATAGAATTTATTATTGTTATTGGCTTTCAGTTTTGTTGATACTAACAGCGCGTTCCTTTAGTAGCTCACAACGCCTAAAATGCTCCGTCTGCCGTTCTACAAGGCGATTGCGGTCGTTATGGTCGTGGCGAAAATGTCACCAAAGACGTCATGAGTTTTCGCTCACGTAGCGCTCACAACGACCCAATGTCAAGAGGTGGGCCGATACCCGTTCTACTTGAGTTTACGATTGCGACGCCGGCAAGCAAGTGGAACGGGAAAAATCGCCATCGTGAACGTGGTCGTTGTGAGTTACTGATGGAATGCGCTGTAAGTAACGTTCTGTTGACATTCTTAAGTGTCAAATCGGGCTGCTTATTTTGCGATTATTATAATCTTTACAGTTGTCATACGTGTACGTTGTTGGAGTTTTTGGCGGGAACTGAAAGGAGATGTTGTGCTGTGCAGTTTTATTTTCTAAAAATGTGTAAAATTACTCTAAAATGGACAATAGTTGTAGGATATTGATAGTTTTTGAGTAATAATTATGTGTTTTTGTGAGATATGTGAACTGTATAGCCAAATGTGGCCTTTCGAGTTTTCACAAGAACTTCGTTGGATGGCGTCGATTGTAGCCTACAATACAATTGCACCTGGCTTAAAAGCCTAGTTCCCAAGCCATAAACATATTTTTTTATTATTATTGTACGTTGTTATGTGTATTATCTATGGTTATGGAATGTGCGAAAAAGGCGGGAACTGTTAATTGTAAAGGCGCTTTTTTTTTAAAACTTTATTTATTATTAATTAATTTCTTTATCTTTTCTCCTTAATTTTCAAATAAAAAGTTTATTTAAACTTCAGGGCATAATGCCCAAAAAGAAAAGACGTCCCATGACTGGGAATTCCAATGAATGGCCGGACGAGATCTCAGATAGTAGCAGCGTATCTGAAGAAAATGAAATCTCTGAAAAGGATAAGTTTAAACCTTATTATGTCACTGATTATACGAGTCGGTATCCCGAGGATTCACCTCTAATTGACTTTGTTGTTTTCCTGGAGTTGGCAGATCAGGGTAAACCTATAGGACCTAGAGACATGATTTCTTTAGCCAGCCACCTAAAACGATTCATTAAGGGTATTAAATACCTTCAATCAATGAATAAATACAAGATTGGAATTCATTTTGAAAAATCTAATTTAGCAAATGCTTTTCTAAACAATAAAACTTTTCTTATGGATTATAAATTTAGAGCTAGTATCCCAGCAGTCAGTACAGAAGTCTCAGGTGTTATTAGAAATGTTCCCTTGAACTTATCCAATTTAAAAATCTTTACTCTGTTGTCCAGCCACAGGAAGATAATATGTGTACGCCGTATTATGAGAAAAATTACTACGGTTTCTGGAGTTTCTTTGGAGCCTACAGGTACTGTAGTAATTACCTTTGCATCATCTGTATTGCCAGAATTTGTGGATATTCATGGTTGGCGTTTTTTATTGTTTACTTATATACCTCCAGTCAAACAATGCTTTCAATGTCTTAGATATGGTCATATGGCTAAGTTTTGCAAGAACGCCATCAGGTGCTCAATTTGCTCTGGACCACACACTTACAAAGAGTGCTCAATTTCTGCTGATAAAACAGTATGTGTACATTGTAAGGGACCACACATTAGTGTGTCTGGCAGTTGTCCAATTAAAAAGAAAATGATTATAGAAAATAGAGAGCAGGCTGAGAAAAGAAAGTTTAATGACCTCTTCAATGAGAAATCTTTTCCATCTTTACCTCCTAAGTCCAAATCTGAACAGTTTCTCTCCTTAATTAATTCTGTAGATGTAATGGACCTCATCACAAAGTGAATTGTCAAAACTATAACAGAAAATAAAACTAGTAACAAATCGATCTCATCTCAGTTTATTAAGGATGTTCTCATGGATATTTTTAAAAATACTATAAATATCTTTATGGATTGTTTAAAAGTCATACAATGGAATGCGCAGAGTTTGATAAGTATTGCTACTTGTTTACACAGCTTTTATATAGGAACCAAATACATGTTGCACTTATTTGTGAGACTTGGTTAATTCCTCATCATAATTTTTCTATCCGTGGTTAAAATATTGTATGTCTAGATTCTGGTAACAGTCACAATGGTGTTGCTATTTTAATTCAAGATTCGTTAATTTTAAAAAACTTGACACTTTCTATGATGATTCTTCACAAAATATAGCCATACAGTTAAGTTTTTGTAATAAACTTATTACTTTAGTTACTTTTTAGTCCTAAGCAATGCTCCCCTTCTTTTAGTAAAGTAAAATTAGATAATTTGTTTAACAGTCTTCCTGAACCAATGATCATTGCTGGTGACTTTAATGCATTAAATACTGCATGGGGTTGTGATTATACAGACACAAGAGGAATTGATGTTTTGCAAAGTGTTGATGATTTTGGTCTTATTATTGTTAATAATGGAGATAAAACAACTGTAGGTTCTCATAGATGGCGTCAAAATGCTCTTGATCTAACAATAGTTTCACCATCTTTATCTCTTTCCTCAGAATGGTGTGTTGGTGATGATCCTTCAGGGAGCTACCACTTCCCTGTATTTTACAATTTTTTCTTTAACAGTCTAAGATTTAATAACTCTAATACCAGTCCAAAATTTTCCTCAAATAGTCCTCTGATTAACTGGTCCGATTATACTAAACATGCCCACAATCTATTACATGATTGCAATTTTGATAATAGTGATCCCCAAAATACTTATAACACTCTTACACAACTATTTAAAGTAGCTATTCAGCAGTCCATGCCCTTACAACAACATTCCTGCAATTCTTCCAGGTCTAACAAAAACCATAGGAAACTTACTCTTCCCTGGTGGAAACACAAATGTTCTGAAGCAGTATTAAACTCAAAGTCTGCTTATGTCAAATTCAAAAATGACCCTACTGAATCTAATTATATAAATTTCAAAAGGTTACAGGCTTTTAAGAAATTAGTACTAAAAACAGAGAGAAATCTAAGCTGGAGAAGTTTTTGTGAATCCATAAACAGTCAGACTCCACTGACGTTCATTTGGAATAAAATTAGGAAATTTAATAAAACGTAAGTTTTATTAAATTTTATAAATAAGTTTTATTAAAGAAATGAACGTCAATGTAAATTCCCTATGTGAACTCCTCTTGTACTGATCTCAACTGGGCTTATGAAATTTTAAATAAGTATACTGCAGACACAGTTGAATTACCTCTGACAACATCATCTTCAGCATATGTTGCAGACCTAGACTATCTTATTAAACCTTTTTCTATTAATGAATTTAATGCTGCTTTTGACTCAAGGAAAGATACTACTTGTGGATTTGATGGTCATTCTTATAAAGTTTTGAAAAAACTCAAAATTTGCTGCAGGAATGTTGTTTTAAGCATTTTAAATCTATTATGGGACAAATCCCTTATTTCAAGTGACTGAAAGATTGACATTATCATTCCTGTTCTAAAACCTGGAAAAGAATCTGGGTTTCCTGATTCTTACAGGCCTATTACACTCACTTCATGTATGGGTAAGATTTTTGAACAGCTTTTAAAATCACATCTAGAATTTTATATAGAGAGTAATAACTTATTGCCTTCCAATCAATTCAGATTTCGACATGGTAAATCAGCAAGAGAAAGTATTACTCATCTTCATTTAGATATTTACAAGGCCTTTAGAAATAAAGAAGTTTTAATTGGCATCTTTTTTGATATTGTTGGAGCTTTTAACAATGTTAATCATCATATTCTAGCATCAGAGTTAGGATCTATTGGTATGCCTATAAAATTAATAAATTGGATTTTTAATTTCTTACATCAAAGACAAGTTTTTGTTAAAATAAATCAGAGTGGTGAGTTAATTGGGCCTAGATTGTCTCACAAGGGTGTTTGTCAGGGTGGGATTCTTAGTCCTTTGATTTTTATTTTGTATATTTATAAGCTTAATTCAATATTGAGTCCATCTGTCTCCAATCTATAGTATGCTGATGACTTAGTTATTTACATTTCAGGGAAAAATGTTAACTCTCTAGTTGTTACTTTTAATAACTGTTTAATTAAGCTTCATTCTTATTTTTCTTACTTAAATCTTGATATAAGCATAGATAAGAGCAAGGTTGTAATTTTCAATAAACATAGACCTTTTAATGTAAAATTATATTATAACCAAAATTGCTTGCCTATACATAGTAATGTTAAATTCCTTGGTGTTATTTTTTCTAAAAATCTATTTTGGACAAATTATGTGGATTCCATTGTTTGCAAAGCATCCAAAGCTTTTAATATTCTAAAAGCTATAGCTAGGACATACTGGGGTGCTGATCCAAAAATATTACTCATGCTGTATAAATCTCTTGTTCGTAGTCATTTTGAATATGCATTTTTGTGTTTTGGATCCAACAAAAGACTATGTAATAAACTTGAAGTCTTACAGAACAATAATTTGAGACTTATCACTGGTGCCATGAGGACATCTCCTATTATTTCTTTGCAAGCAGAGTGCAATATTCTCCCTTTATCTCTATGATTTCAATATCTTAAGTATTGTTTTATAATCAAGATATTTTCTTTAATGGGCCATCCTTTATTTAAAAAAATTCTTCATTATTATAATTGCTTCTCTCCTTTGAATGATTCTAGTCCCTTTATTCTTCAAGATTTCTCTGAAATAATACAGTTTGGTCAGAATTATAATATACATAGAGCAAATGCTATCTGGCCTTGCTAAAGTGGCTCATATGAAAGTAAATTTTCCAAATAAATGTCGTAATTCAGAATCATTTAAAATGTAAAGAAGAAGTACTTGAACAGATTAATCAATATAGCAATTACACATCCATATATACGGATGGATCGAAGAAAGGAAACAATGTATCTTGTGCTTTTTACATACCTCATATGAAAATTGGACATGGAATTAAGCTACCAGCGGCTATTACTATTTTTACAGCCGAATGTTTAGCAGTTCTATTTGCACTCCAGTATGTACAACAACATAAAGAAATTTCTTCACATTGGTTGATTATCTCGGACTCCATGAGCGATTTATCGGCGATTAACAACAGTAAATTGAGCACTAGTGTTAATTATATTATTTATGTAATCAGAAGAACATGGTTGAACCTTTTAGAAAATAATATTAAAACTATATTTATGTGGACTCCTTCTCACATTGGTGTACAAGTAAATGGGCAAGCGGATTTCATAGCCAGGGCCATTGTAAACAGTAATACAGATGTCATTGTTAACAATAACAACAAGAACGTTTCTGATGGTATTGCCATCCCTTACACAGATTTTATAACATTTTGAAGACCAAAATGAATGAAAATTGGGAAAGCGTTAAAATAGATCAAATCAATAATGGAAAAGGATTGTGGCATTCTCACATTATTAATTCTACTAAGCCAATTTCTCCATGGTTTTCGAAGTCTAATGTATACTTGGGACGTAAGTTCTATACAACTGTCTGCAGGCTAAGAATTGGACATGGTAAAGTCAATGCGTTTTTGGCTAGAACGAAAATTGTTTCATCATCCACTCGTAATTATTGTAATGCAGAAGATCAGACAATTAATCATATCTTTTTTAATTGTATTTATATCTCAATGGCTAGACTTGTGATGATCGATTCTCTCCTCAAGATTTATAACAACCCTGGAGAGTTTCCGCGCTCCTCCCAGGTGTTACTAAGAAACCCGGATACGTATAAAATTCTATATAAATTTTTGACTATGGATTGGATTTGTAAAAACGGAAATGGACACAGAGTACAATACATTATAATAGAAAAGATATGGATAATAACACATTTGACATGGCTTAGGCCTTTTATGATCATGACTTCTTTAACGAATACAACTGATAAGGCTGTATGGACTACGTCCTTTGCCTGCCTTTGTGGCAAATTTGAAAAACAACAACAACATATCTATGGTTATTGTAATCAGCTGTCAAACGTTTACAATGACAAAAAAATAGTATAATAAACATTATTATTGCAAAATAAATAATAGTAGTGTTTGTAAAATATAGAAATGTTACTTTTGAAATTGAGATTTGGATGTTTCTATTGAAATAATTAAACTTGCTTTTCGAGTGTTCATAATTGTAGTTTAAAATGGGTAACTCTGGATTGAAACAGCATTATGATACAGCGTCAAAGACTGGAGTTTTACAGCTTGCGGATTGTAAATTTAAAGAAATACCAATCGAGGTTTTCAATTTGAGTGATAAATTACGCAATCTGGATTTATCAAAAAATAAAATATCGGTTTTACCAGATGACATTTGTAAACTTAAAACCTTGAAGCAATTGAATTTGGAGACCAATAAATTGGAAGTACTGCCAAATTCATTGGTAAATGTGAAGAAATTGGAAATGTTGAATGTTTCAAACAACATGATTTCATTACTTCCTCAGTATTTTGCCAATTTAAGCAATTTAAAGCAGGTTTATTTAAATAATAATAAATTTAATATATTTCCTAAACAATTATTGGGACTTCATAACCTAGAAGTGGTGGAGTTGTCTAATAACAAAATCACTGAGATACCTTGCGGAATGGCTGACTTTTATGCTGCAGAATTGAATTTAAGCCAAAATGAAATATCTGCAATTGGAGAAGATATGCATCAAGCACCAAGACTGAAAATTTTGAGATTAGAAGAGAACTGTTTAGGCTTAGATGCGATCAGACCAAGCTTACTCCGAGATTCAAAAATTCACACATTAAATTTAGACGGGAATCTGTTTGAATCAAAACAGTTAGTCTCTGTGGAAGGTTATAATGAATATACAGAGAGATACACTGCTATGAAGAAAAAAATGTTTTGATGTTTTAATTTTTGCTTTCTAATTATGATGGTGACTGCTTGCTCTTTTACACAAATAGTATAAGTTAAAAATTTAATATTTATTAACCAAGCATTAAATTGATGGAACACCAAATATATCTATATGATAATTTATTAAAATAATATTTTTATTATTCCCAGAATGTTGTCTATGATACAAATTGGCTTATTTAAATGTAGGGCAGGTTAATTGATAATCATTCACTACTTACCATTCCAAAAAAGTATAATTTGTTGTTAACTTAAATTATTTTTAGGAAAAGTGCTTATTCAATAGTTTTTAAGTCACACTATTTTATGTTGTAATTTAAAAAATGTGTATATAAATGCCTTAAATTTCAATGAAAAAATATTTTAATTATATACAAAATGTTGTTACAATTTTTCTGTTTCTTTTCTTTAAGGACTTACTTTTATTTTTTTTCATTTTAATGTTTCCTTGATAAAAATGCTATAATGCATATTATACATGATTTAAGACTATGTATGACATATACTGCTATTATTCTTCTGCCATAGTCTGTCTATATTATAATAAATCTGTAGCGGATGTAGAGTTTGTATAATGAATTTATGATTACGAAAGAGAGACTAGTTTGGACCAACTGATTTCGAAAATGCAATTTATGTCTGTCTGGGTGAATCCCACGTGCATTATTGGCCGTATCCAGGTTTTTTTATTCTACTTCTTAAGAACTTTACTGTTTCAAGTGCCTTGTTGATAACAAAAATGAGCATTAATCAATCAGTAATATTGTAGCCAAAATGATGATCTAGGGCAATTATCCTTGTTGGCGGGCGATTGACCCACGCGCATCATTGGTCGCAACCAGGTTTTTTAAAACTAGTGCCAAATCATTAATGTTTGACTAAAGTTAACTCATTAGCGCGCATTATTGTTATCACAAAGCAGTTGAAACAGAAAGATTCTTAAAAAGCTATAATATTTTTAAAGAAATCCTGGTTGCAACGAATGACGCGCACATGCGGAAAATCACCCTCTAGCAGGAGTCTTCAGGAGTTTAAACAACACGTACTAGGAGACACTAATGTGCTCAGGATATTTGGCAGGCTGTCTGTTAGCGTATTACGGGAAAACTACTGAACAGATTGAAATAAAACCTAACGCAACTAGTTTATATCCCGGGTCAATACTTCGATACATTTTATTTCGATACATGACATTGTTTTCGTGGGATACAGCCGAAAAGATCGCGGCGCGGTTAGATTTTTTAGTGTTGCGGTTGCAATTTACCAATATGTATATCGACGTCATGGCAACGCGAACAAAGTTTCGCTGGCATTGCTAAAAAAGGGGTGCGACACACAAGACATGTTACAATAAATTCTAATATTATTACATACTAGGATTTTCTCGCGAATTTGTGCACGTTGGACGGGTAGCAAAGGTCGCAGTTCGAGTTGCCAGATGTCCGGTTTTAAAGCAAATTCGTTATTATCTAGCGAGCTTGACAGAATATTCAAACGTTTCGTTCGACGCGCCACAATCCCGAATTGTGCGTTTTAATATTATTGCTTGTTGCACTATACCCAAAGATGTCATCTCAAGCAATAAAACTTTATTAAAAGCAGTGGCATCGAGTACTAAATATATGAAAAAGTAGATTGGCGCTTAATTTAGCATTAGATGCAAAAGTTAGTTTTCAGTTTTATGTGTTAATAAAACAAATTAAAAACTTGTCCGGTTTTTTCGAACACGTCTGGTAACCCTAGTCACAGTTGATTTACCAATATTTCTAGCAGGACAATGGTTTATTTACAATACATAAATCTTGGATATTACCGTAGGACTAGGGATAAGTAATGCTACTAAAGACATACGCAACTACAACTGTTCTATATAAAGTTTTTTAAGAGATTTATTAAGCAAGTTATAAAATCATTTAGCAACTTGAGAAAGCTCCTTTGAAATTGGTCAAATCTAAATCCCGTGGGATCAAGTGGAAATCGTATCTGAATAAGCCAATTTTTATGTACCCTGATCACTTTAAACCACCTCCAGGAAAAATCCCACAGTATTTCCAGGATCTAAGTAAAGTACCGCAGATTTTAAATCCGGGAATTTCCTACCGATTACTGAAAACCGCATCGAAATCGGCTTAGTAGTTTGTACGTGAATCCCGAACAAAGACAAACACAAAAATCTAAATAAAAGACTGTCCTTTAATAATTATATAATATTATAGATGGATAAAAGAACAGGCGTTAAAATAACACCTTATAACAACAATTAAACAATAAATTATAACACCACACAGTCACAAACACACAACTAACAACAAAACTCATACACATACTCACGTCAACACGCACTACCACCGCATTGCATTACACACACACTTTACAAAGAAACCAAGACACACAAAGAGCCTAAAAATTAATAACCTAGGCACAGAAAGGAAAAATAACACAAATGGCACTAGTTAAGATATATATAGGTATAGACATAAGGCATACACTGCACATGCACTTCCTCACAATACCAGCTTGTAACAGATACACTCTACATTAGTATAAGTTTAGTATTAAAATTAGAAAAAAAATAATATTATATGTTATTCTTAAGGTACACTACAACATAAATATCACTAAATTAATGTCACACACAGTAACAAAAATAAACAATAAGCGTGTATGAACTCTAAAAACTTTCATAGAAATTAAGTTGTAAAAAAGGGAACGGAACTCGAGTCCGTAGAGTAGTTAAAAAAAAACAACTTTTAAAATATGAAAAAAAGAAAACATTTTAATTACTTTTTAAATAATAATTAATTAATGCGCCATTTGACTCCATTTACTTGCTTACTTCTGACGTTATAAGTAAATATTCTGTTTTTTGGCATCAGTCAAATACCTACAATTTGACAGGTTCGGGGAATTCACAAATCGTGCGGAGCCGTGAAGATGTAACAACTGACGCTACTTAGAAAGCATTGATAAATGGGATACATGGTCCAGTCAATTTGCACATTAGTATTATTTTAATACAGACTAGAATGCTTGACTATTTTATAGTATTCAGTCACAAGTACGTTAATAGCTATTCTAATACTAAACTAAATTATAAACGGTAGGTATAAATGTAAACAAGCTCTTAATTTAGCTAATTCTAAAGTGTGTCTGTCTGCAAAGCAAACAGTAACTAGATACGAGTACCTGCAGATGTCGTAACTTTACCTCTATATATTCTTCCAGGAAGTTACCTACGTGCTGCGCCCAAGGATTTTTAGGGATGATCTGTTTCATTAGATTATATTATTAATTGTCCTGTAGTGTAGAACAAGGCTCTTTTTTTTGTTATATAGGTTCGCGTTTGACCGATATTGCGCCTAATGTCTTCTCTTAGAAGATGGAGCACGCCTACCTAGAAGATACTCTTTCACGCGAGACTTGAAGACACCTATATTCTATGTTTCAGGAAAAACAGACGTCGCGCGATGGTAAAGAGTTACATTTTTTAGCGGTACGTATGATAAAAGTGGAAGCATAGCGCTTCGTCCGCTTTGTTGATATCTCCACCATGTATCGGTGGCGTGAGGTCGTACGTCAGCTTGTCTTGGTGAAAAGGTGAGGGAAAAATTAATTCGTGCAATTCCGTGGAACACTGAAGTTGTTTCTCTATAATACCGACAAACTAGCGACTGCGTTGATGATCTAGGCTCTGAAGCCTGTCATCGAATAGCCGGTTATTGCCTATCAACTTCCTAACTCTTTTCTCAATGGACTCGAATATCTCGAGCTGGTATTTGGCTGAGCTATCCCAAAAAATAAAGAACAAAATTAAAAGAAAAAATAATTGGAAATTGGAGACGAACAAAGAACCTACCCAGGTTCCTATTTCTCCTATTTTTTTTATTCGTGAAATGTAGCTAATAGTGTAAAGATAGATAGGGAAGAAGAGTCAAAGTTTACGCGCAAGAAGTCGTGGGGAAAAGTTATATTCGCAATTATTCTAACCGGTAAAAGGGACAGGTTCTAGAAATTACGTTGTGAGGTCTGATATGTATGCCGATGGTTTACAATGAGAGACGTTAGTATGTGACGATGTGGAGAAGGAAATGGAGGAAAGCGAACCTTGGGCTCCGAAACGCGTATTCCAACATGATGAAAGGATTGTGGTATGAAAATCAGTATCTATGTAAAATCATGAAGAGAAGACAAACAATATAATAAAGCTTGGATAAGCTTTCGAAATTATTATCGATATTATTGCAATGGCGTAGGTACGAATTTAGCGTACATATTGACAGTGGACGCTTATCGTAGATTTACGATGACGAGGTTTTTGTATTGGGTAGTGTGTGCGACAAAGTGACTCGTTGTCATGAACACATCATCCACTTTTCCAGTGTTATTGTGGCGCGGTTTGGTGGAGGTCGTGTGATTGTGGCTTCGCTTTTATATTATACTTTACTATCCGTCCGACTGCCTTAGAATAATTTAAGGCGAGTCGACTACCGAATTCCCTTTTGTTAAACACACTAATGTGCCTGCAGTTGTAGTCTAGGGCAGTTTTATTCTTATAGTAAAGTAAAAGTGGATTTACTCGAAAATAAGGATAGGAAGAATATCATATAAATATAAATTTTATTTATTAATCTTCGACACAAATAAATCGGTAAGTAAAAATGATTAAAATAATCCATTTTCGATAGTTAATTTTTCAAAATAATATAATATTATTTCTTTCTTCGAAACATGTTTTAGAATTATAATTAAGCAATGATAATGTAAGGGAAATATAGAGATATATTAAACGTTTTTAAACTAACATTATTAATAACACTAACGTAAAGTTTTCTTTTTTGGTTTAAGTGACATAGATTATGTATTAATAAATACACAACTTCACTTACTACTTCACTCACTTTTCGACTAAGGTTACTGGGTGTCACCCTAATATAAAGGAAGAGTTTTTAGGCAATAAACATAAATATTCGGGTCTTTACAACTAAACCGGAGAAGTGAGGAGTGTAGTAGGTCTGAGGATTTATATTGGTTTATACTTTATACCGAAATGGAGAGAGGTATTTATAACGAGAAGTGTGATAATGTTATCTCATTACTGGTTTGCGATATAGAGCGGATATATTATGAGAATGTAGAAAAATATTTTTATTTTTAACTGGAAATTATTTATTTTGGAACAAATAGATTATAATTATAAGCTACAATATCAAACTAATTCTAACCTAAAAAATATAATTAAATATTAAAAATAAACTAACTTATAAATACAGATGAAATGATTATGATTAAATATGTAACAAATCGCTGCCATATGGGAGCGTGCTCAGAAGGCTGACTGCATTGCCGCGCTGTATGACGATACATATTCGTTGGGCGAAAAATGCGCCAGCCTTCTGATCACGGGTGGCATCAGAGTTTCTTGCAAATTTCTTTGCAGAAACACTTTGACGAATAACCCCACGGACCTAAATTTTCGACTCCAAACGGCACAAATGTGTAAGCCCTTACTAGTTTTCATATTTGTGCCGTTTGAGAGCTTCAGCTTTTGAAGCAGCGTTGCCAGCCCCTAACTCAAGCCATTGGAAGATGTGACGGCGCCAGAGTGTCGACACATGTCGCGTCCCAAACTAACGGTCGTCCCATCTTTCAAGGAATAAGTGACATACCACCCGGCCTCTTGCCATCGTCGCGTACTAAGCCATTCGGTTCTAATACGGCCGGTACGCCGACGCTGACAAGAGCCCGGCAGATGATATCATTGAGGTTGACATGGCGAGACCTTCGACACCATGTAAACATGGTAATCCGTGGTGTTCATACGAGTCCACGATAATCCTACAATGGCAGCGATGGGGTATACGACATATAGCCCCCAAGCGAGGACTCGCAGCTAACCGAAAAGTGGAATTATCTAAGATAGTATTGGTATGATATAATTTTTAACTTAAAATTAAAATACCTACAAAAGGAATATTTGTAAAGTTTGTCAAACATATTAGCCCACCAATAATAGATTTGTAGACGGATACACAAGACGTAAAAGTGTGCCAGATATCATATCAGTAGCCATAATGATTCTGTGAAAGACAGAAAGACGCTAAATAAGACTATAAGGTTCATTTTTAAGTTTAGGTCCCGGAACACTGAAATCAGCATGATGACGATTTAGGATGGGAGTGAGTTGCAGTTCTGAACTTATGTTTGTGGTCTTAGACATTAAAATGTGATTTGCATAAATGACGTGTAGTGTTTGTGTGCAGCCGGCTTTATACGTTACCATTATGTTGTAGTTTTGTATGTATCTAATTGTGTGTAATAAAGAACAAAGAATACAAAACCTCTCTACGTATTTACGCAACAATTAATTTATTTGCCCTTAAAAATGGTGCATAATATTTAAGATGACCGTTATAATTATAATACTCTATAATATATCATGCTGTGGTCCAAAGGACCGGAGTAGTAACTATAAATGTTAAATCTTAGGTAAGTATTTTTAGATATATAATAAAAATTAAATAATGAATCTGCAGCCAAATTTAAGTGATGGTACTGTAAGAACTAGCTAATCATTACGTAATATACAAGTTCAATAAAGCGAGCAATTATTTTTATTATAGTCGCTGATAGCCGAAGCGCGTAAAAAAATATTACATAGGTACTTTTAGTGTTTTAAAATATTGTATTAAGATTTTTAGTTAAATTTCTAATTTAACAAATTTTAAAGTTGACTTATTTTTATATTATGTTTTTTATTTATGCCTTATTTATGGACTTGGGAATACATAAATTATGATGGAATTTGGTGTTTGTATATTTTGAAAACGACAACAACATTGGTATAGTTTCCGTGTGACAACTACATATTTTACGTGAGCTAAGCTGGGCTATAAACGAAATAAAATGTTAACAAGACACATTAAGTAGTTTTTGAAGATATAGGGTATTTTCAATTAAATGCAATATTAATTTATGGTTTCGTAGTGAAACAACGAAAATTGAAGACATTTGTCACCTCTGCGGAATCTGCTATCGTGCGCGGCCTGACGTTGACGTGACGTGACGATGTGACTTTGGATATCTTACCTACCATGTGCAGAATGAGTGTTAAAATTTGGGTTTATAAAGATTAAATGTTATATATAACAGGTGTTGCGTGTTATAATAATGAAGTTGTATATTCGCAAATTTTAACAAATATTCTAAATATTCGTTAAAATTTGCGAATTTATTTCTTGTTTTTAATAATATTTACAAACATTTAGGATGTACATATATAAATTATAATATTTGATTGTTATTTTTTTTATTTTTTTTATATCAGGAGTTCAGCAGACAGGCAGATGGCCCACTTGATGGAAAGTGGTTACCGTCGCCTATGGACATTTGCAACACCGAAGGTGCTACAAATGCGCTGTTGCTCTCTTAAAGGCGACTGGAACCTGGTCACTGATGCCGGAACACAACACAAGGTTGTTATGGCGGCATACTCTAGACCAGGGGTGGTCGCCATTCAGTCGAGCAAATACCCTACCACCTGGCTGTGGGTTGTTTAGTCGCCTCTTACGACAGGCCGCCCGGCCGCAGGAAGTTGTATTCTTTCTCCGTTCCTGCACGGATAAAAATAATTTATTTATATGACGATCATCTCAGTCGTTGTCTAAATTAATAAAATATTTTGATATAATACATTATTATAATATTTAAATCGTTTGTCGTCCCCTAATGTTCTTCGGGACCTGGATGGTATTTTTAATAATATAGCTATAGTTACATATCTCTTATAACGATCCCTTATAGTTTGTCTTACACCTATTTTAATATTCAGGTATGTTGTCATTTTACTTATCGCTCACAGATGCACCTAATATATTATTTTAATACGCACGTTTACTTATTATAATGTATTAAGTCATTGTTACATAATTTATTAGTATCTACTTTTTAACCAAAAAGTCCTTCAAATGATGCGGAAAATCTCCAACCGACATCAGTTTCTTTCCATAGTGCCATGGCCTTGATATGTTGCATTTCCTACTGGGTGACGTAACCTGTTTTTCAAATATTTTATCTATTTTGATAGCCTTTATTGACCACTGATCATGCAGTTGATCTTCGGATTTCGAACTTTACCTAAGATAAATTAATTAAGTGCACGTTTTGCATTTAAGTAGGTATACAATTAATCACTGCTGGTATATTATGCTCAGTACATGATTGTTTGATTACGGAGCGTAGGGTATCGCTATCGCTTGTGCAGTCACGTGGAAATTTAATGTAGGTGAGTGTCTGTTATGAAATGAAGTAAGTACATAAGATACGTACTTACATTGAATCGAAATTTATAGGGAAAAGGCACATTTTATGTTAATTCATTAATATACTTATATAAATGTATATAGATGATTATATTGTTTTTTAAACCAGATCAGTTAACTTATTTGCTATTGATTCATTTGCCTTATCATTATTAGTAGAAATTTGAAATCATTTGTCCATAGCTTATGTCAAATTCTAACCGGCCATTAATAAATACTTTAATGGTCGGTTCCTACATCTTAACTCTTCATTCAATTTAGTTATAATAGGTTGAATTTTGCCATTAATTATTTGGAGCTTATGTCAAATTTTAACCGATAGTAGGGTAAATGAACGGTTGATGAGATGTATGATCCGGCCATAATAATTTGAAAGATTTGGACTGCCAAATAATCTATTTCAAATAATAAAACACAGTGGAATCTTAAGTAATAACGTTTCAGATTTACGTTTTTACTTAATTTTAAACCTTTAAATTTCTTTTTAAAAAGCTTTCTGATATATGTTGTTATTATTATTATTATTCTTTACTAGAGGTTTCTCCGCGGCTACGCCGCGTGAAATACACTACGTATGTTATGTTATGCTCTATGTTGTGTACATAACATTTTAATTAGGCGTTTTATATATATAAACCTTCAATACTTTAGTTTTTCGTTGAATTCACTACAATTACAAAGAAACTAAGTCAATATAGTATAGACAACTGCACAGCAAAACAAAGTCACAGCCTTAGATCAAATAAATTTTATACTTCAATGGTCACATCCAACCTGATTTGAATTACCTAATACGTAATAAATGACATGTGGGCAATCTGACAATGTATTTGTTATTGAATTACGGCGATGGTTGTCTACATCGCAATTGGAGCGCCATTCTATTTAACTAATCTATCTATTTTATCGATACCACATGATTTATCGGGATAAAAAGTATCCTAAGTGTTGATTCAGGATATAAGCCAGCTCTGTGTCAAGTTTCATTCATATACGTTCAGTGGTTTTCAAAAAGGATGCGATCGCAGCGTCTACTTTTTCGATACTGTTATCTATCCCGCGGAAACGACGCCATTTATTGGGATAAAAAGAATTCTAACTTACGCCCCGAGATATGAGCTAGCTCTGTGTAGAGTTTCATTTAAATCCGTTCAGTAGTTTTGACCTGATGCTCTAACAGACAGACAAAGATTATAAAAATTGCATTTTTGGAATCTACTGGTCCGAATTAGCCTCCCTGATTTTTTTCACATTTTTAAACACACAAACTTGAACCGTTAACAGATTTATTTTAGTATATATAGATTGTACACAAGAAATTACATACAAAACTATAAAATAGTGGTGATGTACATAGGCGATTAACCCTATAAGATATTTCTTCCAGCAAACCTGAGTCTGGCGAGAAAGGGAAAAATTAAGGGTTGTGTACACTACAATATTTTTATGATTTAACTATGTAAATGTAATATAAACATATTAAAAAAAAACAAACAACAGAATTAGAATATTTTAATTTATGTTACCGGCAATTTGATTAATAGGGCATTATTAATATGGCCCGATCATTATGAATAATGACCAAGAGCGTCGGTTAATTTGGTAAATTAATTACACTGGCTGGCCCATATTAATGCCCGACGGCACGTGGTCGATATAAAAATCATGGTTTGAGAATCTTGGATTTATCACTTGGACCGGGCCGTATGAATATTTCCCGCCTTCTGACTGGACAATGTTATAAATTCGGTTACCTTTCCATAAGAATTATGTAAGTTTAATTCATTTAAGGGTGGGATATAGCTATATGGCACTTTTATTTATTACGAACTGATCCGATTTTTTTAACATCGGTTAGAAGGCTAAGGCGTTCGTGGTTTTTTTTATAACAACCCAAAATTCTCTTCGTATTTCAAATAATAAATAAAAGTGCTATATAACTATACCCTAACCTCATTTAATAAACAAAAAACTACAGTTCATCTGTGTTTTATTATGTTGCCCAACATAAGGTTGTCATTATTCATACTGACCGGGAAAAGTAATTACTAATCATGCAGTTCTATTTATATTGCCCACTTGATACGGGCATTATGTATACAGACCGGTCATTATTCATAATGGCCGGATTTATCAAATTGCCCGTAACATATATACTATAGAAAATACATACATATGTGTATTGTTACGAGTTGTAGGACTTGAATTAAAATGCCGTTGGAATTATTATAGAATTTATAAGAACTATACAAACACGTATAAGACAGGTACTGCAACGCAGAGGCTCCGGGTTCGATTCCTGGTATAGTAAATTTCGGAAACGTATTTTCTCCGTTATTTACTATGGTCTGGGTGTCTGGGATCGGTCTCAGAGTGGTACGTTGTATATTATCCATAACACAAGCGTAACCTGCTTAATTTGGGGATATACAATATGTGTGTTTATCTGCCAATTATCATTATTAATAATATAACTGAACACAACCAATCCAAACGTAATGCACGAGATCGTAATTCCATGAAATGCACAAAGCCCGTCACTAAATAGATTACCGAATGTGGTATACACACGTCTTGCTTATCTCGTGGTTATCGCTAGACTGCCTCACCCCTCCGTTGGGGCATTGCTTTATCCTGTACAAATACAATATGTCTGCTCGACCGCGTGGACTGAATTTTCCAAGAATCACACCTGGCTAATGACAACCATAAAGATTACACATACACAATCGGCTGTTTTTTCCAATCACAAATTTTAAACACAAAGTAAACAAAAGAAGACAGTCATAAAAGAGCTTCAATCTTATCAGCTCAAACGCCGGCGGGTAATGAATGTGCTTTATTTACAAATATGCAGGTGGCCCAAATTCTAACAGTATTAATGAGTAAATAAATGGTAAATTATTTTATAGTTCATAATTGCTATCATATTACCGTTTATTAACAATTATAGTAATATTTGGCTGCTTATTTGACTGTAGAACTATGAACATTATAATAAAATATATATGAGTAAATATTAAAAACGAATGCGGTGAATATACTTTTAACTTACTTTAAATATTTGTATTGTTTTGTAATTTAGTTTATTTAATTATAATTTACGGACAATCTAATATTGCTTTTAATTACACCGACATACAAAAAAGTTGTCGTACATTTGGCCAGACCCACCTACCTACAAACATGTATTCCGACGCGCTGAATCTGTATCAGAGTCTGGATGGAATGGGTAAAAATTGTGAAAAACTGCAGGAGTGGAGATGAGTTTTTGAAAAACTAATAAATTAAAAACTGTAAACGAAAAATATTATTTCCGTTTCAATACGCTGAATAGGAGTTCGAAGTTTATTTAGGCCGGAATTTTGAGTAAGTTGCGAAAAACCGATAAAGGAAGTTAAAAATTGCAGTTATGGGAACAAATCTTTCATAGACCTGAATGGAGTATGTTTTTTATTTAATTCGATACGCTGAATCCAAATCCGATAATCCTTTGGCTCGTAAACCTAAATAACATTAATAATAATATAAATAATTAATAAGAAATTAACAATTTACTTGAAATTTTGAGGTTGCACGAGCCAAAAGGATTCGTATTCAGCGCGTCGAAATACATCCCTATTAATATTATTAATGCGAAAGTAACTCTTATCTGTCTGTCTGTTACGCTTTCACGGAAAAATTACTGAACCGATTTGGCTGAAACTCAGTATATATATATTTTTGATGCCGAGGATAGGATACTTTTTATCCCAAAAAATGGGATAATTTCCGGGATAAAAATATATTTGTCTCTCTGTTTGTTATACTTTTACGGAATTTTTTTGGACCGATTTGGCTGAAATTCGATATATCTGTAATTTTAATACCGAGGGTGGACAAGGGATGCTTTTCATCCCGGGTAATGGGATTTATGTAAAGGTTATCCCAGACAGTAGGATAGGTTTTGTTTTTTTGTGATTTGCCATTTTCGTCATTTTAGTAGATTTGGTAGTTGTGGTATTTTTGGTCGTTTATGTAGTTTACAGATAGATAGATGGCGGATAGATAAATAAAATTAGAACGGGTTGAAATAGAGGATGAAAGTTTGTATAGGAGCCCAATCATTCTCAAGTTTATAGATATAAAAATTGATAATCTATAAAAAAATGCGATTGTAACTCGATCTGTCTGTCTGAGTACCTAAAATGGACATAGACACTTTTTATCGCGGGAGACGGATACAAAATAAAGTAAGTCTTTCGGGGTCAAATAGCACCAACTTAAAAAATTAATACAATGTAACCTGTATTAACGCCTGCTCTTTAAACAAGAGGCACGCACTATAGCTCGACCCGCGGCGCAGCCACGGAGGAAACTCTAGTTCTTAATAAAGCTTTGTTATTCCTGATCCAATGATGAAAAAACCTGGACTTTTGTACCGCTTGCATTCGTGCGTAGTATACTTTCAAAATATATCCTTTAAAAGAAATTTGTTTAATAAGAGATAGGCACGAGAGATTGCCCCGCGGCGCAGCGGCGGGGTTAACTCTGGTGTAAGTATATGGTAGGTGGATCTGTTCAAATGTAAAGACAACTTTATAAATTTTTTGCCGGTTTTATAAATATTAGACATGGTTTGTAATTAATTCGTATAAACGAAAAATTAAATATATTAAGTAAATTTGCACGCTAATATGGTAAAAAAGTGTTTTTGCAAATTTGACTTTTGTGCGATTTTTCCTCTAAATTTTTTTGCTTTCATGCTTCTTCATAGTTTTGTGAATGTTAATAATAACGACTTTTGTGTATACCTAGTCTTGCCATAAATATTGTAACAAAGAAAAAAAAATTCTATTGCAAATAACATTTATAAGTTTTACAGTGTGTTAGTTTTTTAATACATAAATATAAAACAATTTAAAATATAAAAAGCTTATTCGAAGTGGTCTCCATTGGCTACAATACAGTCCTTTAAACATTGAGGACAGTTATCAATAGAAGCACGCACGGGAAAATTCTTCACTGGCAATCGTATGGATTGTTTTAGGGATTCCAAATTATCATGGCGTTTAGAGTAAGCCGTACTCTCTAAAACTGACCATAAATCATAATCCAGATGAAGATGAAGATCGGGACTAGACGACGGCCAGTCTTCAGTTCTGATGGAGGCCGAAACGTTCGTTTCTAACCAAGACTGCGGGGACCGAGCTTTAGGACCCGGCGCCGAGTCTTGCTGGAAGGAACCATTCTTGGTTATTGAGCATGGTGTTGTTAAGGGGCTTAACTACCTTCTCAAGAATGGTATCTTGATACACTTGTGCCGATGTTCTGATACCTTTTTAACAAAAATATGGTTCAGTCACTCCTTCATAGCTAACACCCCACCAAACCATCACTGAAGACGGATAATGCCCACGTTGCACTCTGTCGACTAATTGAGAAGCTTCCTTAGAACTTTGAGAAATACGGTCATTTTATTTGTTAAAATGTTGCTTAATTGTAAAAAATTTCTCATCCGTAAACAACATTTTTCTGTGACCTCCCTTTGCGTACCGCTTCAGTAGTTGTTTTGATTTTACCACCCCATTCTTTTTTAAATTATGAGTTAAGAAATGACCAGTGCGTCTCTTATAGGCTGCAAGTTCTAAATCATCTTTTAAAATACGCGACTTGGATCCAGGTTATATCTTCATCCCCCGAGATAAAATCTTTTGCTTTCGGACAGAATTTCTTCGAATTCTTTCCCTTACTGCTTTGACCACCTTTTTCGTACGAACACTATGTGGACGGCCAGATCTTTTTCTGCCACAAGCAGAAGAGGTCTCATTGTACCTATTAATAGCCCGGTACACAAACATTTGACTAATACCAAGCATATGGAGAGTTTTAAAAATTGCATTTGGCTCCATACCTACTTTGTGTAATGCAATCACAGCGACTCGGTTCTCTTTATCGCCCCACTCCATTTTAATATCACAAAATGTTGTACAATGTATAGGCGCCAAAACGAGAAAACACAATGAACAATTATGTAAAAATGACAGATTCCAAATTCAAATGTAATATTTTGTTTCTTTTTAATTGTAACAGTATTTATGGCCAGACTAAGTATTATAGTATTAATGTACGTTTGATAACTATAGTACTATTTATTACTATTTATCCTGAAAAACAGAATAGTTACTGCGGGCGGCGGTCGGATACGGATTCGGTGTTTCCAAAAGCTAAACTGAATGAATATACTTTTAGAAAATTTAAATTAAATAAGTAATTTCAAGGGGTAATATGAGATAGGTACGTTTTAACAACGAAAATAGGTCAATGGCTGCAGAATACGGTACTTCAATTTAAGAGAGCAACGCCGCGTTGAAAGCTCTAGTTTTTGAGAAACGTAGAACGATTGAAATCGGGCTAGCCCTTGCTATAAGGTCAGCAAGTTCGTATTTGACACTCCTGTCGTCCGGGGGCGACGGGGAACGCATGATAGCAAAGATGAAAATAAATGTGAAACATTTTTAAATGACGTTATTTAAGTTTATTTGTATATACTTACATATTTATAAGTACCCCATAATGAGTATGTAATTAGTTTCTATTAGCCATGGAGTGGGGTACTCGCCACTTGAAGTACAGATTTCTGCATAGATCTACCATGGACATAAGCCTCACACAACATGTATTAATTTATTACTCGTAAATTGTATTGTGAGGAAATAAATAATCTCTATTTTTTTCTATTCTCTTGCTTAGCGTCCTTGCTGTTTTTATTCTCATCGCTGTCATATGTTCGGCGTTACCCTTTAGCTATAGGACTGTCACGTACAAAATAGCCTACCGATAATAATTGAACTCTTTTTAAATTAGGACAGCAGTAAAAGTTAAACCCGTTCAATAAACAAGAAACGAATGTAAAACGTTTTCTGACTATTGAATTGGGAGACCTAACTGTCGTAATTCGTATCTCAGCCCAAAAAGTACTTTCACTTTAGAAGTAATTCGCATGCGGGTTGTGGGAGTGCCATTTTGACGATATAATTATAATATTCTTTGTGTGTGAAATGAGGCCAAATTATACGTCACCAGGGAGTGAATAGTGATCGTATTATAGCGATTTCAGTTATCAGTACCGCAGTCCTTTATTACGGGTCCAACTAGCGACACTATTGAAACGAGAAAAAGACGCATTAAAATAGTTACCTGTTTCATTGTTTAAGGACCAATTCTAAAGGAAGCCGATATGTCAGCGTTCAACGTGGTTTTGGGGTGTGTTATGGTGCTTCTAATCATACTTTTCACAATGAGCTCCATTGCAAGATATTATATAAAGGTATTTGTTGATTATATTTATAAAAATTACATTAGTAAGATAAATGGATTATTTTACGATCGCGACTTATCGAACTGTCGATGAATTATGTAGGTATACGTACTTGCATACATATTGTTTTTACTTGCTTATCTAAGTCGTGGTAGCTTAGCGACTAAGGCATTCGAGTGTAATTCACATAACGAAGTTTCAAATCTTAATCAGCGGGCACTTCTTAGACAGTTTTTCTGGTCTAGTATGCAATAATGATATTTTTACATTTACCATGTATTGTTATTGAAGGAAAATATCGTGAAGAAACATGTCAATCCCCTTTGCCGTCCGTTAACCCTTATATACATGGAAAAGCCCGAGCCCAGATATATGGCTATTACGGGCTATTATTATATTGCTTTTGCTGTGTGAAAATAAGTTCCTTTTCCTAAATCGGCATGATTTGTATACCTACCTAGCCAGGGTCAATTGTACATGAATATTATTAATCTTCAAGCCTTAGCCAAATTGTAGGACTTTGACGCTAAACAAAACAGTTCTTAACGCAGCTTGAAAATACACATTTCGCTAAAGTTTAGACTTTAAACAGTATTATACACTTTTAGAAAATTAAACTGCACGAAATACATCAAGTCTCTAAATTCCTGTCACAAACTCTGAGAATAGGACTGATCTTTACTTACATTGTTATGTACCTAGATGTTTAGTATTAACTTTGGTACTGTATTCAGTATACTCAGATATATAATAATTCTAAGTGCATGAACTATGCGAATGATCCAAAGCTGACGGATACGCTTTCATACATTCTTGGTCCCTGATTGTAAAAATATGACGAGTGATTTTAAGATTTCTTTTTATTATGTTGATATTTATTATACCTGTAGTGGGTTTAGTTATTTTGAATGAATTAATCGTGTAGTGTATGTAAGTGTTTGCATATTATTAATTGTTGAAATTCATTTACATACTACCGGTGCGCAGAAGATTTGCCGATAGCCTCGTGATGTCACGCGTCGATGGTCAGTAGGGTTGACAAAAAAGGTTACATAAATAGTTGTTGCAATAAATTTATTATTTTAATTTATTATTGTATATACTTTACATAAGCTTATGCAATAATAGTAAGTAATACAATATAATAATAGTAAGTGATCATCGGCAAACCTGCGCGCAGCTTATAAATCGATTATCGTATCTAATCGATAACTTATTTTATTTGTGACCGTATTTTTTAAACTCGTCTTCCAGATAGAATTTAGGGTTGATGTTTTCCATTCTGCGACAGAAAAATATAATGCTTTTTTACGCCATTCTAACTCATTACATTTTTTGGACCAAAAGTCCTCGTTCCATTTGCAAATAGGTAGTAATTTTGTTTTTGCTTTGTGGTAAATATTTAGCTTTAAATATTTAATTTTAATAAATTTTACTGTTGCTAAATGTACGTATCTTTTAAAATGCCATTCAATTATTGTTTGTTTTCAGTTTACAATTTTTGTGGTGCTCTGTTTGATATTCGCTACTGCTCCAGTTCCGCTTATGCTGATTAAACCCTTTGATCCCAAAAACGCATTGTAAGTAATTTTATTGTCACGATATAGACCAATAAATGATGATTACTTAATTACATTTATGTATAGTTACGTTTGCGTATATTAAGCATTGAATAAATAAATTGAATTTAATTATATACATAACACAATCTGGAATTCTCAAGAATATTGAGCGAAAAACGCAAATAGAATTTGATTATAGAACAGCATCTTCCGACAATGTTTTTTTTTATTGTAATGTATAAAGAAATAGATATTAAGAAACAAAAAGCAATCTTTTACCCTACCACTAGTAGAAAATTAAGATTACTAGTCCATACTAGTCATGTTAGTTTTGTTTATATCCATTTTTAACCAGCAGGAAGGCAAATGAATGGTTACTAACATATAGGATTAGGCTGTATTGGATTGAAAGTACGTTTTTGACCGGTTCTTATATCTTATTGACCATTCATTCGCATTACTACTTGTTGAAAAATAACATAAATTCCATATCTACAAGTAATGTCAATTTTCTACTAAATAGTAACATATAGAAACCCGTCATAAGTTGATTCACAAGGAAATTTAATATGGAAAGGGCTGTTAGGGCGTCGCTAATACATAAGCAGTTGTCCCACGAACTTGCCTTATTATGATAGAAAGATTATTGGAGTGGTTTCAGTTTAATGGTATTCACTAGTCACTACGAGTCTCACATTATCTCACTGACCTTGAGCAATGTCGTGTGTATAAAGAATTTCCACCACGAAAAAGAATATGTAAATATTTTTTTGCAATCGTTTCACGTCGTAAAAACACTATATAATAATTACTAAAATAAAATAAATAAATTAATAAAAGGTCGTAAAAATTCAAACACTTTTGGATTCACTCTTTTTACGCTTTCTTCACATTTCATTTTCATTAGGTACTTTACTTTTATGTTAAAAAATGTAATTACTTACATATATTCATATAAAAAAACACACTCCTCATCTCCCCATTTCAGAATAGCAGAAGGTATATCAGTCAAGAATGTTTAAGGCGTATAGATGGATTTCATACATCGGTAACCTTGACAATTTTTCTGACTATATTCTTCTTATTGTCAAAACGTGGTTACTGGAAAAAAAATGCTTAAGTAGTGCATGCTCTCTGCTAGGATTCGAACCTAGGTTTCATTATTTAAAACATATTTTATTACACCAAATTAGTCAAAAATTGAAAATCTAATTAAGTTTCTTTTGTACCACACTAACATAACTTTTAAGCGCAGATCCCACCTATTTTGAGTAGTAAAATAAGTGTACGAGTAGTATTAGGTTGGGGAAAAAGTTTCTTCTCATTTTATATAAAAATTCAAAAGGTTTTTTTATAAAGTTTATTTACATTTGACTAAAGTATGTAGGTGCCATTTTGTTGGATAACTTTTGCCATCTTGTAGGTAGGGACGTGATCCCATTGCTATAAAATTTTTGGGGCTTCTGATCAAAAAACTGCGACAAGTGGTTTTGGCAGTCCTCTCGTGATGTTAACCTGACACTGCCTAAGGAATTCTGCAGAGACCGAAACAGGTGAAAATCTGAAGGTGCAAGGTCAGGACTATACGGCGGATGCATTAATACCTCCCAGCCAAACTCTCGTAATTTTTGTTGAGTGGCTAAATGTGTGTGAGGTCTAGCGTTATCATGGTGAAAAACCACACCCCTTCTGTTGATTAATTCCGGCCACTTTCTCTCAACTTTTTGCTTTAATCTCATCAGTTGTTCGCAGTACAGTTCAGAATCGATTGTCCTGCCTGGCGGTAACAGCTCATAATGAATAATGCCTTTCCAATCCCCCATACACACAGCATCACCTTGTTGCGAGTTAACCCGGGTTTCGTCACAGTCTGTGAAGCCTGACCGGCCTTTGACCACGACCTTTTTCGCACGTTCTTGTCGTACGTGATCCATTTTTCATCACCAGTTATCAGCTTCTTCAAAAATGGTTCGGTTTCATTACGTCTTAATAAAGAATCACAAATGAGTACACGGTTCATTAGGTTTCTTTCAGTGAGCTCAGGAGGCACCCAAATATCGAGCTATTTTGTGTACCCAGCTATTTTCAAATGCGCCAAAACCGTTTTGTGGTCACTTCCCAGTTCTCCAGCTACATCGTTACTACTAATATGCGGAGCTTGCTCCACTTTTTCAAAAATGGCATAAATTTTGTCCGTAACAGGGCGACCAGAGCGACGAGCATCTTTGATATCAACATTTCCGGATTGAAAATGCTTAAACCAAATTTGCGCTACTCTCACAGATACTGCATTAGGTCCATAAACATCACAATTTTTTTTCGCGGCTTGTGTTACATTTTTACCTTTTTTGTAGTAAAATTTTAAAATATATCGAATTTCTTCATTAGATTCACTCATTTTAACAATAAGAAAAGCAAATGAAAATCACACATTTTCCTAATTTGAATTTGGAATTGTCTTCTTTAAAATTAAAACTTTTTAATGATACCAAAACCAGCCAGATACAAATGGTATAGCCAAAGAGATCTCATTACAAGTTCATACATACTATATGCGAAAATACTTTTTCCCCAACCTATTAAATAAGAATTAAGAAGAAACAAGTAAAATTATTTGGAAATTTAATAATAATTCTTCAAGACCTAGGTATCTAATTATACCCCATATACTTATACGCTATAAAAATTCTCATCACACCGTCCCTATACTATTTATTGTGTATATATAATAGTATAGTGACTATTAGGTATACCTAACAATCGTTCACAGAATATAAATTGCTTTCAATTCAGTTAGTTCTAAGAGAACTTTCAATAACCTGGCTGTGACTTACGGACAAGCAGAGGCGATGGATGGATACACCTCGAAAATTATAACCAAGTCAACTCGACTAACCAATTCCGTTGGCTCAGAGACCCAAAGTGAGTCTTAGCCGGCGAAACGAGGGCACGCCACTTTTTTTGTCTAACTCGAGGTCTTGCTTAGCGCAAATTCTACACATATTTCCGCGATATTAAGGACGGCCAATCGGTCCCTCCAAATATTCTTTCTTCATACTCCGATCCTCCTTTTTCCTTCCATTACGACCGTGCTAACAGAGACGATGAGGTTAGGTCTCTCCAACCATGTTGTACTCGGTCACGTGGGTTTTTATTTCAGTGTTGGGTCAAAACCCCTAGGTAACATATTATCTTTTTGTTGGACCCAAGATCGTTGAGAAAAGTCCGCTTTGCCAATAAGAGTTGATTCTTTTCTTCAAGTAGGCTCTTACATAGGCTTCATAGCTAAATTTTTGTCTTTTGATCGTCTTGTACTCGTATATTCCTTTTTGCAGTTTGGCTACGGAACGCCAACAACTCGCAACAAATATATTTATGTTATGTAAACTGTCTGTGACCGTTGACATTTTGTAGCAGGTTTTAACTTAAGCGAGCAAATATGATTACGTTAAGTAAATGTTGTAAAAGTCCTTGTGTTTGCTAAATAATTATTGAACATGAAATAATATTTTTAACATTTTAAACTGGTCTTTAATGAATGAAAGGAACCTTTATAAAAATGAATCGTATACTTTACCTACATTCTAGCAAATCGTGTCACGGCTTCAATTTGAGTTGACCTTTAGACATGTGTATCAAAATAATGCTAGAAGTATTACACGATTTCGCTTATATATGACTATGTACTTTGTTTATAAATATCCTTATTTAAGTGGCTTAGTTAATCGTAGGTGGGGGGCCTCTATCGTAATTAAATGCGGCTCCGCGGTTAAAACTGAAGACGATTTTAGTAAAGATTATCTATATAGAAAAAAAAAAAATAGAAATTATAGATAACATTTTACAAATTTTTGAAGGGAAACTTCGTTCGAATCGCTGTATTTTGAAACTCGATGAAACGAAAAAGCGACACTAAAAAGAGATAAACACATAAATCTATAGGACTAAGCCTGCGAGAGAATTAGATAGAATTTATTATATTTAATAATTTATTATACACTGCCATACAGATAGAGTAGAAAATGTTTTGAAATTTTTCGTTAATACTTTTAATGTCGTGTTTTAAAGCTTAAATTTATTTCATACACTAGCTGAGCCGGCAAACTTCGTACCGCCTCAGAATCAATTTTTTTCATATTTACTCACCTTTTAAACCTTCCCTGGACTTTCACAAATAATTCAAAACCAAAATTAGCCTAATCAGTCCATCGTTCTCGAGTTTTAGCGAGACTAACGAACAGCAATTGATATTTATATATAAGAAGATTATAACGATATAATATATGAAATGTGACGTCACGAAATTTAGAATCCTTTCCACCCCTTGTCACACTTTCTTTCACTTCTACTGCGTATAAACTGCACACACACAATTTTTTTCTTTGTATAAGTCACTAGGGGCGCCTGTAACTCGAGGTCCCCAGATCGTCGATCCAGCTGATTAGCCGTAGGGACGTTCATATGTTATTTCTATTACCGTTACGTTGGACAACACTAGCTCCCTATAGCAAGAGTACGCCCAACATGCGCTAGCTTAATCTTGTAAAGAATTATATTTGTGCAAACGATCTTACAAAAAGAGATACTAAAGACCGTATGAGGCAAGAAGAAAAGGTAGTCATGCTTACTCTTTTGGACATTATGCTCCGGACGCAACCGGAAATTAATGCTAGAATGATGATGATCGAACGATAGTTTAAGCGAATGGATCTGGGGGAAACCTTACTTATTAAAGATAGTATGTATATTAGTATTATAATTAACACGTTTTCTTACAGGATACCATCGGCTTTGTTGAGGCTTTCAGCGCGAATGCTCGGTATTCGTTGGACTGTGCGAGGCCTAGAAAACGTAGACAACAGCCGCGGTGCCGTCGTTTTGTTGAACCACCAGAGCGGCCTTGACCTATATGGTAGGTTTACATATTTAAGAACTGGTCCCTTTTTAGATTTTGACGAACCCAAAATTGTTCCGAAGCGGAAACGAGTTCTGGTTCTTAATATATTTTTATTACAAATTATTTATAACCGTGTAGTAAGATGCATTGAAAAACTAATGCCACTCATACTAAAATTCTCGAGAATATACAAATTTGTAATGAGGCTGATCATGTTACGTAGGTCCGAATGCTAGGCCATAAAATGATAAACTAAAAACATGTACAATCAACAGATATGAGAATGTTGAGATGGATGTGTAAGGTTGAGGTGGATGAGCATAAGACATATCAAATATGCATACATGGAAAGATCAGTTATCTATAATATTATAAAATTTTCAACATGCCGTGTCTGTACATTGAAGGTGTTTAAAAAAGCAACTGGAATCTTATCTTGTAGTAATAAATAAAGCTGAAGAGTTTGTTTGATTGAACGCGCTAATCTCAGGAACTGCTGGTCTGATTTGAAAAATTCTTTCAGTGTTAGATAGCCTTCCATTCATCGAGGAAGGCTATAAGGCTAATACCAATAGGATCGGAGCACCAATGAAGAATGTTTCAAATCGGGGGGTTTTGAAAACAAATTGTACGCGGACGAAGTCGCGGGCATATCCTAGTACAACTATATAATGCATTAATAAAAACTGTAAATTTTCTATAAAGCTGGGAATAAAAGCCGTTAGTAAAAAAGGGAAAACTATCCAAGGTACAACAGACCTGATGTACTTTGGCCCGTACAAGTTGTATCTTGGACAATCTGCGATCAAAAGAAGATACACACTTACGGTTTCTGTAGTGAGTTTGATTTTTATTTAAGCTACGATACGACATATAATGCCTGACCTGAATATCAACACCTGCAATCAACAATGAACGCTGAACAGTAACGTAAAGAGTAATATCTCACAAAAGAACATAATCCTAATTAACAGATCTTATCTTTATGTCTTTCTATCTCAATTAAAAACAACTTAAAAATAATCAATAAATTTTATATTTTTCATATCTTGCGAATCCCCCGGGATTTTTACCAGAAATGGTTTAAAGTGGTGAGAGTGCATAAAAATCGTCTGTTTCCGATACGATTTTTACCAGAACTATAGTTACATTATTTTTTAAATACAGTGGTAAATTATGTCGTGGGAATCCCGGATTATTTCCTAAGAGTCGAATAATGGATGTACCTTCGCTAGTGTCCAAGGTGTCAATACAGAAAACAGACAAACCTTCAGAGATGCATCTCTGAAGGTTTGGTCTGTTTTCTGTATTGACTGGTTTTGTCACGTACATGGACTACTCAGTTTTAACCTTGCTAATTATGTAGCCATAAATTATTCCATGTTCGTGACGTAACAATCTGCATTGACACGTCAACGGCGAATAACAATTAATTTGACATTAGAGTTGATAAAGGTGCTTCGACTGCTATAGGGAATATTATTTTAAAACTCGGGCGTTTTCGAAAAATTACGATTACGATTGTCCTAGGTAGAACAACGTCCAACGTCCTGTACGTTCCTCTACATAAGGGGGTCGTTGAATATGCACCCGTAACTGAAAAATCGAGAGGATTAAGATTAATGTGGTATATGTTAAATAGGCATGTTATGAAGAGGGATGAAAATCACGCGACAAAAAGAATGTTTAAACTAGAAGATAGGTAGATGTAATAGTACAGGTAGACCAAAAAAGATATGATATGAAGTAGATTGTGGTGTGGTATGATTGTATGATAAGAATAGAGGACTATAGAAGGAAAAAATACTGTTCCGACCGCAAATCATTGCAAAAACGTAAAATGAGGCCAGATAATATTTGACTTCTTTCCTTATATAATATGACTTTGCATGGTTTGTATATGTGACAGATATTTTGTATATCTGTCAGATATACAAACTATGCAAAGCCATATCATATTGTAAAAGACGATATTCGCACATGAAACGCAACTTTGAACTGATCAACCCAATGATAAAAGGCTTCAACTCGTTATAATATAGTTTCATGAAATATTATCTTAACTGTCAGTCATACAATGCAGCTAATGCAAATATAATGGATTTTTTCTGATTACCTTAATGACAGTGATTTATGTGATATTACCCAATAAAAAGTATACTTTTATCTATTACAATCAAAACAAATTGATCAATTTGGAGTGAGGCTCACGTGTTTATTGTTGGGTGAAGGAATTCATCTATTTAAATGTTTTTCTGGAGTTTATTTGCGTTGGTAACGTGTTTGTTTTGTTGTCATTAAATTAAAAACTGACCACATTGATAATGAAGTTCACATATCATGCACGTTATTTTAAACATGTGATTAAAGTTTAAAATAAGAAATATTATAATGAATTTTTTGAGAATATATGTTGTTGTTTTCGTTTGATACTAGTTAACAACTTTATGTTCAGTATAAAATTTATTTCACATTAATTTAAATCTAAATTATATTTATATTTCCACAAAATAAATATGTTAACTGTTACCAGTATATAACGCATTCGCATTTCAAATGGCGTGGGTTCGAATCTTGGCCTTAGTAACCTGCTTTGCTGTGAGATAATGCCTATGTTCGTCTGCCGATTTAAAAAAGTACAAAATACAACATAGTTAGTGTGTGCAATTCTTCAATCTGAATTGGACAAGTGGCGGTATACCTCACCCCCCTAAGAAACGTTAATGGGCTGATATTATTTAATGCATAAAATTATCACGTACTCGTAGCTACTATTCCTATCTATTGATGTACTGTGTATTGTTCTAAATGAGTTTTGGTTGCTTTCAAACTTTCCATAGCTCTTATTAGCAACTGTTCTTGTCCAATAGTGGATACAGTTTACACATTAATATGGTAGTTATTGTTTTTTAAAAAGTGACCAACCGTCAAATTTTCTCCTAGTTTCACTTGCGTTACCTCCGTATCTTGTAGGATCTTGGTATGTTTGGATATAAAGAGTATTTTTTACAGTGCCGATACCCTTGGTCTAAGTCCGGTGTATGCCTTTGCTGTGCATTATAGCTGACTATCAAGAACTACTAAGGCTTTTAGCACCTAATTAGAAAATCCTGTGGGTATACAAAAATGCAAGGTTAAATTTGCAAAATATTTTTATATTGTCGAAAGGGGGAAACGAAAGAGTTCAACTTTAAAGCTATATAGCAATACTATCGAAAGAGGTATAAAATGGATGGGTGGGTTAGTTAGCACATCTTGGAAATATCTTTTATTTATTTTTTTATTATAATAAACATTGTGCAAAAAAATAACGGCTTCCCAGTCTTATCTCCAAAGTTTAATATCAAGTTTATCGGTCGAATATTTTGAAAAAAATTTAGGTATTCCCATGTTATCTACATTTTGAACGACAAATATAGACAGATATTTCTTTATTGTACACCATTACAGAAAACTTATAAGCATAACATATATATAACTTATAACATATAAATATTTGGTAAATCCCTATAATAATATAAGTAGTGATTTTCCAAATATTTATACGACTTCACTTTATGTTAAACTATATGATTTGATCGACACTTGAAGAAACATGTATTGTATATTTCTCGAGATACAGGCTTGATAATACACAAAGGAATTGGCGGCTACAGCCGTAGTATATAATAAACACTATAGTGTGTATAGTCCAAAAAGTTGTAAAACGATAATGACAGTAATAAATGCTATTTTAATCATCTTATGAGCAAAGGGTGCATTGTAGTTATTTCATAATCTATTATTATGTTATCATTTATTGTTAATCATGCAGATCGTAATTGAAGCCTGAATTGATACTCTTTTTCAAGAAGTTCGTGAAAAATAGAAGCTCTATACTGTCGTTCATATAGCAACACAGATAATATTATCTGCATTTCCCATCGAGAACGATCTTGATACTTTTACCTATTTTGTTTTTTTTTATTTCTAACGTACTATTAATTGTCCAAATATGACTTCGTCTGCGTCAATGTTCTAATTTTTTAGATATAAACGGACGAACTCGCAAGTCTAAAGCGATTTGTGAATGTAAAAGAATCATGTGGTTTACAGTAATAAAATAAAGAAATCATCGAAATAATAGTAACTTATTGAGAAACAATATCAATTAATCTTAGATGAAAGATAAATATTTAAAAAATGGGTTTCTAAAAACCTATTTCTCAATATTACACAACCTTCAATCATAGTAATAGATAATATACCGTATCATTCACTGATAATAAAACTCCAATATCAACAAGTAAGGTTGATGAGATTAAATCATTGTTGGTAGTTGTTTCTTTACCTGCTAAATTAGAGAAGTTTTTCTTAAATGCATTTCGAAAGCTACGTTATTTTGTACCCACCACGATTTATTCGACAATCTTACTTTCCATTGTTGTTGCTTTAGCTTTTTAATATGTATTTAACAGGCTTGAACATTCGAATTAGAGTATTCTTCCTATGTCAGTCTAAAATCTCTGTTCATAATATGGATCTCATAATAGGAAATACATAATGTTGTTACAATTGGGCCACTTGCATATTTGTAAACAAAGCACATTTATTACCCGCCGTCGGTGTTTGAGCTAATAATAATATTGAAGCGCTTTTATGAACGTCTTCTTTTGTTTACTTATTTATTGGTTGTTGTGGAGAGCAGCCTATTGTACTCGTTTATGGCCGTTCGCAGGCATAATTAGGCAGGTGTGCGGATTACAATTGCTGGGAAATTGCGTCGACGTTTACCAGGTAGACGTATTGCATCGTGCATTATAAAGCAATGCCCCAATGGAGAGATCGGCAGTCAAGCGATAACCACTAGCGACACAAGACGGTGTACATTCGATAATCTATATAGTGAAGGACTTTGCGCGTGTTATTGAATAGCGCATTACGTTTGGACTAATTGTATTCAGTTATATTTGTACCTGTGTTATACGTGTTTGTATAGTTCTAATAAATTCTATAGTAATTCAAACGGCATTTTAATTCGAGTCCTGCAACTCGTAACAATATATAACTTTCATATCCCTATTGAGAAAAACAAAACCTATATGAAATAGTCATTTCCGTCCATTACTCTGTCTGTCTGTCAGTGTGTATGTCACATGGCCGAGTACTATATCTCACTAACCATTCATTTGCCATACACACAAGTGGTTAAAGTTTGACATAAGCTCCGTACAAGTAATGTCAAATTTCTACCGTTTGATGCAGTGGCGGATTTAGGTCGGCTATTGCCCTCGGCTCCTTAGAAATGCCGCCCTTTTTCGGGTTCCGTAGACATTTTAGCAGAAACGAAACCCTTATGTAATTGTCATGTCCAATCGTGTCTTTTTTACACATTTATAATCAAACCAATTCAAATCAATTTTTGAATTTGAATTATCCTTACATTTTTGCAAGTAAAAATTTGGTATCTCGAAAATTTTATCACCCCTTAAATGATACCAGCCGCCCTAGGCCTCGGCCTTATGGGCCTATACGTAAATCCTGCACTGGATCGGTGGTAAGGCATGTGATTGATAGCCGCTACCCTATATCTTATTTTTCATTCACTTGCCTTACGGTCGGTTGAATTATGATATTACTTGTATGGAGCTTTTGTCAAATTTTAACCTATAGTAAAGCAAATGTACAGTTGAGATGAAAAGTGGAAACGGGCCATGAATATTGATTAACCAAATTAAATAAATAAAAGACTCTGAACTGAAAGGAGACGACGACATTCGATGACATTGGATGACTGAATTTTATGTTTGCATGGATCACTTCGGTTGCTTCATCTAAATTGATAGACAGAAATTAACCGTCTAATATTGGTTTATCCGTTGACGTCACGATTCAATTAGCGCATTTTACTGATTTCAATTTTTTGTTTTTAATATGTTGTTTTTACGAAAAAAATAAACCTTGGGCTTATTCATATTGAGTTAGAGTAAGTTTGTAGACTTCTTTAAGAATCTTAAAGAAGCCAACAAACTTACTCCAACTGAATATGCATAAGACCGTAAAAGTCTTTTATCCAGAATTGATAAAATAATTTATGCACCCGTACCTACCTATATATGTTTTCGCAGGTAAACTAATTAGCTTGAACTAGTATATTGTAATCCGCAGATAAACTACTAAATTAATTACGTGTGGATATGGATAGGATGTCATTGGCTAAATACGCATGTAGCTCAATCATGATGTAAAACGTGTGGGCCCAATCCTGCTAAGACAATATCGTCAGAATTGTCGACCATTCTGATAATATTACAATAGCAGAATCGGGGTCCGTAATGGAATCTACTACATAATTGTATCAGTTTTATGTCCTATTCAAACCAATGGCATGACTTAAAATTACGTTAGTATTTAATGAGGTTATTATTTACTCTATGGGAGCCTAATCTAATTTATCATTGCTTCGCAATATGTTCTGCCTTGAAGAGAAGAAGCGGCGCAAAACACTCTTCAGCAACAGGCCTAGCTCTAAATTTTATATAATATTGAAATGGGTAGGAGGTAAAAAAATAAAAAGAGAAATTGTCAATCAAGTTGGTTTGCGTCCCGGTGTACGCAGAAAGAGCTCATAGTGTCTTGAGGTCTGGCAGTTGGTTTTTGCTGGGTTTGGGTCCCTCTTTCGGATCTGATCATCAAAACTATTAAGACCCATCCAGCAAAAACCTACTACAAGAACCTCAAGACACTGTGAGCTCTTTCTGCGTGAATCGGACCTTTGTGGGGGTCGTGTTTGTTATTAAAGGTATTAAAAGTAGGTAAGGTGAAATCGTTGAGAAACAATGACTTAGAAAAATCAAAGAAGATATAACAGACCGTCAGTACCGTCACAATAGTCCTCCGAATACCTACGAGATTAAACACTGGTGGTTGAGTGTTTTGATTTAATTTTAGAGTATAACTTACATATTATGTCATTAATTACATAACCGACGTAAGATATAATCTATTTCTAATTGTAATTATTTTAAGGCATTGTAATCAAGGAACATATTACTCTCTTACGAGAGATTGTAAGTATGGGAAATGTTTTGCTAAAATAATTGTTTATAAAAAAAATTGTAGACTGACCAAAAACCGACATATCAAAATAAAAGACGAGTTTTTATGTCATTTGTAATCATATTAAAGGGTTTGATTTCATATATATTTCTATATATAAAAATCAATTCTTGTGAATAAAAATTATATGAAACCTTGTAAATGATTTTTTGTGTAACATTCGTAATAGTCAATTTTGCAAATTTACACTAGGATATGCCCGCAACTTCTTTCACGCTTGACGTTTGACGTAAATGTTTAAGTTTGTTATGCCCAATATAAAAGAATACGATATTAATATCTCTCTTAACGACACTAGACTTAACCTAGTAGATTCAACTGTATTCTTAGGCATTAACCTAGATCAGAAGCTCCAGTGGGGCGCTCATATATCTAGTCTCTCAGGAAAGCTTAGTTCTGCTGCATATGCGGTCAGAAGAGTTAGGCATTTCACTGACGAAGAGACTGCTAGACTAGTTTATTTTAGTTATTTTCATAGTGTTATGTCCTATGGTATGTTACTTTGGGGCAACGCTGCTGACTTAGAGACCATATTTGTTTTACAAAAAAGAGCCGTAAGGTTAATTTACAACCTCGGCCCTCGGGAGTCTCTTAGAGAACGCTTTAAGGAAATCGGTATTATGACGGTCGCCTGCCAATATATTTTTAATAACATAATTTATGTTCGTAATAATGTTAGTGCCTACAAGCAGTATAAGGATGTTCACAATTTCAACACCACCAGGCATTGTAATAGACTGATATTGCCATCTTTTAGATTACAAATAGTACTGTCCTCTTCCTTGTATACGCTTCTTCAATAAGATTCCGAGTGAAATGTTAGGTCTGCCTTTCACTAAATTTAAAACCAAATTAAAAAGTATTTGCTAAACAAGGGATACTACACTATTGAAAAATACTTAAATGACAAAAATTCATTTACATAGCAGCTCGCTTCAACCTCCTATACTATATTTTGTATAACTTTTTTACCTTGCCAAGATTGTAAGGAATTTATGGAGATATATTGCAGCATAACATTTTAGTACATCATGTCATTATTATAACTATAATAATATTTTTCTTTCCTTTTATTGTGTCTTGTTCTTATTGAGTATGCACTGTTTGCTACAACTCCATTAATTCTTCGAAAAGTAATTCTGTAACATACTTCTGTATAAAACTTATAAGAAAAGGGAACTTGAGATATAAATAGAATAAGAAATATAAAGAAAAACAATATGCAGCTAGACGTGTTGCTGGGGAGTTTCTTGCCGCTTCTTCTCCTTAACAGCAATAACACGTTGCGAAGCGGTGTTCATAGAATAGGAAGTAAAATTAAATTTTAACTTATATGTATGACCTTCAAAAAGTGTTCTCCAGTGGAACTTATTTTGAATAAAAACTTTTGAATTTGATAAAACTACGTTTTAACGGTTTTAAGTTCGGTAATTTATTTGATTTTTGTTAATACGACGTTTCGGCCACTTTTCAGTGGCCGTGATCACAGAAGAAAAAAATATCCCGCAGGATTTCCGGGACACAAAGTATCACAGCATTTAAAAAAGAATATAAGCTAGCGTTTTAGTGAAAACTGTGTCGGAATAAGCTAATTCTGAGCGCAGAATTTAAGTCTAAAAACAGCAGCAGCATACAGCATTCAACAGCAAATGTCGGTCAGCGAAAACCGCATCGAAATCGGCCCACTAGTTTTTACGTGAACCCTGAACAAACAGACAAGAAATCTAAAAAAATGCATCGTGTTCTCCGTCGTTTATATAGTCTATTCCAGCTGTTTTTTTAAATAGTTTTAATGTACAGACACAGCATTTTTAGAATTTTATAATATTGTAGATATATAGAATTAAAAATGTGGTATTGCATGAGCGAGATAGCGAACTCCATTCAGGTAGCTCATTATGGTTAACGGACCACTGGCTCTGTGTATGATGTAAATTTTTATAACAGCTAACCTTGACTATATTTAAATAGTAAGCGATTTCGTCTGTCGATTCAACAATGACGAGGATTACTTCAGTATTAAAAATAAGTTCAGGTAGATACCTATTTGTTAGCGGGTGCGTGAGCGCTTAAGGAGGATGCGCCGGCGCCGGAGAAAGGTCTTCGATCTTTGGCCGCTGTGAGCTTTCCTGAGGAACGGTTCCCACCTGCCAATAATGCCGTCAAGAGAAGAGCGCGTCGTGTTTCGCGCGTGCTCTTATCTCCATCCGTGGGGCGACTCACTTAATCATGCTTTCCTCCCAGCGGTGGATGTGGTCTTTGGCGCCCCCGCCTCCTAGGGCATGTGGAGTTGGTTGAGTTTCCGCATTCCCGTAGTTCTGGCATAAGGCAAAGGAAGGAACACCGAGGGGTTTCAGTGGGTATCCCTAACTCAGGTGGCAATAGTACTTACTTCTTCGGGGGTACTAATGCCACCCCAACATGGCGAATCTCATACGCCCACAGGAGGACTAACCACGGCGGAGGAATCCTCAATCGGGTTCCCCTCGTTAAAAAAGATACCTATTTATTAATTTGACGAGCGGCAGTTAATTGCTGTCCAGTGTCTAATGACGTTAGGTCGCCCTATGAGTGCGCTGCATATCCTCATTTATCTCCGAAATTTTATATTTTAAAAGTTACATAATGCAACTTTCCTTTTATTTATTTTCCAGTTCTTGCAGTACTATGGCCGCTGATGTCAAGATGCACGGTAGTGTCCAAGCGTTCTTTACAGTATCTGGTGCCCTTTGGAACCGCTACCTGGCTTTGGGGTACAGTCTTCATCGATAGAGGCGCACAATCAGCTCGAAACGCTCTCAACAAACAGGCTGAAGCTGTTAGGGAACAGAAGGTACGTGGTGTTAACATAATCTATGCCGCTCTTTCATATCTTACTATTAATTACTAGATAATTACACAGATAATATTGGTTAAAAGGGATAAAGTGCACAAGTTATGCCAAATGTATACCAACGGTCATGTAAAATAATAGTCCAAGCAACGGACACGAAAAAGGTCATATAGAAGAAAGTCACAAGCTGTTGTTTACATACGAAAAAGGTCATATAGAAGAACCGTTGTTGATCATGGAGGCTTTCCACTGAGGCAACAAACAATAATCAACCGGCTGTGTGGAGACTGACTAATTTACCCCACTAAAACCACCTCCATGTGCCCCGCGCTTATGGCAGGAAAGGCGTGAGATACAGAACGTAGTTACGCCCACACCGATCCTAGCGCACAAGTGCTTGAGAATGCGGGAGAGGCAAACTCACTTCGTCAACAGGGGTGAAAAGATGCTAGAGGGCCCTGCAGCGGTATTTCAGGGAGGAGGTCATGCGCATACCTGCGCCTCCGGGCTCCCAACTGACGTCGGCGCCCGCGAGACGCATGCGCACTACCATCTCTCTCCCTATCTCGTTCCGCGGCCTCCTTATGAGACACTACCGCCTCGCAGAAATTGGCCGCACCCACCCACCAATCGTCGTTGTGCAGCATGGCTTGCACCAGATCGCCCAGCGATTCGATCGGTCCTACAAGTGTCTCGAGTTCAAACCTCTGAGGGTGCCCATGCTGCGCACTCGACTAGCGTGTGTAACGCCGTGTCTAGCGCGCCACATTGGCGGCATTGGGGTGAAGGCAAGCAGCCCGCAATCTGACACAGATACTTATTATAGTGGACCATACGGGTGCACCGTACAGGGCCATACTCCTAAGGATGCCCATGTAGAGTTTCCTAGTCGTCCCCCCGGTCCCCCCACGTTGGGAAGAAGCCGAGAGAGGGCGCCTGCGGACCTCACGAGCTTGGGAACTAGCTGCTCAAAGTGCAATTTGAACAGCCATTTCCCATCAAGAATTAGCCCCAGATATTTCATCTGGGGCCTACACGAATGTCCACCCCTTGGACTGTAACGGACAAGTCCGCGGGGGTTACGAAACCGCCTATGGAACATGATGGCCTCCGTTTTCGCGGGGGAGACCTTCAAGCCCAGCCTACCTATTCTTCGGACCACGATCGCCAGCCCGGCGTTGGCAAGGTCCACGGATTCCATGACGCAGCGCGTGCCGTTAGGGTGTCATCCGCAAAGCAGATTAGCCCTATTCCGGGCAGGACCGGAACGAAGGATCCAGTCATAACCGACGTTCCAAAGAACCGGCCCGAGGACCGATCCCTGTGGACGCCGCACGCGACGCGTCGCCGACCTATCGCGCGACGGACTCGCCGCCCTCCCAAAGGATGTATCTGTCCTGGAGGTACGCGCCCAACAGCCTCGTGAGGTACGGGGGACTCCGTGTGCACGAAGCCCTCCTGATCGTCTCGTGAGGGATGTTAAAGGCGTTCGCTATGTCTAGCGAAACTGCCAGGACAGTATCCTTTGCTTGGACTGCGTCGTCCGTTATCGCAGTGTCTCGAAGGCGTTGAGAAACGAACTGCGTCTGTGCTAGCCCCGGCTCCACAGTATCGAGATGCTTAACGAGGCGTTCCGCTAAGATCTTCTCGAAGAGCAAATATGGGCCTGTAGGCGGACGGATCGTTGGGAGGATAATCAGGCAAATCGGCCCTCCTTCCATTTGCGCGAATACAGGCAAACAGTTCCCGCATAGGTGTTTGGCAGCCAGGAAGAGGAGCCGACCCGGAACCCCGTCGGGTCCCGGAGCCGTCTTCCTGCCCCGGAGCCGGTCCATAACTCTTCCTCGGTGATGGAGTGAGGCTCCAGAGGTGTCGGGAATGATTGGACCCATATCGGGGAGTGAAGATCCCCGGATCGGGAAGAGCCCATCGATAACCGACCGGAGGACCTCGGGTTCGAGCGTTTTAGCCGTGGAGGTGCAGGGCCGCAACGTGTTGCGGGCCGCAGACGCCCCAAGGGTCCCGGTCCAGTGTCTCGAGGAGCTCCTCCCGAGCCCGGGCTTTCGCTCGCAAAATTGCGATCGAAAGGGCCTTTCTGGCCTCTCTGAACTCCCCACGAGTCCATTTTCCTCAACATAGGACGCGCTCTGCTGCGTTTGAGCCTGTGGCTGATTCTGCGGACTGCCCTCCGCAGTTCAGCCAGCTCCTCAGTCCACCAGTGGACCGATGTACGCGGCGGCGGTCGTTTGGCTCGAGGCATAGCAGCGTCGCAAATCCTTTTGAGGGATTTGCGCATGTGCTCAGCCTGCGCCTCCAGATTCCCCAGGTCGGCTGGATAGGTCCAGCATTCGATGATGGCCCTCTCCTCGGCCTGCTCCGCGTCGAGCTTGGTAAGAGCCCAGCGCGGGAGCCGGGAGGGGCCCTGAACAGGGTTAGCGCTAGGCGAGGGGGAGAGCTCGAATCTGATGTACAAGTGATCAGACAGAGTCTCCACCTCCTCCAGCACTCTCCATCCTACCACTCTGCGGGCGGCCGCATGTGTGGCGAATGACAAGTCGATGATCGATCCACCCGCGCACGTACGCAGGTCTGGACCGACCCCTGGTTCAGGATGGACAGGTTGGATTGAAGCGCCCAGTCTTCAACCGTCCGTCCCCTAACATCGGTAATCGCGTTTCCCCAGGATTGGTGCTTGGCATTGAAGTCGCCTAGGACGAATATCGTCTTCGGCGCTAGTCTGCCGACGGCTGCCCTAATGGAGTCCAAGGCGAGCTCGTACTCCGCCAGGGGCGGCGGCTGCGCGTGAGGTACACGCCTATGATGACGTAACCTCCGCTTTCCGCCACCGCGTAGCCCTTTCCTCTTTCGAGACTGGTGAGCGGTGTGCCAGATCCGGCTCTGGCGACCACGGCCACCACATCATCGAGATCCCCACCCAGTTCCTGGCTGGGGTACGTAATAAGGTTCGCTTATTACGGCCAAGTTTGCTTGCCACTCCGCCATCGCCTGCAGGCACAAGTCCTGGGCGTCGGGGAGTGGTTAACATTAGCTTGGAAGAGTGTTAAGGGTGTACTGGGCATTTAGGTGTCCATAGGTACCCCCCTTCCACTCGCCGGTCGTTTATTCGCCCTCGGGTGGACGAATTTACCCTTGACGTATGGGGGCTGGCAGTGCCTCGCCAACGTCGGGTGGGTAGCGCGTTTGCCCCCCGCCGCGCAGACGGCGCAGTGGGGGTCGCGGGCTGTGCAGTCCGGCTGCTTGTGTCCGCTCTTACCGCAGCGGAGACACAAGCCGGTCCGGTCCGGGCACGAGTCCGGGCAAGTCTGGGTGCCGTGGCCGACGTTGAAACAACGGTAACAACGTATGGGCCGGGCTTCCAGAGCCTCCACCTTCGCCGAGGTGAAGCCCACCAGAAGGTGGCCCCGCTCGGCGATGGCTTTGGCTGCAGAGACGGGGCACATCACGTATGATGCGCCCATCCCCCCAGGTCCTATGCCGATGTGCCTCGCCTTAACATCGTCGCGCAGGCAGTTGCCCACGCTGGCGATGGCACTGCGAAGCCCATCTACTGTGGCCGACTCATCCAGCCCTGAGACGTAAAGCTCCCCACGCTTTACGGGGCGGATGACTTCGGCCATCCCTTGGAGCGCCCCTCGAAGGGCCTCGGCGACGCGGTTCGCCCTAGTCGCGCTCTCGGGTCCTGGGGGGAAGTCCAGGAGTCGAGCGTCCCGGGCGGTCCGCGTCACTTTCAGCCCTCTCTGAGGCCTAGCTCGGTGATATTGACCACCGAGGCGGCCTTCGCGAAGACCTCCCGGTAGCCAATACCGTTTTTGGCCGATTCCGGCAGCAACTTAATGATAATTGCTGCCGATCTCGGTTTCCTGAAATACCACGGGCTTCGTAGCCCGTGGCTTGCGCGCCGGTTTCCGCCCCGATGGCGAAGCCGGTGCTTGCGCCGAGGGAGGGGGGGGCGTTTCGCCCCCGCCCCTGCCCTTCTTCCTTCGGACGACCGTGGACCACGCCCCCTCCGGAACGGGGGCGGGGGCAGGGGCCACCGCAGCCGATGGTGGCGCGACGGCAGGTGCCGCGACGGCGCGTGCCGCGACGGCGGAGTGCCGCGACGGCCGGTGTCGCGGCCGCGGGTTTAGCCATGAGTCTGGGGCCGGCTTGGGGCCGGTGGCCCAGGCTTAGGCGCCGGAGCAGAGGCGGCGGCGAGCTGCGGCTCGGCGCAGCTTCTTCGCCCTCTGCTTTACTCCCCCTCTTCACCTTCTTCTTGGGGAGGGGTGGCGGTGGGGAGTCCGCCACCCCTACGACGGGGCTACCACCACCTCCATCGGTACCGGGGAATTACTTCCCCGGGGCCCGGCGGGCGGCGGCGGCAGCTCCCGCCGTTTTAGGCAGCGGTTGTGTCTCCGCGGCCTTTTTCCTGTTCGCCGCAAGCGGCGGGCGAAGAATTGGCGCGGGCGGCAGCCGCTCCTCAATCCCGGCAAGCCGAGCGTCAACATCGCGCCCACCGTGCGGGCGATGATATGCGTGAGCATATCATAATCCACACCGGTGTGCGCAGCGGTTGGTGTAGGAACCGGCTCCGCCACAGCGGCGGTAGCCGGAACCGTTCTGGGGACCGCGGCGGAGATATGAACCGGCTCGGGGGCGGGACTTTTCCGCCGCGGCGGCCTTGGCCTTCCGCTTAGCGGGCACGGGACCCGGCTCCGCCGTTACAGCGGGAACCGGGGCCGCATCCGCAGCGGGGGCCTTCATGGCCTTCCGCATCTGCTCGAACTCCTTGCGGTAGGAGAGGTTCTCCTCCCGCAAGGCGCCGAGCTCGGCGCGCAGCCTGGAGTTCTCGTTGCCGAGTCTCCAGGCTTTACATGACTTAGGTATATCTATCTCACAACCATAATTCATTAGCCATACACTATAACTTTGCTATTTGCAAACACGTCAATAAAAGACGTAAGCATACTATGTTTGAGAACAATTCATTTACCAATAAATAGAAATATATAAATAATAAATATTTGAAAAATATATGTTGAGTATTTTTGGACATATATTAAGATGTTTTCTATCAAGTGATTTTTTTAAAAGTTGTGGAGCTCAATAATGGTAGACAGAGGACGCGTGTCACCTTTACAGAACTCTTACTTGTACACGAACTGTCAAGCACTTACCCAATCCAATTTTCAAAAGTGGTACAGCCATGCTGGAATCACTACTTTGATTAAAGCTCTTAGGGCCGTCTCGAAAGATGTGATATCACGCTTTCACAGATTGTCGGCGTGAAACGGTTAGCCTTGTGCTAGTCATGTTTCGTGCGACGATTAAGAGTTCCGATGGGTATTCCAATCCTATCTCTTCAAGCATTTTTTAAATTTCTAATTGAGTAAAAGACATATATAAGGTATATTGTATTAGAATGTAAGTTTTTATTCAAAACTAGTTCTTACCCGCGACTACGTCCGCATAGAATTTAATTTAATTTGCCTTCCGGTGCGGCGACGGCGGCGACGTGCGCGCGCGCCTTTCAATTTTTTCTTCTAAAATAAAAGAAACTGAAAGTGAAAGTCCCGTCAAAATCGGTCCAGCCGTTTCAGAGATTAACCGGAACAAACAGACAGACAAAAATTAGCTCTTATTTTGACATTACAAACAATTAACATTATAGAAGATAGAAAAGAAAAAAGAATGAAATAAACTGTCACCGATGAGCGAATTATAATAAAAAAATCCCATTCTTTTTATGCTAAAAGCTGGCAACGCTGGCTTTGCTATTGGTGTTGCAATCGCCTATAGGCGACAGTAACCACTGTCTAGGAGACGGGTTGTCTGCCTGTTTGCCAACTTCGCTATTTGAAAAAGATATTACATTTTATTTAGCTACCTACCGGCGTTGCTTGTCAAGTTCATTTATATACATACATATCTATCTATAATATTATAAAATTTTAAACATGCCGTGTCTGTACACTTTAGGTAAACTATATAGACGACAGAGAACATGATTCATTTTTTTTACATTTCTTGTCTGTTTGTTTGTTTGTCTCGGTTTGTCTGTTCGGGATTCACGTAAAAGCTACTGGGCCGATTTCGATGCGGTTTTCGCAGTTCGACAGCAAATTCTTAAAATTTGAGCTATTTTTTATCCCGGGAATCCCACAGGAATTTTTCTAGGAATTATTTAAATTGTCCGGATATAATTTTTTTTTCGATATCCAATGCAGTTTTTTCACTGATCGATAGCAAATTTTGTGTAATAAAACATGTGATATTTTTTATCAGGGGAATCCCGCTAGAATTTTCCCGGGAGCGTTTTGTAATTGTTCGGGTGCATAAAAATTAGCTTATTCCGACACAGTTGTCGCTAATAAGATAGCATAGTTTACATTCTTTTTATATACTGCGGTACTTTGTGTCCCGGGAATCCCACGGGAATACATTATATTACCCTCGTATTAGATACATTTCTCAATTTCTTTACAAAAAATACGTACACGTATATATATGAGTCAATCGGAAACTTTACGACACATTATATATGTGTCGTAAAATTGATATGGTGACATCGTTGCATTATGTCATCGCAATGATTATGAAGGATTTACTAATAAACTGTACTATTGTGCTAAGTAAAGGCTTTAAATGATCTAATGCTTATAATATAGATACCACCTACTAATAGACTGGGTGACGCTTGTTTTTGTTCTATTTATTATATTGGAGTTTTTTATATGACCGTCTGAATGGCGAAAAACAGCAAAAAATTGTTTTATATTATTTAATTTACAATATATAGAATACACAACGTCCCATGCTATGGAACACGGAGGAAAAATGCTTTAAATAGTATACTGATCATTGTAGTATTTGATGGAACATTTTTCTTTAATGAAGATATAATTTTATTTTAAAAAATAACTAATACTGCACTTAGAGATTTTTTAAAAGCTGCTAGCTCCATCTGTGAATCGAACCGACCCAGGGTCAGAAATAATTAGACTATATTTTATGATGGTGAAGCTCACATTGAAGGGAGATTACGCTTAATTTTTTCGAGTTCAGAAGCCATTAGATAATTGTGTGTCTCCCTGCATATAGTGTAGTCACTAAGGAAAATCATCATGGTGTTTTAAACCTAACTCCAAACCTTTAAAATCTCTTTAACAATACCGGTCTTCTATGGCTGAGTGAGCTTACCGCCTTACCCTACTGTAACGTAGAAACTTCAATTCCTGGCATGGTAAATTTCGTAAACGAACTTTCTATTTTTTACTATTGTCTGGGTGTCTAGGATCGGCACAATTATTCCGTTGCAAGTATATTACTCAAGCGTAACTTGCTTTGCTTGAGGATACAATGTGCGTGTCTGCCAATTATAATATATTTATTTAATTGTTTAATGGCCCACACGCCTTTGTGTACCAGAGTTATTTTTTATCTTTCTTACGTGTATGTGGGTCATATGTAATTTTTACTTTTTCGCGATATCATCACACAATCGTGTAATGACTTATATCGGGCCATACAAAATACACTTTTCTGTTACATTTCAATCTTAACGAGACAGTACAGTACAGTAATAAACATATACGGGCAGGTGCAAATGATTATTGTGTAAGATTTCCGTTAATGCCTAAATGGTCACGGTACTTCAAATCATATTTAATTGTCGTAACTAACAGTTGCATTAAATTTGCATTTAATTATTGAGATAATATACACATTGTAATTGCATTTAATTAATATTACAATGAACTAAAGAACTATTTAAAGCTAGTGCAATGAATTTTGTTACAATAACGCTGTTGCGGACAGAGAGCACCTCCCTGATCCGCCCGCCGGAGCACACCTACTCTCCGCGCCCCGCATACCGCCGACGCCCATAGCTGGCGCAATTAGCAACTAGGCGTCGGACCGGATGCTGGATATAGGGCCGGCCTTGGAGGCAAAAAAACTCTCTTGCTCATTCATTTCGTAATTCTTCACATTTACAATTCTCAACGACGACTCTCTTGCATAATTTGTACTTATTCTATATATATTTCGATCCATGTAAAAAGTTCAATAATAATATTCATACAGTCCATTCCATCGAGTTTAATTTCCAAACAAGAAGCAACTGCCACCAATAAACGCATATGTTTAATTACATTGTGACCCAAAAACCACGTCATAGGCAAAGAATGAATATATATATATATTATATATACAGTTTTAAATACCTATTCTATGGATATGTGGCTATTGTATGTTAAATAGCAAAGATGGTATCGGTATCATTTCGTCAGATACAGGGTCTTCATATTGATTCAATAAGATTCCGAGTGAAATATTAGATCTGCCTTTCACTAAATTAAAAACCAAATTAAAAAGTATTTGCTAAACAAGGGATACTATACCATTGAAGAATACTTAAATGACAAAAATTCATTTACATAGCAGCTCGCTTCAACCTCCTATACTATATTTTGTATAACTTTTTTACCTTGCCAAGATTGTAAGGAATTTATGGAGATATATTGCAGCATAACATTTTAGTACATCATGTCATTATTATAACTATAATAATATTTTTCTTTCCTTTTATTGTGTCTTGTTCTTATTGAGTATGCACTGTTTGCTACAACTCCATTAATTCTTCGAAAAGTAATTCTGTAACATACTTCTGTATAAAACTTATAAGAAAAGGGAACTTGAGATATAAATAGAATAAGAAATATAAAGAAAAACAATATTCAGCTAGACGTGTTGCTGGGGAGTTTCTTGCCGCTTCTTCTCCTTAACAGCAATAACACGTTGCGGAACGGTGTACATAGACTGGGAAGTAAAATTAAATTTTAACCTATATGTATGACCGTCAAAAAGTGTTCTCCAGTGGAACTTATTTTGAATAAAAACTTTTATATTTGAATTTGAGGATTTTTTCGCAATCTTAGATAAAAAAAAACAGAAAAAATATTTATTTAGAACTACATGCAATGTAAAAATACTGAATAAATAAAGGTTTACTAATAATTGAGTAAAGTATTAAATGAGGCCCTTTCATTTTGTATTTTTCATTTATTTTTATTATAAAAAACATATATTTACAGATGTATATAGAAAACGTTTATATACATATGAATAAAATGCGCTGTTTTAATTAATATATTAAATTGGGGGAAAAGTTTCTTCGCATTTTATATAAAACTTCAAAAGGTTTTTTTATTAAGTTTATTTACATTTGACTAAAGTGTGTAGGTGCCATTTTGTTGGATAACTTTTTGCCATCTTGTAGGTAGGAACGTGATCCCATTGCTATAAAAATTTTGGGGCTTCTGATCAAAAAACTGCGACAAGTGGTTTTGGCAGTCCTCTCGTGATGTTAACCTGACACTGCATAAGGAATTCTGCAGAGACCGAAACAGGTGAAAATCTGAAGGTGCAAGGTCAGGACTATACGACGGATGCATTAACACCTCCCAGCCAAACTCTCGTAATTTTTGTTGAGTGGCTAAATGTGTGTGAGGTCTAGCGTTATCATGGTGAAAAACCACACCCCTTCTGTTGATTAATTCCGGCCACTTTCTCTCAACTTTTTGCTTTAATCTCATCAGTTGTTCGCAGTACAGTTCAGAATCGATGGTCCTGCCTGGCGGTAACAGCTCATAATAAATAATTCCCTTCCAATCCCACCATACACACAGCATCACCTTGTTGCGAGTTAATTCGGGTTTCGCCACAGTCTGTGAAGCCTGACCGGCCTTTGACTACGATCTTTTTCGCACGTTCTTGTCGTACGTGATCCCCTTTTCATCACCAGTTATCAGCTTCTTCAAAAATGGTTCGGTTTCATTACGTTGTAATAAAGAATCACAAATTAGTACACGGTTCATTAGGTTTCTTTCAGTGAGCTCATGAGGCACCCAAATATCGAGCTTTTTTGTGTACTCAGCTTTTTTCAAATGCACCAAAACCGTTTTGTGGTCAATTCCCAGTTCTCCAGCTGCATCGTAACTACTAATATGCCGATCTTGCTCCACTTTTTCAAAAATAGCATCAATTTTGTTCATAACAGGGCGACCAGAGCGACGTGCATCTTTGATATCAAAATTTCCGGATTGAAAACGCTTAAACCAAATTTGCGCTACTCTCACAGATACTTCATTAGGTCCATAAAAATCACAAAATTTTTTCGCGGCTTGTGTTGCATTTTTAGCTTTTTTGTAGTAAAATTTTAAAATGTATCGAATTTCTTCATTAGATTCACTCATTTTAACAATAAGAAAAACAAATGAAAATCACACTATTTCCTAATTTATATTTGGAATTGTCTTCTTTAAAATTAAAACTTTTTAATGATACCAAAACCAGCCAGGTACAAATGGTATAGGCCAAAGAAATCTTATTACAAGTTCATACATACTATATGCGAAAAGACTTTTTCCCCAACCTATTATATGGACAGCCGAATACAGGCTAAAGTAGAGTAAACTAACACATAATATATTGTTACGTAAGATTAACATAATGTTTCCTGAGGGAATTTTTAAATATAGTAAAGGATTTAGCTTTTCTTACGTCTATGGGAAAAGAATTCCAAAGAATACAGCCTGCGTGGCGAAGGAGTTGGGATAAATTGTTGAAGAGTGTGCATGTATCTCCTTAATATGAGATTATTAATGCAGTGCAAAAGTATTTAATCTGTATATTAATACGTGAAGCAAAAACTTTGTACCCATTTTTACGAAAATTGCTCGGACGGATGAGTATGAAATTTCGCACACTTATCTAATAAGAATACTAATATATAAAGCTGAAGAGTTTGTGTGTTTGCTAGAACGCGCTCATCTCAGGAACTACGGATCTGATTTGAAAAATTCTTTCAGTGTTAGATAGCCCATTCAACGAGGAAGGCATAGGCTATATATCATCACGTTAAGACCAATAGGAGCGAAGCACCAATGAAGAATGTTTCAAAATGGGGGGTTTTTTTAACTATTTTTTTTACCAGTCGACGCGGACGAAGTCGCGGGCTGAAGCGAGTAGTTTATATAGAGAAGAAGCGACGAATGCTAACATTTTTTTTAATTGCGCATAAAAATACATTAAATCAATAAAAAACATTACACACATTACCATGTATTTGACACACACACGCGTATATATTCTTTTGTTTATTGTTAATAGTCAAATTAACAGTAACAGTAGCCTTGGCGAAATCTGTGATTATAGAAGTATAGTCTTTGACATTAATTATTATGGTCGAAATACGACTGCGGGCGACCACTATTAAATAATTAACACGTATGACTTACGTATATTAACAATGTAGTCCGTTGTAAATGTATAAAAACGTATTTATTATGACAATTTTAAGAATATTTTTCAAGATTTTTCTTCGTGACTCAAATAATCGCATTGTATTAAGCATTTTTTGTTATTAAAGAGATAATCGTAATATATCAACAATAATGAGATTACAACATGAAAATCACTTAAAGGTAACAAATATATGAAAACAATATAATGAAGTTATTTGTGAATTTTTTGTTCAAGAATTTTATCGTTTTGTGAGGCCTTGTTTTTTCTTGGGAATTTAATTATTTTAAGGTTAAATTGACGTGTTTAAAGGAAAGTTAAATGATATATATGGAGTTGATTCATGTACCTACTAAATCCATAAAATGCAAGTCACATTTTTTCGGAATATGGCTTCATAACCCTAAAAAAACCAAGTGGTAATTGAAAATACTCCCAAAACTTTTTGTCTACGGACTTTGTTCAAAAGAGTTTTTGTGTTAACTCTTATTTCAAATATTACAGAAAAGACACTTTTTACGACTTTCAAAGCGTACATATATAAACAACTTATTTATTGAGTTAAACAAAACACTAACTTTTAGACAGACTGACTGATAATTTTATGACTTCATAAACGTTGTACTGATGGGCTCGGGCTTCTCCACTTTTTTCGGGTAGAGTGGACAATACACCAGCCACGCTTATCCAAAGCGGATTGACCGATTTGACACGTCAGTTATCTCAATGTTAAAGGTTTCATCACGATGTTTTCCTTCACCGTCAGTAGATATGTGGTAATTGTAATAAGATGGATGGACTTTAGGTCAGAAAACTGCTAAGTTGTGTATGCATGCTTTTCGATTAGGATTTGAATCCCCGCCTTTTGAGACGACAGTGTGTTAACAACTAAGCTACCATGGCTTATTGTAGAATTAACAATACTATTTTCTTTAATTTTCGCGACTAGTGCACATAGAGTGTTAAGGTTTTAAGGTTTGAAGGCCGTGAAAAGCGGCCGAAAGGTCGGAATAAAAATGAAATAAAATACCGCGCTTAAAACCGTTAAAATGTAATTTTATCATACTCAATACTAGTTAATTTAATTAATTAATATTGTAATTACCCGAGCAATGTTTATCGAGCTGATTTAAAACAAAAGTCGTACTGAAGGTTTCTTTACAAAATAGAGTCCCGAGCTCTTAAAGTGAAGTCAGCTAAAGGAAGCCGATCGCGTCGTAGTGCGTTACGAGAACTTGGTACGGATTAAATTAAATAATCTAATTAGTACAAATAAAGGTGTAATAGTTTTAAATGGATACATTTTTATTAACCACATGGACGCAGATCATATGTTATATATATATACTATATCAGTTTACGCTTGCAAGTTTTAAAAAATGCTTCATTTAATTTTACGTTTTGTTCACGAAGGATCCGTATATACTTTTATTCGTTCATCCGAGGTCAAGTGTTAATGTTTATTTTTCAGAGAAAATTGCTGTTATTCCCCGAGGGTACAAGAAATTCTGGGGACAGGCTATTGCCGTTCCGCAAGGGAGCTTTCCACGTGGCAATGGATGCCGGTGCACCAATACAACCTGTGGTCGTGTCCAAATATCATTTCTTGGACGCCGAAAAACACAGTTTTGGGTCAGGTATGTTATTTGTACATTGTAAAGGGAAAAGAACCTCTTTCGTTGATTTAAAAACCAGTTTTGACTTTTTTGTGATATCTTTTGTGTTGAACTGGTGTTTACTCTTACAAGTTCGATACTCGGATAGTTTAACTAATTCAGAGAATTTACTATAAGTACATAATTATATCTATAAAGCTGTGTAGCTTTATGGGTAAGTAAAGGAAGCACCCGCAGGAGATCCTGCTTTATAGGTAGTCAATTAAGTAAACAAGAATGCAACTTGACCGGCTTGCAACGCGGATTTTTTAACAGTTACCGCATAATATATTGTAAAGTAAGTCGTAACGTGACTATACCATAACTTTTATCGACAACAGTAGGTACGTAGGCATACAATCCAGGGAGGGGCAGCTGCCCTTCCCTGCCTCCCCCCCCCCCCTGGGTACGCCCTTGTTGTACAGTGTGAATACTATCAATGAAAATTAAATCCGCAACATTGACAAAGCTTTCTCTTCAAAATCGTAACTTATTTTCGTGTTGCGGAATGCTATAAATACGTTTGAAAGGACCTTTTCCATTATTCTCTGACTTGATTAGTTCTCGAATTCAAATTCCAAGGCTGGTAGTTTACAACTATCTCTTTACTTAACGTTGTTCTTTGGTTATACGTCTCGAGTTAATATTCGGTTTCTTATTTTACAGGAGAAATAATTATATCAATACTACCTATGATTGAAACCAAAGGTATGGCGAAGGAAGACATCGTCTCATTAGTGGAAAAGACACAAATAAATATGCAAGAAGAATTTACTAGGAATTCTGCAGAGACATTAGCCCAGCGTGCGATGCGAGCTAAATCTGAATAGAACTAGAGGAAACGGTACGTAAAACTTGTAAATCTCTTCGTGTTACTGTTCAACTTTGACAAAATAATTATGGGGTTAAAAGTATTTAAGGTTGTGCCCAAAAACAAAGCGGCAATCGTGTACGGCGTGCTATATTTGAAAATAAAGGCTGAATAGGAATATATTCAAATTAAAATCTTATATACTGTAGTACCTTATTTAATTGTATAATATTTGAGTGTTATTTCTGGACAATGCCAAATGTTTGTCTTCGGCGTCCAGGAATCTTACGCTACATTTCGTATTCGTGTAAGATATTTATACAATATCCTATTGTAAAATATAATTTAGTATTACTAATTTTGACAATATAATTATGCGATTATAGATGGAAAGAGATGTTGTATAGGCACCATAAATATTTAATTTATTTCTTCGACATTTTCGGATATGTTTTGGATGTTAATATCCTTCTAGTAAATAATATTTTTTATTAAGAAGGAAAAGTGCAATATTTAATTGTTTTACTAATTGACGACTGGTATTTATTTTCCTATACTAATTGAAATTATATTATTTCAGGTAATGATTTGAACATACATACCTATTTGTAAAAGAACTGTGATAATACTAACATATTTTTTTATTATATTAACGACTGCGGTTGTTGGAAGCCATGATGTTAACTACTAAATACTAAAATAAATTATTATAAAATCTTTTTTGTTTTCATTACCAATCCTATAAACATTTGGAAAAGAAAAAAACTGTTTTGTTTCCTTGAATTTATTAGAATTATGATGCCACAATGCAGTACTTACACTAGTACAAAATCAAGGAGGCTGCGAAGTTTTATATGTTAATAAAAACTGTCCCAATTGACTTGACTACTGGCTACCCAGTTTAAAAAAAATATACATCAGATACCATCGATGTAGCACATAGAGTACATTAATATATTAGGAAATTGTAACACCATTTCACGTTTTGGGTTAAAAAATTAAACTTAAAATATTTCTTGGATAACTTTATTCTACAGTACAAATTCAATTGATTATACAATGTAATTAGGGCGCTAAAATACAAAATTGAAAAGTCGCTGAATTTAAAAATATTATATTCTGCTTTTATATTTTTATTATTTACCACAGGCCTGCACAAAAAAGGAATTCGGATTTGAATTATTCAAAATAAGGCGAGGTATTTATTAAAACATTGGAAGATACTAGAAATGATAACCGCCAAGTGAAAAAGAAATTCGGAAAAGGCTTCTAATCCTATATTTGTAGAGGGTGAGTGACTGTTGCTCAGACATCTAATCCCTCGTTTACTTTAAACATACTTCCACGACAGCAAGCAGGAAAGTAACGAGGGAACTGGGCAACGCGAGTATTAAATTTTCAAATAAGTTAGGAACCTTTTTATTGTTCACCACATCTCATAAAATGAACAATTTATAGCAATCTCATACAAAAGCAGGAACTTTAGAGCGGTCTCTTCCAGACAACCCCAGCTATGGATTATATGTCAGGAATTGCAAGTAGTGCATAAGTTTATTTACTTACTCGCGTTGCCCATTTCCCTCGTCGCTTTTCTGCTTGTTGGCGTGGAAGTGATTAATGTAAATGAGGCATTATATATCAATTTGTAGCAAGAGTCAAGGTGCCGCCATATGAAAGAAAACGGCTTTTGGCAACCAAGACTTAAACTGACAGACTACCAGTTGAGCGACTTTCACAAGATATTTATTTAGCATTCCTCGTCAGACGACGGACTTTTTTTGGAAACAGGTAAATGATAAACAATATTTTTTATAAAAAATAATTCAGTAGAATACTTCATTATATTTCACATGAAACTTAATTAATGGCAACATTCGAGATTTTACTATGGAACGACAACGACATATACACATTTGGCTAACTAATATAAAAGTTAATGTCTCAACTGTTGACACGTCGACATTCAAGGAGCTCATACTCTTCAGTACTCTTTTAAAATACTCATTCTAGAAGGTATTTAAGGTCTAAGAGAATTAAATTTTAATTGGGATTAGTATGCCCAAGAAATGCTGACTTCACGTCGTGAAGGATGACGCCCAGTCGTTCGATCTCTTAATAAGGGATGCCGAAGACCGCATGGAGTGGAGAAGGAAAAATAGAAAACCGGACCACTGGTTTTGAAGCGGATGCTCAGGACGTAACTGGAACGTAACGCTGGAATGGACACACGTTAAATCTTCTGGAAAAGTCGCTAAATTGGCATCAATGCCTAAACAACAAACAGTTCCTTGCACTTCGCAGCCTTCAGACTTCGAAAATCCTTTTTTACACAGTGTTCTTATTTAATAGTCGTTTTCAATAAATTACCAATTTGTTCGTTTCTGTAATGAGGACAGAAACGTTTTAAATTAAACTAAACACAAATATTCAAGAACGGTATCGCAAATAGGTGCTATATATATTAGTAAAATGTAAATGCTGTATTTAACAGTGTTGCAATTGTTAGCGCCCACTTCCGAAAATGAGGCTTATTAATACAAAATAAATTATTTTAAAATATTAATTTATGTGAATGTGTGTTTGTATATATTATGTGTAGGAGTGGGTAAATGGGTGTACAATTGTACATGTTGGATCGTATGTATAATTTTAAATATTATTATGACTTTTAAATTTAAACGAACAGAAAGATAATTGATTGAAAACGCCTCTTATAGATTATTTATGAAACAAAAGGTATATTAATGATTACAGATTATCGATGACACATACCATTATTTTTATTTAAAAAACTATTTTCCACTCTTTTTCTTACTATGACAAAATATGTGAAAATAATTTTTGCACTAATAGGAATATTAATAAATTCTTTGGTCTTAGAACAATCATATAAGTCATAGTAAAATGATCAAAAAATTTTAAATTTACGATAAGTAGATAAAAATACTAATGTCCTTCAGTCTTGCACTAAACCACCACCATCTATGCTATAATCTCAAAATTACAATTGTATTCGCGTACTTGACAGAATATGCGCCCTTTAGAGAAAAATTATACAATATGTTTTTATGAATTCTGTAAATTGAATTATAGGCGGTTCCTATACATTGCAAGTGAATGAATTGTAAGTTATTTATTCACTTGCCTTACCATTGGTTAAATTTTGACATTAATTGCAAGCTCCATAGCTTATGTCAAATATTAAACAATAGTAAAGCAAATGAACGGACGTTGTAATATAAGGAATGGGTTACAGGCAGATTTTTACAGTTTAATTTTAAACACCCAGTGATAGCGCACACTTTCCTAGAGCCTCAACCAGTATAGAGTCCTTATCAGATTCTGCCAAAAAGATTTATAAACATATTGCAAACGCCACCTAGTGTATAAGTTAAAGTTGATTGTTAACTATTAAGGCGACAGCAAAATGTGGCTAAGCCTTTAAGAAAAGAAAGAAAAATAAGAAAATCCAGCGATGGTTGAAATTATGACCAGAGTCACATTGCCACATAGTCATCGTAATAAACGAGTCTATGGTCTAGTTATAAGTTATCTCTTCTTGTCCTGAGATCACAATATTTCTTGCCTCTCGGGGTTACACATTTCGTCAAGTATCAACACATTTAAGTGATGCGAAAACAATGTAATCTTATCTCTTGCTACACCTGTAATTATTACACATTTTTAATTCATTCTGGTGGGTAAATGTCAGTAAGATTAGATAATTATAAAATTAGCTAAATTATAATCCGTTTAATAAAAGTCATAAAATACTGGTCCCGTTTGCCTAATCCTGATATCGTATTTTAGTCTGATATTGGTTTGGTATTAGTGTTAATTAATGGCACGTTATTACATCTAATAAGGTAATATAATGCATGGTTTATAGAAGAAAAAATCTACTTTACAAACACCAAGCAACTAGCAATAATTCAAAGTCCAGCAACAAATTATATAGAGATTGCTTTAAGCCGGATGCACATTCGATGACACAACCGCCGCGTCTGCCGTTGAGTTCTTAAAGTATTTATACGTAACTATTCTATATCGCAGTACCTAGTTGTTTTGCATATGATGGCTGTAGTTGAATGTGGCATGGTTTATCAAATATCACACCTACTTATTAAGGGAAAGAACTACATTTTGTACCATGACATTCAGCCTTTATATAATAGTTACAAGTACAAACCGTTAGTATATAGAAAACTTTAAAGTTGTTGTATAAATCTGGACGTATTATCGTACAAAAATAAGCTAACATCTTGAGCACATATCGGACCAGTGTGGGGTCAATTTGAACATGTAGAGACTGTATTGCCTATCGCGTAAATCTTCCCTGTTTCCTCGCTTAGTGGTCGTTTTCACCTACTTTTCAAGTCGCCAATTTTGAAAATCGAATACTGCCTAAGTTATGACAAAGTGCTAGTGGTTTATCCATTAATGTTAAATTTAACTCGCACCTATCGCACCAGTTATGTCATCGAATATGCATCTTGGCTTAAATAATCTCACAATTTAATGTAAGTTTCTATATTACGCAACTAACTGCAAACTAACTGACGATAAATTTAAAGAAACTGGACTTTAAAGTTCATAATTTTTCTAAATAGACATAAGATTTAAAAACTTACGGTTTACCTAATATCAAGTATAAGCACGTTTCTAAAATAACACCTTACTTATTGCACAAAAGTGTGTCAGTATACAATGATTCATTCTATAGAGTTCTTCTCATGGAAAATACAAATTAATGAAATTAATATTAAAAACATGTCTCGGCCGTAGCACTGAAAATTCATTTGAATTCTTCTATTTTCAATCAATTAAAAAAAGCCTCGTTACAGAGTAATTTTGTTAAAAGTTAAAAAATGGCACAGTTTTAGGATCTACCTTTAAATAATTTTGAATTTCAATTCATGCACGAATTCCATAATTAAATGGCTTCAATAAAACTAATCAATGGCGTGTTATATCTACGAAAAATATCTTTAGTTAATACCAATTTTTCTATTATTTTAAATACTGTAAAAAAAATATTCTTTAAGTCCTAAACATATCATATAAAATTATATAAACTAAAAGAGCGTCCTCCCGTATTATTTTGGTCGTGCCAATCATTGTTGTGTTGCATCGACTCATTACGTGATCATTTACAACGATGTTAAGATATCGCCTGGTCAGATTTTGCGATAATGCAACTCAACAGTGATCAGATGCGCAAGATGATACAGACGGGGACTCAAGGCTTAATGCTATAACCAGTACAATAATACTTAATGGTATGGCTACACCAGTGCGCTTTCACGTTCATCTTGCATTTTGCAATAGAACCGGAGATAAAAGTAGTTGAATGGTAGAACTCTTCGCTAAATCTTAAGACAATAAATATAGAAAACACTTGAGGAAACTAATTACAAGTTACTGTTGAAGACAAAAGATGCATATAAAAGGTCACTGGTATGCACAGTCTTAAAAAATTAGAAATAATATTTATACCTTCGCGGAGTAGTATTACTTTAATTCTATAAGAATATTTTATGAATAACTTTTGCTAGACTGGACCGGTTGTGCAATGTTATTGAATCGTAAGTAACCTCAATCGTAACTTTTAATTAAAATTCTACACAACATCAGCCAAGCTCTTGCAAAACAATGGTGAATGTGTTTTGCTTTCTTAATTAGCTAAAATAATTGAAAACTTACGTAAATAGCTAAACTAGTGAATATATATAAACATAGTCTAAGGTATTTTTTATTTCGTAAGAATACTGCAATGTATACTAATATCTAAATTATAAAAAAAAACTTCGAAATACATTTACGCTTAGTGCAAATTAATAAGAAAATTCTCACTATAAGGTGAATAGACTAGTAAGTAGCGGAACAAACCTGCATTATCATTTTGAGTATATACAAAATATATTTCATTATCAGAGACTTCAAGTATTTCATGCCTTTCAGCTACCTACATAAAACAAATATATATACAGATTTTCAAGTACATAAAGACATAAAAAATATTTTTGGGTTTCTATTTAAATCGACAAAATAAATTGTAATTTTGTTGACCAAACAATCACAAAATTATTAATTTACCTTATAAATAAAAATCATTTATAAAATGAAAGTATTTTTTTTCTTTTGTAACTTACACGTAAAGAATCAAGATTTGACATCAAGAAGCCAGACTAAATTGGTGTTGAGGAGTGTTATCAAGACAGCTACAGCATCGACTCACAATCGAGTGTTGTATCTGCTTTGAGATAGTAATTTATTGCGAAAGTTACTTATTATTGCTACTATCGGTAATATTAGTGATTCACTCGATTGAATTCCAATTAGAGAAACGAGTTCGCTGGATGTACGTTTCTTTTAGATAACCTAAAGACGAAGCAATCTGACAATCGCTAACATTCCACACTAATTTGTTTTAAATGGTTTTCTTATCAGTTACGTTTAGTGGCGATATGGTAACGGTCTAATTACTTCACTTTTATGGACTTATGGTGGTTACTTTTATTTAGAAATGATCATACAGATGTCAAGTAAATAGAAGGGGTATAGGCCAGTCCCTTGCTTGACAGAGAAAATGCACATTGTGCGTTTCAAAAGCCCTGTACCCTTTCCCCAAGGCGATAAGTCGATTTATCTAGAAAAAAATCGTTATTACTACGGCAAGCTATCAAGGCCGGTTTGACACGTTACAATAATGACATGAAATATACCAATATATTTTCGAAAGAAATATAATCAAGTGCGAGTTGCATCTATAAGTTTTTGCAATTATAAATAGGACTGTCAGTAGTTGCTAATTAAAAAGCTTTAATAAAACGAAGATATAAATGTTACTTCATATATTTGAATGGAGAATATCGAAATGAAAATGAATACTATACATACTTTATTTGGACTCAACAAACAAATACATACAGAGACAGAAAATAAGATGCCACAAAAGGCCACATTCAATTACATTAGTCCATACTGCTATTTGCACTGTCGTGACTGTTATCATCACCTACATTTTATACTAATATATAAAGCTGAAAAGTTTGTTTGTTTGTTTGCCTGAATGGACTAATCTCAGGAACTACTGGCCTGATTTGAAAAATTCTTTCAGTGTTAGATAGCCCATCTACCGAGGAAGGCTATATATCATCACGCTAAGACCAATAGGAGCGGAGCACCAATGAAGAATGTTTCAAAACCGGGGTTTTTATAACTTAATTTTTTTAACTATTCCACGCGGACGAAGTCGCGGGCAGAAGCTAGTTAATTATAAATTCATTTTCTAAAATATCATCTATTCTCACAATTCTTTCATAATCTTCTTTTATTAATTTAACAGTTCTATTTACAACCTTTTCTTAGTTTTCTTTAATCATATGTTAAAATTATATATTCGATAAATTTTATGACTTATTGCACATCATTATTAACCATAAAGAACAAAAATTTGTTCCATCAAATGTAGTTATTAATTTACAAGAATCTTCATGCGCGGGCAAACGTCAGATCGTCCATAATAGCCTGCCGTAGCTATAAGTAGTCTAAATAGTTCTTGGATAATAAATACATTTAGAATATTCAATGGGTGGAATGAATTTAAATGAAGTCAATATAACGATATAAAGTGTTGTTTTTGGGCTCAATATGTATATATAGGGATGAACTCTTTTAGTATTCATTTAAAATTAGTATCTCTTAAGTGCGTCTGATTTGTTCGACGGTGAGAGTTGTCACCAATCTTCTATCATATTTGTGTTACAACAAGACTCTTCCAACATTATGAAAATGCTCATATTTAAGAGCGAGTCTTAAAACATCACAATAAAAATATTTTAAATACTTTTTAAACAATATATATTATATATACATAATTATCATAATTTTGTACGCTCGTACAAAACCCAGAAGGTTACATTTGGTAGAATGATAAAAGGAGTCTCCATCGATTTAGCTTTTTAATAATATAAGTAGAATCATTGATTCAGTCTTCATAGTTGACCGAATAAAAAGGCGCCTCGATATGCAGCAATACATGTCACGTCTGCACTATGTCTCAATCATTATAAGGTCTCATGACGCAATAAATGCATAGATGTTCTTATATACTTAGATTGAATATTAATATTTTCAATGAAATTTACTTGAATTTTTTATGAATACTCTCCACACATTCAAAATTTCGGTATTTTTAGACACGGTCATAATATGATCCTAAAATATATTTTTCATAAAAACTTTATTAGACAAATCCTCGGCACCAGTGCAGGTCTTTGTAACTATTATACATTTTTTGGCGATAATGTTTTTTTTCGTCAAATTATTAACAAGTATTACAATAATGTAGCAACTTTGAGAAAAATGATATTTAAAAAATGCAATTACAAGGTTGCACTGACGCCGACGAAATGTTTTTAGTACAGAATGAACTTTTAGGCCATTGCCTATTTTCATTCAATGTCCCAAGTCTGTATTTTTACCAAAAAAAAACCATGCACCAACCAGTCAAGACCCATTAGACTCACTGAATCAAATATCCGTAGTCTCCAAAATTCAAATTAAATTAGTCTCGGTCAAATAAAGATTGATTCAATTTTGAGCCGAAATGGTTTACAGACTATCAAAACCCTCAAGTTACGATTTCAATTCAATTCGATTGCCAATCTGAGTTATAGACTCGGGGCCTAAAATCCGTCTAAGTTTGCACGTTCTCTGCTAAAAAAGCCCCATTTTTCTCAGCGCCTCAGTTCCAAGGCTCTCAAGATCTTCAATAACATCGGGATATTGGACGTCGTTATGTCCAGCGAGGTGTAGTTTCGGAGTCACTTGGAGAAAAACCGAAAATAGGTTTAGAAAAGGCTTGGGTGCTAAACGGGACTCAGTAGTTCATACTGGGGCGTATGTTTTTATTGTCATAGAATTAATACACGTAGAACCCCAGTAGGTGTCAGTAAAGTGAAGCAATTTTAAGTAGGACCTAAAAGTCTGTTCGGTCAGTCCCATCAGTCCGCAAGACAAAGTCTCAGTATGACGAGCTCCAATAGTTCCAATTCTATACTTTTTAGAAAGACTATTCACTTGCAACATTATTTGTGCTTTTGGGTGCGTGTCAGCGAACATAATTACACGGCGCTCACGCACACATCGGTTGGTTTTGTACTTCAATTCTGAATGTAATATTGTAGGAAACTGTCTCTCTAGGTATTATTACTGTAACTTTATTTTATAAAGCCCAAGTCTGTCCCCACGTGGAGTCCTGGTTCCGATATTTGAGTTGGTGCAACCTAATACCAACTGCTCCCTCTTGAGTTCTTGACTCAAGCAGTCTAGACTCAAGCAGTCTAGTAGTCCGATTTGTAGACGATCTCGAACTTATAGACAGTTAAGAACCTTCGAAGAGACTGCGACGCTCTAAGTGTGTTCTACCTGACAATGGGGAGTGCTCGGATGAACTCTTTGATTTAGTGCCTACGTCGCTATTCTACTATGCAACTATCGCACAGCTCGTCGGTGATTGGGTCATCCGTATTTCCTCGGCACTTGAGAGTCGTCTTTTGTACGTGGCGCCCGTTCCTTTATGCCATGCGTGTGCAAACTGTGAAATGAGCTCCCTCCCAAAGAGACAAAAACAATTTCCAAAAATAACATTTCTCTTTGTGTGAAATAAACTGTTTTATAATACATCCTCACTCACTATAATATGATTTTTCAGTGAGATTGGGATAATAAGTAAATGTCGTCATTGTTCAAATTATTTGAACTTATATACTATAGCTTCGTTTTAGACGGTGTTGTGCGATTTCATACATTTTAAAAATAATTCAAAATTAGTATGTCACAAGCACTTTGTGCAAAAAACAATTACACATATTTTATGTATATACATAAAATGTTTTACCTAAACAATCAACTTACGAATAGATCACTACATAAAGTACAATTCTTATACTTATAACGTAATTGATGAGATCTACACCATTCACTTCTGGGTAACCATAATTTTTTAATGGTTATATTTTCATATTACATTTTGCCCATACCAAAAAAATCTCCAAGATATTCAATCATTTCTATAGATATATAACATGCATAAAAGTAATATAAGATCACAAAGCAATTGCCAAAAAATGAAATTCATTCAAAACTTGATTGGCTCTCATGTAGAGAAGTGTTATTTTGATTTGTGGCCATTTTGAAAGAGCGATATATAAACAAATGATACTGGAATGGTATAGATATCAATGAACATATTTCAGCTTACTTTATACCATAGTCATTTCTTCTGTTGTTTCAATCTACAGTGGCAAGTGGATAGTTCGGTGGCAAGGCACTTAACACTTCCTTCGAAAGTTCCTTGTATGCAGCATCCATCAAATCTCGTACTTTCTTTATCAAATTCGGCACATCCTCCATTGTTAAACCTTCAGTTGTTATTGGTTCTAAGCACTGTATAATAACATGACCTGTAATATAAAACAAAAGAATTGATAAATAATAATTATTTCTCAAAGTTAAACCTCTCTGGAATAGTTGATTATATTTCATTTGATATGTAAAATTGATTTAATTTTCCCTATACTAGATTTAAGTATAATTTATTGCACACCGCTACCGGCAGAATACAGATGTACTCAACGACTAATTGTAACCTTCATAACATACTTATATTCGCATAAAAGGAATTTGAATTTAAATCTGCAATCTATACCAATAAATCAAACTGAAGTATGTGTGTGTAATTTCAAAATAAACGTGAAAAATTAAAGTAAACTCGTATTTTTAAACCGAACTTAATAATTTTTACATTTTAGAAAACATGTATTAAAAATGTTTATGTATAATAAATATTGAAAAAATCACTAGAAATTACCTTTATCAAAAATATACTTTTTTCTATTGATAAAATAGTAAGGTGAAAAAACAACAGGTATTATTGGCACTTGAGCGGCAACTGCAATGTTGAATGCCCCCTTTTTGAATGGCAGTAGTTCCGTGAAGTCTTTGTTTCTTGTACCCTCAGGAAATAACCAGATTTTTGTCTGAAAAAGTCCATAATACGAATTAACATATGTCGTGTAAAATCAGTTCTAACAGACGACATCTAAACTGACCCTGTAGACAAGTGGCATTAGCGTTAAACGAATAGAATGACGATGTATGGGAATGACATAATACTTAGGCTACGTTCCATTAGGGTCTCACAACGACCACGTCCACGACCGCGATTTATCCCGTTCCACTTGCTTGCTGGTGTCACAATCGTAAACCCAAGTGGAACGGCTATTCGACCCACCTATTAACATGGGTCGTTGTGAGCGTTGTGTGATCGAAAATTATGACGTAATTAGTGACGTTTTCGCCACGACCATAACGACCGCGGTCGCCTTGTGGAACGGCTAACTGAGCATTTTTGGCGTTGTGAGCTACTAATGGAACGCCCTGTTAGGTCTGGGAGATATAGTACATAAGTGGTCTGAAAGATATCGCCGGCGGCGGTAAGACCTAATATATGTGTCTAACTTATATATGCAATAAAGAACATTCATTCGTTCTTAGCATAACGATATGTCATTCCCACACTTTTTGTATTCAATTCGTTTAGCGCTAATGTCGCTTGTTTAGAAGACTTGATACGTACAATCCAACTAATCACTCGATGTATTTTTTTATATTAGTGTGAGCACATATTACGTTACATAAGTGTAAGCCACATACGAGTACACAAGCGGCTCTAAAATTAGTTATAATGCTTATAAAGAATCTGTAGGGGTCACTGTAAGCAAAATCGGTTAATACAAGTGTTTTAAATAGCAAGCTCAATTTCAGCAAAATAAGTTTCGTAAACGAAGTTTTCTTTCTTTACTCTGATCTGGATGATTGGGATTCGCTCCAAGGTTGTCCATCTTATAATACACACAACACGTGTAATTTGCTTAGCGTGAGAACATACAACATGTGTGGTTGTTTGTGTAGGAGTTTCTCCGTTGATTTAAATAATAAGTGGCCATGTAATAGTGGGATTCAGGACCGGGGCCCGGTCGAAGGGGAAAGCCCAAGAAATCCTGGCTTGACGCTGTGAAGCTGACATGCGTACCAATGGTCACAAAACGGGGAACGCTGAAGACCGTGCGAAATGGAAAAGTAAAAGTAGGAAAGTGGACCCTGAGCATCGGAAGAAACGCTTCGTACGTAACCGGTATTTAACGTTCGGATGATGATGATGTAATAGTGGGATTCGCGGATGAACACTTCCTCTATGAAATATAATAAGGATATTAGAAATCCTATTCGTCCAATTATACTTTTTTTTTAACAAATACCAGCTGCTGGTTCTGTCCAAGCACCTTCGATATTCTTTTCTCACATTTAAGGAGTTGGGAAATGAATAATTTAATTAATCTCATTGTTTAATAAAGATTGTTGGTTATGTCATCAAACATACATATACTTCAATTACTATATACATATGCAATTAAAAGTACATTTCAACGGTTTTAAGCGCGGAATTTTATGTGACTTTTATTTCGACGTTTCGGCCACTTTTCAGTAGGCAGTTAAAATGTATTATTGGTTTTAATTATGTTTACTACTCGCGAAAACTTAAGAAAATACTACACTATACTGATAGATGGTTAAGAAAACAGTGGCATCGAGATCACCGACGTATGAAACCCGCCTATCGGGATTGATTTAACCTGACCTGGAGGGTTTACCCACTGTTGAAATGGAGAGAGCTCAAATGGATACCATTTGTAAACTACTAGTTTAAAAAAAAATTTCAGTCAAAAATAACAAACTCTTAAAACATAATGCCAAAATTAAATGTTTTATCGATTAAAATAACGCACTGTTTCGGATAATCAAATTATGAAAACTTCACTAAATACCGGTTTCTGTGTTGGTTTTATGATAGGAACTTGATATTATCAAATAATTACATTTCAATCGATTAGATGTGAGTAATACTTTAAAGTAGTTCGTTCATAACAAGCTGATAAAAAATATTGAATAAGCCAAGTGCTTACTGGATTCTAGACAGTGAAGTGTATCATAATGATGAAATATGATGGTGCTTAGTATTTTCTTAAGTCTTCGCGAGTATTTTTTTTATTAAGTATAAATAATAAAACTACGTTTTAACGGTTTCAAGCGCGGTAATTTATTTGTTTTTTATTATTTCGGTATAAAAGTCGGAATAATAATTCCGACTTTTCAGCCACTTTTCAGTAGCCGTGATAACGGAAGACAAAGATGTCAAGTATCAAGAGTATTGTCAAGTTTTATTTAGCCTACCGCTTCTCTTCAAGCTACAACATGTTGCGAAGCGGTGGTAAATTAGGTTAGGCTCCCATAGAGTAAATAATAACCATAAACCAAATTAAAACTAATTAATTAAAATGAACAAGTTGGCGATAGGCTAAATAAAATTTTAATAATACTCATCGACACTTGATATTTTTGTCTTTTGTGATCATGGCTACTGAAAAGTGGCTGAAACGTTGGAATAATAAAATTCAAATAAATTATCAAGCTTAAAAGCGTTAAAACATAGTTTTATTATGATTGTTTCTTTGCTTATGTAGTTAGAAAACCGTAAGAAAGTTTTAAAAATCCCCATAATACCAATACTATATTATAACATATGGTTATCTAGTTGAAATTAAATATTATAGCATAATCTATTTTAAAGTTATATTATTATAACTTTACAATAGATTGTAACCATAACAATTTAATAATCATAACACTGGGATTTCCCATGAGTAAGAATTAAATATGCTGCATCGATTGTGTTAAGCCCCTTGACGTGAAGACTAAATTTATAAATAGTGTTTTGAAAATGAGAATTATAGGCCCACGTTACACCTGTTTTCAATGGTGGTAGATAGAGTACTGAATTACTGTCTATAATGTTGATATTAGGCGGATCAACCATATTGAACCATTTTGGTTGAAAAGCACACAACTGAAAAAGCACGATAGTATTCAATGATACTGAATGCTTTTTTATTGCGATGCTGGCAAACAGGCAGACGGCCCACCTAATGGAATTCAAATTCAAATTCACGTGAAAAGTGGTTACTGTTGCGTAAATAAGTCTATATAGGCATCCAACACCAGGAGCGAAGCCAATGCCTTGCCTTTAGTTTGGGATGGAGGGGATACGATAAAGGGAAGAGGGAAGTGGGACATCGGGCCTCTCACTCATCGTATCAAAACACGATTTGCTCAAGGCACACCGTTTCACGTGGATATTCTGTGAGAGCGTGGTATCACACCAATCGAGCCAGCTCTAAGAAGCGTAATCAAGATAATGATTCCAGCATGGTTCTACCACGTCTAAATTAAAGTTTCTGAATCAAGTTTATGTATATATTTATATATAAGTTTACATTGGTTGATTCGTCTGAATTGAACGATCAAAGTGAATCATCTAATATGGGCTTAATGTAGACATACACCTTTTGCTTCACAAAATCCTATTAATCTCTCAGCAATTTAAATATTAATTAGCGTTTATGTCATGCCTTATAATATAAGCCAGATGCATTGTCTGACTCACATTATTAATTTTATAAACATAATGAAATATGTTGCAGATTCAGATTAACAATTTAAAAAAAATTGTAAATAATGTTGTTATGAATTAAAACTCTTTATCAAATCATACAGTTTCCCTCAGGCCTGCTTTTCATTTTAGGGTCAGGTTTCACGCTTGTAGCTTGCTTGTCCAGTCTGTCACAGTCTCTAAATGTCACAAAATTTCAAAAGCATTACATGCTTCTTGTAAGCAGCTAAACTACCACCACAATTAAGTAAATAACTGTATCACCTAAATTGCTCAAATGTAGTAATTATATTTTTTAATAAATTGGCAGACAAACACATGTTGTACTCTCCCTAGGTAAACAAATTACATATGTATATAACATAACACATAACTCTGGGGCCAATGCGAGCCACCCAACCCAGACCTTTGTAAATTATGGAGTTTTTTTTTATACAGGGGAAATACCATAAGCCGCGCGAGGCGGAAGGTCGCGGCCTGTGTGTGGGATTCGCTAGATCGGGGTGGCACTAGCACCACACGAACGATACCCACTAAAATCTCTATCGGATTTTCGAACGTCCCTTGTCCGGGCTGTGGGCTCGCTCGCTCATTCACCTCCAGCCCCGACGGACGACGGCCGGCCTCTGTATGGGTTGGCCCCACCATTTGTTAGCCGGAGAAACCCAGCTCTCTGGCTAGCACCTCGAGGTGAGAGGGGGGGCGCGCATCCCTCCTCTCCAGTCTTTATGAGCAGGCGGATCCGGTTTCCCCGCCAGTAGCCCGCACAGCCGTAGTCTACGGTAGCTGGAGCTCGTCTTGGATGACCCACCTTCGCCGCCACCGGCTCTGGCGGGAGGGGGGCTTGGCGACCTGCTCCTACTGCCGCTCCGCCGCCTCCTTTGCGGACATTACAGTCTCGCAGAAGGAGGCGGCTGGAATACACATCAACCCCATCATACCCTAATGTAACCTACTAACACCAATGATATTGTAAAAAAAAGGCAATCACTGGTGAAGGACTTTAATTAAACCATCCAGCTGTTGAAATTTGTCAATGTGGGCTCAGACAGAATTGTTTGTATAACACCAATCATCACAAACATCAATAGGATTTAGACAAAAGACCTTCATCAGTGCCTGCCTTTCTTTTTTGTTTCTGACACAATCCATCATCAGTCAAAAGTTCTTTTACTAAAAATCTATCTTGTTTGGAGTTGTAAGTAACTCTTACCTTATTCTTGATCATAACTTCTGAAGTTACTTTCAGTTGCTTATATGCATCCTTTGAATTGTTTCTGTCTATGAACACTACACCAGCTAAATAAGCAGCAAGTCCAAATGGCCACACATAGAAAATCTCTTTCCTTGCTATTGCTGCAACTTTGTCTGCCACATGCCATATATTAAACATGCCTGGAAATATTAAGTGACTGTTTAAATTGGAATTAGGAAACAAGAACTGTATAGGGGAATACAAAAGTAGGTGACCATCATGGGTTCTGAAGAAATGCTGAATGTAATTGGGATCTATTACGAGATTGATGATCCAATAATAGCAGCTCATTAATGTCCCACTGTTGGGGGTTCCATTTTTTAGAGGAAGAGATAGTATATCTACTACACATGTCCAACACAGTTTGGCAGGTATGACACATTAGTTATCTCAATGTGCAGGTTTCATCATATATTTTTCCTTCAACATTACCATATGGTAATTGTAACAATATGCATGTTCGGTCAGAAAATTGCCTAAGTGGTTCATACTTTTGGCCAGGATTTGAACCTGCACTCTTTGAGTTTGGGATGCAATTATTTTAATAATACCACTATGCTACCATGAAAAATATATTAAATTAAAGCTATCATTATATTGTAGTTTCACTGTTTATATTATTATTATGAAAATAATAATTATTATTTAGCCTTTTCTACAATAAGAGCTGACTTTTCAATGTCCAGGTATAAGTTACTCCTTGGATAAAATATAATTAAAGAAATTGAATATGCCAGTTGAATGAATAAAATAGCTTAATATTTTCAAGTTTATATTTAGTTATAATTTACTCGATAGATAATTTTTATCTGATGATCGAAATAATTGTTTATCTTTCTTTTGATAATCTTAGTGGAAAGTTTTATCATAACATGTACAATTTATGGCAACAAATTTTTTTTAGAGAGCTTTGAATAATACTTGAAAGGATTCATCTTAGTTTAAGGATGGATACATTTTATAATATTATACCATCTGAATAAAGGCTGTAAATTAATATAAGAATAGACAAAGTTACTATTCTCATGGTAGATGTATGACATTAAAGTTTGCACCTTTTATTGCGAAGACTGACAAACTGATAGCCCATGTGATGGAAAGTAATAGCAACTGGTCCATAAATGGCCAATGGATGTTTGCAATGCTATAACCCCACTTCTGCTATTACAATATCATCAGAATGGTCCACCACTGGCATCATAATGGTTAGTTTGGTATGGAAAAAAACAACCATTATGACACCAGTGGCGCAAAGGACCATACAGGCCTCAAAGAAATTTTACAAAACTCTTCTTTAAATGACCCCATATTCTAACGCAAAGGAAATTCTGGCAGGAAGTTTAATCCAAATACTTCCTGTGTGTGGAATAATTGTTCTAGAGAAGTAATGTATAATTTATTTACGTGTTTAGTTAACAAATGATTGCAACGCAATAGAATTTTTTTGTTAGGTTGGGGAAAAAGTTGCTTTGCATTTTATATAAAAATTCAAAAGGTTTTTTTATAAAGTTTATTTACATTTGACTAAAGTATGTAGGTGCCATTTTGTTGGATAACTTTTGCCATCTTGTAGATAGGGACGTGATCCCATTGCTATAAAAATTTGGGGCTTCTGATCAAAAAACTGCGACAAGTGGTTTTGGCAGTCCTCTCGTGATGTTAACCTGACACTGCCTAAGGAATTCTGCAGAGACCGAAACAGGTGAAAATCTGAAGGTGCAAGGTCAGGACTATACGGCGGATGCATTAACACCTCTCAGCCAAACACTCGTAATTTTTGCTTAGTGGCTAAAGATGTGTGAGGTCTAGCGTTATTATGGTGAAAATCCACACCCCTTCTGTTGATTAATTCCGGCCACTTTCTCTCAACTTTTTGCTTTAATCTCATCAGTTGTTCGCAGTACAGTTCAGAATCGATGGTTCTGCCTGGCGGTAACAGCTCATAACGAATAATGCCCTTCTAATCCCACCATACACACAGCATCACCTTGTTGCGAGTTAACCCGGGTTTCGTCACAGTCTGTGAAGCCTGACCGGCCTTTGACCACGATCTCTTTCGCACGTTCTTGTCGTACGTGATCCACTTTCCATCACCAGTTATCAGCTTCTTCAAAAATGGTTCGGTTTCATTGCGTCGTAATAAAGAATCACAAATGAGTACACGGTTCATTAGGTTTCTTTCAGTGAGCTAATGAGGCACCCAAATATCGAACTTTTTTGTGTACCCAGCTTTTTTCAAATGCGCCGAAACCGTTTTGTGGTCAATTCTTAGTTCTCCAGCTACATCGTAACTACTAATATGCATATTTTGCTCCACTTTTTCAAAAATGGCATCAATTTTGTCAGTAACAGGGCGACCAGAGCGACGTGCATTTTTAATATCAAAATTTCCGGATTGAAAACGCTTAAACCAAATTTGCACTATTCTCACAGATACTGCATTAGGCCCATAAACATCACAAATTTTTATCGCGGCTTGTGTTGCATTTTTACCTTTTTTGTAGTAAAATTTTAAAATGTATGGAATTACTTCATTAGATTCACTCATTTTAAAGATAAGAAAAAAAAATGAAAATAACACATTTTCCTAATTTGAATTTGGAATGTCTTCTTTAAAATTAAAACTTTTTAATGATACCAAAACCAGCCAGATACAAATGGAGATCTTATTACAAGTTCATACATACTATATGCGAAAAGACTTTTTCCCCAACCTATTATATTAAAGCAATTAATGCACAACCTTCTGTATACAATATAGATAGGTCAGAAAATTTTCCATGTTATACAAATCTTGTTAGGAAAACAGAAACAAATAAAGATTGAGTAATTTAAAAATTATGAATATGATTTAAATAACTAATAATTTGCTCATAAATTATTTCCAGTGAAGGTATGTGCTGTTTGTAAGAACAATTTTTTTTATTGCATGAGTTCAGCAGACAGGCAGAGGGCCTCAGGGCCTCATCAGGGCCCACCTGATGGAAAGCAATTAGCATCAACTATGGACATTTGCATCACCAAAGGTGCTACAAATGTCCTACTGCTCTTTTAATGATGACTGGAACCCAGCCACTAATGCCAGAACAGAACTCAACTCAAAGTTGTTATGGTGGCATGCTCTAGATCAGGGGTGGTAGCGATCCAGATGGGCAAATACCCTACCATCTGGCTGTGTATTGTTTTGTCGCCTTTTACGACAGGCCGCTTGGCCGCGAGGAATTGTATGTTTTTTCGTTCCTGCACAAATAAGTGAAGAAAATTAGGAAGTTAATTTCAACAATAGTGAATTATATGGTTCCACATTATTTTGTCACAGTTATTTCAGTTGTCTTTGTCTTTATTATTTGTGTTTTCCCTGTACATCCTTAACAAAATGCAAACTACTTGAAGGAAAATGAAGGTGCCTTATAGTTTGATCCCATGCTGAGAAAAAAAAAACCAAGTATGAGTCAATCCACACAGAGATAACACTAATGGAATTTTAAGACCATATAGACTGTTTTATAGAAAAATAACTGTAATATACATATATGAATGACCAGACATCATGAATATATAAGATTTTCATTTTTTAAATTGACCTATGGAATCCTAAAAACTATGATCAACCACTTTCGCTACTTCAAACACTTCTGTTTAGATGGTAGAGCACTTTGCCCCCCATTTTTGTATCTTTTTTCTTGTTTAGAGCTGACAATAATTGTAATAATATAAATATTTATACTAGATCTTTTTTATATACTGTGAGCAATATCTTTATCAATTCTAAAAAAAAATTGTGTATTATTTATTTAAAAAGACAACATATACTAAGTGTCTAAAGCTTAGCTATGTTCAGATTTTTTTAATATTCCTCTCCCTAGAACTGCGAGAATATAATATAAAGCCATCTTACCTAATATATCAATAGATGATTGATGATTTGATACTACGACGGCACCTCGATCTTCAGCCAATACTTTACCATTTCTTAAGTACCACTTTACTTCAATAACTTTTGTAACATGCTTCACTATCTGTGAGGCGAATCTGTAAACCATCTAAATGTTTATAGTAATTCTTGAAAGAAACACTAGGATTATTTATTTATACTGCCAATTGACTTAATTAGTATATAAATTATATATTAAACAAGTACTTACAAGGAATTTTTAACATTCTTTGGATTAAAAACGAAAAACGGTAACAACACAATTGCTGTTAAAGATGTAAACAAATAGAAAAAAAGGAACTTCGATTTAAACTTAATAAAATTAGGTGTTTCTGAAAACAGTTGTTTTAGCACATACGACACTAAAGTTATCACTATTAAATATATTATTTTATCCCACATTTTTAATTCAATAATTATTATTATATTTAAATGTTTTAGCTAAATTACCACAAGCAAAAAATTACAAACGAATTAGGACCCAATAATAATATAACCAAAACTTCACACCGCAACAATTGTCATCATTATGATTGTCACTGTCAAATGTCAATTGGCACTAGTATTCAGTGTGACCAGCTTTGAATTGTAGAACCTGCTAACTGGATAAATAAATTCTTCTAAAGTTATATATAAAAAATATTAAATTGTTTAAATTCTGTGTAGTTATACGAAAGAAACAGGCAAAATGTTTGTATTTATTTATTCTAATATGTAGCATTATCTGTTAAAAACTAAATTAGAGGTGTAATTCTGCTAAAATTACAGAATTCTGCTAGACTGGTCATTCTAATTTGAAATCTGTCAAATATACCATAGACTAATGAAATAAGCTGTTGCTTAATTTCTAAAATGATAATTAATATAAAGGAGGGCAGACGGACTTGAAGGTTCATACAGCACAATCAGATTCAGATGGATTATTATTTAAATTTCTTTATGCAGCTGGAAAACATCACTCTATAATAATCTCAACCCGAGCACCTATCTGTTTCATCTACGACATTGTTTCTCCTGTTATCAATTTGAGCGGACTACTGATACTCCATCTTGTATATTTGTAAATAATATACAGTTTTATTAGGGTTGTTATATTTAATGATAAAAGCAACCCTTAAGGCTACAAAGAACGGGCTACGCAGGTGTTCCGCGCACACCAGCCTTTCTTATTCTTTAACTAGGATATGAACGCGACTTCGTCCACGCTTGACAAGTAACGTTGATTACAATTATTTAGCCAGTATTTAAGGGATATTTTAGGATGAAAATACAAAAAATCCCGAAATTCCCTTAAAAATCCGGGTAAGTAATGTTACTACAGGCATACATAACTACATTTGCTCTACTATAAGATGTCCAATAAATATAGAAACTGTTATATTAAATAAGTCGTAATATAACGTGGTTTCAAAGTTAAGAAATCCCGGAAAATATAAAACAGTCCTGTATTATATTGTTTTAGTATCAACCGATTCCGAATCAGCTAATTTTTATGTATACTACCCATTTTAAAGTACTATCAGGAAAATAACCACGGAATTTTCGGAACATAAATGATCGAATCACTTGAAAAAGGTAATCCTTTTTCAAGTGATTCGTTAGCTATTGTTCTAGTGAAATCATATCGAAATCAGCTATTATTTATGGAATTTAACTAATTTATACCATACCATACCATCGGGAAAATTCCCGAGGGATTTTCGGAACACAAAGTACCACAGCGCAGCATTTAAAAAAGAATGTAAGCTATCGTTTTCGAGAAAATTGTGTCGGAATAAGCTAATTTTTATGCATCCGAACAACTACAAACCGCTCCCGGAAAATTTTCCGCTGGACTCCCGGGATAAAAAATATCACACATACAATTTCCTATCGATCGGAGAAAAAAATCAGATTTGAATTCCGTTTTTTTAACGTAGCTATTTTAAATCATTCTCAGAAAAATTCCCGCTGGATTCCTAGGATAAAAAGTAGCGTGTCGATCAGTGAAAACTGCATCGATATCTGCCCAGTAGTTTTTACGTGAAACTAAAACAGACAAGAAATCTATAAAAAAATGCACCGTGTTCTCTATCGTTTATATAATATAGCCTATTCCAGTTGTTTTTTTAAATAGCTACAATATACGGTCACGGCCTTTTTAGAATTTTATAATATTATAAATTAAGATGAAACTCGCACGGGAGGCTTGCCCGCGGGCTTATGCTTGTCAGAGTTGTGGTGGCCTAATATTGTCACGCGACCTTGACATAACAACGGGGTGGTTTTAGCAGAACTCCGACAAAGAGTAGGTACATTAATATAATAGGAGAGCCTCCGACAGTCGCCGCCAGTCCCACATAACCACACTGCCAGCTCCTAAGCAGTAGGTTGTACATAAAGCATTTGTACTACGATAAAAAAATGCGTTGTTTAATCAATTAAACAATAATATGAAAGTTATTTTGTTAAAATAATATAATATATTAAAAATTTTGTGATTTTATAAATTTATTCATTGTAAATGGTTTCAGTTTATTTAATCGACACTTCTTTCGTAAGTCTTTCATAAGCTTCGAGCATTTTTTGTCTCACTTGATCCGCCAGTTCGGGAACATCTTCCATTGTTAAACCAACCGTTGGCACGGGATCCAGGCATTCCATTATACTTTCTCCTGAAATAAAAGGTAATATTATGATAATAATCCTAATTTTCTGTCACAAACATCTGTAGATAGACCAGCGGCTACTCGCGAATTCATCTGCGTTAGTCTTGAAAATGTGCATTATGGACATGACGTCTACTCTCATAGTTTTAGCCCGCTTTCGAGTTGTGCACCCGGGTATGACGCGTGTTACCCTCCTCGCCGACGTCATCACATGACTCATACTCATAGTAACGGTTTTCTCATGGAAATCTATTCTTTTTTTGTATGAAAGGTACCACCCTGTGTCCTTTTCTGTACCCCTGACAACATGTATCAAGGCAAAATATCATGATGATCGGTTGACAACTTATAACGGGAAGAACTCACATTCGCATTTATAATATTATGATAGATAAACTGATAATATAACACTTTATTGTACATTTTTTTTAAATTTATTGGGACAAAAAAACTATATTGTACAGAATTTAGTAGGTATTATGAGTCTTATAAATAAGTAGTTTCAATTAATACAACACCAGTATAATTTGCCACATATTGAATAATTGAAAATACTAGCTACCTTAAGTAAAAACAAAAGAGAGAGAGAGAGAAAAAGTTGATATACCTGCAATAACTAAAAAGAAAAGAAGAAGAAAGGAAGACTTCACTAGAACGCAGAACCGGAGCCAAGATCACACCGATTGCCTGCGACCAGCCGCTAGAAGGACGCTAATTGTTAGAAATACTTGTTAGAATGGTTTACTTGTTTTTCTAACATTCAAGGATCATTTGTTTATAAGTGCTGGGCCTAGTTGTCGCTATATCTATTAAGTAGAACATTAATACAAAAATGAAGTTACAGACTGAACTATATCTAATTATGTACAACGGGCGGTCTTATCGCTAAAAAGCGATCTCTTCAAGACACCCCAGAAATGAATTGAGATGATAATGGCGATGGTGGTATACGCAACATATAGTACGAACTACTTACTTTTTAACAATAAATACACAAATGACACACACACACACACACAGACGCGCGCGCATTCTAATACATTATATTAATAGTTATATTTAGTTTTTTACTATTGCATATATATTTTTAAGTTAGGTTTATTTATAGGATATTTTAGTTTTTATTTTAATATAAATTATGTTGCAAAATAAAAATAATTTATATTAATATACATATATATGAGTATTTTTCAAAATAAATGTACGTAACGAAAAAGTTGTTACGAAATAGTCCTAGGATATAACTAAGTAGTAAACATAGGCTTGTTATACATAATGTTAAATATATAATTTATTTTATCTAATATTCATGATTATTTTTGTGTATTTATCTTCTCATTTATTTATTGTACATAAATACATACATTTAATTCACGACACGGCCTAAATCTCTCTTGGGGTGGTTAGAAACTTTGCTACAACTACCGGCTATCTTACATGTAGTTGTAGCAAAGCTAACTTCGCACATTAAACGTTTCAAGATGGAATGTAGTGTAAGTGGTGATAGATGGCTAGCCTTTCGTCCACAAATATATTTCACTTTTCCCTTAGTCACCTTATAATACCTACGGGAATATGTAGAGGTTCATTCTAAACCGGAACCACTAGGCGGGATTTATTGTAAAAAGTACCTACCTGTATTTTGTTATACCTATTATAAGGAATTTGAAATAAAACAAAGGAATATTCATTTACTTATTATAATCGTATTAAAAAGATTTCCAAATTTAAGATACACTATTCAATAAACATTCTGAAATAAAAACAGTGTCTGTTATTTAAACATGAAAAAATTAAACATTAAGAAAAACTTCCTTAATCACTATCCATTAGCGCTTCATAAATTTTTTCCTCATCTTTATAATAATTAAAAAATTTCCGAGCCACCTTTGGTTTCGCAATCAGTTTTTCAGACTTTTGTTTACTTGGCTTTGGCATATGGATATAGTTATTTAGTGATAGAGGTTTAAGTTTCTTAAAAAACACTTTCTTTTCCAATTTTTCTTCTTTGAGAATAGTCAGTCCACTTGTTTTACCTTTGATTTTGTGAGTATCTTCAATTTTCGTTGCGTTTTCGTTATTTAAATTTTCATGTCGAGTATTATTTTCTATCGCATTATTATTTTCTATTATAACATCTCTGGTCTTGTCATCAAAATCGTTGATATTAAATGAAATTGCATCACACATATATTTATCATCTCCAATGATAACTTCGTCACTCACTAAATCTTCGAGGAAAATTATTGGCATTGAATTGAAATCAGTTATTAATCCTTCTTCCTTATGACTTTTTATTTCGCTACTTTGATAATTTTCTGTCTCATCTGTTTGTTTTAATTCATTAGTTCTATCAATCGGATATTTTTCTTCTTTGATGATTTGTTGATGTTTTACTGTTGTTTTCCCTTTTCCTTTCCCTTTAATTTTTATTTTTTCTTTGCCTTGTATTGTAGAATATGTTTCGTCTTCAGTTGTTGTCAATCCTTCTGCCTTAAGTCATTCCACTTTAGTATCATAGAAAGCACGGTTTGCAGACATAAATCTAGTTGAAGATAACATTGTTACCTTTTCTTTTTCAGTAGATTCTCGTGTCTTGCCTTTTCCCTTCTTAGATGAGTTCTGAAAATTAAAATAATGTTATGAATTTTTTTTAGTTTATTATATTTTTTTTTAGAGTTGTCTAGTTCTTTTTTACCTGTATTTTCTTGTCATTGACTCTGAAATCCGTTTTCTTTATAATATCTGATCTCAAATCGAATTTCACTCAAAGTTTTCAAAACTCTCTTCGTCGCTGTAATATGCAAATCATTTGCCTTCATTTTCGAATTCCAAATCTATCCGATCTGAATCACTATGATAACTTATACTGACAACACTTTCTGTCGTAGTAGAACTATTTATTCTTTTGAATCTTTTCATGGGTTTTGTTTTTTCAACGCTTTTCGTTTATTACTACATGGTGTAGGTTTTGGTTTTGTTGGTGTGTTGGCTAGAAGTTTATGCTCTTTTGTGTAGTAACAATCGCAACAGATGTTTTTTTTGCAATTCAAAGCAGCTCAGCAATTTATATTTAATTGTTGTCTTGCCATCTGTTGATATTTGATGCAGCTTCATTGTACCTTTTAGAGGAGTAACATTATCAGGTACATTTTGGTTATTCGTTGAATGTCAGTTTCATTTATATAAAATATTTTAACTTTGCTGTAAACCATTAGATAGTCATATGCTTCTTTTACGTTGGTTATGTCATTGCCGTGTGAGATATGATTGTCGAGTTGTCGCTTTAATGCTCCACCAACCCCATCAGCTGGGCCTTTGCCATGAGAGGCTTCAAAAAAATTCCAAGTTGCATATTCAAATCGATAGTCTTTTAGTGTTTTTTGGAACAAGAAGAAATTATTTTTTTGACGGTACTGAGTTGTAGGGCTATCAGAAAATATATGAATATTTTTAATGTTAAGGTCTTTGCAAAGTTTCATTATTGGATCTAAATGAGCCCAGATTGCTCCAGGACTATGTTCATTATTTGGTGATATGGAGCATATCGATTGGGGATTCACATTTTTTCTATAAAGAACGCATGTGTGCAGTGTGATTTGATTTCTGGATCCTCCGAAATGTACAGCCTGAATTTCTTCCGACTGTTTACATGAAAAATTTTCTGAAAAATTGCAAACCAATGCAGCTTCGTCTTCATCGAGGACTTTAATACATTTTTTCCACGCTAGGTACTGATGTGAAACATTGAACTAATGAGTTTTAAATTTTTGTACCTCATCCTGAAATTCTTGAATTAATGTACCCACTGGTCCTTTCACTACTTGTTTTGAATATTGCTTTGTCTTCTTTTCTTCAGATTTCTCTTTTGAAATTTTAGTGTAGGTATGTGTACCTATTTTCCATTGAAGCCACTGCACAGGACTGTGCTCTTTTATTGTAAGATCTATAGCTAATTTTTTATCTTTGCATAAAGAGCATTCTGAGTACATGCATTTAAAACATTTGCTGCAAGTTACTTCTTTCATAAGTTCATCAATGTCAGATATTTGAAGCATACCTAGCTTCTTCAACGATGTAGCCTTGAAAGATAAATTGCAATGTTTTATGCATGCACAAGTATTCCTATCTTGAAGTCTTGGTTTCACAACGGAGAATGGCCGGAACCGATAAAAAGTTTGCAAAGACGCTTTATCACCTTCAGTCTTATATTTTCTATAGAGCTTGTATATTGGTTTAATTAAGTATCTTTTTTGTACTTTTTCTTTGTTTCTCGTTATGCACTCATTTTTTCCAGCGCTAGGTCTGCTTACATCTTCTCTCTCAAAGAAATCTTGGATATCTTTTTTGTATTTCTTTCTAATTTCTTTACTTGATTTCGTCATTCTAATTCTTCCTTAAAGTCCAAGAACATGAGAAATGGCTGTTTTTAAATTGTGTTTATTTGCAATTTCGTTTGTAGCTACTTTTTTAGTACGTTTTTTTGTTTGGGATCTGACTTATTAAACTCTGCCTTTAATGAGTCTGTAATTGTGTTTAGCAAAACTAATTCTTTTTTCACCTTTTCTTTTTCTGATATGGACACATTTGGTAAAGTTTCTTCTAAGAAACTATTTGATTTCGTTAATGGTGTGTCGTCACAACGTGGAGTTTCTTCAGCAGTTTCAATGGAAATAGCATCATTAATAGGCCTAGTTTGTTTATGTAACAGTTTTTTCAGACTGTCCACTTGCCTCTTTTTTCGATTGTAGGCCTGTCTTAAATTCTTGTTACGTCTTTTCAATTGAGTATTTTCGTCATTCAGCTTTTGTAGTCTTTCCTTTAGAATTTTTGTATTATTTCAATTTTTTTTTGTAACTTTTAATGTAGATGTATCATTGTCTTGTCTCGTAGTGTTAGCCTTTTTTTATTTCAGCTCTTTTAGCATTGTTTTGTCTCCACTTTGCTCGCAACTCTTCTTTATCTTCTTCTGTAAGAATTTCTTTTTTCTTTTTGATAGTTTCTTCAACTTTTATCAAATGTTTAACTCGGATTTCCTCATATTTATCTGGATTTTCCTTTTTTAGTCTTTGTCTGTACGCTTTTTGTCTTTCGGCATTAGTTTTTGGGGGCATTCCCAAAAAAAATGTTATTCTGTAGGTGGTATTATCAGGGTAAGTTAATTTAAAATTAAATAAAAAGTAAAAAAATGTATATTGAAAACATGCTTTTGTTAAATGCACCATTTTTTTCTATATAGTCTAAGTTAAATTAGGAACAATGAAGAAATTATTATACTACTACATTACTATTATTAATCAGGTTGTAACTGTATGCACTCAGCTTTATGCTGTACTTTTTCATAACGTAACGAAATTCATAAAAACCGTTACGAAATTGTAACAAGTATTAGACAAAACACGGTTATAAAAATTCAATGGTTTGTTATAACCTAAAACTGGAGATATATAAGCTTATTACATGTTTGTACCACACGTTTATCAAAAATATGAATAAATCAAGACTTACTGTATTGTGAAAAAAGCTATAACATTTCTGTCACGAAAAAGTAGTTCCACTAAATACAATATGTTCTTACTGGTTTTCACATTAAAACTTTGGCTGAGACCTCAGACCAACAACCAATCAGAATGAAGCTGGTGTTGCCCGTGCACAAATTTAACGGATGTGTTGAGAAATCGTATGGAAGTAATAATAAAAAGTAACTAAAAAGTAACTGAATACAACTCATTTTGTTTTTCACATTTAAATTATTATTTTATTATGAAAACCCATAAAAAATATCTTTGATAAAGAAACTGCATTTAATCAAGGTCTTTATTACACAAAAATGCATAATATTCACGTAATATGTCGTATTTTATAAAGTATTTTATACACAGGTAGGTAGGGTGGCAATTTGATTTTTGTATGAAAGGTAAAAAACATTGTTTTAAAAAATAATTCTAAAATTTGTTAATATAATACGAATACTGTTTATTCTTCGTTATTTTAAAGACTAATATTTTTCCTTTACAACTGTGTATTTTTATTGTATGAATAATTTAATATATATATGTAATATGTTTACTATTTCGAGGCACATTTTTTTTTCTATTAATGGACATTTATTTTGAGAAATACTCATAATCTATCCTAATATGTAGCAATCTTTTCTGGTCCGATCAAGACCTTGGGCGTAGTGACGGGGTACGTGACAAGCGACGCGACGCGACGCGACGGTGTTCGGCGTCAAGACCAACGATTCGTAGTTTGTATCTTAATAGCTTTGTGTTTTATCGCCAGTCGCGTCACACTTAGCTGTCGCTTACAGCGACAAGGCTGTGGTCAGGTCGTTCCAGATAAACCTAGGCTTAGACATAGCTATGAGTTTAATTGAAAAAGTCTTTTGACGTGTCTTACCACGATTAAATGTATGCTGGTTTGGCTTAATAAAGTAATACGGTGAATATACAATAGGAATAATGGGAACTTGGCTGCTACCGCCACATTGAATGCACCTTTTTTGAACGTCATCATATCTTTGCCGCTTCGATTTCTTGTGCCTTCTGGGTAAATTAATACTTTTATCTGAATTTGATTGAGTATTTGTGTACAGTCACGGTATGAAAAGGTTATCCAGTTTTCAAATTGAGGCATTTAACGTTCGGCGAGCACATGTTACGTTTTCAAATTAAGTTATTGAACAGACTGTTCCACAGAAAATTATGTTTAATTATTAGACAATAAAGTTCAAAATTACTTGATCAAAGTTCTTTGATTCTCTATCTTGTCTAAAAGGATTGTTTAGAGATGATGATTTATTGGTTTTAATATTTATGATAAGCGCAGTGATTATATCCTCTTTGTTTCTGACGATTAAAACTATTGTTAATCTCAGTGTTTGTCATTGCCACAAGGCAATTTTCTTTTTTCACGTTCCTATATTATATAAACGTAACAAAACGTAGCATAACGTAACATTTATTAAATTGTAGGCGCTACTGTTTCTCGTACTCATGCATGCAAAAGTCTACCTTTAAGGTGACGAACCTTTTCATATTGCGATTGTACATTAAAACATCAAATGAAGTGAATAATATTTATACAAACTTATTCGCGTAAACTTATTAATTGCGTTTGTGTACTCGTAACACACTACAGCGGAATCGGCATGCTATTCTAAAATCAACATCCTTTAGCTGGTCTTCCTTTTAGAGTCCGAACTTCACTTAAATCGGTCCAATAGTTTTCCGTAAAAGCGTAACAAACAGACACAAATATGTTTTTATCCCGGAAACTATGCGAGTTTTTGGGATGAAAAGTATCCTATGGTCATCCTCGGCATCGAAAACATATATATAAGTCAAGGTGGAGAAGTCCGTCAATGGGGTAAGTTCATACATACACTGCTCGTTTTTTAACTTTAATATATCGCCAACTACAATTCGAAGACCGAATTCAATGGTGTCTTAGTTTCATCGAGTGAACAGACAGACAGAGTTACTACATTTATAATATTAATAGGGATTCAAGTTGTTTTTTTTAAATAGCTTCAATGTACAAACACGGCATTTTTAGTATTTTATAATATTATAGATAATTCTGCTAAAATTTATCAATATAGACAGAAGTATTTAATACGGTACCATACAAATACATATACAAATACATATACAAATACATATACAAATACAGACGGACCGGCGGATATGTAATAATATGTGCGACAGTTAATCATAATTAATTTTTAGTTTAAATGTAACAACTAAATATATAAATTTAAGATTTTTAATATCTTCAACAAAATAAAAATATTAAGATTTCTTAATCTCTTGAATAGACTCACAGTGTGCCAATCATTGGTCGAAGTTTTACAAACATTTCAATACACTGGCAAAACAGTGTATTGAAATTGCGTAAAATTACCAGTAACTGTTATATACATGTGACTGAGGGATGAAAAGACTTCTGTGTCGTTATCCTTAGTTAGAACTTGGAAAATCATGACTGTTCGTTAACGACTTATTTATCTAAATAAATAGGTGGGAAGGTAAACAAAGTCGTCCAACTCACAACCATAATTCATATATACCAAATTTCAGACAAATCGATCCAGTAGTTTTTTCGTAAAAGCATATATTTTTATCCGAAAACTATCCCATTTTTCAGGATAAAAGTACTATAATCTTTGCTATTGACAGACAGACACAGACAGAGTTACTTTCGCATTTATGATACAAACACCTCGGAATTCTTTGATCGTAGAGTACTACGCACTTGTCAGATTTTAACATCTTAATAGTCACCTTTAAAACTTTATATAAATGTATAAAGATATAAAGTCATACTATGTTTGAGAACAATAAAAATTCATTTACTGCAATAAATGATTCGCGCAGAAGTGGAGAAAGAAATAAATATAAATAATAAATATTTGCAAAATATGGTTAGGTTGCGTTGGGAAAAAGATTTAACCCTTCAGAGCATTTTATATAAAAATTCAAAAGGCTAAACAGGAGCTTTTGCTATAATGTTCATTTTATATTTGACTCGAAAATAGTAGTAGAAAAAGGTGCCTTTTTGTTGGATAACTTTTTGCCTATCTGGAGGGAAGTTAAAGGTAGGGACGTGATCAAAAACCTACCATTGCTATAAAAATTGAAGTGGGGCTTAAAATGATCAAAAACTGCAACAAGTGGTTTTGGCAAGGTTTTTCCTCTACATTTGTGATGTAACCATTTTGTTGGACATCTTATAGGTAGGGACGTGATCCCATTAAGGAATTTTGCGGCTTCTGATCAAAAACTGCGACAAGTGGTTTTGCAGTCCTCTCGTGATGTTAACTGACACTGAAGAATTCTGCAGTGCGAAACAGGTAAAAACTGAAGGTGCAAGGTCAGGACTATATGCCGGATGAATTAACACCTCTCAGCCAAACTCTCGTAATTTTTGCTGAGTGGCTAAAGATGTGTGAGGTCTAGCGTTATCATGGTGAAAAACCACACCCTTCTGTTGATTAATTCCGGCCACTTTCTCTCAACTTTTTGCTTTAATCTCATCAGTTGTTCGCAGTACAGTTTAGAATCGATGGTCCTGCCTGGCGGTAACAGCTCATAATGAATAATGCCCTTCCAATCCCACCATACACACAGCATCACCTTGTTGCGAGTTAACCCGGGTTTCGCCACAGTCTGTGAAGCCTGACCGGCCTTTGACCACGATCTTTTTCGCACGTTCTTGTCGTACGTGATCCACGGCTCATCACCAGTTATCAGCTTCTTCAAAAATGGTTCGGTTTCATTACATCGTATTAAAGAATCACAAATGAGTACACGGTTAATTGGGTTTCTTTCAGTGAGCTCATGAGGCACCCAAATATCGAGCATTATTGTGTACCCAGCTTTTTTAAAATGCGCCGAAACCGTTTTGTGATCAATTGCCAGTTCTCCAGCTACATCGTAACTACTAATATCTTGCTTCACTTTTTCAAAAATGGCATCAATTTTGTCCGTAACAGGGCGGCCAGAGCGACGTGCACCTTTGATATCAAAATTTCCGGATTGAAAACGCTTAAACCAAATTTGCGCTACTCTCACAGATACTGCATTAGGTCCATAAACATCACAATTTTTTTTCGCGGCTTGTGTTGCAATTTTACATTTTTTGTAGTAAAATTTTAAAATGTATCGAATTTCTTCATTAGATTCACAATCATTACAATAAGAAAAACAAATGAAAATCACACATTTTCCTAATTTGAATTGTCTTCTTTAAAATTAAAACTTTTTAATGATACCAAAATCAGCCACATACAAATGGTATAGCCAAAGAGATCTTATTACAAGTTCATACATACTATATGCGAAAAGACTTTTTCCCCAAACTATTATTTACGTAGTCTAATATAATTTTAGTAAATATAATGCTGTGAGAAAACCTGTTGAGTGAATTTATTATTGTGAGTTTATACTAATAAAAATTTTGTGTATGCAGTACACCCGTAGTAGAAGTGAAACAAAGTGTGACAAGAGATGGGATGGATTGTGGATTCTAAATTTCGTGTTATAATATATTTAAGCTTTAAAACACGAAATTTGAAGTATTAGCAAAAAACTTCAAAACATTTACAACTGTATCTGTATGAGCATAGTGTTTAATAGTTTAATTAAATATAATGTATTCTATCTCATTCTCTCGCATGTTTAGTCCTATAGATTTATCTCTTTTTAGTGTCGCTTTTTCGTTTCATCGAGTTTCAAATTACAACGACTCTAAAAGTTTCACTTCAAAAGGAAAACGGAAATCTTTCGGTCATTGTTTAATTTTCTATTGCACTCTGATTAATTTTGGCGCTTCCTTTAAAATTTTTCCTATGCTACCGCAACGCCGCCCTTATTATCTGCGTTTTGACGGACACTTTCAATACAGAGATGCTACTCCTTTTTTTTTTTTTTTTAAGGCGGGGGAAATGCATTTCGCACATACCGGGTCCTTTGCTAGGGATTAGACCGTTGTTGATCATGGAGGCTTTCCACTGAGGCAATCCAAACAATAATCAACCGGCTTGTGTGGAGACTCGACTAATCAATACCCCACTAAAATCACCCTCCTCCCATGTGCCCCGCGCTTATGGCAGGAAAGGCGTCAGATACAGAACGTAGTTACGCCCACACCGATCCTAGCGCACAAGTGCTTGAGAATGCCCCGGGAGAGGCAAACTCACTTCGTCAACAGGGGTGAAGACTCCTCTGCTCCCTAGATGCTAGAGGGCCCCTGCAGCAGTATTTCAGGGAAGGAGGTCATGCGCATACCTGCGCCTCCGGGCTCCCGACTGACGTCGGCGCCCGCGAGACGCATGCGCACTACCATCTCTCTCCCTATCTCGTTCCGCGGCCTCCTTATGAGACACTACCGTCTCGCAGAAATTGGCCACACCCACCCACCAATCGTCGCTGTGCAGCATGGCTTGCACCAGATCGCCCAGCGATTCGATCGGTCCTACAAGTGTCTCGAGTTCAAACCTCTGAGGTGCCCATGCTGCGCACTCGACTAGCGTGTGTAACGCCGTGTCTAGCGCGCCACATTGGCGGCATTGGGGTGAAGGCAAGCAGCCCGCAATCTGACACAGATACTTATCGAAGCAACCGTGCCCGGTAAGTATCTGTGTCATTCTGAAGGTCAGGGTCCCGCGTTTCCGCGAGAGCCATCGCAACAGCTACGGTCGAACCGCTTCCACCGTGTCAATGCCAGCAACAGGGTTTTCCAACTCTACTGACCAAGATTGGATCATGGCCGCGGTTTCCCGCGTCCTGATCACCTGGAGTTTGGCCTGGCCATAGACCAGGCCACGGGCGAGGGCATCCTGTCGGGAGCGCCGAACTTTGGCTATCACGTCCGCCTGGAGAGGCCAGGGCGGATCGCCTGCCAAGAGTGTCGACGCCATCCACGACACTGTACGGTATCCTCGGATGGTCCTCACCGCCAGGACCCGTTGTGCGCGGCACAACAAAGTCCTATTGTGACGGTGAAGTGCAGTGGACCATACGGGTGCACCGTACAGGGCCATACTCCTAAGCATGCCCATCTAAAGTTTCCTAGTCGTCCCCCCAGTCCCCCCACGTTGGGAAGAAGCCGAGAGAGGGCGCCTGCGGACCTTACGAGCTTGGGAACTAGCTGCTTAAAGTGCGCTTTAAACAGCCATTTCCCATCGAGAATTAGCCCCAGATATTTCATCTGGGGGCCTACACGAATGTCCACCCCTTGGACTGTAACGGACAAGTCCGCGGGGGGGTTACGAAACCGCCCATGGAACATGATGGCCTCCATTTTCGCGGGGGAGACCTTCAAGCCCAGCCTACCTATTCTTCGGACCACGATCGCCAACCCGGCGTTGGCGACGTCCACGGATTCCGCGAATGACGCAGCGCGTGCCGTGAGTAGGGTGTCATCCGCAAAGCAGATTAGCCCTATTCCGGGCAGGACCGGAACCCGAAGGATCCAGTCATAACCAACGTTCCAAAGAACCGGCCCGAGGACCGATCCCTGTGGGACGCCGCACGCGACGCGTCGCCGACCTATCGCGCGATTCTCGGACTCGCCGCCCTCCCAAAGGATGTACCTGTCCTGGAGGTACGCGCCCAACAGCCTCTTGAGGTACGGGGGAACTCCGTGTGCACGAAGCCCCTCCCTGATCGTCTCGTGAGGGAGGCTGTTAAAGGCGTTCGCTATGTCTAGCGAAACCGCCAGGACAGTATCCTTTGCTTGGACTGCGTCATCCGTTACAGATCGCAGTGTCTCGAAGGCGTCCAACGTGGAGCGCCTCCGCCGAAACCCGAACTGCGTCTGTGCTAGCCCCGGCTCCACAGTATCGAGATGCTTAACGAGGCGTTCCGCTAAGATCTTCTCGAAGACCTTGGCGACTTCGTTAAGCAACATTATGGGTCTGTAGGCGGACGGATCGTTGGGAGGACGGTCTCCCTTGGGAATCAGGCATAATCGGCCCTCCTTCCATTGTGACGGGAGCTGACCTGCGCGAATACAGGCATCGAACAGTTCCCGCAGCTGGCCGCGTAGATGTTTGGCGGCCAGGAAGAGGAGCCGACCCGGAATCCCGTCGGGTCCCGGAGCCGTCTTCTTGCCCCGGAGCCGGTCCAGGGCGACGTCTAACTCTTCCTCGGTGATGGAGTGAGGCTCCACCTCCGAGGTGTCGGGAATGATTGGACCCATATCGGGGGGAGTGAAGATCCCCGGATCCGGGAAGAGCCCATCGATAACCGACCGGAGGACCTCGGGTTCGAGCGTTTCCGTAACCGTGGAGGTGCAAAGCCGCAACGTGTTGCGGGCCGCATGGTACGGACGCCCCCAATGTTCCCGGTCCAGTGTCTCGAGGAGCTCCCCCCGAGCCCGGGCTTTCGCTCGCAGAATTGCGATCGAAAGGGCCTTTCTGGCCTCTCTGAACTCCCCCACGAGTCCATTCTCCTCAACATAGTCTGGAGGACGACGCGCTCTGCTGCGTTTGAGCCTGTGGCCGATTCTGCGGACTGCCCTCCGTAGTTCAGCCAGCTCCTCAGTCCACCAGTGGACCGATGTACGCGGCGGCGGTCGTTTGGCTCGAGGCATAGCAGCGTCGCAAATCCTTTTGAGGGATTTGCGCATGTGCTCAGCCTGCGCCTCCAGATTCCCCAGGTCGGCTGGATAGGTCCAGCATTCGATGATAGCCCTCTCCTCGGCCTGCTCCGCGTCAAGCTTGGTAAGAGCCCAACGCGGGAGCCGGGAGGGGCCCTGAACAGGGTTAGCGCTAGGCGAGGGGGAGAGCTCGAATCTGATGTACAAGTGATCAGACAGAGTCTCCACCTCCTCCAGCACTCTCCATCCTACCACTCTGCGGACGGCCGCATGTGTGGCGAATGACAAGTCGATGATCGATCCACCCCGCGCACGTACGCAGGTCTGGACTGACCCTTGGTTCAGGATGGACAGGTTGGATTGAAGCGCCCAGTCTTCAACCGCCCGTTCCCTAACATCGGTAATCGCGTTCCCCCAGGATTGGTGCTTGGAATTGAAGTCGCCTAGGACGAATATCGTCTTCGGCGCTAGTCTGCCGACGACTGCCCTAATGGAGTCCAAGGCGAGCTCGTACTCCGCCAGGGGGCGGCTCCGCGTGAGGTACACGCCTATGATGACGTAACCTCCGCTTTCCGCCACCGCGTAGCACTTTCCTCTTTCGAGACTGGTGAGCGGTGTGCCAGATCCGGCTCTGGCGACCACGGCTACCACATCGTCGAGATCCCCCACCCAGTTCCTGGCTGGGGGTACGTAATAAGGTTCGCTTATTACGGCCAAGTTTGCTTGCCACTCCGCCATCGCCTGCAGGCACAAGTCCTGGGCGTCGGGGGAGTGGTTAACATTAGCTTGGAAGAGTGTTAGGGGTGTACTGGGCATTTAGGTGTCCATAGGTACCCCCCTTCCACTCGCCGGTCGTTTATTCGCCCGCGGGTGGACGAATTTACCCTTGACGTATGGGGGCTGGCAGTGCCTCGCCAACGTCGGGTGGGTAGCGCGTTTGCCTCCCGCCGCGCAGACGGCGCAGTGGGGGTCGCGGGCTGTGCAGTCCAGCTGCTTGTGTCCGCTCTTACCGCAGCGGAGACACAAGCCGGTCCGGTCCGGGCACGAGTCCGGGCAGGTCTGGGTGCCGTGGCCGACGTTGAAACAACGGTAACAACGTATGGGCCGGGCTTCCAGAGCCTCCACCTTCGCCGAGGTGAAGCCCACCAGAAGGTGGCCCCGCTCGGCGATGGCTTTGGCTGCAGAGACGGGGCACATCACATATGATGCGCCCATCCCCCCAGGTCCTATGCCGATGTGCCTCGCCTTAACATCGTCGCGCAGGCAGTTGCCCACGCTGGCGATGACACTGCGAAGCCCATCTACTGTGGCTGACTCATCCAGCCCTGAGACGTAAAGCTCCCCACGCTTTACGGGGCGGATGACCTCGGCCATCCCTTGGAGCGCCCCTCGAAGGGCCTCGGCGACGCGGTTCGCCCTAGTCGCGCTCTCGGGTCCTGGGGGGAAGTCCAGGAGTCGAGGGTCCCGGGCGGTCCGCGTCACTTTCAGCCCCTCTCTGAGGCCTAACTCGGTGATATTGACCACCGAGGCGGCCTTTGCGAAGACCTCTCGGTAGCCAATACCGTTTTTGGCCGATTCCGGCAGCAACTTAATGATAATTGCTGCCGATCTCGGCTCCTGAAATACCACGGGCTTTGTAGCCCGTGGTTTGCGCGCCGGTTTCCGCCCCGATGGCGAAGCCGGTGCTTGCGCCGAGGGAGGGGGGCGGGGCGTTTCCGCCCCCACTCCCCTGCCCTTGTTACTTCGGACGACCGTGGACCACGCCCCCCCTCCAGAACGGGGGCGGGGGCAGGGGCCACCGCAGCCGATGGTGGCGCGACGGCAGGTGCCGCGACGGCCGGTGTCGCGGCCGCGGGTTTAGCCATGAGCCTGGGGGCCGGCTTGGGGGCCGGTGGCCCGGGCTTAAGCGCCGGAGCAGAGGCGGCGGCGAGAGCTGCGGCTCGGCGCAGCTTCTTCGCCTTCTGCTTTACAGCCCCCCTCTTCACCTTCTTCTTGGGGGGAGGCGGTGGCGGTGGGGAGTCCGCCACCCCGACGACGGGGGCTACCACCACCTTCATCGGTACCGGGGGAATTACTTCCCTCGGGGCCCGGTGGCTGGCGGCGACAGCTCGCGCCGTTTTAGGCAGCGGTTGTGCCTCCGCGGCCTTTTTCCTGTCCGCCGCAAGCGGCGGACGAAGAATTGGCGCGGGCGGCAGCCGCTCCTCAATCCCGGCAAGCCGGGCATCCAACATCGCGCCCACGGTGCGGGCGATGATATGCGTGAGCATATCGTAGTCCACACCGGTGTGCGCAGCGGTTGGTGTAGGAACCGACTCCGCCACAACGGCGGTAGCCGGAACCGTTCTGGGGACCGCGGCGGATATATGAACCGGCTCGGGGGCCGGGACTTTTTCCGCCGCGGCGGCCTTGGCCTTCCGCTTTGCGGGCACGGGACCCGGCTCCGCCGTTACAGCGGGAACCGGGGCCGCATCCGCAGCGGGGGCCTTCATGGCCTTCCGCATCTGCTCGAACTCCTTGCGGTAGGAGAGGTTCTCTTCCCGCAAGGCGCCGAGCTCGGCGCGCAGCCTGGAGTTCTCGTTGCCGAGTCTCCAGGCTTCCGACTCTGGATTCCGCGTCACCAGCGTGTCGACTATGTCCGACAGCCGGGTCGCAGCCTCCTTCAGTCGGCGCACGTATGCGCCCTTCAGGTTGCCCGACGTCTGGGCGACCTGGAGGATGTCGGCGACCTGGGCGCTCGCCGCTAGGCGGAGCTCCCCAGGGCCGAGCACACGCACGTCCCCTATGAGCACGGCGCACTGGCTAGCCGCGGCCAGTTTGGCAGCAGTGGCCTTCCTGGCCCTGCGGCCCTTTTCCCCCCCTTCGGTGCGGAGGTAGGCCTCCGCACCCGCGAGCACGCTCGCCGTCGCGTCGCCCGTGCGACGCAGCGGCGATCGCGCCCGCGCCGGCGTGGAAGCACCCGATGTGCTTTCTGAGTCGGCGCTGCGGTCTCAGAACCGCTGCCTCGACTCGGGGACGAAGCTGGACGAAGCGGTGACGGCGACAGTCCCAGTAGGGAAAGAAGACAACATGGTCACCGCTACCGCACCTATATCACCATCCCTAACAACGACCCCGGTCGTTGGCGCGGGTGAAGCCCGCGTGGTAACCGGTGTCGCGGGGCGGTCGTCCCCCACGCTGCGCACGGGTGAAGCCGGTGCGCAAGCCGATGCCGAGGGCACGGGTGAAGCCCGCGCGCTAGCCGACACCGTCGTGGGGCCATCGCCCCCCGCTGTCGCCGAGCCGGCCGCTGTGTCCACCGACCTAACCGGTGTCGGCGCACATGCAGCCGCCTCGGTGTGCGGGCCGCAGAAAACGCGAATCGCATCGTCGAGTGCGTACTCCAGCGAATCTGGGACGCTGCCCGACGGCGCGATGTCGACGTGGTCTACGAAGGCGCTTGGCCCCTGCACAGGTGAAGCCCGTGCAGGTGGCGTTTGCGCCCGGTAGACATTTTCTACGATGGCGTTCGCCGCGCTCACGGCCATGAGGACGGCCCAGTTCGCGGCGAGCACCACCTCCCTACCTGCGGCCGTGTGTGCCGCGCTCTTGCGCGCGGCACGCACGGCGGGAGCCCTAGGCGCGACGGGAGCCGAAGGCGGCCCCATCGTCGCGCTCTCTTTTTCGCGGGGCCCGGCGGCGGTGAGGTCGACCACCGCCGATGCACCCCCTATCGAAGCGGGCAGCCCGGTAGCCGTGACAACGGCTGGAACCGGGCGCCCGAGACGAGGTTCCGCGGCGCTGCGGCTGCGACGAACCAGGGAAGACTTCTTTTCCCGCGTCTCCCCTATCTCCTTCATGGCCCATCCATTATTGGAGCCGATGTGATCCCGCTTACGTGGTACACTCGGCTCCCTGGGGGCCTTCGGGGTGCCTGGGCCGTCCATTGCTGGAGGCTCTGACCCACGAGGAGACCAGAGAGGCGCGCGAAAACACTACACACACAAAAAACCGTTACAAAGCGCGCGCAACCGATTTTGCGCACGACACTAGCAAGCGGAAAGAGAAATGGGACTCACCGGCCAAAACTGCTTTCCGCACCGCAATCCAAACGAACAAACACTAGTACACTATCACCTGTACACAGAACTAACAATTTATCGCTTTTCCAGGTAGAAAAGCGCGAAAAATTGTATTAGATAGATGTGAGGAGCGCATTCGTGACCGCTACGCAAGGAAGCTGATCAGGAACTGGGATGCTACTCCTTACCTCTACCCTCGATAGGGTGATATTAGATGACAAGTGCACGTTCAACGCCCACGGCACGAAATTTTTTTTTACAAGCAGCTGTCTCGAGCATCCAGGTTCAGCTTAATTCTTAGTTGTATTTATTATTATTTATCCCCGACCTGAGTTATTTATATAGACTAATTAGTTTCTGAGAAGAATTAGACAGATTAATATGGCAAAAGGAAAAGTGTTCCAGTTCAAATTAATTTTATTATATTTACAATTCTTTACACTTATGTAATAAGTTTGAAAATAAAACTACATTAAACTACAACTATCGCTATACCAAATATTAAGGCAGCTCCAGTTAGTAACAGAATGATGACAGAAAATAGATAGATTTTCATTCAACATATAATTATATAGCTATAGAGTCACCTTTTGTAGCTTAAGCTGGAGAAGCCATGTACTTTGACGCGTTTACGACTGAAGCACAAACAGCACAAAAATATAGAAACTTAGGTACATACACGATATGATTAAGTTGTTGTTACTTTTATTTCATAGAGTCCATTGACAAGGGTTCTTTTAAAGAAATATGCAAGAAATACTTTGATGCTACCTGTGTCCAGATCGTTGGTTTATATGTCGTAATGTGTATAAGATTTGACATTCAACGTACCAGCGTAGCTTGCCTCTTGACCACGTTTTACATTTGCAGCGATCTGAAATATTACACTTTAGACGTGGTAGAATCATTATCTTGTTTACAACACTTAGGGTTGGCTTTAACAGTGTGATTTCACGCTCTCACAGAATATTGGCGTGAAACGGTAGCCTTGAGTTAATCGTGTTTCGTACGATGAGTGGGAGTTCTGGTGGCCCACATCCCTCCTCTATCGCATTCCTCCTATTTGACCCTTCTGTCCTATGCCCTATATGACACCCATTCCTACTATCCGATCTACTCTATCCTATCCTAAAAGCTGGCAATGTGTTAACTTCGCTCCCGGTGTTGTAATCACTTATAGACAACGGTAACCACTTTTCATTACATGGGCCGTGTGCCTGGCTGCTAGCTTCGCAACAAAATAATTAAAAAAGTGGTCCGACAAGCACTTAGCCGATTCTTAAAATAATTATTATTTTAATATTATTAACCATAAATAAAGTTACTTAAGCTTAATTAGTCATTATCAAATAAACCAATCACGGCTGAAAGTTGGTTTGCACAAATGTTAATATTTTCTTAAGTTTTCGCGACTTGTATACATAATAAAACTACGTTTTAACGGTTTTAAGCGTGGTCATTTATTTGATTTTTGTTATTCCGACGTTTCGTTTGAAAAGCGGCCGAAACGTCGGAATAACAAAAATCAAATAAACTAACGCGCTTAAAACCGTTAAAACGTAGTTTTATTTTGCACAAATGTTGTTATTAAATTAATGTCAAAAAGCACTTATGATAGCCTGGATAGTTTTTAGTCTGTGTATTTAAATTATCCTTTCACGGAATAAGGATATTCTGGAGGTAATTCACTCAACACTTCTTTTGATAACTCTCTGTAGGCCGTGGACATTTTTTCGTGTACCTCCTTAATGAGATTAGGAACATCTTCCATCGTGAGTCCTGTTGTTGGAATAGGTTCTAAGGCTTGAATGATTATGTGTCCTGAAAATTAAATCAATTGTTTTATCCCTATTAATATTATAAATACGAAAGTAACTCTGTCTGTCTGTCTGTCCGTCTGTTCGTCTGTCTGTTCCGTTTTCACGGTAAAATTACTAGACCGATTTAGCTGAAACTCAGTAAATATATATTTCCGGTGCCGAGGATGAACATAGGATACTTTTTATCCCGAAAAATGGGATAGTTTCCGGCATAAAAATATATTTGCCTATTTGTTTGTTATGTTTTTACGGAAAAACTATTTGATCGATTTGGCTGAAATTTGGTATATATGTATGTAATTTTAATACCGAGTGTTAACGCCATCTGTTAGTCAATAGCTAATACTATATATAAACTGCACATTTACTCTGTGGCATTCACTCATTCCCGGTCCTATCCTTTTTTTTCATTCTTTTCCGTTTTTCCTTCTTGCTCCGCATCTCCTCGCGCTAACCAACCTAAGATAAAACGTGTCGTGGCATCGTGTGAATAAAACAAGAAGATTAAATATTTATCAAGAATTAAACTATGTGATAACGTGATATAAAAGTGTATGAAAAACTCAGCGACCTCAAAAATCTACAGTCCAGCTACCTCCACCAATAAGTGAAGCAGGTTAGTCCCCTGTCTTTCCTTACATTTTCCTACAACCCCTTTTTTGGTCCCACGATCCGCATAATATACTCACTATTACATTTTTATCATATTTACGCATATTTCACATCTTTTCAAACGCCTCACCACGCGGTGTTCACGACGCCATATTGTACCGCAACGCTTTACTCACGCGCATAACACATAAACGCTCATTTACTTTCATACGTAACGCATTTACACACATTACACTATATTTTTATAACAATTAATAATACATTTTGATAAAATTTCTATCTCAAATCGGCAACTGTTCAGATCATTTCACGCATAACCTATCACACTTTTATTTCAACTTTTTTATATATTACTCATTTATCTCATTAAAATGGCAAAAGCAAAATCAACCGATCACTTTGAAACTCCAATTGATACGAAAGTTTTACTACTAGAAGCGAAAAAAGATAGCTTGTTTGAGATCATACAACAAATCTATGATCTAGCCCTTAAAACAGACCCAGACTCCAAAGCACAGTTTCTTTCTCGTATAAACTCAATTGATAAAACGCGTTCTGACTTTATTGAAACATTAGATTCACTCATTGCAGCCCAGTTAGCCTGTAATCCACACTCAAAACCAAACTACATGCCTTTTCAAGCATTTGATCAGTTGTATTGTTGCATTAAAGAAACCGCTAACTTGTTACAACAAGAAAGAACAGAAATGTTCAACGGACAACAAGCTGATTTTTTGAGCAGAAAGTTACCTCCCCTTCACCTTGCATCATTTGATGGCAACCCTTTAAATTGGCAAACATTTTATGAAAACTTTAAAAGCCTAATACATAATAACAAGCATCTTTCAAATGCTGAGAAAGTTCAATACTTGATAGGATGTCTTTCAGGCAAAGCGCTGACAGTCTGTGCAGGACTAACTCCCACCGCTGATAATTATATTATTCTTTGGGACTCTCTTATTGAAAGATATCAGGATACTAGGATTCAAGCATCAATGTATTTGGATACCATGATACAAAGTAAACAATTTAAATCTCTTGAATCATTTATTGATCATTTTTGCACAGCTGAAGCTGCACTTAAGCTTTTAAAAGTGGACAATTTATCTGATTTTATTATTACTCATATAGCTCTTAGCAAATTAGACAAAGAAATTGTAACACAATTTGAACAATCACATAAGAATATTACTTTTCCATCTTTTGAAAATTTAAGCAAGTTTTTAAAAGAACAAATTAAAATTCAAACGCTTCGCACTTCATCATCAAGTCATATTTCTAAAACTAATTTAACTTTGAATAAAAAGTCTTCTCGCACTCATGCCTTTGTAATTAACACAAATGATCAAAATAGTGGCTACCTGCGCTATTGTGTTATTTGTAATATTCAAAATTCTCATCCTCTTTATAAATGTGAACATTTTCTGAATCAAAACCCTTATACTAGAAACAATCTAGTTAATAAATATGGTTTTTGTAAAAATTGCCTAGGCTTTCATAATATTAATATATGCAAATCTCTAAACAGATGTTCACAGTGTCAACGTAAGCATCATAGTTTACTACATTTTGACAATACATTATCTCAGCCCGTTAATGAACCCTGTACCTCTCAGTCATATGACTCACTTAACCATAGAATTAATAACCCTTCAACCACTATGAATCAACCCCGCACCGCGGCCCCGTGCGCGCCCCTGCCGCCTCACCGTTACCGCGCGCCCGCGCTTCTCTCCTCGCCTCACCGCCCGCAAGCCTGCGGCGCGCCCGCGCCTTCCTCCGCGCATGCTTCTGGCTCGCCCGCCGCGCTCCATCTCACCCCTCAAGCATCCACGCACTTCGCTCGTGTGCCGCATAACATTGTTGCAAATGCCGATCAACAGCACTCGGCTCAGCTTACTTCCACTCCGCTAGAGCGCGAAAATACGAATGACTTAGCTTTATCAACTACTATTTTTACTCAAAATAAATCACCGAATAATACCATATTGTTACCTACTGCATTAGTTTACGTTTATAATAATTTTAGACCTCAAACAATTCGAGTTTTTCTAGATACGGGTTCCATGAGCAATTTTATTACGAAAAATTGTTGTGAACGATTAAATTTAAATATAACTCTCGCGCCTTCGGCTATAAAAGGTATAGGCGAATCGCAAACCACTTGTCTTGGCTTTACTACTTTTAAAATTTTCTCTCGCTTTGATTCTCGTTGTTCTTACACTATTAACGCTAGGGTAATAGAAACAATTACGGACCGCTTGCCAAATACGCGCATTGATACTTCGCAGCTTTCGCATTTACGCTATTTACCAATGGCAGATGATTGCTTTGATACGCCCGCAGCAGTCGATTGTTTGATAGGCAACGAACTGTTTCCCTTCATGCTTGGGTGTGATAAAGTCATATCGCCGCACTCATCGGTTGTAGCTATCCAATCCACGTTAGGTTACATCGCGATGGGCAAAGCAGACTGCAGCCAATATCCTCTGCGCGACTCATCTCCTGAGGTCTTCTGCTGTACAACAAAAGAGCCATCGCTCGAAACGCTCATACAACGCTTCTGGGAGATTGAGAACGTCCCCAATAAAAATCACGTAAGTCTTGACGATGAGGCTTGCGAACGCATATTTCAAAATACGCACTCCCGCGACGAAACAGGTAGATATATCGTGCATTTACCCTTTAAGGAAGACCCGTCTAATCTCGGTGACTCATACTCTAACGCAAAGCGTCGACTTTTTCAACTAGAAAAGAACTTAGATTCCAATAAGCAGCTTCGTGAAGATTATAATAACACTCTTCAATCATACATAGATAATGGTTATTTAAATAAAATTCACAACCCCTCTCATAATTCTAATTGTTACTATATACCGCACAGAGCCGTATATAGGCCTGATAAACAGACTTCTCAGACGCGCATCGTTTTAAATGCTAGTTGTCAAACTACCTATAAAAAATCTTTAAATGATTTGCTTTATATCGGCCCCAACTTACAAGCTCATATTTTTAATCTATTACTCAATTTAAGAATGTTTTCAGTCGCCTTGTCCGCAGACATTGAAAAACATTACTTCCAAATTAAACTCACACCATCGCATCATGCTTATCAACGCATTCTATATAGATTTAATTCTACAATGGAAATAGATACTTACGAATTTTCTCGTGTTTCTGATAAGCTTTACCATGACGGTTCAGTTTTTTTGCTTACTTCGAAGTCTAGAGTCTCCCCGCTTAAGAAAATGTCAATCGCTCGCCTCGAACTCTGCGCTGCACTTTTGTTAGCAAATCTTCTCAACTCTGTATATGACGTATTTATTAAACGCTGCAAAATAACCAATATTTACGCTTTCTCAGACTCCACGGTGGCTCTCACTTGGATTCATTCGCCCGCTTATAAATTCCACACTTTTGTCGCAAATAGAATTACTGAAGTTAACTCAAAACTCCACGCTAAACACTGGTTCCATATCAATGGCCAGGAAAATCCTGCCGATATCATTTCTCGTCCTATAACTTCTAAAGAACTATTAACTCATGATCTCTGGTTTCACGCCCCTTCGTGGGTTTCATCTCCTATTTCTCAATGGCCTATTCAACAATTCCAAGTAAACTCACATAATCAATTTTTTGAAGCCAAACCCGTTACATTAACAGTAAGTAAAGTTACTTCTGATACTTCACATCCCATTCAAACTCTGGCTGATCGCGTTTCTAGATGGCCAAAATTACTTTTGTAGACTTTTACACTCCAAAGATTTAATGACCGTTTCAGATCTTGATTTCGCAGAACTTTATATAATTCGCTATGTCCAAAATAAACACTATTTTCAAGATATAGTTTCACTTAAAAATAATAGACTTTGCTCTAAAGCTCTGATTAAACTCCACCCTTTTTTGGATAATGACATAATAAGAGTTGGTGGACGTTTAAGTAATTCTCGATTAGACTATGGTCAAAAATACCCTATTATTCTTTCAGCTAAAGAGCGCATAACGCAACTTATAGTAGATAATTATCATATAAAGAATCTCCATACTGGACCCTCATTATTGCTCGCGTTACTCAGACAAAAATTCTGGATTATAGCAGCTAGAAATTTAGTTCGTCAAAGAGTTCATAAATGTAATTTATGTTTTCGATTAAACCCCAAGTCTCAAACACCACTCATGGGCGACCTTCCCGAATTTAGAGTGTCTCAAGCTAAAGCTTTTGTTTTCTCAGCCGTAGATTATATAGGACCATTTTTCATAACGCATGCTCGCCGCCGAGGTGTTAAAAGTCAAAAGGCATACATTTGTCTTTTTGTATGTTTATCCACGAAGGCTGTTCATTTAGAACTAGTCTCAGATTTAAGTTCGGATTTATTTCTTGACGCCTTTAAAAGGTTTATCTCTAGAAGAGGACCAGTTTCTATGATATATAGTGATAGAGGCACTAATTTCATTGGCGCCAAAAACAAATTAGACGAAATTTATACATTAATACAATCCAAAGCTCATAATAATTACATAGGTCAACAGTTAGCAGAATCTCGAATTCAATTTAAACATAGCCCGCCATATGGACCTCATTTTAACGGTCTCAGCGAGATAAACGTTCGCTGTGTTAAAACTCATTTATTTAAAATTATTGGTACTCAGATCTTAACTTACGAAGAATTCTCTACTGTTATTGTTCAAATAGAAGGATTGCTTAATAGCAGACCCTTATGTATTTTAAGTTCAGATCCTTCAGACATATCAGCTTTAACCCCAAATCACTTTCTTAATGTAACTCCAATAAAATATTTACCCTCTGAAGATTTATTACAAATACCTGACAACCGCTTAACTCGCTACCAATTACTCACAAAACTCACTCATTCATTTTGGCAACGTTGGAGCCAAGAATATTTAACTTCTCTGCAACAACGGCAGAAATGGAATACGCCTTCTAATCCTATAGAAATAGGTAATATTGTACTTTTGAAAGATTCAGGTACACATCCGCTTTGTTGGCCGTTGGGCATTATAGAGAATGTATATCCAGGAAACGACAATGTAATTAGAACTATAAAGGTACGAACCAAGTCTGGTACTTACATTCGGCCTGTAGTTCGGGTTTGCCCTTTACCATCCCAATAAACTTACTTTTTGTTGCTCTCTATTTTTAATTGAATCACACTCACGTTTTATTTTGTTTTTGTTTAATAACTCACTCATACTCTCTCGTTCACTCACTCACTCACCCACTCACTTACTTACTCGCTCACTCACTCTCTCGCTAACTCACTCACTCATTCTCTCGCTCACTCACTCACTCACTCACTGTCTCGCTCACTCACTCAGTCACTCACTGTCTCGCTCACTCACTCAGTCACCTCACTCGCTCACCTCACTCGCTCACCTCACTCGCTCACTCACTCACTCACTCACTCACTCACTCACTCAACATCTCTAGAGGGAAAACCTCTAGGCCGGGGGAGTTGTTAACGCCATCTGTTAGTCAATAGCTAATACTATATATAAACTGCACATTTACTCTGTGGCATTCACTCATTCCCGGTCCTATCCTTTTTTTTCATTCTTTTCCGTTTTTCCTTCTTGCTCCGCATCTCCTCGCGCTAACCAACCTAAGATAAAACGTGTCGTGGCATCGTGTGAATAAAACAAGAAGATTAAATATTTATCAAGAATTAAACTATGTGATAACGTGATATAAAAGTGTATGAAAAACTCAGCGACCTCAAAAATCTACAGTCCAGCTACCTCCACCAATAAGTGAAGCAGGTTAGTCCCCTGTCTTTCCTTACATTTTCCTACACCGAGGGTGGCCATGGGATACTTTTCATCCCACATAATGGGATAGATTTGAATTTGGTCATTTCGGTCTTTTAGGTAATTTTGGTAATTTTGGTCAATTTGGTAATTTTGGGTCATTTTGGTCATTTTGGTCATTTTGGTCAATTTGGTCATTTTGGTGATTTTAGTCATTTTGACCATTTTAGTAAGACCATTTTAGTCAATTTGGTAATTTTAGTCATTTTGGCCATTTTAGTAATTTTGTTCATTTTAGTCATTTTGGTCATTTTAGTCATTTTAGTCATTTTGGCCATTTTGATCAAGTTGGTAATTTTGGTCAATTTGGTCAATTGGGTCACTTTGATGACAGGTCGTTTTGGTAATTTGATCATTTATATAGTTTATAGATAGATAGATGGGGCATAGATAAATAAAACTAGAACGGGTTGGAATAGAGGTTGAAAGATACGCGGCCAGCACCAGTTGGAGGCGTCGAAATCACAATTTTAAAAAATTAATATAGTATGAGGGCCGCGGCGGCGGTATTTAGCAACCTCTAAGTTGCCCGAGAATTCTTGGCCATCAACAGCCAAATAGTTACCGCAACTTTATCGCTTAAACTGCATTAGTAGTCTACTATTAATATTAGCTGGATGATCCAAATGATTCATTCATAAAATATTAAAGACAGAAGTGAACCGTTTCTTATCGACTTTAGGTCTGTTCTAACACCATGTCAAACAGTCAGCAAAAGGTCAGATGCATGTATATTACAGTTTACATTAAATTACAGACGAAAATTTTCTACTTCTGTTTGTTTGATTATTTTGCGCTCGTGTTGGAACAGAGGGTCTAATGTGGCGACTTTAACAGATTCGTTTTACGAATATGACAAGTATAAAAATAAAGGGGTTCTCATTCTATGTTTTACAACTACCAGTATATCTTGATACGAGCCAATTTTACTAAGCGATTCTACAAAAGTGGACTCTTTAGGCCCTCAGATCTATTTCATGTCAAGATTCGTTTTTATATAAAACAGTGAAAAGTAAAACTACAACAGGGATGTGGCAAGTGGCTTTTTGGTGGCAACTTGAATAATTAGGATATCAAAAACGTTTAAATTTTGATTAACAAATGAATAAGGGCATTAGGATTTCGTGGAAAATCTGAACAGTTTATAGTAAAATAAGTTTTTTGAGCGGCCACACAAACTCCATTTCTTGGTATCAGTGCAAAAATTTCATCCTAGCTGATTGTGATTAGTGTAGTACTGTGGGAGTATTATAATGTCCATTTTCACCTGGAGCTTAGGATTATTTTAAAACTTGTATATCCATGAAACATTTTTGACACTGCATAGTTCCGCAAACTGTGCGAGACCATATTCAGAAACAAATACAAAGCAAACGTGGTAATTAAAGTTTTTAATTGAAAAACGATTATCATAATTTATTAATAGAATGAACATTTTTGCACTTGGAAGTTTTCTACCAAAAACAAAACTATTGTTAAGAGTGAATTCTAGATTTGATAGTTTTTTGATGAATGTCACTTTTAAGTTAAAGAAGTATTTTAATCATATTACTGCCAGACGTGATGTGGGTCTGGTATACGCTTCTACTTGAAAATTATTCTCAAACTCAAATCACGGTGATTAAATTAACATTTTGCACGAAGCTACGTTTAGCAAAGTAAAAATAAACTATTAGGACATTGATAAAGCTATGAACAACTTTCAAATAATAAGTAAGGAGTACTTATTTTGTTTTGAAAGAGTTTGTGCGTCCTTATATACGATCAGAGTCTAGTCCATCCTATTTCATCCAGGTCAGAATTCGAGCGGTTATTCACAGAAAACTGCCAGAATTGGGGTAAAGCAAGTTATCCAAGCGGTCTGTTTTTGTGAAACCGTATCTCGTTTTTAGAGATCCCTCGGTAGTAGAGTTTCTAATTCGTTTCAGCTCGGCTCGAAATTATCCCCCTACTAGTTTTTAATAGGTTGCTCATTTGTTTTTTTATAAAAATTAGATATAAATATAGTATTCCATAGTAAAAATACAGTCCCCTTTAGTACTTTTGTTTTTTGTTCCCAGACCCTCCAAGGTTTTTAAGTCACTGGATAGACAGATATTGTATCTGGATGAAAGCAATAGTCTGTTTCAGAAAAAGTTAATACCTTTGTTGAATATGTGTTTCTCTGCATTTATAAAATAGTAAGGGGAAAATACGACAGGTATGATCGGCACTTCAGCGGCGACAGCTATGTTGAACGCGCCTTTTTTGAATGGAAGTAGTTTAGTGTAGTCTTTATTCCTTGTGCCCTCAGGGAACAGCCATATTTTTGTCTGAAAATACAGGCGGTATAAGTTAAATAGATACATTTTCTGAAATCTATATTAATGGTGAGGTCTCATCTGGGATAATGTTACAGATATAGGCCGATTCACACGGATGAGGTGAATGCGTTATTGGTGATACGATATTGTTTTTAATTTAAATATTAAACTTTAAATATTGACAGATAACGTATGTATTACACTAATTCGATAACGGCGTTATTTTTAAGGCCACAGTCAATATCTGTAACATTATCGAAGATGCGGCCCCATCATAATAAAGAGAATAAAATAACTAACAATGTAATATCATTAAAGAAGAATACGAGGAATCACAATTGCCGGATGAAAAATATTAAGGGTCTCAAGAAAATTATGAAAACTGAGGAACATCATCGAGAGAGGTAGATATAAAATGGTGGTTCGCAATCAGCAGGTTTTAAAAATATTTTGTTTTAATTTCAGAGTTTATAATAGAAAATTTGTTTCTAATACATTCATTTTATGTTATTATTTACATTATTAATGGAAAAAATAAACATATATATTATATATATTTATGTTGTTCTAACTTAATAAAACTCTGATTTAATAAAATACATAAAATTAATGACCGATCCCTCCTCTTTGTCTCCGAAGGTTTCTAATGAATACTGTTTATTGTGGAATTTATTAATTAATCATAGAACCAATAATGCGCTGTGGCTTGGTACGGGGTAGCGCACGGCCATGTAACTGCGGTGGGTGATTGTGATAAACGTGCTGACAGTGAAGGAGAATATTTTGAGATAACCTGCATATCGAGATAACCACGTGTCAAACCTACCAAGCCGGGTTGGACAATCGTGGCAGGTATACTATCCGTTACCATAACAAATTGGAAGGCCCGAGCCCACAATTGGGACAATTGTGAGCTTTTATGATTACCTTATTTTTAATCATAACTTCGGACGTGAGCTTCAGTAGTCTGTAGGCTCCTTTAGCATCATTTCTGTCTATAAATACGACGCCGGCGAGATAGGCAGATAGTCCAAAAGGCCATACGTAGAATATTTCTTTTTTCGCTATAGCTGCTATTTTGTCCACAACGTCCCAAATGTTAAACATGCCTGGAGACGTGTTATAAAATAGATTAGAATTTAGACTACGTCAGTGAAAGTCTAAACGTCATAGTAATAAAAATTCTTGAGAAAGTGGTCCTTGTGGAAGATCAGCACTGGTTGTGAAATCATCGTTATGCTGAGCATGGGTCTTTTTGTATTTTGTCCTAAATAAACACTTTTTTCTTTCTTTATACAAGCTGTTGACTGGTTCTAAAGAACGCTTTCTCTATTTACAATTTCAAGGACAATTTTGTTTCTAATTTATAAAAAAAATCTATAAAATTATATCCTACTAGCTGACCCGTGCCCACTTCGCTGGGCATCAAAAAGAAATTAAGAAATACTTGTTATTAATCACAATCAAATATACCCTATGTCACTCAGGAATAATGTAGCTTTCCACTGGTGAAAGAATTTTCAAAATCGGTTTAGTAGATTCAGAGATCACCCCCTACAACGTCACAAACTCACAAACTTTACCTCTTTATTTTTGTTGAGTTTAATTACCTACTATAACGAATTCAAAATATTTCCCCTCCCGTACTGCCCGTACCCCAGTGACGTCTACATCGCATAAGCCTATCTAGCCAATTAGGGTGCGCGGCGACCACGCAACTTTTTTCTAATACTTACATTTTTAAACTCGTAATATCTTTCGAATGGAATGTCCGAATTGAACAATTCAACAAGTTATATAAAGGTATTGAAGCAGTCTTGAATATGAAGTAATTTATTTTGATAATGATGAATACCAAGATACAAATAAAGAATCTTTTCTAGCGGCGGCATTTTAATTAAAATTTTAAAATAACAGAACACTTATTGTGGCATAACTGTAATAGTTAGACATAGGCTGTCGCGACACTTTTTGTAAATAATGATGTATTCTGAAAAGTCGTAGTGTATTATTTTATTCTATCATCAATAGTTTTCGAAGTGCACGCGATTTTAGGTAATTTTTTACACCTGGCGTTACACTATTGGAGTTTTAGTAAGGATCCCTAATTTTTTGAAAATATAATATAGCCTATGTCAACCGGGGATAGTGTAACTTGCCAACAGTGAAAGAATTTTTTAAATCGTTTCAGTAGTTTCGGAGATTACCCCCTACAACGTCACAAACTCACAAACTTTACCTCTATAATATTAGTATAGATTTATTTGAGTTTAGTAGCCATTTTGGCTAAAACGGAATCTCTAACCAATTTTCGTTGAATATATCTATTTTTTAATCCCCACAACCTCAAATTGTTTCAGAAATTTCCACGTCTTCCTCAGAAGGGAGGTTTTTTACAACTTTGGAAGGCAATATCTCGCAACCTATAATTATAGAACATGGCCCTGATTTTATAAAATCTGACTAAGCAGACCCAACAAGACTATTGTCAACATTGAAAAAATCATATATATCCGCTGATTTTTTCAATGCTGATTTACTTGCTTATATATTATTTTTCACAATTTCAGTTTCACTACACCCTTGAGTACCAGCAAAATATGAATGAATGAATGTATGAAAACACTTTATAGTTCACCAAAAATTAAAACTACGTTCTTAAAACTAAATACAGTAAACGTTGAACAAAGGGCGGCCTTATCGCTTAAAGCGATTTCTTCCAGGCAACCCCCTAAACTAAGGAAAATATTAAGACAACAGTGGTGGTGAAGACAATAAATAATAAGAAACATTCCAAGAATAAGTAAAAAGTAAATAAATAAATAATAATATACTTTACAAAAATAAGATATACTATATAGAATTAGCAGCATGTTTTAGATTTGCGAGGACCAAAGATCAAAGGAAAGTAACCATCAATTTAAAAGACAATATGGATTTAGCTTGTCTGACGTTGAGTGGCAGTGAGTTCCACAAACGGACAGCCTGTACCGTGAAAGAGTTATCACCGAAGGAAGAAATGTGTACTGGTGTCATTAAGGAGAGATTATTACTAGAGCGCAAATAACGGGAATGAGAAAGATGTAGGAAACTAAAACGTTCCTTTAAACAAGGAGGGTACGAGGATCAAAAAGGATATTGTACAAAAGAGAGAGTAAGTGAACGTTCCAGCGAAGGCGAACAGGTAACCATTTAAGCTTCTTGCGATATTCGGAAACATGGTCATATTTGCGCAACCCAAATATAAACCGTATAGACATTTTGAAGTCGATCGAGCTTGTTCAGTTGTTCTTGTGTTAAGTCGATATAGCTGGCATCAGCATAATATTTATATCATATAATTTTCAGCCAAGTTCCATTCATATTAACGCAATAGTTTTAGAAAAAAAAAATGATTGGGATATATAAAGAAAACGAAGGATTAACTTATGGATATAATTTTTATTCAAATTAAAAATATCCTCTCACAAAAGTCTTCTTAGAAAATTATATCTATTTATAATATTATAAAATGCTAACCATGCCGTGTCTGTATATTGAAGCTATTAAAAAAAACAACTGGAATAGAATATATAAATGATGGAGAAGACGATGTAATTTTTTTTAGATTTCTTGTCTGTTTGTTCAGGATTCACGTAAAAACTACTGGGCCGATCGATGCGGTTTTCGCTGAACAACAGCTGATTCTTGGATTTAAACTCTGCGCTACTTTTCATTCTGGGAATCACGCGGTAATTTTTCTGGGAATGATTTAAAATATAATTCCAATGTGATTTTTACTGAAAACGTGTAATATTTTTTATCCCGGGAATCCCGCGGGTATTTTCCCGGGAGCGGTTTGTAGTTGTTCGGGTACGTAAAAATTAGCTTATTCTGATACAGTTTTCACTAAAACGATAGTTTACATTCTTTTTCAAATGCTGCGATATTTTGTGTCCCCGGAATTCCACGGGAATTTTAAGTCAAGCGTAGACGAAGTCGCGAGCATATCCCAGTATTCGCAGTCTAAAATTCGTATAGTCGTCTAAAATTGCAATATTAAGCATCTACCATACAACATACTATTTACTGATTGTATTTCAAGTTTAAGTTGAGACAATGCATAGATTTTGCTAACTGATAAACGAGATTGAAATTTTACACTATGTATTGTTCTAGATGTAATGGAGTTTAGAATGGAGAACATCATAGCACCTCTTATAAAGTGTAGTATTTACAACTTGTGTTTAGAATGGAGAACATCATAGCACCTCTTATAAAGTGTAGTATTTACAACTTGTTCGATTGAGGACGCTGAGAATACCCATGGGTCGTGGAGTGTTTTCAGCCGTTTGATTTGCAAAGGTAGGTTAAGATTACCTATGAGTAGATATATTCAGTTAAATAATGTACCAAAAATTATATTACCTAGAATATCTAAAGATGATTGATGGTTAGATATGACGACTGCTCCACGATCTTCTGAGAGAATTTCTCCATTTCGTAGTACCCATTTCAAATCGTACAGTTTAGTTATGTGTTTGAGAATTCGAACTCCGACCCTGAAATGAAAATAGAGACATATCATAATAAATTATTTAATAATACGAATTATACTGGAATAATATCGATACATAAACAATACATAAACTTCATACAAGTAACGTCAAAATTCAAGCGATGGTAAGGCAAGTGAATAAATAGTAAGACATGGGAACCTACCATAAGAATGTCAGATTTCTATCAACGGTTAAAGTAAAAGAATTGATATAATCCTCGGGCTCCATCTGGGATAATGTTATTGGCTGTGGCAAAATGCGTCTTGTTTATACTATTAAAAATAATGCCGTTAACAAATAGCTTTAGTGTAACATAAGTTATCTTTAAATATTTACCGTCATTCACAATTAAAACAGTAACGCATCACAGATAACGCATTGAACCTATCGCTATATCTGCGTGAAACGGTCATTAACTATAACATTATCCGAGATGGAGCAGTAACATAAGAAATCCGACATTCGGCCGCAACACGCGGCACATTTGTTCGTCCGTCGTGGTCGCCCCAATTTTTTTGTAATAAATAAAAAGATCGTATGTAAGTTTTATAACAAACTATTTTTTTTCGTTATAGGTAATTAAAAAGTAAATAAAATTAAAAATAAGTAATTGAACCCGAAGTATCCGAGTACCGAAAACACGTCAACAATTCCCGAGTAACGTGATGTCACTATGGTAATTTCTCATAATAAGTGATCGTAGCTTCATCATCTGTGTGCTATTAAATTGATTCAAACACGAAATTCTTCTGAATTAATTTATGCGAATAGGATCTGTCGTGGCCGCAGATTTTCTTCGAGTATTGGTTTACTTTTGGATTGGATTGGATGTCCGTAAAACTTATTTAGATGAGGATATCCAAATCCCGTCTCCTCCTTTTGCGAGCACGTTATGTTTGCGAAGGAGGAGGCGGAGCGGGAGCGTGAGCGTACGTCCTTGCTCTGCTCCCGCCAAAGGAGGACGCGCCGACGCCGGAGGTCGGACCTCGACCTTCGGCCACCGTAAGCGGGCGGCGCGGGTGGGGCCTCTTGGGGTATAGGGGTTCTCACTCACCCGCACATGCCGTCGAGATGAGAGCGCGAGTGTTCCGCGCGCACTCATTTCTCCTCCCGTGGGGCGCGTTACAAACCGCCCCACGTTGGACTTGACTATGATGTCGCCGGGGACATAGTTCCCCGGCATTGGCAGAGGCCCAGTGAGGGGGGCCCACGCCTGCCAGGGCACAGCGGAGTTGGGTATCCCATTTACCCGTAGCCCTGGCTTAAGGCGCAGGACGGAACACCCAGGGGTTTTAGTGGGTATCCCTAACTGGGGAGTGGCAATAGCGTGGCACCGGTTTTGACCGGGCACGCTAGTGCCACCCCCGATCTGGCGAATCCCACACACTCACACCGGTCGCGAACATCCCCCCAGGCTTCTGTGCCTGTCGCGGCTTAGTCCTCAAACGGATTTCCCCAGGCCAAAAAAAAAAAGGATATCCAAATCGCCTTGGTCGCTCGAAACGCTACATTTCTATTTGCCAACCAGCAACACAGTTGCTGTATTTGTTACCTTAAATTAACCGCATTGAAAATGATTAATAATTACCGGTCATTATTAATGATTACCTACGGTCGAGGTAAAAATAAGAAATTAATAATTTATCGGTGATTATTAATAATGTAACCTTAATACCTATAAATGTAATAAATTGCGTGCGGGATATGCAGAATATACAGGACTGTTCCCAATTTTTTTTAATTATTATCCGAATCTTTTTAATACAGGTTAGAAGGTTAAGGCGGCTAAGGAGCCTTAGCTGTCGTGGTTATTTTTTTATAACCACCCAAAATTCACTTTGTCTCAAATAACAAATAAATGAAAATAACTAATAAATACATTTTAGTAACTATACCTCAACCGTACAATTTTTATTTTATCTGTTCTTGTTTGATTTAAGCAAAATCAAAGAATAACCGATTTTGTATGTAAGTTTCTTTTAGTTATATGTTTTTAAGTACTGTGGTATCATAAATAAATATCTACTGGATAAATAACTTGGAGTTTTATTTAATTTTATTACTTTTACCGACGAGAGCAGTAAATTATTAATATTAACCGCTAAAAGTGACGAATTTCAATTTTATATTCACATTTACCAAATCATAAGGTAATTATTAATAATGACCGGTGATTATTAATATTTTTTTAATTAACCACATTTACCGTAACACATATATACATACTATGCGGTTCGGTTTACGACTGGCAGTCCTTTGAAAAATGTTTATGAGATGGTCAGCAGCTTACAACTGCTGACCTCTAATCATGATCTTGTGACCACCATAATATATTTTTTTTATAAATGTTCAGGCAAGTAATGTTAAATCTAAGAATCAGTTAGTATTATTAAGTAGACATACACGATATGTATGTGCATTTCGCGGCTGTAGGTATTGTCTAGCAATAAACATCGTTTTCTTTCTACCATTGTATATAGCGACGGCATTATAATGATCACTTCATCGTCGTTAAAACCGAAATCCACTGTACATTTAAATTAAAAAAGAACTTGTTTTCATATTTTAATATTTTTCTTATGTGGATAGCAACTGGTGTCGTGAAATAATGGAATTAAAGCCAAATAAGTATTATTACTATGTTTAAATTTTAAACAATACAATACACCTGCATTGTATTGTTTGAAATTTAAACATATTATAGTATTGTATAATTTTTTTTCTTATGTTTTCGCGACTTGTATACATAATAACTAAACTTTAACGGTTTTAAGTGCGGTAATTTATTTGATTTTTGTTATTCCGACGTTTCGGCCACTTTTCAGTGGCCGTGATCACGGAAGACAAAGATGTCAAGTGTCCAACGAGTATTGATAAAGTTTTATTTAGCCTACCTCCCTCCAACATTTTAACAATTTTGTTTATGGCTATTGTTTACTCTATGGAGCCTAATCTAATTTACCAACGCTTCGCAACATGTTATGGCTTGAAGAGAAGAAGCGGCCCAAGAAACTTTTCAGCAAACATGCCTAGCTCTAATAATTTTATATAATATTAAAATGGGTGAAAGGAAAAATAAAAGAAATTATCAGTCAAATTGGTTCGTGTTCCGGTGCACGCAGAAAGATCTCACAGTGTCTTGAGGTCTGGCAGTTGGTTTTCGTCGGCGTCGGAATAACAAAAATCAAATAAATTAGCGTGCTTAAAACCGTTAAAACGTAGTTTTGTTACAGTATTGTATTTTATTGATGTACATCCCGTCTTCAATTTTATTTTTTTATTGCAGAATTCAGCAGACAGTCAGACGGCCCACTGGTGGAAAGCGGTTACCATCGCCTATGGACATTTGCAACACCAAAGGTTATAATGCGCTGCTGCTCTCTAAAGGGAGACTGGAACCTGGTCATTAATGTCGGAACACAATTCAAGGTTGTTATGGCGGTATACTCTAGACCAGGGGCGGTAACCGACCAGTCGGGCAAATGCCCTACCACCTGGCTGTGCGTTGTTTTGTCGTCTCTTACGAGAGGCCGCCCGGCCGCAGGAAATTGTATTCTTTCTCCGTTACTGCACGGATAAAATTCTTTTCTATATGGTATTAAGGACGATTTGATAAGATAATAAATGTTAATCACACCTATCATACTTGGATAATTGTGTTTATTCACTTATGCTTATAAGTACCTAATCATTGCTTGATGGTTATAAAATCAAAACCTGTTACAATTTACCTAATTGATTGTTTACATTCCAAATAATTAACGGTAGTTGTATTATTTTATAATGCCAAAAGATGGCAAATAGACAAACGTCTGATCTGAGGGCCTAAAAAGGTCGTTATCGCAGATTCATGTTATGATGAACACTACAAAAACTTTATGTTACGTTTTACAACTACTAGTATCTCAATTTCACTAAGCGATTCTCCAAAGTCGACCGCTTTAGGCCCTCTGATGGAAATAGTCACCGCTGACTATAAACGTTTGAAACACCAGGCGTGTTACCAACGAGTTGCCAGCTTCGAAAAAAATTTATGTGTCGTAACCCAGAGGGAAAACCCGACCAGGAATATTACTAAAGTTGTTTAAAATTTTGCTAAATTGTACGAGGAGTAAATTGCTTTTTTGCTTCAATAATGGTTTATTTTGAAAATTGATATTTTAGAAGATAATTTTTTAACTTTCACACAATAATTCTTTCGAAAAGAATAACTTTTTTACTGTCAATCTACATTGTATTATTCTAAAAAATAACGCATATTTTAGAAAAATAAATTCGGAAAGATCGATTTAAAATAAATGATTTGTCGGACTTATCACAAAAAGGTATATAAAATACTATTTAAAGTAAAACTCAATAAACAAGAAGCTATATAATAATCTATACAAACAATGCTAAATGTATAACAGACATGTTTAGTCGCACTTTCGAAATAATGTACCTACTCCATTATTTTCATATCAAATTCATAGGACTAATAATTGAAAATTGAGATATGTACTTACTTGGCATTTTTAACGTTCTTCGGGCTTAATAGGAAATAAGGCCAAACCACAGCTGCAAGCAGCGACGACAAAAAGTAGAACAAGAAGAAATTAAAATAAAATTTTATCCTATTAGGCGTTCTTTGAGTAATTTTTTTTAAATAATATGTACCCGTGCAAATTAATACTACCGCAAATAATTTGTACCACATTGTTGGCTGTAGTTTACTTGAAACACATTCAGTCCACCAAGTGTTTGTATACACACTGAATTAATTATGTTATCTTAATAATATATTATATTAATAGGGTTCAATAGGCGGTCCTGTCTCACATATTAATTCCATTGTACTTTTATATGACAATACGAAATCACAATTAGAGACAAGAATTAACATTTTATTCTTAAAGCATTAGAAATATTTTTTTAATTATTAATTTATTATACTTAAAATATGATTAATGTAAAATCGAACACAAAAATATTTCTTAAAAACAAATAATGTTAAAACACGTTTACACTCTACAAAGGATTGTTTATTTACTACTTTGAGACACAAAGGCCAAGGAGATTGGTCTTTGTGCATTTCGTACAATTTGGTATTCACAATTAAGGAACCGGACGTAGTCGCACAGCCTTGATTAGTTTTAGAATTTACTACAAAATATTTAGTGGTCTAGAATTAAATCAGTAAGAATGGTTTAGAAACAAAACAAGAAACGGGTACTGTATTTGTTGGGGGAAATAGAACGATCTCTGTGGAACGTGGAGACAGTGTGAAGGGATGGAAATCCTTACAGAGAAATTAATGTTTTAACTCTGCTCAGTTGACATCGTTTTACTTGAAGATTATTCTAAAACTTGAATATACATGAATACTTCTGATATTGGCTAGAAAACTTCTCAAAGGCGTATTTAAAAAATAATTAGAAGGGTTATTTATATTTAAATTTTTTATATATTTTGACCTACTTTATGTACACGAAAGAAATAACTGGAAGAGGCTTGTTTGATAAATTAAGGTAACACCTTATTTCTTGATCAATTAAGAGAAAGTATTATCATCCATAATTTTTAAATATTTCTAATTCATAATCAAGGTTATAAAAACGAATCCATAATAAATTGAATACAGAGAATAATTTTATATTTCTAATCAATACGACATGATTATATAAGATCCCTTATCACGTTGCCCATGACTTCGAAAAGTAATTCCTAATCAGATTGTACTTAGCGTTCACCATACATTGTGTTATCGCTTTCTTATTATAATATTCTAATTTAAAATATGTGATCAGTGACCCATTATTAGTAATTTATGTCATAATAATTATTTATTTGTAACGGTACGGCCCGCCATCTCACTCCCTCGGCATTTGGATACTACTATTTACGTGGGACACTCAGAAACTAGCTAAAAAAATAAACTACCTATTGTAAATATTTTTTATTAAATCTTTTCAAAGTACTCTCCACCAGCCTCTGTACAAAGTTTCATGCGTCTGAGCCAGATTTCAAACACTTTCTCCAGTCCGCCGCAGACACCTCGTTTACAGCTTGCTCAACCGCTGACAGCGCATCTTCCGGCGACGAAAATTGTATCCTTTTGAGCTGATTTTTTTATTTTAGGAAATAAAAAGAAGTCACACGGTGCTAGGTCAGGGCTGTAAGGAGGGCGACCCAGGAGTGTGATCGGCGTGCGTGCTGTTCAGGAAGTCCTTTGTTTTGAGCGCGGTATGGGCGGGCGCCTTGTCGTGGTGGAGCAATAGCCCGCCCGCGGAGCCCTGTATTTGGTCGCTTGTTGCTCACTACAGAGAAAACTTCTGCCAAGCATTTGGTAGTATACCATTCGGCGTTAATGATTTTTTGGTTCCGTAAAGGAATTGACACCAAGTAGCCAGTCAAACTGAAAAAATCGATCAAAATCTTCCCCCCGCTTCTAGATCGCTTCACTTTGGTAGGCGTTGATTCGTTTTGAAACACCCAAACCGTCGGCTGACGCTTCGTTTCTGGATCGCATTGATAAATTCGGAATCATCACCTGTAATGATGTCGTAAACACACCGAGACGATCCTGCTTCAAAGTAAATCATATCACGGCACCATTCTACCCGGGCTTGCTTCTGAGCACCGGTGAGGTTGTGCGGCACCCAGCGTGAAACTATCCTCCTCACGCGAAGATGCACGTATAGAATCTCGTGAAAGCTTCCCGATCCAATCTGCAATACGTGTTTAAATCTCTTGTTACGTAACTCGCCTATTGTCTTGGAATAAATTTTTCACTGCTAGCACGTTTTCTTCCGTAACAGCCGTCAAAGGGTGACCACTTCTTTCTACATACCCCAAAGTTAGTCGACCGCGCTTGAATTCGTTGTATCAACGATACACCGTTGCCTTAAAAGGGCCTTAATCCATGAATGCCATTTGAAGTCTATCGTACGATTCATCCGGTTAAGGCGATACTTGAAATCGTAAAAATCATAGTGCGTAAATGTTCCCGGCGCAGATCCATTTTTCAATGAGACATGATAATTTAAATTAGCTCGCAAACAATGTGGAGGGAAGCTTTGAAATTGGAACGTGTTTATTTTTAGTTATAAATAATCATATTTTCAAAATAGATTATAACTGGCATACTTGGATTTACCAATTAACCCATCCTCTTAGTTATCTCGCCGTATGTTACAATCTCGGAAACCGAAGCCATGTTCCGAATAGACTGTCCTTTGTAAGTGAGGTATAAACCCTACAATATTCTGAGTATGTAAGTGCATGGAGGAACACTGCAACGTAACCTCTGGACTATTGTTTAAACGATAAGCATTCTAGCATCACCATATACTGGTTCTCGACCTGACATATTGGAATATGTCAATTTCTGAGTGATTGAGTTAGCAGATTCGAGCATGCAATCGGAAATCGAACAGTATCTTCGAGTGATGGGGTATCTATGGTAAGGTAACAAAAGGGCAATTAATTCTGGTCGTTTAGTCACTGTTATTACATCTTGTATTATATTATATGTGTAAGTACAATTATTTTAAACCGAAAGTTGTTGTTTCGGTTTTAATTTCAACTATTTATACAGATGCTTTCAATTAATTTATTTTCATAAATTAAAAATAATGTCTTGAAATGTAAGGTAGAAAATGCGAGTCGGATTATAAAACACGCTGTTTATAACTGCAATTTAGGGGCTCATTATTATAAGTAACGATTATGATGAATTATTGTCTTATGATGATTGTAAACAATTGATTCACGAGATGACTGTGTGTAATTTATATCTAATAAGATTTATAGTTATTAGGTAACTACAAAAAAATTACATATGAATATCTTTACTAATATATGCACATAAATTATGTAAATGTGAATGTAGTCCACTAAATTTAGTACCTTCTTAAGATAACGTGCAAAGGGTTGTGCATTTCTAAATTGTATAAGAAAAAGCTTTAGAATGATATTTCTTTATGGTCTAGAAGATAGATCGATTTTCATAATATTAAATGAAGTTGTTTCTTGACAAACTATGGTAAAGTTGTTGCTTGGTGGAAACTGGAGAACGAAATTAAGTTTCTCTCAAGAAATATAAAGTCTTTCTTCTCACTTTTTAAATATGGATTCTTACGGTTCACCTATTTAGTTTTTTTTATAAAGTGTTCATAAATAATTAAATTAAAAAATCTTCAAGCAAATAGGTGATATTAGGACTTGAATAAAGTCACCTAAACACTATTTCACTTCGAACCATTTTCAGCAAACATCAGCGTCGGGTACCTGCTCTGAAATAATTGAAAAACCACCAAGAGTGGTGTAATAGCATTAGAGCGTATTTATCAACCTATAGGTCTTGACCCGCAAAATGTTAACATAATATCTCCAGAGGGTTCTACATAATACTTGTCATTTCGATTAGTATTCAGCCTTAATTGATATAAAATTATATTTTAAAACATGCATTAATAGTAATTAGTGGTAAACAAACAGTCAAGAAATCTGAAAAAATGCATCATCTCCATCGTTCATATAGTCTATTCCAGTTGTTTTTTTTTAAATAGCTTTAATGTACAGACACGGTATGTTTAGAATTGTATAATATCCCTATTAATATTATAAATGCGAAAGTAACTTTTGGTCGTTTGTGTAGTTTACAGAGCGATAGACGGGGATATATAAATTAAATTAGAACTGGTTAAAATAGGGGATTAAAGTTTCTATAGGAGACCAATCATTTCTCAAGTTTATAGATATAAAAATTCATAATCTATAAAAAAATACGATAGTAAATCGATCTGTCTGTCTGAATACCGAAAATGGACATATATACTTTTCATCCCGGGAGATGGGATAGTTTGCGATATAAAATAAAGTAAATTTTCCGAGGAAAAATAGCACCGACATAAAAATTAATACAATGTAACCTGTATTAACGCCTGCTCTTTAAACCAGAGGGACACACTAGCCGCGGGGTAAACTCTAGTTTTATATATATATAAAACAATTGGTGTTCATGAATCTCACTAAAACTCATTAAAAAAAAATGGTTTGTGCGTGCTGGAGTGGATCCCAGGATGGTTTAAGTTCACAATTGGTTCCGGTAGACAAAACAACGACTGCCGGGTCTGCTAGTCACTAATATAATATGGATTTGGAGTATTGCTACAATTTTTTTTAATGTCAAGCGGTCACCATTGCAATAAGGTTAAAAAACGCTGCATCAGGAAGATCGCCTTCGCATAGGGAAAAGATCAGAAAAATAATACAAGAAGGTCTATTGAAATAAAAATTTCAAAGTCACCTGAAATTGCTTCGTGCTTTGCTTAAAACAGTATATATTTATTTCCTTACAACGCTCAGGGAAAAAGAAACAAAAATAAAATTCTCGAAACAATATTATTTGTATGTACGTTGGATGCTCGTGAAGTGTGCCAAATAAATGTGTTGGTCAATTTGTGTCACATTAATCGGCAAATGAACGCCGCTTTCTTCGATAAAGGAGAGTGTACTCTATCATAAAGCAGAGTTAACTGACATGCCTGGCGGTTATTAAGATCATGGATTTATGTAGAAAAAAAATACTATACAAATAATATAATTGACATATCCGATTGTGATTTAAAAATAAATGTCAAAACTAAGTATAAACTCTCACTGAAATTGATTGTTATATTTTAATAATATATATATTAATAGAATAATTTATTCAGGAAAAACATGTAAAAGTAACAGAATATAAAAGACAACGAAGTTTGCACTTAAACTAATGTTTGAGGGCTTCAACACCTAAAACTAGGTAAAAACCTGTATTATATTAGGTGTCGGTGCTCTTCCAATGCACAATTTTTTAACATTAATACAAGACATTATAATTACCTTGCATGCATATGTGTGCGCGTATCTGTAGGTATGTGCGTGCGTGCGTGAGTGTGTGTGTGTGTGTGTGTGTGTGTGTGTGTGTGTGTGTGTGTGTGTGTGTGTGTGTGTGTGTGTGTGTGTGTGTGAGTGTGTGTGTGTGTGTGTGTGTGTGTGTGTGTGTGTGTGTGTGTGTGTGTGTGTGTGTGAGTGTGTGTGTGTGTTTATGTGTTTATATAATTATTAGTTATATCACCATTTTGAGTAGGTGCTCAGTTTCATTGTAGTCTTGTGTTTGCAGCCAATTATAAACATTAAATTTAAATTCATGATTATTTAAAGAATCAAAAGCTAGTATTTTGTTTATTTTATTATATAAATATTTGCCCAAGTAACAAGGAAATCTATTTATAAAAACAGTTTTAAAATTTTCTAGTTTAAAAATAATATATTTGTTGCGTTTATCTATTATATCAAGTTTGTTATAAGTTGGTATAACAACAAAATTTGTGTTATTTTTTCAAAATCGGCCAAATTGATTCCTGATTAAGATAATTATTTTCCAAAAATCCTATTATTCCACTTTAGTTTTTATCAAAACGTCCCCGAGACTTCTTTTAGTATTATTTAGTTAGAGACGGATTTTGCCATAGAGAGCCATTTGAAAAATTCACCTTGTCTAATGAAGCTGCTATACATATGTACAATACCTAATAATAAATGACGTTTTTAAAGTTTTTGTTTCTTGACGTGTTTGGAAGTTTGTGTCGAGTAAACTCTGAAACGGCTCAACGGATTTCAATGAAAAATTTAGAGACTAAAGCAAACCTCCCTTCTATCGAGATGCCTAAAACGACCCAACAACTAACTACAAACTAGTTTAATAAAATTTTACTACACTATACTATAATAACAACATATTAAATAATAGCTGATGCCCGCGACTTTTAACTATCCCACGGGAACTCTTTAATTTTTTTGGATCAAAAGTATCCTATATGTTGACCAAGGATATAAGCTGCCACCATACAAAATTTCATTTAAATCGGTTCAGTCGTTTCGGAGATTAGCCGATACAAACAGACAGACAAACAGATAACAGACAGAGAATCAAAAAAATTGAAAAAAATCTAAATTAGTTCTATTTCACTTCTTGCATCCACTGACTCGGTTTTTAGCATTTTTTTTCATTATACAGAAATTCGACCTCTACAGTTTTACTATATGTATAGATTATGATAATTTGTTTCATAAATATAAAACTAAATAATGTTTAGCTAAAATAGTCATTATCGTTCTTGTGCGTGTTATTAATATCAGAAAACACAAGTTTACGAAATACACAACACACATAATTATTATAAATTTTGTGAACCTACATGTTTCATTTCGATATCTTGCAAGTGTAATACTTGCAACAACTCAGAAGGGTTTATGGTAGTAAAAGAAGAACAACTGGTCACAATACTTTTTATTGAACCTTACGGTTTTAACATATTTCAATACGTAGTATCCATACTAGTTTGTGATATTTCATACACTGAGTATTCAAACTCGACAAGCATTTTTAGAACACCTTGCCATCCCTCCAATTTTACAGTATATGAAACTTAGCATATTGGCACAACCGATAGCGTATTTAAGTCATTCATAAACTATTTTAATTAAAGGATTATGCATGACAAGAATTTAATACATTATTGTTGTGTGGATATTGCAGATAATATTTTGTATAAGATATTGTATAAAATATTATACTTAAAGTTTTATATGAAATAAAATAAGTCGAACACTGTATTAATCTATCACGTCTGCCAACATGAAAATAAAATGTAGTGAATACCGTCTATATACAATTGAGAGGTTTGAATTATAATTTGTACACAATTATCACATTATACAAAGGATAAATATTGTAACAAAATTATTGTAAATTACAGACAACTACTCTATACAAAACAGGCGCTAATTACCTAATTAATAAAAATATAACATCATGATTCAATTAAGGAAATGGCCGATTGTATCGTTTAGAAATAAGAGGGATCGTTCAGAAATCAGAGGGTACATAACAAAATCAATTATTAACTTTAAAAAAAAACACGACAAGAACAACTATGCTACTCAATAACTGTAACACAAGGTTCAGAAGATGAAATTAAATACCAAGTCCCGCGCAATCGAAGTGATTAGTACTTTATAAAAAATAATTATGGAGAGTTATTTACTACATCATAAACGATAAAAGAGACATTAAAGTTATTAAAGTCAATGTTTTGTTCACTGGAATTTGCCATTCACACGCTTCCTTAAATACAAAGGCTTATAGTAAGTGCATGTATTACTAGATTTTTTTATTACTCATATTTTTAGGATTCCGCAAACAATTAGTAAAAACAGATTTCTTATAACTTTATCATATCTGTCTATCTATGTTTGTACGTCGCAAACATTTTTCTCAAGGAGTTTTGGATGTACGTACATGAAACTTGAATGGTAGTATAATGTAGTGAAATTATGAAATACAAACAGGGTGGCCATTGGTCTTTTACAGGTACCATTTAATTAATGTATGCTAACAATTTTTAATGCACGAAGATCTATGAAAAATCATTAAAAATTTCCAGGTGAAGCCATGGAAGAGGAATAGCTAAGGAATGACAATGCCGGTAAAAAATGTAAGTCATAACATATTCTTCTAATAAAAAACTCCATATATCAATCTAGTAACGGCTACTACTACCACTACTAACGACTACTACTACTACTACTAACGACGACTACTACTACTTCTACTACTAACTACTACTAATTACTGTATTGGTAAAATTTAAATATAGAATTGACACTCACATTCCATTAACTTTGAATTTATTAATTAACTCTACACTAATCAAGGTAGGCCATCATAAATCTTTGATAATAGCCGTAAATTAATCTTGATACATTGCCGCCATTTACTTTCAAGTCTTATGTACTCATTAAGGTGCGAACTTGTGATGATTAATGATTATTAAAATTAGTTTGCTAATATATTTTAGGCAGTAAATCTGATAATATCCGTTATTGTAAAATTGTGTTAACAAACGTTCTTAGGAGATGGGATTATTGTCGATGTCCTGAGCGGTTAAAATAAAATAAAACCATTGCAGATTCGTATTACGAATATCAAAATAGTGTAAAACCAAATTATATGTAGTAGACAGATGCTGGACACAATCATCATAATTACAGGTCTAAACTGGCCCGCTCACTATCCTACAGAACATTTCTGCAGTGCGCTGAGCTTGTAGGACTCAACATTTTGTTCCGTGTTGCACGACGCAATGTAGCTGCAACAACATTTACATTCCTGCATTACGCGATGAACTGCTTTTAGGGCTGGCCTGATAGATGTGATATGTGTTGCCCTATATTTTGCTACTATACTTTTGGTACCGAGGGTTAAAGAAAAACACAGACGTGTCGGTTATCTTTAGACAGGTATTAAAAACATTAATACTGCTTTTGATTTATCTATAATATTATAAAATTATAAACATGCCGTGTCTGTACATTAAAGCCATTTTAATTAAAAACAAATGAAATACACTATATAAACGATGGACAACACGATGCACTTTTTTTTTAGATTTCTTGTCTGTTTGTTCGGGATTCACGTAAAAACTACTGGACCGATTTCAATGCGATTTCCGCTGATCGACAGCTACTTCTTAGACTTAAACTCTGCGCTAATTTTTATCCTGGGAAACCCACGGGAAATTTCCTGGAAATTATTTAAAATGGTCACATTAGAAATAATCGAATTCCAATGTGATTTTTTTACTGATCGATAGCAAATTTAATGTAATAAAATGTGTGATATTTTTTATCCCGGGAATTTTGCCGGGAGCGATTTGTAGTTGTTCGTAAAAATTAGTTTTTTCGCACACAGCTTTCACTAAAACGATAGTTTACATTCTTTTTCAAATGCTGCGGTATTTTGTGCCCGAGAATACTGCGGGAATTTCAAGTAAAGCAAAGACAAAGTCGCAGGCATATCTTAGTTTATTATAAAATTTTGTACACTTCAACTACACTGTTTCATAGCAGTATAAAGAATATACACTTGTATGAACTTCGTTCATAGAGACTTAGTTGGTTTTAAGAAGTCTCTTATATACATATTGGGTTGGGGAGAAAAGTTCTTCGCATTTTATATAAAAATTCAAAAGGTTTTTTATTTATTTTTATAAAGTTTATTTACATTTGACTAAAGTATGTAGGTGCCATTTTGTTGGATAACTTTTTGCTATCTTGTAGGTAGGGACGTGATCCCATTGCTATAAAAAATTTGGGGCTTCTGATCAAAAACTGCGACAAGTGGTTTTGGCAGTTCTCTTGTGATGTTAACCTGACACTGCCTAAAGAATTCTGCAGAGACCGAAACAGGTGAAAATCTGAAGGTGCAAGGTCAGGACTATACGGCGGATGCATTAACAGCTCCCAGCCAAACTTGTAATTTTTGCTGAGTGGCTAAAGATGTGAGAGGTCTAGCGTTATCATGGTGAAAAACCACACCCCTTCTGTTGATTAATTCGCGGCCGTTTTCTCTCAACTTTTTGCTTTAATCTCATCAGTTGTTCGCAGTACAGTTCAGAATCGATGGTCCTGCCTGGCGGTAACAGCTCATAATGAATAATGCCCTTGCAATCCCACCATACACACAGCATCACTTTGTTGCGAGTTAACCCGGGCTTCGCCACAGTCTGTGAAGCCTGACCGGCCTTTGACCACGATCTTTTTCGCACGTTCTTGTCGTACGTGATCCACTTTTCATCACCAGTTATCAGCTTCTTCAAAAATGGTTCGGTTTCAATACGTCGTAATAAAGAATCACAAATGAGTACACTGTTCATTAGGTTTCTTTCAGTGAGCTCATGAGGCACCCAAATATCGAGCTTTTTTGTATTCCCAGCTTTTTTCAAATGCGCCAAAACCGTTTTGTGGTCAATTCCCAGTTCTCCAGCTACATCGTAACTACTAATATGCCGATCTTGCTCCAGTTTTTCAAAAATGGCATCAATTTTATCCGTAACAGGGTGACCAGAGCGACGTGCATATTTGATATCAAAATTTCCGGATTGAAAACGCTTAAACCAAATTTGCGCTACTCTTACAGATACTGCATTAGGTCCATAAACATCATAAATTTTTTTCGCGGCTTGTGTTGCATTTTTACCTTTTTTATAGTAAAATTTTAAAATGTATCGAATTTCTTCATTAAATTCACTCATTTTAACAATAAGAAAAACAAATGAAAATCACACATTTTCCTAATTTGAATTTGGAATTGTCGTCTTTAAAATTAAACCTTTTAATGATACCAAAACCAGCCAGGCACAAATGGTATAGCCAAAGAGATCTTATTACAAGTTCATACATACTAGGTATATGCGAAGACTTTTTCCCCAACCTATTATATTGCTGTACGAACAGACATGAGGATAACAAGAATTTAACTTTTTTCCAAATGTCTATGGGACCCTAGAGAAGCTATATTAAATCGTGATTATTTTTTAAAAGCTTTATCGTCTAAATTGCTAAAAAACTTGATAATCATGCACAAACTGAACACATAAACGAATTTATCTTTATTTAACTACAGTCAACATAATGCCCTAAGTGTTCATCGAGTAATTTTTGAGGAGGTAAAAAATAGTCATTTAAGCAAACATGCTCAAACGCACGATAATGATAACGGTGTTTGTTGATTTTTTTTCATTTAATTTTACAGGAGACTTTTGATTTCGATAGTTATGGATAAGGAATTGTCTTGGAGGCTTCACATATGCGAATTGAGTCGTACAGTTTTTCTGTCTTCTAGATCCCTTAGAAGACTGATAAACTTTTTGATTACTACAACCAAAATTTTGCTTATAGTCTCTCCTGCTTCCTATATTTGATTATGCTGATGCCTGCTATCTAGACAACCGTAATCGTAAAACAGCTAAATGAACTTGAGCGACTTTAGAATTTTTGTATTAGGTTCATATTCAGTTTGCGGAAATATGACCATATTCCTGAATTTCGTGTGAAACTCAAGTGGCTTCCTATTCGTTTTCGCCGGAATACTCATATGCTTCCTGTATACCCACTTATATATACTTCCCAGTATACTTATATATTAAGTTGCGGTGTAGGTGCGACTTAACGTTCATACCTATGCCAAGCATAGTGACGTGCATACGCACTTCACTCGGCATAGGAATGAAATTAATCATATAAAACATAAAGTTGAGAAATCGGGGAGATTGACGCATGTCAATAAACTACTGAGTAGGATAACGGAGTCACCATCCGTCGGCTCATTTAAAACACGGCTCACGGAATGGTTAGTTGAGCACACTTTTTATAATCATGAGGAGGTTATATAATATGACATAATTTTAATTTTGACTATAAGTGATGTAGAAATTGACGTGTAACTTTGTTATGAATAAAAGATTTCTGATTTCTTATAACATAATGTTTAATCCTAACAGTCCTCACTACCTTAAGGAACGTTTCAAATTCCTTCGCTTCTCCACTTTTCATAATTTGCGCTCAGATACGATCGTAGACTCCTCACACCTGCTCACACGTCATCTTTTATAACAACTCTTTTAGAGTGCAGGCAGTCAAACTATGGAATGCGTTGCCTGTTACTGTCAGAGAGGCCAAAACATTTCAACATTACTTTTCGAAACTCACTTAGTAATTATTATCTGTCTAATATAATAAACATTTACTTATTTAACTACTGTAATGTATGTTAATATAACATGCATGTCATATAATGATAATATATTTGTTTAGAAGATTTTATATATAGGTATGCTAAATTGTATTTAGATTTATGTATGTATTGAAATTATAAATTAATGTAAGTATGTATTAAATATACATTTCAATTTTATTTTCTGCGCCATATATAATACATCGCCAGACTAGTTAAGAATATCTTTAAGTTGGTTGCCTGTAAGAGATCGCTTTTAGCGATGCCGCCTGTTGTTTTGCCAGGAAGTATTGTAATTATTCATTATTTGTAACTAGAGTTTAAAACGCGGCTGCGCCGCGGGTCATCCGCTAGTGCCTGCCTCTTGTTTAAAGAGCAGGCGTTAATACAGGTTACATTGTACTAAATGATAAACATTTAGTGGGTGCTATTTGCACCCGGAAGATTAATTACGTTTTATATCGCAAACTATCCCATCTCCCGGCAAGGCCAAAAAGGACAAAAAGGCCAAAAAGGCCAAAAAGGACAAAAAGGTCAAAAAGGACAAAAAGGTCAAAAAAAGTCAAAAAGGACAAAAAGGACAAAAAGGCCAAAAATGACAAAAAGGTCAAAAAAGACAAAAGGACAAAAAATGACAAAAAGGACAAAAAGGCTAAAAAGGACAAAAAGGCCAAAAAGGACAAAGATGACCCAAATGACCCAAATGACGAAAATGGTAAACACAAAAACCTATCTTACTTTTTGGGATAACCTTTACATAAATCTATCCCATTATTCGGGCTAAAAAGTATCCCTTGTCCACCCTCGGCATTAAAATTACATATATACCGATTTTCAGTCAAGTCAGTCTAGTACTTTTACTGTAAAAGCATAACAAACAAACAGACAAATATATTTTTATCCCGAAAATTGTCTCATTTTTCGGGATAAAAAGTATCCTATGTTCATTCTCGACATCGAATATATATATATATATATATATATATATATATATATATATATATATATATATATATATATATATATATATATACTGAGTTTCAGCCAAATCTGTCCAGTAGTTTTTCTGTGAAAACGGAACAGTCAGATAGACAGACAGAGTTACTTTCGCATTTATAATATTAATAGGGATTGTGTATTTTGGTGAGCAATCAAGTGTTATCTTTCTCTCTCTCTTCATTTCAAAGTGGTAAAAGTGTCCCTTCCCTAAACTTTGAAACCATGTTGTGGATAAATCTGAATAATTCACGATGGCAGAGTTTAAAAATACTTGTAAATGAAAATTGCTTTGCATTAAGATCCGCTGTGTAATTTTGCGAGGTATAATATTTTTACCATTAAATACTTTATAGGATTCCGTGGCCGAATGTTCCATACCGTACGTAAGATGTTAATCTCCCTATAGTTTGTCGATTTCTGAAACTAAAACTGCGCAGCAAATTATTTCTCTTCGAGTTGTCGTCAAAAGCATTTCGTTGATTTAATTGGATAGATAACACTACTTAACAATAAATTTTGAAATCATTAACTTATTTTTAAAAGATTTGGGTGCTAAGATATCAAAATACAAAATATCATATAAGATATAATTTTAATTACTTTTTAATTAAAATTATTAATACCCTACTGTGTAAAACTATACATACATATTGTTTTTATATTAGGTTGGGGAAAAAGTTTCTTCGCATTTTATATAAAAATTCAAAAGGTTTTTTAATAAAGTTTATTTACATTTGACTAAAGTATGTAGGTGCCATTTTGTTGGATAACTTTGTGACGTGATCCCATTGCTATAAAAATTTTGGGGCTTCTGATCAAAAAACTGCGACAAGTAGTTTTGGCCGTCCTCTCTTGATGTTAACCTGACACTGCCTAAGGAATTCTGCAGAGACCGAAACAGGTGAAAATCTGAAGGTGCATGGTCAGGACTATACGGCGGATGCATTAACACCTCCCAGCCAAACTCTCGTAATTTTTGCTGAGTGGCTAAAGATGTGCGATGTCTAGCGTTATCATGGTAAAAAACCACACGCTTTCTGTTGATTAATTCCGGCCGCTTACTCTCAACTTTTTGCTTTAATCTCATCAGTTGTTCGCAGTACAATTCAGAATCGATGGTCCTGCCTGGCGGTAACAGCTCATAATTAATAATGCCCTTCCAATCCCACCATACACACAGCATCACCTTGTTGCGAGTTAACCCGGGTTTTGCCACAGTCTGTGAAGCCTGACCGGCCTTTAACCACGATCTTTTTCGCACGTTCTTGTCGTACGTGATCCACTTTTCATCACCAGTTATCAGCTTCTTCAAAAATGGTTCGGTTTCATTACGTCGTAATAAAGAATCACAAATGAGTACACGGTTCATTAGGTTACTTTCAGTGAGCTCATGAGGCACCCAAATATCGAGCTTTTTTTGTATTCCCAGCTTTTTTCAAATGCACCAAAACCATTTTGTGGTCAATTCCCAGTTCTCCAGCTACATCGTAACTACTAATATGCCGATCTTGCTCCACTTTTTCAAAAATGGCATCAATTTTGTCCGTAACAGGGCGACCACAGCAACGAGCATCTTTGATATCAAAATTTCCAGATTGAAAACGCTTAACCCAAATTTGCGCTACTCTCACAGATACTGTATTAGGTCCATAAACATCACAATTTTTTTTCGCGGCTTGTGCTGCATTTTTACTTTTTTTGTAGTAAAATTTTAAAATGTATCGAACTTTTTCATTAAATTCACTCATTTTAACAATAAAAAAAACAAATGAAAATCACACATTTTCCTAATTTGAATTTGGAATTGTCTTCTTTAAAATTAAAACTTTTTAATGATACCAAAACCAGCCGGAAACAAATGGTATAGCCAAAGAGATCTTATTACAAGTTCATACATACTATATCCGAAAAGACTTTTTCCCCAACCTATTAATTACGATCGGCAGTTTTTGTTTGCGCAGAAAAATGTAGGCCGGTTTCCGATATGTAAATAAGCTAAATTGAACTTTATTGGCAAGCGGATATGGTAAAGTGCTGTTTGCTATGCATTATTAGTTTTGTTCCGCTTACACGATTCGTACAATGTCGCGCACTATTAAAATTGGTATATTGCACAGGTAAATCGGAAGGAATTATTAGTTGTGTAAAACTATATTTTACTTGTTGAAGTCTTGCGTATCATACGTCATAGCTTGGTATGCTACTATAAAGTCTAGATGACTTCGGCGTTTTGAAAATGAGGAAAAGTATCTCAGTTAATTGGACTGTTTACCTATTTATGATATTTATCAATTGATGTTATGGTTTCGCTCTTTGAAACGCGCGGGTCGCGTGACCTAGAATACCTACAGTTCTGTTTTTGTTTCTAAGTGTGGCTAATGTTACAAAGTGAGGATATAAAAGTTTTATGTGTTGCGACGCCCGCTCGTAAACCTAGCTTTCCCGTAGCGTAACCCAGTTTTAGGGCGAGACAGGAAAGGTTGAGTAAATATTTCTCATTATAATAATTGAAATCACGTCTGCAGTATTCTTAATTTGAAAGATCAAAAAGTCTACTTCTTATATCTAATGACAATTTTCCGACATTCATCCGGGGCCGTCTTTACCAAGAGGTGTAAGGGCTGTGTGGCACCCAGCCGCAAGGATCTAGGGAGCGCAAGTTAATCGCCATAGACCATCCATGTAAAATCTGTTAGTTTTAAACAGATCAAATCATTAGAAGTGTGCCAACTTAAAAACCATAAAATTGATTTCGATGTTTGAAAAAGTACCAACTTTACTAGAAGTTATACACGTTTTAAATTTTATTGTTGGCGTGAGAGGCTTAGACTAATTTTTGCACACCAGCACCCAATATGGTTAGAACGGCCCTGCATTCATCAAAAAAAAAAAAATACATTAAATGTTGTTCAGATAGTTTAGAGTGAAGCGAATCGGATTAAATCTTCTTGAACAATAAAAATATATTAATCAACATAATATCAAAATAGGGATCCGATTTGTCTGATATAATAAGTGTTCAAAACCGACAGTTTAATAAAAATACCGGTGAAAATTTTGTTAAAAAACGAATAAGTGATTGTTACGTATCGCGAGACTCGAATTAAAATGCCGTTAGAATTACTATAGAGTTTATTACAACTATACAAACACGTATAACACAGGTACAACTATAACCAAACACAACAAGTCCAAACGTAATGCAGAAGGTCGTAACTCAATAAAACGCGCAAAGTCCGTCACTTATTAGATTCCCGATTGTAGTATACACGCCTCGCTTCACTCGTGGTTCTCGCTCGACTGTCTCCCCCTCCATTAGATCATCGTTTCATACTGCACAAATGCAATGTCCCCGTACCTAAGTCGGCTTAATCCGCCCCACCTGGCCAATGAATCGGCCGCAAACTGCCATAAAAGAGTACAATAAAACAATGGGCTGTTTTCTAATCACAAATTTTAAACAAAAAATAAACAAAATAAGACGATCATAAAAGAGTTACAATTAGTTTAAATGCCGGCAGGTAAAAAATGTGTTTTGTTTCAGATATGCAGGTGGGTTTTGTATTTGTCGGGACCTGAGTTGTAATAATATAAAGTAATTTATTCAATAATTTGTGTAAATTTAATCTCGGAAGAACAATAAATCTGTGTAATTTTTGCGCTACTTCTAAGGAATGTTTTTAACTTTACTTATAATTAGCGCAAAAACTACACCGTCTTATATAAGTTTTTAATTAAATGAGGTATTTAGCTTTTTAAAATTAGCAAGTTGAAGTGGCAGTGGGCCGGTCACGTCTGCCGCAGGACCGATGGCCGATGGAGCAGACGAGTCCTGGAGTGAAGACCGCGTCTCGGTAAACGTAATGTCGGACGCCCTCCAGCCCGATGGACCGACGACCTGTGCAAGGTCGCCGGTAGGCGCTGGATGAGGAAGCCGGAGGACAGGGATGAGTGGCGTCGTCTTGGGGAGGCCTATGTCCAGCAGTGGACTGCAAATGGCTGATGATGATGATGATGATTTAGCTTTTTATTAATAGTTTCCATTATTTTCTAATTAATGGTATAATTGCACAATTAGCAGCTATTTCGTTATCGATGCCAACAATACCTGCATATATTTTCATTTCATTATTCGCTAATCAACATACGCCAATTATTTCAGAAAAGATGATAAGGAAACCACTTATATTTTTTCCCATTTCTGTCCTTTTAGCGACTCATGCCTTTGAAAAGTATAATAAAAGTGTCACTCACAAATATCTATTGCTTTACAGGGCTTACGTTTTCCATAATTTCAGCGACAACGGAAGGGACATCTATTATGCCATTAAGATACGTGCGTATAAAAAATCTGCTTCTATCCTGGTTTGAACGAGTATCTAGAATTATTCTGGATTCTAAACTAAAATTTTAAGTTCTAAAGTTTCCTTGCGAGTCTGTTAAGCCAGAATTAGATATAAGTATAATTTATTATTAGACGTGATCATTACTATGTTTCCATTTGCATAGAAAACAGATCACTTTACGCAATAGAACCCTCACTCATTCGAGGGGAGTTTAATTTTGGCTGGTATATTTCAAACATGGACGCGTGACTGGGAATTATTCTAGGTAACAACACAACGTAAACAAGCTTATTTTCGTTGGGATTCAGAGTCAATCGCCAGATTATTCTTACAATTAGAATAACGAAATTCTTTCTTTGATATTAAGTATACAATAATATTGAATCGTTATGTGTTTGAGTATATTTCACAAATCGTATTTAGTGTATTTCAATAATTATGATTTATTTTAGATCCATCATGCCTTGAAAAACAAGGCGACTGCGTTCCTAGAGCCAAGTGCATAGGAAAGAAAATATTATATTTCACACGTGTATACTACAAACGTGATTTGGTTTGCTGTTACAATGACACCCCTAGACAAATTTGGGTAGAACCTAAGGTACACGGCATAACTACAGAAATGGCCGCTCAGACCGAAGGCATCACTGATACAGCAACTCAGACTGTTAATAAAAATAGTAAAAAGTACAAATTTTTTCTTCTTTACTTAGGATGCTTTTCCAAACAGAAAATAACACCCCTTTTCTTCTCCTTTTTATTTTGATAATTAACGTCTACTGTCGTATGTAGGCCTCCCCAAGTCTGCGCTACATATCCCGGTCTCCCGCCTTCCTCATCCAGTCCCTGCTTCCAACCTTACGTAAGTAGTCAGTCCACCAGGCTGGAGGACGTCCTACGCTACGTTTACCGAGACGTGGTCTCTTCTAACTACTCAAACAATATTAATTTCTGGGGGTTAAGTTATTTATTTCTTACTTAGTCTTAAAGATTAAGAAACTTCTCCGATGCTCGACGCGTGCACTCTCAGCTAAAATCTAGTGGACATTTTCTCCAATTCCGAATGCGGCGCAATTAGGTGTATCAACTTATGCACTGTATTTCCATATCGACATATTTATTTATCATATCGATGCCGAGAAAGTTGACACGACCGATATATTTATCTGATAATGTTGTTGTTTGTGCGAAAGTAATGGGACGCCATACAAATCCTTGACTTCTATCTTGCCCCATTTGCATAGTCATTAATCCCTGTAATCATCTACTTCACACTGTTTCGAACATTCGATGGTTTCTTCGTGTAGTGATTTAATAGCAAAGTTTTAATTTTAGAGAAGAGCGTGTCAAAAATATATTGTTTATAACTTTTTTTTGTTTTAGGCTACAGTACGAGCAAAACTAAAATGCGTCCTTGAGATTAGTATTGTTATTGCGCAGAACACAATTATAAGGTTCGTGAGGTGGGACGCACAGAGCTGAGAGGAGTTTTGCTCTCTTGCTCGGTTATTATCCAGGCTAGCATTAGTAGTTTATGTTAGTTTATAGCATAGCATCTTTTTCGCACTACACACTGCCAGTAAATAAACATTAGCACTCAACTGTAGCTACCTTCACTCTAGACGCATTTATGATTCGCGCGTACTGTATGTACTCTTAGTTCATTTATTTGTTTGTAGTAGGATAGTATAGTAAGTTTACACTTTACAGGAACACTAGCTGTGCATTCATTGACAATGATCAGTACATTCTCAAGCTGGAGATGATAATCGTAAAGTATAAGTATAAAGTATCCTATAACGTTCGTAGGTATATTCGAAAATGCTGATTGATTAAATGATTACTGATTACATTTTAATTTGGTCAGATTACAATCTCATGTCGGTCTATTCATAAACAATGCTTATGAATAGACCGACTATTCATAAGCATTGTTGAGCGTGTATTGAGCGTGGCATTTTATTTGATTTATATGTTTATTTCGACTTTTCGGCCACTTTTCAGGAGCCATGACCACGGAAAACAAAGATGTCAAATGCAAGCAAAAGAATATTTTGCTTTAAAAATAATATTGGGTGAAACAGGGGAGGATTTGTATGGGCAACCGATAGTTTCTTAAAACAGGGATATGAAAATTATTGTATGGAATTTTGGTAAGAAATGTGTAATTTCAGCGTTAAAGTTGCGTTATTACTCCATTAGAAAAGTAAAAATAATACCTTACGAAGCCGCGGGAATAGCTAATATAATCTACATATAATTAGTAATGTCATTGCTTAATTATGTCTACTTAAATAACAAGTTTAAAGGTTAATTGAAATTAGCTCTCAACGTCGTCTAAACTTCGATTTGAAAACTTTTCCAATCAGAATTGTACGAAGGGTTGTTTTCGCTTTTTCAGTCGCAATCAACCTGTTTGGTTTGTTTTTCGATTTTTATTCAAGACGACTGTAGTAAGACTGCCATGAAATTGCATTTTAACGCTCTAGTACCTACGAGTAGTGCGGTGGCTTTTGTAAGTTAATGCACCAGGTATTTTGACGTTATATAGAAAGATTCAAGCAAATTTTTATTGTTTAGCATCAATATAACTAAGTATTAATGTATGTAATTGAACAGTGGAACTAAAGCAGACAAACAGGCAGATTCACTTGATGGAAAGTAGTCGTAGTACCGTCGCCTGTGGAAACAAACGGTTACCGGCCTCGAAGACATGTTATTATGCCCGATGCCAGAAATTCTCGCTGAAAAATCGGCGGTAATTGAATCTCCGGGAATTTTTCTCTTAATCTTTGGCGAGCGGTGCTAATTTCCTTAAAAATATTCTAAAATTATTGACGGAGATCCGAACAAGCCAAGATTATCTAAAATATTATATAATTCTCATCATGCCGTGTTTGTGAAGCTATTAGAAAAAAAACAACAACTGGGAATACACTATATAAACGACGGAGAACACGATGCATTTTTTTTTAGATTTCTTGTCTGTTTGTTCGAGATTCACGTAAAAACTACGGGGTCCATTTTGATGAGATTTTCACTAATCGACAGCTAATTATTAGGCTTAAAATCTGCTACTTTTTATCCCGCTTATTTTTATGCATGGTTATTTTTATGGGAATAATTTAAAATGGCCAGGTTAAAAATAAAATCAAATTCCAATTTGATTATTTAAAATATGTGATATTTTTTATCCCTGGAATCCCGCGGGAATTTTCCCGGGAGCGGTTTGTAGTTGTTCGGTTGTGCATAAAAAATAGCTTATTCCGACACAGTTTTCACTAAAACGATAGCTTACATTCTTTTTTAAATGCTGTGGTACTTAATGTTCCAGAAATCCCGCGGGAATTTAAAGTCAAGCGTAGACGAAGTCGCAGGCATTTCCTAGTTAAATATAAAAATGAGATCTAAAATAAAACGCCATTTTTTCAGTGTTCGAATCACAACCAACTCGATTTTATTCTAATTACAAGAATGTGCTAAATATGAGTGGCAAGTATTATAAAATACAAACAAATAAGTACATATTTAATCCAGAACAATTATGTTATTAATGAGTACCTGATATTGCTTAGATCCATAAACTATTCAAAGCCATATTTAATAAAGAAGAAGAAATAATGCACTGATACCTATTACCTACTATAATAAAACAAAATTCGCAACGAGTATAGTTAGTACTAGGTAGGTACCGCACTAGACAACTTGACCGCCGTGACAGTCGGTTTGCGGCAATCACTCTTATGTATAATGACTTATTGAAGCTCATGTATTAGGTGACCAAGAATTTCTGACTGCCACAAGCATTGGGTCCTTTATTCATAATATTGTTGTTAAAATGAAGTAAAACGAGTGTTTTTCATGAGAGTATCAATTACAAGTTTATCAAAAACGCATCTTTTTCCTTTTTTAACTAACCCATAAACCTCACGTATCTATTGTGAATAAAGTGGGTAAAACGATAAGACCGGCTGTTATACCAGCTCAGGCTTCCAAGTGGGCGGCCTGCCTTACGTATACAATTTTAAACTTGAATTTTAGTCATTAAAATACGTTAAACATCTTTTAAACTGAAATTAACTGATGATGTAAAATATACATAATTGCTTACTCACACTTCTTCAGAACAAAAACTTTGATAAACATGATAGGTATGCCAATTACCACGAGATTATAGTTTTTGTTAACGTCCCTGTCCGTCATTCTATCTTTTATTTGAGATAGATAATTATAGTTCTAATATGTCAAAAAATATATGGTCAAGGTGGCGATGTCCGCCAGTGGAGCACGTCCCGCTCATTATTTCTGGTTTTGAATAGTTACGACGCCAACAAATCAGTCGGTGAAGCTAAGACACTATTGAATTCCGTCTTCGAATTGTAGTTGACGTTAAACTGCGTTTAAAAAAGGTAAAAAACGAGCGGTGTATGAATTTACCCTATTGATGGACTTCGACACCTTGACTAGACCAATTAAAATGAGAACATCCCTATTAATATTATAAATGCGAAAGTAACTCTGTCTGCCTGTCTGTCTGTCCGTCTGTCCGTCTCTCTGTTTCGTTTTCACGGAAAAACCACTGGACCGATTTGGCTGAAACTCAGTATATAAATATTTTCGATGCCGAGGATAAACATAGGATACTTATTATCCCGAAAAATGGGATAGTTTCCGGGATAAAAATATGTTTGTCTCCCTGTTTGTTATGCTTTTACGGAAAGACTATTGGACCGATTTGGATGAAATTCGGTATATATGTAATGTTAATACCGAGGGTGTATAAGGAATACTTTTTCCCGGATAGTGGGATAGATTTATGTAAATTAATATTTCGGACACAGATGTTTTTTGTTAATGAAATAATATAAATAAAATAAATAAAGGTTATCCCAGAAAGTAGGAGAGGTTTTTTTGTTATTTGCCATTTTGTCCATCTTGGTCAATTTGGTCTATTTAGTCATTTTGGTCATTTTGGCCATTTAGGTCAATTTGGTCATTTTGGTGATTTTGGTGTTTTGGGTCCTTTTGGTGATTTTGGCGATATTGTTCATTTTGGTGATTTTGGTTATTTTGGTGATTTTGGTGGTTTTGGTGATATTGGTCATTTTGGTGATTATGGTGATTTTAGTCATTTTGGTGACTGGTCCTTTTGGTGATATTGGCGATTTTGGTGAAATTGATGATTTTGGTGATATTGGCGTTTTGATGATATTGATGATTTTGGTGATATTGGTGACATTGGTGATTTTTGTTCTTTTGGTGGTTGTGGTGATATTGGTGACCTTGGTCATTTTGGTGATATTGGTGATATTGGCGATTTTAGTGATATTGGTGATATTGGAGATTTTGGCGATATTGGTTATTTTATTATTATAGATATCAGAATAACACATAGGCTATAATTTATAAAGATATAGTGTGAATTATCCAAAATATAACGATTTTCCATCACCACGCGGGCGAAGCCGCGGGCGCAGCTAGTATGAAATAAAATGAGGTGAGCTTTTGCTTATAATGTATGGAAAATAGTCTTCTTATATCTTCTAGTCACACCACATATCATCCTTTACACAATCCATCCATCTTTTTTTTGGCCTATCTTTACATTTGTACCCATCTATCTTGAAGTTTAACATTCTTTTTGTCACGTGACTTTCATCCCTCCTCATTATATGCCCATAGCAACTTAATCTTCTTCCTCTCAATTTTTCAGTCACGGGTGCAACTTTCAAAGATTCCCTTATATACTCATCACCTTATCGATTCTTGTAACACCACATAAACAACTGTAACTTCTTGTAACAAATACTATCTACTGGTGTAATAACACAGAATGTTTAATTTTCCAAAATCTTTCGATTCGATCCTGACGAGGGTAACTGATTTTTCAAAAATCTAATGATACCATTTTAGTTTTCGACAAAATCGGCATTGAGACTCCTTTGAGTGTTTTTCGCTATCTAACATAGTTTAGGATTTGGCTCTGAAGACCCACTTGAAAAAATCACTCTGTACACGGAACATAAATCCCAACACTTCGTTACAAGTACTAAATCGCAATAAAAAGTTTTCTGTTTTATGGTGATTGTAGGAGCTAAGTCTAGAGCTAGCGATGGGCAATTTGAGATGTTTGAACAATCGAAAGAATCGAAATCGATCCAATACTATAATTGAGTCCATAATCGACTCACTCTTAAGCTGAACATTGGGCATTCTTTAGCCATGCATATCGAGCTGGGCACATCGGAACTCGTACATTTTACATACCTAGTATTACTTAGTGGCTAGTTGTTTAGAGCTACATTTGATCTATGCTATGCGATGCAACGCTACGTATGTGACGTTGATTTATCTTAAATTTATGTTGTGGACCCGAGTTTTTATTTAGTATGTTTTCTCGTTAATACTGTGAACCATTTAAAGTCATAAATAAGAGCAGTCTTGTTTATAACCACTTTCCATTTTGTAATGATTGTTTAAATCCTTTGTTGTTGGACAACCATCAGGAAATATGCGACACACATTTTACTGGTCTGCACACCAATCTTACACGTGTGAGTCGGCCTAATGTAGTTGTCGTTTTATTGTATCGAGTCAGCTTATTTGACTCGACACCTGACTGGCCGCCGAACTTAGTCGTTTATTTCGCAAGTCGCGTGGAATCTTCATACATTACGATACTTCACTCGCGTGCCAATAGAATACGTGTTGGCTACTCGAGATTCGAACATTATGCTACTAAACAAAGAAAATTTCGTCTTTTGCATTTGTAGCATACATCGCCAGGACGTTTTTAATTATGTCGAGTGAATCCAGAGACGAAAAAGCTCTTGCAGTGTATCTTTATTACAGAAATAGAAGACGAAATAGAAACAAAAGAAAATAATGGACTTATCCTTACATTACCAGAAACATAAATTGTAGAGATTTTGTTGCTACAAGACTAACTGCAACAAGATGATAGATTTGTTTTTATCATTTACCGAATGTTTAAAGAATCTTATAAGCGACTTGTTGCTTTTCCACAGCCATTTTGTCGAGATTCAGGAGAACGCGATGCGCGGGCGACTGACAAGGCGGGTATCGCGAGACAAGTAGCAGACGTGAGACGCATAGGCTATCGGTAGCGGTGTGTGCGAATCACCATACCCATTACCATACTAAATGTATATGAGATACTCTTTGGCGGCTTATCTTTAGAGTCGGCTGAAAGTATCGTAATGTAAGAAGGGCCTTCTTCTTCTTCTGCGAGCGGGCGGTTTCCGCAACTTGACGTCAAAGCGCCTATTTTGCGTGCGAGGGTGGATGAGGGTTTACTCCATCCAGCCCAGCTCCTCCAGGAAGTCCACCAGCTTCTTGACGTTGCCGAAGACCTCTCGGAGACTACCTGGGGCGTCCAGATACTTCGCCCTGTATTGGGCCACCTCTCTGCATTCAAGCAGGACGTGGGCGGCTGTTTCTTCTGCCTCCAGACATGCTCTGCACAGGGGGCTGTCAGTGACACCTATATTGAAAAGATGTCTGTTAAAATTGCCATGTCCAGTGGCTGCACTAATAACTTGTCTCAGCCGTGACCGACTGAGCTTTAGAATATTCCTGGAGAAACGCAGGCTCACTCGAGGCATTGCCAGCTTGGCTTGCCTGCAATCCTCCAGGTTGTCCCAAAGTTGTTGATGTAGAGCCCTTGTCCTTAGATTTATGTGATTTCGAAACCAACTGTGCGGCAAAGGCAGGAAAGGTTCCGGTCCAACTGGTTGGATTTCGGAACCTCTCCTTGCCAGTTTATCTGCCGCATCATTTCCTCGGGCACCACTGTGTCCCTTGATCCATTGAAGGGTCAAGCTATTGTTCTTACCTGCCACCTCATTTAAAGCCAAGTGGCATTCGTATGTTAAATTTGAATAAATAACCCTGCTACTAAGGGCTTGTAGTACCGATCTGCTATCAGAGAGTATCCTGATACTGTGATCATAGACATCTCTAGCTACGATTGCTTTAGCTGCAAGCAGGATTCCCATGCATTCTGCTTGATATACTGTATTAAACTTACCCAGGGGCTCCGATATGCTAATATTTAGGTCTTCCGAGAAGACTCCCGTGCCTGAGCCCGAGCTAGTCTTTGACCCATCAGTATAAAGGCTAAGCTCATGATGGGAAAGAACACTATCGTTACTTTCCATGAGTTCAACCTTGTATTTTTTATCGAAAATGAAAGCTTTCTCTATTCTGTCACTGACCGTTTCCACTAAAGGTGAGTTGGACCAAGCTTCTGAGAGAATGCTAAAATGTCTTACCTTGTCAAACTTAAGAGTTTTTAGGTGTTTTAATCTTAGGGCCGCCATTGCTGCCTCTTGTTGTACGAACAGGTGCAGTGGAGGGATGTTAAGAGCTATTTCTAAGGCCGCGGTGGGCGTTGTCCTCATGCATCCCGTCACAGCACAGCATGCTTGTCTTTGTAGTCTCTGAAGTTTGGCCGTGCAGGTCGTAAGCTTAGTCCTTGTCCACCAAACCACAGAGCCATATGTTAGCATGGGTCTAACCACAGCTGTATAAAGCCATAGAAAGAGTTTGGGATGAAGTCCCCAACGCTTACCGATCATCCTACGGCATTGCCATAAGGTTACACTAGAAGTGTTGACTTTGTTGTCAACATGGCTGCTCCAGTTTAACTTGTTGTCTAGGGTTATCCCAAGATATTTAACCTCATTTGATAGTTGAAGTGTAGTTCCAAAGAGGGTCGGTAGTCTATAATTACCTAATACTCTCTTGTTTGTAAAGAGAACGACCTGCGTTTTCTGTGGGTTGGCAGACAGTTCATGCTCCCTACACCACTTCTCCACTACACGCAGGGATGCCTGTAGCCTATCACACACCATGCTGGCATTATTACCTACATTTAGTATAGTGATGTCATCAGCGTAGCCAACTGTGTAAAAGTGTTGACTGTTTAGTTTGGAAATGAGATCGTTCACAACCAAGTTCCATATAAGTGGGGAAAGTACTCCTCCTTGAGGACAGCCTCGAACCACATGGGCGCCTTTCGTGTCTTCCCCTACCTTTATAAATCTGTTACTTAACATGTTGATTATCCAGTCGATAAGTAGGGTTTCCACTCCATGTCTTCGGAGTGCTATATCGATGCTGGTGAAATTGGTTTTGTCAAAGGCCCCCTCTATGTCTATGAAGCAGCCCAGACAGACCAGCTTATTTTGGAGAGCAGACTCAACTTTGCCTACCACCTGATGAAGCGCAGACTCGGTAGATCTGCCAGGGCAGTAAGCATGTTGGTGTTTGTGGTAGGGCAGATTGCGTAACGCATTGTCCCTAAGATGTCTGTCGCATAGTCTCTCCAAGGTTTTAAGGAGAAACGACGACAGACTTATGGGTCTAAACGACTTCGGATTAGTGTAATCACTCTTACCTTGCTTGGGTATGAAGATAACCCTGACTTCACGCCAGGCAAGGGGAATGTATTTATGTGCCAAGCATGCTTGAAAGATGCATGCTAGGATGGGAATCAATTTTCCCCGCCCCATTGTAGTAGTGCCGGGAAAATGTTATCGTTTCCTGCTGACTTAAAGGCTGGAAGCTGTCAACCGCCCATTTCACCTTGCTGAAGGTGACGATCTTACAGGCAGTTTGCCAGCAGTGTTCTGTAACTGAAGAGTTGATTTCCACACTTCTAGGAGTTTGTTCTATTTGACACCCCGGGAAGTGTGTTTGCAGTAGTACCGTATTCGATTCCCCTGGCTCAGGGTCATTGTACCATCGCCCCTGCGTAGGTTGCCAACAGCACAAGGGCCCTGTTTGGCCAGTAACTTCCTAACACGGTTCGCTTGTGGTGTGGAGTTAATGCTTTCGCAAAATTTTCTCCATGAATTTGATTTCCAGTATCTGATACGCTTTTTATATAGAGACTTGGCTTCCTTATAGGTATCCCAATCTCTATCCGTACCTGTGTTCATTGCTTTGTTAAAGGCTCTTCTAACCTTTACGCGCAGTTTTTCAAGTTCTTTGCCCCACCAGCCGTTATTGTCAGCCTTAGCACGAGGTACCTTTGGGGACAGGCCTTGTGGTAGCAGTTTATTATGGTAGTGTTCAGAGTGTCTACCTGCTGTTCAATCAGTGCCGTACTTATAAGCCTAGCAGTTGATGGTTGTTTGTTCAGTTCGTGCGCTATAAGTTGCTTATAGCGTGACCGATCGGTTTTCTTTGGGCACCTCCTAGGTGGCTCCGAAGTGCTAGTTTGTTGTATGTCATAACGGATCCACCTATGATCGGAACACGATGCTTCTTCCGACACGTGCCACCCCGTTATCAGCTTCAGTGCCATAGGGGTCGCTAGTGTTAGGTCGATTATTGTACTGCATCGTCTTCCCACAAAAGTGGGCTCGCTGCCATTATTTACTATGTCTAAACTAGTAGTGAGTAGATATTCAACAAGATAGTTACCTCTGTTGTTGCTTGCTTCCATACCCCACAAAGAGTGGTGGGCATTGGAGTCTGTAGATATGATCAATTCCCATCCATTTTTCTCGCAGAATCTGATCAGTCTGTTAACTTCTGCAGGTGGTACCTCGTCTGCCTCATGCATATAGGATGATGCAATAACGAGGTTGAAGTTGTTAATGCCTTGATTTGATTTAAGCCATATAGCACACAGGTCTCTGGAAAAGAATTCCATTAAAGGCTGTGCACTTATATTACCTTTGACATACATACAGGCTCTCGCCTCCCCAGAGTTATCAAGGAAAAGCTTACCGCCAATGTTGGAAAGTCCGCATACGTTGCCGCCCCTGATCCATGGCTCTTGGATCAGTGCGATGACCGGTGCTGTAGATGCAACCTCCAACCATCTGCGTAGTTGAGCCGTAGCGGTTATGCTGTGATGGAGGTTGCATTGCAGGATCTGGATGCTAGTGTAGGAAGGGGGATCCATTAGGGTCACCCTCCTCCTCCAGTGCTAAACTGGAGAGATCCAGGAGCACGTCGTCGCTTGACGCTTCGACCGCTCGACTGGACCCCGCCTGCGTTGTCTCCTTCTGCTCCAGAGGTGGAGTTACCTCAGATATAGGAGCATCCGCGGTAGCTCGCACCCCCGCAGTCTCAACCAGGAGGTCCGTCGGGGTATCGACAAACCGTCCTTTGGGGCCCTGGAATTTCAGGTACACCGCACCCAGCCGATAGCTGAGGCGGCGCTTCCTGGCCAGGACCACAGGGACAAGATCCTTGGGGATGCTCACCACCACGAACGTCGCCCTAGTCTGAGGCAAGATAGCGTGCACACGCCACCTCTCCACTTGTGCCCAGGGATTTCCCCACTGCAGCATTGTGCCGATGAGCACCTTGTCGCCGTCGTGTTCGTGCGGCAAGAGTATACCGCAGCGTACCATCTTCGGGATGTGCTTTGCGTCGGTGACCACAAGTTTGCCTACCTCCGGTAGCTCCAGGGCCGCGCAGGTCTCCTTCGTCCACTCAACAGCTGCAGCGTTATCGCAGTACAGCCGGAGCGAACCATCGACATAGGTAGGCCTGCGCATAAACCTAGGGGCCTCCAAGGTCGGCGTCTGTGTTTTTGCCGACGCAATGATTTTTTCTATCAGGAGCTTCTCAATCTCCGCGGCAGATGCTTGGGAAATGAAGCCCGACGATGATGAAATAACCAGCTCCGCCTTGGGAACATCCATGGACGCTGCCTCCGCGTAGCTGGTAGGTTTAGGCACCTGGGCAGGGGAGAGCTTCGGCTTTTTGGACTCGCCTCTGGGAGAGACAGTCTCATCCAGCCTAGCCCTCTTAGAGTTAGGTTTCGCCTGCCTGGTGTCTTGCGTTTTAGGGCTAGGCCCGCTAGGGCCCTGCTCCTTGCTTGTTGTGGGAGGCACCTTGGTTGGAGCCGGTGCCTCTGTCTGTTTGTCTGTCTGTAATGGAGGAGGGGGGGGCAGTTTGGCGCTCTTTATTTCGGCGCGTTTCGCTTTCCTCTTTTCCTTTTTCTTAAGCATCCTCTTATGCTTACGGGTGAGCCGAGGGTCATCACACGCCGGGCCACTAGGCTGCTTGCCCGCCTTTACGGTAGGTTTCGCCGCCCCGTGTACCGGCGTGTTCGCCTGGCCCCATTTTAGCTCAAGGATGCTTGGGCCCGTCGTTGCGGAGCCTTTGGTTCCCTGAAGGGGTTCCAAAGGTCCCGTTCGCGCCACCTCCTTTGAGGAAGTCGCAGCAGTAGTGGGGATGGCCGATGTATCGACTTTCCCCTTGTTTTTCCCCTCAGGTTTCCCTTTGGGTACGGGTTTGTGAACCTCTTTTTTATCCATTGCTTGTTTTATGTAATTCATCTTTGTGGCTTCCCACCCTCCACGGAGCCCGCAAATGGGAGTGCCTTTACGGTGCACTAGGATTACCACGCAGATATAGGTGCAGAGAGTTTATGGTTGGGCGCGACATCGGGAGCTCGTACTAGCGTGGCTGGGGAAGTCGGTTCGCAACTAACCAGTTTGCCCACGCTAGCCTGGCTAAGAAGGGCCTTAACTTGGATTGGAAACAATTGACTGTGAGCGAAAGCAATATAGAATCATAAAGATGTCTAAACTATCGAAACAATCGATTTGATCATCTCGTTATCGTGCATCGCTAGTAAGAACCGTGAATGATGTAGAGTTTCTAAGCAACATTGAACGCGTTCGCAAGGACGACTGATAGGAAACTTTTTACAGGCCTATTTGTCACCGTAGATCAATTTAAAGAGGTCGTGTTTTACGTCGTACTCATTCTTTCTAGGCACGTTCTTCACGTTCACTTCTCTGCATGTTTCACAGATATTTTAACAGAGAAATCATGTTTTTTTTCTAACAATAACCTGGGTTCTAATCGGTTTGGCTTCGTAAATTTTAGTTCATAATGTCGTGTGAACTTGTGGAGTTTTAGCTAAAAGCAGATGTATAGTACAAATTAAAATATTGTCTTTAGTTACTGTCCTAGTTGGGTTTTTAAGCTTTTTCGGTCTTATTCATATTGAATTGATTTCTCTCTCTTTCTTTCTCTTCTATTTCTTTATGGTTCTTAAAAAAGCTTTCAAACTTATTCTATCTCAATATGAATAACAACGTTAGTCTTTATATTTCTATTTATTATAAAGATTTGACGGACTTATTCAAGTTATTTTATTAATTAATTAGGTTATATTAGCATCTGAGTTAACTCTTTATGATCAAATAGTTTTTTTATGCTTATTATAACATCTGGACGTCGCCGTTGTAACTATACTTACATTGGCACTAGCTGCTAAGTTAAATAAGAGTATTTGTGTCAATTTGTAAAATAAAATCAGTCAAACTAAAAGGTTCTGTAGACGTGATGAATGTCATATGCTTTTTGTCAATTGGCTACAGAATACTAAAACAAATTTAATTAAAATGATTCCAATCTAAAAAGAAACTACTCACCGGACCTTCTCGAAGTCAAATTTTATTATATTAGTTTCCACCTTATAATTCAAAAAGGGAAGGAAGATACTTTTTACGAATATGGAAAAAGTTACTAAGGAGCATAATTAAGATTATCTATTACGATAAAATTGATATAGCACCGTTCACGTCTGTTTTCCAATTTAAATGAAGAAACCACGTGATTCAAGTAAACATAAATTTGAATAATTCAATGTCACTCTATGTTGTCGTGTCCTTTTTTTGGTTAACTGTGTAATTCAGCGTTTATGATGATCATTGCGATTATGATACTTGTCTAAAAATACCCCATATTTCGACGTATACTGATATTTTTTTTCATCCCTCAATTACATAGCGGCATATAGAATATATCGTTATATACACCATATAGTTTTTGAGAAAAATGACTGATTATCACAGACAGATGGTCAAAATATGTAGAAACTCGACGATTTCGCAAGCATTAATTTTAGTAATATTTTATTAAGTTTTCGCGACTTGTATATATAATAAAACTACGTTTTAACGGTTTTAAGCGCGGTAATTTATTTGATTTTTGTTATTGTTGTTTGTTGAACAAGTTGGAGGTAGGCTAAATAAAACTTTAACAGTACTCGTTGACATTTGACATCTTTGTCTTCCGTGATCACAGCCACTGAAAATTGCCGCGTTTAAAACCGTTAAAACGTAGTTTTATTAATTAGTTTTGCTTAGTAAATGACCGATTGAATATCATCACATTCAATCATACGAGATAAACTTTATACTAATTCCATGATACTAACGGGCATTATATATCTACTATATATACTTACGACTTCACTACATGATTATAGTTGGACGTTTATGGCATTAATCCCCTGACTGACCCAAAGTCAGCTTAATTACGAAGAATTTACGAGTATTGAAGCATCCCGGCCAAATGGGAACACGACCGTCCCGACCGTTAATTTATAGAAGTGCTTACTATAGCTATAACTAACGGATGCTATGCGTAATCTGAAAACTACGCATCTAGCAGAATGTGAATTGTTTTTGATGTAGAAATATATATTGTTACGAATTACAGGACTCGAATTAAAATGCCGTTTGGAATTACTATAGAATTTATTAGAACTATACAAACACGTATAACACAGGTACAAATATAACTGGACACAATCAGTACAAACGTAATACACGATTCAATAACATGCGCAAAGTCTGTCCCTATATAGCTTATCGAATGTACACACGTCTTATCTCGCTTGTGACCATCGCTTGACTGCCGCTCTCCCCATTGGGCCATTGCTGCACCGATACAATATGGCTGCCTGCCCGCGTAGATCGAATTTCTTAGAATTCGTAATCTGCACACCTGCGTAATTATGCCTGCAAACGGCCATAAACGAGTACAATACACAATAGGCTATTTTCTAAATACATATTTAAAACATAAGGTAAACAAAGGGAATAGCTGACAAAAGGGTAATAAACTGCAGGTGTGTATTGGTCTTTGTCGGTCGTAACTATATGAATGTCTGCAAAGGTATGATGACTTTATAAACTAATACAATAAAAGAATACTTAACTTGGCTATATTGTACTCTACACTTAGTCTCTCAAGACTATAAGTCGAATACTGAGCTTAGGACATCGTCTTCTATGGGTAAGGTGCCCCCAGAAGGCTAGTTACGTTTCCTCGTTGGATCGCTATACTGATCTGTTGTCCGAGGTAGGCAAGGTCTCTCTACTCACCTGAAGAGTTAATCAGTCGTTTTGATACATTTTGGTAGAGGCTCATGGCCTCAGGACCCTACGGTCCAAGCGTTTCAACAGCAAACTACACAAACATATAACTCTTGCTGAGCGTTGCATATTTGCGCCGCTTGAGTGATTCACCTGATTCCGCCGCCGAAGCGGATGATGTAGACGTGTTTGGTAAATGACATAAATTGAATATCTTATAATGCTTAGGTATATATTAGTTGTGAAATTTCAAAATTTAGCAAATAACATTATTTGTTAAATTATTGTTTGTGCATCTCAACTGATATAACTATCATCTCTATTTTATAGGAACGCATTATATGTTTCTCCAATGTGGATTGGCGAGTTTTACACAATTGTAAATTCAATAGACGTTTTTTACTGACATTTCGTAAATAAACTTCTTTGAATTTTCGATGGTGATTTCAAGTAGTAGTAGTAGTAGAAGTCGCTACGAAGGAAGGTAAGGGAATATTAGTCCATATAGCCAATTCTGATGCACAAGTCTTCACATAGGTAGCGCCGTTGTATTGTGGGCTACAACTGACGCCATTCAGCGGAGTTCTTGTGAAAACTCGAAAGGACAAATTTGACTATACAGTTCACATTTCTCACAAAAACACATAATTACTACTCAAAAACTGTCAATATCCTACAGCTATTGTTTATTTTAGAGTAATTTTACACATTTTTATAGTGCGCGACATCGTACGAATTGTGTAAGCGGAACAAAACTAATAATGCATAGCAAGCACCACTTTACCATATCCGCTTGCCAATAAAATTCAATTTAGCTTATTTACATATCGGAAACCGGCCTACATTTTTCAGCGCAAACGAAAACTGCCTATTGTAATTATAAACAATATGTAATAGGTTGGGGAAAAAGTCTTTTCGCATATAATATTATGAACTTGTAATAAGATCTCTTTAGCTATACCATTTGTATCTGGCTGGTTTTGGTATCATTAAAAAGTTTTAGTTTTAAAGAAGACAATTCCAAATTCAAATTAGGAAAATGTGTGATTTTCATTTGTTTTTCTTATTGTTAAAATGAGTGAATCTAATGAAGAAATTCGATACATTTTAAAATTTTACTACAAAAAAGGTAAAAATGCAAGAAAGCCGCGAAAAAAATTTGTAATGTTTATGGACCTAATGCAGTATCTGTGAGAGTAGCGCAAATTTGGTTTAAGCGTTTTCAATCCGGAAATTTTGATATCAAAGATGCACGTCGCTCTGGTCGCCCTGTTACGGACAAAATTGATGCCATTTTTGAAAAAGTGGAGCAAGATCACTTTTCATCACCAGTTATCAGCTTCTTCAAAAATGGTTCGGTTTCATTAAGTCGTAATAAAGAATCACAAATGAGTACACTGTTCATTAGGTTTCTTTCAGTGAGCTCATGAGGCACCCAAATATCGAGCTTTTTTTATATACCCAGCTTTTTTCAAATGCGCCAAAACCGTTTTGTGGTCAATTCCCAGTTCTCCAGCTACATCGTAACTACTAATATGCCGATCTTGCTCCACTTTTAAAAAAATGTCATCAATTTTGTCCGTAACAGGGCGACCAGAGCGACGTGCATCTTTGATGTCAAAATTTCCGGATTGAAAACGCTTAAACCAAATTTGCGTTACTCTCACAGATACTGCATTAGGTCCATAAACGTCACAAATTTTTTTCGCGGCTTGTGTTGCATTTTACCTTTTTTGTAGTAAAATTTTAAAATGTATCGAATTTCTTCATTAGATTCACTCATTTTAACAATAAGAAAAACAAATGAAAATCACACATTTTCCTAATTAGAATTTGGAATTGTCTTCTTTAAAATTAAAACTTTTTAATGATACCAAAACCAGCCAGATACAAATGGTATAGCCAAAGAGATCTTATTACAAGTTCATACGTACTACATGCGAAAAGACTTTTTCCCCAACCTATTATTAAAAAATGAAACTGCACAGCACAACGTCTCCTGTCAGTTCCCGCCAAAAACTGATCATATTTTATTGTGTCAGTTCTATTTTCAAACATCTAGTTTAAAATTGTAAATACTTATAGAATATTAATTATTTGTAATTAAAAATTGTAGGTGAACGTGGAAAAACCTGTCTATATTAACACTAGTTTTCGATGTTTCTAGAATAATGATGAAAGCTAGCTTCCCCACCATCGTAGATATTATACACCTTTTTTCAAATTTGGCTATAGATTATTATCCAGTGTCACTTATTCATGAACATTTAATTTAATAGATCGTTTTTTAGCGATAAGGCCGCCCGTTGCAGTCTTTTATTTTATTTTATTATTATTGCAGGAGTTCAGCAGTCAGGTAGACGGCCCACTTGTCACACACACACACAGTCTCCTGTATTTTTCTATATCTTTTATCTATGCTTTGGTGTACAATAAAGTGTTGCCTGTCTGTCTATCTATCTATCTAAGTCTATCCGTTCTTGTCATATTTAATGTTAATAAATGAGTATCTACCAGCTTAACCAAATAACAGGTGTCTTACTAATAACAAACAGCCGAGTTCTTGTGGTAGTTCGTAAATTTGACGAAGAGATTCATATCTTCTTCACTAACACATTATTATTACTTGAAAGCAATCAATAACCATTGTAAATTTTAACTAATATTTTTAGAAAATAAAATTGCACATCAAAATAAAATATCCCATGTCTAGTTAATTTATAAACTAAAAAAAAGTATGGTGTAATTTTATTTTTTCAGACTAATTCTGTACAAAAAGTCTATTTGTGTTATAGCAATAGGATCTTCATGGAAGATTTGTGAAAATGATTCCTTTTCAAAAAGAAAATATGCATTTGACATTATTTTTCTGGTAACATGTAAGGCTTTTATAAGAATTGCACATTAGTCAGCTCAAAAAAGATTAATTAAAATTATTTTATTAGAAACTTTTTTAGAAAGCTTAAAAACATATAACCCGACTAGCAATAAATAAAATTAACTAAAAGTATGAACTAAGTTAGATGCTAATTGCTTTTATATTCCCAAATGTGTAAAACAAGTCTTTAATTCTTGGTTATTTAATCTAAAAATGCCAAAAAAATCAATAAATGATGTTTTTTGGCATTTTTAGATTAAAAATGTTAGAATTCTTCTTAAATGTCGCGGTCGTGCGTTATGGCGATCATTTTATTGTAAGTACTACAAAATATCAAGATTAAAATAATTTTAATTATTTTTATACGAGAAGTAATAACTTATTAGGCTTATTAGAATTATGACGTTATAAATTCCTATATTCATACAAAATAAAGAAGGCTTTGGCGTTTTATAAGACGATGAAAAGTGTCTAATGGCCGTTTCCCATATTTTACTTGCTTGCTTACCTTACCATCGGTTGAATTTTGACAATACTTGTATGGAGCTTATGTCAAATTTTAATCGATAGTAGGCCAAACGAACAGTTGGAAAGACATAGGGACCGACCGTTAATCGATTTGATCGTTAGGTGTTCTTTAATAATTATGCATGAAGACAATTGACACATTTATTGTTTACATTAAAATAATTTTAGAAGCAAGTTATTTATCAGGATATATCGTAACAGTTAAGCAAACATCATAAAATTGAAAATTAATTTCTGCTATATTTATGTTAGTCAATTACAGTTCAACTATTAAATTAAATTAAATATTCAAATTTAGAATTCATTTTATTGTAGCTCTTTTCCATGTTGACCAATGGTATCAATACTCATAAGTTTGAACATAACTGTATTGTTTTTTATTCCGTGAAATATTATTGTTGAAGGAAATATTTCTGCTTTCACATGGGGATAAAGTAACAGTGCACATTCCAGTATTGAAAAGCAATTTACTTTTCTAGTACCTACCCCTTTTTCCTTAGTTTCAATTACATAGCAACTGAACCAAACATTGGTTCAATAATTAAATTTGCTACGGGTATACCCTCGGGAAACGGCAATTTGTTGAGTTTTGTTTATTACTATGTTGGACTTCGTTGGATCTATATTTAAGAGACCAACCTTCTCCAGTGTTATTTACGTGTGCCGTTAATAAGCACTTCACTCTCTGTGTTTACAGGCTTACGGTCTTGTTCATATTTTATATGCTTCTTTAACAATCTTGAAGAAGCCTACAAACTTACACTAACTCAATATAAATAAGACTGTTAATCTGTAGAAAGGCTATTTGTTTATTCTGGGACACTCACGTTCATCGATATTAATTAATGAAATAATTTATTTACACTAGAAGAATATAAAAATCAGTATTGGGCATCTATATTATAATAAATCTGTAAATGGTTCGAGTTTATATATTGCGTTTAAAAATATGAAAAAAATCAGGGGCTAACTCGGACCAGAAGATTCTAAAATTATTATAATTTTTGTCTGTCTTCCTGTTAGAGCATCACGTGAAAACTACTGAACGGATTTAAATGAAACTCGATACAGAGCTAGCTCACATACCGGGGTGTAACTTAGAAAGTTTTTATTCCGATAAATGACGTTGTTTGCCCGGGATATACGAAAATATCGAAAAAGATAACGCTACGATCGCATCTTTTTTGAAAACTACTGAACTTATATGAATGAAAATTGACACAAAGCTTGCTTGTATTCCGAATCAACACTTAGGGTACTTTTTATCCCGATAAATAATGTCGTTCCCATGGAATAAACGGTTAAGCAAAATAGATGGCGCTGCAATCGCGTTTTTTAATTCACTAACAAATACCTACGTTGTTGTAAACAACATCTCATTCATTGTATTACTTCAAATCAGGTTGGCTACGACTCGCCTCTATATGGTGCACAGTTGTGTAGATTATATGTACTTACGTTTCTTTGTTATTGTAGTGTATTGTGTTTTGACTAGAATTCTATAAAATACAATTGGGTATTGGATATTTTACAATAATTAAAAAAAATGTATTCAATATTATTTTATTATTAATTTTAATTACACTTTAGTAAAATAATTTAATTATAGTAAGCTATTTTACTCGTTAGAATTCTGACGTTATACCACTATATACCAGCCCCGGATCTTGAATTTTTGGAGAGGGGTCACAAAACTAAAAAAATCCGCCCCCGCTGTCTTATATTTTTACATTAATCATCATCATCGTTTCAGCCATCAGACGCTCACTGATGGACATAGGCCTCCCGGAAAGAACGCCACAATGCCCGGTCTAGCGCTGCTCTGTGGTTTTTAACCTATGCCCCGCGCACTGTAATTTCAGTGCTTAAAGTACTGGACGTCTCAATGGTCAAAGTTGCTTTAATGATGAGTTGTGTATTTGTCTTCGAAGTTTGATTTTGCCGCCCTCTGAATTTGCTGCCTGGGGCATGGGCCCCGGCTTGCCCCCCCTAGATCCGGGGCTGCCATATACCCGTAAAATACCAAGGATGAAGGAGGTTGTGACGTTTTGTATGACGACCTAACCATCAAGGCCCGGTTCCTATATCTAACCAACCTTTCTTTTGCCTTATTATCGGTTAAAATTTAACATAAGCTCCATACGTCTAATGTCAAAATTCAACCGATGGTAGTGCAAGTAAATTAAGAGTCACATATAGAATTTAAATTATTGGTATTGTCATTCCTTCCTCTTCCATGGTAGGAAGCGGTAATATTAGTATCAATATTCAAATGGCTTTCCATCTATAAACCTTCTGTCTGTATCTAACAACGTAATAAAGATAATGTGGACAAGTTATCCTTTGTTCTCACGAAAGGGCGAGAGTTAAAATAACCATGAAATGTGAACAAAAAGACATATAGGGGCATAATGTATTATGTAAAATGAGCACAAGGGACTGTTGATATAAATTTATAAATACAATACGTTACTGATATTCAATGATTTATTAAATTGATTCTTTTTTTTATAAGTGACATGTTTATGATGGTTTACTACATCTCGATTTAAAGGCTCATATTTAAGGATATTTTTTTGTTGGCAATATATTTATGGTTTTGGCTAATAAGGCCTTTGGAATCAATTTTATTGATATAATAATATCTTTTCTTTTTCACTTAACACATACACACAATTTGAGTGACACTGATTACTATGTAAAATGGCTTTATTAGACGTGAAGGTGATAAATACGGTGGAATAAGTGAAAAATATAGTATTTCGCATTTTTATAGGTTTTTAGACTGTTACAAAGAACACCCAAATAAAACCAGAGATAAGCACGTTGATTGTGATGGTGAAGAAATTCTTAAGAAGATATATAGGACTTTAAAATAATTGTTGTTGCGGATAATCATCTGCTTGAGAGATTACTTAGTTTTACATTATAGGTTTATAGACTCAAGTGGCTTCCTATTCATTTTCGCCGGAACACTCACATTCTCACTCTCCTTATACTCCTAATAGCCCCAGTACCTTAAGGAACGTTTTAAATTCCTTCACTTATCCACTGTCCACAATTTGCGCCTGCACACACTTCATCCTATTGTGGTAATTCTTTTACGGTGCAGACTGTCAAACTTTTGAATATTTTGCCTCTTACGGTCAGAGAGGCCAAATCCTTACCAACATTTAGAAATTTGCTCATAAAACACTATTTGTCCACAAATAGCTATTGATTAACAGAATATAATCATGCTAATACATTTATTATAATAACTTATTTATTATTGTATATATATGACTATGTATATATGTATGTATTTGTATATATATATTTCTTAAATTAGTTTGAGTATTTATCTATCTATTGCCTTTTTCCCGCACCACCTTTTTCGCCTGATTCAATTTCTTTCATTTAGGTTGCCTGGATGAGGTCGCTTCGAGCGATGAGGCCGCCTATTGTATTGCCTATACAATATTGTAAATATGGTCTGTTTTTGTAATTGTATATTTTGGTGTGCAATAAAGTGTTATCTCTCTCTCTCTATCTCTCTATAGGTTCAATATCCAGAAAATTCTGATTTATTAATTTCATTATAATACATAAATAATAACAGTAACGTCCCACTGCTGGACCCGGGCCTTCAAATTTTTAGGGGTACTCACAGTATACCTAAGCTACGACGGCTTCGGTGTGGCAAAATTCTGATTGGAAATACATATTTTACATATATTCACATCAATATTACATATATATATATATATTTACAAGTAAAGACTTTTTCGTACCTATGGTATTTATTTTCGATTTAAAATACCTTTTGTTTCTTCTTTTATTTTTACTTATATCAATAATATATCTTTGTAAATATTACACGTGAGACTTGTGTTTATTTGTATAATGCACAACACGCAATTGTAACTATGATAAGTAGATGAAAATTTAATTGCATAATAGAATAGATGATTACAAAGATGAAAATTACTATATCCTCGATATGTATCAAGGATATAGTAACTTTCAACTTTGGTAAAACATTTAAAATAACGATTGCAATATGCATTCTGCCATAAACAGAATATATGACTATGACGCCCTGACCAAGATTTAGTAGTGCATATTTCCACGTGGGCAAAGACATGGGGCGAACACTAGTAAATTAATAAATCTGTTACAGGTTTATTTATTTACTTGCTAGTTTGTTTGCTCACAGAAATTACAAAGGTAAATATTTGCTTGTTTGCACATCACAGTGTCACATTTATGCCCGGTTTCACTATTACAAAAACGATTCGTTTTTGATACCGACGGTTAGAATATTACCGCCTGGTAACTCTACTGATGTTTCTATAATGAACTGTTCGTAGCTAGTTACTCATGAAAGTACCAACTACCGATGGGAGAGATTTTCTAACCGATCGGTAGACTTTTTGTATGGAAACGACAGATGAAGTGTTTCTATATTATAACCGCTGGTTGTCAACACTACTATTCGTAGGAATTTTATTACCACCCGATTTCAGCCAGTTTTGTTTTTTTTTATTAATTTATTCATGACCATAGTATCTATGTCTTTCAGTCGGAAACATGTTTAAAATTAACTTATGCTATGTGTAGCACGGCTGAACTGTAGGTTATCAGCTGGTGCCATTCAACAGAGTTCTTGTGACAACTCAAAAGGCCACATTTGACTATACAGTTCACATTTCTCACAAAACACATAATTACTACTCAAAACCTATCAATATCCTACAACTATTGTTCATTTTAGAGTAATTTTACACATTTTTAGAAAATAAAACTGCACAGCACAACATCTCCTTTCAGTTCCCACCAAAAACTCTACAATTCATGATGTCATCATCATTGATCATCATCATCGTATTCATGTGCCAAAAAGAAACAGATAATATAATATGTTGTCAAAAATGTCAACGCGTCAGCATATCGTCTATGATGACTCAGTACTTCGCTGCGTTCCGAATCACGCATGATTCTTTGTTTTTTTTTACAATTCGATATGATATCAACCTATCGGCCTCTATAGATCATGAGAATGTGACGTCACAAATCTATTGAGGTTCCGGGCATGCCCACTGTGCCCATAATGGTAGATCCGCGCTTGTCCGCATCCAGCATGTGGATCTGTCGAACAATTAAAACGGGTCGCGCATACATACGCGGCCTACGGCAGGAGTTGACATGAATCTCCTGCACCTTGTTGGCGGACTCGAAGAATAAAACGAATCTATATTATTCTTCTAAAATTGGACAAAATTTATGATCGCTCTTAGTCAGCAGTGGTTGGCTGCGTAATACAGATAGTTTTTTCCATACAAAATCTGATCTAGTTAAACTGGAGATTCTAGAGGGTTTGGCGCGGAATACATAACTGTAGAAAGAAAATTGAATTAGTACCATTAGGTGACGTACCTAATGCAGGAAAACAATAAACCATGCTTTGCGCTTTTAAGTTTAACTACAGCAGTTAAAACTATGTTTATGGTACGACGCGTTAATGTTTCCACCTTAAAAATCAATTATTTATTACGCAACGACAGGTAAATACTTTGATTTATTTTTGAAATAGAGAATTAGCGGTAACTACATACATTTTATGATGTTATGCTGTGCAGTTCTTTTTTTTCAAATAAAATATCTACTATTGGCTAAAAATGAAAAGTAATTGTAGACAGTACTACTTTTGAACAAAGAACTGTCTGTTGTGTGGAAAATGTTAACCGTATAGTGAAATGTGGTTTTTAGAATTGCCACAAGAAGTCCGTTCTTCTGCGTTAACTAAAGACCAAAGAACACAACGAAAGAAAGTTTATGGTTGATATAGTCAATTTTTTGACTTGAATCTGACTAAATAAGAAATAAATTAACAAAGGTTGTATAATAATTAAACATATAATAGTTACACCAATATAAAATATGTAGGAATAACAATAAAGACATGCGTATAATAATTTGAAATCTGACATTCTGACATTTAAATTAACTATTTATAATCTATGATAATATGGTATTATGTACCTATATGGTTTTCTTGACGGGAACTGAAAGGAGATATTGTGCTGTGGAGTTTTATTTTCTAGAAATGTGTAAAATTACTTTAAAATGAAGAATAGTTGTAGGATATTGATATTTTTTGAATAGTAATTATGTGTATTGTGAGAAATGTGAACTGTATAGTCGAATGTGGCCTTTTGAGTTGTCTCAAGAACTCCGTTGCATGGCATTAGCTGATAACCTATAGTCAGCTGTGCTACACATAGGCTTAAGAAAATGAAGAAACTACATTATAATCTAAGATCTGGCTTAAAGGCCTAGCTGCCATGCCATAAACGTAAATAAATAAAATAATATACCTATATTTAAGTTTGTTTGAATAACTGTGAACGTGGTCTGGAAGATATCGCTGGCGACGACAAGACCTAATGTATATGTATGATTTGATTTGTATATGTAATAAAGAACATTAATTTATTCATTCAAATAATATAGTACACAAATACAGCTTTCCATACGGTGTCATTTGCGGAAACTTCAGATCCATCCATTTTCAGCGATGTCTGGGTGGAAGTTTTAAATAAAAATAAGTAAATTGTGACCAGAAAACAAGTTAACTACATTTAATAAAATTAAATATTATATTTCCAACAAAACAAGGATTCAATTTTGACTGCCTTTGTGATTTAGTTCACGAGAATGTCGTGGACCCAGATTCGGTTCTCTCTGGATGTCTGGGCTTGGAGTTGTCAGAAATTTCGTTGTATATGACCATATTTTATGTAACTTACACAAGTGCCACTTGCTTAGCTTGCGGATATGGAAAATGTTTGATGATCATAAAAATAAAAGAAATTGTCCGTAATTATTTTCATCACGTATTTTATATTCGGCTCACAAAAAATGTAAAGGCAATCTAAAAATTTAATCTCGAAATGCACCAATTTCATTATCTGTCCATCCCTAATTGACAAAGGTTCTCCCATATTGATTTAAAATTTGATTTGAAAATTTACCGAATACGTTTTATGAATTTTATTGAATTATTATTACCAAAGGCTTATAGATCTATTCTGATGACTTTTCTATAACATCTCTATTAGCATATGTTATTCATAATAATGAAATAAACATTCTTAACAGCTTTAATATCATTACAAAGTTACAAAAAAGACACGTACACATTTGACGTGAATTTTGTTTAATTATAATACTTGAAACATGGAGATAATTCTAGATGCAATTAGGATGTTACGTTGAGTGAATACTTAGAAGTTTAATTATACTGAAGCCAAAAAATAGGTCTTTGTAATTAGCAATGTGGAGTTATGGGTTTCGTGATATTTTTTGTAATTTTACATTTTGGTCATAGTTTGCATCTTAATATTATGTAAATGTAAGTATTGTAAGGAATATCCCTTTTGGTCGTTTTTATTTCCAAACTTATAGAATAACTAGGATATGCTCGCGACTTCATCCACGCTCGACTTGAAATTCCCACGGGATTCCCGGGACACAAAGTACCGCAGATTTTAAGTCTAAGAAATTGCTGTTGATCAGTGAAAACCGCATCGAAATTGGCCTAATAGTTTTACGTGAATCCCGAACAAACAGACAAGAAATAAAAAAAGTGCAGTCTTATTAGTGGTCTGTCACCGTTGCTACATGATAATTAAAGAAAAAAAAATAGTTTTAAAATACTCTTTAATACACACATTTTACAGTGTGATTTATAAATATTTTAAACATATAAAAATGTATCTTATTCCAGACTCCAGAAAACCGTCATTCAAAAAGCAAAATTATCGAAATACAAATGATTAAAACTGTTTTAAATCTAAACACTAGCTAAATAATAACTAATAATAAAATTGAGTAAAATTAAAAATAACTCGAGGGATAAGATAAAATTTCCAAGAGTTCAAAATAACAGGAGCTTATAACCAACAAGGAAGGAGGAAAAAATCAAGTAAACAAGATTTGATCAAAAATTGTGATTTATTGTTTTAAGCATTTGTACAATTATTCACAAATGTTTTTTCAAAAGGAGTCTGTGACTTTCTGTTGAGTGAGCGACTTAAGTCTATCATTGCCCATTGAATTTTCGATAGTGGTGAAAGCTGAAACAAAATCGTCACTTGTTTTCGGTTCTGAGGGCGTAGAAGTGTAGGGCAGCGCTTCAAACTATACAGAATAGGAAAGTTTGGACTTCAAATTGTTGCATATTTGCGGGCCAAATGCTTATACAATATTCTTTCAACTTCAACTTAACAAGGGGGTCAATTAATATTGGCTTAATTCAAGGGACCGGAAAAAAAACAAATTATCGAGATTCAAATTAACGAGTATCAAATTATCGAGAGTCGACTGTACCAGCACTTAAAAGGCAGAACCAGTCATACGCTAGTAAATTTTCTTTTATTTTTTATTTGAATAGAGCCCAACTGCACACATACGACTGCCATTTATTGTGGATGGTAGTCACACAAAAATCGCCAGCCCCCCACTATATGAGTGAGTACCCTATGTGCTTGCAGGGTGCTTTTACTTTAAATATTTTACATGTTACACTTGGACTGGACTGCTAAATTGACCCAGAAATGGATATGTGGATACCTAGATACCACGCATAAAAGATATGGCAAGTAATTATCCGGTAAATGTCAAGAGAGATAATGTAAAAGTAAATTACCTTTCATAAATATATTAAGTAGATAATTTTCATACTTCCTTACGCCTTGCATCAGAACAGTTTCCGTGTGCGAGTTGGACTCGCCTCTGGATGATTCTCTTCTATAGCAATAATGCGGATACAAAATATTATTCAATGAAAATTCAATCGTATATTGTATATGAATAAAGATATTTTTAATTATAGAAAGTTAGTTAATTACCCAATTACATAGTCTGAATATATTTTATGATATAAGGTACTTTCGACGAAATCTAAATACTTCTTTAATGCAATAGCCAAATTACATAGAGAGAAAAGAAATATTGTCGAGAATGAATGCATATAAAACTGAAAATTCACTAAATTAACAGAATATATTTATTTCATAAAACGTAGAGATATTAGCATTTTATAAAATATACAAACTATTTAAAAAAGAAATGTACATAACATTCCGGCAATCAAACTAGTAACTCATCACTATACTGTTTCGAGAACTGACAAATCATTGATTTTCAGTACAAGCCTCAATCAAATCATAAATGACGAAATAAAATAACTACTTACAAAAACTGCTCGTTTTCACCTTTACGGAACTATTCAGTGTGCTTGAACATAACGCAAATACACAATTTGTAGTAACAAATACAAATTATTATTATTAAACATGAAAATTCAGGATCGAGAACTTAATGAATGCAATTATACCATAATTTACTTGTAAATTATTCAACAAAAGACAATCAAAAAATGACATTTCAGAAGTTTAATTCTGCAAAGTAAATCCAATTACGCAGAAATTTGTTTTGGGAGACTGTTTGGTTGTGATAAAGGAGTAGGTAGAGCTTTTCTCACTTCGTAATCATCCACGGGTTTATTTAGTGGCTTATGTCGCCTCTAGTCCGCTTATTGAATTGCTTTTTAGTTGACTCTCGGGCTTTTATGTTTGATCTTTCCAATACACTACGTCTTTTTGGATCGATAACAGTCGCAAAGTTTGTTAATTGAGTGTATTTATTTTATATGATTTTATATCACGGTTATATATAAGAAATATTGTTCATATTATCATCATCATCATAGAGATAAATTCTAGTCAAACTTGGAGCGTCGGTTTTATACTTTTTAAATGACGTGCCTTAACTTTTTTATTGTATGAAGTTAAAGTTGATATAGAGAAATTAACAGGTTTCCCGCTAGTGATGCTGGTCTTCACTGGAATAGTTGATTAAAATGTTTCTTTCAGTTAATCTATCCTTAAAATCTCTTCGTGCAGTAAATAAAGGGAAAATTATAAATTTATAACTAAGATACAACAAACAGGCGATGAAAAATAAAATCCAGTAAAGAACTCAGATGAGACTGAGTCCTTTTGGAATACGAAACCGATCGCGTCGCACGCAGTACGTTATGAGAACTCAGTATTAAATAATCGCATTAGGACAGATAAAGGTGGAATAATTTCCATTAGATACATTACTACTAAAACCATGTGTATACAGTACATAAGTGTACGGACACAAAAATGCTTTTGTAAAACATGCGTCACTTTATTTGATGCTTTTGTTCACCTAAGCTCCGTCTGTACTTTCTTTGTCTGGTCTGAGGTAAAGAAATTAATTTTGGGTACAACTATAATAACGTTCATTGGTTAAAAGATAAGATTACATTCATTAAACGGGGTGTATAATTGTTGAGGAAGGAAGCTTAACCTTTATTAATCGGCTTTAGGTAAAGCGTAGCTATAATTGTTTTATATGAAGATAACAAAGCGGTTCAGATAAATAAATGAAACATGATTAATGTTTGATGAATGTTTACACATGTGATGTAAACATACATTCATTAGTTAACACGGATAATAATTACTTTAAAATCTTTAATTCGACTGACAGGTTCAAAGTATTATTAATATCTAAAAAGTCTGTAGCAAACCTAAAGGTTATGCAGTACCAGATTTGTATTAAAAATAGTTTACCGTGCAGCCACCTGTATCTAAAATAAACATAGTAGTTTGGAGTGGATTGTACTATAAAACTAAACATCGTAGTCAAATATGATTCTGGTTTCATTAGTACTTGACTTAGCTATAGCCGCTCATGGAGTGTTCAAATCCTATCATGTAAGTACATATTATAAAATTATATTGTTTACTAACATGTTGGCTGCCAATTCCTTCGAGCGGGACTTGGATCTTCATATATTCGAAATCCTGCAGGAACTCGAAATGGAACTATAACTCTGAAAACGAACTTGGACACCAGATCAGAATACGTAGCCAAATAATAAGTTCCTTTATAAAATTTACTTTGTTTTGAATCGAAGCGAACATAACCTCTCTGTTTAATTGCAGCAGACTAGGCGGATCGTTAGACCACGAGAGTACAGATAATATCATATTCTTAAAAAAATTATAAACTAATTCCGTATTGACACCTCCCTTACAGTCTAACAGATACGTTGACTGAGTTGAGTTGGTTGACAAATATGTATTTATCCGAAATGAAAATCTGATTTATCATGTTGACTCTCAAATATTTAAGAGCTCATCAAAATCCACATTTATACATCAAATGATAAATCAGACTCTGTTTATCATTTGATATCCTAATATTATTTTTAATTAACCCAATTAAAAATAATATTAGGATGATAGGAATGACTGATATTTGCTTGCATTATGGCATAAAAAGGTCTTAAACATTAAGGTTGGGGAAAAAGTTTCTTCGCATTTTATATAAAGATTCAAAAGGTTTTTTTATAAAGTTTATTTACATTTGACTAAAGTAATAGGTTGAGGAAAAAGTCTTTTCGCATATAGTATGTATGAACTTGTAATAAGATCTCTTTGGCTATACCATTTGTATCTGGCTGGTTTTGGTATCATTAAAAAATAATTATATTAATTAATTATATAATTAATTTTAAAGAAGACAATTCCAAATTCAAATTAGGAAAATGTGTGATTTTCATTTGTTTTTCTTATTGTTAAAATGAGTGAATCTAATGTAGAAATTTGATACATTTTAAAATTTCACTACAAAAAAGGGTAAAAATGCAACACAAGCCGCGAAAAAAATTTGTGATGTTTATGGACCTAATGCAGTATCTGTGAGAGTAGCGCAAATTTGGTTTAAGCGTTTTCAATCCGGAAATTTTGATATCAAAGATGCACGTCGCTCTGGTCGCCCTATTACGGACAAAATTGATGCCATTTTTGAAAAAGTGGAGCAAGATCGGCATATTAGTAGTTACGATGTAGCTGGGAATTGACCTCAAACCGGTTTTGGCGCATTTGAAAAAAGCTGGGTACACAAAAAAGCTCGATATTTGGGTGCCTCATGAGCTCACTGAAAGAAACCTAATGAACCGTGTACTCATTTGTGATTCTTCGTTACGACGTAATTAAACCGAACCATTTTTGAAGAAGCTGATAATTGGTGATGAAAAGTGGATCACGTACGACAAGAACGTGCGAAAAAGATCGTGTTCAAAGGCCGGTCAGGTTTCACAGACTGTGGCGAAGCCCGGGTTAACTCGCAACAAGGTGATGCTGTGTGTATGTGAGATTGGAAGTGCATTATTCATTATGAGCTGTTACCGCCAGGCAGGACCGTCGATTCTGAACTGTACTGCGAACAACTGATGAGATTAAAGCAAAATGTTGAGAGAAAGCAGCCGGAATTAATCAACAGAAGGGGTGTGGTTTTTCACCTTGATAACGCTACACCTCACACATCTTTAGCCACTCGGCAAAAATTACGAGAGTTTGGCTGGGAGGTGTTAATGCATCCGCCGTATGGTCCTGACTTTGCACTTTCAGATTTTCACCTGTTTCGGTCTCTGCAAAATTCCTTAGGCAGAGTCAGGTTAACATCACGAGAGGACTGCCAAAACCACTTGTCGCAGTTTTTTGATTAGAAGCCCCAAAATTTTTATAGCAATGGGATCACGTCCCTACCTACAAGATGGCAAAAAGTTATTCAAAAAAATGGCACCTATAGTGTTTAGTATAGACTACATCTATACTAAACACTCAAAGAATTAGATAACATTAAACTATTTCGACGTCTGTCACTGCCCAAAGTCGAGTGTGTAGTGAGTATAGGAGCAGGATATAAACATTCACCATCTGTGATGCTGCCACAGAAGTATTATGAGAAATATCTTTGACAGTGCGAGTAGCAGTGACAATGGCTTACCTACGGCATATGAATGTTTTACAAGCAAGTCCGGACTTTTCTTTTTTATGTTCTGGTGACCTTCTCAGGTATTAAGTGGACTTCGTAAAAAAAATACGAAAACGATCTAACTTTGCGAATCTCAGTGAGTGCCAATATTTGCTTAGTAGTTACAAGGAACTGCAAAAGCGTGGGCTAAGAACTTTTCACATGTCGTTTTAGGGGCTTGACCCAAATAAACATGGCCGAAAAACTCGTGTTCGTCATTGCGAGGCTTATACTTTGGAAATTGAATTCCACACTCGTCTTCTGTTTATCTTGTACTGCTGACCGCGAAAGGTCGTGTGCCAAATTATCTTCCCTTTTCTTATTAGTTCATGTGTAGTGATGGGGGTAGGATGAGATTTGAGTCACTTGTATTTCAAGTAACTTGGAATCAAGTGTAACTTCGAAACAGTCATAAGAAAATTGACATTTTAATATGATTCAATCCCATGATTTTAAGCATACATGTTGCGCAGCTACTTTTCTTTAAAAATAACCTAAAATGGTTTTTCGTCATTATCTATGTGCAATCGAAAAAAATAGTGAAAACATTATTTAAAACTATGGAAGAAAGTATAATATCTTGTTCCATGTTTAAAACAAAAGCAAGCTACACAAACAAGAAATTAGATGTACGTCGCATTTCGAAAACATGTGGTTGTTACACTTTGTATTAATTTCGAGTCATGTCAATCGTGACTCGAATAGTAATAACCAACTATTTGCACAACACTATCATATTGGTACAGGCTATGAGGCTAATATAGTTATCATGGACATAGCTTTACCCGCTCGTTGGATTTTCTTATGTCTGCCTGAAGGCAATCTGTTCAGTTAACATATAGTATAAAAAATGTATTTTTCATTAGGCCTGATGAATAAGAAAGACGTGATAAAGCAGATTTGTTCAATGACCTAACGACAAAGTTTATTTATTTGATTTGACTCGACCTTGTTTTATTTTCTATTACAAATAATTTTTCATACAAAATCAGGCATTGCGTTTTAATCTGCATTCTGGTTTGATTAAAAAATGCTATGGACTGTAACTTATCTGTATAATAAATGCTGAATATATTTACTAGTCAATTTTGCAATATTCTAAAATGTCATAATTTGCAGCGGCATGTTTGATCGCTAGTTCTACATCATTGTACCGGTGTGGTGTGTAATATAGATTTCCGCCACGAAATAAAAAGTTTTTGCTAGAGATTAAAATATATTTTGAATACAATGTAGTAATACCATACCATTAAAAATTGGTAATTTATTTTTGCAGGAGACCGCGGAAAGTTGAAAAACTGTGTTAAGTATTTTTAGAGTTAAGAAAACAATGTCGTGAAAGAAGTTGTGTAGATATGCACTAGCTTCTTTGGAGTAATCTACGTGGAGTTATACGTTCAACTTTAGCATTGTTTCTTGTTTCATATGTGACCCATTTACCTAGTTTTCTCGTGTGCTCTAAAGTTGGAGAACTAAGAAATCGTGAGCAACGTACACATTCTCAGCTAAACTTTTTCCACAAATTACGAAATAAGCTAGAAGTCGTAATGTGTTAATTTCTACTTTTATCTATATTACCTTTTGATGGTGACTGATCATGATCATGGATTCGATGAAATAACAATATATAAAATAACGTCATTTGTCTTTGAATTAGTAAATAGCCCCGGAATGATAACATTCCGTTACAATTAGTTTTTCTATTACAATGCATTCTAATGTGCTACAACTATTTTAATGTATTAAATAAATAATAACAGCCCATAAACGTCCCACGGTTGGGTTCCCGTTTGTAGGGGAACGGACAGTATACCCGCCAGCTTGTTTAAAGCGGATTAGCGGCTTTCATCATGATGTTTTTTTCACACCTTGAGTTGGGGACGCGAGTGCGCTAATCACCTACCGTACGGCGACTTTTATTTTATTTAAATACTAGGATTCGCCCGCGACGTCGTCCACGTTTGACAGAATAAGCAATTTATACGTGTCCTAACAACTTGAAAACACTCCCAAGAAAATTTTCGTGGGATTCCTGGGATATAATGTACCGCAGATTTAAAGTCCTGGAATTTGCTATCGATCAACGGAAACGACATAGAAATCGGCCTAGTAGTTTTTACGTGAATTCCGAACAAACAGACCAAGACTAAAGTCTGATAACAATTTTATAATATTATAAATAAGTAAATTCGTATTTAGGCTTTGGATAAAAAATACATGTTTCATCGTTTCGATTGCGTTTTTATTTCTTTCACCAAGTAATAAGATAATTGTGGACGAAGTAACGGGTAACAGCTGGTTTTATATATTTTTTGAACTGAAATACACTTCATGTTTATATCCAAAGGGAGCTTTAAGAGCTGGCAACTGTACATTATACTCAAATTATGTTTTCTTTGTTGTCATGAACAGTTGAATATTTAGGTTAACAGGATGCTAATGATTCGGAGATAAAACCATTAGACTAAAAGCTTTCTATTTAATTTTAACACTGGATATTTGTATTATTTTCAACATGGTCTCTGAGGTATAATATATAATTTTGTATAGTTAACATACCGTTGTTCTATAGTTACTAAATGAACTTTGTCAACCTATAAATACATCTAACAACCGTACTTAGAGACGTTAAAAGTGATTATCTTGCATACAAGTCCCTACATCTTATTAACCGTTTATTTGCCTTACTCGTGGTTAAAATTTGACATAAGATCCGTACAAAGAACGACAAATTTCTACAAATGGTAATAACGCAATGCTAGTCCGTTCCTATTTCTTACCAATTGTTCATTTGCTTTACTATCTGTTGAAATGTGACTTAAGCTTATTAAGTTACATTATTAATAAGTAATGCCAAAATTCAACCGATGGGCAAGTGATTGAATAGTAAGACATATGAACCGGCCATAAATAAATAGTAAGATATACGAATGAATGTTTGATATTTAATAGATATTAATATTGGAAAACAAAATATATGCAAAAGGATTATATAAATTATACTTCCATTAAGTCAATCTCTTTGAGATTGCCGATTTATGAAACCAGCCAATTCACGTTGGACAGGCGTGATAATTATACCGTTCGTTTCTTTAATATAGATCCCGGAGCTCAGCAGTGGAACGATTATGAGCTGTCGAAATGCGAAGAGTTGAAACTTTTTTTACTCGGTATAAAAGTTTTTTTGGGTATTTTTAAATACTTTTGGCACAGGAATATAAATTTTTCACAGAGATTGAAACATCGCCGTAGGCTTAGCTTTGCCGCCGGGCTGACGTTGTTTATAGGGAGGTAGTTACGTAAATCACGTAAATATACGATAGAAGTGGTTTTCACTGAAATATTTTTACCGCATTGTTTTATTGTTCAATATTGAATATTGACATTTGAACGCAATTTGTAATGTTTTCTAAGGGATATTTTATATTTTAACCTCTATTTTAAATGGTTTTTATTGTTATAGAAATCGCTGTTTCATATTTCTGTAGTTTTTGGAATTGTAATTATAACTATAACACATTAATTTTTAGGCTTTTATGTTAAAATGTTGGTTTTAGGATAACTACAGTTTTGATATCTCTCTGTGTATGTTTAGTCACTACGATCCAGCGAACACGAGTTCGAAACCCTGGTAAAATAAATCAGTAAAATGAATATAACGGTATATACAAGGATATCTTTGTTCAAGGATAGTCACGAAGTCAGACTATGTGTGACTATGTGTAATGTGCATTGATAAGGCAGTTGAATAAAACGGGTAGAAATAAACTAAATAAAGGAAAGGCGTATGAATTGAGAGGCTCAGAAAAAGATAAATCTCTAAATAAAAACAATATATTCAAATTTATACACGAATATATCACCAGAATAAGAATATCGTTTGAGCTGGGTTGATTAGTGAGATGACTCTAATAAAACAATATGGCAGCGGTATTGAGACTGTATATTAGCTATGTATAAAATACACAACTACCCGCAATTTATATACATTACAATTAGAAGAGATCGCTTTAAGCAAACATTTGCCTAAAATATCTACATCTAAACCTGTGAACATATTATTAATTTTTATGTCTCTTTATTTTGGTAATTATTAATTATATTGTGTATGTAAGCTGTACTTATGAAAAACATAAGCAACTACGACGTATTTGTGGCCTGACTTCCAAATTGCAAGCATCCTATTGACCGTCGTAATCGTGATAGCGAAATGGAGGTCGCAGTTGTTATTTTCGATAAAAAGCTAGTATCGTCTGGAACAAGCACCCGTTTCTTGTGTAACAGCTCTCCTATCTGATCGTTCGAATAGATTGTAGTGTAAATGCTACAAAATAAATAAAACCTAAATTCAATTTGTATCTACCACAAAACAAATTGCATTGTCGTACTTTATATCACTAATATGGTTTTTATGTACTAAAAAAGGATTGGCGTATATTTAGACTTACGTATTAATGTTGCTATCTACCATGAGAATGTGTTAGGTTTTGGGAACATTCCCAAAGAACGATCTGGGAACCATATATGTAGGTACTATTTTTTATATTAATTTATAATTCACCTTTTATTTTTTAAATATTTAAAATTGTAGGTACATATAATTTTTAGTTTATAATAATTTATGTAGAAGGCTAACTCATATTTCGTCCAACAAATAATTATTGCTATGCAGCATAGCAATGCAGCCAGCCTTCGAGCCACGTCCGCTGCTGGCAATGATTTACTACATAATCTACTTTAGAATTATTTAGTTTATATTTAGGTAATTTGTTAAGTAATTGTAAAATTACTCACATTCGTTATAGCCTACATACTTTTCTAATGCTGCTGTACTTTGTATCCCAGGAATCCCGCGACAATTTCCAGTCGAGCGTGGACGAAGCTGCGGGCATATCCTAGTTAATAAAATATAATTAAATCTTCGTTAAAAATATGAAAAAATTACAGTAATCTCCAGTAAATAACTTGCAAATTTTCTCGCATAACCGAGTTCTGATTAGCTAGATTGGAATTTCTATTATTGTTTTCTTCGTGATTGATCATCTAGAAACTTATTTTACTATGTTGGAAGTACTAGTATTTATGTCGTAATAGTGTCATAGTTATTTTTTTTTTATTAACTGTACTTATAGCGAAGGCCCGGAAACTACGTTATAGCTTTGCTAAGTGAAGCTCCTTTGCTACATGAATTTTGAAAAAGACCATAAAAATGTACTACTCTTTTGATAGCAAGGTCTAGTAAATTTAGTCTTCATTGATACTTTTCCGTATTTCTTAATTTATCTAAGTCTAGAGTTCGTTACTTTGACTCCTATTACCCCATACATTTGACTCTTATTACTCCAAACACTTTGACTTGCTATATTAATTAATATCAAATACTTTTTATTATTATTTACTTTAGATTATTATTTCACTTGATTATCACATTTTCAAATGGCTATTTAGAAATTAAAAGGACCAAAACTAATAATACAAATGATAAAATACTTACAATTTGCACTTGAATATCATTAAAAATTAGATCACTTGCGCAAAAAAAAACTAACTTACGTTCTATTTGGGGTTTTAAAGTAAACTAAACAGCGATGCGATGGAATTATCGTATCCCTTTAACATAAATCTATAATAAATTTAAATAAAACATGATCTAACGTGTTTAAATATATCTAAAATAGAGTCGGTTTTTATTACCCCGTGGCTCTGATTGCACCGTGTTCTACTTAGATTCTAATTTGATTAAGTTTTAATAAATTATGTAAATGGTGAAATAGATTATATTATGTAGTTGATGATTAGATTTTTTGTACTAATTAGTATTATTACAAATAATAAATGAAATTATTATAATTTAAAAATAAATCTAATTATTTAATATTTTGGTTTAATCTTAATTAACACAGGCCGACATATTACAAATTTTGGAGCGTAGTTTTTATTTTAATGATTGTTATTGCTAATATTGCATAATATCCTGAATTCAAAGGTAACTATTTTGAATTCAGGATATTATTTGTTCCACATCTGGTTTAATAATATTTTTTATTTTATTTATTAAACGGTAATTATATTCAGAAACAAAAAAATTCAAATACTTGCAAAAGTTCAGTTACAATTATTACATAAAAGTTATTTTGAGTATTATTTTTCCATAAAGTTAAAGCCTGGGAGTGGAATTTATCTGAAATATTGCGCTTTAATGACCAGTAGTAGGTAATCAGATGTCATATTCAACACTCCATCAACCTTGGTATTTTGTTTCTATAGCTTCGATGTCTTGATGGTGTCGCTCTCTGTCTTCTTTATCAAAATTATCTACACATTCTGATAAGACGCATTCAGCCACAGCATCATTTAAGGCGTCAAAAATAACGTCGTTAACGCATAGCCACATTAGTGTATAGTATACACACGTTATTTCCCAATATTTAACAATGTCGCATCTCAAATAATGCATTAAACCCAACTCCATATCAGCGTGGAACACCTATATCTGTAACATTATCCTGAAGCCGCACTATGTGACACATAAAAAAATACATGTATTGCGTCTAGCTGACCCTGTTACTATTTTCTCTGCTTACCAATTAGTACCGCTTCCTGAACTGCAGCTCTGTGGAGGAGTGAGATCCCACACATTTAAATTTAATATATTATTTTGAAGGCTGACCTCTGAATTCATGTAGGTGAAAAAAATGTTTATAAATGTAGAACGGCGTCTCTCGAAAGCAGACGAGAGTGCTTGAGTAGGCTTATTTGTAATTCTGATTTCATCTCGGTAGCACGTTTGTTGCCGACTTTTAGGGTAATGGCTCCAACGTCTCACCGCAATATAACGCATCTAACTTTATGACCTTTCCAGTTACCCTGGTCTGGAATGAAAGTGCAACATCAACTGTTTGCGTTTATGATTTCTATTTAACACTCGCGGAGTTTTAGGCGGAACTTGGAGACCGGTGTTTTACTGTGCAGTTTTAATTAAAAAAAAGAAATATCAATCTGATTAATGGCCGGTTTATATATCTTATCGACCGTTAACCTATCGCTTAAAATTTGAGATAAGCTCCATACAAGTCATATCAAAATTCAACCGATGGTATGAAAAGTGAATGAATAGTAAGATATAGGAACCGGCCATAAAGGAATGACAACTGTAGGATATTATTGATTGTTTTTAAGTAAGAATTGTACTTCGTTATTTGGGACCAGTCAGATTATAAGAGTCTTGTTTTAACTTGGTGTATATTTGCGTTAAGGTTATTTTAAATATTCAATTTTCACGAATACTCAACATTAAGACAAGGACGAGAAGACTGATGAGACAAGGGCGTCTAAGCGGCCGATTTTGGGGAATTGCTTAGTGAAATTGATACTAGTAGCGCCACATACCTATTTAGTTTGATGTTAGTGACTCCATCTTATATTATATTAAAGATTTAGTCTAGGTAACATTTGCTTTATGAACATTTGATTATAATTTGTGTAATAATCATTCAGAATAAAGTGTACATTTTAAAATAACGAAGGTAACTTTGTATCTTTTTTTGACGGTGGGAAACCCGATTGTCGGTCGGCCGGTGTGTAGGATTCGCCAGATTGGAGGTGGCATTAGCACCTCTAGCCAGAACTAGAAGTGCTATTGCAACACTACAGTTAGGGGTACCCACTAAAACCCCTCGGTATTTTGTCCTTCGCCCTTAATGCCAGTGCCACGGGTATATAGACTAACCTCTCAGCTGGTTGTTGCTGGTGGTGGTTCAACGGCCTCATCCATCGGAGAATCTGATTGGTCCCAGGCGACATCAAACTCTTATGGCGAGGGAGGTCTGTAACTGGCCCCAAGGGAGGAGAAGTGAGCGCGCGCCGAATATGTCGCGCCCCCATCTCGTCGGCATAACTGCGGGTGAGCATCCTATCCCCAAGGGACCCGCGGCGCTCGCTCTCGGTGGCCAAAGGTCCAAACTGGCCCTCCGGCGCCGACGCTTCGACCTTTGGCGGAAGCGGAGCAAAGACGTACGCTTCCGTTCCGCCTCATCTTTGCAAGCATGTCATGCTTGCAATTGCAAGCATGTCATGCTTGCAAAGGATAAGGCGGAACGGAAGACGGCGTCTCATCCGGTAGGGCTCCCGACCATGATGCGAACCACGGCCGGGAGCGAGAGGTCAAGTCTGGTAGAGGTGACGAGGTTTCGGCACTGCTCTGTCCAAGCGGGGCATACCTGGAGGGTGTGCAGCACCGTGTCATCGTCGCCTGTATCACAATGATGGCACCCTGACGTTGAATCATGGCCTAGGTACACTGGTACCTCCCGAAGCAGCCGTACCCCGAGAGGACCTGTGTCGGTCTTTGCCAGAACATAAGGGTGCTGTGTCTACGTCTTAGTCAAGATTATAGGACGGGTCTCACCACCTCGATGGTGGCGAGACCCGTGCTGGGGTATCGTCGGTGTTCCTCCCATACCACCACGATGACGTCGCGGAGCTGTGATCGGCATGCCTCGGTTTCCTGAAGGGTCGCTCTCGTGCCCTTCGCTAGGGCCTCTTTGTGGCGTTGGAACAGTGACGCAAGGACCCTGGCCTAGGTACTTTTGTATCTATCACAACACTGTATAAATACTGCGAACCCGCAGTTAATCGAGTATTCTTTATTCGAAAGTCAAATTAAACAGTTGTCAAAGTTCTTCGTGTTTTGTTGTATAAATTCCGCACTAACACTAGATATATTGGCAAGTGTAAGACAGCATTAAGTTTCACTTTATTTTGATACTCAATACAATACTATATTCTCAATACGAATCTCCCAAAGCGGCCATTTTAGGCCCCAAGGACTGAGCAATCGCGACTAATAAATTTCCTTAGGGTGAATCAAAAAGTTCTTTGAAGTACATATTATATAAAACCTTTTTGTGAGAAGTTCGATATTCAAATTAAAAACTGTCAATCATACAATATTTATGCCAACTGTCACTTGTTTTTGTCAGTTCGTTCGCACGTAATAAATTGTTTTGTGCAACGAGTTGCTAAAAACGCAAAATTATGGTTAAAAGTGAGTTACCGTGATAAAATTTCTCAGCTTGAGAAAAATGCCTACGAAAGAATTTTTTTCGGACATATAGCAGACATTAGAGGCTGATGCTGTAACCCTATTCTATGGTTGCGTACTGGGTGGCTGAATTTAAAAGAGGTAGATCAAGTTGTAAAGATGATCCGCGTTCTGGGCAGCCTTCAACCTCCGTTACGGAAGAAAATGTCAAAAAGGCTTAGAATCTAGTATTGGAAGACAGAAGTATATGTCGGCAAGCTGGGTGCTACGAAAAATAACCGACGAAAACAAAAAGCGACGTTTGGAAATTTCTAAGCGTAATCTCGAAATGTTCCAGCGTGATTCGGATAATTTTTGCCCTCGCCTTGCCACCATGGATGAAACGTGGGTCCACCATTTCGATCCTGAAACTAAGAGACAAAGCATGTCTTGGAAATGATCATTCTCTCCATTAAAAGATTTCTAGTTGCTCCTATTGCTAGCAAAGTTATAGCCTCAGTGTGTTGGGATAGTGAAGGAATGGTTTTTATTGGCTACATGCCAAAAGGCCTGACAATTAGTAGACCCTATTATGCAAATTTAATTACAAAAGTGCGTGAAGCAATTAAAGAAAAAACGTCGTGGAAAACTGTCGTTGGGCGTGTTGTTTCATCACGATAACGCTCCCCGCTTATCATCCATCGGAAGTTGCGCACAACGCAATCCGCTTTGCTGGCTTCAATCTCCTTGACCACCCACCATATTCTTCGGACTTAGCCCCAAGTGTTTTTCACTTATTCCCAAAATTAAAAGAGGAAATTCGTGGAACTAAATTTCACGATAATGACGCGATTATGGCTGCTGTAGAGGAATTTTTCGAGACTCAAGAAAAACAATTTTTTTCACAAGGAATAAGGATGTTAGAAACGTATTATTCTAAATGCATTGCATTGGAGGGAAATTATGTAGAAAAAATAAATAATTTTGTTAACATTTTTGCCTTTTTTTAAATTGTTTTTCCAAGAACTTTTTGATTCACCTAGGTTGTTTAAATTACGTACTTTGAAATTTTCGTGTAATATACAATATAATCCACTATTTTCCTTTATTATGATGTATCTAATAATTATTATTAAGTTATTCGTGATAGTAGTATGGTACATCGTTTAACTTTGTTAACGACGTATATTAATTAGTCTTTGTAACATGTAAACAGACTATTATAAACTTCGTTAGAGATAATAGCTTTGAAAATTCAATGTTTCCATTAATTTCTCTTGTATGTATATGACGTTTGTATAATTATACCTAGTCAAATATTATTGTAAAAGTTAGATAGATTGACTTTGTATGTATGTTTTTCTGGTGCTATGAGTCAGAAAGCGGTCACGCATTCAAGTGTGATTCTGCATGGGTGGTTCAGCTTCCTGTCTGATAGCATTCTTACAAAATAGTCATATCCGTCCATCAGTCTCGCCGTCTGTCTTTGTATGTCACATTCATATTTTCCGAAAGTAACTCTACATGGATAAAATTTAACAGGTAGGTATTTTATGGGGCTATAAAATTATGTAATGAAATCGCGAAAAAGTACAGATTACAAGTGACTGCCATTACATGTAATCAAGGTTTGAATTTTTTTCAGCAAACATTGTTGTATGGTATTGCTAGTGAGATTTTGAAAAAACATAGTTTTAGTTCTTCGATAAAGTCAATACGTAGGAAGATAGATTCCAAAGTTGTGAAAACGGTGTCCCCTCTCTAACTTTTAAACTACGAGGTGGAAAATTCAGAAAATTAAAAGCTGTAGAGCTTCACAAATATTTTAACACAACTTAGTTTGATCAACATCCGTTAGCACTTTATAAAATAAGGATTTAAAAAAATATATTTTAAGGTCTTTTACATGAACGTACATATCAGTTCTGTGAAAACAAAAACTTAAGTACATACATGTAAAATCTATAATGAATCTAAAGCTTTGTTGCTAGACAAAGACTCGGCTAAAATAGAATGAAAAACACTCAAGTCTAGAAAGTTTAAGCACAAGTCTTTCCTTAGACGCTGTCGCTCATTATTATTTTGGTGCGTTCTAGAAGAATATGATATATGTCCTCTCTTTTGTTTCACATCTCGCAATTGGGGCTGGTTGTCTTTTTTATGAGGAGAGCAAAAGTTTTGAGCGGCATATATAAGGGTGATTTTTGGATTAAATACTTTTCTAGGATTTAGTAGCCAAATAATAAGAATATTGGACGTTGGTCGCTTGTACGAAACCCAGGACAGTGCCAAACAGGCGTCTATCCACGCAATCGGCCCACTTATTAATAATCTATTAAAACTAACAGTGGCGATTGAGTTATCCTCTTCAACTAATATAATATTCCTTTGTTGGAATAGTACAAAAGCCGTTTTGCGGCGAAGGTCTCGTTACAAGTGTAGAGGATAATTGGTTTTGAGACCTACGTTTTTGTTATCGGTGCCAATAGCAGTTCTTGGTACCCAGTTTTGTTGGGATTAGGGATTCTAACGCTGTGGTGTAAAGTATATACCTTTGTACAGGTTTATATAGTGCGTGATTGGATTTAGTAGATATTAGATATTTTTTATAGTCGCGTAGATAGGCGGTATCAAAAACAAAGCGTTGTTTTTAACTTCATACACGACTTAGTCTTAGAAAAGAACAAAGGTGCACAGCACTAAGGGCACTAAAGGCTTTCTATAAAGCTGCCAAATATTCAAAGTTTCGCCATTTGGCTACAAAACGCTAAAAAATTGTAACTGAAAATAACCTATATCTCCACGAATCCTTTTCAAATTAATTTCAGTTAAAGGTTTGTTAAGTTCTACTGATTCTGACATACTTTTAATTGGATTGGACGGATTGGATTTGGTATTAAGCTGACTGATGCGTTGTAATAATTTAAAGATTTATCCATTATGTTAGAAAGGTTTAGCTTCCACATTTTGTTATGTTTATTACGAAAAACTGGAATAACTTGCAGGAGTATGTTTTTCTGACATATACTAGTGAATAGTTATGTGCTAGGTAAGCGTCAACATCAGGCGATAAACGCGAACCTATATAACCATAAAATCAGCAAAGTGCATCTATTTATGCATACAGTGAATGGTTTCATAGAGGTGACGAACGTCCACTCATTTATTAATATGGCTAGCGGTCACCATACCCAAAAAAACCATTTAGTAGAAATACGGCATACTTTTAAAACAATTTATTATATCTATACATACATATAATAAAATTGTAGAGGTCGAATTTCTGTACAAATATTTTTTGCTAAAAACCGAGTCAGGGGGATGTAAGAAGTGAAATAGAACTAATTTAGATTTTTTTAAATTTTTTGTTTCTCTGTTTGTCTGTCTGTTTGTACCGGCTAATCTCCCAAACGACTGGACCGATTTAAATGAAATTTGGTATGGTGGTAGCTTATATATCTCTGGTCAACATATAGGATACTTTTGATCCTGAAAAATTAAAGAGTTCCTGTGGTATAGTTAAAAAAAACTTTCCACGCGGACGTAGTCACGGGCAGAAGCTAGTCTTATATAAACCAATTTTCATTGAAAAGTTCTACCACCTTAAATTATATCAAAATTTTCTATCCTATTTAATACGACTTGGAAGCGAATATATCACCATTTATTGATGTAAATATAAAAGACACTAACATGGTTTGATTTTTAAGTACCGATGATTTACTATCTAGCCGTGTACAGAAATAAATTAAACGCACTTGACATTTAAAGCTCATAAAATATGGAGAGGAAATAAAACAAATATGTTTACATTCAGATCATTCGATGACTCTTTATTTACACAGTGATGACTCAGATGAAACTTTCAATATAACCAAATGTACATACAGATCACAGGAAAATTAAATCACTATTTATTACGAAGCTTACAATAAAGAACTTTTAACTATCATTCTAAATAGATTTGCACAATCGTATTTCGTCAACGGAGACACGAAAATAATTAAAGCGCGCGATCTCCTTTGACGAGCCCACAAAATATTTCGTAGAATGAGTTCAATATTTAATAAAATTTGGAACGTCAACGATTACGTAATATTTATTAATTTAAATTAAAGGTGGGGCCTCATCTGGGACAATGTTATAGGTACTACCCATGCGCAGAAGGTTTGCTGATAGCCTCACGATGTCACGCGTCGATGGTCAGTAGGGTTTACAAAAAAAGGTTACATAAATAGTTGTTGCAATAAATTTTTTGTATGTCTTTAAAGACCACGGGGCATAAAAATGCCCCGGACTTTTGAAAGGCTTGCGTGGGGCTATGGGGAGGCCAACACGTAGAGGCCCCTTAACAAATTTAATTTATTATTATGTATTTAGATTAAATTTGTAAGTAGTCATCGGCAAACCTGCGCGCGGCTTATATTGACTGTGTGTGAGGTTTCATTAGTCAAACCTCAGGTCTGATATAAGGTCTTAGTCAAAGTCCAAATATGTGACGTTTTCCTGCCTTTGACTAATGAATTTTTGTCTAAGCTAGGAGAGACTAGTTTATACAGTTATTAAACATGTAACTAGTGCAGTACGAATCGACGTTTGACCAAGTCTGCCTTAGTCACTTCTAGGATCGACTAGGCAAAGTCTGAAACAGATTATTTTACTTTCGACGTTTGACTAAAAAGTTAGGTACTTCCAGGTTTGACTAATAATACTTTAGTCGAAAGGCCTTGGTCAAACCTAGGATAAACCAGTAATTCCGGGAAGAGACTGCAGATCGATCTTTGACTATAACATATATACATAAGTTATCTATCAATATTTATTTGTCATGCGTATTACACCCATCGCCACATGTTCGTGAAGCGGCCTATAACTGTAACATTATCCCAGACGAGACCCTACCCTAAAAGAAAAGTACATACAACGACAGATATAAAGATAACCAACAATTTTTGTAATAAGTATTCGTTTTTACGCGGTTTAATTCTATGCAGTCAAATCTTTCACTAAGGCCGAATACACGTTTTACTGTCGCCAAAACGCAGTAAAGAAACATTCCTAAATTAAAATTGAAATTATTTGAACAATTATATACAACTAGATTCGTCAAAAACATGTTATTCGAAACTTTCCCAGCAATTAGCCACATTGTGTAATATAATGGCGTGACTAAAACCTGCGTAATGGGCTCTTTTCTTTTGTTATAATGTGATTATTGAGTATCGTTTCCACTTTTTATAATAAAGCATAATAAATTAAAATAATTCAGACTACAATAATATTCTATTACAAAATAAAATTATTATATAAAATCAAGGTTGTAATTACAAAAACAATTTGAGCTCTTGATGATGTCAGAAATATGACTTATTTCAAACAAGTGTTAAACAACAAGCAAGTAATCGGCAGATGGCCCACCTAATGGAAAGCGGTTACCGTCGCCTATGGACATTTGTAACACCAATGTGCTGCACGCTGTACCAGCCGGATGCCAGAACACGACTCAAGGTTGTTTATATGGCGGCATACTCTAGACCAGGGGCGTTAGTCATCACGAGGTGCAAATGCCCTACCACCTGGCTATGGGTTGTTTTGTTGCCTCTTACAACAGGCTGTCCGGCCCTAGGAAATTGTATTCTTTCTCCGTTTCCGCACGGATAAGTACCAATTTTTAATTGATTTGGTCTAATAACAAATATATTAGTGTTTCGTATGATTTATTTACTACTTTACTCTAGTTTATTTTTAGGTTTGTTTGTAAAGAAATAAAAATTGGTTTGATACACATCGCATAAAATAATCGATTCTTAATCGGATTTTTCTAAAGAACTATATTAAAAGTAATAAAGCCTAAAATTCTGGAAAGGTTGTTTTAGGAGCTTCTCATAATTACCATTTGAATATTGAACAAATAAATTTGATTTGAGTTTTACCATTTTAATTAGGCGACTGGCGTACACCTATATTCTTCATATAGCACATATTCTTCGCCCGTATATTTTTATTTACGGGAAACGGTTATAATACAATAAAATTATCAATAACCAACATTATGTAACTTTGTTGTATTCCGTGGATACGTGGAAACGTATTTCTGTAGATAATTATACATACTTTTGATAAGTTTATGGTAAATAATTATACTTGTTATTATAATTTAAAAACTGATTAACAAGCCTTGATAATTTAAACTTCACGGGAAACAACATGTTTATATCTTTGTTAATTAAGTATTTTATAAATAAACAAATCGAGAGTTTTATTTATGTAAAACTTGGTACCAAAAATAAATACGATTAATTATTTAGGTATATATTTAAATAATTATACAGGCCTAATACAGGTCTATTAATAAAATAAACTAAATCAATAATGAAAAATAATTTATAACATAAAGACTATCTACAATTTGACAAATTTTACGAGCTATAGTTATGATACACGAAGCTAGTTTATCAGTATAATATTAAATGAAATTTATCTTCTGTATAAAACTTATAAAAAAAGAACTTGAGATATAAATAGAATAAGAAATATAAAGAAAATCAATTTTTAGCTAGACGTGTTGCTAGGGAGTTTCTTGCAGCTTCTTCTCCTTAACAGCAATAACTCGTTGCAAAGCGATGTACATAGGATAGGAAGTAAAATTAAATTTTGGCTTATATGTGCGACCTTCAAAAAGTGTTCTCCAGTGGAACTTATTTTGAATAAAAACTTTTGAATTTGAATCAAGTTTATAGATTCTTGACTGATTTCGTATAAAAATGTTTTAAACGGAGAAGGAGAACCAGAGAAAAATGATCTGTCGTGCCTTATATACCCAATTATTCATAATGAATACGGGCTTACCGGCCTATCTGCCAAGCAATAAATTCAAAATCACATTTTTTAACTCTTTATTTACGAGTCTATATACCTCATGTAATTATTATGAATAAGGGGGAAAATTTAGCAACTTGTTAGATTAACATTTTTATTGGGTTATTTTTCATTACTGTTCTTTTATATATAAACGATTTTAAAACTGATGTAATACTTCAGACACTAACAATTTTGTGTATCGTACCTATTATCATGACAATGAAAACATCAGTGCAATATTTACAACAAATTAAAAAAAATACTACAAATCTATTCTACATTTTCAAAGACATTCATTCGTTTGAATATATTTACTAACAATAATTAAACATTAGGTAATTAATTGGCAGTGCTGTAACACATGTCTTTAATATCTATTCAATATGAACAACAGATAACGGATTTTTTAAAATATATTTATATTTGTGAATTTGACTTGTTGAGATTATTTATACCTAATTAAATTTTAATTCATACATAAAGTAGGTAAGTTGAAAGTAGAATATATAAACTTATTCTGAAATTTTATCGAATAACACATCGTACTTCGTGGACAAGAATTATTATATTGTCAACTAAGTGTACAACTACTTCTTACATTATTACTTATAAACTGGACTAAAGTCGAGCCCATTTTTGATAGGTGTATGTATTACATAGCTTCAAGGTTTTTAATATACTGTATTATATCACTAAACAGTTCTCTATCGATATACATATATTCTATTTCAACAGTTTTAAAAATAATTAGGAAATATTATCATTTTCTATAAAATATCTCTTTTTGAAATATCTATGACTTTGGCATCCAATATCACGGGAATTGAGCCGTTATGATAGTATCAATAAATTTTACTGTATTCCAATCAAATACATTTAAAGATCATAGTGAAAGCTATTCAGTATTTATATTTGTGTATTAATGTGATATGTAAACACAATACTGCTATCCATTTAAACAGCGAACACTAACATTTTAGCGATCCATTTAGTACTATGTAAATTGTAGAAAGAAGCGTTTATATTTTGATAGAAATGTTAAATAAAGGATTTTCATCAGTAATATCGTGTTAAAAATTGAATCATACTGTTGGTAATTGAAAAATGGCATTTTTCAATATCATCTAAATTTTAGTAAAACATTTCATCGGACTATATAATGAGCAACAACTAATTACATTCAACTATTTAACAATTTTATTGATCTATAATTTATAAATTGTTCATATTTATGTAGGAATGCCTACACATAACATGACCATAGCTAAAAGGACTGATATAATTGAATAGGTAGCTACTCCTGCGGGCCGATTCACTCGCACATCGAATGTATGCACTTACGAGTAAGTACTATAATCTAATCATAATAAGAACACTTTTATTTCTTATAATTATCATAAAGAAAACCACTACGGCATCATAAAAGATCTAAAGTCAACATTAAAGTACTATAATATACCTATTACACTAAATGTTTATCGAAGAATCGCGGCCGATCAGATGTGTTCGTCCTGTACATCTGCGAGAGAGAAAAAGAACATTTAATACAATCATCATCAAGTGCATATAGTATACGCTGTCCACCTAATTTCCCAGCTTTCAAATCTACAGTTCGACAAATCGGCAGGAAGCATAAAAAGCAAACGGAAATATGACATCAAAGCTAAATCATGTCGAATATCAATTCAATGTATAGTTAGTGAATTTTCATTGTTTGGTTGATATGTCGAAGATTATAATACCCCATCTGAATGCAATATACGATAAGTGTAAAATCTCTTTTGTCAGCATTAAATGGCCGATTTTGAGTAGATGATTTAATAAATTTATGTCTCCAATCCAGAATCATTATTCCATTTAAATCACCCGTAGTCCTGGATGATGGATGGATGAGTTTCATAAAGCAAACTGTACATAAATAAATACATAGTCATAACAAACATTCATGCAAGGAAATCTCGTTACTTAGCAATATGATGGATCTTTCAAACATATACGTATAGTGTATCTACATTTGCCTACATTTCTGAATTAACCTGAATATACACGTAAATCAAAGTGCTGTAGTCTGTGTTACTGTACATTTGTAAAAGGCGTGTATGCAAATTAGTAACCTATCATCATCTGCGCTAGATATACCTAGGTACAATAATTTATTTATTTGTACATGTTAATTATTCTATATTTTAAATAAGATATCTTTTTAGATAATAAGCGAGTGTGTTGGTAACAAGATTTGTCATAAGTTTTGAAGCGAATAGGTGCCAATTACTGAAGGAAACTGTACGAGTACAGAAAGGGGGCAAAAGTGCTGAGTTAGTGCGGGAACATGCATCTCTGGAGGTGACACAAACGGGTATCTACGGGGGCACGGACAACATCTCAAACTACTTACATAGCACACTACGAGGAGTGGGGTACTCGTGACTCACAATCAGACGTACCTATGCACGTAATGGGGTAAATTCCGAGTATCGACCGCGCCACTGCCTTCGTACTTTCCCTCGCATTTTAAAATGGTCTTTTTCTCCCCTTTACACTTGAAAGAAACTCGCAACAATTATGTTCTTGTATTCTAACTACGCAGTATAATCATAAATAAAGTGGTGATCACGCAAGTGAATATATTTTAGCCAATTTGCGTATAACGAGATTTGACTGCATGAATTCATCAAAATCAAAAGTTGCGCGCATAAAATGATGCAATAAAACATTAATAAAATATCGTTAATTATATAATTTGTATTATGGACAATTTATGCTTTAAATTTTATTTGCTAAAAAAAACAATTAATTCTACATAAAAATATTAACCTGGCATCTTTAATTTCTAAATCTAATTAGTTTATAACTTGTGCCAATAAATATATAAACGTGATAATCTGAAGACATTTGTGTTTGTTATCTTTATTATATAAACTTTTAATATATCTATTTAAAATGCATAAAAGATGAATCGTTGTAGCGATACTTAGTGCTATAGATACTTAAATGCAAGTTCAGACACAAAGTAATACTAGAACTAGTAGTCTAATGAGTTTTATAGGATACATCTATAAAATGTTTGCTTATAATTGAAAAACCTAGAAATAAATTATGAGTAGATCTCATATTACTAAGAGTAAGTACCACTAGATCAGTCTAGGAGGAGTAGGTATGTAGTAACACCAGACAAGTACACGTGCATCAATACAATATGTGTGAGGTAGAATTTAGAGGCGAAGCACGCAATATATTTTCACGTCAATTTCTTCCAGGAAGCGTTAGGAAATTTAAATGTATCATTTTGCCCATTTGCCAGGGGATATTGGGTTAAATGTTTTAGTGTAAACTATTCTGACTTGGCATACAGTATATAATTATCTCACACCAGCGTTTTTTTAAACTATTCTATTCAATTTCAGTTACTACGTATATCATAGACTAGCTCTTCGTGTGACATTACCTAATATTGTGTAATTGATGACAAGAATTGATTCATGTTTATAACTGTTCTTTGTTGATGAGATGGAGGGTTATTGTACAAAAGTTAAAACTGGCTGAAACCACAATCACATATTATTGATACACAAAAAGACGTCAATGTAGAAAAAATGTCCAGGCGATTATTATAAATTCAAGTTAATGAGGACATATTTATATTCAAAGCAATAGAAATTCATAATAATGAGTTGACATAATCATGTATTATGTTGGTTCTTTTTCTTATGATTGTAGAAGGTTTAGTTATTTTGAATGAATTAAATGTGTGGTGTAAGTGTTTTCATATTATCATTTGTTGAAATTAATTCATAAATAGATTATGGTAATCTATAATGTATTTTATATGTGACCTATTTTTAAGATTTCTCGTCTTCCAGATGTAATTTAGGGCTGATGTTTTACATTTTGTAATAGAAGAACAACGCTTTTTTTAAGCGATATCTCAATTCATTACATTTCTTTGGCCCAAAAGTCCCCGTCTCCTTCATATGAGTATCAGAGATGTAAATGAAAACATCTTAAGACGGGTGTGGCGATGGAATGTTTCCTCAAACAGTGAAAGCGTTCGCACCTATAGTCCTCTAAGTGAATTAATTGAATAGGAACGAGGGCCGAAGCAATAGCATTAAGCCCTGATCTGGGTGCTACTGCGAGCGAGTAATGAGGGTTGGGTGTGATTTCATCGCAGACTGATTATTTCCCTGCTATTCGAATATATTTTCCGGTTGTAGGAGCGCAAATGAGCCTATCGATTTCCATGTGATTTATTTTCTCTCAAGTGTTACAGCGAAAGGTCACGCTTATTCAATTTGTAGGTAGATTTGATTTACGCGAGAGAAATGAAATTTGGCAAAAGATTGACACGTAATTTGATCGTTGTCATGGAACGGAAATATAAGAGCATGCTATTTTTGTTCATATTATATTATTCATAGATAAGAAAGACGATGTTTTGGATAAGATTGCCAATTAATACAATATACAAATTAATAGCATTTCATATAGAACCAGAGTTTTACAAAGTGAAAGTTAAAGTATTTTCTCTAGAATTCTATTTTATTTTTTGCATTCTTATTATATATACTTATATATCAATTGTAAAGTTATGAGAGATATTGTGTGTAACGTTCAGGTAACATAGATAGTTTGATGAAATTTTTTTAAGCTTTTTGAGAAAGTTCGTCATAAAGAAAAGAAGAAAACAAGAATTTTCCGAAACAGATTATAGAACCTATGTGTTCTTAAGTAAAATTTTGATGAATATGTGGAAATAATTTATTGGGATATGAACAAGGAGCTTATCAAATATTTTGAATTGGACAGCGGTTTTTGGCAGTATTAAAGTACCGTAGGTGTAAGATACAAATTATATAACAATTTTAACCGAAGAAGATACGGGTATACAAGGGTTTAATTAACGGAATTATTTAGGAACTGTAAGGGCATTGAAGTTGTCAGACAAATGATTTTATGGAGTGTTTAGAGATAGCTCTCCGAGAAATCGAGATCAGAGACAGAGGCACGGGAGGAGCGCGTATAGTTGGTGGAGGTGCCATAGTCGGAGGTAGCGGTCGCGAGGTCTGCCAGCACCGCACCGCCACCCATACCTTGGGTCACTCCGTCCGCCGCTGCCGCTTCCCGCTCCGCTAGTTTCTGTTTCAGCACTCGAATACGTTCCTCTTTCTGCAAAAAAATCACCTTTAGCTTCCCACAACGTGACTATGACGTAAAGCTTAATCTACAGGTCTACAACGTAGTCACCAAACAAGTGCAAGTAAGTAAACTTGCAGTAAATAAGCGAAAAGATTATATACAAAATTACAAACGCCTGTGGGAAGTCAGTTGTGGATTAGATTTGTTTTAGTCGTCACGTTCCATTATATATAGATTAATTTACGTATATATTGTATACGTCGGTTTATCTTTTCTAATTACCTGCATATTATTGACGAATGTGTTATTTAAGCTTCATTTCGTAACTTTTTACTTTTGTAATAAAGTACCTGCGGAAGTTTCTTAATATACCTATTTATTAAGAGATCAACAAATAACTGCAATAATATTGTAGACTATATGTAAAGAAGGGAGTCCTAAATTTACTATAAGCGTTACTTTATTCCAATCTTTGTACCCAAACTCCTACAATAATACGTTTTTTGTAGAGTTTTACATTATAAACTTTTACATACAAGTAAATTTTGTCTCTAAGCTGATGCACTTTTTTAACGATGAACTTTTGGTACAAGTCTTCCTTTCATTGTATATTTCAAATTAAAATTACTTTTTTTATTTTATTGCATTAGTTCAGCAGACAGGCAGACGGCCCACTTGATGGAAAGCGGATACCATCGCCTATGGACATTTGCAACACCAAAGGTGCTAGAAATGCGCTGCTGCTCTCTTAAGGGAGACTGGAACCTGGTCACTAATGCTGGAACACAACTCAAGGTTGTTATGGTGACATACTCTAGACCAGGGGTGGTAGCCACCCAGTCGGGCAAATGCCCTACCACCTGGCTGTGGGTTGTTTAGTTGCCTCTTACGACAGGCCGCCCGGCCGCAGGAAATTGTATTCTTTCTCCGTTCCTATACGGATAAAACTCCGGATAAATACTCATCAAATATTTATCATATTGCTATTTTTTGCCAAATTATCTCAGTTCTCTTCCAAATAATGATATTATGTCAGAAGAAATCTTGAGTTTCTAGGATAACCAAGAGTTTTATTACAGATCTAGTTTGGTTTATGATATAGGTAAATACTGAGATGTGTAAAATACATTTTGTTGTATCACACAAAATGAATGATTTCTTTATTTGATTTTGGAACAAAACATAAATGCAACATCGAATAGAATTTCAATTTCTTTTCAATGGAATGGCTTAATTGAGAGTTCGATGTGCTGCAGATAGTTTCAATTTTACAGTTATTTTTAAAGGGAAAATTCGGCGTGAGTTTCAAAAATGTAATTACTAGACCATGCTATTTTTGTCGCTTGCCATAGAATATGCATGACGTTAGTACATATTTTTATATATATTTAATAATATACTTCATTTCATTATTTATATTCGTCAAACTAATGTAATATTATTAATATAAGTTACCTTTTCAACAGTAAACAGCTAAATGGATTTTAATGAAATTTGGCAAGCAGACATCTTGAAAGGTGGTAAAATATTGAACGAAAATTTGTATGAGCTTAAATCAGAAAGTTAATGTCGATGAAATCACGGGTATTACAGCTAAGATGAAATAAAGGAAATATTGGGCTTTTGAAGTAATCTTTTTCCGTTGATTTGCAAAGCTGTTGATGCACATATGCTTGTTTTAAGAGAATTTTGCTACAAGTACCTGAGCGATTAGTTTTTGTAGTTCTTCGTTTTCTTTTACTAGCTCTCGGTAGCGCTCTTCGTCGGCAGGGGCTGACCCAGAGCCAGAGCCTCGACCGCTTTCTGCTCTTTCCGTTGGATGTCGGATCACTTCGATTACCTGTATTTATCACGGTAATTCATATTTAATATAAACGTGACAGTGATTTTATTTGTGTGTCCTCATCATCCAATTAGATATGAAATCTGACGTCCTCTGTGATTGAGCGGGCTAAGCCCTTGCCGGCCTAACTCAGTGCAATGCAGAGGCTCCGGGTTAGATTCCTGGTATGGTAAATTTGGGAAACGAATTTTTTCCGCTATTTACTATGATCTGAGTGTCTGGGATCGGCCGCAGAGTAGTCCGTTGTATATTACCCATAACACAAGCATAACTTGCTAAATTTGGAGGTAAGTATACAATATGTTTGTGTGCCGATTATTATTATGATTACTATAAGTCACAGCCAAAAGTTAGTAAGAAAATATAAGGTTTTAAATTTAAAAAAAAATATGGAATGATTTTATGAAATTCTTTAAAGATCGATAATTAATTACGTGTAAATTATCGATCGAAAACATAAACGAAGTAAATATGTTATAATGTTCCTTGGAACATTCAATTATTATATATTACGTATATACGCATACAAACGTTTTTGAACGTTTGTACGTATTGTTATTTCGTAAGACTGTCAATTCTATGTAGATGGTTATGATTAAAAAAAAATAGTTATACAAACTATCAAGCAAGCTAATGTACTGTAAAATATAACTTCGGAATCTAGGCTATTTAAATAAAGTTTATTCACAGTGTTTAGTTTTGTTATTGACTCCAAGTGCCAGTAGAAAAAGTTCTTGTTAAATGCAACATAGCATCCACAATAGAGAATTACTTAGTGGGGGGTGCATTGGAAAAACGGTTCATTTATGTTATATTAATAATACTGTTGATATACGTAGTGTATACATTCAATTATTTTGTAAGCTACATATGTGGCAGGATACAGTGATACCTAAATTGTTATAATTATGGACATCATATTCAAACCTGTATATACAAAATAAATAGCTTTGACTTTGATAATGTACACGTGAATTTAAATAGCTAAGTAATGATACATATGTATGGAGGTGAGTAATATATATATATATATATATATATATATATATATATATATATATATATATATACATATATATTTTTCAGTAATTTTAAGTATATGCTTTAACTACTTAACAGTAACATAATAAGAATAATTAATCATCTTATTCTAATATATAAAGCTGAAGAGTTTGTTTGTTTGATTGAACGCACTAATCTCAGGAACTACTGGTCTGATTTGAAAAATTCTTTCAGTGTTAGATAGCCCATTTATCGAGGAAGGCTATATATAGGCTATATATTATCACGTTAAGACCAATAGGAGCGGAGCACCAATGAAGAATGTTTCAAAATCGGGGGGTTTAAAAACAAATCCACGCGGACGACGTCGCGGGCAGAGCTAGTGTAAAATATATGTAAATTAAATGCTTACATTAAGAACTGACTGATTGACATTAATACATTTTAGTTTTAATTTCTATTACTTAATATCAGTGTTCAAACTGGAATTATGGATCTTTGCGTCTGAAATAATTATTATGTTATTATTATAATCAAATTTTAGTTGCCTTTAAAGTGACTGCTTCAATCGATAGGGTCGCTTTTTGTGTTGCTTGTAAAGTATTTTGGTATTGTGTTTTAAACCTAATAATATATGTATAAGATAACAAATGGTTTTGAGTTAAGATATAATATAGAAAAGATAGATCTGTCTAAGGTTATTAACAAATTAATCCAAACTTTTTTATTAAATTAATTACGACAACTCTCCAATCATTGATATGCTACGTTTATTGAAACCAAAATACTGTGAAGTTAAATCATTAACACTGATAAGCTGTCCAAACATATTGGTCGATATGTAAATTTATTATTTTATTAGAACAGTTTACAGTATATAAATATGAATTATTTTATCTTACTTTGCTTATTAATTTTAGACATGAGTGGATGATACAATTGGTACCTAAACACTGAGAATTGGCAACAAACTTTTGCTTGTCTATCCCTATAACTCTTTGATATTTCAAAAACTAAGCTCAAATGGTTTATTTTAAATTACAATATGGTTTGTGTGTATATATCGTTATGTGACGTAAAAATAAAAAATCTTATATATGTTATATAACTCCTTCAGCCCCTTTTAAATAACTATCTATACATATTTCCCCAAAGAGTCTCTTTTTTTCTATGTAAGATGGACACATAAACTATTAAAACAAACTTGGTTCAATACGGAATTTTCAAAGAGTTGCAAGGAACTTGAAAGCAATCTTAATTTAGTTTCATATAGCAGATTGGTTAGAAAATTGTTTACAAACAATTTCCGAAATTGACGACCAAGCGGATATTGCAGATGTTGTTTTTGCTCCGGTGTTTGGTGAAAGTTTTCGTAACATTTTTATAACGATTAAGTTGCAACAATGTTATTACCTTGCGTGGCTTACAATTCATACAAACTACGAGGCATATAAATAAAATAATATTATAATCACTATTAAAGTTCTCAGGTGTATAACAGATTTAACAAAAGGCCATATACGCTCTTGCAGTTCTTATATTTTTCTTTTTTTCAATGTATGGCGTGAAATAAAATATAAATGTACAGTCGCGGAGTGAAAATATTCGTCACCTTAAAGTTAACTGTTACTTGGACAAGTACAAGAAACAATAATGCCAAAATTTTAATAAATGTTACGTTTATAAAATATAGAAACGTGAAAAAATAAAATCGGAAAATTGACAATGACAGACGTTGAGATTAACAATAAGAAAAAAAGAAGATATAATTAACTACGCTTAACATACATATTAAAAGCAATTAAAAGGTTTCACTTGTCTAAACAATCTTCTTAGATAAGATAGAAAATCAAACAACTTTGATCTAAGTAATTTTAAACTTTACTGTCAAATAGTAAAACAAAAGTTTCTGTGGAACAGTCTGTTATGTGACTAAGTTTGAAAAGGTAATGTGTGTTCGCGGAACGTTAAATGAATCAAATTGGAACCTGGCGTACATTTTCATGCCACGACTACTATATTCGTACGTATTCTAAAATTCGCCCTCTTTGAGTACGATTGATAGGACGTTATATTATTACAATAATAGCTTCGTCTTAATTTTGTTAAACTTAAGTATACGTAAGTGCATTCTAGGTATTTGCGCAGTCTTCTGAATTATTTGCTGCCTTTAAAGAAACGAGTTTATTGACATAAATCTTTACTTTTAATTATCAATTATAGCTATATGTATTTATTTTATTGTATGAGTTCACCAGACAGGTAAACGGCCCATCTGATGGAAAGCGGTTACCATCCCCTATGAACATTTGTAACACCAAAGGTGCTACTAATGTGCTGCCGCTCTCTAAAGGGAGACTGGTGCTAGGCTAATAATGTCGGAAGACAACTCAAGGTTGTTATGGTGGCATACTCTAGACGGGCAAATATCCTACCTACTTATTGCCATTTATTAATTAAATTAAGTTGGGCCTCTCTAATCTAGGGAACAGGGGCTGCTTGACACGTTTGCTCAAGGCGGAGGGACAGGTTTCACACATCGGTTTTGTCAATCCGAATTTACTCGTACGATATAGTTTAAGGCTTAAATATTTTTCTGAGCATGCATACCACTACAAGCTAGAACAAATGGCTACTATAACCTCGAGTCCTAGTGGCACTAGCTAGAAGGAAGTAACCAAGCTGTATAAAATAGTAACTTTCGAACTATATGGTGGAAAATGTTGAAGAAATAAAGGAGCTTAGAAATATGTTAAACAAAATCAGTTTGAACAATATTTGTTTAGTGTTTTTAAGGTAATAATGGTGCATTTATAATTAAGTACTTTTCTAAGACTGAAGGTTCTTAGTAGCTTACTGTTCTTACTTGTAGTGGTGCGTGTGGGCTCTTAGTTTATAAGATTTTAAATAGTGAAATCGTTTTTTGATACTAAATCTATATTAATATAGATTATATAGATACATTTTAAACATGCTGTGTCTGCACATTTAAACTATTAAAAAAAAAAACCAACTGGAATAGACTATATAAACGGTGGAGAGCCCGATGCAATTTTTTTTAGAATTCTTGTCTGTTTGTTCGGGATTCACATAAACACTACTGGGCCGATTTTGATCCGGTTTTCATTGGTCAACAGCAAATTATTACACTTAAAATCTGGTCTAGTTATCCTGGAAATCCCACTGGAATTTTTCTGGGAATGATTTTAAATGGCCAGATTAAAAAAATGAATCCCAATGTGATTTTTTCCAATGTGATGTGTGGTATTTTTTATTCCAAGAATCCCGGAGGAACGAAGACGCGGGCATATTCTAGTATTATATATTTTTATTTATCCTTCATGGTGGAATAAAGAAACTAAAACTAACTTTAAAAATACAATCAAAAACTAAGAATAAACTAAGTTATAAATAGTATAAGCAATTATAGACTGTGTAACAAATCGCTGCCAGATGGGAGCGTGTCCAGAAGGCTGGCTGCATTGCCGTGCTGTATAGCGATGCTTATTTGTTTGGCGAAATATAAGCCAGCCTTCTGATCATCAGTGGCATCGACGAGTTTCTTGCAAATTTCTTTGAAGAAACTTTGTCGATAGCGCCACGGACCTAATGTTTCAACTCCAAACGGCACAAATATGTAACCCCTTCCTATGGTTCCATATTTGCGCCGTTTAAGAGCTTCAGCTTTTGTAGCAGCCTTGCCAGCCTCTAATTCAGTCATTGGAAAATGTGACGGTGCCAGAGTATCTACACATGTCGCGTCCCAAACAAGCGGCCGCCCCATCTTCCAAGGAATAAGTGACATACGATCCGGCCTCTTGCCATCGTCGCGTACTAAGCCATTCGGTTCTAATATGGGCGGTACGCCGACGCTGACAAGAGCCCGGCGGATGATGTCATTGAGGCTGGCATGGCGAGACGATCTTCGACACTATGTAAACATGATAACCCGTGGTGTCCATACGGGTCCACCATACTCCCACACTGACAGCGATGGGGTACATAATATGGAGCCCTCAAGCGAAGGCTCGCAGCTAACCGAAAAGTAGAATGATCTAAAATTGTACTGATATCCTTCATGATCAAAATTAGGCATCTTTTTTTAGCAAATTATTTACATATATTGAGATCACTGGATGGAAAATGGTAACCATTGCCTTTGTATGTTTACAACACAATGGAGGCTGTAAACGCGCTGGTGACTTCGAAGAAATTGCATGTCATCTTTTTATACTATCCAATATCGTCGGAGAGCCTCGGCTCAAAATTCCATACAGATAATTATAAAGCTCAAGGTGAATTACCAAATATTTTTTATTCAATTACACTACTATAAATAACACTATAATCTGAACATAAGTGGAAAGTAAACTAATAATACAATTAAATATTAAAATAAACTAAGTTATAAATAAATTAAGTTATTAAAGACTACGTAACAAATCGCTGTGTAAGGGGAACGTGCCCAGATGGCTGGCTGCATTGCCATCCTGTATGTAGCCAGCCATGCTTAGTCGTTTAGCTCAAGTTATTCATAATTATTTTTATCTTATCACAATCCACTTTACTTTTTAATATTAAACAGTTATTAAAAGAGAGAAAACACTAACCTTAGGAATGAATATCAGTGCCATACTGAGGAAGCAGCAGAAGACGATTGCTAGGGAGACAAAGGCGAAAGCTGCATCTTGCTGACTTGCGATCACCAGCGTGACGGGCGCAGTGATTAGACATAACACCACCACATTGTATATGCTCATACCCACATAACGTGAGTCGTTGATCTGACGTACTTTTACTGACCGCGTCTCATAGGCCAGGAATAAACCAAACACCAGCACTAGACCCTTGTATCCGTACATTACACCTAAAAGGTAAATCAGCATGAAACAATTAATATTTTCCACTATATCACTATCTGTATCATTAAAAAACGCACTAATCGTCTTGCATAATGTACAGTTATCCAGAGATTCTTAACCTTCTTTACGTTTATCCTTCACCCGATTGCAGCGTCATCTATTTAACTAACCGTCTATTCCACGGAAAAAACGTGATTTATCTGAATAAAAAGTATTCAAGTGTTGATTCGGGTTGTAAGTCAGCTCTGTTTTGAGTTTCATTCATAATTAAATGTTCAGTAGTTTCCAAAAAAGATGTAACAGGAGCGCCATATTTTTATTATTTTCATCTATCTTGTGGAAACGGCGTTATTTAAAGGGATAAAAAGTATCCTAAGTTACGCCCCGTTTCCGTTTAAATCCGTTCAGTAGTCACGTAATGCTCTAACAGACACACAATTTCGGAATCTCCTTCCTGGTTCTAATTATTCCCTCTGATATTGTTGATATTTTTAAACGCAATCTACAAACTCGAACCATTTATTATAGTATAGACAAAAAGTATAATCAAGAATAAAATGTTCAAATACACTTATCCCTCTTATGGTTTGTTTTTTAATTGTGAAGCTGGCAATTAGGCAGACGGCCCAGCTAATGCAAAGTGGTTACCGCTCTCTATAGACGTTTGCAACACCATCAGAGGCGAAGCCAGCGTATTGCCAGCCTTTAAAGATGGGATAAAGAGAAGGGATAGAAGATTAAACAGGAGGAATAGGATAAAATAGTGGGCCATCGGAACTCTCATTTATCGCACAAAACACCATTAATCGTGTAATTGGGTTAAACCAAGGCTAACCGTTTCACGCGGATATTCCGCAAAAGTGTGATATCATAGTGATCGAGCCCTCTTTAAGAGCTGTAATTAAGATGATTCCAGCGTGGCTTTACAACGTCCAGCAAGTCTGTTTACGTCCTCGTAGTAAGGCCCCCCTGGTTGTGAATTCTTGAGCTATAGTACTTTTTTCTTTACTTTAGGTCTTATAATTAAGCAGCTTACTAAGTCCTGTAACTAATATAAATATTGTGGACACCAGAGACGTTATTTTCTTAGGTCCCACTGTTCCTAGGCGTTCAAGTGGAATAAAATTTTGTTATCCTTTACTATGACTAATTTGAAAAACGCTTTTATGTACATACATATGGAGTGTACGTATTAGTCGGTTTCCAATTATGATTATGATGGTTAGAAAAATGTTTAATTATTGAATTAATACTGCTTATTAAACAATACCAAGCCTTTATGTTTTTTAAATTACATTATTAAAATATATAATCTTATACAAAGGAAAACCCATAATAATCCATTGTTTAAAAGTTGATCTTTCTTATTAAGCCGACTCGGTGTAAGATATACTTTTAATAATCTTTTATTAAATATCATTATTCATAATTATTGCTCTAGGCTATTCCACAGTCTTTAGAAGGCCGCAGCTACGGTGTATTTTATTTTTAATTAAAAGTTTCTGACATTACAGAGTTGCTTTGGACATTTGTGTAGAAAAAGTTATTGTAAAATTTTATTTGCATATTTATAAAATAAGGTAACGTGGTCACCCTTAAAGGCACCTTACCTATTCATGACGATGACCTAGGTTCAGTATTCTATTCATAGTCTTCAGGAATTATAGATAGATATGCAATATAAATAATCTGTACCTATTAATTAATTAGGATTACTTAAAGTTAAGTTTTCTTAAAATAAGTAATTTAGGCGCCGATTTCTCAATCATCAGATAAAAGTTATCCATTTAAGTATTATATTTTATTATTAAATTACTTTACTAACACAATTATTATTAAATACAACAAATTGTCTAATCCAATAAAAGAAAACTTAACTTACATATATTGTATTCTACCCATAGTCTCAAGACTATAAGTAGAATACTGAGCCTAGGTCATCGTCTTCTATGGGAAAGGTGCCCAGAAGGCTGGCTACGTTTCCTCGCTGGATTGCCATACTGATCCGTTGCCCGAGGTAGGCACCAGCCTTCTGATCATTGAATAAACTATAACCTGACTGAATTTAAAAGTGAAACAATTCAACTGTTTTATTTGCACTACAATAATGTTTAATTTGTTCATGTTGTATTTTATCCCATGAATAACTTTTATCTGGTGATTGAAAAATAGGTCCTTAATATTTAAAATTTTTAGCAACTTGTATTCATTTTCTATTTAGAAATCCATGTTAATATATGGAAGTTAAAAAATTTACCAAGTACGTGTTAGTTTATACGAAACTCAGGAAAGATTAGTAAAGGTGAGAGGTTTTGCCATTTGACTACGAAACTATGAAGGAACATTTGATCAAAAATGTGACATATCTCAAAAACTTTCTCAACAGATTTTTTGCAAACTAATTTCATTGAAAACATTTTTAAGGTCTATTATGCTGAATTTTGTAACAATTTTGTACTGTACTGTTCATAAGTTAAAGAAGACATACTTTTTACAACTTTGGAAAGGAATGCTTTCCATATAAATTGACTTTTTAATACGATTAAGGAACGTAAGTATAATGTTTAATACCTGTCTAACCATACCTACCCCACACGCCTATTTACATTGATAAAAAAAATCGCCCTTAGCGGCCATCACTCAATATTTAGTTTTTTCTGGTTTTACTTTATCACTGTGTATGGAATGTATAATGCTTTTTTCCTAAATTTCATCCATAACCATCTAGTCGTTTTCGATGAAAATGGTTGTGACGTACATAGATAGACAGAGGATGGACGGCAGGACAGGATATTATGTATAAAATGAAGACATCTTCCAATGACCGAGTCAGGGGCTGGCAACGCCGCCGCTTCAGCTGAAGACGTCAAACGGCGCAAATATGGGGCCCTAGGAAAAGGTTATATATTTGTGCCGTTTGGGGTTGGGGTCCGTCAGCAAAGAGTTTCTTTAAAGACATATGTAAGTAACTCTTTGACACTACCCGTGATCAGAAGACTGGCTCATATTTCGCACAACAAATAAGTATTGCCATACAGCGCGGCAGTGCAACCAGCCTTCTGGGCACGTTCCCCGTTGGCAGTGATCTCCTACATAGCGTATTTTAGTTTCGATGTCTTTGTTATTTAAATGTTCTAAATGAAGATGATGATAGGTATTTGTAGGTTTGTTTACTTGGCGACTACTTCGATTACAGGAACATAGGATACTTTTTAGGTTGGAAAATAGGACAGTATTCGTAGAATAAGGATCCAAAATTTGACGTGAGTAAATCCACTGTTAATTCTAAAATAATTGAAACTTCTATGTCCTAATCGAAATTTCTATGAATGCGAACAGAATTCCAATACAGTAGCGTTATTGGCAAAGTTTTAACAAGTTCGTTTAATCCTTTGTAGATGTCTGTTCTAAAAAATTTGCCCAGATGCGAGGATTTTACTTTTCGTTTTCAATTTTCATTCTCGTTACGAGTTCCGCAACCGATCGGAAATTTGATCACACGATGAAGTGGAAAAAGCAACAAAAGTCAAAGCGTGTTATCGGTAAGACTTTTGTGGTATATACGTGTTGAATCTAAAACTTCGTAATACGTATGCACGTGTTTGTAGAAGAGCATAAAGTACTGAAGAAACAAATGATGGTAAATGAAGGAAGTGTGAAGAATTTTAGTGTCAGCCCTTTTAGAACAATTTTGCAACGTTACTTTAGAGTATTTAAATTTTACGATTAATTTCGTTTTATTTGTTATTAAAGAACCATTAATAAAATTGTATGAAGCTATTTTACAGTTAAAATCAAATTTTTTGACAATCTTTGTATTGTTTTGTATGATATATTTTAATTAATATGTTATCACTAATTCAGCACTTACCTACGGTCGCTCTAATAAAAATTAAACAGTTAGTAAATAAAAAATAATTTCCCACAAGTAGATATCTCAAAAAAATATTTCGTATGCCAATACTGTCGGCGTCAGTGCAGGACTTTGTAACCACATTTTTTTCCGATAAAATTGTGTCATATGTATACTTCTAATATGTAACAATTTTGAGGAAAACAATAATGTTGTTAAAAATGCATTTACACGGTCCTGCATTGACGCCGACGTGCAATGTATGTAAAATTACTAATTAATCGTTATCTATGTAAAATTACTTACCAAGCCATACAGTATTATGTTTGCTTTCACAATGTTCTAGCTCAGGCCTTATATGAACGTCATCGTCGTGGTGTCTTGGCGCTTCCAATGGGAATGTTTCCACTCTTCTCTGCAAAGGATCTCGTAGTTGCCAAGCAGTTAGTAATGCTGCATCGACCACTAAAAGACCGCCTACCATTGTGTACAACTTCCAGCCGTGCATACGTTTCTGAAACAAAACACTCTGTCATCTTATACTAATATTGTTTGCTTGAACGCGCTAATCTCAGAAACTACTGGTCTGATTTGAAAAATTCTTTCAGTGTTCTAACACTATGGGCTATCTATAGCCCATTTATCGAGGAAGGCTATAGGATATTATCACGATAAGACAAAACTTTTTTTAACTGTTCCACGCGGACGAAGTCACGGGCAAAAGCTAGTAGACGATATAACTTTTTATTGATAGATATAAGTATTAAAAGAAATGGACGCATTTCTTTTAATACTTATATTAGCATGTATACACTAACATAAGTATATACATTAGCATGGAGCTTGAACGTCGGTGATAAAAAGCCATACATACCCGAAATGGCTACTGAATGCTAACGAAGGCCAGCCATACTGATGGTAGTGCTCTTCAAATGTTACTGCGATGTCAATGTGATAGAGAGGGTTTCAGAATCGCATTAATGCTAGAGCTAATAAAGAGCCTACGATTAAAACATAACCTGCCTCAATTCTAGAAATGTTGTACTTTTTAAGTATGGTCTTTTTTGTTTTAAGTAACCCGGTCTAATAGTCGTCTTCGTCTTGCCACGAAGCCTGTTTAAGATAGCTGTGTTACTACGAGAATGACAATCTTAAAAATAACTCATTCTGATATTGTGTAGGGAGAAAACATAATTGTACTTTTTATTTTATTCCCGGGCCTCGATCTAATTTGAACGTAACACGCAATACTATTCGACAATCTAAACCAATTTCTACACCCCGATTCGATAGACAATAAAGATTGTATTAGCTGCGGACATAATACAATTCGAAGCAGGTATGATATGCCAGCAAACCGAACAAACGTTGATATTCTGCCGAATCTATTGTTTATTGTCCCAAGTCTTGACAAAAGCTTCATTATCCGAACCTAGTGAGGCGAAAATGTTTCTATCAATTCTTGTATAGACAATCGGGAGTTGTTCCGAATCTATTGGTTTAGGAATTTAAGGGATTTTCTATTGATAAGGTTTCAAACGAAATAAAATACAATTCGGTTTGTGTATTGTGGGACACTTGACTGTCGTAAAAGGAGGAGGATCGCGAAATACGTTAAAAATAGACTATGGATTTAAGAATTCCGTATTGGAATAAAAGAAGTTCTTGTTAGAGCTGTCACTTTCTATTATACTGAATATTTTATCACCAAGACTCACAGTGAGCATCGGAATTAGGCTTTATCAGTAAAAATCTTTCCTTAACAGCTACCTCAGAGTATTTTACAATAGGTATATTAGCCTAATTTCTACCATTTACATAATGTATTTTATAATGTTCGTTTCATAGCCCTAAAACTTTATAAATATTTAGACTCTTATTCATCCTGAATGGCTCATAGCTAACTTTATGCTAAGGGTTTACTATATTATATAATAATACTCTTATGCAAATAGACTCTTGAGATTATAATACGACCAAATTATGTCTGATGTCTTGTGTATTTTAAAAAAATAGTTTTTTAAATTAACATTTAATAATAAATGCTTAATTTATTACTAAATGAACATTGAGTATAATGTCTTACGAAAGATTTGCATCATGATTCTTCATCAATGCTATAGTTGTCTTAGATACAATTCAGATGTATTATTGTATTTATCTTTAGTATGACCCAACAGTTATATTTATAGCCTCAATAAAATGGTCGTGCTATATGAAGGTCGGCATTGGCGGAGTGTTTGTGAATGAAACATAAATGTATGATAATAATATGTAAAGTGTGGCAGTAGGCGATCTAATTTATTTCGAATTAGTCTATCTGAAAGGAGGTGTTTGAGAATTCATATCGTCAACGAGTTCTGTATTTGGACGAGTAAACGTAAAATCAAATATTATAATATTATTATTAATATTATATTATTTGATTAAAATAAGGCTTAAAATTAAAACTGTAATTGTAATGTTATCATTACTGTTACGGTTTTAATTTTAAGCCTTTCTACTTCAGGGGAATGAACGGTCTATATACGCGCTAGACTGTAGATTTCACATATCAGTAATCTGGAAGTGAAACTTTCTCATAATGTTTACCTTTACCATCAAATCGCACTACGAACTTTCCAAATTTCATTCTAATCCCAGAGAACTGACTTTCCGAGAACTAATGAAATTAAAAATTTATCAAAACAATTTCTGTAATAGTTGTTATAGGTACCTTACCTTAGCTTCAACTTTGGGTTTCGTGGTGTGTCTATGCACTCTCCATACTTTGGTAAACATAGCTCCGTATGCCATTGAGAAACCGGTAGCCAACAGCCATGCTCTTGCAGCGCAGAATCCTGAGAAATGCGAAGGCTGCACCCAACGGCCGTCTACTCCAAGGGCGACGGCGGCACAGAGGCACACGCAGCATCCACATAACATCACAGTATTGCAGGCTGGATGAGACCATTGTATTACTCTGTAAACGAATGAATTTCTAAACGATGTAATAATCAATTGTGGCTATTCGTAACACCAACATTAAGTTAAGAACATTTTGTGGTTATTTTCTGTTTGTTATTTTCGTAGTTTTGCAATACATGAGTGTACTTTTCATTTTCATTTTATTAGTTTTTAATTTGTCAAACCTAAAATCAACATGATAACCACAGAAAGTCCACTGCTTTCCAGAAAGATAATAGCCATACTGTTTCTCACAGTGGCTATGTTTGAATCAGGACGACATAATAGGATCAAGGTGAAGTAGAGAAGAGTTAAGATTTGTTGACGATGACGAATCATTTAAGTACTTTTAGAATGGGGTCGGGAATTTTGTTAAATAAAAATGGAAGGATTTTGTAGAGGTGATAAATGTTCACTGTTTGCGTTATTTGGTTGCGAAATCACAAAAAGGGTTCGAAACCTCATATCTGAAGAACTAATTAAATAATATTATTTAAACCAATTTTAATTGAAAGTATTTTTAAGTAGGACTTCATATTACCTTTTTTCAGAAATTTCCACTTTATAGTTCAAAAATTAGATTTTTTGGAAGCTAAGTCGTCCCAGTTATTGATATAAGTAATTAAAAGGTCAATACACTACACATCTATATTTACACTGAAAAAGGGTTTTCAACCTTTAGTTACATGGATAGTGACTTAATAAATATTTACTTTTTTATACAGGAGAAATCCGTTTGAGGACCATAGGCCGTGCCAGGGGGGAAGGTCGCGACCGGTGTGTGTGATTCACCAAGTCGGGATGGCTCTAGCACCTGACGTATGAAGTGCTATGACCACGTCATAGTTAGGGATACCCACTAAAACCCTTGTCCAATCTTCGAGCATCCTTTGCTCGGGCTTTGGGTTCGCTCGCGAATTCACCTCCAGTTGGGACGGACGACGGCCGGCCCCTTTACGGGCTGGCCCCACCATTTGCTAGCCGGAGATCTGGGTCTCTCCGGCTACCAAATATTTACTTATGAAATAACTCGATGTAACTATACAACTTCGTGGTGCCATAAAGAACGAAATTTTCCGTTAAATTTTATCCATAAAGAACCAGTAGTTTCTGAAAAAAATACTGTGACATACAAAACGCAGACGGACGGATATGGACATTGAACATCACAAAAACATAAGCGTTCCGTTTTTGCGGCTACGGAAGTCTGCAATGCAATGAATAGTGTCAATATATAATTAGTTACTAATTAAATATTAATATTCTCAATAAAATGGAAACATGTTTTTGCCAATGCTATTATTTAAGGAAGTAAAACAAAGGCATAACGATATTGTAAAATGTCCATCCAACTTTAACGATTACTTTACTGTGGGAGGTTATCCGCAATAAAATTGAAAATGATCTACTTGAACCTTGGTAATATCATAGACAATGTTAATGTTAGAAAGGAATTTGAGATACATGATCATAATGTTCGTAATGTTTTTTAAAATAACTTAATAGGTGAGCGCTCCTAAAGCTTAAAAAATATGTCCTTCCTTTTCAAACTTTTGAACTACGAAGCGGAAAATTCTGAATAATATCAAGGTGGCATTTCAACTAAATTTAGTTTGAATAAAAAAAATTAAGTAGATTTTGAGATATATTTTCGGATGAGCAATTTAAAAAAAATTCTGTAACCAAATATCTGTAGCAAAAATTAAAGTCAACTTTTATCATATCATCATCATCAATAATTTGATTCTGCATAGACTAATACATACTTGGCAGGTTTACATCTACTGCTTGCGTACGTTTACATTAGAACAAAATCTACCAATAAGATTTTATAGAGAGTAGGTATGTATGTATTAATTTCAAGTTCAATGACTGCTCTCGATAAAATTAAGAATTCCAGGAATTGTATTGCCATTCAAATAGGGATAAAAATAAGTTGTTCCACTGTAAAAGTTACGACTTTTTGAATAAATTCTGTCTCGGCTTTACTTCAGTCTGTTAAAGTGTTTTTCTTTGAATTGTTTGTTTGGAAATCATGCGTTAAAGTAAATTTAAAGGAAATTTAGTTTGAAAAGGTGTCGTATCGGATCAGTTACAATACTTCCCCAAACCGCTCACTCCGCATATAAAAATACTTTTGAAAGCGAAATAAAGACAGAATTTAAGAAATCTCCAATTTCTTTTGTTGTTTGTTACCTTTGCCTATTTAAGCGTAAGTAAAAAACCTCCCTCGGGGTAAATGAAACTTGATTAATGTTTTAAAGCAATTTATAAATTCAACACGATCCAATTTAAAAGAAAATGAAGTATGCTGTTAAAGATGAATATTAATTGCTGATTGTTTTTTACCTTTTGAATTTTGTTACGCGTGGGTGAATTTTTAAGTAAAACTATTGAAGAAGAATAAGTTTGTAAAAATTTTATTCTGCCCCGCTCCACCATCGTAACTGTTAGTGACTGTAACCAAATGCGACGTACTTATACTGTTAAAAATAACGCGTTAATGAATAGCTACAATAGTGTACACAGACTGTAAATTTTCATCGAGACAGTAAAAAAAATAACTGCGACCACTGCAGCCATACCAAAATGGCCTTAGGAGACTGTCCATAATTTTTCGTTAAATTTTGATCACCATTCACAGATTTAAAAAAATGTACATACAGTTAGCAAGAAAATGGCAATTTGACACAACAATTGTAAAATAAATCTCGTTTACTTTGTATAAATATTTTACACATTTTTTATATCAATCAATCCTGAGGCCTTACTCTCAAACGCCTTTTGTTGTTTGTTTTCACCCAATCAGCCTGAAATAGTCAATGAAATTTTAGATAGAAGAAAGAAAAAACAAATATTTATTTAAAACTACAATAGTATAGTCCATATAAAACAAAAATAAATAGAACATATAATGGAAAATGCAAAAAACACAAAAACAAGCAAAATAAGTTCTGAAACAAAAAGGAAAGACGTTAAAGAGTAAGCCCTCAGTTTCTAATACTGATCAAAAACTTTTATCGGACCAACCGTCGTTGGAGTACAAAAAGAGTCAGAAATTGCAAAAATCTTTTCCCGTACATCTTTTAAGACGTCCAACTTACCTTTTTATATATCAAATCTTTTTATTGAATGAATAAAAAGATAATATTGAAAAAAACTAACTTCTAACTCATTATTATTTATTTCCAAACAAAAACCAAAAAATGTATTGCGTCAAAAAAGCTCAGTGTGATTTTTTTCTATCTTATCATTTTATTCAGTCAACAAAAAGATTTCATAAATTAAATAGGTAAGTTGAACTTTGTAAAAAATCTATGGGAAAATATTTTTACGATTTCTGACTTTTTAGTACTCCAAAAACACTTGGTCCTATAGAAGTTTTTGATCAGTATTACAAACATAATCGATTGGCATAAAAAATCTGTAAAATTTTCATACAAACTGTACGAGAAAACTTTTTTGAAATTTCTCACTTTTAGTATTCCAACCTGGGTTGGTTCCATATACATTTTTGATCAGTATCAGAATCAGGATCGATTGGCATAATAATTTTTTGTGTATAATGACAATTTTCATGCTAACTATACATGTTTTTGAAAATCTGTGAATGAGGAGCAAAATTTTTCGAAAAATTATGGATAGTCAGTCTCTCAAGAACATTTTCGTGTAGCTGCAATGGTTTCTACCCTGTGTATATGAGTTATCTGTCAATGTTTAAAGTCATTGACAATGTCGCATTTTAAATAATTTATTAATCCCTTGGGTACATCTGTGTGACATAGTCACTAGCACTAACATTAACCCAGACATGAAAAGCTATATCCAATATTTCAAGAAAGCGCAACTGGTCATACGTGATTTTTAGTGCCGATTTATTATCTTAATAAAATATATTTTTAAACCAAATCGGTCGACAATTGAGTAATTATAATGAGAAATGATTTTATATTTATTTGGTTTTTGCTTTTCTGAAAAATGATGGTTTGTCTTTTATGACAATGGAGATTACAGGTATCGATTGGTGTAAATAATAAAATGTCGACAAAAAACAACATTGTATCATAAAATACATTTATTAAGATATAATGTTGAAATAATTTAAAATAGTGTTACTCGGTTTCAGGTGTAATAGGGATCATATGTTGGGTACAGCCGCTGTCACTGTCACTTACAATACCCTTTAACACGTTTCGACCTTTAAGGCTCATTTTGACGTTGACACGGGCCGCTAAAACGTTAAATATCTAAAATTCTTACCTTCGGTGTCTATGCATGATGTTGAAGACGATGAGTGCAATGGCGGCCAGTATGCCGGCGATGCAAAGCGCCGTCATGCAAGCGAAAAGTGGCAATGAGACCGTTCGCAGTTCGTTTACTACCACCGTCCGGTCGGGAGGTACCTTGCCACCTGCCAAATGATATACATTGATTTTTACTTCCAGAAACGGGCACATCGGATACGGGTTCATACAAAGTCGTTATTTATGCCTGTGAATATATGAGCAATTCTCAGAATTTTTGACCATAGAATTTTGCCAGTGTCCCACATTTTTGCCAAATGATAAATAATAGCCCATTATATAATAGCCAATAATAGCCAAATAGTAAATAATAGCACTACAGGCGTGTATTTGGTTTTGGTGATTTCACAACTTATTAAGTTATAAATGAAAAATATAAGAACACATAAAAAGTAAATCAATTTTATTAAGAAAGGATAAAAACAAATACACTGGAAATTGGAGTGTATGGAAAATTGTTTGTTTCAATGATATCACAATACGTTTAACTCAATTGTTGTCATTATTTTCAAAGAACTTATTAGTAAAGGCATGTTTTGCAATAGAATATATTATTTGGGGCGCGTTCCTTTAGTATCTCATAACGCCCAAAATACTCCGTCTGTCGTTCCACATGGCGAAAACGTAACTTATAACGTCATGATTTGGACCCATGTCAAGAGGTGGGTCGAATAACCGTTCCACTTGAGTTCATGATTGTGATGCCGGCAAGCAAGTGGAACGGGAAAAATCGCAGTGGTGAACGTGGTCGTTGTGAGTCTCTTGTGGAACGTAGCTTTTAAGATTTTACACCAGGAGTTTGTTACTTCTCTTTGTCATACTATGGCCTGCTATCGTATAATCGGAAAGACAAGTAACAAAAATAATTTTAAATCATGTTCATGAAATTTGAGAATCGCTCATATGCAGTATCTGAGACGTAATCGACTTTGAAATATTTGATTAGTATAGGATTAACATATGTTATTTCTCTATATTTACAAGCTTTCAGGTGTGTTCTGCTGGGCTCGTGATTCTTTATTTTAGGGAAAAAGATGGTATAGCTGCCACACTTGTGAAAGGCGGTAATCTCGATATGAAGGATTGTGGCTTGGAAGGCTTAAGCGTGTAGTAATTGTAATACTATGCGCCTTATAATCAAAAATAACTCCTAAACGGTATGTAAACAGTATTTTCCCTGGTACTGATTTCAGCTCACGTTATTGGAATAAAATTCAGCTGCTTCAGCCACTAAGCTACCACGCTTTGAATTTTAGATAATAGTAACATTATGTGATTAATTCGTGTTTAGTTAGAACCAAGGTTACCTACGACTTTGGTAGTGTAATTTTCGGAGTCTTACCCCGCGAGAAGCTTGACTTTTTTGAGATAAAAGTATCCCATTTTCATCCAAGTTCTCAAAAGAACATGATCATATGTTTAATCATTAAAAAGTAATATACAAATAAACACAATTATAATATTATCTAGGAATAAACGTACCATGCATATAATTCTAGAATGTAATGTTAAGTATTCTATACTTGACGAGGGTTGAACGTTTAGATCTAAATGCCTAAAACAATTCCGTGTCGATAATTTCTTTTTACATAGTTTCCCTTACTTTTGCTTCTCTGACTCTATCGAACAATTAAGTCGGTTGTTAGAAACACAGAATTACGGTTTTTAGTCCGTGTTGCTGCGGGCAATGTTTCTTACAAAAGAATTAATAACAATTCCTTTTATTGCTTTGTAATTTCAGAGTCCCTTATACTGTTAAAATGTTTTTTAGATCTTCCTTTTATATCGCTATATTTTATGTTAAATTGTTGCAGACTTTATATATGACACTAACATGGAATGGTTTTTAGATTTCATACGCAACAATGGACAATAAATAACATTCAGGGCCGTTACTAACGTTTTATAGCTGAGCTGCTGACATTTTTTTATATGTGACAAAGAATAAAAAGCGGATTTGTGTTAAAAGGTAGGAGACTAAGCTAAGTACCTAAGCTTGAAAAGATATATCGTTAAACTGATATCGGTATTATAGACCTTAGATCGATGTATTCCAAACATCAAACTATCAAAACTTTATAGATATTGAAATATTGAAGAATATAATTAAATTATTTATCGATTGCAATACTCAATGCGTGGTTCCATTAATTGTCCTAATATAACAAACCGGTAACTATGTTGCTTACTCATCGAATGTTTTTTTAAATAATGCCAGCCTTCGGGCACCTTATCCATTGACTTCGATGATTTGGTACAGTATTCCACTTAGGATGCAATAAAACTAAAACTAAATAGTGTAATAGGCATTAATTAATTAAGTTTCCTTCGTTGTACTAGTTTATATTTTATATATACTTTGATGTAAATAAATGTTCGTTGTATTTATTTTTACATTTACATATATAGATAGGTAACGCACGCTTTATCGTACATCAATACAAAAATGAACTTGCAGACTAAAATTACATATATCTAATTATAGGTATTTATTATGTTTTTTTATATTCTACAACTTTAACATAAACATTAAACTAAACCCCACTAAAATTATGTGCCTATGCGTTAAAATAGGAGATATTATAACCATATTTATTTCGGTGCAAAAATTAACAGTAGTGCAAAATATAAAAAGACATTTTTAACCTGTTTTTCTTACAAGATAATATTTTTGTTAAATTGTGTGTTTAGATAGTTTATTTAAAACATTTTCCCATTTTTTATGTAAGTTCAGATGCTCCTTAAGTTGACTAATGGCTGGTTCCTATATCTTACTATTCACTCACTTGCCTTAACATCGGTTCAATTTTGACATTAGGTGTATGGAACTTATGTCAAATTTTCACCGATATTAAGGCAAATGAACCGTCGTGTCGGTACGATATAGGAACCGGCCATTAGACATTTACACATTGTAATTGATTGCAAAAGTCGTGTTGTAGCAAAATTATTTATTAAAGAGAACTATGTATACACAAATATAGGTCTATAGGGTAAATTTTTCAAGTGGGCCAATTCAAAAACTCTACGAAACAGCGAAAAACACTCAAAGTGTCTCAACTCAAGGCCGGTTTTGACGAAAACTAAAATGGTATCAATATATTTTAGAGTCAAGACCTTGATACTGCTAGTTTTGATAAATAAACACATTCTGTATTATTATACCACATCATAGTGCAGCTTGTTAGGATCAATTTCTGTGAAGGAATGTCAAACGGCAAACCAAGGAAAAGGGTTGTTTTTGAACAAAATATTCTATTTTCCATACATTAATTAAACCTCACCTCATTTTATTCAATATGCAAATGATGAAAATTATTTTATTAATCTATAATATTATAAAACTGTATAAGTGTAGTCTTTTGTGTTTTATATTTTTTGTATTTGTCCGTTTTGTTTGCGATTCACGCAAAAACTATTAAGGCCGATTTCAATGCGGTTTTCGTTGACCGACAGAAAATTCCCGGATTTTAATCTGCGGTAGGTACTTTGGATCCCGGGAATCTCGCGGGAATTTTCTCGGGAGCGCTTAAAGGGGCCAAGTCAAAAAAAATATGATTCCTATGCAATGTTTTCACTGATTCAAATTCTGTGTGTAAAATAACTGATCTTTGCTACTCATCCAGCGTAGATAATGTCACAAGCGAATCCTAGTAAAATATATAAATACACGTTTTTAAACTTCATAAGTAATAGAGAATCATTGTTACTCACCAACCCATCGCTCCCTTTCCAACCAAGTGAGGTTGTCGGCTTGGGTGTCATAGTACCCAAGTTTCACATAATGATTATCAGTCAATTGCTCTATTTGTGTTAAAGCTATGCGATCACCTTGCGATGAAAATGCCACCAAACCCTGTTATAATGTTTAAAAAAATATTAATATCTTATGTACATATATAAAAATCTCGTGTCACGATGCATGTCCGGTATAAACTCCGAAACTACCAAACCGAACTTGCTAAAACTTTATAACTGTGTGTGTGTTTGGTCAACTTCAAAGATAGGATAGTTTTTATCTCGACTATTGACATCAATTATAAAACTTTAATATATAGTGTATGTCACTGAACTCCTTCTAAACCCTTGGACCGATCTTGGTGATTTTTTTGTGTGTATTCGAGTAGGTCCCCGGATGATTTAAATTTACATTTGGACCCAGTAGGTGGCGCTACTGACAACATCTGGCCCTCTAAAGCATATAGATAATCTCAATTGTATGTTATATAATTGAGATTATCTATATGCTTTAATGTGTCAAAATGTAATTCTAACTTAGAATAAAATTTCTGAGTTAATAAAATACATAATAATTAATGAAGATACATACAATGAAACTATGGTAGAGGCGACGAATGTCTATTTTATCATGAGGCTATGAACGTCTATGTAGTATTAAATCGAAAATATTTATTTTCTAAAACTTCCTCCCGCCCCTATCCCATTTGCCTATTCCAATCCCATATCCCATCCACCTATTCTAATCCCATATTAAATCCCTTCTATCCCATCCGCCTATTCCAATCCCATATCCCATCCCTTCTATCCTATCCGCTTATTTTTGTCCCATATTCCATCCCTTCTATCCTATTTCTCTTGTCTGATCCCTCTTGCTCATCCACTCTTATCACATTGTATAGGCTGGCAACGCAATGACTTCACCCCTGGTGTTGTTTAGGTATAGGTGACAAATCGAATTATAGGCGACGGTAACTACTTTACAAGAGCTGGGCCGTCTGCATGTTTGCGAGCTTCGCAGTAAAAAAATATTCAACACATTTTGTTTATATCAATTTTCGTTGGAAAGTATTTTTCAGCTTGATGTTTTAGAATATTTTCACTTCACACTTCAAAAGTTAGAGCACACTTTTTACGACGTTGGGAGCTAAGAGACATGAAATCTCTATAAAAGCGTATGTATACGATTTTATAGAGATTTCGTATTATTAGCCGAAATGGATACGGAACCCTAAAACCCTACAGCCCTATCTATGTCCATGGGAATGATTTATAGGACTTAACATATTTTTGTAATGTGGAGAATATGAGTATTGTACCGGGGCTTACAAGGGCAATAGCTGGCCATTAAGATAATAACAATGGAAATAATTCTGTGTAATTAAGGTCGGTGGAGATGAAACGTATTTCAAATTACGTAAACGTTTGAAAATTAATTAATTGTTATGATATCAAAAGGTATTTTTTTTACTTTACTTAATTTGTGAAAAGAAACACAAAAAATAAGTTGTAATACTTACTACAGTTGAAGTTCTTATGATTTTAAATTATTTTCATTTATTAAAATTTGATATATTTAAAAATATTCAATTATATAATATAAATTGAAACAACAACCACAAGCACACTGTTGTGTGCTTGTGGTGTTGTGTGTTTAAAACAAAAAAGCATAACATTTTAGGTTTTGAATAATCAGATTTTGGCATGAACTTGAAAAGAGGTTTTACTGTGCAGTATTTTTTCTGTATAATAGGTATGTGTAAATCTGGTTGACAGTAAAAAACATTTGTATAATAATTTTGATTATTTTTAAAAAACAATTATGTTTATGTGAAATTTTAATAATTTAGTGAAATAAGACATTTGAGTACGCACAACACCTTTATTGGGTGTCTGTCACGAAAGTACAATTTGATTTACAGGATAACTATAATAAATATTAAAAATAAAGTTAAAATGCACTTTTTAAACCAAATGTAATATTAAAATTGTTAAATGCTACGGACGTAGATATCCATAGCACTAATATATACCCCAGAGATTTTCTATGCTATGTATAATTCAACAAGTTGTAATCATTTTGTTGTCTTGTTAAATAAATAAATAAACAAAACTATTTGAAGATTGTTCTAAAACTTTATCAACAAACCGTGAAAATTGATATTTGCAAAAGTAAGAAAGAATAAAATAATGATTGAAATAAAGTGTAGACTTAAATGTATATGCTGAAGTCAAATAAGAAATATTACTTACCGAAACTCCCAAAAAAGACGTTGAGTTTATTGCCTCGTAGATATCGTCTGCTATCTTCTTGTTGGTGTAAGTGAAGTTTTTTAAACTCAGACCACTTTTCTCCAACTTTTCCATCGTTTTGTTGAACGCTGCAATATCGTATGAAAAGGTAAACCATTAATTATAAGGATTGAATCGTTATTGCCTATCTTCGGAACGGAGCAATGAGTTTTTTCCAAGTATCTAATTCCCTTATAGGAATGTTACAAATTTATATAATATCTTTTCTTGTAATGTTCGGACTATAAATAAAGATTTATTTCTTTGATGGGATTTTCGATTAAATTCCTTGTTCCATAAAGGCATTAATATTAAGTGTAAAATTGTAATATTAAATGAATGAAAATACTTTACATCCTATCCCATCCATTAACCATGTTCATGCCGTAATGCGTGAAATAAAAATTATAAATAATCCATTATTTATAATTTTTATTTAATATATATATAGTTATATTATATATTAGATATAGTTCCATAAGACAGGACTTTCTATTGGAAATTTCCTGCTCTTTAAGGATCTTTTTTCGATTATTTTTAAATATATAATAATAGTAGTTTTTGAGTTATTAACGAAAAACTAATTGCCATCTTTTTTCATCTTAATTTGTCAATAACAATTGCAATTGTTATATGTATTGATGTAATTATCTTCGAGATACATTTTTATAAATGTCATTGCGAATCAAATGAGGTATCGCTCAGATTTTTGTGACCTTTATCTTGAATTGACTCCATTTTCAACCCGTCGATCAGACTATAATACTGACATTAGACAGACCAACCAAGTTGAATCGGTTTGGTTGAAAAGCGCAGATCTGAACGGAAAAGATAACATTCAATGACAACGAATGACTAAATTATATGTTTACTTGGATCACTTTGGCTGCGTTATCGGAAGTGAAAGACAGAAATGAACCATGCATAATCAACTTAGCCAAAGCTTAAATAGCTATTTAGTAAATAGCAAATATATTTTACACAAACTGTTACAAAGATATACTAAAGTTACAGAGAAAAAAAATCTTCTATAGAGGTCTTTGCAAATGTAACCAGAGTCACAAGTTAACAGTATAAAGTTCCTTTGTATTCATGACTTTCTTTCAAAAATGTCTTTGTATCACAGAATTCTTTTTATATTCCGAAAAATATAACTGAAAGTACTAAAATTACCGTGTGAAAATGTTCGAGGTAGACAACAGAGAAAAATTTGAATGTGTTTTTATATACTTTATTTCAATGGAGATTTATATAAAGTAAATAATATTTGAAAATTGTTTTTAGCCTTTTGTCAAAAATGAAACTTTGTAAGATAAGCATGTCCGTCCGTCTATTTACAACATAGGTGTTTTTTCAAAAACTAAATAATTGTGTAGGGGAAAAGAAAAAATGTAGTGTCCACTATATATGAAGCAGGGATCATAGAAATAAATAGTTAATTTTTGAATAGAGACATAATCATCCTTAGACAAGTCTTGAAAATCGTAATGTTCTTTCTTATTTACTTTTATATTAAATCTCTAGGTGGTGTTATATTCATATCTAAAATAAGAGTGTTAAACCTTTGCTTTTGAAAAATGAGGAAACCAAATTTAAAATATATTTAAGTATTAGATAGCAATGTAGAGTACCATTGCAACGATTACTCATGGATAATATTTTGACGGGTAATTGTGATTACTTTGTTTGAATCGATTGGTAGATCGAAAGAATTACTCATTGGAATAATATTTTGTCGGGTAGGTATATCAATTATCCCACTATCCCGCTAAGATATAAAGCCCAGCGGGCGGAGTAACGGGCCATTCTTGATCACGGTGTCCCCTACGCCAGGCAACTCGCCCTATGGTGGGCATCATTAGATTCATCCCCCTCGCATGGCAACAGTCCAGCCGAGGTGAAACTCCCTAGGGAGCCCCCTCGAGCAAGTTGCCCCCCGGGCTCGAGCGCCTTCGCTTCGCAAAGGCACTCGCCCCGAAAACCCCGGTAAAGTTGTGAGGTCTTCGGACCAACAACATAAAGACAAGTCCAATAAAAAAAAAAACCGGACATTCTCGTTGCAATAGCTGTAGCAGTAACACGCTCCGAATCCCTGATAAAAGTTCCATTCAGTCAACTGGAAATAGGATATTTGAGGTACAGTTACAATGAATATGGGAACCATCGCTAAGTTTTGATTTTTTACACATTTACTACACTATTGTATGACTGCATACAGAATACACATTTTTATCAAATACAGTAATTTTCGAGAAAATCATAAATAACACTTAATTGTACACCATTACAGAAAACTTATAAACTCTTACTATTATAATTGTTTCTAAATTAAAAATCTAAATTTCTAAATGATTACGACTTACAAAGATAGATGGACCGATATGACGATTTTATAATGATTCCATTTTTGCCCTAATGGCTACGGAACCATAAAAAGTAAATTAAAGTGATTTACAGAAAATGAATTAAACAATTTTATTTCTTTGAATATTTAAACTTTTTACATTACGACACTATTAGAAGTGCGATATAAGGATTGACAAAGGTTTAATAAAAGGGGTACGTACCTAAGGCAACCGCCCAAACGGCATCGTAGGCCAAAGGTGCCTCTTGATATCCCTCCGGAAATCTCTCGCCGTCAATGTCATAGCCGGCTTCACGTAAAGCTTCGTTCAGTCGTGAGCTGTTTGCAGACAACACGGTCCTTTTAGCTTGATAAATGTCATAAAGAAAATACGTGGGAATATTTCCGACTCACTTATTTAAATGAAGATTTGTATTCTAGACTTATGTACTTTTAAATAGAGAACTATGCTTAGGAAATAAAAAATATACAGCAAATTTTGAACTTTCTTGCGAAATGTAGGTATTTACGTATCTTATTTATATTATTTTACCCTCTGAGTGGGTGGTTTATTATAGACGACGTAGGTGGCATCCAGGGTGACGCTGTACGCGACTAACGAGTATTTATTATAAAAATGCACTATAATCTCTCTCAGATGCCTGACGCATAAACACCCCAGCACACCGTATTTTCATCATAAGCATTTCTTGGTCGCTAATACCGTCACACTGGACGTAGCCTACGGCGTTTCTTTGCAGACACACAGCCTAAGTGACTCATGACCCTAGCCTGGGTTCGAACCTTTAAGTCACCACAACTTATTACATTATACTTAATACATCAATATTCATGTTGGGAGTTTACAAACTTGGTTTATATTACTAGTACTGGTTATATTATCACAGATTGCAAAAGGCAAGAATTTTTATATTCCTTGTTATATTTATAACTACGTCTACCCATATTTCTTGGAAGAGGAAAGAAAAAAATCTTATTAAGTATGCAGTAGCATGAATAAAATGCAGCAAACATTTCTCGTGCCACGAAGGTATTGCCGTGATATTACTTATGTGCATTGCAGTTGTGTGCGGCAATTTTCTTTGCCTAGCTTTAAAAGCTTATTGCTCTGAGTCAGGTGCTCTTAGAGAGAACTATCGTTTGTTATGTTAGCACTCTCTACGTTCCACTGAATGCATGCAAGTTAAAACATCAGTTAAGTACCAGCCGGTTGGCGTAAAATGATGGGTTTCGTATTGTCTTCGACGAATGTTTACTGACTTTGGTACTTTGATTGTGGAACCTTCAAAATGTGTGACCAAAAATAGTCCGTATCTCTATAAATTACTTAACCGATGTGATTAAATCAAGTTTTGTCAAAGACTTTTTAAGCTCCACCTCTTCGGATTTTTAACATAAATTATTTTTATTTCATAATAAAATAAATATGTTCAAAAGTTACGACGCACTTGTCAACTATGAAAAGGAATATCTCCCTACTTAATCAAAGTCATGAAAAAATGTTTTTATGTTTTTTTAAGTTCTGATTATATGTTAAGCGACACATCTGCTGAAAGTACGTTCGCAGTATTTGGTACGTAACTTAGACGTATCACCTGAAATTACGTAGCATTTGGCGTAGTGCCAAACCTTTCGTCTTGCGCCTATTGTAAGAAAGCATTCAATTTATTTTGCATAGCAATCAAAATATTATGTGACGCGTTACGCCACCGAAATATAGGCGAACATAGTATAACATTCACAGCGCGTTTTTGACGCTCCGCGGCGGCGGTGACGACGTTTTTCCATCGTATAACGCATTGAATTATATGCCGCGTAATTCTATTTTTTCGGCGTGTTTAGTGTCAACTGAATACTAAGACCAATAACTTAGTCCCTGAAGTGTCATCACCGTATCTTCGGGGCAGGCGTGTCGCTACACTAACGATATCCATCCAGTGATATAGCATTTAAGTATCTATATCGAATCCTTTTTAAACCTTATACAATCTTGTAAACGGCATATACTTATACAGGAATACACATTGCTATTAACTTTTATCCATATAAGCCTAAATTTTTTGAGAAAATGATTATGAATATAGATAGTCGGATAGACGGACATGACTATTTTATAAGGGTTCTGTTTTTACTAAAATGTCTACGGAACCTCAAAAATCTATATAAGCACATTGTTTGTTTTACTTCCTTATTTGAAATGTTCATCTTCCCTAGATGTTTAGCCGGATTATTCTTATCCTAGGCCGGGTGACCCCGGGGCTTAAATCCCCGGCAAATAGCTACCGATAGCGTCAGTCGGTGTTTACAGGAACGAATGCCCCACAAGCTCCTTTCTCCTAGAATTACCATTCCACCGACAGCGAAAATAAACTTAGCCAATGAAATCTCTCGAAGCTTTTAAAAAGAATTCGATATTACTATTTCCAATGTACTACAGCAATTTTACATATCTTGCTTTTTTTAATGTAATGCTTTATGAATGATCTTCAATATTTACATCACTGGTAACTTTACCACCATCGTCCGACTTTCCATGAGATGGATCGCTTGTCTCTTTATTTGGTTCAAGCAATAAAAAAGTCTTCAGCTTACGTTACAAAACTTTAGTAACATTTGTATTTTATTAGTCTACGTTTTTCGATGCAAGTTAACTTCCTATTACGACAATGCTTAGAATACAAAAGCACTATCAAACCAAAGTACCTTCGTGCTAAATATTTGCATGCTTGTACACTTAATTAGTTTACTTTTTAATTAACCAGTGTCTAGTATTCACGGGGGGTTCAGTGACATACACACACTATCATTAGAACTTTATATATAAAGGTAACTTTATAATAAATAATAATAATAAGATTTGGCTTTGTCTTTTGTAAAATGCAAGGAGAGATTTGGGTAAGAAAGTACCAAATATTAACTATTTGGACAGGGTTTCCGCTTTACTGTTCAGCCTTTGATGTGAATATTCACACAGCACAGTAAGCAATGAACATCGTCTAAATGCCACTACGCCTTTTATACGAAAAATCCTACCCTACAAAACAATAACATTGCACCATTGTTGAAAATAGCTATTACATCATAGTGTTGCCAGGATCACAAAAACAATTATAATAATTAGTTACTGATGCACTAAATTATCTAGACGATTTAGTGGGCTTATAAAATTAACTAACCGGTAGAAAATGGTAATTTAATTATAAATCGAATCATCTGATAAATGGACTAAAAGTATTATCTATGACGATTGTCTATGTCATATTAATATACACTATGGTTCTCATGACTACTGTGGTGGATATCTTGTAACACTTTCTAAAGCTGTATCTTTCACTTAAGTTACCATTCATTTTATTAGCAGTACACGTTTTCCCTTTATTTCGTAACTTGTCAGCAAATCGAAGAAGCTCACAAGAATATTTTGTTCGGTTGAAATCTCAATTTTCTCCATTTAGCGGATTACATTTCCGATGTTCACTGGTTTGACACATTTCTGTATTAAAGTGACTCAAAGGGGGATACTTCAAATAATCTTGTTGGGTAAAGATACAATAAAACGATGTCGTGGATTGTAGCGTGGTTTTACTTGGAATTGTATCAACTGGAAATCGGTAAAAGTATTAACATTCTTATAAATCATAAATATTTATGAAAACTGTTTCTGGAATTGTTTCCGAATATGTTATACTTGAACTTTGTTGGAGCCATCGCTTGGTATTAGAAGAAGTACACTGAGGTACGCAACCGAGACAGGAGATCGTAGCACGCGATTCTAAAGCTAGATTAAGCACACGTCGGTCACGTACGCCGATCTGGGCATGTCGAAGCCCATATATTTTATATAGCGACTAGTTGTTTAGAGCACCTTGCGATGCGAGGCTGTCTATGTACGTAAAGCCGATCAAGTGATCTCAGATTTTGGTCGAAGGCTACAGGCGTATGATAGGGTGGGTATACATAATTGTAATTTGTAGCTCTGATTCAGATATGGGACCCGTCATTACCCAATTGCCATCTGTCAAATTTAGGGAACGGCGAGAAGGATTTGCTACAGCTAGCGAGAAATGCGCGACACATGCCTGACGTGGGTGAATTTGGCGTGCACGCCATACTTCCGCGTCTCAGACGTGTGCATCGGCATAATGTAGTTCAAGCTTAATATTTTGTTTATTTATTTAACAGAGATCACACAGCTATATCACAATATACTAAAGAATTGATACATTTTACAGCAGCAGATAGACCAATGTTTTATAGAAACAATCAGTCATAGACTGTAAAGAAAACTTTTAAAATTTTATCCGATTTGGTATAAGAATATGTTGTATCTATTTTAAATAATAAAATGCATACTGACAACCTCACGTTCGCCTTAATTACATTTATAAAATTATATTAACATAATTTACAATTATAACATTACATATAATCGAATACAATAAAAGAAAACTTATTTGTGTCGTATTCTACCCATAGTCCCTCAAGACTATAAGTAGAATACTGAGCCCAGATCACCGTCTTCTACGGGTAAGGTGCCCAGAAGGCTGGCTACATTTCCTCGCTGGATCGCCATACTGATCCATTGCCCGAGGTAAGCACCAGCCCTCTGATCACCTGAAGAGTCAATGAGTCGTTTTGATAAATTTTGATAGAGGCTAATGGCCTCAGGACCCCACGGTCCAAGCGTCTCGACAGCAGACGGCACAAATATATAACTCTCACTGAGGGTTGACTATTTGCGCCGCTTGAGTGATTCAGCTGTTTCTGCCGCCGAACCGGCTGATCTAGACGTGCTTGGTAAATGGGATGCGGCCAATGTCTCTACGCAAGTCGCATCCCACACCAAAGGCTTGCCACGCCGCCAAGGAATTAGTCATTCCGTCAGGACGCCTACCATCGTCACGTGCAATGGATGGTGCTCCTTTATTGAAGCCGAACGGATCGGCTCCAATAAAGCCGGCACGTTAGCGGTGGCAAGCGCCCTCCGTAAGACATCGTTCAAGGTGGCGTGGCGTGACCATCTGCCGGCACTGCGGCGGCAAGAAAGACCGTGGTATCACGGATTGATTACCTCTGTTCCACAGACGCATGTGTGTGGTGCACATATGCGAGAACCCAAGCGCAGATTTATAGCCAAATTAATTAAATCATTAATGTCTTAATTATTTTCATTTTATATAATCTCCATAATTACAATATAGTAATCAGTAATATCACAAGTAGATAATATTACCCAGATACAGTCAAACTCTAACAATAAGACAGCAAGCAACCTTGAACACGAGTGTGGTTAATTAACATTCGTATCTCTTATTTGTATAAGTATTGTTTAAATTTGTGACAAGACCAATTAGCGCCGTGACAAGTGTTGCTCCAGTTTGAAACTGTTTCCCCATAATATATTATAGAATTAATACGTGTATGTATAAAGAAATTTTATTTCGATAAATTTGGTTACTATGAAGTGTTATATTACCGAAAGTCTTCCGAGGTCATGCCCGAAATGGTGGTTTGATTAGAATTCTGATTCCACATCAGAGCTTCTGTTGTTAGGTGACCTTCAGCTGCTTCCCTCATTTGCTCTACAGTGCAGTCGATACCCTCTCTCTCCAAATTTGTTTCAAACCAATTATCTTCGTACCAACCTGAAAATAAAAATAATGGGTATTAAATATGCTTATACAAGCAAATGGTTCTATAGTGGCGACGAACGTCCATCGTTTTTGGACTTGGCCTACAGACCTAAAAAGGCCTGAAAAGCCTGTATCCGAAGTATTCACATCTCAAAAGCTACTGAACATATATTGTTGAAATCAAAAACTATACTCACAAACACAGATCATAGAAACACAGTATGATCTGCGCTCACAAACGAAGCATGACTACAACTATATTATATTCAATATTCTAAAATTTTTGCGTAAAAAGTTTCTTCGCATTTTATATAAAAATTCAAAAGGTTTTTTTATAAAGTTTATTTACATTTGACTAAAGTATGTAGGTGCGATTTTGTTGGATAACTTTTTGCCATCTTGTAGGTAGGGACGTGATGCCATTGCTATAAAAAATTTGGGGCTTCTGATCAAAAAACTGCGACAAGTGGTTTTGGCAGTCCTCTCGTGATGTTAACCTGACACTGCCTAAGGAATTCTGCAGAGACCGAAACAGGTGAAAATCTGAAGGTGCAAGGTCAGGACTATATGGCGGATGCATTAACACCTCCCAGCCAAACTCTCGTATTTTTTGCTGAGTGGCTAAACATGTGTGAGGTCTAGCGTTATCATGGTGAAAAACCACACCCCTTCTGTTGATTAATTCCGGCCGCTTTCTCTCAACTTTTTGTTTTAATCTCATCAGTTGTTCGCAGTACAGTTCAGAATCGATGGTCCTGCCTGGCGGTAACAGCTCATAATGAATAATGCCCTTCCAATCCCACCATACACACAGCATCACCTTGTTGCGAGTTAACCCGGATTTCGCCACAGTCTGTGAAGTCTGGCCGGCCTTTGACTACGATCTTTTTCGCACGTTCTTGTCGTACGTGATCCACTTTTCATCACCAGTTATCAGCTTCTTCAAAAATGGTTCGGTTTCATTACGTCGTAATAAAGATCACAAATGAATACACGGTTCATTAGGTTTCTTTCAGTGAGCTCACGAGGCACCCAAATATAGAGCTTTTTTGTGTACCCAGCTTTTTTCAAATGCGCCAAAACTGTTTTGTGGTCAGTTCCTAGTTCTCCAGCTATATCGTAACTATTAAAATGCCGATCTTGCTCCACTTTTTCAAAAATGGCATCAATTTTGTCGGTAACAGGGCGACCAGAGCGACGTGCATCTTTGATATCAAAATTTCCGGATTGAAAACGCTTAAACCAAATTTGTGCTACTCTCACAGATACTGCATTAGGTCCATAAACATCACAAAAAAATCTCGGCTTGTGTTGCATCTTTACCTTTTTTGTAGTAATATTTTAAAATGTATCGAATTTCTTCATTAGATTCACTCATTTTAACAATAAGAAAAACAAATGAAAATCACACATTTTCCTAATTTGAATTGTCTTCTTTAAAATTAAAACTTTTAATGATACCAAAACCAGCCAGATACAAAAGGTATAGCCAAAGAGATCTTATTACAAGTTCATACATACTATATGCGAAAATACTTTTTCCCCAACCCATGTGTAGCTAAGAATTCTCTTTAGTAGGCGATACAAAAAACATCTTTCTTTCTAAATGTCACTACGATCAAATGGATACGACGATGCCCTAAGGGTTTCATCTTTACTATTTGCGTACAAAACTCTAAAAATATACAAAGGCATTGAAATGAATTATGGTAATACAGATTCTATTTATTCATTCTATGTATAAAAGTGAAATTATTTTTTTCTCTCTCTTTGTGTGGGGGCTGAGCCTAACCCTCGGCCATTATTTATCTCTTTTCTCTGTTTATTTCTTTTGTTCAGTTTGCGTAGAACCTGAGTCGAACAAATGTGTTTGTTGTGCCTCCGCTTTACCCGCAACTGCGTACTTTTATGAAACATGAACGAAATGTTTTCCGTGTGGCAATATAGCTTTTCATTATTATTTACATCTATCATTTAGAAGGCAGTGTAGATGGCATAGTGAGTTTTACATAAACTTGGAAAGTGTTGTATCGTTTTGTTTACACTTGACTGTCAGTATTTGTTTTGCTTAGAACTGTATGTTCGCGTGGAAACTCTTTACGCCCGTGAGCTAGGGCGGCAAAGGCTTAGAACATTTAATCACAGACGCCGTCAAATAAAAATGACTCATATGTAAAGACAAAAACTAACAATAAATATCCAAATTATGTCTTTTTTAGTTTACATTAACTCGACTTCCACGGCAGAAGTAAAATTTGATTTTTCGAGTTGCCACATGAAGCCGTTGCTTGGCTTGAGTCAAAGATCTGAGGTTGACGCTGGTGTCCAGCTTTCTCTAGATCTTAATTGCTTGAAACTGTCTTTAGAACTTGAATGTTGATTAATAAGTACTTGATTTGATCTAGATCTACAAACCGTGCGTTATGTGATGAACGTAGGGTTCCCGTGTATGATTTTCCACAGAGTAAATTTCGTAAACGAACTTTTGTTTATTTATTCGGGCTTAGGTCTGATATCGGTCGGGTTTAATAGCTGACCGTGTTATATATTATTACTTTTAATATAAATGTAGCTAGCTTAGATCCATAATATACAATGTATACCGATTAATTTATTTGTGGCGTCGACGTTCAAGTAAAGCAGTAGGACAGTTGCCAGTCAAATCAGATCTGTTAGTTTTTAGGATTTTACAAAACGTCCCAACTTCCTAGATTTTGTCGTGACGTCATAAATTTAACGACTTAAATAAGGTATTAATTATATATCTGAACTGACGGCAATTTTGCACTCATAATTATATTGTTTTTAATTTTCATTATTAGGTTTTATGGTAAGCTGTTTGGTTTTTTATTGCTGAAGCACAGCAGACAATGGAAATTGGTTACCGTCGCCTATGGACATTAGTTATACTAGAATCGCTGCCAATGTGCTGCCGGTCTTGAAGGAGAAACTGGAACCTGGCGACTGATGCCGAAACACAACTCATAGTTGTTTTAGCGGCTTACTCTTGACCAGGGGTAGTAGCCACCCAGTCGGGCAAATGCCCTACCACCTGGCTGTGAGTTGTTTTGTCGCCTCTTACGACAGGCTGCCCGGCTGCAGGTATTAGTATTCTTATTCCGTTCCTGCACGGCACAAACTGTATGTATATTTTAGTTTTAGTTACTGTATTAATTTATAGTTGGTTAGTTATCTTTTGGTTTTACATAATTTTTTTATAACACTCTACAATTTAATAAACATTATTGTTTAAACAGGAATTAAAATTTATCGTGGTATTTTGAGGACGATAGTATATATAGTAAAGGATGTCCGGTGGCAGAATTAGGATTTCAATTTCAAATTGTTTCAAAATCTTTCACCGGACGGATACGTACGGGGTCTCGTTACAACCGTCATTTGTGCGGATTTGCTAATCACAGTGTCCTAATAGACAGATATGAAACGTGTGTTTGCAATGGAAGCCTTTCTATATATACAATAATATATAATTATTGTGTTGTTACTCGTCGAAGATGCTGCTCGCGGTATATTGCATTATCCGATATTTACGTGATGCATCATAAAATTGCCATTATTGGTCACTTAAGGACAGATCCTGCGTTTGAACTATCACCAGCTACTGTACCGTGGACAGCCCAAAAAAATTTGGTATGCGTTAACAATCGGTGACGTAAATGGACTTTAAGTTTTTTGATAGCTCCAGAGAGCAAACACCTTACTGTTAGGGATTGCAATCCGGAAAATCAGATCCGGTAATCCGGCGGATCCGGAATTAATATGCACTTACCGGATCCGGTACAAACATAACGGATCCGGTGACAATCCGCAGCGCGCGATTAGTTTGGCAAAATAATAGCGCGTTGCACGAATTGGTAATTTAAACGCGTGGTGCTTGTGCGTGCGAGTCATTTGACGCTGATAATGCATTCACTGTGCCAAAGAAAAAAAAATCTTGGAAAGAATTAACAAAGATAATAGCTCTAACGATAATGTGGAAACTCGTGGAAGAAATAATAGAGAAGAACTTATTTTCACAATCACTGAAAAAAGACTTGGTTTTACAGGCAGAATTACAATTACAGATCCTGCAAGAAGTAGCTTTTTATACAATACAAACTGTAAAAAGAAGGATTTTGATAAAACACTAAAGAAGGAAATGACGGCATTTGAAAGTGAAGGAGCTCGAGGAGAATACTTGTCTGCTATTCATGATTATTTGCTGACAATGAAACCGTCAAGTGCAGTAGCCGCAGGCTATATTTGTAGCTCTATTAGAAGTCGATTGGCAGATGAGATAATCAACACAATTTGTTTCCTAAGATCGTTTTTTAAACCAAAACTTGATTGTTTATTTAAAAACTACAGAGTATAAATATCATAAATAATAATTATTGTGATTGTTGTGATATTCCTTTGACAGATTCGGTAGTTTGTCATATATAAAAATAAAACTGAGTAGCATTCTAAAATAGGTAGCTAATTATTGATATTATTGTGATCTCAGTTAAGATTAATTATTATGTTATGTTTAATTTTATAATTTTGATTTATAATATTGATTTCTACTTTATCTTTAAAATCTAAGAACACTGAACCACAAGTTACATTACATAATAAAAAGAAGACACTGTTTTTCTTTTGAGATTTTATTTAATTTGACTTATATAATACTTTGTGATTTTATTTGACACTAAGAATTTGTTTTTTCTTTTTAAAATTAGTCATAATAAAGTTGATTTCGTATATGTATCTTTTTATTTTTACACTTTATTAACGCCCATGTTGGAACGAAAAAGGAAAGTTAAGTTATCCAGATCAAATCAATCCCGCCGGATCCGGCTGGACCCGGCCGGATTGACGCAAATCCGGTCGGATCCGGCCGGATTGCAAACTTACTTACTGTGGATGGCTTTTCTTTTTGAGACATGTTCAATGATTATTTTCTTCTAAAACTTAGAGATCGTCCTTCCTTTAGGTCACACACATATTTTCAGCAAGATGATGGCACGCCTCATACTGCTGAAGACACTTTGGTTCTCCTACGTAATTTTTTTCCAAACAGATTGATAAGCCACTTTCGAGACATCTCCTGGCCACCAGATAGCCAGATCTATTAGAGTTTGTTTACATGGGTATCTCTAGAGCCAAGTACATTTATTAAATCAAGAAATTATTTCCAAATCTAGGTTAATATTTTTTGCGAAATTAATGACATTATCACTTCTTAAGCGCGTTGCACGGAATACGGTCTACAGATTCCAGGGGAGGTAAATGGTCTGAGGGACAAAATTTAGAGGGATTCCTTTTTGAAAAATAAAATCGACATTTATGTATTTTTAGGGAACTAGCTTTAAAAATTACTAGACGCACTGACACGCATTATTTTAGCGTTCGCTCTTTTATATCCATATAATTTTAGAATTTATTGTATGATATGTCATCTACCCAATCAATAACAATGATATCCCATAATATTTACAAAGAAATGTACATGTTACAGCATACCAACAGTAGTCAAAATATGAGACATTTTCATAACTTTTAAAAATGTCTTTGCCGCATACTGTAGTATGCGGGAATTTTACGCAACGGCTGTGTGAAATTTATTTAGAACACAATGAAGGGTGCACGGCGAACCCTCTTAACATTTCGACTAAGCAGACATGTTTCATTTTTCCCAACGCATTCTATATGTTAATGTATGTGTTCAATTATATACTTCTGAGCTTAAGGACTGGTTATTCCGGCGGTATGTGTATTCATAGCACTGAGCGCGCGTAAAACGTTTCACGTAAACGCATAATGCTATTAATTAAAAAAATATTGGTTCATATCTTTACATAGTACAAAACAAAGTTGCTTCCCGCGTCTGTCTGTCTGCTTGTATATCCGCTAACACCTCCTAAACCACACATCGGATTTTTAAGGGGTTTTCACCATCAGTTACATAATTTTGCCACGGAAGGTTTATATAAATTAAAGAATTAAAGAATTTATTCCAAACCATTAACATAGTGTACAGGAACAATTTGGAATCGCAAACAACTGCTGTAGTATAATATTATGTTGCAGTTGTTAGTGCCCGCTTCCAGACAACTCGTTTGTTTTACATTATAAAAAGAAAATTATATTAAAGATTATACATTTGGAAATTTTCGTGTTAATATTTTAAATGTGTAGATGTGTGAATGGCTGTGTATATGTATGTGGTGTGTATGTGTGTGATGTGTGTACAAGTGAACGAGTGTGTGTGTCTTAGTAGACTAGTGTAGTCAGTTTAGTAACTTCTCGGTGTCGTCATAAGGGAGTTCTATTAGTCAGTTGAATAACTTTAATTTACATTCATGATGAGTAAGAGAGAACACTAGCTTTTGCCGGAGGCTGCGCTCGCAATATATAAATAATCTAATTAAATTGTTGTGTGAGTAAAATAGAGGGTACTACCCGGGGTTTGAGCCAGGATGTATCCTCAGGGAAAACTCTAGTTAATTTATAAAACGATGATATTTAAGTCATACAATTTTAAAATAATTTCGTGTAATAAGAATATAAACTATAAACTTCTTTAGAATCGTTGTGATTTAAAACTCGATGAAACGAAAAAGTGACACTAAAAGAGATAAACATATACATGTATAGGATAAGCCTGCGAGAGAATGAGATACGAGTCTTAAATTGTGCAGCACAGATTAGAGACAGATAAGTCCAATTTAAAGTGATACTTATTTTGCGAAGTTTATTTTGAATTATAATATGTTGACGGTTGTAGGCTAAAGGAGTTTATTTATATTAATAAAAGTTAAAAAAGAATTAATTATCTGTGAGTATATTCTCTGAAGTTACACTTCTACTGTGTGTGACTTGCACAAACACATTTTTTTGCCTACTAGTACATTAATAACAATACATATCGACATTATTGAAGAATGCCTAGCGAATTATGTCTTTCCTTCTAGAATTCCAGTATTAACCACGAGGATGTTGAATATTTTTCGGAACATGAGGAGCGATTACCACTTCAAACGAATTGGTAAGTCTTCAATCGGGTTTCCTCTCGTTAAAAAAGGGAATAGCTTTCCCGAAATCTTGAGTCAAACGACAACACTTAGGATAGCTAGGCCTTTACATTATGCGGATGCCTTGCATAGTAAATACAAGTGTATAACTTTCAGAAATCCAATAGATATTTGTAATAAAAGTTGGCTAATAATATTTTCATTTGGACACAACACCGCAGTTTTATTGCGGCAAATGTCTACAACATAAAAAAATTGCAAACAGAAACCATATCTCCTTCAAGCTGGTGAACGTGTCGATTATTTTTATATGAAGTGATCTCTTTAGTGGGAAATTTTATGACGCACTAAATTTTTATTACGGAAGAGAAAAGATTCAGGGAAAGTATATTAAGACCAAACGGACGTTGATAACCTGCTGAAGTTAAGGTAACGTGTCTCTGGCGTTCTGCCAATAACCGCGCAACACAAGTGTGTGCTTGTTATCAACCGTGCTGGATTGGGCCTCGAGCCCTGCACCTTGAACTCGTTCGTAGCCAAGTGTTGAGGAGATAAAATACTTTTGGTACTTGAAACTACACCTAAATACGGTGCAACTTTACTTTCAATTCAGCTATAAATATTATCTATATATTAATACGTGAAGCAAAAACTCAGTACCCCTTTTTACAAAAATTATGCTGACGGAGGAGTATGAAATTTCGCACACTTATAGTTTATATAGAGAAGGAGTGCAGAATGCTAATATTTTTGTTTATATTATGCATAAAAAATACATTAAATCAATAAAATAAACATTACACACAGTACCATGTATTTGACACACACACGCATATATACTCTTTTGTTTATTGTTAAAGTTAAATTAACAGTGTAGCCTTGGCGAAATCTGTGACTATAGATTATAGAAGTATAGCCTTTGACAACAGAACCTTTATGGATGGTATTCTTTAGTTTTGTATACTATCTACTGTTAACTCCTTCACGGTACAGGATTTCCGTTTATGGAACTCACTGCTACTCATTATCAGACAAAATAAATCAGTATTGTCATTCAAACTTATGGTTAGGTAATTATTTTTGTCCTCTCAGGTATATTAGTGCTGCTTATTCTGTATGTATTATTGTATTTTTTATGTTTGTATAGTATGTAAATCTATTATTATTAGATATTTTTTATTTATTTATGTTTTGAATGTTTCATATTATTTATTGTTTACACCACCACTCCCATATTTGAACTAGGGAGTTGCCTGGAAGAGATCGCTTTAAGCGCTAAGGCCGCCATTACATTTCACCGTTTTATACATTTATTGTACCTAGTTTTTAAGAACGTAGTTTTAATTTTTGTTGAACAATAAAGTGTTTTTATTAATTTATTCATTCATTGAAGTGATTAGTTTGATCATTGTCGCATTAAATAGCTCGATCTACATATTTTGGCACAACTATACAATTTTGAACCTAACTAATTTGCTAGTGTGGGCAAATATGCGAAGTCAGAGAGAGCAATGATAGGCGACATAAGCGACGATAGTAACTGTTGGTAGGTTAGACAATTGGTGGGAACTCATTAAACGTGGGTGTCATAGGGGTCCAGCTTTCGCCTAGTTCACGTTTGTTTGAATATTATTGTAAAATTTGAATATTCGTGAAAAGTGGCAACTTGTGTGATGTCAAAACATAGAAAACCATATTTAATAAAGAAGTAAAAATTTTTGTATGTATTTTAACAATCTAAGATCATCTGATTTTATGCACAACTTCCATCGCCAGATTAGTTTAGAAAATTCTATAAGTTAGGTTACTTGGAAGAGATCGCTTTAAATGATAAGGCCGCCTATTGTTCTATGTAAAATTATAACTAACGTATTGTGCTGTCATTTTGGTGAGTAATAAAGTTTATCTATCTAAGTTAATCAGGTAAAAATTGAAGAAATATAAAGAGATCTGAAAAATGTAATATTGAAAATTCCTTTGTCATTGGACATCAGTATTCGTGACCAGGACATTTAATTCCACGTGTTTAGGCAATCAGAACAATGGCATTACCAAAACCCAGGCCGTACCGTAACTATAAATGTAGGCTTTGGGTAAGCAATTTTCGTTAATTACCCGGTTTGGTTTGAAGCAAAGGAGGAATATAAATGTCCTAAAATTTGCGGAATGAATGAAAATTGATTCAAAAGACAATCACCATTCGTAACAATCGTCGCCAGCGCAAATGTCCTATTTAACAGAGATTCATGAATATGCAAATTTTAGTTTGATTGCTTTGCTGTTGGTATTATTTATTTATACTAAAATTATCTCCGTGTAACATTTCATATAGTTACATAATCCCTATTAAAATTATAAATGCGAAAGTAACTCTGTCTGTCTGTCTATCTGCCCGTCTCTCCGTCTGTCTGTTCCGCTTTCACGGAAAAATTACTGTACCGATTTGGTTGAAACTCAGTGTATACCTAGTCTTGCCATAAATATTTTAACAAAGATTTTTTTCTATTCCAAATAACATTTATAATTTTTACAGTGTGTTAGTTTAATACATAAATATAAAACAATTTAAAATATAAAAAGCTTATTCGAAGTGGTCTCCATTAGTTGCAATACAATCTTTTAAACGTTGAGGCCAATTATCAATAGAAGCACGCACTCTTTCCATTCGAAAATTCTTCACTGCCAATCGTATGGATTGTTTTAGGGACTACAAATTATCACGGCGTTTAGAGCAAGCCTTACTTTCTAAAATTGACCATAAATCATAATCCAGCGGATTAAGATCGGGACTAGACGACGGCCAGTCTTCAGCTCTGATGAAGTCCGAAACGTTCATTTCCAACCAAGACTGCGTGGACCGAGCTTTATGACCCGGCGCCGAGTCTCACTAGAAGGACCCATTCTTGGTTATTGAACATGGTGTTGTTAAGGGGCTTAACTACCTTCTCAAGAATGGTATCTTGATACACTTGTGCCGATGTTTTCATACCTTTTTCACAAAAATATCGCTCAGTCACTCCTTCATAGCTAACACTCCACCAAACCATCACTGAAGACGGATAATGCCCACGTTGCACTCTGTCGACTAATTGAGAAATTTTCTTAGAGCTTGGAGCATAAATACGGTCATTTTGTTTGTTAAAATGTTGCTCAATTGTAAAAAAATTCTCATCCGTAAACAAATTTTTTCTGTGACCGCCCTTTGCGTATCGCTTCAGTAGGTGTTTCGATTTTATCACCCTATTCTTTTTTAAATTATGAGTTAAGAAATGACAAGTGCGTCTCTTATAGGCTGCAAGTCCTAAGTCATCTTTTAAAATACGCGACATGGTTCTAGGTGATATCTTCATCTCCCGAGATAAAATCTTTTGCTTTCGGACAGGATTTCTTCGAATTCTTTCCCTGACTGCTTTGACCACCTTTTTCATACGAACACTACGTGGACGGCCAGATCTTCTTCTGTCACAAACAGAGGAGGTCTCATTGTACCTATTAATAGCCCGGTACACAAACATTTGACTAATACCAAGCGTATGGAGAGTTTTAAAAATTGCATTTGGCTCTATACCTACTTTATGTAATGCAATCACAGCGATTCGGTTCTCTTTATCGCACCACTCCATTTTAATATCGCAAAATATTGTACAATGTATTGGCGCCAAAATGAGAAAACACAATGAACAATCATATAAAAAGGACAGATTCCAAATTCAAATGTAATATTTTGTTTCTTTTTAATTGTAACAGTATTTATGGTCAGACTAAGTATATATTTTCGATGCCGAGGATGAACATAGGATACTTTTATCCTGAAAAATGGGATAGTTTCCGGGATAAAAATATATTTGTCTCTCTGTTTGTTATGCTTTTACGGAAAAACTATTCGACCGATTTGGCTGAGATTTAGTATATATGTAATTTTAATACCGAGGGTGGACAAAGGATATTTGTTATCTCGGACAATGGGATAGATTTATGTAAAGGTTATCCCAGAAAGTGGGATAGGTTTAGTTTTTTTGTGATTTGCCATTTTCGTCATTTTGGTAATTTTGTACTTTTTGTCCCTTTTGCTCTTTTTGTCCTTTTTGCTCTTTTTGTCCTTTTTTCATTTTTGTACTTTTTGTCCTTTTTACTCTTTTGGTCCTTTTGGTCTTTTTTGCTCTTTTTGTCCTTTTTGTTCTTTTGTCCTTTTTGTTCGTTTTGTTCTTTTTGCTCTTTGGTCTTTTTGCTCTTTTTGTCCTTTTTGTAATTTTTGTAGTTTTCATAGACGGGGGATAGATAAATAAAACTAAGACGGTTTGAAAAAGAGGATGAAAGTTTGGATAAAATCAATCATTTCTCAAGTTTATAGATATAAAATTCATTGTCTATAAAAATGCGATAGTAATTCGTTATGTCTTTCTGTTAAGTTTTCTCGGAAAACTACTGGAAATACTGGATCGATTTTATTGTAATTTTGTTTAAATGTAGTTTTAATGCCAGAAATGGACATATATAATCATGTCAGGAAATTGGATAGTTTGCGATATAAAATTAAGTGAATTTTCCGGGTGCAAATAGCACTAACAAAAAAATTTTGTACAATGTAACCTGTATTAACGCCTGCTTTTCAAACAAGAAGAACGGACTAGACGTAGAACTGCGGCGCAGCCGCGGTTTAAACTCTAGTTTTAAAATAAATTGAAAAAAAGAAATAAAAGGTTTTGTAAAGGCGACAAACGTCTCCTGTTTTTCATTTGGATATGTCATCGAAAAGACAACTGAAAATACCCTCTATCTTAAAAATTACTCAACGGGTTTTGTTCAGACTAATTCTAGTTGAAAGTATTTTTAAACATTGATTGTTTCATAATTTTCCATCTCGTTATTTAAAAATTCAAGGCCGTGAAAAACTAAGATCTCGCGACCTATAAAAGTCATCAAATAAACATTGATATATTTCTTGTAGACCTGTCTAACGATACCCCACAGAACTATATTTTATACACTAAAACATATTTTCAACCTTTACTTACGTGTATGGCAGCCGCTATTGAGATCTTTTTTCTCGATTTAACTACATCACTTTGTAGCGACATACATACTACACACTCCTGGAAAATTTACCTAAACATACCCAGTAGTTCCTGAGAAAAATCGTTCTGACGTCAAAGACAGGCGGATGGTTGGTACAGATATGACGATTTGATAAAAGTTGTGAATTTTTCAAAATTGAACGAAACCATAAAAATCCCTATTATAAATAGTATAGTCGTTTAAATGGCTGTGTAAATTCCCCGAGTACGGCAGTCAAAGCAGTATCACCCGAGTAACAATCCATAAAATATGATCACAAATATTTAAAAACACATTTACAATATGAAAGCACTCAGAAACCATTTTTTATGCAGATGTTAGCGTATTTACTTAAGTAAGAATTTCTCAGTGACACTTTAAAATACATTTCTTGTGAGAATATTTCATAATTCTTATGCGGCTTTTGCATGCATGTCAAGATTAGCATAATATGACAACAACTGGTAGAGAAGGTGCAGATAGGCCGCGAAGTTCTTACATTAATACAATTGAAGATATTTTAAAAGATCAGGTAAAAAGTACCTTAAATAAACGTGTATCTATGAAGAGAGAGAAAAGTGTTTGTCAGGATCGTAGCAGCTGGAGATACATCATATTTGCATACCCCAATCTATAATAACATTATAAAGAGGAAAGATTTGTATATTTGTAAAGAATAAACTTAAAAACTACTGAACCGATTTCAAAAATTCTTTCACCATTATAATACTACATTATCCCAGATTAATATAGAATATATTTAATATAGGGTCACGAGTTGCAGGACTCGAATTAAAATGCCGTTGGAATTATTATAGAGTTTATTAGAACTATACAAACACATATATCACAGGTACAAATATAACCGAACACAACAAGTCCAAACGTAATGCAGAAGGTCGTAATTTAATAAAACGCGCAAAGTCCGTCACTATTAGATTCCCGATTGTAGTACACACGTCTTGCCTTGATCGTGATTCTCGCTCGACTGCCTCCTCCCTCCACCAGGACGTCGTTTTATCCTGCATAAGTGCAATGTGCCCCCTGGCCGCGTGGACCGAATTTCCTAGAATCAGCTTGTACTTTAAAATCTGAAACACCTGGCTAATTATTAGAATACAACAATAGGCTGTTCTATATAAACGTATGCTAATAAATAAGTAAACAAAAGAAGATGATCATAAAAGAATTACAATAGTTTCAATGTTATTAGTTCAAATGTCGACGGGTAATAAATGTACTTCTTCAAATTTGTACGTGGAATTTGTTTTTGTCGGCGCTTAGGTTGTAACAATAGAAAAAAATAGGAATCCCTACTAAAACTGTAATAATATAATCCAAGGTGTAAAAAAAATTGTGTTTTAGTTTTAATTAGACCCGGTAGGTGGCGCTGGAATCGAGTTCTATATTTTTATTTTTTCAGGGCAGGACGTCTGCCGGAACCACTAGTAGGAAATAAAGGGGACAAAATGTAAGTATGTTCTTAGGATTCTGCAGTCATTTTGGCAAAAATGATATCTTCATAAAATTGCCTAGTATTTGCATGTCATAACCATTTTTTTCAAAAACTACTGAGTCTATATGAAAGTTATTCGCTATATAGGAAGGTGTAATTGATATGCCGCTATAGAAGGCGTAGTGAAACTGAGAAAAAACTAAACAATAGGAATGGATTTCATACATGTAACTAATTTAGGCATGACAGATTTTTCAGTGTATGACGTATCGTTGGTCATGTTTTAAAAACCCATAATTATGTTAATTGATAATTTTTTATTTAAGTCAATTGGCGAGAATATACGTACTTGCTTTCAAAAATTGTGTCTCTCTAACGTTTGAAGTAAAATACTTGTAGTAGTTGGTAGTGTAGTTGAAAACATTTTAGTCTCTATCAGCTTAAAAATCTTTTCAACGAAAATTGATTTGAACAAGATCCGTGTGTATATATTTTTAAATTATTGTTACGACCTAGACGCCGACAAAAACACATTTTATTACCTTTCGGGATTTGGACTTCCTTTGTTTACTTTGTGATTAGAAAACGGCCCATTCAGTATTGAAATCTTTTATGACAGTCATTACAGACAGACAGATAGCCAGGTGTGTCGGATTTAAAGTACAAACTGATTCTAGGAAATTCAGTCCACGCGGCCGGGCAGACATATTGCATCTGTGCAGTATAAAGCAATGCCCCGATTAAGGGACGGGGCATTCGAGCTATAACCACGAGCGAAGCAAGACTTGTGTACATTCGGTAATCTATTTAGTGACGGATTTTGCGCGTGTTACTGAATTACGACCTTCTGCATTACGTTTGGACTTGTTGTGTTCGGTTATATTTGTACCTGTGTTATACGTGTTTGTATAGTTCTAATAAACTCTATAATAATTCCAACGGCATTTTAATTCGAGTCCTGCAACTCGTAACAATATGGAAAATTTTCTGTTGAATGCCTTTTCTCTCCGTAGTCAAATGACAAAAATATAGAAGTTCGACGCTTCTATGAACCCTTCAATATTTGGAATAATCTTCAAGTTATATTGCTGGGCACATATAGCCCTCATATAAACTACTGCCTGATTGTAGGTCATTGATTGACGGTAAAACCGAAATTTTCGTAGGATAGGCACGTATTGCAGAAGTAACGGTCTGGAGAAGTATTGCGTACAAAAGTTAAGTAAATGATGCATATCTCTTAAGGCGATTTCCAAGGTTATTTCAAATATTTGTTCTTTTAAGAGAAAATCTTTATGTAAGTTAAGTATTCTTTTGTTTTATTTCACTCTTGAGTGTCGTTATCGTCTTAACTGTCGTTATCGTCTTAACTGTCTACAGTTCTACATTTCATCTGAAGATTTTTTAGCTCCATTACTGTCGCTCGCTGTGGTAGCTCCCCGGAAAATCCATCCGGAAACTTCATTAATAAATATCCGAGTCAGACTCCAAAAAGTAATTTATAAAAGTTGAAGTACATAACAAAGTCACGAGTCAGAATCACAATGTGTTCGTGACGTTAATGTCGTATGTGTCTGCTTTATTTCCTTTTACTTTAAACTCATTTTTCTTTTATGACGCTTTATTATGGTTCCGTAACAATGGCAATAACGAAATCCTTACAATATTATCATATTTGTCCGTCCGAGATTGTCTGTTTGTATGTCACATACGTTTGATTGGGATAATTATGGTAAATTTATTGATGATACAATTTATTGAAGAATGATTATTGTCTATGCTATAATAATAATAATATTATAAAGAGGTAAAGTTTGTGAGTTTGGATGTTCGTGGTAATTTCCGGTACTAATCATCCAATTTTGAAAATTCTTTTACCAGTAGAAAGCTACATTATTCTTGAGTAACATAGGCTATTATTGATAAAATATTGATTGTGATTAATGATTAATAAATCAAAAAAGTAAAGATGTTTTACGCCCAGCGAAGTGGGCACGGGAACGCCTATAAAATATGTTACAGCAATAACGTTCCACGCAAGGATTGCCGCACATCCTTGTACGAGGCACTGCGAATGCTTTTTGGGTTTATGAATTAATTAAAGGTTACAAAGCTTAATTAAACCTTGATATGCAATACGTGCGTTCGTGTGTGCTTGTGTGTTTTTTAAAAACGCCCAGCAAAGTAGGCACGGGTTGCTAGTTACAGATAAAACTAAGAACTAAACCTCTAAAAAAAGCTATCAAAACGCCTCATCGAATCTCCAGGTGATCAAAGGGCTGGTGCCTACCACGGAAAACAAAACAATATAGCAAGCTAGCAAGGTAACGTAGCCAGCCTTCTGGATAACTTACTCTAGAAGATGGTTACCTAAGATTGGTATTGTACTTATATAATTATCTAATTTTAAAGAATTATGAGCAGAATCCAATATATTTAAAATTATTTTGGAAGAAGTGGCTTTTCATAAGTATTCTGCATAAGCAGTAGTTTAACGTTTATTTAAACCTAGTTTACTTTATTGTATGAGTTTTTTAGAAGTATGTATTTTATAAAGCATTATACAGTTATGCCGTAAAATTGTAAAATTTGGAGGTGGTGCACCTAAGCGTACGTTTTTGAATAAAGATTTTTAACTGGTAAATAAACAAGTTATCTTTAATTACTAGGGAGATATGCGCTTTAACAATCGTGAAAAATCTGCGCCAATCACATCTATGTTTAACCGTTCGATAGAATTGTAAAAAAGGCAAAACTTTAAAATAGTTTTAACGATAATTCGGTTGAACAAAGTATTATAATAGTTTTATTTTTTGCTCAGATATGGTCTCTTGTCAAACCGATTTTAGGGTTAGGTAAATAGCGGCAATAATGGTAGGTAATCGTCGACACTGCGAAACCCTTTACAATGCGTGTCGGGCCACGCACTGGGCCAGTTTTGGAAGAAATATTGTTTCGTTACAATATTTTTGGGGGAGCTAAGTATTTATTTTTGGGCTGGTTCATAAACAACGCGTAAATGAGCCCGATTCCGAGATATGGCGACAGGCTTCGCGCCGCGCGGCCTCCGCTCTCACATTATTTCTACCATAATCCTGTCATTTCCACGATTTATTAAGCTCGTATTGCTTGTCGTCGTCGCTCATTTTAATGATGTTTTGTTTAAAAATTTCTTCATATACGAGCTGGCTCCGAAAGCCATAAACGCAATCATATGTCATAGTCACGGAGGCAAATAAAAACGGGACGTTTTATAATGCTACCCGTACTTGTATGTTGGGTAGCAGAATTTTTAATTTATTACAACTTGCCAGTTACGGCCTAGTTTTGGAGAGATAAATGACATGTTTTCCGCTAAGCCTTTTCGAATGGAAAGTGACGACAGAGAGATGAAGTATTATGAATCATGAATCGAAGTGTAATTTTTCGATTGCAAAGGAAAAATCTTCTGGTTACAAATTAGTATACTTGGCAGGCTGCAAGACAATTATTGTAATTTTTTTATTGCTGGAGTACAGCAGACAGGCTGACCGGCCCAACTGTGATGGAAAGTAGTTACCGTCGCCTATAAGCATTTGCAACACTAAAGGTACTACCAATGTGCTGCCGGATTCTTAGATGGGGCTGGAACCTGGCCATTAATGCCGGAACACAACTCAAGGTTATTATGGCGGCATGCTCTAGATCAGGGGTGGTAGCCATCCAGACGGACAAATGCCGTATCACCTAGCTGTGGGTTGTTTTGTCGCCTCTTACGACAGGCCGCCCGGCTGCAAGATATTGTATTCTTTCTCCGTTCCTGCACGGATAAAAATAATAATTGTCAATTTGTAAATATACTTATTTGTACGCTAAGCATCTAATACGCGATGCTGGGTTTTTATCTTAAAATTATATTAAATTAAGGTTTTCCCCATGGCTTCACCCGTGGAACCCTACTTTCCCAAATTCTACTGAAGTAATCCCAAATTCTGGGTCAAATTAATTCAATTCTGTTTTAAAATAAAGAATTTACACAGGCCACAGTGTATTAATTTTTTATCTAGGCCCCCGAAAAATTCCGATCCGTCTTGCGAAACGTATCCCATTTACCGAGATAAAGGGGATTCTATGTCTGTTCTCGATATGCTGCCTACATATGTACCTACCAAATTTCAATAAATTCAGTATCGTGGTTTTTCCTTGAACGACGGATCGAGTTACTTTCGCATTTATAATTCTAATTGTATAAACTTACCTATGAAAAACCAAACATACGATTTCCCATACAGGTGATGTTTATAAACCTCGCAAAGAACTCTTCGTGCTGCGACTACGTAGAAGAGGCCAACTATGACCCTGGCATCCTGACGGCGAAGGTTCCTTACTGCATCAGCTGGATCTGACAGAAAGGACTGCCTGGTGACTATTTCGATGCCAGCCTTCTTGCAATGTGCTTCTAAGTCCTCCACCGTCTGTTGAGATTTTTAAATTTATTTTAATTTTCATTAGACTGACGTACAAAGGTGTTAAAAGAACGGACGTTGTGTTATTTTGTGGCACAGACAAACCAAATTAGGTGGCCTGAAGCCAACTAAAGGAAGCCAATTTTAAAATATTAATTTCATCGCGCCACAGTGCGTTACGAGAACTTGGTATTAAATAATCGATTTACTACAGATAAAAGTGGAATAGTTTCCAGGATACATTACTATTAACTACATAGACGCAAACCACGTGTATACACCATAAATTTAAGCACACAGATCTGTAAAAAATGCTTCACATTCTTTAACTTTTATATTTGACTCTTTTGTCTACGTAGATTCCGTCTATACCTTTGTTCATGTGACTTTCATGGTAGATAGGAGAGCTACTTGTCTAGGATGCAAATGTTTTGGACACTTTAGCATCGTCATATCTTCTAGTGACGGAATTCATAGAAGGTTACAAAGAGTATGGTATTGATTTTTATGAAATCCGGGAATAATTTATTTAATATGAAGACGTATGTAGGGTATTATTATTTACCCCACAATATATACCGGTATACTCACAGGATACAGATCTAAATATATCTACTTAACACCAGACAAAGTTGTTTACAGAAGCTTGTTTTTTGTATATTACAATATAAATATCGTTTTTAATTTAATCTTATTTTTGTAAATGTTTGTACACCATACTTTGTGCTGTACTGTGCTACTGAAAAATGGTCGAAACGAAAGAAAAAATGCGCTTAAATCCTTTAAAGCGTAGTTTTAGTTATGTGCCATAGTTGCGAAAACCTGAGAAAACACTGCACGTTTTATATTTTTGTTCTTCATAAAAAGAAAGAGAAACGTGCATAAAAGCTTGCATATATACCAGTACCTACATAATATAGCCACTATACATAGGCACAAATTCCTCCGCTTTAGTGCCAGTCGCTTCACATATGAGTTCTAGCGAATATTTTTCACAAGTAAAGCACAACAGAAGCGCAAGAACGCTTCAAACCCACTTATGCAGAAAAAACCCTGGCTGCTTTAATTACATTGAAACCAGCGGAAAAGCCTGCCCTCTATTCATTGCGATTTACTATAAACCTTACAAACAACGCTTAGTTGCAGCTGAATATATTTTTTATACTAGCGTATACGCTATGGCCGTAACACTTTATTTATATAGATTATGTAGCTCTCTGTGGAGGCCATAAAGTTTTGCGTGGATTGTACTGGTATGAAACAATTGATGATTTCATGCGTGTTAACAACCATGTATATACTTTTTACGCATCCTAGTATTATCCTTGAAGAATATTAGAAACTAGAGGTCCCAGCAGACGTTGTCCTGCCCTGAAAAAATAAAAAATCTAGGACCCTATCGCAGCGCCACCTACCGGTTTCAATTGTGAATCTAAACCATCCGGGGACTCATTTAAATACACACAAAAAATGTCATCAAAATTAGTAAAGTCGTTCTCAAGTTATGCGCGTATATACATTTCTACGATTTATTTTTTTATTTATATAGAGATGGTAACTACTCACTAAAAATGTAACTCATTCTTCTTTTGTGTCGTGTCCTAGGTAGATTTTATTCGTGCAGGGACGGAGAGAGAATAAATTCTCCTGGGGCCGGGCGGCTTCTTGTAAGCGGGGACTAATACAACCCACAGCCAGGTGGTAGGTTGTTTGCCTATCTGGATGGCTATCACCCCTGGTATAGAGTATGACGTCATAAAAACACTGAGTTGTTTTTTGGCATTAATGGCCAGGTTTCAGTCTCCCTTTAGAAAGCAGCAGCACATAGGCGATTGTAACCGATTTCCATCAGGTAGGCCGTCTGCCTGTCTGTTGAACTCATGCAATAAAAAAAGATACCTACATAAAAACAGCAATAGACTATCAGCTAACATTTTATGATTTAAAACATAAATTTTATTTTTATTTAGGTTTATGGCTTGGCAGCTAGGCCTTTAAGCCAGATTTTAGATTGTATTGTAGTTTCTTCATTTTCTTAAGCCTATGTGTAGCACAGCTGAACTGTAGGTTATCAGCTGGTGCCATTCAACGGAGTTCTTGTGACAACTCAAAAGGCCACATTCGACTATACAGTTCACATTTCTCACAAAACACATAATTACTACTCAAAAACTATCAATATCCTACAACTATTGTTCATTTAAGAGTAATTTTGCAAAATTTTACATTTTTACAAAATAAAACTGCACAGCACAGCATCTCTTTCAGTTCCCGTCAAAAACTCTTAAAACATAAATCAATTTCATTTGTCCTAGATTGAATATTAATTATTATATATTTTATCAATTAATTACATAAATAATGCTAATAAAGTAAATTATTGTAAAACATACAGATTCATTAATTTTATTTTACGTAAGCAAGCATTAATGCACAACCAAAGATGTTGTATATAATATTATTATTTGTATGAAAATAGAATATTTCTATAGTAAATTTTAAAAAATACAACTAAAATTGAGGTTCTTGTTAAGCTTGTCCACATTTTTTTACTAAGTTGTTTTTAGGTCAATGTAATGTATAAAGGTAGCTTATCGCATAACTTGCTCCCAGCTTGTGAAATATTTATGTAAATTATGAATGTTGTACATCAATTTTAAAATGTTTACGTCAGCAGTCAGGAATGTTTTTATTATTCATTTTTCATACGAATATAGAATGAAAGTATAGTAACAAAATACGATAACGGACGCAGGAGGACTCAAAAAAAACCAAATTCTTAATACGAATTTATTAGTATAATATTAATAATTACAATTAACTAAAACTAACTAAAATATATGTTTCTACGTCCGATGTGAGGAACGAAGTGTTCAATGGCGGTCGCGGGTGCCAGGGCCGGGGGGCCTCGTGCTGCATCGTCAGCAATTACCTAGATTGCCTATTATTGCGTGCGATGAGCACGTGGACTTACTCAGCAATTCGCCGGTTACCCCCAGGTGTAACAAACATGTTTGTTTGTTTATATTCATAGCCTCTTGAATGACCAGTGGGGTCTAAAAATAAAACACATCCCTACTTATCTATGATTATTACACACATTATAAGACTTAACAGAGAAATGATAATTTTTGTATCATGTGCATAGACGTCACGTCTGTTGCAGGATCGACGGGCGATGCAGCAAACATGTTCTGGAGACCACATTTCGGTAAACGTAGTTTAGGACACCCTCCAGCTCGGTGGACCGACGACCTGAGTAAAATCACCGGTAGGGGCTGGATGGGGAAGGCGGGAGACTGGGATATGAGGCTCAGACTTGGGAGGCCTACGTCAAGCAATGGACCTTGATTGGCTGAAGAAGAAATACATAGGTAGCACTGTGGGGTATCAATAGACAGGTTTTAAAAATCATAATAGTCTTTCTTAGGGCGTCTTTTCAAGTCACTAAATGGTACGATATTTGCATCCAGATTCGTGGAAAATTTTGGAAAATTCAATATAGAGCTTAAAAAATAACAAACGAAAATTAATTTACAAGATCCAGATCCAACCCTAAAAAGTAACAAATCCAAGACGTGATACTTTTTAGGGTTCTGTAGCTAAAACCAAAGACAAATGGACATACAAAAAATACTTATGCGTAGACAATAGTTGCCTTTCATGAAAACCTTCACTACTTAGAGTGACACGCACCTCGTTACCATTCAAATTCAAAGGTTTTTATTCAAACTAAGTTCCAGTGGAGTACATTTATTCAAGGTCATAGAGTTAAAATGAAGTCTACTTCAAATACTATTCTACGTACTCCTGCATCACAACGAGTTATTTCTGTTCTTAGGAAAAGAAGCGGCAAGAAACTCTCCAGTAACACGTTTAACTAAAAATATTTTTATTTCATATCAGATACATACATAGTAGCTCTATTTCGCATTCATAAAATCTTAATTAGGTTTTTTAAATATATAAACTTTCAGTAAAAAGTAACTAAATGATGGTGAAAACCGCTTAAAAATTCGTTGCGTGGTTTCGAAGGAGTTAGCGGACAGACAGATATGGTAGACGCGGAAAGCGACTTTGTTTTATACTGTGTAAAAATTTATCGGTCTCAGTAATTTTTTATAAGTAGGGCTGCTATACCATTCTTGGAATGAATGACTAGATGAATAAATAACTAACTTTATTATATTTACAATGAGCGATTTTCTCGCCACAGTCGATCTCCTCCAGATTGGCATCCCAGTACCATGATTGACACCCTATCATTTTGTTCAAAACATTAAAAAATCTTAATATTTTTTTTATTTTGTAACCATACAACAATAATAATAGTAATTTTGTATGGCTACAAAATAAAAAATATTATGAATTTTAAAATATAGAATAAATTAACTGGGTGTCAATAATTAAGGATGTCATTATAGTATTGTTACAATTTGGGCCACCTGCATATTTGTAAACAAAGCACATTTATTACCTGCTGGCGTTTGAGCTAATAACATTGTAGTTCTTTTATGATTGTCGTCTTTTGTATACTTATTTATTGGTTATTGTGGAGAGCAGCCTATTGTACTCATTTATGGCCGTTTGCAGGCATAATTAGGCAGGTGTGCAGATTACGATTTCTAAGAAATTCTATCTACGCGGGCGGGCAGCCATATTGTATCGGTGAAATATAGAGCAATGGCCCAATGGGGAGATCGACAGTCAAGCGATAACCACTAGCGAGACATGACGTGTGTACATTCGATAATCTATATAGTGCCGGACTTTGCGCGTGCTATTGAATCTCGCATTACGTTTGGACTGATTGTGTTCAGTTATATTTGTACCTATGTTATACCTGTTTGTATAGTTCTAAGAAATTCTATAGTAATTCCAACGGCATTTTAATTCGAGTCCTGTAACTCGTAACAGCATAGTCAAGCCTACATAATAAGTATGTTATTACAATTACTAGTCAACTTTTTAACTTTGTCGTGCTTTAGAACTTCTTAAACGTAATCATTGTAAATAAAACAAAATGATTAATTTTGAATAAGAAAGCCATGGAATTTCTCAAACATGGGCTCTCTTAGCTTAAGAGGTGTAAAACTTGAAATGTAAAGAGACATTATTTTTTATGAATTTTATTCAAATTATGTCGGACGCCCGCCGAGGGTCCTTTGGTAATTATTTTAAGTGTCTGTTTTTGTAAAGGCGAATATTATGGATATTCATTTTGCTTTTCTTTTAAATGCAAATTTTGGTATATATAATTAAAACATGTTTAATTAACAATAAGAATTTACTATCTCCAAGTATTATTATTATATATATCTATATATTAATACGTGAAGCAAAAGTGAAGCAAAAATTTTGTACCCCTTTTTACAAAAATTACGCGGACGGAGGAGTATGAAATTTCGCACACTTAAAGTTTATATAGAGAAGGAGTGCAGAATAATAATATATTTTTTAAATTGTGCATAAACATACATTTAATAAAAAAAATCATTACACACACTATGATTATAGAAGAATAGTCTTTGACAACAGAACCTTAATAATGTTCAAACTTATAATTTAAATCAATTATAGTCGAATTTCGACCACTAGGCGACCACTAGCTAAATTAATTAGTTATTGTCTTCATTACAATTTAGCAAAGAAATAATAATTAATACCTATAAATGACGTGAAACCGAAAATAAACCTTTAATTTTTTTTAAATTTTGATAGGAATTATATTATATTATAATAATTTTACAAAAATAAACCAAGTAATTGTTACAAAAAGTGTTTTATTTGTGACTTACTTAACTGCTTTTCTGCATATTTGTTATTTAACGGTATTTCTTAGATTATGGAGCTTCTTTAAGGACAAATATGTGTTTTATAGTATGAAATATTGATGTGTATTTAAATATCCTATAGAAATGTAAACAAAAAATTTTAAACTTTTTATAAAATATAAAAAAGTACGAAAACGAAAAAGTAGTTAAAGTCACTTATGAAACATTAATTTTTTTTTTAATTATATAATCGTTTTATTTAAAAAAAAATGTATGTCTTTTCTATAAAAATTGAAAGACAGAAGAAAGGCATTAGTGAAACTCACTGTCTCTTATAATTATATTTGCTGAGAAATAGTAATCGAGAACAATCTTGTTTTTCATTTAACTTTTAATTTGAATAAACAGCAATATATCTGTCCTTATAAAAGAGGGGCTTCATCTGCGTTAGCGTTAAAGATTTAGGCCGCTTCACGCAGATATGGCAATGGGTTTCGGGCTTTATTTGAGATGCGACATTGTTAATGACATTAAACATTGACAGATAACATATGTAGGTACATTAATGTGGGCGGGCATACGTTCACGACGTAATTTTTTAACGTCTTAATAAGATTAAAGAAGAAGAAGAAGATTAAATAAGACGCGTTCAGCCACAGTCATAAATCTTTAGCTCTAACGCGGATAATACTGAAATATAGTAAACGAGAACAATCTTTTTCTTTATTCAAAAACAATTTGAATAAAGAGCAATAGATTTGTCCTTATAAAAAAGCGCTGACGTTCTTTAACATCAGATAAATCGGCCGGCTGATTTCAAATGAGCACAGTTGAAATTTTCGATTCAGCGGATGCCAATCACGAAGGTCGTTTGTCAATCAGCAGACAGTGTCCTTAGCGTGTCATACTCCACTCAATGTCGATACGACTCGAATAGCCAATCGAATGAGTTCGATCACGCGACTAGTGCAGCCGACACTATGTGGTACCCCGATGTAAAATCGCTCTTTCCGATACCACTGATGGAATAGGAACGTTCACACCGTTCTGTATGCATGTTAAGATAATTTGGTTTTTGGGGGAACTTGAAGATGGATAAGCTGTGCAGTTTTATTTAATAACATTTGTTCTAAGCACTGCTTAGAACAAATGTTATTCTACTATTACAATATTTGCGGGTAATTGTGATTACTACTCGGCTCGTTTCGTCATCGCTCCAATATAAAAGCGAGCGGGTGTACTGACGAAAGATTATTCTTACTTCAGCTTTGGTTGAATGCGCGTGTCATAATGGCACTCTAATGGTAGCTTTGTACTGTGAGAGAATCATAAGTTATAATTAATTGTACTTTAGATCGTCATTCTTTGTTCGGAAGTTAAATTAAACAGTTCTCCAAGTTCTACCTGTTTTTTTTTATATAAATCCCGCACTAACAATAGATATAACAGAGAGATACGCCTGAGTATGAACCTGTATTAAGATTGTTGTATTAGTATATTTAATTCGAAAAATACGTGTCTATCCAAGCGCAGCGAAAGATTCTGTGGAGCTAACTATTGTTATTTGTTTAATTTCACCGGATCTTATTCAACCAATTTTCTTTTAGAATTAAATTACAGAATTTAGAGTGCATGAAAGTTCTTGTGAAAGTATACCATGTATCATCAAAAAAATTGTTACAAGGTACTGCACTGACGCCGACGGTATATGGATAGATACCTGTATATTATGTCATAACTGTTAAATCTTTATCAAATGTCAAATAATGATGTATTTCTGAAATAAAGGAACTATTATTATAATAGATGGACAGATGGATCGACGGATGGCTAGAAGATAAATAGATAGGATAGAGACACTGACATAGAGACAAAGAATGAACATGACGATTTTATATCGATCAGTTCCGATTTTATCAAAATAGTTACGAAACCCCAAAAAGTGCAATTACCCAATCCTATACTCAGGCCGGACGATTAAAATTAACGACGGGGCGGGCATTCATTAATGCATTCTTTACAGTAAACAATTTTTTTTTATTAAAAAATATTTAAAAGTCACCTTTAAGAGTGTCGAGGTTATTGCGAAATATTAAACAAAATAAAAACAGCTAAGATGACTATATAATAAAAATAAGTTCGAAAAAGATTCTTGACATTATGAAGCCATAAATAACGTTTTAAGTCATAAATGCGAACGCTCTATTAAGAGAGTTAGACCTGACTAGATTCGGACCCAAGACGGCTCGTCCTGGCCACAATTACACTATTTCTTGAGCAAACTTTCTTTTTAGGAATTTTTGTTTGTTAAGCAAGAATTGCTCTGAAAATATGATTAAATTTTATTGAAGGTTAACCATATTATTTTTAATCTATTGTGCAAAGATTTAAATTACTTTAGATTGGCGCTCTACATTTACACCATAACTCGGTGAGAATTATAGAAAAGAACGTGATGGGTTAACCACATTCTGAATTAACGTGCTTTTTTCGCGTACTTGCAAGTTTCTCACAAGAATATGGTGCGGCCCCATCCATACCGTAATCAGTCTGTCTTACTCTACTTACATAATATTATAAAAAGACAGTCTAGTCAAAGTATAATTTCGTATAATTTTGAGTATAATTGATATTTTTTTCATTGTATTGTTTGTGTCAATTAACAATATTTTTAACATTTTTAAATCATTTAATACCAACTTTTCTGTCATCGGCTTACGCTACAAGTGATTTGGTATTCAAAATTTTAGAAAAGACGAATTTGCAGTTCGAAATTCCCTATTTAGCCGATGCCAGAAGAGTTTGGACGACTTGCCCTGACGTCAACGTGCCCACTGTCCTTACTGCACAGCGCGTTTGCGATGGTCCGCTCAGCGAAATTACACGGGATAATCTTTTACAAACGTGTACGAGTTCAGCAAAGCGCACCCGCCTCTTAGCCATCGCTAAGTGGGAGTCTGGACAGTGGCTACAAACACACCCATCATTTTATACGAACACTCTTCCAGATAATACCAGTTTTCGATTTGCCACGAGTTTACGCCTAGGGGCACCATGTTGCGTACCACATGACTGTTAGTGTGGAGTTATGATAGACCGATTTGGACATCACGGGCTATCATGTTTGAAAAGGGTGGGTAGAAGATTTCGTCATGCCAGCCTCAACGACATGATACAGCGAGCTCTTGTCAGCGTCGGTGTACCAGACATTTTAGAACTAAATGGCTTGGTGCGTGATGATGGCAAGAGACCGGACGGAATATCACTCTTCCTTTGGAAGATAAGGCGGCCGCTAGTGTGGAATGCGACTTGAGTTGCCACACTGGTTCCGTCACATCTTCCAACGATCGAGTCAGGGGCAACGCCGCCACTTTAGCTGAAGATATCAAATGGCGCAAATATGGAGCCTTAGGAAAAGGTTACATTTTGTTTTTATATTTGTGCCATTTGGGGTTAAAACATTAGAGCCGTGGGGTCTATTGGCAAAGAGTTTCTTTAAAGAAATTTGTAAGAAACTTTTTGATACCACCCGTGATCAGAAGGCTAGCTCATATTTTGCCCAGAGAATTAGCATTGCTATACAGTGTGGCAATGCATCCAGCCTTATAGGGATGTCGCCTCCCACTGGCAGTGATTTGGTACGTAATTTATAAGTTTAGACAAAATTTATTCAGTTACGTTTGTAGCACCAAGCTTGCACTCAGAGCGCCGTCAATAGCATTAACGCACATATATGCCGCGCCCTATTTCACGTGCGTCTGCACACCCATCGACACGAACCCGCCTATATAAGCCGGCGCTCGGCCAGTCGCCCCGAAATACCCCGGTAAAGTTGTGAGGTCTTCGGACCAACAATATAAACTCAAGTCCAATAAAAAACAAACAGTGCTAGTCTCCGTGCCAGACACTCTTGCGTCAAACAGGTGCACCGCATCACGGAGCACATACTATCTTACTTTGCCCATCGCCCCCGCCCTATAGGAACAGCCGCACGCACTATTCTTACCAGTTCGGTGTGCCAGAAAGACTCCTGCTCATTTTGCGAGACTTCCTCCTAGGCCGTAACTTTCGTTCCCGAGTGGAGGGAACGCGCTGGTCCCCTCACCCACTCACAGCCGGTATACCACGGGGCTCGGCCCTGTCCCTACTACTCTTCACGCTATACATCAGCGACATCCCAAAAACTCCAGATGTGGAGTTGGCCCTCTTCGTGACACCGCACTTTACACATCAGATCACAACCGACAAATGGCTTGCGTCTGCCTGCAGGCAGCTCTCACAGAGCTAGGCGAATGGTTTCGCAAATGGAGGATAGAGGTGAACCCGGAGAAAAGCGCAGCAGTGTTTTTTTCTCCGGGCACGCTTCGCTCCTCCAAACGCGCTTGCTTTCGCTGAAAAGCCATCTCGCTCTACGACCAACAAATCCCCTGGGCAAAGTACACCAAATACCTGGGTGTCACCCTAAATCAGAGCTTGCGCTTCGGCAAGCATATTACAATAGTCCGAGATAGAGCGCGATTTGGGATGGGTCGTCTAGCACCCATGATAGACAAACGAAGCAAAATGTCCTTCAGACATAAGCTTACCCTATATAAAACGTGCATCCGCCCGAAATTACATACGCGAGTATGGTATTCGGCCATGCCAAGCCTGCCCTTTTAGATAAACTGCAAATCGTGCAGAATAAATTCATACGCAGAGCCGTCGGTGCTCCTCTCTATATGCGTAACGTCGACTTCCATCGCGATCTAGAGCTTCCCTCCATCAAGAACTACATTACGTTGCTCTCGCCTATTATATACTTATATATAAGTATTTCGATCTCTCGCCGCACCACTGAAATCCGAAATGGAATCCCCACTACCGCACGAAGAATCAGTACCGAAAAATTATCAGCGACGTTGGCGTTGCTACAAGCTTTAAATATTTATGGATCTATTGTCCCTTATATCCTTATCCTGCCCCCCCTACATCGCCAAATCAGCTAAGAAATTCCTTTAATTTAGGTTGCCTGGAAGCGATAAGGTCGCCTATTGTATTACCCACAAAGTGTTGGGAATATGGATTTTTTGTATTTGTATTATATATTTTGGTGTGTAATAAAGTGTCATCTATCTATATTAATATCATTGTTAATCACTTTCCAGGATTATTATATTCGTCTTTGACAATATCTAGAAATGAAAAGCAGGAAATGGTGTTGGCAAATGACCAGCTCTTCGCAAAAATATAGTGTTCAAATGCAATACACGATTTAGCTTTACTCAGTTTATTGATAATTTTAATATTACCTGAAGAGTAAATCCATCACATTCATAGGTGATGAAAAACCCCAGTCAAATCACCCCGCCATCGAGATAATTCAGAAGAGATATATGTACCTACTAATTTAGAAAACGTAAAGACTCCCCCGTTGAATACGAAATCTCTATAAAACAAAGATACGTGAAGGAAGGCCTCAGATGACTATAATTAAGACATTAATTAAGTATTATTAGCTGACATTATATTTTCGGTGAATAAAAGGCACTTAAACAAGTTACTTGATATAAATTATTTCCTTTTCATCTCTGTTTTAAATGCTCAACTTAATAAAACTTAATTTCAGTATTGGGTATTTGGGGCGCAAGGGACGATGGCCAGCAGCGGCTTTAAAGGGCACAAGTCCAAGAAGGTCGCAGTTTATTTGCTTAACTGCCATGCCATTTGTCTAACTTTAGGCGGATAACTGCATAGTTTGAAAGAAATTTAGTTTAAAATTTAAACTTTTGTCACTTTTAGGGACTCCATATTAACCATTTCTGAAAAACGGAACCTGTTTAGAAGAATTTTAGTTAAAGTTTATAAATATTATATGTTTTCGTCATATTCATCTGTTTTGTTCGTCTATCTTTCTATATTACAGTCGTTTTCATAAATAAATTTTGGCCTGTAAGTATGAAATTTAGTAGGAATATGTGATCTATATGTCAGTACATTATCCTTATATCAGTAATGATCTATCTATGTACATAATGCTGGAGTGAATTAATCAAAAAGATAAAGATTAGGAGTGGCCGCCATAAATGTCAGTGATTCCAGTGTGACACTCTTTTTGTCAGGTGAATTTCATCCATTCTCATTATATATGAGCCTATAACTCTTTAATTTTCTGATAGAAGAGTAGTTTATATTACATCCACTAGTTCAGTTAATGAAAATGTAATTTAAAATGCAAATTTGCGATAAAAGGCGAGATTAGTAGAGGGAACTTTTATAACTTGATGGTCTTAATCACAAAGGAGCCGTAACAAAAAAGAAAAAAGTGTTTAAAACTTACCCAATAACCGTAACACTATGTGAAAAATAAACAATAAACAATAAACAGAAATATGTACAAAGATATTAATTTTCCGTATTTTTTTGAAACAATATTTATTTGTTGTCAGTGTGGATCCAGCAATTTCAAATCTAATAACCGACATTTTGTGAATTAATTTCATTGCCTTAATTATCCTGATAGGATAGCATATGAAGTATGAAGTTATAAAAAAACAATCTATCAAAAAACAAATAACTATTTTAGGTTTTACAGCATCCAACAATGACTAGCAAGTGGCTATAGATTAAAATTACTTAGATTTTGAAATTTGATTTTATCGTGTTAATTTCTAGGATTCTGTGTTTCCCTTCAGTGTACATATTGTTATAATAACAACGTGCTGATAATATGATCACAATATGTACATTATCTAAGATAAACTGTCGAAGCGGTAAAAGATTTCGTGCCAAGATTCGGAACTACGGTATTATGAGACGTGGGTTCGATAACCGTTAAGCCACAACGTAATTTTTGAAAAAAATAAAATTGGCTAATTACCTAGTTATATAAAATATAAATACTATAAGCACACACCCTCGACTATGAAAACTTTAAATGTGCAATTTCTAATATTTGTCACCGAGATTTTCAGAATATTTCATTTAAATTCTAAAATAGTGTAGTATATAAAATAGCATGTATTTAAATTCATTACAATCTAAATATATTATTGTAATTACTGTTTAAAAAATAATAATTAAGCAGTAGGTACATCTGTACAAAATCAAGGAATCTGTGATGTTTTTATATGGCGATAAAAAGTGTGTCAATTGATTTCCATTGTATCACTAGTGAATTTGATTGATTTGAATATATGAATGTCGAAAAACGTCTTCTAACTTACAGAAATAAAAACCTCCTCAGCCTGTTGTAGTATAGCGATACGAGACCATCCGAACTTCTGCATGAGTTTGATTCTTGTCGGGTTGTGTACAGTCGCCGAAGGATGTGTCCGAAAGAGTGTCGGAAAACGAGCGCGATCGGACAACGCAGGTGAAGACGCACCGTAGCATAGCTGCAAACATTTTTGAAATATTGATTTCCATTCAATTTATACAACACAAAAGATATTGGTATTGTAAAAAAATAGGTCATTAAAAAAATGAATTGTTTGAATGGTATAAAATATTCTTCGTGTTTAGAGTGCTCTAGTATTTTTTGAAAAAACATTCTGCCTCATATAGTCGTCATGTTCATCTGTCTGTCAGTCTACGTGTGAAACAGATATTTGCTCATGAACGCTTGTGTGTGGATTTTTTGGCACTTTTTAATTTGGTAGAAATGTGTATTTTATATGCCGCTATACAACATTATAATAAAATCGCGAAAAAAAAATTAGCCTTATTACATGTACCAGATGGATGATTTTTTGAAGTGAAACTTCAGAATCGTTGTGATTTGAAACTCGATGAAATGAAAAAGCGATACTAAAAAGAGATAAACACATAAATCGATAGGACTAAACCTGTGAGAGAATGAGATAGAATACATTATAATTAATCATTAAACACTATGCTCATACATATAAAGTTGGAAATGTTGTGAAGTTTTTCGTTAATATTTCAAATTTCGTGTTTTAAAGCTTAAATATATTATAACGATATAATATATGAAATGTGACGTCATGAAATTTAAAATCTCGCCCACCCCTTGTCACAACACTTTGTTTCACTTCTACTGTGTGTGTATTGCATACAGACATTGTTTCCTTTGGGCTATTATCACACATGCCGTAAAAAATTATATTATTCTTGCTTAATAACATTTTAATTTAAGTCAAATATGTCATGAGATATCCCTCATCCCTCCAAAATATTTGAATTGAAAAATTGTGGAAAATATCATTGTGAAAAAGTATAATAAATACATTTAACGAAAATTCGTTTAATCCTTTATTTAGTTTTTGAAATGTGGGATATTTTCGACTAAATGTGTTTTTAAGATTCTATATCTAGGTTAGGTTAGGCCCTGTGTGTGGTCTGACATATTATAGCAGACTTACCTCTAGTCCGCTATAATAATGCTTAAGACCATAAAAAAATATTTCCTAGAAAAGCATGATTTTTGTGATAATTTAGTCAATAATATTTAACATTAAAATATTAGCACTGACATTGAATCTTAATAACGTGAATTCAAATCCCGCGAACCCAACAAATTTCTGTTAAATTAAGTTAATTAGAAAGTTTATTTTTAACTTCTTAGTCAATTAAAGCCCCTTACAAAATTTCGCAATCCAAATTTTAATGAACTCAATTCTAAACTTATTTGTAACTAGATTGTTATCGCAAAATAAAGTTAGTCTAAACTTTGAAATGTCTAATGAAATCGAGTTCTTAGGGAAGCGTGACGGAACTCGTTGCGGTGTTTACTCCAACCCTTAATATTCATAAACGACCCTTTAGATTCACTTGAATACTATTAACCAATTAAAACACGTTATAGCGATGTTTCCAGACCTGACCCTTGCTTAGTATTATGGTATACTTGATTTTTATTCTTATTTGTTACGGTCGTGATTGGTTTCGGGGTTGAACTAACGATTACACCTTCGTAGAAAGGATTCTTTATGTTAAAAGGAAAGAAGAGACTAGTTAATTAGTTTCTACTAATTTTGTTAATTGCTTTTACCTTTCTTTATTTATTATTACAACAAAGTTTTGATAGCTAATAAATTATTTAGAAAAATGTTTTTGCACATGTATACCTATATACATGAAACAACATTCAAACAGTCATTTTCAAATATATATACGAGTATTAATTAGTATTAAAAGTATTCTTGTGGATTCTTCGCGTCGTACATTTCGAATTTATATACTGTTGAAACCATTTTATAAAACCAAAATTACTCATGTATCCCCGTTCTCGAAAAGTGGTAACATGAAGTGTACCTATATTTTTGTTGTGAAACTTTTTTAGAATCGTTGTGTTTTGAAACTCGATGAAACGATAAAATTCAACCTTATTTAATTCGCAATAAAACACATTTTTCTTTATCCGTTAGTATTAATTTTCACTTTAAATAAAACTTAAAATATTTCAAATGAATCTCAGCTCGATCTGTATATACTTAAAGCAGATATTCTTTTATAGGTAGATCAACAGATACGCAAATACACATACGTTCGTAACGGTGCATTGAATGTTGATTTTATGTTAGTGATCTAGCATGTAATTTAGATTGAATGATTACGAACAAGGGTCAAAATACCTAAGAATAAACACGTCTATAATAAAATAGAAATGCGAAAATGTGTGTGTGCAGCTCAAAATTGTCGACTAAGCGTTGCAGATATAATTATGTTCGCCTGTATATTCTTTGAAATGTCACACCTACCGTGTGTGAGTCCATACGAAGTGGAAAAAAATTGTGTGTGCAACTGCACATACTCATTTTTTTCCTAGAAAATATAACCGATTTCTAAGAAAACACAATTTTATATTTAAAAAAAAACCTATTCTACAACACTTAATATACTTACGAGTAGTTGTTGTTTTATATAATTTAAACTCATTTTACCCTCTACGGAACCCTTCAGGCGTTGGACTGCTACGCACTTGCCAGATTATTGTCAATAAGTCTGTAAATTTTATTTCCAATGCCGTATTATTCGTTTAGTGGATACAACTCGGTTTCCGAGTGGTAAACGAAACTGACAAATTTGGCATTACTCCAACGCTGCCTTTGACAACATGAAGATTTTGTAGCATTTTGAATTAAACAAGTTTTGACAATTTTTAGAGCAATGTGGACTTTATAGTTTGGGTTATTATAAATAAGTATTTTAACCTTTCTTCCTCTTCGAGATTTCCTAAGTACTAAGTACCTTGGCTTTGATAGAACCAATAGATTTTACAAAATCCATTATTGCTAAAAAGATTGGTATCCTAAAAAATAAATAAAACGGTAAATAAATAATCAAAAGAAACATTTGGAGTTCCAATTTATACAACATTTAATTTAGAAGTAAAAGGTACCTTACCTATACACTACAAACTTTTACCTTTACAAATACTAAATAAATACATATTTAAATAAATGGAAGGTTTCTCAGCAATGTCAAAAATGATTTTATTCTATTCTATAATCTTGCCGTTCTCGATACTTGCGATGAATATAAATAAGAACATTCCGCCACGTTTTCTCACGACGTTATGCCCGTGGAATTCGAGCTTACAATTTTCTACCGATAAGATCCGATGAGCCCTGCTGAGAGACTATGAAATGTGTTCTTTAAAAGAAAAATCTACATTTAAAAAAGTAAAATATTATGGATGTAAAATGATTTACTAGAATCGTAAGGATTCTAGTAATAGAATGCTTACTTATACTACTTAATATATACGATATACTACTAAATAGTGTATCCTACATGAGTATATGTGAATATTTAAAAGTGAGAAATTTTAGTAGATCGGAAATAAATTAAGTAAATAAATAGTTATCCTGGAAAAAATAAGCATGCCCGCGGATTCAGTTTTTTTTTTATTTTTCTTATTCTATTAGGGTCCCGTAGACATTTTATCAAAAACCAACCCCTAATTCGTCTATTATCACAGTCACTGTTTTTAAAAAGCTACTAGGTCTGTATAGATGAAATTTAATAAGAAAGTGTAATTGAAAATACACTGAAATATTAGTGGTGGTGGTCGTACATGTTAATATAAATGAGGGTTGAACTTTTCTACATAAATGCGGGAAATGTTGCTAGACATGAATTGAAAAATCATAATAATGTTTTAAATTATGTTTAATGGCCTTCTTATTTAGGTTAATAGGTGAGACATTCGCTTACAAAGCTATAAAAAGCGCGTCGTTCCTTTCAACATTTTATATTATGGGGTGAATAATTATAAAAAACACACGTTAAAAATGTTATTGACGAAAATTGGTTTGAGCGAGATCTTCGAGCAGTTTTGGAGAAGTGGTTATGGTATAATTTGTCAAATGCTTTATCAGTGTTCCTCAACCATTTAGTTGACTTTTTATTATTAAGAATTAAAGTTTACACATCTAAAGCTATGTAAAAAGCATTTGTAACCTTCTACTAGATATGTTCCTATTACACACGACAGTGTATTTACTTAAAAAGGAATAGTAGATTGTTACACGACAAGTAGAAGTGACCTATTTAGGCATGAGATAGTTTGGCGCACGATCGTAGCTCGTAGATCGTAGCGAGGACCCTAATAATTCGAATCCCTAAATAAGCCTTTCACTCGAGGTTAAAATTCTGCTTTTCATTTCGAATATGAGGAAAATAAATAAAAACTGACTAGTTAAACAAACAAATACTTTTCTAATGAAATCAGACGTAAAATCCATATCTAAATCGACGAACTCATTTAGTACGTCACATATGAAAAGTCGAGTAGTTTCTTTTTCTGTATCATTCTAGCAACCAGTATTTTCTGTCACTGATTATAGTAAATATTTAGCTCAAATTTATGTAAATAGCTATTAATATTATAAATGCGAAAGTAACTGTGTATGTCTGTCTGTCTGTCCGTCTGTCCGTCTGTCCGTCTATTCCGTTTTTACGGAAAAACTACTAGACCGATTTGGCTGAAACTCAGTATATATATATATATATATATTTTCGATGCCGAGGATGAACATAGGATACTTTTTATCCCAAAAATGGGATAGTTTCTGGGATAAAAATATATTTGTCTCTCTGTTTGTTATGCCTTTACGGAAACTATTGGACCGATTTGGCTGAGATTTAGTATATATGTAATTTTAATACCGAGGGCGGACAAGGCATACTTTTAATCCCGGATAATGGGATAGATATTGCTCTTTTTTTCCTTTTTGCTCTTTTTGTCCTTTTTGCTCTTTAGGTCCTTTTGCTCTCTTTGCTCTTTTTGTCATTTTTGCTCTTTTTGACATTTTTTCTCTTTTTGCTCTCTTTGTCATTTTTGTCCTTTTTGCTCGTTTGCTCTCTTTGCTCTTTTTTGTCCTTTTTGCTCTTTTTGTACTTTTTGCTCTTTTTATACTTTTTGTGCGTTTTGGTCTTTTGGTCCTTTGTCCTTTTTGCTCTTTTGCTCTATTTGTCCTATTTGCTCTTTTTGACCTTTTGTCCTTTTTTCTCATTTTGCTCTTTTTGTCATTTTGGCTCTTTTTGCTCTTTTTGTTCTTTTTGTTTTTTTTCCCTTTTGGCCTTTTTTACTCTTTTGGTTTTTCTTGTCATTTTTGTAGTTTTCATAGACGGGGGATAGATAAATAAAACTAGGACGGTTTGAAATAGAGGATGAATGCGATAGTAACTCGATATGTCTTTCTTTCTGTTAAGTTTTCACAGAAAACTATTGGGAATACTGGATCGGTTTTATTGTAATTTTGTTTAAATCTAGTTTAATGCCAAAAATGGACATATATAAGTATACTCGTGCCAGGAGATAGGATAGTTTGCGATATGAAATTAAGTGAATTTTCCGGGTACAAATATCACTAACATAAAAATTTTGTACAATGTAACTTGTATTAACGCCTACTTTTTAAACAAGAAGCACGGATTAGAGGCTGACCTGCGGCGCAGCCGCGGGTTAAACTCTAGTTAAATAATAAAAATAATTTGGCAACAAGGAATTTATAAGTATAAAATGATGTTACAAAATTGTTGATATTTTTAATTACAATTTATGCCGCAGTTTTAACAGTGGCTGTTAAAAAGTTGGGACTTTAATCGCATGCAACCTATGGTTCGTATAGTTTTCAAATTTTTTGACAGCAGAAAATCGTTTTCCAGCGATGAAAAGTACTGTTTTCTTCACTGTGATCAGGCAACTCGAAGCGTACTTTCAAAATATATGAAATAAAAAATATTTTTTAAACCGTAGGCCCTAGAGTTTTAGGTTAAATACGAGAAGAACAATAATAATATGTATAGGTAGATAAACATACATTGTATACTCCCAAAGGTAAACAAATTTTCGTTCGTGTCATGTGTAATATATATACAAAGGACAACTCTAGGGCCGATCTCGATAATGTTCCAGTAATGTCCTAAGCGTATTAGCATAACAGTAATTCATAATTAGATAGGAGCAAAAGTTCTGTACTTTAACATTGTTTTCATAAAATATTAATTAAACCTATTATGTATCTAAATACTTTACATTCTATAGTTAATGCTGAACAAGATTGAGGTTTTGCGATATATGTAATATTTGGTCGCACTAGTATAGATTTGGTTTAAATTAGCTTCATATAACAATTTGGTTCCCAATAAAGATCCCTGACCCAGAATGCAGCGGTCATTAAATTTGAGATCCGCAGAGGTGACCCGGTTTTGCTTAAACTTATATTCCGGTGCAGTGGGGAGAGTTGCTATTAATAATTTTTAGCTCGGTACAACAAATATGCAACTTTAAGTTTGTGGTTCAAAAATTTGCAGTAGATTTTTGAAGTGAAACTTCTTTACAATTGTTGTGATTTGAAACTCGATGAAACGAAAGTGCGACACTAAACAGAGATAAACACACAAATCTATAGAACTAAGCCGGCGAGAGAATAAAATACGACTTTTACATTATGCAGCATTGATTAGAGTCAATAAGATCCATGATTAAACCGATGATATTACATTACCCGTGCAGGAACGGAGAAAGAATACAATTTCCTGCGGCCGGGCGGCCTGTCCTAAGAGGCGACAAGACAACCACAGCCAGGTGGTAGGACATTTGCCCGAGTGAATGGCTACCACCCCTGGTCTAAAGTATGTCGCCACAACAACCTTGAGTTATGTTCATTAGTGATCAGGTTCCAGTCTCCCTTAAAAGAGCAGCAGCGCATTTGTAGCACCTTTGGTGTTGCAAATGTCCATAGCTGATGGTAACCGCTTTCCATTAAGTGGGCCGTCTGCCTGTCTGCTGAACTCCTGCAATAAAAAAAAATACAGGTCCAATTTGACCAAAATAAAACTGATAATAATATTTTTAGACTAAACCGTGAAAAATGAAACGTGATTACTTAAGAAGTTTATTTTGCATTATAATATATTGAAGGATGTAGGCTAAAGCAATTATGTCTATATTAATAAAAGTTAGAGAAGAGTTATCTGTGAGTATATTCTCTAAAGTTTCACTTCTACTGCGTGTGAGCTGCACACACACACAATTAAAAATGAAAAGTATAAGTTCGCGTTTTATAATCTCGCTAGCGGAGATATGGTCTAAGATAGAGCACGCCTATTTTTAGACGGTGCCTATGCATACGAGACTTGAAGACAGCCAGATTATAGGTTTGGGGAAAAACAGACTCCGGCGGTGAGTTTCACTCGTTTGTGGTGCGCATAATGAAGGTGGATGCGAAGCGCTTTGTTCGTTTGATGGTATGTCCACCATATAGCGGTGCCGCATGCCAGTGCGTCTGGTTGTCCGATGATAGAAGGGAGATGATGGCAGAAGATTGAAAGGCACCAGTGCAGACTCTCCAAAATACGATAGAAAACTGATAAGCTGGCCACCCTGCGTCGATGTTCGAGACTTTGATTTTTGTCCTTAGACAAAATATATGATTGTAACTTTGTTTTGTAGTTCGTAAAGGGTTGTTTATTAACTAAATAAAATTTAATTAGCTCTGTTTAATTCTATTAAGTGCTATTTATTTGGAGCTCAGTAAGTCATGGACTCCGAGGAATAACTACTTGTAGTCATTGTTCTGAGGTTTAGACCCAGTTAATATCTGTCCGTGCCCCTAATGGCAATGTAGTGAGCAGGGTCACTAAAAAAACGTTTGGATTTAACTTCATGCATCATTTTTTTGAGTAAACGATGTTACCGAGATTTTCTATTTCTACACAAATTGATACGGGCATTTTCAAAATTGTATCAATAAATAATTGATGTTTGAAGGGATTGTAGGTAGAATACAGTACAACTAAGTTAAGTTTTATTTATGGTATTAGTTTATAATATGGTAGTTTAATCAATTTAGAGAATTTGATGTTGTGGGTAACAATATTACGAAATTTTGCTTAAACATTTTGGGGGCCCAGTATTAATAACACAGCTTGTACAGCGAAAACGATGCCCTTGTATTGAAGTATTGAGTAAATAATTGAGTACTTACAACCATAAGGTTCCACATTTTGGCCGCTTCGGCAACTGTAGTACACACCGTAGAACAGCCGGCTAGCAGGAGCAACTTTTGTGGTGGATTGTATAGGAGGTTGTACATCACGCTCGCCCCCAAACCAGGTTCACACTGTCAACAATAATCGTATGATTTGAGTTACTATTATAATTAATCATTCCTACAGTAATAACAAATAGCATTTTTATGTGCAGGATTTAAAGGTCCATATAATATACTAGCGGTTCCGGCAGACGTTGTCCTGCCCTGAAAAAATAAAAATCTAGAACCCGATTCCAGCGCCACCTAACCGGGTCTAATTGTGAATCTAAATCACCCACGGACCCACTCAAAAACTATTTTTTTTACACCTTGAATTACATTATTGAAGTTTTAGTAGGGATCCCTAATTTTTCTAGTAATGATTATAGCCTATATTAATCTGGGATAATGTAGCATTCTTATGGTGAAAGAATTGTTGAAATCGGTCCAGTAGTTTTTGAGTTTATTCGTTACAAAAATACTAATCTTTCCTCTTTCTATTATTAGAAAGAAAGAGAGAAAGAAAGGAAGAAAAACTTTATTAGAAGAAATAGCGATGTAATTACATTCCTTATACATTATTACACACAGCACATTTTGAGAATTTGTACGCCGCACTTTCAGCAAACAAGGTTTGCAGTCAGCATATTGCTCTGCCGGAATTATATCCGACACAACGCTGATTTTCACTGCAAACCTTCTTTTTGGTTTAAGACCAAAACGACCCAATTTTGTTAATTAAATAATAATAATAATTAATAAAACTAATTAATTCTACGTATATAATATTTAATTAGTAAAACAAATAAATAAAATATTAGTATAGATAATAATAATAGTGTTTTGCAGACAATAATTGGTGCATCTCAAGGTTTGCGCAAGAAGACTGTTTTGTAATACTAGCTTATAGATGAATATGGTTTTTCATCTGCGTTAGTTTTAAAGATTTAGGCTGTGACCGAAAGCATCTTATTTAAAGCGTTAAAAAATGTCGCCGTTAACGCATAGCCACATTAGTGTATATAAGTTATCTGTCAATATTTAATGTCATTAACAATGTCGCATTTCAAGAACGAAACGAGAAAGAAGAAGAAGAGACGGCCTAAATCTTTAAAATTATCCCAGATGAAGCCCCCACTTTTATAGAACTTCAAAGAAACAAAAATATTGTATTTTTAATTTAGATTGGTCTTTAGACTTTATTTCAACTGGCAAAGCTCTTCAAGCTCTAAACGTGTAATTGAGCAGTGAATAACATGTTAAACGATGCAAATTGATTTTAAAACTCGGAGTCACAATTTAAGCGTTAAAACAACACGGAAATGTTTATTAATATTCATGAATGTAAAAACCGTGTTAATGCTAAATTCAATTTCACTATTATACGAAACACGCTGTCTGCAAAAATTATGAATTACTTTATAGCCACTTGGACAGTCCACAACAGCTTTAGTTGCCGTTTTGGTAAAATCAAGTAGGATTATTTTTGATGGATTATTGGGCTCGTTTGCACGCGATAGAAGACAAAAATCAGTCAGTGCTTATCTGTTAACACGCAATGAAGGGTTCCGTAGTGGAAAAGATCAAATCATATTTTGAATTCAATCGTCCACTGCCTAAGAAACTGGTCTACTATTTGACTATCAATCTTAAATAAAGTATATTATCGACAATATTCAATTATCTCAACATATCATCTTAGAATAATTTTTTGTTAAAATATTTTTAAAGTTCTAACTCCATTTCCGAATTAAAACTCTAAAGTAATATGACTGTAACAAGTCACCTCGTTACTTCAAAAATGTGTTATCTTGAAAATCGAAATTTTAGAAAAGAGTTGTTTTTAACCTTAAAAATATTTGAATCGAAGCAGAGGCAATATATGATTGATGGAGATTAAGGCACGGATGGATAAGAAATTATAAGGGTTGTATTTTAACGTAATTATATTATAAGCCATAATGGCGGTAGTTGACTTTTTTGCGGTAGCGTGCGCTAAGCTACACGTGCGCAGCGTCGTCGCCCCGCCTACCTCATACTACGCTTCGAGTATAAAACGGATCGCTCCGTTGAATCGGCACGCATGTAACGTCGACATCCACCGCGATCTGGAGCTTCCCTCCATCAAAAACTACATTACGTCGCTCTCGCGTAAGTATTTCGATCTAGCGCCGCATCATCGAAATCCCCTCGTCGTGTCCGCGTCCGATTATAAGCCTCGACGAAAGGCTCTCGTGCGACGACCGCGTAACATCCTCATGGACAAGGTCGACGATATCACAAAACGGCTGGCTCGGATCAGCCCGCCCGCGGTTAGGACGGCAGGCTGGCAGGCACCGACAGACAGACACAGACGGCGGCGTCGACGCCGCCAATCACGATCTCTCCACGTCCTCGCGAGGGACGCCAGGAGACACAGCCCCCCCATAGGATAGACTAGGCGTGTTGCTGGGAAGTTTCTTTCGCCGTTTCTTCTCTCCCAACCATAACACGTTGCGAAACGGCAGTAAGATAGTATAGGCCACCGCGAACCGCCGATCCCGGTCCGCCGGGATCCTTCCTCTCGGGCTTTATATTACCCGTCGCCCGCTCTCAATTGTGCATTGTGTCGCCCTATGGTGGGCATCATTAGATTCATCCCCCTCTCATGGCAACAGTCCAGCCGAGGTGAAACTCCCTAGGGAGCCACCTCGAGCAAGTTGCCTCCCGGGCTCGAGCGCCTTCGCTTCGCAAAGGCACTCGCCCCGAAAACCTCGGTAAAGTTGTGAGGTCTTCGGACCAACAACATAAAGTCAAGTCCAATAAAAAAAAAATCGGCACGCATTTCCAACGAATGCGTCGAGCAAGGATCACATGTCTTTCGACAGTCAGTACTGCTCTGGTAATAGACGTGGAACACTGTCGATGACGGTTAGTACATGTCTAGGTAATAGACATGGAACGCTGTCCCTGACAGTCAGTACTGTCTAAATTGCGGTAGGTGCGTAGAACGCTGTATCTAACAGCCAGTACAGCCCTAAAGTGACCGCCCTCGTTCTCATAACTAACTGTAATTGTTTCGTTACTCGAATAACGGTTGTTTGTCTAGTTAAATCATTAAGTTTGTTATAGAATTAAATAAATTGTTTACGATTATAATTTTTCTTATTATTTTCCACTTCTGGTCGCTAAAAATATATACCCTTTCAGTTTTCCGTTGTTTTAAATACCATTTGGAAATCTGTTGGGAGAAGAATTTAGCCTTCCAAATGACCCGAAAAAATGTACTATTTTTAAAAAGAAACACAGAAAAATTTTAATTGAAAAACAGGTCAAAATATTGCGTAAAATAATTGAACTTTCTTTCACCCTTCCAAATTCATATTATTATAAACACACGGGGATTACCGATGTGCTAAACTCGCTAAATTAATGTCACTTAAAAATCAACGAAAATACATTTCGGTTAGATCTCATTTTGAATAAAACCTAATTTTGGAAAGGGACTTCGTAACATTTTCGCTTATAACGCGTAAAGGAAACTGACTTTTCGTATTCAAAATGTAGAGGTACAAAAGCTATTCAACTTATTTTAATTACACCCGGAGTATTTTTGTTTCCGAAAATATGCTAAGCTTTATATACAACTTAGAATGTTAATTTATAATTTACAAATTATAAATTACTAGACTTCGACCTTGGTAGCGAGTTCGGTATATACTGAGTTTCAGTCAAATTGGTCCAGCAGTATTCCCGTGAAAGCGTTAGAGACAGACAGACAAAGACAAATTCCACGTACAGATTTGTTTGTTATACGTGTTTGTATAGTTCTAATAAACTCTATAAAAATTTCAACGGCATTTTAATTTGAGTCTCGCTACTCGTAACAATATTAATAGAGATTATTTTTTATCCGGTATGGTTACTTTCTTACATTTATAATATTATACAGTTCTAAATATGCCGTGACTGTACATTAAATTCATTTAAAAGAAAACAACATACATATTTTTGATATTCTTGTCTGTTTGTTCGGGATTCACGTAAAACTACTACGCCGATTTTGATGCGGTTATCGCTGATGGACAGCTAATTCTTAGACTTAAACTCTGCGCTACTTTTTATCCTGGGAATTTTTATGGTAATGCTTTAAAATGGCCAAATAAAATGTGACTTTTTTATCCCGGGAATCCCACGGGAATTTTCTTGTGAGCGGTTTGTAGTTTTTCGGGTGCATAAAGATTAGCTTATTCCGACACAGTTTTCATTATACCGATAGCTTATATTCTTTTACAAATGCTATAATTTTTGTATCCCGGGAATCCCGCGGGAATTTCAAGTCAAGCGTAGACGAAGTCGCGAGCGTATGCTAGTAATTACACATATATCAACCATATTTGCCTATGACACAGAAATCTCAACGATTTGTTCGTATCACATGGACTTGTGTAAATATATAAGAGAACTAGAATTTTCCCCGCAGAGTAGGGTCAAACCCTATGAAGTAGCTCTTCTAATTCACTTACATAAAAACTTAATTAGATTTTTTATATAAACCTTCAGTGAATATTTATTTAATTTATGGTGAAAATCGCTTAAAAATTCGTTGTGTGAGTTACGAGTTAGCGTTGTGACTGTTAGATTAAAATATATTAATCATTGTTTTATAAGAAAAACAAGAATAAAGGCAAGGAGTTTTGATTAAATCGCCCACTATTCTCCATTGGGATATCTCTGAAGTAATGGATATTTCTAATATGAAATAGGAGTTTATTCAGTATTTACCTTAAATAAATATTTGTGGGTTTATATGGTAGAATAAAACGTTATACAGATCATGGAATACTAGAAAAGAGGGGCTTTGCAAGTGGCTATCCTGCTCTCTTGGTGGTCGCAGCATCAAAGTCGCTGTCGACGGCTGCTGCTCATCCACCAAGCCTATCAATGCTGGTGTGCCACAAGGCTGCGTGTTATCACAGACACTGTTCATCCTGCATATCAATGACTTGTTGTCTATAGAGAACATTCATTGCTATGCGGATGACGGTACCGGTGACGCCAGATACACCAGTCGTGCCAATGTCCCTCGGACGCTAGTAGAAGAGAGTCGGGTTAGACTTGTGTCTGAAGTAGAGAACTCCCTGGAGCGAGTTTCTGAATGGGGACGACAAAATCTTGCCCACTTTAACCCCACGAAGACACAGAACTGCGCATTTTCTGACAAAAGACCCCATTTGTCCCTGCGCCACAGTTCCAAGGAACACATCTAACTATCTCCAATAGCATCGGGATCCTTGACGTCGACATAACGAACGACGTGCAGTTTCGGGGTCATCTGGAAGGCAAGGCTAAACTTGCCTCTAAAAAGTTTGGTGTGCTAAACCGGTCCAAGCAGTACTTCACTCCGCGGCAACGACTTGCGCTATACAAAGCGCAAATAAGACCGCATATGGAGTACTGCTGACATCTATGGGCCGGAGCACCCGCTTAGCAGACTGACCCCCTCTACTCCATCCAGCGTCGCGCCGTTCATATCGTCGACGATCCCATACTTTCAGGCGGTTTAGAATCGCTTAGCCTTCGAAGAGACTTTGCGTTCCTCTGCGTATTTTACCGCCTGTATAACGGGGAGTGTTCCGAGGAACTGTTGGAACTGGTGCCGACACCTCACTTTTACAACCGCACCGCTCGCCAGCGACGGGATATTCACCCCCATTTCCTTGAGCTCCCACGCTCATCTACGCAACGGTTGTCTAGAACATTTATTCCGCGTTCAACAATGATCTGGAGGGAACTTCCCGCCGCGGTTTTCCCTTTGCGCTATGACATGGGGTTCTTTAAGGGCGTTATAAAATTTCTTAGAGGTCGGCAATGCGTTGGTGACTCCCCTGGTGTTGCAAACGTTCATAGGCGACGGTAACCACTTTTCATCAGGTGGGCCGTCTGCCTGTTTGCCTGCTACTGGCTATAAAAAAAAGACCAGTAACAAACGTAACTCTGAAAGGCTTTTAATTTCCACATGACTGGCGCCACACGTCATTTCTCTCTTGCTTTTGACATTTTGTTATTTAAAATTTTTAACACATTTTCAAAGCATATCATTTCAGACTCATAAAAAAAATTAATTAGTGTCTCTTTAGTCTTAAGTTTTTCAATAATGCTGCGGGGCTGAATTCAAATCTACACCGACGGATATGATTTTGTAAGGATTTTGTTTTTGCTAAAAATGACTATGGAAATATAAAATTGATTATCGTGTCATGAGCTGGTTTTTTTTATTGTTGGAGAACATCAAACGGTCTACGCGATGGAAAATGATTGTTGTCTCATATGGACATTTGTAACACCAGAGGTGCTGCTAATTTGCTGCCGGCTTCGAAGGGAGGACTGAAACCCGGCCATTGATGCCGGAACATAACTAAAGGTTATTATGGTGGCATACTCCAAACCAGGGGTAGTGGCTATCCAGTCGGGCAAAGGCTCTTCCACCTGGCTGTGGGTTGTTTTGTCACCGTTTTTCAATAGGCCGCCCGGCCGTAGGAATTGAGTATTTGACACATATTACAATCAATTCTAAAATAGTATTCATATAAAAAAGCAGACGTCAAAATATCTCATGATCATCTGAATTTCAACAATTCATTATAGAAATAATTTTAATTCTACTTTAAAGAAGAATTAATAAGCTATTTATGACGTCATAAACCAGTATTTTCATACAAAATCAAGGATGGTACAAAAGTGACTCAGTTGAATTCACTGTCAAATACCCATTTAGTATTTCTTGTCCGTCCTACACGGATGTGTTTGGGTTGGCCTTGAATATAAAAAATATGTATAAAAAAACAAATGTTTTAACTCTTAAATCTAAGAGAACCACAGAGTCACTTATTAAGGATATAATTACTTGGGCTATGTTTTATTTTCAGATGGAAAGGGTTTGAGTTAATTAAATTTATGTAAAACCTTCCAACAACTGCGGTATCTCGGAATTAGATAATTAGGTTGATAGTAAATTTTGAAGAACTTTATGTTTGTATTATAATAATATAATGTTATTAAAATATAAGATGAACAAATTTTTGCTAGTGATAATATGAAACTGTGAACTATATTTTCAAACACAATGAATATAATATCACTATATAAACAAATTGTCAAGAAACCAATGAATTCACTACAAAACTAGACATTATTTTTCAATGTTAAGGAATCACGACAAAAGCATTTTTTCGTGAATAACGTTAGGTACTCTAATTTTAATATAAATCTAGTTAAAAAAATAACAAACTTCATGAACAATAGGTATTTAGTTGATTTTTATATTTATTAATTAATTCTGGCCCCTCGGGCCACGCGTCACCCGTGTAACATAGTCAGGGACATTGGTCAAAAGATCTTTTAGAACTAGGTGCTTCTAAATCATTTAGTTGAATTTGCAGTAAGGAACTTTTTTTATCAAAATTTCGAACATTGTGCCCATTAAAAATATTTTTATTTCTAGAAATTCTTTTTATTGTCGTATATGACTAGACATCGTAAAATTCATAGCAATTAAGCAATTAGTTTTGGGCGTACCTTGCACACTCTCTTGGAAAAGAAAATCGCTCTGGCTTCTACATTGTCAAAAGTTTATGAATCGCAAAAGGAAAGCAATTCGAAGATAATACTGTAGGTTAGTTAGTCATAGTATGCATGTGAATTTGTCTATGAGTCGTTAGTAACGTCTAATTGAAAGTCCAGAAAGTAGCTGTATGGTACATATTTTTTGAAGTGAAACTTATTTTTATTTTTTTTATTGTCTGAAGCAGGCGAACAGGCAGACGGCTCACCTGATGGAAAGTGGTTACCGTCTCCTACGGACGTTTGCAACACCAGGGGTGTCGCCAACGCGTTGCCGACCTCTAAGAAATTTTATAACGCCCTTCTTAAAAAATCCCCATATCGTAGCGCAAAGGGAAAACCGCGGCGGAAAGTTCCCTCCAGATCATAGTTGTATGCGGAATAAATGTTCAAGAGAACTGTTGCGTAGTTGAGCGTCGGAGAGAGCTCAAGGAAATGGGGGTGAATATCCCGTCGCTGGCGAGCGGTGCGGTTGTAAAAGTGAGTCGTTGGCATCGGATAAAACAGTTCCTCGGAACACTCCCTGTTTGTTATAGAGGCGGTAAAATACGCAGAGGATTTTATAATACTTTTTAATGAAGATTTTTTAGAATCATTGTAAATTGAAACTCGATGAAACGAAAAAGCGACACTAAAAATAGATAAACAGATAAATGTATAGGACTAAGCCTGCGAGAGAATGAGATACGAGGTTTACATTGTGCAGCACACATTAGAGAGTCAATAAGACCGATGAGGTCAACATAAACATAGGTCCAATTTAGACCGAAATAAAACTGATAATAATATTTTTTAGACTAAAACAGTGAAAAATTGAAAGTGATACTTAAGATGTTTATTTTGAATATAATGTGTTGAGAAGTTAGATAGTTAGATGTTAAAAGATAAGTTTAGAGAAGAAATAATTATCTGTGAGTATATTCTCTGAAGTTTTACTTCTACTGCGTGTGAATTGCATACACATTCTTTTTACAGGACAACAATATTTCTTTGATAATATCAATTTCTTTTCAATATTCAGAGACGTTTAATCTGCATATACGTTTGTAAAATTAGTCGGGGCAATTGTAATCCTCGACCTCAATGTCATTCCTTCACTTACCCCATTACACGGGTCCATTGTATGGCGGTTGTCCCTAATAATTCAAACCCATTGTGACATCAGCCGCCTTTCATAATTTTGGACGGTAATCTCTGATTGATCAATATCAAAGTGATTCGGAATCGACAATTTGTCCGCCGATAGATTCAAAATCGAAGAAAATCACCTTTAGTGTACTCGGAATATCAACACGATTCCAAAATCGTAAAAAAGTATGAGATGAAAACTTGTGAATACATTGAAGATTGAGAGGTTTTTTTTAAACTACTACTACTATAAATATTGGTTTCAGCAAGATTTGTGCCTACCAAAATACAGGCCTGTCCTAGTTTGGGGGCAAATTGTCATAGTCTCAGATAATGTACCTACTATAAATGTATTGTAATATATTGTATTGTAGTCGGAGGTACTTTTGGAGGGCTTGCATGGGGTCATGGAATGGCCAACACGTGGAGGCCCCTTGGACACAGAAAATGTAAATATGGCGTGACACTGACCGACGATTATCCCTGTTTACACCATATAAATTTGCACCTAAGGACAAGCCCCGGTCAGTGCAGGACTATTGTAGGAAATAAGAACAAAAGGTACCGGGCTATAGGGATGAATTGTTAGTGGATCTAGGTATTTGGGACTATGGGGACTATGGCTTCTGCTCGTCGCAAATGTTCAGGGAATATGGAAATATGGGCAGACGTTGACTCGCCACTCCCTACATGGGCTCCAAAAAATGCCAGACAAAATTGGCTAGGGGCAACATGGGTGTGAGTGGCTAAGGGCGTGGAGACGTGGGCTGCAGGTTCACTGAGGCTACTTCCAACGTTAGGCCATTTATTACTTCCACCCCTAGAGCTTGAGTCTTAGCTCTAGTGATCTTCACTCCATGCCGGGCTAAGGCAGGCACGGAGGCGGGGGCCTTGCCCTGGCCCCCCGGACTCGGATCCGAGGTGTCGCTACTCACCTAATGCTTTGCCACAAAGCCCCCCTGCGGGTGGGTCATTATTGTTGTCATATTAATATTTGTGGAACACTTTTTAACATATTTGATTAAAAAAGTATTTTTGATTAAATTAAATTTTTTTGGGGTTCTATACTCATATAAAAACAACACTGAATGTCGGTTACCCCTACGAAACCCTTTATTGTGCGTGGATCGACTTGGCCGATTTTATCTATTAAATGCGTTCGCGTTTGATCACGATCTCTTTTAATGTTAAGGGATAATGTCCATCTGGGGACAGAGCACGCTTACATATAAAATATCAATTTACATCTAAATTGAAGATGTAATAAGCAAGGCTTATTTCACCACGTATTGAGTAAAAAATTGTCATTCGATTTTTTAAAATAATTTGTTGAGCTGTAATTTGTTCCTTATTTACATTAATGTTGATCAGCATTAATTTGAAGTGATTTTTCATCAATTTACTACATCGTAATATAGTAGCGTATATTTCGTATTTTCTTTGTAAACCTTAGACCATTTCAGTTCCAAACTGAGTGAGCGAGTACTGCACACAGCTGAAGAGGCCCTTACCCGGACGGGGGGTCTAGAAGATGACTAATTTAAATTAATTAAAAATATAATAATTACATTATTATTCAAGTACTACTACCTATATATAATTAAATAATTGACAAATCATTAACAATTATTACAACTGATTATATAATATATAACATACATTATAACTATATATAAACTAGAATAGTGAAGGAAACTTAACTTATATTGTATTCTACCAATAATCCCTTAAGACTATAAGTAGAATACTGATCCTAGGTCATTGAAGTTAATGGGTAAGGTACCTAGAAGACTGGCTACGCTACCTCGCTAGATTGCAATACTGATCCTTTGTCCGAGGTAGGAACCAGTCCTCTGATCTCCTGAAGAGTCATTAAGTCGTTTTGAAATATCTTTGTAGACGCTCATGACTTCAGGACCCCACAGTCTAAGTGTTTCAACAGCGAACGGCGCAAACATATAACTCTCACATAATTATTAAAATTATTATATGTTCATGTTCCATGTGAATTCAATTAAAGGCTTTTAAATTTTTTGGAACGAAGTCCTTTCACGCGGTTTACAAAAGTGAACTGACAGAGATTGACACGTAAGGAAAAAGCGTTACGCCCTCTTCAAATGACCTTTAACGTCAATTTTATTATACAATTTTGACCTTTAATGCAATGAAATAAGATTTTAAATAATATCCACCAGCGTAACCATATGGTGTTTTGAAATTAGATGCTATTGTAACCACCCTTATTCAGTTACGTTCGGTCGCTGTGACCACACACGGGTACAATTGCACACTTTTTTATATAATTTCCTATTTTATATTAAACTTTTCAATAATTGAATATTTTTAGTTTTAAGGTAATAAAACCTACTTTTCCCTGACCACAGTTTTTTTCAAATAGAACCAAGATTTCGAGACAGATTTACTAAACACACAGACATATAGATGGATGGATTGTACTAATTTATAGCCGTTCCATTTTTACTTTTAGCTATGGAATCCTAAAAGACTCCTCAGTAAGTAATCCATAAATTTTCTATAATTGAATGAGACGTCAAATTCACTCTGTTGCAATATCATAAGCCTATAATTTCAGTTCGTTCGGATTTATTAGAGGGTCGCGAGTAACCGCTTTGACTATCGGAATTCGATCGCTGTCTACTAATTACTGCTTACTCCGAGGTCGGTATTAACTTAATGGATTAGATGATCCTAATCCTGTAGAGTGACACTTTACGCACATTACGTTGATTGACATTATAATTAAGTTTATACGATAATCACACAAAGTTTCGCTTATATTGACAATGGAGAGAGATTTAAAAACTTCTCTAAAAGATCATAAACGTTAAATAGCTGTACAGCGCTATATATCAAAATAACATTTTCTTACTTTCTGTTGTTTTATTATTCAAAACATTTTAAACAAAACAAAAAAATAACCAAGTACAAAAAGGTGGAAGTTCACAGTTCGATTGTAAATATCTTGTTATATTTATTTTGGCATAACTTCCTTGTTTATAAACTAATTTGAAAATGTATCTTCAAATTGGTCCCAAGTATAGGTAATTCATTGGTAATGGACCGGGGACTCCAAAGATATAACAGAGAACTCCTTAGAATAAAATAGGAAATTTGTAGTTAGTGATTTAGGTATTCTTAGAATGACAAAATTATATTTAATGTACAAGTTAAATAATAATCGATATTTTATACAATATCTTCAAGTTGGTGTCAAATAAGAGAATAAAAAATACCAAATATTTATTGTACACATTGCTACAATGATTTTTTTGTATACCAAAAAAAATACCTATTAATTTTTATATTTGACGTGGCACGGTTTCAGGGTGTTATAGACAATTGTCGGTTTTTTGATTCTAAAATATTTTAAACAGTCAAATATTAAAAATAAACTTATCAAGAATTTCAATTTTAAAGTATTTGGTCTAAAATATGTTCATAAAAAAATGTAACATTAAAAAGCGAATAAAGAATAACCTGTACAGCCATCTAGTTAGATTTGTAAGCTTTTCAGTTACGTTTTCTGTAGAGCGATTGTTATTTTATTATTCTTCTTCCATATAATTACGTAGGTAACTGATAATAATAAAAAATAATAGCTCATAAACGTTGCACGACTGGGTTCAGGTCTCTACATTACAGAGTACAACACAGTGAGTATATAATATCCGCCATGCTTGTCCGAAGAGGATTAGATAATGTTTTCCTTTATAGTTAGCATGTGATAATTGTATCTATGTGCACATTAAGCGAGAAAAACTGACTAAACAGTACATACTCTGCCAAGATGCCGCAAGTTAGACTTATTAGACACTGATTGATACTTATGACGAGTTATTACGACTTCTGCAGCATGTAGATATAAATTTATTAGTAGCGGTCACCCAGTGGTCAAAATTCAACTAAGACGGATTGGCGGATATGACGAAAAGATAGGGTACCATTTTTGGCAAAATAAATAATAAATAATCGGCAGACAAACATACATATTATATATCCCCAAATTAAGCAAGTTGCTCTTGTGTTATGGGTACCTAATATACAACGACCTACTTTGGGGTGATCCCAGACACCCAGACCATAGTAAATAATGGAAATAAATCGTTTCCGAAATTTGCCATACCAGGAATTTAACCCAGAGCCTCTGCATTGCAGTGAGGTAGGCGGGCAAAGGCTTAGCCCGCTCAACCACAGAGGCCATCAATGGCTTAGAATCCCTAAAAATGAATATATATATATAACTAGTAGTTGTAAAATCGTCTATCTATATCAATCTAACACTCTCGTCATACTAGCTCTATCCTTTTTATATTAAGGTAAAAAAAATACCTTTATACAGTTCTCTTCCACAGAAACTTCAATTATGCCAAGTCTCACACCCCTCCATGCGCGCAGTACCCTGGATATTGTACTTCTATGGATATGTAATACGCTTAAAAAGGAGTCCGAATATTTTCCTTTGCGGATTAATTAATTATTTATTGATGAAAATCTAACTAACCTTACTATCATTGCTATGGAGTAATAACTTGAAGCCGGATAGTAGATCGGACCTCGCGTTGACGTCTACCAGCGCCAGTTCGGCGGCGGGCTTGCAGGCCTGGCCTCCTTGCCACCCACCCTCGCCCTCCATAGGGAATATGCCGCCGATGTGCAGGTCGTTGTCGCGCCGGCCCTCGCCGTGCCCGCCACACCCGCTCAGCCACAGCAGAAGCACCGTCCGCACCCGACCGACACCCCTGCCTCGACGCCTACAGCACAGCCGCGACCGCGCCACGCACAATATACACTTGGCAACAACGAATAATTGCACTATTGCTTTCACTAACAACGACTTAATATTATAAACTGTCCTAGTTCGAAAGCTAAACACGTTATTCACAGCGGCTTTTAATTTGACTAGCGGACGCTTTGGAAAATTAAAGTTCGCGCGTATTCTCGGTAATGAGGCGTCTGCGTTTTGATATAAATGTGATATCACCCGTAAAGATTGTAGATATAGCCTAATAAGCGTGATTTTTTCTAAAAAATATGGCATTAGGGGTGCGAGCGGCCGGGTGGAGCCTGCCTCCGCCGCCGCGGCCGCGGGGGGCGCGCGCGCTCGGCCCTCGCCGCCCGGCAGGGGCTTCGCTCGCGGCGGGGACATGCTGTCATTGTTCGCCTCTTCTCGCATTTTCCATTCTCTCTCCTGTAACAAAAAAAGTGACACACGTAAACAAATTACGTAGACGACAGTAGATCAACACTAACATTAATCTATAATATTAGGTTGGGGAAAAAGTTTCTTCGCATTTTATATAAAAATTCAAAAGGTTTTTTTTATAAAGTTTATTTACATTTCACTAAAGTATGTAGGTGCCATTTTGTTGGATAACTTTTTGCCATCTTGTAGGTAGGGACGTGATCCCATTGCTATAAAAATTTTGGGGCTTCTGATCAAAAAACTGCGACAAGTGGTTTTGGCAGTCCTCTCGTGATGTTAATCTGACACTGCTTAAGGAATTCTGCAGAGACCGAAACAGGTGAAAATCTGAAGTTGCAAGGTCAGGACTATACGGCGGATGCATTAACACCTCCCAGCCAAACTCTCATAATTTTTGCTGAGTGGCTAAAGATGTGTGAGTTCTAGCGTTATCATGGTGAAAATCCACACCCCTTCTGTTGATTAATTCCGGCCGCTTTCTCTCAACTTTTTGCTTTAATCTCATCAGTTGCTCGCAGTACAGTTCAGAAATGATGGTCCTGCCTGGCGGTAACAGCTCATAATGAATAATGCCCTTCCAATCTCACCATACACACAGCATCACCTTGTTGCGAGTTAACCCGGGTTTCGCCACAGTCTGTGAAGCCTGACCGGCCTTTGACCACGATCTTTTTCGCACGTTCTTGTCGTACGTGATCCACTTTTCATCACCAATTATCAGCTTCTTCAAAAATGGTTCGGTTTCATTACGTCGTAATAAAGAATCACAAATGAGTACACGGTTCATTAGGTTTCTTTCAGTGAGCTCATGAAGCACCCAAATATCGATCGAAATTTTTGTGTACCCAGCTTTTTTCAAATGCGCCAAAACCGTTTTGTGGTCAATTCCCAGTTCTCCATCTACATCGTAAATACTAATATGCCGATCTTGCTCCACTTTTTAAAAAATGGCATCAATTTTGTCCGTAACAGGGCGACCAGAGCGACGTGCATCTTTGATATCAAAATTTCCGGATTGAAAACACTTAAACCAAATTTGCGCTACTCTTACAGATACTGCATTAGGTCCATAAACATCACAAAAAAATTCTCGGCTTATGTTGCATCTTTACCTTTTTTGTAGTAATATTTTAATATGTATCGAATTTCTTCATTAGATTCACTCATTTTAACAATAAGAAAAACAAATGAAAGTCACAGATTTTCCTAATTTGTATTTGGAATTGTCTTCTTTAAAATTAAAACTTTTTAATGATACCAAAACCTGCTAGATACAAATGGTATAGCCAAAAACATCTTATTAGAAGTTCATACATACTATATGAGAAAAGACTTTTTCCTCAACCTATTATTAAAAAATTATAAAAATGCCGTGTCTGTACATTGAAGCTATTAAAAAAAGCAACTGGAATACATTATATAAACGTTGTAGAATACGATGCAATTTTGTTAAGATTTCTTGTCTGTTTGTCTGTGTGTTGGTTTATCTATTTGTTCGGGATTCATGTAAAAACTACTGGGCCGATTTCGATGCGGCTTTCACTGATCGGCAAATCGAAAATTCTTGGACTTAAAATCTGCGCTACTTTTTATCTTGGGAATCCCATGGGAATTTTTCTCGTAATGATTTAAAATGGCCAGATTAAAAAAAATAGAATTCCAACGTTATTTTTTTACTGACAGATTGCAAATTTTGTTTAATAAAATATGTCATATTTTTTATCGCGGGAATACCGCGGGAATTTTTCCAGGAGCGGTTTGTACTTGTTCAGGTGCATAAAAAATAACTTATTCCGATACAGTTTTCACTAAAAAGATATCTTACATTCTTTGTTAAATATTGCAGTACTTTGTGTTCCGGGAATCCCGCGAGAAGTTTAAGTCGCGCATGGACGAAGTCGCGGGCATATCCCAGTTACATAATAAAAATAATGGCGTTTAAAAAACATCATATTATCATATTTATAAAATATCATCATATTTTTCAATATTTTTTCGTTATATCTATGTATATATAAGTAATTATTATGGTTTTTACTTGGCATTGTTCAACGTGTAGTAAATGTTTATTTTTAGTTTTTAGTAACGAAGTCGAATACTTTTTATCTAATTTTTGTTTTGTGAAATCTACATAATCTATCAATTATAAAAGGTGTTCCACATAATAATTTAACACAACCCTAGACCAGCTGTTATTCAAACAAAGTTTAATGAAGTAGAGATAAATTTATTTAGATTGGATAACAACTAGGGTTGCGTTATGTTAAATTTTGACACTTTTACTATTAATAATTATAGTAACTCTCCCAGATACCGTGTATACATATAATGAGACTGAGATTATTATTACGTTTCATGACTCTATTAGATCAATGTAGTAAGTCAAATCTCAATCTGCAATTGTTCCTTCACATCCACAAAGAAAGACGCGACATTCATTTCAGCCAACCCACAAGTAATAGAAACTCTCATTTAATATCGTAGCAATCTGAGAAGAGCCCGAACCACTTAAAGGTTAACTTAGTAAATCACAGTCACAATGGAAAAGTCTTCAGAGATCTCTACAGAGCATCTGAAGACCTTTATAAGAATTTCCAGCGATTTCTGCAGATATAAAAGCCTGATAAAAATCTACTCGAATCGCACCGAAATGAAATGAGGAGTTAATGATTCGTGGCTTATTCGTCTTTAATTCTGCTGGTTATCTATAGGAAGTAATGACGTTGAATTAACAAGTCAATTTTTGTCTATTAACGTTCAAACTTGAGACCATTGTTTTTAAATCGGTTTGTTTATAAGTAACATTTTATTTAATTCTGTACGCTTTTGTAAAAGCAACTATTATATTGTAATTATGACGTCAGCAATAGACCATCTAACACGATTGTAATAGTAGATTAGTAGTTAGTAGATGAATCAAGCAAGGTTTATTTAGAATATTATAAATTACGGTTGCCTAATAGAAAACATGACTCTGAGAGCCCCTAAAATCATACTAATATTTTTTCGATTTTGAATTTTGGTTTAAAAATATGATTTTTTAATATAAATTTTTAATATAAATACAGCAGAGATTAATGTTATAGAAAATAAATTAAATGGTTTTAGAAACTATAAAAAAACAATTAAAAAGAAAAAATAGACGCCATAAAACGTGTTACAAAACAAAGATATTTATGAAAATTATTTTCGGTCTGTAGTGTTGTTTTTGTTACATAATTTAACATAAGGGTATTATTTTCGAAATTAAGATCAAAAATAATATTGGACGTTGAGAGCAATGGCTGCACCGAACTACGGGTTAATAGGAAAGCCTCTACTGAACTGGAAATCACCCATTTGCTTTTATGAAGTACTACATTCGTCTCGGTTCATTTACATTTTGGCTCGTTTCACAACCGAGCTGATTCCACGACTGAATCACAAGCCACACAGAAAACATGTAAGGTGGAGTCATGGCGTAGACGTAGTCACCCTTTATTGTAAATCCGTGCTTAATATTATTGTCATAGAGTACATTTTACATCTATACATATTTTGTAAGTATAAATATATTATGATCTGGATTTCTTTTGTACCCTCTCAACACATTTGAGTATTAGTCTATTTTAGTTATATTTGTATAAACGTACCTAAGAAATTAGAAATATGGAGTTACACGTTTAGCTAAAAGACAAGACGTACTCTTATTATCTCAGTTATGAATTATACCCACCCTATTTATAACGGAATTTTCATAAAATTTGTCCCGTTCGTAAAGACTGCATTAAAATAAATTAAAATCTTAGTTCTAAACAAAAGCGTTCCCCTATTGTGTCTTGCTAAAAGTAGAAAAAGAAGATACTTCACTACAAAAAATATACTATTTACGAAAAATTGAATTGGGCAGGGTATATGCGAGTACAAGCGGGTGATTCGGGCGTTTGGCGGTCGGCCCCGATTTGATGGTTTTCCCATTCAGGATTTATCTCAGTAGAAATAAAATAGAACCTCCGCCAGCTATAAAAATAAAATTTTCGCATATCCATAATAATATCCAAGCCAAAACATACATGTTTATAATTTATTTAACGCAAACGTACATAAGGAAACTTGTATGTGGAAAATATAAATTTTCCTTATGTTCAAAAGTTTATTATTTGAAAAGACTACTGCAAATTGTATGAAAAAAGGACGTCCTTCATTAATTTACAATAATAACTATTATGGTGGTGTATAATTATATAATTAGCACAAAGATTTCCCTGTTCTTATTGCTGGTGATGTGGACCCGAGCAATCCAAAATTATTAAATAGTAATATGGGACATAAAAATAAAAAGCCATTTTTTCATACGTTCGAGTCGCAACCAACTCGATTTCCTTTATAACATATGTCAAAGTAAAGTATTATTATGCAAAAACAAATAAGTTTTTAATTTTCAACAGCTGATGGTGCAGATACTTACCGGGCATGGCTGCTTTGTTAGTATCTGCATCAAGTTACGGGGCGGGAGCCTTCCTCACATTGTCATGAATGCCAAGACATGGCGTTTCTTACGCTCGTGGAGTGCGTCGCCTGTGGGGAGGGACCGTAACGGTTCACCATAGACTGGTGTGGCTGGTCCAGCGAGTTCCCTCCGGAGTGTGGTCAAAGCCATGCTCCGGAACCACGAGATTTGGCTTGCGGTTTCCTTGAAGAAGGAGGCCGCTCAGAGGTCGAGGGAGGAGGATGCGCAGGCGGACCGGCGGTCGTAGTCGCCGCTTCGTAAATCTCTTCCTCTCACAAGATTCCATCGTAGGAGGCTACTGTATACGGGGGTAACAGCGAACTTCCCCCCCGTAAGACGAAGTAGGGCCTTCTGCCAGCGGGATGACCTAAAGAGCACGTACTTAGGGGTGTCACGCTCCAGTAACTCTGTACTAAGCCTGTGGCATCCCGTAAAAGCGTAGTAAAAGGGGCGCAGGTTTAAGTTTAGTGGGTAGCTTGACGGCCGGTTTTTCGCGACTATTTCTGGCTCGGCGAAGCGAGCGTGGAGAACGAACTGCTAAGTGGACCACATATCAATCGAAACACCTTCTCCCGAGGCCCTAGGATATGTCCAAAGACATATCCTGTGTTATCAAAATGGAAAAATGGGGACATCAGAAATTACACTAGTTCAAAATGTACAATACATTGTAACATACAATCAGCTTTCGAACAACGATGTATAAATTTCTGCAGGAGAATTTCTTTCACCGTCAGCTTGTACTGAAGAACTGCTGAGTAATCAATCGCTAAAACTTGTTACATACATATATTCAATGTGTAACTATTTTTCTAATATGCCATATACTTCGCAAAGTGCTCTTAGCAAATAAATCATTTTCTTTCTTTTAGTGAAAAATCTAATTTGTATTGTTATTTTCTTTTAGTTGATAAATTCCGTCTGTTAAGCTTTCTTGAAACGACAGGTTATAAATAACATGAACGTGTTTTGTTACCAAAACAGCTTTTCGAATAAAACAGAGCGAGGGCTTTGAAAAATGATTTAACTCTAAACTTTTTATATTAAAACGACATTCTTGTCTGACTTGGAGCCAACAAACTTCAACCATTTCTTTAAAAGCATACTTTGGACATTGCTTTTCAAAATTCTATCTTTTTATATTCGCTGTATATTTATTTTATTTAATTTTGATGAATTAAATTTTACTAAAGATCTCCTGATGGTTTCGCCAGTGCAAACAAGCGGAAGCTATCCCGTTATTCCTGATAACATCGATATGAGTGGCTGATGGTTGCGGAGAGGCGTGCTGCAGTCTCATCATGACTACTTCGGAGTAAAAACAATATTTGTAAATTGTATCACGTTACATCTGTTGTTTAATGTATGATTGCACTCCTGGAAACTTGACTTTATTTATGTACGCGCTGTATCTCTCGTGTCGGCTATTATATTACCACATATAGTTCCTGCACGTTTTATATACCTAGGTAGTTACTTTGTTAGAATTTCTAACATTTGAAACTGAAGTCTGTGTCTGAAATGAAAGAAAATGATAGAGCGCACGGCCTCCCATTATAACCTTATGCGCTCGTTAGCCTCATTGAGTCAACGTGCTTGACTTTTATTGTTTTTTTATTCCCGATATTATAGAGAAAATTGCCGGAAATTTTCCTCATTTGGGTCGTTTTTGTAAAGTCCGTGGCCAAAGAGATAACCTAACGTAATAACCAGTCTGCTTCCTTTTAAGAGTTTCATACACTTTATTCGCCATAACTATTTACGGAAAAGGGTCTTATTATCTATAAGGAGATTAAAAACTCTATCTTGACAGGGTTTTAAAATTAAACTCTATCGTCATTTTAGAGCTTAAAATACCTTAACATTAAGGTATTTTAAAATACCTTAATGTTACTGCACCCAGCACAGTATTTAATATACTTTTGCATTGCAACGAACTGTTTGTTATTATGTAAACATGTGTTTCTTTTGATCAGTAAAGATTTATTATTATTATTACCTGGTAAATGGAATGTTCTGTAATGAGGAAGCATATTCACGTTTATGCTGCTGTCGCTCTGCGGAACCCTAAATATACCGTTACTCAAATTATTCAGTATCATGTTTACATTTCCTCCAAAATTTAACGTATCCGACTGTTCGATGTTACTCGAAACATCCTTTAGAGGCCACAGTTCTGTGGTGTAAACCTAACCAAACTAAAGAGCTCGCATCAACAACAATTAATGTACTGAAGCTTTGTACATACACCAACATAGGTACTCGTAAATTGGATACTTTATGACGTCGTTTGGTGACAATGTTGTACAATTTTATGAACATTAAAAAGGTTTGCGAGTTAGTACTATACTACTAATAGAAACTAATAATAATGAAATATAACCTTCAGGGAGGGAGGCTTTGTTTAGAAGTCTAAGGTGAGTGGCAAAAAAAGATGGTCCCTGCTTACATATTTTTTACGACGAGAAATCTACTTACGGACTTCTCATCATGTGGGGGGGGGGGGTGTCGTAGTGTGGGTGTGTGCTGACTTATCGGTCATTTTTACCTGTTCACCTGCAGAGGGAATGATTTTGGATACAAAAAACTGTATATTGTGGTACTTTTAGACGTGAACCAATTATTTTGATATGTGCTGAAATAAAACTATTGAACGACAGAAAATTATTTGTGTCGAATAGTAATTTGGTGTAAAAGTGAAATTAGCCTTCTAACGTGGTAAAATAGTATGGTATTGTCATCGGGTACCTAATCTTCGATTGTTCGTTGTTGATTGTTCATCGATGCGGTTGAAAACTTAAAAGGCATTGCTATTAATTATAAGCTAAGCCTGCAACTTCATTTGCGTGGGATTGAGTACATATCGTTATATTTTGGGCAAAAAATATACTTACAAGTTAAACCTATGAGTTATTCTGATGTAGTTTCATTACATTTTATCCGCGCAGGAACGGAGAAAGAATACAATTTCCTGCGGCCGGGCGGCCTGTCGTAAGAGGCAACTAAACAGCCTACAGCCAGGTGGTAGGGCATTTGCTCGACTGGATGGCTACCACCCCTGGTCTAAAGTATGTCGCCATAACAACCTTGAGCTGCGTTCGGCATTAGTGACCAGGTTCCAGTCTCCCTTCAGAGAGCAGCAGCTTATTTGTAGCACCTTTGGTGTTGCAAATGTCCATAGGCTATGGTAACCGCTTTCCATCAAGTGGACCGTCTGCCTGTATGCTGAACTCCTGTGATAAAAAAAAATACAATCAGTTTAATAGTTTTTGCGTGAACAAATAACAAACATCCATCCTCACAAACTTTCTCGTTTATAATTTTCCTAGTTTTTGTCTGCGGCTTTACTGGCGTTGTAGTCGATTTTGTTGATCAATTACAATTAAATAACTATATGTACTACAACTGGTTTTACTAGGGCCATTTAAAATATATTTTTCTGTCCCTCGGAAACAGTACTTTTTTCTGGATGAAAGGTAACCCTATGATCTTTTCTGTATCCCTGACAACGTATAAACAACGGAATAGATCACTCGTGAAAAGAACGTATGAGAAAATATTAGAAAAGAACAACTAGTATTACAAGAAAAATAACAAAAATCAAAACCGATTTCAAAAGTAATTAACAAACAAAAAATAAATATTTTCTAAAACATTAAAATGGCTATATTTTACACATTTGTTGATGTTTTACTTGGCACCTACTTCAAGATGTTGCACAAAATATTATTTTTGCTTTTTAGTTTCTCATCAAGCCGTTTTTGTTATTTTTTTATTTTATACTTTCTAGTTACGCAAATATTCAAATAGCTTTAATAAACAATATGTAAACAAGTTGTACGTGCCTATAATATTCGAGGGTTACTTTCGATTTTACTAAGATCCACTCATCAGATCCTGACTTGGTGACAATATAGACAGTATACTCTTTAATATAAATGAAAATTGAAAATCAGCCCATGATTGACGGAGAAATCGCGTAAGCGTAACAAACATACAGTCGAAATGAGAAATCCCACCTTTTTGAAGTCGGTTAAAAAGAGCTGTAACATGATCTCTGACAATGTTTGGGGTGATATAGGGCCTGAAGGGCTCTTCAAAGAAAAAAAAGTGTATACAAAATTTTGTAACTCACATACGCATTTATAATACGAATTATCGATATAGGAATATGATAATAGGATTTATGTAATTAGCACACAAAACTGACATTATGAGTAACTCGCCTACATGAACGTTTTGTAAATATTTCGCAAGACGTTGCATAAGAACAATAGGCGCGCAGTCGTCGGTGTCTTGGCGAAGTGTTCAGTAATAATGGCGGTGTACGACGCCGTTGTCCCGGGGCGACTCAAGACCGTCGTCCCCGAAATAGTTCGCTCCTACATAAATAACAAATCGTGTTTGAAAAGACCCATCACACAGAGCCTACTATCCAAGTTACAACTTTGATTGTATCAATTTAACTCAAGAGAACTTCAACGTATTTGGAATTAATTTAAGTAAGTTTTATCAACGTTTTAGATTATTACTTTTCTAATTCCAATTCAATGCATATTGGGATCGAGCTAACCGGGATTTGGCAGTTAAAATAATAAACTGGTTTAGAATAAAATAACTATATATGTTAAGTATAGAGTATAATAACATGTAATATTATATGTCTTCTGTTGTCTATAAAGCCCGATAATATAATTATGATTGTGTTTGTTTTAGAGGCATACTTCGATTTAAATTTGACACTAACTGCTTTGTATATGTAACGACTTAAAGGTTAGTCTTTACAATATTTACGTAATTTTATACTAGCAATAATAACAACCTACATTTCGTTATTTATTTTACAATTAGCTTACTATTATTATTTGCACAGGATAAACTTAGCTGTCACATGAAACCAGAAGGATTTATTTATGTCGCAGAGTTGTATATTCAACGTAGGGAAAAGTGGCAACGTTTTAAATTTACATAGATAGAAATATAAAAATAGAACTCGGTTTTCATTTCATATATTTCTTCCCTTCATGATAAAAGGTAAGAGTTTTGTGAAATAAATTATCGGAAAAGTAAAGATTTATTACATTTACTATTCCCAAGAACCAAAAATATAAATCGGTTACATTTGGGTTGTTTTTGATCGCTCGCAAGTAATACCTACTCATCGGTACCAGGTATATATATTAAGCCCTACTTTTGCGATACTTGAAAATAACTTTAAATGTATTCATTTTTGTAAATACTAGGGTAACAAAAGAATTAAGGAACATAAATAATTATCTTAAGTTCATTAAAGCAACAACAGTTAGTTGAGTTGATAAAGCGTCTTGAGTGCAAAGAAATAAATGGTCGTTTGTACGGTCGGCTTCCAAAGGAAAAGCAATTAGCTTGAATACAAATAGCGAAATGTATTGTAGTGTTCAACACATTTGCATACGAAGCGCCGACGGGCGGAATTCCGAGGGCCTGCTGTGCTCATTCCCTATAAGCTTCCGTTCAAACTTTCATCGTAAAGCTAAAAAATCATTTGTTCTCTTCGCTCGCGTTTGCCCGGCCAGAATTAAGAGCCTAACCTGTCCAATGGTGTTGTGTTTAATGTATGTCAAAAAAAGAATCTTCAACTGTTAATCTTACATCACTTGGTCGTAAATGTACGAACGTATAGTTCGTTGAACATTTTTTCAATACTTCTTCATTTATTAAAAACTTGGTATACCGGCTCTGCCGCATAAATGCTTTTAGAATGCGATCCTAGTGGGAGTGGAAGAGCGAGGCGGAATGCTCCTCCATCTCAAAGTAAAATCTTCCGCCGAGCCGAGGCTATTGTTATGCCTCGCAGGCCTGACTGCCTGAGCCTAACTAGCACAGTTTTTTTTGTGCATGATCGAGCTGAATAGCCGCAGATGGCTGTTTCAGCGATACTGGGCTTGGTGGGCTTCCCGACTCCGTGGGAGTGGAGGCGTTCAGCTCCCAAGCAGCGCGCCCGAAGAGGCACCTCCTGTGAGGTTCGACCTCGGCTCGACCGCTGCGGGGGGAATGACTCTATCGGATTAAACCGTAAAAGGCTGAATGACCTATGCCAACAGGCTGAAATGATACAAATGGGGACGCGTTACCTACTCCGCCGGCGGAGCAGATCTTTACTACCGCTTCGCAACGTGATATAGCTGGTAGAGAAGAAGCGGCGGAAGAGACTTTCCAGCAACACGCCTAAACTAGTCTTGTGTGGCTACTTTGTGTCTGTAATGAGTGGGTGTGATTGGTGAGTTTAATATTGTGTGGGTGGGCCGGGGCCGGGGGCTCTCCAGCGTCTGTTCAGTCTGCGTCTGTTATACCAGGCTGATGTTTTGAGCCTCAGGAGGTTCATTATTTCAAGAAGTTGAGTGATTTTGTCTAGCTCGTCAATGAGGACATTGCGAGGACGACGTTTGCTCGTGGGAGCTTTTTCTGTGGGTCTATAATTGACCGTTTCCGTCACCAGAGGGTTCGGGTGTTGGGGGTTTGGTCAAAGAAATTGCGAGAAAGGGAGATTAGGTAGTCTTCAATGGAGGGAAACTCCAGGTCGCGATGCAGGTTGACGTTCTGCATATATAAGTAGAGCGGAGCGTCGACTGCAATGCTCATGAATCTATTTTGAACTTTTTGAAGTTTGTAGATGTTGGAATCGCTGGCATGAGCAATACTACAGTTGGAAATTTGTATATATTTATTATTTGTACGTTTCAGCAAAGGTTTGCGACTTCTTACACTTGCACAGCGCCATCTATTGGCTTAATAGTGTTCCATTACATGCTCCGTTAGTTGATTAAAGTGCAATAGTTTTTCAATACAGTTTCTATACTAAAATATAGATTGATAATTTTTAAACTTTATCAAAATAGTTCTTTAAGATACAATAGTTACTTTACTAATTATATTATTTTATCCGCGCTTAAGTTTATTTACTATCGTTATTCGTTTTTGTTTTATGTGGATACAAGCGCTGTTACATTTGAATTGTTATACAGTGTTATACAATGTATATGTAGATAAACAGTGCGTAGGGTGGACTCTTAAACGCTTGTCTTTTCTAGGCTTTGCAATTCCACTTGCTAATTGTTGGGACAAAAATAAGTGCGCTTTCATGGCCTAATAATTAACTACCCAGATAAAGTCTCTTAATTTAAATTCATCCATGAAGACCCTTTTTGGGTCCTGTAGGCATTAATTGCCAGAGATGAATGGTTGCGGTTAAGACATACCTCAAGGTTAAACATATGTAGGTGTCGCTTTTTATACGAGTTAAATATCCTAAGTATGAGGTTTTGGAGAATTTTAATATGAATCTTAATTATCTATATATTAATACGTGAAGCAAAAACTTTGTACCCCTTTTTACAAAAAATGCCTGGACGGAGGAGTATGAAATTTCGCACACTTATAGTTTATATAGAAGCGACGAATGCTAATATTTTTTCTAAATTTTGCATTAAAAATACATTAAATCAATAAAAAAAACATTACACACACTACCATGTATTTAACACACACACACGCATATATACTCTTTTGTTTATTGTTCAAGTCAAATTAACAGTGCAGGCTTGGCGAAATCTATGATTATAGAAGTTATATATTCTTTGACATTAATTATTATGGTCGAATTTCGAGTACGGGCGACCACTAGTTATTATAAATGCGAATGTGAGTTTGTTTCCTTCATTGTAATTGAAGTGAAACTTCTTTAGAATCGTTGTGATTTGAAACTCGATGAAACGAAAAAGTTACACTCAAAAGAGATAAACACATAGATCTATAGGACTAAGCCTGCGAGAGAACGAGATAGAATACATTATATTTAATAATTTATAAACTATGCTCATATAGATACAGTTGGAAATGTTTTGAAGTTTTTTGTTAATACTTCAAATTTCGTGTTTTAAAGCTTAAATATATTATAACGAAGTAATATATGAAATGTGACGTCACGAAATTTAATCGAACGTCGAATCCTTCCACCCCTTGTCACACTTTGTTTAACTTCTACTGCGTGTGAACTGCACACACAGACTGACCTTATTTAGTGTGAATATCTTGAAATTCACAAAATAACAAGGAACAAGGCAAAATGCCGAAAATAGACAGTTCATTTCTGTCGTTCAATTTTGATATAATTTTTTAAATGTTTATCTCCTATTTGTTATTTATTATGCGGCACAGTAATGAGCTGAGTGCAAAACTAGTTTGCTGAAAATGCAAATTATCAAAATATGCTTTTATTTTTTAAGATAAATGTAAGTAATGTAAGTACGTCGCTATTCGTTCGAATATATTTTACTTTCCATCTTTTTAATCCTGTTTCTTAGATTATGGAGTATATTTAAGGGTAAATTTGTGTTTGAAGGATAACAAAATAACAACATTTTGAATTTTTTACAATAAAATAAAAAACGAAAACGAATAGCAGATAAAAAGGTCATTTATGTAGTAACCTTTTTCAACAATTAAGACCGTTTTTGTTTCATTTCTTTACAGATTGAAAGACAGAAATGAACACGTCTAATTAATTATTGATTTAAGTTTAAATATGTTTTAAATAATAAGAAGTTGATTAAAAGTCTTAATTTTTTTATTGCTGGAGTACAGCAGACAGGATGGCGGCCCAACGGCGATGGAAAGTGGTTACCGTCGCTTATAAATACTTGCATTGAATTTTCCTACATTCTTTTTGTCATTTCATTTTAATTCGCTGTCTATATTTAATTTTACGTATGCAATCGCCTTTATCGTGTTAAGAATTCATTTGTTTTGTTAGAAAGGTGTTTTCTACGAACCATTTACGTGAGGGCCCGACCCGATTTACGCGATGCCATTCGAAGAAATTGTCTAATTAACCTGCCTATTGAACAATTTATTATACAACCCTTGAATGCCTCGCAGTAATTTCGTTTCGACGTTACTGAGTGTAGTGTTGCGAATAAATCGCTTGTGTCGTAATTTCGATTCACAGTACATTTAGGATCGTTGTCTTGCCTGATTGGTCAATAAAATGTTGGTTATGATAAAATAAAAATATATACATCCATACAAATTGACACATAAATATGAAGTAAGATAATTTTTAGCTAGACGTGGTGCTAGGGAGTTTCTTGCCGCTTCTACTTCATAAACACAATGGGTGTATTCAAGTCTCGTGTGTATAGGTACCTCCTAGGTAAGCGTGCTCGATCTTAGACCATATCTCCGCTCAAATCGAGCGAGATATTGGTCAAACGCGAACCTATACGTGAAAAAAAAAGCAGTGATAATATGTTGCGAAGCGAATATATGCGAACATATGTAATACGTAACACAATTCTGTATGTAGTAAAATTGTAAAATTACATTCAACTGAGGGGTTTTTAAGTCGGCTGTCTCTCCGACATTCTTTTCTTTATTGCGTGGGTTCAGCAGACAGGCAGATGGCCCACCTGATGGAAAGTGGTTATCATCGCCTATGGACATTTTTAACACCAAAGGTACTACCAATGTTCTGCCGTTCTTTATAGGGATTTTGAAATCTGGCTACTAATGCCAGAACACAACTCAAGGTTGATATGGTGGTATATTCTAGACCAGGGGTGATATCCACCCAGACGGCCAAATACCTTACCGCCAGGCTGTGCGTTATTTTGTCGCTTCTTATGAGCGCAGGAAATTGTATTCTTTCTCCGTTCCTGCACGGATAGAATTTTTCTTCCTTCTTCAGAGAACTTGTACTCTATTTTACATTATTGTATCATCTTTATGTTATTTAGAGGTTTATAATTATTAAGTACCTAGAATATGTTTGTCAGTAATTCCTTCTTTGCTTGTAGTTGTAAAACTTGTTCTGTTGCAGAGTGACTGTTAACTTGCATTTATGTCTCAACGTTTTCATAAATATACTTTTTAAAGGAGGGTTAAAAATAATAGTCACATATTTAAATAAATCATAATGTAGCTTCTGAACGAGTTTTATTTAAGGTAGGTAGGGTGATATTAGTTTCCAAAAGTGTAAAACTTGTTTTCTAGCTAATGAACCACGAAGTGAAAAATTCTGAAAACAATTGAAGTTGTAGTGTAGAGCTTTAAAAATGTCTTCAATATAAATCAGTTTGAACATTATTTGTTGAGTAGTTTTTGTGATATGGGTATTTTCTATTTAATGTATTTTAATGGTTCCGTCGCCAAATGACGAATTGTGGACGTTTATCATTTGTAGGGTTCCTCTTTATACTTTTTGTCTGCTACGACTTGCCTATTTTCATCTTAGTATATATAAATTCAATTTTTTAATATTGACATAAGGGCGGTTAGCAAAAAAAAAATTAAATTCCGCCCGGCAGCGTAATCAATCGCAAGTCCGTATTATTTTAGGATCTATATAAATATTTGTTATAAAACTAATCAGGCGAAGTTCGGGACCATTTATAAACATAAAGTTAGTTGTAAAAATGAAATACTATTTTAATACACTCCGAATATAACTAACAGTCAGGAAGTATTAATTATAAGTATACCTAAGAGATCATGAATGGATTACAATTGAATAAAAAATAGACACTCGTTTTCTTTTCTTTAGTTAAAACTAGCTGTGCTCGCGGCTTCGATGGAGCAGGATGATAAATATTTATATTTATACCTTACGACCTTTACAACATATCGAATAGGAATATACATCAAAATTTAAAATAAAATTTCTATTTTAATCCCTAAAATTAACCTTATATTATTAATCATTACCTACATAAGGCTTTCCTTCACTTCTCCTTAATCATTTGGAGTAGCATGTTTTTTATTCCATAACTCTTTCAACTTTTCCGTCACACCACAAGTTTTCATGTCGACCTTCATTCAGTTCATTCATATTTTTATTGACTTACATTTATTTTTATAAATCTCAATCTTCCTACTTAACCCTTTTTTTGTCATATGATTTTTGTCCCCCTCATTACGTGCTCAGTTGCCCATACAACTTTAATTTCCATCCTATCAATTTTTCAGTCACGGGTGCAATTATCAAAGAAACTTTTCCCATATTTCAGTAACGTGGAATGCATTATATTGTGATTTAATAATACAGATATTTTCTAATACATTTTTTCTTTTTGAGATTTAATATCCATTAATATTTTTCGCTATTTATTATTCTTAGTCCTTCTTGCCAATAATATTCGCCATTCATCCGTTCCATTAAAATCTGATTGCTCGTAATTCCACAAACGTGATTCGCTGAATTTAAAGAGAATTTGGAGAGCTCAAATACAGTCCGTTATCTTTTCGAGACGCTTCTTTTTCCGTTTCTGTATCTATATTGTTATAAAATTCTAAACATGTCGTGTCTGTACATTAAAGCTATTTGAAAAAACAACTGGAATAGACTATATAACCGATGGAGAACACGATGCTATTTTTAAAAGATTTCTTGTCTGTTTGTCGGTTTGTCTGTTTGTTCGGATTCATGTAAAAACTATTAGGCCGATTTCGATGCGGTTGTCGCCGATCGATAGCTAATTCTTTGACTTAAACTCTGCGCCACTTTTTATCCTGGGAATCCCGCCCGAATTTATCTGGGAATGACTTAAAATGGCCAGATAAAAAATAATCTAATTCCAAAGTGATTTTTTTACTGATCGATAGCAAATTTTATGTAATAACATGTGTGATATTTTTTATCCAGGCTACCCACGGAATTTTCCGGGAGCGGTTTGTAGTAGTTCGGGTGCATAAAAATTAGCTTATTCCGACAAACTTTTCACTAAAAGGATAGCTTACATTCTTTATTAAATGCTGCGATACTTTGTGTGCCGGAAATCTCGCGGGAATTTCAAGTCAAGCATGAACGAAGTCATGGGCATATCCTAGTACCTATATAAGTTTTGATTGTATCTATTTCCATCCTAATAAGAGTAAATAGCTACAGTACATATTTTTATGTCTAGTATCTTTAAAGACGCAATACTGTTTAAGTAATATAATTATTTATTTAAGTACACGCAAATTTTATCTCGTAGATAAAAGACTGACTTGAAATTGCTTAGTATGCTATCAAGCCGTAGCCTTACAAAAAATGTTTTAAAATCTGTAATTGGTGGTCTATATTGAAATGATTCGTCATCTTCTATGATCCCTGTTTTTATTAGTAGATGGAAAGTTCTTTCATCACCATAATCATCGTTTACGATATGAATGCTATGATAACTTAGTAATGTATGTTAAGATTCCGATTGTAATTTGTTTTCTGAATATATTAAACAAAATCTACCTACAACACACTATCTTATGGAAGGAATACATAGATTCTTCTCAGAATGTTTACCAGCCTTGGTAACCTCCGTGTGATTTAAGTCTACAATCAGAATAAACTCCACCGGATGATGCTATAACTTACACCCTTTATGAACTAATTAAGTAAATAAATTTGGAGCAAAAGCGTTTAGTGGTACAACTTATTAAGCAACACAAATATTCACTTCTGTTGTCTGTCGGTTATACGAAATGCCGTAGCTACCGAGGTAAACTAATTTGGCAGGCATTCAACTAACAGGGCATCTATGTACCAAGTGTTCATATTATTTTCGAGGACGTGCGTGGTTTTCTTCTTGCGTAAATATGTTATTCAATTGTGAATTATCGCTGAGTGCCTATATAACTTTGTTGCTATGCTTTTGTTGTTTTCTTTGTTCTGGAATTTTCGACTATGGCACAATTTAGCTTACAGGATAGTTACTAATTCGTCAACAAGAGACGAGATAGATGATCAAATTCATTGTTTTAATGATGGGCGGGCACTGCGACAAAACGGTTGTACCCTAAAGTAAGGGAAATTTAAATTTATGCTTTTTGAATTTTCAAAGTATTCCATGTAGGTTAAGTCATACCACCTTCATTATTGGCATATATATACATACATACACACACACACACACATATATATATATATATATATATATATATATATATATATATACATACATTAAGAAATCTTAATATTTATGTAGCTGTTGTGTTTAAAATAAAAGGAGAATTAATCAATCCCTTGTTTTATTGATACAGAGCACAACAAAATGGCGGAAAGTAGAGAGAGCATATATTAATCAAATAATAAATGTCTTTGGTAGAGAGCGAATCGAACGTTTGGATATATTGTATATTTTATCTAAGAATCGATAGTAGTTACAAAATAATAACATCCAATGGTTACAACATTAAAAATATTTTTTTTATATCGGGCTAAAGCATGGGGCAGGGAGGAGTTCGAATACCAACAATGGTATAATTTACCCCGTATTTAATAACGAGAGTTAAAAACCTTGTAAAGCCATAAATGTCTGGTATAATTTTACATAGGTATTAGTAAAAAACAAAAGTCCTCGGGAAGATCGTTGTTCGATATATTCAGATCAACCAATCATTAAAACCAAATGACACCCACATGTTCATTAAAGTAATGAAATCGTACTAATTAATCAATTGGATTAGATGTCGTATTAGTTTGGCAGCTGTTTTTAAATTATTGATTAGTCTTGAGTTAATGTTATTAATAGATTGAATGCGAAATATGAAAATATATGTAGATAAATATTTTCAGATATATGTACATCGGTTTTTCCAAAACGATGCTGGTATTTTCAAATTCATGCGAATATTCTTTTTTTGAATTTTTTTTTATTGCTTGAGTTCAGCAGACAGGCAGACAGCCCACTTGATCTAAAGCGGTTACCATCGCCTATGGACATTTACAAGACCAAAGGTGCTACAAATGCGCTGCTGCTCCCTTAAGGGAGACTGGAACCTGGTCACTAATGCCGTAACGCAACTCAAGGTTGTTATGGCGACATACTTTAAACCAGGGGTGGTAGCCATCCAGTCGGGAAAATGCCCTCCCACGTGGCTGTGCGTGGTTTTGTCTCCTCTTACGACAGGCCGCCCGGCCGCAGGAAATTGTATTCTTTGTCCGTTCCTGCACGGATAAAATTAAATTAAAATTTTCTTTACCTGTTTTTTATTATTGACCATGTTATTATTAATTGTTAATAAGGCAAACGCCAATCTACTTTAAAAATATATCTGCTAATATATATTAGTAAAATAAACATATAATATTTATACATTTTATGTAACTGAGTATAGGCATGGAAAAAATACTATTACTTATTATGATTCTTATATGGTATAGCTATTGTTGACGTACGTTTTAAGTTGGGTAATAAAACATGTCTCTATTCGTATTTTTTTTTGGTATCTACACAAAACGGAGTCAATTTTGAAGTGAGCTGTACGTCTTTATTTAATAGATATGTGCATGGTTAATCGATTTATTGGATTCGTAACAAGTATAAAACGTTATCAGTGCATAATGTTAAAAGATAAGTAATGTTTATAAGTTTTTTTACGTAAATGTAATAAATATTAATTATGATCACATTCGTGCAAAATAAATAATTGGTTCAACCAAATAAAGTCATGATTAATTTTAGTATTATACATCCAATTTAAAATGGAATATATATATACCTAGAAAACTGTGTTTTCAGCTGGAACTTGAAAGGTGGTGTGTTGCTGTGCAGTTTTATTTTCATCATCAAAATTTTCAAGCTACCACAAGAATCCTTTGGTGTCAGTCAAAGATCTACAATTTGGCTGGGGCTTCTGTTCTCTGGGTCCGACTTTCACCTGGTTCCTATTTCCTTAAAGATTATTTTGGAACTTGGATTCATATATATGAAATTTTGACAGTAATTAGATATATTAATCTTGCAGAATTATATTTTAAAGAAAGAAGAAAAGTAAGGGAAACTCAAAATCAGAATGTTATTAAATATCAGTTTTGTAATATTTCAGCATTATTGTCAGCAATAACTTCCAATTCCAATGCATCTCCGTCCACTAGTTCATTATTTCCAACCTGGGTTCTAAACTGGCCAACAGTGGGAGAGTTGAACTTGAAGACTTTGCAGCAGACCTTGTGACCCCAATCGCAGCCAGGCACTGCCACGTCCATTTTGAAACTAGGACAGCTGTTTATTTCTGCATAGATTCCCCCGCGAACCCAGCAGGTTGCTTTCGAAGATCCTGAAGAACGCTTTAATAACTAATTGTAAATCTATAGCATTCTAATACAGGAATTTTAAGTAGTGGGGTGGTGAATTGGGGGGGGCATACTTAACTTTACTACAACCCCTAAGGTCCGGAGATCTTGAAATATATTTTTTTAATAAACATAACCTCACTTATTTTCACTGATTTTTTCGCTAATATTGCACTTCTATCATAGTTTCAAAGTTGAAAAATCCTTTCAAAGTTCAAAAAAAAGCTAGTAATCAATATAAAAAGAGCCAAAATAACCAAAAACCAGCTAAATTAGATAAAAATTAAGTAAAAACACAATAGAACACATTCATATACACTACAAGAGTAACCATTCAAAATGGCGACCAATAAAGACGATGTTTTTTACGTAATCGCGTTAATTTATATTTAACCTATATTTAAAAAAATGTTCAGCAATGTATTTAAAAATTGATATCATTAATATATTAATTATTTGTCATATTTAAAACCAACTTGCTAGTCGTCCACTAAATTGATGAATAAAACAAATGTTTCATATGAGACTTTTAAGGCGTCGTACTGTTTGTATGTATAAAATAAATAGTAAATGGTAACCAGTCAGTCCTAGCACTCGTCGGCCGCTGCCGCGGTATGCTCGCTTCACTCGCTCGGCTCTGTTGTCAAGTAAGGGATCTCTTTTAATAAAATATGGTGCCTATATAATTTAATTAACTTTAAAAGCACATTCACTTAATTAAAAAGGAATAAAATGGCGGCAATAAGAATTACAAAATATTTGTCAATATTTTCTTTTCGTAGAAATATGTCGATTTCCGAAAATTATATGAATCAATATATTAATTAAATCTCAAGATTTCGAATTTGTTAATTAAAAATCGATAAGTATTATTGACATATCGATTAATTTATTTTTATCATCACACCTTGTTAGCCAAGCCATTAAAAACAAAAGTGACAGTAAAAACTGTCACTTTTTAATCAATCGATTATATGTCTAGCATGAATTTTGTAGTTATGATGCCTCAATTCAATTTAAAACTTTATTTCTATATTAAAAACAGTTTTAGTGTTACAAAAAGTTCTGGCGGTTATATGTAATTCATGAGTACATTCATAAACAATTCGTGAGTATATTCATAAACTCAAATCACGGTTTGTTATTATCAAAAGTGACGCAATTTTACTACAAAAATAAGTGAGGTTATGTTTATAAAATATAAAAAATTTAAGACCTCCGGACCTTAGGAGGTTGTAGTAGGGGTAAGTAATTCTATATCTACTTTAACTGTTTTGGTTGTTACCAGCGAGATCACTTGGTTTTATTTTTCTACTTTTTGAATGAATTAAAAAAGCAATTGAGACATGAAAAACATCTTTCTTTATTTCCGGGCCTTTATTATGGGCCGGAGCACCCGCTTACCAGACTGACCCCCTCGACTCCATTCAGCGTCGGGCCGTTCGTATCGTTAACGATCCCATACTAACAGGCGGTTTAGAATTGCTTAGCCTTCGAAGAGAATTTGCGTCCCTCTGCGTATTTTACCGCCTGTATAACGGGGAGTGTTCCGAGGAATTCTTTGATCTGGTGCCAACTCCTCACTTTTAAAACCACACCGCTCGCCAGCGATGGGATATTCACTCCCCCCCCCCCCATTTTCTAGAGCTCCCTCACTAAACTACGCAACGGTTTTCTAGAACATTTATTCTGCGTACAACAATAATCTGCGCTATTACATGGGTTCTTTAAGAAGGGCGTTCTAAAATTTCTTAGAGGTCGGCAACGTATTGGCGACACCCCTGGTGTTACAAACGTCCATAGGCTACGGCAACCACTTTCCATCAGGTGAGTCGTCTACCTGTTCGCCTGCTTCAGGCAATAAAAAAATTAAAATTCCACGATACTCATTTTTTTAACACCAATGTATGTATGTGGGTATGCATTTTTGCATAATGAAGTAAATTAAATTAATATGCTTTCCCTATTGCATGTTAAAAGATACAGCGAGGTTTTGTTTTGCTTGTTTTAAATTGAAATGCATTTATACAATACTAGCGGTTTTGGCAGACGTTGTCCTACCTTAACTAAACAAATAAAATTAGACCCGATTATAGCGCAACCTACCGGTTCCAATTGTGTATCTAAACTATCCGGGGACCCGCTCAAACATACACAAAAATGTTCATCAAAATCGATAGACTCGTTCTTAAGTTAGGCGCGTACATACATTTCTACGATTCATTTTTATTTATATAGAAGATTCCAGAAACAAATGGAAAAACTAATTTATTAAAGTAACAGATGTATAGCAGATGTATCAATAAAAATCGATTATACATTTTAGCATACTCCGATTGAATTTCGCAAATTCGATAACACAGGAACGTCATATTCAACTCACTATGAAATACATTTATTATCACTCAACATATTTGTACGAGGATGTTAAACAACTTTATAATTCTGTAGGGCCGGAAAATTACCATTTCTCCGAAATTACCATATTATTTATGTAAACTCAATGTAAAGTGAAACGTACAATTTTCATGGATGAGTTCTAGCTAGTAAGCATTAACAGCGGTTCGTGTCTTGACATTTCAGATAGAACAGCGTTTTCGAGTTAATAAATTATTAGTTGGGTATAATCCAATTAGCCAATTAACACGTGTTCTCTAGCAATTACATTTTCAAATTGGCTTCTTAGTATTTAGCTTTGAATAACCATAGTACTAAGCAAGACCTGCGTGTCACGCAGATAAATGGTTATGAATCAGGGCTGTGTCCGGATTTTTAGAATTCCGAAACAGCATATTGCTGAGCTGTCAATACTTTTCTTCCTTTCTGTCAATAAATATGCGGGGGTGGTGGTGGAAGGACCTTATTAGGTACGTGGGACACTCAGAAAGTTTTGCGAAAATAAAAAAAATGTTCTATAGGTAAATATTTTTTTATTAAATCTTTTCAAAGTACTCTTCACCAGACAATACAAAGTTTCATACGTCTGAACCAGTTTTCGAAACACCTCGTCTACGGCTTGCTCGAACGTTGATAGCGTATCTCCCGGCGACGAAAATTGTATCCCTTTGATCTGATTTTTTATTTTCGGGAATAAAAACAAGTCACACGGTGCTAGGTCAGGGCTGTAAGGAGGGTGACCCAGGAGTTTGACCGGCGTACTACCCAGGAAGTTCCTCGTTTTGAGCGCGGTATGGGCGGGCGCGTTGTCGTGGTGGAGCAGTAGCCCGCGGAGCCCTGTGTTTCGTCGCTTATTGCTCACAACAGAGAAAACTTCTACCAAGCATTTGGTAGTATACCATTTAGCATTGATGGTTAGTTTCTTCTTTGGTTCCGTAAAGGAATTGACAAACAAATAGCGAGTCAAATTGAAAAACTCGCGATCAAAATCTTTCCCCGCTTCTAGATCGCTTCACATTGGTAGGCGTTGATTCGTTTTGAAACACCCAAACCGTCGGCTGACACTTCGTTTCTGGATCGCATTGATAAATTCGGAATCATCACCTGTATTGATGTCGTAAACACGCCGAGACGAGCCAGCATCAAATTTGTTTATCATATCACGGCACCATTTCACCCGGGCCTGCTTCTGAGCATCGGTGAGGTTGTGCGGTACCCAGCGTGAAACTATCCTCCTCACGCGAAGAGGCACGTGTAGAATCTCGTGAAGGCTTCCCGATCCAGTCTGCAGTACGTGCTGAATCTTGACGGCCTCTGTGGTTGAGCGGGCTAAGCCTTTGCCGGCTTACCTCACTGCAACGCAGAGGCTCCGGGTTTGATTCCTGGTATAGTAAATTTCGGAAACGTATTTTCTCCGTTATTTACTATGGTATGGGTGTCTGGCATCGGCTCCAGAATTGTCCGTTGTATATTACCCATAACACAAGCGAAACTTGCTTAATTTGGGGATATACAGTGTGTGTGCTAGTCTGCCGATTTATTATTATTATATTATTAATCTCTTGATACGTAACGCGCCTATTGTCTTGGATTAATTTTTTCACCGTTAGCACATTTTCGTCCGTAACAGCCGTCAAAAGGCAACCACTTCTTTCTTCATCCCCTAAAGTTAGTCGATTGCGCTTGAATTCATTGTACCAACGATACACGGTTGCCTTAGAAGGGCCTTCATCCATAAATGCCATTTGAAGTCTATCGTACGATGCGTCCAGTTTCAGGCGGTACGATTTCAATCGTAAAAAATCATAACGCGAAAACGTTCTCGATGCAGATCCATTTTTCAATGAGACACGATAATTTAAACTAGCTCGCAAAATATTTGGAGAGAAATTTTTAAATTGGAACGTGCCTATTTTTAGTTATAAATAATCATATTTTCAAAATAGATTATAACTGGCCAGTCTCTCATACATAAAAACTTTTTTTCGCATTACTTTCTGATTGGCTTGGTACATTTCTATGACATTGCAAACAAACTGCAATAGACTTGCCTATGCTGGTACAGCCGTGTATTACGGAAAGTGACTAGTTATGTAAAAAACAAATGGCATCTTTAAATCTGATGGTTTAAATATGTCGTTTCCAGAGATTCACATGATGGACATGACTAGTATCAAAATAAAGTAGAACTCTATGTTATGTCCTACAACTACCAGTAGGTATATCTAGATACGTGTCAATTTCAGTAAGCGATTTTCTCCAAAAGCGGCCGCTTTAGGCCCTGTGTTCACTGTTATTACTAGAGGTTTCCAGGTACATGAGTCAAAAACTCTTTTTAATGTTCTTTTTGTATTCTTTCTAACTTTTTTTTTACAATTGCTGGCGCGTAGCAGATAGCTGAGAATCTTCCTGATCGATAGCGGATATCGTCGCTTATAGACATTTGCAACACCAAAGGAGCTGCCAATCTGCTGCCGGCCTGGAAGAAGTACTGGAACCAGGCCACTAATACCGGAATATAAGGTTTAAGTAAGTATAACTTAAGGTTGTTACGGTAGCATATTTTAAACTGCTTCGGGAGATACCTGTCAAATAAGGCGTGAGTGAACGTCGGGGTGCCACCACTGCTTCTGCAGCGATGGAGACACGGCGCTGCATACCCAGGTGCTTATCCAGGTGTGTTCAGCCTGGGACGAGCAGCGCCGTGATCTCCTCGCGGCCATCGGGGTGGATATTTCCCTTCCGGCCCTGGTAAAGGCCATGGTCGGGAGCGCCGATGCGTGGGACGCAGCTGCTTTCTTCTGCGAGACTGTAACGTACGCGCGGCGAAGCGGGAAAGGGAGCAGACCACCACACTCCCCTCCCACCAGAGCCGGCAGCGGCGAAAAAGGATCGTCCATGACGACTTCCAGCCGCCGTAGCCTACGGCCATGCGGGCGACCAGCGGTATAAGCGGAACCCCTTGCACATAAAGACTGGAGAGGAGGGACGCGCGCCGATACACATGCCTCCACTCACCTCGAGGAGATATAGGTCTCCGGTTATTTCGACCCGAAATAACCGGAGACCCAGATCTCTGGCTAGCAACTGGGGGGGTCAGCCCATTATAAACAAGGGGTGGTAGCCACTCAAACAAGGAAATGCCATGCCACCTGATTTTGGGTTGTTATGTCGCCTCTTACAACAAACTGCCCTGTCAAATGAATTTGTATATATTCTCCATTCCTTTACAGATAACTTTGTTTTTAGTCCTGAAGATCAAATAAAAAAATCACCCATGTACTTTATATCTCGGTATACTTATTGTATTACACAATAGAGTATCGTTAACTTACCAAGAGATGGTTTTCCATTAGAGCCTGGTAAGAATACGTCTCGAAATGTATTTGGGATTTTTTGAGGTACATAATTAACATAAGGAGATGGTCTTTTTTAATTCACGACATTTGATAAGGCTATCAGAGTTAGAGTTTTTGACAGGAACAACATGGCTTGTATAAAACCAAGTAATTGTGCATTGGTATGCATTAAGCATTGATTAAGTGCATTCATTTTAAATTGGTTTTTAATTGACCAATTTATGGACTGCACTTAATTACGTTCATATGAGTAAAGATTTCAAGCTATTATTATTAAATTACGTAAAGAATTTCAATAAAATACTGCCTAATTAATTCAAAATATTGTTGTAGAATAAGCAGCTAGAGATGTATTTTATAGATATTGTTACAAATTGGGCCAAATATTTTTGGGATGACAAATTGGGATGCACATCTGCCTGCCATTAAACCTGGTTCTTTTGTTTAGACAATAGCCTATTGTTATTGTACTTGTTTATGGCCGTTCGCAGACATAATCCTGCAGGTGTGCAGAATTATGTTTTCTGGGAATAGCGTCGATGGTAGCGCAGTTGTGATTCGTGGAAATCATAATTTACACGGTCCTAAGCTGAGTATAAAGGGGTGTCCGAACGGAGAGATGGGCAGTCAAGCGACGACTACGACACGAGCAAAACATTTGTAGTACTCTCAATTAGCGATTTAGACGACGGACTTTGCCCGTGTCAAATTGCGTTGAATCTTGCAGTGTGAACTGGTTGCATCCAGTTACATTTGTATTTGTTTTATACGTGTTTATACAGTTCTAATAAACTCTACAGTAATTCCAACGGCATTTATTTTATTCGAGTCCTGTAGCTCGTAACAATATTAACTATTCTTCGAATAGGTTATTACCCAAGTAAAAAATAATGTATATAAATTAGTATATACAACAATTTTAAATTTCAATAATTCTAATATATTTCCTATAAATTGTGTATAAACAAATAAGTCATGTGTTAAATAGAACATCATAGTAATTATTATTAAATCGGTTAGTATTTAAATTCCATTTTATTTTTAAAAGCATCTCATTAAAATTACAGTATTGTTGTAAATTGTTATAAGATAATAAAAAATAAAATAACCATGAATTATTTTTAAGTTAATCAGAAGAGCTTTCATTGCGGCAATAACACTGAGGATTACTCAATCACTACATAAAAGTTAGTCATAGGATAAAATACAACACGAACAAATTAAACAATTATATTTGCGCGAAAAACAGTTGAATTGTTTCACTTTTTAATTTAGTCAGGTTACAATTAATTTTCCATTGATAGTTTTTTCAGACGATTCAAAAATTGGCCTTGAGTAAAATAAAACACCGTTAATATTATTTCTTGGCTTTTATTATAAGTGCTAAAGTCTTTCCTTTTCCTATCCTATTCGCTGTTTTCACTTTCTTTCTCTTAGTTTTTAGCACTGGTTCTTTATCTAAAATACCTTTACCACCGAATTCGCTATGTGAACCCCAAGGCATTGCCACACCTTGGATCCCTTTAATATCTCTGACATCAAATTTATTCCACGTGAAGCAGCAGACATTAAGTCTGTTCTTGCAGCCAGGTACTTCGCTTAAGTAAGGAAAACCTTTGCAGAGTTTATAGTTTACGCATATACCACCTAAAGACCAACATGGTGTTGACATCATTGATCCTGAAATATAATTGAATGAAAAATGACGATAAAGTATTTCAAAAATAGTAAAACAGTTCTACTTAAATTTCGATGAATATATCTATGGTTCGAGCATCTAGGGCAATATTAGTAAAACAAAATATAGATAAATTTTAATTACATTAACTGATGAGTAAGAAATAATATATACATACATTGTAATACACGAAGATAAGTAAGTGCTCTCTGCTTTTATGACGTTCTAACTACTGTTGTTGATATTTTTATACCATGTAATTCTGACTTTATAACGAATGCCACAGTTAGTTTTATTGACACATGTAATACAGATATATACCATTAATATAAAAAATCAAAACAAATAGCAATATTCAAATAATTATTAATGTTTGAGATTAAGGAATTAAAATCTTAAAATATAGACTAAATTAGTTATAAAGATAGATTCTCTTTCTAAGATACTGTTTCCCGTATTTACTTAACACATTATATCACATTGTTCTAGAAAGGCGATGTTATCAAATATACAATTGGCAGCAATGTCTTTATACGTTCTTTCAATTATTGCGTACACCTTTTACAGATGGAGTCCGGTAAATTGTCTTATTACGTCTCTGTCACGACCGGACTACAAATAATTGTGTGAAACAACAAGATTTATGAGACAGTTATACTTGTTACTTACGACGCAATGGGTCCTCAGAAGCGAGAGATGCAAGGGCGGTGTGATAAGCAAGTAATTCTGCTCTAAGATCTTCATATTCTTCATCAGCTGACAGATCTAAATTAGCATCATTTCTCATATTACCTACAAGATTGGCCCCAAAATCACTATCGCTGCCAGAAGATACATCCTTCAGTGTAGATACTACAGATGTATAGATTAATAAATTTAGAAATAATATCATGAATCCCAGCATAATTTAAATATCTTTTACGGTGCACTAGTTTCGTTGGAGTCCTTATTTTATTGATATTGAACAAATTCCATTATAAAAGCATTTTTATTGAGGTAAAAATCATAAACTGCATGATAAGCCGTGCGCAGCTACGGCATTTTGCTATCAAAATTCAACGATGAATAAATCTTTTAGAGAATATATTCACCTCGCTTATTTCGATAAAAATTATACCTACAGAAACTACCGTTTTATTGAAATCAGCAGAGATATTTAAAAAATACTTTTTAAATATTTTTCTATTCTGAACTCATGGGATGTTTGATAAAAAATTCATTGGACGTGACAAAATTGTCTTAGAAATAATATTTTGTTAATCTATTTTCAACGACGCCTGAACGTCTCCTTATCAGGCTATAAAATCCGGAGAAAAGACAATCTTGTATATTGAAAGCGTAGAGAGAGGATTACACAGACAAGCAATTCGCATATATGCGATAAAGACAGAGATTACCACAGCTAACAATGTTTATTACACTTCATGTTTATTAAAACTTCAATATAACTGAAAATTTTCTAAACTGTCTGTAATACGAAAAAAGGGCGACTTCAAATTTTAATATTGAAGTTTTTAGGTACCCACTTGGCGCCATTAGGAAAATACTATAAACGAAATCCTGTAGAGCAAGACGCAAAATATATATGTCGGAGGAAGCTATGAGTCGGGTTGATTGTTTTTTTAAATGTATAACGCACAATATTATTTGTTTACATTTTATTACTTTTAAAATTCTTAATTTAATTTAATTTGATTTGTGAAATCTTTCTATAACTTAAAAATCGTCCTAACCTAATAAAAATTATGAATATTATAATTTAACAAGCGACCAATCAGAGCAGAGGACGTGAATCGAGCGTGGTCGAGGCGCCATCTGTACTTAGGATGCGGACGAGTTTTTGTGATACATTGGAGCGATAGCAACAGGATCGAGTTGGATCGTTGAGAATTCAAAAGGAAAATGTTAAAGTAAGATCGGTGTCCTGAACCCGCTGCTCGGTCTTAACTGTTACGAAATATTGTTTAAATCTAAATTAAAAGTGTATAAACCGTGATCATTGTGTTTTGTGCTCGCATTTTACCCTGATGACGGCCACTAAACCCATAACCACTAACGACGATGTCACGAGGACAATGCTTCTCCGACATATATAACTCTTCATTGTATGCCATTACATAAAATTTAGATAGCATTGTTTTAATCTTGAACAAACGTCGTCGTCGGTCATATCACTAAAGAGTGAAATCCGGACAACCAACCAATGACAGGAATTAAGCAGACCGTAAATTGTATTGTTAGTAAATACAATGTTCGAATAGTTACATTTTAATAACGTCAATTGTATTGCGAAGCTGGCAAACAGGCAGACGGCCTAGCTCTTGAAAAATGGTCACCATCGCTTGTAGACGTCTGCAACACCACTGGCGATGACCACTTGCCAGCCTTTACGATGGGATAAAGTGGATGGGACCCGGGTATGAGATCAGACAGGAGGAATAGGATAGAAAGGATGAGATATGGTATTGGAATAAGGGGATGGGATACGGAAAATGGCGAGATTAGGACGGCACTCGGCCAATTTAAAAATGGCAGGGCTCCGGTGGACGACGGTATTACAACTGAGCTCCTCAAAGCCGGAGGGATCTGAATCCTGAAGGCTTTAGTGGAGCTCTTTAGTTCCGTTATCCTCCGGGGTACTGTGCCAAGGGCGTGGACCAAGAGTATGGTGGTCTTGTTCTTTAAGAAGGATGATAAGACCCTCTTGAAGAACTATAGGCCCATCTCATTCTTGAGCCACGTTTACAAGTTGTTTTCGAGGGTCGTCACGAATCGTCTCGTCAGAACACTTGACGAGTTCCAACCACCGGAACAGGCTGGGTTTCAAAAAGGTTACAGCACCGTAGACCACATCCATACTGTTCAGATTATACAGAAGACCGAGGAGTATATATAATCAGCCGCTGTGTATGGTATTTGTGGACTACGAGAAAGCCTTCGACTCTATCGAAACTTGGGCTGTTCTAGAGTCACTGCGAAGATGTCGTATCGATTGGCAATACATCAAGGTATTGAGATGTCTGTATGACGCCGCAATAATGACCGTTCAGATCCAGGACCGGAGGGCGAAGCCTATTCCTCTACATCGCAGGATGAGACAGGGGGATGTCATATCCCCGAAACTGTTCACCAACGTGCTGAGGATGTCTTCAAAATTCTGGAATGGAATGAACGGGGCATCAACATCAACGGTGAGCGCATCTCTCACCTACGTTTCGCTGATGATATTGTCGTCTTTGCAGAGATGTTGGAGGAACTTGCCGACATGCTAAACAGCCTGAATGAATCCTCCCGACGGATCGGTCTCGGCATGAGTTTGGACAAGACGAAAGTCATGTTCAACGAACATGTCATGCCGAGATCGGTAAACGTCGATGGTTCTTCTCTTGAGGTTGTACAATAATATGTCTACCTTGGACAAAAGACCCAGGTAGGCAAACACGGCTTGAGAGGGAAGCCACTAGGAGGATCTAGTTAGGCTGGGCAGCATTCGGTAAGCTTCGACAGGTATTCTCGTCGACCATTCCGCAATGCTTGAAGACGAAAGTCTTCGAGCAGTGCGTCCTACCCATCATGACATACGGTGCCGAGACATGGACACTGACAGCGGGACTGGTCCACAAATTCAAAGTCGGTCAACGGGCTATGGGGCGAGTTATGTTAGGTGTTTCTCTTATGGATAAAGTCAGAAATGAGGAAATGAGGCCAGTCACGTCTGTCGCAGGACCTACGGCCGATGGAGCAAACGAGTCCGGGAGACGGGGGACCGGGATATGTGGCGCGTACTTAGAGAGGCCTACGTCCAGCAGTGGACTGAGATTAGCTGAAGAAGAAGATACCGAAAATAGGATAGGAGGAGGGGGAAATGGACCATCGGAACTCTCACTCATCGTACGAAACACGATTAGCACTGTTACGTCAAGTACATGGAATAATTTATTTCTAAATAATTATCAAGGTTATAATACATAGAGTAAAATAATATAGTCAATAATTACATAGAGAGTACAAAATAAGACGACGTGTGTTGTACTCTCTATGTAATCATTGCTTTATTAATTTAACATTAAACTTAAGACTATATATACAGAAATTTTAACTGCTACGTGAAACTATGTAAAATCTAAATATATTCGTAGATACATCTTCGAAGTTTTTCTGACACCTGTTTTTATGGACAGATTTTGGCACGTAAATGATCTACTCAGTTATAATCTAGCAAATTAATTCCTTTTGACGTCGATATTCTGTGAGAGTGTGGCATTCCAACGATCGATCCGGCCTTAAGCAATAGCAGTTACAGGATAGTGATTCCATCGTGGCTCTACCATATCATAACAGTATTTTGCTACTTATTTTAGCCACCCCTGTATAATAAACGAGTGTAAAATATGAATGAATCTATTATTATTCATCAATTTGAGTTCAATTTTGATCAAGGCTTAGAAACCGGAAAAAAGACGAACCGGTTACTGACTAAGTACATAGGAACTATTCTTTTAGGTTTTGTTTTCACTTTAAGCTCAATTAAATGGTTTGGGAACAAATTTTTTTTAAATAGGTTTTGTTGAATAAACCAGTTTCGATTGGTTTCGAACGGTTCTTGCTGCATACCGCTAAAGCGCAGCCATGTGGTACAGCAATTTTTTAGTTGTAAGCAACAATTGTTGAGGTATACACTCCGCATGAAATTTATTTTTAAACCGGTTCCTAGTCCTGCTTTTGATCCCAGTAGACAAGGAAATAAGCTGGTATCGACAGTTGTGATAAATAATGCCCACAGCGAAGAAATTTAAATTGAATTCAATAATACATATTTATTCCAACACACCCTTGTGTGACTTTTGCACGTTATATGTATTAACACATTATACGTTAAACAGGGACAAATTAATTTTATTAATTTGTCCCTGTTTAACATTATTAATTTTGTGGTTAAACATAAACATTTCATACATCCAATGGTTGACATCGAAATTTTAGCGAATGATACATATACATGTATGTATATATTATAAAGAATATAAATAAAATTAAGTGGAATGTACTTAAAATGTAGCTCAAAAATAAAATTGAAGTATTTATGAGCATAAGCTGGCCGTGAATCCATAAGATAGATGCCTAAAGCATGTTGTTATTGGTCAGTGTGAATGTCAATTGATCTATCCTACGATATTATACTAATAATTTTTCGTCTAAGACTTTTTTAATCATGCTAATTAAAAAAAATTATCAGTACAACTGAATGTGATTGAAAATAAAACTTGTCTATTTATTCTTTATTTATACACAAAATAGTTACAATTATTACATATAAAACTCAAAAATAGTGGTGATGTACAGAGGCGAGGTTAACCCTAAAAAGACTTTCCTTCCAGCGTTTATTTGTATAAGTCTATAGGTACTTATACACAAATGTACATTTATATATTTTAAAATTGTACATATTTGCATCTATACAAATAAATAAAATTGAGGTGTCTGTAATGTCCAAATAACAACTTTTTACTAAATGCATATTAAAATATATTATATACCGCACTCGTATCAAAAATACAATTTTTAATTTTTCATCTGTCTGTCTATTTGTTCCGGCTAATCTTTGAAACGGCTGGACAGATTTTGACGGGACTTTCACTGGCAGATAGCTGATGTTATAAGAAATAACTTAGGCTACATTAGTTTAGAAAAATAACCAAATAAAAGCCGACATGCACGCCGCCGCCGTCGCTGCACGGGAAGGGAAAATTAAATTAAATTCCACGCGAACGAAGCCGTGGGTTATAAAATATATACAGATATACAAACCTATTATTATTTTGACATAAAGAAATTAATTAAAGTTAAAACATGTGGCCGCGTCAGAAGTATGTACATGAGTAAATGCAACACTAAACACCAACCAAGTTGCCTGAAGGCAGAAGAAACAGCCGCACTTGTCCTGCCTGAATGCGGAGGGGTGGCCCAATGCAGAGCAAGTATCTAGACGTCTCATGTCACGCCTCGCCTCATTAGCATCACTACAATATAAATTCCTTTTTTGAGGATTGTCCAACCCTATATACTAGATTTATGTTATTTTCTACAACACCTTGAAGTTGGTGCGAAATAAAACATAAAAGTTAATTTATTTTGCATTATTTTGTTTTTTATGTTTTATTAGGCACCTACTTCAAAGTTGTAGAAAATATTTATTTTTCACTTTTTAGTTACGTATATGGTGCCCAACAAAATGTTCAACATACATTAAAAAATATTTACATGAATTGAACCTCTTCCTTTTTTTAAAGTCGGTAAAAATAGTAGAAACATAATTAACCCTAATTAATCTCAACTTGACTGTGCCTGCACACGCCTTTGCTCGCAGCTAATATCGTAGCCGCCATAAAGCTTGCATCGAACTATACTAGAAAGAAAAAAGCAATTGATAGAATAGTTAGAAAAACGATATCTGTCCCAGTTGTAGCAACTGACGAATGTCTCCGGTCATCCTGCTGAATTATTGAGCCGGCCGGCCGTAGAATCAATCTGTTCCATGTGTCGACCGGACGCCACGGGCCCTCTGTAAAAATGCTTTTTGCAAACGTCTCCTTTTCGCCGAGCTACAGTGATTTTAGCCGAACACCCTCGTTCGCTTGATGGACATTATAAAAGGAGCATTTATTGCTAAAATCACACATCCCGTGCTATAGGTATGCCTGTTCAGAATATATCTGTGACCTGTGAAATATTACAACATGGTTTCGCTCGCGTAAGCTTTGGTTATAGGTATATGCTGCGGGATTCTCTGTTTTTTTCTTGTCTTTTAGTTAATTTAGTTAAGAGTTTCTCAAACAGAAATTTAACTTTGACCTGATATTTTAAAATGAATGTATTAGATACATTCCTAATTGTAACTGATCCAATATAACACATTTCACGACATTATTAATTAAACAATTAAGATTTTTTACGAAATTATACGTATTTTTCTTCGAATTGAATTGTTTAATTTCAGATAATTTATAGGAATTTTGATAATCAATACTGTAAAGTAATAGTCACTCACTAGTTTCACAAACTAAGCTAAATGTAAAACGAAATTTATGAATAGAATCAATTTACATAATCTGATACGGTCTTATGAATACTGAGTTACAGTAAGTTTGAAGGCTTCGTTAAGAATCATAAAGAATTCTACAAACTTACTCAAACTCAATATGAATAAGACCGTTACTCTATATCTTTCTTCTTGACAATATCACAAACTAAATTAGAGCTTGTTTATTTCTTACCAACAATAGTACATATATATTACAGTAACGGCCGTAGGCAAAGGACGACGATTTGTTACTTGATCTTTTCAGTAATTGAATAGACATGACACAGCGAAGTCTTTTGTCGAGGTGCAGTTTAAAGGAGCTTGGTAATAGCCGCCCTGTCCATTCTTGAGCCGGGCCACCTTTGTAGATAGATGGCTACCGCCTTACATCCCAATGCCACAGAATACTCAATAAGTAGCAGAAGTCTATTTTGGTTTACGAAGATTGTTAGTCCGATGTTAGATGTTTCATTTCTGTCTCTCAGTTTGGATGAATCAACCAAAGTGATCTATATAAACATATCATTCAATGTCATTGAATAACGCCGTGTATTATAGTCTATTAAACAAATTGAATCAATTTGGTTAATTCGTCTATTATTAATATCAGTAATGCAAACCGCCGTATGCAATATGAACGACATCTACCGACATAATGCTTGACTATGTGTTTGCGTAGATATAATTGACAGTTCAAACTTATTTTACATAACATTATCACAGTTCCTGTTAAACGTCTCAAAAGCATACCTCGCCTGGCCAACAATATATTCATTAATAACAAGAGTAAGATTGTTAACTAACAGACAAACAAATAGAACACAGTCGTCATTTGCACAATATTCAATTAAATCTCTTTTTTAGGATGAAAGACGTTAAAGTAATAATTACACGTGAAATGAAAAATGGCGACCTAATATGTAGTTAGGACATGCACCAATTAATCCCCATTATGCGGACTAAATACCTATAGTAATTATAATATTATTAATGAAATATAGAACGAGTCCGTTATCTATACTTATTCCGATAACGTAATATCTAGTCCGTATCGTAATATCTATATATTCATTACTCTTTGTTGCATTAGTGCCGTAAATACAAAAAAATCCTTTAATGAATATCTGTAATGTTGCAAATGTTCGTAGGTAACGAGTTACCATCGAGGCTAGTTAGACAAATTAGCCAGATCGTAAACTCCAGCAGTAAAAAAATATCCGCTCAATTAAGAAGCAAATAAATGGATCTTTAGAAATAACACATATAATTATTCTATTATTTAATTTTATTAGTATCTATGCATTTTTCAATTACTTTACGAAGTGGACCTTTTGTATATTCTATGTCAACACGTACACAACTTATGGGCGTGTTAGTGATATATACATGGACACTGACGACTATATCTCTATTAGAAATTGAGGTAGTATATTGTCAAACCCTTTTTAATAACGATAGCCTGTTTACACTATCATAAACAATGAATAAATATTTTCAAATAGTATAATCGGCAGACAAGCACACACATTTTCATGTACCCAAGCTGAGCAAGTTACGCTGGAGTTATGTGTAATATACAACTGGTGCCGATCCCAGGCACTCAGACCATTGTGAATACGGAATGCTCGTTTACGAAGTTTACCATATCAGAAGTCTCTGTGACACAGTCGAATGTTTTGTATATATGAATGACAGCATTTTGGAAAGTTATTAAAAACATCAAATAGGGGACTTTTACATTCCAGTGAACTAGTCAGGCTTAACCCCCTCAACTGCCATCACTGATGATGGACAAAGACAAACTGTGGACCTTTTAATATTGTTACGAGCTACAGGACTCGAATTAAAAATGCCGTTGGAACTACTATAGAATTTATTAGAACTGTACAAACACTTATAAAACAAATACAAATAAAACTGGATGCAACCAGTTTACACTGCAAGATTCAATACAATTCGAACGCGCAAAGTCCGTCGTCTATATCGCTAATCGAGAGTACTAGAGAACGTCTTACTCGTTTCGTAGTCGTCGCTTGACTGCCCCGCCCCACCATTCGGGCATCATCTTATACTAACTACACAGTACAAACAAATTGGAGGCGCACACTGAGTTTCAAAGAAATATTAATTTGCACACCTGCGAACGTCCACAAAGTCGAAAACAATAACAATAGGGATTAGTTTGACGCTAATGATGGTTATAAAACAAGTAGAAAAACAATAGCATGTTACAAATTCAAAACACAAAGGATTCCCTAATCCGGGAGGACAATAAGCTGCGCTTACAATAGGCTATGCGGCTTATCTTTGACGGCATGTAACAATATCTAAGGGTGCTTGCATAAATAACAAAACAAGTTTCCAATAGGTACGGCTAATTTGGAATCATAATTCCATACTTTCTGTATTCATCCGCACATAAAGAAACAAATAGAGGGATAGACAGCTTACTTGATGATAAGCGAAATTTCTTCTTAAGATACGTACATATACATATAAGAAGTTTTATGAAGCAACAATGATCCAAATGATCTACCTTTAAAGTTTGTTTGGATTGAACATTCGTAGATCAGAATGATTTATCATTATCTACAGCTTAGATGTTCGGTTCTTAACCAACTATTTAATAATTTACTGTTTGTGTCTTAGGAAACAATGCTCCATGATTAATAGTCTGCGAAGTCATTTGCCCCGAGCCTACTCTATGATAGGCGTAAACAACAAAGTTTTACCAGTTTTACTTTAATCCCCTTGGCAGCCCCCCCTAATTGCTTGAAGTCAATTTTGACAGCTGATTGTTACGCGAAAACAAATGAGAACAGACTTGGATCGTTAACGGACAAAACAGAAATGGTAATAAAAGTTAAGACAAAAGATATTGCGGTTACGCGGACCAGATGTTATACCTTTTTTTGGCTCTATGAAAGTAATTTATTTTTATTTCTATTTACTTCTATAACTATGAAATAATAATGCTGGACAAGTGTACAATATATGAACATAAATGAAAAATGTAACCTGAAAAGCTCCCAAAACTCCTAAAAAGGTTTTTTTATGTATAAATGATTGAATAAAACTTTAACTACATTTTGTGTTTATATGGTTATTTTGAAACATTTTCTACTTTAATGTCTAACTTTAGATATTCCTTAAGTTGAACATCATGAAATAGTGTAATTGATATCTAAAGTCGGGCGTATGATGTACCAATATTTTATACTTATTTATCTTAATAGTTGTCATATTATGAATGTGCAAAAGCGGTTGCTTTAGGCCCTCTTTATTGTCGCTAGTGCCACCCCCGATCTCGCGAATCCCACACACGGGTCGCGAATTATCCCCCAGGCTTCTGTGCCTGTCGCGGCTTAGTCCTCAAACGGATTTCCCCTGGACAAAAAAAGACCCTCCTTATTGTAATAAAATCGTATGGCTAATGTCATAAACAGAATATTTTATTAATTTGAATTACTTCAATGATAAATGTTGAAGGGCACAAACATATCATTAAAAAAGATCCTCTTAAATCCAAAATATCAACCCAAATCTCACAAGCGTATCCTAGTAGGAAATTCTAGTGTTATAATAATAATAAATGCCATTCACTGTCTAATAATGTCAAGATTTCGATAGGTAAGAGTTTTAATCTTCTATAAGAGTACACTTTAACAAAGTTCTCCAAGGGAAATTCAATATCGTTTGGCAAAGTAGGATCTCTGGACAAGCAAATAACACCGCACTCTAGCCACAGTATCCACTCTCCGCGCATGTTTTGTGTACGCTAAAGGAATTCCCCGAGGGTTCTTGTTAGCAACAGAAGCCGTGATTAGAGGTCGGCAATAAGTCATAGTATCCGTAAAGTTCATACAAGTGGAAAACTAGGTATATGTTTAAACAGTGTATGAAACGCAAACGTCTACGGGTCGAAAGTTTGCAAGTTTTTGATAGTCCGGGTACTAGACAGTAGTATTATTATTGAATAAATCGTATATTAGATAGATAGATAACACTTTATTGTACAACATTACAGAAAACCTTATAGCCTAAAAATATTCTAAATGTGCACAATGGGCGGTCTTATCGCTAAGAAGCGATCTCTTCCAGACAACCCGTATATTGTACTTAAATAACTTTTGTAAGCAATCTTTTAAATTAATTTAACAGCTCATTTCAGCAGCAATGCAATCTTATGTATAAAAGCGCAGCTTTCTTTGATAAACTTACCATAGAGCTGTTTATAGTTGTACCGTTCATACTTGTCGATTTAAGATTCGATTAATTGATCTGTCGCAGTTCTTTAGTGCTATTAAAGGCACCAATTTCCTGGTTACTAAACACGTTCCTATTAATCAAACACGTGAGTGTGCACCACCAGATAATAGAAGTTTAGTAGTCGGAGGCGTACGCAACGATCTTAGTTATTAGTAATAATTACTTGCTTATTAGTTCTCACTTATGTGAGTGCACACAGGTAGTGTAGCGTGAGATAGGCTTGTAGCGCAGCGCGTCCCCCACGCGTAACCTTCCTCCCTGCAGCGCACTTTTTGCACTCTTCACCCCTGGTATCGCTGGCAGCTTGACGTATATCGAGCTTTTACCACCATTTCATAGTAAGCAACTTGGACCTCAGTACATTTTTTTGTAGCAAAGGGTGTTTTAAACTGTTATTTTGTTGCAAGACTTTCATCTTTATTTAGATTTCATCCTACTAAATCAAGAACTGAAAGTCTGAAAACAAAATTTAGTGTAAAATACCTTTTGAAACAAAAAATACACTTAGTCCAAATGTCGCTTACGATAAAATGGCGGTCAAGGCTCGATATTGTATACGTACGCAATTGCAATGCTGAGCTTACGCCGCGAGGACTACACTGCTAAAACTCAACATCGAACATCGGTTCATTCTGGAATCGGTTAGTCTTATGGTTATATTACACTATGCAGTATTTTGCCCTAAATCAGGGAGGTGTCATGAGAACAAGAGAGCTATAGCTAGGCTTCACTCACTGTAACTGGCTTGGCTATTTTTTTGCAGTGTAGGCTACAATATTATTGGGAGCTGGCATTCTATGCACCGCGACGCAAATGTATAATATTGACTACGTGAGCGTTACACAAATTGTGACTGTGCGTTTTATTGACATTAATATAACATTTTAATTGTTATAGTTTTAATTTTCAATTGTAATTTTATATGAGCTTTATTTATTGCGTGAAATAAATAAAATTTTTTTTTTAATTATTTATTGAACATATTCTATCTATGTATTCTATTTCAAGTTAAACTGCATAAGGTGTTTACTTAATATTTTAAAAGACTCCTCATCGACGTTGGCTACATAAAATCATTCAAATTTTTAAAAGTTTAAATTATTTTTCGCAACAGCGGTGTCCCATCACCGCTTCCTCGAGTAAAATTATTGCAAGGTACTCTCTTATCGGCAAAGGGACAGGGAATTATTAAACGCCCTGTAAGCTGGAAGGCAACAGAGCCTTAATCTATTATTAATGTTATAAAATATAAGCGGCCTTAAGTACATCCATAACTAGACAACTCCCGTGAGAGTTTCTTCGTAGTTAGCTCTAACGTGTTTCATTTTAAAACCCTTATGAATATTTTAACAATGTTAGTGATTATTATGCGGCTTGTATCTAAGTACCTGCTTATTTTGGCATATACGAGCGAGCCTGTTATGGAAGAACATCATAAGCGACATATATAAAATTTTACAGGAGAGCTAGTTTATAAATTATTTTTAATACATTACTCACAAATCTCCTATTTTAATAAGTTCATGATTTTGCCATTAATGCAGATCTTAGGATTAGGATCTATACTATTTTAGCTGTATGTTACAACAAAAAAGTGAAGTTTTTTCATAATAAGCTCGTTATATAGGTATGTAAATATGGTGCGGCCATATATACATACCTATATAACGAGCCTATTTTAAGCCTAAGTAATGATTAACTTAAATATATATCACAAACTTCTGGTCCATCCAATGGTTGTTTGAATGAAATCGCTAATAGAGATAAGACCGCCTATTGTGTTGTAATTTTTTATATCTGTTAATCTGTATCTTTTAACATACATAAAGAATATCTATTCATTCATACGTGATTAATTTTATATTTGGAGATTTTAGCAGAAACTTTCTAGGATACTTGTTACGTAATATTGGTTGCTGTAATATCAATATGTAAATACAGTCTGCACTAGGCACGTGAGGTATGATATGCATGGCAATGACCTAATAATATATAAAGGATACTGAAGATCGCGCAAAGTGAAGAAAATATAAAAAAGCGGACCCCGGTCTCCGAAATGGATGCTCTGAATAATAATAAGGATTTATTAACGTTAGGATGATGATGATGATGGTCAATGCATGCTTAAATGTAAGCATATACACCAAGCATTATTTACCACCGCTTCGAAACATGTTGTGGCTTGAAGAGAAGAAGAGGCGCAAGAAACTCTTCAGTAATATGCCTAGCTTCAGTAGAAATAATTAACTTTTAGTGTATTTATTAGTGAGATACTATAATCATGACTTTATTTAATTTATTGACAAATTGATATAAATAATAATCTATATGGATTAAAATATGTTGGAGATCTATTAAAAGTTTTAAGGCCAATAATTTATAGCCGTACACACGGCTTATTAAACGAATTTTGCACAGCAGTCCGCATGAACAAACTTTACCATTCCGAATTTGATATATGGCAATATGTTTGTTGACACGGGAAATTGTGAAACTGTCCAAATTGGGATATGGATATGACATGTATTAAAAATATATACTTACATACAATATTTGGATATTGTTGATAAAGTTTCGTATGTAAATATACATTCGTTTATTTTTGTTATTCTTTATCATTAATGCTCAGCATCGGGCTTATGTTTGTTAGTAAATATGTGATTTTCTTTGAGATTTTCCAAACAAGTTATTCGGGTATATTTGTTTTAGATGTATGTGAGAGACATTATGTTACATACATATTCTGTCCTACCATGCCGAAGACCATGCAAAGTGGAAAAGAAAAAGTAGAAAAGTGAACCCAGGGGTTCAAAGCGAACGCTCCGAATGCAGCCGGGATTTAAGGTTCGGATGATGATGATGATTATTGTTCCTTTTTTACCATGAAAAAGAATACTCTGAATGACGTCATCACTATATTTTTATATAATATATATATAACTGAAAATTTCTTATATTAATAAGTTGCCTTTAAGGTTTTGTAAGCTTTGTTCTTTGTATATCACAACGTTTTATTTCCAAATATAATAAAATACTATTGCATTGGTTTTCGATATAAAGTAAACCTACATTATAAAAAGTATATACCCATACTACTTATATAATATTATAACATACAGTCACACCTACACCATGTGATTATTAATTATGTGAGAATGAGAAAGGGAATTAATATAAATAGTTTGACATTCTCATTCTTTTTTTTTAATTTCCTCCCAATATTTGGAGTCGGCACATGTCTTTTCCTTCTATTCTCCTATTGTGATATACGTTTTCTGTCCCACTACATATCATTTTATCATCCTTCACACAATCCATCCATACTTTAATATTCATTGCTTATATACACATTAAATATATAGGTTGGAATATTTTTAACCGTACCTGGAGGGAAAGTATTCTAAATACCGGATAGCAGGTTTTACTCAAAGGAAACATTCCTTTATTTTTAAACGAAACAAATCTGCACTCAAATATTTTCGAAAACTCGCTTGCCACACTCGGGAATCGTACCGGCTAAAATCCGAAAAAACAAACCCCTGTACTTTTATGGCCTCAATCGATAGGCTTAATCATAAGGATCGTCTAGGATCTCTCTAACAAACATGATAAATTAAATGAAAGGAAAACCATTAAATCTTTACTTATACATTTAATGCGACAAGAAACTATTTACAAAGGAACAATCTTAATGTACATGTATATTTATTTTATTATATTGTGATGTTATATTTATGTGACAAAAGTAAATACCAATAGCAAAGATCAATCTCAGATAATATTACAATTCATGCCAGCAACAGTATTGTTCACTTTATCACTTGTGGGTATTAAATGAATTGAATCAAAATACAGATTTAATTGCAAATCAACTCCCATTGTGTTGCTGATATTTGCAAATCCGTTCCTGTCCTAACAACGGCTTTTAAATAAATTTTGATGAGCATTTACGTTTTTTAATCGCTTACCGGATACGAACCCTCGTGGAATATGCTGATGCTGCTCGTCCAAAATGGATCTGACACCATTTGCTTTGTTTTTAGGGCCAGCCTAAATGGCATATGCGTGGGTATGCTTTCCATTTTGTGGTAATGGTTAGAATAAATTTAACTTTCTACTATGGAATAGTCGCGATCGTCCGGCTTTTGAAATCTATTGCTGGGCGAAGACCTCACCAAGTAAGAAACTGGCCAAAGGCTTTATATAGTTCGCGGTAAAAATGTTAGAGAAGATAGATAACGGAAATAAAATCAGCATAATGCTGCATGTACATAGATAGTCATAACCACACACATACATACACACACACACGTTTGTAATGTAAGATATAAGTTTATTTTTTATAACAGATGTGATTGGAGGAGACAACAAAAAAAAGACCTCACCATATTCAAAGTATACTACCATAGACGAAGAGTACGTTACAAACATCCAATAAAAACGTGACTCTGAAGTCTCCCAAATCCTACAATACCAGATGTCGCCAAGTAATAATTCTTATTTAGCTCTCTACTTCTTTAGCTGGTCAGTGTTTACAGCTGGAAGTAGGCCTCCCCGAGTTTGCGCCACATATCTCGGTCTCCCACCTTCCTCATCCAGTCCCTGCCAGCGACTTTTCGCAGGTCGTCCGTTCACCGGACTGGAGGGCGTCCTACGATTACCGAGACGCAGTCATCCACTACAAGACACATTTGCTCCATTGATCGTCGTTTCTACGATAGACTTGACAGGCCAGGCCAGAATTCGAATCCATTTCTTTAGATACGCGAGTCTGAGATTCGAGAGCAATACTCATTTTTGCCAGAACCTGCATTGTACCTAAGAAAAATTGAAATTCAGTGCAGGTTTTGACAACAAAATCGGCTTGAAATAAATATCGTTCAGATCTCTTTACCTATAATGTAAAAGATATATATAAAAATGTGCATCAGTAGCAACAGTGTTGTCAGTTTATAATAAAACCCCGAGTTATACGGGTTTAAAAATAAAACTACATAAGTACCTCGACACTCATAGCGTAAATTTTTAAGGTTTAGAGCGAGGCTTGTTACCCATTCTGAGTTGACACCTGGAGACAGTAAAGTATCTTGCACCAGCATATAACAGTAACTACGTTCTTTTAGTATGAGCATCTTACACTAAGTTCTTAGCAGCGTAAACTTGTTTTTATTCAGGTAATAAATGAAACAATCCAAAAAGATAAGTAAAATTTCGCTTAGTATATTAAAGGATATCAAGTATTTCCAGTTATTAGGAATCTCAACAGTGTATTGTAGTCTACTTTCATCTATATTCTTCTATTCTGGCATACCCTCTCTGCCACATTATGTTATCTTTCTTCATCATCGTCGTTCTTTTAGAGTCGGCATTAAACTCATAGACAAAACACGATGTAAGCTCGAGCGTCTTCAAAATGTTTGCATAAGGTTCATATTTGGTTTAAAAAAATATGACCACGTTTCTGAATTTCGCAAAAAGCTCGAGTGGTTGCCTATCTCACTTCGCCGGAATGCTCATCTTCTCAACTTACTATATCGTGTACTGTTTATACCTTATACCCCTCCTTATCTTAAGGAATGTTTCAACTTCCTTCATACGTCACATACACTCAATTTGTGCTCCACTAATAATCTCCTATTAATGGCACCTGCACACTCTTCAACATTTTATTCCAACTCCTTCGCCATGCAGGCTGTTTTCCTTTGGAACTCTTTGCCCACTGACGTCAGAAAAGCTAAATCTTTTGCCATATCCAAAAATTCACTTAGGAGTCATTATGTAAGTCTTACGCAATGATGTATGTGCTAGTTTACAATAGACTGTAATCTGTTGTCCATATATGTCTTTTGTTATTTTCATTTTTCTGTTTGCATAATAATTACAAATATATTAATTTAAGATTTTATTTGAGTCAGGTTGCCTGGAAGAGATCGCTTTTAGCGATAAGGCCGCCTTTTGTTTTACCAAGTAACTCTTGTCTTGTGCATTTTTTGTAATTTTTGATTTGGTGAACAATAAAGTGTTGTCTATGTCTATGTCTATGATGTAAAACAAATAACGTTTCAATTATGACCGTAATGTCACCTTTTCAATTGATATAAAGTATAATTAATAGAGCACGTCATTATACTATATAAAATCATTTTTATGTTTTCATAATACAACGATATTTATACGCGTAACATATATACTGAGCTCTGCTTGAACTAGATCAATAGGGTTCGTTCTATATTGCAGTTCACCATTCCCGCACTCTCCCGCTTATGAAGTACCAAAAATACGTACAAAGAATATAGGTGCATAACAAAAATATAACTGAATAGCGGTTTTACTTGTCACAAAAATACAAATATTTCATTGAAAAATAATATTTAGTATAAATTTAATAGTACTTCGAAATTCGCTTATTAGTATCATGTAATATCTCCCTTGTAAACGTAAAATATTTTCCTAATTCAGACTTTTCCTCTGCACACCAAATGGTGTGATGCCCGCACTAATGCAAAGTACACAAGCAGATGGGTTAAACAAACATACCTACGTAAAGAATAAAATTTCTCAGCACGCATTTTGATATGTTATGTAATAAAATATGCAGACGGCTTATTTATTTTAATATTTCACATAGAAATTTCAACTCACTTTATCCAGTGTAATTAAGCGGGTGTAAATTAAAGGTGAAAGTTGAGATGTTCTTATCAACTTGGATATATTTGAGTCTAGAGATGAGCCGAATATTTAGTAATCATTCGGTATTCGGCTTTATAATACCAGTTTATAATTTATACCCATCCAATTCCAGCTATTGAGATCTCTTCTCCCGATTTCTAAAGAAAATTAGACATATGCCATGATCTATAATGTTACTAAGCATTCTCTTACCTTACCTTAAGTATAAAATTGTCATTCATAGAGTTTATGTCAAATACATAGAAACTAAGCAATTACCTAGTTTGTTAAAGGAGTCAAAGACTTTCCAAGGATATTTAGGACTTCTTCAAAATCAACACAATGTAGTTATTGGGAGAAATCGGAAATAACTATACTAAAAAACGAACTTTTTTTAAATTAAAAATTTATAAATATCTCGTCGCTATATAGGTTCAGAATTTCAAATTTCTTGTCGATTGATAGCCAGCATCTATATATTAGCCATTTGCCTTACCACCGGCTGAAATTTGACATAATTATGCTCTATGCAAGTAATATAATGCAATTGAATGAATAGTAAGATATAAGAACAGTCCAGAATTGGTGTCTGTCACGTTTGTCCATGGTGAATTATCGGGTTAGTAATCTCGATCGATATTGAAGTTTCCATGTTTGCCTTCAGCGTCACGTAATAATTATAACAATATGTACAATATTCCTAGAACATTGTCTGAACGGTATGTTATTTGTGTCATGTGTAACAAAAGCATGTCATGATTAGCTGTGCAATTTATTTTGAAAATTTTATAATTTAAAGTATTAATTATGAACAATAATCATAGGATTTGTTTTGTTTTTGTAATATTGTTTTTAAATCTTTTGCCTGGCATGGAGAAACTTTTTCAGAATCAAATACTACTCTAATAAGATCGATCAACTTATACGGGTCCGAATGTTGGACCGTTAAAAGAAAAACCACGCCGGGCTGAGAATGTTGAAATAGACTTTTTTGATCTAATGAGGTACAAGGGTACGACACAACGTCTAATTTTCCTTTGTCGGTATGCGACGTATTGAATATATTCATATATTCCTAAAATTCGGTCGAGTTTTAGCTTGGTAAATCTTAAAGCGAAACGTTAGCTGAATTTTATTCGGTATATACTGTATTCGGCCCACCTGTAAATTACATAATGAGCAGCTTTAAGTTGAGATATAGAATTTTAACCCTTGAGTGAGCAAACATTTAAGCGTTAAATGTTTTAAACTTTTATCAGTTATAAAACAAAATTTCTTGATTTATTATCGCGTATATCTAAATTCAATTTAGAATAGACGGTGTGTTTTTAATTGAAAATACATCTTTAATTTTCTGGTTAAGTAATCTAAGGCGTTTAGTTCAGAATAGTTTTTTCAACTGTTTTGAACTTGGGACCTGTTTATAAATTGAAAAACTTCTGTCCAGGTGAACAATAAAAGAAAAATGTTAATAATTAAATGACACAAATTGAGACTGACGTGGTAGAGCTATGCTGGAATTATTATCTCCATTACAGCTCTTAGGCTGGTTTGATTGGTATGATACCACTCTTTGACAGAATATCGCCATAAAACGATTGGCCTTGAGCTAATCATGCTTCGTACGATGAATGAAACTTCCGATGCCCACTTCCTTCTTTCCTATCCTATGCCCTTTAACTTACCCCTCCTATTCCATCCTGGTGTTCCAAACATCCACAGGCGACGGTAACAATTTTCCATTAGGTAGCTCGTCTCTTCCTTCTTACAAGCTTCTCAAAAAAGAAAAATACTAACCAAAATATTAAATGCTGTATACATATATTTTTTTATAACTTAGCAAGTTTATACATATAAACCATTACAGTAGGGGTAGTGATCTACTGGGATCTCGCGGACTTCTTCGCCTGTTGTTGAAGACGGTGTCCTCCCCGCAGGATACCCTGAGTTCGTCAGACAAGCGTTGGGGCGTCAAAGATGCAGTACCTATTGGTCTAGTTCTTTTGGCGCCCCGTAAAAGCGTGTGAGTTAGGGGCGCAGGTTTAGGTTTAGTGGGTAGTTTGACGGCCGGAATCCTTGGGGCCTCCCATACATCCCTCGGTGTAAAGCCTTCCCCCGCCAGACCCGAGGATGGTGTCCCAAGAAAAGACATTTACCCTGCGTCATCAAAAAAAAAGTATCGGTGATTTTCAATAGCATAATAGGTTTTCGAATGCATTTAAATAAAAGTCACAGAGGTGAACAACAATTTAGGGATGCCAATTATTACCTTCTAGAATTTTGTTCTACAGTATGGGGTATGCTTGTTAAGACTTCTTTTACTTAACGGAGAAGTACTGTACGATTTTTGTCTTGCTACGGTTTTTTGTCATTGAACCAGCTTTAGGTATTTGATGCGTAGTATACAAAATAATAATAGCTTGTTTGGTTTAGTATTAGTGATTTATCAACAAACTTTTATTTGTTATTCGATAATCAAAATCGCCTCGAACAATTTCGTTGTCTAATAATTTAGTATTTAAAGCGTAAAAACAGCAAATCTATGAGCGAAAAGGACGCTACTTCTACAGTAGTATTTTTCATAAAGTTTCAAAGTAACAACATTCAAATTGTATTTTTTTAAATAGCACGTTGTTCTCCTGAGAAGCAGGACTCTCTATATCAGTACTTGGGGAGGCCTACGTCCAGTAGTGAACTGAGATTGGCTAAAGAAGACGAAGATAGCAGTACACTTTCACGTGGTTCCTCTAACACATGCCCGTAACACCATACCACGTGCAATATCGCATCCGTTAAAATTAGCTGATTGCCATAATGTCAACAGTACATACAAGTCTAACGCAAAATGCACTGAATGTTGAAAGAGCAAGATGGACATGAAAGCACACTGGTGTATAGATATTTCTATGGGTATGTTACATATACTATTAGTAAAAACGTACAAAATTTAAAAACTATTTACAGAGAACTACTTACAGAGAATACGAACTATGAATTTCTAAAATTCCCTGTTGCCTTACTTTAGAATATCTAACAATATATCTTCATTAATTATGAATACCTTAGACGAGATCATGATGTACTAAAATGCGAAATAAGCATTAATTAATATCAAACTTTCTTATCGCAATCAGAAATCCTCTATATTATTCTCCAATAATGAGCCGTGCCATTAGTTTAGAGCGCTAATGAATGAAATATGCAACTTAATTGGTCTGAACAATGCGGTTGCTCCTTATCAAATAGCTGGGGGTAAATGGGATCCAATTTATCGGCCAATTCTAAATATTTATCTATTAAGGTTTGTTAACGTTGTAACCTATAGACGATACAGTTAGATAAAGACTAGATAGATTTACAACACTTTATTGCTCACCAAAATAAATAATAAAATAATAACAGCCCATAAATGTTCCACTGCTGGGCTTGGGCCTCCTATTATAGGAGGCAACGGACAGTATACCCGCCACGCTTGTCCAAGGCGGCTTGGCAGGTTTTTTTTGACACATCGGCTATTTCGATGTGCAGGTTGCATCACGATGTTTTCCTTTACCGTTGTTAGCACGTGGTAATTTAAGAATATGCACATTAGGTCAGAAAACTGCCTAAGTGGTGCATGCGCGTCCGGCCAGGATCGAACCCGCGCCGTTTGAGTTTGGGACGCGTGCGCTAGTCATTACGCTACCACGACTAAAACCAAAATAAACAATTACAGTAATCTATAATATAATATTATAGCATTCTAAGCATGCCGTGTCTGTACATTGAAGCTATTTAAAAATAAAACAACTGGAATACACTATATAAACGATGGAAAACACGATGCAATTTTTTTCAGATTTCTTGTCTGTTTGTTCGGGATTCACGTAAAAACGACTGGGCTGATTTCGACGTGGTTTTTGCTGATCGACAGCAAATTTTTAGACTTAAAATCTGGGCTATTTTTTTATCCTAGGAATCCCATGGGAATTTTCTGGGAATGTATTTAAAATGGGCAGATTAAAAAAAACGAATTCCAATGTGATTTTTTCACTGTCCGATAGCGAATTTTATGTAACAAAATGTGTGAAATTTTTGTATCCCGGGAATCCCTCGGAAATTATCCCGAGAGCGGTTTTTAGTTGTTAGGGTGCGTTAATAATTAGCTTATTCCAATACAGATTTCACTGAAACGATAGCTTACATTTTTTTTTAATGCTTCAGTTCTTTGTATCTCAGGAATCCCGCGGGAATTTCAAGTCAAGCGTGGACGAAGTCACGGGCATATCCTAGTGTACAATAAAATTATAAAACAATTGTTGAAACTTGGGAAAACAAATTAGAGGTGGCCGCCTTACATGTAACTGATGGTTGATTTTTTTCAGTACCTATTGTTAGCTTGCATCCAACAACAGTCTACATTTTCTCTTATCGGTAAATAATAGTCTGTGTTTGAAGGCTGGTAACCCTGTTTTTATTTTTATTAGAGGGTACCAAAATATATAATTCAACATATACCGTCAGATACATGTTTTTCATTGGTACCTAGATTAAAATAAGCCTTTATCCTGTTCGGAACGCTGCAGTATACATAAGTGTCCTAACATTAGTAAAGTTGGATAAGAAGAAATCAAAATAGAGAGCAGATAAAGAGTCCATGATTAAGTTGTGAGAATTGTACTGTGAACTGCTTATTAAAATGTAAGTAAAAGCCATGCTAAACGTTTTGTTACGTGTTATAAGTAAAGGAAATAGATAATTATGTTCGTAAATATTATATAGTTGTTTTTCTATTGCGAACCCATTAAACTTGGAACTGTGAATAACACTATTATATATTTATTTACTATATATTTAATCGCATGGGTATTGTTCTATTATTAAATAACATAGTTATGTTAGGAACAACACAACAATGTTTCTTAATGATTTTATTTAAGTTAATAAATGACAAATAATGTATGGCATTGATTCTTCGGAGAAAATAAGAAATATACTGATTGATAACTAAACATTTCTTATTAGAGACAATTTTATTATTAAGACATGTTTAATGAAAATGAAACAATAATTTCCAAGAAAACTTTTATATTAAAACAATTTTGGAATTGGCAAGAGTTGTTCACTTCAATTTAGTGGTAAAAAGGGGTTTTGTTTGATATTTCGCAAGCCGCAGTGATGGACTGAGTGGGGACAACGCGTAAATGAGGTATTTATGTGAGAAAAGCCGAGTATTAAACATATCTAGAAAAGCAACGGCTGCTAAAAGTTATACCAGATGTATAGATTTCGAAACAAGTGTTATTCATAATCGTATTCAGAATTGGTTAATATTTATTTAAAGTTCCTTCGTGAAATAGAATAAGGGCGCCCTTATAACTGCGTCACGTTTTTCCGTCGTGTTGTATTACAGAGCTTTTTTTGGAGTTTACTTCTTAAGATTTGATTTTCATAGAAGTATGGAAATTATATGAGGAGTGAAATAATACAAGCGTTAAGTTAAAAGCGTTACATTTTTTTTATTAGACACTTTCAAACTGTAATGCAATGCAACAAGACTTAAAACAATATCCATCAGTGCATATTCAAAGACAACAACAGAAAAGAGTAAACTCCATTCATGTGTCGGAGCTGACACATACATTTTTATGAATATTAATAGGTTTACATAGACGAAATATCAAAGGAAGATGCATCCAATAAAATTTGTGTAACCAGCGAAGCTAAATTGTGAGAAACAATATAAATTAAAGGTAGTCACTAAACACGTAGCGGAGGTAAAGTATAGGGTATTGTTAGGAAAGTCTTCAAAATCCAAACTTCTTAAAACGTAAAATATTTATTTTTATTTAACTTTAGAATATGGAGTCGGAAACTCAGATAAAATCACGATGAAAGAGTTTAAAAATTAAATATTCGAGTAAGGCACGTTAACTAGTTTACGATGGTATATGATAGATGATGATACTATGGGATCTTTTTGGTTAGTACACGCTTTTATGGACTCCATAGCCAAATAACGAAAATGTCCACTATTTTGTTATTTGGCTATAGAGTCCATAAAATCGTGTACTTATACTATTATATTATACGTATTTAAACTTTTATTATATCTTTGTCTTACTGAGCTGGACAAATAAGAAGAAAAACAATTTTTAGTTAAACGTGTTGCTGGGGAGTTTCTTGCCTCTTCTTCTCATTAACAGCAATAACACGTTGCGAAGCGAAGTACACAGAATAGGAAGTAAAATTAAATTTTAACTTAGAATAGAACAGAATAGAATAGAATAAACATTTATTATATAAACTGTCACAATCATAAAATTACAAACGTGTTGGAGTTTTTTGTTGGAACGACAGTTTGTCCTTTCGGACGTACAATACAGGCGAATGTAATGGTGCCTGGCCATAATTACATTATTTAATCAATAAACAAATTATTAAATTATTTTATATTAATTTAATAATTTGTTTATTGATTAAATAATGTATTTATTTATCTTTATCTTTATACAAGCATAAAACACTGTCACATTACTATAATTTATATTTTATCGTCACTTAATCAATTTCAATATAATACTTATATGTATGACCTTTAAAAAGTGTTCTCCAGTGGAAATTATTTTGAATATAAAACTTTTGAATTTGAACTAGAAAGGTGCTTGTATATTTTTGCGAGAGACATGGTTTTATCTAGCTATTTACATATTATCATGAATTTGTAGGATATAAATCGAAAATGCTGCTGGAATTATCACAAAGATTATTAGAATAGAAGTACACACATGTAATTTACAATTCTTAAAAGTTGTACAGTTGTATACAACAAAACCAAACCGTAGGGCAGAAAATCGATATCACATAAATCGCGCAAAGTTCGTCGTTATAAGACACTCTATCCGAAAGTGCACTAGGTAACGCCTCGTTCGCAGTCAAAACACGACTGGCGCATTTCCCGACTGACCGATCCTCATCCATTTGTAAATTTGACATGGCCTCTAACCAACATGCCACCCACTTGTTTTTGAAATCGTTAAATGGTCAACTTAATGGCTTCCAAGAATTCGCATGAAATACCAACAGAGGAAAGAATGTTTTATGATGTCTTACGGTGGCGTTAACAAAAAGATTAGCGCGAACAATAGAACACTCAAATTCAAAAGGTTAATAAAACACCTGGAAGGGCTGGTTTGCATCAATATTGTATGCTTAATTTAAAAAAATTGGTTCATGTTCAGTTTCGAGACAGGAATGATAAATAATATGTATAAAAATTTATTTTCACATTTATGCATTAGTAAGAAAAGATAGTGTTAATTTTTATAAATTCTACCTTTAAGGCCATCAAGTATACTAATAATGCAGATTTCTTGAAACTGCAAAGTCCTCATCGAAACCTGTTCAAACTCAGCAGAGCTATTCCATTTTCCTGCGAATCCATGGTTATTAAATTTCAAGTATAATTGAATTGAAGGAGTTTTCGAGTTCCCATCTCAAATGAAATGTTTCCCCCTTACTTCTCTGGTTTAAAAGGCACTTGCGGAAGTTTCTATTGTTTAAAATATTCTAATGAACGCTGTCGACGACGTTAGTAGATTTATAACAATTTCAAACTTTATATTCGTACTGGGGCTTTGCACGCGTCTTCGTTTGCTTTAATTCTGGCTCTACATACTATGGGAAATCCTAATTTCAGGGATTAAAATTGCATGTTGTGTTTCGGTATGTAGAGGGAAGTACTTATATAACACATTTTATTGTCAGCTACGAATATGATTATTTGGTTCAGTCCAAATTGTAAAATGTTTGCTCGCGGGCAAATGCTACACGGTCCAAGTAATGTTAGTGATTATCGTCATCCATAGATACCAACAACAGCAATGTGTTGCCTAATTCAATAAGACTTAAAATATCTATTTACAACTCTTGTATATACCACTCATAGTGCAGTGCTCTATTAAAACTGTAGAAATATACAAAAAAAATATTATACTCAGAAATGCCCGCGACTTCGTCCACGCTTGACTTGAAATTCCCGTCGGATTCCCGGGACACAAAGTAAAACAGCATTTGAAAAATAATTTAAGCTTTCGTTTTAGTGAAAACTATACCGGAATAAGCTAATTTGTATGCACTCGGATTCTCGGGATAAAAAAATAAGACATTTTATTACATAAAATTTGCTATCGGTCAGTGAAAAGATGCCATTGAAAATCGGTTTATTTTAAATCTGAACATTGTAAATCATTCCCAGAAAAATTCCCAGGATAAAAAGCAGCGCAGATTTGAAGTCTAAGAATTTGCTGTCTATCAGCGAAAACCGCATCAAAATGGCCCGGTAGGTTTACGTGAATACCGAACAAACAGACAAGAAATTAAAAAAAAGTTTGCATCGTGTTCTCCATCGTCTGCATAGTTTAATCCAATTTTTTTTCAATAGCCTTAATGTACAGACACGGCATGTTTAGAATTGTATGATATTGTTACGAGTGCGAGACTCGAATTAAAATGCCGTTGAAATTACTATAGAATTTATTAGAACTATACAAACACGTATAACACAGGTACAAATATAACCGGACGCAATAAGTCCAAATGTAATGTACATTTAAATAACACGCGCAGTCCGTCACTATATAGCTTATCGAATGTACACACGTCTTGCCCGTATCGTAATCGTCGCTTGAACGCCTCACCCCTCCGTTCGGGCCTTGTTTTATGCTAATTATAGGATACAACAATCGACCGCGTGAACTGGATCTTCTAAGAACTACACCTGGCTAACGACCATCATAAATGATTACAATACACAATAGGCGGCTTTTCTAATTACAAATTTTAAACACAAATTAAACAAAAGAACTCCAAATGTGGGCAGGTAATAAATTGTGATATGCTCTGCTTTATGGCCGGCAGGTGTGCATTCACTTTTGTCGGCGTGTTTCGTGGAATTTTGGCTAAGTTGTAACAATATTATAGACAGATGTAAAAACTTACCAAAATGTTGAATAATATGAACATTTTTGTAAAAAGAAAATAGTAATAAGAGTTATTTCACAGTTCGTCAATCGTCAGATATTTTAAAATTTTCTAAGAATTTTAAAGCTTTACGCTCAAAGTTATTCATAATTTACCACTCACCCTGCGAGTTTTACTGTTTCACAAGCAGCTTGTACTTTTTATGAGTACTTAACACTCAACACAAGGTTTTACCTGAAATAGAAGGGAATTTTAAAATTACTTCTAGTTATATAGTAGTGGTAGTGATGTGTGTTGCATAATACTAAACTAAAATAATAGCATCGAAAACAGACGTTTCTCCAATATATTATCTTGTCAAAAGGCAAGAGAAACACTTAAGTAGGGATCCAGTTTATGATGAGTTCATCAATTAGAAGTTTAAAGAAATTTTCAGAATTGTCCTCAGTAATTAACATAAATATTATAAGAGTTGTAAGTCAAAAACGTCATGACGTCCATTGCTGGTCACTGACCACTAAACTTATATTGAAAAGACGATATACCCGTCATGCTTTTACCGATTTTAAGATTTTACAAATCTGTAATTTAAAAATTTGATCAATTAATACTAATTGTAACAATATCTATTGATAGATCAGAAGAGATTCGGACTCGTCTCGTCTTACCAAACTTCTTATACATATAAACGTTGTGTGGAAGAAGTCGCTAATAGCGAGCGGTAAGACATAGGACTGTTAATTGTAATTTTTAATATACAATAAAGCATATTTATTTATTACTTAAAAATTGAGCAATCACTACTATTTGGTTTTTATTTCGACGTTTCAGACACTTTTCAGTACCCGTGATCAGGATGAAAAAGACGTCAAGGGTCAATGAATACCGTTAAAGTTATTCTTTTGGCTACACCTAACTTGTTCTTGTTGTGTACACCATCCCAGTGGATCTCCCCTACATAATCGAAAAATAAAAAAACGTACGGAAAATAGCGCCATCAAAAATTATAATAAGTTTCCATTTGTCCACTTAACTTCACTTAAGATGGCGCTGTGCAATATCGTTGAATAAATACATCGCGCTGACGAGATCTTAAGAGCATAAATTAAATCACAAGTTATGGTCATATTTGGTGAATCACCCGTTGTTAGGCAAGAAAAGTAAGATGAGCCTTAGAAATAAGGTGACTCTATACAAAACTTGCATCCGCCCCATCATGACCTATGCGAGTGTGGTCTTCGGCCATGCCAGCGATTACAATATCTGGAAATTGCAAAAAGTCCAGAACCACTTTCTACGCGCTGCAGCCGACGCCCCGCCATACATGCGGCTCGTCGACCTGCATCGCGACCTGGAGCTTCCCTCCATCAAAGATTACATAATCTCCCTTTCGCGCAGATTCTTTGACCTTGCCCCCCATCACCCGAACCCTCTGGTGACGGAGACGGTCAATTACAAACCCACTCCGAACGCTCCCACGAGTAAACGACGCCCTCGCAATGTACTCATTGACGAGCCGGATGAACCCGAATTCTCGCCATAATGAACCCCCCGAGGCTCAGAACATCAGCCTGGCATAACAGACGCAGACAGAACAGACGCCGGAGAGCCCCCGGCTCGAATGGTCTCTCTCAGGGTTAAGACCCACCAATCGCTCCTCACTCATTACAGACACATGTAGCCATACAAGATTAGCTTAGGCGTGTTGCTGGAGAGTTTTTTCTGCCGCTTCTTCTCCTCCAGCCATAACACGTTGCGAAGCGGTAGTAACGATAGACTAGGATCGGCTCCGCCGGCGGAGTCGGTAACGAGTCCCCAATAACAATCATTTCAGCCTATTGGTTTAGCTCATTCAGCCTCTCACGGCTAACTCCTATGTAGAGTCAATCCCCCGCAGCGGTCGAGCCGAGGTCGAACCTCACAGGAGGTGCCTCCTCGAGCGTGCTGCCTCCGGGCTGAACGCCTCCGCTCCCACGGAGTCGGGAAGCCCCCAAAGTCCGGTATCGCTGAAACAGCCATTTGCGGCTATTCAGCTGGATCCAGCTCCAAAAAAAAAAAAAAAAATTTGGTGAATCTTCACGTCCGATTATAAGCCTCGACGAAAGGCTCTCTTGCGACGACCTCGTAACGTTCTCACAGACGGGTTCGACGTTATTACAAATCGCACAAACGGCGGCATCTCAGACGCCGCCAATGACGATCTCTCCACGTCCCCGCTAGGGACGCCAGGAGACATAGCCCGCCTCCCCGCCCCCCCATAGGATAGACTAGGCCTACCGCTGGGAAGATTCTTTCGCTGTTTCTTCTCTTCCAGCCATAATACGTTTCAAAACGGCAGTAAGATAGTGTAGGCCGCCTCGAACCGCCGATCTCGGTCCACTGGGATCATTCCCCTCGGGCTTCATATTACCCGTCGCCCGTTCTCAATTAGTACGTTGTATCGCCCTCTAGTCGGCATCGTTAGATTCATCCCCCTCTCATGGCAACAGTCTAGCCGAAGTAAAGCCCCCCCTAAAAGTGGGGAGCTCCCCCGAGCATGTTGCTCCCCGGGCTAGAGCGCCTTCGCCTGGCGAAGGCGCTCGCCCCGAATACCCCGGTAAAGTTGTGAGGTCTTCGGACCAACAATATTAAGTCCAATAATAAAAAAACTGGTTAATCTCGCACACTTTTTTAAAAGAAGTTTTATGTGAACCATTTTTTACTATTGGCATTTTTTAAATTTTTTTTAAATTATAGTGTTATATATAAGTTTATTAAACTACTTTTATTCTGTCTTTCCCTTTATTCCAATTTAGAACAAGTTATAACTTATTAGTACCATTTAGTGGAATTTATAGAATTATCAATATAACGCAATCTAGTGGTATGTAAAGGAATATAATATCAATCGTAGCGCCATCTATCGGACAGGGTAAATGATATTTGATATTTTATTCCAGAAAGGCTCATCTATTTTAATTATAGTATGTGAGCCTAATGTAATTTACCACGGTTTCAAAACATACCTACCTCTAATAAAAGTGGCCGCAAGTTCGAAACAAAAATGAAATAAAATGCCATGCTTACCATTAAAACAGCAGTGTTAATTATTTGTGCAACGCGAAAACATAAGAAAATACAATCACTACTAATAAGTAGTTCAATGCAATATCAACAAGCACAATAATAAATATATTAATTACGCTTATTGATATAGAATACTCAGTAATAGTGTATTTATTAATCAAAGTAAACAGCCAAAATGCTAAAGCGACTTCTCTCATAAACAAATAATTACTTGATATTGTCAGATAAACATAAAACAAATTAAGGTAAAAACAAACAATTAAATAATTGCTCTGGGACGGCATGTCTTAAATCATTTCGTATTATAAGTTAAAATTAATATTGCAGCTACTCAAAGCCGGTGGTTTTTTAATTTATTTGCAACGGAATTAACAAAACAAGCGTAAATAATTTTATAGAAGCCACCTCATTTAAGCCTTTCCAGATGTGTCACACAGACTGTGTTTAATTGGATAGCGATATTTTATTTGAATTCACCTTCATGTTACTTGAATGTCGAACTGATTACTTTATTGAAGATTTTATTTAATTAATTTGGTCTTTGTGCGGCTTCTTTTCTCTATACTTATATTAATATTTTCAGATCATATTTCGTTTCAAATATAAATACAAGTATTGTTTTCTGTTATATTTGTGTACAATAATGAATATTACATTGGTGTAATATTGAAAAAAAAATAGTGCTGCTACATAAGTCTTTAAATATTATAAGCAGCCTGATCGAACTTGTTGACTTATGGTTTCAATATAAAATACATATAAAAAATAGAAACTTTCAGCATATTTAAATGTTATTTATAGCAATAGGGTGGGTGTATTTGTATCCTAATAATGTATATAAGTAATATGTTAATTTGTCGGCGTTGTCTTATATTCATTTATTTTATTTTTTATTCGTGCATGATAAAACTCCCCAAAGCCAGGTGGCGGAATATTTGCCCGTCTAGATGGCTACCATCCCTAGTCTAGAGTATGCCGCCATAACAACTTTGAATTGTGTTCCGGCAGATTCTGAAACCTGGCCATTAATGCAGGAATATCTGAAGGGTCAGAGACCTGCAGCACATCGGTAGCACCTTTGGTATTATTACAGAAGTCCAAAGACGATGACAACTGCTTTCCACCAGGTGGGCCGTCTGACTGTCTCCTGAAATCGTGCAATAAAAAAATATTCGAGTTAGTACTATTGCTTGCTAGCATTAAATTCCCAACAGTCTTAAAAATACGAATGCTAAAAACAGTGTGAAATGTAGGACGAAAAGGAAAAGATTGAATCCGGACTCTGTAGCGGAAGTTTCAAACTGATTTAATGATAGTCTGGCTTGCTATCCTAGAAGCTTTTGTTAGTCTTCAGGGCAGTTCACAATATTAACTAATTTGCAAATATGATAAATGTAAGGATTTATGTGACTAAGTCAGCATCGACACCTCTATCAAAGTGATAATCTGGTCTTCGTTGTATTATTACACTGTTCGTAGTCTGATCACTTGGTTAGAAGCAAACATTTCATTAATCATTTATGCCGCTGTTAAGATACGGCCTCCATTACAAAGTATCAATACACTGCAACAATAATCGATTTTATAGGTAAATCGATTTTGTTATTTTTTTTTATTTATATATTTTTTTGCTTTTTTTTGTTTATTTTTCTGAAATTTAAAATATTTTTCAAAGAAGAGTCAAATTCACTTAAAATAAAATTTATTGATATAATAAATTATTATTATAATAAAAATAAATGTTGATGAACAACAAAACAAAGAATAAATGGAGAAATTAGTCAATAGAAATGGTCCGATTCATGGAGAAATGAGTATTAATCTTCCTCCGTCTCACATTCGACGACTCGTCGCTCGTAAGTTGAGTTTGCCGGGACGTAAAACATACTCGTTAACATAACGAAGTTGAAACTAAAAAGTCGAAATTCAAACGGCGAATAATTTTGACCGACATCAAAGCTCCGACCATACTGGCAGACCACGCGAACCATAAGCACCTTCAAAAAGTAAAAAAAAAATATTATTAAATTAAGTTCCAGATGGCATCTGTAACGCGATATGATATTTGAAAAAGAAATATCATAAAATGTTTTAATGGAAATGGTTAAACGTATAACCACTGCGGACCAATACGGTGAGCAGAGAGTACGTTTAACCACAACCTTTTTTTTTTTACCTGATTATCGAAATTATTATAACATGATCCCCAGAACGATCACGGATACCAAATGAAAAATTGTCGGTAAAGAGTAATTCACGGTACCCGCAAAGCTCCTGAACGTACCCAGTGAATCTGAAAAAAATAATCAATAATTTATAAAATAAACAAAAAGATTTTAAATTCAATTAAAAATTATATAAAAGACATACTCATAACGACGCCCTTGCCGGAAAAATGGTGGCCGTTGAAAATTCATGAAGTTGATGTTGATAGTAGCGTTGATGATAGATGAATGGTCTAAATGTTTATTTGCTTATTTTTTTAATAGCAAAAACAATGAACCTAGTAACCATTCAATATTTTTTTGTTTATTTATTAACTTCATGTTTATCGTTGCAACGAACATTATAAACGTATAACTAAGTATTAGTAAACGTTATTTCTTCTTTATCAACATGTAATGTACATATTCACTCTATCTCATCGAATTATGAAACGGATTACTTTGCCAGGCGAATGACATAGATTTATTTAACCTTTTTTTAATTATTAATATTCTTTGTTCTGAAACGGTTCCTTCCGGATATTGTTGGGAAAAAATTTGATGTAATTGTTGCCTATATGTGGTCATGTCGGTCTCTAATTTGGTTATGTGAAAATAAGTACGCATGATAAATGTATTCACATCTTTGCTCCATTTCATGCGTACTCGTGATTTCCCAGCCTTGGTGGACACGGGTAAGAAGGAACTTGCTTCCCGTGCAACATTCAAGACTGGTATGGGTGGATCTGGGTTAAAAGAGAGTGTTTGGGGTGACGATGATACGGAAGGTGAAGATGATCTGGAGGGTGTGTACGATACAGTACTTGGGCTATATGGTTCTATTGGAGTGTTTGTTCTGACTGTTAAACTATCACCATCGTCACGGATTTCGGCTGTAGCATCTTTGTCGGTGGGAGCCCGCCTGTTCAACTCCTCACCGCTGACAATTCGCATGCTGAAACACCCAGCGTCAGCTCCAGGTGTGCCCCGGCGATTGCCCCCGGGCAGCGGTCCTATACGTTTACGTTTAGATCGTAGCTCCATTTTTGGTGGGTTTCCAGAGCCACGTTAGCCACGCCACTAATTTCTCATTCGTGTGTTCGCCTCCCACGTGATTAGGTTTTCAATCAGGACGTGTGGTTGTATTAGGGGGCTTATTATTATTATTATTATCAATATCATTATTATCTTCATTATTAATATCATCGTTGTCATTGATATTATTTTCTCTAATTTCTTCATTATTTATATCGTTGTCGTTGACAATATTTTCGTCAATTGCTTCATCGACAAATTATAATAATCAGGGACTCATTTATTATTATTCATCCAAATGACGGATACTTTTATAGAAGAAATAACAGGTATAAAAATAATTAAATAGATAACGATAGACACATTACGTAAATTTACATTTATCGATTCAGTTTTCGTGGTTATGTAGAAGAAATATATGGTTTTCAAACTTATGGAGGAAGAAATTAGTACGTTTTTATTTTAACGGGAATGCGTTCATATAATTATCTGTTTGCAGTTGAAAATGCTCCACTTCGTCATTGTTTAAGAATAAACAAAAATCAAGTAATGTCTAAGCAAAGTTCTACCGTCATTTAAATTATTTTTTTCTTCTCAATTTAATCGCATCCATTTTGAATTTATATAAAAAAAAATTGATCATTAATATAGATTGTGACGATCTCAAATGCTGCGGATTTTGTTTGTCACTGCCCAACTATCAATGATCAATTTCTATCCGACTCAAAATTTACAATATTCTTCGATCAAATCACTTTCTCGAACGAATTCGTAGTTGAAGAGTTACCAATTCTTGCAATCCATAAGATGATTATTGAAGATGAAGATGAAGATTAAATATTATGTGTTAATATATTAACAAACTTTTTTTTTATAAATTAACTACTAAATTTAGAGTCTATAGAGGTTACAGTTTGGAAATAGAAATTTCACATTTTAACACCCACTACCGCAATCTTTTTCGGCGGTGGGCTGTTGTAAAATCCGCTCTTAAATCATTTCTGCATCACATATAGACGACTCTAGCTAAATTTGGAGTCTGTAGGAGCTACGGCTTAAAAAATAAAAATTTTCATTGTTAAAGCACCCCCGCAACCCCCTGTGAGGTGAGCTATCGTAAAATTCGTTCATAGACTATTTCTACATCTCTTACAGAAGATTCCTACCAAATTTAGAATTTATAGGAGCTATAGTTTAAAAACGGGAATTGTTCATTGTTAACGCCCCCGCAATCCCCTTTTGGGGATGAATGTCTTAAAATCCGTTTTTAGTTGACTTCTACACAACGAAAGTAATATTCCTACCAAGTTTCACATTTCTAAGTCCTATAGTTCCCGAGATTTCGTGATGAGTAACTATAGAAATTGGAATACTTCGATTATCATCGAAATTTTTAACGTTTTAGCAGACTTTTTTAAAATTTTCTTACATATAAACCTTCTCCTGACAATTCTGAAGACAACAAAAAAAAATTAACCCAATCGGTCCAGCCGTTCTCAAGTGGTACTCGATCATAGATACGGCATTTTATTTTTATCAAAAAATGAGAGTGGGTGTGCAGGGGTGCCTGGGAGTTGGTGGGTGGATGCGTGGAAGTTTGTAAGTAGATTCTTAGCTGAATGTAAAAGAACATAATCCGTTTAGTAAACTCCGTTGAAATCCATGAAAACAAAAGAATCAAGAGAAAACGCTTGTCTTTTGTTCTTATTAGCGGGATAAATGTTCATGAAAGTAAAACAGCAATAAAAAAAATGAAGGAACGTCAGAATTCGAAAAATAAATAGCCACAAACCATCTAGAAAAAATTTCGCATCGAATGGTGGTAGTTTCATGTCGATACGATCAGTGGTTTAGGCGTGATTGAGCCTCAAAGGAAGGCCATTTTCATTATATATATATAGATTAACTATGATCCTACTATTAGATCCGATCATGTAAATTTTACAAGTCCAAGTATATATATATAATCTGTAAGGAAATGCTGCCTTTTTAATTTCAACGCACACGCGAAAGCGTTAAGATTCCTGAAAACTATGAAAGTCGATCACAATAGCTAATTACATAACTTTATAGCTCACTACTATATGATGGTGATTGAGGTTACATGATTCGAAATACAATTATCAAATTTAACAGAGAATAGAAACATTATCCATATAATAACAATCGAACTTATCATTTATCATTGTACCACTTACGTCCAACGTGAAAACGTTTAGTGATACAATGAAGAAAGTTTTTATTGGCATACCGACGACAATGAACTGAGTGTACCTACGTGGTATATCATTAATCCTTATGGTTAGACTTCAAACTAATTAAACTGTTGGTTCGGTTGCCTATATCAAGGCTTGATTTTATTGAGTTTAGTAGCGGTATTTGTGTCGACCTTTGATATACAGCTATACTTATTAATGAAAGCTTTACAGCCAAATTCAGGGCTTAAAAGTCAATAACATCAAAGGTTACTCCAAATGTACTATTAAATTCAACATTTATGGTTGTACCCTGATATGTAAGTTAATATTTAGCTATCGTATTGTAAATATATATAATTTATATTATTATAATCTATTTAATGTAATATCTATATTAGTTTTATTATTTTGTTTTTCTCCTTAATTACGATTGAATTAGTTTTAATTTAGTTAAACCACCCAATATTATTTATTTTTCTTGTAATGTCTCCTTAAATACCGGGTTGCCTGGAAGAGATCGCTATAAGCGATAAGGCCGCCCATTATTCTAATAGAAATGTATTTATATTAAATGTCTAGGTTTAAGTTATGGTGAACAATAAAGAGTTTTCATTCATTCATTCATCTCAAAATCTATATCATAAGGTAAATAAGCAAATAGCTAGATGTTGAGGACACAAGTTTTGTGTAGTACAGATGAAAATTATCGTTTAGTCCAATACGGCATTGTGCTAATAACAATATTGTATCTACTATATTGAATTTAGTATTTTCATTAGGGAAATTGTGAAGTTCAATTAGTTGCTCATATTCAGTTGGGTCGCAAATGGGATGGGATATAGGGCTATCAGTTTTTAGAACTATAAAACTGAAAATGATTTACATAAATTGTTTCTTTGCTGATGTCACACCGTCTGGAAGTTATGTCGAAAATTTATATGCATTTTTTATATTTTCAAATATAAAATTGTTTGGATTAACTTAATCTAGATACCTTGACATTATCTGCACCGCAGAGATTTGCATACATTTAAATTGTCTGCTCTTTTTTAGAATATAACAATAACAATGTGCTAAAAATAATCCTTGCATTTATATTTTAAAGTATAATCTTTTTCTTTAATTGTTATTAATATTACATCACAGAACAAGTGATTAATTAAATGTAGTCTAACTTTAATGGTATTATGATTTTGAAGTTTCGAAGACGTACATTTGATTTTGGTTAAGAAATTATTATTTTCTTTCAAAAGATTCTTTATAAGGTTACTTTATTAAAATTAAGTTATAATTAATAATCTTATTTGAACATCTTAATGTTGAAGTAAATTTAATTCTTAAAAAGAATCAGCAAAAGATAGTTGGACTATTTGTTTAATGTAAATACAATCTGTACGCCTTCAAAAACATGAGAATGTTCATGAATATTTAAGACAATATTCTCAAACAGTAAAATTTTCCTTAAATAAATGAACGTCAAATTACTTTTAAGTTCTAGCAACTAGCAAATTTAGGTAGCAACCCTATTGGCAAGGTAGGAATCAGTATGCATGGCGAGTTTGGGAGCACGCTCCCGCTAGGTGTCGGAGCGCGTTGATTGCGTTACCTGCATTACAGTAAACACGTCCCAATGCCCACCTAACGCAATTTTGGGAATTCTCTTTTGTTATATTAGATTAGTGTGAGAATATATAACTTCTGGTTATTTATTTTATAGATCGAAAGCAAGTTATTAAAAATACACTTAGTCACCGCGGGTGACTACTATTGTATGTAAATCTAATATCATATCCTGGATCTAAGTTGCTTGTGCTTGCGAAGATGTACCTACCGCATTTCAGAAAAAGCTGTCTGAGGGCCGGTCCTTCATATTGGTCTTGCGTATTCCTTTTAAGCACCCACGCTAGAAACGTATAGATAATGGGCATATGTATATGTTATTTAGGCTATTTATATAAATAAAGAGGTAGGGAGTGTAATATGAACTTGCGTATATTGCTCTCATGCTCACCAATTTTTAAACTAGGAGTTCAGCTTTGTATCGGCAGGAACTAATTTCTTTTTTTTAATATCCTTTTGCGCTATAATGATTGATTTAGAAAGTGAGTAAAAATATACAAAGACCAAAAATAAATAATGTGTAGTACGCACGGTTGAATTTGGGAGAAAACACCTAAAGTAAATAATTTATTTTTATTGCAACGCTGGTGCAAGGCAGACGGCCCACCTAAAGAAAAGTGGTTACCGTCGTCTATAGACGTTGGCAATACAAAGAGCGAAGCCAACGCGTTTTTTTTTCTTAGAGAATTCCTCTTCCTTCGGATGAACGGGATTGTCCAGCTTTTCACTTTTTTAGGGATTTGTATATTTTTATCATTTTTATTTTTCTTTTCTTTTTTTTTAATACTTTATTTATTGTTTTTAAAATGTGTTTATACAAAATTAATTAATACTAATACATATCTTTTGCTTCTAAAATATTTATAATTTTTCTAAATGTTTTTTATGTTAGTACATATGTTTTATTACGGTGTAATGTAAATCCACATTTAATTAAAAAAATATATATTTATGTAGGAATCGTATTTTTTATTATAAATTAACCATATGACGGAAGTAGTCATATAACCGGATGTCAACGTAGAGGCATTTATTATCAAGCGACGAATATCGGAAATAGAGTAACCGGAAGTTGGAAGTTAATATGGATGGCGGAAGTTGGTTTTATGAAGAAAGCGAAACTGAAGTGGCGCCAATGCATTACAGGATATTGTCACTGCGGTGCGCTACGAGGACTTTAAATACGCGGTGTTCGGGCAGAGAGCGGACAGTCTTCAACCGACCGGTTTACAACCAACAGTCTTCAACAGTTTACAACCAAGTCGACTTTGTGGTCGATAATTACTGCTTGATAAATCGCAGTATTCTTGGAGGGCAAATTGCTGCTCGACACCTGATAAGCGTGGTTGCAACTCTTGGAGTTGTCTTAATATTTCTGTGTATTATTTTGTGCTGTATTTAATATTGTAATTGTAATAATTCTAGTGTAATAAACTTTTATTATAATATTTCAGATTATTATTGTTATACTCGGTGTCGTGTCGTTCGCGCGCCGTGAGCCTACATTTATATTTAATATTTTGTGTGTGTTGCGCGGACAGGCGCCTCTAGTTTTCATATTAGATGCAGCGATCACGTTACCGCCGCGTGACCGCCGGCTGAGCGCGTGCGCAAGTATTGAGTTTGCTGCACTACACACGCGTCGGTAGTATGAAAAAATATTTTTGACTGGCTCCGCTATAGGAGTCGTATAAGATTAAATAGTGAACTTTTTTGTTACAGTTATTGAGTAGCTTATTTGTTCTTGTCGTGTCTTTTTAAAGATAATAATTGATTTTGTTATGTACCCTCTTATTTCTGAACGATCCCTCTTATTTCTGATCGATACAATCTGCCATTTCCTTAAGTGAATCGTGTTATATTTTTATTTTTTCGGTAATTAGCGCCTGTTTTGTATAGAGTAGTTGTCTATAATTTACAATAATTACAATATTTATCCTTTGTATAATGTGATAATTGTATTGTGTACAGATTATAATTCAAACCTGTCTCAATTGTATATACACGGTATTTTCATGTTGGCAGACGCTATAGATTTATACTGTGTTCGACTTATTTTATTGCATATAAAACTTTAAGTACAATATTTTATACAATATCTTATATAAAATATTATCTGAAATATCCAAACAATAATGTATTAAATTCTTGTCATGCATATCCTTTAATTAAAATAGAAGTTTAACGCGTTGCCTACCTTTTTTAATTCTCTCCCTCTCCTGGCGAACTAGTTGGTCAGGGTATTTTTACTTTCTCAGGATATTTTAGCTTTTATTATTTTTCTTTTTATTTTTGCTCTTCTTTTTTTGCTCTTTCTTTTTTTACGTTTTTATGCTTTTTAACAAAAGTGACACTTTTACCTTTTTTTCATATTACTACAATTTCTGTTACATACTTTTATTTAATATTTTTTTGTATTTTTGTTTTCATTTACTACGGTTCTTAACTGTATCAAAACAGTCCTGGATCTTGAATTTTTTCGAGGGGAGGCAAATATTGAGAAATGCCGGCTCCGCTCGCCCTTGTTTTTACCTTAATTATCATCATAATTTCAGCCATCAGACTGATGGACATGCGTGCGTCTGCTGTTTTTAATCTATGCCTACGCGCCTCGCGAAAAATACTGGACTGGATGTTTCAATGATCAAAGTCTTGTTAATGTGTTGTGTATTTGTAAATTGGTCACCTGGGGCATGCGCCCTCCGTCCGGGCTGGAGGTGAATGCGCGAGCGAGCCCACAGAACAGCCCGGACGAAGGACGCTAGAGGATCGGACAGGGATTTTAGTGGGCATCCCTAACTGCGACGTGGCAATAGCACATCATACGTGAGATGCTAGTGCTAACCCGACCTGGCGAATCCCACACACGGGCCACGACCTTTCCCCCTCGCGCGGCTTATGGTCCTCAAACGGATTTCCCCTGTATAAAAAAGGGGCATGGGCCCGTGATTGATTTCTCTGAGAATGATTTTAAATGGTCGGATTTAAAAAAATAATAATTCCAGTGATTTCTTTGCTAATTGATAGCAAATTTAATGTATTAAAATATGTGATATTTTTATCCCGGGAATCCCGCAGCAACTTTCCTGAGAGCTTTTTGAAATTGTTCGGATGCATAAAAATTAGCTTATTCCGACACAGTTTCTACTAAAACGATGGCTTACATTTTTTTAAATGTTGCGATTCTTCGTGTTCCGGGAATCGCGCGGAAATTTTAAGTCGAGCGTGGTCGAATTCGCGGGCGTATTCTAGTTTTAAACGATTCATTCATTTGAATATAATAACTTCTTAAAGAATTAATTGAAACAAAATAATAAATTCTTAACCATACTCCATTTTTATGCGGTCTTCAAGTATTATCTGAACATAAAATAAACTGAAGACCGAGAAACTATTTTACATAACAATTGTATAAAACTGTAAAATTTATAAAATTATTTACATATTCCTTTATGCCCCGTTTGTATCACAGAGAATATGAAGTTTAAAAATAACAAAATTCTTTGTTAATAATTATTTTTTTATTTTAGCAAAGATAATTCTGTGTACGTCAAACAGCTCCGTGCCCCGTTTCATTTTTATGACGTTGATTAGATAGTAGAGCACGCACTACATAGGTAATTTTATTGACGCTTTTGGGTTGTACCTTCATTTACATACTATTCAAATTATTAGGTGCTAACGACGAAAGCAAACATTGTTAGTAAACCTGCGCATTGAAATTGTGATAGTAGTAGGTATTTTTTGAAATTTGTGAGTTGATAGACATGTTTTTTAAGTTGTAGAAATGAATAAAAGATTGAAAATCGTTGTGGGAATTTTAGTTTTTTAATTGATATATTTTTTTATTTTTTATTGTATGGGTTCAGCAGACGGGCACACCGCCCACTTGACTTGACACGTGCTACAAATGCGCTGCTGCCCTCTTAAGGGAGACTGGAACCTGGCCACTAATGCCGGAACACAACTCAAGGTTGTTATGGCGGCATACCCTAGACCAGGGTTGGTAGCCATCCAGTCGGGCAAACACCCTACCACCTGGCTGTGGGTTGCTTTGTCGCCTCTTATGGCAGGCCTCCCGGCTGCAGGAAATTGTATTCTTTCTCCGTTCCTGCACGGATTTTTTTTTATCTAAGCCCGTGATATATGAAGAAGAAAATGTAATTTTCTTTAGATACCTACAGAACAAAAGCTAACACCGATGAAACTATATGAAGTTATTCTGAATAATAATATGTGAAAACTAAAATCATATAATTTATCTTTCTAACAAGAAAGTGTGAGATTAAAAATTTTAGTCAAATTATTAAAAAATATTTCGAATTTTCGGCGGCGTAGCCTTTAACCAATCTAATTTTTACATAATCTTTGTTAGTATCCATTGAAGCTTGTAACATTAGTAATTGCAAAATATGTACATTAGTTTATATTATTATTTAACACTAACCACTTTACAAGCGGTTTATGGAATCGTGTCGAACGAAATTGCCTAACCAACTCACTGAATTCAGGAAGATATGAGGATACGAAAATTAAGTTGTAGAACAGCTATTACTTTCCATCGTCTACAAAGTTACATAATGTTCGATTCAGTATAATCTCAGTGATGAAGAGAGGCGAAAGTTAGTCTAGTAAGCCAATCTCTGGGTTGAAATAGGGCTGAGCTAAAGTTTGACATTGTCTGACAGTTTTAGTGAGCTCGGTGCGAAAACCCGTCTTAAGTCCGCTCTCACTAACTGCTTTAAGTAGTGACGACTACCAGATTAGACCGAATAAAATCAAACCAAACATTATTTATTTAGTCATATGTTATAAATTACAATAAATTATAATTTAATACAGATAAATTAGCTTTGAGACGTTTTTGCGTTTGTAGTAGTATTTGTATATTTACAGGACTTCTAAACTTGACATTTAAATTTCCTTAAAATTTAGTATTAAAAATTATGTTTAATATTAATATTTATTATTTTAATATTATTAGTTTCATATTAATTACCTGCCTATAAAAATTTATAAAAAGTATTAGTTTATTACTTACATGCTGACTACTACTACAAACGCAAAAACGTCTCGAAGCTAACTTATCTGTACAATGAAGGAAACTTGTATTATATTCTATCTATAATCCATTAAGACTATAAGTAGAATACTGAGCCTAAGTCATCGAAGTCAATAGGTACGGTTACCAAAGGGCTGACTACGTTACTTCGCTGGATTGTTATAGGTACTGATCCGTTGTCCGTGGTAGGAATCGGCCTTCCGATCACCCGAAGAGCCAATGAGTCGTTTTGATAGAAAATTAATATTAAACTTCAAACTTTTTTCTTAAAAACTGTCTCCAAGGCATTTGAAACACATGGGCAAGAAGTCAGTCCTATCTATTCAACGCATTGTTAGCAAAAAAGTTGATCACGCGCTATTGCATCCAAAATAATAATTCGTCTTCAGACTCAATAAGACGTCTACCGATCTAGTCTCTATTAATCTATAATATTATAAATTTCTAAACATGCCGTGTCTGTACATTAAAGTTATTAAAAAAAAAAACAACTGGAATAGACTATATAAACGATGGAGAACACGATGCAATTTTTTTAGATTTCTTGTCTGTTTTTTCGTGATTCACGGAAAAACTACTAGGTCAATTTCGATGCGGTTTTCGCTGATCGACAGCTAATTATTAGACTTTTTTTGAACGAGTTAAGCAGAGAGGCAGATGGCCCACTTGATGGAAAGCGGTTACCTTCGCCTATGGACATTTGCAACACCAAAGGTGCTACAAAAGCGCTGCTGCTCTCTTAAGAGAGACTGGAACCTGGTCACTAATGCCGAAACACAACTCAAGGTTGTTTAATGGCGGCATACTCTAGACCAGGAGTGGTACTCATCCAGTCGGGCAAATGCCTTACCACCTGGCTGTGAATTGTTTTGTCGCCTCTTACGACAGGCGGCCCGGCTGCAGGAAATTGTATTCTTTCTCCGTTCCTGCACGGATAAATTTAAACTCTGCGCTACTTTTTATCCTGGAAATCCCGCGGGAATTTTTCTGGGAATCGTTTAAAATGGCCAGATTAAAAAAATCTAATTACAATGTAATTTTTTTTAATGATCGATAGCAAATTTAATATAATAAAATGTGTGATTTTTTTATCCCGGAAATCCCACAGGAGTTTTTCCGGAAGCGATTTGAAGTTGTTTGGAAACAATAAATTATCTTATTCTAACACAGTTGCGATACTGTGTCCCGGGAATCCCGCGGGTATTTCAAGTCAAGCGTGGACGAAGTCGCGGGTATATCCTAGTTGTTTATATTTATTTATATTAATTCTTAATATACAAGAGGTAGCTTTTCTCACGACTACTTCTGGATAAATTTTGGCTGATAGACAGAAATAATGAAATTTCTGGGATCAAAGTAATCTATGATATCGCTGTTATCATCAAACAACACCAACAAAGTAAGAATATAGTAGATTGTTACACAAGGAATGAAAGAAACTAACTTAAGCACGAGATGCTTTGGCGCACCAGCGTAAGTGAGGGCGCTAATAGTTCGAGTTTTTATTTTATTGCTTGAAGTAGGCAAACAGACAGACGGCCCATCTGATGGAAAGCGGTTACCGTCGCGTATGGGCGCTTGCAACACTAGAGGTGTCGCCAATGTGTTGCCGACCTCTACAATTTTTTATAATGCCCTTCTTAAAAATCCTCATGTCATAGCGCAATGGGAAAACCATGGAGTTCCCTCTAGATAATTGTTGTACGCGGAATTTATGTTCTAGAGAACCGTTACGTAATAAAGCATGGGGAGTTCAAGGAAATGGGGGCGAACATCCCGTCGCTGGCGAGCAGTGCGGTTGTAAAAGTGAGGCGTTGGCATCAGATCAAACAATTCCTCGGAACACTCACCCTTGTACAGGCGGTAGAAAGCGCAGAAAGACTCAGCCTTTCCGAAGACTAAGCGATTCTAAATCGCCTATTAGTATGGAATCGTTGATGATACGAATGGCGCAATGCTGTATGGTGACGAGGGGATCAGTTTGTTAAGCAGGTGCCCCGGCCCATGGATGTGAGGAGTACTCCATATGCGGTCTAATTTGCGCTTTCTAGAGCACAAGTCGTTACCACAGGGTGAAGTACTGCTTGGACCGGTTAAGCACTTTTTAGATACAAGTTTGGCCTTTTACCTTCCAGATGACCCTGAAATTGTACGTCATTCGTTATGTCGACTCCAAGGATCTCAATACTATTAGAGATCGTGAGTATATTTTTTGGCTGTGCCTAAATAGATTTTTCACCCGAGTAACCTAAACACTATGCTTCTCATTTTGAATATGAGGAAAGTAAATAAAAACTTGATTAATTAAACAAACAACTACTTCTCTAATGAAATCAGGCGTTAAATTCATATCTTAAACTGACGAACTCATTTTATACAAATATCCGTCAAATATTTCTTTTTCTGTGGCGTTCTTCCAACCTATATTTTTTTATCATTGATGACAGTAATGTTTTTGGCTCGAATTTATGTAAATTAAATTAGTGAAAGGTAAAGTATAAGTATAAAATCACGTTACAAAATTGTTGAAATTTTTAATTACAATTTATGCCGCGATTCAATAGTGGCTTGTATAAAAAGTTTGGACATGGCTCGTATAGTTTTAATTTTTTTAACAGCGGTGAAAATCGTTTCCCAGGGACGAAAAGTACTGCTTTCATTTCACTGATCAGGTAACTCCAAGCGTACTTTCCGTGTATGAGAAATGAAAAATATATTACCTGATAAGCGGTTCATTTACAAGCCGTCTAGAATGAACAAACAAACCAAAAAACACAGACAAAGATCATCTTTGTTTTCCCACCACTTTTTATATATTTTTTATTTAACGATTGAGGTTAAACATTCACTACCCTATTGAACTGCATACACTACTATATAAATAAAGCTAACATTAAATTTGAATATAGTATGACTTTTGCATGAGGATCAGGAATGAATTGGTTCAGTTCATTTCAAAATGGGACGTTCACTCTTCAAACTTTCACAAGCCTCTTAAACAAAATTTAATATGTTAGCCGCCGCAGTAGTGAGCTTGACTCAGTTTATGTATGGATCAGATATGAGTTTCATACGAAAACCTTTTTGTGACTGAAAATTGACAACGAATTTTCAGTTTCATTTTTTCTTAAATTATTAAAAGTAACTAAATAAAAAGTATATATGTTACATGAAAGCAAAATCACAGAACAAGTAGAAGAAATAAATGTGATTGGTAGAGTCGGTGCCCGTAGACCGTGACGTGCTCACTATGATCAAATTGAAGATATTTTGAAGAAAGGTCAAGTAAAAACAGCACCTTAAATAAACGTGTATGTATGAAGAGATTAATGAAATTTCATGTAGTGAAAAATGTTAGTCAGGATCGTAGTAGGCAGAGATCCGTCGTCTCTGCCTACCCCAATGGCTAACAGGCGTGACATTAAGTATGCATGAAAGCGCTCTTTACTAATAATAGTAGCCGGATTATATAATGCCAGGCATATATATATATGTATAAATTAAAATAAAAACGATGCACTCTACAATATTTAAAACCACCACGTATATTGAAGGGCATAAGCAATAAACGTTCACTACTTTTTTATTTGGCTAAAAAACCCTAAAATAGGCTTTATTTTAAAATAGCTTATATCTCAAAAATGGCTTGAAGGATCTTGTTGTAAGCGATTTTGGTTGAAAATATTTTTTTAGCTGTACCGTCTTCAGTTTTGTTTAGAATTTTCTATTTGATAATTCGTAAATTAGAGAGACTTTCGACGCGCATAAATACAGCGCGAAGCAATGTGAAAATCTGTAGCCACCTATAAATCTTGGCCTCGTTGACGCGCTGTCCCACTAACTTCCATAGGCATTTCATGTTTTATATTTATAATCCGGATTCGGTGGGATTGAATGTTCAACTTTATAATACATTGTTTTGTAACTAGATGCAAAATTATAACAAAGGACATAACTAACTCCGTTGGCTCAGCGACCGAAAATGTGTTTTGGCCTCCGAGACGAGAACACGCCACCTGTTTCTGTCCTGTGCGATTTCTTTCCGGTTATGGGCTTGAAGCACACACAGGTCAGCCAACAAAGGACATATTTAACATGAATACAAAACAATAGATATAATGTGCTTTGAGTTAATTATATTAAATGAAAATAACTAAGTAATTATACAGTCACTAAAATATTATAACAAAATATTGTTACGTATTTGTGGAATGGAATGTTGGAATGACCACAAAGTTTATTAGACGTAAACACACGTAATTCACAGTTCTTACAATTATAACAAGTCCAAACCCTCCTTCTGCGAGACCGTCATGTCCGCGAAAGAGGCGGCGGAGCGGGAGAGGGAGCAGTCCGCTACGCTCCCCTCCTGCCAGAGCCGGCGGCGGCGTCGGAGGGTCGTCCACGACGACCTCCAGCCGTTGTAGACTATAGTCGTGCGGGCGACCGGCGGGGAAACCGGACTCGCCCACACATTAAGGCCGGAGAGGAGGGACGTGCCCCGATCCGCGCGCCCCCCTCTCACCTCGCGGTGAGGTCGAGGAGCTGGAGAGATCCGGATCTCCGGCTATTAAATGGTGAGGCCAGCCCGCAACGGGGCCGGCCGTCGACCGTCCCGGCTGGTGGTGAATGCGCAAGCGAGCCCACAGCCCGGACAAAGGACGCTCGGGATCGGACAGGGCTTTTAGTGGGTATCCCTAACCGCGGCGTGGCAATAGCTTCTCACATTAACTAGTGAGGTGCTAGTGCCACCCCAACCTGGCGAATCCCACACACGGGCCGCGACCTTTCCCCCTCGCGCGGCTCAGGGTCCTCAAACAGATTTCCCCTGTATAAAAAAAAAACTCCAAAACGTAAAGCAGAAAAACGTAATAACATAAATTGCTCAAATTCCGTCGTTATAATATACTCGCTTTGAAATTACATTAGGTAACACCTCGATCGCAATTGAAACTCAATTCCCCCCCGACTGACCGAACTTATATATTTGTAAAAATAGCCGTGGCCTCCGAACAACATATCCACTAGTGCTTGGATTTTGCAACTTGTAGCATTATGGTTTCTAAAAATGTGCATGCAATGCAAACAATAGAAAGGAAGGATTTACAAAATCTTATCGGGAGGCACACAAAGGGATTAATGCGAACAATAAATCACTTAAATTTGAAGGGGTAATAAAACACCTCTAAAACATGAGTATCGGCTCGTTACTGTATTAAAACAAATTTCTCAGCGTGTGTTGCACAAACAAATTTTTAAACTATCGCCTTGATTTTTTCAGAATTTTCGACCAATTGATCAGCTTTTTTAACAGTTTTAACTAAATACACGCACTAATAGGGTTCTCCACGCGACTTTGCTTAGATGAGCTTCGGATTTATATCCGATGTAAAATATCCTATTGGCCGACATTTCGTTTATCCTAGTAGTTCATTGTAAATATGCACCAAATTAAATTTGACGATTATTTATAGACTTACGGTTATTCATATTGAGTTAGAATAAGTTTAAGCTAAAGGCTTCTTAATGGTTCTTAAATAAGCCTTCAAACTAACTCTATCTCAGAATGACTAAGACCATTAATCTATATACAAAATAATATTCGAGTAAAGTCACTTTTATATTTATATACTAGGATATGCCCGCGACTTCATCCACTCTCGACTTGAAATTCCCGCGGGATTCCCGGGACATAGAGTATCGCAGCATTTAAAAAAGAATGTAAGCTATCGTTTTAGTGGAAACTGTGTCGGAATAAGATAATTTTTATGCATCCGAACAACTTCAAACCGCTCCAGGGAAAATTCCCGAGGGATTCCTGAGATAAAAAATATCACATATTTTATTACATTAAATTTGTTATCAATGAGTAAAAACGAATTCCAATGTGATTATTGGAATTCGTTTTTTTTAAATCTGGCTATTTTAAATCATTGCCAGAAAAAGTTCCGCAGGATTCTCAGGGTAAAAAGTAGCGCAGAGTTTAAGTCTAAGAATTAGCTGTCGATCAGCGAAAACCGCATCGAAATCGGTCCAGTAGCTTTTACGTGAATCCCAAAGAAACGGACAAAACGAAAAACAGACAATTAATCTAAAAAAAATTGCATCATGTTCTCCATCGTTTATAGTCTATTCCAGTTGTTTTTTTTTAATAGTTTTAGTTACAGACACGGTATGTTTAGAATTTTATAATATTATAGATAGAAAATGTGTGATATTATTTATCCCGGGAACTCCGCGGTAATTTTCCCGGGAGCGGTTTATAGTTGTTCAGGTGCATAAAAATTAGCTTATTCCGACACAGTTTTCACTAAAACGAAATAATGCGGTACTTTGTGTCCCGGTAATCCCGCAGGAATTTCAAGCCAAGCGCGTACGAAGTCGCGGGCATATGCTAGTGCTTTCATATTATTATATATAGCCAGACAGACAGTCTTATTCATAGAGTTAGAGTAAGTTTGAACGCTTCTTTTTGGTTATAAAAGAAGCGTTCAAATTCTTACTCTCTATGAATAAGACCGTAAGTAAATATATATCATTTATGATTTATTATACATGGTTATATAAAGTTATTACATTATAGGTATACCCAGTTACAATGAGAATCAAAAGAAATACACTACCTTGACTACCTACAAATGCTTTCATATTATCTAACCAAGCAACTCTGTTGTTGGGGGTTACTGACAGACAAATCTTTTTGCTACCAGAATGACGTGACAGGACGATAACAAGGTAAACGGCCTGTTTCGCCTTATTTTAGTCTTGTCTAGCTAACAAACGGATTACTGACACCGGCTTGTGAGTTTCGTGAATAATACAACGGTATTACGTCAAATATTCTACCTGCGAAACTTCTTTAAAATTAACTTTAGGTAAATTGTATTTTGGCAGGGCTTAGTCAATATTACCTTAATTTGAAAATGTCCTAAATGAAAATGATATGACAGGGGAGAGGTTTGTTTTAGCTATTATAGGAATTGAATTAAAAATTCTTGTTAGGAATTTTACGACTTGTTTAATCTTGGAACTATTTACTAATAGGTATGATTGTATTCAGTTTTTTTACTGATTTTGTAAAAAATTGAATTTTTGTAAAAGTAAACATTAACAAGTAGAGTCTTTATTCTAAAACCACTTAAAAACAAAATTAGACAATTGTAAATACTTCTAAATTTTTTTAAATCAAATATGTTTAATTAATCGTACATAACGTAAAAGTTTATAATAATTATTATTATTTCTTTCTTAAAAGTCAACACAGTACAATAAAACAGCTGAATACACAAATAAACATACACAAGAATATTAGTAGTAATTTTTCCCCTCATGTCTATGTTAATAATGGAAACATTTTTATAAACTAGTGGTCGCCTAGTGGTCGTAATTCGACCATAATTAATTTAAATTATAAGTTTGAACATTATTAAGGTTCTGTTGTCAAAGACAACAAGGCTACACTGTTAATTTGACATTAACAATAAACAAAAGAGTATATATACGTGTGTGTGTCAAATTTCATGGTAGTGTATGTAATGTTATTTTTATTGATTTAATTTATGTTTTATGCATGATTAAAAATATTAGCAATCTGCCCTCCTTCCCTACATAAACTATAAGTGTGCGAAATTTCATATTCCTCCATCCGCGCAATTTTCGTAAAAAGGGGTACAAAGTTTTTGCTTCACGTATTAATATTGTAAATAAAAGCGGAATTCATCTCCAAAAATAATCCTACTCATGTTTTGCACATTGCATATATGAATTTTGGTTTTTCGAGCCTACATTCGGTAGATAAAAATCAAGTTAATGATGAAGAAGTAATCAGATGAATAAAATCCTTCAACGTCTATATGTGTTTAGGAGTTGTAAAAAGTTTTAACGCCATATAAAACTGGTCACTTGTAAGACTCCGAAGGATTTGAAGTACGGTTTTTTGGTAACTTATGAAACTTTTTCTTTCTTTTATCTCGCCAACATCATTTTTCTTTTTCTCTAGAGATAGCATTATTGATTTATCTTCTTACTTTACACTCGCATAAACGGTAATTGTTTTTTAGGGTGACCACTGACGAACAAAATAGGTAGACCGAGCCCCGAGCTCTCAGAGTGAAGCCAGCTAAAGAAGCCGATCGCGTCACAATGCGTTACGAAAATTTTGTTTGAAATGCACGGATAGAGGTGGAATAGTTTCCAGTGGGATACATTACTATCAATCACACAGACGCAATCTACGTGTATACTAATACTCCGTAATTTTACGCGCACAAGTTTACAAAAATGCTTCACTTCATTTGACAGTTTTGTTAGTGTAGGCTCCGCCTATACTTTTATTTATTTATCTAAGAGGGTGTCTTAGCCAAATGGACAAAAATTAAATAGTAATTTGTTCTTCCTTCCCGGAATCCTTCAATATTCGTGATATTTATTTCACTGTATTTTTGTACTATATTTCTTGTAATTATATGTCGATATACCCGTCTATTAATCATGTCTATCTATTACTTCTCTTATTAATTATATCGAGTAACATTTTGAATAGTCTCATTACTAAACTATGTATATAGATATGTCAAAAAGAAGAGTATCTATATATTTCTGTTGGCAAACAGGTTAGTTCTTTATATTTCCATAAGTTGAGAACATTAAGATGAAAAAATCTGTAATGTTATGTATCTCACAGAATATTGCTTAAAACAAATAGCCTTTCACCCTTTGATATGTTATCATTCATTCATTCAGCTAATTTATAAACTGATAGGAATAGGGATGCAGACACATGTTACAATAAATTCTAATATAAATAAAAGAGCAGACGTTAAAATAATATTACAGCATCTACCTCTTAAAACAGCAAGACAGAAATAATTTTAATTATTTTTCAAACAATAAAATTAATGCACTGTAATGGATCCACCATGCTTATGAATTTTATTTTGAACTATAATTTATTAAACATGTACTTATGTAATAAAAACTTTTGTACTTTAAAGAAAACAAGTAAGAAATATTAAAGTTTAAAACCAAAATTAATAATGTGTATGATTCTATTGAAATTTAATTTACAATTGTACATACTTTAAAACATAGTTAAGGCATAAAGGATATAACAATAGGAATCTACCGGTTCTAAGGAATTGATTATTATTGAGTATAAGCTGATCTGAATCTTATAGTAACACAGTTAAGATGCATATTTGCATTTGCAGTATAGATCGATTGATCGATAATTTCTCAATCATATTTAATTAACACTCTTAAACTAAGGCCTAATAGGTCTAATTTACAAATAACGTTTAAACAATCAAGGATCGCTGAAAGGGGCGGTCCAAATAATGAAGGAACACCATTTTATTAGTTTTGGAGGTGGCAGGGGGATTTTTGAGAATAAAAACCGGAGACAGTTTTGGTTCGAGGAAGTTTGGCTTTCGAGACATTCGGGCTTAACGATCGGGATAGTTTTACGAGAGTAATCGCGAGGTTGATAAATAGCTCCGGAACACACCGTTGAGCTACGCGAATCAAGTTTACTCTAAAAGTTATTAATCGATTAGCTTTTTTGGTAGATTTTGTTAAAATTTAATTTTCTAGATAGTTCAATTTATTAGTTCTTTATTCTTAATTTTATAGTAATAAGTATTGTATTTTATTTATTTATGGTATTAGGATCTGATAGGATAGAAAATCGTAATAAGTTATAGTGAATTGTGCCGAGAATCGAGTACAGTGGGTGGTTCCAGTTTGGTGTATTTCCGGTCATCGAGATCCTGAAAGAAAAGACGAGAACTTGCATGTTAGTTATACTGCTTAAAGCTATTTGATTTTATACAGGTGGCTAAACGGAGTTCAACCAAACCAGCAGTATTATATAATTAATTAAAGGTTTAATTGAATTTCAGGTGGAATAATTTTTGTAATATTCTATTATATTAATTTTAAGGTGGACGAATAACTGTTTAGTAGGCGTACTAAAATATTATCCTATAATGACTCTTTAATCTTGATAACTATACAAGAAGACAAAGGAGCATGATTTTAAGGTGTATTTAAGGTTCATTACACCACGTAATGAATGTTATAATAATTCGGCAATATTTGTATTATTTATTGCCTAATTATGATGAGACTTTTGTATATTTATACAAGGCCAGAAAGATAAATAAAGTGGGTTACTTATTCAAAGTACTGTGATCAAGTTATCTCTTTGGAGTCGATGAACTAGAGTTTCATTTTTACAAAAACAACAAATCTTAAAGTCACATTATAACCCTTGTACACTTCACAGAGAATGATGTACTTCACGAAATATTATACATGTCTATATATCAAGGGAGCTTTGGTAGCTAAGATTATTAGTTTGATCTATAATCTTAGTGAGGTAATGTGTTTTCATTCTTGGTAAACCAATACCAGTTGATGATGATTCAGGGGGGATACTTTATCTGGTGTTTTATTTTAGGAACTCCCAAAGTATTACTCAATCACTTCGACCACTTGGATGATTCGACTAGAACACATGTGCTTGTGAAAACTAATACAGATGGCTGGGGAGGTGCCCATAGTCTACTGAAGTTTAGGATACTCTTGAGGCTGTACTCGCCTACCAGATTCTGACTGCTTTGGGGACCCTTGATGGACTCATAGTCTGCTGAACGGAGAAACGCACGAGACAGATGCAATATAGGTATTCATTTAGGCTCTGACTGCTTCGAGGCTGCCCCAGGCCTATCGTCCGATTGAATGTGACTGTTAAAAGGGAAAAGTGAATGAGTAAGAAATCCTCTTTATGTTTGACTTCGGAGGACTTTAACTTGAAATTAATGACTGCAAAAATATTATTGAATTACCTTGAATGAAAACACTTCAAGGTTATGCCAATGGTATCATTTACCCATCCAATCCTCTATGCTGAGAGCTGAGCCAATATTTTATATTGTAATTAATTTATATTATAATTACATTCGTCAGCAGGTGTAACTGCCTGAGTGCAATATTGCCTATTTATTTGTTATCGATTGTGCTTTAATAGATAGATGACCTAGACAAAATAAAATAATCTGATTTGTCTGAATTGGTCATAATATACTTTGAGAGATGCCATTACACTTTCGATAAATTACTGTTAGTCATTTAGCTGATATGAAAATGTTTGGTGAATAACTCTAATCTTCGTGACAGTATACAAATAGGACTGTCTAAAATACATACATGCGTCACAAGTAAGTACTTCACACCTTGAGTGCTATATTCGTGCCATTTAATCGGCGTCGAAATTCTCCTTATAGAATGAGAGTCTAGTCAAGGTCGCCTCGTAGGACAGTACTGAAAGGACTCCTGTGTATTTATTGTAAGCTGCTTTAGCACCATCAATATTTTTCACTTGCTTTGACTTTACGTACACACTCTTACCGAACTGGATTATCGGTCTAATCGACTCACATAATCTTTAAAGGATATAATTTTGGGATTGGTTCATCTACTGGTTCCTTTCTTATCCTGAAGGTATAATATAAAGTGATTGTGAGGGATCACTTCTTGACCCGGGTGGAAGGAATTTTGGGTTTATTATACCTTTTTATTAAATCTTCATTAATTAAATCCTTCCCAATCTCCATAATTTTATATTCTATTACACTATTTATATACTTACTAAACTCTTAGTTCATAACCACTAAAATCACACAAACGTCTTACATATATAATACCTATACTAAATTTGTATAAACCATACTTTTACTTCGTTTCTTAAAAATTACCCACCATATTATACATGCATATTATATAACTACATATATACATACTTACAACTAAAAATAGGCAAGTAGTTTGGTAAATCTAATAGTTGATCACAATCCGTCATTAATACTGGGTATGATATCTCAACTTCTGACCTTTTAGATGATTTCCTTGTTTGGACAAATTTCCATAGAACTGAGTTATTACAATATTTATATACACAACGTAGGATACCTAACGCTAGATATATTATCACAGCCAATCAAAACAAAAAGAAATTTTATAAAAGATTTCTTTATAATTATAATTCCAAGGACGGAAAAATTTTAGAGTATCCATATACTCTTTGCTCTTATATGTATATTTTTTTATATACATATTTCGGGATCCGTACGGGGTTAAGAAATCAGCCAGTTATTTCCTAATATTGGGAGGGTGTTACAGCACTGTTTGACTCCCTTTACTTGAATCTACTTATGCCCTCATAAGTAGGCATGTTCGTACAAAATCTATGAAGCTGCAGCGTTCTGTAAGTTTATAAAAAGTGTCTAAGTTGATTTGACTGTCCGCTCCCCTATTAAAACTAATTTATTAAAATTTAAATTTACTTATTCTTATATATTTACCAATATATACGAACCGATGCTACCGAACGTAGATGCTAATCTACGTTACTATAAATGGTTAAAGGTTATCTGACTGGTCTGTTTCCTCACAACATTTTCTTTACCATTAGCTGCTTATTGTAAGAATATGTACAACATTGGGAGATATATCCATCAACAGTTACACGGCAATTAGACTGGAAAAATTGCATAAGCAGTACACGTTCTCAGATCAGAACCCGTTTCATAGGAATGAAATGCGGGTACGTTATTCACTGAGCTAGGACGAATGACACATAATAATTTCAATCAATGAAGATATGGATACGAAGTGGTTTTTTTATAAGAAATTCTTTATATTTCCCACCATCTTAAAGTTTACGGTACTTAATCCATGACTTAGTAGCGTCTCTCCTGATCGATTAAGCTCTCGTCCTTCGAGTCTGTCAGCGCCGAGCTCAGCACAAAAAGAACCCTTACATTATCTTTACTTGTATAGCAGACTAGCTTCTTTTTTGTTTCATTCGTTTCATGTACAAATATATAAATTTAAACATGAACTGCCTAAAGTAAATAATTGTTACGGGCTACGGAGTAGGTGCTATGTTACTGGAAAATATATGAAAACAGTGTCTAAACACTGCTTTGACATAATCTAAATAGTATCATATCTCATTACGCATATGTAATAAGGCCTATCTTTCTTTATATTATATAATGGAAACGTATTGAAGATAAGAATTTTCAAGAGGTTAGGTGTATCTAAAGACATACTTTAGATATCGGTGGTAAATAATGTAAGGCTTAATACAAAAATTGAGTAAACGAATCATTTAAGTTAATTTATATAATAATTTACATAAAAAAGTATATACTTAAAACAGATTTAATATGATCCCGAGAACGCTGACGACAAACTGCGTTGCAGTTTGGCAATGTAATTGTTTGTAAAATCTTTAACTTTTTTAGAAAAAATAAATTTAACAAAAATTAAAAAATATCGAATTTTTTGCAGGGTACCATAGAAAAAGTGCAAAAACGGAAAAGTTTATTGTGCAACAATGTCCATAAATAAAAGCTTGTAAAAAGAGCGCACGTTAAAGTACTTGATTTGTATGGGTTTAAGTATTTGACTTGTAATTTGTTTAGTTATGTATTTCGCGAAGATTTTAATTATGTAATAATAAATGTTAATATAATTTCCAAAATTGCGTGCGAGGTAATATTAATTTAAAAAAATTGAGGTATGGCGGTTCGCTAATTAAAGGGTTCATGAAAATATGTTCTAAATAATAAAGTATTGTTAAAAGTCTAGCGGAGTTTTCAATGTAAAATATGCAGAAAAAATGGCATTTACTGCTGTCTAAAAATATACCTTTTTCACGGGATAATGTCATTCTTATATAGTAATCTTCTTCCATGTTGCTATTGTATAAACCTGAGTGCCTTGAAGTTGAATGGTAAAATAGAGAAGGAACATTTCCATCGCACACTCTCCGAAGTGCTTCCAATAAACAACAGGAGTTGCTACCATGCGTGACAATTAGTTCAATAGAACGAAAATAATAATAACACTCTTGACCTATGACGAATAGTGTTGGTTGACTGTGCAAACACTCCAATATTATTGTAATAGAAAAGAGCTCTAGTTAAGGGCCTATCCGTATCACATCAATCATAAGTGTCCAAGATACTGAGTTGTTACAATAACGTCGGAGAAACAAGATTAATGTTGATATACGTTATATATACTGTGTCAATACATGTTTTAATTATGATCATCGACTGAACGTAGCTGTGATTTTATTTATTGACTTGGCAATAACTCAAGACGGCCTGTTCTTAATTTGAGAGTGAAAAGTATATTCAACTGGTTTAAAAACTGCGGCTTCATTTTAAATTGACATTAATTAATTAAAAAATATTAAATAAAATATCTTTCAATTCTTGCTTACTATGAATTTATAAACTAATAAAACCAAAGAAATTTAACTTAGATTGTATTCTACCTAAGTAGAATACTGAGCGTAGGTCACCGTCTTTTATGAGTAAAGTGCCGCGAAGGCTGGCTACGTTTCCTCGCTGGATCGCCATACTGATCCGTTGTCCGAGGTAGGCACTACCAGCCATCTAATCACCTGAAGAATCGATGAATTATTTTGATTACAAAAAATTTAATATAATCTCATATATTTAATTGTAATATTAAGAAAGAAAATAACACTCGTGAAAGTGATAGACTAAAAACATCTCCACTTAGTCGAGATGAAAATATTGAAATAGATATGTGGTGTTACGAAAATGGATAAGGTGCAAAACTATTTAGTAATAAGGGGATCTTTGAAAATTGCATCCATGACTGAAAAAGTGAGAGGAAGAAGATTAAGGCAGTATGGTTATGTAATAAATAGGAATGAAAATCTCGTGACAAAAAGCGTCATTTTGGAAGATTTATTGATATAAGAATAAATCTATGTAAAAAAAGAGACGAGTTTTTAAAGATTGACAAGACATAATTTGTAGTAAACAGGACATAACATCAAAATAAATAGATAGATATTGCTTCGACCCCAAATGAGGAATTAGAAAAAGATAAAGAAAAAAAGGATTACAGCGTAACAACATTGCAAAGCCAACGCAACATTGTACACATGTGTAACAATAAATTATACGCAACTAGCTTTCCAAACGGCTTTGGGCATTAACTCCAGTTGTGTATTTTAGTGGAACTGAAGCATTTTCCGGGATAGGATAAGATTCAAGCGAATAATACATAACTGTTGTTATTTTTTTTGAGGCGGGGGAAATGCATTTCGCACACTACCGGGTCCTTTACTAGGGATTAGACCAAAGCGATGAAAGGTGAAACCACGAATGGCCACCAGAGTCAATCGCCGGCTTGTGTGGAGACTCGACTACTCAATACTCCACTAAAACCCTCCTCCCATGTGCCCCATGGCAGGAAGACGCGCTTATGGCAGGAAGAGCGTGAGACTTAAAACGTAGTTACGCCCACGCTGATCCTAGGGCATCAGTGCTTGAGAATGGCCCGGGAAAGGCAAGCTCACTTCGTCAACGGGGGATGAATCCTCCGCTCCCTAGATGCTGGAGGGCCCCTGCAGCGGTATATAGTTGTTGTTATACATCGAGTGTAATCAAGTATTATATGATGTACGCATAGCGAAGGGCTCCATTCACTATTCTCACCAATCTTAAGACTACGTTAAAAATGTTTTTGTGTCTACAAATTTCATATTTGGCAGAAATTTCCACCGTGAAATTCAACTGTTAGAAGGTGCTGAATTTAAGGCGAGTAACTCCCCAACTTACTGTCATACCGCCATTAAAAAGGTTTTACAAAATGATCAAGAAGCATTATTACGATTCATAAAGATCCGACTAAAATATCCCACACGACTAGGTACTTTGAAAAAAAGATTATCACTTTTACATACATCTATGGTGTAACCATAAGGTGTAGCGGTAAACCCCTTATTTTTTTTATAACGCTAATACCAACGTTTTAGCGGCATAATACATCTACATATACTATAGAACCAGTAGTTTCTGCGAAAATGATTGTGATATATATCTCCATACACGTGTAAGAGTTTTGTTTTTGCCAAAATTATTACGTAGCCTTAGAATGTAAAACTAGTTCGTGAACCATCGCGTTTTTCCTTACATAATTAAGCAGTATTCTTGTTACGTTTACGTTACGTTACGTTACGTACTTTTCTTTATTATCTCTTCATATTTCTTACTAGGATATACCCTCGACTTCGTCCACGCTTGACTTGAAATTCCCGTAGGATTTTCGAGACACAAAGTATCGCAGCATTTAAAAAAAGAATGTAAGCCATCGTTTTAGTAGAAACAGTGTCGGAGTAAGCTAATTTTAATGCATCCGAACAACTTCAAACCCCTTCCGGGAAAATCCCCAGGGGATTCCCGGGATAAAAAGTATCACACATTTTATTACATTAAATTTGCTATCGACCAGTGAAAAAACCGCATTGGAATTCGATTTTTCTTTCAATTTGGCCCTTTTAAATCATGCCCAGAAAAATTCCCGCGGGATTCCCGGAATAAAAAGTAGCGCAGATTTTAAATCTAAAAATTGTATGTCGATCAGCGAAAACCGCATCGAAATCAGCCCAGTAGTTTTTACGTGAATCCCGAACAAACAGACAAGAAATCTAAAAAAAATGCATCGTGTTCTCTATCGTTTATATAGTCTTTTCTAGTTGTTTTTTTTTAAATAGCTTCTATTTACAGACTTGGCATGTTTAGAATTTTATAATATTATAGATTAGTACATACATTATAACAATGCACTGAATATCTTTTTGAATTGCGCTTTGCATAGGATATTAATTTCACCATCGCGAGTATGTTGCCTGCCGTGCCTGAGGTGTTAAATTGTTAACACATTGTACGGCTCATAAATTGCTCAAAGAAGGAAGTTGAATATACTCCCCGTTGCGATGTTATGAACTATCTTGTTTTCATATACGCATATACATATTATATATATATATATATATATATATATATATATATATAATTTTCATGAAGTTATGAAGAACTTCTTTGGAGATAAATATTTAGTTCTGGTTTTTAAATATGACATTCCGTTAGGTAACATGCCAAAAAAAATATAAGGATTAAGGATATTATTGTCAAAATGGCTATGGAACCTTAAAAATGTAATAAATAGATAGATAATCGACTCAACATAGTATATTCATAGTATGAGTAATAGCCATACAACGGACTACTCTGGGGCCGATCTCAATTGAAGATAAAAAATAAGTTTTAATTCTTTTTTGGCAAGGAGAGAGCAGGTTGAGAAGTTAAGACGGTCCTGACTGAAGCCTAATAAGGGAATCCTTGTAGCAAATCTAATAATTCACTACACAGTTAGCATTTTGCACACAAACACACAAATCATTGTAATAATAATCAAATCATACAACTACTATTTACTCGTTTTTGCGTTTTTGTTTTCGTAGCGTTTTTGGGAAAACGGATCCTTTATAAAATGATAATATCCGACCAGCTGTCTGTCTGTTTTTGTATGTCACAGTCATTTTTCTCGAAAACTACTGCATTTATATGAACTGGTGGTCGCCCAGTGGTCGAAATTCGACCATAATTAATTTAAATTATAAGTTTGAACATTATCAAGGTTCTGTTGTCAAAGACTATACTTCTATAATCACAGATTTCGCAAAAGCTACACTGTTAATTTAACTTTAACAATAAACAAAAGAGTATATATGCGTGTGTGTCAAATAGATGGTAGTGTGTGTAATGTTTTTTTAAATTGATTTAATGTATTTTTTATGCATAATTTAAAATATTAAGATTCTGCACTCCTCTATATAAACTATAAATGGGCGAAATTTCATACTCCCCCGTCCGAGCATTTTTCGTAAAAAGGGGTACAAAGTTTTTGTTTCACGTATTAATTACAATTACAATTACAGAATATTTGTTGCAGACAAATATTCTGTATACCGTCATACAGTGTTTAGTCAAATCAGCTTTCTTATTTTTCCCTCCCAATTTCACGCAATGTTCACGTCAGGCTAGCATTTTTTCTTTTTATCTCTACTACTGAGATATAACGGAGGTGGAATAGGTATGCATTTTTGATCTGCTTGTAATTTGCGGATTTCTTAAAATGTGGTAAGTAGTACCAATAAAAGCGACTCTCTTACAACATATCTACTGTTTTACAGATACGAAAGCTACCGAACGTCTGTGAATATTTCACTTTAAAAGACATTGAAGGTTGTATTTCATTAAAATAAAATTACTTTAGTTCTTCATTTTATTTCTCATTTATTCATTACAGTTTTAATTTCATTTAAGCTTAAACAACAGAAGCGTTAAGAATTTTCTGTTTTTCAATTCAAATAGCAATTAGCAAAAGCCGCAGGATACTAATTAAAAAACAACAGTGAGTCGTGGAGTATTGAGTCAAGTGGTAACTATTTAATTGAATTTGAGCATAAGGATTTAGGTAAAGAAAATTTAAGAGCCTTCGCTTTCCCTGGCAATTAAAAGTAAAGAAATGCTTATAGCGTAGATACTCTTGCTGAATCTATATTCTATACCTCTAATATTCAATGCATATGTCATCATAAGTGATTAACAAAGGATTTTGGAGATAGCGAAGAAATGACCTTAACAATAAAGGCCCGCCCACTAATGCCATAAGACGTATGTCATTCGTATACTTTCGCGGCGAGATTCATGTCAAATACGAATCAGAGGTCTTACTACCCGTGCGCAGGTTTGCCGATAACTTCATGACGTCACGCGTCGATGGCCAGTGAGGTTGACAAAAAGGTTACATAAATAGTTGTTGCAATAAATTTATTATTTTAAATTATTATAGTAAGAAATACAATACTGTTACGAGTCGCGAGACTCTAATTAAAATGTCGTTAGAATTACTATAGAGTTAACAAACAGTGTGTTATACAAACACGTATAACACAGGTACAAATATAACCGAACACAACAAGTCCAAACGTAATGCAGAAGATCGTAATTCAATAACACGCGCAAAGTCCGTCACTAAATAGATTACCGAATGTATACAAGTCTTGCTTCACTCGTGGTTATCGCTTGAATGCCTCCTCCCTCAATTGGGCCATTGCTTTACACTGCACAAATGCAATATGTCCGCCTGGCAGCGTGGATCGAATTTCCTAGAATCGTAATCCGCACACCTGGCTAATTATGCCTGCAAGCGGCCATAAACAAGTACAATAGGCTGTTCTCCACAATAACCAATAAATAAGTGAACAAAAGAAGACAATCATCAAAGAAGGATTACAATTAGTTCAAATACCGACGGGTAATAAAATGCGTTTTTATAGATATGCAGGTGGATTTTGTTTTCGTCGGAACTTAAGTTGTAACACTACAATAATAGTAAGTAGTCATCGGCAGAACTTCTGGGCGCGGCTTATACTCTCAAACGCCTTTCGTCGTTGGTTTTTGTCAAATCAGTCCGAAAGAGTCAATGAAATTTTAGACAGAAGCAAGAAAGAACGAAAATTGCTTTAAAACTGCAATAATATGTGTGTACATCTACCTATATATAACACAAAAATAAATGGAACATATAATGGAAAATATACTTAAATATTAAAATAACAAGCAAAAATGATTTAAAACGAAAACGACCTACTAAAGACGCTTGAGAGTAGGCCCTCTATATCGTACGGGAGCATTTAAGTAGACGGGTTCATTGCTGTCTTTCAACTTGTATCGAAATGAGATATAAAAAAATGTAGAAATCTTAATTGTCAAAAAAGGTTTCATAAGTGATGACGCTTTTTAATTTTATTTTTAAAAATCAAAATTTTGTTATTTTTGGTCTATTATATATTTATTAACAATATTCTATACCCTAAATACAAACTTGCCCCTAAAAATACTTTATAATCTAAGAAAGATCATAAAATATCAAATAATCAGTTAAAAAATCACCTATGAACCATTGTTTATATTCAGTTCGTTTATTTTTTTTGACAATTCCTCATTTCTATCAACCATCTATTTTCGACATTAGTAGCAATAAAAAAATATTCTATATTCATATTCGGAACATCCGTATAAAACTTTTTGAAATCTGTTCAAGTGCAAAGCCATAAAAGATTATTTTTTATTTTACACATTTTTCACATGCCACTAATTTATTAAAGTCTAATAAGCGACTCAGTTATGTACGGCAATTTACTCCTTTATTACGGGCTTAATTAAACAAATGAACAGTTCTAAGTGTCCACTAACGCAACATTTATTAGATCTTTAAACTTCCCTTGATATAGCGTCCCCTAGCAGTTGTCTTGATTCGGTCATAGATACTACGAGAGAGTCGACTCACGCGTATATTAAAAAATATTTGCTATCTCACTCTATTTACTACAACTCTAGATTATTTGTATAAATCACTAGAAATGAACAGTTAAAAATTTCCCATTAAGAAATATTTGAAATATTTCCCTAAATATGAGTCTTATTTTAATATTGTCATATTTTGTTAATGCATATAAATAAATATGCAATAGCTAAAGTATATAATCAAGGAAAAATTGGCAATACGTCAATAGTATTGAGTAATCAAATATATATGACTATAAATTTTAAATATTGTCATTGTTGCGTACTCCTTTTATCTGCAACTTTTTAGATATGTTTTTTAATTATACTGAAGTTGACTTGTCAAAAATTCGATTCTCTGTCTGCCATATATTAAAAAATTACAACTTTTTCCTTTTCTCCATTAAACACATTTATTTGCCAGAAAAGGCTTATCATTCCAAGAGTTATCTCCGCAACAGTCATCATTTGTATTATGTTCTCTAATTTATGAAAATACATATCTAGGAACCATTTATAATTAATGTAATAAATACAATATAATATCTATTGAATTTAAGGAAAAGCGGGATCTTCTCATACAAGCAATTTTTTGCTTAAAGATGATCCCAGCAATAGAATAGAAATTGTACATGCGTATTTTAAATGAATAGTTTTATTTTCAATAGATTATTAAACTTTGCCTAAATTGATCATCGTACATATTATCTTCTTTGATAATCCCTGATGACCACTTTACTATTCATTTTATTAATTAAAACAAACATTTTATTCGTCATATTGGATTATATCTTCTTTTAAACATTAATAATACTCGTGTTAAGCCGACCTTCTGTATGATTTTGTGCTTCATCTTCTCGCATAATTCTTTAGAAGTGAGCTCCTCCTTACATAATTGAGGAAATTGTATTTAAATATAAAACAAAGACTCCGGGAATCTTATTATTCAGACTGTTAACATAAAATTACAAGGATGTAATAAACGTTTGGAACATGGAATTTTCATTTATGAATAGCTCAATTATTAATTAATCCGCTACAATAAAATTGATTTATATTTTAACATTTCTTTTATACTCATGCTAGAAAGATCACTTACAAGTAAACGGCATAGCTAATTATTTTATAATATTAGAATAATCTGTGCCTTGGATCAGCAACCCTTAAACACTACCTCATTTAAAAAGTCTAATTTTAAATAATATATAATAAGTTTTTCAGATATATACATATATTTTTTGGTAAATTGTTACGAAAATTTAATTTTTCGACTTACAACAAAAATAGTGAAAGATGGCTAATATCTGAACTGGATTACTTTTAGATTTATTTTTACATATTTCAATTGTCCATGATAAAAATAAGGATGTAATCTCAAGTTTTTATGGTAATTTTTGTATGTGTATATAAGTTTATTTATATTTGCTATTGAACACATAATTATGTATATTTTAAATTATATATATGAGTACTCTAATCTATCTAATGATCCAGTATTATATTATGCAAAATTAGCCTCTAGAAGGTTGTCTGGAAGAAATCATTACTAGCGATAACACCGCCTAATGTACTAGTTGAAATATTTTTAAAAAGTATCTATCTATTCTATCATATTACGCCTTAAACTTTCCTAATACGACAATTGGAAGTAATATTCCGTCCCGGTTGGTGTAAGAATTTCTGTAACGTCAGACCTAACAAAGCGAATGCGTTGGAAGCTTACTATTATTTGCTCGCCCCGAAACATTAGTCGGGAAGTGTAGTCAAATCGCATGTTTAGGCTCATTATGAGCGTAAGATAATATTAAGCTGCACGAATATTTCCATTATTCCTATTCTTGTTTTCCTTGTCTTTTGGATGTTCAGTTTTAGTAAGTGCATTATTGCTAGTTAAAATAAACGGATCTGGTTTGTTGTAATATTAATTTTGGGTTGCTTTGACTGTTATCTTTATATAATAATAGCCCATAAACGTCGCGCTGCTGGACTCGGGCATCCCACTATTGGGAACGGACAGTATATCCGCCACGCTTGTCCAAGGCGGGTTAGCAGGTTTGAAACATCGTTTATCTCGGTGTGCAGGTTTCACCACGATGTTTTCCTTCACCGTTGTTAGCATGTGGAAATTGTAACAATATGCACATTAGGTCAGACAACTGCCAAAGTGGTGCATGCGTTCTGGCTAGGATTCGAAACTGGGCCCTTTGAGTTTGGAACGCGTGAGCTAGTCATTACGGTACCACGGCTCGTATTTATGCACAATTGAAATTGTTATTTGTTTAGGTAGCTAGATAAAGCTACTTAATCTGGCCAAGTGCGTGTCATCCTATAACACGTAAAATAAAGGTTTCGGTAAAGGTGAGCACGCGTTAATATTTTCTTCATTTGGCTACACAGCCCAAAAAACCCTTATTCGGAAATACTTCATATTTCATAAATTGCTCAATGCATCTTTTTCTAATAAGTTTTGACTGAATGTATTTTTAACATGTTTCTCAGAATTTTCACTTCATAATTCAAAATTTTGATGCGTTGAAAACAATTTTACCGACTTGGAAGAACATCTGCCCGCCACTTAAATCAGAAAAGTCATTAGGAACGAACGTTATGATATTTAAGATCTAATTAAGATGGAACACCGGACTACATGTAAAATATACTTAAGTTAGATACGTATGTGACGACCATTCCTAATTTATATTTTATGCAATTTAACTACACCAGTATGTAGCAGCATATATAATGTCCCTACTTGTATATCAAACACCCATATAAATCAAGCTTTCATTATTTTGTAACAAAAAATACTTAAATCTAAAGGCTTATAATCTACGTATTAATATTCAAAATCTTTTTAAGTGTTTACATAAGAATTACCATAATAAAAAAACTCGGTGTTCTTCATCAAATTTAGGAGCGTGAAGTGGCATTGTGTTTGATTTTATGCCCACATCGACCCTCTTTATTCATGACCCCATGTTCATCACGTTTAAATTGAACAATAGCTATATTCTTTGACATTTATTTGATTTATTCTCATCTGAGAAAGCTTACGATTGATCTTTTTCTTGATATTATTTTGGACCCCTTCATTTCATCTTCGTATAAATTATATCCTAAATCCAATCTTGACATGTTTATGCGTTGGATGAAAGACGATCGAAGCATATTCCACTTCACTCCGCATGTTTTGTTAGATACAAGAAGTCTCAGTTCTGTCATTCAAATTACGCACAGGGTATAAAGTATAATATTGTTAGCGTCCTGTCTATTTGATATTTTCTTTAGTTTTCGCGACTAGTATACATAACAAAACTACGTTTCAACAGTTTTAAGCGCGGTAATTTATTTGATTTTTATTATTCCGACGTTTCGGCCACTTTTCAGTAGCCGTGATCACGGAAGACAAAGATGTCAAGTGTCAATGAGTATTATTAAAGTTTTATTTAGCCTACGACTAACTTGTTCATCAGGCTACTGAAAAGTGGCCGAAATATCTTAAAACCGTTAAAACGTAGTTCTATTTATTATCCTGTCTATTTATTCGAAACATTACGAAATCTTAATATTTTTTAGTGATATTATTGCAGTGTTCCAAAATAATAAGATTTCTTAATAACTTGAAGGAATTGACAGGGTGCCAATCACAACCGGGTGCTAAAAATGGTGGGTATAGCTTCCTCTATATAATTCGGGCAGTAGAATGTATGCGAAAAAATATATACGTTTTGTTCTTATGCCAATTATAAATTACAAACTAAACTTGGCTGGGCTTCGCTGTGGCTTAGCCTGAAAGCAACTAGGTATATATTATAGAGGGAAGTCAATTAATGGGTATTTTTCGAGTTTAGCGGACTCAGAGATCTAAAATCTGAATGTGTAATTAATCATAGCACAAACACAATAGTATTCGATTTTGTTTAGAAATATACCATTGGTGTTTTCATTACAAGTTACATAACCTTTGTGTGTTTATGGCCACATATTTATTAGTGACCACTCATATCAACCATTAGATTGTTTGAATAGTATATGGATTGAATTATTGTCTTGGTTTAATAGTAGTGTAATCAATCACTCTAAAATCGTAGTAGCTCAATGGCCTAAGGTCACTTTCTTATTCTAATTACGTGTATAGCATCATATACTGGCCAAGTTTTGTGATACAATATCCGTTTTATATTAAGTGTTAGTGAAGTTATTAATTACCACGTGGTGGTAGTAAAGGAAACATAACAATAAAGAAAACTTACACTTTCAGTTTACGAATGTAAATGTGCTATCGTACAGTATTGTTACAACTTAGCCAAAATTCCACGAAGCACGCCGATAAATGTGAATGCACACCTGCCGACCATAAAGCACAGTTTATTACCTGCCCGCATTTGGAGTTCTTTTGTTTACTTTGTGTTTAAATTTTGTAATTAGAATAGCCGCCTATTGTGTATTGTAATCCTTTATGATGGTCGTTAGCCAGGTGTAGTTCTTGGAAGATCCAGTCCACGCGGTCGATTGTTGTATCGTATAATTAGCATAAAACATTGCCCGAACGGAGGAGTGAGGCAGTCAAGCGACGATTACGATACGGGCAAGACGTGTGTACATTCGATGAGCTATATTATAGTGACGGACGTTGCGCGCGTTATTAAATCGTGCAGTTTGTACTGGTTGTGTCCAGTTATATTTGTACCTATGTTATACGTGTTTGTAAAGTTCTAATAAATCCTACAGTAATTCCAAACGGCATTTTAATTCGAGTCCCGTAACTCGTAACAGTATTAAGATAAGAAAACTTACTTACTTGAGTTACTATTTTTAAGTTGGTGTACAATAAAAAGTCTTGTTGTTGTTGTCTGAAATCATCCTGCGCTGTGCTGTAACAGATGGAACTGAATGTAGAAAGTCTATTTGCAGGTTTTATCTATTGAATGTATAAACAACGCTCGATACAAACCGCAATAAAAATTAAATTAGTAATAGTTTTAAGTTACATATACATCGTATATATTTTTGCGAACCGGTCACTTGTAGGTGTTTTATTACTCCTTCAAATTTATGTGATGAGATATTGTTCGCACTAATCTCTTTGTACGACTCCCGGTGAGATGTTATAAATCCTTATAGTCTATTGTTTGCATTTCATGCACATTCTTAGAAGCAATTAAGTTTTTTAATGGCTTCTAGTTACTGTAGTTCTGTTAAAAAAAAGTTAAAAATTCCAAGAAATGGAGGGCATGTTGCTGGGGCGCCATGTATATTCTGCAAATATATAGGTCGAGTCTGTCGAGATTGCGTTAGTTGAGCATCAACTGCGACCGAGACGTTAACTAGTGTACTTTCGGAACGAATATCTTATAACGACCGACTTATGCGATTTATGTTATTACGATTTTCTGCTTTGCGGTTTGGTTTTGTTGTATTTGGTTGTACTTGTAAGAACTGTGAATTACGTGTGTGCACTTCTAATAAACTTTGTGATAATTTCAAACGGATTTATACATTCACATCCCATAAAGTCGTAACAATATTTGTATGTAATTTTCCCGATAATTATTTCAGTCATTGCGATCGTTCTGAGCGATAAGGCCGCCCTTTGTTCAACAGTATGAATTATTATGCATATAGGTTTATATGTTATATTTATAGAGAAAAATAAAAAGTACATGTTTTATTATTTTTCAGGAGACTAGAACGGACCACTTCACCGGGTGATTTTTCAAGGAAATAATAACAGGACGTAATGTTTAAATTTATGAAGGTAAGGTAAGGGTCTTGAGAATATTAGGCCATTACATAGTTGATGGCTGCGGCGACAGTACATTCTATACACCGGCGTTGGACCTTCAGGTATAATTTTCGTAATCACTTGCAAGAAATTTGAAGGTTCGTAATTAAAACAAAGGAGGTAGTTTAGTACGTGTTGATTGCGCATTTTATCATTGAGAAATTAAGTTGTAATAGCTCATTTGTTAGAATCTTGGTATCTACGAAGAAAATGACATATATTGCTTTTAAGGTGTTTTTCTATTATTTAAGGTGTTTCCAATGTGCATTTGATGATAATTTCAATGATGAAAGAAAACGTAGTAAGCCAACTAAACTATTAAATTACCGATGTGTTAATAAACCTGCTAATCTTTCTTGGATAAGTGTGGCGATTATACCTATGGTTATATAGACTGGTGGTGGTTAAGTACCTATTTGGAATTTGAAGTATTAATACATGCATACGTAGGTAACATTTAAGACGTGCGTTGCTGCTCCTATTTTTGTCCTTTGTTTGTTTGAAATGTGTTTACATACATGAATGATTAAATATTATTATGACACAATGCTGAAAATAGCTTTGACCTAAATAAGCAAGCTTGGTTCGCTTATAGATACATACATAAATCCTTTTGTATTATTCTTTTTTATGCGAATGAAGCAATTGTGCCGAAACATTTGATTTCATCTTGTGATGACAGTGGATATAAGTTTTATATATCAATCTGAAGCAGACATAATTTATTTACTATTATAGCCATCGCTACAATTACCAACTGTAAAAAGTTGTACTCCAAAAACATCTTCATTATATTTATTTATGTCTATACCTTAGATCATTAATAGAAAGAAGAAGTCCCGGACTATAAAAGTGAGGCCGGCTAGAGGATGTTGATTTACGCGTATTTTACGAGTACGCAGATGCGCTATACAAGTTTTAAAAAAAGAATGTTATTTATTTGACTTTTTCTTTACGTAGACTCCGTCTATACGTTAATGGTCCATCTAGGGTCTATACTAATATTATAAAATTGCAGAACTCTCTTACTTTTTAACTATTAAACGGCTGAACGGATCCCAGGAAATAGATTATATCCTGGGTTATTCCCCCCCATTCTTACGTAGGATACTTTTTGTCAAAGAACAATCTTGAATGGGGTGAATTAGGAGTTTGGGTCACTTACACAATTGGGTAAGTGACCCAAACCCATAATTCCATATGGTAGGGTTATTATTCCCTTGTTTATTCCATATGGTTTTAGTAAAAAGTAAACAATACGAGTTTGAGAGTTAAAGTTGCGTTTTTACTTCATTTAGAAAGTAGGTTATAAAAATATGATTGGACGAAGTCACGGGTAATAGCTAGTATCTTATATACAATTGGCAATGAAGTATTCTTGTGAGTTCAATTATCTTTTATTCTATGGAAAAGAAACTGCTATATTTTAAATGACTGTATCTTCTTACATATAATAAAACTGTAGAGGTCGAATTTCTGTACAATGAAAAAGAATGCTAAAAACCGAGTCAGGGCGATATAAGAAGTGAAATAGAACTAATTTAGATTTTTTTAAATTTTATGTTTCTCTGTTTGTCTGTCTGTTTGTACCGGCTAATCTCCGAAACGACTGGACCGATTTAAATGAAATTTTGTATGGTGGTAGCTTATATCCCTGATCAACATATAGGATACTTTTGATCCCGAAAAATTAAAGACTTCCCGTGGGATAGTTAAAAAACCGCACCACGCGGACGAAGTCGCGGGCATCAGCTAGTATCAAATAAAGTAACTCAATATACACTAAAATATATTACTATATTATTTATCATCGCCCTCAGAATCGTACTATGATTCGTAACCTTAAATCAATTTCGGTAATGACTGCTAACTTCCGAATACTGATAATAGTTTTAGTAGATTTTTTTCCAATTAACGTTATTTACATAAAAAATAAACCTTAAATTTAAAATATAAATTGTCGTAATATGTAACATATAAATAATATACAATTTCCTAACAGTAAATACAAATAATATATAGGACCCAAATTGTTGTCGGCTGGGAACGTGCACAAAATGCTGGCTCCATTCCCGCGCTGGATGGCAACGTCGATGCGTGCCCAAGTGCCCAAGTCTATCGTTATTTATGTGATCTGAGTACAGAGATAGTAATATTTCTTTTGTTATACCTACATATGTTTTTTAGTTTTTATGAGAACATCGTAAGTTGAGTCTATTTCACCAATAGTTACGACCTGTATATTGACGAAGTCTTTATTTGTCTCGAGGGTGCGGTTTGGCCCTCATTATTTAAGACTAAAGATACGTGTGAAAGCGCCATCGATTATTCATCTAGTCCGCTTTGTTCTCGGAAACGATATTACATAACGTCACGGTGATAATCCTGAAAGGGTAAGGCGAAGTATTTAACCCTACACCTTGTATATGTAGTTAGTGTACCTGCTTAGAATTTTATCTCATGTTACTACGAATTAGTAACGTGATTTATACGCATATCGTTCTACCTACTTAGACGAGTGGAGTTGACTCGATAATTTGATTAGTGATTTCAACGTTATTCTAGAAACTAATGCACAGATACGTGAAAATTTACCTTGCCTTAAAAATTGTAGATCTCCTTGAAGACCTAAATAACTGCACAACTGTTGCCGCCCAAATAGTTATTATTGTCCGGTAAAATAATACATTTATTCATTAACACGAAATAATAAATTACATAAGTTACCTGTACAGTCATTGAAATGTCTATGTGATATTGTCCCTTAGGCTCTCCTAGTAGTGTTACTGCTTAAGTTTGAAATTCGTGTTCAGAATAGTGACTGGAGTATTCGAGTTTCCTTTATTCTTCTGTAACAGGGAGCTATCATTATATTATGCTGTAGTAATTCAAAAACTAACTCCAACATGGTACATACATACATCTTTACACTATTATATATCATTGCTGATACCAGTATAATTTTCTTGTAAATCCATTTTGATTATTATAAATCGACCACGATACATCGCTGAAAAGCCGAAGCTCCAATCTACATGTTGATCGCAGCACTAACTTTTCATCTCAAGCCTATTTTAGATGCTCGTTCGTTCGCTTTTGAGGCCATATATAAACTATTTCGGTCAGGTATATTTAAATATATTTCGGGAAGATCAAAAATCACTTCAATATTAATAGGTAACTGTTAGATATGCAAGCCTTTGTTCCATTGTACCTAACAAACTCCTTTCTCCACTTATCTTCAGGATAGTGAGTATTCAGCTTGACCTGACATCTGTCATGACATGCTTTATTTAATCTGAAGTTGTTGCACGATCTTATCTTTCATTGTTATCTCTTGGGCCGGAATAAAATCGTGGCTTTAATTTAATTCCCCATGGAATTCCAAATAGATACCGCTGATTAGCCTCGTCGTAATCTTGTTGGGCCCAGGAAATAGTTGTACTTTAAATTACTCCCCTAAAACTCCGAAGCTTGGTGCCCCATGGATATTGTCTTAATTCCCTTGCCTGAAATTGTGTAAAGTTTGAAAATTCAAAGTCAAATCATTGTCTAAATTGACTTTCAAGATGGGAACAGGCAAATTGTGGAACAACTAATTTTAAGTTATGCTAAGGAAAACCAAGTACATTTTCCCTTTAATTCGTATTACAATTTGAATTCAATGTTTGACCGGAGGCGTTATTTACTTTACCAGTGTTCTGTATTCCTTTACTTTAATGTTTGTTTGATATATATAACTAAACGTATCTTGTATCTACTATATTAATAATGAAATATAAATATGACTTTGTTTATTTGCTCGTTTATTGTTCTTCGAGGTTTTGGAGTTTTGAAGTAGTTGATTATAATCAATGTATATGTATATAATTAAATAACGGGCGTTAACACAGGGTACTCAATTATTTTGTATATTGGAATAGTTAGTTTTCTGTGGTTTACAGATGCATAGTTTTCTTTTGTCTTTTTCTCGTCCTTGAGACAAGGCGCCACCCCTAACATAGTCAAGGACATTAGTCAGCAGATCTCTTAGCACAAGGTGTTATTTTCTAAACGGGGTATTTATAATATATTATATTATTAATTTATATTAATTACATATTTATACTTATTTCAAGTCAGACCTTAAGTATAGCTATTTTATACCAATATATATATATATATCTCACCGCTTCAGCGCCTCCCTTACTGTGTGCAAAACCGCTACAGGTGCGGCCTCGAGTTTTTACTCGACATCAAATCAAAAAATGTTTCCTCGGTGATCTTAGTTTTTGTAACAGTCTCGAGGTCGCACCTACGCTGGTCGTGTGCTGGGCACTCTAGCAACAGATGTTGGATACAGACGTTTACGCTACCTAAATGGACAGAGCCAATTCTCATGACACTGGATACATATACTTTATTTCGATAAGGTTATTTATATACTGATTTTGCTTAGAACATAATTTTGGTACACATTTCACACACACGATTTTTGCTATTAATTACACCATTTAATAATCTTTAGTTAACTTAAGGAACCTCTCTCGAACCTTAGATATGTATATAGAAAATGTTTTAAATTAACCAACTTAACGCAATTTAATTACAATTTTATATATTTTATATTATAGTTACATGTCATTGCTAATATAATAATTTGAGATGTGAGTTTGAATTAAATTGAGCGAAATGCTTGTGTGAATCGTGTGAATGCGAAAAACTGTATTATCTGTATAAAGTTTTATTGGAGACTTCACGTTTATACGATAAAATACTGTACATATATGAACAGAGATTAATTTAAAGATAATACAGTAAGTAGGTTAAAAGCTATGAGAGCGAAGTGAGTGCACGATGTGGCGTCGGCTGATGCACTAGCTTGTTGCGGTTCTTCTTTATACTGGGCGTGTCTAGCTTATTTATTTTAGACTCGATGAAGTTGAAACAAAGCTAAAACATGTATCGAAAATTAGGTAGTCCACACATTTCACAATAAATTCTAAAGAAATATCCACATAAAGAAGAGTGAGTGTCAAAATACCATGTTATCATTGTGACTGAAATAATTTTAATTAAACTTTAAACAATAACTAATACGGGATATGAGTTGTTGAAGTTATGGTGGAAACGTGGTAGAGCCATGATGGAGTCATTATCTTAATTACAGCTCTTAAGGCCAGGGCCGGCTCGATCGGTTTGATACCACGCTATCATAGAATATCGGCGTGAAACGGTTAGCCTTGTGCTAATCGTGTTTCGTGCGATGAGTGAGTTCCGATGGCTCACTGCCACTATCCCAGCCCTTCTATTCCATTCCTCTTGAGTGATCCCTCTTTTTCATCCCCCTATTCCATTCCTCTTGAGTGATCCCTCTTTTTCATCCCCCTATTCCATTCCTCTTGAGTGATCCCTCTTTTTCATCCGCCTGTCCTATCCTAAAGGCTAGCAACGCATTAGCTTCGCCACTGGTGTTGCAAACGTCTATAAGCGACGGTAACCACTTTCCAAGAACTGGGCCATCTGCCTGTTTGCCAGTTTCACAATAAAAAAATACAATTATCATTTATTATTGCGAGCGTTAAAACGCTCGTAAAATTTTAATTTACTAATTTTAAATTAAAATTGAATGCTTTTCTAGATTGCGGACATTAATCTAATTCTAATAATAATAATAAATTCGTATATCAAACTTCGAAATGCGATATATTAAACTTCTTTATTGCCTGGCTTAAATAAATTTATGCTGAAAAATCCAATTATCGAATAATCGAGCTTTAATGTATAATTATATATATTAAAGCAGAGATAAAGAAAGAATAGCATGAGCAACACTACATTGAAACTCGTTAAGACACGTCAGACGCTGCATTTATTACTTTTTCAGATAAAAGGTAGTAATAGGACATATCAATTGAGGTACTTTATATCACTTTACAAGAGGCCTTCTTGGTTTTATATGTGCATAGCGAGTTATGCTTATTAATTATTGTTTCAACGATAATTAATATTATTTTTATCTTGATATTTTATAAGTACGAGGGCAGTAAGTTGTTTTATATGTTTACTGGTTTAGATTTTATTATAATACATTGTGTGTCATATACGTATACATATAGTTTTACAATTCTACAAGACTAGCTTTACATTCTAATAGATATTTAGTTAAGGCTGCTGTATCTAGTAACCATACACTTTTTCTTAGGTAAGCAAAAATATGTGCAGCGATGAAATTAGCTAATATTTTTTTCATATCGTATAAAGGGAACCTCCTAATAATTGCAGTGTAGTTGTCATGCATGGTAAACATATCGAAACGTTTGTTATCTCTGAATGCCTGCGCATCTCGCCCTATCACATGAGCTGCGTAAGCAATAAAGTAGGGTTGAGCAATATGAATCGTTTTCTATAGATGATAACATTATACTGAGATTGACTGACTTCTTAAAAACTAGAAGAGCTTGTAAAAGATGATGGATGTCACGTGAGTGGTGATTTAGGATTTTACGAAATAAAAACAGTATTTATAGTAAAATAGCAGTGCGTTTGCGCGTATAACAAAGTACATAGCGTGCGGGTGCTACCGGTCAACTAAGTGGGGTAGGGTGGTACTATGTTATATGAGCAAGCCGCGGTACTCCGTCTATTAAAAAGTAAATATATGTACATAAATGTAAGTTTATATATATATATATATATATATATAATTTTTTTAAATAATAATAATATTTATTTATATGTTTCAGGTCCTGATTGGCACGTATCTTCTACAGAACTGATGTTGGACATGGCATAAAAATTTGGATTGTAAAATCTTCTAACCAAAATATTTACTTTGAATTATAAGTTCATGCGTGGCTTCATTCTAAGAACATATTAATCTAAACAAGCATCATTGTCGAAAGAATTCAATAATTTTAATCGGAACATTAACACATTGTACAAAAAAACAGATAGGTATCGCAAAGAACTTGTAAAATATTTAATATGTTGCTGTTATTAGCGCCCACTTTCTAGAACGTGATTATTATAAAATTTATACAAAGCTGACATCTTCTAGAATGTATTTAAACCTACCGTTACACTATCTCTGATCATTATTTATGAGACTGATACGTTATCTCAAGGTCCAATGGGTGCAATTTGTCGGTGTACCCTTCCTGTTATATGATCACATAGCTACAATGATTCCAGGATCCAATTAGTGACGTTACCTGCAATACGAGCATCGAAGCGTAATGTTATAACTTTACACTTTAACGGTTGTTACGTAACAGGATATTTTGACGATATCTCCATGAATGGATTTGTGTCAATTTGTTGAGAAAATATATTTTGTAATACGTCTGGAACTTTTTAAACCTGTCCAGTTGTAACTTATTGAGGGGAATTATAAGTGTACCGAGAACTGAGCAAATATGAAGTAAAATTATACTATAAATTAATCCCTGACAAATGTACACACAAAAAGAAAAGAAAACACTATAGACTACATTATTTTAATTATCATCTAGTTAAACGCAACAGATAAAATCGGCCTCTAATTATATTGTTTCTTTTTTCTTATTTAAACTCTAAAGTAAAACGTATGTTTCGGAAAATTATGTCCAACGAAATTATTGGTTAATCACAAGCATGTTATTAGTTTTTAAACAATATTGCTTTTCGTTTAGTAAATTAAACTTATATTTTAGGGACGCGTCTAATGAATTGGTAATATGGAGTAAGGTTTCAAATTTAAATTTCCTTTAAATGATCAAAATAAATATTATTCTATATTGTATGCAAAATAATGGAATATCAAACTATAGGCTTGGCGATATACAAAGCGTGTCTTAGTCTGTTGTTTATTATTGTTACGACCGACAAAGACAAATTCACACCTGCATATCTGTTTTGCACATTGTATTACTTTTCGGCATTTGGACTTGTTTTGTTTACTTTCTGTTTAAAATTTGTGATTAGAAAAATAGCCCATTGTGTATTGTAATCTTTTATGGTAGTCATTAGCCAAGTGTGATTCTAAGAAATTCGGTCCGCGCGGTCATGTAGACATGTTGCATTTGGGCAGCATAAAGCAATGCCCGAATGGAGAGATCGTCAGTCTAGCGATAACCACGAGCGAAGCAAGACTTGTGTACTCCATGCTGTAATCTATTTAGTGACGGACTTTGCGCGTTTTATGGAATTACGATCTCGAGCATTACGTTTGGACTTGTTGTGTTTGGTTATATTTGTACATGTGTTATACGTGTTTGTACAGTTCTAATAAAATAAACTCTATAATAATTCCAACGGCATTTTAATTCGAGTCCTGCAACTCATAACATTATTATAATAATATAAAGATTTAGATTTTGCCAAAATGAAACAGGACCCTAAAATAGTCTTAAATTATTAATTACGTATATATATATGTATAATTATGCACGAGATGTTGATCAAAAACACTATTTAGACAAAGGGGTACAGTAAAATGTTAATGTGATTATAAACAGGTTACCATTTGCATTACGTCAAGATCAGAAGGCACAAGCACCTTTTATCTACTTCACTTTGTGAAATTACGTTAACTCAACACACTGAACACTATTCCAAAGTTTTATTGTAATACAACTAATGTTATTCAAAGTTTAAATTGCTTAAATTAATCTTGATTAATGCGTCTGGCTTTCAAATTTTATGAAAGTTAAAAATATTTAAATTTCTTAGATTAATCATTTACATTTGAGTATCAAACTTTGATAGCGATACTGATTAATATTTAAAAAAGAGAAAGATAACAATTTACTTAAGTGTTTTGTATTTAATAAATTTAAGAATAAATAAATCTTTTATTTGTAAAAAAAAGGAATTATTTGCATATTAGGTGTTAACAATATCAAACCGTCGACTTGAATTTGGCCCTCATATTGTCATACACATATATTTAAGTACATAGCAATATAATTTTAAATATTCTTGTTTTTACCATGATTCGCGTGACGTGTCATTTAAGATGTGTTTACTGTAAATCAGTGTTGTGTCGGACTACGTTTCGGCATAGCAAAATACTGAAAGCCAACCTTATATCGCAAATTGCGATACATTATTTCGTTTTTTAGATTTATTTCTTGTGTTTTGTATGTGTTGCATTTTTTTCTTTTTAATTCTTTCTTTTCTTTCAATATGAGAAATAATAATTATTCTAGTGTTAATCTCAGTTGCGTTTCTTTCACTTTTCTGCTTGTTTTCTCCATTCTGCGAGATATTCAGCAACCCATGCTGTTACATAACACTCATATCGGCCTCCGTATTTCATAACGCCAGAGCAGCATTTTTTGGGCCTACCCCTACTCTCGGGACCTGGTGGAAGCGACGTAACTAGGTATCTGCAAGCTGTATAATTAACTAGTTGATAGTATAAGTACATTATACACGTGTTAGATTTTAGATTGGTTAGAATGGATAGATATACAGACATTTATTGTTGTGAAATGAATGAAACGCTTTGCCAATATATGTATTATATATTGGTAAAGCATTTTGTTCACTTCACAACTTTAAAAGATATTTCATAAATACTTTACTTCAAGTTAAATACTTCTATTAAAAACCAGTTGCACGAGAGGTCTTAACTACATTATTTATTTTATAGAACATAAAAAACTATCTACGTTAACAATAACATATTAAGAATCTTATATTCTTAACTTTCGTATTGTTATCCAGTACTAGCCGTCTCTGCAATTACTGTTTGATAGCATTCGGCATAGCTTCGCTCTGTTCGACAGACAGACACCGAATACCCCGTATTAGGTGATCCTTTTATATTGTCTAACTAACAACACCATGCCCACACCTTAGCAATCTTATAGTTTAAAACCCATTACAAAGCTTATACAAAAATCTTAAAAAGATTTATAAAGTACCTAACAATATAAATCTTACCATATAAATACGACCTAGTTTGTATTAAGATAAAACACACTACTTACTAAATAAATCAAGTGTAGGTATTTTAAGAACAACCAAAAGTGCCTTCAATTCAAAGTCACAATGATTTTAGCACGGCAAATACATAAATAATTTCATTTTATAAATATTTTCATATAACTTATGAAAATATTCAAGCTTCTACAGCAGCAAGCAGGAAAGTGGTGAGGGAAGTAGGTATAATGTAAAAGGAGGTATTAAAAAGCGTATAACCGAAAATAGGCTATGTAACGCGCTCATGTCACTTGAAATGATAGGGAGGTCATTAGGAAGGCCGATCTTTACCAGCAAAAGGCAAATGTGTCCACGCCAGTCAAGGTTTTGACAACCCAAATGCTATCACCTACTAACCTAGTCTCTAATAAGACTAGAAAAAATTTGATGGGTGTTCGTCAGTCTCTGTGAGTCCACACTACCCTCCGTTTGGTCCCCGGGTGGCAGAGTATGTACAATAGCCACTTCAATACAACCACACTCTGTTTTTATGTACTTTTAACAACATCTTTAAGCTACACATAGTGATTTTATACGCTAGCCATACAATATGTGTCAGATGTTTTCTTTAATACTTGTCTGATATAAAACAAAGTCAATGTCTGTAAAAGCAAGGCTCTTCATTTTTTATTCAGAGGCTTTTGGGTTCCTTTAACTTTTCAAAATCAGGCTTATATACAACGTGCGCCCTTATTATTCGAGAAACTGTCCCAGATACAATTGGCCGCAATCTTCCCGGAAATCTTGGGTTTTAATAAATACATTGCTGAGAAAAGCTAGAAGAATAAAATATTAAAAAAGTAATATATATATTGGTTGCTTAAATATTAATATGGGTTTCTTAATATACGATTATATTGTATGCAGTGTTGCAATTTGCATTGTGTTACGGCAACATGTTGCATAATAGTACTTTATGTACTAGAGTTTAACCCGCGGCTGCGCCGCTCTTCCTTGCTCTCAAAGGTGATGGAGCGGATTATCAACGGACAACTTCTGAGCTACCTCGAAGATTCCCAGCTGCTCAACGACCGGCAATATGGCTTCTGCCATGGTCGTTCCGCTGGGGATCTTTTAGTATACTTAACCCACCGTTAGGCAGAAGCCGTTGAGAGCAAGGGGAGAAGCCTTGGCAGTCAGCCTTGGCTCTGGCATAGGGCACTTCTTACGAAGCTGCCATCATACGGGATACCTGAAGGGCTTTGCAAATGGTTATCCAGCTTTCTTGGTGGGCGCAGCATCAAGGTCGTCGTCTACGGTTGCTGCTCTACCACCAAGCCTATCAATGCTGGTGTGCCTCAGGGCTGTGTGCTGTCACCTACACTGTCCATCCTGCATATCAATGATCTACTGTCTATAGAGAACATTCATTGCTATGCAGAACACAGTACAGGTGACGCCAGATATACCAGCCGAGCTAATATCCTTCAGTCGCTAGTGGAAGAAAGTCGGGTTATACTTGTGTCTGAAGTGGAGAACTCCCTGGAGCGAGTCTCTGAATGGGGACGACAAAATCTTGTCCAATTTAACCCCATGAAGACACAGGTCTGTGCATTCTCTGTAAAAAAGACCCTGTTTGTCCCTGCGCCACTGTTCCAAGGAACATCCCTTACCATCTCTAACAGTATCGGGATTCTAGGCGTTGATATAACGAACGACGTGCAGTTTCGGGGTCATCTGGAAGGCAAGGCTAAACTTGCCTCAAAGAAGCTTGGTGTGCTAAACCGGTCTAAGCAGTATTTCACCCCGCGGCAAAGACTTGTTCTGTACAAAACACAAGTTAGGCCGCATATGGAATACTGCTCACACTTATGGGCTGTAGCACCCGCTTACCAGACTAACACACTGGACTCCATCCAGCGTCGCGCTGTTCGTATAGCCGACGATCCCATACTAACAGGCGGTTTAGAATAGCTTAGCCTTCGGAGAGACTTTGCGTCCCTCTGCGTTTTCTACCGCCTATACAACGGAGAATGTTCCGAGGACTTGTTTTAATCTGGTGCCAATGCCTCATTTTTACAACCGCACCGCGCGCCATCGACGGGATGTTCACCCCCATTTCCTGGAGCTCTCACGCTCAACTTCGCAACGGTTCTCTAGAACGTTTATTCCGCGTACAACAATGATCTGGAGGGAACTTCCCGCCGAGGTTTTCCCTCTGCGCTACGTCATGGGGTCGTTTAAGAAAGGTGTTATAAAATTTCTTAGAGGCCGGCAACGCGTTGGCAACCTCCCTGGTGTTGAATACATCCATAGGAGATGGTAACCACCTTCCATCGAGTGGTCCGCCCACCTGTTTGCCTGCCTCAAGCAATAAAAAATAAATAAAAAATAAAACTTCTAGTTGTTCCAAATAACAGAAGAAATTCTTGTGTAGTTCTTAGAAATTAATTGATATTTTGTTGAAGTAAGTATGTCCGCTTCGAACTCATACTAAAATTTTGTACAGAAGTTGAATATCTTCGACTGGTACCGATTGTAATTGTATTATTGGGCCATTAAACCCTAGTAACTAAATTTCATTCATAATAATCCATACCTTCAAATAAATTCACACTAACACATAAATGTGAAAGTAATTCTGTTTGTTTATTTTACCTTTTGACGATTAACAACTGACCACTTGCTTTTTTGTGAATATAAGAACCGACCATTATAACCTGTTCCTATATGTTACTATTCAAGCACTTGCCTTACCGTCGGTAGAAAATTGACATTACTTTAATACAGGTTATGTCAAAATTTAACACATAGTAAGGTAAGATATAGGAGGGGGCTATTAGTGAACAATATACTATTGAATGTATTTTTAATAATATGCCAGCATTGGCGTAATTGAAATGACAGCTCATATTTACGCATTGTTTGCGAATACCCGAGACGCGTATCCGTCCAATTTCTTTATGTAGATGAAATAAGATTTGAACAGCGAACCGATGACGAGTAAAATTGGGGTTTAACGTTTTCGATTTACATGCCACCTCTATGAATTATTTTGCACGTTGAAAGAAGAATATCAAATATATTTGAAAAGGGGAAAATAGTGAAAGTAGAAAAATAGACATTTTATTTATAAATAAAATAAAATAATAGGTACACATATAAATGCTAAAATTGGACCCAGTCTCAGAGTAATGCTCGCCACTAAGACCAATGTGCACTTTATTTAGTACAAAATTTTTGTTTGTCTAAAAATTACTGGGATACAAGATGATTAAGACAAACTAGTAGAAATCCAAGGGGTGAAAAATGAAAGTAAGATTTGAATATAAACGATGCATTGATGGTGTACAAAAAGGATGGATGGATAAATGGATACCAAGTTAATCAATATTTACATCCTTCTATAGGCACGTAGTTCGGCTTCATATCATATTCTTTCTAGATCAATAATATGCTTCCATAATTGTGTCCGCTTCCTAATACATAATTATGTACTATTTCTTCATAATAATTATTCGATAGGTAAATTCAATTGGATTATTCATAGTCATTATAATATCTAGGATTGTATCATACAATTCTGCAATTAAAACGTTTGAAAAGAATGCACATACCTATTCAAGAGTAGTGCCGTCTATGTTGGGCCGTTCACCCAACCATCCCAGACACCTAGCAAAAACATTTCACGAGATTCATTATTATTAGTTTCAAAACCTGAAATCCAATTTAGTTCTAGTAATCACTGCAAATTAATTTACCGTCACGACTTTAACAGAATTTAATTAAAATAAATATGCAACAGTGAATACGAATAGCCGTTAACGTTGTCAACAAATTGTAATTAATGTATGTAGAGCAATTATAATAAAATTCAATTATTGGGCTCATGCGAGATTTGTTTCAACAAAATTAATAAACCGTAAGCTTGGAAATATACGTACTAAATATTTCCAAGCTTAGCAAGTTGCACTTGTGTTATGGATATAGGCAGGTCGTTATAATTTAGTAAAAAGTCACTAAATTATACGAGGGGAAATACGTTTGAGGCCTAGTCACCGCAGGGGAAACGCGGGAGGAGTGGGGACGTTGGGGTAGCGCTAGCACCGCTACCAAGTGCTATGGCCACCCGAATCGTAGATACCCACTAAACCTCCGCGTTTCGTCCTTCGCCTTTATGTTAGGGCTACAAGTATTCGGCATTGCTACTCCGGAGGTTCTGGTAGGAAACAGTCCAACGGCCTTTTCTACTGCCGGGGGGAACCAAGCCCCCGGCGTTTTTGACTTCTTATTCGCGTGGGGAGCTCTGTAATGCACCCCACAGAAGGAGAGGTGAGCACGCGTGGAATGCCGGCGCAACCCCATTTCGACGGCATTAACTGCAGAGGGGATATTTCACCCCAGAGATCCACCCGCGCCGCTCGCTTATGGCGGCCGAATTTCTATCAATGCCCTCCAGCACCGACGCATCCTCCTTTGGCGGGAACGGAGCAACCTCGTACGCTCACACTCGCGCTCCGTCTCCTCCTTGGCGAGCATGACACGCTCGCGGAAGAAGAAGACAGAATCCCATTCGGTACATCACTTAATGGCTGACACAACCGCATTTCATTTCAATGGCGTGGGTTCGAGTCTATACTGTATAGAACGCCCTCCAGTCTGGTGGAACAATGCTATGTGGAAAGTTCCTGATGGTGACTGGATGAGGATTTTCATTTGATGTCCATATTATCATAACTATTTAATACGTGCTGACCCTGACGGCTCGAACTCGGTAGTGTGAAGTGTAAGAGATGATATTAGCAAGGGAAGTTGCTGTGCCTGATCCAAGATACCCAAATCAGAGCAAATAACGGGTTCTTTTACGAAATTTACCATGTTGGGAACCGGACCCGATTTCTTTGTGTTTCAGTAGACTATGCATGCCAGTAGGCCATGTCTAAAATAATAGACCACAGAGGTCGTAAATCGTAAGAAACAAGAAATGAATTTTACTTAAAGTATTGTTGGTTCAAATTTCAACGAACCCAAAAGATGTAGGATCATAATGCCTATAAAATAGAGTTACTGAGATGCCGCAGTGCCGTAGTTCGCGTAATATAGGTACGCGTTATGTTAGTATGAGCAGCATTCTAATAAATCAGAAACGAGAATATTTATAAAAGTTGTGGTGCCTGGATTTGAACCCTGGCATGATCTTGTGCCGTTTATGTAGTTTTCTGGATTAAAGTGGTACAAATGTACATCATGGTACAAATGTAGTTGCTCACATTTGTACTATGCGCTGACGATGAAAGAAAACAGTGATGATCTTTTCATAGAGATTTATGATGAGTGAAAATCCTTTAACGTGTTCAGAAAATTTCCAAATTAAATATTAAAAATTTAATAAGAGACGCCATATACTTCTTATAACTTTAAACTGCCTAGTATTTTTTTTTTAATAAATTTTACATTTTTTCAAATTCCATAAACGTGTGAGGTATCCACACGTTTATGTACGTTGAGTGTTTTCCTTCGTATGTGAAGGAAATAATATATGGGGTGGCTCTCCGTGTGTGTAACTAACTATAATATTTACATGGACCGCTTACCCAAGTGTTTGGGGTTTGTTTCGAAGTTTCACTACACCATAGTATAAGTATAAAATAGCGATTTACAGACATAGGCTATCATCAGAAAGACGGAGTCTCCTACTTTAAAAGTGAGGCCGGTGAAAGGATGGAGATTTTGGAATAGGATGCAGGTCACGTTACAGTGCCTTACGAGTACGCAGATTTGTGTGCGTAAACTTGTGTAGCGCAAGTTTTGTAATAAAATGCTTCAGTTCATCTGACGCTTTTGTTTGCGTAGACACAGTCTATATAGTAATGATCTAAGTTCACAGAACATGCTTTCCTTGATAATTTAATCTGTATAATTCAATTATGATGAGATTGTAAAGATTCTATTTTTGCCATTTTGATTCGGAACCAAAAACCAAACTCGATTTCACAGTCTCACGTTTTGTATAAAAAAAAACAATAGAAAGTATTCTTGAAACCTAGGTTTTGTGAGATTTATACCAAGTAATTGAAAAACAATCCAATAATAACATTAAAAAGAGACTGACTGGTTTCTTGACACGCATAATTGAAATGTATTTAGGTAGCTTATTTCACCAGAAAACATACGTCAGTCATTTTGTAGAAGAACTTAGCTGAAATATAATTTGGCCGGAAATGTTTGACATTGACATAACCTCCATTACGATAATACTAGAATTTTTGTAATGTTTTACTGTGCAATTTTTTTTCAAAACATGTTTAATTCTACCTATAAGTGAACAATGTGACCAGTAGTTGTACGATATTTTTTGTTGTTAACCAATAATTTATGTATTTGTGTTGTATTTGCTTTTTTTGACGTATGACACTTGACAGTGATATAGTAGAAGCTTAGATTGCCATTTAAAATATTATAAAATTACAGATATCAATAACGAAGAAATCGATTAACAAACTAACAGAATAAAAAAGTGTTAAGCAACACAATATTACGTACGTATATTGATATTTTGACGCGTATTATACTATCTAGATTCCTATAAATATAATGGTTTAAAGAATCAGACAGCAATGCTTTTGAATTTAATTATATGGTAAGCGAGTATCTTCTTAAAACATTCAACATTATTTATCTCCTGTTAGCGAGGTTCTTAAAATATGGTACTACTTAAAAAGATAATAAATAAGTGAAAATCTACTTTTTTAGTATAAGTTTTATTTTGTAGACGTTAAGGCCAAAAACCACCAGACGTCTTTTATTACGAGTACATTCAAAAATTGCCAAAACCACACAAGAGGTATTAAAATTTAATTAGGTAATGATACACATCTGCTACAATAAAAGTGAGACAATTTTCTGCTAAGGGTTGATTTTTATACTACTTACGTAATATGTATGTATAGCATTATCTTATAGTAGATCAAAGCTAATAAATATAATCATTTATTCTTCTCTGAATATTAATGACGTCTTTTGTTGATTTTTTGTTAAAAACTTTTTCTTTGTTACCCTATAATAATAGGAGCAAAGTAATTTTAATTGGATGTAGTTATGCAAATTGAAAGCAACCCACGCCAAACTTTGGTAAAATTGAGTTAAGTACGACACAAGTACACACAACGGTTCGATACGCGAGTTTTATATGTGTTAAACAGATCCGATCTATTTCAGTATTTGTTATCCAGTTGCAGTCTTTTTCATTTTTAGTTTGTAGGCTTCTTTAAGAACCTTAAAGAACCCTAAAAACTTACTGTAACTCAATATTGTTACGAGTTACGGGACTCGAATTAAAATGCCGTTGGAATTACTATAGAATTTATTTGAACTATACAAACATGTATAAACACAGGTACAAATATAACCAGATGCAATAATTCCAGATGTAATGCACAATTAAATAGCACGCGCAAAGTCCGTCACTATATAGCTTGTCGAATGTACACGTCTTGCTCATATCGTAATCGTCGCTTGACTGCCTCACCCCTCCCTTCGGGCATCCCTTTCATTTTGTATAAATACAATATGCCTCGACGTAAAACAATAACAACAAGAATTAGTTCGACACACCTGCCTAATGAGGGCCATAAGACAAGTACAATAACAATAGAATGTTTTTCGTAATTACTAATTCTAAACACAAAGTAAACAAAAGAAGTGCAAATGCCAGAAAGGTAATAAACCGGGTTATGCATGCAACAATATGAATAAGACCGTCAGTATTTTGGGAACCCTGATAGTTATCGGAAGCTACTTTTTTTTACTTTAAAATGTTAACTATCTCAAGTCACATGTCACATATACAGATCGGAACTAACCCACCCGGTTAGTTCCGATCTGTATACATTTAATTAACACTAGTTGTGCCAGTGAAACTTTGCTTGTGTTGCCATGAAGACATGTTTATTACTAAATTACAATGTCGGCACCAAAACAAACGCAACCGCAGCGTCATCGTTTGGGCTATACTTGTGTATCTCACGGAAATGAAGTCATTTATCGGAATGAAAAGTTTCCTCTGTGTCGAATTTCATTAAATCTGTTCAGTAGTTTTCACACGATTTTAACCGACAAGGAGACAGACAAAAGCTTCATTTTCAAAATCTGCTGGTCTGTAATAGCTCCCCTTAGTATTTTTTTCATCTTTAAATTCATTGTACAAATTAAACACCCCCAACAGATTTTATTATAGATAGATTAATTATAGAATTTAGATTACATCAATATACTTTTTTTTTATACAATATCACGTATTACGCAGCTATTGCAGCTAGAGAAGCAATAAACTATGGCGGACTCTATACTTGAGGAAAGTAATATTTATTAAACCTATTACAGTATAGTGCCATTTATTACTCCGCTTATTTTATAACAGCTAAGTGCTAAATGGTTAGAACACCGATAAAGTCAATATTGGCGGAAGTGCGTTGCGCGCCATGGAGTCAAAGTGAAAATTTGCCGAAAGCCAATAATGTAGGGCAAATTCCAATGTGTGGAATTTATTGGGATAGTGTACAGTTACTAACTACCCTTACTGATATGATACATTATAGTTTACAAACGTAAAACTCTCATTGGTAGAATATTTTCACTTTCCCTAAATAAGTAACGTGCATTACCTACATACTTTTAGCAACACAATATATATAAAATTGCATAAAAATAAACTTATACATATGATCAATAAAGAACCATACGTGATAATGTATTGATACTATTTTAAATTTTAAACTACGCATTGGAATAATCTGTATAAGATCAAGGTATTGCTTAATTAAATCGCTTAGCACACCCGCTGCCGAATAGCCATTTCTATAGTAGAAATAGCCATATTATGATTATAAAAATCTGTAATAAACTACCTCAAACCATTAAATAATATTATGGTAATTTATTTAATATAAAGCTTTTTAACTGGCTAGTGGATAAATGTATTTTATCTTTGATTAGAGAGGTTATATAATCAAAGGTTTTTATATAATGCAGGATTATATGACTTAATATCTTTAATTTTTTACATAATATAAATAAAAACAAAGTAGTTTTCTGCCTCTGTCTGTATATCCGCAAACTCCTCCTAAACCACGCGACAGATATTTAGCGGTTTATACTATCAGTTAGATAGTAATTTTTCACTGAAGGTTTATAATGAAAAAAAACCTAAGTAAGTTTTATGTAAGTAAAATTGAGCTACTTCCTAGGGTTGGAAAACTCTAGTAATACCAGCCCACTCAGAAAGTATTGCGAAAAAAAGCTTTTATGTATGAGAGACTGGCCAGTTATAATCTATTTTGAAAATATGATTATTTATGACTAAAAATAGGTACGTTCCAATTTCAAAATTTCTCTGCACATTGTTTGAGAGCTAATTTAAATTATCGTGTCTCATTGAAAAATGGATCTGCGCCGAGAATATTTTCGCGTTATGATTTTTTACGATTTCAAGTGTCGCCTGAAACTGGACGAATCGTACGATAGACTTCAAATGGCATTCATGGATGAAGGCCCTTCTAAGGCAACCGTGTATTGTTGAATTCAAGCTCGGTCTACTAACTTTGGGGGATGAAGAAAGAAGTGATCGCCCTTTGACGGCTGTTACGGAAGAAAATGTGCTACCAGTGAAAAATTTAATTCAAGACAATAGGTGAGTTACGTATCCAGAGATTCAGCACGTACTGCAGATTGGATCGGGAAGCCTGCACGAGATTCTACAAGCGCATCTTCGCGTGAGGAGGATAGTTTCACGCTGGGTGCCGCACAACCTCACCGATGCTCAGAAGCAGGCCCGGGTGGAATGGTGCCGTGATATCATAAACAAATTTGAAGCAGGCTCATCTCGGCGTGTTTACGACATCATAACAGGTGATGAGTCCTGGATTTATCAATACGATCCAGAACCGAAGCGCCAGTCGACGGTTTGGGTGTTCCAAAACCAAAGTGAAGTGATCTAGAAGCGGGGGAACATTTTGATCGCGCGTTTTTTTCAATTTGACTGGCTACTTGGTGTCAATTCCTCTACGGAACCAAAGAAGCATCAACGCCGAATGGTATACTGCCAAATGCTTGGCAGAAGTTTTCTCTGTTGTGAGCAACAAGCGACCAAATACAGGGCTCCGCGAGCTACTGCTCCACCACGACAACGCGCCCGTCCATACCGCGCTTAAAACGAGGGACTTCCTGGATAGGACGCTGGTCAAACTTCTGGGTCACCCTCCTTATAGCCCTGACCTAGCACCGTGTGACTTCTTTTTATTCCCGATAGTAAAAAATCAGCTCAAAGGGATACAATTTTCGTCGCCGGAGGATGCGTCAGCGTTCGAGCAAGCTATAAACGAGGTGTCTGCCGCGGACTGGAAAAAGTGTTTCGAAAACTGGTTCAGACGCATGAAACTTATAAAAAAATCTTTACCTATAGAACATTTTTTTACCTATTTTCGCAAAACTTTCTGAGTGTCCCACGTATAATAAATATTGAAGAATTTATATTTTTTTCGGATTTACTGTTGTTAATAAATTAAGCGCTGCGTATTGTTTTTTTACTCTCTGATGTTTAAGTCTCGTATGAACAAATAATTATGTTCTAGGTAAGCATGGTCCATCCTAGACTGTATTACCACCTAACATTAGGTGCAATATCGGTCAAACGCGAACCTATACAAAATAAAACAGGATGACATGAGATTTGCGGTGTGACAGAGGACGTATATAAAAATAAAGTTAAGTAAGTATTGAAGGAACGGACATTCTGTGATATGATCCCTAAATGTTTGAGAAAAGGTGAAAAAAGAGAAATTTACGATTATGTCGAATGTTGTAGATTTCGCTATTGTATTCAAGGTCAAAATGTTATAAGCGTTTATTTAGATAAGAAGTTCATTTAACAACGTCGCTGTTTCTTAATGGCTTTCGAATTCTCACGTTTTGTAATACCTTCTAAATGGCGATTCAGTTGCTTTGTAAACAAATTTCTGTTTAGGATCGACTTTGATCATTGTTGAGAATGAAAATAAAGGTATTTAAATAATTATGTTTCCCAAAATCTCTATTAATGTACAACGACATTCGTTTGAATGCTTGCATGTTGGTTTATTGCATTTATACGCTTAAATAAATTGACTATCATAAAATTTAGTATGTTCTATTTTCAATAACGGGAACAAACATGGGATTATTTTTATACCAGAAAATGGGATACTTCCCGATAAATGCGAAGCAGATGATTACGTGAGAGAAGCTGTGTGTAAAGCTAGATCTTTAAACATTTAAATGAAATAATTGAACTATTTCATATATGCAAGTAATTTTAAATTTTAAAATGTTGGACTTTATTCTATGAATAACTTTAATCTGGTGATTGAAAAATCAGCCCTAAATGATATAAACTTCTTATTCTTAACATGTTTAAGTTAAAAATGACTGTTGCATTTATGAAATATTTCAATTGTTTCATTTTGGAATTCGGTCAGTTATAATTTATTCCACTCATAACTTTTATCTGATGATTGAAAAATCGGCCCTTATCAACACAGTAACAAAGTAAAAAGTAGTTTAGAAAACAATTGAGATACCGCATCGAGCACAACACTGATTTTCAGCTGGACTAGAGTTTCAAAATAAAAACTCACAAAGGTACAATAAATAAATTATTTATTACATACGTTTTACAGTATACTTGCTTAGGCTTTACTAATTTTAATTTGATTGTGTCTCAGCATTGGCTGCGACTTTGTCCACGTTGGATAGGTAATAATGATTACAGTTATTTTGATAAATATAAAATCAAATTCCCGTAAAAACTAGGATAAGTAATGTTACTAAAGGCATACAAAACTACAATTCTTTTACTAGAGATTTTATCAATCGGTGACAATTTCACATTGGAATCATTTTTTTCGACTTGGCCACTTTAAACCTTTCACAAGAAAATTCCCGGAGGATTCTCGGGATATAAAGTACCACAGATTTTAGGTCCTGGAAGTTTTTATCGATCAGCGAAAACCGCATGCCCAAACAGACAAATACAAAAAAGTGTAAGGAAAAAAAGACTACACTTTTACAATTTATAATAAGATAGACATAGATAACACGATATTAGACAGAAAATACCTACAAAGAAAATGTATATCTATGTACTTGTACATTTATGTTTTATTACGCGTCATTTCTTGATTAATTATGTGTCCAATACTGAGAAAATGTAATAATAAATATTAAATATTTTGCCTTCAGAATAGTTATACAAAGACCCTTGGATAACTTTGGGAGCAAACGGCCGCTTCCTACTCGAGTGAGGGGAAACTTTCATCATTTCGTTCTCAATATTATTACTTTGATCAAATATCGAGCGTCTTGCTAAACTGCTTGACTCTTAAGTTGCTTTGCCAATAAGACGTTTTAAAACGTGATAATACTTGTAAAGTACTGTCTTAAATTTGACAACAAACGGAGCGCTACTACATCTGTTTACACAGTGAAGTCCCTTTATGCTTATACATACAAAATTATTTTATTTACGTAACCTCTTAAATTTTACTTAGCTTGCTTGTTTTCACTGTTTTCTTCCATAAATCTTCGTCCGTTTCCTCTTTCTTAAATTTATCAAATTATTATCTCATAAAGTTGACGGAACTCAGTAGCTGAAATATCCTCGTAGTATTATTTCATTGATGTGGATTCGAAACCTGTACCGTTTAAGCGGTTTTAGAATTTAACGTGGTTATTACTATAATTATTAACTACTAAATTTGAAAGAAAACATAATAAAACGATATTCCCAAGATCGTTAACGTGTGTGATACCCAGCACTCTGTAATGGACAAGCGAGGCGGGTACTGTCCGTTGTTTTGAAGTCAGAAGGCATGCGTTTAGTAGTCGATGTTTATGAATTGATATTGTAACGGATACGACGTTTAATTGTGCAAAGGAGAATGTAACAAGGTTTTTGAGGGTTTGAAAGTTAGCCGTTGAGTGCTTTGAGAGAATCGAATGCAGAGCACGGTCGGTAGTCGCAAGCAACTAACTCGAGTCAATCCCGAGTGAAGTTCGTGTGTATTCCCTCGTTCTCTAGGCACTCAAAATGCTATTATTTATTGATTTAAAAGACACAGCTAAATACACAACAAATGTTTTATCTTTTATATATATATGTATATTTATTTTATATGTTTATATTATTTATTAACATAATTATAGACAAGGCCTATATTATATTAATTATATATAGGCAACACCGAGTGGACCGTTCATTTAACAACAAATATTATTTCGGAAAATTTTGATTACAATTTGGAAAAATATACTACGCTAAAAAAGTGATTAAGTCCTGCATATTTACTGTTGACCAGAGGAAGCCACAAGTGATGCTCTTGCACATTTTGATATATGAAGATATCACTAAATCTTTTGAGAAACGTTTGTATTACTTAAAACATTTTTAGATCATATCAATCTAAACAACTTTCTTTTTTGTTTAAACAGTATTAGACCTTAATGAATAAGTTTCAACAGATCTTAATACCTAAAATTATGACGAAACGGTACTAGAAACATCTAGCGAACAAAGTGGAACTAACAATCTAATCTAAATCAATTTCAATATATAAGTATACATAAGTATTGCAACTGTCATTCTTTGCAATATTATTTTATTTTAATCTAAAATATTCCTTTGAAAAACTCACGACCACACTGAGTTTATAAAAGGCTGCCCAAATTCTTTTAAGGGTCGATTTTTCAATCACCACATAAAAGTTATCAGTCGAATAAATTTATAACCTGATCAAAGTCTAAAGTGAAACAATTCAACCGTTTTATTCATGCAACTGTCATTTTTAATTTTCACATGTTATGTACTATTCTATAGAATAACTTTTATCTGGTGATTGAAAAATCGGGCCTAAGACAATATAATTACTACAATTAACGCGACAACTCTTTGTAATTAGACACCTTTCGATACTTTAATTAACTCCTGTCAAATGTGGCGAATATTCTATTTCTTCTGGCGGAACTTGATCTAAGCCGAAGGGGCGGAAGCCATATCCCTTTGGAGACCAAAGTTTTTTAATAGCACAAAGTAATAAACCGCAAATTAGTATCGAGGCAGCAATGAACTCAATGTTAAATGGACAGTGAGGGAACTACTAAAGTCTTAATTGGGTTATGTGTGAGAGTTGGCATTGTCTTAGTGTCGGTCCCCTGGTTTGGACTTAATTGCGAAACACAGGAAGTCAAGACGCTAATGGAGAACGTGACATGCTTTTGGTGTTATTTATTGTTTATTTAAATGCTAACGAGGCTTCATCCATTTCCTGATCAGACTTGTAAGAAAGTTTACACATTCTCTACTCTCTGAACATTTATAAAATTTCACAACCAAGGTCGTAAGCACCACAACACACGACAAGTTATACATGAAGAATGTTATGATGTAATGAGGATTTAATGAATTAAGAAGTTGCTTTAATCGCAAACATATGATAAGTAGACTGCGGAGCTATTTTTAAAGTTAAATTAAATTTACACTATGAAGTCTTACAGTGTTCAGAAGATATGAACATAAAGTCCAAATACCACGCGAGCGATGTCACGGGTATCTACTGTTTACCATATATAAATTCATGAAAAAACGTACAGTGAAAAGAGAATTTCTATCCAGTGTATCTTTTAGAAATAAAACAGTTTTAATTATCATTAAAATAATCTTGGCAATTATTCTTCAAGTAGTCTTCGTAAAATGAAGTTATTAGCGAGAGCAAAGGCTGCCGGATGCTACTAGTTAGCACGATAAATTAATAAAGGGTGAATTGAGTAACTAACTTCCAGTTGGTTTGTCTTTGGAAACGGTGTCGGACCGGACGGACTATCTACCGCGGGTTGGGCTTGGGCTTACCTGCAGCCACAAGGCGCAGGACGGAACACCCAGGGGTTTTAGTGGGTATCCCTAACTGGGGAGTGGCAATAGCGTGGCACCAGTTCTGACTGGGCACGCTAGTGCCACCCACGATCTGGCGAATCCCACACACGGGTCGCGAATTATCCCCCCAGGCTTCTGTGCCTGTCGCGGCTTAGTCCTCAAAAGGATTTCCCCTGGTTAAAAAAAAAGGGCCCCAGCTCAGCTCAGCATATGTACGCCTTAAATAAGTTAGTGAGAAGTCTTTTAATCTTACAAGTTAATTGTATGTCTGGAAACATATGGATACAGAGCTAGAGAGACTGGAATCTTTTGATACAAGTAAATTTTGATAAGCAATCCCAACAATAGACAACAACATGCGTTTCTTAAAAAATGAATGTTTAATTTTTTCATATTAAAATTGTTGTCAGAATCAGAATGCAAGGCGTTTTACACATCAGTAATGTATAAACTACACTATACAGGTCCCCATACGATGTTTTCTTTCATGATTTTGCATGTCGTAGTAGTTTAATGACTAACGTGTTCAAAATTTCTAGGTTCTTTTGTCTTCGTAAAAATCTCCGATAAAATTATCATAATTACTCTTAAAAATGTATACTATTTATTTAATGGTTATTCTGCATAAATAAATAAATGTAGCGTTTAGTGCCCCTCATCAAGACAAAACTTATTCAATAAAAAATTACACCAAACTTTTACAATCCTGTTCCTTAATCGAAAAACTCTTAAAGATGCAAAAACTTAGCACATATAAAAACTTTCATACGTATAGTAATAAATAATTTGACATAATGTATTGTTCTCCCAGTTTGAAATCTAATAAGAAAGGAACAAAGTTGATATCATAATCAAACTGAAAGACGAGAGCTAACGGGAATGTCAGATTCAAAACATTGCCATTAATTTTCGTAAGAGGGCAGGTAATATTGTAAACAAACTGTGACCCATATTTCTTTCTTATAAACAACAGTGATTAATTATTATCTTCAAGAATGAAATTGTTTAGAATTAAAGTATCAATGTTTTTTGTTATTTTAGCAGAACGGACCCGACACACTTGTCCAAGGTGTATTGACGTTCATTGCATACATATAATATTTACCTTACCTTCAGTGCATGCTATTAAATTGTATACTCTGTTTTTCCTTAGAAGATCAATTTCGTACATTGCAAACATGGTTTTAGCAAACAAATACTCTAATTAATGATGTTTAAATGTCTTAGACAACTTAAGCAACCTACATCTAAAGTTAAATATTACAGTAGAAAATGTTTTATATTAATTATCTGAAGACACAGTGTAACTAAAATTATATCAAAAAATTTATTTTGTAAGAAAAAGCAACATGTACACAGTAAAAATTAAATAGAAATTTGTAAATAATAAAATTTTAAACAGTGAGAGAATAATCTGTAGCGCCATCTAGCATCTAGAAGTAACGATTTTGTTGGGCGATTGTCGTTCCCAATATTTTTCTTGCATGTCCGAATAAAATAGGCATCTGATACTCAAATTCTATCAAACAAGAACTTGATAACCCCGAATCTATAACTCAAATTGGCAATCGAATCGAATTGAAATCGTAAGTTTTGTCGTTGTTGGTAGTCTGTAAACCTTTACGGCTCAATATTGAATCAATATTGATTAGACCGAGACTAATTTAATGTGAATTTTAGAGACTAGAGATATTTTTCATCTTCCAGTCGAATGGATCTTGACTCGCACTGGCTGGGTTTTTTTTAATATTACAGACGTGGGACCCAGTAATACACAACGGATACAGCAGTATGATCTATAATAACCCATAAACTTTCCACTACTGGGCTTAGGTCTCTCCTTTTTGTGCTGAACGAACACAGCCCGTTACGGCTGTCCACGGAGGCTTGGCAGGTTTCACACATCCTTTATCTCGATATACAGGTTTCATCACGATATTTATCTTCTCCGTCAGCACGTGTATAGATAATTGTAATAATATACACAGCGGGTCTGAAGTCTACCCGGCAAGGATTGCAACCTACATGAAACGGAAGTTTGCGATCCTAATACGTCAACCACTAAAATACCGCACAGTTCAACGCGCTACTATATATAGTACATATATTAACATCAATGATTTGTCATACAAGTTTGTCATAATAACATCCACGAGGATGAAGCGATCTGATAACAAACATTACGTTTAATCCAACTTTTCTCAATTCTCGAGTGTTACGTGTTACTTGCCTTAAGCGTATTTTTGCAGAGAAGGTTTTCCTTATTGCCTATTTGGTCCACTAACTAACGACGCGCACTGCTTCAGACATCTATTTAACATTAAATGTCGATAAATACCGAAAGCGTCATCGAAAAACGATCTGAATAATATTTATTATTCTGTGAACGGGAACTTTATGCTATGTACAGTCGCGGTATGATAAGGTTCGTCATCTTAAAGTCAGAAAAATACGATGCACGATTTCAACGCTTTATTTCACTTTCAGATCTAAATTTAACATTTAAATCATCAACTTTATACTACCCTGTACCCTTTACAGGTATACAAATCAAGGTCGGCTATTCCGATTCCAACAAACACTCGCCGTTTTTATATTTTTGTGGTAGAAACCACCACCACCGCCTCCACCCCCACCTACTTCTGTAAACATTCGGTATGTCAAGTGGCGCCATCATTAAACAGCGAATTTTCGCGGGAACAAGGTTTTTATAACAATACAACTACTTATTATCAGAACTGTCAAAGTTATACATCGTATACAATTACTTACATAGTTTCATACAATTTAATAAAAAATGCTATTATTTAACGAGTAATTACTACAACCTATACCTTCATGACATCTCCTATAAATACATATTAGCTGCCACATATTATAACAAAACGTGTTGGCATGCACGTTTTGTTTCGTTTATAAAAATTAAATATAGAAACGTGAAAAAAGAAAATTGCAATGTTGACAATGACTGCCACTGAGATTAACAATAGTTTTAATCATCCGAAACAAAGAGGATATAATCACTACGCTTATCATAAATATTAAAACCAATTAAAATTTGTCGGTGATTTGTCACCGTGATAACGCTAGACCTCACATATCTTTAGCCACTCAGCAATAATTACGAGAGTTTGGCTGAGAGGTGTTAATGCATCCGCCGTATAGTCCTGACCTTGCACCTTCAGATTTTCGCCTGTTTCGGTCTCTGCAGAATTCCTTAGGCAGTGTCAGGTTAACATCACGAGAGGACTGCCAAAACCACTTGTCGCAGTTTTTTGATCAGAAACCCCAAAATTTTTATAGCAATGGGATCACGTCTCTACCTACAAGCTGGCAAAAAGTTATCCAACAAAATGGCGCCTACATACTTTAGTCAAATTTAAATAAACTTTATAAAAAAACCTTTTCAATTTTTATATAAAATGCGAAGAAACTTTTTCCCCAACCTAATAGATTAAGACTTATTCTTACATAGATCTAGTAGTTTCTGATATTAATGATCGCGATTTACAAACACACAGACTGAAGTGACGATTTCATATAGGTTCCGTTTTTTCTAATACGCCTACCTACGTAACGCTAGTAAAATAAAGGATAGTATGAAAATAACAACCTAATTCCCATCCCTACTCATCGCGCAGTTATTTTTGGTTGGAAATTAATTCCATTATTCATAATAGTTATAAGCAAATTAGGTAAGCAAGATTTAAAAAAAAGTTTTTCATAATTGCATTTATATATTTAGGTATATTTATACGACTATAGGTAAGGTAGACCAAAAAACGATGGATGGATTGTGTGAAGGATGATATGATGATTTGTGGTGTGACAGAAGATGTATGTCAGAATAGAGGAGTATGGAAGGAAAAGACATATTGTGCCGATCCCAATTAATTGGGATATGGTGAAAGAAAAGAGAGAGAATACGACTACGAAAATTTCTGTTTTTAACTTCTTTAAAATTAGCCGATAAAGGTCGTGTAACTGTTATGAATAAGGGGGTAAGATCTAATAAGCAAGTAACCTTATACATGTACCGTGCTAAAATTTCATTTAGAAACGTGCGTGTTACGTTCAGCAGTTTTCATTTATGTAAACGTAGACTTTCATAATCTTATGAATATCGTCGGTATACATTGTGCCTCTAGGGTGTGGTTTGCTAGAATCATTTACATTTGTTAGGTACAAAGTTAACGTTCTCTTGAGATCTACAAGTACCTACGTACTTACCGTATTTTAGCTCGGGGCGAAACCCGAGGCTTGGTTTGTGTAGACTTAGAACTTTCTACTTACCCAGTTATTCGACCTCCTACTAGTAAGAACTTAACAATTAACTCAATTACTTTATATACTAGTTCTTTTTTTATTTCGAGGTATATATATGTATATAGGTCAATATTCCGTGTGTATAATATCTGTAATAGTAGTTAAAAAAAAAAAATTTGCTTGACATACGCTATATAATGAGGAAACAAAATTATATATTTTAGGTTTCCGTAACATCGGCATCTAAGCGGGCTAAGTGTTTGGCGGCCTACCTCACTGTAACTCAGAGACTCCGGGTTCGATTCCTGGCATGGTAAATTTCGGAAACGAATTTTCTCCGTTATTTACTATGGCCTGGGTGTCTGGGATCGGCCTTAGAATAGTTCGTTGTACATTACGTGTAACACAAGCGTAACTTGCTTAATTTGGGGATGTACAATATATGTATTTGTTTAAAAAAAAACATTTTGGCAAAAAATGAAGGCGCTATAATTATGTGAAATATACCTATATTTGTCATGCTAAGACTTCATCTGCGTTAGTGTTAAAAATTTTAACTGTGGTAGAATCTTATTCTTCTTTAGCCAGTCCCTGTCCATTGCTGGACGTAGGCTTCCCTAAGTTTGCGTCACATACCCCGGTTTCCTGTCTTCCTCATTCAGCCTCTGCCGGTGACCTGGCGCAAGTCTTTATTCCACCGGGCTGGAGGGCCTCGTACGCTACGTTTGCCGCGACGCGGTCTCCACTCCAGGACACGGCAGCTCCATCGGCCGTCAGGCCTGCGACAGACGTGACCGGCCCACTGCCACGTCAACTTGCTAATTTTGCGAGATATGTCGGTTACCTTGGTTCTCTTACGGATATCCTAATTTCTGATTCTATCCATAATAGAAGCATCTAACATAGCTCGCTCCTTAACTCGCCCGTTGAGCGACTTTGAATTTATGGACCAGTCCCACTTTCAGTGTGCATGTCCCGGCACCGTATGTCATGATGGATAGGACGCCGAATGCGTCTTATAAAAAGCGTTAAAAAGTAATGCCGTTAACGCGTAGCCACATTATTGTATATACATACGTTATCTGTCAATATTTAACGTCATTAACAATGTCGCATCTCATAAAACGCATTACACCCATCACCGTACCTGCGTAAAACGGCCTGTAGCACTATTGCAGATGAAGCCGTCAGTGAACAACAATTTCCGACCATAATAACAGAATGATAAAATAACAAATGTGTTAAGTTCAGCGAATTGATGATAGCAGTAAGATGAAAAATCACAAAAATGGCCTATCTTTCCTTCCTTAGTCTTAATAGACATAGGAAATGAAATATGACAATGCGTTCACTCACATCAAATAGGAAACAAAGGAAGCGATTACAAAAACGTGATGGATATTGCGCGCTTAAGATCACTTTTATCCGTGCAGGAACGGAGAAAGAATACTATTTCCTGCGGCCAGGCGGCCTATCGTAAGAGGTGAAACTACCCACACCCAGGTGTACAGTATATGCCCGTCTGGATGGCTACTACCCCTAGGCTACATTATGCCACCATAACAACCTTGAGTTGTGTTCGCGGCATTAATGGCCAGGTTTCAGTCACCCTTTAGAGAAAAGCGCACTTGTAGCACCTTTGGTGTTGCAAGTGTCCATAAGTGATTGTAATCACTTTCCACCAGGTGGGCCGTCTGCCTGTCTGCTGAAATCATGAAATAAAAAAAATTTGGAAGCAGGAAGTACATAGATATCTCTTTATTGTACTATTACAGAAAAGTTACAGCATAGTCTTGTTTTATTTTATTGTGTGGCAAACAGACAGACTGCCCAGCCCATAGAAAATGGTTACCATCGCCTATAGGCGTTTGCAACACCAACGGCGAAGACAACGCGTTACCAGCCTTTAGGATGTGATAGAGGGATCACATGGGGGCTTGGGGTAGAAGAGAAGGGTATGGGATTAGAATATGAGGGTGGGATAGGGAAAGGGCTATGGAGCGAGCTATGTTGCGTGTTTTATAGATAAAATTAGAAATGAGGATATCAGTAAGAGAACCAAGTTAACCGACATAGCTTGCAAAACTAGCAAGTTACGTGGCACGGAGCCGGTCACGTCTGCCGCAGGATCGATAGCCAATGGAGCAAACAAGTCATGAAGTGGGGACCGCGTCTCGGTAAACGTAGTGTCGGACGCGCTCCAGCAAGACGGGCTGACAACCTGTGCAAGGTCGCCGATAGTCGCTGGATGAGGAAGTTAGAGGACAGGGATGAGTGGCGCCGACTTGGGGAGGCCTACGACCAGCAGTGGACTGCGAATGGCTGGCGACGACGACGAAGATTTTGTATGATGTTTATTATGACATATTCCCGAAAGCATTGGAATAATTTATCAATAAATTTATTTAAATAAAAATATCCACCTGTTTAATTGAAAATTGTTATTTTAAAATCATTTTGTAATTAAAATCCCATTTTATTTAAATGAAATTTTGTTGTTGTATTTTTGAGATTGGCATTATAATAATTGTAATAAAGTACGCTAAATTATGAAACGTCTTAAAAATCATGACATCTTATAACGTGCACCACGTTTCTGAGTAAATAAATTCTTTGATTAAATAAATATTATAATATTGTTACGAGCTACAGGACTCGAATTAAAAATGCCGTTGGAACTGTTGTAGAATTTATTAGAACTGTACAAACACGTATAAAACAAATACAAATAAAACTGGATGCAACCAGTTCACACTGCACGATTCAATGCAATTCGACACGCGCAAAGTCCGTCGTCTATATCAGTAATCGAGAGTACTACAAACGTCTTACTCGTCTCGTAGTCGTCGCTTGACTCCCCACCCCTCCATTTGGGCATTGTCTTATATCAACTACACAGTACAAAAAAAAATTGGCCGCGCGCACTGTGTTTCCGAGAAATAGTAATTTGCACACCTGCGAACGGCTAACAAAGTCGAAAACAATATCAATACGGATTAGTTGGACGCTAATGATGGTTATAAAACAAGTAGAAAAACAATAGCATGTTTTTCTTAATTACAAATTCAAAACACAAAAGAATTCCTAAATCCGGGAAGACAATAAACTGCGCTTACAACAGGCAGCTGTGCGCTTATCTTTGACGGCATGTAACAATATATATGTAGTTATATAATATTCTACAATTAATTTTATGGCAAGCAGTGTTTTCTAAAAACGTTTTGTAAGTTATTGCTAACTAGCTTTTACGCAGTATCTATTCTGCCGCACCAGGAAGGGGATATCACCAACGTCGAAGCCATACGGGGTACAATTGCTCCCATTCATCGCACATGTCGAATTATCATCAGTGCGTGGTGCTTATTTCTAAAGCACTTATTCGGTAGTCCAGATATGACGCTTGTTTTCTATGGAGGTCGGAGTATTTATTGATTGCAGGTCCATTATTAGTAATGTTATAAATAAAACTAAGAAATAAATAATATTATCTAAGAAAAGTAGTAGGTTCAATGGTTTTTGAGCTAACACATAACAGCTAACAGCATCATATTTTGGTATTAAAATGATTACTGCTTGCTGTTAAGAAAAATATTTAAATATATATTTGTACACAATGTCAACTTTAAAAACCATGAAGTAAATAAATCGTCAGTAGTTATTTCAGAATACTTGTTTAGTGTTCCAGTAATCAAATAGCAAAAACGGTGGCTTTTCGTAAGCTCTATGAAACCCTTCTCTATACATGAACAGTGCTACTAGTACCTAATTTTCTATTATTAATTTATTAATCTGAAACTACTTAATATATTTTTCTAAGTGCAAAACAATTTATTTATTTTAAATAAAACATATACGTTTTATTGCATGAGTTGAGCAGACAGGCAGACGGCCTACCTGATGGAAAGCGGTTAGCATCGCTTATGGAGATTCGCAATAACAAAGGTGGTAACAATTTGCTGCTGCTCTCTAAAGTCAGACTGGAACCTCGCCACTATTGCCGGAACACAACTCAAGGTTGCTATGGCGGCAAACTCTAGAACAGGAGTGGTAGCCATCCAGACGGATAAATACCCTACCAATTTGCTGTGGATTATTTTGTCGCCTATTACGACAGGCCGCCCGGCTGCAGGAAATAACCAATTTTAAAGAAAGAATCCTAAAATATATTTAAGCTGAAAGTAGAAAGTTATAAATATTTCAAAAAGAAAGTAAATAATAAATGTCAGTATTATTTCGCTTGCAGAGCATTTGTCAAAACATATATTGGCCGCGCGGGACAAATACGAGTTTTTATATTATGCCCTGCCGTTATATTTTCCTGTTTTGCTATATTGATATGTGAAATTATCCTACATATGTACGTCAAAAGGATATGGGTACCCAACTTGAGATGTTATTATTACGACATGAATACACTAACAGTTACTGTTAGTTTTTTGGACATTTATTTGTTTTTTTGTTTCTGAACTTTCTGGACTGTCCATACCAGAAAAGAACAAAGAAAAATATATTTTTCATTTCTCATATTTTGAAATTACGCTTGCGAGTTGCCTGATTACAGCGATGAAAAAAGTACTTTACGCCCTGGGAAACGATTCTCGCTGCTGTCAAAATAATTATAAAACTATGCGAACCATAGATAGTACCTATACATTTGACTCATGTCCCAAATTTATTATCAGCCACTGTTAAATCGCGGTATAAATGGTAATAAAAAATATCAACAATATTGTAACCTCATTTTATACTTTTAAATTACTTTTCACTAAATTATTATTTAATTTACATGCATCCATATATATAAAAATCAATTGTTGTTCGTTAGTCTCGCTAAAACTCGAGAACAGCTGTACTAATTTGGCTAATTTTAGTTTTGAATTATTCGTGGAAGTCTAGGGAAGGTTTAAAAGGTGAGTAAATATGAAAAAATGCTTGGAATATAGTAAAAACAACAATTTCGCTTTCCCTTAGAAACTACGTATGGGCGGTACGAAGTTTGCCGGGTCAGCTAGTTTGAGATAAATGTTTACTTTTTTTTAATTTTTTATTGCATGAGTTCAGCAGACAGGCAGACGGCCCACTTGATGGAAAGCGGTTACCATCGTTACTATAATCAGTGACAAAAATGATGACCGGTAGAATGCCACTGAAAAGAAAATTACTTGACGTTTCATATCGACCTCATTCGGGTGTCGACCTCGACTTCAAGGCCTGTATCACAGCAGCTTGGGCCAAGTGGCGTGAGGTGACAGGTGTCATTTGTGACCCCAAAGTGCCGGTTAATTTTTTTAATTTACTTATAGACTGGACAGGTCTATAAATCCATCATTAGACCTGTCCTTTTTATGACAGTGAAGCGTGGCCTGTACTTGAGCGACACAAGCAAGAGCTGCGTGTCAGAAAGATGAATATACTGCGATGGATGTGTGGAGTGACGCGGAAAGACCGTGTTAGGAACTCCCGTATCCGCGACCGTCTTCATGTCCGTGACATAGCAGACAAACTACAAGAGTGTCGCTTATACTGGTACGGCCACGTTTTACGGAGACCGGCTAATTATGTGGGGAACAAATGTCTAGTCATGCCGCCTTCGCCAGATCCCGGTGGAAGGGGAAGGCCCAAGAAATGTTGGCTTGACGCTGTGAAGGATGACATGCGTGTCAATGGTCTCAGAACGGGGGATGCTGAAGACCTCACGAAGTGGAGTAGAAAAAGTAGGAAAGTGGACCCTGGGCGTCAGTGTGAACGCTCCGAACGCAATCGGGATTTAGCGCTCGGATGATGGTGTTTCATATGTGACGTACGTGATGACATTTTATCAAAATTAAATGTGGATTTAACGCCTGATTTTATTCGAGAAGTAGTTGTTTGTTTAACTAATCAGTTTTATTTACTTTCCTCATATTCGAAATGAAAAGCAGAGTATTAACCTCGGGTGAAAGGTCTATTTAGGCACTCGAATTACTAGTGCCCTCGCTACGCTCATGCGCCAAACCATCTCGTGCCCAAACACGTAACCTCTTGTGTAACAATCTACTGTTGTTCTACTTATTTTTCTTACATGTTAGTTGATAATGCTAAATATTATAGACTTACATTGTGTTAGGCTGTTCTTAGTAATTATTATTACGAATTATAGTGCTTAAATTATTTACGAAATTATCTTGTGCGTATCGTGTTTGTTGTATGACATTTTTGTTTCTAATTCTTTCTTTGTTCTTTGTAGGTTTAGAAAGAAACCGGTTGTAATAACTATTTTAGAACACTGAATCAAAGAATATCCAAATTACACTATATTCTTGGTCCCATTTTAAAACTTATTCCTTTTTATTGTTTTACTATTTGGTTCATCTTTACGTTTTTTTCTTGAATATAATATTTTCTTCCTTTTATTTCACATAAAAATTAAGTTAGGTTTCGTGGAATAGATCGCTTTAAGCAATAAGGTGGCCTATTGTCTTGTCAAGAAAGTATTATAAATATGCACTTTTGTAATTGCTTATTTTAGTGAGCAATAAAGTGTTATCTATGTATGATTTGATTAGCTATAAAATATCTAAAATACCTATCAAAGTTTATTTAGAGGTACCTTTGTTGTATACACATACGACATTGAAACACGTAATTGTTTGTATCATATATTATATATTACTTAAATAAATATATATATTTACAGTGTTTTATTGTAGATATATTATTTGTTAGAGCTTCTTTTAGTGGTCTTCTTACTCTTTGGCCATTAGAGGGGGCGAGGAGGTTGGGACCTCGAGGAATACCTCTTTGCCCCGACTTCTACTCGACGGGCGACTACCCGTTGGTGTTGGGGCTTGGAGCTGTCGGAGCCTACCCGCATGACCGTGGTCTCTCATCGGCTCTCGCTAAGCCAGTTTGCGGTATCCGATGGCCTCCGCAGGCTTTGCGTTGGCTTCGTCTGCAGCGTAGTTGGCCATGGTGTTCGATGGCCATCTCGGGTTTTGGGTGACCATCTAGCACTACATTGTACATACGGTAGAATACGCAGAGAGACGCGAAGTCTCTCCGTAGGCTAATTGTATTTTCTCCTAAAAAAATGAGGATGCTCCGGCCTAGCAGCAAGGCAATTTGAGGATTGATATTCTATCTCCAACTTCAGTTTGCGCATGAATCCACTTCTTGAAATCGGATTTGAACTCGTTCGTTCGTATACCATCAGGCTATTATTGCGTTCGGTTCATTCGCTTTCAGCTACCTACTCTATGCTCAATGGCCAAAGTTATACAATAATGTCTGAAATTTTGCTGACAGTGGCGGTTGAGACAGAACTTTCTCCATTCAGATTATTCACAGAAATAATAATATTGTTATTTTAAAATTGTAAGAATTGTAATATGTGATAATTTCTGGAGGATTTCTTGTTATCATTTTTGTTGATTTTGAAAGTATTTTTACAGTTCAGGCTCAAGATCTTTTGAACATTATTTAATAACCTTTAAACTCGTATTTTTAACACCTATCTAATATTAAGTATTTTAATTTTACCTAAATTTGATACCACCACCGCTACTATACCTACTTAAATTTGAACAAGAAAATTCAGAATTAATTTTTTTTATCTGTTTCATAACTGGCGTGTAGATAGTTTACAGACCATTTAAATATAACCATCGTTTATTTAGTGGTTAAAATATACTGGAAAAGTGGCAGGCCAAATTGTAGCGTATTTGCTCGTCTAGATGGCTACCACCCCTGGTCTAGAGTATGACGCAATAACGACCTTGAGATGTGTTCCGACATTAGTGACTAGGCCAGTCTTAGTCGCAGTATCCTTTTATAGAGCAGTAGCACATTGGTAGCACCTTTGGTTTTACCATAGAGCAAAGAATACCGACCCCCGCCGTGCGGCCCCTAATAGAGGTGGCATGGCAATACTTTCCATACAAATTGAATTAGTCAATGGGCGTCACCGTTTCTACACCCGCCTAATGTTTTAGATCAGTCAGCTGGTCCTTAAAGTGCTGCGGATAGTGTCGATATTTTTGGCGATATTTTTTTCATGATAAGAAATCGGTTTAGGCCTTCTAGCTGGTTATCTCGTCGTTAGCTCATGAACTGTACAATTACCTAATTATTAGGTAAAAAAAATGTGTATTATTATAAGGTGTAAATAAAAATAATTCAATATAGTAGATAAATAATTTTACTATATTCAACAATATTTTACATAATTACCGAAACTATCACTAGAAATATTAAAATATACCTAAAGGAAAATAAATTAACAAAATCCTAAACTATAAACTAGTACAATTAAAGAAATTTCACTTATATGTCTATGGATAATCCTTGAAGAGTCTAGGTCATCGAAGTTAATAGGTAAGGTTCCCAGAAAGCTGGCTATGTTACCTCGCTGGATCGTCATACTGATCCGTTGTCCGTGGTAGGTACCAGGATCCAAGTGTTTCAACAGCAAACAGTACAACTATATAACTTTCACCAAGGTTTTCATATTAATGCCGCTTGGGTTATTTTGATGTTTCCGCCGATAAACCGGCTGAAAAAAAACAATTGTTATTTGGTTAAAAAGCGGGTGGAGTTTTAATGTGTGGAAAAGCTTAAGAAGTTAAATATATCATAGTATTAATTTCTTTGGAACTCTCAACCTAAAAATGGATACAGAAAATGTATCATGTTATTGAGGTAACCAGTTGTACTTTCGCAGCGGTAATATCCATTTATCATTTAAGTAAGGATCCTTAGGAAACCCAAATATAACCATTTATCTAAGAAAACTTAAGATCATAATTAGTTACCTCTTACTTGGATTCAATACTAAATGTAATTTAATATGCAATAAATAAAAATTTAAACTGTCAAATCAAAATTCATTGGTATGGTATTTCATGGATACCTCGGTAACAGGCACTCTCGATATAACTGATGCCAACCCACGCATCACCTTATTATCGCATTCACTGATGAATTATGGGTTACGCTCGGTTGAGGTTTTGTGTTCCAAAATACCCTTGACTCGCCTTTTTAATAAGCTAAAACTTGCTCTTAGATACTTACGTGTGATATGATACCAGAATTTTATTTAGTCACCATTTTACTTTCATTAGAACACCAAAACACTGCATAACTAGGCATAATTCTCAATTTTTGAAGATGTTTTGTCTGCGATGTGCAAGCTGCGACTGGCGGCTGCTTGTGTGTGTGTGCGACTACCGCACAACTTTATTACGGGTTTTATTATTACTGCTACCTCTAGCAGGGGCGTGGCGACAGACGCGCGATGATTTTCTTATTAGCTCTGCGAGTGTTACAAATGTCCCTAGGCGATGGTAACCGCTTTCCGTCAGGTGTGCCGTTTGCATACATGCAACTCATGTAATAAAGAAAAGCTCGCAGTAACTGCACAGACAAACAGACTTAAAACCATTCATGACTGTAAAAAGCACACTACATAAGTGGATGATATTTTTTACAAACGCACAAACAAAAGTCGTTTTAACAATATCGTTCTTGTGAAAGTTTAATTGCTTTAATTCAAAAATATGAACAAATCTTAATGTTCCAAGAACAAGAAGCTGTAAACTTAATTAAATTTTATAAAAGCGCATGCGGCGTTTTTACGACTGTCCTCCATAAAATAATAAAATTTTGCGTTGTTTGAGCGTTCTTCCGTAATTATTACATTTTGTTAGATGTTTCTAAGTATTTTAGTGTTTTTGGACACTGTTTGTTCTAGTATCAGTGATTAGGTATAATAGATTTGTCACTATAGCATGGACGAAGTATATATTTCGAATTTCAATTGTCCAAGAAAACGTAACTCTAAAAATTTATCTTCTCTAGTTTTTTTGCCGTTTTATCATTTCAAATATTTTTTCATCAAATCAGTAAATACTTTCTTGTTTTAATTGTTGTAACTTTTGATGGATTAAGTTAAATTTTTTCTTTAATTATTATAATTGTGAAATGTTGGAATAACATTAGATATTATAGGTACTTATTTTTTTATAACAATGAGTAAAATCAGATGATTAAGTCGAAAACCAGGTTATATATACCTAAGATATGTAAGCATATGTAGACACATATCTGTATATTATAAAATTGGAAAAGTGTAGTCTTTCGTTTTTTACTTTTTTTGTGATTGTTTGAGATTCAAGTAACAACTATTCGATGCGGCTTTCACTGATCAATAGCAAGTTACCGGACTTAAAATTTGCGGTACTTTATATCCCGAGAATCTTAAGGGAATTTTCTTAGGAGAGGTATAAAGTGGCATGTTGAAAAAAAGTTTCCTATGCGAAATATTCACTGATCGATAAAATAATTGTAGTTGTGTATGCCTTTAGTAATATTACTTATCACGGGTTTTTCGGGTATTATGGGATTCATCTATTTTCATACTAAAATCCATTACTTTGCTGAAAATAACCTTCAAGAAACGATAACAATAACATAAAAAAAAATAAGTACTTCATCCAAACAAAACCATTTTACGGCTTTCATTAAAGAATAAGTTTCTTATACTCCTTCTAGGTTACTCTACTCATCGATGAAACTTATCTTTATTTTTGTAGCCATGAAAATACCATCCCCTGTATTTACTACATAATATAAAAACAGTAAACGGTCACAGATAAGTTTATCTAGTCTTCAGTTTCCTTGTAGACACCACTAGGAATAAGTACTAGAGTCTAGCCGTGATTTCGGCTAGTTGTCGTATTCGATACCTTACTTATTCATTCGATTGCTTTAGCATCGGTAGAAATTTGATATTACTTATATGGATCTTCTGACAAATTTTGTGAGTGAGTGAAGGAAAAGAACGGTTGGTAAGATATATATATAATAAACTTACTTAAAACAATTAGTAAAAATTACTTCTACGAATTACTAAAAACAAACTAGGTATCTAGTTAAATTTCTTATGCCATAAATAAGCAAAAAAACAATCAGTGTTGGCAATGGACGGTCCAAGTTGAGAGCGCCATGACAAATATAATTTATTTTTGGCAAGAACTGAAGGGTGACACTTTATTGAGCAGTTTATTAAAAAAAAATCAATACTTATTGGATTGTTTTTATGCAAGTATTACGTGTTTGTACACAAAATCAACCGTTTAGTAATATAATAATAAAACTACGTTTTAACGGTTTTAAGCGCGGTAATTTATTTGATTTTTTATTATTCTGACGTTTAGTAATATATGATTTTCCATTATTTAGAGTCAATTTAAACATAGTTTGACTGAGGCTAGAATGTAGAGAGAGTGTGGGTCTTAGTTTCATTTGTTATTTAATGAACTTAATATTTATGAACACTGCCTACTTATACATAATTGATACTGGTTCAACACACCAACTTTACAAAGCAATATTAATTAGATACAGAACAATAAGTATCACAACATTTATTACTGCTCCAGTCTTTTGGGTGTAATTTGTGATCAATCTACAATACTTCGAAATCACTATACATATATTATTGTGATATTATCGGAGATGAACTTTGGGTACTTATAATTCTTATATTATTCCAGAAAATGGTTTCGTTTCCGAACATTACTCGAGAATTCGAGTGAAGTCGCGTAAATAGTCGTAATTAATAGTAATGGTCTGTATACTTTGTGTCTTTAATAATTAAAAGGCTCATGTAAACCAAGGTTCTTAAGAACGTTTCTTTTACTCAGTCAAACATTTCTCTTGGGCACTCTAAGAGTTCGAAACGAACCCAACTGAGGTCTTCGCACAGCCCTACTATATTATGTATTTTTTGAAAAGGGTACACCAAAAAGAATATGTAAAACACTTCTTGAAATGTTAATACTCGTATCTTAGTGGTAAAAAAATCACATAAAAAATTCTTTCGAGACCGTCAGTTTGTTGCTGACACTTCTGGTGTTGCAAATGTCCATCAGTGAAGATAACCGTTTTCCATCTCGTGAACCGTTGGTCTATCTGCCTATCTTCAGCAATAATATAGGCTATATACATATTCTTTTAACTTTGTCTTGCTCTGATTTTAGCGTGCACAAACAATATGATATATCTATGATTGTATGAAATAAAAATTGACATAATTTTACTAATATATAGGTATATAAATACCTACATAGTTTTTATATGAGTGAACCTAAAAATGTGAATTATCAGAAAAAACTTGAAAGAAAAAATTGAGTTAAAATAATACCAATTATTTTTCTTTTCTATTTGTGAAAAGTTTATCTGTATTCTTTCATCGTAATCAATATGAAAAACATTTCGTTTTTACGTTTATAAATGAATTGAGAATTTTTCATATTCTGTTTGTAATGATAATGTTTTTTTGTCAAGTCACGTTTGTACCTTTCTATTTAATTTAGATAATATACTAATAATAAACGAAAATTATCCTATTTATAAATTGTTTTGCATTTTTAAAGTAAAAAAAACTGAAATATATTTTTTATAAACTAACTGTGCTTGCTACTTCGTGCGAGTGGTACTTCGACCTTATATTATTACCTTTCATTATAATCCCTAATATTTTCATTAAAATCCAAGGGGTTGATTTGGAGCTCATTTAATACCAACTTTCAGAAACAAATATAAAAAATTAAAAAACGATTATTTACGAGTAAAATTCATAGAAATAGCAATTTTTACTTAAATGTTAGCATTTTTTAAATAGTTGTTGGCGCCACCTATTTCCCAGTTAGTAATTGTGCCTTGGGCTTATAGCGTCTTGTAACCCCCTCATGTTGCCGCTGTCCGCGCTGCGCGTGAGTCAGTACGTTGCCAAACGCCACGCTACCGCGACGCACGCGGAGTAGTATCGCACCCGCCTTTATAACCACACATAATTAAGCTATCCAAGATTTCCGCGTCCTGTTAGTTACTAGGACATTCGCCTCATCTTATATATAAACTTAAGTGGCTAGTGTATCTGCGTTCCTTGCGCCCTAGGCTCATGTAGAAGGACCTTGCCATCTTTTGTATCTCGCCACGTGATTAGCAGCGGCAGACCCATTGAACCAGCGCTGTTGTGGGCTGGTGGCTGACTGCGAGGTAAGTGCAAGATTCTGTATTATCCGGACACCAATTTTAATTATTTAACCAATCAAGTTGAGCATTTTTATGGTCCTTATTTAAATTTTAGCATTTTTAAGGATATAAATGTACTATTATTATTAATTCGTAATGGAAAATGTATACAACGGCCTTTCATAAGTTTTATCGACTATAATCTAAGCGAAGTGTGCCTTTGAAAATTTGTTCATCGCATGAGCAATTTTAGTAGTTTGGGTGGCCTTATACTGTGAAACGGGGTCAAGGTTAAAGCAAGGGATTTGTTTACGGTTTCCTTAATCATACAATATTGTTAAAGTTTTTGTTTGCTTAATATGATTAATTTGGAATTGATATCATATTTATTTTATACAACAAATTTTCAGATAAATACTTAGAAACCGGAAAATGTTTAGGTCCTTGTGTCCCTATTTTTCAGGGGAACGGACGGTTTACCCGCCATGCTTGTTCAGCTCATATTTGTGGATTTGACACACCACTAATCACGATGTGTAAGATTTCTCACGGTATTTTCCTGCATGTGACAATATAATAATTCATTTATTTCGGAAAACTAAGTCAATTTTGTAGAGCCCTGCTGGAATCGTTATGTTGATTACAGCTCTTTGGGCCAACTCGATTGGTGTGATACCATGCTCTTACAGAATATCGGCGTGAAACAATTAGCCTTGAGCTAATCGTGTTTCGTGCGATGAGTGAGAGTTCCGATGGTACACTTTCCCCTCCACATAATCCAATTTTCCCTATCTATCCCCCACTCCAATGCCCTTTATTCCTCCTATCCCTCTATCTCATCCATTTTATCCCATCCTAAAGGCTAACAACGCGTTGACTTCGCCCCTGGTGTTTTATTAATATTGTTTTACCAACCCGTAACATTTCAGCTCTTTTGCTGATGTGACAATCGACCCAAGGTGACGGAAGGCTTATATTGATTTCCGAAATACCTTTCATGTTAATAAGAAAAAGTCGCTTTAATGAGCCTCGTAATCAACATTAACGAATTAGTACAACACGCACCGGTCTTACCGTTATTTTGCTAATAAAATCAGAGATTATTTTCAGCAGGGTAATGGATTTTTTAGTATGAAAATACATGAATCCCGGGAAATCCCATAAAAACTTTGGATAAGTAATGTTACTAAAAGCATACACAACTAAAATTGTATTACTAAATATTTTATCGATCAGTGAAAATTTCGCATCGGAATCATTTTTTATCGACCTGGCCACTTTAAACCTCTCTCAAGGAAATTATCGAAGGATTTTTTTTATTTGCCCTTTTAATAATTTTATCTACTAATTTTATAATCTAATAATTACTACTCATATTTTAACGCATATTTTATACACAAACTTGACTAACAGCTTAACTTAAGACTAGGTATTATACATCGTAAAAATATTAACGCTAGCAATTGTGTATACTTATTATACACTTGCCGCGTTATTTACTGACAGATTTTTGTTTAGTACTTTTGTGACTAACCTTACCGCGAATTTAACAAAGTCGTCACAAAGCCTTTTTCCTAACAAGTCGCATATGCTTTCCCTCTTTATTTCCGTGCGGATGGCGCTCTCGACGTTATATCGCTCTATAGCGAAGAGTGGATAGTCAAAGATGATGTGTAAGGAGGTTTCCTGTACTTCCGGTTCACATGGGTACGAAAGTTCCTCCTTTAACTTGAAACGATACAAGCATTCGGAGAGCCCTCCGTGTCCTGTTTAAATCTGGGTGATTCTGCTGGTCCTTTTCGCTTCCGCACTATCATATAAGCGCACACCGGATCCCCATACCGCGCAAACCGAAGAAACACCTAGCCATCGACGCAGTTGGCTCTTCCCTAAAATGCCGGTTCCACATGCCAAGAGTTTCCATGCGGATCATCCTCTTCACAAATGAAACCGGATCTATCCTTTACCTTCATCTCGGCATGCACTTTAACCGAGAATAGGCTAACCTCCTTATCTGTTACCATAATCTGTATTAAGTTGCGCTTTGCCGTGACAGCCAGCTCATGTGTAGTGCTCCAGTTAATCACTGTTTGTAATGCCAAGCGTGAATTATAAATAACAAAGCTTTCTTCTGGCTTCTATATGATCACCTCTGTCACGTTGCGTATGGCCAACAGTCTGCCTGTTAAACTGTGCAGAACGACGAAAACTTCAATCGATGATTTGTTGTCTTGGCATCATTGTTCCAAAGGGACAATGATGCTCCCACCTTCCCGTTGATCATGCTCCCGTCAATCTTGCTTCCGTCGGTGAATATCCGTACTGCTTGTCTGAGGTGTTGATCCACCTTTTTCTGGCTTACCAGATATATGATGAACAGCAGGTCCACATTTTCGAAAGGATGAGGTGATTGCTCGTAAGCAACTCACCGCTCGATATCCCTGTCCCCAATATTGGCAGGGCTACTGCTCTCCTCGCGTCATACAGAGCTGTTACCTCTTGTTGTCTTGCAAAGGTCTAGACATCGTGCGGTAGGCCTTGAACAGCTTCTGGGCAAAGCCCCGCTGTACAACGCCTAGTTGCTTACGCACTTCTAGTTTAGCGGTTGCCGGAAACTAGGCGGTAATTGCGTACATGACGATCGGCTCGACGACGGCCGTATAAATGGATCTGATGAGATCTGGATGGAGGCCCCAGCTAACCTTAGCAGTCCTCGCCAGCTGCTTGTATACTCCCAGAGTGCGCGCATACACGTTGGTCATATGGGCGTTAAAGGCCTCTGTTGATAGTCGGTCCTAATATTTTCTGACATGCCGATATACCTCAGGGTATAGGGTATCATACTTTAGCTTCCTAGTGAGAATCATTGCGCAAATCTTTTGCGGCGCAAATCGCAATTTATTGCGCACTCCCCATTCTTGTATAAACGCCAATATCGCGTTTGCTGGCATCTCACTGAGCACTACGTCATCGGCATAGGCCTGGTAATAATCTCCTCTCCTTTGCAGTTCCTGCAGCAAAGGATCTAACAACAGGTCCTAGAGAATTGGGCCTCCTATCGAGCCTTGCACACACCCCTTGTTTGTGGTCCTTGTGACTTGCTCTCCTGCGTATCTGACGGAGATCAGTCTGTTCTGCAGGTAACTGTCCAACAGCATCTGGATATTTCTTGGACAGTTAATTTCGGCCAGCTGGATCCTAATCTGTGGCCATCAAGCGCTATTGAACGTTTGCTCGCTATGTCTAACGAGACCAAGGTTATAAGTCGCTTAGCTGACAACCTCTCACCTATATGACCCATTAGATCATAGAGGGAGTCCTCTCCCGTAGGATTCGCGGGATATAAAGATTTTAAATCTGGGAATTCAATATCGATCAGCGAAAACCGCATCGAAATCGACCCAGTAGTTTTTATGTGAATCCTGAACAATTGGACAAACACAAAAAATGTAAGAAACAAAAGACTACAATTTTATATAGATATTATTATAGATTATGGATATATTACACCTAATACTGTATGTATTACCTAGCTTAGCATATTACGCTAATCTATGGGTAAAATAAAAAGCAACACACTAAGCCTGATCTAAGATTCACTTTCCAGAGTAAATAAGAAAGTTTATTTACGATAGGTATATTACGTAATCAAATCCACCGCTACGTTGTATTTATTGAACTAGGTGGACCAACGCCTTCATATAGTAGTCCTATAACATCTTCAACATTTTTAAAATACTAGTTTATCATGATGCATTTATTATTCAGTAGGACCATTAACGATTGTATGAATACAGCCTTCTGTAAAAATATCAACCTCGAGTAGCCTTTCTATATTTATCCACAGTAATAATACCCATATAAATGTGAAAGTGGCTTTCTTTGATGTTTGTTATTTCCTGATTAGTAGCCTTGGAAGTGAATCGATTATGATAGTTGGTTCTTATAATAAGTACCTATTACAATATGAAATTTATCATATTGTTACGAGCTACAGGACTCGATTATTAAAAATGCCGTTGGAACTACTATAGAATTTATTAGAACTGTACAAACACGTATAAAACAAATACAAATAACACTGGATGCAACCAGTTCACACTACACTATTCAATACAATTCGAACGCACAAAGTCCGTTGCTTATATCGCTAATCGAGAGTACTAGAAAACGTCTTACTCGCTTCGTAGTCCTCGCTTAACTGCCCGCCCCTCCATTCGGGCATCGTCTTATACTAACTACACAGTACAAAGAAGTTGGCTGCGCACACTAAGCTTCTAAGAAATACTAATTTGCACACCTGCGAACGTCCACAAAGTTGAATACAATAACAATAGGGATTATAGTTCGACGCTATTGATGGTTATAAAACAAGTAAATTGACAATAGCATGTTTTTCTTAACTACAAATTCAAAAGACAAAGGATTCGTCGATTACTAGAAAAGGACAATAAGCTGCGCTTACAAAAGGCTGTGCGGCTTATCTTTGACGGTATGTAACAATATTATAATTGGATAAATAATATCTCATATAGTAGGTAATGGATGACAAGTATACGCATGCGAAGTTTAATAAATTGAATATGAAGAAATTCGGTAAATATGTTATGGGCAATTTGATAAATCCGGTTACTGTGAATAATGATCGGTCTGTATACATAATGCCCAATAATAATCAAGTAAGCCATATAAATAAAACTGCATGATTAATCACTTCTCGGCCAGTGTGAATAATGACAACCTTATCTTAGGCAATATAATAAAACACAGATGAACTGTAGTTTTTTGTTTATTAAATGAGGTTAGGGTATAGTGATATAGCACTCGTATTTATTATTTGAGTAATTTATATAATACTTATGGAAAAGTAACAGAATTCATCACATTTTCCGGCTAGAACTAGGAAAGTATTCATACTGCCCGGTCGAAGTAATAAATTCAAATTATCTCAAACCATGATTATTTTAAATGACCCACGGGCCGTCTACCTATATTAACACGTTCGCTGCTAAAATAGGTCTTAAAAGCCTAGTGAGTATCTTTTTGCCTGTGCGGGCGCTGAATTCGTGCCGTTTCAATCGGTGCGGACCCTGTAACTTTGGTAATATTTGACGTATGAAAGAACCAATCATATATTTCACCTTTACTTTCGTAACTTATCATAATAGGCTATTAAAAAGTGTACAGTGTTTTTTCGACCTAGTTCGCACACGAATAAAATTATTCATGTTAAGTGCTATACCATGTCTTGTTTTATTGGCCTGGTACCCGCACTGAACATTTCGCGGGGGGTCGGGGCAGCGCGCGAGCGTTGCGACCAGTGCAGCGACGATTGTTAGTTCACTTTTGGATATCGATAGTCGACGTCCATTATCAGTCAATTTTCTAAAGTTGCATTTGCTTCCTTACCTCATAATGATAAGGTAAAATTTGAAAAGATTGACTGAGTAAAATTGTACATGATGCTATGCTAGTTTCTGCTTGAACATTACTAATAAGTTTCCTACTAATACATAATATTTCTGTTTCAATGGGAATGTAAATCTGAATGCAGTTAATGCAATAGCTCGTATTGTTTACCTTGTTTTAATGAACAGCATTTTATTAAAAAATAAATATAATTTAAACGTGCCTATCGATAGATTTTAATTTTAGTCCCTGTCCCATACGTAAAAATTTAAAATTCTAGTGCATTACAAGGCTTAGCAAACATGGTAACTTTATTACTTACAAGTTACAAGATTGGCCCAATCCTAAGGCTAACCCGGTAGATTGGTACATTAAAAGTCTAGAAAAATGCAAATTTTGATTAATATATCTGCTTATTCGGCGCTGCTAGAGGTTTTACAATAACGGGTGTAACCAGGTTAAAGGCGCCTGGTACGCACCACCAAATATAATCATCATCATAATTTAATCATCCTGGCTGCGCACAGTATGAAAGTACATGAAAACTAGCTTAGCAGCCAACGTGTTAATATGGGCCGGCCAAAGTAATTAATTTGTAAAATTGACTGACGCTCTTAACTCTGTAACATATATAAGTATTTATTTGTCGGTAACAGATTATAGAATACTATAGTATGTACCAGCGGGATTGGATCCGTAATACACGCGATTAAAGCCACTTTAAACGAGCTACTTGAGTTAGTAAGGAAATAAGATGTTATTAATAATTTATTATTCCTATTGCTTTGCTGGCATTTGCTTTCCATTTTAAAGGAATGGACATTATACTTAACATACAATATCCGGTTTGCTAACCTAGTTTTCATTTATACCCCATTGGCAACGGTGATAATATCCACTAACTGCATTAGATCAGAGAAACTGCGTGAACGATGAATGGGTATGTATTTTTTGCCACGACCTGAACTTGACTGACCCAATAACTAAAACCTATGATAATTTTTTCTAGACAATAGGTCTTCGACTCTTTTTAATAGTAGACTCGCCTCTCGATAATTTGACACTCGTTTATTTGAATTTCTCGATAATTTGAATTATTTTCCGTCCCTTGAAAAATACTCGATAAATTGAATAAGATCAAAATTAATTGGTCTCCTCGGTAATTTGAAGTTGAAGGTATAGTATCTTGCCCGTCAACATACAATAATTGGAAGTCTGGGTTTCCCTACTCTCTATAATTTTAAGTCCTACACTTCTACGCCCTCAGAACCGAGTCAAGTGACTATTTCTTTTCAGCTCTCATTATCACTATCGGATATTCATTGGACAACGATAGACGGATTCTGTTTAAAATGAACATTTGTGGATAATCAGATAAAAATTTTGATCAAACTATTGTTTATTATTTTTTCCTCCCTCATTCTTGGTTATAAACTCTTGTTATGTTGAACTTTAGGTAATTAGAATTTTTTTCTCTAGTCCCTTTGAGTGTCAAATTATGGAGAGTTGACTGTACTTATAACATCTATACGTAGCAAATATATTCTCCAAAATATGTTCGATAAATGTATCACCATATAATACGAATCAGCTCCTAATTCGGTGATTTTCAGCCACCGACTAAGCCAATGCGTCATCAATCAACCGTCAAACCCGAGAGAAATACGATTGCGTACGTTTGCGAAAATAATACGCTTAATGATGTATTTGTTTTATTGTCTGATCCCTATCAAGGCTTTGTGGGGATTCCGCCCAAGGTAGATAATACAAAAAGTTGAACTCCTTTGAATCGATGCCATTTCCCTTTTTCATAACCCTTTTACCTTTTCTTATGAAAAGGTCAAATGTAATTTTACCTCACCGTTTTATCCTTGGATGAAATCCGCGGTTGACGGAATAAATCTCATATTAACTTACACGTGTAAATAAATGTTATTACCGTAATTCGGTTGGAATTACACTTACAGACGGTGCCTATTTCGTTCGGGAATATGCGCTTAAATATGTTTTGGATATCGTTGATTCTATCGTAATATTGTTTTCTTTTATGTTATTTGTATTCGTCGTCTAAGTAAGCAATGGAGCATTTAGAATTCCCTGTTGAAAATAATTATGTTGTTGTTACCGTTTAGTTTAGCAGGTAAAGGAACTAAATCAATACCTGATAGCCTTGCCATAAATTTTATTATCAGTATCAGGTCAACCAAATTTTAAGACTTTGACTGATGCCAAACAACGAAGTTTGTAGAAGCAACTTGAAAGGCCAATAAAATGTTCACATTTCGCACCTATACGCACAATTTTTGCTTATAAATAATCAATATCCTACGTATTATAGACATTGAACTAAAAAAATTGTGTGTGTGTGCAGTGCACACGCAGTAAAGTGAAACAAAGTGTGACAAGGGGTGGGATGGATTCTAAATTTTCTGACGGCACATTTCATATATTATATCGTTATAATATATTTAAGCTTTAAAGCACGAAATTTGAAATATTAACAAAAAACTTCAAAACATTTCCAACTCTATCTATATGAGCCTAGTTTTTAAATTATTAAATATAATGTATTCTATCTCGTTCTCTCGCGGGCTTAGTCCTATAGATCTATGTGTTTATCTCTTTTAAGTGTAGCTTTATCGTTTCATCGAGTTTCAAATCACAACGATTTTAAAGAAGTGTCACTTTAAAAATAATGTCACTTAATATCTATTGTATAATGTGTAAAATGCAAGGAGAGATTTAGGTAAGAAAGTACCAAATATACCAAATATTAACTATTTGGGCAGGGTTTCCCCTTATTGTTCAGCTTTTGATGTGAATATTCACACAGCACACTAAGCAATGAACCCAGTTTTTTTTATTGGACTTGACTTTATGTTGTTGGTCCGAAGACCTCACAACTTTACCGGGGTTTAAATGAACCCAGTCTAAACGCCACTACGCCTTTTATACGAAAAATGCTACGCTACAAAACAATAACATTGCATCATTGCTAAAAATAGCAGTTACATCATAGTGTTGCCAGGATCATAAAAACAATTATAATAATTAGTTACTGATGCACTAAATTATCTATGACGATTGTCTATGTCATATTAATATACACTATGGTTCTCATGACTACTGTGATGGAAATCTTGTAACAAATGTCTCAAAATTATATATAAATTACGCCTAAAAGTGTAATAAAAATACAACTGTATTCATTCTTAACCAATGTTATGTATTTTAGGAAGCAAAACTGTTCAGCAAAACACAGTCTTTCAAGTTTATCCACTTTTGAGTAGCTTTGTATAAAGAAAACAGCAAATTGTGTTTTGTACTTAGAAGTGTAATTAGTCAAAGTGCAGTTAATAGTCCGTAGTTAAATTCAATGCCCGGAAAAGTGCTATTAGCAGTTCGTTATGTGAATAGATTAGGGAAATGAAGCAATTTGGAACATTCACTGGTTTAAACATTCTCTAAAACACATTTTAGTTAGTCTCCTGTTTTATCAATGAGTTTTCAAATGTAGTAGAACTGTATTGGAATCCTTTATCTTAATTACAGCTTTTAGAGCCAGCTCCATCGGTGTGATACCACGCAAACACAGTATATGTTCGAGACTGTACTGGTCTAGAGTATGCCGCTATAACAATCTTGGGTTGTGTTCCGGCATTAGTGGATGGTTCCAGTCTCCCTTTAGAGAGCAGCAGCGCATTTGCAGCACATTTGGTGTTGCGAATGTCCATAGGCGATAGTAATTGCTTTCCACCAGTGGACCATCTGCCTATCTGCTGAACTCATGCAATAAAAAATAAAAAAAATATCGGCGTGAAAATGTTAAGCTTCAAACAATTTATCGGATACGTTCACGCAAAGACTGTACTAGAAATGACTGATCGGTGTGCACGGCAAAATCGTAAAACAGTCTCTAGATTGCTATGAAACGTCCGAACGCTCAGATCACGTCCGCCACTTATGTCTTACAGTTTGCACATTTCGATGGATATTAATTCTACCATATTAATTACACTTGCAGTAATCGACTTTTTAGGTTTCTCATTTTTTGCAGAAATGGTATCCCAAATCCCTAATCTATAAATATTATTACATATAATAAAACTGTAGAGGTCGAATTTCTGTAAAATGAAAAAAAAATGCTCAAATCCGAGTCAGGGGGATGTAAGAAGTGAAATAGAACAAATTCAGATTTTTTTAAATTTTATGTTTCTCTGTTTGTATGTCTGTTTGTACCGGCTAATCTCCGAAACGACTAGAGCGATTTAAATGAAATTTTGTATGGTGGTAGCTTATATCCCTGATCAACATATAGAATACTTTTGATCCCGAAAAATTAAAGAGTTCCCGTGGGATAGTTAAGAAACTTTCCACGCGGACGAAGTCGCGGGCAGAAGCTAGTCTATACATAAAGATTGATTATTTTTAATTGTTTTTTAGATACACTTAAATGTCACATGGCATGGATATATTTAGATATCTAAACCTGTGTACACCGCGTTTTTCTCGAAACCGCCATTTGCAAGTACTGGCGTTAGCTATAAGGAAGGCAGAGTTATCCAGATATCTTCGAAGCCACGCCCATCAGCCGCGTCCGTCTATCACGACTTATAATGTGTTCCTCTCTTTAACTATCGTGTTTCATGTGATAAGTGCGAGTTCCGATGGCCCCCTAGCCACCGCCATATTCTAATTCCATATAACATTCCATCTATCCCATGCTTCCTGTCTGATCCACCTCCATCCTAAAAGCTCGCAACGCGTTGGCCTCGCCCCTGGTGTTGCAAACCAGCCATGCAAGTAATGTCAAATTTCTACCGATGGTAAGACAAGTGAATAAATAGTAAGATACAGGAAATGGCCATGAATAGTTTTATTAAAAACTAGGATGGGCCCGCGACTTCGTTCACGCTCGACTTGAAATTCCCGGAACACAAAGTATCGCAGCATTTAAAGAATTTGAATTTGAATTTGAAAAAGTATGCAAGCTATCGTTTTAGTGGAAACTGTGTAGGAATAAGCTAGTTAATATTTATGCACCCGAACAACTACAAACCGCTCTCGGAATAATTCCCGCGGGATTCCTGGGATAAAAAAAAACACATTTGATCAGATAAAATTTGCTATTAATCAGTGAAAAATATCTTTGGAATTAGTTCTTTTTAATCTGGCTATTTTAAACCATTTTTAGATTTTAAGTCTAAGAATTTGCTCTCGACAGCGAAAACCGCATTGAAATCGGCCTCGTAATTTTTGCATGAATCCCGAACAAATAGACAAGCAGACAAACAGACAAGAAATCTAAAAAATATTGCATCTCGTTGTATTCCAGTTGTTTTTAAATAGCTTCAATGTACAGACACGGCATGCTTAGAGTTTTATAATATTATAGGTAGATATGACATCTATAGGTAATATATTTAGTTATAACAAAAAAATGTGTCTTTACTAATAAACCAATTTAGCGTGTCTGTTCTCTGACCGCTTCCCTAATGGAAAAAGGAAGTAGGAGCTTCATTACACAGCTTTCGCTAATGTGTCAAAACGCTAATTACAATCGCCGCAGTCACGAAAAGTTGCATGTGGCGTTACCTATTCCGCGTGTTATGTTATGTATATTATATTACATTTATTTTTCTTTTTAGGATTCCGTCGTTAAATACCGAAAACGAAACCTTTATACAGTCCTTATGTCTGTTCTTATTCCTTATCTAATTTAACCACACTCACATCCAATTCTTTAAACCCTCATTTACATTATCCACTTCCACGTCATCAAGCAGGGAAGCAGCGAAGGAAGTTGGCACTGCGAGTATCAGATATTGAAAAAAGTTGCGTTTAATTTTCCCACTTCCCTTGCCACTTTCCTACTTGATGCCGAGGAAGTGAGCAGTAAACGAGGCATAAAGCTGTTTGGAAGTTAGATGTTTGAATGGAATACGTCTTTTATACGCTGCTATATAATGAATTTAGTAAAACCATGAAAAATCTAATATTGTCTTTAAAGTCACCAAGAGAAACAAGTTTACATTTTACTTGGAACTGACTTCAAAATTATGTAAAACAACAAATAAGTATTTATTTAATACGCGTTTTCTGTAAGAAATAAAGTATTATCTTTCTATCTATTAAATTGTTGTAGAAACTATTTATTTTTAGGTATTTTTGTATTTTAAGTCAGTTGTGTTCTTTTAAGTTGTTTTCAGTTTCAAATTTTGTATAATATAAATACATTAGCGGGACCAACAGTCATTATCCTCCCATAAAAAAATTAAATTTAGAACCCGATTACAGTGTCACCTACTGGGCCCAATCGTGAATCTAAACCAACCAGGGACCCAGCGACCCACTCAAACATATTAGATTGGGGAAAAAGTTTCTTCGCATTTTATATAAAAATTCAAAAGGTTTTTTTATAAAGTATATTTACATTTGACTAAAGTATGTAGGTGCCATTTTGTTGGATAACTTTTTGCCTTCTTGTAGGTAGGGACGCGATCCCAGTGCTATAAAAATTTTGGGGCTTCTGATCAAAAAACTGCGACAAGTGGTTTTGGCAGTCCTCTCGTGATGTTAACCTGACACTGCCTAAGGAATTCTGCAGAGACGGAAACAGGTGAAAATCTGAAGGTGCAAGGTCAGGACTATACGGCGGATGCATTAACACCTCTCGGCACAACTCTCGTAATTTTTGCTGAGTGGCTAAAGATGTGTGAGGTCTAGCGTTATCATGGTGAAAAACCACACCCCTGCTGTTGATTAATTCCGGCCGCTTTCTCTCAACTTTTTGCTTTGATCTCATCAGTTGTTAGCAGTACAGTTCTGAATCGATGGTCCTCCCTGGCGGTAAACGCTCATAGTGAATAATGTCCTTCCAATCCCACCATACACACAGCATCACCTTGTTGCGAGTTAACCCGGGTTTCGCCACAGTCTGTGAAGCCTGACTGGCCTTTGACCACGATCTTTTTCGCACGTTCTTGTCGTACGTGATCCACTTTTCATCACCAGTTATCAGCTTCTTCAAAAATGGTTCGGTTTCATTACGTCGTAATAAAGAATCACAAATGAGTACACGGTTCATTAGGTTTCTTTCAGTGAGCTCATGAGGCACCCAAATATCGAGCTTTTTTATGTACCCAGCTTTTTTCAAATGCGCCAAAACCGTTTTGTGGTTAATTCCCAGTTCTCCAGCTACATCGTAACTACTAATATGCCGATCTTGCTCCACTTTTTCAAAAATGGCATAAATTTTGTCCGTAACAGGGCGACCAGAGCGACGTGCATTTTGATATCAAAATTTCCGGATTGAAAACGCTTAAACCAAATTTGCGCTACCCTCACAGATACTTCATTAGGTCCATAAACATCACAAATTTTTTACGCGGCTTGTGTTGCATTTTTACCTTTTTTGTAGTAAAATTTTAAAATGTATCGAATTTCTTCATTAGATTCACTCATTTTAACAATAAGAAAACAAATGAAAATCACACATTTTCCTAATTTGAATTTGGAATTGTCTTCTTTAAAATTAAAACTTTTTAATGATACCAAAACCAGCCAGATACAAATGGTATAGCCAAAGAGATCTTATTACAAGTTCATACATACTATATGCAAAAAGACTTTTCCCCAACCTATTACACAAAAAATTTCATCATGATCGGTCCAGGAGTTTAGGAGTTCAGTGACATACACACTAACGTTAGAATTTTATATATACCTAACAAAAGGTAATACATTTTGTGTATATAAGAAACTATTTTAAAATAAAGAAAATTAAGATACTTTGAGGATATCATAAGGTGAGATGAAAGTCATACTCAAAAGAAATGTTCAACTGGATGATTAATGGATATAAGAGTAAAAGTAGGTCAAGAAAAATATGGATGGATGGATGCCTGGAAAATATGTGTTTATGTCGTCTCCAAATGATTGGGAAATGGTAAAAGGAAGGAGATGAAGTATAGGTATACACATAAGTCAGAGCCGCCGTGAATTATTTGTAGCAGTTGTTAAAAAGCGGGCTGGTCCGATATTTATGTTTACAAGTTACCTTAGAACCTTCGAAAGCTAAGAACATGAATACCTATAACTTTGAGATTAGGTTTATGTCGAAAGCACTTTTAGTATAATAAAATTCTAGTAAGTACCTTTCTTACGTGAGATTATTTCACTTCCTACTTCACATCGCAATAGAAACAAATCTTGAAATTGGGGCAAACTGAAGACCCAAGAAATGCTAGCTTGACGCCGTAAGGGATGATATACATGCCAATTGTTTGGCAATAAGGGATGCCGCAAAATTACAAAAAAATATAGAAAAGAGAAACCCAGGCTTATAATGATGATGAGAATCCGTATTGTAATGTTATACCAAACGCGAAAAAAATATGTGAAATGGCGGTAAATCGAAAGAAATTTTTAACGCAGTAGACTCGTTCCCAATTTAAAATAATTAAAAAGTTCTTATGTAACAGTATTTATATAATTATATTCTTATTTACGCATTTTATTGATATTTTGGATTATTGGTTAATCAGGAACATAAAAAGGCATGCCCAATTGACATGCCCTAACAATCATCTATCAATAACGATCAATTTACTCTGAACAACCGCATTTGTAAATCAACCGCACATTACTAGCGGTTTACGTGTTCTGGTCATCCGTGATGGACATAACTGATTAAACAATAAATACTAATGCCATACAAACGTAGCGATGGGAGACTCCGAGAAACAATTTGAAGAATCGAAATCGATCTAAAATTACAATCGCTTCTTAATTGAACCATCGAAATATTTTTCGATTTATTTGATTCGAAGCTCGGCCGGTGCGGTTGATGAAAAAATTCTCGAGTCGTACTCGTAAGTTTCGTCTATTATTTCTGAATCGAACACGAACCTATCTATACGAATGAAAACAATCTAGAGTAAAGAAAAGACATTTTTTTGTTTTGTTTTTTTCGTTTAGACACCTTGGGGCAAAGTCATTATTCTACATTAAACCTGTAAAATCTGCGATGACTAAATTATGAATAATAGATAGTTAGTAGAATACCAAATCCAGTGAAATATACACAAGCAACACGACATTTGACTTTAAAAACATCTATATATATATAGTACTTACATGGATATATATTATTAGAAATAAAAACTGCCCCATAAAAAATATAGCTCTGAAAAAACCCCAAATCTTAAATTTCTATAGTCTATAGAGGACCTCAAAAGTCATTCTTCTTTCGAGGTTTAAAAAAAAAAATACAAATAAACTTTCAAGTAACATGTTATTATTTAAAAGATTTTTTAATTTATGCAGTCAAAAATAAAGGCCTTACATTTCTTTTCAATTTTATTTTTAAACAAAGTATCAAAACTAAATCAATAACTTTTGATAATAATAAAAGCTATATTTGTAAAATTATCAAGAAACAATACATGCGGCATGTGGCGAACAAGGTGTAACTAACCATCAAGGCAACACTTTAGAGTACTGGGAGTGTCATTTCTAGTTTTCTCCTTTTGCTAAATATAAGCGAGCACAGGAGACCAGGCCTCAGACCTTCCCTGAAAAAAATCTGGAATGAAATCACAGTGCCACCTATAGTCCAATTGTAAATCCAGGGACCAACTCAAATACACGTGAATAATGTTTTTGTCAATCCCTAAGGGGTGTAAATAAAAATACTTCATGGTTTGCCAACGCGAGAACACGCAACATAATTATAATTGATGGTTAGGGTACAAGTATTGAGGGAAGAAGGTGTGTGTGACTTATATGTGAAAAATGTAAAATAATAAACCTACAACATCTTAGACGGTCCAATTGAAACATTCCAGAAGTTTCCAGAGATCTACTGAAATACACAAAAATATTCACAATAGCCATTTCGGAGGAGTTTAGTGACAAATACACGTACAGGAGAATTACATCTATATATATATATATATTATATTATATAATATATAGATATATATATAATTCTTCTGTACGTGTGTTGACAATGGACTCCTCTTAAACGGCTGGACCAATTTTGATGATATTTGTTTTGTGTGTTTGAATGGGTCCCCGAATGGTTTAGATTCACAATTGGAACCGGTAGGTGGCGCTGAGATCGGGTTCTAGATTTTTATGTCATGAAACAAAGTCTTTTAGGAATTCAGAAAATATGGCGGTACGAAGTTCGCCGGGTCAGTTAGTACCTATATAAAGATAATAATATTCTGAAAAATAACTATAGATATTATTAATATATTAACTAAACACATTAACATAGATTTATCCGTGCAGGAACAGAGAAATAATACAATTTCCTGCGGCCGCGCGGCCTGTCGTAAGAGGCGATAAAACAACCCACAGCCAGGCGGGAATATTTGCCCGCATGAATGGCTACCACCTCTGGTCTAGTGTATGCCGTCAAAACAACCTTAAGTTGTGTTCCGGTATCAGTGGCCAAGTTCCAGTCTCCCTTAAGAGAGCATCAGCGTATTTATAGCACCTTTGGTGTTACAAATGTCTATAGGCAATGGTAACCGCTTGCCATCAGGTGGGCCGTCTGCCTGTCTGCTGAACTATGAAAAAAAAAACATCGTGATCAGATACGTAATATGTATAGTGTTCATGTATGTTAATGTAACAAATATGATTTAAAACACTGCCAAAATGAATATCAACATGTTTCGTAAGTAAACAGTGTATTTGACGAAGCATTGTGATCCTAAAAATATTACGATCTACTGAATGGGTCAAAAGGGTATTGAAGATTTGATTCCTTAATGTCTATGAACTGCACGGGAGGCGAAGTATTACATCACAACACGTATTTCTTGGAAATTTCGTTACTATAGAATCGTATATGGGAGGTAATGCAACGTGTATTTTGTGTCTACGTGCGTTACCTAATACACTAATTGTAAGATCCTACAATTATTGTGTCATGTCACGAGTCTGCGGTTCCAGCTTTGGAAAATTTTGAATGCAATATCTCATACCGCTGTGACTATAAGGAAATATTTTTAGAGAAAACTCATTTCGAAAAGTATGTTTATTGAATGGCCAGTATCTACCCAAACTCTCATCGGGTTCTTAGGTGGTTGCCTCTAAGACATGGTTTACGACGCTAATCCGAGAAATTTGGAGCAGCTTAAAAGTAACATAATTTGAGAAATTAACAATATAATCAGCATAACATTTCGCTGAGTTATTAAAAACTTTGACTTCGATTTCAAAGTGTCTAGTAGCTGAGGGATGTCATTTTATTTTAGAGAGCATATTTTTATAATTTTAAATATATCATGATTTATATTAAGTACTAGCTGACCCGTGCCCACTTCGCTGGGCGTCATTAAAAATACAATAGCACGTACGCACGCACACGCACACACGCCCTCACGCACGTACGCAAATCAAGGTTTAATTAAATTTTGTAACCTTTAATTAATTCAAAAATTGCACTCGCAGTGCCTCATACGAGCATGTGCGCAATTCTTGTGTGGAACATGATTGCTGTTACATAATTGACAGGCGTTCCTGTGCCCATTTCACCGGGGTTCATTAAAAATTAAAAAATATCATTACTCACAATCAAATACAACCTATGTCACTCGGGAATAATGTAGCTTTCTACTGGTGGAAGAATTTTCAAAATCGGTTCAGTAGTACCGGAGATTATCCCGAACATCTAAACTCACAAACTTTACCTCTTTATAATATTATACTATAGTTTGGTAAAAACTAATACATTACTGTGTACTCAGTTTTTACTTTAAATCATATTTAAACCGCTTATACTGTTTTAACAAGTACAAACTAAAGAAGAACTATCATCAGTATTTTCCGGGTCACTAGTTGCACTTCCTTATCTGATATGGCTCTCTGCCAATATGAACTTTATAATCTAAATCGCTTGACTAAACGTATATATTAATATAGTTTAGTCTAGATGGAAAACTTTTACTGAAACATGGTGAAGATGAAATGGACTGGAGTCATATCGATGTGTGACTTAATTGAATAGTTAACAGTCAAATCAACATACGATACAAGATATTATAAGGCTTGCTTATTACTTTAATTAATACAATCTATAAAGTCAATTTAAAAGAATCGCAGGTTCTCCATAAGTGACAGTGGCTTGAGCCCAATATTTTATCTATAAATCTTTTTTATTTATTTCTAGTTTTTAATATATTATAGCTTAGTTTGTCATTTATTTTTAAGTTTATATTGTATTTTAAAGTGAAAAGTAAATTAATAATACTTTTAAACAATCACATGAAATACTCATATACATAATTATTGTAATTTTTCATGAAGGAAACTTAACTTATATTATTAGACTGTAAGTGGAATATATAATGAGCCCTAGGTCATCGAAACCGATGGGTAAGATTCCCAGAAGGCTGACTACGTCACCTCACTGGATCGCCATATTAATCCGTTGTCCGAGGTTATAGGAACCAGCCTTTTGATCACCTGAAGAGTCAATGATTCGTCTTGATAGATCTTTGTAGAGGCTTATGACTTCAGGACCCCACGGTCCAACCGTTTCGACAGCAAATGGCATAAGCATATAAGCACCGAGGGTTGCATATTTGCGCCGATTCAGTGATTCAGCTGTTTCCGCCGCCTAACCGACTGATTTAAACGTGTTTGTTAAATGGGATGCGGCCAAAGTGTCCACGCAGGTCGCAAATTTGTTTTAAAATTTATTGTAAAATGTGTCACCCTAGGTGCCATGATGAAGCCATCGTCTTTGTGCACCCGCTTGGAAATACACTTTCCGCCCGCTACTCCCAGGAAAAGAGAGCGTGTAGTTGTTAAGAAATCTATCTTAAGTGCAGAGTTGCAATGATAGAACGTTAAACGCGCACTTTATTGGGGATAGAGGCGACAAATGAGCATTCTTTGACAACAGATTTCGAAACCATTCTATCGAATCGAACCTAAAACGCCTTTTATCGAAAAATCTCCGTATTAAAAAAGTACTCAACGGATCTTGTTAAAACTAATTTATGATTTCTTAAGATCTGACTAACGATATCTTTGTACCTACACTGAAAAAATCCGTTCCTCCTCGTTATACACATGATTAAGGTCACCCATAATCTGTATATTTTTTCGAGATTTAACAACAGCACTGTGTAACGGCGTATAAATTACACGTCCTATTTTTTATTAATATAAGCTCAGTAGTTTCCGTGTAAAAGACTGTGTCATAGGTATAAAGATAGACAGTCGGACGACCATGATGATTTCATTATGGTTCCATTTTTGCTAAAATGGTTACGGAACCCTAAAAATCAAATTTCTAAAAATTTCATAAATCAAATTGTTGTAGTTTCTTTAATATCATATGGTTAATATACCGTTTTCGTTCCCAGAAACTAATATTGGGTATTTGCTTTGTTTACGTTAACATTCAGAATAAACATAATAAATTATATCACCCTCAAAGCCGTGGATTATTCCAAGCGTTTTAATCCATTATGCAACCATGGAAATGTGGTTCCACAAGTGGTGACATTAGTACCCTTATGTGAAAAGGGTTGACAATTCCAAAACGGGCATCAAGAAACGAAATTGGATCCAGGAATATACGTGTTGTTAATTTATATAGTATTTCTACAGAGATGTTATCTATTAATAGTCAAAATTATATCTGAAAAGCATACAGTGGCTTATGTTATAGGGAAAGATCTAATGATTTCTATTTTAAGTCTATCAATACTATAGTATTCGGAAATAATACCATATTAGTTTTCACAATTTTAATAACCGAATGACAACTTATATGAGAACTTCTAAAAATACATTAAAGTAATAAAACCTTTACAGACAAACATTACATTCCTTCCAACTAAATTAGGAACCACTTATAATACATCTATTAATAAACTCTGAATAATCAATATTTATAAATTGGAGGTCTATTTAGACGACATTGTCTGACGGGTCGTATAGGACCCAACGAGTTGGCTGACGGATCAGATGGCTGTTGAGAAATTGAAGAAGTCTGTTCCTGGAATTGGGCTAAACCATTGGGTCCTGGTTGTGGCTCACTTGGATTGCTTATTGGAGTAGGGTCATCGCTCGATTCGACCGGTTCCCTATCATGGTGTCTAGGCTGAGGGAGGTCATAAGGAATTCGGCTTCTACCTTCTCCTGTCATATCACTAAATGGGGCAAGGCTACCGCTCGGACGTTTCCTTAGTTGATCGATGTGCCTATGAATCAATGTGCCTTCTCGAGTTAACACCTTGAAATCCCTAGCTCCTAAACGATCTGTAACCTTTCGTGGTGCCCATTTTTCTCTGTCTGGTTGTGGATGTTTAGCTAGAATTTGAATTGCCTCTTCATATTTAAGATCAGCCGGCTTTTTGGGGCAGGCTAAATTTGATAGCAATTCATATGCTTCTTCCTCGATAACAGTAATCAGGGTTGGTTAGCGTAAATCATCTTTTATATTATTGACTAGAAAATACATGTCTAGCCTTTCGACGTACATAGACCAGTTACCCGTTTTTAATGGCAATTCCCCAATCTTACCATGCAATGCCAATATCTTTTATTTATTTAAATTGAATTGTATTAAAGTCCACAATACAATCCAAATTCATTAAACTCATCGTCAGTATAATGTTCGGAAATAATACCATATTAGTTTTCACAATTTTAATAACCGAATGACAACTTATATGACAACTTCTAAAAATACATTAAAGTAATAAAACCTTTACAGACAAACATTAGAAACACCATCCGGTTTTATATACTTTAAATGAGTTTACTTGTCCCTCTTAGATGTATTGATGTTAATGTTTAGCATATTAATAATTTATAACTCATTCATTACAAAATGTTAACATTTTGTAATTAATGGACTATCTTACGTAAAATATTTTTGACCGGCAACTCCCAAAGTTTAGTGAGCATAGATAAACAATAAAAATATTTACTTTCAATTTTATTGAAATTTATTTAATAGTATATAACCATGGACCAAATTTTTTTATGTATTTCCTCGCTTATTAATTAATTAAAATCTCTAATTTGTCTGCTAAGAAGGCTGTAGGGTGAGAGAAGGAAGAACCATAGAATTTCTCTTCCACACGCACAAGAATAGATGGTGCCGGATGGAACTCTGCAATCCCCGGATGCCGTACATATGCAAATGTAGATAATGGCTTTCGGGTACATATATCAAAGCTTCAGGAGGAGAGTGCATATAGAATTCGCACGTGATCTTACTTGGGCGTGACATGATTACATGCTGGGGTCACGGATCCTCGGAAAGTTGAGAAGCTTCCTCGCTGTAATATTACGTTGGCAAGCCCGCTTTCTCCTGTGTGCATCGTTGAACCAGCTACTGTAGCGTGATCCAACTCAGCTGTCTAGAGATACACTGGAATGGTTTTAATGGGAATCTGGCAGTGACCACGAGTCTCATACTATTCTATTGTACGCATAAAACGTTTTCACCTTGATAAAGAAACTACCTCTAGTAGTGTACTATATGACGTAATTTACTTTAATAATTATTATGATTCTTATTTAATTTTCTATGCAATTTATACTCACACCTTATGTCTTAACAGTAATCGTATGTAAACCGATTCATAATAAGTATAACATAATATCTGTGTTAAGTGATAAAACTAAACATCGAAAAGGCCTACCTTGAATAATTCCGAAATACCATTTATATTGAACGCATTATTTTTTCAAGTGTTGATTTCCGTGTATTGTTCAATAATAATAGAATTTATTCAGTAGTTAGTAATACTTTTGCCATTCTATGATCGATAAATATCTGTACCTCACTTTCGCTTTATTTGTAAAATCTTACAGGTACTAATTACATGATGATGTAGTACCTGTAAGATTTTACAAATAAAGCGTAAGTGGAACACAGATATTTATCGATTATAGAATGGCAAACGTATTTATGATTTAAGTACGCCATTACGGCAACTAAATCGAGTTACCTAAACCGCAATCCCTAAAGGGGAATTGATAAGCACCCACCTACCTAAATGTCAACACTCAAAATGTTTTAACTTTTTTGTCTTTTAATAAGAGAATTTCCTCGGGGGGACGAGCTTAGGCATTGTTTCTGAGGTAACTGAAACTCGTTTTAATTAACAAAGTTTTTAAAAACTCCAGAAATATTTAGGAGACCTTCATAAAATATTTGGTTTTGCGGGTAACTAAAGCCATTTAAGTCGCGGTTCACCACTTTTGCATGAATTTGTTATTAGAGAAAAACTCGTTAGAGGGGGGGATTATTTCCATGGAGAGGGGTTTGTTTTTATTCGCATGGACTGATATGGCATGAATACTACGTTAATTTTTTAAACGTGAAATGTAATTTATAACAACCTAACTTTATTAAATATTGTACTTTATTGTATTTATTTATAATTTAATTAAAATATTTAAAAATACAATATAAACTAAACTGTATTAAAACCTAGAACTAAATAAAATAAACTGAACAAAAAAGGGAGTAATTATTAAAGATAAAATATTGGTCCCAAACCACTATCACGTATCGTTCCCAAAAGGTTGGCGGCGTTGCCACGTTGTATAGCTTAATCTTTGAGCAAAATATACGCTTGCCTTTTAGTCGCGTGAGATGGCTACTAAATGTTTGGCGACATCACGATAAGCCTTTAGAGCTTTAAGACCCCACGGACCCAAAGTTTCCACCCTAAATGAGGCAAACTTTATTATAATTATAGAAATACTAGAGTTTACCCTGCGGCTGCGCCGCTGGTCAAATTCTAGTGTGTATCTCTTGTTTAAAGAGCAGCCGTTAATACAGGTTACATTGCATTATATTCTTATGTTGGTGCTATTTGCCCTCGGAAGTTTTACTTCATTTTATATCGCAAACTATCCCATCTCCCGAGATGAAAAGTATCTATTACCTTTTTCGGTATTCAGACAGACAGATCGAGTTACTCTCACCTTTTTTAGATTATGAATTTTTATATCTATAAACTTTAGAAATGATTGATCTCCCATACAAACTTTTATCCCCTATTTGAAACCGTTCTAGTTTTATTTATGTATCCCCCATTAATCGCTATGTAAACTACATAAACGACCAAAACTTCAAAAACTACTACAACTACCAAAACTACTATAACTACCAAATCTACCACAACTACCACTACTACCAAAACTATAGAAACTACTAAAAGTACCAACCAAAACTACCAAAACTACTGACACTACCGAAACTACCACAACTATCAAAACTACCAAAACCACCAAAACTACCAAAACTACCACAACTACCAAAACTATCAAAACTACCATAACTACCAAAACTACTACAAATACCAAAACTACCTAATCTACTACAAATACCAAAACTATTACAACTACTAAAACTACCACAACTACCAAAATTACCAAAACTACCAAAACTACCAAAACTACCTAAACTACCACAACTACCAAAACTACCACAACTAATAAAACTACCGAAACTATCAAAACCACCTAAACGACCAAAATGACAAAAATAAACAAAGTGACAAAAATGGCAAGCCACAAATAAAAAACCTATCATATTTTCTGGGATAACCTTTATATAAATTTATCTTATAATCCGGGATGAAAAGTATCCCTTGTCCACCCTTGGTATAAAATTTACATATATACCGAATTTCAACCAAATCGTCTATTAATTTTTCCGTAAAAGCATAATAAAAACAAAAAAAAATACATTTTTATCCCGGAAACTATCCCATTTTTCGGGATAAAAAATATCCTATGTTCATTCTCGGCATCGAAAATATATATATTACTGAGTTTCAGCCAAATCGGTCTAGTAGTTTTTCCGTGAAAACGGAACAGACAGACGGACAGACAGACAGAGTTACTTTCGCATTTATGATATTAATGGGGATTTTTCTACAGCTTTTTCTTCTACTGTTGGATGTAAGTAAGCTTTTCCAAGCTTTCACTTCATGTCCCGATCCTCCACTTTCTTTATCTACTCCCCACTACTGCCAACCTTACGCAGGTCATAAGTCCACTGAACTTTAGTTTATGTTCATCGTCGAAAGTACGTACTTACCAAATTTCATGACGATCGGTTAATTCCTCAGCCGTGAAGTAGGACTAAACTACGTAACGTACCTAATTGCATATTGTATTTACTTACAGGTTTCTGCATTAAAAGTTGTAAATTTGCTTGATAAATAGACTTTGTTTCTTTCATAACGCCATCTGTGTCGAAGAGGGAGTCCGTTGGACCTTTTAATATTGGATGCACATCTTGTTTTGCTACCCGCGATAAAAACTGGAAAATTAATATACAAATTTCTCTGCATGAAAATACGCCGTTGAACTGGGACGGCTCAGGTCTTCCGCACAAGGGACCACCAGCAGTTAACATGATAATTGTAATTTAATGCAGGTTTTACCCTGCGATCCGCTCCCAGAACGGGTGTTTTCACTACAACCCAACCATGCTCCGGTCGAAATGCCAAGCGCCTCTTTGAAATTTCACAAATTTTAATTAAAATGTTGCAAACTTATATCAACACAAAAACGTTGCAATGTCCAGTTTTGTTACATTATTTACCCTAAATGTGGTGGCTGACCTGTGCCATTTTATATACATAGGTATTTTAGGTACACCTACTATGTGACCTTTTATGAAGTAGTAAATGTTACATCAACAAATGTAAACTTATTTGCACTTTGTAAAGTGAGGGTGGTTAAGAGCAGGTTATCCCAGTCTGGGCTTCCCAAACAAGTCAACGTAAATCCATGCGAGGCATTTTACGTAAATTTTTGTTAATTAATAATAAGTAATAGTTTTGAGAAGTGTAATTATATGAGATTAAGTTAGCAATATGATAAGAAACAGTGTGAAAATAGACCGTTGTGGGTTGAAAAATGTGTTGATAAAAGTTGCAAAAGCAATGTTAAGTTGGTTTGGGCATCTAGAAAACAGAGTAAATGGTAGCGTTGCTGCGGTAGACGGCGATGTACACACCATGATCAAATAGCACACGTATTAAAGAAAGTTCAAGTAAAAAGCAGATCAAATAAACCTGAATGTATAGAGAGACTGAAAGTAGATGACGCAAAAGATGTTTGTTAGGATCGTCACTAGTGGATATTGTCTCTACCTACCCCATGGTAAAGAGGCGTGATAATAATTATATATGTATAAATAAAGCAGTCGGCACTTTAAATATATGCGTTTAATAAGCTGTAAATAGAATTCAAAAAGAGAAATCACCTCAATTTATTTTCCTTTGGTTTAAAATGTTTCGAACTTTCAATATTAGTAAAGCATGCATTCACCTGCGATATTTTTATTTTATTTGGGGGACTAACAGCTATAATAATATTAACTAGAAAACAAACTAAATCAAGAGAAGCTATTAAGAAGCCTCCACAGATAACAGTAAAAATAGTAAATTAAACAAAGTTTTTTTTAAAGTAAAAAAATTGAACAAAGAAACAATATAAAATCTGCATAGATATAAAGTGCTTAAACTGATAAATCCGAGTTTAAAAAGAACTTCACCAACTTTGCTCTTAACAATGCTACACTATTAATAAATAGGTCTAAGTCTATGTCTTCCAACTTAATTAACTTATTAAATTCATTTGCTTTTCTGATACCGAACGAATTACTTCGGTAAACAGTGCGCGTCAATGGTGTGTGTAATAATTTAGTAGGGCTAAAATTAGTAGGGGGAGCATACAAATGTAGTTTCTCAATGAGATTGGCACAATTTTAGATTGCGCAATTTTAACTAAGAAACGTAAATCAGCAATCTTTGTTCTAGTTTTAAAAGGTAAAAGATGAAATAAAGTACAGCGTTCGACGTAACATTTCCGTGGTATTTAAAATTTAAAATTAATGAATCTAGTGAATTTCTTTAGAATATTTTCTAGTTTAGTGGAATGCATTTCATAGTATGGATTCCAAATTTGACTAGTAGACTCGAGGTGACTGCGGACGAAAGCACAATACAAAACTTTGAGAGTTTTCATTGCTTTAAACGAGCTAGCGTTGCGATTGAGGAAGCCTAAAGACGATTAAGCTTTTTTGGCAATATGATAATAAAAAATAAGTCGGTTATCTAAGTACAAACCAAGGTCGCGTATTACTGTAACTTTGGCTAGTGGTTCGTTGTTAATACAGTAGTGATAATCAAAAAACGTATTTTTTTCGAGTAAACACAATTATTGAACATTTGCATGTATTTAAGTTTTTCTAATTCGTTACGTTTATTATTGTAAACACTAATGTTACTGTCAAATACACGTATGATATCATCCTGAAAGTGTGATACATCAGCTAAACTATAAATGGATTTGTAAATTGAGAATGATGCATACCAATTTAAATATCGTTAATAAATAGAACGAATAGCACGGCCCAAAAGCGATCCTTGAGGGACTCCGGACAGGTTCTCAACCCACGAAGAAGTAAAACCACAAATGACAACTACTTAGGACCTATTGGCAACATAGGGAGAAAACCAGCGGTATAACTCTCGTCTAATACCTACCTATAAGTTTCATTAACAATAAGTTGTGGTCGATACTGTCGAAAGCTTTTCTAAAGTCTGTATAAATAGCATTGCATTATAAATCGATAAATAGCATAAAATTAGTGACGGTTGATCTACTTTTTAGTAAACCGTGTTGATGAGGGCTTAGATAAGTTTGCAAAGTATTATATAGGTGATTGTAAACTAGTCCTTCAAGGAACTTGGCAATTAAACAAAGCTTAGAAATAAGTCTATAGTTTTCTACTTTATCTTTGGGTCCTTTTTTATGGATGGGTGAGATAAATGCTGATTTTCAAACCGACAGCACGATACCTTCACTTAGAAAGTGATGAAGGAGTAGTTAACTGATTTTACAATGCAAAGTGCTGGGAGATGGTCTGGACTTGGACCAACAGATTTGTTCAAATCGAGCGATTTCAAATGCTTGCGAATAATCACAGAATCAATTTCGATAGACCTTATATCACATGAGGAGTTAGGGTAGAGAGCTGAATCGGAGTCGGTTGATGTATTTCAACACTCTATACATTATTTTCAAGTAACGTTATCTCGCCGTTAAATATGTAACGGACATACATAAATGGACGCAGAGACATGACGAACTAGCAAGAGGTTTCGTTTTCTTAAACCTTAAAAAAGAAATATTTAATCTTTATCAGCAATATCTTCACATTTTTGTTTTCAAAGTTTATATTATGGCATGCAAGTAAACATTCTAAGGCAAGATTAAAAAACTTGATTCAAACTTTATATTAAAAATGTTCGATCGTCTCTTAAATTAGTTCGCATGCACCTTGTTTATATTGAAACCTTACATAGTAAGTTGTATAATGATATAACATACATCAGGGACGCTTACAAACTATGGTAGCTCCATTCCCTGAGATCATAACACCAATACTGCCAGTGAGGGGTGCTTACCATTTATAGATGAAGAAAATATTATGAAAGCAGATCCGATGACTACGAGCCTCACTCTTATGTTTTCGGCCTTGCATCTATCTTATCCCGGATCCCAAGTAAGTTTCGTATTCCAATCACTTACGGCTTACGTTCACGTGCGCAAACATTTTTACCTTTTTTCAGATATTAATGAATATGAGAGGAGTACTCAGATCTCGTTTAATTTATTTAAAAGCAACATTTTTTTCGTGTAATAATTACTTTACTATAAAACGTTGTGAAGGGAATTGGGCAGATTATATTGCTAGCGTAAGTGCAATAAATAACAAATAATTGTAATAAAAAATGTAGGTTTCACATGTTGCTAATAAAATTAAAAAGGTTCTCTATTTGTTCATTGGTTATGGGACCTAAAAGTTGTAATATAGGTACATGCATAATTTGTTTGTTGCAAATCAAAAGTATACTTTTAAAGTTCGTACGAAAAAGCTCATTAACTTGAGAAGTAACGTCAAATGTTAAAAATTTGTTCCAATAGACTATGTTGGTAGACCAAATGGTGTGAGGTGCCTGGTGTAATATATGACACTAAGAACAAGTTTATAAACCTGTTGTTAGACTTGCAGTTTTGTATGATAGTGAAGAATGGCATGTACTTTAGTGGCATAAGCAAAAGCTACATGTTACGGAGATAAATATGCTGCTGTGGATGTATGTCACGTGGAAAGACTGCGCTAGTAAGTACCGACTCCGCGACTTTATTGTCCGTAATATAGCAAATAAACTGCAACAGAGTGGTCTACATTGGTACGACTACGTTTTATGGAAACTGGCAAATAATGTTAATGTTACATTATTTGCCAGTTACAATTAACTATTTTGAGCTATGCCACCTCCATGATGTCCTGGTAGAAGGGGTAGAGCCAAAAAGCATTAGCTTGAGGACGTAGGTACTTAAGGAATAATAAGCCGCGCGATATGGAAAAAACTAACTAACAGAACTAGGCTTTGAAGGGAACATTGCGAATATAACTGGGATTTAACGCTTGAATTATAAAATACTTATTACGTATGTAATTAAAATCTTTCTTTTCTTTCATCTTCTCCCAATTATTTGGAGTCGGTACAATATTATTATATATGTCATTTCCTTCTATACTCCATTTACAATTTGACTTACGTCCTCTGTCACACCACAAATCATCATATCATCCTTCGCACAATCCATCCATCCTATTTTGCTATATTTTTACATTTGTACCCATCAATCTTGCAGTTTAACATTCTTTTTGTTACGTGACTTTCATCCCTCCTCAGTACATGCCCACTTAGTCTTTTACTTCTCAATTTTTTCAGTCACGAGTGTAACTTTAAAATAATTAAAATAAAAAATGTCAAAAAAAATATGTATGTAATTAAAACATTTCCTAATAAAAAATAAGGAGACTTAGAATCAATCTTTTAGTAATTAATGCACTTTTCACAACTAATAATAATAATTATACTATAATATACCAACAGGGGGCTCTGTGGCGAAGCTTCAGGTGAGTAGCGACACCTCGTACCCGACTCCGGAGAGCCAAGACAAGGCGCCCCGCCTCCAAACTTGGTATAGCCAGCTGGCACGAGGTAGAGATAGTTAAAGCTAAGACTCAAGCTCCAGGGGTGGTATTGATAAATATCATAACCTAAGAAGTAGCTTCAGTAAACTTGTAACCCACCTCTCCACACCTCTTAGCCTCTCACACCCATGTTGCCCCTAGTTAATCATGTAGGGCATTTTTGGGGCCTATGCAGAGCGTGGCGCCCGTCTGCCCATTTTATCCATGTTCCCTGAACATTGCGACGGGCAGAAGTTATAGTCCCCATAGTCCCAGATCCCTAGATACACTAAACCAATTCATCCCAATAACCCGGAACTTTTTCTTTTAATTTCCTAGAATAGCCCTACACTGTCCGGGGCTTGTCCTTGCGTGCATTTATATGGTGTAGACAGGGATAATCGCCGGTCAGTATCACGCCACATTTATATTAAATTTGTCTAAGGGGCCTCTGCGTGTTGGCCTTCCAATTCCCCATGCAAGCCCTCCAAAAGCCCGGGCTATTTTTATGGCCCATGGTCTTCGAGGACATACAAATTATAGTCTTACTTTTTAAATGTTAATGCAAGTTTCCCATTTCAACAACAACAAGTCAACAGGTAAGAGGAGCTGATGCAATTTTGGCTTAGTTAAATTGAAACCCAGCGATACTCAACGATAGTTGAAACGATCATCACTAATGAGCATGGTTATCGATCGCACTCTATTGAGTGGCATTTAATTAGAGTAGCTGGCGTACTTCGCTGTACCAGCTCAAAATCCATATCGTTGAGCCAGCCTTCAGTCGGAGCAATATTGTAGCCGTAATGTACATTAATTGCGCTATGAGCTACAAAAGAGCAATATCAGCGCTCTTATATTCGGACAAGTGCGTGTGGGCTTACGATTACTTTATAAGTTCAGAGGCGTGGACACTTTCATAAGTTTGGAAGCGAACAGCATAAAAACATGTGAATATATAAGTATATGAATATCATAATAGGTTAGGGAAAAAGTCTTTTCGCATATAGTATGTACGAACTTGTAATAAGATTTCTTTGGCTATACCATTTGTATCTGGATGGTTTTGGTATCATTAAAAAGTTTTAATTTTAAAGAAGACAATTCCAAATTCAAATTAGGAAAATGTGTGATTTTCATTTGTTTTTCTTATTGTTAAAATGAGTGAATCTAATGAAGAAATTCGATACATTTTAAAATGTATCGAAATTCACAAGAACGTGCGAAAAAGATCGTGGTCAAAGGGCGGTCAGGCTTCACAGACTGTGGCGAAACCCGGGTTAACTCGCAACAAGGTGATGCTGTGTGTATGGTGGGATTGGAAGGGAATTATTCATTATGAGCTGTTACCGCCAGGCAGGACCATCGATTCTGAACTGTACTGCGAACAACTGATGAGATTAAAGCAAAAAGGCGAGAGAAAGCGGCCGGAATTAATCAACAGAAGGAGTGTGGTTTTTCACCATGATAACGCTAGACCTCACACATCTTTAGCCACTCAGCAAAAATTACGAGAGTTTGGCTGGGAGGTGTTAATGCATCCGCCGTATAGTCCTGACCTTGCAACTTCAGATTTTCACCTGTTTCGCTCTCTGCAGAATTCCTTAGGCAGTGTCAGGTTAACATCACGAGAGGACTGCCAAAACCACTTATCGCAGTTTTTTGATCAGAAGCCCCAAATTTTTTATAGCAATGGGATCATGTCCCTACCTACAAAATGGCAAAAAGTTATCCAACAAAATGGCACCTATATACTTTAGTCAAATGTAAATAAACTTTATAAAAAAACCTTTTGAATTTTTATATAAAATGCGAAGAAACTTTTCCCCAACCTAATATATCTTGTAAATTATCGTACTAAAATGTTTTATGCATTGATTGATATATACATAAACAATTATAAACCAAAATTTAGGTTATTTAGGTTTTTCAGCTTGCGAACCCCGAGTTCAGAACAGCGGTAACACTCAAGCAGCATAGATAGATATGCATCCCTCAAAGTGAATTAAATAATTTGTTTGTGCTCTTTGCTGTTGAGACGCTTGGATCATATATTTCTGAGCCCATGAGCTTCATGAATCCACGAGTATAAGAAGCTCTCATAACGTGTAAACGTCCCTTCATGAGATCCTGTAACAAACACTGGCGCCCGCCTCGGACGATGGATCAGTACGGCAATCAAGCAAAGTGACGAAGCCAGCCTTTTGGAAATCTTACCCATAGAATACCATGACCTAAACTCAATATCTTATATAATTATAGCATTAAGGTGTTATAGGAGTAATATAATATAATTAATAAGAAATAAGTTTAATTTACGTTATTTTTTTTCAATGTATTAATTACATTACAATTTATGTACAAAAAAACTCCTATTATAAAAAATAAACGTGTGTGTGTAGTTCACACGTAGTAGAAGTGAAATAATGTGTGACAAGAGGTGGAAGGGATTCTAAATTTCATGACGTCACATTTCATATATTATATCGTTTTAATATATTTAAGCTTTAAAACACGAAATTTGAAGTATTTACAAAAAACTTCAAAACATTTCCAACTCTATCTGTATAAGGATAGTCTTTAAATTATTAAATATATTATATATATATATTATCTCATTCTCTCGCAGGCTTAGTCTATTATTATAGACTAAGCCTGCTTAGTCTATATTAGATTTATGTGTTTATCTCTTTTTAGTGTCTCTTTTTCGTTTCATCGAGTTTCAAATCACAACGATTCTAAAGAAGTGTCACTTCAAAAACTGTGAGATGGATGGATTGTGTGAGATGATGATTTGTGGCGTGACAGAGGACGTATGACAGAATAGAGGAGTTTAGAAGGAAAAGACATATTGTGCCGACACCAAATAATTAAAAGAAGGTGAACGAAAAGAGAAATATAATAGAAAGGAGTTTGATTCATTAATATTAGTGTTTATCTTTATGGAAAATACATACATATTCATAAGCAATCCTACTAAAGGGGTGACCACATAACAGCCAGAAGCCGGTTCACGTAGGCACCAGTGTAATTCCACTTTATCGAGTTTATAGTGCCAACACGTGTACTCTCAGTGGGTATGAATACAGATGACACAACCATAAATGGTCTTATTGAAAAAACTGAGCGGCCGCGCTCCATGCTCAAATATAAAATACCTAATTTACTGCCTTTTTATGTTAGGTATGAAGATCGGAGATTTTTCTCGGGTTGAGAGAATTTATTTATTCTTTCTCTGTTACTTATACTGTGTTTTTCGATCTGAACGTGTATTTATTTACCAAACTGGATCTAATGAAATTTGCAAATTTCAATCGATCGTTTATAAACTTCAACACAATATTTTCATTTTTTGATTGTGTCTGATAGTTTGCTGACGGTTTCAAATAATTTTTAACAGACAATTGGGATTGTCTATTATTTTAATGTCGCTATAATAAACATTATTTCCAAGAATAGAGTTATTCATCATTTCTATTTTGTTGTTGTAACAAAATAAAATTTAAAGTAAAAAGTTGTGTTATTTCTTCGTATTACAGGATTAGTCTGTAACGCCACGAGATGAACAGATGACATTATCGTCCAATAATATTTAAAATTACATGAATGAAATGAAAAATACATGAAATTCATATATTCTTTATTTTTATGTACTAAAAAATATAATCAGAGATGCGACATTTTTGGATAAGGCCAATCGAGCCGTTTATATACGTACCCACCAGTTTTTAGCAACTTTTGGAATTTGAGCTTGCAGACGAAGTGTTCCCACAGCGATACATAGACTTTTGATAAACATGTCAGATTCCTTGCAGCACTTTGATAACACATATGTCCTTATATAATAATATAATTTATAGTAATTACGCAATTCAATCCAACAGCGATATTATTATCACTTGCAGAAACTGAACCAATAGTATACTGTCGTTTTTTAAGCTTCATATCCGAAAACTTGATGACGTTACCTGCCATGCAAGAAAAATATTGTGGTTGTTAAAATCAAACAAAGGTTACTTTAATCAGAGTTAGAAACTGAAACAGCGAAGTCTAGGTATTGCCAATGTCGTTAGCGTAACCGAGTGTTCGGATATAGGATGCAAAAATATTTTCCATTATAATCCAACAACACATAAGTTTTCCCTGAAGCATCACAGATACGAAGTTTTCCTATTATACTGGCAGATATGGGTTTTGTTTCATTTCTATATTCGGATTTATTTACCAACGAAAAAATGCGTATTTAGTCAGTACACAGACTCAATTTCTATTTATCTAATGTTGTTTTCACTGCTACTTTACCTGTAAAAGCTTTAACATCGGGTCCTAATAAAAAACTCTTTCTTTCTTTATATATATAGGTATATATAGTATGAAAATGAATTCAAAAATTATGCGAGCGAAGCTGTAAAGAAGCTTTAACTGATAAATATTTTATTTTTTAGGGTTGTATTCGTGTTTGACCACTGTTTCACCTAATTCTAAGTAATAATGTGGTCTAGGATAGAACACACTTACCTGACTTAAAAAAAAATCGGCAGGCAAACACACATATTGTATATCCCCCAAATTAAACAAGTTACCCATGTGTTATGGGTAATATACAACGGACTACTCTGAGGCCGATCTCAGACAAATAACGGAGAAAATTCGTTTCCGAATTTTACCATATCAGGAATCGTACCCGGAGCCTCTGCGTTGCAGTGAAATAGGCCGGCAAAGGCTTAGCCCGCTCAACCACAGAGGCCGTCAATAATATAACTTAATATGTGAGACAATTAAATTATTTGTTCATAAGTATCTATTATATAATGAATGTGTATCTCAAAAGATAAAGAATTTAATAAAGACTCTTAAGAGATCCCAGCTGCTATTCCCAGCGGAGTATTGGTACTTATCAGCTGACCCTTTTATGTGATAAAAAAGTTTCTAATTTGATTCGGGTCAAAGATTTCGGTTCAAAGGAGACCCAGTTTTTTAAACCATTAAAGAAGTTTAATTCTATTTTTTTTACCCTTTTTTTACGAAGTTACTCATTATCTTTGTGTTAATCGAGACGTACTTCAAATTAAATATGCTTTCTTAATTTTAATTACTTCAGTAAAAGTCTAATCATCCGTGCTTTTATAAAGCCTTCAGTCAAATTGGTTCTGGAGTTTCCACACTGTCATACATAAATGTATCTGTGAGTTTTTTTAATGTTTATTTATTCTTGGCGACCGTAGAAATGAAGCTATTGTCATATTGAGTGTATGTACAATCGATAACGGAGATTGGGTTATACTTTATCCCTGAAAACGGATAACATGTACAGGATTCGAAGTTGGCTCGATGGAAGCTATGTGGAATGTTTTAGGATTTTTTACATTTATTTGTAGGCAAACGGGCAACGGACCATCTGAGCTGACCTGCTGGTAAGGTTATGTAGGTATCTCATCGGTTGACAACCTTAATGTAGTCCTATATTGTGGGTTACGGGTACAATTTTGTTTTTGCATTACTCACAAAGCAACTATATATATCGACAAACTTGTGGGTACCAGATAATCTATAATAATATATATATCTGAAGAACTTGTTTGTTTGCTTGAACGCGCTAATCTCAGGAAATACTAGTCTGATTTAAAAAATTCTTTCAGTGTTAGATAGCCCATTTATCGAGAAAGGCTACAGGCTATATATCATTACGCTAAGACTAATGGGAGCGGAGCACCAATGAAGAATGTTTCAAAATCGGGGTATTTTTTTCCTTTTGAGAGATTGCGCTGCGTGCGCAGCGTAAACGATTAACGTTTCGCAAAAATCATGTGAGAGAAAATTGTTTCCCTTTAAAAGTTCTAAAAAACAGTTCGCGACAGCATATGTCTATCTTTTAAGGTTGGCTCACTATAACCTCTTTTATGCTAACCAAATTTGTTCTAAAATAATGCATTATTTGCGAAGGTGTGTGTGTGGTTTTATAAACACGATATTAATCCTTATCCAAATAAATACGTATTTAATTTAAAACAAAATTCCTATTGACATCATTCGATTTCAATGAATAGGAGATATCGCAGTTTTAAAATAACATCGCAGCAAAATAATGATTAAGTACTGCGCGTGCATTTATGATGTGCAAGGTGGACAGTCATGAGGGGGAAGGGCGGTGGGGCCTTCTACGTAAACAAAGTCGCGGGCAGAAGCTAGTTACTTATATAAGTAGAAGTTAATAGGCAAAATTTAGATAGATATTATAACACTTTATTGCTCACTATTACAAAAATCACTTTATTAATAAACAATTACAAAAATGTACGATTACAATATTGTCTTGGTAAAACAATAGGAGGCTTTATCACTTAAAACAGTCTCTTCCAGGTAACATAACTTAAAGAATAATTTAAATTAATCGGGCAGTGTACGTGGTGCAGAGAATTAGGTAGGGGATAACTTAAATATACATACTTAAACTACTTTATAAATTTAATTACACTACAAACTAAAACATCTAAAGTAAAAAGCAAATTCATCGATCAAATTTTCACCACCAGCAGACACTAGTGAATCTTAATTTCGCCATACAACGGGTAAATACACCTACATTTCTACCTGGGAAAATATTAGTTCAATTTTGTCGCTTAATTTAGTATCTTTAAACGAGATTACTCGAAATCGAAACCTAGCTAAATTGCTTTCTCCCAACTGGATTTCGGATATTCAATGTTTTATCGAACCGGGTTTCAATAAATTGTATATATCTCTGTCTGTACTACAAATATGTGTATTATTACGTGTACGTTACTCGAAGCAGTATCGTTGATGTAAATCCATTAAATGAAAACTGTTTAATTGAAAATACCTTTAATGGTTTTAATCACTATTTTTTTAATTGATTGAAGGCTACCCAACGCCACGATAGCTTTTCGTAGTATATTGGCTTTACTTCGTATGGAAGAATTAATAAAGACATCTAAAAAATATTATGAAAGAAGAATATTTTTTTCATTTTACTATCAAAGTCATAGTCGTTCCACTTGATATAGGTTCGAATGTTGGCAAAGAACATGCAAAATTTAGGTAGTACGTATTGCTGACTTTGTAATTATGTTAATGCAAAATTAAACACTTTCTAACGTTGCTGGATAAATGTAGTAAAAAATTGTGTGTATGTGCAGTTCACACATAGTAGAAGTGAAACATCAGAGAATACATTCACAGATAATTTATCTCTATCTTATATTAATATAAATATAATTAATTCCTTTAGTCTACATCCGGCAACATAATTATAATTCAAAATAAACTTCTTAGTATCACTTTAAATTTTTCACTGTTTTAGTCTAAAAAATATTATTATTGTAAACGACCTAGTGCCGACAAAAGTAGATTGACACCTGCATACCATAACAGCACACTTTATTACCTTTTCGCATTTGGACTCCTTTTGTTTACATTGTGTTTAAAATTTATAATTAGAAAACAGCCCATTGTGTATTGTAATCTTTTATGGCAGTCATTAGCCAAGTGTGTCGAACTGATTCTAAGAAATTCGGTCTATGCGGTCGGGCAGCCATATTATATCGGTGCAGTATACAGCAATGGCCCATTGGAAAGATCGGCAGGCTAGCGATAACCACAAGCGAAGCAAGACGTGTGTACTCCATGCGGTAATCTATTTAGTGACGGACTTTGCCCGTTTTATGGAATTACGATCTCGCGCATTACGTTTGGACCGGTTGTGTTTAGTTATATTTGTACCTGTGTTATACGTGTTTGTATAGTTCTAATAAAATAAAGTCTATAATAATCCCAACAGCACTTTAATTCGAGTCCTGCAACTCGTAACATTATCATTTTTATTTCGGTTCAAATTGGACCTATGTTTAATCATCGGTCTTATTGACTCTAACCTGTGCTGTACAATGTAAAACTCGTATCTTATTCTCTCGCTGGCTTAGTCCTAGAGACTTAGTGTGTATCTCTTTTTAGAGTCGCTTTTTCGTTTCATCGAGTTTGAAATCACAACGATACTAAACAAGTTATATCATATTTTATAAGCAAAAATCAAATCGTGAAGAATAAATAGGTGACGTGAGGAATTCTATACATTGAGTTTAACCAATTGGTAAAACTCGTCTTCGTTAAATTGCCATGGATACATGTGGCAGGAACGGTATCCACTCTAATAAAGCCACGTTTTAACGGTTTTAATCGCGGTATTTTATTTGATTTTTATTCCGAAGTTTCGGCCACTTTTCAATAGCCGTGATCACGGAAGACAAAAATATCAAGAGTCAATGAGTAAACTTAAAGTTTTTATTTATTCCACCTATATTATGTGAATACTTGCGTAAACTTTAGAAAATACTATCCACTTTTCTGAAACAGGGAGGCCTGACTACAACAATTAAATGTTAATTGGTATTTTTCTATCTTAATATTGACAGTATCCTAATGTCAAAAATAAAATACGATAAATGTTTATTGTGCACTAATATAAAAAATGACAGGCTATATATATATAGTTATTTTTACGATTTATTTTCACAAAATATTTGAGTAAGCTGAAAATGCAAAGCATGATCTATGAGAGTAGCTATTCCCTGTACTTGTGAAGAAAAAAGTTACTCTCATACAATATTAACTATGTACAAATACAATGTGACTAGAAGATTGGGTATATACATACTTTCGGTTTCAGTTTCAAAAACCGCTTGTACCCGATTTTATAATACACACTTCTTAAAACTCTGAAATATAATCTGATTGTATTTTCGGCTGTAATTTGAACATCTCGTTACGACGTTTTCATTGACTTTCGTCATTCTTGCGGTAGGTAAGCTCGACGTAAATTTCCATAAATCCCTTTACTACAATACCTTTTATTTGGAACTATTGACACGCAAATTACAAGGGTTTAATTTTATCGGTCGTACCTTGAAACGCGATTACGTTATAAATTTAATGAACTTTTATTATATTAATAGTCTTGATTAGTTTTATAATGCTCAGGGTCTTTACGGTAACTTTTCTAATGTAACCTTGGAATTACTTTTGTTTTATTTTATAACGAAACGTAGGCTTGCAGTTAGTTTAACTTTGACAATAAGTGTGTATGTACCCATTGGAGTATTTCATTACTATAAACAAACTATATCATTTACTAGCTGTGCCCGCGACGTCCCCGCGTGGAATTTGTTTTCAAAACCTCCCGATTTCGGAACATTCTTCATTGGTGCTCCACTCCTATTGGTCTTAGAGTGATAATATATAGCCTATAGCCTTCCTCGATAAATGGGCTGTCTAACACTGAAAGAATTTTTCAAATCAGACTAGCAGTTCCTGAGATTAGCGCGTTCAATCAAACAAACTTTTCAGCTTTATATATTAGTATAAGATATTATTATGGAAAATTACATTATCACTTATCAATAATATTAAAAAAACAACTGGGTTACACTATATAAACGATGGAGAACACGATGCATTTTCTTTTAGATTTCATGTCCGTTTGTTCGGGATTCACATAAAAACTCCTCGGCCGATTTCGATGCGGTTTTCGCTGATCGACATCAAATTCTTAGACTTAAAATCTGCTCTACTTTTTATCCTGAAATCCCTCGGGAATCTTTCTGGGAATTATTTAAAATGGTGAAATTTAAAAAGAATTCGAATTTCAATGCCATTTTTTCACTGATCGATATCAAATTTTACGTAATAAAGTGTGTGATTATTTTTATCCCGGGAATCCCGCGGGAATTTTCCTGGGAGCAGTTTCAAATTGTTCGAGTGTATGAAAATTAGCTTATTTTGACACAGCTTTCACTAAAAGGACAATTTACATTCTTTTATAATGCTGCGGTACTTTGTGTCCCGAGAATTCCGCGGGAATTTCATGTCAAACGTGGACCAAGTCGTGGGTAAATCCTAGCAGTAGGCCAAGTGTGTTCACACTATAGCACGTATGCAGTGAAGTTCAAAGAATATCCTCTTTTTGTGCCATTTCACTACAGAAATCTAAAGATACGAGCAACTGAAAAATATGTTGTATCTCAGATACCTATACTAGACAATTATATTTTATTTTTCAAAATTTTCAATATTATAATAAATTCATTTGTAAGATAGTCAAGACCGTGCTATTACTTATTTTTGATGTTTTATTCTTTATTTTTCATTTGTAAAAGTTATAGTTTTAAATAGCATTTGTTATTTTGTCGCTTAAGAAAAGTTAGTATACTGTTTCGAAGCGGACTATTTATTAATAATTATTAATATTTATGTTATATTTTTATTTCAACTTTTAATAATAAAATTATAATACTTACTATCTTATCGAAGTTAGAGAGAATTATAACTTATAAGCATATATTGACGACTAGAAAGATATTATATCTCATTAAGTTAGACTTTTGTCTAAAAGTCATTTGGATAAATCTTAACATTTTCCAAGAACCATCTAACAATCTATCCAGAAGTTTAGTTGTGAAATACATTATTTTTCTTTTGCATGTTATATTACTGACTAGCCGTCTCGGCAGACGTTGTCCTGCACTGAAAAAATAAAAATCTAGAACCCGATTCCAGCGCCACCTACCAGGCCTAATTGTGAATCTAAACCACCGCGGGACCAACCCACTTGAAACACATAAAATTTCATCAAAATCATAGAACCCGATTCCAGCGCTAAATATTTTGTTTAGATAATTGGATTACAATATTTAAGTTTTAGTAGGGATCTCTAATTTTTATATAGCCTATATTAATCAGAGATAATGTAGCATTCGAATGGTGAAAGAATTTTTGAAATCGATGCAATAGTTTTTGAGTTTATTCGTTACAAAAATATAAATCTTTTCTCTTTATAATATTAGTATAGATAAAGTACAGGCTTTAAATAGCATAATAAATACCTGATACTTTGTAATTACTTACAAAATCAAATATGTCTTCCTATAGTTTTATATGAAATATATTTTCCTTTGGCATCGTCTCGTGAAGAGATTTAACGTCGGCCCTTTTTAACCTTTGCGAAATTATATTTCAGTACTGGAATTCAAGTGGTCCCAGAAATTTAATTATCCCGACACTGAATGAGATGTCGTAAAGGCTTTCATTACCGTGATTAGAGACGCGAAGTTTCTCGGATTGCTTCTAATAATATCACAATGTTTTGTATTTTTGACATCTAAACTTTCTACCCGACGTAGCTTAACGATTATGTTAATTAAACTAATGCTTTTTCCGCCATAGATACATTTTATTGACCCACTATGAGTTGGCAATAGAGTGTATTCCTTTATGGTAAATAGAATTTTGTATAGTCATGATATTGATGAAAAATTCAAGTAAATAGGAGAGAGACATGATGGATTACCGCCGTCGCAACGTATGCACTCGTGTGTCGATAAGAATAATATTTGATATTATTAAATAGAATGGATATTAGGGCCCTTACCTTCCCTTACCTTTCTTGTTGTCTTACTTTTAGGGTTCTGTTGCTAATTTTTCTAAAACAAACTTCTTACAACGTCATACTTATTCGTCTATCTATGTAATATCACAACCATTTTTATCTAAAACTAGTGATAAATGTGTTGTAATCTATATATCGCTGCATAATGTAGTGAGTTAGCGAAAAAACTAAGGAGAGGAGCTATTTAATATGTGACTGAAGGCTGAGAAATGATAACGATGTCTTGAAAATTCATAACCTTGTTTATTAGTGACTTTTTGATTTGAGGTATCAAGTACATAAAAATGTAAAGTAAAAGTGTTAAAATTAAGGATTAAGATATTATAAGAAAATTCTACATAATATAGATAGCATAAAAAAATCTGTCCTCGGAGACAATGGTTGGCGATAAATAAAATAATAAAAAAAATAATTGGCGAAACAGTCGCTTCCAAAGTCGTAAAGTGTGTATGTCTAACTTTGCACTAAGAGGTGAATGAAGGATTCTCAAAAACTCAATGCGATTGAGATTAAAGTGCTTCTTAAATTAGTTTGAACAAGATCTGAAACGTAGTTTTTGAGATATGGATTATTTTTAATTAAATACTTTTCTGGGCTTCCGTAGCTTAATAATAAAATCAGTGGGCGTAAAACTTGCGTTTATATCCGTGCAGGAACGGGGAAAGAATACAATTGCTGTGGCCGGGCGGCCTGTCGTAAGAGGCGACAAAACAATTCACAGCCAGGTATTTGCCCGTCTATCCAGACGGGCTACCACCTCTGGTCTAAAGTATGCCGCCACGATAACCTAGAGTTGTGCTCCGGCATTAGTGGCCAGGTTCCAGTCTCCCTTCAGAGAGCGGCAGTACATTAGTAGCACCTGCGGTGTGACAAATGTCCATAGGCGATAGTAACCGCTTTCCATTAGGTGGGCCGTCTGCCTGTCTACTGAATTCATTGGAATAATAAAAAGTCTACGAAATCCTTCATTGTATATAAAATAAGCGCACTTAAGCGGTGGCTTACTACAAGCGCCGTAGGCTGCGTCCGGTGTGACACTACGCCTCTTCGAAAGCTTCATGAAAATGAATTATATATAGTGGTCTCACTCAGACGCCTGACGCAGTGCATATTAAACGCTGTGCGCGCGACACCCATCAAGCATCTACAACACTATACTGTATTCTTACCGGAAGGTCAAACGGTAAATAAACTATTTTATTTGAGCGTTATGCGGTAGTTAAAAGAGAGCAAATTTGATGACAAAGGCCAGATTTGTGGAAAGAAAATTCTTGAATTTTGCACCACTATAATGCGCCTTCGTACAAGGCCACCAGCGTTCATAATTTTTGACCAAAAACTCAACAAATACCATCGAGCAACCACCTTATTCACCAATTATGGCTCCAGTCGACTTCTTTCTTTTTCCTAAACTCAAATTACCACTTCGTGGCAACCTTTTTCATTCGATAGAAGACATAAAGGAGAATTCGCGACGAGAGCTAAACTCCATCCCAGAAAAAGCGTTTAAAAAATGTTTTGATGATTGAATTATTCGTTGGCGTAAATGTGTTGTTTCTAAAGGAGCATACTTTGAAGGTGATAGAATAAATTTGAATGAATAACTAACATTTTGTGTATTATTCATCTATTCCTAGTACTTGTTTGACAGAGTAGTACATGCGTATATAGCGTCACGCTAGACTCAACCTATGACGTTTCTGTCAGACCACCGCCTTAGCCAATTTATTTTGTAGATAAAAGTTTCGAAAGCCTATTGTTACGTGCGAGCGGGGGTACGCACTTAGGATTGGAAGAAAACAAGAGCTTTTTTCTAACTAAACGCTTTTATTGTCTTACACAGCCGTACGTGATTCTTTCCTGTAGGGTTGTCCCTTCACGTACAACTAACGATACACTGCTCCGACGACAAATGTTTACTCACAATAACGTCCCGATATTGCGTAGAATACCTCCTGCTACTGCGGTGCTGACCTCCGAATGTACCGCGCGTAGCTCGCTTCCAGATTTTCTCTTAAAGTGCACTAAACTCCTTCACTGAACTGCCCACTAAACTCTTCACTAAACTTTCCACCAAACTCTCCACAAAACTCGTCACTGTCTTCTACTAAACTTCTCTTCCAACTCTCTAAACTCATCACTATCTTCTATTGAACTTGTCTTCCAACTCTCTCGTACCGCACTTGTCGCTTCGCTGTCTTCAACTGGACTCCCCGGTAGGTGCGCTTTACGCTGCTTATATACTCGGAAGAATCTTCTGGAACCCATAATTTCGATCTTCTCCTCTTATTCTTTTATTTACAGTCTATCCTTTTCTAAACATCTATCTATCTTTGTCTTTTCCTTCCTGAACCTTCTATTCTAGAATTTCGATCTTTATTTCTTTATTCTTTTGTTCATCGTCTATCCCTTTCTAAAACGCATCAGTCCTTTTTTCCAGAATCTACGTTTTTCTGAAACTCCTTAAACCAACTAGATTGTTCTACCATCGCTCTCCACACTATGTTTCAATTACAGAAAACAAAAGCTTTGACAGCATGGTAAATAAAATGCAAAGCCCTTAACGTATGCTCTTAACAGTAGCCACATAACGTTTGCTATTCAGAACGTAACAACAAACGGACCGCCCTACCATTTTTCAGTTCACACGTGACCAGAAGGTTGATTGAATTGGCGTATCAGGTTGGATTAGAACTGAAACAGAAATACTACTAGGTATGCAATATATGTTTCGAAAATGCCAAACCAAATAATTGAAAAAATACCTCATATATCAAAAAAAAAGGCTCAACAGATATTGTTTAAAACAATGTTCTTGAGAGTATTTTTCAAGCTCTACACCATGTTGTTTTAAGAACTTTCCGTTTCGCAGTTTAAAAGTTAGAAGGGGTGCACAATTTTCATGACTGAGAACTAATATCTCACCACCTGGCTTCGTTAAAGGAACATCAAGGTTTGATAGAATACTTAAATAAAAAATTAACCCTTAATTGTGGTCATTATTTGTGTTTATTATTCTTACAATTCAAGTAACTTTGTAGGACTGTAAACGCAATGGATTTCCACTTGCTACGATCCTGTCAAACTCTTTTCGGTTTATTTGTTCGAGGTGCCTTACCTTACCTTAGCTTTCTCCAAAATATCTTTAATTTGATTATGGTATAATTAGTGTAATACATGTCATGTACGACATTTTTCTGAGACCCATGCAGGGAATGGCGAGTCACCGTCTGCTCATTTTATCCGTGTTCCCCGAATATTGCGATGGGCAGATGCCATAGTCCCAGCCCAGCAGTCCATAGCCCAGATCCCTAGTTCCATTAGCAGTTCATCCCAATAGACCGGTACCTTTTATTCTCATTTCCTTCAATAGTCTTACACTAACCGGGGCTTGTTCTTGGGTGTATTTTTATATGATGTAAACAGGGACAATCGTATATTACATTAAATTTGTCTAAGGGGCCTGTACGTGTTGGCCTTCCCATGGCCCCACGCAAACCTTCCAAAAGTCTGAGCCATTTTTATGGCCCGTGCTCTTGAGAGACATTTATGTGAATTACTCAAAACTAATAATTGAATTCAGCTCCCTGAGTACGGTAAATGACTAAATAAAAGACAAACTAAAACGGAATTCAAGTTATTTATGCATGAGTATATACTTCAACTCGTCGCGCCGTCGTCTTTAGTGACTTGGCTCGTCAAATTTTCATACTCCTCTCATGTCGACCGAAAGGAGCGGAATACGTAATTATCTAACACGCTCGCAAGATTATACGGGCAAAGGCAGGCACGATTTAAGGGCTAAATCAATAAAAAAACCCCTCGTTGTCTTATCCCACGTGTATTCTGTAAGAAAAATTGTATTTTGTATTAAACAATTTCTATAGGTAAAGATCAGTGTTAAAATTTAAAGTAATTACATGAACTACATAAACACGAAATTTGTCATAACAATAGGGATGCGAACACGTGTTATGATAATATTTATACATACAAAAGAACAGACGTTAAATAATATCTGGTCGCGCGTAAATTATAATAGGTTGGGGAAAAAGTCTTTTCACATATAGTATGTATGAACTTGTAATAAGATCTCTTTGGCTATACCATTTGTATCTGGCTGGTTTTGGTATCATTAAGTTTTAATTTTAAAGAAGACAATTCCAAATTCAAATTAAGAAAATGTGTGATTTTCATTTGTTTTTCTTATTGTTAAAATGAGTGAATCTAATGAAGAAATTCGATACATTTTAAAATTTTACTACAAAAAAGGTAAAAATGCAACACAAGCCGCGAAAAAATTTGTGATGTTTATGGACCTAATGCAGTATCTGTGAGAGTAGCGCAAATTTGGTTGAAGCGTTTTCAATCCGGAAATTTTGATATCAAAGATGCATGTCGCTCTGGTCGCTCTGTTACGGACAAAATTGATGCCATTTTTTAAAAAGTGGAGCAAGGTCGGCATATTAGTAGTTACGATGTAGCTGGAGAACTGGGAATTGACCACAAAACGGTTTTGGCGCATTTGAAAAAAGCTGGATACACAAAAAAGCTCGATATTTGGGTGCCTCATTAGCTCACTGAAAGAAACCTAATGAACTGTGTCCTCATTTGTGATTCTTTATTACGACGTAATGAAACCGAACCATTTTCGAAGAAGCTGATAACTGGTGATGAAAAGTTGATCACGTACGACAAGAACGTGTGAAAAAGATCGTGGTCAAAGGCCGGTCAGGCTTCACAGACTGTGGCGAAACCCGGGTTAACTCGCAACAAGGTGATGCTGTGTGTATGGTGGGATTGGAAGGGCATTATTCATTATGAGCTGTTACCGCCAGGCAGGACCATCGATTCTAAGCTGTACTGCGAACAACTGATGAGATTAAAGCAAAAAGTTGAGAGAAAGCGGCCGGAATTAATCAACAGAAGGGGTGTGGTTTTTCACCATTATAACGCTAGACCTCAGACATCTTTACAAGTTTAATGTAGAATAATGACTTTGCCCCAAGGTGTCTAAACGAAAAAAACAAAACAAGAAAATGTCTATTCTTTACTCTCGATTGTTTTCATTCGTATAGATAGGTTCGTGGTTGATTCAGAAATAATAGACCGAAACTTACGAGTACGACTCGAGAATTTTTTCATCAACCGCACCGGCCGAGCTTCGAATCAAATAAATCGAAAAATAATTCGATGGTTCAATTAAGAAGCGATTGTAATTTTAGATCGATTTCGATTCTTCAAATTGTTTCTCAGAGTCTCCCACCCCTACGTTTGTATGGCATTAGTATTTATTGTTTAATCAGTTATGTCCATCACGGATAACCAGAACACGTAAACCGCTAGTAATGTGCGGTTGATTTGCAAATGCGGTTGTTCAGAGTAAATTGATCGTTATTGATAGATGATTGTTAGGGCATGTCAATTCTATCGAATTATGATCGTCTTAGGTTATGATGGTTGATTAGGTTATTAGGAGGTATTAGGAGGATGATTAGGTTGGGGAAAAAGTTTCTTCGCATTTTATATAAAAATTGAAAAGGTTTTTTTATAAAGTTTATTGACATTTGACTAAAGTATATAAGTGCCATTTTGTTGGATAACTTTTTGCCTTCTTGTAGGTAGGGACGTGATCCCATTGCTAGAAAAATTTTGGGGCTTTTGATCAAAAAACTGCGACAAGTGGTTTTGGCAGTCCTCTCGTGATGTTAACCTGACACTGCCTAAGGAATCCTGCAGAGACCAAAACAGGTGAAAATCTGAAGGTGCAAGGTCAGGACTATACGGCGGATGCATTAACACCTCCCAGCCAAACTCTCGTAATTTTTGCTGAGTGGATAAAGATGTGTGAGGTCTAGCGTTATCATGGTGAAAAACCACACCCTTTCTGTTGATTAATTCCGGCTGCTTTTTGCTGTAATCTCATCAGTTGTTCGCAGTACAGTTCAGAATCGATGGTCCTGCCTGGCGGTAACAGCTCATAATGAATAATGCCTTTCTAATCCCACCATACACACAGCATCATCTTGTTGCGAGTTAACCCGGGTTTCGCCACAGTCTGTAAAGCCTGACCGGCCTTTGACCACGATCTTTTTCACACGTTCTTGTCGTACGTGATCCACTTTTCATCAGCAGTTATCAGCTTCTTCAAAAATGGTTCGGTTTCATTACGTCGTAATAAAGAATCACAAATGAGTACACGGTTCATTAGGTTTCTTTCAGTGAGCTCATGAGGCACCCAAATATGGAGCTTTTTTGTGTACCCAGCTTTTTTCAAATGCGCCAAACCGTTTTGTGGTCAATTCCCAGCTCTCCAGCTACATCGTAACTACTAATATGCCGATCTTGCTCCACTTTTTAAAAAATGGCATCACTTTTGTCCGTAACAGGGCGACCAGAGCGACGTGCATCTTTGATATCAAGATTTCCTGATTGAAAACGCTTAAGCCAAATTTGCGCTACTCTCACAGATACTGCATTAGGTCCATAAACATCACAAATTTTTTTCGCGGCTTGTGTTCCATTTATACCTTTTTTGTAGTAAAATTTTAAAATGTATCGAATTTCTTCATTAGATTCGCACGCACACGTGTCACTCGCACGCGGGGACAGGTTCCTACTACAAATTCTATTTATTTAAGCAATGATAAAAAATTGATTGCTACGATACAAACGTCAAACAGTCGATTTATTTTAATAGTCGACCGAGTTATAGAATGTTTCATTATAATAACTCTAGATATAAGACCTAGAAATAAATTATTAGTTATTAGATATAAATACATTTGAATTTGATTTGAAAGTTCTTTATAGCAACATTTCAGTAGTTCCACTTAAAGTATATAAAATATTCTTCAGTCTCTTAAAATACTCTTATTGCGCGTAGCTTTGGACTAGTTTTAAGTCATGTTATAAATATAGTCAATTCCATGGCCTTTTCAACTATTGATTTATACCTCTGGTTTTATTTAAAGAAATATCAGATTGCTCTTTGATATCAATATTTACTGTACAAAATTGTTACAAACAAAAGATCGAGTACAACTGGCGGTTTTGTAATCGCAAGTGCTTCTCTCAAACAACTTTTGAATGGAGAATAATTATGAACAAGAAATTGGTACTTTGAAGTGTCCAACAAAATCCGTAAAACAGGGTATTACATAATATTTATATTATACACAACATATCTAGAGTGTACAAGTATTTTGTAAAGCTAATGAATAGGTACTCTTTACTTTCCTAAAATACTTGCGCAGCTTTGAACTAAGTTTAGACCGTACCTAACGTAGTTCGTGCTTGACCCTAAATAAATAAAATCAAAATTGTTGCGTGAAATCGTTGAGTGAACATTTTTGTTGGGCACATATCGTGCACATAGATAATCGCATCCAAGGCCCGAAGCCGTTCACCTCGCCGTTGATTTAAATATGCAGACGTTCGTATTGATTGTCTCCAGGAATAACACCCCTACTGTGGTACCCTCAAAACGTCCGAGCGCCATTCGTCCAACCAGTTTGTACTAACAGAGTAACTCTAAATAAATTTAGGAACACGTGACTGTATGGTTGAATATCTGTCTATATTATAAAACTCTAAAAATGCCCTGTCTGTACATTGAAGCTATTTAAACAAAAACCAACTGGAATAGAATTTATAAACGATGGCGATCACGATGCAATTTTTTTAGATTTCGTGTCGGTTTGTCTGTTTGTTCAGGATTCATGTCAAAACTGCGGGGCCGATTTCGATGCGGTTTTCGCTGACCGACAGCAAATTCTTAGACTTCAAATCTGCGCTACTTTTTATCTTGGGTATCCCGCGGGAATTTTTCGGCTATGATTTAAAATGGCCAGATTAAAAAATCCAATTCCAATGTGATTTTATCACTGATCGGTAGCAAATTTTATGTAAGTAATAAAATGTGTGACATTTTTATCCCGGGTAACCCGCGGGAATTTTTCCGGGAACGGTTTGTAGTTGTCCGGGTGCATAAAAATTAGCTTATTCCAACACACAGAAAGACAGACTCCGGCAAAAAGTTCCACTGTTTTGCGGTGTGCATGATGAAGGTAGACGCAAAGTGCTTCGTTTATATAGGTAGAGTAACCACCATATGTCAGTGCCGTATGACAGTGCGTCTGGTTATCTGATGGAAGAGAGGTCTTGGTATCAGTTCGAAGGCCTCCGTTGTATACTCATTTGTACAGAAATGAAGCTTGAGTTTTATTGAAGCGTTTATTAGATGCTATTAAATTTAAATTAAAGGAAAGTTCACAATTTTGCTTCGATGTTTCGTTTGGCAAACGGAGGTGTGGCCACTCCAAGATAATGGAATAACTGAAATGTCTGAAGCCATTAATAAACCATTACATCTAAAGAAGTTTGCAAGAATTTTGAAATCAGATAATAAGCTGAGATACAAACTTAGTTGTTATTTTAATCAATATTATATTATATATAGTCCCGAAGGCGCTTCCTTTTCGGTATTCAAGATATTTTCTCTCATAGTCCGAACTACGGTTTTTATATTAGTAGAATAGAGAATACATAAAGAGAAAACATATTTATTATATTCGTAGCTAAAGGAATTCTGAATCAAGTAATGTTTTATTAAGAACCGAAATAACATTTTCATGTAAGTAATATAATGAATTATAATATCAGACGCAATAAAAACGTACCGAACTTTTATAATATTTTCAGAAAACATACTTTAGTTAAATTAAAGCTTAGGTATAATATACGTCGTTTATTACTCTGAGTGCTTAATTAAAGGTGAAAACCAGTAAGACTAGGAGCAGATATCTAATGTATGATACCATTCAATCTCGTCCTGCTAAGGTTGCAATGTTAGGTAAACCTTTATCCACACCTCTGACTTATAGGAAGGGATTGGTGTAACACTTTGGTAGTCTTCGTATATTCAACAATCACCGTTAGCCCCACATTGCTTCTCCCTAAGAAAGTAGGATGTGGTGTGTGGGGGTTGAAAAAAGTTGTATGGTGGGTCTACGATAGCTACCCCGTTGTGACGCACCACTAGGCGAGAGCCCATGGCTTAACCGCCATTCGGGAGCTAGACTCAATTGCTGGAAGGGAGTTCAAAATAATATGATGAGATGTTGTACTCTTTAATTTAACATTAAACTTAACCACTATATATACAGACATCTTAATTGCTACGTGAAAATATGTGAAAACCTGAACATGCTCGTAGATGCATCTCCGAATCTTTTCTGTTTTCTGTATTGACAGATTTTGGCACGTATATGGACTACTTAGTTATAACTTTGCTAATTATGTAGCAATAAATTATTCCATGTACGTGACCTAACATGGTGCATGAAGTATATTTACTTCAAAAAAAGGTGTTCCATTCGTTCCAAATATTAAATTTTAAATTCAGAAAAGACCACTATTATATTTGTAGGGTAGAATAGCCATAGACATTGTTTTAAAAGAGCGTTTAATACGCCAGTCAGCTAGCGAATGTGCCGGACGCTCTTATGACTTTCTATAATCTTGAATTATACGTTACAACATGAGTGAGCTGTGTATCTGGGTGGAATTAGATCTTTAAATACCTATCTCGCGTCGTCGAGATAATTTGTACGTCAAACGTACAATGCCTGAAGCTCATGAAGACTTAACACGTGACTGAAATGTATAAAATCCTAGCACCTGTCTTGGTCGCCTGATCTAATATAGATCCTCATTACGAAGATATTCAATATAAAATATAATCATAAATTCAGAAAAAATTTGGTTCCTCATAATGTCTATATGGATGTGTAACGACAACAAGCACGAAGCGAACGAAGCGCTGAAATAGAGTCTTCCAATTCAGTATTCTTCAAATCCCAGCATAGGAAAGTCGAATAGGACGCCGTGCTCAGTATGGCTCAGGGGAGATTAGACCCCACGCCAGTCCCGCGTGGCAAATATCGAGCTGCCATAAACCAAACAAACTTATGTTTGAGCACACCCGTATAACTTCGCCATGACCCTTATTTTTTGTTTGTCACTAAACTATATTACATTATAGTTGTGTAATATTTACGATATTTTTGGCTCAGCTTTCATTATAGAAAAACTTGTATTTAAGTCCAACGTACCTTTACGCACGTAGGTATAAACTATACTAATGCCGTTGGGAGGAAGAAGTCATGGCTCAGTGGACTTAATCTACATATTTTAGATGAACTCTAGATCAGTGCGAAATTCCAAGCGGAGGTGGCCTTTCAATATATAATATTTGGTTTAATGACTATTTTGCACGAGAAAGTAAAATAATTTGGAGACTATGTTCCTGACTTGACGAAGAAAAAAATCGATACATTATAAATAATTTCTATCCTCCTTACGCTTTGGTAAACCAAAGCGTAAGGAGGATAGAAATTATTGCGAATGTAGTGATTTTAACTTTGCAGATCATCGGGTTTGTATGTGGTATAAGTTTACCTAATATTTACAGCATTCTATACAATACTATACATGATAATGCAACGGTAACCGGATGGACAAAATTATGTTCACGTCAGTATGGACTAAGCCTTATATAATGTGTGTATCAAGAAAGAGATCCATTTTAACATTAATTCCATAATGTTATAATTAAGCAATGATAAAAAGAATGTTCGATCGGCTTTTTGTTTTTTACCACTAGTCTATATACTATACATATTTATACACATACACATACACATATATTAAAATTAAACTGTAGAGGTCGAATTTCTGTACAATGAAAAAAATGCTAAAAACCGAGCCAGGGGGATGTAAGAAGTGAAATAGAACTAATTTAGAATTTTTTCAATTTTTTTGTTTCTCTGTTTGTCTGTCTGTTTGTACCGGCTAATCTCCGAAACGACTGGACCGATTGAAATGTGTGGGAATAAAAAGATTTATTCAGATATACCTTTTAATTACTTTATACAATTAATTAGAATATTATAATTGGGAGTACATGTCGCAGGCCGCGGAGGAACGAATGGAAGGGGCGATGACGAGGTGAAAACAAAGGGAGGCAAAGGTTTCGTGCCTATAATTCCATCAAAATGAAAATTTGTATGGTGGTAGCTTAAATCCCTGGTCAACATATAGGATACTTTTGATCCCGAAAAATTAAAGAGTTCCCGTGGGATAGTTAAAAAACTGCACCACGCGGACGAAGTCGCGGGCATCAGCTAGTGTAAGTAATAAGTGAGTTGAGTGAGTTCATTTGCCATTACCTTGACTGAATTTATATGACATAAACTCAGTCACACACAAGTCCATTGCTAGAAATGGTTTTTACTTTTATTATTATATTACTCTTTCAAATTAACTTACCTACCTACCGACCTTACTAGCTTTTACTCAAAAATAGGTAAGTTAATTTTAAAGAGTATCTAAATAATTTTACAAATAGGTAGTAGGTATATTTGAAAATGCGACTAGAATTTTTTTGAAAGATGAACGATTATAAGTTTTTATGAATAAAGTTGTAAAACTCAGTTTAGAAACCTTTCTCTCCAATAGTGAATAGTTTCTGTTATAATCAACTTAATACAAAACAAAAAGTACTCTATCAAATTTTGCCCTACTTGGTGCTGATTCGTTTCGTTTCCATTCGTGTAAAAATGGAAACGACTTTTACGATATTTACTCTGGCCTGGACGTTACTGGGATCGGCTTCAGAATGGTCCGCATATTATGTTCACTATACCGCATGTATAATGTGTTTAGATTGAGAATATATTATGTGTATGTTCATATTCTAATATTTACTTAGCCTTCTAAGCTGACTAGATGTCATGTTTTAAGGTAGGTTACATAAGTTTTAAACTTGAAGTATAAAATAAAAGTAATTACAATAACTTAATGTCTTATATATTTGTGTCTGTCAAGCTTACGTTACAAAAAACCATTTATAAATAGTTTATATATTTCAGTTAAGACAGAAATAAATAATTAATAATGAAAATATTTTTATTTTATAAAATAATTATTAATAATTAATTCATATCCGAAACCCGTGGCGTGGATTTATTTTCCAGTCTATCTATTAAAACAGATTGTTAAGATCTGTATTAAACAGTTATTAATTATTATTACCGTATTTTCAATTTAATGCGTACAATAACTTGTTTTAATTGCGAAACAATGACATTAAACAGCTGACTTGTAACCAAATGAATTGAATATTCAATAGATAATTCACATAAGTTACCCCAAACTACCATATTGATGGCCAACGCGTTGACATAAATAACTTTGGTTGAAGGCGTGTAGCGCGCGTATGACGTGTTCACTTAAACGGTGTCTATTAATAATATCACCTGTCGTACCTTTATCGAGTTTGGGACCTCATGGTTTGTGCTCCACAGCGTTCTAAAAATATCGATTCACGACGAATCCAGCATGTCGGCCGCCCTCTAGGGCAGACGGTGGCTCGCTCTACGTACACATAGGACACAACACGTCAAGCGAGATATCAAAACCGTTTCCCGCCACTGCTATTTTAACACTCTACAGCCATTTTAAGGTTCTTTCGTCCACGACATGAGAGATCGTCATTCGAAACACTTAATTATACATTTTCAAAAGTATTTATCTTAAGATATGCTTGTTAACGGTTTAAAAGTTTCATTGTGTTGTTTATTTCAGGGGCGGGCAGCGTACCAACCCCTCGAGCTCGCTCGACCCGACTGACTGAATTTCCTACATTTTCCCGGCGCAAGCCTTCACCCCTTGTAATCGAGCACATATACAAAGATACAGTTAGGACTAGATGTAACCTGTCTGCAATTATTCATACATAAGTGGATTCCGCGCTACATAGTGGAAACATTAAACGCTAGTGAGAAATTTTTTATAATGTCAAACTATAATCGTCTCATAAATGCACTTGGACCTCTCCACGTTAAAAAATAGTTAGTATAACAACCACACGGGCAGGTAGGCGATGTTATCCTTCACCATCAGTTAATAACTATGTAACTGTAACGCTACATACTACTGACAAATAATTTCTGTCAGCATACGAGCCAACGTCATTGGAATAAGATGCGTATGCTTTAGGCACTGAACTACTAGAAATTGACTTGAATGAACTTGAATATTTCATACTACTATTATTTTAAAATAAGTCATAAGTTTGAACTTTGACTGAAGAATATCAGCCAAGCTTAAGAGACAGGAGTTTAAAAATATCGTTCGACTAGTGTTCTTATGTCGTAGCAAATGCTAACTAACGGATTCCAGATATTCTGACAAATCATTCTTAACGTGACGGAATAGTTCCAAGAGCCCTTGTTAAGCTAAAATTTAATAGAAGAAGAAGAACTTCTAAAGCGTCGTATGAGGTGGTAAAGTATTATATAAACATGTACGGTCTTTATCATTATCTACTTGCTAGGCGGTGGGTTTTCTTGATTCAAGCTATTGACTTGGATTTTCGGCTCCTTATATTCAGTTCCTGTCAGAAGTCTATATGACTTATTAAATAAAGGTGGTTTAGTTGCAAAGCTGTAATTTAAATGAAAAAAATATTGTAAAACGCAAAAAATATAAACTTAAGTATAGCTACACACCTGAGGAACGTACTGCGCGGAAAGTTGGCCGACTAAAGGATCGGCGCTAATATGTACGCGATGAAACGCGGCGGAAATTCCGCAGATGTGTCATAGGTTATTTAAAAAATATTGCGAGCGTATTTAGCCGAACTCTCCACTGTCGAACATTTCGCAGGTATGTCGTTAGGCTGATAGGCAGTGTCAGATATTCAAATAAATTGCGTTTACATACTCTCACTGCATATTTTCCTTACCACTTCGGGTGGGGTATAGTTATAGGGCACATTTATTTATTATGAACAGATCCAAGCTTTTTAATATACCTAGGTTATTTTTTTTATAAACACCCAAAATTTACTTTATATCTCAAATAATATACAAATACGCCCCTGTAACTATACCATACCGGAAGATTCAATATAAAGCAGTTTATATAGCGGACTTATTTCTAAAATCATGGTTTATTTTGATCCTGAAGTAGGTGTGCTAAATTAATATTTTCTTAAATAATTTATGTTATTTATTTTCAGGTCATCACAAAAATCTAGTATTGGTCTCAAACTATGTTGAATCCTGCAGCAGCTGGTGTTAAACAATTGTTAGCTAATATAGACAAATCATAAAATAGTTTTGTAATGTTACATTAAATTGAATTTACATTTATGTAGCTTCAAACCTAAGAACCTGACTAGGTAGGCTATAAACCTTGTATTCAATAGCCGTAATTCATATAAAAACAAATTATTATTGTCAACGTCAAATGTACAGTATCAGTATTGTCAAACGTGACGCATCGCGTCCTTTGTATTGTATACCTATCGTTTTAATAAAATAAGCAAAATTAAGCAAATTCAAGGCTAGATTTTGTTTTGTGTATATTTTTTAAATTAAAACCAGTGTTCCTATTATTGTAATTACCAAAAAATTATGTCTGCTTAAAATATGGCTCAAACAGAGGACACAGAATTAAGAGATATAGTGATAGACGCTTTAGAAAAGAATGGTTCCTTAGCAAAAATACGTGCGTTACTTCGTGCAAATATATTTCTAGCTTTTGAAGACGAACGTGATAATATAAAACAGAATGCGAACTTAGACAATATAATTAAATTGCCTGAAGGTGTTCTTTCATTATCCATTGTACACGAATTCTTGGAATTTTGTAATTTAAAGAACACTTTATTTGTTTACATGTCGGAATCTCGACAAGGTAAAGATTACAATTACGATGGTAAGAAAGTTTTAATTGATAAAATAAATGTCATTAAACAAGACATGAAAGAGCCAATATTGATAACCCTTATTAAAACTTTATTCAATTATCAACATTCACCTGAGTCACATGGTGATACAACAAAGTATGCTGAAAAAAATAGTGATAATCATTTAAAAGATGAGCAAAATTGTACTTATATAGTCCATGAGGACTCTCAAAGCTCCACAACTAATTCAAATTCTGACAATTCGTCAGATGAGAAAAATAAATTACAATTAAGACTGCAGTTGGATAATTCAGATACAGATACATCAAGTGATTCTGCAAGAGATAAATCAGGTTCTGAATACATTACTAATAATTTTTTGCCTTCTAAAAATGAAAATCCACAATATTGCAAAGAACAGGAAGCACTTAAGGAGAATAAAGACAACAATGACCAAAAACAAAATAATAAATCAAAATTAATTCAAGAAAATAAAGTGATTACAAGTAGCAGTGATTCTACCTCATATGTGGATATAAAATCATTTAATTTAAGTAATGAAATCTTAAACTCTGCAATCCCTAAAAATGGAGATGAGAAAAAGCTTGACAAAACAATCTCTCAGTCTGCTATACAACAAGCTGATGTTGAATTAGATAGATCACCTACATTGAGTAACATATCATCATTATCTCAAAAAAATGCTAGTCTAGAAAGAAGTAATAGCAGTGGAAATAAATCCAATACTGGATGTGGTAAATCTGATTTGGAGTCAGCAGAATACAGTTATGATTTCTCATCATCTCCAAAAAAGAAAGATGCTCTAGAGCACCATACAAAAAGTTCTCAACCTGACATGACTCCAAGCCCCAGAAAGACAAATGTACAAGAGAGTCAAAATCATAGTCCTGAGAGTTCTCATAGTTCAATATCTATTTCTGATGTTGCTGATTTAATAAGTGATAGAAGTTCAAGTCATCAGATTAAAAGTGGAAGATCAGTGAGCAATAATAAATCTAACTTATCTCTAAAGAATGTTGAGAATTATAGTAAAATACTTAGTGACAATTCTGGTGAACTCACAGAATCTCTTATCCCATCTCTTTCAAATCTAAGTCTTGACATACATAGTGATTGAGATATTTCTGTTTATTAATTTTGTACTTAATAGAGGAATAATGTAATTAAAACAATTCGTCCAATATTGACATGGCCATCTTTACCTGGGTGTGCAAGGAGTACATAGCACCCAGGTGCAAAGACCTAGGCTGTACAAACTGATGTCCTTATGCCTTATACATTCACATACTTACCTTGCATAATCTGTTGATCACAGAAAACATATGAATCAGAAACATTGAAACTTACTGACTACATTTTTTTACTAATTTTAGTTTTTGTTACTGGAATAGGCGGAGGGGTGGGGGTGGTTATGCTAATTTTAATTTTCACACCCCATGTCTAATATGATTAAGACGGCCCTGAATATTGGGTCAGTATTTTTTTGTACTAAAATATGTCTTTCCCATACTATCCGAAAATATCCATCTGTTGGGTATTCTATTTATACTTGCATCTTTAGAGATAAACAGTACTTATACTATGACATGGAAAAAGAAATATTAGGTATGAAAATTATTTTTATAACTGAAGAAGAACATTATCAGAAAATATAATTTTAACATTTGTCATAGAGCATAATTGAATTTTATACAGCTTTTAGAAAATATGATGAGAAACAAATGTATTACTATGGAAGTATTAAAATGCATTCATGTACTTTTTTTAATAAATAAATACAGGGTTTTTTTGCCTATATCTACTTATATAGATAATATGTGTTCTATCAATGTTGATATCTTTATGTATATTGTATAACATTCAACTAGTTACTGAATTGGAAATAATAAATTTATAATTAAATTCAAAAATATGCCACCTCCACTTGAAATGACTTCAGAAAATCATTAATGTACTGTGCTTGATACTTTATTAAGGTTCTGCCAATTTGACAAAAGTAGCAGACTTATGAAATTGTCATGTGATGATTTTATATTATTAATTATACACGTATTTTCGTATTAGGGTGATTTTTTTCCTCAGTGTTAATAATTCAGTTTAGGTATAAAAATAAGCCTGTTCAAATATCAATTCTTAATATTAATTTGCTACATGTAACATCAGTACATGGACTGTTTAAAGTTATAACCTTGCTATATAGTAATAAAATAATCCATGTAGAGGATTTAACAAACTTAAAAAAAAAAAAAAAATTGGGAAATCGAAAAGTGGATGCTGACTATCTTATTATTAATATTAAGAGCTCATGTTTTAATTGGCCTATTTTCAGATTTATATGAAACTATTCTATTTGTTAGCAAAATGTAATATTTAAATACTCTAATAATCTCGTCTGTTTGCCATGGGGGTAGGCACAGACTACAGATCTACACATGTGATGATCCTGACGAACAACTTTCGCTTATACATTATTTAAGTAAATAAATTTGAGACGGGTTTAGAACCATGTGCTGGTTTGCGCATAAGTATTGTTAGAACATAGGGCTTTATATAATTATTAAATATCATTTGTCTTATTCTCAATTATGTACATTCCGCACTCCTTTTTCTTTTTTAAACAGTTTTTGATCCATACTTCTGAATTCCATTCAGTCTTGACTTTAATTTATTGGTGTAATGGGTAAAATTGTAATGCTGCTATACTGAGTAGGAGTTTCACACATGAAAATGTTTATTTACTTATCCCTTAGTGTCTTAGAGATCCATGAGTAGTGGTAAACACTTACTATCAGATGGACCATCTGCCAGTTTACTTACCTGCAAAAACTGAAACTAATCTCAAGTGATATGTGTTGTTCCATAATGTATTTTTTATGTTTGTTAAGGTACATTCCATATGAGTATCGATTGGTTTTGGGTGAAATTTTCTTAATTTATAATTGTGTAGTTAAATGCTGTTTGATTTAGTTTAATAGATGTAAGTTCTAAATTATGCAGTTCCTTAGATATATAAATCTGTATATGTACGGTTATTATTAACATTATCTATTTGACCATAGCTCAATTTCCATGAGATTTTCAAAATAAGATCATTTAAGTATTTATTTTACTGTGTGACTTGGTATAGTTAAGTATTGGTTTTAATTTAATTCTAAAATATAAACAGTTTTTATTTGCCTTTTCGCAGCACAAACTAAGGAGTATAATGCTTTCATGGTTCATTACGAAGGCAAATTACATTTTAAGATTTCAATATTTTTGTAATATTTCAATTTAACATAATTCTGAATTCTCTCCTAATAATTAATACAAATAAATATTGTTTACATTTCATAAAAATAACGTATTACCATACTTTGAAAATATTTTATATATTTCGAAGGTACTTTTAAATGTTCAAATTGTTCTGAGGTATTTAAGGCACTTTAAGATATTTAACATTTATTTAATGCTGTTAAAACTCGGAGGTCCCATCGAAATAGTTACGTTTAATAAGAAACATAAATTGACTGAATTCGTTCAAGTAATCGATATAATATTGATATAGATGAAAATATGGGTATGTATAAAAAGTTCCATTATCATATGTGTATAATAATCACAAAACACAATTATGTAATAACATTCCTAAAGAATAAGTTAAATGAATGTTCTAAGAATGTTATTTTCTGTAAAGTGGTTGTGCCTTATTTCTTGAAACTTATCAAACTGATTGTTCCTTTTAGATATGAATAATGTAGGTACAATTCTAGTCTTAATACACTAATGACTGGTTCCGTCCAAACTGCTCCATTATCGTGACTGTTTGATTTTGTTTGATAAATCTGCCGCATGCTAGTAGTGCATACTTAACAATAAACTGATGCAAATACTTTCTTGTTTCATTTTAGTATAGTACTTTGGGTTAATTCCAACATCAATAAGTTGATGACACAAGACCTACATTTTGATTTGTTTTTTTATCCATTGCAGTGTATTTAAGTCATGTCACTTTTAATATTATACCTATTATAATGGAAAAAGAATACTATTTACTATATATTATTAAGGCTGAAAGAAGAAAGAAAGCTAGAGTTCGCCCGCCATTGACCTGGTGGTAAATATTGAGAGAGACCTTAACATAGCCCAATTGCGCGAACCGACAACCCAGACCGTATGTTTTGGCGCAAGAAAGCGAAGAGACCAGAACCCAAATAATGGGATAAGGAGTGGAAGAAGAAGACGATATATTATTAACGCTGATTTACATTGACCCGACTACCGACTTGGGAAACTGGCTGACTTTCGAACTATTCAATCGGGAATATTGAAGTCAGTCCAGTTTGGTAGTGCAATACTTACTGCTACTACTACTACTACTTATTTACACGATGCCAGTATGAAGTTAGCATTGGCTTCCTTCGAATTTGATCAGTAGCTGGATCAATGTAAATCAGCTTTTATACTTCTTAGCTTGTTTTTTCTCTGCATTTTTAAATAAAATTTTAGTTAAATTGTGTTTAGATGGTTATTTTAAAACATCTTCAACACATTCTGTAAGAGATCGCTTTTCAGCGTTAAGACCGCCCAATGTGCACACCTTATATTTTTTACTGTATTGTACTTGTTTTCTGTAATGTTGTACAAAAAAGAATCTATCGGTCTAAGGGTCGCTGTTTCAATCACCAGATAAAAGTTATTCGTTGAATAAAACCTACGGGAAAAATAAAAATGACAATTGCAACTGTAATTTTTAATTTTCCCATGGATTTATTCTATGAATCATTTTTATCAGTGTAATTGATTTAAAAAACATATTTCTTGTAACAAAATGGTTTAAAGAAAAACAATGTATAACTATAAAATATTTTTTTATTAATTTCTTTGGGCTCTGTAGTTATTTATTATTTATTTAGTTATTTAAAAATTCTACTTTTTTAGTACTATAGTCATGACTGTATTTTTTTCCATGGTATAATTAACTGTAATTCCGAATTACCTAGGGGTAATTCCTATGATGATAAAGGGATTTGATTCTAATGGTTTTAGTTCCTCATTTCCCTATGTTTAATCTACATGATGACTAATAGATACCAACTGATTAATCTTGCGTCGAAACTTTAACCTGTTAATTGAACAGCGGTCAAAATGTCCAACTTAAACCAGTCTTTCACCCTTCGAATACCCTCGATATTATTGGTAGTACGAATAAATAAAAGCAGCGCGTTATAATCAATGTTTATTTCACGATTTCTGTAAAGCATATATTGTAGATATCACCATTAATTTATGCACACAAATCAATCAGTACCGATCACTGTAATTACAGGTTATGTTCTTCTATACAAAAGTAATGCTGATCGTGTCATAATAGCAGTTAGTGTTATCGCATACAAAAGAAAATATATTAAACATATTTACACCCTAAACATTTTTTATTAGGTACATGAGTTTTTAATATGAAAATGGTATAAAAATTACACTTTCATATATTACATACACATTATAGTAATACAAATGCGGTTTATATCTTAACTTTGAAAAAATATATCAAAGCCACAATGCTTTATGTAACAGACACAAAGAGCGTTATTTTCCTATTCTCCATTATTCGAAATTTCACTTATAAAATTGAGTCGTTAAACGAGACTGATAATTACTCCACCAATGTAACTGCATTCACGTATAGTTTTTATATGCAATACAATTTGGCAAGTGTGAAGAGTATCACACTTGCCAAATTGTGCTAAGAGTGAGGAGAAGCGCAGCTGTGACGTCACCAGTCAAGAATGCACACTTACGTTGGTTAAGTATAGGTATATGATATCACGACAGTGAAACATTCTAGAATAGCATACATAGATGAACGCGCAGATACCTATAATTGGAACGAAGGTCTGTTACGTGGCTTACATTAGAGTGAACTGGTAGAAACCGTTAAGTAAGGAGAAAGCGTTATGCCCCTCCAGGCGACCATTTTTGAAGTGAAACTTCTTTAGAATCGTTGTGATTTGAAACGCGATGAAACGAAAAAGCGACACTAAAATAGAGATAAACACAAATTTATACGACTAAGCTTGTGAGAAAATGAGATACGAGTTTTACATTTTGCAGCACAAATTAAAGAGTCAATAAGATCAATGATTAAACATTGGTCCAATTTGGGATGAAAAAAACTGATAATAATTAATTTAAATCGTAACAGTAGTTTCGGAGATTAGTCGGTACAAACAGACAGACAAACAGAGAAACAAAAAATTGAAAAAAATCTAAATTACTTACTTCTATTTCCTTTTTACATCCCCCTGACTCGGTTTTTAGCATTTTTTTCATTGTACAGAAATTCGACCTCAACAGTTTTATAATATGTATAGATTAATAAAAGTTAGAGAAGAATTATCTGCGAGTATATTCTCTGAAGTTTCACTCCTATTGCGTGTGAACTGCACACACAATTTCGAACTTTAATGCAAAAAATAAGATCTAAAATAAACCGCCCTTATTCTGGTACTGTAGTTGCGCACGTGCACCGCTTTGAAAATGGTGTATCATTATGTTCCAGGGTTGTCAGTAAAGGAACTACGTTCCTGACGGAGGTCCCACCGTACAATAATTTTGAAGTATGGGAAATATAAACGCTCTTTGTTACTCCGTTGAATAGTAGTATATAGGAGCCGCATTTCTATATTTCATTATCCATCATTATACCAACTGGTGAAAACTTTGATCACTTCAACTTTTCTCAGAAAATAAATACGGTAATGTTACTTAGAACAGATGCGAATGTGTAGGTACTCAGTGAGACTTAGCAAATCACATATAGAGCTGCCTTTGCTTAAATTATATTATATTACATTATTTTATTTGTGTGCATTTAATTGGCAGTATAGTTTACGTTCTAGTGTTTATGTCATTATTTGACTCCGTCTAAAATCTAATTTAGGGATTTACCACGTAGCAACTGCTTATGAGAAACGACATGTCGATGTGTAATATGAAGCCAAAGAATAACTTTACAACCACACCTGTTATTTATTACTATTTCACATTTACCATAAACTGTTTCTCATTTGCCTCTTTACCGATCGTATAAGTTAGTTTTGTATGAAAATATCTACATTGTTGAAAATTTGCATTTTTAAACACATACATTTACAAAATACAGAACGTACCAGCCCTAGTGTTCCACCCGAAAGCGTAAATTTTTCGCAAGTTGCGCGTATCTTAATTTCTACCAGATTAAAGTAAAATAATGGATAATAAGTCATAGAATCCCGGCTATAGGTAAACACTATAGAAACAGCTCGAGGCACAGTCGATACACGAATACGTGTCAGTTTCCACTTCGAAGTTAATAAGTCGCGCGTTCGCAAATTAACTAAAAGTGATAGGAAAGGTTTGAATGTACTCTAGCCTATAATATTTGCAAATCCCGCAAATACTGCCGAGCAATCCTTTCGAAGATACTAAAATATAGTAGATAGTTAACATTGGCCTAGTATTAATCGAATAATGTAGTTTTTAAAGAACTTGCAAATATGTTGTTAGGTAATTTTACTAAATGTCAGCAATTTGTTGGATTTATATTTGGAACATTGAGTGATCTATATAGGTCGAATATGTGTTCAAATATTTAGTTCATTCATTTATGAATTTTAAACATCAATGTTTGAAAGTCAATTGAATTACTGTTACGCACATTGTATATCACCACTCTAGTGCCAATCCCAGACACCCAGACCATAGTAAATAGCGGAAAGTTAGTTTAAGAAATTTACCATGCCAGGAATCGACCCTGGAGCCTCTGCATTGCAGTGGTAGGCCGGTAAAGGCTTAGCCCACTCATTCATAAGAGTTGTCGTTTCATTTTTGCTGTCCTTGTTGTAAGGCGAGATTTTTTTAAATATGAATATATCTATGAAGAATTTTTAACTTAATTTGACTTTCTAAAGATTATCTTTGAAAACGAAATAATTCGATTATCTGTAGGCCTCAGGAAATAATAGTCTTAAATTTAAATACAAAATCCAAACTAAAAATAACACTAAGTGTGTATAAATAAACATAAATAATGTACATATGGCAAATATTTGGCTTTATATATTGTAGTTTACACGTCGATTTACGTGCTTAGTTTTTCTTATAACATACTTATATATAAAAATCCTTAGGATTTTTCTGTATCAAAATTTCTATAATATTAGGCGGCTTATTTGTATACGAAATTAAAATATTATTTTAAGCTACGACATAGTTCGATCTCGAATTAAGTTTGATACTATTTTTTTTTCTGTGTATTTAATCTTAGATATAACAATAAGAATATTTTAAATATTATACAAATAAACTGCCTGTTTGCCGTGGAAAACATTTCCTCATTGAATACTTCTCAGCATGTGTTTTATGCGTAGAAATAGTATAACAACAAAATACCAATAGCCGAAATTGTTTTTAATATATTATAATTAGTGGCATTGGCGTCGTAGTTCATATTTAATCAAAATAAAGTTGCAGTGATATCAATATTTTAACTTGTTTACAAACGTGCTCCTAAAATTAAATATTAAAATATTATTAACCTTTTCTCAAATATTTATAATGCTAAAAATGAATTTCTTCCATATCAAACTTTGTATTCGCACCATATTTGAAAAACAATATTGCGGGACCTAATATGTAAATATAGATTTCCTAAAAACCAGCATTTTTGCTTCTATAATATTATTTTATATCACAATATTACTTTTCATATATAGCATCACGGTTGTCTTCGCATAACTGTACATCCTGTGTAGAATTGCCTTATATAAGGGACACGGTACACGGAGTAATACTTAATATTTTCAAGTATTTAAAATAAAAAAATGAGAAAATAACAATTACGACGACGTTTACACTAATTGCAATACATTTAAGATTCATCGTATGTATTGAGATATCCCAATTAGTGTACTTGATGTATCTTACAGTTCGTTGCCCATGGAGCTGTCGTGAGTGAGGTTCGAATCCATGCTAGCGTTGTCGGAGTCCTGGCTTTGGTTCCCGCTGTAATTCGCCGCCTCTTGAAGTCGCATCAGCATATTCAACTGGAAACAGTTTTATTGCACATTTCTTTATCGATTAATCAATTATAGTTTACTATAAAGGGTTGTTGATGAATTGCGCCGGCCGCGACGGTACCAAAAAACCGCGTCCGCATTTTCGAAGTCAGAGTTACACTATAAATTTTTCGGGACACAGAATACAGTATATCTCATACTAATATATAAAGCTGAAGAGTTTGTTTGTTTGCTTGTCTCAAGAAAAGGTCTGATTTCAAAAATTCTTTCATTGTAGAGCCCATTTATCGAGGAAGGCTATAGGCTATATATCATCACGCTAAGACCAATAGGAGCGGAGAACCAATGAAGAATGTTTCAAAATCGGGGGTTTTTTTTTAAATTACTTTTTTTTAAACTATTCCACGTGGACGAAGTCACCGGCAGAAGCTAGTCTATAATATTATAAAATTCTAAACTGGCGGTGTCTGTATATCGAAGCCATTTAAAAAAAACCCAACTGGAATAGACTATATAAACAACGGAGAATCAGCTAATTCTTAGACTTAAAATCTGCGCTACTGTTTATCCCGGAATTTTTAATGGAATAGTTTGAAATGGCCAGACTGAAGAAAATTTTCGAATTCCAATGCGATTTTTACTGATTGATAGCAAATTTTATGTACTAAGATGTGACATTTTTATGGCGCGAATCCCGCGGCGGTTTGAAGTTGTTCGGGTATCGGCATAAAACGAAATAAGACGATAGCTTAGATTATTTTTTAAATGCTGCGATTTGCGATGCAAGCATGGACGAAGTCGCGGGAATATGCTAGTATGTTATAATATAGCTATGTTAATTTTCATCCAAATCTGTTGAGTAGTTTTATGCTCGAGCATCACCTGTGATAATGTTATTGACTGTAACCAATCGCGTTAAAAATAACTCCGTTAACGAATAGCTATATTACTGTATATGCATAAGTTATCTCTCAATATTTAACATCATTAACAATTAATAACAATATCGCGTCACAAATAACAAAATTATATAAATTATAAAATTTACTATACAAGCTACTATCACAGCTCGGTGAATAGTTACAGCTCTTCTTCTTTAGTTACAGTTTTGAAATATCATAACTGTTATAATATGTGTCATTGTCACCGTAATGGGTGACAGTTCTAAAGTGTCAAATATCAATGTAATACTCTGTGAACAATAAATGATCTCTCTGCTGCGTTGAATCTCGTATCGTCGTTTCATTAAAATAGAATCCTAATTAATCCTAAAACAATAACAAATCGCAAATTATAAAATTGAAAAACCTACCAAAGGATCTTGGTTGTTGTTTGTTGTTTGATCTTTGTTCGCTTCCTCGATACTGACCTCTTCGACCGTTATCGGCCTCAATGTCTATAAAAGAAGAAAATAATCGATTATTGGATAACTCTGAGTGCGGAAAAATATTTAACGTCACTACTAGACCTTATGCAACAGAAAAGACATTCGAAAAAAACTTTCCGATATATGCATTGGTCTGGGTGTTACTTTCACCGAACCCAGTTAGCTTGTAAAATACATACACTATTTTAGTTATATTTCTTACTGATTTTAGTTCAATTTTTTTTTACTTCAATTTGTTAATTTTACAAATCGAATAAAGCCCTGGACGTTACAGTGTAAATACACATGTGCTTGAATTCACAAATAATTGACACTGGCTGCACACAAAAAGCACGTGAACTTTACAAATGAAAAATAAAGAAATTTCCGACCTTGAACCTACTCAACTGTTTAGTGAAATGAGGTTTTTTTGATTGCCACAGGAACTGCGTTTCACGTCACAGACTTAAAATACTTAAAATTTGTTGATCCAAAACTGAAAATTTAATACATTTGATAAAGCTGGACTTGGTTCCTTTGACTGCCATTGTGATAAAACAATAACAATAACACTATGGCCAGCCATTTATACTGAAGAAGAGTGAATGCTTACATGCGAATGATTGGGTTCCCTCCACGGGTACGAGGACTTGATGTGCTGCAGCGGGTCGACGGCGGCGTGCCGCCTGCGACCGTACAGCGCGACGCCCTCGCGGACCGCCTCCGATGCGTACGGCACTATGCTGTAGTTCCACACGTCCGCAAACCAAGCCTGTGAGCAACAATAGTAGATTGTTACACGAGGGCAAAAGTGAACTATTTAGGCACGAGATAGGATGGCGCACGAGCGTAGCGAGAGCGCTAATAGTTCCAGTGCCTAAATAGGCCTTTCACCCGAGTTTAACACTCTACTTTTCATTTCGAATATGAGGAAAGTAAATAACAACTGATTAGTTGAACAACAACTAACAAAAAACTCCTCTAATGAAATCAGGCCTTAAATCCATATCTAAATCTGATGAACTCATTTATTCAAATTCAAATTCAAAGTTTTTTATTCAAAATAAGTTCCACTGAAGAACACTTTTTAAGGTCATATGTATAAATTAAAATTTAATTTTTCTTCCTATTCTATGTATACCGCTTCACAACGTGTTATTGCTGTTAAGAAGAAGCGGCAAGAAACTCCCCAGCAAGACGTCTAGCTAAATATTGTTTTTCTTTAAGTTTCTTATTCTATTTATATCTCAAGTTGTCTTTTTTTAATAAGTTTTATACAGAAGTATGTTACAGAATTACTTTTTGAAGAATTAATGGAGTTGTAGCAAACAGTGCATACTCAATAAGGCCAAGACACAATAAGAGGAAAGAAAAATATTATGAAAGTTATAATAATGACATGACGTACTAAAATTTTATGCTGCAATATATCTCCATAAATCCCTTACAAGCTTGGCAAGATAACATTATACAAAATATAGTATAAGATGTTAGAGCGAGCTGCTATGTAAATGAATTTTTGTCATTTAAGTATTCTTCAATAGTGTAGTATCCCTTTTTTAGCAAGATACTTTTTAATTTGGTTTTGAATTTAGTGAAAGGCAGATCTAACATTTCACTCGGAATCTTATTGAAGAAGCGTATACCAACCCCCAAGAATGAGGACAGTACTTTTTGTAATCTAATAGATGGCAATATCAGTCTATTACAATACCTGGTGTTGAAAATGTGAACATCCTTATACTGCTTGCAGGCACTCAAATTATTACGAATTATAAATTATATTATTAAAGATATATTGGCAGGCGACCGTCATAATACTGATTTCCTTAAAGCATTCTCTAAGAGACTCCCGAGGGCCGAGGTTGTAAATTGATCTTACGGCTCTTTTTTGTAAAACAAATATGGTCTGTAAGTCAACAGCGTTGCCCCAAAGTAAAATACCATAGGACATGACACTATGAAAATAACTAAAATAAACTAGTCTAGCAGTCTCTTCGTCAGATCCGTCACATATAATATTTCAAGTAAATTTCTTTTTCTGTAGCATTCTACCCGCCATAAGTTTTTTCTCAGTGATAATAGTAAAAAATTAGCTCAATCCCTAAATTAAGCAAGTTACGCATGTGTTATGGCTAATATATAATAAACTACCCTGAGACCAATCCCAGAAACACAGACCATAGTAAATAACACAGAAAAAATATTTCAGAAATTTAATCCGGAGCCTCAGCGTTGCAATGAGGTAGGTCGGAAAAGTTGAGCTCGCTCAACCCCAGACCTCATTAAATAATAGTGCATTTGGAACGATCGGCCAGCTGTTCCAAATACTATTTCTAGTATTCTGCCTTCACAATAATTAAGGTCAAGTGCACGTTGCACGCTTCTACGCATTCTATGAGTCATTGTTCTACAATACAAATTTTATCAGCCATAGTTTAAAAATAATTACGAACACTAAGGAATTTCTTTTATTTATATTTATTGCACATCTATCAAATAGACTTATAGCTATATCTAACTGACCGTTCCATACAAGTATGCTAAGTATATGCTCCATACAAGTAATGTCAAACTTTAACCGATGGTAAAGCGAATTAATGAATATTAAGATATAGGAACCGGCCGCAAATCCCCTTTATGGCTACTGCGTGCAGTAACATTCGACAAATTCTCATTACTGTTTATTACAACTTTACAATGTGGGTGCTTCTATTCAGATATTGTGCTGATAAATGCAACCGACACGGAAAGTGGCTGGGCATTTGTGTTTCGATTTTCATAGAAGTATCATCAGTGAATTAGGAGTGATAATCCATTACCATTGATATGCATTTCATGATTTAGATATATTACCAACAATTTGGACTTGTTGTAGGTACAGTTAGTAAATAATAAACATTACCATGGCATTTGATTGAACTCCAGCAATAAGTCAGAATGCATACCTGACTAGATTCCATATCCATAGGGCAGGCCAAGAAGAGCCTGGGGCCCACTGTGACGTCACTCGAGGAGTGTGCCTCCAGGAACGCGTTAAGCGTCGACCACACCCCCGGCAGCCACTCCAATACAGCCGCCAGCGCTGGCTCGCGGCGACCCAATCGAAGTTCCAGCGAGAACAGTTTCCGACGGAGATACCTGGTATAGACCAATGTTGATAATATGAGCAATTATTATTGTTAAATAACGGTTTTAAGCGGGCTTTAATTAGTATAAGATCCAATAATTTTAAACGAAAATTTATTAATTTCTTGTCTAATGCTTTTTGATATTAATTCATCGACAGACATACACATACTATATTGTATATCCCCAAGAAATGCTAGTTACACTTGTGTTATTGGTAAAATAAAACCTATAATTCTTCGGCCGACGTCAGACACCCCGACCATAATAAATAACGGAAAGCTCGTTTACTTTTATTTTTTTCTTTTTTATTTCTTCTTTAATCATGCTGTAATGTCAGTAGTGGTTTAATTTCTCGATGAGTGTAAAGTTACCTCGCTAAGAATCCTTTAACAGGCTCCATGTGGTTCGCAGTGAGCAGCCACCTGAAGTTGTGATGGAGTTGGAGATTGGTCGTGTTGCAAGTCGCTTGCGACATTGTACCTGAAAATATTTATTTATGATACTCTTTATTTTAATAATAATAAATAATTTAATTTATTAAACATTACCGCGCACAAGAGTCAAGTTTGATAAATATTTGGTTTACAAAAGTTGGCTGGCGTACCCAAAAAGCGCGACCATCCGATCCAATTGCTGTATACAGATATTGAGAGGTGAAAGACTATTTGTTTCATGCGAAATTTTTTTCATCCTAATATCTCTACTTAAGTAAATATAAAAAATCTAATTTCCAATTGTAATCTATTTTTGGGATTAAAACATCTTTAGAATCATTAAGATCCATTTCTAGAAACGTTGGCTTGATGTCGAAAGAGATGACATGTGTACCAATGCTCTCACAATCACACTGTCAAACATCTCGCTAATTGGAGAAGAAAAAGTATGATGAATGCGGACTCATGGCTCCGAACGCAACTGAAATTTAACGTAAGGATGATGATGATGATTTAAAATGCACCTCCTCGCCGGATATTTCAAACCGTCACTTGAAACAAACAGCCTTTCAGCCGTCGATATACTGTGATCCTCACCGATAATGACGGGCATGTTCCTGTTGTCCGGAGGCAGGAGGCCGGCGAACGCGTCGCCGAGCGCGGAGGCGTGCTGCAGGTTGTCAAGCACTACCACCGAGGGCAGCGCCGCCTCCTCGCCCGCAGCGCCGCACTGCTCCGCTATGTTCGCCAAGTACGCTCGCAACTCGTTACATGACTTGCGATCCACGCTAGAGGTAGGATAAATAATAATTGGCATACACAATTTACACATACTGTATAATTACTAAATAAAAATAATAAACATTATTTACATTATATTTATTGTAATAGGTACATAATCAAACAAATTAGAACTGTTAAAATGATAGCTTGCACACCATTAAAACTATGGTAAAATGTACTGAACTATATATTTTTAAAGTAACACCTGTATCCAACTACATTTATGCAAGAATGAATATTTCTTCATTTCATAAAAAAAATCAAATATCATTTCATTTCACTCTGGGGGACGAAAAATGGTTGCACAGCTAGTCAGGGGCCCGCCCTAAAGCGGCCGCTTTCAAGGATTGCTTTACGTACACGTGCCTAAATAAACTGATAGATGCAAGGTATAGCATAAAGTTCCACTTTATTTTGATACTTGTTAAATACATAATGCCCCCTGCTTCACCCGCGTTAGTGAATGTGACCAGATGTGACTTACGTATAGCATTAAAAAATAACGAGTTATCGATTATTTTTTTATTATATTATATATAATTTTTTTTTTCACCTAAGCAACTTTACCCGCTTTGTTTGCATTCTAGAAAAAAAGGAGTATGCAGTAAACAATATAATTAAAATCACACGTAAATATGAGCTTCATAGGCGTTTAGAAGTGTCAAATAATGTTATTTGTGACAATAATTGCGCTTTGTAGCTAGAAAGAAAAGTAATAATTATGGCTTACTTAAACGTAGCGACAGCCTCAGCGGGGCTTCCGCGCCTTTGGGTCTTCGCCACGTAGAACTCGGCCAGCTTAGCAGCCAGATAGGACTTGCCCGTGCCGCTTGGCCCGCACAGGATCACGCGCCGGTGTTCCGATAGTAGTGATACATATCTGTGTAAATTAATTTTTACATACATACATATTATCACGCCTGTTTCCCATTGAGGTAGGCAGAGACGATGGATCTCCACCTGCTACGATTCTGACAAACACTTTTCGTTTCATCAACTTTCATTAATCTTGTCGTACATACACGGCGTAAATTAATTTTTGATTATGATTATATAGAGATTGTATAAATATTACACATTGTTACAAAATATACTTAAATTTTTAAAGTGGTAGAGCCATGCTGGGGTCATTATCTTAATCCAGCTCGCTCGGTGTGATACCATGCTCTCGTAGAACATCGGAGTGAGATGGTTAGCCTTGAGTTAATCGTGATTCCTGCGATGAGCGAGAGTTCCGATTGCCTACTTCCGCTTCTCCCTATCTCATCTCATATCCTATCCTCTCTATTCCATTCCTCTTGTCTGACCCCTCTATTCCATCCTAAAGGCTGGCAACGCGTTGGTTTCACCCCTGGTGTTGCAAACGTATATAAGCAACGGTAACCACATTCCATAAAGTGGGCTGTCTGCCTGTTTGCCAGCTTCTCAATAAAAAAAAATACTCTGTCCAATATTTTTTTTTCACTTTTGCGCATTTTTTACAGTTTTCAGATGCTACAAATGAGACAATAGAGACGAGCGGACAGTCAACCAATTGAGGTACTTTTATATACTTACAGAACGTCGCAGCCTCTTAGATTTTGTACGAGCGTGCCTACTTGTGACGTCATAAGTAGGTACACGTAAATGGAGCCAAAAAGCGCACTAATTATTGTTTGAAAGTAATTACAATTATTTCTATCGTGATATTTTAAAAGTTAGATAATAAGATGTTGTTGTAACGCCTGTTTTATATGTAAAAATATTAGAAATTATTATAACACGTGTTCGTATCCCTATTGTCATTCTTCACTATTTCAGGCAAAGTAATAGTAACGTTCTGTGAATCATCTAATGTAAAAACTATAAACTATCGTTATCATACCCTTTAAACGTAATTAATCGTTTTGATATTAAAATATTTAGTTAAAAGAAATTAACACGGCATTTATTTAGATTTAAAATGTCGCAATATTGCTTTTATTTCACTGTTAAGTATAACAAAAATATGTGTTATATGGCTTATTTATTACACATCACAGTTTTAGAAAATGATATAGGTGCTCTGAATTGATTAAAATGTATTTACAAAGAAACTCTACTTTTATATAAAATCGAAGCGGTAACGCTGTTTAGGGCATTAATAAAATTGATGAGCGACCTGTCAAAAGTAAAATAAATGGTTGGACGGAGTATAGATTGCACTTTTTTATTGCGAAGCTAGCAAACAGGCAGACGTACGTCCCAGCTCATGGAAAGTGGTTACCACCACCTATAGACACCCGTAACACTAGGGGCGAAGCCAACGCGTTGCCAGTCTTTAGGATGAGATATAGGGTTCATCAAATAGGAGGAATGACATAGAGGGGATGGAATAGAGGACATCTCCCCTGGTGGGCTATTAGAACTCTCACTAATCACAGGAAACATGCCAATATTCTGAGATGGTATTAGCATCGATCGAACCTGCCCTAAGAGTTGGAATTTATAACGATTCCAGGATGGCTCTACCACTTTAAGAAGTGCTATGAAAGGTTAGACTATAATGTATTTAATTTGTTGCTCACTCACCTATATACAATATTTTTTGGTATAAGACTATCAAACGCCAAGCTGCCGACTCCTTGCAGGCATATATACAGTGTGTTCACAGTCCCAATGATATAACCACAGGGGAGCAACTCCGGGAATCCCACTTCGGGTCCTCGCGTCGCTTCACCGAGATGATACGACGTTATTGAATCTGTGTTTAAACCTAAATTCGTCCCTGGATCTATCCTTGATAAATAATCCTTAAATGTCTTCCTAACTATATAGTCTAAGTTCTGCCATGTTGTCTTGCCAGATATATATGTATAAGCTATAGTAAACTCACTACAGTTAACAGTAGAATCACTACTGTACATGTTCTTATATGAATTACTGTGCGTAGATTTATTACTTTTAAGGCTATTTGTGTTAGATTTGTTAATTTGCGGGTAGTCTTGAGTTTCTGTCTCTGGACTGTGGTTCTGTGACATTCTTGGCGAATCGAAGCTGGGTTGTTTGTCGAAATGATTGTAAGCACTAGCCGATTGTTTCGCGTAGAATCTACATTCGGATTCCGTTAAGGTATCTTGGACTTCTTCGAAATATCTTTGGAATGTTTCTGGTTGACCTAAATATACTGCTATTGCTATTTTCTTTCCGTCAGTTGTGTCGCCTTGGCTGTCAGCTACACCTGCAAGATTAAATCGGGCTACCATTAGGAAATAATTTTTATTTGTTTCACTGCTTATTAGAACACAACTGAATACATTATAAATATTATTTATGTATCAGCATGTGATTTAATTATTTGCGTTCATTTGTCAACGGCCCTGGTTATACGACTTGCCTAACTAACTATAAACTAACCTCAAAACTAGGAATAGTAGCTTCTTATGATGTAGCCATTTTGGAAAAACTAAACTCTTATACAAAGTTAAAGCTCGTACTTTTTTCTTTGTATATAAAATAAATTGAGGCGGTAGATTTAAAAAAAATACTCTTTAAATATTAGGTATTTTCGATTAAAATAATTTTATATAACCAACGTTTTTGGGGTAAAATTGATCACATAGAGTTGTATAGATGAATAGATGGAAACACTTCTGTAGTAAATGGGTCAATATACCGATTTTTCATATTTACTTATTAAATAAATCAAAATAATTTATTGCCAAGAGCACTTTTAATAAACTTACCAATATCAGAATAACTCTCTCCAATGGCCAATTCTCGACTTTTCGGTGGGGGTAGAACGCTATTGATATCGAAATCGCCGCTCAACCGTTCAGTCGCGCTCAGACCGTTGAACAGATCGCTCGTCCCGTTCAAAGCTCCCAATAACGCTTCATTGTTTTCGTTCAGTTCACACACAGCTTTATTGCCGTATATTGGTTCCATTGTTGTTGATTTCGGGGAAGACTTTTTTGAATAGTCCATTGTTGAGTTAGATGTTATGCAGTTGAAATCTAAGTCTAGGGGTTGTGAGTGAATGTCTAGCGCAGCCTGTAGGGCAAAAATATACCATAATTCTATTAGTATCGGCTTTGTTTACTTCTGTTATTCTTATTTTATTTAAGCTAAAGTAGTGGTCGAAATTCGACCATAATTAATATGAATTATAAGTTTGAACATTATTAAGGTTTTGTTGTCAGACTATACTTCTATAATCACAGATTTCACCAAGGCTACACTGTTAATTTGACTTTAACAATCAACAATAGAGTATATATGCGTGTGTGTGTCAAATACACGGTAGTGTGTGTAATATTTTTTTAATTGATTTAATGTATTATTTAAGCATAATTTAAAAAAAAGATTAGCATTCTACACTCCTTCTCTATATAAACTATAAGCGTGCGAAATTTCATACTCCTCCGACCGCGTAATTTTCGTAAAAAGGGGTTCAAAGTTTTTGCGTCATTTTAATGTTTTATAGATTAACGAAGAACATTCTATTAATTAATTTGCCTGGAAGAAATCGCTGTAAACGATTAAGCTGCCTATTGTTTTAAATAAAATGTTGTCACTACAAATTGTTTTTCTTATGAGACAAATTGTTGAATAAAATTTTAGTTAAATTTTGTGTTTGTATGGTTAATTTAAAACGTTTTCTAATTTAATATCTAACTTCTTTAAGTTGATTAAGATATTTAAACATAATTAAATTGTCATATATTGCAAAAATCGTGTGTGTATTGTTTTAAAAATCTTCCAAGGAATTACAATTGCTATTCTTGAGCCTGTTTATTTTATGACTAAAAAAAGTGTTATCTAATTTACTAATTTAAAAGTTGAAACAATAAGAAACAACTCATTCCATGTGTTGAACAAATTTGAGATTATTAGTTATGAATTAATTCGCTTTTTTGGAATAAGTATAAACTTCCCGTCTACTTTATATCCCATGCTCTCGTCTAGGGCGAATTAGTGAGTAGCAGGGCAAATTAGTGAGTAGCACACGTCGGTAATATCGATGTGTAGGTTTTCTTGTAATGTTTTTGTTCAGTGTCCGCACGTTACAAAGTAATACACAAAATTACAAAACATACAATTTTAAGTTTTCAGATATATTACCTGGTGCATAGAGGTTTGGTCAGCGAGACTGAACCGTCTCGGGTCCTCCACAGCGGATCCGCCTGTTCCAAGCGAGCTTTGGCTTCCAGCGAGTGACCTAGACGTCACTAGCCTTTGGAGACGTTCGTTGTTTTGCTTTAGGTTCAACATTTCGTTCTGAAATATTACGAACACTTATTTATACGTACATTTACAATTTCCGCAGTGCTTTATTGTTATATAAATGGTCTAAATTTGATTGAAATTAATGCAACAAGCTTTCTAAATCATTATTCATCGCAAAGCTAATTGATTGTATGTCTCGATAGCTCAAGTATACAATTACAAACGAAAATTGAAACTTAATCTCTACAAAACTCTGGGTCCTAACGCTCTAAAGGTATACCGTGACGTCACCAAACGTTTAGCAGACGTTACACGCGACCAGAAGGCTGGCGTCTATTTTGCTCAAAGACTAAGCGTTGCTATACACCGTGGCAACGCCGCTAGCCTTGTGGGAACGTTCCCGGTAAGTGACAGTGGTTTGGGACCAATAACTTATATTTAGGTAGTTTTCCCTCTTTTATTTAGTCTTAGTTTTTATATAGTATAGTTTGTAGTTTATTTTTAAATTTGTATTTATTGTAATTTTATCTCTACATATGTATAATATTAGCTCGTAAAAGTTTCACTGCTAGGATGGATTTCTGTATTTTTTAAATATTTTTTTAACAAAAAACCGAATTTAATCTAAAAAGCAAAAAATAAATATTTAGCTGCCTTCTTTCTACAACCTCTTGAAGTCAAAAAGGATTGCTCTCGATTTCCCTGCGATCCAATCATCAAATCCCCATTTGGTAAACATGGGAACACATTGGGTGTATACTTTTGCGAATAAGGAAATAAAATTGAAAATCGGTCTAAAATTGAAAAAAATAAGCACCTGTAGAAAATGTAATATTTTTTTTATTGCATGAGTTCAGCAGACAGGCAGATGGTCCTCTGGTGGGAAGCGGTTACCATCGCCTATGGACATTCACAACACCAAATGTGCTACAAATGCGCTACTGCTCTCTAAAGGGAGACTGGAACCTGGCCACTAATGCCGAAAACCAACCCTAGATTGTTATGGCGGCATACTCTAGATCAGGGGTGGTAGCCATCAAGACTAGCAAAAGCCCTACCAGACCACATTCTAACTTGGTGACCATGGCACCACCTAGGGAGTATAGACTTACGAGTAAAGAAAAAAAATATGAAAATCGTTTTAGAATTGACGGTGATATCGTGTTACGAAAAAGTCTGTTATCAATTTTCGTGGGTTTCTAATTCCTTAGAATCCACTCATCAGATCCTCACATGCTGACAATAAGACCGCTTTGAAAGTATCACCTTACGATTAAAAAATATTTTGAAAATTGGTTTACAATTGACGGAGAAATCAAGTAACGAACATAAAAAAAAAAAGATGAATTAAGAACCACCTCCGTTTTGAAGTCTGTGTAAAAAATAGTAGAAATCGTTGTAAATTTTTCAATACATTAACAAGATTTTTCACTTTTTAATGCCTGAAGCAAACGACACACGTGACAGGAAGTAAACACTACAGCCTATGGACGTTTGCAACACCAGGGGCCTCTAAAACGCGAGGGAATTGTATAACACCCTCAAAAGGTAAAACCTTAGCGGGAATTTGGCTACAGATTGTTATTATACGCGGAATAAACTTTTTAGAGAACTATTGCGTAATTGAGATTGGTAAAAAATGAGGGTAAACACCCCGTCGATATGGCGAACAGTGCAGCGTGGAAGTGACGCGGTTGGCATTCGACTGAAAACCTGGTATGTCGGCGACACAACTGTTTGTGTCGTAAACTTTTTAGCTACGCTCATGTTGTGGGCCCACTGTTGGACAATAGTAAAATTCCGAATATTGCCATATATTTCACAAGGAAACAACGTTTCCTGTGAAATATAATAAAAAATTCAACTGAAAAGTAATTTTTTATGTAACATATTTTTTATTGTTTACGAAAAAATCTGTCCGGCACTTCAAGGGATAAATAGTTCCTCGAAACACTCCTCGCTTTGAAGACAGCAGTATAAGTAGAGAGGCGCAAAATGACAGAATGCCTAATAATCTACCATACAGTCAGTTTCAGTTAAATTTATTTTTAATAGTTTAAAGCCTTACTTACCCGCATTTTGATAACAGTGTCCTTCAGGCTCTCTAGCTGATGAGCAGAACTGAGCGCTTCTAATCTTATATCTGTTAGCACCAAATCCTTTTCTCTTAACTGTCGTTTCAAGTCATCCACCAATCCCGAGTCATCTGGTTTATCTGGAAATAAAGTAAATTCATATCTAAAATCGAAGTCGTATAGCAAAACAATAAAAACGTGGAAGTGAGTATAATGGGAACAAGGCATACGTATGTAGTCAAAGAGTGGCAGAGAGTAAAAAAGATCTCCAAAGAGTTTTAAAATATTGCCAACAAATAATTAAGAAATTGATCTGTACACTTTTGTACAAAGAATCTTAACAACTGATTGACCACTGGTTTGAATAAACTTGGTAAACAATTTCGATATTAATCTGGATTGCGGGAACACGACGTAAGATTTCTAGCTGTAAGGCACGGACGAGGGACGCCTCATTATATCGGACAGCCCAGATTGAGTTAGTCGCTCCGTTACCGAGGCTTTCACTTTCCCAACTTAATTTGCCGTTGATCGGCTCATTGTGTGTAATGATCGTAAACGGGATTTATTACGTATCATTTGAATATAATATACATGTATGTATTGCTTAACTTCTCAATTTTTTATTGTTAAGTACTAGGCTTAAGCCTTCATCCGTTATGAATATAGTGGTGTATCTAAAATTGTACAACGGACATTCCGAGTTATTGTTCTAACTTCACGCAAATTCGCGTCTTGATAAACTTGTTAACTTACACGTATACCTAATTCAAATTAATTAATTATCGATATTATTGTATTTTCCCAACTTAAGTAAGTTACATTTGATTAAGGGTAATACTACTAACAGCTTTGAGAACCGATCGTATACACCTAGACCAGAGTAAGAAACGGATAGTTTGATATGAAATTTTTTAACCTGTCGAGTCAAATCCGCGACGACTATAGTCCACTGACACACTAGACGCTTATGTCATAGAGGTCTAATTTGATATAGAAGTAATAATAAATTTTCTTGTTGAAACGATGCTACTATTGTACTGTCTAAACTGAAATAAACTTCAACCTCTTTAATGAAAGCGTTGGCTAATGCTAACAATTTAGAGGCTTTATACGACGCATAACATATACCATATTTCTTTCTTACTTTCATAACTAAGCTAAGCACGTTTTGCGTGTAAGAAGTTTCGACTTATTTATAAATCACCAATCACGACTCAACTTATTCTTGATTGAAGGGAAATTGATGAATTTTAAACTAACTTTTTAATAACCGATTATGCAAGAACTGTTGAATGATGCTTTCACCGAAATCATCACAGATGATCGAAAATTAAACGACATAATTAGTGGCCAATTGAGTTATAAACAAATTAAATATCACTTCCCAGAAAGCATTTTTATTGCTTTATGCTTTTTATTTAAACTAATTTTATAATAAAAAGGTGAAATTAACAAAATTAATGGGCCTGATTTTGAATATTTTGTGACATTTTTATGGGTAACATAAAATATATTTCCTGCTATTTATGTATTATAATATTTTGCATGTATGATCATCCATATTCTGCAGTGAACGTGTGGCATTACGCGAAATGATCGAGACAGGAATTCATATATTCGCGTTAGGTTTGATATCCGTGACAAAGCATATAGATGAAAACTTATTTATCAAACCGGTTTATGAGAAACTAATGTGTTGATATTAGTTCTACTGTGTGGCTAGCCATGCCACCTTTACCAGTTGCCAGAGATTGACTTTGACGTTGACGAGATTCTGGCCGGACATATCAGACAAGAAATCTAAAAAAATGGATCGTGTTCTCCATCGTTTATATAGTCTATTCCAGTTTTTTTTTATAGCTTCCATGTACAGACACGGCATGTTTAGAATTTTATAATATAATAGATGAAAACATAATACTCTTTGCTGACAGTTGTCTAAAAACTAACCTTTGGCATGTTCATCGGCAACAGGAGGACATTTTTCTTTCAAATCCGGCAAAGGCTCGTGTTCATGTTCGAGACTGTTTTCGTTGCTGCCCTCTCTGATCGTATGCGGATCGTCGTAGTGATGTGAACCCGAGGAGCTCTCCTGCGACGAAAGCTGTCCCAACGATGAATGCTTCGCCGTCTTTGATATCTTAGCGTTTCGGGAGAAGGCTTTTGTAAAGGACGATCGTAGCTACAAAAACATAAAATATTTACAGTCTTCATGGGTATAAATCATACTAAAAGGCAATCAGTCATAAAGTCATATAAAACTGAACTTCATATAAATATGAAAGAACAATTAAAAGTTAAAGAAATTATAAAATTTGACCAAGTGTAAATTTCTATCATTTAATTTGGTCGATTGCGATACGTGACATAAGAATATTTTCGAAGTTCATACTCGAGCTTCATAACACAATGACGCAGATCGTTTGAAAGTCAAATTAATTCTAATAAGTCAATTTTACGCAACATAATTATGCATGTGCCTAGAGTAGAATGTTCTCATTCAAAGGTCACTCTATAAATAAAATGATATGGGTGGTCCTGTCAAGATTATTTAAACTTTCCACACCTTAGGCACGTATTCTAGAACAAAACTTGTACAAATCGATTTCGTACGTTACCTTCCACGTGAAAAGTATTTTCAGTTATGAGTTGTGTCACATGCCACGCGACATTTCGAATTTATATATTCTATGTTATAGAATGTGGAGATCAATATGAAGATTATGCCCGATATGTACCTATGAAATAGTTGTGTCAGTTTACTCAGCTGAATTTATTACAGGCGTGTAGAAGAGTAAACTCAATATCTCAATTAATAAGTATTGAAACAAATGTTCTTGAAATAACTAATTATTTAATTCCTAATTACAAAAATATAAAAAGAACCATATCTTTGTTACTTAAGTTAAATATTAAATTTATTATTATATCAAACACTAAAGTGTATTTCAAATAGAATGGTATGGCTGACACATGCATAAAACGTAATTTGTAGCATTATCGTAAGCTTTCCTACGAAATAAATATTAATTTTAATTATATAAGTAAATATTTATTGTTGTTAATATTTAATAATAAACTTCTACTAAAAATTACGACGTTTACTTTTCTATTTACGTAATTTCTCACATACCGTCCCATTTCAATTTTTTTAGAGTTTTTAGTGCGTTTTCGCTATTCTAAATTGTTGCGATATACGAAATATCATCAGATTCACTTTATTTCCATGAATATGAAGAGAGAAGAGAAGAAACAAATATATGTATATATCTACCTTCCTCTCACCTCCGCCCTCGAATTTGACCTAATTTAACTTTCTATGAATATCTAAATTATCCGTCGAGAGTTATATAGTCAATTGTAAGCACCTGATTTATTTTCTATGCATACCTATATATTGAGAGTCATACTGTACCTACTCATGGGCCTACAGCTATAAGTTGGGCAGACAAACACAAAGTAATCCATATTTAAGTGGTTATTGTTGTTCTTTTTTCAATTATTACATTGGGTTGTTGTGAGAGTATATAAAAAGTAAACACACTTACCCATCCCTTTTTCTTGTGTTTTTTGTCATGAGGCATAGATGACCCGCTGCTGAGGCTGTTGATACTTGATACACTGTCCGTGGAAAGGTGTCGGGTGATCGCCCCGTTGCCAGTCTGTGCATTGCGTTGAGGAGACGTATGTTGCGTTTGCGTGTTGCCCGAATCCTACGGATTTGTTTAAAATTAACTAATTATATTTTTTAACATATCTTGAAAGTAGATAACTATCTGTTTTTTATTATTGCAGGATAACAGCAGACAGGCACAAGGCCCACTTGATGTAAAGCGGTTACCATCGCCTATGGATATTTGCAACACCAAAGGTGCTACAAATGCGCTACTGCTCTCTTAAGGGACACTGGAACCTGGTCACTAATGCTGGAACACAACTTAGGTTGTTATGGCGACATACTTTAGACCAGGGGTGGTAGCGTTCCAGTCGGGCAAATGCCCTCCCACCTGGCTGTGGGTTGTTTTGTTGCCTCTTACGACCGGCCGCCCGGCCACAGGAAATTCTCAACTTCTTCGTCTTACATCAAACCTTATCCAATTAACTTCTAATATTATTGCATAACTTCTTGCTTACATAATTAACCTAACTTTTGAATAAAGTTCTTTTCCTGATCGACTAAAAATTTCAATTATCAAACCTCTTTTCAAGAAAGGATCAAAACCGGTTAAAGGTAATATGATGATATAAACCTATAGAGTTAGTACCGATTTTATCTAAGATCTCGAAAAAGCTATTTATAATAGATTAATTTATTTTTTTACTAAATTTAACATCTGAGCAAAAGAACAGTTCGGTTTATAATAACAGGAATATTTATGTAAATTTGATTTTAGTATTTAAGTTATTTTGTATACCATTATGTGGTAGAATGTACTGTGCATCTACAATTGTATAACACCTGTATAAACTACATTCTTGCAAATAAAGATATTGATTGATTGATTAAGTTGAAAAATAATTAATATGCTTTAAATTACAAAAAGTTCGGTGAAAGTTTTAATGAGATTTTTCGAAACCACAAAACGAGAGAAAAATTAAATGTAGCGCCCACTGGTCAACGGTATAAAACGGGCTTTTTAAAGTAACGTTTTGACTAAGTGATTGCCGTTTCTATTCTTCTCCATGATTATAGTCATAGATGCATTTATATAAAATTAATTTTCAAAATTTTAACCTTTGACAATCAATACAAAGATGGAATCTCAGACTCTAGGTGCCGATTTTAGAAGAGGATGATAGGACGCAATGCATTACCAGAATTCAGTATTAAATCGAATTAAATAATGGAATTAGTACGGATAAAGGTGGAATGGTTTCCAGTGAGTACATTGCTATTAACCAGACAGAGACAAACCACGTGTATACCTATTACATAATTTTACGCACACAGGGTTAAAAAAACTTCACTTCGTTTGACGCTTTTATTCACGTAAGCTCAATTTATACTTTTATTTTATCTGAGATTTTAACTAATATACTTAATTAGTACGCTTTCTGATATAAAGACTTAAGATCATATTTTAATATTCTATAATTCTTACGTCAAATTCATCGAACATCCCATTTTATGTGAAAACTAAACTATAAATCATGTGATTACTCTCCAAGCGTTGAAAAGTGTTCTCAGTTCAGCGGATGTTCGTTATTCGACACCTCATAATCTCTTTTTTAGTTCGGATTTTTCTTTTTGAGAAACACCTCGAAACAATAATTTATTACTAATTTGTATTGAGTTAATGGAAGTTTCTTAACTGATCTAATTTCCTGAGCATTGTTACTTTCTAACTATGAGGCCTTACTAGGTGAAGATATTTATGCAAGAATTGCTTCTATGTGAATTTTATCCACGCTATTTCGTGGTAATCACATTTCCATCGTAATGTTTTATTCAGAGATTACTAAACGTTAAATTATCTATCTATTATCGATAGGGTTGAAAATTGAAATCTTATTTTGTAAAACCGGTTCAGTTCTTCTTTTTTAGTTTTGATCAATAAATTGAATATAATAACGATGTCAATTCTTAAACTACCCACTACTAAGCCCTTTACCATTTCAGACAAAGGGTGGGGAATATAAACTGAATGTATTTCAAATTAACTAAAGCATCAAAATAATTTTAAAAATATCTAATCAACGCGGTTAAGTTTATTTTTTAACTTCTCGACAACAGATGTATTATTAACTTTAGTATATATTGTCACAGGTTCAAAAACACGTGCTGATAGAAATGCAACTGGACCTATGGCAAAGTTCGTATTGTCGTTCGTAAATATAGCAATTGAATTCTCCCATTTATTTATAGGACGAAAAGTTTTGTCTTTTATTGTTTGCGATAACATTGCCTTGTAAAAAACCTAGGCGATTAGAAACTTCGAATTATATAGATACATGCCATACCAAAGTGTGGGAACCGCATTTTTATCTGTGAGAGTTTTTTAAGATTTTATCTCAGTATTCGATTTGAAACCTGTTTTCGCAAAATTTACTCTCTTTTGCGCATTTAAACTTAGTAAACATAGAAAAGTTTTTTTTATTAAATACAGCATGTATACTTAATTCATTACTTTATTATCTGACAATGTAACAAAACTATAGTTCTATACCATCCGTTGTTTATTACACCTTGCCCGCTTGTTCCAGTTATCTTATATTTTTATCTTTACACCATTGCCTTGGATTATAATAATAAAGATAAAATCGTGTGGAACGTTTGTTGACCGATTTCATAAATCGTTTGTTTTTATTATACACTAGCTGTGCCCGCCCGCGACTTCATCCTAGGTGATTTTTTTGCGGATCTCTAAAAAAAGTAGCCCATTTACTCCTTATAACATCAGCTATCTGCCAGTGAAAGTCCCGTCAAAATCAGCCCAGCCGTTTCAGAGAATAGCCGGAGCATCCAGACAGACAAAAATTCCAAAAATTGCATCTTCGGAATCTCCTGGTCACAATTATCCCCCATGATTTTTATCACATTTTATCTTGATATTACAAACATACACTTTAATTTTATTTATCTTTATAGATATATAGATATTAATCAGAATAAAGTCATTCACATTTTATAAATTCTAGAAAGCACATATCTTTAAAAAATAATGATCATTTAGCTACTATTTTACTACTTATATTAGACATGTATATGCATGTAGTACTTAAAGTCTGAAATAGAGTTACCTAAATCCTAGTTAAAACTATCAGAGAATTGTTAGGCGAGTAGGGTATTTAGTAACTTTATTGGTATCTAGAGAAAAAGTCGCTAAATTATTTGTCCACGTTACATGCATACATAAGTAAGTATATAATGGATAACTTGAGCTTTCATCGCGGCTTGACTAACACAAAATTCAATGCCATATCTGACCATGTCCATGTTTATTTTAAAATTAACGTGACTAACAATTATAACGAAATTTGTTTCATATTTAAAGCTGTGAATAGGCAAAATACAAATAGTCTTAAATTAACATTTTCCAGGACAATATCTTGTAATCATCTCAGGTCATTAATATGTAAAATGTTATAAAAATGTATTTATATCGGAAGCTAAACGACCATAGAATTATACAAACCATCATGGAATTATACAAAAACCCAAAAAAACTCACTAAAGCCATTTACACATTAGCATGGATAGTATACAGATAGTGTAGTATCCTGATGTTAGTACGTACAAACCAGGAATTCTAAAGTATGCCGAATACTACTATCTATACTATATATAGGTACGTATCGGTTTTCAAGTAACATATTGAATATACAGTAAATATCAAATGCATGATAGGAGCCACTATATAAGTCACTTGTCAATTCCTAGCGAGTCTCGAATGTAGAACGGGGACGGATCTATTGACGTACAATTTATTTCAAACGTAGTTTCGTTGCCTTATTCGCCAATGTTTATTGCTTTTCAATATTTACAGATTGCCATATGTAGAACGCACAACGACATTATAAGTTTCCCCTATTGATAAAAAGTCTAATGCTGTTGATCTTAAGCACATATCTCATATACTTCATGTCTCATAGGATGATTGATAGTATGTCTATAAGCTTTATGATTTTTCTCATAGTAATGTGTTAAAGTAATCCGCCGGCAAAAGATCTATTATAATAAGTTACAGCTTTCTTCTTCTATTTTTGAGTATTGTTTAACACAGTTCGAATATCTAGCGAGTGTAAAGTATTCACGGATATTCAAGTTTTAGAAAAATCTTGGTATAAAAATGGTGCCATCGAACAAAAATCATTCCCATATAACCTCCATCCTAATATAAGCAAAGCAGGTTGTTGACTGACACAAAATAACAAAGTTCTTGGGGTAATTCGGTAACTTGAAAACCAAAAATTCAATAAACAGTTGAAACTTTCTACAAAATATTTACTCCTTAAATGAAAAACAACTTCCTAAAACTATAACTCTTTTTAAATTATATCTAGGTTTTTGTTAAATAAAACTGCACAGCAAAACATAACATTTCAAGATCGTACCAAAATCTCTCTTTACTGCATCTATTTAACTATTTGAAATTCATACGAAAAAAATATTTATGAATGTATATTGAATCTTACGAATTAAATTACATTTACCTGACCAGTAACGTTGACTCCATCAGCGCGAATACCCATAGACTGCATGTGTGCTGTAGTTAGACCAGCCTGTATTGATTGCTTCCTTAGCAACTCGATTGTTTGCCGCAAGTCCGTTAGCTCTGAATCCTATACCAATCAAATAAATTTATAACTTAGTGTTCTCAAAAGCTGTTGTCAAAACATAGATAAAAAATGGCAATTAACCGAAAGTAATTTGCATCAGCAAACCGGTTACTTTTGTCTTGCCCGCGGCGACCAACAACTTGCTCTTAATTTGTTCCATCATTAAGTGATTTAAAAAATAAAACTTGGGGTATGTCGTCATGTAAATCATTCACACAACTTTAAAATAAACATCTGCAAATATTTTTACATAATAAAAAAGTTGAATAACAATTATGAACCTAATTTAGGATATGTAAAGTATTCGAAGGCTGACAATGTTACCACTTCCTTACGTCATTCGTTCACAATTTTATTTCTAGTAATTGAGTATTTAATGTAATAGGTTGGGGAAAAGTCTTTTCGCATATAGTATGTATGAACTTGTAATAAGATCTCTTTGGCTATACCATTTGTATATGGCTGGTTTTGGTATCATTAAAAACTTTAAATTTTAAAGAAGACAATTCCAAATTCAAATTAGGAAAATGTGTGATTTTCATTTGTTTTTCTTATTGTTAAAATGAGTGAATCTAATGAAGAAATTCGATACATTTTAAAATTTTACTACAAAAAAGGTAAAAATGCAACACAAGCCGTGAAAAAAGTTTGTGATGTTTATGGACCTAATGCAGTATCTGTGAGAGTAGCACAAATTTGGTTTAAGCGTTTTCAATCCGGAAATTTTGATATCAAAGATGCACGTCGCTCTGGTCGCCCTGTTACCGACAAAATTGATGCCATTTTTGAAAAAGTGGAGCAAGATCGGCATATTAATAGTTACGATATAGCTGGAGAACTGGGAACTGACCACAAAACGGTTTTGGCGCATTTGAAAAAAGCTGGGTACACAAAAAAGCTCTATATTTGGGTGCCTCATGAGCTCACTGAAAGAAACCTAATGAACCGTGTATTCATTTGTGATTCTTTATTACGACGTAATGAAACCGAACGATTTTTGAAGAAGCTGATAACTGGTGATGAAAAGTGGATCACGTACGCCAAGAACGTGCGAAAAAGATGTGGTCAAAGGCCGGTCAGTCTTCACAGACTGTGGCGAAACCCGGGTTAACTCGCAACAAGGTGATGCTGTCTGTATGGTGGGATTAGAAGGGCATTATTCATTATGAGCTGTTACCGCCAGGCAGGACCATCGATTCTGAACTGTACTGCGAACAACTGATGAGATTAAAGCAAAAAGTTGAGAGAAAGCGGCCGGAATTAATGAACAGAAGGGGTGTGGTTTTTCACTATGATAACGCTAGACCTCACTTATATTTAGCCACTCAGCAAAAATTACGAGAGTTTGGCTGGGAGGTGTTAATGCATCCGCCGTATAGTTCTGACCTTGCACCTTCAGATTTTCACCTGTTTCGATCTCTGCAGAATTCCTTAGGCAGTGTCAGGTTAACATCACGAGAGGACTGCCAAAACCACTTGTCGCAGTTTTTTGATCAGAAGCCCCAAAATTTTTATAGCAATGGGATCACGTCCCTACCCACAAGATGGCAAAAAGTTATCCAACAAAATGGCACCTACATACTTTAGTCAAATGTAAATAAACTTTATAAAAAAACCTTTTTAATTTTTATATAAAATGCGAAGATACTTTTTCCCCAACCTAATATATAGAAACTTTCTAAGGCGATGTATACAATAATTATTATCACACGCCAGATTATGTAGATGACATCAACTCGAGAACCAGATATGTTTTTGTGTTCGCGTGTAAAATAAAAAGAACATAAAATGAGCATAAAATCATCTCGGATACAATTTTATGGTAGAAATCTTATTATTTGTTTATTATTATTACCTTTCTCTCAGCGGTTGCGGTGAGTTGCTGCAGACGCTGTGTCATATTCGATAAGCTTTGTTCAAAAGCAGACACCACATGTGCCTGTAACAATAGTAGAAACACCTTCATTATTACTTAGATTTTAAAAGCACTATTTTTAAGTGTATGACTTCCACTTATTGTCGATGTAAATATAGTAATAACTAGCTGATGCCCGCGACTTCGCCCGCGTAGTGCGGTTTTTTAACTATCCCACGGGAACTCTTTAATTTTTCGAGATCAAAAGTATCCTATATGTTGACCAGGGACATAAGCTACTACCATACAAAATTTCATTTAAATCGGTCTAGTCGTTTCGGAGATTAGCTGGTACAAACAGACAGACAAATAGAAAAACATAAAATTAAAAAAAATCTAAATTAGTTCCATTTCACTTCTTAACTTCAGGGGGATGCCCTGACTCGGTTTTTAGCATTTTTTTCATTGTACAGAAATTCGACCTCTACAGTTTTATTATATGTATAGATTTATTGCTAAGTATTTATTACTCGAATACAACGGTTCAATATTACTAGTACAACATAAACATTATTATAATATACACTGGTTTAGTGTTAGCCCTTGTTTTTGTTGTTTAGGAACTATAGCTATAAATTGTAGTTCATACATCTAAATCATGCCTTTTCCTAAAATATAAAATACTATACAAAATGATCACGAAAAATGTGTTTTGAGTAGAGTATATATAGAAAACGTTATTGAACTGAATTATAATACAATAGTCCTGCAAAATTAAATTAGTCGTTGCTAATTTTAAGTTTGCTTTCAAATAGGCTTTTACTTATTAAAATGTGTTCATGACAACAAAGAATTAGAATATAAAAACAGTGCATTAATAAAAATTAAAATATACTCGTAAATCTAATGAGCCCGTTGTGTAAACTAGTTTCACAAATGCTCTAATAAATATAGAAACGACAGTAGCTTTTAAATCATACATTATTCCAGTGATTTATATATCCGGAGCTCTTAGTAATTTGTTGTTAAACTTACTAAATAGTATAAGAATCGGTTTAGCAGGTGGCCCTTCCAAATACAGGTGATAAACCTTAATCGATATGACAGCGGCTTCTACATTTATGCGTAATATCCACGAGCGGTACATTCAATAACTTCCTTTATGACCGGCATTCCGCCATAACTGTATTTCCTATGCAGTTAGTAATCAAAGATGACCACAAGCCGTCACAGATGTCTCTATAACTCCGTTTACATACAGCGAAGATTATGCATCCAGGAGCCCAATTCTGCTATTATTATATCGTTAAAATCGCTGGACACTATCCTCTCAACCCTAGATTTGCCTGTTTTCGGTAGTCTGTTAATTGCAATGACGAGCACGTGCATGCCACTCTATAAATATATTTATAAGTGAAAATTCGCGAAATAAATGTTTAAAATTTTTGGTAGCTTTTTTCTATATTCATTTCGGTTAACGTCATTTTTGTTAATGGTAAACCAATTTTTTCTACTATTATTCTGCCGCGAAGATATTGTGGTAGAATACGAAATTTTGACACTACTTGAAATATCTTCGCAACGCGCTAAGATATTGATATAGCAGAATTGGGCCCCTGTTCGGTGTTCGATAATGACACAGATTACTCGGAAGTTCGCTCAAACCGGTTAAAGAAATGTACCACATTGACGACAATTTAATTATTCCAGGTCATATTTTACTTCCCTTACTTCAACGGTGAATATGGGCTATAAATAATTTTATGAACTGTGAGAGTGATGCGTGTAAATAAATTGTTTTATGGTATAGGGAGGTAGTAGTAGACGAGGCTTTCGTTGGAAAAAGGATCCTATGTTTGCTGCGTAATAAAAAACCACTTAGTGAAATTAAAAAGAGGGTGACGACCCCGCTCCCTGACCAAAATATAATTACAAATGGTTATAGTATCCTCATCAGTATGCACATTGCACACCGAGCCTTTATGTGAGTTCGGAAATAACCTTTACTTTTTCATTTGCCCTTTACATATCTAGAGTTAATTAAAACAAACAGCTATGTAATAGGGCGATTCACCTGCTGGGCGCATGTTGCTTGACCAATTACGGTGACATGGCGCTATTGTTAGATCTTCCCGCGGGACGCCTTTGGCAGGCGCGTGCCACAATTATATATACAAAGCGTATTTATATAAAAGACCGGGGTTCGGTGACACATTGTTAGCTACATTTAAGGGAATTTAATTAAATGGATACAATCTTAGGCGTTGGTATCATTAACACACTAGCGTTGAATTTCGGATGTTTTTCGCTCAAATAACTTAATTTTAGATAGGATATTATGCCTAACAAATAACATGCGTTCAGGCATTTTGACGAAAATGTTTTTTAAACAGAAAAGCTGAGAATTAAATAGTAGATCATACTGGTAGTACCTACATTATAAGTTAGTGCCATTACAATCTCAAATACAATTAATGTTTTCTAAATTTATTAGAAAATTGTATAGGTAGAGCCTGCTTCTATGCAAGCAATGAGTGTTACGGACCTCTAATACAAACAAAAATTACGTAGACAGGTGTAAAGTAATTATTAATCTACAGCTGCAAGGCAGCCGCGCTTCAAGCGCTTTAATCACTCGATCAAAATATAGTCGCTAGAATTACGCTGCATGTGCGTATGCCCATCGGAAGAATATTCCAAGTATCTGTTTTCCCATTGGTTTTTATTGACGATGTAAATTAACAGCAATTTATATTTAGACATTTATTTTATTGTGCCTGTAATTAATTCAAAAACATGTGCATTAATTTAATTAAAATAATTAATCAAAATTACCTAAACGTCAGTGCTATTATTGTTTATATTACCTAAACGTCAGTGCTATTATCCGTAACATTCCTTGCTATCATAATAGAATAGAAACGATAAGATGTTACACTTTCCGATGTACATAATTAACAATATCTTTTGAATACAACGACTTGCATACTTTGAAGAACATTGCCCTCTACCAGTTACATTATTAAACCGCCTACAAACCACAATATTGATAGAGAAAGAAAAAATATATTTTATATTATATAATGACAGTGGTGTTAGAGAATCAAGTAGATCGGTATAATATTCTGAATTTTTTGGTAGGTAATTCCGAAACAGTGTCAAAAGCTCTAAAGAGGAACGATTTCACTTTAGATTGATATGTAACTACACCCATGTATTCAGAATATAACGCCAAAGTTTTGTCATAAAATTGAAAATGGCACATAAAAAATCAGTGATGATACTTCAGAAATCCCTAACAACATAATTTTGTGTGAACATGTTCCTTTATAATAAAATTGATAACAAACCGTCATCTTGAGTAGGTGTAACATGTTAATATTGTTCATTCTTGTTCGAGACCCACTCCTCTTCCCACCAGTTCAATTTACGAAGCGTCATAACAGCATTCTAAATGGGTGAGATTGTTTGGTCAAGTGTACTCTTCCTAATTCAGTATGCAGGAACATATCTGGACTGCAATTGAGGTGATTGCATTTCGAAAGAAAACTCAAATGCATTTAAAGCTTTTACTTCATATTACTATAAAATCTGTATATTTCATTAAAGGAAGGTGGATATGGAAAGGCCACTTATTTTTAAATAAAATACACAAGTAGTTGTTGAAAAAATTGGGCATGTGCATGTCAATCTTAGATTTATGTATGTTATGTATATTTTGGATTTTACCTCAACTCAAAAACTACTAAACAATTCTGTTTTGAACCAACTTTCATTCAAAATTTCTTTACGGAAGCCCTAATAAATGAAAGAACAAGTATTATCCCGTTAGCTAAATAATATATAAATTCTAATAATGAACCATGAAAATGAGGTAGCTACGTTGGTCTTAAGAACCTTACAGAGTTACAAATTAACCGACACTTATCAGCATTATTTTAACATTTTGTACAACTTTAGAAATAAAATATCTGTTTTGAAAAAGTTTCCAAGTAACACTGAATTAATTAAAGGTGACACCATACGGGACTTAAGATGAGAGATTATAATAGTGTCATATGCAGCAGGTAGATAAATGACAGTAATCACATAAAACGAGTCCTGCAAGATTTATAAGCGGATACTGTTGCTAATGTTAGGAAAGTGTGCCATAGTTGCCACTGCAACACCATCAGTACGGATTAAATCAGAGGTGGAATAATAGCTATCTCACGCTATAATATAGTACTTAAAGCGAATTGACCTTGCCTTTTGATGGCAAGGAAAATGGCATCAGTGTTAATGAGTTAGAAGATTATTAGTTGCACTTTGATATGTGAGAAAATTTATACATTCATGGCTTTAATTATAAAATAGTCATTTGATTTTTGATTTACGATTTGCATAAGAAATGTATATGTAAGATACATTAGATGAAGCCGAATAGTTGAAATAAGAAAAATGCATTAAAATTGGACTGCTAATGGTAATAAACGGTGTACGTAAACTTATAGAAACAGTAAATTTCAAGTCTTGTTTGCCGAAATAGGCAGCTATTGCTCAAGTTCAAAGGTATCCCGTGTTGCGGCTCATGGTTATGACTATTGTTTACCAACGGAGCCCCATCGCCTACGTACATTATTGCTTTGACAATATAAAATATTGCGTACACGTAATAGAAACTGCAACATCACAATAATTGCAAAACAAGAACGTCATACAAAATTGCTCTTTTAGAATTATAGTTACTCATTAAGTTGTAAATTGTAATGTGATTTAAGCTAGAGTCCAAAACAGCTTTGGATGGTACATCTCATTTACTTTTATGTGTGTATCACGTGAATAAATTAGTCAGTACGACTTCTATATACCAAATCGTCTTTTTTGTAGCGAGACACCATTTGGTTTTATTATCGTGGGAAAAATTTCTTTACGAGAGATGGATGAAATGATAGGATTTATAAGCAATTAAGTCCACACCTGACTCGTAAGGTTTTTGGTAGCAGGTAGAGCTTTTTTTTATAGAAGGATAACACTATCGATCGAAGTCGTTATTAAACTTAAAATAACTTCAGCTTTGAGAATGCGCAAACTATACACAATGCAATGTTAAGGCTGATTTATATTGATCTAGCTACCAACTTGGGGAGTGGATTGACATCCAAATATTTAATCGGGAATATACTTTATTTTACAATAATTATATTCTTGTACATTGTTATTGTTGTATATGAAAGCCATATAGATAACTACATGTGAAATCTGCTAATTGGTTATGGTTTTTTAAATAGCATGTATTTAGTTGTAAATTGTAAGTTTTCCCAATAAAATATTGAATTGAATAAAAATATTGAAGTCAGTCAGACTTAGTATCGCTATACTGATTTGAAATCAAATGCCAATATGTGAGCACTGCACTGGCTTCCTTCGAATTGGAAGTCGCTGGGTCAATGTAAATCAACTTTAACATCTGTAAAAAACATACTTACATATGTATAATTCCATAAATAAAACAAATTTGTTATTGATGCAAAAATAAACGTTTTTTTTTATAACATTACACCCTATCATTAATTTTCACCCTCAAGACACCAGGTAAACACGCTACGTCACTCTTTATTCTCCCCTAATAGATGACTAAAATATGGGGAATTAACCACTCTACCAAATGAACAACACACGTTAACAACATAGCCTCTAATTCCGACAGATTATTTTTTCGAGAGCGATAAAATTAAAGTTAAAGATTGCACAAAAAATCTTACCTCTTCTAGAATAGGGCAACTTTTGTAACGGGATTTTTTAATAGCCAATTCCCACCACGGTATCGGAGGCTTCGACCGAAGTATAGTTTGGCAACCTATTTTTGGATCTTGCGCTTCATATAAGGTTCCTAAAGTTCGTGGCGACGGTTGAGATGCATCTTCTTCTGCAGGAATACCAGTTATACACTCGCAGCACTTATGTGGCTTTCTCGGTAAATTATGTTGTTTACTAAAATCAGCACTAAACGAATGTCTATAGTGTATTCGCTTCGTAAATCCGTTTGTTTCACTCATTGATCTTTTGAAACAATTTCTATTATTTTGCAATGGCATTTTTGGTATTTGTTGCACTTCACTCAAAATGTTCGAGTCGTCGTTTAAACCTACAAAATCACCGTTAAGAGGCGTATTTGGTTCAGAGTGATATCCCATTCTATTGCGATGCAAGCTTCCGTATAACGGATTTTCTTTATTATGTGGTGGTTTCAGGTCTATAAATTTAGGTCTTCTTAAATTAAGTGTCGCATATTTCTGAGGTGACCTTTGAATAAACTTTGATTTATTTGGCAAATCTTTTAAAACATCTTCTGTGTCTGTAGATGGTATCGTTGAATTATCACTATAACTAGAAATAGGCCTGTCGTTGTCAGTTAGGTATGACGAAGACTCTGAGCAATTATCTCGATCACTGTGACTCCTTCTATAGTCTACTGACGAACTAGTGCCGTCAGTACGCACGGAATGCTGCTCGCTACCATCCTGGTTTCCTATTGACTGTTCACAAGATAGCCGTTCGCCGTTAGTAAAGCTTACAACAGCAATTTTGTCTCCGGCTCGCACATCCTGCTCGCCTGGCAATTCTAAGCTTCGAAGTCGTCTACGAGGCTTTGTGTTTATGGAATCGTAATGTATTTCTTGTTTTCCGTTAATATACTTCACAGGAGAATTATGCTTTGAAGGTGGGGGTGTGACTTTTGCATAAATTGGTTCAGTAAAACTGAGTTTACTAGTTGTATCTACAAAATTATTATTTACATGTTCATTAGCTACATACTGGACGCCACAACTGTTTTCTAGAAAATTAATCTTAGGCGTCCTCTGTATTGTGAAATATTCCGAGTGTCGTTGAGGTATGTTTGGAACTGGGTTCTGTTCTACTAAATTTCTTATTTTTATCCGACTTCGCGGTGCACGTATGGTAGCAAACCCATCGTGAATAGGCGAGCCATGGTATGTAGCTGATGTTGTTACTGCCATTGTCACTTTCAGTTCATGGTTTTATGTAACATTTTTTACAACTAGGTAATAAATACAATAGTCTAACTATCACCTTTTTAGATAGTTTACTGGCCTCCAGATCCATTAAAAAATTCACTCATTAGTTAAGAACGAATACGAATCCATGGTGTTTTACCTAGAAAGCGTGAAATTGTAAAATACAAGTGAAACAGCGCCTTCCTTGCGTTTAGCGAGAACAAGTACGATGAACTTCAGTGAAACCAAAAGCATAAAGTAATTTATAAAAGAAATGTTTCTAACACGATAAAATAAGCCATTCTCTGTTAATACATATATACGATATACATACGAAAAGCTTAATAGCCAGTAGATTCTATACGATATATCTACTAATATTTATTAGATTAACAATATTGCATTTCAATTTAACTACGAGGTCTAAAAAAGAACCACTTGACAAAACACATTGCCTTTGTATATTTTTAACCTAAGCTATTAACCCATTATATCGGGTAGTAAAAGTATACAACAAGTATTAGATATTATAATAGTAGACCTGATTAGATCAGTTTCTTACGGTGTAATAGGCTTGAGTGCACAGGCAGCAATATATGTACCTACTACATAGACGTATGTTCCCTAATGAAATTGGAACATTAAAAAATATTTTGCATTTTCATAATTATAGCATAATGGATAAGGGCTTTACTTTCCTATAAGATATACTTTATTTCCACAAATAATATAATTTTAATACAACCCTGTAATCGAAAGTAAATTCCATGCCTACTAAATTTTATTAAAATTCGTATATTGTCCACGAATAGTACATTCGAGGAGGAACAAACAAACACCGTAACAAAACGACATTGACATTTGTTCAATGTGTCTCGTTCTAATGATGTTTAAGTTTGAACTTCGGCAGATGGCATGACGTACTTTCTTAGTATATTTGGCAAGTTTCTGCGCAGGTGACAAGTATTCTACTACACGTTACTGTGGAATACTGCCCAGAATAATAAAGTGTGAAACTCTCTAAGCACGTTGATCAAACCGCCAATTTTGGGGTACCAACAAAATATGGAAGTCTGTGTCCAATACTGAAAATAGTCCAGGTCAATCGAAATTGGTACAATTTGTAAGTTAATAAGTAATTTAATAATTGAGTACGATTTATATCAATACTAAATTTATGCACCTTAAAGGGAATACAACCCTTTTCCTGTTCGTTATCGGGCTGTTTTAAGTAATGGAAGGTCAAATAACCCAGTCACGGCTAGCCCTACTGTCATCATATGCCTACTGGTGTTGCACGTACGCATGAGTCATATAACCCTTTACAATTGACAACACCATTCTACATCTTTATAACAGTCAAAAGCCGTTACACTTACGAGGTTACGGTTACGGAGGTTGTTTCTTACCCTCATATTCCAAGTAAACGAAAGTTTGTATTGATTAGCTGTTCTCTTAATGTGTTCACGCATTAACTTTGTCTATATTTGGAGGTACCATTAACTGATATACGTGAGCTGTAAGTTTAATTACTGTGAAGTCTACAGAAGGTGACCGACCCGTACAGGACCATGTCACCATCTAGTCAGAGGAAATGACTTTCTTATTTTTCTCATAATTTATAATATATAAAGAAAAGTCGAAGCTGTAAAATACAGGGCAGGCAAACTTTTTAGTGCCTACTATCTTATGGCCATTGAATATGAACTTGTTAACTAACAATTATCGAGAAATTAATACGGATAAATAAAATTGAGGTGTCTGTTTATACTGTCAAAATAAAAATTTGAAAAAAATCAGGGGGGATGATTCGCCCCAGGAGATACCGAAAATGCAATTTTTGAATTTTTGTCTGTCTGGTTCTTCCAGCTAATCTCTGAAACGGCTGGACCCATTTTGAAGAGACTTTCACTGGCAGATAGCTGATGTTATAAGGAGTAACTTAGGCTACATTTTTAGGGTTCCGTGAAAAAAATTACACGCAGACGAAGTCGCGGGCACAGCTAGTATAAAATAATAACATACAGAAATGAGAATGGTACTGCAGAAAAAATGAAAACGTACAATCAATTCTATAGTATGATCTTGAACTTTACCGATGAGAATTGTAAGATTAATGATTTTATTGTGATATGATTTATCGCACAGTTATGAGGGCTGCATTATTCATAGCACATATGTGTTTAACAATTCAATAACCGACGGTTTATTATACGGGTCATAGCATTTATTAGGCGCGATCATTGACCAGGCGGAGAACCGCAGAAAGTGTGTTACACATTTTTTGCCAAACCATGATTTTAAATAAAATATACATTCTATACATAGCTGCAGTTAAAACACATAAATTATTAACATTAAATTGATATATTATAAATTATATTTTCTACATTTGCTTGAAAGACAAATACTAGGGAATCACAATAACCCAAGAAGGTAACGATAAAAAAGATCCTAAAACCCTTTATGGAACTTGACGGCGCCATAGCATGCTCTTGTTTCAGTTTTTGCTGTTTTATTACTTCTAATGTAAATTGTGTTTTTAGATTAAGTAAGAAGTTTTAAAGGGAACAAAAACTAAATTTTTGGTCTAATAATATAAGAGTTATGTGTGGTTTTGGAGCAAAATTTCCGTGAGACACAGGTACAGACAAAAAGACATAACCATTTCTCAAGAAAAAGCTGTCTGAGAGCAGTAGTTAGTAATAGAGAGCAAATTAAGGTCATCGGCCTCAGGACAAATTTAAATTTACAAGAAATGTTAACTTGAATCTCAAAGGCCCTTTCTATACAAGATGGATTGTGCGAATACGATTGTATATAAAATTGCAGACAGTCAGAAGAAAATATTGTTATTCCTAACAGACGCTGCTTACTACTTTTAATATTTTCCATAGAAGCGCCTTGTTATGTTTCCGACAGCACCTATTCTGAGTAATTTTCTTTTAATCCTACGTACTTCGCATAATGATGTTGTATTTATCATGTATGGTATGAAATAAAAAACAATTGCGTGTTATATTGTATATATCATTAATATAAAGGACCTATTAATCAGTGTGTTTTATTAGTGTCTACTAGAAACCTGGCGAGTGTTAATTTGCAATTTAAAATTTGTCGAATTAGCCAAGTTTTATCCTAGTATAATATTAAAATAGGAGGTATTAGTTTAAAGACTAATTTTATATTTTTTTTACAAAATTATAGATATCGAGAATAAAGTTAACATTTGTATCAGGTTTGTTCTAAAAAACGATAGAATAATATGCAATATTGAAATAGATTGCTATTTCAAAATAAGAATATTTAATTAAATTAGCCTTTACAAGATTATGAATGTACATAATTATATATATTATTTTAGAGAGACTATATTGTCGAACTCTTTGAAGATTAAACGATTTAAATCAAAACCTGAAGGAGTAATAAATTTATTTACAATTACAATGTTACCATTATATTTGTTAATAGAGCATTCCAAGCGGCTTCGTTCGCGTAAATTTCCGATACCCTCGGATTCTAATATATATATATATATATATATATATATATATAATATATTTTCTGTGTTAAAAATTTACGTTCATCTCCTAAATCGAAAATACTCATAATATCTTTCAACATAATACCTTTCATAATAATCAGTTTATTCACAGGGCTACGAAGAACTAGAAATAAACAAACAACCAAACAAAGGTACTTTCTCGTTTATACTACAACATATTATGATCAATAGGAATTTTATGCACTCAAATGAAACGTGAGTTCTTATCTCGCTATCAGGTCCATCTAGTAAATGAGATATTCGCGAAAATTGTTGTTGCTAGGTAGCCAAATAAATTTAATAATAGTCAAGTTCCCGTTGGATACACTTGTCAAATAACGCGGGAAAAATAGTTAACAATTTTAATTTAGTAGGAAGTTATAACGTATGCGCGTCTTATTGATTACGTGAATTAGAATCTTGGACGGAAACGATGCACCGCTTATGCAGTTTTTCTGATCTACTTACATATTGTCATAATAAACATGTGCTGATAGATATAAAGAAAAACTACGAACGCAAATCAGCACAACGTTATTACCAATGTGTGAAAATGGTCAACCCGCCTCAGCGTGCGTGGCACGCTAAAATAGCACAAGCGTGACAGTAACTAATTCGTAATAGTAAACAATTCCACTAAAAAAATGGGAAATCCGGAATACAGGACGGATTATGGGCTCATATTAATAGGGGTAACATTAACTTAACCAACCCTAAATAGAATAAGTTTCATTCTCTTTTATTTCCCTACTGCCGGTGTTAGTGTATTTGAACAATGTCAGGTCACGTCAGTTTACGAGTTGTGTCGTAAATCATACTGGAAACGATAACGTGCGCCAGCCGAGGCAACCGAACGTCTGTCTCTACTTTCGACGGAGGGGAGTTCAGCGGACAGACCCTGCGCCCTATCTTTATGCAAGCAGTTGTCAAAGTTTAATGTCGTTGGATTAGGTATTATTATACTCTCAAAATCAACAAAAAATCCTAGGCTGAATTTACTTGTAATAAAGCTAAGGTCGAAATATTAGCAATCCAATATTATTTATTTATAAGTGCATTCGTCATTCAGATTGTTCTGTACACTTATGTATGTATACATAAATGTACTGTTTTTTTTCTGGTGTATGGCTAACTCTTCATTACAATCATAGAGCTTGTGGTCGAACTTAATATTTTTATTATTTTCCTAGTAATTTAGCGCCTGTATTTATTATAAATCGGCACATACTACATAAATTACATATGCCTATTATGTTAAGCAAGTATAGCTTGTGTATGGGTAATACACCACGAACACCTCTCGGCTCAGCCCAGACACACAGACCAAAGTAAATAACGGAAAATTCGTGGATTTGCCGCTATTGAGAAATAACATATCATACATTCGTTAAAATAGTTAAGGAAATTAAACCCACGTCTTATTATAATGGTTGAAGCTAGTAATTTATTATATGCTAGCATGAAATTTTGTACATTCAAAATTCAATAGAACTTTGTATGAATAACAATATTTTATATCCGCAGTGTTTATAAAGGAGCCCTCCATGCCAGAGTCCGACTCGCACAAGCCCTTTAATTTTTACTAAAACCATTACTTCATTTTGAAAACCACTGGCAAACACAATGAAGAAATGAGTAAGAAGCCTATAATGTTTGTATACCTTTCTCCTTTCCACTAATGCATTTTGCTCGTGAATCAACGACCTGTTTGTTGTATGGCGTAGCCTTTATTAGTAGAGGCCGTCGTAACAATATACTCTACATAATATTTTCATTTCACGATCATTTTGTTACATTTCTATAACCCGACTAAAGAAAAAGAAACTGATAATATAGATATATGTAATATAGATGTAACGTTTTCAGTATATTGAATTTGTACTAATTACATTTTGTTCCTAACCCCAGATAAATCATTTATGATTAGATTACTCAAAATGACGTTGATTATAAGGAGAAAACAGTTTTAGCCTATTTCAGCACAGGACATCGATTTACATCTTGAATACGACCATATCTCGTAACCAAAACTATGAAAATATTATTTAAACTTGACAATTGACTTGTAATCAGGACTAAATACCTAAAATGAGTGCGTGCTGGTATTGTGAGTACATGTGTAGTGGAGAGATCATCTGACCCTAACGGTTTCTGTACAAGTATGATTGTGAAGCGGCCCGATGATATGAGAATCGATTGTTTAGAGAAGCAATAAAAACTGATTGTTAGCAACGCTTTAAGTGCATACCCATGCCTATATTTGAAAGTTAAAAAGGCAGTAGCCACAATAAGACAATAATTGATGTTCGTGAAAATCAATGCTGTTATGTGTTATTTATAACTATTCTCATGATAATCAAAGTATTTGTTTAAAGACATGCATCTTATACTGACAACTGAAAAAGAAGACAGGGGTCTCTTCGTTAGTAAAACGTGCTTAGCAGCTTCTGAAATATCAAATTAATTACTGACTTAAAATTTATAATGTCGGTTAAACACGAACCTATACGTACAATATAAAAAATATCGGATCCATTTCTGAAAGTTATACTCAAATGCATCAATTTTGAAGTTTTCCATGTACTCAGAATTATTAGTGATGTATCTATTATAGAGCTAATAAAATATGTCGCATTATTTGTATAGGAAAACATTAATACAGAGATAACAATTCTAGGAGTAACTGCAGCGAACAATTTAACGATAACCCCGGCTTATCGTGTAACCTACATGTTCTCGATTTACTTTAAGTTTGGAAGATTTCGTAAAATCGCGATGGCTACAGGTCTCTTATATATATTAGTACTAGAGTTTACCCCGCGGCTGCGCCGCGGGTCAACCTCTAGTGCGTATCTCTTGTTTAAAGAGTAGGCGGTACAGGTTATATTGTATTATTTTTTTATGTATTTGCCCCCGGAAGATTCACTTCATTTTATATCGCAAACTATACCATCCCCTGTCTATCTGTAAACTACATAAATGACAAAACTTGACAAAAATGACAAAATAGATGACATGGAGCAAGTGGACCCAGTGGACCAAGTGAACCCAGTGGACCCAGTGGACCAAGTTGACCAAGTGGACTAAGTGGACTAAGTGGACTCAGTGTACCAAGTAGACCCAGTGGACCCAGTGGACCAAGTGGACGAAATGGACAAAATCACAAAACCTATTCTAGTTTCCGGGATAACCCTTACATAAATCTATCCCAAAACGTATCCCATTATCATGGATAAAAAGTATCCCTTGGCCACCCTCGCTATTAAAATTATATATGTACCGAGTTTCACCTAAATCGGTCCAATAGTCTTTCCATAAAATGTTAACAAACAGGGAGACAAATATATTTTTATCCCTCCCGGAAACCATCCCATTTTTCGGGATAAGAAGTATCCTATGTTTATTCTCGGCATCGAATATGAAATTTGAAACTGAAACTCAGTTTATATGTGTATATATATATATATATATATATATATATACACATATAAACTGAGTTTCAGCCAAATCGGTCCTGTAGTTTTTCCGTGAAAACGGAACAGACAGACATACAGACAGAGTTATTTTCGCATTTATAATATTAATAAGGATTATCTATGCCTATAGGTTAGCTTAACAGAGAATATATCGGTATAATTATGACAATTACCAACTCGTATGTTACATAATAAGATCATGAAAAAAGAATAACTAGGTATGACAATCCCATTAGATACTTTTACGTGTTGTCTTGATGGTTAGTTTAATTATGTTGGCTAGATCTCCTTAGTAACAATTGTAATTGTAATTATAAGTATGAACATAAACATGTAATCTCTGTGAAACTTATTAATTTAATTCTGATACTCCACTCAAACATAAAACCGAAAAGAGACTTTTAATGACTTTAAATTTTGGCTTAATTTAGTTTTGACATACGTTTTAAATAATAAAAGATCGGTTAAGTTTTAGTGGTATTTTTCTATAAGGAAAAGTAAGACAACGACCTGTGGCTACGTTAGTCATAGTCTAGGGACTAGCGAGGGTTTTATTGTAGCTGGGTGATTGTCATTCTTAAAAAACATATATTTCTTCCACAAGAAACCGAAACAACCGACGCAATATAATAACTTTTTACTGTTGGCAGGGAATAAAATTTATTCAAACTTTTTACCATTACACACATGTATACAGCAAACTACTACAAGCTATTATAATAATATTTTTTATTTCAAAGGTCGTTAAATGTCGCGCAAAAAGGATAATTTATTTATTGATGATCTCAACAGAATCAAGTAGGTAAGTCGTTATTATTCTTTGCGTATAAATGATTTGTAGGAGACCTTCAAGTCTGTTTACTTATTTTTTGCGTTTTATCTTTTGTAACACGTACCTATTACGATAATTTTTAACATTAAATAGATATATATGTATAATAATTTCGTATTTCACACATATTTCAACTTATCGACTCCCAAATGAAATAATAAAATTATAGGAAAAATATCATCCCACTAATTTTATGAGATGTTTTAATGAGACCAGTGTAACGTATTTCCTATAAGTTCACTGGTACATAAGACATTTAAGTTTGAACAGCAGTTTAAGCTTGAAGCTTATAGCATCTGTTGCGCACATGGCCCAGAAGCAAGGCGCTTGGGCACTTGATGGGAAGATATTCAATACCTCTCCAACCATGAGGTGAACATCCAAAACTGCGTCATATGCGCATATTTTTTCAGTGGAAACGCGGTCAAGGCACGAGACGTGTACAGACGAGCCACTAAAAAATAATGCAAACATTGTAATCTGTTTAATTAGGGCGTGCTAACAAGTTTCAAAATTTCTTGACAATATACCAATATTTACACTAAAATTTTATTCCTATCGAGAACAAAACAGCCATAGGTTTAATTTGCAAACAAAAGTAATCAATGGCGTAATTTAAATAAAGGTTCGATTTCTATGTAAAACAGGGTCCAAATATTTATTTAAGCATGTACCGCAAATATTTGCGACATATGGCTATGATATTTAATAGGTATTTGCAAATCGAGGGGGACATTAAACAAGAGCAAATTAAGCAGTCGCGGGTCATAAAGAAGCGAATAAATCGCGTGGGTTTGGCTCATTGTTTGTCTTGACTTGTAAACCGCATACGTCATAGCTAAAAGCAATAGTACTGTATTGGGGCGCTGGCATGACCCTCGGCCTCTTTACCATTGCATTGTCATGCAACCGAACGACAAATTTATATACTAATCATCTATGATTGGTAGCTCAACTAAATACAATAATACATAGCATCTAACATTCCTACTATTATAGTTGCTCCTTAATACGTTGACGGACAGTAACGCCCGCAGACGTAAAGCTCATGAAAATGATACGACAGTACACCTGTCCACGTCCAAGTTTTTACCTTTATTTTAAAAGCTTTTTAATTTTCCCTACACAGACTACTGTCGTCTAAAGACGTATAAAGCAACAAGCGGGGCATAATTATCACCACTATAGCCTATGTACATAAACTTTGACAAAACGCCTTACGACATAAACGGCTTAATCCGTTCTGTCATATCACATAATTTTATATTTCTGTGATACACCTATAGGAAAGCACATAAAGAATGGAAACAGATACAGCAATCAGGACAATGCCCATTTTGGGTCCACCCTAAAATCGGATAAACCTTAATCAAATATTGCTCTAAAATTTTATATTATTTTTATGTTATTATTATAGTAAAATTATAGATTGTTTTGTGACCCAGCATAGAAATTACAATTACAAAACATATTTTTGTTTTACACTATCAATGGTTCATATCTTCTTGACTTTTGTGTTTTTATTTACTGACATCTTTACTTTTTAGTTCGATATTCAATAACTTCAAATATTGCCGGCTGTCGAAATCACTGTGCTTCCACAGATAAAACACATACGATTGATGTACTGACACCTTAGACACCTATAATGTCGCCATAAAAATCTAACCTTTTATTAACAATATTTTTTTACAAAAACAAATCCGACTAAGACTATAAGCAAAAAAAATAAATTTAACCAACTTCTTTCTACAACATCTTGAAAGAACAACAACTTTGCAAAATATAGTAATGTTTATGTTTTACTTCGCACCGACTCGAAGATTGATTCGAAGATGTTGAAGAAAGAAGTTAGTTAAATATTTATTTTTTGCTTTTGAGTTTGAAGTCGGCTTTGTTTTTATTAAAAAAAATATTTTTACTTTTTAGTTAGGGACCATCTCGGGAGTATACTCTTTCGAATAAATGAAAACAATGTGAAAATCGGTCCAAAATTTACGGAGAAGTCGCGTATATGCAGACAAAAAAATTAAGTGCCTGTAGAAAATGTAATACTGGCACGCGTATACAATTTTTTTTCGAAGAATGTAGGCATTCGGTGTTCTTTAATAAGGGTTAGTCTCGATTTCCCTGAAATGCACTCACCAGACCGCGACTTGGTGACCATGGGACCACCACAGGAGCTTACGAATAATATAATAATATCCTGTACAAAGAAATCGGTTAACAATTTTCGAGGGTTTCTCTCGATTCCCCTGGAATCCACTAGTCAGATTCTGACATTATGACAATGGGACCAATTCGGGAATATACCCTTTCGATTAACAGATAAATTTTGGAAATCGGTCCGCAATAGACGGAGAAATCGAGTAACGAACATACAAAAAAAAACACAGACAGATCGAGGACCTCCTCCTTTTTGAAGTCAGTTAAAAATAGCTTAAACGAATTAAAGCGGAATAAGCAAATCATAGTGTGAGTTAATAACGAACAGCGTCATAGTTTTGAACGTTGTAATTTTGAATTTATATTTTCTTAGAAATATTACTCTAGAAAAATTAAGATTTATCTTAAACCTGGTTAAAGGATTTAAATATTTTTAATGTATATGGAAATGATTAAAAATTTTCACAAAATAGTAAATTAATCCTAAAGGCTTATGCAATTTTATATGAAGTCCAACTCTCCTAATAAATTGAGCAATGTTCTTTAGTAGTGTCAGCACCAAGGTCCATCAACGTGATATCATATTCTTGGTCATAATAAAACAGGTAAACAAGACCACCCTAATAAAGAAATCTTGAAAGGACACTACAGTTGACTCATAAGCAAGCAGTGTTACGTCACAGCTTTTACTTCTCTATCCAGTTAATGACTAAAAGACCACCGTGTTCCTATAAACGTTTTCTAAGCAAAATGTTTAATTAGCTGAGTAGCGCCTAAAGATTATCATGTTCACAGTTTAATGTAACTTGAACCTGATCTCGGCTTATCTGAGTTGGAGTGTATGTAGCGCTACTGGCGCTTCCGGACTAGATAGGACACGATCCTGTAGAGCTTCCTTCCGTGGCTATTCATTGACTATTGTTAAGTGCAACGGATAAACCTCTTAGGGAAGTTCTTACTTGAAATATATAACGTATTTCACCTGAGAATATATTCATGGCGAAAAACTAAAATTTTATAGGCGACAATTTCCATAATCAAATGCCTTGAAAAACGCAGTAACAAAATAGAATCACGACAGTTATAGACAAGTGACATTGAATTGTTCAATGTTATCTTTACAGGAATCACTTCGGTTACTTTATCTAATTTAAAAGACAGAAGAATCGCGTAATCTCCGCTTTAATAATATGCAATCAGAAATATAAAAAACAAATATAGAATATATAATTAAGTAATGTCGATTCGGATCCTGGTATAGTTCAAGATTATTTCATTTGTTATTTTTAAACTGACATTCTGTGCACCCTCCCCGACAGTCTTATAAAGTCAACGTAGATTTTTTTACTACAAGTGGTGATAAATTATTGAATGCATTAACAAGCACCCACGCCGATAGACACAATAATTTTCTTATGACCGTTGTAGTTAAAGAATCGTAAGTCCTGTCAAGGTCGTTGACGGTTAACGATGACGTAAGAGTCGGTATACGAGTTTTGTATAAACGGGTTGATAATTCATTGATAAATCCATGACTGCGGCCAAAAGTCAAAGGTTTCAAATCAAAAACATCACGCGTATCAAATCACAGTGTAACTTTTACTTTAAAATATTAAAGCAATAACTTGATCATTATAAGATTATTATCGTACTTATAAAAAAAACCTGTTATATTTTTAGGATGTAATAAAATTTATATGTTAATTTTATTCTAATCTAAATGGCATGGATACGATAATTTATCACGAATTACTTTATCAAAATCTAACGTAGCTAAAATAATCAGGAGTGGGATATGCAAAAATATTTACGTAAGGAGCTATTAACCCGTGTTAGTTACAAGATCAAACGATTCAAAGTATCCATCAAATCAAGATTTCTATCCTTTTTGGCACGATTGCATAACTAGTCAAGTGTCTTAAACCACTAATAACATACGGATGAAATTAATTAAACAAGTTACAATCAAATTTCTTATCCAAGTTCCTTCCTGCTACGATCAATTACAGCGGTTGAATAGATCCGATATCAATTACCTAAGTGACTAAGATCGATAGATTAAATTCGATACGTGTATTAAGAACATTATGTTCAAATAGGCTTGTGCTAACTTTATTAACCAAATTAAAACTATCACGACCATCAGTTGTATATTAAATGTACCCGAGAATATTATTAAAAACAATCGTTTCGGCAGCTGTAGTTTTCAATTTACAGTTAAAACATGAACACCTGAGACCAGAGATTATGTAGATTTTACGAGTTCGTTGTCTTTGCTCTATAAATGCTATTTCCAATTCACGTTCAAGCTAACACAATAAAACTTTGAAACTGTTACTTAAAAATCTTGTACTACATTGTATTATAAAAATTTACTTATAGCTTTCTAATGGGATCGAACAATATAATAATGACAAATTTAATGCAATAAAATGGGTACAGTAAATATGTAAAATACGTCCGGCTAGCCAGCGGAAGTATATTTGTAAACATCATTTATTGTTGTTCTGTGATCTAAATGGCTATTTAGCTTATTGAACAAATAAATATTGCAGGAGTACTATATCTAGAGTTCCCTGGCCAGTCTCCACATGAATTAACCTCAATTGACAGAGCCGAGAAGGCGCTTCGCTGATTGAAGACGCTGGACTCGTAACTACCAGTAAATGCCCCTTTCGATGTTCCTGTTACATATTTGAATAAATAAACTGCTCACCGAAATAATGCGACTGACTGATTTAAAATACATTATAGGTATTCATAGATTACATTGTACACAATGTTGTATCTCGTATCTACTATTTTATCACGACGTAACAGAAATATTTTTACAACTAAGCAAATACTGTGATAACGATTAATATAGTAATATACCTAGATACATACTTGTGGTTGAAGACTTGTATCGTATGCAATATTATTTATTACAAGGAAAAATAACACCGGCCCACAAAAAAAAAGTAATTTTTAGAACTGGATTCTTTAATAACTGACGTGAAATAAAAAATCTATAAATCCATCTATACTCGTATATAAAATTTAGTCTCTATGGATCTTTATATCGAGGGTTGAAAGGCCATTTGTTTTAAGCGACATTTTGTGTGAAACTTAACACGATGGGTTTTTTATCCTAATGTCTCAACTTAAAGAAATATAAAGAACCTGGTGTCTAGTTTCAATCTATAGATGTTCTTTTTTTTAAGTATAGTACATAGTTCGTTAGTGATGTGGTTTTATTGGTTATTTGCAATTTCAAACTTTTCTCCCGACAATTTTTAAAAATGTCGTTAAAACAAGTAGCCTTTCACCCATCGATATTATTTGTATCTTCAATTTGGCTTTGGGGATGCATCGATTATCACGAAATTTAGCATACATACTTTACATACATACCTATTTGGTTACAGAATAAAGTGAAAACTTCTTTCAGCGATATTCTAGTTTTAGTCTATCATCCGACTCGGTTAATGAGTATGAGAGATTCTTGTCTATAAGGATTTTGAAGTTCATTTCTAAGTTTCAACAATAGTATCAGTTTAATAACATCGGTATTTTTACTTCTACTTAAAACAATTCGGCTACTTAAACTCTTAAATATTCATCTCTACTGAAGAAGGCATTAAAACATAAATCCACAAATGAACTATGATTGATGTGAAAAATAACGTTCTTTGAACAGCTCTACTAAGCATAAAAGAGTCTTTGAAGTGCCTTAATAATATTCTTGGAATGCTTTATTGTTTGACGTTAGTTTATCATTAGTTAATTTACGATTGATATTATGCATAATTCCGAAAGTTTGTATACAAATCATTTTAATCTATAATTTTTGTATTAAGATATATAGATATAATAACAACACGTTTAATATAAAACGTAATAATCATATGAAGCAGAAATTAATCATAAATAAAATATATGTCATGTCGTAAAAAGTAGAAATCATGAAGTACCAACTTAAGAAAAACCTTAGACACAGCCTATATTGAACTATGACAGTAACACATGAAAACAAAATAATAAGACTGACTGTAGTTTAGGATTTACAAGAGAATAAAGTGTATGTGGGCTTTATTTCCTTACCCCTATTATTTTCGACTAAATATTGTTTAGGGTACCGTAGCTAAATGATAAAAAAGTAAATACAAAATTAGCAAGGGGGTCGCACCGTTGTCCTATTAACAACTAACAAAATGAAAAACATGATTATATAGAATTTTTTAAGCTAAATTGAGGCGCTTAATTTCTATTAATTGATTATTAGATAAACTTTCGTAAGCATTTTAAAATATTACTAAATACTTATTGTAAGAAAAGCACAACCGTAAATTGCAAGTTTTTCAAGTCGTATCCTGGTTACAATACAGCTCGTGACATTACTATCGCTACCGCTGTCTCCACCGCAAACAAGCCATATTACACCATATTGATTTATTACACCCATAATGCGTCTATGAAACGATTAATATTTTGAGGGTCCCCTATAGTACCTATTTAAGGATACAAAGCAAGTCTCAATCTTTCGAACGATAAAATTAATTGCTTTTCCATTAAATTTAGAAGAGGAACGAGTTTCAATTATTCATATTTTTTATACTTTAAATGTGTTTTATGTTTAACAAGGAAGTCGTTTCAAACGACGTAAGATATTTTTATTATAGTCACCATAATAACTAGCCTAACGCGCGTAATATCAAAGAAAAAAAAATGTAACTTGTTATCCATGTTTGTGGAATGCATCTTCTGAAGGCAAGTGTTAACTATATATAAAAAAATAAGTAAAGTTATAACATAAAACACATCAAACGGGAATTATATCAAACGTTTGACCCCAAATAAAAGCAGAGCAGGCTATAAAACTAAATTTCGTAGCTCGTGTTTGATGTTTACTTTTATAGTTCGTAACTCGATGGGACACATGGAGTGCAACTACTCTTACTTAAATAGCGACGACTAATAATGCAGGCGACTTTTAAATGCAAAATAAAGGGAGAAAACATTTCGGAAATAATAACAATCGACCTCCACGAGGAGGAAACAATATAAAAAGTATAAGGGATGCACCTGTTGCCTACCGTGAGAACCCAACCGATTTATCTGAATCTGAATATTGTTAATCTATAAGCATGAAAATGATTGATCTGTTAATGCATTTTAATTATTCAACGTGCTGACAAAATCGTTACATTATTACTCAAGATCAATTTGATAGTGTAGGGTACCCTAGATAACAAGTTTTCAACAAAGCTGGAGGGTTTAAGCAATTATAAATGTACAAAACTAAAAGTATTATGTATTTTGTTTCTTTTAGAACTGAAGACTTAGTTCTTTACACTTCTGAAAAGCTTTAAATAAGAGTCTACTATATTAACAAAAGGGGCTTACAAACTGCGCGTAAAAAAAGGGGACGCTTTTACCTGCTCAATAATACCATTAGAGGTAGCAAAACGAAACTAGCAATTTATGTTAATATTCCGCATTGCATTTGGTACGAAATCTTTGAAAATTGTGATTGCCAAGGTAAATGCAGATTCGATAAACTATTCATCTCGGTTTTAATGAATTTTATATTGAATAAATGATAAAACTTTCTTCAATATCTTAATTTATTTAAAAAATCAGAATGGTAATCCATTAATAATTTAGCTAACATAAGAAACCATTACATAAATTACACCCGGATGTCTTGTCAACAAAACAACAAACGACAACCAAACATGTCTACTCATATGATGCTCAAAAATGAACAAAACAGCACTGCTTCCTCAGATTACGGCCTATACTACGACTCGCTAAACACAAGAACACACACTGTACACTGTAAAATTTCACATACACCAAAGTTTGATTCAAAACAAAATGTTTGTTTATGCCGCAAAGTAAACGTGTTCTGCGTCAGAAAATCCGAATCGCGTGCGTCTGCCCTCTAACGAGGTACAATACACACTGGTTGGGTGGTTGGCTTGGCTTTGCTCGACTGATGGTACCATGTTAGTGACCGCTTGCTTTGAATTAAACTGAGTCACGAAACTCATAGAACCCGGAATAGTGATTTATAACACAATATACAATCTATTGATCACCAAAGCAGGATAGGGTGAACATTACACAGAAATTGCTATTTTTGGAGTATTCGTAATAGGGGGATCAAAGAGTGTCACCAGAAATGTTAGTCGTAATATACTGGGATAATTAAACTAATAGTGTAGAATTTGTGTCTCATAAGAGACATAAAACAGTTGAGTATAATATGTCAGTAGTAATGAAGATTGCGATGATAAAGATAGAGCGACATAGCCGGGTCGGGGACATTATCGTACGCGAGGCACTTGTTGCGCAAGTGCGGGAGGCACTTGAGAGGATTTATGGGCCACGGGTTAGAGTTACACACGTGATAACGTCTTAGCGTCTGCGCGCAACCGGTGACGACAAAAAGTCATATTTAAGATGAACTTTGTCATAGCACAAAATTACATTAAGCTCACAGCTTTACACGCTGGAAGTCATTATATGAAAATCTAGAGCCATCATTTTATATCAAATTTATTGTAATAATTATTATCGCACGACAAGTGGTCGCTAATAGTCGCTATTCTTATCGTTAGAATCATTAATATTTACTCCCAAACTATGTTCTAATGTCAGGATTTAATTACATCATTTTAAGATTTGATAAACAACATTGAAATAAGTAAACCTCAGCCCTTCATCAATGCAAGTTTTGTACGAAGTAACAGCGTGATTCATAGTCGTCGCCGACTCAGTGATAAAAATGAATAGTTTGCTTTGTGTGACAGGCAGTGCATCTATTACAAATGTAGATATGCTTTTGTTATAAGGTTGGCCGTTCGCCAGCTCTCGTTATGGTCGTAGTGGCGAGTAACATAAACAAGTTTTGCAAATCTGGCAGTTTATGCGCAAACATTTCGAATCAAAATAAACAAAATAGAATATCGAACAACACAGTAGCGATAATGACCTAATCAAATAAACAAAGTCGTAAACGAACACGACAAGAGTATGCAATAGGATTATTAGACAAACGTAAAATGGAATATTTTACATTAATTGAAAATAAAAGGTTCATCAATTGACCTAGAAACAATTTTTCTTCCACATAATATTACTAATTGGGCGAAATGCTTAACCTGCCGTCTTTTATCACCAATCTCTTTAAAGTTTTCAGTTGAAAATAAATTTCAATCACTATTAAATAATAACGGTCTTATTCACAGACACTATAAGATTGAACGCTTCTTTATGGTTCTTAAAGAGGCGTTTAAACTTATTCTAACTCTCTATGAATAAGACCGCTGCTAATCTATACAAGAAAAACAGGTTACGACATCAACAGAAAGTAATGGTGTGACGATAGCGTACTTTTTCAAATTAAAACACCATTGAAAGCAATTGATACACGCTATCTAACTATAGTGTCCCTGTAGACACTTATACCGTACATATACTGACTTTTTCTTCTTCTTGTTTCAGTTTCAATAATAATGAAACAACTCCACGTGTGATAAATTTATTACCATTGAAAAAAAAACATCTTAAAATGAGCTGCATACACCGTGAAAGTTGTTTTTTCTATGTTTGATTTATCATATCATATAAATCTACTAACTAAAGTATTGCCTGCATAATGGACTTTTGGAGAAAACAAACTTAAGTTCGAGGAATCAATTAGTTTTAACATTGACGTGAACTTGTGACGAATTTAACAACAAATCTTTTGAATCGATACAAAGGCACAGCAAGAACCGTGGTAGACGTTTGCCTTATGTTGAATAATGCATGGCCACAAACCATTGCCGAGTAAATTAGAAGAACAAAAACATTTGAAACAGAGACTCTCATTGAAAACGTATCTTTGTCTCGACAAATTAAATGAGCAAAAACCTTCGATGCAATCAACTGCTCCTCTAACATATAGATTGAAATTAAAGACAAATTAAACCTACGAAAGGTAGTAAATTTTATTCGATCGATTGAACGATGTTCGAAAGTATTAATATTAATAAATAGTATTTTTTTCTTGTTTTATAAACTAATATTGATATTTTTAGTTGTACTTTTAGCACTTAATGCATTTGTTTACTTTCAAATACATTATTAAATATGAAAATAGGATCGCCTAATTACTTCAACTTACATCTTAATTTGTGCTAAGGTAGAGACAACGATGATATGAGTTTTGAATTTTGAAATTTACAAAACAATTTACAAATGCCTATTCTGGCATTACGCATTAATAAAATACATACAGATAGAAATCGAGTTCATCACAAAATACAAATTTGAAATTTTATTGTGAATTTTATAATTAATGTGCAGTTTGATTAATTTTTGATATCGTTAATAACCATATAAGCCCACTATTATTGTCGTTAAATAGAACCAAATCTAGTTGATGACTGTCGAAGTAGTCTGATAATACGGAATATTTGTGCATAGTATGTAAAATAGGACCGTTGTTGAACTGCCGTGTTTGAATGTGCAACTGTTATCGGCTTTGCATCAACGTTACCAAGTTAGAAGTTGTCATTTGCCATATTAGCCTACATTGAACGATGCTTTGTCATGTCTAGGTATGGTACAGAACAAGTGACTAAATATAGCGGGCTTCATATTTTCAAAGCAAAAAGACGAGGACCGTATTTTATAGCGATTACCATTGGGGTAGTTTTATTATTACCTCAATTATCTTCTGTATAATTATGTAAGTACCAAAACAAAAGTGACCTCAAAGAATATCAACCCCTTTTCGTTAGTGAATCTAGCATGTAACAAATATGAAAAAAAGTTAAATCTTGGTCTAGTTTATCATGAACAATGAACATGCTAAAATCTTGAATGATTTCAATAAGAATAGCTTTAATCCAGCTCCATTAAACATATATCTAATATTGTCTCACAATAACTTAGTTGAATACCAATTTTGTTATGAATCATAGCTTAAATTTAATTCAGTTTACACAAATAGGCAAACTACATCATAATTCACTAATAGATTAAAGGGCAAAATGGCGTTTTACGTGCCATTTATCACAAGGTTGTATAGTTACCTCGTAAGTAAGGAAATTAATAGTTTGGTGTACGGAGGTCACGATAGTTAATAGCAATAATTTGTTCTTATGATAGATCTATCGATTAGCACTTTACCACTAATATAAGTGATATATAATTCTGTTTATCTTGATATACTTTTCCTTTAATCAAAGGAATCAATATCCAAGGTTACTTCAGTTTCCAGGGAAGATCAAAAATATACAAAATATGATATTAGCTACTTAGAGGAATGGTAGCTTTTCTTGTGACTTGGACGATATCGGTCAGTGCAGTGATAGTTTGCATTCAGTATACATTTCATGCTCTCGATATGGGAACGAAACGGACAACTAGGCGTCTCACGGCCGCGCAGACCCCTGATATTATTTACTGACCCTTTATACTTGTGACATTTCATCTTAACTTTCTTAGATTGCAGGTCATGGGACTGGCTAGAGGTTATCATGAAATATGGGAAGTTTAGCTTAAATAAGTTCGAAATACGTATACTTAAGATGTAAGCAAATACAGGTTTGTTTAATAATGTCCTACTTATCAGATCCGAATACCGTATAATATCTGCCATAACTTCCAATTTTTATTACATCTCATTACTCGGGTAATAACTAAAATTGGAGCATAATCCAAATATACAACAATTTCTTAGAATCTAACATAAACTAGTTCAAAGGGGCCAGCACTGATAATTATATATTTTATAGAAAATTTGTGTCAGATATTCGACAGTCTTTACAATTAATTTCGGGAAAATTTTAAAGGCCCTAACCTAACCGCAAGTAAAACAATAAGAGTTTCATCTCTTTGTAAATCACAAAATTGGGTAGGTATAACCAAAGCTCCAATGAGAAATGTTTACATCTCGTCAACAGGACAGATTGTCAAGGGAAATTGATTTTATTTTATGTCCATATTGCTATTCAGTGGAATTCATTTCGGTAAAGAAAATTGTGATAAAATACCGTTAAATCTAATTTAACTTTGTTTAATGATGCCTTTCCTATATTTACGCAAGCACAACCACGACGAAAACTTTAATAAAATATAATTATCAGTAATATAATTAAATACTAAAAATAAACTAAACTATACTATAAATAAAACTATACTTGCAAAATAACAAATCTATAAGTAAAAAATTGACTCCAAATCGGTGTCGGCGGGGAGCGTGCCCAAGTTGCAAGGCAGCCTTTTGGTCACACGTATTGCTTATATTAATTATGTTTTGTTATCTCCATGGATTGTTTAATATACCAAGTATAAATATTGTGGTAGATGAGTAAATGTTAGAATTTGCTCGAATTTTGCGACATCAAAAGATCTTAGTTATAATACTAATAATAAACAGACGACCTAAATTTCACACTTAGCATTCAGCGCTAAATACGTCTGCGGAGCAAATATTCTCGCAGAAACTTATCCTGGTTTTATTTTTATATTAGGTATTGCAATATTGTGTGCAGTTTAATTTTACGCAATGAGTGACTGAAATGGCAATAAGGAATAAATAAAAGATTTGAATATCAAGAGCAAAACGCTTCTTTTTATCTAAAATAATATTACACAGAAATCTTTAGGTTTATTTTAATAAATAAAAATCTTTGAAAATGAATATTGAAACAGGACAAAACATAAGTACTTACATTCGTTGTGAGCTGCGTAGTTAACGTGTGAACTTTTTCCTTAGCATCTGCAAGTTCCCTGCGTAACTTTCGGACCTGTGTTATAAATGAAAAATATAAAGTTACTTATTCTTAATAAAAAGTAGAATAATTGTAATTATAAAAATTCCTAAAATTCGAAAAAAGGATCTATGTTGATAAATGAATATCAAAACTTAGTTTCTTACTATTTGGAATGCAGTCTATAAGTAAACTTACTATTAAATGGACTCCGACATCATCGAAACCTTCCCATTTAGATCATCTACATATATTTTATCAAGAAAACCCGCGGTCAATAACAAAATAAACCACACATGTTCTGTCTTTCACACAATTTTGATTTCTCTTTCTCAAAACAACGTTGAAGCAAAATATTAGATAGAGCTAATTACACAACACCAGACACTTGAAGTATTGATTGTATATTAATAAGTATTTCTTAGTGTATTATATTGATAATTACCTCGTGCGCTTGTCTTTCTTCTGAACCAGCGCCGGCGGCAAGCGACGAGGCCGTTGATACCAGTGAAGCAGTTGACCCATGAACTACGTAAAACAATACAAAATTTTTACTTACTTATAAATAAATTTAATCGATTTGTCAGTTTATTCTTTCTTCTTGGCCTATGATTTAATAGACTACTAAACGTAGTGTTAAGTAAAAATTGATGTTCAACAACGGATACATTTGTATATGAAATTATGCCAATGTGTGCAACGGCTGCCCATATCTCATGATTGATATATGGAGATATGGAAAACTATAAAAAACCTTTATAAAATAATTGGCTTCCATTGAAACCTGAAAACTCGTCTGTAAAACAAAGAATATAAATAATACCATACTTCTAGTCAAAATAACCGCCTGACGCCAAGTTATCTATGCTAATATAACAATGTGAAAGTAACATCTTTGGATGTTTGTTTCTTTATCTTTCATGGTATTTATTAAAAACATATTTTTATTAAATTTGATATAAGTAGGTACTACTATATAACTACAGACTTTCAATAACGGGAATTTACAGACTTATACCTCGACCTCCTACCTACCTACCTCCTACCTTTATAAAAGAACGAGGCTCCGAAATAAGTTTTTTAAAGAAGTTACGTATATACTTAAAATTCAACTAATTACTAGTGAAAATTAATTACAAATTAAATTATAGTGTGGCTAAGACTTAAGGCAAAGCTCTTTACGTAACTGAAAAATGGAATGAGAGCTAGACGATTAACAATATATTTTATAGAGAATATGTTATATGCTGGAGAGCATTAAATATATAATATTAAAGATTTTGCCTGACCCACGCTGTTCTGTAATTATATGATTGGCATAACTTCTACAATATCGAGTGTTCGGACCCAGTAGTTCAACAGACTACATGTGCGGTTGCGACATTAATTCCGCACATCTGCTTCGTATGAAAGATATGAAGGGCGTAGTATCGATGGTATTTATTGAGCATTGAAATTTATTACAGTATTGAATATTACGCTATAATGAATATGACCTTATTGCGTTCCCAAACGATTATTTGTTAATGTGGTATGTTGTGATAGTTGCATTAAAAATAATTTAGGTGCCTAGTATAATAAAGTTGTATTTAAAACGCACGGTGTGAATATGAGACTAGTAAATTATAGAATATAAAAAAGATAGACCAAAAAGGATATGCATTCATAAGGATGAAATGAAGATTTATAGTGTAACACAAAATGTATGCCAGAATACAGAAGTATGGAAAATTATTGGAAAAAAGACAAAGGACAGAAAGATAAAAAAATTCGTTTACATGTAAAATATTTAAGAAAAAATATAATTAGAGCACTTTAAAAATCGACCAAGCGTCTGTCCGTTCACACATAGTTCAGGATACCTTAATAGCAATGAATATTTAAAAAAAAAATCGTTTCCGGAAGCTTAAAAGTTGTAACCAGAAATATTTCATTACTCAATGTATTTTGTTCAAATAAGTTTTGGGTGTGCTTGATTTTTTTTTACTGAATGTTACATGTCACTCAGTATCGTGTTCACTCAGTGAGATGTATGCGTATATGATGGTCAATCGTAATTTTTAATTTATTTTCAGTTAAATTTCATCTAGAAAAATAGGTGACAAACATAGACAGAGAAACGGACGAAGGGACATGACGATTGTATAAGTCTCGTTTTGCTAACTAACACCTAAAAGGACTTTATACTCCTTAATAATTTAACTTACCGTCATCATTTTTCTTTGGATAATGATGGGAATGTCTAGGAGTGTGCATCACATTGGCTGGTTGGTGAGTGGGACTCAATGCTGATCTTGGAGATGGCGACGGAGGCTCAGATACCCCATAATTTAGACCTAAAACAAAATATCTTTATTAATAACTCTAGCTGACCCGTGTACACCTCGCTGAGTATCAAAAAAAAAAATATATAATCACAATGAAAGCCTATGTCACTCAGGAATAATGTAGTGTCTACTAGTAAAATAATTTTCAAAATTGGTTCAGTAGTTAAAGAAACTACTTCCTACAAATAAACTTTACATCTTAATAATATTAGAATAGATTATAAACAGGACTAAATATTTATTATTAAAAGAACCCTATTCTATTTAATTTAAGAGCTGGGCTCAAAGTCTGTTATTAAAATTGTATAGGAATGGTATATCGCTGGCGTAATAATGACACCATAATGATTGCTTCCGATCCCTCTACTTTCCACTTTTCCTTTTATCATCATAATTATATGAGATAGCCTTACGTCGTAATCACCTAATATTTTTCCTGTTGTTTTCTCCATAATTTTTAAAGTTGTGCACTTTTCTTTCATCATACTCGACACAAATCCAGACCAATAGAAAATTTGCACTCCACACACTCAGACACGTTCCGAATGGTAATTGAATTCTCAGACGCGTTAACATAATGCAAACCTTACTGGTGTTGGTTGGCCTATCAACACTTTGCATTTTTTTTACATGTACTAAACGTATGGAAAAATAATACTAGGAATAATAATGAATCAGTAAAAACGTAACTCTGAGAAGCTCCAGAAACATACCCGACTAAATAGATACCTTTATGGCTCACCAAAATAACCAATTACAAAAAGCAAGATTACAAGACTTTATTGGTAAATACAATAATAGGTGGCCTTATTAATTAGAGCAATATCTTCCAGGCAACCTAACTCAAAGATTATGACTTAGTTAATATTTAAAAATATTGTACACCGAACCAGTCAATATCTTAATAAATTTCTATTCAATTTGTAACAGATTGGTCTTAAAAAATAAAACATCGATAAGCGAGACAATATGACCTGTAGCATACTGACCTATAATAATGTATGATTATGGAGCTTAGAGTTTAGTTTAGTTAGAGTTATTTTTACCAAAGGTTTGACATTCATAAGATTTTTTTTCATGATATAGTAGTTTTCGCATAAGCCTTTAAGGGTAAACGGGCACTACTATTGTCAATACCGGACTCGTTCATTCCCAGCTCTGTTCAAGATAAATCAGAATGCGAGCTAGTCTTTGATGCTTACGCGATGAAAACTTACATGTATAAAGTCGGGTTTACGTTAGCTTACCTTGTCCTGGTGGTCCATATTGTACAGGTAAACAATAATAAGGTTCGTAATCGCTCTCCGATGACCGCTGCAACATCGATGGATACAATTTCTCTGATTTCGTGGACCTGCAGGATATTATTTATAATAAAATCTACTTTCAAACACAATAAGGTGACACTATCAATACAGGAGAATGGAGCTTAAAGAGCGCAGCTGATTACAAATGCTAAACAATTGTTATAGTCGTAAACTAATATTTCGCAACTAAAGTAAACGAAGTCATGAAATCTTTTATTAAAACGTAAATTAAAACTTTAAACATGGGTTCTTAAAATATTGGATATGATAATCGTCCAGTTCAAAAATGTAACCTGTATAATTTTTTTGTTAAACTAAACGTGTAGTTACACAAATTAGCATCAAGGCCTTTGTATATATTTGAGGAAATTATTATACACAGTGTAAATATTAGTCACTGTTTATTAATGGGTACATAATATCTTTAAAATATATCCACGCTAGGAAACTAAATGTTATAGAAATTAATATATTTTTCTACTCAAACGCTCTGTCAAGCTTCTTTCCACCCAATGAGCTGTATCACCCCAATCTCAAATCTCTTATTGGTAATTGACATACAAAGTGTAACAGGTGTATTGTGTGAGAAGCCTCAAAATAGCGGACGTTACGACATGGCACAGAACAATAGCGGATTTACGACAAAAGCCTATTGACTTGATGTTCCACGTAGCGGCTTCTTTGTACGACTAGATTGTAATATGGCTCAACATTGTCTAATGAAGCTTTTATTGCGTCCTGGAATAGATTTTTGATGTATATAGAAAATTCTCGTGAGTTTGAAGACTAATATCAATAAAACTTTAGTTAATAAGGTTGATAAAAACAGTAACAGTGGAAAACAAGATAAAAATTTCAAAAAATAATCAGAAAAATTTCAGAGATTTTGTTGCTTAAAATAATAATATAAGGTAAGCGCCAAAGTATATACGCCCCCCAGTTACGTTGTAGAAAACCACGCAATATCTGTTTATACGGGAGATTGGCGCATGGACCGACACAATTTTTTGAGGTTTTGGGTGGATCAAGAGCTATCTTTAACCCATAGATCCCTATGTCCTAAGTGTTACTGTAATCGAGATACATTTTTTTTTTGTTTGTTTTTGAAAATTACCTGGTTCATGTTTGTTGTTTGTAATTGAACCAAATAACTTTTATTGCTGTCTTTAATGTAACAAAATATACTTGACGAGCTTTCAATTCATTTTAAGAGTTTGAAAGCTCGTCAAGTATTTTTTGTTATCCAATGCTAAGAATTAATGTTTAATTTAGAATAATCATACATTAAAGACTGCAATAAAAGTTGTTTGGTTCAATTACAACAACAAACTAGAAAAATATGTCGTTATAAAGGCGATGAACAAGGTAATTTTCAAAAACAAACAAAAAAATCGTATCTTTAGGACATAGAGATCTATGGGTTAAAGATAGCTCTTAATCCACCCAATCCCCCAAAAGTATTTGTCGGTCCATGCGCCAAACACCCGGTATATAAAAACATGTGTTGCCACGCCATCTGCTGCTAACTAAGAACAAATTTGGCGCGGACTATAAAGTGTGTATATATATATATATATATAGCTAAATTTAGGTAATAAAATTTATTGGAAATTCTTATTTTGAAAGTTGCAAAAATAATACACGTGCTAACGTTTGGGGAATTTGTGAAATTACAGAAGTGTAGTTGGTATTACGGGTACTAAACGAATGAAAATATATAAATAAAAATAATTTTAATAATCACAGGAAAGATGTTGCAAATTTTGTAATAGGTACTTACATCTAACAACTGTATAGTATCGTCGAAGAATATGTACGGTTGTCGACGATAGTATCAAGCTGTTACAATTATTTTTGGAGGAAATCTCTCATACACTTATAATGTGCATAGACAATAGATATAGACAATAACTGTAGCGTTTACGAAAATATTGGAGTAAATACGACTGTAAATTAAACTGAAGCCGTGCCATGTTCAAATCATGCAAAAATATATTAAGTTTTGTTGTAAGTGAAGCGTGCCACCTGGAAAGCCAAAACAATGTTACATAGTTCCCACTGTGAGCCGTACCTTGGAAATGTCCTATCTCTCAGATAGCTAAAAATTCAACCAACGATCAAGACTTTAACATAATATTAAAACTATAAACATTTTATACAACATATAGATGATAGTGATTCCAATACTTAAACAGGTTCTATGTGGTGATTTCATAATATAAAATACATAGTATAATTAGGGCGCAATAAATGTTAATAATTACAAAAATAATAATAATGTAGTATATGAATTGACAAACATAGTTCCCTTTTTCGCCTCTCACCCTTTCAAGAAGAGTACAATACGCAATTTTCATACCTAAACAAATCCTTAGATCTATCTTATTTAATCGACTTTATTGAGAATTAGGCAATAAAAATTAAGTGACTATATTTGTTTTTTGATATGTATTGAACACAAGATGATGGAAGTATAATTTCATATTAATTTATAAAATGCCTGATGAAATTTTGGTTTTTAAATACACAATATAGTTAACATTCATAAGTGTTATATAGATGAACGAGGAAAACCTAATGCAGACACCGCTTTTCGTTTATGCACAGTACTGCCTTTAACTTATACCTACATTTTACTCTGAACTTATTAACCCTTGAAATAGAATTTCATTAACAGCATAATTGTCAATTAAATTCTCCAACATCTATAGTTGTCGCAGACTAATATTACACATTAACCCTTTTTTTGTTAACGCAGGGTGAATCCGTTGTTCCACTCCCGCCATAGGAGAACGCGTCGACGCCGGAGGGCCAGCCAGGACCTTCAGCCACCGTAAGCGGGCGACGCGGGTTGGGCCTCTTGGGGTATATAGGTTCTCACTCACCTGCACATGCCGTCGAGATGGGGGCGCGAGTGTTCTGGGCGCGCTCACCTCTCCTCCCGTGGGGCGAGTTACAGACCGCCCCACGCCTAGAGAGATTGAAGATGCCGGGGGATAAAAGTAGTCCCCCGGCAGTGGAAGAGGCCTCGCGAGGCCCACGCCTGCCAGGGTTGCGGAGAGGCTATGACCAGGGCTACGGGTATATACCCGTAGCCCTGGCATAAGGCGAAGGACGGAACACCCAGGGGTTTTAGTGGGTATCCCTAAACGGGGAGTGGCAACAGCATGGCACCAGTTCTGACTGGGCATGCTAGTGCCACCCCCGATCTGGTGAATCCCACACTAGGTCGCGAATTATCCCCCAAGATTCTGCCCTTGTCGTGGCTTAGTCCTCAATCTGATTTCCCCCGACTAAAAAAAAGGGTGAATCCGTTGTTGGGGTTAGACCTTACGCGGCGAGAATAAGCGCCGCTCAGCGTGTGGGGAGACTCTGGTACAGTCGTACCTAAATACTCCACTAAACCTAAACCTGCTGGGTCCCATGTGCCCGCGCTTGGGCTGGAGGAAAATGAGGTCTTGAGCAAAGCTACACCCATGTTCATCAGCGCATCAAGGCTTGGATCACTCCGGGAAACAGAGTGACCCACTTCACTAGCAGAGGTTAGATCCACCGCATCCCCGAATGCGTGTGAAATCCTGCGATATTACACGTTAATTAACTTCTTTAATCGTTAATTAATTCAATAAGAATCCAACCCCCCCTCGCCGGTAGCTATTAGAAGGTTACGCAACAGACTTCGAACGAAGAAATTTACTGCGAACTGTTTTAATCGTTTTGACTGATGTGAATTATAAACTCGGTTTGTATTTATACAGATCTACTTATTATTACTTAAAATACAGATATACATAAAAGAAGTACTGTACAGATCATCATCATATATAATAAATTATGTGTAAACATAAAATGTTATTTCTAAAAGGAACGTCAGGTAGTAAGCTAAGAAAAAAGGACGATACACCATCCACGGCTAATTCACATGTTAAATTTAAAGACCATTGAGTGTGAATGACAAGTAATGTGTCGTTGTGGACCCACCTAATGCTGTTGCTCCTGTTAAGCCTGGAGCCGTGCGCGTCCCGGTGCATGATGAGCTTATTGTGAGTGAGTGAGCTGCGGTGGTGTGAGTTAGGGGAGGATGTGTGGTTGTGTTGCGCCGAGTGCAACGACGAGAGCGACTCCATCGACTCGCCCTCGGAGAGGCGTCCACTCGCCGAATACGTGTTGCTGAAAGGGGGTAGGAAACTGATGACGAGCACGATATTCGGCCAGCTCTAGTTATTGTCGATTCGAGTGATGTGTCGCCCGTCGAATCCGAACACTTCATATTACGCAATAAAAAAAATGGATTAGATGACCATCAAACAAACTGACACTGTATTATATTTGATATTGCATATGAGCAGTTACTTTTAACGAATCAATTCATTAATTTATTAATTGATGTTCAAACAGTAATTAAAACTAGGTTTAGCGTGATATTTTAAAAGTTAAAAAAATTGTTTTAGGAATATATGTTAACTTCCACTCTTTTTTAAGTATAATTCTTTAAGAATTTATTTTAAAATGTGTCAGACCCCATTGAACATTTGGTGGTATTGAGTCACCGAAATAAAACATAAAATACTAAGGAATTTAACTTAAAATGTTTGAAAATTAGTATGAATTTCTTTTTATCAACGCTTTTTATGATTAGGTATATATTTATTGATAAATGACGATTTTTAATAGTGAAAATATTTAGCAGTTTCTTAGCCATATTATCTTATAATATTATATAATATTATAAAATTCTTAACATGCCGTATTTGTACATTAAAGCTATTAAAAAAAACACAACTGGAATAGACTATATAAACGATGGAGTACGCGATGCAATTTTTAGATTTCGTGTCAGTTTGTCATTTTGTCTGATTGTTCGGGATTCACGTAAAAACTACTGGGCCGATTTCGATGCGGTTTTAGCTGGTCGATAGCAAATTGTTAAACTTAAACGCTGTGCTACATTTTATTCCGGGAATTTTTGTGGAAATGATTTAAAATGGCTAGATAAATAAAATCTAATTCCAATGTGATTTTTTTACTGATCGATAGTATATATAGTGTAATAAAATGTGTGATCTTTTTTATCCCGGGAACCCTGCGGGAATTTTCCTAGGAGCGGTTTGAGGTTATTCGGATGCATAAGAATTAGCTTATTATAGCTTACATTATCTTTTTAAATGTTGCGATAATTTGTGTCCCAGGTATCCCACGGGAATTTCAAGCCAAGCGTGGACAAAGTCGCGGGCATTATCTAGTCGATCATAAAATTTGTTTGATTAAGTTATTCGAAGAATTTAAAACATTTATGTCCTTCACTACCTAAAAAATTGAATTCAAGTGGATTTTCAAATCTAATGTGATATCGTCGTTTGCAACTAAAGCTGGCCATGGAAATAGGACTGATATAAGCATGTGAATATGATATATACAAAGTATGTACATTTGTAATATGTAAAAATCTAAGACACAATTAATAACAATACATAGGTAATATTTTCAAATCATACGAATTCCATTCAGAAAAACATTATAAAATAATAGTGAAATTTGTCAAGTCTTTATTCTAGTATCTGACAGCGCTTGATATGTGCTGTCAAAAAATGGTTTCGTATGACTGCAGCACATAATACAACAGCTTTAAATAAATTAATAGTAGCATAAATTGCACACACATTATAGTGGGCATAAGGTATTAATGATTAGGAATGATAATGATTATGATGACATCCACGATATAACACTCAAAATAACATAATATACAGGAAACAATTGACGATACAATGTTCACACACCACTCCGTTCATACACAAAGATCAATAAAAGGAGATATTGTACCTGTGTCTAAGCCATGGGGCGTAAGGTATTCCATAGTCCGATTTGACTTCGGAATACGTTTGTGTGTCTGAAAGACTACCATCACTGATCTTCATGCCTCCCCTTGGTGTTATCCTGGAAATAAAAAAATATATGAAACAGAGCTCACATCATGACTAGGCAAAGTTATACAAACAGTGACCATTACAGTCGTGAATAGCTATTTGTTACGTTTCACGTTGAATAACCAAGACCGAAAAAAGGAAGATACAAACGCTCAAACAATCCCACTTTTGCATTTGCTATAGATGTCTCTCAATTGATTACGAGTTTGACAAAAAAACTAAGACTAATATTTCGAAGCACTAACTCTGAACTGTTTGATAATTCAAGTGATATTTGAAGCTTCGTCTATACAAGCTTACTAGATCTTGAGTCATAGTCTACTTCTCAATTATTCCCAAGGAAATTAAAGAATTAGCAACTCTTTTAATTAACCACAATAAGTCTAATCATTCGTAACTGGACATTCAAATGCATAGATTATGTACTTGCATGAGGAATCTATTCTAAATAAACAAGTTGTAACTTATGGGCTAGTTTGACCACATTGAAGAACTCTGTAGTATAATGGAGCAGAGCTCTATGCCTTTTTGTACCAAATGCAATTCTGTAATAGACGACTTATAGCTTGTTTTAGAGTGTAGACAAAAAACAAATTAGCAGGACATTCTTGCCAACGTTAACAATAACAATTATATTCTATGCTTATTATACAAATTCATAATTAAGAATGTTTAAATTTAAAAATATTTAAAGATTGCGCGCAATATTGTCATTTTACTATGAGGCTGACATAGTCTCATTTAGAGCCGAAAAGATTTCATAAAACATAAATAAAAACCATTTATTTACAACACCGACGGTTGTGAACAACGCACCACAATTATGGCTATAAGTTAGCATACAAAATTAAATATTCACCACTTTACACTCGCAAATATATCAGACATAGTGTGAAAAATTAATTTTGAAAATTTATATTTATAACTTTGAGTTAAAATGTTAAATAAATTTGGCAATACGTGAAATAGCTTCGTCCAGGGATTATGTTGTACTGTGTTAAAATTCCCACGATTCGTATGATTAAATCTTCACTGATGTTTAGATAGATAGATATAGAGTAACACGATAACATTATTTACTTACTTATCATGGAACATCGGGATATTAGCATATGGGGAACCGTCATAAAAAATAATATTTTTTGGGTAGATAGTTTATATTTAAAGTTTGAATTCAAAATTTATAAATACCGTCCGTAATGTTTTAAACCTTATTTTATGACATATATAATTTGATCATTTCCACAACACTAAGCAAAATTTATGAGACTAATTCGTTTTATCGTAAAATTTATCGTTTAATAGTTCATAATAGTAATTATTTACAAAGAACAGTCAATTATTATTTGCACTTAATCCGTAAGTAGATATGAACTAATCTATTTGCAAGATTCAACTCACTAATATGAAGAAATACAGGTCTAATACGAAATATTTTTTTGCTTTACACACCCTGGATTATATTAGCTTACAAGCCATATGACATTAGACTATGACTAGAAAGCGCAGAGCATTGAGAGTATTTAAACGCAAGTCGAACTGAGGCATAATCACAGAAAAATAATTTCACGAGGAACTGTTTACTTTGAAATTACAAATATAATGGAAAGTAGTTACAAACATAATGAAATTTTTAACCAAAACAAAGATATGTCTGCACGATACAAAACACATCAATTAAATGATGCATATTCTTGTTCACGTTATAGTTACTAAAATACTGCGTCAATCAAGCAATGGAACGACTCTTACACCATTTATTAATATTGATAAATGTAATATTTATTTAACTTATTTAACATGTTACCCTTTCTGAACTTTTGTTAATTTTTTTAAACAATGAACCTTATATGATACCTAGGTCAGATATTGTATCTTTTTAAAAACAGATCATTAGTTCACTGATAATAGTTTTAATATCAACAAATAATAAAATCATTATACAAATTCTTAATTTTTTAATCGGTTGATAAATACAGATATTGTCTTTGAGTCTACTCAAGCTAAGCAATTTAAGTGTTATATAATTAAGAGTAATATATACAAGGGATAATTCTGATTCTGATGGCGGAAACTCAAACCAGATTAAATAATGAGATATTATTTATAAACTACAGTTAACTAGACATTCCCAACACTAGACTATAGAGGTCTCAATCAAAGAAATAATTTTTTTACCATACTATATTTACATAATAGAGTCCAATGGACTTTCAAATTAAAAGTCCACACACTGGTTTCTAGAATTAATTATGATTAGAAAATACAATTGTTGATTTCTTAACTTTGCTGGTACATAGTATACAAAACTATTAACTTTTTTACTAAACTGGCCAATATATATTTTCCAATTACAATGTTTATCTATAGTCACACCAAAAATTACACAATTTTCATAGGACATGGACCCAACCCTTATGTGAATGTGTGTGTGAAGAGTACTAGAACCGGTTATAATTTAATAATATCTTATATTCTAATACATTTTTATAAAATAATGATCTTTATATGTGGGTATTATACAAAAGACCCAATTTCTGTTCAATTTATTATAGTCCTATAGGGTCTGTACAATTATCAAGAAAATGATATCAAGAGACTTGTTACTTTACAATTTCAAGAGCACTAATCAACCTTCTGAGTACATTTATCCAAACTGTTTAATTGTCTGTATCAACACTACAATTGTCTGGTCAATTGTTGATTTGTTATTACATATCAGCTAAGATGATGTAATAGTTAGGGAGTCTTCATAAAATGAAGTATTTTGTTTTTACAATTATTATAACAAAAGTAAGAAAAAAGTAATTAGATGTTATTATTTATCTCTTTCTCTTATATTACAAGAGAGTAGAATACTTCAAACTGCTTTACTTATACAAACTTCTGATCCACAGTACTATTTTATTTTCTCTACCTCTGTGGTTGAGCGTGCTAAGTCATAGCATGCCGAACTCGTTGGAACGCAGAGGCTCCGGGTTTGATTCCCGGGATGGTAAATTTCGGAAACAAACTTTCTGTTATTTACTATGGTCTGGGTGTCTGGGATCGGCCCCAGAGTGGTCCGTTGTATATTACCTACAACACAAGCGTAACCTGCTTAGCTTGGGGATATACAATATGTGTTTGTCTGCCGATTATTATTATTTATTTATAGAATAAAATAATTACCTATTTATGTTTAACCTCGTTCCAGTAAATAAACTAGTGTTACAATAATTATATAACTTTGTAAAAGATAAAGAGAGCATTTGTAATCATTTATATTTTATCATTTACCAATCTGTGAGTCTCTTCAAAGCAGTTGAGTAAAGAACAAATAAAATAAGACTAAATAAGTTGAAAAACAGCTACTTTAACTAAGATGAACTATTTTATAAATGATTTATATTGATGAGAACAATTCAAGTAGTCAATTTTTATTACGACAAGTAAGAAATATACTCCATTCTCATATGAAATTGACTTTGTTAAGATGTTTGTATTTGTTTGTCCCTTCTTCACTACTTAGGATAAAAACTTTATTTATAAATGTATTTCAATGACAAGAGATGGTCATAAAATACTACTTATCCATGAGTACTTGAGTTCTCAAGGATACATAATTGAATTTTATGTGAGCAAATTCACATATATCGCATACAAAACACCAAAAAGATCTCTTACCTGTGGTGATGAAAAAGTGCAGCGAACTCATGTGTGCCAGGTTTTGGTAAACTCTGTGACCCGAGGAGTCGTTCCCTGACCGAAGCAGACAATTGTGCAGCCGCCGTACCTCCCAAAGAATATGATTTTGGACCGATTCCATTTTCTGAAATTATTATGTCAATTAATAATTATATAAGGATCTCAAGATGACAGATATATTATTACTATGACTTTAATTGAACGTGTAACTCACTAACACGAGATAATGATGCCTTTTAAAAATTGTGTGTGCTTTATGGAAAAACTGACACGTATGATCGATCTTTTCTATTTGATCAACTTACTATGAATCTGAAGATCTTGGGTACAAGTTTGCGTCCCACCTGAAACCTTAACTTTTGTTCTGGGCACAGCAGAAACTTGAGCTGTTCTTCCACCTATAAATAAAAACAGAAAATTTAAGCAACTATTTATATTAAATCTAACACTTATTTATAATTAGCTTGGGTTAGAAATGCCCTACATTTAGATCAACTCAAATAATGCTATATTAGTAAATTGCATTTATGTGTAATCTTAGAATAATTTGTAATGTAAACAATATTAATAAATAAGTAGTAGGTAGTAGTACTCGCCACAAAGGCGGGCAAGAGAATATTTGTCCATATAGTTAATTCTGATGTATAAGTCTTCGTATAGCTCAGCTGAATTGTAGGTCTTCAACTGACGCCTTTCAACGGAGTTGTTGTGAAAACTCAATAAGGCCACGTTTGACCACACAGTACTCATTTTTCACAGAAACACATAATTACTAGGTCCTCAAAAACTATCAATATTATACAACTATTGTTTATTTTAGAGTAATTTAAAAAAAAAATAGAAAGTAAAAACGCACAATATTACCCCCCTTTTAATACCAGCCAAAAACTCCATAAATAATAAAACAAACCAATTAGAAAGAAGTCCTATAGACGCGGCGGTGCAATCGCCGTAGGTACTTAATCCTGCCAGAGTAATTATTTGCTAAATCGTAAATCGATGTATGTAATTACTGATTATTATATCATGTATGTAATTACTAATATTTCATAATTGAAGCTTTAGATTTATTTCCTGGCTACTTTACGAACAAAATTCTATCAAATAGCGAAGCCGTCACTTTAGTTTCTTTATTTTCCGTGGGACTTCTTTCGTGGCGCGGACTCTAAAAATATAACTTTTTGGTTTCGGACTTTCGCAAGATGACGTTGATAGTGATATCAGATGCAGTGCTGCCTGTATTGTTGTTGTCCTTCAATTTGCCTCAATGGCAGCCACAAAAATTGCATTTATTCAGCTTAGTCAGTTAGATTTTTTGACGAAAATTGTCTTTAACTGACGCCAATGCAGTTCTTGTGTCAGCTACAAAATGCATATTTCACTAAAAAGGTGAGAGTTTCACAGTTCCGGTTTACATATAGTGCAGGAGGTATGGCGCGCCCGGGCATAGGGTAAGATCAGGCGTCTATTGAATGACTGTAACCGGGCAATTCATGGACTAGAGCCTATGCTAGATTTTCAATACAAACACAATTTTTATTTAAAAACAATCAATATACTACAACCATTATCAATTATTAACGAGTAAGTACTACCTACACATTTTTGAAAAAACAATTGTACAACAAAATACCACCATCCAAGTTTCTACTAAAATTTGATACAAAATATTTATACCAAATTAGGCACACAACATCCAAGACAAGATACGTACTATGGCCATGCTGTGGCGGCACATTCGGGGGCGGTGGCTGTGGAGGTTGCTGTACACCGTTTTGTCTTTTTACGTAACCGAAGCTCTGAGGAACCTTGGCTTTGCTTGATGAACAGCTACTACCATTCCCTCCGCTAGAAACACTCGAAGGTCTTGATGACCCACCGCTCGGTGATTGGAGCTTAAGTAAAAAATTATAGTATTTATTACGGTGTAATTCAATTAAAATGTTGTTATTAAGTAAATCTTAGTGTTGGTGTAAATCATAGATTCACAACGACTTATCAATTGATTTAAGAAAAAGCAGTAAGAAGATTATCAGCAATGGTTCTAGTTTAGTTTTGGGCTTTTTGTTTTTTCATAAATAAATATTTTATGATAAATGAGTAACTTCTTTTTAGAGTACTAGAAAAATTGCAAAAAATAGAACAAAAAGAGATAAATTCTAGACTATCTAAGTAGGTTGAAAATATTTGACAGGTGTAAGTTTTTTTTATTTTTAAATTAATTCGATGCTTTATTCTGATGTTTAAACATTATTTTATAAAAAAATCTTTTCTTCGTTGTTCATGTTTACATAATATTAATATCTAAACCATACACGAAAACATGTATTTTGGTTTTCATGGCAAATAATTAGAATTTATTGTAAGTAGGTTTAGAGTGTACCTAAGGGATAACAGTATACAGTAAGTATGAGAAACAATAATCTTCGCTAAAATTTATATATGTATAGGTTTGTAGCTCAAAAGCCTTAGCTACAATTCAAAATTATTTGCTTGTTGCTTTCGTACCTGAGGTCCTGCACTTCTTGATGAATGCTGACTAGAACCAGGTGGCACCGCCGCTGGATACTGAAAAACATTTAATAATAGGGTTAGTTCATTAGCAACAAGCTTAACGTGTTAAAGTTTTAATTTTATCTTTACCTAATATTACAAAACCTTTTCATATCGATTAATATGTAATACTGTGAAAATTAAGGTGTTATTAGCGAACGCTATATATTATAACTACTTATTAGAGCTTGTCACATTGTGATCATGTGACCTGCCTACAATATTTTAACCAGATATGGTAGTTTTCGTAGGATATGTATGCGAAGTTCTTGCAAACAAAGCCGCATGGGAAGTCTTAGAATTAGTTTTTTAATAAGTATAGCATATGTATATCGTGTAAGTATATTTTTATTTTACCAATATGTGGAGGCTTGTTATCAGTATTTTTTAAATATTGTGTTTACTATAATTTGTATGTATTAGACTGTAAGTCGTTCTAAAATAAAAGAAAATAAATAGCTAGAGAGTGTACCTGTGGATGCGGCGCAATGCCAAGTTGTTGTGCTGCCGTAAGCTTTTCTCGCTTGTGATGCTGCGGGGAATGATGTCCTGTCCTGCGTTCACCTTTCCGGCCGTGTGATGGACTTGGAGGAGCTGGTGTTGGTTGGTTCTGTAAAACAAAGTAATATGTTAACAACAAACAATATGGTTCACGTAGTTTTTCTTACATTTTTGGCTTTGAGTACCCAAAGCTTACGTAAGACTTAGATTTTTTTTCATTAATAGTGTATAAATTAACGCAGAAACCAGCAAAAACTGAACAAAAAATGATTTTCAATAGTAAAGTACTTTTGTTCTTTATAAAATTATTGTGGACTGAACACAACATTATTACAACAAAGATGAGGAAACGCATATCTATGCGTAAAATGTAGTTTATTTATCCATATTCTTTTATTCTCTAATACTTTGCCCTCTGATTGGAACTATTTAGATACCATAGATACTTATATATTTTCAACTTAGTCACTGGCACTATACTATGAACTTTACATAGTGGATATATCGTAATTACCACAACTGGCGCACCAACTCCGGGAGAGTCAGTATATTTTTTCCAGCCAGAGTCTTGTCGCTGAGGTTGACGTTCAGTTTGCTGTCCACAGTCAGCCTTGCTCCGTGTCCGACCAACCACTCTGTATACAACGCCACTACCACCCTCCATGCCTCTATTGCGACCGCCACTTCTTCTGCGAACAAAATTTGTAACCAATGTAGAAAAAAATAAAAGCTCTTCTTGTTTCAACTCGCACACGATCACAACATTACAAGTCCATACTGAAGCCAATGTATTGGCAATATTTTGCATTTAAACTCAAGTTTAATTGCATCTACTAATACTTTGAAATGAGTGATATACATAATGGAATAACATTACTATTTACAAGAGCTAGAAATAAATATACGAATATGTATTCACTCAGCTCTAACACTTAATTGTATGTAAGTATACCTTTAATTTGCTAATAGCAGTCATTATTCCTATGATTTCCTATGCTAGCAGACCAAACATTTAATATGAGGAAGGTTGAAATATTTTTTCTTTTCATGGTTCTGTAGCCAATAGACAAAACCAACATCTATACAACGTATATTCTCTAACTTTTAAAAGATGGGGTATAAAATTCGGAAAAATTATCATATCAGAAGAGCTTAAAAATACTTTGAAGAAAAAATCGTTTGAGCTTGGCTTTTGAGTTTTTTGTTATATCGGATGTAGATATCAATAAAATGCTTTTTTGAATTTTGTAACCAAATGAAGTGACCAAGTTATCAGACGTCCACAGAAGCCGTCACAAAGCGTGGACTGTCATGCAATAGAACTTTTTCTTTTACATAAGAAATTATTGAGAAAAGTCAACAACTAATTTTGAGTTTATATTAGTTTTTACACAATAATATAGTTGATCTTAAGAGTTATTTGATTTTACTAACAAGATGATATTATACGTAGTATTTCTGCAGCAGTTTTTACGCACATAATGTTTGTCATATTAAGTTTTCAGTAATAAGTAAGCGCATTGAACGTTATTCGCCTTCCTCATAATGAGTCAGCCTGTTATGGTGTTAACGGTTCATTTATGAATCATCAATTATATTTTATTTTATTTTTAAACAGGATTTTTAAGGACATAATTATGAATTGAAATTGGCAGATAATGAGTGATTAGAGCTCGTACGTCACGAGAATATTAATTCAAACCATCATGATGTGTATGGTTTAGATTTTATACAAATACATTTACGGCGACATGTTCCGCCATTATGATCTTATTCTATTGAATTACATTACATGTTAAGTTAAGGTATTAAGACTTGAATAGACGCGTAACGCATAAGCAATTCTTACTAAAAATAATAGTTACAAAGCCTAACCTTTATAAAATATGAAAGCCGCAAAGATCTTTCATCGCTCTATAGCTTTAATACCCAAGACTCCCCTTTTCTTAGCAAAGTGGATATCCCTCACTTCATTAGTCATTTCTTTTTCCTGCCTTCCGCAACGCTTTTCCATACAGTAAAATTTATTATATTTTATTTTCACTTTTATTATTAAGGTATCTGTTTTGTAATTTGGTTTATGAGTATGTGCCAATGAGCTTCCGAATTGCTAGGCTTGGGCCTACTCTAATGCAGAAAACAAACAATAATATTACGTCATTAGGATATGACGCGGATGCATCAGCCATTGAGTTACCATGATTTCTTATTTGAATGTAGTCATTGCTTATTAAGGAAAGTTCCTATATAAGAATATATTGCATTATAAGAACCTTGCATATAACTTTGCATATAAGAAAACTCAAGAAGAAACCAAAGAAACATATATGTTTTATTAAATACATTAAAAACACTATAATTATAACAATTATAAATACTTAAGAATATTTTAGAGAAAACTGGCCAACAACGCACAACATAGCATTGAATGTACGTAATTGACCTGTAGTTATTTTGAATCTATACATTAACCAGACAATTATTTTAATAACAAGTGATTAACGATTTAGCTCTAGTCGGGGCATTTTAAGAAAATTTTAAAACAATGCCGAAGTTAAATGCGGGCTAAATGGAGGTTGATTCTAAACTCCGTACAAAGGAATTCGATGGCATCCGATAAAAAGAAGGAGGATCTTTTGTCCAGAGGCAACGCGTCGCTATGACCTAGTTTCAGGAGCATACCTATCGAACACCACATTCATAGAAGAAAAATAAGAGAAGAAGAAGAAGTCACTATCGCTCAGTAAAAACTTAATTCTGAAAACGAAACTCTGTATGTTAGATGGTACCCTAGGTAGTTGACGTTTTATTTTTTCACTATTTTTCGATTAAATCCCTCAAAAACTGAAAATTAAGTCATAAGTTTTAGTTTAAATGTTTTAAATAATGAAGTAGCAAAAAAGAAGGGAAGAATGACCTGGCGCTACCTCGTTTAGCAAGTTACGTTCTTTACTGAGACAGTATTTTTTATTAGTATTTTTCATGGCTAATGAAAAGTAATTACATTTTTTTTAAAGAAGAGAATAGCGCTATATTTTACACTGCTATCAGAAATATGAGGGAAAGAGCAGATACGAGAAAGGAAGCAGTTATAATAAATATACCTAATATTAACTTTATGCAGTTTTAATTTCTATAACTCAAAAACGTTTACCGATAAAAAGGTTGAAGCATAATTAAATCAATGACAGTTACTGGAAAAAAATACTTTGTTTTTTTTTTACACTAGTTTGGCTTCGCTCGAGTATATCTATTTTGGATCCGTATCTCATAAGATATTTCATAAAATCATCAAAAAAAATCATTTTCCGGGATAAAACTTATATTCATTCCCATTATCAAAGTACATCTATAACATCTATTATCTATCTGTAATATTATGAATTGTTAAACATGCCGTGTATGTACATTGAAGCTATTAAAAAAAACAACTGGAATAGACTAAGTATATAAACGACGGAGAACACGATGCATTTTTTTAGATTTCTTGTAATATTTTAAAATTCTAAATATGACGTGTCTATACATTGAAGCTGTTAAAAAACAACTGGAATCCCTACTAATATTATAAGTGCGAAAGTAACTCTGTCTGTCTGTTTTTTACGCTTTCGCAAAAAAACTACGGAACCGATATGGCTGAAACTCAGTAGGTATATATATTTTTGATACCCAGGATGAACATGGGATACTTTTAATCCCGAAAAATGGGAGTTTCCGGGATAAAAACATATTTGTCTCTCTGTTTGTTATGCTTTTACGGAAAAACTATTGGACCGATTTGGCTGAAATTCGGTATATAATATGTAATTTTAATACCCAAGGTGGACAAGGGATACTTTTCATCCCGTATACTGGAATTTGTGGGATTTTGGGATAGATTTATGTAAAGCTTATCCCAGAAAGTAGGGTAGATTTCGTTTTTTTTGTGATTAGTCATTTTGGTTATTTTGGTCATTTTGTAGTTAACAGATGACAGACGAGACTTGACACACGGGCTACTACTTTTTATCGCAAAAACAAAACTAGAACGGGTTGAAAGTTTGCATGGGAGACTAATCATTTCTCAAGTTAATAGATGCAAAAATTCACCATGTATAAAAAATGCTCTAGTAACTCGGTCTGTCTATCTATTAAGCTTTCACTAAAAAGTTACTGGAGTACTGGATCGGTTTTGCTGTAATTTTGTAAATGTAGTTTTAATACAGAAAACGGGCATAGATATTTTTCATCCCGGGAGATGGGATAGTTTGCGATATAAAATGAAGTGAATCTTCCGGGGGCAAATAGCACTAACACAAAAAGTTAATGAAATGTAGTCTGTACTAATGCTTGCTCTTTAAGCAAGAGGCACGCACTAGGGTTTGGCCCGCGGGAAACCCGAGGGACTTTTTTGTGGGAATGATTAGATTGGCCAGTTTGAAAAAAAACCAATTCCAATACGATTTTTTCACTGATCGATAGCAAATTTTATGTCATGAAATGTGTAATCAAATTAAATTAAATCAAATCAAACCATTTATTTGTTAAAAAAACGTGATAAATAAAACATTAGATGACAATATGTTATTTGATGTTTCACATGCGTTTGTCCTTTAAGACATAAAATAATTTTAATACGGGAATCCTGCGGGTATTTTAACGGGAGCGGTTTAAAGTTGTTTGGGTGCATATAAATTAGCTTATTCCGACACACTGCACTGAAACGATAGTTTATATTATTTTTTAAATGCTGCAATGTCCCGGGAATCCCGCGGGAATTTTTCCGGGTGTGGTACAAATTACTTAGATTGCACAAATATTAGCTGATTTCGATACGATTTCACTAGAACGATAGGTTAAATCCTTTCTCAAGTGATACGATATTTTATATTCGAGGAATCCCGCGGGAATTTTCCCGTGAGTGTCTTAAAGTGGGTATTAAATATAAAAATTAGCTAATTCGGATACGTTTGATACTAAAACAATATAATCCTGGACTTTTTATATTCCCCGGGATTTCCTAACTACGAAACCACGTGATGTTAGGATTTGCTTGATATGACAGTTTCTAAGTTTATTAGATATCTTTAGTAGAACATATTAAGTAATGTATGCCTTTAGTAACATTACTTAACGCGGGTTATTACGGGAATCTTCGGAATTCTTAATTCATTCAGTATTTTCATGCTGAAAATCCGTTGCTTCGCTGAAAAAACTCTTTTAATTTAAATACTACCAAAATAACTGTAAGCTACATTACTTGTTCAGCGTGGAAGAAGTCGCAGACAAATCCTAGTATTTAATATGATACTAAATTTTCGAGTTATAAAATATCTTATGTTTATTATCATTATAGAAAGTACCTACCGCTCATGTATATCATATTATATATGACATAATTCTATATTTTAATTATTCCTAAGGCCGTGAGTAATTAATTCACTGACAGAAACACATTTATATATTATAAGAAAGAAAATGTATGGATTCGTGTTTATTATAATTAAAGTATAGGTATACTATCAATTCTTACACAACAAAGTACAATATAGAAGAATGTCTTAAGCAAACAAAATTAGGTATTCCCACATTATTACTAGTTACGAACATTACAAGATATGTAATATCGTATCTATACTTAAACATATAATTATATATGTATAGTGTAAATGCGCATTCAAAACGTTTGTGTACACAAAGAAACAAGTGCAATTTAATTACATCAACGTGGCTAGTGAGAGAAACGAAATAATGGAAGTATTCAGAAAGCACATCAATCACTCCTTATTGCACTCATTTCGGATGAATGGAATCTTTATTCTGCAGAATAGACTCATTTATTTTTAACTCAAGTAAAGAGGTCATTATTCCTCAGCTCCCGATAACCGAAATAACATTTGACTTGCAAATTGATGGGATATTTTATTTTAATAATAAAGTATTCATCATAATAAAGATCTCATACACATACCCTAAAATACTTTTTGTAGTATTTTAGGACTTGCTGTTCATGTCGAACGATAGACGGATGGATATATGCTCAAAAATATATTTTGACTCCATAACCACCCCATCGACGGACTCCCGGATAGTACCTACTCTCCACAGCTGTCCCTGACAGTTTCCCATGTCAGAGTTCTCGATAAGCAGATTTCCTCGCAAAAAATTCCTTTAGGGTCAGTGCGTAGTAATTGAAACTACATGCAAATTAGGTAAGAAAAATGACATCCTATATGGTCAGGATACAAACGCACGCTGTTAAAATGAGGCCTGAAGGTGTTAGCCACAAATCTGCTTCCATATTTTTTTTCTTTTATCGTCTTCTAGTCAGTTAGAGTCGGCACAACAGGTTATGTATTATACTTCTCTGTTCTTACGTCCATTTCGTACTCGTAGTCTTCATACTCGCCTGTTCGTCGTCACATCACAAATTATCATGTCATTCGTCACACAATTCATACATTTTTTTCATTCATATAATACACAAAATCTATCCATTAAACAAGTAGAATTATTTTAACAAAATTGGGTCGTTTTGGTCTTACGCCAAAAGGAAGGTTTACACTGTCAACCAGCGTTGTGTCGGATATAATTCCGGCACAGCAATATGCCGAGTGCAAACATAGTTTGCTGAAAATGCGGCGTACAAATTCTCAAAACGTGTTCTGTGTATAATAATAATGTGTATAATGTTTAAAGAATGTAATTACGTCACTTTTTCTTCAAATGAAGTAGTTCTTTCTCTCATATACACGCTCATAAAATATAATATTTGCTTTCTCTTTCTGTACATTTTTATCTAGCAGGTTATAGAATACTACACCTTGCTGTCAAAATCTCATCTATATAGCATTTTTTAGTATGAAAATACATGAATTCCATCCAGTAGTTATTGAGAAAATTGGCTTTAACATACATATGTCGAACGGACACACGAAGATGACGAATTTATAAGGGTTCCCTTTTTTATATACATGATTACGGGACCTTAAAATGTCAAATTTTTGTAGCTTTTATTTTTTGTGTTTTAAATTTAACTATTCGAGACATAGCCAAATGTCCGGTAAATGTCTCACGTGACCAAAACCCTAGTCTATAACTTCAGGCAACGCATTAGTTTTGCTATTTAAAGAGGAAATGGAGCCAGTCTTTTGGGAACCAACTGATAGCGGTCTTGCACTGGATTTTCTAATTTAATTTTAATTACTGTATCGAGATCATTCTATCGTGTTTATTATTTCCATATTGCATAAAATAAGGTGAGGTTTAATTAATATATGGAAAATAAAATATTTCGTTCTAAAACAACCCTTTCCTTCGGTTTGTCGTTGGCATTCCCTTTCCTTCACAAACATTGATTGCTGGAAGCTACACTACGATTTGGTATAATAATACAGGATCTGTTTATTTCTTCAAACCAATCGATTCCATTCCTGATAAGGGTAATTGATTTTAATAAAAATCTAATGATACCACTCTAGTTTTCGTCAAAATCGGCCTCGAGACTCCTTTGAGTGTTTTTCGCTTTTAGCATAGCTTAGGATTTGGCCCTGAGGGCCCGCCCACATACAAAATTCAATTAAAGTATGTGGTTTTTTAGTATTTAATTTATTTTAATACTTTATTTTTAGTTCAATGCCTTAAATTATAACAACAAATAATCAATAGCATAATTTATTTACTACTAGGATTTGCTCGCGACTCCGTTCACGCTTGACAGGATCACCTGTTTTTACTTGTCTTTACTCCACTTTAAATACTAGCAAATAACTGTAATCTACATTAGTAGATTACAATTGTTCTGTAGATGCAGATTATAGTATTTAAAATTGTGTATTTTCAGCAGAGCAATGGATTTTTTAGTATGAAAATACATGAATTGCAAAGATTCCCGTAAAATCCCGGGATAGCTAATGGTACTAAAGGCATCATCCAAATCTGTCTAATACTAATGATGTCTAATAAACATAGAAACTGTCATCTCAAGCAAGTCCTTATATAACTTGGTTTCAAAGTCAGGAAATCCCCGGGAATATAAAAAGTCCCTGATTATATTGTTTTAGTATCAAACGATCCGAATCAACTAATTTTTATGTATAATACCCACTTTAAGGCACTCACGGGAAAATTCCCGCAGGATTCCCGGCGTAAAAAGTAGCGCAGATTTTAAGTCTAAAAATTAGCTGTCGATCAGCGAAAACCGCATCGAAATGGGACAAGTAGTTTTTACGTGAATCCCGAACAAACGGACAAGAAATCTAAAAAAAATACATCGTGTTCTTCATCGTTTATATAGTATATTTCAGTTGTGTTTTTTTTAATAGCTTTTCTGTACAGTCGCGGCATGTTTAGAATTTTATAATATTATAGATTACAAATAATACAAAGTGAAAAGGTGAGATATTTTACAAATAATTACGATAAAATAAGTAGACTTTTTAAACTTTCTACGGCGTCCCCGTCCCATTTCATTCTTAAGTACAGCGATTACATAGAGTGAGTAGCCCTTACAAAAGAAGCCAGACTGAGCACGGAAGTTGTTCTTTCTTAGGGCGGGTTAAGTAAACTGTAACACATTTACAAGTAGCTAAGCGTTTACGGTTTGAAATACTGCAGTGTCCTACTTTGAAACTTGAATATATACTTGCATAGTTACGATGTCTCAACTGTAAAGTAGTTTAACGAAGTCATCGAAGTTATCAATGGAGATATCATTTCATTTCTTTTAGCAAACTTGAAAAGGTTACGAACCAACTCTACATTTCAGTTATTTGTTATGTGAGAATATGCCAAACTTAAACTGTCGTTGTATTAATACCGTATTGATAGTAAAAAAGTATAATAAAAAAAAACACATTTACGTAGCAAAGCGAATTAGAAGGTACAAAAAAATTTAATTAAGCGGATATATTGATAATTTTATTGTAATAATGTGGGGCGAACTTTACTATTAAAAATAAAAACTACTGTGAGAAATAAATTTGTAAAATGTAATATCAAGCAACACCCCCCATATATATAATTATATTAATTGTTATTAATTAAATAATATTAATTTTATTTGTATATATAGTTTATGGTTTTAGGTTATTTCGCATAAAGTTGAAAAATCTGAGTTAATCGAACGATGTGTTAGGATGTTGGCTCGTGGTTGGCTCGTGGTTGGCTCGTGGTTGGCTCTGTTGGTAAGTGAAACACACACTTTTGTAGTTAAAAGTTTAATTTGAACGTGTTGCCACAACAACGGGCAAAGCGACTCTCTTCGACAATTGGTTTGAACAAAATAGAAACGCTGAATATACAATTTGATAACAGATGGAATATGATGGAACCCATAGAATAATATACGCAGAAGATTAAAAAGTTGTCAATGCAGTGCATACTCTTGGACCAGATTCAAACGCTCTTTATTGAAAAGAGACGCAGATGCGTTAGCACTAATCTATAATGTCTTAAATTTTACTTATAAATTTTGATAAACATGACTGAACTCAACTTAGAATTTTAATTAAAACCTTCATAACTTAAGTACTTACTGGTAACTAACTTTCCGTCTTATATTAAAGTCAAATAATGGTTACGTCGGTAATATATTAACTTTCAGGCTTTATACTGACTGTAATATACTTTGGCAAGTAGCCATTTCTGTTACCTCGTATTTACCTTTAGTTAATGGCTTTTTGCCAAGTTATGAGTGGCTTTACAAGTTGTATTTGTACAAGAATTAACGTGTTAAAAGTACGGTTTTCAGTTATTTAACAATTGTACTTATGTACCTATAACAATATGCACATTAGGTGAGAAAAATTGTCAATTCGGAGCAGATAACAGTAGCATTAGCATTAAACGAATAGAATAGAAAGTATATGGGAATGACATATCGTTTCGCTAAGTATTATTCATTCTTATAAATTTTCTGTTCTATTCATTTAGCGCTAATGCCACTTACTTATCCACAGATCCGGGCTATCCGGCTAGGAGTCGAAGCCATTAGGCTGCTACGACTATTTTATAAAAACGCTCACGCTACTCCCTAAGTGGAGTATACAGCACTTATGTGGCGGCACTATGTGCACAGCACTAGTTGCGCGACACGTCACTAGCCAAGAAGAAAAAACAAGGCTGTCATATTATGAGAGATATAAAAATACTTTCTTCCCGGCAAAACCGTTGTAATTAATTAATGTCTATTTTTGTAACGCCCTGCCAGTGGGAATAAACAAGTATAATTCGTTCATGTGCTCTGGATTTTTATTTGTCCAAAACCGTCGACCCGGAGGTGTCTAGAACCTCCACACTTACAATCCCATAGTTTTATAGCTATACAAAACCTAACATTTCCAATTTTCTGTCGCATTCAGGATTAAGAGTTCATCCTAAAAATTATTCACTTACACAAACATTGATATAGATTCAAATATTAAATGTGATAGCACTATCTACTCCGATGTGCAACAAAAAGTTGGTGATAGTAAATACATTTCTCAACACTAAAATTGTTATTTATAACTCAACACAACAACACAATAACAACACTGCGGTTTAAAACCTGCTATGAGATAGCTAATGTAACATTGTCAATCTTTTAGGTTTATCAAACTTTGTTTTGTTTAAGTATTTATTATACTTGTAGTTATAGATTGAATAAGGCGGGCTCTTAGATATTATGTACATGTACAGAATTGTGCATACCCAAACATAGCAATGTGTAATAGTCGAGGGTTGGTATAATCTGCAACCACAATTTCCGAATTACAAGACTGTTGTCATTTGAAACATTGATGTCTGAGCGCCCGAAGCCGCGCACTAATGATGACGGATCTCCTGAAAGGAACTGTCTCTAGCCACGTACCTCATTATCTATGAACTGAGCAGCTCTCCCATTATTTATCTTTCCTAGCAGTGCGTTATTTTTTCAGAAATGAATGTTTTGCCACGTCTTCATTACACGCAGGTGTAGATTAAAAATCATAAGAAGGACCCATCATTCAGTACTCAGCTATACATTTTTAAAACCAAGTGTATTTCGAGATATTTTCACCACAACACAAAATAATATGTTACGAACTTAGACAATATGTCATTTTAAAATTATTTACTACGCTTATTAGGAGCGATATTAATAGGTTGGGGAAAAGTCTTTTCGCATATAGTATGTATGAACTTGTAATAAGACCTCTTTGGCTATACCATTTGTATCTGGGCGGTTTTGGTATAATTAAAAAGTTTTAATTTTAAAGAAGACAATTCCAAATTCAATTTAGGAAAATGGGTGATTTTCATTTGTTTTTCTTATTGTTAAAATGAGTGAATCTAATGAAGAAATACGATACATTTTAAAATTTTACTACAAAAAAGGTAAAAATGCAACACAAGCCGCGAAAAAAAATTGTGATGTTTATGGACCAAATGCAGTATTTGTGAGAGTAGCGCAAATTTGGTTTAAGCGTTTTCAATCCGGAAATTTTGATATCAAAGATGCACGTCGCTCTGGTCGCCCTGTTACGGACAAAATTGATGCCATTTTTGAAAAAGTGGAGCAAGATCGGCATATTAGTAGTTACGATGTAGCTGGAGAATTGGGAATTGACCACAAAACGGTTTTGGCGCATTTGATAAAAGCTGGGTACACAAAAAAACTCGATATTTGGGTGCCTCATGAGCTCCGTCTATCCGAACGTTTGTCCGTCTGTCTTCGTATACTTTGTATATTATAAATTATTATCCAATAAAATGACTGTATTTTATCGGATAATAATTTTTCTATGGACGAGATTTGGTAGAAATACATAATCTAGTATAAATCACTACACAATGCTGTAGCTCATCATGATACAAATAAAGACTAGCGGTGGCCGCCATACATGCAACTGGGGGTTGAAATAAATTGTTTTGAGTGTATAAAGTCATGTGTGGTAATCTTAGTCAGATAAACGATGTTGTCAACAATGACTGTTAATGACTTATATTTAAGGCCCGGTTCCTATATCTTACCGACCGTTCATTTGCCTTACTATCGGTTAAAATTTGATATAAGCTCCATACAAGTAATGTCAAAATTTAACCGATTGTAGGGTAAGTGAATGAATAGTAAGATATAGGAAACGGCAGTTTAATTAATTTAAAATACTATTTTATTTAGATTGCCTGGAAGAGATTGCTTTAAGCAGTAAGACCGCCTATTGTTTTTACCTTTAAAAAAATATAATCGTGCATTTTTGTAATTGTTTATAGGCAGAGTAATAAAGTATTATCTGTCTATCGCTTTGAATAAATTCCGTTGTATAGTTTTTTAAATAAAGGGTATTTTTCATTAAATGCTTCCTTATGATTTCGTACATAAATATCAAAAACATTCGATGTATGCTGCGTAATCTTTTAATTTGCGCGGTTAGACACGCGCTTGAAAGATTTTTTCTTCGATAAAGTCGCAACCACTTTGACTTCTGTAATTTTCAAGCTGATAAACGGCCAGCACTAACTAAACAATAAAAGAACAGGTACAATTATACTATTTCCAAGTAATTATTTTACTTTGATGTTTGCATGTCTACCAAGTTACATATTTCTTGACAGTAAAGTAAAGCCCACGTGAAACAAATGACATAAATGCCGTACTTTTTTGTTGTGTAAATAAATCGAAAGTAATCGATTTGAAAATAAAAAAATGTGCCACTTTATTACATTACTTTATTACAAAAATTACTCCTTTAAAATTTAATTTATAAATGAAGTTTATTTTTATAGTAAATAGATCACGGTAACGCATTAAGACATTACTAATTCATCCGTCATCAAGCTGTCAAAAGTTAAATGTTTAAAAGGGTATAATTGTACAATTTACATATTTCAATATAAGACCTACAAGAATAGGGATTTTTGTAATAATTGTAGAGATAGGTTATCTACCTCTAAGGCATAAATAAGATTAATGCGATGGAGTAAACCAATTTAAAAATATATTAATTTATATCATCTCGAGAAGAAGATAAAACGGACAGGCTCTAATTCCGCGATCTACGCACAAAGTTATTTATTCTAAAAGATTTCCTTTAAACAATATCCATTTAAAACCACTTCGTTATCTTCCAAGTTTGACGCTTTGACGGCTTGTTTTAAAGGGAATTTATAGATTACGGATGGGGTTCTTCAAGTTCACTTTTACATAATTTTAAGATCGAAAGATTTGTAAAGTTACATTAACTGGTGAAATGTTTTACAGAAGTTCTTATATTTAGGGTTAAAGCAGTGTAAATGTTTTTAGATGGTAACTTGAAGGGTAATGTTCTGCTGTGTAGTTTCGTTTTTAATTTATAATATTTAAATTGCTTGTCAGCAAGAATTATATATTTATTTTTATAATGTTAACGATTTAGGGTCGGTTTTTTAATCACAAGATAATAGTTATTCATAGTGTAAAATACAACTTGAATAAATTAAACATTACAGTTGCGCAAATAAAACAGTTGAATTGTTTCACTTTTAAATACAGTCAGGTTATAATTTATTCAATGGACAACTTATCTCTGATGACTGAAAATCAGCCCTTAGTGAAATTTGCTTGTTCAAGCTGCCACAAGAACTCCGTTTCGTTGGCGTCTCTTCTCACGTTTGGCGTCAGTCAACGAATTTACAATTTTTCTAACGTTTGTGATATGAGCTCGTCTTTAGATTGGTGCCTATTTCTAAGAAGATTATTTATTTACAACTTATATATTAATGGTGGGGCTTCATCTGCGATAGTGTTACAGATACAGGCCGTTTCATGCAGATATGTCGATAGGGAGATGCGACATTATTAATGACGTAAAATATTGACAGTTAACGTATATATTCACTAATGTGACTATTCGTTAACGACATTATTTTTAACGCTTTAAACAAGACGCAGATGAAGCCACACCATCTTGGACATACATATCGTGCAAAGCTATATTTAAAAAGGTAGAAGAAGAAAGCAGTTCAAAGTTGTGATTTTATCAGAAAATGCTGCCTAAACGCAGTGAATCTTTATACATTATTGTTCACTTCATTAATTTCCTTTGGTAAAGAAGCGACGATCCGCGTAGCCTATTCGCTTAAGCCGCTTACCCTTGTCAAATATGATATTTATGTATAAGATAGTATAAAATATATACTTTTTTATTCATCTAAGTTATAGTGACATGTAAACGACGAGTAAAATAAGTAAAGTTATTTGATATAGGCATGAAAAATATGGATACTAAGTAGATACTCTATTGTTATCTCTTAGATTACCGTATAATAATATTACTTATGTCTAAGATATTATAACAACAATAATAATAAAGATTGAATGCATTACGGTGTAGATAGGGATAACCGCCGGTCAGTATTACGCCACAGCTAGATTAAACTCGTCAAGGGGCCTCTATGTGTAAGGCTTGCAATGCCCCCCCACGCAAGCCCTCCAAAAGTCCGGGCCATTTTTGTGGCCCGTGGTTTTAAGGGTTTACATAAAAAAATAAGTAACGAATCACTGCTTGCCTAATTCATAGTACCAGATCCTTGGCTCCAATAGTAGTTAATCTCAAGAGCCCAGTTTTTTTTGTCCCATTTCCTACAATAGATTTACACTGACACCGACGTGTGTAAGGACACTATCCCAGAATGTATACAGGGGTAATCGCCAGACAGCGTCAAACCACATTTAATTATTAAATTGATGAAAGAGCCTCTATGTCTTGGCCTTTTAAAAGTCAGAGATCACTACTATATATGACCCGTAATCTAAAACTATATAATTCTTTACTTATTACTATTGAATACGCGATAATATTATTCATTATAACTGTTATGTTTACTCAAATATATGTAAAAGTTGGTATAAAGCTTTATTTTGATTATTCTGGTATCGAATATTTACGAGTAGGTACTTACTATAAGAATAGTTTATACGAATTTAGGTCGACTCACCAGATAAACAGTGTTTATAGAAATTTTAATTAGTGTGGTATCAAATTGTATGCTATTATAGACATATCTTACATTAATTAGTATATCACAAAGAAGCTCGTTTATTTCCAGCGCATCGATAGTAAAGCAGAAAGTGCATCTAGGATGGAACAGCCAAAAATATTTGATATTAAATTGAAATACTAGTTAGTACTTTTTAGATCTTTCGCTTTAACGTCCGACGTCTATCGCTTCTACTTTTTACCTCTCTACTCCGCATGGCTTTCACCATAACCCAATGTTTAAGAAATAAGTAAGCAAGTAGTATTCAATATCTGTTATGCAAAATTTCGTGGCTTAACTTACTCCTATACCATCACTTTTTAACATAATTATAGATTGACTGTTTTAAGATAAAATCGAAAACCTTTGTTTCATATAATATATTCCAAGATTAAATCTCCTTAGTTTTACATAATAAATATTATATTGTTCTTTTGGAACAATAGAATTTTCGAGAACATAGAGAATTGCTAATGGGTTTAGATGCTTTTAGGGTAAAGAACTTAAGTCTTGTTGTAATTCAAAGCTATATTAAGTACCAAGACCAAAGGCAAAGGTGGTCTGGAAGATATCGCCGGCGACGATAGGACCTCCTATTGCATATGTTTGTGTAACTTATATATGCAATAAAGAACATTCATTCTTTCACCAGAATGTATATGGTAAAACATAAAAACTGAAGCTAGATACGAAAAAAATAATGTTTGTGTAAGACCAACTTGGTCTTGCATACTGTAGAAAAGTATTGTACCAACGTATTGGGAGCACTGGTAACTCTCTTTGCCACATCACTATAATAACTGCACGACTTTACTCATTAAAATTTCAAAAAGCGGAACAAACAGAACGGCTGGCTCTGTGCAATATCCGAACATGAAATTTAAAAGTTTGCCGTTGGGACTATTGTTCATATTTTCCCCAACGATATTTTTCTACTTTTTGTACAAAACGAGCGGTACAGATGTTTTGAAAGTACAATTTAATGGGGCTTTAGTCCGAATTTCCAACGTTTATTGGGAAAATTTTGTAAACATTTTTATAGCAATCAAACCCTGAAATTTGGAAAAATAGACAGATAAGATTTATATATAATACTAGGACATGCCCGCGACTTAGCCCACGTTTGACTTGAAATTCCCACGGGATACCGCAGCATTTAAATAAAGAAAATTGTGTCGGAATAAGCTAATTTTAATGCACTCGAACAACTGCAAACCTTTCCCAGGAAATGTTCCCCGGGATTCCCGGGATAAAAAATATCACACATTTAATTACCTTATATTTTATATATTTTGAAATTCTAAACATGCCGTGCCTTAGATTATAGATTTAAAAGGAAATAGGTAATTTCGATGTGCAGATTTCTTTTCCGCACAATATATTTCTTAAATATCAGGGCATGATAATTGTAATTAAGCACATTAAATCTACTCAGCACAGCTTTTGGGATGAAACGCGGATACGTAAACTACCACGACTTTAAGTTTTACATAATTTTAACGAAACGGTAATAGAAAAAAGAAAATTTTGTTTGTTATGTAAGACTAGAAATGCACTTTGGACTTTCATTACGTTAATACTGGTATGATTTTCCTATGGACCTTAGGCTTAGATATATATATATTTATCCTTAATACACATAATATTAGTCCTAATAAAAAGAGAATTAGTAATTCATATTCAATAAACAAACAAACACATAAATGCAACTAAAATTTTAGGTTAAATGTAAGTTACTTACTGGTGTGTTTTAAGTTCAATACTTTTGAGCCGGATCAAAGGTATATTTGTAAGTATGTATTATATATTTAGATCTTGTTCGTATTCTATAGGATACTCTATACCTAGTGTTCTTAAGTGTACCCAATACTCAATACTCTTCACGTCTTCAAGTATCATTACAATAATGGAACCAATCAACATCAGTAATATGCAACCAATGCGCACTGAACACAAGAGCATGAGATAATAACCTTCAATTGCACACTTATTACATTCCATACATCACATACATCGGCCGCTTACGCAGATTCGTATTACAAATATGACAAGTTTCAAAATAAAGTGCAACTTTATGCTACGTCTTACACATACCAGTATATGCAGACACATATCAATTTCCCTAAGCAATACTCTATAAGAAGCCTACTCATGGTCCGTTCCTATATCTTACCAACCGTTCATTTGCTTTACTATCAGTTTAAATTTGACATAAGTTCCATACAAGTAATGTCCAAATTCAACCGATGGCAAAGCAAGCGAATGAATAGTAAGACATATGAACCACCTATTAAACCATCCCCTAGTCCTTTGCTTCCTTCTCTCTCTCATCTGTCACACCATAAATCCTAGTATCATGCAATCCAGCCCTCTCCTACCTTGACTTTTATATCCATTATTCTTAATATTAAGACTGTTTTCACGTCATTTTAATTTCAGCACAATATGTCTGTATTACTATTTTTTTATTGCATGAGTTCAGCAGGCAGGCAGACGGCCCAGCTGATGGGAAGCGGTTACCGTCGCCTATGGACATCTGCAACACCAAAGGTGCTACAAATGCGCTGCTGCTCTCTTAAAGGAGACTGGAACCTGGTCACTGATGCCGGAACACAACACAAGGTTGTTATGGCGGCATACCCTAGACTAGTGGTGGTAGCCATCCAGACGGGCAAATACCCTACCACCTGGCTGTAGGTTGTTTTGTCGCTTCTTATGACAAGCCGGCCCGGCCGCAATAAATTATATTCGTTCTCCGTTCCTGCATGGATATAATGTTGTAACTATTTCTATATAAATAATAAAAAAGGAGAATGATTTGGTATAAATATTTAATCTTGGCTATGAATTAATTTGCATGAATATTGATGTAATTAATTATATTTCCACCACGAATATTCAAAACAATCGTTTTCACAGTGTCCAGACCTGAAGTATACCTTTTATACATAATAAAAGGCTAATAATTAAAAATAAGCATTTAAATTACAATTTACAAAACGTTTAACATAACCTAAAGTATTTTTAATGAAAGCGTTTATATGTTATCCACTCCCTCATACAAGCGATCCCCAATGCATGAATCATAATACAGTTCAATAAACGGGTTGGTGTCCAGCAAACCAGCTGTGCGAATTTACAAACCCTAAAACAGTTTTTTTCAATGGCTATAGGCCTAAACATTTGTTAGTAATACAACTTAGGAATCAGTTAGTATACATTGAATAATAATAATAATTTATTTGTTACATATTTACACTTATGTTCAACAAAGTACTCATATTTACAGGTTTATCATACGACCAGATAAGTCCATATGACAGTGTTGCGGTTCATTACTGTCTGCAATAGATACAATATTTCAAAGTCGATTAGTTTTCAACCTAGTTCAATGCCTAAAGCAGTTTAAGAAACTGTTTAACGCTTGTTTTGAATACACGCTTCATTTCTGTGAAGGATGCAACTCTACAATCCATTATGAAATGTGTGTAGGACACTCTCAAGGTTGCCTATAAGGGCTGGTTAATTAAAGCGGAAGGTCGTAGTATGACACAAACTTGAGAAGACCTAGGTCTAAAGAATATTATTCCACATTGATTTTTTTTATTGCATGAGTACAGCAGACAGGCAGACGGCCCACTTGATGGAAAGCGGTTACCATCGCCTATGGACATTTGCAACATCAAAGGTGCTACAAATACGCTGCTGCTGTTTTAAGGCAGACTGGAACCTGGTCACTAATGCCGGAACACAACTCAAGGTTGTTATGGCGACATACTCTAGACCAGGGGTGGCAGCCATCCAGTCGGGAAAATACCCTACCACCTGGCTGTGGATTGTTTGTCGCCTTTTACGAAAAACCGCCCGGCCGCAGGAAATTGTATTCTTTCTCCGTTCCTGCACGGATTTACTGATGATGGCAATTTTTATAGCTTTCTTGTAAGTTTATCTTTACGCGTCAAACAAAAACGCAGATATAACTTGAAAAACAAAAAAAATACCTAATCATTTGTAAGACGAAGACTATTTTAAAATTATATATTTTAGTTTAAATTATGTTGATTAAAGAAAAACATCGTAAATACGTTTCATTATTTTATTTTTCCTTTTTTAGCTTACAGTGGGTGTAAAGGTTAAAATCTGGCGCCATCGATTGCATGCTCATTTTTGTTCAAATCCAAATATAGGGACGTCAATTCAAATATTATTTACAGCCGACCTTATTCGAAAGACACCTCCTTGGTTGGAAATGTATTATTGTAGATACACGGCATAATTTTGTCCGTTTGCTAACTTTATAAGCAGGGGACAAAATTAAATGTAGCGTATTTGAATGCCCTCCGATCGGTATGACCAGCGCCGTAACATCAACTTCGTGTTTCGTAGACATTTTGGTTTACAGTTTACATTTCTACCCTTGATCGTTAAGTAATATTTATTGTATTTATGTATGGTTTAAAAAAAATATATGTGTGTATTTATAAACTAACGATAAATTAATAAGTATTTAGTTTAGCCCGAAGAATGTATGTTTTAGTTTATACTATTGCTTTCTTTTGGGGCCTTTTAGTCTTAGTAAATATGGAAAAAATACGCAATATACTTAATTGCCTTTAATTACATTTGGTTCATGTCCAAAGACTAAAGACTAATTTTTTATCGAGACTTTTCGAAAATACATTGTATAGGAAAAGCGAAAAAAAATACTAGAACTAAACTTTTAGCGTGTATAAGAAAAATGTATAGGGGCAGTAAGATAAAATTACCCTTATACGTGAATCTTTAATAACATTGCGAATTCAATGAAATTGAAGATCACAATAAGGGAAGGGCCAAGGGTTTCCCGCCCCTAACCAATATCCCTACAGATGCCGAGGTAATATCCTTATAGGGATCAATCACGTCTATGTTATGCTTGCTTATTGACGCTACATTACAGTTTCATGAAGAATGTCCCAAGTAGACTTCAACAATTGTAGCTTTCATGCATTGTTATTCCAATTGTATACGATAATTATTATTATGCTATATTGTGCCAGGAATGGTGACCATATGTCGCGAAGTAACAATACATTGACTTCGCTAGGTGCCAGATGTCTGATGTGTGCAAGTGTTATTGCCTTCTTGTTGATTAATATATTATTAATTATAACATAACGATTACTTAAGTTAAACTTCTAATTAGATAATTAAAAAAATTAAGGACTCTCACCAAATCATCTCTATCCATCTTGAAAGCGAGTACTTGAGAACTATCTTCTAAGTGTATCATCTAAAAGCACCGTAAGCTTACAACGTCTAACGCGAAAAGCAAAGACACATAGCAAGGCAACAATTATCCTTACATTAAAGTTCGCCTTAATATTATCGCAGCGTAAAAAAATTACAGCAAATCAACTTCTGTCCGATATTAACGATTCGTATTCCGGCTCACCCCGAGATCAAGCGACTGAAGGCACAACACATGTGGTCCATTACAAAGTCTAGTTTACACTGAAAAACTAACACCAACAATCAAAGCTAATAAACCGCGAGAAATCGAATGTCGTGACTGGACTGTATCTTTGCAATCCTTTGTTGTGAACGGTCCAGATCGACGGCGCCAGCTGTGATCGGCGAGCGCGCGTCTGCCGTCGGTACGATCGATGCCGGCAACAGATTTACATTTTCCGTCGAGGAAATCGGAAAAGTTTGTCACGTGCGTTGTTTGAGCACGGGCGGCGAGTACGGCGCGCCCGCACGCCGAAAGTGCGCGGCGCCGAGTGCCGCCCGCCCTGCCGCCGCTACCGCCGTGCCGCACGCAGCCGGCCGTACACACATCGCACTTCACCAAAAACCAGCACCGGCTGAGCTAACATTGTCTTTTAAACAACCACTAATTTCAAACTGATTTTGTTTAACAGAGACCAAACTTACTCAAAAAAAGTAAATTATAAACAAAGTGTGTAGTAATATAGAATCGATTTATAATGAAAAAATGTGGGAAAACATGATAACGAAGGTAACAAAACAGCTTCATAGAAAAGTATTGGAAGTGATAAGTAGTTATTGTGGGAGGAAGGTTTTACGTCGAAGCCTTTAAGGTCTTGAATGGTTTGATGTTGCCAGAGGTGGTTAGGGCCGAGGCGGCGGCAGGCCGAGGTACCGAGGGGTAGGGGCGGCGTGAGACGTAAGAGTATCGATTTTGGTCACCCGCCCTCTCCCCTATCGTTGCGACAGTATGAGTGCGCTGTACGACTCCTCGCTGTGAGATCGTCAGCCGCACGTCGGAAAGCAGAGTCCGAATATTACAAATGCTTTGTTCACGCGGATGCCTACAAATGTTTGCTAAATGAAGCAACCAAACATTTGGTCGCCTTTATCTACAGGCAAATGAGCACTATGTGAATCGCGAATGGTTGAGATAGAAATTGCTTTAGGCGATTCTAGCGAAATAAGTGTGAGTGAGGCAATAACATTTTACTATGAAGTCCTATATACATCCCCTTGTAACTGCACATAATTCCTTGGGGCTCGATGTTTACATCCCGCATCTCTAAGATTGTGACTTTAATTACGTTGGGTCTTCTCGCCCGTAGAACACAGGGATTACAACTTCGCTAAGGCACTCAATTTGTAGAACACACTTTTATTATATTGCAACGATTTTGCTTTAAGATGGTAGTTCACTTTACTTTCCTTGGGAAAATAGTTTGGACAACATTAACATATAAAATCCTTTTTAATTTATACAATAGTTACTACTAATGTTAATATCTCACGTCGAAACATCGTTTCATTTGCTCAGAGGATGACTGAAATGCGGGTCGACCACTTGTGGATTAAAAAGCTTGAGCGGTAATATAATGTCCCTTAAAATCTTTTTGTTCGGTCAAAAAAAAACAGTTATAAATTCTCAAGTGAATTTGTTTGGTTCATAATAGTATAAAATATTACACAATCTAAAATAATTTTGTACATAATAAAAATTGTATATACAGCATGCTTTAAACCCTAAAACGTGAACCTATTACGGGTCCAAATGCATCACGTCAATGAATCTCACGCCCTAAGGGAGCGTTTTAATTCGAATTTTATTGCAGCTCAACGAGAGGACACGTTGCTCACTCCGTTTTATTAAGTTCCAACAGGGAGGCATCTACAGATAAATGAAATTGAATTTTAAAAGTAGAACTTACCTCTCATCCACTTGTTGAAGTTGAGATGGTTGTTGATAGTTTATACGACGACCATACAGCGAAGCACCCCCTTCAGACATATATCCATCCATTATATCATTGTTTCTGTTACACTCTATTTCACCAATATTTATTCTTCGTAGACAATCGCCGTCCGACATATATCCTGATGCAGTTTCAAGATCACAGTAATCAGGATTGGAAAATCCAGGTCCATAATTGATCCGTTCCCGTAGTCCAACATTCTCCCTACCAAAATTAGCCTTTACTGTATTTGCATGATGAGGATATCCTGGAATATTTTTCTGCGCCAGTCCCGATGTTCTCATAGGTAACGTTAAATGACTGTTGTAACCACGAAGCAAAGGTCTCATTGGCATTACATTCATAAGCGGATTTTCATCATCGCCAAGCGAATTATCCCTACAATGCGATGGAGTGCTTGAACGGCTATCATTCTCATGTTTCCGACTCATTTCAGTCAATGCTTTATTAGGGTCAAACGATTGCTTCGATATTGAATTGTCAACCATTCGCCTTTGGGTGACTTCTTTTTCAGAGATTTCGGCTTCGTGAATAACCTCGTTTAAGTATGTTGTGTTCATGTCCATTCTCTTATTTGATGATACACTACTGTTGCCTGTTTTAGATATTTCCGAGCCAGATTCACTAGATGGACGGTATATAACACTACTATCACTTGAATTAGAATGCTGACCAGTTGTACTGTGTGTAGAGTTTGAGTGCGAACTTTCAGACATTTGTGAAGTATGGCTATGGTTTCCTGAACTAACGACAGGCATAGGAGAAACCGCCAAAGTCTGTTTTTGTGATAAATCTTTACTTAGATTAGATTGCTCTCTACTAAATGGAAGTGCACTTACGTTATTAGTGGAATTTAAACTAGAATTGCTTTGTATTGGACTTAATTGACTATTTGTACTTTTATGAATGACGTGCCTATCATCCTTTGATATTTTGAATGTTCCTTTAACAGCAGCAGTAGGTTTAGGAATTCCTGTATGATTTGGAATACCAAAACCTTGTCCACTTGTAGGCGTTTGTGGTTGACTTGGTTGATTTTTAGATTGTGAACTCATGTGGTCATGATTTCTAGGATCGTATCCATGTTCAGATCTTTGTTCATTCAGTTTTACTTGACTTCCTGATAATTTAACCATTTTTGACTCTGGCTTTGATTTAGAACTTCTGGGGTGATCATCTATTTGATTTAACTTCGTATTACTAACAGATTTTGGGGCAGCGAGTTTGGATTCTTTGTCTCGCGCTGGCAATTTGGGACTATTTTTTAGACGTTCGCTATTATTTGTTTTACTAGTACTTTTACTTAAATTCGTAGAAGATTCTTTAGGAGCTTTAGAATTAACTAATTTAGTCTTAGCATTTTTACCAGATTTGTCTCTTGACAATGTATCATTTTGCTGTCGTATAGTTTTCGGTCCTATAATATTAGAAGATTTGATATGTGCATTTGTTATATTCGAAGATTCATTCAAACTTAAGCTAGAATCAGATCTTTCACTTTTTGCTGAGGAAAACCCACTGGATGAACTAGTACGTTTGGATACAGCTGTACTTTTATTATTTTGCTTTTCGCTGCTGATTTTATCCTTGTTGAATAACTTTAACTTATCGAGCATGGATTGTTTTGTAGGTGTGCCATTGTGGCTTCCTTGGGCCGAAGCGTGATGCTGCTGAGGAGTTGTTACTGTTGAAGGGATTTTACTGCCTGGAGCTAGTAGTGAAGAATTTGGTCTTGACCTGTGAATAATAATACATTTTAACTTAGAATTAATAATTACAAAACTAAATAATAACAACCCACAATGTACCACTGCTGGTCTCGGGCCTCTCCATTTTAAGAGAGAAGGGGCAATATATCTGTCGCGCTTCCCCAAGGTGCACGTTTTATCACGATATTTTCCTTTACCTTCAGCACTTAATAATATAATACTTATATCAAAAAGGTCAAAGAGGCACTTTGCAGTGATTTTTATCTATCTCTATAGGAAATAGACGTGATATCATGGATTTAAGTCTCAGTAAATATACAAAGGTAATGATCAATGACGGTTTCTGTGGTTGAACGGCCTAAGCCTTTGCCGGCTTACCTCACTTCAACACAGAAGCTCCGGGTTTGATTCCTGGTATGGTAAATTTTGGAAACGAATTTTCTCCGTTATTTACTATGGTCTGGGTGTCTGGGATCGGCCCCAGAGAAGTTCTTTTTATATTATCCATAACACAAGCGTAACTTGCTTAATTTGAGGATATATAATACGTGTTTTTGTCTGCCGATTATTATATGTATATTATTATCGGTATACCCTGATGATGATGGTGCACGTGGTATAAAGCTGACGGGAGTCTGCCCCAAAGGACTGGTAGACCGGCTGGAACACGCTGAGAGACCGCTTTTACTACCTAAAAATAAAGAAGATATAAGATATAAGGATAATATATATATATATATATATATATATATATATATATATATATATATATATATATATATATATATATATATTGTAGTGCTCTTATCAACAGTAGAAATATGGAATTAGGTGCTTTCTCAGATTTTTTACTTTTTCATTTTGTGATTGAGGTTCCTAATATTTTTCATTCATGATGTTATATAAACACTAGCCGATACCAGCCCACTTCGCGTGCCGTAAAATCCGTTCTTAACTGACCTCTACTTGGCGAAAGGAGTATATTATATTATATATAAGTATCTATATATTATATATAATTGAAATCCACGTATATAGTGACTCATCACGATATCTCAGGACTATAATACCTATAGACTTGAAATTTGGCATGGACCTTCCTTTCGCCAAGTAGAGGTCAGTTAAGAACGGATTTTACGGCACGCGAAGTGGGCTGGTATCGGCTAGTGTTTATATAACATCATGAATGAAAAATATTAGGAACCTCAATCACAAAATGAAAAAGTAAAAAATCTGAGAAAGCACTTAATTCCATATTCTACTGTTGATAAGAGCACTACAAGTAATTCTTCACTAGGTACTTAATATAGAAAACGTCACTAAAACTTTAAAATGATATTTTATATTTATTTAAACACGTTTTTACACAAAAAAAACTCAAAACAAGAAATTCCCTAATACATTTCTTTTCAATTAAAACAAAGTATGATATCTAAATCATTAACTTTCTAATGACGTTACATTATGTAAAAATACGGTAAATCGATACGAATGACATCTAGCAAACAATGTATTTGTTTATTATAGTATAATAATAAATAGGTTTGCGTTTGATCATAATTTCGCCTGATTTTGAGTCGACATATAGTTTAGGATGGAGAATGCTTACCAAGAAGGTACCTATTCATACAGGATTGAGGACACCCAGATTGTAGGTATCAGGAAAGTATCTATCAAAGCAACACATTATACAAAAATACTTGGATTGTTGTCCCTAGTATTCTTCTTGCAAATAATTGAACTATATACCAAATTAAGGATAAAATCAATCTTAAAGTATAAATAACCGCTATCAAGCTTACATTGCTAGATAAGTTTGAACTTTTATCATAAACCGCACGGGTGGTCTGAGCTGCGCGCACGACACACTAACCGTATTGGAGGACTGCAATCAGGAATATATTACTATCAAATTTAACTCGATCCCTTCACCCCTATTATAATAGCAGGAGTAAGTACTATTGTTTAATTATGACAGGTCTTTTTAGAATGGTCTAATTATATCGATCTGCGTACGTAATAATAATTCGTGATGTCATTTCATTAGTTTTACAAATGTATTTGTGTGCGTAAAGCAACCCTACAAGGAACGTTAGCCAGTCACCCGGTGCCATAAATATGGCTGAGTTATGGTCTTCTACTTAGCAACAATGTTTCTGTTGTTAGATTATGTGTTATGATTATGATATTTGGAATATCCATAGGAGAGAGTAAACAATTGCCCGTTCACAAGCAGAAGCTCAAATAACAAAAGGGCCTTATTTATACTTAGGCTTTTCACGGAGCTTTTCTTGCGTCAACAATAGATCATTTTAATCAAAATCACTCTTGATACTTTCCGCAGAAACTGTCCAAAATTAAATAATATATACTTACATTTCCTATCATCGAGATTAAAACATATGACTAAATTTCGTGACAATAAGCTTATTCCCAATGCCGTAAAAATGTAATAACCATACATCAGCCAAGCCGGATGTGCATTGAAGATTTCGGTAAAGGTGACAAGTCTCCACAGAACTCAAAAAATGAATTTCATCAAATACTCCATATTTCGAAAACTACTGAACAAATCTTATTCAAACCACTTTGATTTGTTCAGATTTTTTCTACTAACTAGCCAAATGTCCAGAGAGCGACTGTCGTGCCATGGTAGAATCTCAAATTTACCGTTCCGTTTCGTGTAAAATATAATGAAGAATTCAACTGAAATGTGTTTTTTTTATATATTTTTTTTTACTTTTTACCTCATTTTTCAAAAAAGAGTCCGACATGTAATATGCTACTAACTTAATTAAAAAATCTTTAAGAAATAACAATATAGCTTTTCTAGGCCTAAAGATTCTTAATACGCTTATTTAAAAACAATAAAACTGTTACATTTATTTATCCTCTTTATATTTTTGTTTCATTCCAATATATTAAACTACCCTATATTTAAGTATCACTTGTCTTAATAACTTTTAAATGATTTATTTTAATCTGGCAAATAAGAAATAAATTATAATGCAGACACAAACCAGTAACAAATTGCCTCGGTCAGGTGTCAGTCTTGTCCAAGGAAGTTCGTCGAGTCTGGTAGTCAATCAACAAAGAGTGGGCAACATCCGTCCAATCTTTATTCAGGCCGAGACAATCCATCACTTAGTTACGGCAGACTATTCGGATAATAGTCGCCTATATTCAAAATTGGTTTCATAGTTCACTAGGTATGAAAATCAACGTGCAATTGGTGCAAGATTTCATTCAATCACCATGTTATTTTATATAATTTATTTATAATTTAATTTTGGTATTTAATTCATTTTGTATAGCACTATGTGGTAGAATGTACTGTGCATCTACAATTGTTCATCTACAAAAAAAAGATTAATCTTTGTAACATAGTAAAAATGTGGTCAATACATATCTCTAATCAAAATATTTTTAAATAATATTCTACTTTCAAAATAATTCATTACTATTATTTTAGTCTGGGTACAGACCCATTACAGTATAAAATATAATTAAAATATTATTAGATAAATATATAAAAAACATTATTAGAGTAAAAAACATAATATAAAATATAATAAATCTGTATGATTTATGAACTTTGCCTATTCTTTACTTGAAGAATAACGAATGTACTAACTGACTGTAAACAACTATTAATATATGTTTATGTGTTAAATCTATTAACTAAACCATTTTAAATATTATTATGTGACGATTATATATATAACATAAATATAATTAAGGTTTAACTTTATGAAAAATTGTATTTACTTATAGTTAGATAACTATCATAATATAGGTAGTTGTTCATAATGTTACCCTAATGTCGATTTTAGTTCAGTTTAAAACCATAACGGTTACTAAATCAAACTCTAGAATTAATCCTGCACTTACGTGTGACTCAGTCAATATTTCAAGCATGAAAACGCATAAAGGAATGAATCTACTCACTATCACTTCCAACATTATACTATTTCACAGACGAAAATAGGCACAAAACACTCTCACCGAAGCGTTCCTAATTAGAAAATACGTTTAATTTGTTACGATAGCTTTTTAAATTGAAGCTAAGTGTTCGGAATTTGAAATGAGCGCGCCCTGTGAATACTGGCCGGCTACTGATGTGAAGATGCATGTGCAGTACTAACAATATTATGATAACTAACTACAGGATATTGTTTGAGTCAAGTTAGTCGTAAGATAAACTGGTGTGTATGAAAGTGAGAACTATAACATCGACGTCTTGGAAATGCCTTCAATGTTGAGTGCATTGTTATATTAATATGTTCTTAATTGATTTAAAAAGTGCCTTATAAACCTAAACGCAGGGTAAACATGTAATGTTTGTGGACCTCAAAACGATTTAGATAGTAAGCAAGTCAGAAACTAAATATTCCGATCGATATTTTAATCTGAGTAAAAATTTAAGAGGCGAAAAGATAAAATAACAATTTCAAGATAACCAACAGTGACCTCCATATTTTATTTTCGAAAATGCTTTTTATTTTGTCCGTAAATAGGTATCGCAAGCGACCCACTAATTACTAAACATTTTAAGATTTGTATAGAAATTTCCTTAGGCTATATGCTCGACTAAATTTCAGGTGTGTGATGAGGGGGAACTCTTGTTTTGGCTGGGAAAAGAAGTGCTTTAACTCAGAGTTTGTATTACACGGACTAAATTACAATAAAATTTGTTAAATAAAATTTGAAGAACCAACAATTTAATTTGAATTTTTAGATGCAGCTGTAATTCATTTTAGTGATATTAAGCAAAGTATGTAACGGTGACAGTATAAATACAGCTGGACAATAACGATAACACCGTCTTTCCTAAAAAAATTCGTGTTGTAATAAATAGTACAGTCACTTAAATAACAATGGAATATGTTAGCATATTTGAATTTGGAATACATGCACCTCTCCACAAAAAAAAATTAAAATGTTTAGGTTTTGAAATAAGAACACCTAACTATCTAACATTTTTATACCGCTTGTTCGTTTGAAAATAGAACGTACACACGACAATATTAAATAGGTGACACACGAGATGAAAGTATGACTAAAGATCTGAAGATAACAAAAATATTAATCGCATGCATGCCGATTAACTTTAGCAAGTGGGCATACAAATTGAAATATGTTACTGCACTCGACTGGACGAAGAGCTTCCAAATAAAACAAAACGTGCTCTTATTACTTTATTCTTCGATGGTTTATTTGACACCAGCTATAAGCTGTTTAATAAGTGAATGCTTGAGTTAGTAACAAGTTTTTGCAGACTTTTTGCGACGCTCTGACTAACTTTCATGTTGTTATTTAGTGTTACAATAACAGAGTTTTATTTTAATTAGTTATAGTTAAAGTATTTTTGAATATATTTAATTTAATATAAAAAAATTCCTTGGTTCCGCGTGGAATGTTTTGTTTCATAGGAATATATTACTTTGCTAGCATAAAATGTCTTTTACATCCACATGCCTTCTTTGGATTCGAAAGATTAAAATTTTCAGCTCAATCATAGTTCGTAGGTAAGAGAGGTCATATTTTTATAATTATTCAATAAAGTACCTAATTAATAATATTTTCAAAATGTATTAATATAACCTTTGCTTCATTTATATTGAAACTTTCTCTTTCAAATACTACTGTATAGGTATCATATAATATCAACTCTTAATACAATAGAAAATTAAAAAATATTTTTTTTCTTCTACGGAAATCATTTTCAATATTTAAAAACTATTTTCGCATATTAAACACTACATTTAGGGATAGTTTTCCATAATAATCAGGTGTGACGCACCGTCACACAGACAGTGAAGTGAGGCGATAAAGCAGGTGATAGACATACGAGCAAGTACGCGTGCATATGGCTTGACAACGTATTTAACCTGTACGAAAGTTCATATACTAAGGTGACAGAAGAACAAAAAAGTCATCAAGCCATAGACCATAAGTACCTGTACTTGCTCGGTACTGCGTTTTCCCTGTGCCTTATGACATGGGCTTCTTTAAAAAGGGTGTTATAAACTTGCTTAGAAATAGGCAACGAGTTAGGGACGCCTCTGGTGTTGTAAACGTCTACAGGCAACGGTAGCCGCTTTCAGGCAGTAAAAAAAGGTCTACCACTCACTCAAGGATTTACCTCTAGATATCCCACAAATAACTGACCTTGAACGCTATTTGTTAAAATTACAATGCAGACGAATGGGCGTCTAAAGATACTGATATACTATACTCATTGTTGTGTCTGGTATGTTGCAATATCCGCAGATACGGGGTATTGATGGGCCAGCTAAATAAGTAATTGGATCTAATTAATTGAATTTCTCGGTTTTGAAAGACAGGACTGATCTAGACTGCGGCTATAGAAGTTTCCTGTATATTATGTAGCTACCGCTTGTATCAATTGCTTCTGAATGTTCATAAATTATGTTCAAACAAAATATTAATGCGGTTGATTTAAAATGGATGCATAAATTTGTTGCATGTCCTACAACGGTGCTGGTTTATGTTACTTACTAGCAACATTAAAGAATTTACAATGTTTTCAAATTTAAAAATAAAAAAAATATACGCAGTTGACTGGAACAGAAAAAGCACACGTTGACAGGAATTAGTCTCCAGGTGGAATGAAAAATAATTCAGTACTGTATATTGCGTATATACTACTGATTTCGTCGATTTTAAGCTTCACTATATCTATTACTGTAAAATATGTATAAGACCTTAGACCATTTTCTTTTCTGGCTTAGGTTACCATCATCACATGTCATACTTCTCATGATCATTCACCTCTTTTTGGCTTACGACTATCAGGTTGAATCTGCTCAATAGCAGTGAGCTTACACTCAATAGTGTTAAATGTGTAAAGTGGTAATAGGCGCCCCACATTCTCGTTTTTCTAGCTTTTCTCGCTTTCTTGCGGTGTTCTCGCTACAATGTGGAGGGCTTTTAAGTTAATAATACTATACCGGTGTGTACAGGAGTGGCGGGCAGCGGTCGTTTGTCGGGCGGCGCACGTCGCACCGCCGCCGCCGACGCCGGCAGCGGGATCGACGTCTGCAGCACCGACACTTGTCTGAGGACAAAAACAATCTGTTATATAAACACATCCACTATAAACTTAAATATTCTCTACAAAGATTACAGACTACAGCACCAGCGATACGCAGTACTCTGGTCGTGCAAACGTCCCTCGATCATTTGTAGAGGAAAGTCGGGTTAGATTTGAGTCTGAAGTATAGTATTCCTTAGAGAGAGAGTCTCTGATGGGGAAACAACAAAACCTTGTCCATTTCAACCCCAAGAAGGCACAGGTCTGAGTATTCTCTGCCAAAAAAACTTCATTCTAGTAAGCGCTTCAGTTCCCAAGAACTCCCCTTACCACCTCCAAGAGTATTGTGATCCTCGGTGTTGACATCGTGAAAGATGTGCAGTTCAGGGGCTATCTTGAAGGTAAGGCTAAACTTGCCTCCAAGAAGCTGGAAGTGCCAAACCGATCCTAGCAGTACTTCACATCGCGGCAACGCCTTGTGCGTTATAAAGCACAGGTGAGGCCGCATATGGAGTACTGCTCACATCTTTGGGCTGGAGCACCTGCCTACCAGCTCAATCCCCTGGACTGTATTCAACGTCGAGCCGTTCGCGTTGTTGATGATCACGATCACGATCACTCACAGACGGTTTAGATAGACTTGGCCTTAGGAAAGACTTCGCGTCTCTCTGCATATTTTACCAACTGTATAACGGGGAGTGTTCCGAGAAACTGTTTAGAATGGTGCCTTCGTCCTCTTTCTACCATCGCACCGCTCGCCATCGGTTAAGTGTTCATCCCCACTTCCTTGAGCCGCTTCGCTCATGTATGCAACGGTTCTGTAGAGCATTTCTCTTGCGTACCGTGGGGATTTGGTTGAGCTCCCATCCGAGGTTTTCCCACAGCGCTACGATATGGAGTTTTTTAAAAAGGGTGTCATAAAATTTCCTTGAGGCCGGCAGCGCGTTGGTAACATCTCTGGTGTTGCAAACGTCCATAGGCGACGGTAACCGCATTCCATCAGGTGGGCCGTCAGCCTATCTGCTGTACTCCAGCTATAAAAAAAAAAACATCTCTGTGAAATAGTTATTAATTTTATTGCTCGTAACTGTCGTGGGGGCTTAATTGATAGGGTGCCTTATTCTAATGACGCTGTTCTGAATCCTGGTAAAGAACATGTACCTACTGCATAGGCATTTTCTTGCCCAATGTGCATACTAAAATATCACTTGTTGAAGGTAAATATCGTGAATAACTCTGCACATCGAGATTACTATAATGGAGAAGTATATCATATTATACATTTTGATATTATTTTATTCAAAACCTAAATGTATCTAATATTTAAAATGCCAGATAACAAATTTTCAGCCAGATAACAGCCATTCATAACAAAATTGAATGGCTTAAACAATAAATATGAACATAAGTAATTATATTAATATTATTATGTTAGCGATAAGACCGCCGTTTGTACTAGTTGAATGATTGTTAACTCATGTGTATTATTTTCTTGTGTGCAAAAAGGAATATTCTATACTATTCTATTCTATGATTTTATTTAACACTACTTGTACTTATTAAGATTATGGTATCATATTATTACCACTTAGGCTTCGACAAAGACAAATGCCACCTGCATATCTGTAAAAACACATTTTATTACCTGTCGGCATTCGAACTAATTGTAATTATTTTATGATCTTCTTCTTTTGTTTACTTATTTATTGGCATACGTTTCTAGTTATTGTGGAAAACAGCCTGTTGTACTCGTTTATGGCTGCAAGCAAGTATCATTAGCCAGGTGTTACGGATTAAGTACAAGCTGATTCTAGGAAACTATGTCGACGAGACGATACGGGCATATTTGCATTTGTGTAATATAAAACGGTGGCCTGATGGAGAGACGTGGCAGCCGAACGAGAACCACGATCGAGGCGTGACGTGTGTACATTCGAAAATCTAATAATGTCGGACTTTGCGCGTTTTATTGAATTACGACCTTTTGCTTTTGTTTGTATTTGTTGTGTTCAGTTATATTTGTACCTGTGTTATACGTGTTTGTATAGTTCTAATAAAGTCTATAATATAATAATTCTAACGGCATTTTATTATCATTAGGATTAGCACTCGTAGCAATATCATTAGGATTAGTAAAACTCATAAACAAATGTTTATTATTGACATAGTAACTAATTACGAACCAAATAATACTTATCCAGTCGACTTATGCGAGTCCCTTAATTGTTGTTCTACCTCTAATTCAAATATTCCGAATTTTATTTACAAGGAAGGCCACGTAGATATTACGCAATTATAATCCTCTTCAAAATAATGATTCAAATTACAAAAGAGGTACCAAGAAGCTCTGTCATAAGAGACATCTAAAATATTTTCCGAATTTGTTAAAGGAATTTTAATTGAGTGTTTGAATGTCTTGGGAGTAAACAGGTGAGTCAAGGACTTCAAAAGGATATCTTTCACCGATCGTATTTGATACCTATTATAGCGATATGCGAGTAGGTTTCACCAGTAGGCTTATTAATTTAAAAAATAACATTCCAGACAATAAGCTTGAACAACGCTCATCAGTATAGTATCAAAATATAATCTTCTATTTTGTGTAGGTGAAAATAAATATGTATTATCTATAACGATAATAATTGTATATAGTAGTCTGGAGGAGATCGCCTTTGGCGACAAGACCGCTCATTGTACTTTACTGTATGTGCAATAAAGTTATTCATTCATTCATTCAACGTGTTGACTTTAATAACAATATTATTTTTTATGTTTTTATTCTCTTTTACTTAAATTGTAAAAAAGAAATCGTTCGTCTACAAGCAGACAAAATTTCACCATACAGTTTCTTCCTTCACGCCGAAAAGAACCTAAATTGTCGGACATGTCTGGAAAATTCTGCTTGGGAGAGTACAGTATGCTATTTATTAGTATGATTTTCGTCATCTATCTCTTCAAAAACATAAACCCGATGACCCGATATCATCATCTCGATGTATGTAGATTACAATGCCATAACCATGTGTATTTAGCAGAAATGCTACATTCTAGTTCGTATACAAGTACTAACGTATAAACATAAAATCAGTTTGATTAGTTGTTTTCTAATATTGAATGTTCTCGAGAATAAATCGATTTTCATAAATTTCCGTACATCAGGCCAAAGATGAACATAGAATGAAGAGAGGAGAATATTTTTATAAGATCAACTATTATTTAAAAAAAATATTAGGAACACTACAATAAACTCGTTTGAAGACTCAAACTAAATGTTGTTCCACTTCTAAATTACTTTTATATCCATTGACGATCAAAGCATGGAGATATATTCACCATATTCCGCAAAATTAATAGGTATATTAATGAGCTAAGTTGGGTTAGTGTTACCAGTTTTGGCGGTTTGTGCCATAGCGGTCAGGCAATTTCAAGTGCTCACAAACGCGGTCGTGGTACACGATTTCTTAATAAACCACAGGGCTGCAATCTGTTATAGCAGTACGGCATACAAACTTACATGTCTAAATAAATATACATTGGGTATTGTTAGGCTAAGAAGTTTGATTTAATATCTGAAAGGTAGGTATAGTTTCAGAATAAATATCACCGTCAATAACAACATGATCCTGTCAGAATGTCGCGATCGATTCTTATATAATTATTCAAAGAATAATTTGTGGAGATCAGTATTACGTTAGTAACAAAAAAATATAAATTATTTTAAATTATAACTTTACGTTTCACAGTTACAAAAGAACGGTAGCCATTTTAAAGTTTAACGGTATATTGAGTTAGAACGGTATTAGAGTCGGTTTCAAGGCTTCCTTAAGAACCATAAAGCAGTTTTCAAACTTACTCTAACTTCATTTATGAATAAGACCGTAAGTATACTCGATACAAAGAATTAGGGTACTTATAAAAAACAGAAATAAATACTGCTACTGTACGCTAGATGGCACGACTACCACGATTGATCTAATTGAAAAAAGCAATGATCTGATAAAAATCATTATTGCGGAATGCAGGTAGTATAACAACAAATAATAAAAATGACGAAAAGTATATTTCAATTTATTTCTTCTGTTAAAACAATTACATGAAATCACGACTGCGTTTAAGCATGTTTTTAATTTGCTTTTTCATTTTAGTCTGATATTTCAGCCACATTTTAGCAGCTATATAATAATAGATGAAAGAAACTTACTTCTTTCGCCTTTTTAAACCTAACACATATAATTGCATTGCAGATATGACATAATACTTCAGTAGATATGTGTCGTAGCAACATTTCTCATTGGACTTATGTGATTAATTTCAAGCTTGAGTAATGGGGGCCATATCTAAACAATGAACATCTGGTGCGTCGCCCGCGCACGCATGTCAAGCTGCATGACATGCGTATGTGCAACACTGAGCATGTCCAGTTTGTTTAACAATATGGGCATTGTTAAGAGATAAAAGTGATACAATTAAATTATATTATAATAATAGTTCTTTAAATGAAATTACATTAAGCTCCATGAATGGTGTAGTGTGCGATATTAACATAGGAATAGTGCGAGACGAACGGGTAACTGTGAGCATACTTCTCACCTGACCACGATCAGCACTGGTTGTTATCAACCAGCAATTGCTGAGTTAGGGCCTATTTAGAGTTGTTTGGTTTTAATAGCCTTTTTATGTATAATTCTCATTTAAGTAACTCTAAATAAACATTATTTTCTTTTTTCTTCATCTGAATGTGACCTAAGATGTCAGGGGGCCCTGACATTTTTCGTCAAAAGGATATAGGCACGTCCACTATTAAGGGTGGGCTCACGTTATCAGGAGTAGCGACCTTATAATAACGGCCCATAAACGTCCCACAGCTGGGCGCGGGCTTGCGAATTCATAAGGGAATGGACGGTGTATCCGCCACGCTTGTCTCTCGACATGCATATTTCATCACAATGCTTGCCTTCACCGTCAGCACCTGATAATTATAACAATATGAATAATATGTCATAAAAACAGACTAACAGGTATATATCTACATTATTCGGCCAGCATTCGGAACCGGGCCCTTTGAGTTTAGGACGCGAGTGTGTTAACCACTAAGTTACCACTGCTGCTTTTAGTCGTTTTCGCAAGTTGCGGTCGTGGCAATACCTATATTCTTACGACCTTAGCCCATAGCGAAAGGAGGAACACCGGGGTATTTATTTAAGTATCTATAGATCACACACACCTATTCGGGTCCCCAAACAGTAGGGTATGCGTATATTTAACTTCACTCTCAAAAAAAGTGTGAGACAAAGATGAATAGCAGCACTCTCTGGTCAACCGTAGATGTGCAATATTTAGGGTATATGTCAAAAGTACTTTTTATATAATATGATATAATTCCTAGTAGTTACTACTTATTATTCTTTCATGGTGGTCTTATCATGAAAGAATAGTAAGTAGATCGTTTAAAGAAGTCCAAAACCTTAGAAACTGATTTTAGTTTAATGTTGCGATTTCCCTATTTTTAACAAAGGAAAAAGGGCAATGAAAGCCAATAATAGCCTACAAAGAGATAGGTGTATATTCTATATACTGTAGGCACCAATATCAAAATCCAGCAAAGCTGGCTTACGTAGCAACGCAATATCAGAATCAATGGACTCGAAATAGATTGGCATACAAGGATATGAAGCAGAAACACGCCTTAGCCACGGTACAGGGAACTTGTAGGCTTTGGTTAAACTGGTGTCGTGTGTTATAAAATATGATTATTTTTATGAGAAAGCTCTTAAAGCCGAATGCTTATAGTGTTGATCCACAGACACTTCAAAAATTTGTGCCTTTTAAATAATTTTGTAGCGCTTAGATTTCAGCGTAATATTAGATAGTCTATCTTTTTTTAAAGTAGGGAGCTATGTAATATAAATTTATGCTTTACAGCCTTGGGAATGAACCATGTTAATATAGTATGTCTAAGATGTAAATAATATTGTTCATTATATATATATATATATATATATATATATATATATATATACTACACATATGTACATAACTATATGTACCTTTTCCTGAAACCGCTTAGAAACCTGTAGTGTATAAGCAGAAAACATTATAGAGATAATTATGTAAAACAATATTATTGTTATCACAATGTAAAAGGGTCAATTCTGTTAAATGATAATTGTTATAGAATATATATAGGTATTGTAGGATGTATCGTATTCCCAATTGTTATTGTATTTATATGTTTTGTAAATGTATAATTTATAGGAATATCACGACATACCTACATATAAATACGATAGATTGATGCTGTTAGTGATCAGTGTGCTTAGAGCGACTTTTTTACTACTCGATCACGTTCAAGTTAACGCAATTTTGTATGGGCATGACTTATCGCGATCTCTTGAGCGTGAAACGAAACATATATCGTGCCGTACAAAAATACGTTAACTTGACGTGATCGAGTAGTTAAAACACTCGCACTAAGCACTCAGCAATGTTTTTTATCACGCAGTCGTCTGCTCCTTACTAATCAGGAAATGCTTTAAAGTTTGATTAAAAGCAATTTAAACGGAAAAAGTCTTTATAAAAACACTACACCACTGTTTTACGAGTATGTTTATATTACACAGACGTTTTAAGCAAACAGGCTGCGGTTGTTTTCGAATGAATGAATCGCCCTACTTCGTTGACAATATTTACACATAGTGTAGGGCAATGTCACTAAATAAACGTGGGATATGTAGTTTTTGTTGAAACCAACAAAAAATACATTTTTGTTTTATTGTGCATAATAGGCTCTTCATTCGAGTGTTTCTACGAAAAGTTTTGAATAGATTTAAAACAGATTTTATTGTTATATTGAAGTATTACCTTGATTTAAGAATTCGTTGTACTAATCTTTATCGTTATGAACTCCATAACGACATAACTTATCGTTATGAAATTTGTCTCCGAGGTAATAATTATTTTGCCTTAAATTAATACCCGACATAAATTTACAGATTTATGTAATTAATTATTAAGTAGTGAACGGTGATAGTACTGAGTACTATAGACAAATCATTGGTAACATTTTTTTTTAATCTATAAAACAATTGATCCCTACTATCTAGTAGGTACTATTTAGGCATGGAACTTATATTCGGGTATTTCAAAAGATTTGATTTTTTTAATATTAGTTATGTATTAATATTTATTCCCATAAAATTATGTCTTTCAAATACTATTTCTTAGTTTTCTATCAGACTATGTCATAATGTTCATAGAGTACAGATCTTCATATATCTTCATCTGTTTAAGTAGAGTTTAAATATTAATCACAGGGATATCAATTTCAAATAATTTAAGATGTATAAAAATTTGAATAAGGTTTTACAATAAGGCCAACATTGAATAGAAGAAGGCTTAAAAATTGAATGTCGATTCAAAATGTTATTGGCTGATATCAGTTGACCAGGGCATGGTTACAGTCGTGACGTGACTTTCCGGGCCAAAAGACTCGCGTTCGGAAATAGAGCCTGTCGTCTCTGGGTCGGTCTGACGTTACACGCGCCATTTCACCTGAACCTAGTTTAGAAATTGAACGGTTATTTCGTTTCCCAATTGAATTAGAAGCCTGGTATGCACTACTGAGGCAAGTTATTGACTAGTTTTGTTGATTTATACAATAAAGAGCTATAACTTGTATAGTTGATAAAGCATGACACTGTGTTAAAGTTATAATTCTCTTCAACACTCTTACTACCTTGCCACTCAGAATACCTTCGTATACTAAAGACCATTAGGGAATATTTATCACTTTCTTTGCAATAATATTAATTATTTAATTTAATCTTTCCTCTTTATAATGTTATTATATAATATTATTACTACTATAGATATAATCTATAGTAGTAATAATATTATAAAGAGGAAAGATTTGTATTTTTGTATGTTTGTAACAACTAAACTCAAAAACTACTGGACTGTTTTCAAAAATTCTTTCACCATTCTAATGCTACATTATCCCTGATTAATATAGGCTATATAAAAAATAGGGATCCCTACTAAAACTTCAATAATGTAACCAACAATCTAAACAAAATACTTGGCGCTAGAATTGAGTTCTACGATATTGATGATTTTATATGTGTTTGACTGTGTCCCGGGGTGGTTTAGATTCATAATTAGACCCAGTAGGTGGCGCTGGAATCGGGTTCTAGATTTTTGTTTATTCAGGACACGACAACGTCTGCTGAGACCGCTAGATTGTGTTAGTATCTCCATATATTATTAAAGATTTAGATAGTATTTGCTGTATAATAAACATTTGATAATTTGTATAATGACTAATCAGAATAAATTGTAGAGTTATATATATTTTAAAATATCGAAGGTACTTTTGTATTATAACACTGTATAAATACTACAAACCCGCTGTGTATCAGGCATTCTTTGTTCGTAAGTCAAATAAAATAATTCTCAAAGTTCTTGGTGTTTTGTTGCATAAATCCCGCACTAACAAACACTAGATTAGGTTATGCTAAATTATGAGATGTTAATATCATTCACTGAGACTCTTTATATCATTTTTATACTACATCTGGACTGATAAAAAATATTGTATAGCAGTTTTAATAAAATTATTAAAGAGTGGCGTTTTAGTGTTTAACTACTATTAATGAATGAAAACGAAATTTTTCTTCATACATTTTAAATTTTGTATGTTTAATATGGCATACTATTGTTCAAACCACGGCTTGATTAAGATTTCGCGTTTCTGGTGATAAAATTATACGCGTATAAATATAACTCACACAATTTCCAGAATTGTGCCAGATAGGAGTCAGATTAATTAAATTGTATAAATCAAACGCTTTGCGATAAAACGAAACGACTTGCTACATGTTTGATGGCGGAAATCTTGGAATTGTTTCTGTATTAAATCCAGAGGTTTTACGTAACATTGAAGCACAAAGTTGCATTAGCTTGTCAATGTCTTGGCATTTTGTATATTTAAAAAAAAATCATATAGACGAATTGAGAACCTCTTCCTTTTTTGAAATCGGTTAAAAATAATACTAGGAATGATAATTGTCCAATAAACAATTAGGTTCGAAAATATCCCAAATCCTAGAATAGCTAAGTGTTGTAGATAACGTTCTACTACTTTTTCCTTTTTGACGTTTTATAATTTGAAACATATTTTTAAAGCAAACAGACATTAAAATAATTTCATTGAGTCATTACAATTTTATTTATTTATATTATCATAAAATATGTTTAAAAAAAAGAAATATCCCAAAGCGAGAGCAAAATGATCTATGTCACTATCTAGTAAGTTAAATAAAAAAGTCTAAACTAATGCTTATTTTTTAAAAACTCTTTTAAATCTATAACCTGTAATCTGTCTACATAAAGTCCTTTCGGATTTTCTACATGTATAAAGTATAACAATTATGTACTTATGTTATTGCTTAAATAAATAAATAAAAGAATTGTCATCAATCAGTTACGTATAAATGGCGGGCCACCTCTAATTTTTAGTATTTACGAAATATCACTTTAACATTGTTTAACGGCATATACATACACCTACTTTTTATATATGTAGACATGATAGTGTTTGAATAAAATGGCTTTTATACATACAAACATAACTATTTTGTAAGGGATCCACTTTTTTCAAAATAGCTAAGCGGAATCCTTGGAAGTGTTAAAATTTTTAAGATACCGTAGCTATTCTGATAAAAATGGAAACTTTACAAACTAGCTACGTTCATCTGTCGATGAATTTATTCTTTTTAATATGCTCCTTTACCGCGAGTATTTGCCTGTAATGTAACGTTACAGATACCAACATTAAATCAGTGAAGGAGGAGAACCGAGCATTACAGTGCGCAACCTGGAATGTTACAAATTCGAGCATTACATTGGTGAGCGAGGAGAACCAAGGATTACAGTGGCCAACCTGAAATAATACAATCTGTAATATTTTAATACAACTTGTAACACAACGATCGCTTCGTCTGACATTTTAAAATCGACTGAATGGTCAAAATTGAATTATAGATATTTCACTACAGGTGAATGCTCATTAGTCAGGGAGGCAGTGTTGCAACGTAATGCTCGAAATTGAATCATAAATATTACTATAGGTGAATACTCGTGAGTCAGGGAGGCAGTATTTAAGTGAATGCTCAAAATCGAATCATAAATGTTGTATTACAGAAGAATGCTCGCGTTGAAGAACTTTACACTTTGGGGAATGAAACCTAGCTTTCTTTCATATACCTATATTTTCAATTTTGTATGTACAAAATTTTTCTGCATACTATTATTCAAACCATGGCTTGATCGCGTTCTAGGTGATAAAATTATAAACACCAACATCCTTACAAACTTATTTTCAGATAAGTATAGACAAATAGAGACACGTGTTACACAATATCTGCAGATAGTACTTGCCTCTCTTTATTCTTATATTTTACAATTTACGATCGATACTTAGTCTAGAAAAGGTAGGTCCTTGGATTGTTTACGCGTCTTCACAGCATGCGAGATCAAAGCTCACACGGGTATTTCACTTTAACGATATTGATGAAATGTGCCCCGTAAAAAATCTCTGAACGTGACTTAAATCAACTTCGATTTATTTTTGGCTCTACGCTATTCAAAGTGAACTCTTGCGATGAATAACATGTTAACTAACAACTTGTTCGTGAGTGTAATACCATTGTGAACATCCCAACAGAAGTATTTTATAAGGTGATAAAAAAGTTAGAATAGTAATAATAATAACAAAGAAATAACTCAAACATCATGAGTTTGGAGATTACATTATAAAACGTAAGAACTTATCATAAAGAATAAATTCGCTCCAAGTGCCGCGCAATTTGATAGATGGTTAGTGAAATAAAGGATTGTCCCTTTTTTATACTAACTGTTGTGACAGTGAAGCAAAGATATTATTTTAAAAAGAGAAATAAAACCCAATAAATCTTCTTATTAATAATAGGTGAGATTTATTTCTCATATTGTTTTATTTGTCAAGTGAGTTTATTTGCTATTTATTTGGCCTTTTGACAAAAACGAATCCTTGGGTGATTGATGTATTTTAAATATGCACCATCTAGGTAAGCGTGCACCATCTTAGACCATATCTTCGCTCCATATCGGGCGAGATCATGGTCAAACGCGAATCTGTACTACTATAAAAAAACCTTTTTTCTGGATGAAAGGTACCCTATTCTATACTTATCTCTGACAATATGTATACAAAATGTCTTGACTATCAATTGAGTAATTAATGCGGGAAACTGTCACAAACAAATGCATATTCACATTTATAACATTAGCGTAAAAAAAAATAGTATTCTTCTTCCACGATATTAGTCACGATACATATTTTCTAACCGCAAAGTAAGGTTATCATTCACCGGATTTAAAAGCGACTCTACGTTTGCTGACACACGCTCATCACTTCAGAACTCCCGGGATCACACATGGTCGTTAAAATTAAAATAAATAAATACGTCATAATTATACACTTACCTTCTAACTTCGGGTGAAGTTGGCAAACTTCTTGATTTTCTACTTTTACTATTCTGCCGATGATGCCCATGTCCCGAATTCGTGTTCCCCATTGTAAATCACTTAAGTCGATGTTACACTAATCACATTTCATATCACAGTCATTTTCATCACATCAGATGCGGTATACAGCTTTATGCCGCTCTTATTCTTTTTTTAATTATATCATCACACTAATTTTGTTCTGCTCGGAATTGTTGAAGTAATAATTATTTACTAATAAAAGAGGGTAGGTTATATCAGTACCTGGTTGGTAATTGGGTCGCCTGAGTACATTTCGATCTGTAGGTACACTATGGAAAATATTCCATATTCCGAATTAAAAAGTATTCTATTGTTCACCATAAAGTTAAACCTAGACAATAATATAGATACATTTATTTGCAATAGAACAATGAGCGGCAGCCTTATTTCTCATAGCGATCTCTTTCAGGCAATCCGCTGTCTGGGGAGATTTTAAAGAAAATATACAATTTCTGGTGTGTACTAATATTTTTTTTTAAGATTTAAGGTTTTAAGATGTAGATATATAAAAATTATGTATGTTTTTGTTTGAATAAATAATTTTAAAAAAAGTTAAACACTTAAACTGTGAAACGAAAATTAAAAAAATACTAATATAATCATCAACTACTCATAAAAATAGTTGTTTATACTACTACTCATCAAAACTATGTTTAATATTTCGTTTTAAGGTCATATTTCTGCCACCTTTAAAATATCTATCATGGACAGCGCTTTAAGTACTAATAGGTTCACATAATTATTTTTTTTTATCTACTATTAATTGAGATACTCGAACATTATTAACCATTGCTAAGGGATACAATTCAATTCAGAACTGTTTTCGGTTGGATCAGATACCAAACCATAATCGGACGAACGGCGAGCTCCACAAATGCCAACATGCCCCATCGCTTGGAGCATTGCAGGAATTTCAAAGGTCACATCGGTTGAACCGCCTCGCCATAATTTACTGACCACGTTGTGAAATATCTCTGGTCCTTGATATATTTTATTCATTTAACACCGACCAAGAGATAAAATCTCGAAATTAATGTATAAAGGTATTAATAGAGGGCTGGTATGTGAACAATGTTTAAATTTACGGTTTCTATTTATTAATTTTTAAAAAAAGGAACTCCTACACAGATATCTTATTCAATTCTAAAAGATATGACAAAACTACGTTACGAGGTATTTTATTTGATTATCATTCCGACGTTTAACATTACTCATTCACACTTGCCCTCTTTGTTTCCGTGATCACGGATACTGAAACGTGGACGAAACGTCGGAATAAAAATCAAATAGAATACCGCGCTTAAATCCATTAAACTGTCGTTTTGTTATGTGTACTAATCGCGAAAACGAAGAAAAATCTAAAAGGTTTTTTTTTATAGCCAAAAGTAGGCTAACAGGCAGACGGCCCACCTGATGGGAAGTGGTTACCGTCGCCTATGGACGTTTGCAACACCAGGGGTGTCACTAATGCGTTGCCGACCTCTAAGAAAGTTTATAACACCCTTCTTAAAGAACCCCATGTCATAGCGCAAAAGGAAAACCGCGGCGGGAAGTTCCCTCCAGATCATTGTTGTACGCGGTATAAATGTTCTAGAGAACCGTTGCGTAGTTGAGCGTGGGAGAGAGCTCAAGGAAATGGGGGTGAATATCCTGTTACTGGCGAGCGGTGCGATTGTAAAAGTGAGGCGTTGGCACCAGATCAAGCAGTTCCTCGGAACACTCCCCGTTATACAGGCGGTAAAATACGCGGAGGGACGCAAAGTCTCTGCGAAGGCTAAGCGATTCTAAACCGCCTGTAAGTATGGGATCGTCGACGATACGAACGGCGCGACTCTGGATGGAGTCGAGGGGGTCAATCTGGTAAGCGGATGCTCCGGCCCATAGATAGTTGACTTATGCTATAAATGACGAGGAACCATGAACCATATTGAAAATGGTAACAGCCCAGAAGAAAAATAACTCTGAAAAGCCTAAATACTACATAACTAGATGACGTTACACGTACGTATGTTAGGTCTCTGTAGTTTTTGACATTTTATTATTTAAAGCATAAGAGTAGGATAAACGCAGTTGAAATAAGAGCTTTGAGAAGTGTATGTGAGGTTAGGTTGCATGATATGGCGAGTAACAGTGAAGTGATCTGAAGATCTAACAACAAGACTTGAAAAAGAAATGTTGAGGAGATTTGGACATAGACATAGACATAGACATAGACATAGACAACACTGTATTTGTTCACCAAATCAAAAATTACAAAAAATGCACAAGACGATAGTTACTTGGTAAAACAAAAGGCGGCCTTATCGCTAAAAGCGATCTCTTCCAGGCAACCTGAATGTAGAAAAGAATGGATAAAAATAGAATCATAAAACAAGTGTATGATTGTGAATGGTAGAGTTGGTGCCAGTAGACCACGACTACACAACATGATCAAACAGCTGAAGTGTTAAAGAGAGGTCAGGTAAAAAGCATCTTAAATAAACATTAGTGACCAGGTTCCAGTCTCCCTTAAGAGAGCAGCAGCGCATTTGTAGCACCTTTGGTATTACAAATGTCCATAGGCGATGGTAACCGCTAAACATCAAGTGGGTCGTCTGCCTGTCTGCTGAACTCCTGCAATAAAAAAAAATAAAAAAAGCATGCATATATGAAGAGATAAATAAAAATACGAGGCGAAATTTGTTTGTCAGGAACGTTGCAAGTGGAGATCCATTGTCTCTGTATACCCACCTCCATGGGAGAGGCATGATAATATGTATGTTTATAATTAAAAAATTAAAGATTTAAATTACCTAGATAAATAATAGTACAATTTAACATTTGTTGCCAATTAGCAAAGAGCCCTAGTCTTTAACGATCAGTAATAAATTAATAAAATACTCTCAACTGGGGACAGAACGATTAGTTATTGTTGTCTCCCAGCTCGAAGTAAGAACAATGAAAAAGAAATATATAATGACTACAACTGTAAGGACGGAGTTCAAAGTTCAATGACCGCTTTCGACTAAACAACTAATTGTATACATGTTATCTGGACTATATACTATATATACCATGCCTTAAACTTTACGTAAACATGGATTACGTTACCTGTGCACGATTTCGTTCGCGCGGGATTGACACCTATCGTAAAATTTTGGCCACTTTATATAATGTCTTTACAAATTAATATTCCTACGTGTTAATCTGATATATAGGGTACATTTCGAAAGGTACAGTAAGGTAATTTATAAGTTTTTTGGACGAAAGAATAACAAACGTACGCTTATATATAAACTTTCTCGATTATAGGACGTTGTATTGTTATCAAATTAAAATGAAAGGCTTCAAACACTAGAACCGATGTTCATTCATAGCTTCAAAGAGTTCAACTATATTTTATTTGAAAAAAAAAATGTTTTTTTAAATAATACGAGTCGATATTTTCTCGTCAATAAGGTTTTAATCGTACCTGATCAAGTGAATTAAGTATTATTGTCTTTTTAGCTACAAATTTTCATAATTATAATGTTCTAAAACTATGATAATAATCAAAATACGTTCGATATTATTCCATATATTGTTTAACAGCAATATTCTTAATTATTATTTTATTTTAAGATTGAATTTTGGGTCTAATATACAGGACACAAAAAACGCTTATTGTAGACTATTAATACTTGATAATACAGATTTAATTCATTCAACGGCATAAAGCTTAATATGTTAAGTACCCTAAAGCTTGACTAAATATTCAAATGTTGCATAACAGAGATAAATTTTTCATGTAAACTTTAAAGTTTAAAAAAGTAAGCACATATTTTATATAAAAGAAAATTTAAAAAAACGCCTTCGAAGTATTAAAACTGCTAGTAAAGTTCATAGTATTAGATTATTAATACAATTGAAAGTCTGTGTTTGCAATATAAGACAGTATAGAAATGTATATGATAAAATCGACTTTAGATTAGATTTTTATAATATACTAGCTGTGTCCGCGATTCCGTCAGCGTGGAAATCTTTTCGCGGAACCCTAAAAAAGTAGTCTAAGTTACTCCTTATAACATCAGCTATATGCCAGTGACAGTCCCGTCACAAATCTATTTCAGAGATTAGCCAGATCATCCAGACAGACGGACGGACAACATTTTTAAAAATTGATTTTTTGATATAAGTACTGTATGACATAATCCGTTGGGCTCTTGTCACCGCCGGGGTACCTGCCGTTCTAGAACCGAACGGCTTATGCCGCGACGATGGCAAGAGACCCGATGGTATGTCATTGGTGCCCTGGAGGATGAATCGCCCTTTAGTATGGGATGCGTCGATACTCTGGCGGCGTCCCATCTTTCAGCTAAAAGCATGTCTGCTGGTACAGTTGCTGCACAACAGGAGGCCCTAAAATGCCGCAAATATGCCGCCATCGAAAATGGTTACATATTTGCGGCTTTTGGGGTCGAGACCCTGGGACCATGGGGGCCTGAGGCGCACAAACTTTATCGAGACATAACGAAACGCCTGGTAGACGTCTCACGTAACCAAAAGACTGGTCTGTACCTCGGACAACGCATTAGCGTTGCGATACAGCGAGGTAATGTGGCCAGTCTTTTGGGCACGTTTCCAACTGACAGCGGCCTGGGACTAGATTTTATAGTTTAATTTTAATTTGTATATATACTTATTTCTAATTTAGTTTAGCTTTTATTTAATTGTTAATGTTATGCCTACTGTGTCCCTATATAAATTTTGTAAGCGGTTATTGTTCAAAATTAAATAATAGTACTGTATATACTTTCATATGCATAGTAAAAAGCTGTTATTTTGACATTACAGACAGTTCTATTTTATTTATCTGTGTAGATGATATAATTATAGGTTGTAATCATAAACTTTAAAACCGTATTCAAAGGAAACTATCTCATTTTCTCATATAAAAAATAACCTACGTTCATCGTCGTTATCGAATGTGCACACTGCACATACATTGCTTTAAAATCAGTTTATTTCTAAGGCAAAGAAAAGGGAACAAATAAATATTCTAATAACCATACGTTTGCATATATATATTATAGGTTTATTTGCTTGTATCTATGCAAGTAGCATTAAATCACAGTCACGACATAAACGATTCTATTGTTTATAATTTCGGTGTCGAAAAGAAAATATAGAATAATTAATTCATTGTCATACACCAACAGTATTCGTGGTTCACTGTTCATTGTTTGCCCTTAACTCCCTTATTTCAAACGAGCTTTTGTTACTAATTTATACGACAATTGTTACGACGCTATTATTATTTACCTACGTTAAGTTTTTATTGTTATAGCACTTTTAAGAGCTCTTTCTTAAATTATTACAGTTTATTCAGTACAATAAAGTAAATGCGATTGCTATTACATAAAACACTTTATTGCTTACGAAATAAACAATTACAAAAATGTACGATTACCATATTGTCATGGTAAAAACAATAGGCGGCATCATCCATCAAAGCAATCTCTTCCAGGTAACCTAACTTAAAGAATATCTTAAACTTATAAATTTATCCTATATTATATGAACTATTAATAATTTTATTGGTTTCTTTTTTATTGCAGGAGTTTAGCAGACAGGCAGACGGCCCACTTGATGGAAAGCGGTTACCATCGCCTATGGACATTTGCAACACCAAAGGTGCTACAAATGTACTGCTGCTCTCTTAAGGGAGACTGGAACCTGGTAACTAATGTCGGAACACAACTCAAGGTTGTTATGGCGGCATACTTTAGACCAGGGGTGGTAGCCATCCAGTCGGGCAAATGCCCTACCACCTGGCTGTGGGTTGTTTTGTCGCCTCTTACGACAGGCCGCCCGGCCGCAGAAAAGTGTATTATTTCTCCGTTCCTACACGGATAAAAAGAATATTTAATATATGGTAGAATATTTAATATCTAGTTTCTTTTGAATTACTAGTAAGACATTCCTTTAGTCGTGGCCTGGGAGTATGCATCGTTATGAAGATTTTCTTACCTAATGTACATATTGTTATAATTACTACGTGACGGTAAAGGGAAACGTCTTTAGGAAAGACATATTAAGATAACTAATACGTTAAACCTGCTAATCCGCTCTATATGTACAGTCGCGGTATGAAAAGGTTCGCCAGTTTTCAAATTGATTCATATAAAGTTCTGCGAGTACAGTCACAGAACAGATTATTCCCAAAAAATGTGTTTAACTATTTGACAATAAAGTTTAAAATTACTTAGATCAAAGTTGTTCGACTTTCTATCTTGTCTATAAATATTTTTACAGATGTAAAATCTTTTTATTGGTTTTAATATTTATGATAAACGTAGTGATTATATCCTCTTTGTTTCTGATTAAAACTATTGTTAATCTCAGTGTCTGTCATTGTCAACATTGTAATTTAATTTTTTTACGTTTCGATATTTTATAAACTTATTAAAATGTTGGCGCTACTGTTTCTACAAGCAAAAGTCGACTTTAAGGTGACGAACTTTTTCATACCGCGACTGTACATATATGCGCTGATATAGGTATTATCTGTTCCCATAAAACGGGGCGGACGAAGGCTGGAAGTGGACTGATATTATTTATTCTTTACATTGCTGTAAAATCACATATTAGGTACTTTTTTATAGGACTAGTAGGCTATGTTTTAGTTTTTAGCTTTCCTTTATAAGTATAGTAATAAAAATATTCATTCCCAAATTATAAATATGACCTCTTTGCTCCTATGACAGGAGCGTTAGTAGGTATACCTGGGTTATATAGGTCGATATTCAGTGAGGTGAGTAGTGGAAAAGACTGTCACAGTATTTGCTCTCGTCCGAGTGATATCAAAATCACTTCTACAATTGCTCGCTGTATATTACTTTACTTTACTAACTTTTCATAGAACAATTTTTTTGTGTACGTGAAGAAAATTAACGAAGCAATTTCTCGACGACGAACTACACAATAAACATCTCTCGAAGCTAGTACATGCGGCTCACAATGTCAGATACTGCCTATAAAGTTAGGTAAATAATTCATGAGTGTACTCTTCACTGAAACCCGTAGTTATAAACCCTAAGCTAGGGACGTCACAATAAGAAATAGATAGTCTTGCTCTTTTCTTAGTTTTCTTGTCCGTCCCTGATACACCTGGGTGAATGTTAGTGTCAGTGTCTGTGTCCAAATACGACTTACATATAGTGTTAAAAATAACGCCATTAATGATTAGCTACATTGGTGTACATACACGAGTTATCTGTCCATATTCAAAGTCATTAACTATGTCGCATCTCACCGACATACCGCATTAAATCCTTGGCTACATCTGCACATGGTCACTAACACTAATATTATATTAGGTGTAGCAGGGGCATTAGAATAAGTTAATCAAAAAATATTTGAATTTTAAAATGGCAGGTAAGTAAGTAAGAAGTATATTCAAAAAAACTATTTGTACCCAGGAAATCATTTCGCGAAGCAAGAAATATTCCTCATTCCTACATTCATTCTCAAATATACAAGTACCAAATTTTATGATAATCGGTTTAGCCCAACAGCGGTTAAGAAAGAATAAACAAATATCCTAACAAACTCCTTTTCTATTTTATTAATTTGTATAGAGTATATCGACAAGTATAAAATCTCAGCTTTTATAACAAAGCATTACCATGGAACGAATTAAAGTAAAAAAATGGAATAGTTTTGTATTACTAGGGTTGTTGTTGCCTCTAATATAAGTCTAAGTGTAAAGACACACGTCCTGCCGAACGTACGGCGCTGAGAATTCGGCTACATACGCTCGCAGTGTTTTTGAAATAGTAACCTATAACACATCAGCAGAAATTATGCTGCGTTCGGCATAGCACCGATTATTCTTGACATTTATAATAATAATTTCATTGTAATAATATAATAAAATCATATTAATAAAATTCTACTTCCTATAAGTATATAATAATAATTTTGCACGCCAATGTGGCTTGTACAGGTGAAACAATCAACATATAAATGAATTGTAACCATGTCTAATGCAAAATAAATATGATTTGATTTGATTTCAGTCGCCGAACTTTCAACGCCGTTCTTTCGGCAAGTGAGTCGTTGCACTAAGGTAATTTAACTGTATTACGATTCAATCAAAGTTACTCGACTGCGTATGGATTTATTGCAAATGTTTGTCGCTTTTGTAAACCCTCTACAAAACTTTTTTCGTCCTATATGCGTACAGTTAATTGGCTCACCAATTCGTCACGCCAGCCCTGCATTCTGTAACCATGACGCCCACTAACGAAATGACAATGGACAAATCGCGTAAAAGGAATGAACAAACTTCGATCGTGAGATGTCAAATGTCATTTGCGGGATGAATCTCTTGTTCTTTGTTCATTTAAACCAGTGTAAAGGATTTTGGTTCTGAGAAAAGTATTTCTACCTTGTGTTTTATTTCGTTTGAGTGTTGATTTAAGTCAAATATACCTTTTTATTATTTACTAAGTACCTGAATGTTATACTCATATAATTTAAATTGCTACATAAGGGTGTGTAATTAGTACTAGCTAAAAATTACAGAAAACTGAAATAAAAAAACTGGTATTTGTGTTAAAGTTGAAACTTTTAAAATATCAATTTCAAATAAAAATAATTGAAATACATTTTAGATTTGAAATAAATATAAATGAAAATATATTTATCGAACTCTATAAAAGCGTACACCTAGTTTCTATTAAGTTTTTGTTAGCATGTGAATATGTACAATTTCTTAAAAAGTATAATTATGTAATATCTTATAAATAATATCGTTGATGTGAGAGAGCTAAGGCATTCGGAAGCATTAGTCATTGGTGTATCGAAGCAATGTCAAGCTAGCCCGTTATAGCACTTTACTTAATTTAATACCAAGCTGAGAAAGTCATGTCCATCACAACTAAGACCTTGTGCAGAATGGGCGTTTCACACGTGAATCGACTCGTTCAATCCATCAAGATAAATATTTCAAAGTATCTCTGTGTTAGTGGTATAAGAGCTAATCCACCCAGTAGTCATATATAGGTTTCGAATTTGATTCCCGACGTGTAAATTTCGTAAACAGAGTTTACGTTATTCAGTTGTCATTTGTATATTATCCATAACACAAGTGTAACTTGCTTAAATTTGGGAATATATTCGTACAATGTATGCATGTGTTTGTTTTACGATTATTATTACATATTTCCTAATTTATTCCAATGCTTCCAGCGGATATATATGTACGAAACATTATTACAGTAAGTATATTAAATTTATAAATATAAGTCCAATTGTTTCACCATTCATTAGCATACAGAATATCTACCTAAGCTCAAAGTTACTACATTAATTAGCATAATTGTCGTATTTTAAATAAAAAATTAATTCATATTAATAAAACGAGTGTGCCTAATAAAAAAATCGGTTCCAACAGAAAAATTAATTTAAATACTAAAACGCAATATTATTTGCATTCGAAAAATTGAACTTACAATGCTTCTGATAGTTCGCTGATGGTACTTCAAATCGTAGTTGAGAGTCAAATCAATTAAGATACTTTTTATCATCTTATAAAATGTCGAAGCAGCCTAGATTTTCCACGACAGTTACTAGTTATGATGTCATTTCTTTAATGAGTCAAATAATGTAACAATAACTAATATCAAAAAACAATATTAATTATTGTTTAAGCATTTAAGCATTAATTAAAGTCCTACTCTTTCACACATTACCTATGTATATAATTTTTGAATTTATTGCAACATAACTGTGTCATCGTCTGCCCCACTACGTGCGAACCGTCAAACTGTAGCTGTCCAGCATCGTCCAAGACGTTCTTTCTGAACATAGCCTAAGTTAAAACCAACTTTAAAGGCGAATCACTTTTCTTGGAAACGATATCTGACACAGCTCGTGCACAGAAACAGGGTTTATGTAAATTAATACCTGGAGTTACACGATAGGAGATTGGTAATATAGGTAAATGGATTCAACTGACGTCAAAGTTACTGGAGAGAACTAATATTATATTATAAATTTCTTACATACATACGCATTGTGACGGTTGTTTCCCATCGGGGCAGGTAGAGACGATAGATCTCTACCTATCACGATCCTGAGAAATACTTTTCGCTTCATCAACTTCCATTAATCTCTTCATATGTAACGTTTGTTTAAAGTGCTTTTTACTTGATGTTTCTTCAAAATATCTTTAATATGACTATGGTGAGTATGTCGCGGTATATCGGATATTTTTTCTTGTAATATAATTACATATTCGTTTGTAAAATTGTGTCAATTTTTTAAAGCATGAATGTTCACGGATACTTGACACAGACTAGATACACAAATTGTGTAGAGATATACTTAAATTTTGTTAAAATTTTTCGAAAAAAAGACAAAAAGCCATTAATATGGTTTTAAAGTCCAATTCTAATATCCTTGCTACATATTGGATAATGCTAGTACAAGTGACTGCTTCACGCAGATGTAGGCAAGGGTTTCATTGTTAAAGACGATAAACATTGACAGATAAAGTATGTATTTATACTAATGTAGTTAAAAATTAACGACGTTATTTTTTAACGCAATAAACAAGACAATAATATTATATACGGCCACATTCACTAACACTAATGCAGTTGGAGCATCGCAATAAGGGTTTAGTGTATTATAAGTAAGTATAGGATATCGCATTAAACATTAATACTTGCGAAAGAGCAATTTATGATTAAAGTTATCATTATCGAATTGAAAAGTCAATACAAACTAATCGTAAATGATTACTTAAACCTTAATGACTAGTCGATATCTAAGTTACCTATGCTTATAAATTCAGCCAGTAAACAAGTCAAATATAAGACAACTGTACATTTGTAGATAGTTACGTATAATATGAGACTATATTTCATCAGGTAATATTGCAAAACAGTATCAAATTGTCTATAAAAACAGGTTATCACAGATCTGTCATATAAATAGCCATAAACGTAAGGCGCTCAAATCCATTCGAGCTATTTTACTGATTACTGTCGTTAAGAATAAAATTATGATTTATTAAAATGTATCCAATAATACCTATCACTTCTCAATAATTATAATCTTTATTCTCAATAATTATAATGACATTCTATTTTTATTTATAGAAATTAGAATAAATTAAAAATCGGACAGTAAGCATTGATGCATATGCGTGGCAGTTTTACCACACACTTCTCAGTTTAATTTACCATGAATTGCGTATGTTTTTATTTCTGGAGTACAGCAAATAGACTATCGACTCACCCGATGGACAGTGGATACTGTCGCCTATCCACATTTACAACACCAGAGGTGTTACTAACTTAGTGCCGGCCTTAAAGGAATATAATGACACCTTTAAAAAAATGTATATCGTAGAGCTCAAGAAAAATTTCTTCTCGGAGCTGATTTTAAAGATCTATGCGCAAGAGAAACTTTCTAAAATACTTATTTCCTTGTTTTGTGTTCAATAAATTTTAGGCGTATCAAAGCTGATAAGAAAATACCAACACTCTATTTGTAAACTTTTAAAATACTCCTACAAATAGTAACCTTGCATGACTATGAATAATAAATACCTTGCTATGAACTACTTACTTTCTCTCTATTAATTTTAAATGAATATGAATATAAATTGAACTGTACGGGTTTTATAGGAATCATAACTTTAATAATATCACTGTTTTGACTCGTACAAAATATGGAATATACGTATTTTTACTTATATACACGAGAGCACAGATTTTTTAAAAGTTTTGTAGTCATCTTGGTAAAAACTGAATCATTACGCAATATCGTCATGCCCCTCTGTCCATCTTTGAGACGGATATATAAGAAGTCACAAAAATTAGCTACACTTGTTGCTGGGGAGTTTCTTTCCGCATCTTCTCCTTAAACAGCGATTACACGATGCAAATCGTTGTACATAGAATATAGATCAAAAGAGGGTCTCCAATGGAACTTAATAAAAATCCTATTTGAATTTGTAGTTAAATATTATCACAGGTTTTACTTAATACGATGATTCAACGAAAACGTAAAGACTGTTCACATAAAAGCAAATTAATTAAGCCCATACAATAGCGGACTATAAACAGGGTATTTTGCGAGTTTGTGAGGGAGGAGAGGGCAAGGCATCTCAGTTAAGTGAACATTGCAAGTTAAGAGATAGGAGCGAGAAATAGCCGAAAATATAATAATATTATAATTTGGTATGTGCTACATTTTAAAATAAGACTTAAAACGATAGAAATGTAAATAAGCACTTATAAAATTATCTTATAATTCATTGCAATAAAAAAGCTAAATAAAAATAGCTGTGAATATTTTTTAAATATTAAGCAATAACTAGTAATAAATATCTTTGGACTTGTTAAAGTTATGTCTTCATAATTCGTTACACTGATTATTTGAAATCGTGCTTAGTTAAAACCGTTAAAACATAGTTTGAATTATCACTACACTCATATAAACTCAAAAAGGTTGCAACGCTTTGTAAGAAAACAAAAAGTGTCACTTTATTTCGATTATTATAGTCATGGCAATGGCCGTCTACTTGCAGGAATGTAATCATAAGACAAAAAATAGAGATGTCATTTATAATACAACTTTGATTCAAATGTTGATTTTTAAGTGGAAAATGTCTCTTAAAATAATAATAGAGAGCTAAGTCTCAACTGGTGTAGTATTTTCTTAGTTTTTTGGGGATAATACACAAATTCAAAGCTACGTTTTAATGGTTTTAAGCGTGGTATTTTATTTTATTTTTATTTCGACGTTTCGGTCACATTTGATCATGTGATCGCGGCTACTCAAAGGCGGCCGAAATGTCAAATTTAAAATAAAAATCAAATAAAATACCGCACTTAAAATCGTTAAAACGTACTCAACTGGTGTTTCAGCCATAGGCCTTGAAATTAGTATTTAGCTAAATAGTTCACTTGCAACTAATTCATTTTCTAGTATATTCCCATACCAATTTTAGTTGAAATAGGTACACATAAAAACAAATGCTGTAATTAACCGCTAAAGCGTTTCATTCACACTGTACCATGTGTTACGCAGCAAAATCTGGTTTTAATATCATCAGAGTGCCGTTAATAACATAAAGCCTATTGTGCGAAATTCCAATGTGAAAAATAACAGTGGGCACAGAGGCAGCTCCTCTTTGTTGCCGGATATTCGAACATTATTCTAGCAAAATTCTGTGTATTATCTTCTCAAACAACCATTACTTCAATGTTATTGATAGCTGTTTATGTGATATATACCTATGTACACTGATTCCTTATTTATTACTAATAATACAAGTGTGAAAATAAATTTGAGCTGTTTTGATTCTTTCTTCTTATGACTGAATTATTTATTTATTATATCTACTTTTTGTATTTTTAATATATGAAACTATGTAAGTAATAAAAATTAATAACTAAAAGTTAATTAAACTATTCTATAAATAAAACTATACTTACAAAATAACATAAATCTATAAGTAAAAAATTGACTCCAAATCGCTGTCGGCGGGGAACGTGCCCAAAAAGCGTTGAGAGGTCTCGATAGGGGTGATGAGCTCCAGGCCCCAGGGTTTCCACCCCGAAAGTCACAAATACGTACCCACTACCAATGGAAACATATTTGCGACATTTCAGGGCCCCCTGGTGTGTGGCAGCAGCCCCGGCTATCACGGCTGTATCTGGAGGATGGGACGACCACAAAGTATCGACACAAGTTGCGTCCCATACTAGGGGGCGTCCCATCTTCCAAGGCACTAACGACATCCCGTCTGGTCTCTTACCATCGTCGCGACACAGCCCCTTTGGTTCAAGAACAGCTGGTGCCCCGGCGGTGACAAGAGACCGACGGATAATGTCATTTAAGTGTAGCATACCGTAAAATTCTGCCAGCACTCCTCGCGCATAACAAGCCATGGTGGTCTAACTTATCAACTCTAATTTTTAATTAAGTATTATAATTTAAAAAAATTACAATTTAAATTAAATAGTTTCCCGCGAGATAAATGATCGGAAAATGTTTTACATATACAAAATACCCATTTAATATTATTATAATTTTGGTATCAAGATATCTATGTAGTTGCTTTATAAGAAATGTCAATATGTTGACATTTACACATAATAAAAGATATCACTTGCATACCGCGGTTATTAGAAACTTAGATACAGATAAAGAAAATAGTTTATTACTTTATCGTCTTCTCAAATCTTAATATACCTACTATATTTATACATCGTCTGATTAGGACTATAGGAACACGTATACCTAAATAAATTAACTAAGTACATAAGATTCACTCTGTACCTAGACGTTTTTAAATGAGGCCATTTTCTCTTTACGAATTTTTAATCTGACCTAAAAAAATAAATTCGTTTATTGATGTCCCGTTATCCTTTTTTACGATTCTTCATAATAAACCATAAAGTGTGCCCTCACCATTATTTAATACCGAATGGCAATATATCAAGATTATTTACATACTTTCCAAAGATTGGTACTGCAGGACAGACCCTGCATTACCGAGGTAATATATTTTCATTAGAGAGCAGGGATGTAACTGACATGGTTTTATCGGATGGAAAGTATCGACCTACGCTTAGTCGGAAGTTAAAAGTTATATACATATATGTAAATAGAACAATATTAAACGTAGCTGATAGATGAGAATTATATATGTGTTGTTTATAGCCTCTTCCAAAGGTATTTGTAATATATGTTTTATAACATAATTATAGATTTTATTTATTTATTTAATTTATTTGGGAGACATACAATAATTATAATTCTTACAATATAAAACACATAAATTAATACACATATCAGCTTAGTTTCTACTAAAAAACTAATTCATGTTACGCATTTGGCTCAGACAAGTTTAAGAACATTGTAATATATTATACAGAGTATTGAAAAATTAGATTTAAAAAAAAGGGTTATAGTATTAATTTTATACTCAACAACTTGATCAGTATTTTAAACGAATATTTAAGCGTAAACTGTGCTAGAAGTATTAACACCCCACCTGTTTAAATCGATAAATTCAAGATTTTTCAAAATATACGAACCGCAAAATATATATGTATTGTTTTAAAATACGTTTTCTTATCCCTACAAACCAATTGCAGTAAAAGAATACTGAAGTTTATAATTCGGTACTGCTACCACTTTCAAATTCCTCCGTTTTAAAGTATCGGAGAACCGATACTATGAGTACATTTTAATCGGATATTCAGATATATCGGATTCGAATTCGAAGCTTCGTATGTTTCCTACTAGTTAAGCGAACACATTGTACCTGTGTGTGTCAGACTCCATATACCCCAGTACAGGGATATCGGGATAATGTCTGTACACTCTAACACAGATTTATCACGCGTTCCACCCTGCTTTTTTCGTGTCATCCCTCTAAACGAACTTGTCGAAAGTTTTTCAGTTACACTCTTTCGTTTTTTTGTTTGTTTTCAACCTATTTGTAAATGGATTGCTGGTAGTTTTCGCTTTTTTTAATGTATCTAGATTAAACGCGAAATTTTTTAGCACTTTGTAAAGTTTTATTTTACATTAAAGTTTTTATTCAATTATTTATAGATATTATTACCATTAGAAAATTATATTAATTCAAACTCATGTATATTTATGAAAACCTAGCTGACCCGTGCCCAGTTCGCTGGGCGTAAAAAATATTTTAATCTCTATCAAATATAGCCTATGTCACTCAGGAATAATGTAGCTTTCTACTGGTGTTAGAAATTTCAAAATCGGTTATTAGTTTAAGATATTACATTCTACATACAAACAAACTCACAAACTTTACCTCTTTATAATACTAGTATAGATAAGGAGGATTAATATATAAACATTTTGTCTATTTCAATTGTTTAAGTGGAAAAAATAAAGTTGTTTTATTACGTAATTAAACCTAATTTTATTTATCGTGTTTGTTCTTATTCATACATCGACCTTAGTGTCAGGCGTAAGATAGCGAAATGAGAGCTTTCAATCGAAGAGCTTGACGTTATCTCCGTGTTCATTAAATTAAATGATCGCATTTGAAAATGACTTTAGATGTTTGCTTGTTGCTTACCATAACTATGGGAAGGAACATATTTACAGGAAATCTGCGTATAGGTATGTTATTAACTATGCGTGATATGTTACATACTATGAAGAATTATCTATAATATCGATGCCCCCATTCAAGAAAAAAAATTTATATAAATGGATCTCTAGTTGCGGGTGCTAAATTTAATTTAAAAAATCAGCAATAGTACATTACCGGATTATTGCATGGAAGCGTCGATATCTTACATAATTATGAGTGTAGACCTTACCAGTAGCGAGTAGGTTTGGTATGTATATGCTCATTCAATACAGATGATGACTTTGGGATACTTTTATCTCCAAAAATTGGGGATTGCATATTTACTCAAACAAACCCACTAAGAGGTTTTTTTATTACATCGTAAGTACATTATATAGACTGATGACCCATTTCATGACAAATTATTACCACAACAGAAGTACTACTAATGCGCTGCCGGCCTCACACAAATTTATGACACTTAAAAAACACAATATCGTAGCGCTATAAAAAGACCTAAACTAGGAACTCGAGTGACATTTCGAAAATGCGCAAGAATGATGAGCGTTGCGCTGATGAAAGAAAGACAATGAGACCATTTGAACAGTTCCTCAGTAAACACCCTATTATACAGTCGGAAGAACAGTCAGAGAAACGCAGTCTCTGACTTAAAGTTTTCTATAAAAAAAATATCCAAACATTTAGTGCCGGTTATGTTGGTGATAACAGTGCACGCGCATGTAATTTAGGGTGACTCTAATCGGCCACCGCGTTGGATGTTATCGATTATTCTGTGTGAACTATTGTTGTGCCCAACAGACGGGGTGCAGAATCCTTAGGGGAGCACCCCTTACCCTCTCAAGCAAAGGCAAACCAAACGAAACAAACACAGTTTAACTTCGTTTATGTTATTGTACTATTTTTTAAATTTAAATTTTAATTGTTCTTGTACTTGTTAGATTTCAATAAGACATCTATCAAAACAACATAATAATTCAACGCTAGAAAAACATATTATTATTATCTTTATGACTTTTTAATTACGATTATAGAAACCACCCTAATAATTAAGAAAGTAATAATAATTACCTAAGAACTTAAGGGCACATTATCCAACACTTATAATAATTAATTATATTAATAGGTATTAAGCGCTAAGCTTGCAAATAAATTTTAATGTTAATTGAAAGTAGGTAATTTGAACTTTGACAATGTATTAATTATATCTATCAATTTAACACTATTTTAAAATTAACTATCTCATAAATAGAACATTTAAAATTTAGAGTTCAATTATATTATATTATCATAGTTTATCGTACAGCTCATTAACATTAAACCTAGTTTTCCACGGTAGCAAGCAGAAAACTGGCGAGAGAAGTGAGCAGCGTGAATATACCATGTTCAACACAGTACGTTGTGGCTACATACTGAAAGTTGTACCGGTGATTGAAAAATTGAGAGAACTAAAGGAGGAGGGACGAAAGTCACGTGTTAAAAATAGAGTTAAACTGGAAGATAAATGGGTATGAATGTAAAGGTAGACCGCCAGGTGGTAGGGCATTAGCCCGACTGGTAATGGCTACCACCTCTGGTCTAGAGTATGTCACCATAACAACCTTGAGTTGTGTTCCGGAATTAGTGGCGAGGTTCCAGTCTCCCTTAAGAGAGCAGCAGCGCATTTGCAGCATCTTTGGTGTTGCAAATGTTCATAGGCGATGGTAACCGCTTTCCATCTAGTGGGCCGTCTGCCTATCTGCTGAACTCTTGCGATTATTTTTTTTTTTAAAAGATGGATGGATTGTGTGAAGGATGACATGATGGTTTGTGGACATACAAAGGACGTATAACAGAATAGAGGAGTATGGAAAGAAAAGACATAATTATTGAGCCGACCCCAAATAAATGGTAAGAAGAAGAAGAATAAGAAGGTAACACAAGAATACTCGCGCTGTCTCCTTCCCTCGTCACATTCCTGCTTGCTGCCGTGGACGTGGGCATAATATGAACGAGGGGTCAATAAGCTAAGTTCATATGCACGCTATAATAAATTTATAACTTAATGTTATTGTTAGGCACTGTTAAAAGTCCCCTAGAACATTATTATTATGGAAACTCTAGAATAGTTGAAGTGATACAAGCACGCTATTTGGGTCATAAAATTTAAATACTCAGCATGTTCCGAGTGTCATTGGTGCGTTTTTATTGTTTCTCTTTTGGGTTGTATAAAGGGAAATAAAGTTCGGGGCTCGACTTTTATTGAACCAGAAGAATCGACAAGTTCTTTTTGCTTTTCGTAACAAAATTAGATTTGAGAAGTTAAGGGCCTATATTCTTAACGTAATTACTAACAAAATTATCGCAAATAAATTTCGGCAATTCGGACTTCTTTGATTACTTTTATACATTTAAAGCTTTAGATAAGTCTCTTTAGAGGTTATTTGATAATTCTACAGTTTGTATAGAACCAATAAGTTTATTATAATATCTATAATATAATAGATAAAAAGAAATATTTATTATGTATAGAATTATAGATTTCTCCTAATTGTCTAATATTTAGTGAAATAGAAGACGTGTGCCAGAAAACAAATGTGTTAAGGGAAAGAAATTACACACTTCAATAATCTCAAATGGTTGGAAACATACAAAATCAATTAAGATAAATAACATCAATATAACAACAGTTGCAATAGTCCGCCTTTTGCTTTAAGTTTATTTTCTAGAGAGATAAAATTGAAATTCAAGTAAATAATCGGTAAATTTTAAAAATCGCATTGTTCTATTGGTGCTCTATTGTTTATTTTTGAAGTAATTATCCATGAGTGAATAATATCCCAAAACTTAGGGCAATTAAGAAACATTGAATAAGATTGATTTTTAATTAAATTCGTTATGTAAATAAATAGTAGCAAAGTGAAATAAATATTTAATTTAACAAGTTAGCGCGTTAGCTTGTGTAAAAGGGGTTTGGTACTAAAATTTATTCCAGTGTTGCATTGCAGAGAACTGCATCGGGTTTGCACGCCCACATACAGCCATTGGAACTGGTTTTACGTCAGGCTCTTTATACTTACTTACAAAGTATCAACGTGCTAACAATTTCTACATAATCACAACTTCCAATCAATGCTTCTTTAAGTGTCTATAAACTTTTAACTTCAGAATTTCTTTTAGAAAACAATTTACTCCATAAATAATACTTTCATTTGAAATTCGTAATTCACTTAAATATCATACGAATTTTATTCTTTTGGTGTTATTTTCGACGATTTTGAAATTTCTAGACGCTATTAAATGTTACGCATTGTATAGTGGAATTACATTTTTTTCTAACTGTGATGGCGTCGCCAGAGGCGCAATGGATCTTGTATATCTGTAATCCAAATTAATAGTACATCTATACAGATAAATAATATTGAAGTGTCTCTTTGTAATGTCAAAATAAAAATGTGAAAAAAGAAACATTGGGGATAATTCGGATTATCAGATTAGGAAAACCAGGAGATGCCGAAAATACAATTTTAGAATTTTTGTCTGTCTTAAAAAGCTGGATCGATTTTGACGGGACTTTCATTGGCAGACAGATAAGAAAAAAAAATCCACGCGGACGAAGTCGCGGGCACAGCTACTAATATATAAAATACATCGCGTCACCATGCCTCACCTATTTTACCTTTCATAGTGACCACTTCTCGTGTCGCCTTATTAGTCTGCGGTGTCTCTCACTGTAGGTGAGATTGATAAAAATGCATTGTCTTTAATAACCCACTTATTATTATATTATTACCTTTCTCAATAAATGTAATAAAATAATATTTCAAATTGGTTTTTTAAACTTAGCGGTCAAAAATGCATAGATATTAATCTTATATATATAAAAATCAATTGCTGTTTGTTAGTATTGCTAAAACTCGAGAACGGCTGGGCTGATTTGGCTAATTTTGGTTTCGAATTATTTGTGGAAGTCCAGGGAAGGTATAAAAGGTTAGTAAATATGGGAAAAAATGATTCTGAGGCGGTACGAAGTTTGCCGGGTCAGCTAGTTCAATTATATAAGTGTTTACTCATTCTGCCAGTCCTCTAGGTACACTGCCCAGCGATAGTGGTCTGGTGTCTTTACTTAAGGCTTTCTTTTATTGTATATATTGTTACGAGCTACAGGACTCGAATTAAAATACCGTTGGAATTACTATAGAATTTATTAGAACTGTACACAAGCACGTATAAAACAGGTACAAATATAACGGGATACAACCAGTACAAACTGCACGATTAAATAACTACGTCTTGCTCGTATCGTAATCCTCGCTTGACTGCCCCACCCCTCTGTTCGGGCATTGTTTTATACTGCACGGTGCAATATGTCTACCTCATCGCGTGCACCTGATTTCCCGGAATTACACCTGGCCACTGCCTACCGAAACAGATTGCAATACAAGATTCTAATTACAAATATTAAATACAAAGAAAACAAAAGAAGTCCAAATGCGGGCCGTAATAAAACTTGGGGTTTATGACCGCAGGTGTTCATTCGCATTTGTTGTTGTGCTTCGTGGAATTTTGACTAAGTCGTAACAATATATATTTCTAAGTTAGTTTTATTTATATTAATTTATAGTTTAATTTTTAACATAATTTAATTTATAACATCTTGCAGTATACGATCTATAAATGGACAAATAATATCAATCAGACTTCAACCCGCTAACTGTCGGCGCCTCAACTGTTGATACGTGAACTTTTGAGCTACCCTCATGACGCATGCACCACTGTTATGCAATGGTAAATCCCGAATTCTGCCACTGGTTACGTTTCGTGTGAAATATAATGAAGAATTTAACTGAAAAGTGATTTTTTATAAAACATATTTTCTATTGTTTACCTCATTTTCCTAAAAGTCCGACGCGATGTTCCAACGGTTAATTACTATTATTAAAAAATAAATTTATATTGAGAAAATGATGAAATGTAGAAAATAAATCTCATTATTAATACCGTGACTTATTTCCACAACAGGAGGAAATATGTCTATCACATTGTAATAAAATTTATTCACGAGAGACTTGTGTAACCCACAGAAATCATGTCACGGAAATCACATTTTTATGGGTATTTTACTGTTCAGAAAGGACTTGACACGAAAAATTACTTTTGAATGATGGGCCTCGGTGAAGTTTTATTATTCTTGTAAAACACTTTGAATGTGCCAGATTTTTTCTATTTTAGGTTTAGAAACTATATGTCTTGTGTTAAATTATTTGATAAGAGTATCTTGAGATTACGATATCTATACCAATAAATAAAATGGAAGTGTCTGTTTGTGATTTTAAAATAAATATTGTTACGAGTTGCAGGACTCGAATTAAAATGCTGTTGGAATTATTATAGAATTTATTAGAACTACATAAACACGTATAACACAGGTACAAATATATCTGAATACAACCAGTCCAAACCTAATGCACGACTCAATAACACGTGCAAAGTCCGTCACTAAATAGATTACCGAATGTACACAAGCCTTGCTTCGCTTGTAGTTATCGCTCGATTGCCCCATCTCTCAATTGGGGCATTGCTTTATACTATACAAATACAATATGTCTGCTCGGCCGCGTGGATTGAATTTCCTAGAATCACACCTGGCATTGACTACCAGAAAAGATTACAATACACAATGGGCTGTTTTTCTTATCACTAATTTTAAACACAAAGTAAACAAAAGAAATCCAAATGCCGAAAAGGTAATAAAATGTCTACAGGTATGCAGGTGTGAATTTGTCTTTTGTCGGCATTCAGATTGTAACAATATCAATATTAACTGCTATTCATACGATGCCAGACAGACACAGACGGCGACGTCGACGCCGCCAATCACGATCTCTCCACGTCCCTGCGAGGGACGCCAGGAGACACAGCCCCCCATAGGATAGACTAGGCGTGTTGCTGGGAAGTTTCTTTCGCCGTTTCTTCTCTCCCAGCCATAACACGTTGCGAAACGGCAGTAAGATAGTATAGGCCACCGCGAACCGCCGATCCCGGTCCGCCGGGATCCTTCCTCTCGGGCTTTATATTACCCGTCGCCCGCTCTCAATTAGTGCATTGTGTCGCCCTATGGTGGGCATCATTAGATTCATCCCCTCTCATGGCAACAGTCCAGCCGAGGTGAAACTCCTAGGAGCCCCTCGAGCAAGTTGCCTCCTGGCTTGAGCGCCTTCGCTTCGCAAAGGCACTCGCCCCGAAAACCCCGGTAAAGTTGTGAGGTCTTCGGACCAACAACATAAAGTCAAGTCCAATAAAAAAAAAAAAATCATACGATGCCCAACCATAAATAATAGTTATTAGAATATTTATTTGACAGTTACATTTCGATCTCTTTCAAAGTCCAAAAAATATTGGTATACATTTGTAATCCCGCGCGGATTAAGTGGCGGGCAAATTTAGTTAATATATAAGGTTTGCAAGCATACCCTTTCCAAACGAGTTTATAATTGGGTATATTTCTAAACAATCGTTCCTTAGTTAGATTGTATTCAAATGTTCTCACGAAGCTAGGATAAACAGGCATTCAATTCTAACTAGTTAAATTTGTGCATCAACTGTTAACATAGACTAAGCAAATGCGATTGTTTCTAAACAACACCAACCTATAGTTAATAGAATGTGACTTTGTATGGATGTTTGTTTGTTCCTTATTCTTACTTGGTCTTAGGAATAGACTGGTTGACATAAAACTAGGTGCAATATATAAACTTTCGATAACGGCAATGAATAAAGGATAATTTTATCCCGAAAATTGTAATAGTTTCCCCGTTATTCGAATTATACGAGAGCGAAGTTAAAGGAATAGATTATCTATCATATTATAAAATTCCAAACATGCCGTATCTGTATATTGAACCTATTTAAAAAAACAACTGTAAAAGACTCGAACACACGACGGAGAACACGATGCAATTTTTTATAGATTTCTTGTCTGTGTGTTCAGGATTCACGTAAACACTGGGCCGATTTCGATGCGCTTTTCGCTGATCGACAGCAAATTATTAGACTTAAAATCTGCGCTACTTTTTTTATCTCGAAATTTTTTTTGGGAATTATTTAAAATGGCCAAATGGAAAAAAATTGATGCGTTTTTTCACTGATCGATAGCAAATTTTATTTAATAAAGTATGTGATATTTTTTAACTCGGGAATCCCGCGGGAATTTTCCATTGAACCTGGAACACTGGAACCTGGTCACTATTTCCGGAACACAACTCATTGTGGTTTAAGGACATACTCCAGACCAGGAGTGGTAGCCACCCAGACGATCAAATACCTCACCACCTGGATACGGGTTCTTTTAAGTGGGTATTTTAAAAAATTTACATAAACTACATAAAAATAGCCAAACAAACTTTTATATTTACATATTTTGAAAATAATTATCACTAATCCTCCAATATGTTTAGTTCATTATTGTCGTATCTCAATTTTTTATAATTGTAGATTCTTCTACTTGTAGGTAATATCCAATTTTAACCAGGTAAGTGAACCAATACATCAACATTTCATAAGTACATACATATATCTACAGCAGTATTCGACAAATTGAACCTAGATGGATGATAGGAAGTAAATTGGCGAACGCAAATGAACAAGTTAGGTAGGTACGAGTTATAGTCCTATTTAATCAAGATTTATTGCTGTTGAGCTATTATTATGTGCAATATTATGGCCGTAGATCTTTAAAGGATATGACTTGCATAATAATGAGATAGAAAATTTAATTTAACGATAACGTCTCGATGCGGTTCTTATGTAGATGATTATAATTAAATGATTAAGATAGCGTCTATATAATATAATTTATTTCTTATTGAACTTTATTTCATTACTTGACGAAATATTTGATAACTATGTTTATTATTTGAAAAATTCAAAATATAACCGATTCTTTGTTATATTGCAGTTATTGTTTTTAAAATATGGCGTAATAATGCCGAAAATGAATGATCATTTCTGTCTTTAAATTTTGATAGGAATGAGGTATTGATTAACTTTAAAAAATAAATAAAACTGATTTATCAAAAAAGGTTTCACGTGTGAATTTTTAATTGATGTTCTGCTTATTTTTTATTTAATGGTCTTTCTTAGATATGAATTCTTATGGGCTATTTTTAAAGACAAATTTGTGTTTAAAATATAAAATGTATAAATAACTAATTTAATTACAAATAAGATATGGAACTTTTTAGTACAATTTAGAAAAAAAGAAAAGAAAAAGCTGTTAAAACAGTCACGAATTTCTTTTTTACAATTTAGTTCATTTTTAAATTTTAAGGTCTCATTCCTATACGAATTAAAAGACGGTAATGAATACGCATAATATTCGGCTTACCTCCACCCACTACTCACTAAAATTTTCAGTTTTTTATTAACACCAAACAACGGATTTTGTGGCAATACAAAAAGGAACATTTCGCAATGACTATTGTTATTTTCTAATAATAACAATAGGTTATGTGAATATAAAATTTCACAGTATAGTCTCCGGCACGATTCTTGAGCGGTCACCTTTTCCTATGACCAATGAAATTTTGATCTTTTTTCGAACTATGAGGTATATTGTTCCTTTCAAATAAAGCGACAAAGACATAATATTGTCGATATTTCGATAAATCTCATTACATTCGCTACGATCAATGCGCAAAATAATCTCTACTGTTCCGCGACGGCTCAGGATTCGTGCCGGGAACTATACAATACTCTTAAAGTTCCCGCCAAAAATTCTCTATTCAAATTAACTATCTTCGGATAGTGAAAACGGAATTTATCTGAATTCTTTGTTTATTCTACGAGAATATGTAACAGGCAAAAACTGTGTAAACAAAAAATTAACTGTTTACCACACAATAGCAAGTAAAAGAGGCTTCAGTGTAATGAATTGACAAACGAAATGTTTGAACGTCACGCAAATGATACAATCTAACTCTGGGTCCGATCTCACTCAGTCACTAACACTCAGACCAAAGTAAACAAACAAAAATCCATTTACGAAATGTACCTTGCCAATAATCGAACTTGTGATCTCTGTAGTCCCAGTAAACTAGGCGGGTCAACGCTTAACACAACATAAAACACCAAATAGAAACGGAAATAACATGAAAGAAATCACTAGAATTTTATTACCAAGGTAATATGACCAATGAACTACTATGCAAATTCATAATTATGTTGTATTGAAATATTTGGACTTTAATAATTTTATTTATTGGTTTCAAGAATACTAATTATTAATCTGCTCTTTGGGCTATCAGATTACTGTTACTTGCACATCTAGATGATCAAATGATAAAAATTTGCATATTTATATTGTCCTATTGTAATATGATTTTGCAATAACATGTTCAAATTCAAAATTGAAGGTTTTTAAACTAAGTTCCACTGGCGAACATTTTTTTAATAGAATTATTGAAAGTTATTATTAATCTGTCTATGAAATCAATATCTTGCAATTAAAAGTTCTTGAAAAGTATTTTAATTTAAACAACCTAAAACATCATTGATCTTTTATTGTCCAAATGACTCACTTACGACTATATATGTGGCAGTAGGTATTACCTGGTGAATTATTTTTTTGTTACTTGAGTCTAGGTGCTGAGCCCGTAGGCGGAGATCGGGACCAGATTATACCGAGTCCTGTTCGCCCGCGCATTTACCACGTTCAAAGCCTTAGGCAATACATTTAATGCGAATGCAGTTAAAGTAATCGGTCTTATTTAGTACAAAACAAAATTGCGCTTAGAGCGAACAATCACGAAAAGTAACGCCTTTTATGATTCTATGCAAATTATAAAGGCGCGACTTGAATATAATGAGTTTAATATTCATAATTCTCAAGGTAACAAGGTCATTATGCAAATGATACACAAAAAACCCAAATAGGAATCATACACGATCAACCGACAATTTGATGAAGTAATCGCCGTAACTTACAACTATACTGCAATAAACAGGATAAGTGCCTCGTCACACGAAAGCTTTGAATGTGAAGCTCATAAGATAAATTTAAACGTCCTAAGTTCATGTTAAGTCAGCGCAGTAGATGTGATTCACGCGTGTAAACAAAACAACTATCGCTCGAATTAACTCCAAATACTGGTATAAAACGTAAACATGAAACTCTTTGCGTCCACTTAAACAACTCCGATTAGAACACCGCTTTACTAAGGCTATAAATACTCGTTGCTGGGCTTTGCACACCATAAACAATAATCCTTAACACGATTTGTCACAGAGCAGACCCGCGACCCGCGGCGAGTTAGGAGCGCGTGCGATGGTGAACGCACGAGAGCGTGCACGCGCGACCATTGCATCCGCACGACAGACAAAACAGTCGTCGAAAGCGCAAGGGCCTTCGCCCCTTCCGAATCCGTGATCGTGCGGGATGCAGCGAATGCTAATACAGACATAGGGCTGCCCGTGCTGATTACAGAGTGCCAACGCACCCGGCCCTCTTCAATCACCTGCATGCTGTCCGAAATTCAAAATTATCATGCCCGCCGAAATTCCGTTATGTGAATTTATGCTCGCACTTAAGCATTTTCACCTCAAAATTCTTGAAAATACAGTTATGTTAACTTGTAATGCGAAATGATCATTCGTCAAGGAGTCAAAAACAAAAATGTAGAACACAGTCTTCCTAAATTTAATATTTAAGGCATACCTATAAAGCCTAATTTCAGTTTGCATTAGTAAAGTAGTTAACTTGTGAAACTGATGAGTAAGTTGTCGATTAAGTAAATGTCTACCCACACGCCGACACAACTTATTCACAAGTTAACTAACTACTTATCTAATACAAAACTCGACTAACAGCGCAAAAATTGCACAAACAATAAGAAATACATTAACTACATAGATTTAATATCTGAATCCGAAAATCAATTTTTAAGTATAAAAATCTTTTAAGATTCTGTGGCTAAATAGCTATAATGGTGCACATTAATCTCTTGTTAGGAACTTTTCACTTGTGTAGTAGGCAAGTGAAAGATGTCTGGCCAAACGCGTATCGGACTATGGTCCGATGTGGGTCCGACACGAACTTGGCCAATGTTTGCATACTTTGATACAACAAAGTACGCTTATTTCGATACTTATTCCTGTCTTGAAAACTTCTGGATTGTGTGACTTCGATTTTTAAATCTATATTATAAAATTGTGATAGTGTTTGTAGTCTTTTGATTTTTAGATTTTTGTGTTTGTCTATTTGTTCGGGATTCACGCAAAAACTGCTGGGCCAATTTTGCTACAGTTCTCATTTATCAATAGCAAATTCTCGGACCTAAAATCTGTGGTACTTTTGATCCCGGGAATTCCGAGGAAATTTTCTTGGGAGCTGTTTAAAGTGGCCAGGTCGAAAAAAACTGATTCCGATGCAATAAATTATCTGTGTAAAACAACTGTGATCTTCGCTACGCGACCAACGTCGACCAAGTGGCGCGCGAATCGTAGTATTGATTAAAACTATTTCAGATGCTTCACATCTCAATACTACAATGATGTTATTCAACCCTGCGAAGTAGATATATGAAAAACCATCTAGCCGGGTGCCATCTGTGCGAAGGAGGGGACCTTGCATTACCGGGATGACGTTATGCACTCCCAGAAGGGTTCGCGGCTTATCTTGTTAAATCACTCGAGCCCGGTGAAATAATTTACAGCGAAGAGCTCGGTAAACAGTTTCCCCGAGATAACCACGATTACCTTTCGGTAGGCGTCGTTACAACACTTTATGACCTTTTATACATAGGCTTTTGTGAGAGGGTTTGAAAATCAACGAATATAGAAAATTTTCTATATACATTAATCTTTACAAAGTAACACAGCGTTTCATTTACTTTTATTTATAGCATATAATTTATTTTATCGTTGTTCTTTTTATCTAAGTAATGAATATAATATTACGAAGGCAAACCATGTACTAAATACGAACAGACATCGTACTGTCAATGTATAAATAACGTGTCAGTTTTTTTTAAAGGTTATTGATAAATATATTTTTATAAAGTATTTTGTTAAAATCTACAATAAATTTTATTGCCCTAAATTTAACTATAGTATATATAGTACATAGATTTTATTAAACCGAATTACCATTTTTTTGAAGTGAAACTTCTTAAGAATCGTTGTGTTTTGAAACTCAATGAAACGAAAAAGCGATACTAGAAAGAGATTAACACATAAATATATAAGACTAAGTCTGCGAGAGAATGAGATATACTACATTATATTTAATTATTTAAACACTATGCTCATACACATAGAGTTGGGAATATTTGAAATTTTTTCGCTAATACTTCAAATTTTGTGTTTTAAAGCTTTAATATATTATAATGAGACGTCACGAAATTTAGAATCCCTCCCACCCCTTGTCACGCTATGTTTCACTTCTACTGCGTGTGAAGTGCATACACACATTTTTACATAACAGTTTATTATATCTTTTAAATTTAACTATAGTATAGTACATAGATTTTATTAAATCTTTTTATCACGTATGTTTCCTACAGAACAGTTTATTATAGCTTTTCTTTCTCGGTTTTACTTATAGGTTCGATTAATGACAGGTTACAATTCGGATTTCGGTTATTTACGACCTTTAACGATAGCTTTTATTCTGGCCTGTGTGGAACCTGGTTTAGCTCCAGAATTGTTCGATCGTTCTATATTAACCATAACGCAAGCTTAACTTGTTTAGCTTGAGAATGTGAGAATTCTGGTGTTGATCTCAAATACCCAACCTAATCAAATATTAAAAATTTCGATAACATAATTTGCCCTATCTAAAATCGAACCTGGAAACTTTACGTTTCAGTTAACTAGATCGACCTGTACTTACACCATAGCAACTATCTGACGTTGTATAATAGGTATGTACATATTGGTATAAAATGGGCCATAATGGATAGAATATAGATACAGAATACGAGCGTAATTATCAAGCGATGGAATATAACTAAATACTATTGTCATCGTACGTCCATGGTTGTTTCTTGTATGAATCAATAAAATTTTCGTCTAATAATAATGATAGGGTGCGTGGTCCCTTTAGTTGCGTCACTATGAATTTATACTTATCGATAATGACATCAATGTCCATTATGGGTATACGATGTGTTTATACTCATAACTTTTACTAAATTATACAATTTATAAGACTGGGTACATACGATAAATAACACTGTCGCGTGGAGTTCACGAGTATTCCGTAAAAAAGTTTTGGATAAGAAATAAAATATAACTGACTAATAGCCAGTTCCTATATCTTTACTCTTACTACTAGCTGTGCCCGCGACGTCGTCCTCGTGGAATTTGTTTTCAAACCCCCCGATTTTGAAACATTCTTCATTGGTGCTCCGTTCCTATTAGTCTTAGCGTGATGATATATAGCCTATAGCCTTCCTTGATAAATGGGCTATCTAACACTAAAATAATTTTTCAAATCAGACCAGTAGTTCCTGAGATTTGCGCGTTCAATCAGACAAACAAACAAACTCTTTAGCTTTATGTATTAGTATAAGATTCATTTACTTGCCTTGCCATCGACTGAATTTTGATATTACTTGTATGAATTTTATTATCAGTATAGGAACGGAGAAAGAATATAATTTCCTGCGGCCGGGCGGCCTGTCGTAAAAGCGACAAATAACCACAACCAGGTGGTAGGGTATTTACCCTTCTGGATGGCTACCATTCCTGATCTAGAGCATGCCAGCATAACAACCTTGAGTTGTGTTCCAGCATTAGTGGCCAGGTTCCAGTCTCTTTTTAGAGATCGGCAGCACATTGTTACCACCTTTTGTGTTTTTATTTATTAAATGAAACAAGAAACTACGGACTCTATATTCCGTACCTTTTTTAAGAAAGTTTAATTTTGTATTGTTATGAGTTGCAGGACTCAAATTAAAATGTCATTGAAATTATTATAGAGTTTATTTTATTAGAACTATACAAACACGTATAACACAGGTACAAATATAACTGAACACAACCAGTTCAAACTTAATGCGCGAGATCGTAATTCCATAAAACGCGCAAAGTCCGTCACTAAATAGATTACCGCATACACACACACACGGGGTACACACGTCTTGCTTCGCTCGTGGTTATCGCTAGACTGACGATCTCTCCATTGGGCCATTGATTTGTACTGCACCGATACAATATGGCTGCCCGACAGCGTAGACCGAATTTCTTGGAATTAGTTCGACACACCTGGCTAATGACTGCCATAAAAGATTACAACACACAATGGGCTGTTTTCTAATTACAAATTTTAAACACAACGTAAACGAAAGAAGTCCAAATGAGAAAAGGTAATAAAGTGTGCTTTTATGGTATGCAGGTGTGAATCTACTTTTGTCGGCGTTTAGGTCGTAACAATATTTTACTGCAATTTACACGCTAGTTACATTTATTGTTTGTTGTGTGTGACATTTATCTATTGTTTCTATGGTATTTGAGACAAAAGATACAGAGTATTGCTATATATTGGCAATTCAGCCAGCTTTTTGGGCACGCTCCCCGTTGGCAGTGATCTGCTACATAATGTATTTTAGGTTCAATGTCTTTGTTTTTTTTCTGTGACATTTATTGAATGTTGTTTGTGTCGGTGTGTACCTTAAAAACTAGTTATAATATTGTTTATTTCTATGTTTTAAACGCTAAATACTTATTCTAGTGTGGAGTGTTTTTGTGTGCACCTTTTGTGTTTAAAATATTCATAGGCGATAATAACCGTTTTCCATCAGGTAGGCCGTCTGCCTGTATGCTGAATTCATGCAGTAAAGAAATAAAAAAACTGATAGTAAGGCAAATGAACAGTTGGTAAGATATAGAAATCGGCTATAACTGCGTGTCTTCCCATGCGCAAAGAAGGATTCTGTAATGGTGAAAACTCTCCGTCGTATTTATTATTTGATTACGGAATACTATTAAACAGTGTAACTAAAAATCTTAAAAGCGCATATTTATATCCAATATCTTATCACACTGACATCATAATTAGTTTTCAAGATTGGCCTAACGATTCCCTCAGACTCCGTTTTTTTATTCACAACAATTTATAGCAGTTCAAGAAAAATCTTTAGCCTACTTCCAAATTTCTTTTGAGGTTTATAAGTGACATCTATCTATCTATAATATTGTAACTTTCTAAACATGTCGTGTCTGTACATTGAAGCTATTTAAAAGAAAACAACTGAAATATACATATATTCCAGTATATATATAAATGACGGAGAATACGGTGTAATTTTTTTTATTTCGTGTCCGTTTATCTGTTTGTTAAGGATTCACGTAAAACTACTGGGACGATTTTGATGCGGTTTTCACTGATCGATAGCAAATTCTCTTAAAACTTAAAATCTATGATACTTTATATCCCGATAATCCTACAGGAATTTTTTTAGGAGTGTTATATTGTGACCCGGTTGAAAAAAAAATTGGATTCCGATGTAATATTTTCAATGATCGACAGCAAATTCTGTGTCGAAAAATCTGTGCTACTTTTTATATCTCGGGGATCCCGTGGGATTTATCCCGCGAGTGGTTTCAAGTTGCTAGGACACGTATAAATTAGCTTATTCCGTCCAACACGGACGAGCTCACGGGCTCACGGACTTGCTAAAAAGAAAACGATTCCATTTTCATCCTATGCCTACGGAACCCTAATAACAAGCAATAAAGAGGTACAACAATAAGAAAATGAATGTTTAAATAATAAATAATCGTCAACCAAAGTTTTTATTGCCGGTGTTCTAATTATAATATAGAATCTCCCAAAGAATAGAGCGATAAATTGCTCTGACACTGCTTAATGTACTGAAAAAACCTTACGAAATATTGGTCACGTATCGCAATTTCCCACACGAGTGTTATGTTTATTGTTGAATATTATGGGTGTTACTGTTATTCTATTGTTATGAATTTTAAAATGGACAACCTTTTTTCATACATGTGACTGTTATAATTTAAAATACTAATATCTACTAGTGGCACAAGGATGAGTATAACAGTATTTTATTCCATAGGCGTTTTGGTAAAAATGGAACTGTTTATAAGTAAGTGTTAACCTGACAAACTTGTGCGTCAGGAGGAGATTAAATAAAAAAATAATATCCGTCCGCCAGGTCTATCTGGCCTAATCTGTCCTCTGTCTGAGCATGTCATTGTCTTTTTTCTCCTAAACTACTGGGTCAGCAGGGGTGAAACTTGGCAAAGTACAATTATATCATATATGTCACCACACGTTGTTTTAATGAAATTCCAAAACAAAAGAATAGTTAGGTGTGGCCGCCGTAAATGGAAATGAGCGTTGAGAATTCTTTGAACAATGTTCATAGACGTGTGTCGTATGTAATATATTTTTAATCAGATCTTGAACTACCTTAATAACTTTTTTATTTCAGTCATTAGGTTAGGAGATATTAGCACCCAAATTTATAAAAATTGTTAAACCCCTCCCTCTAAATTTTCAACTATATGAGATGGAAAGATCCGAATAAAATGAGATGACAGAGTTTGCTAAATAATTTCAACGAAAATGGGTTTAAATAAGATCCGTTTAGTAATTTTTGAGATATCTGTATTTTCAATTACATTAATTTTTAGAGTTCTGTAGCCAAAGGACAAAAACAGTGTATAGTTATCGTCTCTATGGAAATCTTCATTGTGCGTGTTATGTACTTACCCAGTTTATTAATGTCTGAAGTTAGGACAATGAAACAAACTTCTTCGGCTATTTTGTTTCATTTAAACAATGAAAGAAGAATATTATTAATGAAAATGTAGTTTAAATCTACTACTACTGATATTAGACGGTTCATTTCTGACAAACAATTTAGATGAAACAACCTAAGTGATCCATGTAATCTATCCCATTATCCGTGCAAGAACGGAGAAAAAATACAATTTTCTGCGTCCGCGCGGCCCGTCGTAAGAGGCGACAAAACAACCCACAGCCATGTGATAGGGTATTTGTCCCTCTGGATGGCTACCAACTCTGGTCTAGAGTTTGCTGCCATAACAACCTCGTTTCGGCATTAGTGGCTAGGTTCCAGTCTCCCTTAAGAGAGCAGCAGCGCGTTTTAGTGTTGCAAATGTCCATAGGCGCTGGTAACCGCTTTTAAAAAATGTAAAAATAAAATTGAATCATTAATATATACCGTCGTGTCCTTCAGTTCTGTACCTTCAAACCAAATTAAATAAAGTCTAATAACATTACGTAACATTTGTGGAAACTTATTTATTTTGCTTTTGCTTTTGATTTAGTTTAATAAAGAAAATTTTCAATAGTAAAATATCAAGAAGTTAAGAGAATTATAACATGTGGCGTCATCTAATCTAATAGGTTGGGGAAAAAGTCTTTTCGCATATAGTATGTATGAACTTGTAATAAGATCTCTTTGGCTATACCATTTGTATCTGGCTGGTTTTGGTATCATTAAAAAGTTTTAATTTTAAAGAAGACAATTCCAAATTCAAATTAGGAAAATGAGTGATTTTCATTTGTTTTTCTTATTGTTAAAATGAGTTAATCTAAAGAAGAAATTCGATACATTTTAAAATTTTACTGCAAAAAATGTAAAAATGCAACACAAGCCGCGAAAAAAATTTGTGATGTTTATGGACCTAATGCAGTATCTGTGAGAGTAGCGCAAATTTGGTTTAAGCGTTTTCAATCCGGAAATTTTGATATCAAAGATGCACGTCGCTCTGGTCGCCCTGTTACGGACAAAATTGATGTCATTTTTGAAAAAGTGGAGCAAGATCGGCATATTAGTAGTCACGCTGTAGCTAGAGAACTGGGAATTGACCACAAAATGGTTTTGGCGCATTTGAAAAAAGCTGGGTACACAAAAAAGCTCGATATTTGGGTGCCTCATGAGCTCACTGAAAGAAACCTAATGAACCTTATAGTCATTTGTGATTCTTTATTACGACGTAATGAAACCGAACCATTTTTGAAGAAGCTCATAACTGGTGATTAAAAGTGGATCACGGACGACAAGAATGTGCGAAAAAGATCGTGGTCAAAGGCCGGCCAGGCTTCACAGTCTGTGGCGAAACCCGGGTTAACTCGCAACAAGGTGATGCTGTGTGTATGGTGGGATTGGAAGGGCATTATTCATTATGAGCTGTTACCGCCAGGCAGGACCATCGATTCTGAATTGTACTGCGATCAACTGATGAGACTAAAGCAAACAGTTGAGAGAAAGCGGCCGGAATTAACCAACAGAAGGGGTGTGGTTTTTCACCATGATAACGCTAGACCTCACACATCTTTAGCCACTCAGCAAAAATTACGAGAGTTTGGCTGGGAGGTGTTAATGCGTCCGCCGTATAGTCCTGACCTTGCACCTTCAGATTTTCACCTGTTTCGGTCTCTGTAGAATTCCTTAGGCAGTGTCAGGTTAACATTACGAGAGGACTGCAAAAACCACTTGTCGCAGTTTTTTGATCAGAAGCCCTAAATGTTTATAGCAATGGGATCACGTCCCTACCTACAAGATGGCAAAAAGTTATCCAACAAAATGGCACCTACATACTTTAGTCAAATGTAAATAAACTTTATAAAAAAACTTTTTGAATTTTTATATAAATGCGAAGAAACTTTTTCCCCAACCTAATATATAATGTATAAGTGAGATTTATAGAGTTCGTTTTTTAATGAGCATCGTCCTTGATATTCTTCTTTCATGATAATATACGCCATAGACAGCCTAACTCTCTTACAGATAAAGATTACAATAGCAACACGGAAATGTTCTGCTTGGGTTAAGAATCAACTAATTCCTTTTAACTGGTTAAACCAGGTTCAACTATTCGTGGAACTTCTAAAAGCATCCCGTGATTTATTATGGAAACGTGAGAAAATATGAATTATATTTTTAGTGCGAGCTTTATTGATGAGTATGGAGAATTGTATGGGCAAGAGTACGTTGGAGGCGATGACACATGGCCGTGAAACTATCAGAAATGGAGTTCCAATTTAAATTTTATATATTGCTGTATGTTTTCTATACTGATATAATTGAAGTGTTTGTGATTTCAAATTAAATGGCAATAATTAAGCGCTTGAGCTGATATTTATATGACACCGAGGATAAATTAAGGTTTTTAGAATGTTCATTTCTCAGTCACTCTGAAATTTTATTTCGAGTATACTGTGAAACGGCACAACAAATTTCAATGAAAATTTTAGGCATTAAAACAGAAATATAATCTTAAATTTTAGTGAATGTTACATTTCTATATTTTGCAGGGTTTATAGGATTAGGACTTATGTTCTAAATTACCTACGCTACCTGTAATATGAATATGCGTGGCATGCAACTTAAAGGGAAGTCAAATTTAAAAGTGCGCTTACAGTAATTGTTGTTGTTTCTAAAGTTTTTTGAACTTTCGTTTGTTGTACTTATTTAGACATAATATCGAAGAGAATAGCAAAGAATATCATAAATTCATATTGCTCCGAGAAAGTACCAGTCATGATAGTGGAACAAGCATATCAATCAACCCCGAGATAGCATCTCGGGGACATATAAATTGAAACGCGAAAGTTCTTGTCACGAATTTCAAGTGGAAATTGTTAAGCGCTATCATGTATAATCCATCTTTTAAATGACAGTTAACAACGCTCAGATGATGGGAAGCAATGAACTCGTAAGGAGTAATTTACGAGGATATAAAGGATGTAGTAATAAATGGAATTTTTAACAAGGTCTGTCTGTCATACGGCAGGTAAACGAATCGCTGCTGTACGCGAACGCGATATAGGCATTTTCTATTAAGACACGATGGACTAATAATTATTTTTGCTTCAAATAATAGCGCGTAATGATTGCATCGTTTTAACAAAACTTGCATTGGTAGGTTAATACTGCGGAACATAGAAATAGATAAAAAGAAATACACTGCTATATGTACTTATTTGAAAGATACTTTCTAATCTGCCCTGTGTTACTTTTTTTAATAAATATAAGCAATATAAGTTAATCGATTGAAAAATTTAACAAAAACAACAGGTATATTTTGAAACAAAAATATAATAATCGAAAAAAATTTTCGATTATTATATTTTTCGATAAACAATATTTTTCGATATTCTCGATATCGAAAAATATTGTTTACATCGTTCCAAGTAGGTACATTTTGTGTATATCGATGGGTCAAAAGCTATATGTTTCAAGCGACATTATAAGACCGACTTAATATGATGGCCTTCTTTCATCCTTATGTCTCAAACTTCAGGAAATATAAAAAATCTCATCTGTAATTATAATCTATGGACATTCGTCTTCTTCAAATATAGTCCACTGTTTGTTAATAATGCATTCTTTTTTGTCATCTATAATATTATAAAATTCTAAACATGCCTTTCTGTACATTGAAGCTATTAAAACTAAACAACTGAAATCGACTATATAAACGATAGAGAATATGGTGCAATTTTTTTTAGATTTCTTGTCTATTTGTCGGATTGTCTGTTTGTGCGGGATTCACGTAAAAACTACTGAGCCGATTTCGATGCGGTTTTCGCTGATCGACAGCAAATTCCTGGGAATCTTGCGCAATTTTTTCTGGGAATGATTTAGTAGGCCAGATTAGAAAATCGAATTCCAATCTGTATTTTCACTGATTGATAGCAAATTTTATGTAATAAAATGTGTGATATTTTTTATCCCGGAAATTTTCCCGGGAGCGGTTTGAAGTTGATCGGGTATATAAAAATTAGCTTATTCCGACACAGTTTTCACTAAAACGATAGCTTACATAATTTTTAAATAGCTGCGATACTTTGTGTCCAGGGAATCCTACGGGAATCTCAGGGGAATGCCGCGGGAATTTCAAGTCAAGCATGAACGAAGTCGCGGGTATATCCTAGTTTGAAAATATAATAAGCATAGGTATTCATACTTTAAATTTTCTGTTTCTCCACTCAACTAAACTATTGCATAGACAACCCCAGTGTCAATGTATTTGTGGGAATCATGTTTGTTGACAGAACATCTGTTCTGTCCCTGTTTCTGTTTCCCTCACTCTCATCACTATCCTCTATCTAGAGGATAGTGATGAGAGTGAGGGAAACGTAAACAAACAAATCGAGACGCGACGGGCATTAACCGCATTTGGAGAATTAAAAGGGAATTATAAAACAAATCGATGTTATTTTAATGTTATTTATGGTGCTCAGTTCTTGTTGATACCCTTACTAATCTGTCAAATTATATATTGGAATCTATAGAATAAACAGTAAGACTATTTACAAATTGTCTTGTGGGTGTGATGAAAAAGCTTTTTCACAGTTGTGATATAGGAGATCATAGAAGAAAAATAGCAAGAATAATAATTACAAACGTCCAGTAAAAAAGATATATATATATATATATATATACATATAATTTAATATGAAGTAAAAGAATTTTACTTCATATTAAATTTGTTTATCGAAGGCGAATTTTATAAGTATCTGTTGTATGTACCAACAATAAAGAATAACTTGAACTATATACATATCAAAGCAATTAGTGCTCGAGTCCGAAGCGGTGCAAGTTGCATAGCGTCGTGTGGTCGCGTTTTGATTCCCTACAAGGCTCGTCTCGATATGGAAAGTGGTCCCATTGTACTCACGGGCGACGTGCCCGGTTCTTCACCTAAGTAAAAACACTTTAGGAATTCTAAAATCTGAATTAATACCTTTTTAAGGTTCCGTACCAAAAATGGCTTTTAACTTTTAAAGTGAAACTTTTTAGAATCGTGATTTGAAAATCGATGAAACGAAAAAGTGACACTATAAACAGATAAACACTTAAAATTCAACCTTATTTAATTTTTAATAAAATATATTTCTCTTTACCCGTTAGTATTAATTTTCAATTTAAATAAAACTTAAGGATTTCAAATGAATTTTAGCTTTATCCGTATATAGTTACGGCACATACTCTTTTATATGTAGTTCAAACAAAATTGTGCGTAACAGTGCATTGAATTTTGAACGTTAATTTAGTGATTTAAAGTGTAATTTAGATTGAATTTTTGAATTATAATATGTTGACGGAGGCTAAAGGAATTATATTTATATTAATAAAAGTTATAGAATAATTATCTGTGAGTATATTCTCTGAAGTTTCGCTTCTACTGCGTGTGAACTGCACACACACACATTTGTTTAATATCCGCCCGTTTGTCTGTCTGTCTATGTATCTTTTATAAAAAACATTTCTAGCCAACTTATAATAATGAATTAGTACAGCTCTCATTTCAGAGTCAGTTGTTAGCTTGAATGTACACTTATAGCGTATTTTAACCAGTACTTAATATGTGAACTCACTTTGGATAGATCAAAACACTATTTAAATAATAAGTTATGGCAATAAGTGAATCTATAAGAATAACAGACAACAGTTTGGACGGAATGTGGCTTCCGTATCTTCTATAATGTAATGGACAAAATGAAATTGCGATAGAAATAAATATTAAGAAAGACAGCCATAATTGTAATTAAGGAATGAATCTTTCAGTATTATACCTCGGGGTATCGTTGCAGAGGTTCTGAAAAAATCATAAAGATTTTTCCTGTTTTTTTTGTTTATATCGAATTAAAGCCAAATCAATTCACATTCAAAGTTGTAAAACTTGAATCTACTTCTTACTTTTGACCTATGGGGTGGAAAATTCTGAAAAAAATCTAGCTATTAGTAAGTAGTACATAGTAGTAGTATTTTCAAATATGTATGGAAAATCTAGTAGTAGTAGTAGTAGTAGTATTAGTAGTAAACAGTGAGGTATAATGATTTATTTACTTATAAAAACACTAATATAACCCTGCATCCTGTTTTCCCCCTCTCGCTAGGTTTTCTGGAAGAAAACACTTTTTAGGGTTTAGCTCGTTTTCATACATCACCACTAATTTTATATGTTACCTTTTTTATATACATTAAAGATTAAAGGACATATACTACCTTTATACCTATTTAAAACTTGTCACCTATATGCATTTCAGAAAATAAACGTGAAAGTCCTATATTTAATTTTGTTAAGAAAGTTTCATTATTATGTAGATGTGCCTATGTGTATATTACCATAGGCGACGGGGCACGTGCGCGGTGCCCGCTCAAGCGGCGAGGTAACAAAATGACAAACAATAGCTTGTTAGCCCTTTGTCGTGAGTCAAGTTCGGGACTCCTCGCATGACGTGACATCCTCGTATTGTGAGCGCAATCAGGGAGTAGCATTGACCGGGCGTCGAGAGGGTTAAGAACAGTGACCTACCTGAGCTTTGATAAACAACCCTAGGCACTTTGCGGTGCTCTTCTGTGCATATGTGTTTCGACATAGATGTATGCAGAACTTCTTTTTGTAGAAAAAGAAAATGTTATAGTAGGTATATGTCACCATATATTTGTAAAAATTATTAGATTATAATAAACTATTCTGAGTTTGGGGCCTCGCTACCGTGTATCTACCTACTTTACTTACCTACAGGTAAGCACCTATTTTAGCAATTTTTAACAGATCGATCTTCATCTATACCAAATCTCTCAATGTCGAATGCATAAAGCGGTCTTTGTTTACTAACATAGAACATGAGTAAACCATTAATGACGAGCTTAAACTCGGCAACCCGCCAATAGAGGGCGCTAGTTACAGAAATAGCAGTGTCACTGGGCGGGCGGCTCTGAAGAATTATTACGGAGCGGTAGGCATTTCCGATTTCACCATTCGAAACAATACGTTTGACAAAATAGAACTTGTTACATATGTAGCTCAACAGTGCTACATATGTAACAAGTTCTATTTAAATCCAATAACAATTGGCGGTGAGAAATTGTTTGACATTTTCTACCGTTACAGCTAATTATCCACGTACGCGTGTCCCACTGCCGGGTTCGAGCCTTCATATTTTTGGGGTATTAACGATACCCACCATGGTTGCCCAAAATGGGTTGGCATACTTCATACGCCGGTTGTCTCGGTATGCAGGTCTCATTGCAATCGTTTTACTCACAGTAGTATTTGTAAATACATGCACTTTCGATCACAAAAACTGACTAAGCAGTGCTTACGCCGGGGCTAGGATCCCAATTGACGTCATTTCAATTAGGCTCGGTTGGATACGCTTAGTACTAAGTTACCACAAGTTGAGAAACCGTGTTGTTCCTAAATTTTAAAATTCTTTTTTTATCTTAAGGTTTTGCCACTATTTCTGTTTTCTGTTATTATTTCGTTATGTTTGCTTATAAGTAACCAGGCATACAATCAACCTGATGGTAAGCGATAACCATGCAGGGACGGAGAAAGAATACAATTTCCTACGGCCGGACAGCCTGTCGTAAGAGGTGACAAAACAACCTACAGCTAGGTGGTAGGGTATTTGTCCACCTGCATGGCCCTCTAGACCAAGGGTCTACAGTATGCCGCCATAACAGCCTTGAGTTGTGTTCCGGCATAAGTAGCCAAGTTCCAGTTTCCCTTTAGAGAACGGCAGCACATTGGTTGCCCATTTGGCATTACAAATGATCATAGGCGATGATAACCGCTTTCCATCAAGTGGATCGTCTACTTATCTGCTGAATTCAGGCAATAAAAAAATTAAAATAATCGTCCTCTGAGAATATTTGCGATACTAACGAAGAGTCCATGTGTTTCCTACCTGGTCTAAACCTAAAAATTAAATATCTGTTTAGGGTCTTTTTGAAGCACCAAGAAAAGAGACAAAGGGGGTCCATATAATAACTGGCGGCAAAAAGAAGCGTGTATCACGTATGACGGACATGTGCCAAGTACTCAACAAAGTGGACAAACTCCTAGTCAACTGATAGTGGTACGATTATAGAATAGAGGACAATCGACCAGACCTTCAGTGTTATGCAGACGGTAGAACACGCTTAAGAAAGAGTATTTTAACATAGAAAATCGTCTATAAATTGACACTAGCTAAAATAAAGTTATTAAACCAGTATTTTTAATTTTAATATAGTTGAAACCTTTTTGCTTTAAATATCTAAGCTATATACTATAATCTGTCGTTTTATCCTTTTATATTTTAAATTGAAATATATATAGGTACATATATTAAGGAATTCATTTAATAAACTATACTTAAAAATACTTAACATACAACGCTTGAGGTCATCTATTTATAAATCCTAACTGACCCTAAGTTACTGCAGCGTTGTTACGTCAGGCAACTTTATACATTAGCTGAAACTGTTATTCAATCAATGTTGTTTAAAATATAAAAAGTAAGTATAAACGTACCGCATTATTTTTGACCTGATTAATTGTTTGGGTCTATAACATTAATAATTTTAAGTGCAAGAAGTTATAGTAATATTATCTTATAAATATAATTAATTTCCTATTATAACTACAACTTGTTATTTCACCTGACACTAATAAGCGATTTATATCACTATTAAAACAATTACTAAATAACTACACATTTCTAGTCCGTTCTTAAACAATTTCTCACTCACACATGCCCCATAATATTCATTAAAAGTTTAATGTTAACATGGAAGATCTTTTCCCTTGATACTAATGTGTAAATGTAAAAAAATACTTACTTTTCATAACCTTGAAGAGACGTCAATTGTACATAAGTATATAAAATGTTTTTTAAATCAAATATGTGATTTATGAGTTTAAAATGCACAGCAAGAAAATAATAATAAGAATAATAAGATTTCAATAAATATAATATGTATAAAGGGAACCTAGTAAATAAATGTCTTGATGATCATTAAGTTAATAATCTACTTGAGTAAACAACCTTAGAGAATATACTCCTCATATATTCCCGTCTCATACGATTAGTCTACCTTGCCCTGTAATCTAGGCAATAATTCAAAAGAGAGTTGTTTTGCTCCTGCCCTTACATGGTTGGCATGATTAATTTGTATTTGTGAGAGGGCTTGAGCTACGTCGTTAGTTTATGAAAAATGCCTTTTGGAAACAGCACTCGCCATTCATTTAATAATGTGACTTGAAGTATAGGTATAAGTTTGATTGAAATTATAAGTATTTTGAATAGTTTAACGTTTTAATGTGACTAAACTCAAGAGATTTTATTATTTTGAAATAGTAAGGAAGTTTTCCTCCAAGTTGTGTGTATTCGTTAGCATTAAATTTCTAAACTACAACGGCAATCATTGTAAGCGCTGAGGCTACTTATACATAAATTCGTAGTTTGAAAAATGTGAAATATACCTAGAATAGTTTAAGCTGTCTGATTTTATCTTTCCAGGCCACATAGATGTATGAAGAAATACGTTAATCTTTTGCATGAGGACACGCTATCTGTAGCAACAACTAAAATATTTTTTTGAAGTAGTTTACATCGCTGATTAGCGCCACCTATGTATCACCTCTCGAAGCACTAAGTGAAGCTGCTATGTAACATTCACAGCGTTGTATATAAATAAATCGTCTATAGCAAGAAATAAGTTTAAAAATAAAGTCCCAAAAATTATAATTGTCACATAAATAATAGAATTTTAAATAAAACTTACCTATTAGCAGTTAGCGTCGTCATGTCGACGTTATTTCCACCGACATTTATAATTTCATCGCAACTACTGCCACCTGTTATACGTTGGACGGAGCTCAGCGACACATCTTCGCTGGAGTTTTTCCCAAGATTCGGAACATTGCCGCTAGATGGCGCTGTTCGTTGTTTTGACGCTTGCTTGTGACGACTGAGCGCAAAAAATAATGCCAGAACCGCCTTAAGTTTTGCGTCTCGGATGTCCACCGCAGTCACTTGTTCTAAGCCTTGCACTTTCTGCGTATGCAGGAAATCCAAACAGCATTGAACGTTCTCCAACTGTAAAGATGAAACAAATGCACATGAAGCACATGAATTACTGAGACCCCCTGTTTTTCACACCGTTATCATAAAATACAACTTTACAGTCACCGCGATTTTGTTCGCGTGTCATATGCGTATTATTTTAAGTGCCCGTAAATTTGCCAGCACTGGGTTCGGGCTTTTCTATTTTGACGGAACAGACAATAAATACGTCACTACGTTTTGCACATCACATCTTAAAATTGATTAATCCCTCACAAACTCAGAACAACGTACTTACAATAAATTTAAAATCGTAGTAACGTATTCGCTAACAAAATCAGCGTTTCATTCGAATGAGATGGGTGTAAATCATGGTACACAGTCATAATCTTCTTCCATTATATGAATCTTGACAGAACGTATGTAATTGCCGGCAGTTTAATAACTTAATGTCAAATGTGCATATTGTAATGTGCTGACGGTAAAGGAAAACAATCATAAGGAAACATCAAATGGAGATATTTTTTATTATTCATTACGATGTTGGCAAACAGGCAGACAGCCTGGCCGGCAGAATGGTAAGTATATAATTACCGTAGTATATAGACGTATGCAAACCAAAGGTGCAGCCAACGCGTTGCCAGGCTTTAAAATGAGGTACTAGGGGGGATGGGATAAAGGGATCAGACAGCAGTTGTATCTCGATTTTTAGACTGGCATTGAAATGAATAAAACTGCGCACTTTGAGTGCATGTAAAGTCGCGATTTTTGTTATCTATACTACCAATATTACAAAGAGGAAAGATTTGTATTTTTGTATGTTTGTGACGAAAAAACTACTGGACCGATTTCAAAAATTCTTTCAGCATTCGGACGCTACATTATCCCTGATTAATATAAAAATTAGAGATCCCTACTAAAACTTCAATAATCTAACCCATCAATCGAAACAAAATACTTGGCGCTGAAATCGGGTTCTTGATTTTTATTTTTCCAGGGCAAAACAACGCCTGCCGATTCCGCTAGTCTTTATATATAAAATAGGTGTTACAAGCATATTTAATTAATGTTACTTATTTTTTCGTTTTTTTTTCAGTTTTTCGTTTGATAATGTCCAAAAGTGAAAGAAAAACAGAGGTTCAACTTTATTTTGATGCGATTATAAAGGATGCTCGCAACCGAATCGCGAATGGCGAAATTGAAAGAGCAGCGGGCCGGACTTTGGGAATGACAAAGTCAACTTTACAAATTCGTTTGCAACAAACACGATCTGCAAAAAGTTAGAGAGATTTGATACAACATTTTTAAAAGACATCGATGAAGACTTTTGCAATCATATGAAGACATTAGACGAAATGTTTTTGGTTTAACAACAAAGCTTCGAGCAAAGCAGCATATGAATATACATAAATACATAATATCTGTCACCAGTTTAATAATGTAGGGGTTGCGCAATTTTATCAATCATAATGCGCAGTTTTATACACTAGGGCGGAAAAAGTTGCGCAAATCCCAATTTTTAAGTTTTATTTTATTATTGTAATAGTTGGACCTTTTTTAATTGAATTATTATAGTAATTCATTGCCAAGATCGTCGTCAGCCATCTGCAGCCACTGCTGGACGTAGGGCTCCCCAAGACGGCGCCATTGCCAAGATACAAGGGTACTAAATAAACAATTGATCTTAAATTATCTTTTGTATTTATTTGTTATTTGAAAATCGCGCAATCTTACTCTACCCTAGCCTATTAATTGTACGAAACACGACAAGCATAGGGCTAACCATTTCACGCCGATATTCTGTGAGAGCGGGGATCGCACTGATGGAGCTGGCCCACCGAGCCGTCGGAGAATACCGATGTGTGAAAGTCGTCTTTACGTTTTAAGCATGCGCGGCATACACTCCATCCATTTGACTGAAATACGCTTCTCTCTTGAAATATGGTACATTATTATAATATTGTACTGTAACACTATTATAATAATGTTAATTTATTATAATAAATTATACGACCAAATTTTGAAGTGCATTTACAAAGCGTCGCAGTGGCATTATTAATATTTAATAACCAGCCGTTTACGTGTGATATCGCTATTGTAATGCGCACGCGCTTCCGATCTTACGCGTTGAGATTTAGCAATGAGTGAATTTAATATCCAGTCCTTGAAATCGAAAATACGTGAACTTATTTTTGACATTGTAACAATGCAAATAATTGGTTAAATTCCACACCATGGTTCACATGTTCAATTATGTGGAACACTGTGGAATTATGGTGGGAATTTCTATTCAACGACCTCTCTGCTTGAGTGGGCAGACTTTGCTGGCCTATCTCACTGTAACGCAGAGGTTACGGATTCGATTCCTGGCATGATAAATTTCGTAAATGAACTTCCGTTATTCGTTATGGTCTGGATGTTTGGGATCGGTTCCAGAGTGGTTCGCTGTATACCTACTCATATTACAAGCGTAACTTGCTTAGCTTGGGAATATACTATGTGTGTGATTGTCGATCTGTTATTATTATGAACAGAAGGGTAAAAGGATACGGGCGCCGTTATTCTTGCGAGTCGTAGCGTTTTTCTCATATTTTTTATTTTAATTAACTATATTTCTGGAAATTTCATTAATACCTAAAGACATTTATTAAAAAACTAATAACACATGAAATTTTATATGAGTGTGTAAAAATAAAATTACACGTAAATTAGCCTACTTACAGAGCTTATTGAAAACCTTAATCACATTCATAAAATTATTAAATAATTTGTAATAGACGAGTTTTTTACAGTTTTTATAGTACAAAATATTTTTAAGAAGGTATTTTTTCCTAAAGCGTTAAAATATTCAAGGAATGTTAATGTATAAATCTGAACTGGACTGACTGAAAGTAGGTGTACTCTTACGGTCTTATTCGTAGGGAGTTAGAATAAGTTTGAATGTTTCTTTATGGTTCTTAAAGACGCGTTCAAACTTACTCTAACTCTCTGTGAATAAGACTGTAAAACTGGACTGACTAGTACTAATTACTACGTATTCATAGTACGTAAATTTTAATGGGGTAAATGAAGATTATAGATGAGGATAGAATATACTTTATTACATAACATTAAGATACAGCTTAAGAAATATAAGTACAGAAAACAACAGTCTTAGTAGAACTAAAAGCAATTTCTGCCCGACAACCTTAGGATGGATTTGGATTTTGCAATATAACAAGATGTAGAAGTAATACAGAATATATATTTTTTTAAATGGGAAGTCCAATAAACATAGAAATAAGACAAAAATATAGGTACATATATATGAATATTTATTTTTATAACAAATAATCATAGTAAAATTGTATAGATTTACATAGACATTGGAGATACAAAGTTGAATTAATTAGCTTTAGAGTGCATGATAATTGATTATATGTATATTAATACATATACATTATTTATGATTAAATACTGCACAAGTATATTAATTTAATATGAAAAATCTGTACAGGGTAATCAAAATAATCCCACACACAATACTATCCAAACATAGTTGTACATTATCGTGTTATTTTCACACAATACAGACTGTCAAATTGATATTTTAGTTGTTCGTACGCTCATAAAATCCGCAATTTGTACGGCTGTTATAAAGACATCAGTTTTACTATCTACGCAAACTGAGTCAGAATGAAATATGGATTTATAAATGCACGGATAGGGTTACCAATTCAAAATAAACAGTAATAAAGAAATTGGCAGTCAATCATATTGTATATACCAAAGTTATCCTAGTTACGCTTTTGTTTTTGATAATATATGACGAACATTTCTGCTGGTGATCTCACATACCTAGATCAAGCTAAATAACGGAAAGTTGGCTTATGATATTTACCCTGCTGGGAATCGGAACCCGAGATTTCTGCGATCCATTGACTAGCCCACAAAGACAGCCCAATTTAATTTTGTGAACAAATCCGCGTAGCTAAAAAGTGAGTTTTTGATTCTAGATCAATTAGAATCTCGCCTTAACTCAACGTTTGAGATAAAAACTGGCAAAATTGAATTAAATCTCGAAGCCTACTAGTAATTCTGACGATTCAGGCGTATTAAAACTCTCCGATTTGGATGGATTTATCTCCAACGTCGGTACACATTGCACACAGTAGCATTGTACCTGCTATAAGGGCATCAGTTACTACATGGCAATAAAACGCCTGACGAAAATAATTCATGAACATAATTCCGGATACATATTAAACGGGTTGTCTGGAAGAGATCGCTTCTTAGCGATAAGACCGATCATTGTGCACATTTAGAATATTTTTAGGCTATAAGGTTTTCTGTAATGGTGTACAATAAAGTGTTATCTGTCTACCTATCTATTAAATAGCGCAGATGAATGGCAACCCTATACATAGATGGGTATTCACCAACATGTTATCTTTATATGAAGGAATAACAACCGTGTACAATGTAAAATTTATTTACAGATCTTTCTGCGATGGTTTTAAGGCGCGTATTAATTAGTACAATATTCAAATTAATTTCTACAAAATACAAATATCACGTGGCTCTGTAACATCTCCTGCTTTGTAAAATAGGCTTTAATTTAGACGTTAATTATCAACAAATGTGCGTAAGTATTTTGTTTCTGGAATATAGCTTTAGTATAATATGTGTGATAGATAGACGACAGCACAATAGAAGAAGAATATTATGGCAATCGCTCAATGAAAAAATTCAAACTTTTTAGTCCTTCATGACTAAAAATAGTACAAGACAAGGAGTATCCTTATCTTGTATTATTTTAGTTAAAATTAAAAGTTTTAATAAGTTTCATACAATTTTTAACTGACTTGTTTAAAAAAATAATAAAACGTCAAAAATTGAGGATGAATGAACCTAAGCGCTGTAGTTCATTCTTGTGTTGTATTATTTATTTTAGTCAAAAATGAGTTTTAATAAGTTTAATACAATTTATGATTGATTTGATTGACAAAAAAATAGTGTATGTATATTAATAAAATAATAAATAAGTAAAGAAGTCTTTTTTTCTGCTTTTACAACTCCAAAAACTTAAATTTAACTTAATCTATACATTGTGTGTTCTTAGATCATTCCAGTAAAAAACACTATTATTACAAGCAAACCCTATTCAATAAAGCTTAAATGTTATGGTCAATTTAATATCTAAAACTAGGTTTTAAAATAAAATGTCTTTTAGATTAACTGTCAAATACCTAAATGAAAGATTTGTATTCAAAAAATAATCTCATAATAAAACAACAGGTTAAAATTTAGTAGTTGATTTCTCTATCCCTAGCCTAGTATCACCCAAGCCAATACACACCCCTATTAATATTATAAATGCGAAAGTAACTCTGTCTGTCTGTTCCGTTTTCACGGAAAGCTACTAGACCGATCTGGTTGAAACTCAGTATAAGTACATATATATTCGATGTCGAGGATGAACATAGAATACTTTTATCCCGAAAAATGGGATAGATTTATGTATAGGTTATGTGTGTAATTTTCGTCAGTTTCGTCATTTTCGTCATGTGCGTCATTTTTTTCATTTATTTAGTTTACAAGATAGATAGACGGGGATAGATAAATAAAACCAGAACGGGTTGAAATAGAGGATATAAGTATGAACTTACATCCTCTATTTCAACCCGTTCTGGTTTTATTCCCATATGAATGGGACTAACTATTTCTCAAGTTTATACTGGATCGGTTTTGCTGTCATTTAGTTTAAATGTAGTTTTAATACTGAAATGGACATAAATAATAGGCTGGGGAAAAAGTCTTTTCGCATATAGTAGGTAAGAACTTGTAATAAGATCTCTTTGGCTATACCATTTGTATCTGGCTGGTTTTGGTATCATTAAAAAGTTTTAATTTTAAAGAAGACAATTCCAAATTCAAATTAAGAAAATGTGTGATTTTCATTTGTTTTTCTTATTGTTAAAATGAGTGAATCTAATGAAGAAATTCGATACATTTTAAAATGTAACTACAAAAAAGGTAAAAATGCAACACAAGCCGCGCAAAAAAATTGTGATGTTTATGGACCTAATACAGTATCTGTGAGAGTAGCGCAAATTTGGGTTAAGCGTTTTCAATCTGGAAATTTTGATATCAAAGATGCTCGTTGCTGTGGTCGCCCTGTTACGGACAAAATTGATGCCATTTTTGAAAAAGTGGAGCAAGATCGGCATATTAGTAGTTACGATGTAGCTGGAGAACTGGGAATTGACCACAAAATGGTTTTGGTGCATTTGAAAAAAGCTGGGAATACAAAAAAAGCTCGATATTTGGGTGCCTCATGAGCTCACTGAAAGAAACCTAATGATCCGTGTACTCATTTGTGTTTCTTTATTACGACGTAATGAAACCGAACCATTTTTGAAGAAGCTGGTAACTGGTGATGAAAACTGGATCACGTACGACAAGAACGTGCGAAAAAAGATCGTGGTCAAAGGCCGGTCAGGCTTCACAGACTGTGGCGAAACCCGGGTTAACTCGCAACAAGGTGATGCTGTGTGTATGCTGGGATTGGAAGGGCTTATTCATTATGAGCTGTTACCGCCAGGCAGGACCATCGATTCTGAACTGTACTGCTAACAACTGATAAGATTAAAGCAAAAAGTTGAGAGAAAGCGGCCGGAATTAATCAACAGAAGGGGTGTGGTTTTTCACCATGATAACGCTAGACCTCACACATCTTTAGCCACCCAGCAAAAATTACGAGACTTTGGCTGGGAGGTGTTAATGCATCCGCCGTATAGTCCTGGCCTTGCACCTTCAGATTTCCACCTGTTTCGGTCTCTGCAGAATTCCTTAGGCAGTGTCAGGTTAACATCACGAGAGGACTGCCAAAACCACTTGTCGCAGTTTTTTTTATCAGAAGCCCCAAAATTTTTATAGCAATGGGATCACGTCCCTACCTACAAGATGGCAAAAAGTTATCCAACAAAATGGCACCTACATACTTTAGTCAAATGTAAATAAACTTTATAAAAAACCTTTTGAATTTTTATATAAAATGCGAAGAAACTTTTTCCCCAACCTAATAGTTTTAATGCGGGGAGATGGGATAGTTTGCAATATAAAATGAAGGGAATCTTCCGGGGACAAATAGCACTAACATGAAAACTTAGTATAATGTAACCTGTATGAATGCCTACTGTTTAAATAAGAGGCACGCACTAGATGTTGACCCGCGGCGCTACCGCGGGGTAAACTCTAGTCTATCTATAAATATATCCCGCCACTTTTTCCTTTGTGTTCCTCGTTTTTTTGCGTGGTCTATTAGAATCCACTCTGTAACTTTTTTTTATCCATCTCATCATCATTTATTATCCAACCTACATACGTGTCAGCCACTGTCAGCCCAGTTTCATTCTAGCTCTCTTATCCTTCTTTTTATGCCTGTAAGTTTATTAAATAATAGAATGTGAAAAAAATGAGGAAGAAAGAACTTATGGCATCATCTTTTCATATAGGGTTAAGCAGCTTTTCAGAGTTAAGTCTTGCTGGGCGATTGTCAAGCTTATCTATTCTTTTTTCTTCTGTGTAAACCTGAAAGAAAGTGGCAAAAGTTTTTAGAGTCAGTTGATGACCTCGTCGTAATGTGTAAGTGGGCAGGCAGTGCGTATTGGCTCAGCTATATTGCAACACTGCCTGGGTCGGCGCCGGCCCTTAAATGGTTTGTCTCCTGATCTCATAGGTCACCGGTACAAGCAAGTCCCTTGAAACCCACCCTGCCACTTACTTATAGGGCCTTGGGAATTGATAAACGAGGAAAACGTCCGATTTAGTTTGGTACAATTTACAATATAAAATAAAGTGAGTAGATCGTAACTCGCCATTTTTTTAAAATTAATATATATATAATAAAACTATAAATAAATTGAATTAATGAGCTCATTGATATTATTTAAATTTAACCACTATCTTTGGCAGAAATATTTGTCCTACGGCATTTAACTATGAAAATATTTATTATTTTAAAAAGCCTGAGTATAATTGTGTCGTGAACATATTGAAAAAATAAGAAGTTGCTTACAACTCGCCGCTTGATGTATTACGTCCAAAATTAATCTGTGTTATATGTGCTTATACCTCATGAATAAGAATATGATTTGTAATTCGGATTAAAACCATAATCATTATCATCACAACATTTCAGATTAGGTACCTATGAGCATTTGGTTTAAAATACGCGTCGTAAAATCGATATACTTATATAAATATGAGATATGGATCCGACTATTTATCATAGAAAAATACATCATAATGAAAAGTTTTAGAAAGTCACACAATATAGGTTGTGGTTATTACAACAGTGTACGAAATGGTCAGGATTAGTAAATTGCAAGTGTTAACACGCTAGGACTAAAATTGGTAGGCCAGAAATAGAATGAGGAAATTGTCTCAATTATTCCACTGCGTAGTCCAATTACTCATAAAATTGGAAGAACTTATGTATAAATAGACAACAAAGATAGATAATAACATGACTAAAACGCTGGACCTGTGTTTAAGGCAACGGGTTAGTGACGACACTAACCCGTTGCCTAATTCAGCGTGGAATTTGATCAGCATTTTAACTTCAATGCTCCACGATTTGGGTTCAAGAAATTGGCTACGTGTGGTATATATTTCTTTTCATTTAAATATAATTTGTATTTGCGTTAAATTATTCAGTTTATTTAGTAAAGAATATTTTATTATTAATATAATAAAATGTCATTATGTGAATAAATAAATAAAACAATTAATATACGTATATCGTCTTATCACTAAGTTAGGGGCTGCCCATTGTTAGGGGAACGGAAGGTATACCTGTCATGCTTATCTAGAGCGGATTAGAGGATTTCACATATCAGCAGAAATTATGCATTACAATTTCTAATGTAAACAAACAATTGAAAAGGAGATAAGACATTCATACCTATTACAATAACCGCAATGACCGCAAATCATTAAAAACGTGCATAAATGTATTAAAATAATGAAATAGGTAATAATACATTTTGTAAGTTTTAATAGAATAAACTAATATGATGTAACCTGTTGGTAAGGTGTGAATTGTTTGGAAATTACAGATCAAACATGAACAATGAAAATCAAAGAAACTTACATCCACATATTATATAACGTAATAACTCCTGCGGATTACAGTGTGAAATATAATGCCTATATAGAGGAAGTCGAGAGCAAAGTTCTATTTTATCAACCTTTCTAAATAGGAGAAGAAAAAGAGAACAGATTTTGCATTATACCAATTGTAACAAAATATTTGTATAAAATCTGTGACGATTAGTGTAAATCTAAAATATCTTAAGGCACCGTGCCGTGGTTTTAGCACGTGCGGTTTTATTCTTATAAAACAAAGCAGTACCTTTGCCCTTTAGGTAATAATAGGTTAGAAACAATACTACATTTATTGCCACTGGAAAAGGAAATACATAAATGGATTTCTTAAACTTTAAAAATACGATATTTAAGTACTCAAGTCTATATAGCCATGATTTTATGGAAATGTTTCAAAACGATATGCGAGCATTACTATCAAAATATTAATCAAATTTATAGGTGTATCTCAAAAAAGGTAGATTTACATAAACTAGTTATTTCGTACACGATTGTTTTATTACTACGTTCTCTGTGCATTTACTTAATTTCATGAAATTTTGGTTTATAGATATGTAAAATGTTAGAAGTCTTATGAAAGCGTTAGCTGTCCTATGGCTCACGGAATGTAATCTGCTTAAAATCGTGAAATTAAAGATCCCATATTAGATTCACAGTGGGGTAAATTTCAAATATGAGCATTACTATTCGTAGTGTTCTGGGTTTTACTGGAACTGGTTATATCCTAATTTCTATAATATTATAAAATTCTAAACATGCCGTGTCTATACATTGAATCTATTAAAAAAAAAACAACAACTGGAATCGACTAATATAAACGATAGTGAACATGATGTAATTTTTTCGGTTTGTCTGTTTGTTCGGGATTCACATAAAAACTACTGGGCCGATTTCGATGCGGTTTTCGCCGATCGACAAATTCTTAAGACTTAAAATCTGTGCTACTTTTTATCGTGTGAATCCCGCAGGAATTTTTCTGGGAGTGATTTAAAATAACCAGATTAAAAACAAATTTCGAATTCCAATGTGATTTTTTCTCTGATGAATAGCAAATTTTATGTAATAAAATGTGTGATATTTTTTTCCTAGGTATCCTGCGGGAATTTCGAGTAAGTGTGGGCGAAGTCACAGGCATATCCTAGTCACTCATAAGGTTAATATTATATGTTTGAGTATGTTTTCCAAAAAATAAACGACTCGATAAGTACTGCACACATGTAGATATTTATGTACATTCTCATTCTTTTAAGGCTTTATGTCAATATAGTCTAAAAATATAATTGAAAAATACGAAACCTTGCAACTATTTGAAAATAATACTTTCGAGGTTACCGCGGTCGTTAAAATTTGATACCAGTAATAAAATAATTGATCTATTGATTTAGTTAGTGCAGGCATGAATTTTAAAGAATTAAAAATTTGGTACTGTAACCTTAATCTAACTATTAATTACTAAATCGTGTACATCAATTTTTTTATGAAATAAAGAACGATAAAGCTTTATCATTAAAGAAATCTACATCAAAAACTAAATGATTGATATTCACACGATTAAAATAAGAATTTGCCTTATAATTAACGAACATCCGAGGAATAACCAGTTGTATTAGAATTTGGAATAAAAAGTAATTTATGTAGAGTTGAAGTTGACAAAATGATTTACAGATAATAATTTGAAAGCAAGAGCTCTGTAAAGCTGCATTATACTGGATATATTATGCTCGGACCTAGTTCACTCGTACGGAATTACTTTATATGGGTATATTGGGATAGTGGTTTACACTCATTCGAGATTATTCATATCAATCTGTTCATTTACAAGTATTTTGAAGATTATTTATGTCGGACCAGTTCAAGTCACTTTTTTAATAAAGTTAACCGAGTAGACTCGTCACACTAAAAGTTTAATCGAATCAGATGCCGTTGTCAAAGGGTCGGTTCCTATTTATTTATTTATTTAATTTGTTTGGGAAACATACAATAACTAATATTCTTAAATATAAAACACAAAATTAATACATATATCAATCAAGTTTCCACTAAAATAATTTATATAAAAAAATGGTTCAAATAGTTATATATACTATATCTTACTATTCATTCACTTGCCTTACCATCGGTTTAATTTTGATATTACTTGTATGGAGCTTATGTCAAATTTTAACCGATAATATGTCAAATGAACGGTTCATAAGATATAAGAACCGGCCAAAAGTGCCATCGGATTATCAATTGCTAGGTTGTAAGCACCCCTTGAGTCGGCGTACATCCTGATTTTCTTGAGCCACTACGCTCATATACGCTAAGTTTCTTAAGCACATTTCTTTTGCGCATAGTAGGAATTTGGAATGGGCTCCCAGCTGAAATTTTCCCCTAGCTCTACGTTATGGGGTTTTTCAATAATGATGTCATAAAATTCTTTCGAGGCCGGCAGCGCGTTGCTAGCTCTGTTGGTGTTACAAACGTCTATAGGCGACGGTAACCAGTTTCTATCAGGTGGTGCGTCGGCTTTTCTGCTGTATGTACTACGAGCAGTGTTGGAGTAGTTATCGGAGTTCATTCGAGCTCGGATCGTGTCAACGCGGCTTATAAGTTAAATGTCACAACTTAATGACTGAGTCGATATTCGAGTTCTGGGTTCACTAAATATAACAATGACAGTACTAAAGAGATTCGTACATAATAAATGAGTGATTTATGACTGCTGTCAGACATCTGTCGTATTGCTGAACACTTGCGTTTCGAGATTACACATTTGTGTTCTATCTACTTTTAATTGCGATCCAGTTTTAGGGTACTACCGTTACCATTTTGGCAAAAATGAAAGACTTATACAACCATTATGTCCAACCGTCTGTCCTATCTTAGTATGTCACAATTATTTATGTTGGAAACTACTGGGTCCATATACATGAAATGTTTCTTAGTACAAAGTTCTTAAATTGAAAATTAATTGGCCAGCAGGTGTTAAATTGAAAATAATTGCCGTTGTTATCAATTAAAGTAAACGCGAATTTATGTAAGTGCAAACTGTCGTGCATACGTATTTTTAGGGTTATCAAACATTTTGCTAAATACAAAAATGTTAACGTATAATTATATAATCTATTGTGTAATGAAATATTAATTAAAGCTGATTTATATTTATCCAGCTACTGACTACAAATTTGAAGGAAGTCAGTGCTGAATTCAATATTCCCGACTGAATATTTTGAAGGAAGCCAGTCCGCTCCCCACCAGTTTGAAGTCAACAACTGGATCAATATAAATCAGCTTTTATGTAACAAGGTTTTCATGTATATATAAGGTCACCCTTTCAGTAAAATTGAGGTAATGAAATGTTAAATAAAGAATGGAATAAAAATCAATGTTACAATATAATTTTTTTTGTAATAAATTGATACGTATTAATACGATAAAAAGGGGTTATTGTAATTATAAATTTCATAATAAAAGTATTTAAAACAAAGTGTTTTATGAGCTAGTTTCAGCACGACGAGGCAGCCCTATAGGTAGATAAGGCGCGTTCCAGTTGTCGCATGCAAGCGCACGCGCAGGGCGCGGCCTCGACATACATGCACCTCGAGCACCGTGACCTAACCCCGAATAACGGGATGCACTTGACTTTCATAATGTATGAAAGTCTTTGCAAATCATATATCATAGACTTTGCGGTTTTAATCATTTGAAATAGCTATTAAACTAGATTTGGCTGCAAGGAATAAATTAATACGATCTACATCCAAAAGTAAGATCGTACTATTATATGTTATGTACCTATCACCACCATCGCCAATATCATCTTAATTCATTCCTGGGGATTTTTGGAAGAAATCGCTTTTTAGCGATAAGGTCATATTAAGGATAATAAAGAGATATTTATCTATCTATCTATCTATGATAAGTGATGATTATTCGGTATCTGTAATATAAATAAAAGATAATAATTATAAAACCCACGGATGGCCACCAGCCTCCCCATCTCTTCTTCTTAAAATATGATTTTGTATATTTTGTGTATTTAGTGAGAGTATTCGTGAATTTAAAATCTGTACTTTTGGACTACTACATACAAGAATCCATTCTTTTCGTGTTATTGAAATTACTGAAATTACCTAATTCAAAGATTATTATTAAACAGCAACATAGTTAAATATAATTTAATGTATTATTTATTTCGTAGGAAAGTTGATAATACCGCTACAAATTACGTTTTATGGATGTGACAGCTATATCGCGCTATTTGAAATAAAGTTTAAACAGTTGAGATTTTCATTTCAAACATACTATTCTTGCTCAAAAATAATCAATATTCTACAATTCAATACAGTTGATTTTAAAGCAACAATCTACATTAAAAATTGCAGAGCAAACAAACCATCTCCATCAAGTTCCGGGTAAAAATTCAATTTCAGTAGGATGTACCGTGGGTATCCGATACGCTTGTCCAGTGTTTTGTCGCATTTTTTTTATTTTTTTTTAAGGCGGGGGAAATGCATTACGCACATACCGGGTCCTTTGCTAGGGATTAGACCGTTGTTGATCATGGAGGCTTTCCACTGAGGCAATCCAAACAATAATTAACCGGCTTGTGTGGAGACTCGACTAATCAATACCCCACTAAAACCACCCTCCTCCCATGTGCCCCGCGCTTATGGCAGGAAAGGCGTGAGATACAGAACGTAGTTACGCGCACACCGATCCTAGCGCACAAGTGCTTGAGAATGCCCCGGGAGAGGCAAACTCACTTCGTCAACAGGGGTGAAGACTCCTCTGCTCCCTAGATGCTAGAGGTCCCCTGCAGCGGTATTTCAGGGAGGGAGGTCATGCGCATACCTGCGCCTCCGGGCTCCCGACTGACGTCGGCGCCCGCGAGACGCATGCGCACCACCATCTCTCTCCCTATCTCGTTCCGCGCCCTCCTTATGAGACACTACCGTCTCGCAGAAATTGGCCGCACCCACCCACCAATCGTCGCTGTGCAGCATGGCTTGCACCAGATCGCCCAGCGATTCGATCGGTCCTACAAGTGTCTCGTGTTCAAACCTCTGAGATGCCCATGCTGCGCACTCGACTAGCGTGTGTAACGCCGTGTCCAGCGCGCCACATTGGCGGCATTGGGGTGAAAGCAAGCAGCCCGCAATCTGACACAGATACTTATCGAAGCAACCGTGCCCGGTAAGTATCTGTGTCATTCTGAAGGTCAGGGTCCCGCGTTTCCGCAAGAGCCATCGCAACAGCTGCGGTCGAACCGCTTCCACCGTGTCAATGCCAGCAACAGGGTTTTCCAACTCTACTGACCAAGATTGGATCATGGCCGTAGTTTCCCGCGTCCTGATCACCTGAAGTTCGGCCTGGCCATAGACCAGGCCACGGGCGAGCGCATCCTGTCGGGAGCGCCGAACTTTGGCTATCACGTCCGCCTGGAGAGGCCAGGGCGGATCGCCTGCCAAGAGTGTCGACGCCGTCCACGACACTGTACGGTATCCTCGGATGGTCCTCACCGCCGGGACCCGTTGTGCGCGGCACAACAAAGTCCTATTGTGGCGGTGAAGTGCAGTGGACCATACGGGTGCACCGTACAGGGCCATACTCCTAAGGATGCCCATGTAGAGTTTCCTAGTCGTCGTCCCCGGTCCCCCCACTTTGGGAAGAAGCCGAGAGAGGGCGCCTGCGGACCTCACGAGTTTGGAAACTAGCTGCTCAAAGTGCGCTTTGAACAGCCATTTCCCATCAAGAGTTAGCCCCAGATATTTCATCTGGGGCCTACACGAATGTCCACCCCTTGGACTGTAACGGACAAGTCCGCGGGGGGGTTACGAAACCGCCTATGGAACATGATGGCCTCCGTTTTCGCGGGGGAGACCTTCAAGCCCAGCCTACCTATTCTTCGGATCACGATCGCCAGCCCGGCGTTGGCGAGGTCTACGGATTCCGCGAATGACGCAGCGCGTGCCGTGAGTAGGGTGTCATCCGCGAAGCAGATTAGCCCTATTCCGGGCAGGACCGGAACCCGAAGGATCCAGTCATAACCGACGTTCCAAAGAACCGGCCCGAGGACCAATCCCTGTGGGACGCCGCACGCGACGCGTCGCCGACCTATTGCGCGATTCTCGGACTCGCCGCCCTCCCAAAGGATGTATCTGTCCTGGAGGTACGCGCCCAACAGCTTCGTGAGGTACAGGGGGACTCCGTGTGCACGAAGCCCCTCCCTGATCATCTCGCGAGGGAGGCTGTTAAAGGCGTTCGCTATGTCTAGCGAAACCGCCAGGACAGTATCCTTTGCTTGGACTGCGTCGTCCGTTACAGATCGCAGTGTCTCGAAGGCGTCCAACGTGGAGCGCCTCCACCGAAACCCGAACTGCGTCTGTGCTAGCCCCGGCTCCACAATATCGAGATGCTTAACGAGGCGTTCCGCTAAGATCTTCTCGAAGACCTTGGCGACCTGGTTAAGCAACACTATAGCCCTGTAGGTGGACGGGTCATTGGGAGGACGGCCCCCCTTGGGAATCAGGCATAATCGGCCCTCCTTCCATTGCGACGGGAACTGACCTGCGCGAATACAGGCATCCAACAGTTCCCGCAGCTAGCCGCGTAGATGTTTGGCGGCCAGGAAGAGGAGCCGACCCGGAACCCCGTCGGGTCCCGGAGCCGTCTTCCTGCCCCGGAACCGGTCCAAGGCGACGTCTAATTCTTCCTCGGTGATGGAGTTAGGCTCCACCTCCGAGGTGTCGGGAATGATTGGACCCATATCGGGGAAGTGAAGATCCCCGGATCCGGGAAGAGCCCATCGATAACCGACCGGAGGATCTCGGGTTCGAGCGTTTCCGTAGCCGTGGAGGTGCAAGGCCGCAAAGTGTTGCGGGCCGCACGGTACGGACGCCCCCAAGAGTCCCGGTCCAGTGTCTCGAGGAGCTCCTCCTGAGCCCGGGCTTTCGCTCGCAGAATTGCGATCGAAAGGGCCTTTCTGGCCTCTCTGAACTCCCCCACGAGTCCATTCTCCTCAACATAGTCTGGAGGACGACGCGCTCTGCTGCGTTTGAGCCTGCGGCTGATTCTTCGGACTGCCTTCCGCAGTTCAGCCAGCTCCTCAGTCTACCAGTGGACCGATGTACGCGGCGGCGGTCGTTTGGCTCGAGGCATAGCAGCGTCGCAAATCCTTTTGAGAGATTTGCGCATGTGCTCAGCCTGCGCCTCCACATTCCCCAGGTCGGCTGGATAGGTCCAGCATTCGATGATAGCCCTCTCCTCGGCCTGCTCCGCGTCGAGCTTGGTAAGAGCCCAACGCGGGAGCCGGGAGGGGCCCTGAACAGGGTTAGCGCTAGGCGAGGGGGAGAGCTCGAATCTGATGTACCAGTGATCAGTGTGGCGAATGTGCCGCGCTCTTGAGCGCGGCACACACGGCGGGAGCCCTAGGCACGACGGGAGCCGAAGGCGGCCCCATCGTCGCGCTCTCCTTTTCGCGGGGCCCGGCGGCGGTGAGGTCGATCACCGCCGATGCACCCCGAATATCGAATATCGAAGCGGGCAACCCGGTAGCCGTGACAACGGCTCGACCCGGGCGCCTGAGACGAGGTTCCGCGGCGCTGCGGCTGCGACGAACCAGGGAAGACTTCTTTTCCCGCGTCTCCCCTATCTCTTTCATGGCCCATCTATTATTGGACCCCAAGTGATCCCGCTTACGCGGTACACTCGGCTCCCTGGGGGCCTTCGGGGTGCCTGGGCCGTCCATTGCTGGAGGCCCTGACCCACAAGGAGACCGATTTTGCGCACGACACTAGCAAGCGGAAAGAGAAATGGGACTCACCGGCCAAAACTGCTTTCCGCACCGCAATCCAAACGAACAAACACTAGTACACTATCACCTGTACACAGAACTAACAATTTATCGCTTTTCCAGGTAGAAAAGCGCGAAAAATTGTATTAGATAGATGTGAGGAGCGCATTCGTGACCGCTACGCAAGGAAGCTGATCAGGAACTGTGTTTTGTCGCATAACACAATGTCAGGCAGTGGACTCCAACAACGATACATTATCTCGTGATTATGATTAAAATAAAGCGCGGAGTAGTCAATTATCGTAAATAATATTTAATATTTGGCATAAACAATGCAGCTAATTGACCCGTTTAACAATAGCGTTACAATAGGTGCAACTCTGTAGGAAGTGTGACGTATGTGTACAAATGCACACTTACGGTAACATTACTATAATAATATTCTGTATGGGATGAACAGTGTTTCCTTAAACTGTTGAACTCAGAGTGTGATAATGACTCGTTAAGTTTTAAGACGTAGTAGCTTACAGGCTTTTTACGTTACAGAGTCATGCTGGAATCGTTATCTTCATTACAGCTGAGCAGGCTCGAAGGACGTGGTATCACGCACTCGTACTACTCATAGAATACCGACGTCAAACAGTTAGCCTTGAGCTAATCATATTTTGTATGATGAGTAAGAGTTCAGATGGACCACTTCCCCTTCCCCCTATCGCATCTTCTCTATCCCATCCCCCCAGTCCATTTCCCTATCGCATTCCTTCTAGCCCATTCCTTTTATCTGATCCCTCTATATCCGATCTGTCTTATCCCATCCTCTCTATCCTGTTCTAAAGCCTACCAACGCGTTGACTTCGACCCTGGTGTTGCAAACGTCTATAAATAACGGTAACACCTTTGATTAGGTGGGTTTTCTGCCTAATTGCCAGCTTTGCAATAAAAAAGGCTGCCACGCAAATCACTCGTCACCGCATCTGCGGTTATTTTTCCAAAATATATTTGATATTTAAATAAAATAAACTTCGAAGTGAATACATAAAAAGTTATGTCTTTATTTTAAGTGTTATTTTAATTGCCAGTTTTATATATGCTCGATTGTAGGAGGTTATCATTAACACATTTTTTTAATAGTTGTTTTTATCGTCAATTAATTACTTACTTCATTCAACTGCTGAATTTTAAGTGATGTATTTTTACATTACCAATGATGAAGTAGGATTAATATAACAAAATAGGATAATCAAAAATTATTTTTGATAATTACATAATAAAACATCCCTTCTCATTATAATATGCCTACATCACCATAATCTTCATCCCCTTAATTTATAAACATATAAATTTTAAATATATTGACATACTCTTTTCTCAGGTTATCCATTCCTGTAACGCTACAATCAATCAAAGTCTCCATCTCGAGTTATTGGAAATAATATGAAATTATTATACCTACTTTGGGAGAAAGTAGATTACTTTTGCTAATTTTTCTAATGAAAGTTCCGGTAGTAGACGGAAGCAGCTTGGAAAAGATAAAGTGAAAAGTGTTTTTATTTAACAGAGACCCCAATAAATCATAGAAACAGGCCCCCCATGATGTTCACTACTAAAAAGCGGGCAGAGATAATTTATCAGAGCTACATTGTGACACGACAAAGGCGATATTTAAGTAGTCACGCTATGTTTAACAGAAAACATAACAGCAGTAGAAAAAGGTCGTATGTGTTTACCGAGTTATTTTAAGAGTAATTAATTATTTAAAAAGAAACCATGTAATATTTAAAAAAATGAAAATTTTAATGAAAATAAATACATAAAATCATAGCTTGTAATTAGCGCACGCGTCTTAGACTCAAAGGGCGCGGGTACAAACCTGGCCGGAAAGCATGCACTACTGAGGCAGTGTTCTGACCTAATTTACATATTGTTAAAATTAAACATGCCACATGCTAACAATGAAGGATAACATCGTGATGAAACCTGGATATTCAGATAACCGATGTGTCAAACCCGCCAATCATCCTTGTACAAGCATGGTGGGTATATTGTCCGTTCCCCTATAAATATTTTAGACCCAAACCCAACAGTGGGGCGTTTATAGGCTGTTATTAATTATTATAATACATAAATACAATATTATAATACCTCGTTAAATATTATATAAGTAGTATTATAATAAACCCACAGGGGAGTTTTGTGGTGAAACCTAAGGTGAGTGGTGTCACCTCAGTACCTATATCCGTAGGCTCTCCAAAAGCTGTCAAAGTGGAGTTCGCTAGATCTAACACTAGAGCTCCAGAGGCAGGAGGATTGAAGCCATGAATCTGGGAAGCCCAGGTGAAATTGAAACAGAACTCGCGACAATCCTCAGTCACTCGCACCCATATTCCCGTAATAGGATTAAGAATCTTTCATATAAAAAAGTAGTGACCCCGAGGGATATGAAAATAACTTTTAAAGTTGTGCAAACAGTTGCAGTATAGTCATTTAATTATAATTAATTGACAAAATGTATATTAATGCCAGCGAAGCCGTGGGTAAAAATTAGTAAAATATATCTTCTTTTCAACGCATCAGCGTTGACCTCCAATGAAGCCAGCATTTTGGAAACGCTCCTAGCCGACAACGATTTCGAATAAATTTTTTATTTACAGATTTATGTTAATTTGTAGATATAATTTTGTTTAGAGCATAGTTTTATTTTAATTTATCTTCTTTATTACCGGAAGCATATTCGTATTTTTTTTTTATTAATTATACAATACAGGTTCTCAAGTGGACTAATTCGACTCGTCCAGTCCAATGTGATTCCATTATCGCCGCCGTTAAATCTCACCCATTAACGGCTTTCCCCGAGTGTTGTTCTCAGCAATGTACGCCAGCACCTATGGATCATAAATCTGTCGTATGTAACAAATTAGCCCAGTTACATACGACGAGGTGCGGCCCGAAACGAACCGGCCTCCGGAACAAATCTTAACACTTTAGGCCGTACAGAATAACGCCATACGTGATAACTTTTGTTTGATATGGTCTAATTTTTTTTAAATATAAGTATTTTTATATCGCAAATTTGGTTTTAATTTAATGTTTATTTTTTTAAAGTTTCCCTTAATTTCAAGATATTAGTTGAATTCACTCTTGAACGTATATGTCCGTAGAAAGTATAGTTTGCATTAAGCGTTATGCTCGGTGTTAATGAGTAATAGACGGTTTTTCATACAAAACTGTTGTCTTCACCTGCTAATCCGAACACGCCATAATGCCTTGCGTGTTGTTACAACTATTTGTACAAATATAACTTCGACATTTGAATAGGAGTCTTAGGGAAAGTTTTATTTTAAACCCTACTATCTGCACTAAACATAAAATGGACAAATATAACCTGAAAAATCGTTAAAACATAGGAATTTCTATAGTAGTTTATTTTCGATATCATCTACTCATATATATATATATATATATATATATATATATATATATATATTAGTATATATGAGTATATATATATATATATATATATATATGTATATATATATATATATATATATATTACTGTTAGACAAGCTAAATCACTAACAATATTTAAGAACATGACAAAAAGCACTACCTGCAACATAGTGATGTTTGATATTTTTACTTATATTTCTGTATATATATATATATATATATATATATATATATATATATTTATAATATCAGTAATATCAGTAGGTGTATTTATATATGTCTATTAAGTATAATTTTACTTATACAATGTTTATAAATGAATAAAATATGTGTAAGTAACTACTTATTCTCTAATATTTATGTATACCACCTTTGACCAATATAATCTGTTTTATTCCTGTCACGGATTGTCTGGAGAGATCGCTTAATAGCGATAAGACCGCCCATTGTGCACATTTATAACATTTTTAGGCTATAAGGTTTTCTGTAATGGTATACAATAAAGTGTTATCTATCTATATAAACGAGTATTACCACTAGGGTTTAGTTTATTAGTTTTAATCATGAAAATCACGCATTCTAAAATAAAATGGTAACGTTGTGTGGGGGAGACCTTACGAATCCCCACATACGAAAGTATTCTAAAATAGGGGAACGGTCAGTCAAATCAACTGAGATACTTTTTGTTTGCTTACAGAACGTCGCAGCATCACAGATTTGGTACTTATGACGTCATAAGTATGTGTAAGTAAAGAGAGTCAAATAGCGCATTAATCAATTATTGTCTGAAAGTAATTAAAATTATTTCTATTATGATATTTTAAAATTTAAATGATAAGATGTTATTTTAATGTATGTTCTTTTATAGATATTTTTTTATAATTTAACATAACATGTGTCCCAGTCCGTATTTGGACATAATTATTATCTCTCGTGTATCTGATTAATGGCCAGTTCCTATATACTACTATTCATTCGCTTGCCCTACCATCGGTTGAATTTTGACATTACTTGTCCATACAAGTAATGTCAAAATTCATTTTATTTATATTCATTCAATTTTCATTTTTTTTCATTCATTGAATTAAAATTTTAACCGATGGTAGGGCAAATGAACGGTCGGTAAGATATAGGAACCGGCCATAAGTAGTTACGTACTGATAGTAAAGTTTGTTTACAATTTTATTATATTCGCCAAAGATTATCTTACAAGAAATTATTATTATGTGCGTTGTTATGCTTACAACACGTACTATATTATAAAGTAGGTACAAGAAGTTTTGTTTTTTTCGAACGCTGAACACTCGACATTGTAACATTGAAGTGGCGTGAGAAATTTATTCATATTTTTCATAAGTTCTTGGCAGGTTATGTTACGCCACATTATGTGAAGAGAGTAAGGGCTTACTGAGTACTTATTTGGGTAAGTTATGCATAAGTAATAAGTACAACAAAACCATTGTTAGCTGTGTTAACTGTTTTTTGTAATGATTACTTAATTTAAACGGTTTCGAAGCTCCCATTGTCATATTTTCTTTTTGTGAGCAAAGTATTGGAAGGAATAAATACACAGCCTCATAGAAATTGGCTATCGTCACCTGTAAACTTAAAAAGGTCTTCTGACGCTTTTCTTGATATAGAAAAAACTTGCTATATTATTTTTATTTATAATTGGGTCGATGACACAACATGTTGCAAAAATATATAATACTAACTTATTAACATAGTAAAAACAGGCGTTAATCTTTTCATATTACCTTTAAAATATCATCGTAGAATAATTTTATTTATTGTTTAAACAATAATAAGTGGTCTGTACTTTTGACCAGATCCATCTTATTCTTATGTATTTCGATGCGCTAAATCTGAATCAGTTTAGTCCATACACCCTTAAAATGTTGAGAGTGTATGGACCAAACTGACCCCAGATTAATATAGATGGGCCTGGTCAAAAGTACAGACCACTTTTTTTTTGTCGGGCAGTGAATTATTAATGCTCTTTGTTTTTCGCCACATCTGTCATATGTAATGTGACATAGTCTACGTTCGACCGCTGATCGCGCCTCTGCTTCCGCGAAAATCTCGCCGCGTTTTGTGTGTTGTGCCGCATTCTACACCCGCTTATATTAAACCGCGTGCAGGGACGTATGTAATACTTGCAACAACTCAGAAGGGTTTATGGTAGTAAAAGAAGAACAACTGATCACAATACTTTATAATCACAGAACCTTACGGTTTTAACATATTTCAATACGTAGTATCCATAGTAGTTTGTGATATTTCATACACTGACTAATCAAACTTGACAATCATTCTTAGAACACCTTGCCATCCCTCCAATTTTACAGTATATGAAACTTAGCATATTGGCACAACCGATAGCGTATTTAAGTCATTCATAAACTATTTTAATTAAAGGATTATGCATGACAAGAATTTAATACATTATTGTTGTTTAGATATTTCAGATAATATTATATATAAGATATTGTATAAAATATTATACTTAAAGTTTTATATGCAATAAAATAAGTCGAACACAGTATAAATCTATCACGTCTGCCAACATTAAAATAAAATGTAGTGAATACCGTCTATATACAATTGAGAGGTTTGAATTATAATCTGTACACAATTATCACATTATACAAAGGATAAATATTGTAATTTATAGACAACTACTCTATACAAAACAGACACTAATTACCGAATTAATAAAAATATAACATTATGATTCAATTAAGGAAATGGCCGATTGTATCGTTCAGAAATAAGAGGGATCGTTCAGAAATAAGAGGGTTCATAACAAAATCAATTATTAACTGTAAAAAGAAACACGACAAGAACAATAACTATGCTACTCAATAACTGTAACACGTACCCAGCTGGTCCACTCGTCGAGAAAGAACCGTAAGACGTGAAGAAAGGATCACGAGAAAGACGTGCCTACCGCTGCGAAGCCCGCATCGTTCGTAGCGTGTCTGGTGCAGCGATCTATTCTGTAAGTCCTTTCCCTTTCTCGTAAGAGATTATGAGAGAAGGAATTATGTTATGACGTCATAACAGCGTAGTTGACAGTGAAACACTTGGATACTGTAAGATGATAAAAATTGTCTCATTTGATTTTATTGTCATCTACCGTTTTATCATGGTGGTGTTTTGAGCTGTCCGAAGTGTGTTCGAACAATACTGGCTAAAATAGACTTAAATAAGTTACAGAACCCGCATACACAACACGAGTACACAACCGGCTTAAGATTCAGTTTTATCCTCTTTAGTACCTACGTAGCGGTCGCTGTAATCGAAATAGGTTTGAAGTATATTAATTATGTATTATCCAATAATCTAGTGTTTAAATCTCTGTAAAAAAATGTTTTCAAAATTATACAGCACATACCTAATAATACTAAAATTCTAGAAAATCTCAGTTGAGTGTGGTAGTTTTTTTACGCAATATAAGTATGTAATTAATATATGTTAAATTTTTAAAAGTACATAATTTATGCGAAGCTAAAGTAGCGGTCTTCCTTTGAATGACTAATTCCCACCACAAAAAACTAAATTTATGTTTAGAAATGTAACAAATATAGGTATTACTTGAGTGATTTCGAGCTTGAATAATGAGTTTTGATTATCCGTAAGGTGTTATCGACACCAAAGTATAAGTAAAATGTGAAATTGACTCTGACTGGATGTTTATTTATTCCTTTTTCACAATCTTGGAATGAATTGGTTTATATAGGAGGAGAGAGGAGATTGGATACTATTTTACTCAAAAACAAGGGGTGAATTGAAAGGGATATTAGTACGGCATCCCTTGATTCCTAAGTTATAATATAAAAATACACGTTTCAGCGCTACAGTTGCGTATATACTTCGTTTAAAAAAAAATGCGACGAAAACGCGGGTAATAGATACTATTATAAAATTAATTTCATACTTGTCAGTGCCTTAATGAAGTAGCAGTAACTTCCTTTTCTAATAAATCATAAAACTACAAATTAATATTAAAAGCTATAGTTGCAATATAAATTAATCTAACGCAATAGCCGGAAGCCTAAAACAATGAGGTGGCACCGATTTAGTTTGCCGCTGGTTTGGTTTAGGTATTGAATGCTATAATAATGCTTAAGACGTCCACTGGATAAACAATACTCTTAGAAGGAAGAGAGACGCCAATGATACGGCACGAACTGGCTGGCATTAGTAATTATATAAAATGAGTTTTTGTCAGCCAAATACGCTATATTTCGTAATGCTATTATATAGGTTATGGACAATAATCATATTACAATTTGATACTATATTTCATGTTGACATAATTCAATATATCAATACCGATTTTCATATGCTTCATCTGCGTTAGCGTTAAAGATTTAGGCTGTGGCCGAATGAGTCTTATTTAAAGCGTCAAAAAATAACGCCGTTAACGCTTAGCCACATTCGTGTATATACATACATACACACGTTATCTGTCAACATTTAACGTCATTAACATTGTCACATAAGTGCGATATCTGCATGTAACGGCCTATATCTGTAACATTATCCCAGATGAAGCCGCACCATTACCGATCGACGTGGATCAAAATGGTTACAAACAATATAACAGAATGCTATCAGACATCAGCGCGGCTACTTATACCTATTTTATTTAAACCACTATATAAAAAAATACAAAAGTTTAATATTAACAAACATTTATCTAAATTCGCGTATAACTTCCAACAATCATCTCTATAGTTTGTCCGCGTTAAGAATGCAGTGAGTCATCATTGTTCGCCTGGCCTAGCCCCGCCCCCTAACCAATCAAATCTTTTCAAATTACAAGGTCAAATTCACAGTGACCAGTTGTAGGCATAGCTTCGAACGCGACGGTTGTGTGCTGTAATTGTGTTGTACACAATTACAGGTTGTGGCCTGTTGTAACAGGCGAAAAAACAACCCACAGCCAGGTGGTATTTGCCCGTCTGGATGCCTGCTGCCCCTAGTCTTAGAGTTTGCCGCCATAACATCCTTGAATTGTGTTCCGGCATTAGTAGCCAGGGTCCAGTCTCCCATAAGAAAGCAGCAGCGCATTTTTAACACATTTGGAAATGCAAGTGTCCATAGGCGATTGTAATCGCTTTCCATCAGGTTGGCCGTCTGCCTCTCTGTTAAACTCGTGCAATAAAAAATTACCACTTAAGAACAGCTCCTCAATTTATATATAACCACTACAGATTCTTCATCGCTTCACATATTTATCTTCTCTAGCCTTTTGAGTTTTATTATAATAATTAAAACAATTTTATTTTATGCAATCTGACAAAAATTGAGAAAGTATTAAAAAAATATATATATTTATACAGAATACTAAATTAAACGCTAAGACTAAAAATTAAGTGCGCATAATTACGATACATGGATGTTTGTAATATCTAAAGAACAGAAAGAAAGAAAGAAAGTTTAATTGCCTAATGCGACACAGGTAAAATATAAAATAGACAAATACAAAATATAGGATGTATGCCACAATTCGACTAAGGAGGTTATCACTCAGTATATTGCTGTGTCGGAAGATACTCCGCCACGGTACTGATTTTCAGTTCGTTCGAACTAAGTGTAACCAACCATCAAGGCAACATTATTAAAGTAGATACTGCAATTATTATTACTAGTTGTCTTGTTCTATGATATAGGAACAAAGCGGAACTTACATCAGATCTTTTACCCTACGAATATACAAAATGTTAAATATTTGTAACTATATCGTAGATAGAATTAAAGTCCTCGTTAGAAATAATGATGTCAGTTAATGATGCCTGTGCCATTATGATTTTAACAAATTATATTGAACAAACTCATTGTCAGCAACAATGTAGTCATTTTGCATTCGGTTGCGAACATCCGTTTGCCATTGAATCCAAACAAAGAAGTTGTTGAGCGCAACGATAAAACGAGATGTGCCAAACTTATTGATTGACGGGGTTTCTACAGGATCAACCTCAAATAAGTTCACGGCCAAAAAGTACTACCAGCGCATACTTTGTAACTGTTATATCCTTGTTCTCAGTAAATTAGTATAATAGGAAAGTATACGTTTTGCATCCGTCAAACCGCAGTATTCACTTAATTTCACAAATAGTCATTTTAATTTGAAGACGTAGTATAAGAGGGTAGCCAAATTTAAATATCTGGGTTGCACATTTACCGATACGAACACTCGAGAATGAAATACAAGTACGTATTCAAAACGCCCTGAGGTGCTGTGCAACCTTACATAAGGTAATGGTGTCCCGGCTCCTAAGCAGGAAAACCAAAATCAGGATTTATAAAACAGTCATACGGCCCATCCTGATGTACGGTTACAAAGCCTGCACGCTTACCCAAAAGGAAGAGAACCAGTTGTTAGTGGCTGAAAGACAGGTTCTCCGTAAGATTTTGGGCCCAACAAGGAGAGACGATAACAGTTGGAGGGTCCGAAACAACGTCGAAATTGAGAACCTTGTGGCCGAGCCTAACATTATAGGAGATAAAATTTCACCGCCTGCGTTGGCTCGGTCACGTGGAACGGATGGGAGAGGATCAAAGTGTCAAGAGGTGGGGTGAAGAGGTGAGGTGTGGTGAAGAGGTGGAGGGACAGAGTGGAGGCTGACCTGTGTGAGCTTCAAGCCCATAACTAGCCAGAAATCGCACAGGACAAAAACAGGTGGCGTGTTCTCGTCTCGGAGGCCAAGACACATTTTGGGTCGCAAAGTTAACGAAGTTAGTTAATTAGTTATCCCAAAATAGAAAAAAAGTGTAGAAGAAAAAGAAAATTGCGTCGACTCGGAAAAGAAAGGAGAGTGTAATTTAAATCGTATTATCGTCCTGTTTCGAGGACTCGTGTATGATAACTTTTAAAAGTCTATTTATTTCAAAAAAATTATAAATGCAATTATCTACAGAAAAAAGTGTGTAACGTTTGAAATTGTCAATAAAATTCACACATTGATAAAACTGTAACATAACGAAGCTTTTCCACGCGGCTTTGTTCTCGTAAATATCGAGACCTTGTCCCACAGAAACCAAAACATTTTTCTGGGTGAAAAATATCCATATTCAACTCCATTATAGAAAGTAGAAATTGGTCGAGTGTTTGCTAGTCTATTTATTACATTAACTGCGAAAAATAAACAAACGGGTAAGTAAATTGGACGTAGTTAAGCGAAAACGTTCCAACCCACAAGTCACTCAGATATTGAGATACAGTGACTAGTATACCTTTTTTAACAATTTACATCATTCTAGAAAAACATTCCAGTCTTCATGTAATATTTCTTTATTTATATTTCTTACTGTATGTTCCAACTCACAAGTTTTGCTAATCAAATCGTTTAATTGAGAATAAAATGTATTTATCCGTCTGAAACGGTTTTATTTAATACGATTCTGAATTAATATTTTTATACAATGATTCAATAATCTTGAAACATTTTAGCAAATCCATGTAATGTATGTTTTTCCTGGAAATAGTGATCCTATGTGTTTGGAACGTTTTAGCTAAATAACAAAAGTGGTGCATAAACGATTCAGTAATCTTGGAACGTTTTAAAAAACCTATGTAATGTATGTTTTTCTTGGAAATAATGATCCAATGTGTTTGGAACGTTTTAACTAAATAACAAAAGTGATGCATAAACGATTCAAAATGTGTGGAGCCTTTTGATTTTTAACATTAAATAATTCGTTTTAATATTAATAATTAATTATTAATAATAATAATAATATTTTATAAAATAAATATTTCTTATTAATTAAATTATTTCGAACTACGCAAGTGAGCGCTTTTGTCAATACTTACTTGTGCAAGCGAGACAGACTATGACTTTACGTTTTTCCTGTCATTGTGGACTTAAATCAAAATCATTACGCACTGTACTGTCGTCGTGCCGTGAGGTGTTTGGTTTCGAATTTAACTCGTGTTTTGTTTAAGTAAAGTGTGTAAGTTTATTCATTTATAGTGTCCGGTGTTCTATTACAATCTGGCGTGTAAATATTTACAATGGAAGCCGAAGAAAACGTAAGTTTTACCTGTTTGTTGAAATACCTATTTATTGTGAAAGTTATTTTGTTTGCTGGTTCTTTACTATAAGTTTTGCTTCTTTAGTCCTATAATTGTTTTGTTAATTTGTTACAGACTCTGTCCATAGAAAGTTTATTGGCTAGAAGACGGCAATTAATCGATCTCCGAAAAAAACTAATCACTCAAGGTCAAAATGAAGTAGAAACTACAAGCCTACAAACTAATTATTGTAAGTAATCAAATGCTACATAAATACAGTCTTATTATCCATTTAAGTCCATATTATTAATTGTATAATAATATAATATTATGTGTATAATATTAATGTTAAAATGTTGCTGAAATGAATTTTTTTTGTCAGGTGACTCCAATCCCTATACTCCAAATTCAAACGCGCAGCCTTCGATTTCTCCACCTGCATTTTCTCCACTTACTCCACTAATTCCAACAAATGAAAAATGTCATGAAAACAAATTACAAGGTAAGATGAGCCTTTACTTACTTACTACTTACTACTTATACCTACAAAATGAGATGATCTGTTAGCTACACCTTGCAATATCAGCAAACAACGCCCTAATTTTATTGAGTACCTACCTAACATATGCCGATCAGTCGAATAATTTCTGATATCAAGCTCATTGTGTGACGTGTTTCAACGTGTCTTCACGAGTATTAGTATTTTTTTTTAGAATATATCACGTAATGAACTTGATGTCGAGATAATTCGACTGATCGACATCATTATTAGCACCCAATTAGGATGCAGGTCAGGCACGCAGATATTGCAAGATGCAGTTGTATAGGTTGCGCTACAAGGATACTCCTCTCATGCGTCTTGATGATTTATAATAATTTATGTAAGAAACACAAACATGATTGTTATAAACATTATGCTGGAGTAATTACTTTGACATTAGATTCGGTAATAGGTAAATAATGTGAATAGTTATGTTGTTTCAGATCACTCACTGTTGATGATTAACGGAACACCAGCGTCATCACCTCTTCCATCAATGTCACCAGAAACTCAACAGCTCTTTGATATGTTAACCGAGGACGAGAAAAATAATGATATTATTGAAAAAAGTGACCTTTCAAAACATGACAACGCACCTGATTATTGTGAAAGCGATGACAGTGTAAGGGATCCAAATTTTATCATACCTCACAGGGTAATAAACATAGAAGAGTCAGCAACCTCTTGTTCATCTTTTGGTGACAATCAAGATAAAATTGAGAATTCAACACCAATTAAAGAGCCATCCAATAACAACGAAATAATATTAGGGACACATTTAGATACCACTATAACTAATAAAGAATTAACAGCACCAATACCGCTTATAGCTGCAGACGAAGAACTAAACGAAGATAAAGAAAATGTACGACCTGACTTGGGAACTGCAAGACCGAAAAAGGGACGTAAGCGAGTTAATTCTCAGCTTAGATCTGAGAGAAAATACAATAAATATAATAATTTGGAATATACAACAACTAAAAATAAAAAAGTAAAACCTAAAGTTTTCATTGACTATAAATGTACATGTTTAAAAAATTGTGCTAGTTTGATTACAGTAGAGAAAAGAAAAGAAGAATTTGAAAAATTTGTTGGCTTAGGGTCCTACAATGCTCAATTGTTATACATAGGATCGTGTATCAAGGAACAAAATAAAAAACGAAGCTACACCATGACTGATGTTCCTGCCGAAAAAAAAAGCCGAAACAATTCCATCGCGTCTATTCAATAAATGGCGTAAACGTATGTCGTTACATGTTTTTAAATACTTTCCAAATCACGACTCAAAGAGTCACTGTAACTCTAAAAAAACTTAGAAATGGTGGGCCGATAAAGGATGGTAGGGGAGTTAATAGAGGAGGTATGAATAAATTATCGGATGAGAACTATAGCTTTATCGTTGACACTATTAATAAACTTCCAAAATATGAATCCCATTACAGAAGGGACATTAACAACGGCGCTTTATATTTACAACCGGGAATGACATTACACAAAATTTATGATATATATCGGCGAGAGTATGCAGAAAAGTATGGTGAAGAGCGTAAGTGCGCTTCCTTAGAGTCTGTGAAGAAAATTTTTTACTCTAGATTTAACCTGAAGTGTAAAACATTGAAGAAAGACACCTGCAATAAGTGCGACATGTTTGCTGTAAAAATTCAGAATGCCAAAAGCCTAGAAGAAAAAGAGCAAGCTAAAGCAGAGAAGATACAACATATACAAAGGGCTGAAAATCTGAGGAACCGGATGAACTGCGATTTTAAAGAAGCACAAAACTTGCCTACTGTTGAGTGCTTAACGTTTGATTTAGAAAAGACTTTACCATTACCACGCATACCGACGAATGTGGCATTCTATAAAAGGCAATTGTGGTTCTATAATAGTGGTATCCACAGTGCATCCGATGACACTGGGCATTGTTATGTTTGGGTAGAGGGAGAAGCAGGACGAGGTGCGCAGGAAGTAGGTTCGTGTCTTAAGAAGTATATAGACATGAAGCTGAGTCCCATTGTTGAAAATCTTATTTTATGGAGCGATAGCTGTGGTGGTCAGAACCGAAATATTAAAATTGTTCTTATGATGAAAGCGATCTTAAACTCTCATCAAACTTTAAAAACAATATCATTTCGATTTCTTGAGCCGGGACATACGTTTCTACCGAATGACACGGATTTTTCAAAAATTGAAACGGCTCTTAAGCATCATCAACGTATTTATACAGCCGAAGAATATATAGATATTATTAAAAACAGTAAAAAAAGAAAACCTCTTCAAGTTTATAAAATGCAGAAGACTGACTTTTATAGCACAGAAAAATTGGAAAAAAACATAATGAATAGAAAAAAATTCAATGATAAAAGTAAAGTTAATTGGTTGCATACAAAAGAAATACAAATTGAAAAAGATAAAATGTTTTCTATTTTTATGAGGTCAACATTAGAAGAAGACTACAAGGAGTTGAACATAGTAAAAAAAAATCAAAGGGGAAACACGTCAAATTAATCAAAATTATTTCTGTCTGTTGTGGCCTGATGGCAAGCCTATTGCTCCACCGAAATTAAGTGATTTGCAGTCATTGTATCAATATATTCCTGAAGACTGTCTCCAATTTTATAAAACTTTAACAAGTTCGGAGGACATCATCGATGATGTCGATGGATTTGGCGGAGACCCAGACTTCGAAGTACAAGTTGACAACATACCCGATGACGATATCGAGTTAACCGAACTACCTTTTTAAATAAACAAATTATTTCCTAATATATTTGCCTTCTTGATTTGATGTTTATTTGAAACTTATTTTATTAAAATATATATTATATATATTTAATTTATATTTAAATAAAAGTATATTTTATATGTTTAATTTTATAAAAATATATAAAATATACTTTTTGGAACATTTTTGCAAAATAATTAGAAATGACGTTACATACAAAAAGTAATTTAGCAAAAATGTTCCAATACCATTTCTCCTAATTACTTACCTTTTTAACGTAAATATAATAAAAAATGGTACATGATTATATAATGATTACATTTTACTACGATTATACCTATATTGTTCGTCTATACTAGTTAAGGCAAAAAAGTGTACCACTGAAACAATAAATTGCGTTTTTCTCAAATTGTAATTACTGTGGAATGGAACGTTTTCGCATAACTACGTCCAATTATTGTATGCATGAATAAAATGTTATTACGTAATATTTTGAAGAACTGGCCGGGTAAATGAAAAAATATGAGATTTTTTTAATAAAGATTGTTTCTTTAACTTTATTTATCAGTGTAATGAATACACAAATAGTCAAAGTTGTAGTAAGAGGAATTGTTGAAGCACATTGTAGAAAATAATAGCGCAAATTAGGTTGTTATATTTGAAGGTGACTCCAAATATTTCAAGGTTAGAAACACAAAGCTACTTGTGGCTCCTAATTCAAACTAATTCGTTAAAACCAAACACATGTTTCTCTTGACGAACGAGTATATGTCGTCCAATTTATTTATGGAGAAACCAATTTGATTTATAGCAATTATATATAATTGGGACAAAAAAATATGCTAAGGTTGTATGGGTACCTACCATCTCAGATGGACTAGTATATCGCCTAGGTTACGTCGTCCGATCGTCACATAAGTCTAGTAAATAAATTTGTCTAGAGGTAATAGTTCTATAAGTATACATATACTTTATATTCTCAACTTAATTGCTAATTGTCATATCAGCCCAAAATGTCCCATTGTGGGGCATGAATCTCTTACTATTTTCAAGAAAACAGGCGGTATATCAGCCATGCGTATGCAAGGTAGGTTACTGGTTTTCACTTTTCCACATATCGGTACTTTAATTTCTTTGCATTGGTCAGGCTCGAATCTAGGGGGACAAGCCCCCGGGGGGCCTATTCAGAGGGCGGCAAATTCAAACTTCGCAGACAAATACACGTATGTATATTTGTAAAAAATAGGCTTAACAGTGAAAAAGCAGCACTAAACTGGGCGTTCTTTCTGGGAGGCCTATGCCCATCAATGGGCTTCTGATGGCTGAAATGATGTTGATGATGATTATATTTCGTTCGCGTTAAGAATGCAGTGAGTCATCATTGTTCGCCGGCCTAGCCCCGCCTCCTGACCAATCAAATCGTTTCAAATTACAAGGTCAGGTTTACAGTGACCAGTTGAAGGCATAGCTTCGAACGCGACGGCTGTGTCCTGTAATTGTGTTAACTGATTTATATTATTTATTTTCATTTGTAACCACATTCTAAAGGTGTACATTTATCATGATTTCTAAAAACTATGTCCCAGTAAAACGTAGACTAGACAAATACTAGTGTTTGTTTTTTAAGTTTAGCCTACTAGGAATCGAAATAAAATAAAATTATTATACTTTAGATACCACTAGATCGTAATTACTGAAAGTGTTTCAGTTTTACTTTCAGGGTTTATGAGCGCAACTAAACCACGTAATCATGGTTACGGTATGAGATTGATATAATTATGCACGTACTATAGTGTAAAGATAATGTTTCGAAACTTTCCTGTAACTTTTATAATTTCACCATCACAATTGCATTTTCTACTTTTCCGTGTGTAGGTAATAAATACCTAACATAACAATAAAAAATAGAAACTCTTTAATGCATTTAAATGCCCTTAAATTGCATTTAAGGCGATAATAATCTGATTAAATTACTCTAATTACAAGATTTAGAAAAATAAATCCGGTACTTGATTTAATATAAATCTTTCCAGTTTTTACATTACACTTCCGAGATTAACATACTCAACTCGTCCAAGTATCAAAAGAAATCTACCTTTGAAACACTGAGCAATCCACAATGTATATATATATATATAATTATTATCGCTTCATTTTCATTTCTTCATACACGCAGGTTTATTCAAGGTATTTTTTTTACCTGACCTTTATTTAATAAGGAAAAATTACTCTGTTACCTTTTCACAGGTAAACAGCTGAATATAACTTAATGTTTGCCAAGAAGATCCTGGGAAAGGACATAGGTTAAGTTTTATCTTATAAATAATCCATTCCATAATTCTTTTTTTGTTTGCTGGAGTACAGCAGACATGCTGACGGCCCTGTGATGGAAAGTGGTTAGCGTCGCCTATGAACATTTACAACACTAAAGGTGCCACAAATATGCTGCCGAACTCGTAGATAGGACTGGAACTTGGCCACTAATGCCGGAACACAACTCAAGGTTGTTATGGTGGCATGCTCTGGACCAGAGGTGGTAACCAGACGAGAAAATGCCCTTCCACCTGGCTGTGGGTTGTTTTGTCGCTTCTTACGACAGGCCGCCTGGCCGCAAGAATTAGTATTCTTTCTCCGTTTCTGCACGGATAAATTCCTCGGGTATATAAAAAGTCTTTTCGCATATAGTATATATGAACTTGTAATAAGATCTCTTTGGCTATACCATTTGTATCTGGCTGGTTTTAGTATCATTAAAAAGTTTTAATTTTAAAGAAGATAATTCCAAATTCAAATTAGGAAAATGTGTGATTTTCATTTGTTTTTCTTATTGTTAAAATGAGTGAATCTAATGAAGAAATTCGATACATTTTAAAATGTAACTACAAAAAAGGTAAAAATGCAACACAAGCCGCGAAAAAAATTTGTGATGTTTATGGACCTAATGCAGTGTCTGTGAGAGTAGCGCAAATTTGGTTTAAGCGTTTTCAATCTGGAAATTTTGATATCAAAGATGCACGTCGCTCTGGTCGCCCTGTTACGGACAAAATTGATGCCATTTTTGAAAAAATGGAGCAAGATCGGTATATTAGTAGTTACGATGTAGCTGGAGAACTAGGAATTGACCACAAAACGGTTTTGGCGCATTTGGAAAAAGCTGGGTACACAAAAAAGCTCGATATTTGGGTGCCTCATCAGCTCACTGAAAGAAACCTAATGATCCGTGTACTCATTTGTGATTCTTTATTACGACGTAATGAAACCGAACCATTTTTGAAGAAGCTGGTAACTGGTGATGAAAAGTGGATCACGTACGACAAGAACGTGCGAAAAAAGATCGTGGTCAAAGGCCGGTCAGGCTTCACAGGCTGTGGCGAAACCCGGGTTAACTCGCAACAAGGTGATGCTGTGTGTATGGTGGGATTGGAAGGGCATTATTAATTATGAGCTGTAACCGCCAGACAGGACCATCGATTCTGAACTGTACTGCGAATAACTGATAAGATTAAAGCAAAAAGTTGAGAGAAAGCGGCCGGAATTAATCAACAGAAGGGGTGTGGTTCTTCACCATGATAACGCTAGACCTCACACATCTTTAGCCAGTCAGGAAAAATTACGAGAGTTTGGCTGGGAGGTGTTAATGCATCCACCGTATAGTTCTGACCTTGCACCTTCAGATATACACCTGTTTCGGTCTCTGCAGAATTCCTTAGGCAGTGTCAGGTTAACATCACGAGAGGACTGCCAAAACCACTTGTCGCAGTTTTTTGATCAGAGGCCCCAAAATTTTTATAGCAATGGGATCACGTCCCTACCTAGAAGATGGCAAAAAGTTACCCAACAAAATGGCACCTACATACTTTAGTCTAATGTAAATAAACTATATAAAAAACGTTTTGAATTTTTATATAAAATGCGAAGAAACTTTTTCCCCGACCTAATATTAATATTTAGGTTTTTGGTAAGAATTAAAATTTAAAATAATTAAAAACAGATGAAGTCGTGGGTAACAATTATGTATATAGAATTATAGAAGTACCACATCATAGGGGACAACTTCAAAAATAATTCGAAGAGACGATTAATCTGGACCTGAAACGCCAATTCTGCTATTATAATATCGTCAGATGGTCGATCACTGGTGTCATAAGGCTTGCTTTTGTATGAAAAAAGCAGTCATTATGACGATAGTGGTCGACAATTCTGACGATATTCTAATAGTAGAATTTATTTATTTAATTTATTTGTTAAACATACAACAATTATTATTCGTATAATATAAAAATACATAATTAATATACATATCAGCTAAGTTTCCACTTTTAAAAAAATTGTGTGTGTGTGTGCAGTTCACACGCAGTAGAAGTGAATCTTCAGAGATATACCTACTCACAGATAATTCTTCTCTAACTTTTATTAATATAAATATAATTATTCCTTTAGCCTACATCAGTTAACATATTGTAATTCAAAATAAACTTCTTAAGTATCACTTTCAATTTTTCACTTTTCTGTTCTAAAAAATATTTTTATTACTTTTATTTTGATTCAAATTGTAACTATGTTTAATCATCGGTCTTATTGACTCTCTAATTTGTGCTGTACAATGTAAAACTCGTATCTCATTCTCACAACGATTCTAAAGAAGTTTTACGTCAAAAATGAAACAAAATCGACCAAAAACACCGATCATACTAAAAAAAATGACAATTAATATAGTAGCTGGATATTTATCGCAGAATTGATCCGCAAATCTGTTCGATTTTCAAAATATAAACGACACTGTCTCATATTCTGTATCGCGATTATGATTGGTGTGGGCTGAATAGGATTTCTCGGCGGACGTGACAATTGTTCCGGCGACGTGCCGCCGACACGCCGTGATCTCACCACCACTCAGAAATTGACAACTATATTACTCCTTTTATGTATAAGCCTTCACCATTACATTTTAGTTTTACAGAGCACTTAGTCATTTAACTACTAAGAGCGCATAAATGGGTCAAGTTTACCATATTCATAATCATAAGAAACATTGTTGATGTTTACACAATTTAGAGCTTCTAAGAAAAATGAACGCGTATTATTATTAAAATAAGAAATGGAGGAGATATTTTGGTAGTAAAGTTTAATTTAAAAAGAGTGACATATTTACAATGTTTACAAATCATAATAAAATAAGGTTTTAGAATTTTGTACACTTGTATATGAGTTATTTAGTTATTAAAGGAATTTGAAGGAAATCTGTTTTAAAAAACACAGCGTTGTGATCAAAAATAAGGTTTTATTATTTAATATTTTAATATGTGGACTTAAAGGAAAACATAAGAATATTTTACGATATGTTCAGCTACAAGTTATTAAGACATTACAAAATTAAATGTAATGAAAAGAATTGATCATTACATTTTTGCCAGAACCAGCACTGTACTTATAATGGATATTATTATATTATACATATTATATATACATTTTATCTCTAAGCACACCATATAATGTATATTCGATTTGTTACATAATTTATTTATAACTTAGAGTAGTCATAGTTTCTTAATATTTAATTATAATTTTTTAAGTTACTTATTGTAATATTTGAATATGATATTTCTGGATTGCAAAAAAATATTATTAGAATTTAATACAAGCCTCTAAGCAAAACATCACATGCTTAATTTCAGTTTAGATTTTGACAAAAATGTTGGTAACATTTTTTTTACTTTATTTACAAAGTATCAAGAATATGTATTAAATGTATTACAAAAAACTTGAAAAATATTCATTTTAGTAAATAACCTTATTGCAAAATTATACTTGGTATTCTCTACTAGGTAATATCTAAATAGTTGGAGCAAATATCTTCCACATTTCCCTAAGTTCAATTTTATTGTTACTACATAGTATATTAGTACGCAAGTAATAATCTACTATTGCTTTTAATAACATGATTTCTTTTGTAACGTGAGTATTAAAACAACCCAAACGCAGCTTTCCTATTGCATGAGATTACCATATATTCAAATTTAGGTACAATTATTTTGCAGTAAGTTGCATAAATTTCACGCTTTTCTACCGTGCGCTTATGCACTAATTATATATAAAAACTATGATCACGTCATCATTTCATTTAAATCGAGATGATAATGGTAATGTTAATTATAGTATTATCGTAATCATCTTGGCATTAAATTATTAAGTATCGGTTGCGTTCAGAGTGTCAGAGTGACCTAGGGGTCCGCTTTCATTTTTCATGTTTTATCCGTGCAGAAAGAATACAATTTCTAACCAGGTGGTAGGGTGTTTGCCCGTCTGGATGGCTAGCATCCCTGGACTAGGGTATGCCGCCCTAACAATTTTGAGTTGTATTCCGGCATTAGTGGCCAGGTTCTAGTCACCCTTTAAAGAGTGCCAGCATATTGATGGCACCTTTGGTGTTAGAAATGTCCATAGGCGATGGTAACCGCTTTCCATCAGGTGGGCCGTCTTCATGTCTGCTGAACTCACGCAATAAAATATATATATATATAGTTTTCTTCACCACTTTTTTCCGCTTTTGGCATCCCTTGATATAAGAACACTAGTTTCCTCACAATATTTTACATTATCGCTAGCATATGATCATTATAATAATTGAACAAGTGCCAAAACGATGCATCTTCCTCAGTGATCATTCGAACTACGTTAATGAAAAGAGATTCAAGTGTCTTTAACTAGAATTTGACTAACGTAAGTAGATGTTACAAAAAAGACTGAAGACGAAGATGTCAAGTGTCAATGAGTATTGTTAAAGTTTTATTTAGCCTACCGCCTTTGTGACCACGGCTATTGAAAAGTGGCCCAAAAGTCGTAATAATAAAAATCAAATAAATAACCGCGCTTAAAAGCGTTAAAACGTAGATTTATTAGGTATACTAATCGCGAAAATTTAAAAAAATACTAACGTAAGTATACTCTTGAATTATTTACAAAATTTTAAAGGGCAATGCTAATACAAATGTTAATGTCATTTTACCAAAACATTGTCGTAATTATTATAGTTTTTGTTATTTTGCGTTTACGAGCTTAAAACATTAATAAATGAAGTTTGGAAGTTGTTGTTTTGCATGATTTCTAAATTCGATAAATTCATCAGAAAAAAGGCGCTAAATTCAAGGGAAAACTAGATTTTTTACGCATTGTAATAATTGTAAATATTCTATGATAATTTGGACTTGCCATACTGATATTTTTTAAAGTCGTGCTTTTCCAGTCTCTTCTTTCATTAGTTAGACTTTAGCTTCCTTAACGTCTAATACTATCTGCAATTCCACCATATAATTAATCCTAACTTGATGATGTATCACTTTTTGTAATCGTAACTGAACTATATTTAGTTCGTTGACACTGACTATGGGTTTCTCGAATTACAAGGTAATTCAGTTGCATTAACCTATGATTCTGAGAAATTACTCAGAGACCGCTAATTGTGTTTAGCAAAAACAAGTTTCTGATAATGCTATTGTTGTTACGAGTTATGACCAATCCGTTAAATAAGATCAGCTTTTAAGATTGACTCATGTTTTCAGTGTGCCCGTAATAAATAATTCCAGAGAGGATATTATTATATAAGGAAACTCTAAGGTACTAATTCACAGCTAAAGTTTGTTATTGACTATATAATTAAGGTTATCAGTTTTAACTGTGACGTATAAATAATATGTAAATTGTTTGAATAAATCATTATTATTATGTATTCCATAATTTTTTAGATTCGCTCATCTGTACGTTTTGGTTTGGCATTCATACTACTTAATTTTTATTACCATATTAGCCCGTGATAAAGATGCTCCTATTGGTTGAGAGCAGGGGCCCAATTCTGCTATTACTATCTCGTCAAAAACGCCGAACACTGTCGTCTCAATCGTAGTTTTGCCTGATTTTGGTATTCTTTTAATTCCAATTGCGTGCCCGTTGCACGCCCTTCCATCTTAATAAATAATTATAAGCGAAAACTAGCGAAATAAATATTTAACATTTTAGTAGCTTTTCAATATTAATGTCGGCTAACGTCTGCTAATGGTAATATTTTTTTGTTAAATAATATTAGATATTATTATAATATTTTGGCGATAACGAGAACATATTTTGTATTTAGTAGAATACAATTTTTTGAAACTATTGCAATGGGATGGTACTTTGGACATTTCGCAACGCCAATATATTGAAATGGCAATATTGGGCTCCTGTATTTCTCCCTTTTAGGGCAACGGACAATATTACCATGCTTATCCAAAGTGGATTTCACACATAGGTAACCTAGATGTGTAAATTTCATCATGATGTTTTGTTTTATTTTCAACATATGATATTTATCATAATTTAGGTACATTAGGCCAGATAAAATACTTATTCCATGTATGCTCCCCGGCCTGTAGAACATCGTTTGAAGGAAATGCGGTCTCGTATGTAGGATTCTATAGCCAGATGGAAGAAGATAGCGACTTCTGTGCCACTACAGAACCATTCATAGTGCGTAATTGTATACACACTTGTTCGATTTTAATTAATACATATAAGTCAAAGTCATAAATAATTAATTAATCCTGCATACATGTCTATAATATAATTATACGGTACCGTAAAATAGTGATAGATGTCATCGCGTTATATATGAGATAGATTTTGTATACACAAACCGGTTGTTGAACGGTTGACCTGATAAGCTAAGAGACGGTAGTACAAAAAAATCTGGCAAATGCGTCGCAGTCCAAGCACACTGAAGGGTTCCGAAGAGGACAAAACGTCCACTATATTTATCAGGCTACGAAATCCTCAGACTACTCGGTCCCATTATTTACTTGTGTACCCCTGGTATACGGCAATGGAAGAAACATCGAGGTGTTTTAGTGGGTATTCCGGTAGTCTGATTCGGCTAGTCCGACGCACCATAGCCGAAACATCACGCGTGGGCAGACCATAGATAGATAAAATGTTTCTTATCTCAAAATTAATAAACGCGCAGGGGATATTTTTCAAAACTATTTTCTTTGAAAGTATAAATTTCGTTCTATCATTTTGATTGTTTTCAGAATTTACCATGTCATAATTCAAAAGTTAGAGGGGAAGGAATTTTTAACTTTAAAGTTTAAAAAAAAAGTAAGTAAAAAAGTAATTTAAAAAAACGGGTACGTCTCGGAACGCCCGACAGAAGTGATAACTTAAACTAATCTAAGTACCTAACTATTAAATATTGAAATTATTTAACTTGAGAAAAGCTTAGGTTATTACTTAAATTTTATGTATATAGCGCGTGGGTTAGAGTAAGAGAGGAGGAGCCTGCCTACCGCTGCCGTATGCGTAAGAGAAAAGGAAGCCAGACAGACTGGCGCCGTAACGCGTTACGCAACGAAGCGGTTTACTCTCCCATAAGAAGTTATCACTTCAAAAAGATTGTTGTGATTTTTACTGTACATGCAAAACAATTTTTTGAATCTACAGTATATAATCTTTAATACATACCTTCTGTATGGCAGCAATATATAACTTTTAGTTGTTTCGCGATTTTACTACCTATGTTATTATTATTTATGGCACCATATATAGCCTGCCCAGCACTTTTTGAGATAAATGATTGTGTCATACAAAGATAAACGGATAGACGTACATGATGCAAATACAAGCGTTCCTTTTTAACCAAAGTGGCCACGGAACCCTAAAAAATATCATAAAATGCTCACATTAATCAGCGCGTTCCAGTTGACGTCTGGTTTTGGCAATTACGAATTTATTGTAAGCCAACCGTTTATTGGCACTTCGTTTTCGGTTTATAAATTGCAATATTTTTGTATCGGTTTTAATTAAAGTGAATTTGTTGTTTATACTATAATATATAATAAGTATCTTTACCTACATTTACAACATTGGTAATATGGATTTTAACGCATAAATGCAAAAATTAGTATGTCTAGTAGTTCATCATGATCTTAGAAAATGTTAAGAAATAATGAAAGGGCAGATATAAATTTTTGGTAATGGTAAGTCATAAAAAAATTAATAATATTTTTATACATATATTAAAACTATTATATCTACATACGTATTGTGGTTAATACCAAACAAATCTTTAACTTGTAATACTAACAGTATTGCAAGTGTTAAGTCATTTCATGCATAATCCTCTAATTCCCCTCCACCCACAGGGTTTTAAACCTGAGAACCACAAATATGTATCCATTCCCAATTAAAGAATATTTGAAATATTTCAAAACCTTCTGGTATACCGCAGAAGCCCTGGCGCTCACGCCTGTGCTGCGTGTGAAAGACGGGAAGTTGTCAAAGTTTCAATGTTGCCTCCCATATTAAGAGGCGTTCTATCTTCCATAGCACTAACGATATTCTGTCTGATCATAGTCCTTAAACATGACATATCGAGGTTACGTTCTATCAGAACATAGTACGTTACAATAGTTATTTGATATCTGACAAACATGATATTTGTACATAAAATTGAACATCCAAAAGCATGTACTCGTATGTATATTATACTCGATTATCTCGGACACACCACCAGAACACCATGACATTAAAATCTGCCACTCTTTTAAGCACTTGTGACAGTTCAAGGCGGCGATGTGTGCGACTGGCGCCTGGGCACTGACTTTTAATCGAGTAGTGTTGACCCTCATTATGTTATTAATTTATTATAATGCTACTAGTACTATCTTAGGCTATTTTGAATATTTCTTTATCTGCATTATTAATAATATTTTCTTAAGTAATTCGGAATTGATAGTTAAGTTTGAAGAGATTTGAGATGGACGTGAAAATTTCTAAATTTTCTAATAACACCACAATTACAACTCCATTTTAACCGATTTAAACGTGATTTTAATTATGTTTAATTCTAATCAAATTTAAATTACGGTTAGAACTGACAAAAAGAAGTTTTATCTATATGTTGTAAAATTTATGTTAACCTGAGATAAAATACATAACATTGACAAATATTAAAAATGTTAGTAATCAGTTAAAAGAGTGTGCAATAAGCTAAAATATTGCCTATAATGTTATTATAAATTTATCAAAATAATCTACAAGTGGGTAGTATGAAATAATAAATAACCATCATTCCAATAAACTCTCATTTATATTTATAACTTAGGAGTCACTAAAAAGTTTTATGCTTCTTATTAGAACTAGTGTTAATAGTGAACACATCGATTAATGATAGTAAATAACAGCATGAGACAATATAAACTTGAAATTATTATTAGTTCATTTGTAATATTTGTTCCCAACACTAATGTTTAGGGACCAGTGTATTTTCAACGTATCATTTTTACAGCTGCACTTACGATCAGCACTCATGATTTACGATAAATCTTACACATTTTTCAATTTAATGAACGGACGCAATTAACATGGACATATACTTTAGTGGTGTACTTAAAAATTTAAAACTTAGTTTCATGACCTATACGGTATAATTAAATTATTATTTACACAAATTACCTTCCGTTCAATGTTGTTAATAATATCTAACATAAGGAATGTTATGAGACAAAATTATAGTAGTACTAAATACATACTTCATTAAAATTTATGATATTTTATTGTGCTACCCACTTTTTCCTCATATCATTTCCGCAGATACGATGAACTACAAAAATCAAAATTATATGTTTCGTTCTGTAAAATTGTAGCATATTAGAAGTTCAAATAGACAATATAAACTAATATTGAAATGGATCTATAAAAAAAGGTTTATAGGTAGAGAATTAAAGAATTTAGATCACTTTTTCTCCTAAACAGACGTTTAAGAATTTATTGCTTAATCAAAAGACTGTAATAAAACTGGATTTTTAATATATGTATTAGTAGTGAAAAGTAATAGGTAATCATAATCTAAATTTATAAAATGTTTCATTTTTCAATTGATTACATATCTAATTTTTAAGATCTTTTGACCCGTGTAATAAATAGCCACCTAATGTGTTTGCTAAATATATTTACATAATAATACATGCTCCCAAATATTCTGATAAGCTGTATTTAATTTCTAATCTTAACTTTTTTAAAGTCTTAAATATAATGGACACCAACAGAAAACGAAAATACTGACCAGTGATCAAAATCCGGCGTATCGTACAACGATTTACCGACAAAAACACACAAAACTAACATTTAACATAGCACTATAATATTTATAGTTGAACACTATCACTAGTATTGCTAATAAAATAAAAAATATCGAAAAATACTTCGATACTTCGAATAACAATACGTTTATGTAGGTTTCGATTCGAGTCGCTAGACGCAGCCGGCGAACAGTACAGCGCGCGCGTGAATGAATGCCTGACTGTATGTACATCTGTTGGTCGGTCCGGCCAGTCTTGTAGTTACTACTACAACTATTAATTCATCTGACAAACAAGATTTTGATTACATCCTAATTGGTTTATAAAGACTTGGAAGATCTTCCTGTCGTAAGCCTTGTATCTAACGGATCAAACTTAGTTCCAACGAGTATATAAAGAACGAACTTTCCTTAGAATATGGCATCATTCAAGAATGTCATTTTAGTCGGGTCCCAGATTTTAATCAACTTGACTTTTGAATTCAAAAAATCTCTAATGACCAACAGGCTTTTCCCATGTACCTATACTGTTTAATCTATACGCCTGATGTAAATTAAAACGATAATATTTGTAACTTATAATCAGCTGCATAGTTTTATAAAGGCCTGAACAATGTAGTTTTTGCGGTTTCGTGTCACAGCTATCTCAAATACGTGAGTGTAATAATTCTGGAAAGTATTTTGATTATTCAAAAATCTATACAATGATATGGTCTCACACACATTGCCATTACGTACATAATATATTCGCGGGTTTGTTATGCTTCAAGCAATTCTTAAGGCTACAGTTTTAAAGTTATACATAAATCACTAATGACATAGAATGTTTTATGGCAGTTTTTTGTCAACAATGTTTCGGGCGACGTCTCGAGGCATAGCTTTAATATCTTTAGAAGCTTGAGAAGTAGGTTTTCAAATTCCTTTCACTTTAATACAATAACGGCAAAAACTCGGAATAATCACACACTTGTGCAGTATCATTTGTTGCAGATCTGATAGAATGTTTATCAGGAGTCTCCATCGGGGCAGTCGGGTCACGGCCGACGAATGTGCAAATAAGGCTTGACTTAAAAATACAATAAAGATCGAAGATTACGTGTCATACCACTTGTAAACCGAAATCGCGTTTTGATGATGTTATAAAAATTTTAAAAGTCGATATACTTTTCTAAATTTGATATTGGGAAACGATATTCTGCAATTTTAACATATTTTACTTATTTTTCATAAATTATCAATTTGGGAGGTCTGTTATGAGATTATTTAGTCCTCATTAATCGGACGTACCTTGGTGCTACTTCCAGCGCTTTATAAGAACTACAGTTGGTTTACAGATTATTTTTAAACGGTAAGGAGATATTCACTTCCAAAGATATAAACAATAGTGGGTCGAAAAAAATTTGAAAAAGACAGTGAAGGAAAATTGGCTTGAACAAGATCCGTTGAGTAAGTAGTTTCTACGATATGCGTATTTCTTATTATATGGTTTATCTAGACAAAAGACAGAGGTAGTAAATTTTGGACAACTTTACGGAACTCATCCCCGTGCGTGCACTGATAAACACTTGACCCATTTTCATTTTATAGGACTAAAAACCTTATTATTATAGTAGTATATATTTAACGTAATAATATTGGTATCGTTAATTTTGTAAAACTAGAATTGTGTTCGTAGATTACATACCTATTTCAAATGTGGAGCTTATTAATGAAGATTATTTTCAACCTTCATCTTTATAATATTGTTACACGCCGACAAAAGTGGATGCACACCTGCCTGCCATAAAACAGCCTATTGTGTATTGTACTCGTTTATAGCAGTTCGCAGGCATAATTACGCAGGTGTGCAGATTACGATTTCTAAGAAATTCGATCTACGCAGGCGGGCAGCCATATTGTATCGGTGCAGTATATAGCAATGCCCAATGGAGAGCTCGGCAGTCTAGCGCTGGTCACCAGCGAGACAAGACGTGTGTACATTCGATAAGCTATATAGTGACGGACTTTGCGCGTGTTATTGAATCGTGTATTACGTTTGTACTGGTTGTGTCCAGTTATATTTGTACCTGTGTTATACGTGTTTGTTTAGTTCTAATAAATTCTATAATAATTCCAACGGCATTTTAATTCGAGTCCCGCATTCGTAACAATATCTAAATTGTATTGACTACAGAATATTTAGTACTCACTTTGTTTATAGTGTTTGTATTCTGTAGCCAGTCTTTAAGGAAAAATGCTGTGTAAGCCAGGAGTTACTTGGTTTTTAATTAACCGGGAAAACTACGGATTTAAGATAGTTATTCTATGTATATTTGAAATATTTTAAACAGATAAGTTTTACGTTTTTAAAATACTTTTTTCACAATATATTTTTTTTTATTCTTGAAAATATTATCGTTCATATGTATATTAATTTTTTCTATACCATGCCAACAGCAACGAAATAAAGATTGAACGTGCGTTTAATACGCTCGTTATCTATATAGTTTTGCATAGATTCAAGACTTTCCTCAGGTGTGTGTCACAGCTGTGGCATATCCACCTAATAATGATTGATTTTACATCCTTAAGTGTGGGATTTGTGTTTTCAAATGTGTTCCTATCAACCTTAATAGCGGTTAACCTATAATAAATCACGGGGCGTTAGACAAGTAAACAATTCGATTGTTTGTCAGTCACCAGTCATCTCGAATAACGATCTATCACGTGTGTTCCGCAAAAAAAGCTGTACAAAAATATTTCAACTAATCATTTTTTATTGCCTTTTGAGTTGGTAACGTGGTAGACTTTGTAAACGCTAATTAACTAATCAAAGGAGTTAATTTAGCTTAAGATCGTTAACAGAATTTAATCGTATCTTCTTTTTGTATATAGTTTGTCCTATACTAACTATAGAATATAATAACTATAGAAATATAGTAAAAATAGTTAGATAACTTAAAATTTAAAAGTAGATACTTTTTAGGGTTCTATAGATAATAGAAAAATGCTCGTTGCTCTTACAAAAATATTTCAATTACACATTTTTAATGCTTTTTGAGTTGAAAAAGTGCTACACTGTTTTAAGAAATAATTTAGTTAACAAAATATAATCATGTGCATTATCATAGTGTAAGAGACTACGTCAGTGGTTATTCGAAAACTCTGTTGAATTAGCAGAATACCGGAATTAGCAAAATCTAGATTAAGTTGCCAGTGGTCGGCGATTTTGACACGATAGCAATAGCTGACCCGAGGTCCACAGCTGATTTAAAGCTTTGTGTACACTAGAGGCAGACTCTGGTCGAACGGCTGCCTCGACCCGATGCAGCGCAAAAGGAGACGCTGCCCTCAACATAAAGCAGGTATGCCGCAGTCACAAGCCAAATTTTGTCGCCACGGATCGAACCACATTTTATCGGATTTTATGCGTGGTCAAAGAAGACTTAATCTGACCCATAGATATATAAAGTATGAGCCGTGCGTCTAGTGGAGATGGGTGTGTCGCCTCAAGTCGCTACACGGAATGGAGATCGACAAAGAAACTACAGTTAAATCAATAAAGTTATACCAGGATCAGCGTGTTCTTTAGGATCTGTTAAATAAAATTTATTACGTAATAAAAAATATTATTATTTTCGTAATCCCTTTTTTTAATAGCGTGAACGACTATTAAAGCAGCAGCTACTCTACGCACGTCTGGTGCCATCGGTGTTTTGCTCTAAACTGGATCGCGTGAAGTTACTTTGATCCGCAACGTGCGTGACCGTCCGCTTTAAAGTGAGCAACATTAGTCTAACTCAAGTAGAGGCTGCTCGACCTAAGGCTGCATCTAGTTGACACAAAGCTTACTACTGCAAGTTACAGAAACATGTTCAGCATACAGTTATTTAAGACGCATTCTAGGAAGCAAAAAGTAATAACTGCGAAGCTGTCTCATCTTCCCCTACCTACCACATTGTCAGATTCTGTAGTACTGTTTTTGCTAATAATACTAGTAGTACGTCATACTTATACACCAATATTGTTACGACTTGAGATATTTTTTAAGAATATAAGAATTAGTTGTTGAAACATTGTTGCTAATGAATGATTTACAGTATACACATTACGGGTGTCTAAAATATTAATGAGTTCAGAGAAAAATTGCTCAATATCCCAGGATAACCCAGGGGTTAACAGCATTTAACAATCAATGTCAAATAAAGCCGGGCTTGTTGTGACGCTATTGGGTTTTAAGTTGTTTCGTTTCTTTCAACACTTGCTCAAACAATACTTTACTTCCGATTTAATGTATGCATACATGTGTGAAAGAATGTGCCTAGTAATATTTCAATACTAAGATTAGAAATTATTAAACACTTGCTCATAATGCACACATATTTCATTGTCTGAAATTATAAACAATTCAAATTAATTACCTTTCGATATGTTTCGTATCTATCAAGTTTGTTTTTAAATTATTACAGCATGTAATTCAACAGGTTGTTAAATTGTTACAAATTTAGTTTTATTTTAGTAGGTTTGAAATATAGCCCGCTAAGGAATTATTAGCGATGATGTTTTGTTATGGAGTTTTAAAAAATGTTTAGGTAATATTAGTAATGAACATGAACATGCAGGATTGTATCTAAAATTGGAAGCTGTGATTTTCAAACTGCTACAATAACTCTGTGTTATGACGTAAGTTTAAGATCTACAATTTGGCCAAAAGTGCAAAACATTTTTTTTTAAACTAGATATGTATTTGCTCAGCGAATCATTAGGTTACTTAGTGATTAGTCCATGAGTAGCTTATTTAAATATTAAGGATATTTTCAAGGTTTGGCAATGTTACCTCTTTTGGAATTCATATTAATATACAAAATACGACGTACCAACTTTCTATAAAACATTTCATGCCCATATTAAGGTGAATTATATTTTTAACACCAAACTATATTATACTATTTTATTCTATAAACGCCGAAGGTTTTAAGTAATATTAACGAAAACCAAATAAGCCAATGTAATATATTCGAGAAGTGACAACGTTGACAAAATATTCACGCCATGTTTAAAATTAACTTTTCAAAAGGTTGTGTATTTTCATTTCGTTGCGTATACAAAACATAAATCTTCTTTACGCATTACAGCTGAGCTCACATTAAATATTTTATTAAGTAGCCGTCTTTTAAATAACGTCACGATGGTCAAAATAATTACTTATAGGTAATAGTTATAATAAAATAATATCATTTTCCACATATTTTAATATATTTATTTAGCCGGATGCAAGCTAAAGAGATGTTGTTGTGATAAGTTTTGTTGGATTTTCTTGGCCTCACTTCATTCATTCAACTTAGCGTCGACCAAAATGTTATTTGCCTGATTTCAAAGAAGTGGGTTCTTGTAGTTGCTCAAGAAAGTCTATTTCTATAAACAGTTCACATTTTCCACCTAAACTCACTGTACTTGATTTTAAATAATCAATATCATAAAAATTGTTAATTTAAATTTAATATAAGTAAATTCTTTCTCCATTGTGGCAGCTCTAAACTTGTACTTTTTTTCAGGTTTTGTCAATAAAATATTTTATATTTTTAATTCTGTTTTTGTTGGGGAGTTTATCTACATGGATACATCAACCCCATCGTAACTTTTTTTTGTTGACGCTGGGGAATCTTTGGACACCATCCTCGGGTCTGGGGGGAGGGAGGCTTTAAAACGAGGGTTGTGTGGGACTCTTGAGCGGCCGTATTCCCACCAAGGCCTCCGAGTGGAGGATAGTGGGATATCAACCGTCAAACTACCCACTAAATCTAACTTGCGCCTCTCTCCTATGCGCTTTTGTGGAGTACCACAGAAATTAGTTCATAAACACTGTATCTGTGGCATGCTAACTCTTGGCTTCGCACTTAGGATACACTGCGGAGGAGGGTGCCTTCCTCACTAACAAGGGGGAAAGACCGCGTGCTGTGATGGTTACGAGAGGAGTTGCGCATAACGACGCCTCCGTGCCCGAAAACCCTGTCGCACCCTAATCTAGCTTACTCTACATACATGACATTGTAAAAGAATGGAAAAAGGCAGCCACTGATGAAGGATTCCAATTAAATCACCCAGCCGTCAAGATACTTTAGATGTAAGCCAAGACAGAATCGTTTGAGTAGCACTAATATCTATAGGCTTTAGACTGAAGTCCCTCATCAGTGTCTGCCTGCATCTCTTTTTTGTTTCTGACACAATCCATCAGCAAATGTTGGATATCTTCTAAATCACCACAAGTAGTGCAGTTTGATGAATCTATTTTCCTCATGAGATACGCAAACTTCGCTGATATATAGTAACTAGAACGTAGTCTTAACAATAAAATAATCATGGGCAGTAATGTACAGGCAACATTGTGTATTACGTAGGCGGTGGCTTCTGTTGATATTCGATTCGAATTACAAGTATATTAAACTCACAGCATTTATCGATTCGTTAGTTCATGTTTAACACCCTGTCAGCTTATCGCAGGGCCAAGTTTACGACTTATTCTTCGAGCCAGCGTTAAGGTAGCAGGTGAATGCATGTTTACCATGGGAATTGAATTTGAAATCAACAGTTCCGTCAGAGTGCCAACATATTGGCGAACATTATGTTTTTATAGATCCATAAATTATATTCCGAGCCTATTCGCTTGCTATAATCGATTTAAATTCAAAAGTTAAACAACAGTGAATGAGATTGTATTAGTACTACAACACTATACTTTTTATCCGACGTGGAAAATAATCCCTGTTATAAATAAAGTCTAAAATCAGAAACAATGAAGAATATGTTTTAGTACTTCATAAAAATCTTTGCATCTATCATGATTGGTATCGCGGTAAGTTTGGTTACGTTGTTTTTGGGGTCATTTTCACAAATACGAAACCGTTATGAAATCGTCATGTCTTTGCGTTGGTCTGTCGGTCCTTGTATGTAGCAGTATAGCAATATTTTTTAGAAACGGCTAAGTATATATGAATGAAAATTTATTTTTGGTCTAATATAACTATCCGATGCCGGAACGGTGAAAGAATACAATTTCCTGCGGCCGGGCGGCCTATCAAAGAGGCGATAAAACAACCCACAACCAGGTGGTAGGGTCATACTGTATACCAGGGGTGGGACACATCTGGATGGTTACCATCTCTGGACTACAGTATACCGCTATAACAACCTTGAGTTGTGTTTCGGCATTAATAGCCAGGTTCCAGTATCCTTTTAAAGAGTGGCAGCGCGTTGGTAGCACCTTTAGTATTACAAATGTCCATAGGCGATGGTAACCGCTTTCCATCAGGTGGGCCGTCTGTTGAACTCATGCAATAAAAACACTATACAAGATAAAAAGATTGAAATAACTTTTGCGAAATGCGATATGTATAGTTTTTTGTATCGATATCATTTTTTCGCAAATATTGAACACTGTTTAATAATTAACAGCTTGCGTTATAACATATACCTATGTGATTACGTAGTTTCATATATGTACCTATTTAGTGGGTTCAACAGTAACTGAAGGCAATGGAATACATAACCCGTCTCGGTTGCGCGGATGTGGTTTCCAGTACTTGGCCTCTTCGCCGCAATGTTATCGAATTACCCATTGAATAAAAACTGCCAACAAATGATATGATAACAACGGGCCATCCGTTATTTAGAAGTGACGTGCTAACCACTATGTAAAATGACAGCATTATATTATCTACGACGAAGCAAGCAGATAGTGCGATAGAACACTCAGAAGTGCAGATTAAAAAAATTTTTAGGGCTTTATTTTCATTTAGGGCTTCTTCCGTAGTATTGCCTGAATTTGAAAATTCATACCGCAATTTTCGGGTTAAAAGAATTTTACGATATAATCAAATTTTATCAAAATTACTCTTTGTGCAAAGCCATGAATATGAGACTCTTTTACATCATAAATATTAAATTTACATTTCTAATGTTTTAAGAACAAAGAAACCCAAAAGTGATCAAATGTCCAAAGAAAGGTCCTAAAGCGGTCGGATGAAAAATATAGATAGATAGATAGCACCAATACAAAATGAACTTAAAGACTAAAATTATATCTAGTTGTGTACAAAGGGGCGGCAAATCTCTCGGATGATAAAATATGACAAGTATCAAAATAAAGTGGAATTTTATGCTCTGTTTTACAACTAGCAATATATTTAGATTCGTGCCAATTTCACAAATGACCGGTTCCTGTATCTTACCTAGTGTTCGTTAGCTTTATTACCGTTAAAAATTTCACATAAGCTCCATACATATATTAGGGCAAGTAAAAGAATAGTAAGATATAGGAACCGGTCATACGCTATTCTCCAAAGGCGGCTGCTTTAGGTCCTCAGACAAGCTCATTTATAACTATGTAATAGTATATAATAGTCATTTAAATAAATAGGTTTTTTAATTATTTAAAAAAGTGAGATATACGTATAACATTGTAAGTAATGTCCAAAAATAGGTTATAAATAAAGGCTTTTTATTACCAACTGGAAAGAGGACATGCTCTCTACTAGGATTAAAACTGACGTAATTAGAATAAGACAATAGCGCCTTAGCCATTGATCTACTGCGAAACAAAAATAAATGAGATCAAACAGAGATGCCATGACGTAATTGTTTGTACAGCACTAAATGGCAAGTGTTAATTGATGGCGACACTGTACGTATGCTTCGAATGTATTAATTAATTGCACAGACACTTTCACAAATTTCGCACGAGCCGGAAACTGAGCATTGTTTACTTAACAGGATTCAGGTTTGTGTGCTGCTGCCTACGAGTATCATCATTAATACGTCTTCCATGTTAGGTGTGCACCACGCCTTACGTACAGACTAGTGACGTGATATATCTAGTTTAACGATTCCATATAATTCTTTCGATAACTGATTATCGATTAACTTATATTTTCGTAACTTTTCACTATATATACCTTATATTTAAAATTACATTAGAACAGGTTAATTCTCATATTTAGTTTGACTTTCCAGTGATTGCTTTTAGGACCGTTGGAGTATAAATAATGTGTAATGTTCTTAGATAATATGAAAAAAAGCTAAGTAGCGACAGACAGGAGCCCAAACTGAGAAAAACCTCTACTATGAAACTCCTGCCTTCCCCTCTTGTACAGTATTAATTAAACTATAATCATTTGAATATTTGTTAGATTATATAAATGTTTAATTATGTGGAGTAAAATTAAATTAAACAAGCGCTTACATTAATTAAAGTGTCTACTAAATTATAAATTAATTTAAATTGTTACTCTCTTTTTAATAGTGTACTGTTAACAGATTGAGATTAGATAACATATTAGATCAATAATAACGTCTTGCCTATCTACAATAGTATATACGAAAACATTTTAAGTAAAATGTAATACTAAAATGATTACATGATCAATCCATATTTGAAATACCTTCTATTTAAAAGGTAAACACACTTAGTATAGAAAGGTAGACTAAATACAAAACATGTTTGTAAAAATGAAAATAAGAATCCATCTCAAAACATGTCATGATAGAACATCAACTTATAAACACAGTTTAATAAACAATATATTAAATTCGATTGTGAGGCCCTATTAGAATGGATTTAAATATAATAACAGCCTTTTTAGAGTTTTCAATAACTATCGATAATGTCGATAATATGTTAAGATTTGAGGTAAAAGTAATATATTTTTTGTATCCCATCACTGATATAGGGTGTGTACCTGCCGAATGATTTGTGATCGTCAGATAGCTATTTTGGGTAAACCAAATATTCCTGTGCCGCTTTCATTTTTGGCCGTGAATAATAATAAACAAAATGCGCCCGGATATAATGAAAGTTTTGTTATGACGTTATGAAGATTGATTTTATTGGTTATCGGAAAATTAATAAATGCACTGGTAATTTTAATGAATTTATAATTATGACGTATAGTTATATGTTATCATAATATCTAGAATGCATGTAAATGCAACTTAATGGAGAGATATTAACAAAGTAGGTATTTCCTTTAATTCTGTTTACAATGTTTAGTGAAATAGATAATATATTATCTCATAAACAATGTTACTGTGCTTGGAACATACTGAATCTCCAATCAAACAATATACTCGCCATGTTTTACACAGGCGGATTGGTGGAATTCGTATATTGGTAATGTGCATATTTTTTACGACGTTTTCCTTTACTGCCAGTAAGTCGTATTTTTACCAATACATTAACGCAGTAAAACTACTCAGATTCTGCCATTTCTCCTTCCAAGTTAAGAACCAATGCCATTGGGATAAGAAGCGGCTACCTATGCTACAGTTACCACCACAAGGAATATAAATTATGGACTTTATAATACGATCGTGTTATTTACACTTCACAGACTACAGAATATTTAGAAACAATACGGCTTTAATAAAAAAAATGTTTTAGCAATAACATTAATTACCTAGTAATAAAAGATGTATAGTATATAGGAAAGAAGTAATCTCGCTCATTAATATCAACGCGATGAATCAGATTTTTGGGCACAAACAGCATAGGTAGTTATTGATTTAGATTTATAAAACGTAAATTCTATAATATTATTATACCGTAAATTCAGTAATCAACTTGTTGGTATATCTTACCATTTGTTGAGGGTTACGTGGCTTGCGATGAGCTCTTGGCACCTTCTGACCAGTGACTCCTTCGAGTACGTCTGCCAGTAGTAAACCATCTGCGCAGTCCCTTGCCAGACCACCGCCGGATGTGCCGGCGCGACGTCTCGACCGAGCACGCTCCAGATAGTGATTTGCCCAATCCGTGTAGATCTGACGACAAAATCAAACATTACATAATAAATGATAAATGGATAGACAATTCATTATGTAGACTTGTATACCTGATCTAAATGTATTAATTACATATGTAAATAGTGAATTTTAACTATATTTTAAGTGCAACTGATTACTACTTATTCTTAAAATAGACATTTACAGTCTTATTCATATTGAGTTAGAGTAAGTTTGTATGTTTCTTTAAAGTTCTTAAAGAAGCCTACAAACTTACTCTAACTCAATATGAATAAGATCTTTAATATTTAGTTAAAATATTCTTATACGTAATAGATGTAAACCAGGCATTATGAAATACTCACAGGTTAGTACTATTTTAATTGTGAACAAAAAGCGTGTATAATTTTATCTGTAATGAGCGAACTCTTCTAGACGTTCTATGGTAAGAATGAAGAAGATTACTAATGTTGACTATAAGTCACGCAGTTGTATCGAAAGGTTTAATGCGTTATTTGTGATGAGATATTCTTATTAATTGTTAATGAAGTTAAACATTGACAGATACGTATGTACATACACTAATGTAGATAATCTCAGTCACTAACACTAATATTATCCCTGTTGGAATAGTAAGATTAAAATAAATATATTGGCCATGGCAAGTGATAAAAATACTTTCTATATTTTTTTATGTGTGAATGAACCAAAATTAAAGGGAAGAAGAAAGTACCCTAAGGGTACCTAAATTTGGTGCAAACGATTGTGTCGAAATCGATTCTTGTTTGTCCTAATGGCACGTCCAACTCAGGAACTAAAAAGAAAATAGTTTCTGTTACTAATATAAGTCATTACATCCGGACCATTTAGTCGTCTATTAAAGCATGTTGAATCACTAATTAATTACTAATACGTGGTCAATTACGAGTCCTTTTACTGTTACAGCACTATTTAAAATACAGTTACTTGCATTTCGGATCTCTATAATATGCACCAGACCAGGGGGTTTTCAAACTATTGCTCGCGCGTCAAATCCGAGCCGGCCGACCGCGGCGGCGTGGCGGTGCCAGCGTCATCAATGCGACCCGCGAAAGATGCTTATTGTTATTATTATTGCTGTTATAATTATTATAAACTGGATAAAAAACCCAGAATTGTTTTAATACAATTACTGAATAACTCAGTTTTAATTACTTGCTAGGTAAAGCCATGAAAGGTAACTTAATACTAAGTATAATAATAAGTTAACATAAATATAAGAACTAAAAAAGTATTTAAATGAATTCGGCAAACATTTTAAAACTTGTAAAAAATTCTAATGAGAATTATGTATAAAACGGTTTTGACACTTGGAACTTACTAGAATAATCAATAAGGCTCTAAGGGTGGAAAATTTGGAGACCCCTGTATTAGACCATTTTAAGTGACATCGCTCTCGTTCACTCTTCTTACATTGCGACAATCTTGGATTTATATCACGGATATAAATATTAATATAATAATAATATAATATTTATTATTATAATCATAAATGTTATATTATTATTATATTTATATGGCGGCCTCTATGGTTGAGCGGGCTAAGCCTTTGCCGGCTTACCTCACTGCAACGCAGAGGCTCCGGTTTCAATTCCTGGTATAGTAAATTTCGGAAACGTATTTTCTCCGTTATTTACTATGGTCTGGGTGTCTGGGATCGGCCCCAGAATGGTCCGTTGTATATTACCCATAGCACAAGCGTAACTTGCTTAATTTGGGGATATACAGTGTGTGTGCTTGTCTGCCGATTTATTATTATTTATTTATATCCCGCGGTAAATATCCTAATATTCAGAAAACAAGGATAATAATGATGATATAGTTTTTTTTTGTTTTATTGCAGGAGTTCTGCAGACAGGCAGACGGCCCACTTGATGGAAAACGGTTACCATCGCCTATGGACATTTGCAACACCAAAGGTGCTACAAATGCGCTGTTGCTCTCTTAAGAGAGACTGGAACCTGGTCACTAATGCCGGAACAGAACTCAAGGTTGTTATGGCGACATACTTTAAACCAGGGGTGCCGTCCAGTCGGGCAAATGCCCTACCACCTGGCTGTGGGTTGTTTTGTCGCCTCTTACGACAGGCCGCCCGGCCGCAGGAAATTGTATTCTTTCTCCGTTCCTGCACGGATAAGAGTTATCTAAAGCACGCCCAAATTTAATTTCATAATAATCGACTCATTCAGTTTACTTAGTACTATTGTTGAGCCTTTATCCCTTAGAAAAAATATTGTATATCCATCTCCATTGTCGAAAGTGTGGATTAGGTATGAGGTTTTAAAGTAAGCTTTCAGGGCCTAAACTATGCGAAATAGCAAAAAACACTCAAAGGAGTTTCGAGGCCGATTTTGCCGAGACGAAAACTATACATTACAGTATTACATGTTTGAAAAATGAATTACCCTTGTCAGGAATCGAGTCGGCTGATTAAAAAAAACACTGTATTATTATATCAAATTACTAGCTTCTGCACGCGACTTCGTCCGCGTGGAACAGTTACTTTAGGCTAACGCTAACTTTAACCCGCGACTTTGTTTACGTAGAAGGTGAAAATATTTTTAAATCTTAATCACTGCCCGCCAGCCTTGCACATCATAAAGGTTATAGTGAGCCAACCTTAAAAGATAGACATATGATTTCGCGGACTTTTTTTTAGAACTTTTAAAGGGGAACAATTCTGTCACACATGATTTTTGCGAAACTTTAACCGTTTACGCAGCGCACGCAGCGGAAGCTCTCAAAAGGAAAAAAACCCCCCCGATTTTGAATCATTCTTCATTGGTGCTCCGCTCCTATTGTTCTAAGCGTGATGATATATAGCCTTCCTCGATAAATGGACTATCTAACACTGAAAGAATTTTTCAAATCAGACCAGTATTTCTTGAGATTAGCGCGCTCAAGCAAACAAACAAACAAACTCTTCAGTTTTATATATTAGTGTAGATGTATATAGTGCAGCTTGTAAGGATCAATTGCCATGAAGGAATGTCAAACAGCAAATTAAGACAAAAAACAAATAAACGCCCAAATATTCAAAGTCACTATCCCATGATTATATTTATTATAGTGTAATCTTATTTGAATTTTCAAATATCAATTTGTGTTGCAAAATTATTTTAGAACAAGGCTACTTGATGTCTCATTTCTTTGTTAAATTTGCGTTACTTTAAGCAATAACTGCACTAAGGGCTTTTAGAAACCATTAAGTTTTTATGAAGGATATTCAACAAAGCGATTGATAGCTTTTTCATTGTATCCCCCAACAGATATGGGCACTAACGTTTTAACGACATTTTCAACTCAGTTAACAAAGAGACATGACCGTAAGAAACTCATTGAAGGTCATAAGAAATACGTGCATACTGAAGGATGATAAATGCGACGCTTACGTTATATTTTCAGTATATTGATTCATTGTGGGGAAATTTGTTAGGGATCTGTTACTATATAGGTAAAAATGGAAGTTTTGTAAAATACCCACGTCCATCTGTCTATCGGTCTGCCTGTCTTGTTATATCACAGGCATTTGTCTCGGTAACTACTAGGTCTATATAAATTAAGTTTCATAGAAATATGTAATATACTAGGACATGCCCGCGACTTCGTCCACGCTTGACTTGAAATTGCCGCGGGATTACCCGGGACACCAAGTGCCGCATCATTAAAAAAAGAATGTAAGCTATCGTTTTAGTGAAAACTATGTCGGAGTAGGCTAATTTTTATGCACCCGAACAACTTCAAAGCGCTCCCGGGTAAATTCCCTCCGGGATTCCCGGGATAGAAAATATCACACATTTTATTATTTAAAATTTACTATCGTTTAGTGAAAAAATCGCTTTAGAGTTCGATTTTTTTAATCTAGTCATTTTAAATCATTCCCAGAAAAATCCTCGCGGGATTCTCGCGATAAAATGTAGCGCAAATATTATGTTTAAAAATTTGCTGTCGATCAACGAAAACTGCATCGAAATCGGCCCAGTAGTTTTTACGTGAATCCTGAACAAACAGACAAGTATCTAAAAAATGCATCGTGTTCTCTATCATTTATACAGGTATTCCAGTTGTTTTTCTTAAATAGCTTCAATGTACAGACAAGGCATTTTAGAATTTTATAATATTATAGACATTCCGTTATACTACAATGGTGAAGTAAAATAGTGAAAAAAGAAAATTAGGATTTACTGCCATATATGTCACTGAGGCTTGAATTTTTTTCAGTGTATATACTCATCGTCATCATGGTGGAGTATTGTTGGAGTTTAAAAAATTATAACAATCTTCCTTAATTACTTTTTTATTTCAAAAAGGAAGTAATTGGGTAGCGAGGTATTTTTTCCTGATTTAATATTGGGCTCCACTTCTCTCAAAGTTTTGAATTAGTTATATATAATTCATCATTTTTATGGATTATGCGTGGATATACACGTACTTGGTCATTTATTTACATTGTTGATACTCCAAACTCCAAATAGCGTCATATGTTTGGAAATTTACAAATTTTTAATTCATTTAAAAGGCATCTTCGAACATGATTTACTTGCTATAGAAACCGGCCGTACAATGCCTGAGGTCATCTAAGTTAATATGTAAGCATGCAACTCGGTGTGAATTCTTAAAAGGATTAAGTCATATTCTAGTCAATTTCCAGAAGAATGGGGACAAGTGGCACCGTCGCGACCGACTGTCGCCGGTTGTAATGCTTACACATATCGAACGTACAAACATGGTTTGTTTGGGAGCTATCAAGACTAGTACTAAGGTTTTTCCTTTCTGATACAAATGGAAGTAAACTTAGCTCATATTCATCTCTGTGTCGTGACGATTCGACCATACATCATGAAGAAATAATGACAATTGTCAAGCAAAAAAAGGTAACTCTAAAAACCTCCTAGATGGAGTAACATCGAAAACAATAATATATTATTAGCCACAATACATCACAAGAATGTTAAAACGATAAATTTGTGTAGTCCGTTTATCACCAAAGGACCGAACTAAGAACAAAGTTCATATAAAAGAGTGGGTGCTGAAACACTTACTTTTAAAATATAATTATATTAACTGTTTAAATAATTGATACCGTATTTGACTCGTTAAAGTGATGACGTCATAACTTGCTAGGCAAGTACAAACTCTACGAGGGTGAGCCGTTTACAAGGTGTTTAAAAACGTGTCAGTTGATTTGACTATCAACTACCTAATACCGCATGACAGTGGCTGATCAAAAATTGAAATTCTTAATAACTCATTTTCTATTCATTGTGACTAATTTAGTTTCAAATATAATTAAGTTTCAAATTATAAAACACCAAAAGTGAGGAAGCATAAGGATAAGTTGAGGATCCGTCTAGTCACGTAAGATCTAGATGCTTTTTATTCAGGTTTCTTTTTTGGAGCAATTGTCAGCCATACAACTCTCTTCTAATGGTAAAGGACAGTCGGATTGTAGATTAATTTTTGGATGTTGTACAATTAGAAAATCAGTGTGAATATGATAATAAATATTAGGTATATATGTACAGTGGCGGAATTAAAAAGTTCGCCAGTTTTCAAATTGATTCATTTAACGTTCCGCGAGCACATGTTACCTTTTCGAACTAAGTCCAAGAACCGACTGTTCCACAGAAAGTTATGTTTAACTGTTTGACAAGACAAGACAAGTTTAAAATTACTAAGATCAAAATTGTTTGATTTTCTATCTTGTCTAAGAAGATTATTTAGACGTGTAAAACCTTATTATTGGTTTTAATATTTATGTTAAGCGTAGTGATTATATTCTCTTTATTTCTTATTGTTAATCTCAGCGTCTGTAATTGCCAACGTTGCAATTTTAATTTTAAGTATTAAGGTGATGAACATTTTAATTCCGTGAGCACATACATAGCTTCACCACAATAATAAAATAACTACTATATGACTATACAATTACATCCTCCATACTTGGCCTTATATAGCCTTACATAGCCTTTGGAATTTGTCATAATAATAATAAGAGTAGAAGAAATGTATAAAAGTGTGAGAAGAAGATAATTTTACATACTATCATTGAATCTCTGTTTTCTACCATAAAGACACATTACAATGAATCAATATTGTAAGGTTTCATCTAATAATAATCGTACCGTTAATAGAATAATCATGACGAGATATATTAAAGGGTGGTACTCGATATTTTCCTTTATTTACTTATATCACACGGTTGTTTATTCAAATCTGATTCGAATTGCTTTAGATAGCCGTAAATATAGTGACCGGACACTTTTATCGCTCCTAAGCTATACTACGAATAAGTTGTATCAGCTTCTGTGATATGAATGTACTTAAATTCTGCTTTGAAATGCCGATACTATACATTGAATTTTCATATCATTAATTAAACTACAGCAGAGTATCTAATTCTGTATTATAGTGATATAAATGTGTACATATATGCTTGTTTGTTCCCTCATTGTGTCGTAGAATAACCGTCACACGATTTCAACAATGGGAATGAATATAAGATGATAATTTAATCCCGGAAAATGGAATAACTTCTTTGGGATACAGATCTGAGATTGCGTGTCCGAAAGTCGCATAAAAAGCTATACTACAAAATAAGAATCTAATTATTTATTTTAAATATCTAACCGTCTTTCCATCTATGTATGAATGTCATAGCCAACCTTCTTTCAAAACTATGAGTAGATATATCTAATATTTGTGAAACATGGTAGGCAGGTGTGTTCTATATATATTATGTACCTAAGTATATTGCTACACAATAGCATGGTCAAATCCTAACTAAATATATTAGGGATGGTCATTACAAACTATAGGGTGAATTTTGAACTAATTCACTGTGATTGTTTGGACAAATTACATTTAGGCTTCCGTAGCCAAATTACAAAAACAGTGGAACTTTATCACCTCTACGGAACTTTTCATTGTGAGTAAACTCACAATGAACTGACTTATAAATATAACAAACAAGATTACTCTTCTGAAAATAATTTAGAGAAGGGAGAGAGTTTATATGAGTTTAAATTCTATGACTAATCAGGTATTTATAAATATTTTAAACAATTCCTTTAAAAAAAATATAACAGACCAAGTAATTAACCACGTTTAATAATAATTAATTAAAGTATTAGATTTTTTTTAAACAATCAAAATGTCGTTTTGATTATTTATATACTACATTAACCAACATCTTGACTAGTTCTAACTTTACAGAGATTTGTAACAATTTAATAACTATTATTACTTTTATACTTTCGTATAAAAAAATCATTGCGAGTGATAATCCCTGTTAGATATTTAAAACTTCCACTAATAATATTTTAACACTTTCCATTGCGTAGATAAAAGATTGTATATACAAAACTTCAAAAGAATTTTTCCTTTCATTGTTGTAGTATTTCATTTTTATTATAATAAAATAGTCTTTCAACCCAATTCTCTTAATTATTATGAGACTATTAGTTTCGTTTTGTGCTCCTATTATCTTAACACGGATTACATTTATGACTTTACATCACTTTTTGTAAAGTCATGTATGTTCTAAGAGAAACATAGTATTTATTAATTATATTTGATATATTATAAATTACAAAATATTATGTAAGTGTGCCTAATTCATTAATGTAAGTTAATTATTATTAAAGTATTCATTTTCTGTGAGATTATGGTGTTCGCTGGGAAGGCAGCGGAGTAAGCGATGGACCAAACCACCCGGCTCCTCTCCTACCCATAAAGAAGGGGACAGTGCTGGAAGACAATCGAAGGCTTCCGGCCGCCGTAGACCACCGGCCGCCAATACCAATATGGTTTTATTGCCTGTCTGGCAATTACCACGTACCCCGTACTACCTGTCTATTTGTTTCTAGGCAGTGGGTTCTGATTAGAGGACAGGTATGTCTCGACAAATAAAAAGAACATCCCACCGATAATGGTCACACAATATTGGAAAACTAGAGGACTGTAGCAAAGGTTAATGTAGAAAAACTGAGCACTAAAGAGGAAGCCTAGTAAGCCAATAAAATTTACTGCTAGAATGATGATATATAAATTGACGAGATGTAGTAAAAGAGAAAGTAAAATAAAAATATTTGTATCATAAATGTAATAATTAATTATGGTTGAAAGATTAAAAAGAATAGAATAAAAGATTACTTTCCTATATAGGAGTGAAAATAAAATAAAAAAAGAAAGAAAAATATAAAAAATAAAAACCTCTGTCTCAAACAATGAAAGAGAACGTGGTGAAAAAAAAAGTGAATTGACGAGATGGCATCAGTTTCTCGTGAAAAGTTCTTGAAAGCGATCAATGTATTATTAGATTTTTAAAAAAACCCTTTAACACATCTACTAGAAACTATGATCTTAGAACTTCAAAAACTTGAACAAATACTACTATTAAACAGGCCCTTTATTATTGTATTGCCAAAAGGTTCTTAAACAGCTGTTGCTTTTCAGAATACACTGTGCTGTTTGCTTTAGAGAACAATTGTTATTTCGAATTAAATAACACCGCTTTGCGATTAACGTATTGTAATTTAGATGTATTTACATACTCACGTAAACTCTGCATATATATGTATCTTGCACAAAATGTCAATAATTATGGCATAAAAACTACGACTTTCATAAAATATACGAGTATATCCCAAGTTTCATAATAATTGGATCATTTATAAGCCCGCGAATAGAAACGAAGTAATATATAAGTATTAAAGTGTAGATGAATTAGAAAATTCATGTTTGTTTTTGATCCAACTAAAAGTTGTTTTTTGCAAACATCTTTTCAAAAACACAAACAGTAAAGAACTTGTTCCTAAATCAAATCAAGAAAGCTTTAGTAGTTCTTATAAGAGAGGCTATGAATGTAAATAGAATATCCGATTGATAATAATAGTAAAGCGATCCAATTCCAGTCCACTATACATTTTATTCTGAATGCAGCTTTATTGATAGTTTCTTTCACTAAATTCAAAACCAAATTAAAAAGTATCTTGCTAAAAAAGGGATACTACACTATTGAAGAATACTTAAATGACAAAAATTAATTTACATAGCAGCTCGCTCTAACATCTTATACTATATTTTGTATAATGTTATCTTGCCAAGCTTGTGAGGGATTTATAGAGATATATTGCAGCATAACATTTTAATACGTCATGTCATTATTATAACTTTCATAATATTTTTCTTTCCTTTTATTGTGTTTTGGTCTTATTGAGTATGCACTGTTTGCTACAACTCCGTTAATTCTTCATAAAGTAATTCTGTAACATTCTTCTGTATAAAACTTATTAAAAAAAGAAAACTTGAGATATAAATAGAATAAGAAACTTAAAGAAAAACAATATTTAGCTAGACGTGTTGCTGGGGAGTTTCTTCCCGCTTCTTCTCCTTAACAGCAATAACACGTTGCGAAGCGGTATACATAGAATAGGAAGAAAAATTAAATTTTAACTTATATATATGACCTTCAAAAAGTGTTCTCAGTTCAGTGGAACTTATTTTGAATAAAAAACTTTGAATTTGAATTTGAAGTTATAAAAGCTCAGCGGTGAAAACCCGCATCCCTTTCGAATAACGTAACTTCGAATACTGGCCGTAAGAATGCACTTATGAGGTAGGTAGATGTTTTAGCTAAATAGATATTATAATAATTACGTGTTGCTAGTGAAGGAAAACATCGTGGGAAGTCTGCTGCGCATTGAGGCGACAATTCTGAAACCTACCAATTTGTTTCCTGATATGGAGAGAACAAATTTCAAGAGCGGTACGTTTATAAGGCTGATATTACTATAATAGTTTATTCGTACATAATAACAAAACAGAAAATGTTTTTACAGTTGTGTATTTACGCTCGACAAACGTAATTTACGCTTAAAATATACATGCGAAAATTTCGTCCCGGGATCCCGAACAAAACAAACAAATCAAGCTCTGGCATTGTGCGCGAGTCCCTGGAGGTTGCTGCGGTTACCTCTCCCGATTGTTCTCATAAAACTTGCACGCCGAATTAATTTCCACAATAAAAGTGTATATAGAGCTTTTGAAGTAATTCAAAATAGGCCATTTTAATTATTCATTTAATATTTTGAGGGTTTTGTGGCAATTTTGTAAAAAAAAACTTATAAAATAAGCTATAGCTTAAAAGTACATTTAATGAAAATTGGTTTGAACAAAATTTCAACTATGCACTTTCAAAACCTAGCAAATGACATTGTTATTTAAATGAATGTTTTTGCATTTAGATATTGTTTTAATTAGGCATTTGCTGACGTATTGCCACTATATCAAAACATGATATCGCTTCTAATAAACTTCATAATTTTAATAGTTTTGAATTGCAATATCGTTGAAACTAATGTTTTAAAAAACATTTTTTGAACTGGGATATAAAGTTTCCTGAAATTTACTTGCTATACGTTTTGAAATTATAGCTGAGGATATAGGATTTTTCTGACTTTTTTTAGTGTTGACAGCGTTTAGGAGTCGCTTATATGAAACTGTTCAATGTGCGCGGTCCGACGCGGAGTTGGCCTCATTCTTAAATATGATATGTATAACAATATAAATTACATAATCATAAAATCTCTAAAAACAAATTTTTACCATATACGGAACCGAAGTTTGGGCAAGCGAGTCCGGTTTAGGCGGGCCTAGTTGTTTTACAAATCGAATTTTCTTAAACACTGTTTACACAACATTTAACTTTACGATCAATAAAAATTTGTTTTTTGATGACTTAAGATTAATTCAACGAATGCTGATCATTTTGACATTGATATCGTATTACATTGCATGATATTATTAATAACGACTTGGGTGTTCTGATTTAGGTACGCATACAAAGCATTTTGACTTCAAACCGAGCCTCATTTTATCATGCGTTACTGTTTAAAGTAGCAGTTCAGATTAATATGTTATAGTAACTATGTTTGTAAGTTTCTTTGTTCCGTCTTGAAGGTTTTGGAAATTGATTAATAATTAAGGAATTAAGTTTAATTGTATCTTCGAAAATTTAAATAAGCCATGGAATAATAATACCTACTAGAAGTGACAATGACCAAGTAAAAGCGTTATTATTTAAAGATCTTAAATTCTATCTGACTAAATGTTACTACTGGTCACTCTTCTTCAACTTTTGAGAAGTATCCAACAGATTTTTTCTACACGACTTATTTTAAACTTTTGCTGATTTGGTCTAAAATCATAATAAATAGGTATTCCGTTTTTGCAATTCGATTACTTCACGGAATATATTAAAAATAACTCAAGATAATATGGAGTAATATTTCCGGGATGTAGTAGACTGGAAGAACTAGAAACTAAGACTAGAAACAAACGGAGACAGTCTACAGACATAAAAAGTTTTTTTAACTATACTTACATAGTGTAATGTCTAAAGATGCGGACGGCATAAATGCATTCAATTAAATATGATATGAGTAGAAACTCTACACGTCTGTCTGTAGGCTCAGCAAGATTCATAGCCTACACAATTCGTCTTAATAAGTTTAATGATGATTTAAATGCCTGAGCAATTTGTCTCATACATTCGCACTTGAGTTGCAATGTTTGTTTTTACTTATTTTTGGAATACCATTTACTAAAAATAATATTACTTGGCTGTATACTAAAGATTAATAATTTACCAAGGTGGTAAAATACTGCAGCTTCATATTACGAATACACAGGTACCTAAATAATGTGGGACCTTATGTCATATCTAGCACTTACCAGTATATTTAGACACGTGTCAATTTCACAATGGGATTCTCCACAAGTGGCAGTTCTCTAAACGGAAATTGGTCGCTTAGTATATTGTATTTTAATTACTGTTTTACAATAATAGTACATGTAGTTATATATAATAACAAATCTATTATATATAATTTGATACGGTAATTATTCTTATTTAAATTATGAAACTTAAGACCCCAAACCAAATTAGATTTATTAAGAAAATGATTTATAACTAAAGATATAATCTTAATATGTTTCGTAAAAGGTTACATTAGATTTGTGAGAAGCAATTCTCACTATTATCCCATGTATAATATTTATGAGAAACATACATGTGTCATTTTGATTACCATTGGAATTAATTTAATTTAAATTCTGATCGAATTTAGTCGGCCTACGTGATCACCGTCTAGTTACCACCGGTATAGTCTCAGGTCAGGTTTCCAGTAAGATTAATTTGCGTTATTTATTCTGGTCTGGCTGTTTGAAAAAAAGAAAGAATTTAGTTGCTAGGCAAGCGACAATAGAAGGATGTAGAAATATTTATAAATACATTTTTATGATTAAATTCGATATGTTGTTCACCCCATTTCCTTCAAATGAGGTCGGCAACTCAGCTTTATGCTGTGTTAGAGTTTTCTTCAGCACAGCGATGATTTTCAATGGCCGATCGCGCCTCATTGATTTATATTAGACCCATCACCTGGGAACGGCCTTAAATGCTATACAAAGAAAACATTGCAATTTTTGTTATTAATAAATCTATTGTTTATATAATTAAACAAAATATTATAATAGATGTAAGTAATATATATTTCTTTTACAATCTATATATAAAATTTACGTTTTTAAAGAAGGGTGTGTGGAAATCCATTTCAAACGCCGCGGCAGGTTGCATAATAATTAGATTTCTTGATAAATCTGTACATATCTTATACTAATATATAAAGCTGGAGGGTTTGTTTGTTTGTTTGATTGAACGCGGTAATCTCAGGAACTACTGGTCTGATTTGAAAAATTCTTTCAGTGGTAGATAACCTATTTATCCAGGAAGGCTATAGGCTATATATCGACACGCTAAGAGCAATAGGAGCGAAGCACCAATGAAGAATGTTTTAAAATCGGGGGATTTTGAAAACAAATTCCACACGGACGACGTTGCGGGCACAGCTAGTTCTTTATAAAGAAATGTATTACTGTATTATTATCCAAGCTGATACGATTATAATATGAAAATAAGCACGGCCTAACCACCTTAATAATAATATAATAATAAATTAACCGTTTATCGATGTTGTTACGCCACGCTATCTTAGGCAAGAGTTAACAATTTATCTGTGCTCTATATATTTTATTCTATAGAATCGTGTTAGACGAGTAAATGCATAGTTAATGTGATGAAAGCGTTAAGTGCGGAAACTGAATGAGGTCGCTTGGCTTTTAATATAGTTCGGTGGGACGCTCAAATGGCGGCTGAAATCTCTTGTTTACTAAACTTCTGCTTGTTAATTAAACATAATTCATAAATATTGTATAAAATGTTAAAGAGTACCCTTAGGTGACATTTCATGTTGTTGCTTTCATTTAAGGTAATATGTTAGGAGAAATTATCCAGTAAATTAATAATCCACTCAGCTGAGATGAGAGTGTTGAGATGGATGTGTTACAAGAATGGATAAGGTGAGAAATGAGTACATAAGGGGATCTTTGACAGTTGCACCCGTAACTGAAAAGTTGAGAGGAAAAAGATTAAGGTGGTATGGGCATATAATGAGGAGGGATGAAAGTCACGTGACAAAAAGAATGTTAAACTTCAATATAGATGGGTACAAATGTAAAGGTAGACCAAAAAAAAGATGGATGGATTGTGTGAAGTATGATATGATGATATGTGGTGTGACAGAAGATGTATGTCAGAGTAGAGGAGTGTGGAAGGAAAAGACATATTGTGCCGCCCCAAATAATTGGGATATGGTGAAAGAAAAGAGAGAAAGAGAGAGAGAGTTAGGAGAAATTAATCCATACTATTGACCCCTTCGATAAGTATCATAAAAGTACAGCTGGATCCTGTTGTCATATTTCACCGGTTCGAACCGCAAATGAAGCAGATTATTTATCACAAAAAATGTAGTTCTCTTTAAATTTGAAAATAGGTAACTATTTTCTTTCAGCGTAATTTTCTAAATTCTGATATTTAAGATACTTTTTCTTCAACCACGGTCTTCTTCCATCTTAAATATGTATAATTATTCGTTTACGGAGCTAGTCTGGACTAATCAGCTTTGAAATAGCCAGTTTTGTAGAATCATATTTTGAGTTTGATAGACATGTCTTGCTATACTAGTAGGTGATTTGGTATTATATTAAATTAAACTTGGTTTCGAATTATAGTCGTACATTTTAGTGATTTCAGCTTTTTTATTATATTAGGATTTTAGAGATAAATATAGGTATTTTATGTTATCTATGTTAGACGTGTGTATGGCGAGTGACGTGTAGATTTATAATAATATAATGTTATGATGTAATGAGGTTTTAATGAATAAAGGAGTTGTGTTAATCGCAATCAGTGGGGGTAAGACATGACTTAAGATTCCTAATACAAATTGTACCCACGCTAAAGTGACTATTTTAACCCGGCAGGTTAAGCATCTTCCACGAAGACAAATAACATGTTAATAATGTCAGACGTTAAATCTTATCTTTATGTTGATAAGAGTTGTATGATTCATAATTATACAATACCTGTACGATTGAGCGGGTTTGCCTTGTGACGTCATCTGTGGACCCTTGTATAGAGCGTGGAGCTCGTATACAGGTTGGTATCATGGTATTAAAATCTTCCAAAAACACAATACTATTACATCATGTAACATATATAGCATCCACAGCACGTTATTTTACTAGGTTTACTTAATCACTCTTTAAGTTTTAACACATTTATGGTACACTCAGATCTTTGAACAACGGTTGCTTTCCATTGATTACATACCTATAGCTTTACAATAGACTGTCTATGTAGTTACGGTTCCCAAAATTGAAATTCAAATACGTATTGCCAATTTTCTTACTATTATTATAAAAGTAAAATTTCTTGTATAAAATATATTTGACCTTGTTTGTAATTTTAGTTCCTTTTTCAATGCCTTGCGAATGAAATTATTACATTAACAAAACTTCTATAATATGTAAGCTTTGTAAAACGGAGACAATAGAGAAAAGATAATACTTTATTGCTCACTAAAATAAAAAGACGCATTAAAGTCAAAATTTGTTGTTTTAAAAACGATCAGTTTCAGGCTACCTAATTTAAATAACACTTAGGTAGTTTTGCTATGGAGAGTGTGCATAAATATAGATGCTACTGATATTTAAATATACGTATATAATTATATTAGGATACTTTTAATTCTGAAAAATGAGATCGTTTCCGCAGGATACGGATCGAAGCGCTCTAGCGATACCGCCTGGAAAACTGCTATGAAATAAATGGATGCATAATGGTTATTAGAAAGTTCATCCTCCTCAACCAATGAATTATCTAAATTCAATTATTCAATGAGACACTCTTATTTTTCAGACTGGAGTGTGTTTACAGTTTCGCTGACACGATGATGAATATAAACCAGTGTAAGTTGACCTTTGCGGCCCTAAGCACATTTAAATAAAGTTGTAGACATAGGGAACGATAGTTGCCTGTCATGGTTCATGAATGAATGGATGAGTCTACGCGTCTAAGCGATAAACTTCTCGGAATATTTACTCTACGATCGGCGCCGTCGCCGCCTACACAATACACACGTCACCGTTTTCACTCCACTGGGTCAGAGAATGATGTAGGTGCCAGCTCAGCTTCCAATTTTATAGCAGGACTACTAGAGATTCATGTAAATGCGAAAACAATTCATTTAATTCAATTCAAATAGACAAGTACTTCGTATTTTGAATGCATCATAAAGTTTGTTTATGTATTGTCGCGGTGTTTTCAGCGTCTGTATTCCTGTGAAAATTTCGTGGTGAAAATATGAAGATTCAGGGTATTATGAGTATATTAACTTCTCCCGGGAGTCATACACTACCTCACAGCGACGTGTGCGAAAACTGCATTTCATTTCATTCGATAAAAAAGAGACCAGATATACATATGTTTTATGTATACAAGTTACTAGTTATCCTGAAAATATGACATTATTATTGTGAAAATATTGTTACGAGTTGCAGGACTCGAATTAAAATGCCGTTGGAATTATTATAGACTTTATTAGAACTATCTATACAAACACCTATAACACAGGTACAAATATAACCGAACGTAATAAGTCCAAACGTAATGCCGAAGATCGTAATTCAAATACACGCGCAAAGTCCGTCACTAAATAGATTACCGAATGTACACAAGTCTTGCTTCGCTCGTGGTTATCGCTCGACTGCCTCATCTCTCAATTGGGGCATTGCTTTATACTGTAAAAATATAATATGTCTGCTCGGCCGCGTGGACTGAATTTCCTAGAATCACACGTGGCTAATGACTACCATAAAAGATTACAATACACAATGGGCTATTTTTCTAATCACAAATTTTAAACACAAAGTAAACAAAAGAAGTTCAAATGTCGAAAAGGTAATAAAATGTCTACAGGTATGCAGGTGTGAATTTGTCTTTTATTGGCGTTCAGGTAACACTATGATATTAAGTTGCTTTGTTTATTTTATCATGCTCCTTATTTCAAACACCGTTTGTCACGAAATTTTAAATGTGTGAAGTTCAACATTTGACCGTTTCCGCGGCCAGGTTATGTCGTCCTTGATCATCTTTCCAAGACTGAATACATTAGGACTGTTTTCCAATTATGCCTAAGATCAGAAACCTACTTAGCTGCTTAACTGGGTTAACTTACTTACAATTAGCTGGGTACCAAATTTTTGGATTTCTAGTACATAATACGTCCTAGTGTTTTGTCACAATAACAAAATTAAACTATACATAACTAAATAATGTACACGTATATCATGCATACGTAAACATTAATCGGAATAGCGTAAAACTATTTTCCATACAAAATATTTCAACGTATAAGAGGATTTGTAAGCGATTTTGGAAATTAAATATTCCGACGTAGTGTTGTGTTACATTAAGGAAAATTGTTTGTAAACCGCAATATTCTGTGGAAGTTTTAATATAATATTATGACACAATAGCTGTGAATTATTATAAACTTGAAATGTTGCGGTTTATTTAAAATCTTATTTTTCTCTAGTGTTATTATAAAAACAAAATGATGATGTAATCAAAGTTAGATGCGATTATAATTTAAATTATCATTTGAATCAAACTTTTCATTGACTTTTCATGAGCTCTGATCACAGAATAACACAGTTGTGTGTGCGTTTATTAGTAATATTATTTATTTTTGTTTGGGCTTAGTATATTTACTTTATGAGAGCCTGATCTAAAATTATAACATCCTTTCGTAACCTGTTTTGTGGCAGAAGTCTTTAGCGCGAATTTAAGGGAGATGTTTAGCTGTGCAGTTTGATTTATAGAGTTTCGTAGCTATTTTTGCAATAACGGAAGGAACTCTGTGTATCACAGACATTGTTAGACATGGAAAGTGGTTACCATCGCCTAAGGGCATTTGTAACAATATAGGCATAGAGGTATCACCAATTTGCTGCCGGCCTCGAAGGGCGGACATAGGCGGCGGATAGATATGGTAGATATGGGTTATTTTGGATTAAAAGCTTTTTTATGGCTACGTAGCAAAGTAACCAAAAATAACGAACTTTTGTCACTTCTGCGAGCCCCTGGTTGTTCGCAGACTATAATTTGGCCAGGTTTATCTTGCTAAAATAAAGAAGTTAACATTTAAGTTTGATGCTGAACCAAAGTCAAGATATTGCTGTTATCGTCTAAAAGGAAATTCTAACAACATTATTTCAGATGAAATGGTTACCAACATAAAGTGAATAGATTTTAATTTTCAAAATAATATAGATTGGGATAAGTAATGCTCTGCACAGATTATTTCATATTAAAGACCAGCGATTGATGTTTGTTATGAACAAATTTCGACCTCAAAATCTATTTTGCATAAAGACAAAAGTAATAAATAAATATTAGAGGTCCCTCCCACCGAATGTTCCTTCTTCATTATTTCAAACGCATTCAGGTACCTACTATTAATTTCAATATAATCGGCACCTACACTACAATATTATGCAAATGTACTGTGCTTAGATTTAGTTACTTATTAGTACATATTCATGCTCTCATAAATTATGCTATATCTGAATTTCTTTGGTACTACTTAAGCTGAGTTGAGATTTTTTGGTGCGGTAATAATCAAAAATCTTCTTGAAAAGACTACTAGAAGTGACATTTCCAGTACTTATAATGCATTGACTATATTTTTCATTTTTCTAAAATGTGTCATCATCTACCTAAATCCTATGTTAGTAAACTTTAAAATTAATACTTATGGTATTTCTTTACGTATATCCACATAATTATACATTTTCACACACATACCATTAGCTATAAAAAAATTCGAGATTATGCTAGTCAATGGGTTTCTATAAAAGATCTTCCTGTTATAATTTCGTTAATTTGAAAAAACGGACATTTCTGAGAGACAATTTACCTTATCCTTTGTAATATTATAACAAATTAAAAGTATTTACATTGAAGTCTATTTTTAAAATTGACAATTCCTACTGGCAGTCATTAGTAAGCTAGTGTTCAAAAACTTCATCCACACTACGATAAGAAGTTAGCGACATAAACAAACAAGACAACATACAGGAAAGGGAAAATAGGACGCCTCATCTGTCGCTTTAAAGTTTCAACTCCAGTCTTCGATATTTTCATAAACTCCTCAATTTATAGGCCGCTGGAAATCATTCTTAAATGAATGGTATCACAAGCATTGGTTTGAAGATACCAAAATTTAAATTATATCCGTGCAGGAACGGATAAATAATACAATTTCCTGCGGCCGGGCGGCTTGTCGTAAGAGGCGACAAAACAGCCCACAGCCAGGTGGTAGGATATTTGCCCGGTGTGGATGGCTACCACCCCTGGTCTACAGTATTCCGCCATAAGAACCTGAAGGTGCGTTCCGGCATTAGCGGCCAGGTTGCAGTCTCCCTTTATAGAGCGACAGCACATTGGTAGGAAATTTGGTGCTACAAATGTCCATAGGCGATGGTAATCGCTTCATATAAGGTAGGCTATATACCGGTCAGCTGAACTTATACAATAAAAAAACATTTACTTAATAAAAATTGCTGTTATAAATTTGAACGCTTATTATTTTCTGCGTTAAAACTTTTGAAAGTAGACAGGGACTTTTGGGCTAAAGAAATGTAATGAGTTGAGATATGGCTTAAAAAAAGCATTATATTTATTTATTACAAAATGAAAAACATCAGCCCTAAATTCTATCTGCAAGACGAGAAATCTAAAAATAAGATCACAAAAAAAATAAGTCATTGATTGCCATAATTGATTTATGTGAATGAATTTCAACAATTAATAATATGAAAACACTTACACCACACGATTAATTTATTCAAAATAACTAAACTCACTACAATTATAAAATAATATCAATAATAAAAAGACATTTTTAAATCACTCTCATCTTTTTACAATCTGAGCCCAAGAATGTATGAATGCGATCTATCTCCTTTTATCCTAATATTGTAGCAATAAACTATACGTTATATTATCAATTTTTATATTATACTTTTTATAATAAATTTTAATTGGTCAAAGTCAATAATAATCTCTTACACTCTGGATGCAGCCGTATTGTCGCCTTTCTCACATAAAAAGTGATAATAGTGAAAACAAATATCGATACAACATATGTGCTACCGGATGTTACACATATCGAGAACTATTAAAACGCCCTTTTGTCTCAATTCTAACAAAACTATATAAATCTGTTTATCACGCATTTACAAAATATAAAAGTTAGATAACATGTTCAAAGGTGAGGCTAAATCGTTTGGATGTGGGTTTGTAGAAATTTTGACAGGGTTGGATTCTAAATATCTAAATTATTAGTCGACAACTTTGCCTAAAACTTAGTTTGTTAAATGTTAGTCTTGTCCTATAGATTTATATATTTTAATCTTTTTAGTGTCGCTTTTTAGTTTCATCGAGTTTCAAATCACAACGATTCTAAAGAAGTTTCACTTCAATTATCTTTAAACTCGACTCTTCTACAACACTACAGCTCGGTTCTCGGTCGTCACATCAACATCCGAACCTCGGTGTTTATTTACACGCTTGTCAAAAGTTCGACACAAGCCGCTGTATTTATAACTACACGGAAGGTGCGTCCCGGAGCAACGAACTTTTGTGACATAATCATAAAACACGGCTGTTAACAGCAATACAGACAATTCAGATAAAACACCCGAGAAGGATGACCACTGAGAAAGGATTTACTTTCACAATATAATACATTTGAAATGTTTCAAGCACATTGTTGTGTCAAAAGTCAATTAAGGTCATGTTCATTTTTGACAATAATGCATTATGACCATTTATAGTTTAGTAATATCGCTGTATATCGACCATAAATATATTAACGCCATTATGTGGCATAACACTAAAAGTCATAAATAAGTTGAAAATAGGAACACACCATGACTGCCGCAAAACATAAACTCTATTTTAATATTTTGCAAACAACAGTTACGAAATACGGAACGCCTACAACAATAAAATGCTTCAAAGTGAGAACATGTTCAAGTTTAAGGAAGGTATATGTATGTTTTATACTTATAAATGCATTGATTTATCATTATTATAAAAGGCATTGGTGGCTGCTAATTTAGATACTGCCTATCTCGTATTCATAGATGAAACTGTTTTTAAAAAAACTGACCAGCGATCTCCGATGCTTTTGACAGTAAGATAAATCACTTAATCTGTTATCTACAATATTATAAAATTCTAAATATGCTGCCTGTACATTGAAGCTATTTAAAAAAAACAACTGGAATAGACTATACAAACGATGGAGAACACAATGCATTTTTTTTAGAATTTTGTCCGTTTGTCGGTTTGTTCGGGATTGACATAAAACTATTGTGCCGATTTCTTTAGACTTAAAATCTGCGCTACTTTTTATTCCGGGAATCCCGTGAAAATTTTTCTAGGAATTATTTAAAATGGCAATTTTGTCACTGGCCGATAGCAAATTTTATTTAATATAATGTGTGATATTTTTTATCCCGGGAAATTAATTGTTCGGATGCATAAAAATTAGCTTATTCCGACAAAGTTTTCACTATAACGATAGTATTGCTTACATTTTTTTTAAATATTGCGGTACTTTGTGTCCCGAGAATCCCGCGGGAATTTCAACTCAAGCGTGGACGAAGTCTCGGTCATATCCTAGTTATTTTATACTTTTGAACAGATATCCTTAGTTTTCTATCCAGAGAAACTTAGATATCATTATATAAATTCAATCTAGCCTCTGTATTCAGCAAGATATGTCACCAACCTTCTAGATATAAATGGTCACACGAAATCAACTCAGTTTGACCAGTGTATAATATAGCGTAAATATAATGTTCATTCAAACGCCAAAGGTTTAACTTACCTAATGAAAGTATTTTCGGAAAATAAATAGCCACACCTCTACAATACGTAAGACTACGAGGGAAGAAAGACGTATTATTTACCTCGTATATATTATTATGTGCATACATACATCAGATATGGCTTTCAATCGTAACTAAAACGGGTTGTTCCGTTATTGGATCCCGACGTTTGATAAAAGGATGTGTCTATCGGCCTTGGTCGTATGTGGGGCGCAGATGTGCGTTCAACTCTATTGTCACGTGGGCGAGTGCATTATGATTGTTAAGCCCACCTTTAAGGGCCTTGCCATAATCACGAACATTTTGTACGCAGCGAACTTTTTGTTCGACCACAGTAATTGCTATGATATTCTTTTTTAACAATTCTACGGACTCGAGTTCCGTACCCTTTTTATAACTTAATTTTGAAGAAAGTTTTGAGTATATAAACACACTTCTTGGTAATTTTTGTTTTTGTGTGTGACATCTATTCAATTATATGTGTGTTGTGGTGTACTTTACGAATAACTTACAAATATATACGAATAATTGCTATGATTATATTATTATTACAATCGATTCATAAAAATTTACATATAAGGTAAAGGTACATATTTTTTCTAACTAAGCACAAGTGGCTCTCTATCCGCCTTCGCCGGAATACACATATCCTGTCTCTCTATACAATGTATTGTTTAGTCCGAAGTCTCACCCTTCTCTAAAGGAACGTTTCCAATTTTTCAATGTGAACCAGGCATAGTTCCTCAGGTCATCAGTTAACATGAGATTAGAAATATCGCTCAATACGACCAAGTTTTATAAACACTCGTTCAGCGTTCAAGCTTTTCAATTATGAAACATGCTTCCAGTACAAGTGAAACAAGCCCAATTAGTATCCTCCTTTAACAGACTTGTAAAGGATTACTACCTCAAAGTATTAATATAAGTTGTTATTACACGTATCATTGTGCTTTTTAGTAAATTATTATATAATATGTATTGCTTTTATTGTAAAATAAAGTATATTTTATTCTATTCTATATATAACTGACAACTCAGGGGCCTATCGAAGACACCCAGACTAGAAAAAATAACGAAGACTTCGATAAGTAAATTTAACTTACTTAGAGTTGACCGTTGAGCCTCTATGTTCCTATGAACTAGTGAGGTCAATGCTTAGTTCGCTAGATCATATAAGCTATCAATAATACTTAATGACGATAGTTTTTCTAGCTATATTGTATACTGCAATGTTTTAATTATTGACAAAGCACGTACCTAGAAATAAAATTTCTGACCTTTAATAAAAACAAAAAGAAAATTGACAATGGCAAAACATCTATGCTATAGATTAATTTTAATTTTTCTGTTGGATAGTAACTATTACATTGCAACTCTAAGATGACCTCGCTCAACGACAACAATCCAAGGTGACAAGAAAGAGAGAAACGGGAAACTGCCATTAGTAGATGTCAAACTTGAGTAATTTTCGCTTTAAAAAAAGCGAAAACTTGGAAAAAGTGCAAACGTGGAAGAGTCTACATCCAGGAATGGATTCAGATTAATTTGATTAATAACACTTTTTAAAATGTTCATAATTAATGTTGTTGGCAAAATTCCAAAATGTGTATGGTAAAACGAAAGAACTATTAACATTAAGTTTAGTATTAGTGTTTCAGACAATTCTTTATAGAAAAATACATCGTTTGTGTTGAACCGTAAGAACCTATGTTAGTACAACAATATTTAGGTATCGCCCGGTCACCTTTCCAAAACAATTAGAGATATTTAGGGTGCCTTGCGTTCATTGTATGATAAGTGATTTATATTCAACATGCACTCAACACTATCACTAACCATAGGTTGCCTAAGGCCAAATAAGACACCTAAGTACTTTGCACTATATCAGTCTGTCAACGAACTTCAATAGTATGTATGGTAGTAGAAAAAACATCGATGAATACCAATGTCATTAAATCCCATTATAATGTACATATTGCAATATCAATCTATAAAAGTTCTATTGTTTTCGGTATCTCTATTGGGAAAGGATAGTCGGTCAAATCAAGATTTGCAAGTGTCACATGTCGGTAATATTTTTCGTCTTCTGCTCGTTAAATCTAGTGCTGAATTTCAGTACGCGTTATCGTATAATAATTACACGTATTCAGTGCAGTATTTTACAATAGTATTGCTACCCATCCGTTAGTTTTTGTTTCTAATGTATCAAAATTAAATTCGAAGCACTGCCAAATTAGGCTTCTAGTACGTTTCGTTAAACCAAATATCTTGTTTTTTATATTAAAATTAATTAAATAATACAATGGAAATGAATTGAAAACCAACTTAATATATCTTCCTAAAATACTCTAGTCAGTAACACAATTCTTTGAATTGTATTTATAGTTCTCTATGTAGGTAAATGTGCGCGATGAGTCGCTTACAAGATATTGTTCTTGGCGTCATAAGTTGATACTTTAATATTGAAAGCCCCTGGTGCAATTTTATAAACGTGCAATAGTTTGCCGTGTTTGTGTAAGCCAATCAGAATGTACCCAATTCAAAACTTTTATATTATTGCCAATATGTGTTATCTGCAGATTTAATTTATTATGTAATATGGTCCGTATGAATGAATTAAGATTTTCCAGACCTTTGTCGGCTTAAACTGTGGATTTACCCTTGAATTTTTAAATAACGTCGAGAATAAGTTCATTTCTAAATCTATTAATATTTAAAGTCTTATCATGAGAGAAGCAAAAAAACTACACAGAAAAATCTCAAGTTTTCAGGAAAATAATATACGGTAATTTGCCAGTGTATTCGATCACCACTCAAAACAGAATATTTGTATAACCTGCGTAATTTGTTTATTTTCTGTATCCGTCGTTTATTGACTATTCGACACAAACTGCATCGAGAGGTTGCAATTTTAATATCCTAATAATGCCAGAAATTGTCTTCAAAAGTGACCAAAAAAATCTATTATGAATGATTATTATTGAACATTCTTTCAATGATATTTTATTGGTGATGGTAATCGTTGAATATTTTTGTTTACTTTTTGTAATTATACAAATTACTGATTCGCAATCATATCATCTCACGCGGCATAACTCAGCGATGCATCAACTTTATTGTTGTTTTTTAATTTCAGCCCCAATATTAAACGCCGCAGGTGGCCGTTTCTCAAAAATATTATCGCTCGATGTGATACATGAGCACTTACAACATTGTACATTATATTTGAACAATTTGATAAGTAGTCGCGAATATAGTTTACAAAGTATCTTGTGATCTAACAATACGAATTTTTTCCTAAAAATAACAAACTTATCTTTATGTCGAATACATATTTTACAATATTGTTACAAGTCGGGCCACCTGCATACCTATTGTCACATACCGACAAAGAAATGCTACGCATCTTGTTTATTGCCCCTTCCGCATTCGGAGTTCTTTTTATTACTTCGTATTTAAAATTTGCAATTAGACAATAGCCTATTGTTATTGTTTTCGACTTTGTTGGCCGTTTGCAGGAATAAATAACCAGGTGTGCAAATTACTATTTCTTGGAAACTAAGTGCGCGTGGCCGTTTTTTTTTTTGTACTGTATAGTTAGTATAAAACAATGCCCGAATGGAGGGGTGGGGCAGTCAAGCGACGACTACGATACGAGTAAGACGTTTGTAGTACTCTCGATTAGCGATATAGACGACGGACTTTGCGCGTGTCGAATTGCATTAAATCGTGCAGTGTGAACTGGTTGCATCCAGTTTTATTTCTATTTGTTTTATACGTGTTTGTACAGTTCTAATAAATACTATAGTAGTTCCAACGGCATTTTTAATTCGAGTCCTGTAGCTCGTAACAATATGTTATAATTCAATATAAAACTTAAAAGTAATGGAGTAATAAACAGGGATTGATGATCGTCTATTAAAAAAATTTACTTTGAAAAGATTATGATTAGTTGTCACTCTTTTTAAAAATTTTAACGTTCTGTCAAATCTAAATATTTTATTTATTATTTTAATGTTCTATAAGGACGGGCTGGTGTACACCGACATAATCAGACCACAGGTTTAATCACTAGTCTAAAATTACTACGTGTATCTATAGTCCATTGCTTATGTAATCATGGATAACTGAATAGACGCCAATGTACTGTGTACCTATTAGGATAGCTATCGTATTTTATAACAATTGGCTCCAAATTTCAATTAATGCCTTTTTTTGATGATTTTATCATCTTTAGTAGTCTAGTGTATGCAAAAACTGATAAAAAGGTCAATTAAATATAGTAACCAAACTAGTATATTAAAGCAAACCAAGACACTGAAATGACGATCATAGTACAATCTACATACATACACGTTGCGAAATGGTTGTATATACTGTACATAGAATAAGAAGTAGATTTAATTTTGAACTTATATGACATTCAAAAAATGTTCTCTAGTAGAACATATTTATAATAAAAACTTTTGAATTTGAATTAGAATGGGTTTATTACTCTTGAAAATAAATAAATAGAAATTAAGATGTAAACAATTTTAAACTATTTTTAAGAGATTTTTAACTTTATTCATGTTTCAAACTACCTAATGATTTTCCTATGTTATAGGTAGTTATTAAGCCGGAAGTGAATTTTATGTCTCCATTGTTAACGAAAAGGAGTGGCCTGTAGGTGATTATAACGAAAAATACTGTTATAGTATCACGTTATAATTTAAACAAAGATCTACTATCACTTATAATGGATTTTATATTATGTCTTTAACAAGACATCGTTTGTATGCTAATTTTGATTTGTTGAAGAAAAATAACATACAACACTATAGAGCATTTATCAAAGATATGGTGATTAGATAATGATGCCATTCATTGAAACTAAATAAATAAATTAAAAAACTGATTGTTAAATCAGGTATATAAAAATACCTTCATATGTCAGAAAATCTACCTTAACCTATATCAATAACAATAAATTGGGTAAATGTTTGGCAGCCCGTGTACAACAAAGATTTCCAGACGATGTGTAAAACGTTAACTGCTTTTGTCATTTGACGTCGAAAGCATAAAAATCATTGAAACGAAAATGTCCCATATATATTTAAAAACGAACACCAAACAATATCCGTTGTAGTTCTAGTTAGTATTCTTTGAAAGTATTTTTTAAGTAAAATATTAACTTTATCGTTTTTTCGCATAAGGTCGACTGGAACATAAAATAAAGATCTCATACCAATTGAGGCTCAAAAGTACCATAAGTGTTAATTACTCGTTTTTTATTTCGATATTTTATAAAAAAAATTGTTATGATTTACTAATGTGTTTTTCATTACATACCGATAGTTAAATATTAAGACTATTTTGAGACATCTTATAGAATAGAATAGAATATACTTTATTGCATAACATTAAGATACAATTCAAGAAGTTTAAGTACAGATGACAATAGGCGGTCTTATCACTAAAAGCAATTTGATTTTCATAACAAAAATGAATTTAAAAGTAGTAGCCTGTGGGACGTCATGTCCTTTATAATGTTATAAATTTGTCATGTCACCAGTTAAGGGTTAAGCTGTACTTTCTTGATTTCTGTCAAAAATTTTCACCTGATATTTTTAAAGTCAGAGTGGAAGGACACAAATTTCAAGACTGAGAGCTAGTAATAGCACAAGGTGCGGTTTCTTTTCAGTAAAAGTTAATACATTGCATAATTTGCTTTTTCTTTTTAAATATAGTTCTGTAAGTTGCGTATCTATTCAGTTTCAAGTATCCGTGAATATTCAAGTTTTACAATAATCTACTACGAAAATAAACAACGAGGGGATTCTTGTAGCAGCTTGATAAAGCCCATTTTATCAAACTTAAGATTAAGACTTTTAACAGAAATATAAATCTTCATTAAAACATTCAATATTCTACGAATAACTACTCTTAACCAATATTACACATTTATAAAATAAAAGCGCACAACAAAATTTCACTCATCAAGTGTCTGCTAAAATCCTTTATAACCTTCAAGTTGCTCTATGACAGCTAATGTGTTTTTAATATTTGATTGTGTTACATTAGCATTATCGGTTACTACACCATCAATTATTGTATCATCATCGTAAAGTAAATGACATCTATTAAAGTTTAGGCAGATGTTGGACTGATTAAGATTTATGACAGTTCGTTAACGAAGACCAGGATTGTAATTGGCTGTTGAGATTAAAACACCATCTGTCAAAGTAGTAAATAGTAGGATATAAAAATAGTCCTATTATTAAAACTGGAGACAGAATAAGAAACAAATTTTAAAACAATCACAATACTGTTTACACTAATTAATAATTGCGCCCAGAAAGCTCTTAAGAGACAATTATATAACGAAATATTACAATGTAGGTACTTTCAAATTTATAATAAAACAATTATTTTTTTAGTTAACTGTAATGATTGAATTATATAGTTTAGGTCTCAATCTTGACTTTAGTATTAGTATATTGACTGTTAAACAAATTTTACTATAAACAAATGCAAGGAAGAAAAAGCATTTTCCCCATATTTTAAGACTCATTATTACACTGTAACGGCCACAGTCAGAAATTTGAAATCATTATTAACTTAAATGCAATCTATTTGTATTCAAATACTTTATAAAAAAGTAACAATTTCTTATGCTTGTAATGCATTCAATTCTTTTATAAGAGGCATTGAATTGGTGTGTTTTTGTATATAGATAATGGTGTTGACGTTATCACGCTACCTTACGATTGAAGTAACTAAAGTATCGAAATCCATTTCGCCAAAGCAAAAAGCGCAGAAACACGATCGCATCATAAATCGCTGTGAATGCACTTACAATCTGCCTACCGTTTGCTTTTATTGTATTCAATCGAAACATTGTATTGGTTTGAAACACATTGGAATCTTTTGTTAGTAATAAAAAGCTGAAAAATGTACCGTTACGAAGTAATCCTAACAACAAAAATCTATTAAGGTCAATGAACTTATGTGCAGTTTTATGTTATTACTAATCTGTTGCGAAATGTTTATCTCTGCATCATGTTTTGCCCTATAATCAAACCTTAGTTGAGAAAAATGCATCCATAAAACGTGTTGCTCAAAGATCTGATTTAGCACTATAGGTATTAAATTAAACACTCGTTACAAAGTATTGTAGCACGCTACAGATTTATGCGCCAGGTTCTATATCTTACTATCCATTTACCTTAACCATTGATAGAAAATTGTCATAACTTGTATGGTTTATGTAATTGTGAGGGAAATGAATGGATAATACGATAAAGGTACCGGCTGTTAGCCGCGTGAAATGTGCGTATCGTATCGGGGACACGTGACATCGCGCACACGGCGCTACGCGTAGTTCGTGCGCTCGCGCTTCTCGGACTAAACCAGAAACAACCCAGCTTAGCCGAAAGCGTTTCGACACAAAAGCTCCCGACCGCTAGAGAGGGACAGGCGAGGGCTGAGGATGCCTTAAAACCAAACTGTCACAGCAGGAAAATTACAAACTTAGTGTTGAAATTTGAAAACTTCCTTTCAGTAGACACTTAGACAGGCCATTAGTTATCATTGAAATTATCTAAAAATATCCTCTCACTCTAATACCTACGTACATACACATTTAACATTTTCTGTTAACTCTTAATAGATTTACAATGTAATAAGTTATTAACTAATTAAATAAAAAATCGGCCAAGTGCAAGCAGGTACCCAACTATTTTTATTAATTGGCCACGGAGCTTTAAAAATCATTAATTTAAAATACTCAATCTCTCTAAAACTAGTGATCGGATCCTGTTCAAACTTTTAATTTATTCCACTTTATATACTATATAATTCAGAAGTCAAATTGGGTAAACATTGCCTCATCTATTAACTAAAATAAAAATGTCGTTTAAGAACATCGTTACCATGTTTCATTGATTGTTAAACTGAAAAATAATTTAATGCTTCAGTTATAATTATGTATGCCAGTCAGGCCTAATTTTTAGTTTTGTTTCAATCATCATTCATGAGATCCAGTTGTTTTTGAAAACTAAAGCTATATCATATGTATATATATATATATATATATATATATATATATATATATATATATATATATATATTTATCACTTTTTTGTCACTTCTTTTTTGGGGGCACGCTAATTCTCGAAAGTTGTAAGTCTATAATTTTTTGTTTGATGTCTATGATTTTGTTTTGTAATTTTGACTTATTATAAAAAAAAATTGGTGAAGGTTACATAAATTGTTCTTTTTATTTTTTTTAAATTCCTTCATTTTTCAGTTTTTATGTGCAATTTTTCAATATTTTCGAAAATATATATATATATAGACAGACGGATATGGAAATTTGATTTATTTGACGACATTAGCAGCCAGAAGTGCTCTTAATGTGCTGCCGGCCTAAAAGGGGACTAGAACCTAACGATTGATGTTGAAACACAACTTAAGATTGTTACTGTGACATAACCCTAGACCAGGGGTGGTAACCATCTAGATGGGCAAATGCCTTACCCCTACAGTCAGGTTGTTTTGTAGTCTCTTACGGCAGGCCGCCCGACCGCAGGAATCTTTCTCCGTTCATGCCTGGGTAGCTGATAGTTATAAGATGATATAAAAGACAAAAATAGTTCTCTATTTAATGCTGTCAGACACTAGAGAAGGGCCGCAACGTGACACCTAGTCCCGAGACTTTTTTTTAATAAGACAACTACGGTTCCACACCTTTTTTGTTTGAGTTTTGTCCTGACACTGGGCACCCTCGACCTGTCACTGAACTTATTTCAAATAAAAATCCGCGGCCTTTTGTTATATCGGGACGAGGCGACGATGCTACGAGGCCTCACGTCCGGGAAACCGACACTTGACCTACCGACGTATTTAGATCTTTTGTGTACAGAATAAATGGAAGCGTGACTTATCCCATTCGGTCTTTAAAAAAAAACTATGAATAAAAGCTACGTTATTATCATAAATTTAAATCGATGGTATCCTTTCGTATTGTAGATAGCGTCCCATTGCTACTAATGAAACGTTATAAATAATTTTCCCTTTAATTTTTAGTAGTGTGTGGTCGGTTACATAAATAAAAACATCGATATTGAAATACCGTGACTTCCGTTTGAAACAGCAATGTGTGGATATTTCTTTAAAATAATTTGAAAAATGTTCGTTTGAATTAGAATATTAATTTGTTTGAACATATCACACGCTTAATCCAAATACTGACACTGTCCAAAAAAGTGAACTTTATAGGAGAAAAATAAAGTTGTTCTATGCATGAATATCAGTATTATTCCACGCATTATTACAATGCCTTCCTAGTGGAAATTTCTGTTAAGTACGTTTAAAGCAGGATTAGCGCTATTAAACGTATGTCCAAGTTTTATGATAAATGGCATTAAAAAGAAGATTTGGTAAAATTTTGGACAGTGTCAGTATTGGATTAAGTGTGGGATATAATCAAACTCGATATGGCAATAGAGAGATACATAAAATGAAACCATCAATTAATGACAGGAAGCAAAACAACTTGTAGGCTACAATTGATCGTAAATTTTTAATCTGTATCAATCGTTTCGGTTCTATTCCAGATTGCCACTAGCACCTAATCTTAATATAGAATTGTTTGTGTCTGTGTCCCAGTTCTTGGTTTTGTAATGGTTTTAACCCGGTGTAGCATACGTACACACAGGTGCGTCGCGGAAACGTGGTGCATCTCTATTTCCATGCGTCCGTCCGCTGCCGCGCCACATCAATGAACGGCTCGTATTAGCTTCTCGGTCCTCCGCCCTAAGAAGATTATATTCAGATCTGCATGTTTTAATACTTTTAATTCGAACTTATACTTATCGTGTTTTATTCAGATATTAAATTAATGATACAAAGATTCTATTTTATATTTTGAGATATAATAAATGGTTTTCGTACAGACCAGCAACAGCCATATATCTCTATGTCAGCGATTTACACTGACACATACCTTATTAATATACTCATATCCAGCAGTGTGCTCGTTTGGTTTGATCATAATTATAAATACAAGCATAACAAACATCACTAAAAAATAATCACAAGCATTTATCTAACATTCACATCCTATGTAGGGATATCCTTTGCAATTGTAATATAAATTTCAGACTGAATACTTCTATAATGTACTTAAATAGCCAGAAAGTGTCTAAATGGGTAAGTCTGTCTATTGTTCGAGGGGTCTTGATGCTTAAGTATGGTTGTGAAAGTTAGGTACGACTATAAACATTCTTAGAGTCATACTTTCTGTTTCTTCCACAAAAGTAGAATAAATATGGTGTAAATGAGAATTTTATAAAGTATGTGTGACATTAAGCTAGCTGATATGAGTCAGAATAATGTGGTTAAGAATATAGTGTATAATTTATCCTTGCAGGAACGGAGAAAGTAAACAATTTCCTGCGGCTGGGCGGCCTATCGTAAGAGGCGACAAAACAAGCCACAGCCAGGTCGTAGGGCATTTGCCCGACTGGATAGCTACCACCCCTGGCCTAGAGTATGCTGCCATAACCTTGAGTTGTGTTCCAGTATTAGTGACCAGGTTCCAGTCTCTCTTTAGAGAGCGGCAGCACATTGGTAGCACCTTTAGTGTTACATAGGCAACGATAACCGCTTCCCATAAGGTGGGCCGTCTGCCTGTCTGCTGAACTCATGCAATAAAAAAAGAGAAGAATATTGAGAAAAAAAGAAATGTGATCACATGTATTGGACAAAGGAATATTAAGGTAATTTGGAAATGTAAACAGAATTTATGTATGTAACTAAGGCGACAAATCAATTGTTTGAGAGTAGTAAGGGTGGGAGAATTAATATCGGTATACCGCGGTACACCACATCTAAATTGCCGACTTTCTGAGCAAAGATCAGGCAAAAAGAACTTTAAATCAGCTTAATTGTAAGAAAAAGTTCATAAAAGTAGACGAAGTATTGAAACAAGCCAAACGTTATTTGTTTTCATATCCTACCAGAACAAATAGCTCCTAATATTATCACGTATCAAACCCTGTTCATCGGAAAACACCCACAAATATAAATAGGCGGTCTTATTTTCTTATTTACGACCGTTTCAATCTTAAACGTGCAACTTTTTATGATAAATTCAGTTTTTATTGCCTGTGTCGACGGCTACATGCGACTGAAGATTACTGCACAACTTGCGTCTGTTCTAATGTAATTGGGTTTATGTGCGGTATATTCGTACATGAGTTTTAATGCCTTCACTTGTATGATGGTCGGTGTATGAAATGTACGAATTGTGAGAATTTCACTTCGTGGTAAGAGTTGATTTGATCATTATAACTGTACATAAATTACTAGTCATTTTGGAACTTTACGTTCAATAAAATATTTGTAAATGTCATATTCAAGAGGACTTTTGGGGTACATATTATGAATGATTTTATTTAATGTTTTTGATAGTACAATAAAATAGCTTATCTACTTATAAATAAAATTACTTTTTACCGATTAATTAGTATATGTTTATAACTGATTGTTGATGTTTAATAAGCGTTTAAAGCAATTCGGAACGTTCGTATTCATAGAATGTGATTTGGAGCTTACGTGTTAATATTAAGCCCATAAACATTTTTTTAAGTAAACGACAATCATAGTTCAATAACTATGACATGTAAATCTCATATATTCTTGACTTAAGTCCACTATGCCAAGTATTATATATACTAATATTATAATAAGAAAATATTTGTATTTTTGTATAGACTAAAACAACTGGACCGATTTCAAAAATTCTTTCACCATTCGAATGATACATTTTTTCTGATTAGTATAGGCTATATATAAATTAGGGACTCCATATAAAACTTCAATAATGTAACCCGTCAATACAACCAAAATACTTGGCGCTGGAATCGGAATTCTACGATTTTAATGAAAATTTATGTGTGGTTAAGTGGGTCCTGGGGTAGTTTAGATTCACAATTAGACCCAGTAGGTAGCGCTGGAATCGGGTTCTAGATTTTTGTTTTTTCAGGGCACGACAACGTCTGCCGAGACCGCTAATATATTATATTGTTACGAGTTTAGCGGGACTCGAATTAAAATGCCGTTAGAATTATTATAGTGTTTATTCGAACTATACAAACACGTATAACACAGGTACAAATATAACCGAACACAACAAATCTAAACATAATGCAGAAGGTCGTAATTCAATAAAACGCTCAAAGTCCGCTACTATTAGATTCCCGAATGTACACACGTCACGCCCGTATCATAGCTGTAGCTCAACTGAACTCCTCTCTCAATCAGGCCATCGTTTTATACTGCACAAATGCAAATGTGCCCGTATCGTATCGTCGACATAATTTTCTAGAATCAGCTTGTACTTAATCCGTAACACCTGGTTAATGATGCCTGCAAGCGGCCGTAAACGAGTACGGTAGAACATTAGGCTGTTCTCCACAATACTAGAAACGTATGCCAATAAATATGTAAACAAAAAGAAGACGATCATAAAAGGATTACAATTAGTTCAAATGCCGACAGGTAATAAAATGTGCTTTTACAGACTGTACGTGGAATTTGTCTTTGTCGAAGTCTAAGCTGTAACTATATTTATAGATTATGTATCACAGGAGTACGCTACAAACAAAATGTAGCAACATTCCTATACAATACACATATATTTTTAACGTCAAAAATCCAACAACGTTAAAAGTATTGCAAAACACAATTTTCATATGATGAAATATGTTCCACGAGTTACAGCTTTCCTTTTGGACTGCCAATACAAAATATTTATTATTTCTGTTTGTTTAGAAAGTTAGTTTGAAAAACGGCTTGAACTGTAGCATCTATAAATATATTTATAAGGGCATAGTACTTAGAGGAAGACTAGATAAAATATAGACGTGTAGGCATAGTTCCCGGCACGATTCTTGAGCGGTCACCTTGACCCAAGAACAGTGACATTGCGGTTCTTTTTCGAAGTATGAGATATTGTCCCTTTCGAGGAACGGTACAAAAACATAATGTTTTCGATGTGTCGATAAATACGGTCAATGTGTAAAGCGATTTTTACTATTTTGCCGACTGCTTAAGATCCGTGCCGAAAAGACGTAGGGCCTATACATAGATGTAGGACCAGATCATATAAAAACTTCCTATGTAAATATAATAATTAATACAGAATAAGAAAGTCTATTTTTGTATCTTGTACATATTTTTAATGAGCTTATCAAGTTTGGCATATCTTCTGACGTAATCTGTGAATATTCACGCGGTTTTTTATCAGTCAGTGCTACTTTTCTGATCTGCTCTTTTATACTGTTATTCTGTTATTATTATCGTTTATTTAATTACAATTTTTTGTGCATGTTTTTATTTATTGCAGGAGTTCAGCAGACAGGCAGACGGCCCATTTGACGGAAAGCGGTTACCATTGCCTATGGACATTTGCAACACCAAAGGGGCTACAAATGCGCTGCTGCTCTCTTAAGGGAGACTGGAACCTGGTCACTCATGTCGGAACACAACTTAAGGTTGTTATGGCGACATACTTTAGACCAGGGGTGGTAGCCATCGGGCAAATGCCCTACCACCTGGCTGTGGAATATTTTGTCGCCTCTTACGACAGGCCGCCCCGGCCGCAGGAAATTCTATTCTTTCTCCGTTCCTGCACGGATTCCTGCAAGTGAACGCTTATTGTTATACAAAATATTATACAACTACACCAACAATTATTATTACTACACAATGTTAATCAAACATTAATTTTTGAATTTTTTTGCATGTCTTATGCTGATGTTTATTTCAAGCTTAAAGCTTAAGCTTTAAAATATAAAGCATTATAAAAATGGATTGTCATGTTGTTACTGAGTGAGATTTATTTTTATACGTTAGCACATTGACATAGATTTCGGCGTAAAATGATCAGCTTTGAGCTAATTGTGTTGTGTACGGAGAGAGAAGAACTTTCCCCCCAAATCTTTCCAATCCCTGTTTTACCATTTTTATAAACACTGTTCAAGTCACACAGTGTAAAAAATTTGATACTTGTTGTATAAGGAAATAAACTAAATCATATTTACCATTTTAGCGTTCAAAGCGAACTAAAAATAAAGGCATAATAATTATTTCATCTACATGTAATATCAAATTCAAATACTATCAATAAACTAAGTACTATAAGCAACTGATATTTATGTAGATAAACTTCTTTCATGTCAGTGTGTTTGCTTACTCATCCCGCCTGGGAGTCATCCACATCCCACCGGCAATCAGATCGATTCGATATTTCGGGTAGTCGAAACTAGACGAGACAGGGCACAGCCCGTGTACTCTGAGTCACTTACTGACTCATCCTGTACACCTCTGGCAAGACTGATTTAAACTGTACACAAATATAACAACACACACGCGATTCTACATTTTTGTGCTATAAGTTGGGATATAGTACGAATTTTGATTTGTTGATGTTATAATTATTGATTTTAATTTATTATTATTTGTTTATTCCATCTTTATATATGAAATTCTTCTGTTCGTGTGTATGTCACTGAACTGCTCTTAAACGGTTGAACCGATTTTCATGAATTTTTTGGGTTTGTTCAAGTGGATTAACAATTGGACTTACCTACCGGATTTTTTTTCTGAACAGGACAACGTCTGCTGGGCGCGTTAGTTTATGTATATTATGTTTTATTTTATGTAGTCAACGTCCCTGAGGAAAACCTCTTATGCAGGATAACTTAAAATAGAATATTATTATTATATCGGCAGACTACCATACACATTGTATATCCCTGAACTAAAAGTTACGCTTGTGTTATGGGTAATTTACAACGGACCGCTCTGGGGCTGATCGTATACACACACCCAGACCATAGTAAATAACGGAAAGTTCGTTTCGTGAAATTTACCATGCCGGGAATCGAACCCGGAGCCTCTGTGTTCAAGCGATCTCAGCCAGCAATATCTTAGCCCACTCAACAACAAAGACCGTCAAATCTATATTAATATAAATAAATGGAGTAAATGAGTTTGTTTATATATTGTATGGTGCGTTATATAGATGTCCATATAGCCAATTTTCAAGACAAACGCAGACGAAATAGCGAGTAGCCACTAGTGGCTAAATATGTGTAATCAAATAATTAAATATTTCTGTACAGATGATTTAAATCAAAAGATGTTTTTCAATAAAATTAATATTTACATGATTGTTGAAGAAAATTAAGTGCTTGTTTTAGAAATTTCAACTGCTTAGCAAAATATGACTTTTCTAGTTGCTGTGAAAACTTTATTCTTACGCATCAGTACCTTGATGACCTATAATTAGATTTAGATTAGTTAGAAAGTGTTGGGGTTTTGTTAAATTATTTTCTTTCCACAAAACACAAGAGTAAAAAAAACTTAACTACAGGTGGAAAAATTCCTGTTATTATTGGTGGGACTACAGGGGTCATGCTTTTGCCTGACGCCTTCTAGCTTGAAAAGCATTCTTAAATTTAGTATTGACTATTCATGAATACTCCGACACTAGCTAGTGGCTATGCCAGCTATATTGTAAAAAAAACTTTACTGATATTTTTGTTGCTATTCAAATTTGATTACGGTTCTAGACTATGTGCCGTAAAGAAATCTTCATTGAGCCCCACTTCACAACCGCAGTCAATTTATTTTTCATTTCATTCAATTTACAACCATACAAACACCCTACATAATCGAGTTGCAGCAATCACAAAGCTATAAATCAAAATAATTCGGCGCGCTCTAAACAATTAAGCGCCAAAATGGACGAAACGGGAAGGGTTTGGGCGTATTTGTACACACCCGTTATTAATTGATTCAAAGAATTTACGATATGTGTGTTCAACATGCGAAATAGAGTGGAATTACGTTGGAATATTTAAAAGCAATTTTAAAGCCTAGACCAGTAATAAATTGCACCTATGGTATGTATATTGTACTCATATATAATTACATAATATATAATAACACAATATAAGTAAAAAAAACTACCTGCAGAGATTGTAGCACCGCTTCTTCTTTTCCTTTAACAAAAACTAAAACTGTTTTGGATGCGGTGGTAGAATCATAAGTCATGACTTTCAATAAGTAATCTTTAAGATTCTATTTTAAAATAAATACATTCATTTTCACCTATTTGAAAACATAGAATTTAAGATTTTGTAAATGTAATAAATTTAGTTTTATCTAGAACCCCATTTATATGTTTTTATCCTATACGTAGCTATTACTGAAGTATAGCAGACAGGCTGATGGTCACATTTACATCACCTATAGTGTTTCCTACAAGTTTCTTGATCGTGAAAGAAATTATGAATTTAAAGTCTATGAAATAAAATAAATAATAATAATAAATACTTTTTTAGCATCCAAAATATCGATCTCAATATGTTTATATCTAACTTCCACGTGCTGACGTTGAGCTAAAATATAGCTATTTAATCTGCACATCGAAGTTACTGATGTGCGAAATCTGTCCATTCATCTTAGACGAGCTTGACGGATAAAAACTGCAATGAAAAGCATTTAAAGGCCTGCACTGATATTCTCAGAATGCAGAGAGACGTTACACTACCTTTTACCGAACTATAAGCGCACATTATGTTAAATTTAGCTCACCCAGCAATTACTTATATGGCGAACGGATCTAGATAAAAGTCTCTCGAATAAAATATTCTATCAACAAAACGTGAGACTTCATTATAAATAAAATAATAACGGCAATCTATAAAAAACGATAGCTGATTAGCTTAATGTTATTATTGGATTTCCCGTGGTCGCAGTAAAATCCTGACAGCTCTTTGAAGGTTCCAAATTGATGGTTTTGATTCAAAGCACAATACGCAACGGTAAGCCAATTAAACCGTCGCAAATCGTAATGAACCGTTAATGACGTGTGCTGCGAATACAAACAAATAGATTGACACTCGAATATATGAATCGTTTTGTATTATATATTTTGTAAAACAAAATAAAATAAAATAAAAATAAAATCTGTTGTTACTTAATGCCGCGAATAGGTACAATCGGTTTTGGGGTGAATACTGAAATCTGCGCGATTTCAGCAAATAGTATTTATGTAATTTGTATTACAATATATATATATATCTCTCCATATATGCTCTGTAACTATTTCAGCATTATAGGTGATCAACTCAAAATTTATTGTATTTTTATTCTCCACCAGCACCTGCAAAAGCGTATATTATAGATTTTTGTGAGGATTTGATGTATTGCGCATACTAATCTAACATAATCACAATAAACATAGCAAATAATAGGTTGGGGAAAAGTCTTTTCGCATATACTATGTATGAACTTGTAATAAGATCTCTTTGGCTATACCATTTGTATCTGGCTGGTTTTGGTATCATTAAAAAGTTTTAATTTTAAAGAAGACAATTCCAAATTTGAATTAGGAAAATGTGTGATTTTCATTTGTTTTTCTTATTGTTAAAATGAGTGAATCTAATGAAGAAATTCGATACATTTTAAAATTTTACTACAAAGAGGTAAAAATGCAACACAAGCTGCGAAAAAAATTTGTGATGTTTATGGACCTAATGCAGTATCTGTGAGAGTAGCGCAAATTTGGTTTAAGCGTTTTCAATACGGAAATTTTGATATCAAAGATGCACTTCGCTCTGGTCGCCCTGTTACGGACAAAATTGATGCCATTTTTGAAGAAGTGGAGCAAGATCGGCATATTAGTAGTTACGATGTAGCTGGGAATTGACCACAAAACGGTTTTGGCGCATTTGAAAAAACCTGGGTACATAAAAAAGCTCGATATTTGGGTGCCTCATGAGCTCACTGAAAGAAACCTAATGAACCGTGTACTCATTTGTGATTCTTTATTACGACGTAATGAAACCGAACCATTTATGACGAAGCTGATAACTGGTGATGAAAAGTGGATCACGTACGACAAGAACGTGCGAAAAATATCGTGGTCAAAGGCCGGTCAGGCTTCACAGACTGTGGCGAAACCAGGGTTAACTCGCAACAAGGTGATGCTGTGTATATGGTGGGATTGGAAGGGCATTATTCATTATGAGCTGTTACCGCCAAGCAGGACCATCGATTCTGAACTGTACTGCTAACAACTGATGAGATTAAAGCAAAAAGTTGAGAGAAAGCGGCCGGAATTAATCAACAGAAAGGGTGTGGTTTTTTACCATGATAACGCTAGACCTCACACATCTTTAGCCACCCAGCAAAAATTACGAGAGTTTGGCTGGGAGGTGTTAATGCATCCGCCGTATAGTCCTGACCTTGCATCTTCAGATTTTCACCTGTTTCGGTCTCTGCAGAATTCTTTAGGCAGTGTCAGGTTAATATCACGAGAGGACTGCCAAAACCACTTATCGCAGTTTTTTGAACAGAAGCCCCAAAATTTTTATAGCAATGGGATCACATTGCATTTGACTAAAGTATGTAGGTGAACAAAATGGCACCTACATACTTTAGTCAAATGTAAATAAACTTTATAAAAAAAACCTTTTGAATTTTTATATAAAATGCGAAGGAACTTTTTCCCCAACCTAATATAAATAGTAGCATACAATTTTTACAATTTTAGGAGCCATCTATTGACTTAATGAATTATGTAATCTGGCTAACCATGTGCTACACGACACAGAAAAAAATTCAAACCTTACATGTATGGCGACCCACCTACCATGCTACTACTTCTACTTTTATAACTTTATAATGGTAAATAGTAGGGATGTGCGAATATCGTTCGAATCGAATCAAATCGAATATTAATATTCTAATCGAAATTCGAATCGAATCGTTCGAACAATTCGCGAATTATCACTGGATTTTCTATTGTTTCCAATTTGAATTCCATTACATCATGTATCAAAATATTCTACTTACGAATAATATACTTTTTGATTTAAAATCTATTACCCGGAGAAAACAATTGCTCAATTTCAATATATGTTTATTTCTGTCAGTAACATTGAAAATCTAGATACTAATATTGGCAAGAGATCTCTTCAATTCATTTTGGTTTTTATAATTATTAATTTCTGTTTGAAAAAATCCATAAGAAAAAGGTTACACATGCAATGTTTTAAAATACTGGGAAATTTGCGAATAATATAATAATTCGGAAAAATTTCGAGTTCGTCGAAATTGTTCGATTTTTATTTCGATATTTCGATTTTAGAATTATTCGATTCGAGATTCGGATCGAATATGTTTGATTCGGAACAAAGTTCGAATTCATAAATTCATTATTCGCATACCCCTACTAAACAGACTACAAGTTCCTATAATATTTCATCCATGTAAACCCAATAGATTCTGAGAAACATAACTTCCGAGAAAGATATGGTGATTATATAAAACATCGGTTTTTGCAAAAATGTCTAAACATACCTAAAAAGGAAAATTAAAATAAAAACCAGTTTAAAAAGTGTCTACAGATAAACACACAGGTTGTTTATTCCAAAACTATATTTATTTTATGTGTAACACAGACGATACACCCAGACCAAAGTAAGTAACAAAAACTTTATTTCATGTTTACCCGAGACTCGCAGGACCACTTCGTTCAAGTTCTAGTGAAGTAATCGAACAATATTCTTTTTTTGTATAGCTATGATGGACATCGGTTTTAGACAAAGTTTAATAGTATGCTTTCAAGCAGTCATAAAGAACCCAAAAGCATCCTATCTAAATAGGTTTGAATACTCTCTGCTTTATGAAGTCTCAACAATTTTTCTATTGTTCTGAAACATTAAAAAATGAAGCGTCTGTAGAAATGTAATTCTTGCACGCGTATATAAGCTTTTTTCCAAGAATTTAGACGTACGGAGTTCTTAAATAAGGGTTATTCTCGATTTTCCTGGGATCTGATCGACTCTTTAGATCCTGACTTGGTGACCATGGGACTACCTCGGGAGTATACACTTCTCCTTCAGCCAATCTCTATCCACTGCTGGACGTAGGCCTCCCCAACTATGCGCCACATATCCCGGTCTCCTGTCTTTCTCATCCAGCCCCTGCCGGCGACCTTGAACAAGTAGTCAGTCCACCAGGCTTGCGGGCGTCCTACGCTACGTTTACCGAGACGTGGTCTCCACTCCAGGACTCGTTTATTCTATCGGCCGCCGGTCTACACCGTATCTACAAGTATACACTTACGAGTAAAAGTTTGAAAATTGGTTTACAATTGACGGAGATATCGTGTTACGAACATACAAAAAAAACATACAGGCGTATTGGGACCCTCCTCCTTTTTTTAGTCGGTTAAAAAACGTCATTTCATGTTTACCCGAGAGTCTTTCTCGAGAAGGCTACATTTTTTTTTGTATACCTATGATAGCCTACAGTTTTAGACAAAGCCTATTAGTATGCTTTCAAGCAGTCATAAAGAACCCAAAGCATCCCATCTAAAGAGGTGTAAAAACTCTATGCTTTATGAAGTCTCAACAATTTTTTTGTTGTTCTGAAACTTTAAAAAAGACAGTTGCGTGCCCGTGTTTATTTGGTAACCAAATGTTTAAATTAATGTAATCAAATGTTGCTTTGATAAAGATTGACGCCTGTTTCAGACAAAGGAGCGGACTGATGTTCCACTTATACGACGCTTTTATTGGCTACCAGTCAGGATTACGGTTTTAAATTAAATTTTATTATGTACCAACAATGCACGCGGGCCTTTTTCAACTTACAGATCAAAAGCTAATTAAGTGAAAGGTTTGTTCCAGTGCTGTTCATAAAACAGTATTTATAAAGTTATTAACCTTAATAAAGAGGTTGTTTAAAAACTTAATTAAATTTCCAAAACTTAGACTATTTTTATATAAATGAAAAATACATCTATTTATGCGGTTTTTACTAAGTTTATAAATGTAACTATGATAGATAAATCATGCCTATTGACCTTTATTTATTTCCAAAAGCTGACAAACAGGCAGTGACAGTTTTCCTGATGGAAAATGGTCACCACCGCTTAAAGACGTTAATTTAAATCAAAGATATAAGATATTGAGTAGATTTGTGGTAAAAAGGTGTATAGTTCAACATTATGGCACAAAGTAGAAATTGAAAAAAAAACAGGAATTTTGAAAAGGCCATTTCTAAAAAAAGAGGAGCAGTTTCGCAAACATTGCCACAATCGTCGTTAATTGCTAACAATTTCCGGGCATTGTTCAATTTGTATGCCCGAAGGATACATCACAATAACCGGTTTGCACTCGATACGTCAATATTATTAGTCAAAGGGTAACATTGTCATAAAGCTATCGACAGAGCTACTATAACTTTAGAGTACCTAGTTACTAGATCTAACCACCCTCTAAACTCGAAATTATAGAGTACTAGCGGTCTCGGCAGACGTTGTCCTGCCCTGAAAAAAATTAAATCTAGAACCGGATTCCAGCGCCACCTATCGGGTCTAATTGTGAATCTAATCCACCCCGGGACCCACTCAAACACATAAAATTTCATCAAAATCCTAGAACCCGATTCCAGCGCCAAGTATTTTATTTAGATTGATTGAAGTTTTAGTAGGGATTCCTCTTTTTTTGGTAATAAATACAGCCTATATTATTCAGGGATAATGTAGCATTCTAATGATGAAAGAATTTTTGAAATCTGGTCAACAGTTTTTGAGTCACTCTGTTACAAAAATACAAAAATATAAATATTTCCTCTTTATATATTATTTTTAGTATAGATTATTTTAATATTCTTTTTTTTCAAATGTATGAATCTTTATCCAAACTTTTTTTCATGAGTTCAGCAGACAGGCACACTAGTTGATGGAACCCAACGCTAAATGTGCGAGAAACGGTCACTATCCTAACATTATCCCAGATGGAGCAGTAACATTAGGGATATACAAAAATTAGAAGCAGATAATCTTTAGCCGTTAACAATACCTAACTTAGTTAAAACATTGGTATAAATCTAAATGAAGACAGCAACTGGCGACGCGTCCTAATTGACACGTCGGGTTAGTGGACCGTAGTGTGGTTGGTAACGCGATATTCGCCATGTGTTCACTAATTACTGTGACAATCTACGTGACTACTGAATGATTTCAAGTATGGCCAGTTAGATTTCAACCAGCGGGCCAAACTTGATCCAAAAAAACCGCTACTTTTGCGGAGTTATGTTGTGAATCTGATGAGTGTTTTGACCTACTGCTAGGTTGCAATATTGCATATTCAATATGTTTTAGCCGATACATAACGGGATTCTGTAAAAATAGTAATTTTAACTTCGTTGGTACTGTTAACATAATCACATTTAAAAACCAGGATATGTTTGGGGCTGCACCGTTTTTAGATACAAGGTTATGTAAAGAACTTGTGAAATATATTATTTATATTTTTTTATTTACTTATTTCATTCAATTACAATATAAAGACCAAGCCGAGGTCTCGAGGCCGACAACACGTTGGTAACGCCCCTGATGTTGCAAACGTTCATAGACGGCGGTGACCACTTACCATCAGGTGGACTGCCTACTTGTTTGCCAACTTTTGGAAATAAAAAAGACTACCTAGGTTTGATGACCATACATAAGTGTCGATTTTGTCCCAGTGTACATAGACATGTGGCATATCGTTAGTTAAGTCTTGAAAAGATATAACGATGTTTTATAACTTTTTTAATGAATTCAATCGGTTTTATTCACATTGAGTAAGTTTAAAGGCATCATTAAGAACCTCCAAGAAGCCTTCAAACTTACTCTAATTCAATATGAATAAGATCGAATAGCAATAGGTGGCGAAATATTAGCTCCTAAAGTGGTTCTAATAATGCATTCTTTAACTTTTAAACTATGAAGTGGAGAATTCTGGAAGAAATCAAAGTTATACAACTTTAAAAAACACTTTCAACAAAAATCGTTTCAAACAATGACCGTTGAGTAATTTTTGACGCGTATTATCGATTAAATGCTTTTTAAAGTCCATAACCAAAGAACAAAAGGGAACGCTTGTGTTCTGAATAGAACCCTTCTTTATGCGCGGACTGTCAAGCACTTTCCACATTTTTAATATCTCTTTTATTTAATGTAATAATGGAGATATATTAGACTAGCTGTGCCTGCGACGTCGTCCGCGTGGAATTTGTTTTCAAAACCCTCCGATGTCGAAACATTCTTCATTGCTCCGCCCCTATTAGTTTTAGCGTGATGATATATAAGCCCATAGCCTTCCTCGATAAATGGGCTATCTAACACTGAAAGAATTTTTCAAATCAGACCAGTAGTTCCTGAGATTAGCGCGTTCAATCAAACAAACAAACTCTTCAGCTTTATATATTAGTATAAGATACTCCTAACCTTTGAATTACAAGGTGGAGAATTCTCCGAAATTGAGCTTATAGATCTTCAAAGTTTCTTAAAAACAGTAAGAAAATCTTTGTATTACTAGTTGTATTGTACACACGCAATTTTAATACCACTGTAAATCTTTATACGAGTACGTACGAGTATATTAAAGCCGTAAAGGTACAATATTTCCATGTACCAATTCTGTTATTCACTGTGAATTTGCCACTATACCGGAACATACCGATCGACACGCTGAGAAGCTACAGTAATGCCAATTTCCATAACGTCCTGATGCCGTTTTAAGCAAATTTATTATGCTATTCTGTTCATGCAAATATTTGAGTGGTAATTACATGAATATGCTTGTGAAATACGAGTTCGCAAATAACTAACGACTAGACACGGACCAAGATCGATTTGTATAATGTTTGAAATATATAGAACAACGATATATTTATATGCATATATGAATTATTAAAAACATACAAAACTCCTACATTTGTTTCCTAAAGAAGTATTTTTTAAGAAACAGTCAATAAAATATACTTTAGAAGTGGTATCTATGAGAGACTCAAGTAATTGGTGCGAATCAAAATAATGGTTCTGAAAAAGCTTTGTATACAAGACCAACTAGCGATCGATTAATCTAATATGTAAGTAACTGTGTTATTTTTTATCTAACCTATTAATGTGTTTAGTCCTTCTAAGTACAATTTGTTTTGAAGTTTCCTATACCATAAAACAGCCGATGAACTTGTTCACATTCCAAAATATTTGCAAAGCAATGTCAGGGTAGCCCGCGGCTGGTATTTTGGCAATCCCACCTGTCCGCAATCCTATCATGCGAAGGTAATTTATTCGGGCATGTCCGAACAGTGAGCAGGACGTAAAAACCGCGGTCAGACAGTTTATTGGATCGGTACTCTTCAGGCCTGATAGGGAATTATTTATCTTGCTTTCATATCATATTGTGTGTCAAATGGAGAATAAAAATGAAATTAATAATAAGGGAAACAATAAACTATAATTAAGAAGTCATGATAATGAAGTTATAAATAAGAAAAAGATGAAAATATAGAAGCTGATTTAGATGATTAAAATGGTGTTTACCTATAGTTCTATAAATAATTTCACTTACGGGAAAATTTCAATAAATAAATAAACAAATAATCGGCAGACAAACACACATTATATGTATACCCAAGCTAAGCAATTTACACTTGTGTTATGGGTAATATACAACAGACCACTCTGCGACTGATCCCAGATACCCAGGCCATAAATAATGGTAAGTTCGTTTTACGAAATTTACCATGACACGAATCGAACCCGAAGCCTCTGCGTTCCAATGAGTGCGGCCGGCTAATGCTTAGCCTGGTCAACTACATAGGTCAAATGCAAATTCCAGTAATTTATATGAGATTTAAGATGAGTAAAGGTTAAATTTGCACCCATAATTGAAAAATTGACAAGCAAATTTTAATGGTGCTGTGAAGTTGTTTTGAAAGTCATATATCAAGAATAATGTTAAACTGAAATTTTGATGGATATAATAGTAAAGGTTAGCTAAATAAACAGATTAATGATTCGTGCAAAAGATAACTAGAAGATTTGTGATGTGATAGCCTATTATACCAAAATAGAGGACCATGGAAGGAAAAGAGGTTTTGCTGTCCACAAATTTTTAGGAATTGATTACCTAAAGAAAATATATTTAGATAACTCATCTATACAACTAATATATTACCATTTATAACCTCAACATATGGTATAGTTAAAATACAGTTTCAAATACAGAAAAGGTTTCACTGCATAAGGTTATTCCTCTTTTGTCACTTTAAAAGTTAAACCTTTTGCATTCCAGCAAACTCATCCCATAAATACTCACTCAGCGAATGGTGAATCATTCCATTCAAATTCTCACGGGTAAAATATTTTCATGGCATTTTCATGTCAATGAATCATACTAGAGAACCGATGAAACACGATTAAGGTGCAGAAAAATATTTCTATGATCACTTTAATTATGTTATTAAAAAGGAACCGACACGGTTTACAAAAGTAAATGTTACCACTCAATACGAAAAACATACTTAATCTATTGAAATTAATACTATATAATAAATAGTAGAACAAAAGCTTTCAAAATTTATAAATAAGACCAAAAAGGGTTGAATGTGATATTGTTGTGTATATCGACTAGTGTACACCAATATCCAGTATATACACGATATACGACATTGTTCATGATATATGCCATGAACAATGTCTTAATTTCAATTCAGCAATGATATTCAATTTATAACTGTGCCAAGGAATTAATCTAGGAGCTGAATGATGAACAATCTTGTTTGATTGACAGCTTCTAATGTCAGGGGCAAATTGTTTAAACAAGATGTGATACTATGGAAATTATAGACCTACTTAGAAAAACCTTATTAAGATTTTTCTAGAAGTGGAATAAAGATGATCCAATGTTACATTTGAATTTATACTGTAGGAACGAATATTCTATTTACTTCGCTAGAGTTATCTAAATGATACCACAGGAATCTTACATTTCCCGCATTAAAAATATTGTATTGTAATTTTCGGTATGTTAATTAAATTTTACTAAAATCAATTTGTATCCAAGATAGTCGTTCGATACATATTATTCAGATTAGAACGAACAGATAATTATGGCATTACATGCATATGAAATTTACGGGATTCTTTCCAGCGGATATGAATGGCCAAAGCTTAATTGAGTGAAGTCACCAGAAAAGTACTATATTTTTTTTACCCCCGAATAAACGGGATTTCCTGTGGGACAGACAAGATTACGAAGTCGATAGTTAATTAGTATTTAAATTATAAATACCTTCTGTACAACGATTTAACTAATCACGAAGATAAAATCATTCTAAAGCTCACAAAACTCAAGCTGTACTATTTTTAGTGTCTTCAATTTCTATTTGCTCAACGTTATTGAAATTCAAATTAGAAAAGTAGTCGATGTTATCAGTTTTCCTTCATTATTCTAACCCCAAGAATAAGAACCCTCTTTTCGTAGCTCCCTAACTACTTCCTTCGTATAATTAGTCAGCTAATAAGTCACTCTGCGGAATATTCAGTGGGCTGAGAGGGACCTTGCTGAATTGTGAATGATCTTGTCAATTGTGATTACAAACCCTCACGTAAAGTGATCCATTGGGAACTTTAGCTGTATCGATGTTGTGAAATTGCCCGTGTCACTTTTCGTGTTGCCTATTTTACGAGACATAGCTATTTTTGTAAATACGGAATCTTTATACAATCGTCATGTCCGACAGCTATATATCACACTAGAATTTGTCTGGGACTTCGTCCACGCTTGACTTGAAATTCTCACGGGATTCCCGGGATAAATTACCACAGCATTTAAAAAAGAATGTAAGCTATCGTTTTAGTGAAACCTGTCGGAATAAGCTACTTTTATGCACCCGTACAACTACAAACCGCTCCCGGGAAAATACCCGCGGGATTCCCGGGAAAACAAGTATCACACATTTTATTACATAAAATTTGCTATCGATCAGTGAAAAAGTTACATTGAAATTCAATTTTTTGTTTAATATGGCCATTTTAAATAATTTCCAGAAAAATTCCCGCGAAATTCCTAGGATAAAATCTGCCGCAGATTTTAAGTCTAAGAATTTTCTGTCGCTCAGCGAAAGCCGCATTGATATCGGCTTAGTAATTTTTACGTGAATCTCGAACAAAGAGACAAACAGACAAGAAATCTAAAAAAAATGCATCGAGTTCTCCATCGTTTATATAGCGTATTCCAGTTGTTTTTTAATAGCTTCAATGTACAGACACGTCATGTATAGAATTCTATATTATTATAGATAGTAATTTTTCTTAACACTATTGGGTTTAGTCTCTAAATGTCTATAAAGAAATTTGGCTTCAAATTGGCCAAAAACAGTGTGGCCACCATACATAAAACTGAGTAATGAAAAAGAAAAATTAAATATATGTAAAACGGGTAGTATCGTTAGATATATTATCTTCTAAAATCATATTATAACGATATTTCTTAGTGATATTTTTATAGAAACAATATTCTAAACGATAGAAGATTTCACAGCCAAATAACAAAAAACAGAAATACGGAGCAAAATCATCACAGAGTACTCAAACAATCATTTTTATAATGTTATTCTCTTATCTGGAATAAAAAGACATTAATATGTTAAACATTAAGGCAAGAATAGGTTGCACTGTAACTTATTTATATTTGTTATCTTCGTTTCACTATTTATATATTACATTACATATTATACTCCAGCTACAAATTTAAACATAGACTCAAGGGGCAGTCTCGTCCATAATAAGCGATCTCTTCCAGACAGCACTAGGCTAGGATGAACAGATTTTAAATACGGATTATCCAGTTTTTACAAACTGGATAAAAATAACAATGTCAAGCTAGCACTTATCGTGCCTATTTTTATTTAATGGGACCAGACAATGGCATGGCTAGACATCTGTTTATTTGTTTTGTCATATTCGTGAACACTGCAGTCAATGGAATAAATTCAGATCAAAGAATAAGAAGAAAGTGAACATTATACCTACATATAACATTTATAACAATAACATCCTAAGCGATCCCGTGACATGAATCCAAATCAACGCGAATAGCTACCATTCCAATCAACAAATTTGTGACTTCTGGAGACATGGCAGTGTCCGTCCGATTAGACACTGTCCTGGACAAAGCTTTGGAACGTTGCCCATTTATGTTTTGATTGATTTTCTTGAAGTAAGATAAAAGGGCCATTTATGTTGATGGTGTTTTTTAAAGTTAAGCTCATCCCAGTAAAATTTTAACCATTCGTTCGTCTTCTTTAAACAAAATTATGATTTTTGTTAAACAAACCATTTTTATGGTATTGTGACTTAAATTTTCGTGTTCGAAAGATGTGATTGGTTTAACGTTGTAAAGCCATACTGAAGTCTTTGTGTTGATTGTAACTCTTAGGGCCGGCTCAATCGGTATGCTACCACGCTTTCAAAGAATAACATTGTGAAACGGTTAAACTTGAGCTAATCATGTTACATACGATGAGTGAGAATTCCGATGACCCGCTTCCTCTCGCTCGCTATCCTATCTCCTCTATTTTATTCGTCCTGTCTGATTCCTATGTCTTATTCCTTTATCCTGTCCCTCCGATCCCATCCAATTTATCCCATCCTAAAGACTGGTAACGCGTTGGCCTCGCCTGGTGTTGTAAACGTCTATAGTTGAGGATAATCCCTTTTCATTAGGTGGGCCGTCTGCCGGTTTGCCAGCTTTGCAAAGGTTTTGTTTTGTGTATCCGGCAATGAGATTAAAAGTTAAGTCTCAAGTTTGTGTAAGTGTCGGGTATAGTTTTTTTTTATTAAATGAGTTCAGCAAACAGGCAGACGGCCCACATGATGGAAACCGGTACCATCGCCTATGGACATTTGCAACACTGAAGGCATTACAAATGCGCTATCGCCCTCTTAAGGGAGACTGGAACCTGGCCACTAATGCCGTAACGCAACTCAAGGTTGTATGGCGGCATACTCTAGACCAGGGATGGTAGCCAGACGGGCAAATGTCCTTCCACCCGGCTGTGAGTTATTTTATCGCCTCTTACGACAGGCCGTCTGGCTGCAGGAAATTGTATTCTTTCTCTGTTCCTGTACGGATAAAAGACGTACCTTGACTGAAAGTAATTTATATTAATAAAAGCTAATTATTATAGTCGAAATAGCTCAATATATTTGCGGTATAAATATTGTATTGTAATAAATCTCAATTCACATTCACTCCACTTTATTATACATCCATCACTCCACCCAACACTTTATAAAGTATGAAATGATCGCATATTTCAAATGAGGGTACATTACTGATGAACTATGTACGAATACAAAACAAACGCCGACGAGGGAGGACTTAGGCTGATACACACTAGATATAAAACCCTAAACATATGAATAAAACATTCTTATTACTTGCTACAACAAAGTACTAATATATCAATGCACTATACTTGGCACTTCATATTGCAAGATGGGTTAAAGAATTATGTTGTTGTATGAGAAAGAATACAATTTCTTGCAGCCGGGCGGCCTATCGTAAGAGGCGACAAAACAACTCACAGCTAGGTGGTAAGGTATTTGCCCGTCTGGGTGGCTACCACCCCTGGTTTAGAGTATGCCGCCATAACAACCTTGAGTTGCATTTCGATATTACTGGCCAGGTTCCAATGTCCCTTTAGAGAGCGGATGCACATTGGTAGCACCTTTGGTGTTGCAAATGTCTATAGGCGATAGTAACCGCTATCCATTAGGCAGGCCTCCTGACTGTCTGTTGAACTCATGTAATAAAAAAATCTACATACGAGTATATACAACTTTAACTTGCCTAACTTTTGAATATAATGTTACAGTTATTGAGTAGCATAGTTGTTCTTGTCGTGTTTCTTTTTAAAGTTAATAATTGATTTTGTTATTTACCCTCTTATTTCTAAACGACACGATCGGCCATTTCGGTAATTGAATAGTAATGTTATATTTTTAATTATTCTGCGATTAGCGCCTGTTTTGTATAGAGTAGTTGTCTATAATTTACAATAATTTTGTTACAATATTTATCATTTATATAATGTGATAATTGTGTATAGATTATAATTCAAACCTCTCAATTGTACATAGACGGTATTCAATACATTTTATTTTCATGTTGGCAGTTATTCTTATTATTATTATTTTATACAATATCTTATATAAAATATAATCTGAAATATCCAAACAATAATAATAAATTCTTGTCATGCATAACCCTTTAATTAAAATAGTTTATGAATGACTTAAATCCGCTATCGGTTGTGCCAATATGCTAAGTTTCATGTACTGTAGAATTGTTGGAGGGATGGCGAGGTGTTCTAAACAGGCTTGTCGAGTTTGAATAGTCAGTGTATGTAATATGTTAAAACCGTGAAGTTCTCTGATTATAAATTATTGTGACCAGTTGCTGTTCTTTTACTACCATTAACCCTTCTGAGTTGTTGCAAGTATTACAATACTGTGTATCTGCCGATGTATTTATTTAATGTCAGAAAATTCAATTTTCTTTGAACAGTTACATCCTTGATTTGGTTATAGCTGGTTTAGCTGATGTATTCTGAGCCTTAACCGTTCAAATGCTATTTTTCTCTCACATCATCCGGGTGACTACGTCACTAATGAGAGAACCAAAATAGAAATATTACGAGAGGAAACAGAATATGTCAATCATTTACCCTTTTTGCGGTCGTTAATTATGGACACTAAAGTGTATTCAAATCGGAAACTAAAGATAAGTAGACTTAAAGATGTCTACTTTGATAGTTTTTTAATAGAAAACAAAATTAATATTTGAAATGTCTTACATGTATCTAGTATTTTATTATGTTTACATACTTGTGAACATATTATACACATAATAATTGTATAGAAAAAAATTGTTCTATCTTAACCTATTGCAGATGACATAACCTATAATAAATAAATAACACTTCATATATGTATGTACATATATCGCACTACTAGTTAGGAGCCACCCCATATGAACAGAAGGAATCGTATACTTGCTACGCATGTTCAAGACCGATTAGGGGGTTTCACGCGTCGACAATGTCTATCTAGAAATATCTTCATAATATTTTCATTCGCCATTAGTATGATGTAATTATAACAATAAACATATTTGGTCACAAACATAGCAGTGCATTAGCTCTGTTATAATTCCAATCCACATCGTTAATTAATAAAATGCTAATGTCATAGCCATGTAATTCAATAAAAATCTTGACATATTAAAACCTGTTTCACGGATTCACATCATTCTTGTATTTATATATATCTATATATAAATACAAGAATGGTGTATGTATATAGGTATGTATACATCTATGAGTTAAGTGTATTGTTGGGTTAGTTGTCATTCTGTTTACAATTCGTATAAAAAATCCGGCTAATATTAACCCTATCATGCTACAGTTGGCGGGTGACAGGCGTCAAATGCTCGCAGGTTCAATTCATACATATTCAAAGACATGGGGAGCGTTTGCATGCGCTCCTAATGAACCTCACTGAAAGGGTTACCAAGAGCTTTTGGATATTTGCGGGGCGTAACTTGTATCGAACAATTATTTTGACAAACCTATTGATAATTAAGGATTTCTCACAAATATTTATATTCTTAATCTTGCAACAACTGCACATCCCCGAATTAGGAGATTGTCTGTGATAATCTCTAGTATAAAATATATCATATATAATTATGCATTCATGTATCTCAGACACGACTTCATTTTTCGTGATTATTAAATGTATAATGTACATATGATGGGAAAAAAAGAACAAATAAACGTACAAACCTCTCCCTTTCATATTTATGTATTAGTATGAATAATAACAATCTGTAGTGCGAAGAAAGTAGTATTTATTATATGTTTATTAAAATAACTACATTGGTTTATATGAAAGTAAATAAAATAATAGATCAATAAAAGAATATTAATCCTCTCAATGCACTAAGAAGGTTAATAAAAATGTTTCCATTTTGTTAGCAACTGGAATTTTTTTAGACTCTCAATCTTTCAATTGAAATGTTAGGCAACACTGCTTTTTTTACAATTAAGTAGACATACAAATTAATAAGCTAGGACGAGAAACTTTTCTCCTAAATTATAGTTATCTGGCAACACTACTTGGTGAACTGGGATGACTCCCGACATATCTATTGTCATATACACGTTCCAAATCCTTTTGTGAAAATAAATTAGATTGTTTATAAAGGCTTTATTGATATAATTTGAAGGGAGAATGATATGTTGTCATCAAAGATAATGTTAAGTGATAATATGCGATTTAAAAAAAAATGTTTGTATTTTAGTAGTGTGGGTATTATTAGTTTTGTTTACTATTCAGGTTATAACAATGATAATTCGTGCTGACTGGCTTTAACTATAATAATATGAACACTTTTAAGTATATCTTACGATTTATGTGTAAAAAATAAGTGAGGTTAAGTTTATAAAAAAAAAATAATTAAGATCTCCAGACCATAGGAGTTGTAGTAGAGGTAAGTATGTCTCCCCCTCTCTCAACTCCACTACCTCGCTACTTAAAATTCGTGGATCAAACATCTATAGATTTACCAACTTTACTACTAGTAGTATGGATTTCTGCTCGATTTCTCTCATGCAAACATCCATCCTTTGCGCCCCAAAAACACGCTCTATTATAGTGAAAACCTGTGAGGTTAACAAAGATACAACTACGAATAAGCGTTCAGATAAAACGCATAATCCTACTTATATATTTTAATATATTCGCATGGATATTTTAAGAGTAGGTACCCCTATGTAATACAAATATTATCATAATTTTCTCGAGGTTTTCCCTTGTCAGGCGGAGTGGGGTACAGAAAAGGCCAGGGCGACGAGTCGGGGCGGCTAATGTTCGAAATGTTATTATTATGGTGAAAACGCTGGAACGGATCCGAGAACCTTCACTTATACAATAAATTAATCGAGAAAATGCCGCTTATGACTTCTGAATGCAAAAATCGACTAAGCGTTTGGCTCTGGCAGTCCATGAACTATGAAGGATATAGAGATGACAAACATCTACAGTTTATATGAAACCAAAATAATTTTAAAGGCTTTTAAATATTCTAGTATGAAGCCTGACTAACCTACTCAGTCTCTACCATTTTTACAGAACAGCGGCAACGCATAAAACCTGTATGAATCAATAGCTAACATCAATATATGGTACAAACATATTATAAGTTGTACTGGTGGCTACCAGCATAACTATGTACATGAATATAAATCAGCATGAAATCATGATAGCTTAAAGACTATTGACTCCGCATCATTCTCCAACAACAAGATTTCGAATACTCGCTGAAGAGAATGCACCGTATAAACATTATAGCAAATCTATTCAGCATACTATACCACAATTACCAATTGAAGCGATGTGTGGACACCAACCCGCCCTTGAAAATGTCGAGTGTAATTAGATTTCATTAGCGGAACAGACTGACTCGTTGAACAGCAGATTTTTTATATAAATGTAAGGATTTTGGAGAATAAAAATAAAACATTAAAATCTTCATACTTATATCAAAATTGTTAGCGAGAACAAGTTAAACAATATACGAGCAATTGTACTGCTGAACGAAAAGTGTAACTTCCTTTCTTGAATTTTGATATAGAACACTAGTTGAGTGTCGCCAATTTAGCGTCTTTTCCACTAGATCATATCGCATTTTGGGCTTTTACAGTAACATGATAGCCACTAATCTGCTCGTTACTTTCGTGAAATGATTAGTCGTATAAGAATTTTAGAAGATTATTATAGTTAATACTCTGGTATACATATACACATATACTTATATAATCTCGTAAAAAGGAGCATTAACGTCGCAACATTAACAACACTGTAGTCTAGATTCTTCCTGTTGCAAGTATTCACTTGTCCGTCTTTTCTTTTGCACAGTGCTTACTTACTTACCCCTGTAGCGTGCAATCTCCTGGGGGCGCGTTTAGATTGAAATTTTCATTTTATTCTCAAAAAAACAACCGCCACCTACCTCGACCCTACGCTGTTAACCACTGACGAACAGATTTGCATGTACAATTTTTACTTTTTAATTTACGGCCACTTAGAACGTACAAAGGCTCTATTCCCATAGTGATTAAGTTACTTAAATAAGATTGTAAAGAAAAAGATTACTTATTTTATGTATAGAAATAAGGAACAACGGGAGGTTTTTGGCGTGAATTTCATGGGTAATGTTTTACTGTGTTGGGCATTGTGTGTGTTTCTTTTGAAAAAATGTTTAACATTGGCTATATAGTCATGCTTTTAACGAAGAATTGTGTATTTGTGTTGAAAAATGAAATGTCAAATACAATTTGACTGGGAGTTTAGTTTGACCATTATTCTGAAACTAAGAGTAATAAAGGTAACATCAATAAACTATAAGATTATTTTCGAATTTGGAATTACTTTATAAAAGAGTTATTTAGCCAGTAATTTAGTGTAACGTTCGTATTTATATTGACTGTTCTATTATTCTTAAGCCTACAAACTTACTCTAACTAAATATGAATAAGGCCGTAATACTTTTCTGTGCAGTGTTACTTTCATAAAACTATTTGTGCTTATTCCAAACACGATTTTAATACGCCAAAAACTCTCAAATTTAATTTTTCAGAAATATCACTTGACATAAAAAATTTCAATAGTAACACTTTTTTTAACAATTTAAAACAAAATCCGACTATACCTACGACGACTTGTATGTTATAATGTTACCAATAAATTAAACTTCTCATGAAAACTAGCGTCTATCATTTCCCGCTGCAACAACTTAGAGGAAGCTAAACTAATAAAGTGAAAGGATGATTTACCTCGATAGTAGTCTTCCCAGATTCTTGCCATTTAATAAGATGTTCGCCTTTCAGGGACCATCCGGGAGCATAGCTAATGAGCCCCCCGCCCCCCGCTGCCAACCCTCCCTTCACACTCGCAGCGTCCCCCGCCGCCTCCGCTTTCGACTTCTTGGGACTCGTCTGAAGCCGGAAAAAGCTGCGCCCATGAATCTTGCAACTTTTCGAGGGTGAAAAGAAAAATGAGCTCTTCTTCGGCGATTTTTCTTGCTCGTCGGCCGATTTAGACGTCGATGCGGCTGTTTCCTCAGTCGCCCCGTCTTGAATATCAAACTCATTTGCGTTTGCACTCCCGCTCGATTTTGGCCCCGAGTTCTCGTCGGCGACAAATAACAGGGTCCTTTGAACGAATGGCGTCGCTTTGTTGTAGAACTCGTAGGGCTCTGGTATTTTGAAACTGGCTGGTATGGTTGTGCGGTTCGATTTCGAGAAGCGCCGCTCCATGTATTTTCTTGCCATATCATTCCTCTCTTATTATTAAATTACTGTTTGTTTATATTACATAATATCACTATTAAAATATCTATAATAGGTACATTTAAGATGACTTTTAGATTTTGAACATGGAACAAGAATACTAGGAATGAAAATTGTCCAGTAAATGACGTAACTGTACGTACGTACCCATCCAATAAAATTCTACAAGGCGTATATTAGGCTATTTTCTGATTTGCACAGCAGCAGCGCAGGATCGGTATGCTCAGTATATCGGCGCAGGAGCGACATATACCGAGTGAATCGGAAACGCTCATAAAAACATAGGCGCTCGGTAAGTTTTCGGTACCGCATATACCGAACATACCGATTCCGCGTTGCTGCTTTATCGACAAATCAGAAAGCGACCTTAAACGAAGCCACAGGTCATTAATAACTCGATTCTTGAAGTTTTATTATTTAAAACATATTTTTGATAATATTTTTAATTGCAAAACTGGCAGACAGGCAAGCGGCCCACGTCCTGGAAAGTGGTTACCGTCGCCTATAGACGTTTGCAACATTAGATGCGAAGTCAACATGTTGCCAGCCTTTAGAGAGAAATAGAGGAGATAGGATAGGAAGGATAAAGGGGATGAGACTGGAGGGATATGAGGATCAGACAGGAAGAATGAGACATGCAATAGAGATGGAATACTGTATTGAAACAGGTGGAAGGGGACAAAGGCCATTAGAACTCCCACTCATCACAGGAAATTATTAGGCCTCTCAATATTTGATTAATCTGTTGTATTGTGATTTAAATAATCATTATATAATACATACTTAAGTGTATATGTATAAAGAGATTAATGTAAGTTGATGAAGCGAAAAGTATTTGTCAGGATCGTAGCAGGTGGTGATCCATCGTCTGTCTGCCTACCCGTAACCTAATGGGAAACAGGTGTGACAATATTTATGTATATATGTATGTATATAATACATACAGACTTTTTAATACAATGACTATAAACTAATACAAAAACGAAAACTTAACTTAGTTATATTGTATTCTACCCATAGTCCCTTAAGACTATAAGTAGAATACTATGCCTAGGTCACTGTCTTCTGTAGATAAGGTATGCATAGGAGAAGTTTAAATAACAAAACGATAAAAAGCCAGAATAGAATGACCCGCATTATCATGTAGCAATGTATAAAGAAAACTTAACTTAGTTATGTTGTATTTTACCCAAGTCCCTCAAAACCATAAGTAGAATACTGAGCCTAGGTCACTGTCTTCTATAAATCGGTGCCCATAGAAATTGAAATAATAAAACGATAAAAAGCCAGAATAGAATGACCCGCACTATCATTTAGGAATATATGGTTCAGGAGCTTTTCAGAGGTACCTTTGACACGGGACGAGCGTCATTCCTAGTATTCTTTTCGTGTTTTCTAAAATAAAAATTACACTCTGTTAAAAAAGTATCCGAATTACTAAAACATTCGAACTACTCTTTACAATTGAGAAATAACAGATATTATCTTAGGCAATTATTTTTGTGTTTTTGATATATGTACATATACTTATATACTTGAAATCGTGGCATATTTTTTATGACTATGTTTGACATATCTCTGTAATATATTACTTTATTAATAGTTATACACGTATAAAATTTATTCGAGCTTGAATGTCTTTGAAGGTTGTAAAAAAGTGCTTCTAATAAAATCCCAAGGGCAAAATGTAATTCCCGCGGTTAAACATTCAGAAAAGGTTTCCAATAAAAAATTTCCATCATGAATTTGGCGGAGAGAAATATCAAATAAATACCGAAGAGAAGCAAAACAAACCGAGCAAAATAATTCGCTGGCGTCCCCTCAAATCGGCAAGATAGGCGGCGGGTATCCGTAAACTATATTGATACCCCCACCTGCCTACAGAGCGCTGAAATTATGAGATAATCATCGCTAGAAGTGGCTTTACAGTGTGCCAGTGCGACCATTTGATTTATTGTACAAATAACTATTTTTCTATAAATAAAAACTCATTCATTTAAGGCACCAAAAATGAATTACGAGCACCAAATTATGAGATAATCATGGCTAGAAGTGGCTTTATAGTGTGACAGTGAGATCATGTGACTTTTTCATCATCTACTGTAAAAATAGCTGTACTATAAATATAGATTCATTCATGTAAGGCACCAAAAATATTTCATCTTTACTCGCTTGATCAAATTTGTAGCATGGAAACAAAATTCCTGCATGGACCAAAATTCCTGCATAGAAGAACGGTACTGAGATTGAATATCCTAGTAGTTTTGATAATTTTACTTTGTTTGTTTGATGTCGTCAATTGATCATAATTGCAAAACTTACAATATTATAAATTTTGACTAGTTTGATGTAAAACGTTGGTTTAGACGTCATGTTTTGCTATGTGAAAAAGTAGAGAGAATAATAAGGCGTGCATTATCCCTTGTCTGCTTTATGCTCACTTCCAGATCAACAAGCAGAAAAGTAGTGAGGGAAGTCAGCAACCTGAGTAACAAATGTGTTACTTTTACATGCTCATTCAAATTTAAAAGTTTTAATTCAGACTAAGTTCCACTAGAAAACATTTTTTGAAGGTCACACAGGTATATTAAAAAAAAAAATATGTAATGCCTATTCTGCCGACTTGCCACATCACTTTCCTGCTTACTGCTGTAGAAATAGGCATAATGTAAACGAGGGTTTGAAGGCTGTATCAGAATTATGTTTTTTTACTTGGATAATTATCATTCATTGTATATTTCTTCTCTGGTATTATTTATTTACACGTAACTATTTTTTCTATCTATGTACCGCGTCCCTACGTTTTAGCAAAAATGTTATTTCCTTTGATCTCTGATCTCCTATCTAGTAATTTTGTTACGTCGCTGTAATGCGAGCATCGTCGGGTTGCAATTTTCGCGCGGAGGCTCTATATCGATCGCTTGCGTGGGTAAACACTGCCGCCCTTACGCTATTCCTACAAGGCCAACAAAGCACTTGCAATACGCCTTCTTCCATAAGTAATAAAGTTGAAAATCTATTTTTACATTATCACATTTAAATATGTATAAATCGTGTCTCGTAAGTACGCAACTTCCAAAGTTTTCACGCTTATTGTGAAGTTTTACTTTAAGGTATGTTCGTAATTTTAATTATTTTTTGTCAAAAATATAAACCCACGTTTGCATGAACAAACTACGAGTAAAGCCTTAGTATGTATAAATATATTTAGAATTAAATTACTTGTAATTTGTTTTAGAAATTTTAAAATTATTTATTTGGTAGTTAACATATTTTGTGACTTTTCTTCTGAACATGGTTACAGTATGTTTCGTCTCTAGAAACTAATATTTTACTATCTGTTAATTACCTTTACTTGAATTGTAGTATTTAATTTAGGATACAAAAGTAAATTTGTCGCATGTATAATGAGATATGATGAGATGAATCATGAATATGATGAGATAAGACACAGGGGCGGTTTAGTTAGTAGGTCCAAGCATGTAGAGTATAATACTGACCTACACTTATCTCTGAGCGGTGGGGCGTCCACGAAGGATTACACCTCGAAAAAAAGGATACAAATAATTTTCTATCTTTTTTTTTCGAGATGTATTTATATATAATACAAAAAAATGTATACTTTTTTCCTGTATATATATAAATATTAGTTTCTTTCTAACATACAACTATCTGTTAGAAGGAAACTGACATTTAAATTTTGTTATAGATGATAATCAAATCATTTGAGACCCTTTTTGACACTAAAAAATGTCGCGACATCAAATTTTGTACAAATGTAGAAAATATTGCGTCAAAACTTTGTACAAGTAAAAGAAGTCAAATAGCTTATTATTATTTAAACAGTCATTAAACATGTTTCTACGTTAAGAACAAATTGAACTGATTGTAATGTTTAGCATCTCTATAGCTTCAATGAAGGAGTTAAACATGGAATATTTTTTAGAAAGGGAAACCGCTTGGAATTCCTCACTACATTTAAATTCTACAAAGAATTAAATACAAAATTAAACCAATATCTACCATAATTACACATGACACTACGATTTCATGAAATTGATAAACACAACTACCGTTTAAATGAATCTGCGGCCAATGATTAATTTCCTGTTAAATTTACCACTAAATAATTGCCGAAACAATGGAAAACCCGTAAAATAACAATAGCGATAATAAGCCCCCGTTTATTTTGTTAGCACGCACAACATTCTGAAGTAATCAAACTGACATACCGCTTGACTGAAATGTTAATTGTTGTTTTTATACTCTGTGTTTTCATGTATGCAACGAAAAGTAAGATAATTATACTAAATTCTATTTAGGAAAGTGTGCGTTTAAGATTATTGATTAAATATTTTTCTAAATGTAAGTTATATTTTGTACGTATCGCAAGCTACCGCTTTGGACCTCGAGAACCACTATCTTAATTTTTCTCCTTTACATATTTATGGTCTTATTCATATTGAGCTAGAATAATGTTTGTTTAAGATTCTAACTAACTATACAGGGAATCGAGAGATCTTTGTTGAGAACTAGCTGCCTTTTACAATCTTGATGACATGACGACTTCTGGGTTTTCTAGATCCTACTTTGTCTGCGTCAGTACTTGTAGATTTAGTTTAGGTGGTTCATTCATTCACTCATTCATTCTAGTCACTATCACAATTAGTCAGCGGTAATTTTAAAAATGTATGATATAATATATGATATATTATTCGTTTGTTGACAAAGAAATACTACTAATCAAAACGGAAACCCTATCTATTAGAAACATAGATTTAAATCCCAACACAAGAAAAAGATATGCCTCAATCACATAGCAAACTTGTCTAGAGTTGATATGTCTAGAAACAGTATAACCAGAGTAATATTGGTAATTTGCTGTATGAAAAATATTTATTAGCTACAGGTTGCTGCCTAGAATATTAACAAAACTCTTCTTTATTTATTATTATTTATTTATTTATTATTATTGTATTTACTTAAGTTTTACGACTAGTATCTACACATAATAAAACTACGTTTTAACGGTTTTAAGTTTGGTATTATATTTAAATTTTATTCCGAGGTTTCGGCCACTTTTCAGTAGCCGTGATATCGGAAGACAAAGATGTCAAGTATCAATGAATAATGTTAAAGTTTTTCTTTTAGTAAATTGGACTCTATCTTATTTATTCACATATAATTATGAAGTAGCCGTCTGTCTATACCTATTATAAAAGCCTCAATAACATGTGAGGTTAAAATAGTGTCCGGTTTGGGCAATTGACCGGCCCGTACAGATAAATAGATGATCACAGTCACGACTGTCACTATCTACAACGGTAACCGAACAATGTTAAGAGACGTTTTGGACCCATTAGCTATGCCACTTGTTCTTTATTGTAACGTAAGTTTTAAGCATATCATACTCAAGTTTTTTTAAATATTGTATATATTAGGTTCGCGTTCGACTGACAGTGTACCATAGTCTAAGATGGAGCACGCTCGCCTAAAAAATACCTTCACCTTCATACAATTCACGTGAAAACACGTAAATTGTATGTTTCAGGAAAAAGAAACGTTGGTAAAGAGTTCCACTCCGCGGCTGTATGTAACTATTACAAAAGTGGAAGCATAGTGCTTCGTCCACTTGGTTGATATTTACAAAATACATATCCACCATATATACCACATTGCAAGGTATTGTTTATTATTACACTATGACTTACACGTAACACAAAACAAACCATGTAAAATTAACACTTAATTGATTTCGTAAATATAAAATACCAGAAAGCGAAATAAAAATAACTCTTAGCAACGTCTGATTACATAGTAATTAAGAATATTTTGGTTACGTAGGTACAACTCGACCAATATGTCTAAAAAATTACCTATTTTTTGCCTTCTGGTAATATTTTATTTTATCTGTAGTCAAGGTCAGTGAAACATAAACAAAGCTAATTTACTCTTGTTATTTTAATTTTAACATTGATCCGAGTCTAAACTCTGCTAAAAAAATAACTAAATACGCATGTAATAATACCAAGTTTCACGTAACCAGTGATTTTTAAAGTGTACCAAGGACGTCTACAGGAATTTGAAGCAAAAAAATCTTTTAGTTATAATTGGACGATATTTACCAAAGAACAGCCGACATGATAGCTTTGTAATGGTTAGTCTAGTTACTTTTAATCAAATAATTGTTCTGTTAACGATAGTTAAAAGGTGTTAAAACTCTTGCTTACAAAATTTTAGTCATTATTATTAAAGTAAACATCATAGGCTATGTTGACAAAATGCGTATGTCGTAACTAAAGCGACTTGATACGTACACGATGTTTGATGTTGTACTAAATATTACTAGTAAGTATCGAAATTACTCTTAACCTAATATCGGAGTTGCTAGAGTTTAGACAAATTTGCGAAAGTGGCGCCCCTATGATTTTCCAATTTTTTTTTTGTTCAGCAGACAGGCAGGCGGCCCACTTGATGGAAAGTGGTTACCGTCGCCTATGGACATTTGCAACACCGAAGGTGCTACAAATGCGCTGCTGCTCTCTTAAAGGACACTGGAACCTGGTCACTGATGCCGGAACACAACACAAGGTTGATATGGCGGCATCCTCTAGACTAGGGGTGGTCGCCATCCAGTCGAGCATTTGCTCGACTGGATGGTGTTGGTAGGGTATTTACCCTACCACCTGGCTGTGGGTTGTTTAGTCGCCTCTTACGACAGGCCGCCTGGCCGCAGGAAATTGTATTCATTCTCCGTTCCTGCACGGATAAAAATCCACTTTATTTTCCTGCCCTGTATTTTGTTAGGCGATTGTAATTCCCAGTACTCTTCATCGTAACATTACTTTATTCCAAATCATCTAGAAACATTATGAATTCTACGCAATATCTAAGTATAGATTTGATCAGCCTCTATTCCGAGTTGATTTTCTTATATTTCCAAAGAAAGCTCCCCAACCCCAAATGTCCCTTTGTAAATAGCTTTCCGATGCGGGGGAATTATTACATTTCGATGACATGACGAATTCGAGATGACACACGCGAAGGGTGGTCTTGACCTGAAAGTATATACACTCAAGACACTGTAATAAAAAATTCAACAAATGTGTGCCTTTAACAAGTGTTTTGATTCATTTTATTTGTATGTTTATGAAATATGACGAACTTATATTAGCCTATCGGTGGATATCATCAGCAGTATGGATAATAGAGTTGGTGTTGGTAGATCGCTGTGAACTCATTTTCTACCAAAATGCAGAACTTTTTAACAAAAATCAAGAATAATGCTCTTCAGAAAGGTGTGCGTTTTTACGAAAAGATTAATGAAACGTAATGAAGAACGTAAAAAATGGAAATCTATTGTCTTTGCCTACTTCCGTGGAAAACAGTATTAATATGTGATGTATGTGAAAAGTTAAATGCGATATCTGTATGAAAAGAATGATTGTTTGTATTAAAATGAATATAATTAAAAGATTTTATGAAAAGGTTTAAAATTAAAAAAAATAATTTACACATAAAGTTGATCTTACTTCTTGATACTAGTACGATTTTTTATGTATTTTATGTATGTATAATGTACATATAATGTACATATATAAAAACAATACCATTTTCGGGCAAAATTAATAAAAGTAAATATTGTATTCTTTAAGGCAGACAAGCAAAAACTTTATGTCACTGTAATAAATTTGAAACGACGCATGAAATGCCCTGAACTTGACTTGAAGTAACAGCTATAATAATAAGAAATATTCATTCGCGAATAATTCGAGACGTCGCGCGTCGCGACACCGGCTCCTTTCATGAACCACACACATTTCTTAATCAGTTTTATTATACTTTAAACGAGTAACAAAGATTTGCCTGACCTTACAACACTTAGATCGAACTACGGCTAGTACATTGTTTTATACATAAGCATAATCTTGTTAAGGTCGTCTGAAAAGGATTGCTTGCTTGTGAGATAGGAAGGAGAAATATTTATTTCAAAATGTAGCGTTGACCAAGTTTTGTTTATTAAATGTGTTAAAGCCTCTTCGAGCTTTTAAAATATTTTAAGATAGATATATAAGTAAGTTTACCAGGGCTTTTCAAGCGGCTCTGTTTTCGAAATAGTGGTCCCGCAACACAAATAAATTCTTTCATTTTCTTAGACAACAGTGATTTTTAAAGTACACATTGTTATATAAACACCAAATTTAAAGAAGAGTGCTCTATATCTTGGATCAAAACTCAACCCATACCTACAAAGGTTTTTTCTAAATATATTGACAACCACATTTCTTAATGTGGAACCTTCGATCAACAAATTATTGATCGAAGTGTGGAACTAACTATCACAAGAGACTAAATGTTATCTAAGTATGGATGGTGTAAGTTTAAAGTCATATCAAATTGCATCTATTATTACCTATGGCAACTCTTATCATAAGCGTAAAACATGACTATTACAATTGAAAAAATCCCTCTGCCGTTACAATAATTTTCACTGACTTATTATCCAATGAAACAGTCGACTACAGTTATATTATTAAGCATATTTGCTTAGAAGTTAGATGACATTTTCATAAGTAAACATAGCACATCCTTTACTACACCCGATTAACCAGCGCGACATTAGTTCAATGAACTTAACATACGTTTGGTAGATGTCAACAAAATAAATAGAAATAATGGTGAAGCTATAACTGCCGCACCAAGTAATCAGAAATAGACTGCTCCCCATGCACGCACCGCGAACTTGACTACCCAAGAAGCTATTTTTAACACTATCTTATTGTACAAACTTTACGGAAATAGGGAAATGACTTGACACCTTTGATGAATTTCTACAAGCCATTTCACACCGTTCACATATTCATCTGTCGAGAATTGTATTTTTAAAAAGAATTCAGTAGCAGCATATCATAGCCCCTTTTCAGTCTTTTATTGAGTAATAAAATAATTGTCCAAATCAAAGAGTGCGATTGCTCGAAGGATTACTAAAAGTTTTTAGTTTACCAAATTATTAAGACTGATAAAATATAATATTATTGGAGGTTCTAAAGATTTAAATGAAATGGTTACATTATAATAAAATTAATTAATACTTTAGAGAGAATCGGAAGAAATGCTTTACATAGACCCAACGTGCAAAGATTTGTAGATAAATAATTTAGCACAATTGTTTTGAATCACAGGTTATTTAATATGATGTGCAGATATTGTGTTTGAAATGCTGTAATATCTAGAAAATTGTTTCAATACCATACAAGTACAAGACAGTCTGGACTTGTGGACATTTTAAGTCCAAAGGAAAAGATGTTAAAACATTTTTTCCAAAACCAAGTTTTGCTAAATATTAATAACCACATTTTTACCAGGTTTTACATACATCTACAAGATGTACAAAAAAGAAACACAAATAGATGACTTGGACTATTTACACGCCTTTAATTTTTAGACTTGTTTGTGATTGATTTAAACATACTTATTTAAATTACTCACGAATAACTTGTTACCACATCTTTATTCAACAACTTTCAAAAAGTAGGTATGCTTTTCAAACACTTTGCTCATCCTTTGTCATACAAACTTCATTAAACCAAACTTTCTTCAGCATACAAAATCCAAAGGTTTACGTAACATAACCCTCACGAGTCGGCAACTTAATTAAGACACTGCCTGGAGTAAAACCGAATTAAGTTTCAAGGAACCCTCGGGAGTTATGGGATGGAACTGTCATAAGTTATTGCGGTGGTCGCGACGTCACACCAATATGAGTTATTGTTCTAGCTCAGTAGGTAACTAGGATAAATATGATTTATGAAACACAAAGCAATATTGTTGCATGAGGAACTGTTAGTGGTTTATAGATTTTCTTCGAATTCGACATGTCAGTGGTGTTTACTGATTGACAACAAACATTTATTGCTTTTTAACTTCTTGCAAGGCTATTACGAAGTAATATGAGAAATTATGTAATATCCTTTTTTATGTTTCAATTTAAAATTTATATTTTAAATATTACTTAGCTACAGATAGTGTTTTTTAAATTGAACAAACCTGAAACTTGATCATAGAATAGTATTAATCAGAATACTAAGCTGTAAATTAACAAGGAACATTGGAAGTAAACATTCTTATAACTTTCTCTTAATTAATTTGGGATAAGAAACAAATAATGTCAATCATTTTTTTAAATGGTTATAAAACTACTTTGAGGCTTCTAGCACCTTACTAGCGCCTAAGGCAAATGTCTAATAGAAGATGGTATCAGGTATCCTGATAGAATATCACAATATTGTATCAGGTGAGCCATTAGGCTGTTTGCTGGTCTTCAACGATAAAAAATTATAAGGAAGGCTTTGTCGTGAACTTCAGTGTTCTTCGATATCTATTCAGTGGGAATTCCAAAGAAAGACTGCCTCTTTATTTGCCTTAACCAGCAAGCACGAAGAGAAAGTTAGTGTTAAAGCATAAAACTAAAAGTTGCTTATCATCCACACCCCTCAAATACTCATACCTATGTTTAATCTGAGGGTCTATAAGTGAGTGGCGAATCTCTATATACTTATTTTCTGTATCTTTGTTTTTCGAATATTTTGACAGGCAAGCGCTATATAGTCCTTCCATAGTTCCAAATTCCTAACTCCATTAGGAACTCGTCTCAGTAGCTCAGTCTCTTTTGTCCTATTTCCCATAATAATCCTGCACTGACCGGGACTTGTCGTAAGGCGCATTTCTGCATGGTGCATAGAGAAATAGACACTGGTCAGTGTCACGTCATATTTAGATTAAGTTATCGAAAGGGCCTCTGTGTGCCACGCAAGTGTCGGACTATTCTTCTGACCCGTGGTCTTCAACGACATATAAACAATCATAGCTGGGCACCGTTACTGAAAAAGTTAACTTCGTTAAAAGTTAGAGCGTTACATTTTAGAAAATTTAACGCAAGTTAACGTTAATCGTTAATCCGTTAACACGTGATAAAAATTGCATCTTCTTGTAAAAACTGTTGGTTCTGGACGTTAACAGGTTAGAAAGAAAAAAAGACGGGTATAATTATTAGTGTTTAACATAGGCATGCTGACAAACATTATGTTTTTTCATTCATTTGGATTAAGGTTTAGAATTTATTTTATTAAGATAGACTAGTTGCATTTTGACCGAAACACTAATTAAACGAACTAATTTTAAGACGATTTGATAGTAATATAATTACCAATTGCTATTTAGACGAATTTCTACATAGACCACTTACGTCTTAAACGAAACGATACTAACCCGTCCAATTTATCTGTCAATTTAGTCATCTGGCATAATATGAATATTCCCCTTACATTAATATGTTGAAATTCTCGCCTGAAAGCGAGGCTCGTTTCGGCTGTAGTATATCCTTGCCCGTGGAGAAAAGACGTTCAATTGCAGCGCTTGAGGGTCCCAAGAAGTATTATATTTAATAAACATATTGTGACTCTGCTGGACTAACGATTAACGGACTTTAGGAAATTTAACGGAAGTTAACGAGTCCGTTAACATATTTTTGAGTTAACTTAAAAGTTAAACCGTTACTCGAAATGTTAACTTCGTTAATTAACGATTAACGGATTAACAAGCTAATGGTCAGCTATGCAAACAATCATATGTATTATGTCAAAAATAGCCAAATCATACATTTGTGATTATAATTCACGGTACAACCTCTGACATGTGTGCGCGTAATTCACACTGGCCATAACATGCCACCACGAGTATTACTTCAAATCAACACGTGATTAAAATGCAAATGGATGCCCTTTGCCGCCATGGACGTGGCAGCCACTGGCCAATTATGTGATTATTAAGTACAAAGGGGATATAGCCTTCATCTATAAGTGCTTTACAGCTGTGTAAGGTATCTTAAGTGATTTCTTGACACCTCTTTTAATGTTTTAATTACCTAATTCCATGGTAAGGAAAAATAAACGTAACATTATCTATCTATGATATTATAAAATTCTAAACTTGCCATGTCTGTACATTGAAGCTATTTAAAAAACAATTGGAATATACTATATAAACGATAGAGAACACGGTGATTTTTTTAGATATCTTGTCTATTTGTTTGGGATTCACGTGTAAACTACTGAGCCGATTTTTATGCGGTTTACGTTGATCGACAGCTAATTCGTAGACTTAAAATCTGCGCTACTTTTTGTCCAGGGAATCCCGCGGGAATTTTTCTGTGAATTATACAAAATGGTGAGATTAAAAAATAATCGAATTCCAATATGATTTTTTCGCTGATCAGTAGCAAATTTTATGTAATAAAATGTATGATATTTTTCATCTCGGGAATATTCTCGCGAGCGGTTTGTAGTTGTTCGGGTGCATAAAAATTAGCTTATTCCAACACAGTTTTCACTAAAACGATAGCTTACATTCTTTTTTATGCTGCGGTAATTGTGTCCCGAGAATTCCGGGAGGTTTTAAGTCAAGAGTGGACGAAGTCGCGGACATATCCTATTATATAATATGCATGATCGCTAAGGTTTCCGCGTACTATGATGTTGGTAAATTTGAATCCTAGGAGACGGTATGCACCACTAAAACAATTTTATTGTCGTATTGTGTGTATTGTCATAGACAAAAACACATGTTATTTTACGATTGATGATTTGTCGGAAAAGGGAAACATTGAAATTGCCGATGTTTGAAACACATCAATGGACCAAGGTCAATTGGCGGCTTACACGAGTGTAAGCGTGGCGCAGTATACCATGAGTCCATAGTCCGTCCATGGGACGATCAAATGCTAGCAATGAGACGCATATGGACTGTTATGATTAATTATCATTAAAATAATGCTAAATAATATGTACGAACTTCTGCGTCTCGCGTTCTTTCAAGGAGCTGGACAAGTTAGGACATATTTTGTTCATGGACATGAACAAAATATGACATAAAATATTTAAAAGATCTTAACTTTGGGAAATTTAATAGTTCCTTTATAAAATTTGTTTGCGAAGAATAAATATATGAACAAGGCCTTGATAGATACTGTAAACAATAAGGACCCACATCTAAATCTTCCCATAGAGATTATGGCCGTCTGCCACAATCAAACTGTATTTATGTACAGATAGCCATCAGAACCAAGTACTCTAATCCCCACATCCAAACAGATGAGCTGTGCATATACGTGTGTATGTGGCTAGGGCTGCCATATGGTCGGAAATACATGGAATTGTTTAACTGTTACTAAATTATGTAGCTTTTACTCTTGAGACATATGTGTAACAGAACTGTAACGCGAATTTATAATAGTATCTATTATTGAATTACGTTTTTTTAATAACTGAATTTTTTCTCGGGGAGACTTGCAACATTTACTTATAGGGAAAATCTGTACTAAGTTTTAGTGTAGATTTTACACAATGAGTTGTTTGGATTCTTCTTCGGTTTAAATAAAAAATGTATATTTCATACCTGTAATTCTTATTAAAATTATAATATTCTATACCTATGAATCCTCGATCAAAACGAAACTTGGGTTTACAGAAGAGGACGTCAGTACATCTACGCCACTTTTTATCCTGGGAATCGCGCGGGAATGATGGGAATGGCTAGATCAAAGAAAACGAATTCTAATGTGATTTTTACACTGATCAATAGCAATGAATGAATGATTTTATGTAATAAAATGTGTGATATTTTTTATACCGGAAATCCCGCGGGAATTTTCCCCGGGGGCGGTTTGTAGTTGTTCGGATAATTTACCAAACAGATCTTAATGAATTGTGAACGATGAATGATAGATAGATCTCAGGGAAAAACCGAGTCTAATTTAAATGATATCTACAACTTTAAGAGTGGTGAAATGGGCTATGGTTTGTATAGACACCCAATCATTTCTCAATTTAGGGATGTAAAAAATAATAATTGGTATTTGGTAAGAAATACGTGTGTTTATGTTATAATTACATTATAACTATATTCTAAAAGTTAAAAAAAAAATATGCGTACAAATTACCAGTACAGATTTAGTAGGTAGTAGAAGTTTAAGAGCTAAAAAATCAAGATAAAGATATAGATATCAATAAAGAGTAAAATCTAACCATGTCAACCACTTTATTCCTGCTATTGAACACTTTAAATAGGGCAATATCCCAAATGGGTTCAGTACAAAGGGACGCGGGCGTTATCTGGCCGAATGCCTAAATATCACTGCGCTTAATGACTTGTCCATCCCTTTAAATGTCCGGAACTGAAACGTCTCTCGCATCTACATCCGGCCTCTGTTTACTAAACACGTTTTCCCAGAAACCATTACGTAACTAATTTAAAAATCACTTTCTTTGAAATCTCTTTTAGAATCAATTATTCAGTTACGTCCGATTTTTAATCATACAAGTTAAACAAAAAACTAACATGAAAGATTCTTCATCTTTTTCTTGTTAAATTGTTATGTAAAGTTCTACAAGTACATATCACAAATATCTCACATGACCAAAGGCTGGTCTATACCTCGGACATTAGCGTTGCCATTCAAAGAGGGATTGCGGCCAGTCTTTTGGGTAAGTTCCTGATAGCGGTCTGGCACTGGAATTTCTAAACCTTTAAGTTGCAGGATATATTATAGTTTATTTCTAGTATTTAATTTATATTAGTTTTATTTGTAGGTATGGCTAGTTTATATTTATATTATTTCTCCTTAATGAATTATTTTTAATTCTCACAAAAAATAAGACTATTAAATTCAGAAAAATACATATCACATGATTATTAATATTGCATAATTCGTTCTGGAAAAATAATTCTTTTAAACATTCCGTAGCCATTTTGGCAAAAACTGAACCCCTATGAAATCATTTTGTCATCATCTGTCCATCCATACGCCCAAAAAATGAAAGAATTATGACAGATAACGTTATGTAGTAAAACCGAGAAAAAAATACTAAAGATATCTGCCACACAAGTAACTAAACGTTGAAAAAACATAAAGACGTTCTTTAATTTTTGGAAATTAATAGGTGACATTAGCTGTCAAAACCTTGAAAAAACGCTAAGCGTTCAAAAAAAACCAATCAAAAAAAGTTCATAAAATAAGATATAATCTATCGATAATAAATTGACCAAAATTAATTTATAAATACATAAAACTTAACAAATGACCAAATCTACTACACTTATCACAAAATATGGGAATTTTAATAAATAATTATACAGATGTAATTATTTTTGGTGCGGGTCGCGTGTCTACGTTCAGCATTAGGCCGGGTGCACACGATCCCGATTGAGGCGTGATGCGGGTAAGAGACAACGCGCTTTGAATCGTTTCCAACATACTGACATATTCACACAACGCCTTTCCTCTCATGTTGTTATAACTTCAAATAGATATTTATGGAATTCTTAGTATTTCTTTTCATTCTTACTAGCTTAACAATTTTAATTGACTTGTTTTTTTTTTGTTACCTTTTTATTTCGCTGTCGAAAAATGTAACGTAATATACAACGTTTCATTTCGCTTTTGTATCTAATACTCTTTAGTGTTCATGTTCGTTTCTTAAGACTACACTCAGAAAGATTAAAGAATTATTAAATTAAATAATAATGAATATATCCTTGTAATATGTGAATCTTTTTTTAAAATTATAAAGTATTAAAAGTAATATCAAAGTTTATTGATGCGAACAGAAAATATCCGAATAAAGAAATACTAAGTTATTTTGTTGCACAAATTTGTATCATAAAGAACTCGTGTTCAATAACAGCACTCGTATTTTCCTTAATCGCAATTTCCCTATTCGTAAATTAGATCTGAGATTCCAGAATAAACTTTGCCAAATTCATGATAAATGATACTTGTAAAATTGTTTGTTGTTTTGCCAATTGCTGTTATTAAATTATGGTTGCAATTTATATTTGTCATTACTTTAAGAGAATGTTTTGCTTATTACGCCACAGTTTGCCCATAAGTATATTTGTTATTTTTTCTAACAGATTATAGTAAGAGGTGTAGAGTCAAAGACAGATTATTATTTAACAATTCCATTTTCAATTTAGTAAAATAGACGAGTTATATTATTAATTTGTGTTGTAAAATAAATTTATTGACATTTAAATTTTAAGCCCATATTAGACGGTTCGATTCTGTCTTTCAATTTGGACGAATCAAACAAATCAACCAAAGTGATTCATATAAATATAAACTGGAATCATTAAAAGCCATCATGTCCTTTCAGTTCTGTGCCTTTGAACCATATCTATTTAATGTGGTTGATCCGTCTAATATCAGAATTAGATTAAAATTTTGTTTCTGTATTCATTAAATAATATGTCTAAGGAATCTAGAATCAGTAACAGAAGTATATTTAATTAGCCACTTTTAAACATAGTACACCCACGCGTTTTATTAAATGAGTCTAGTGCGGTGCGAATAGCACTTATCTTATATTGTACTACAGTGTATTCTGGAGTGATTATTTTGATCCTATTAGTTACTTTTATGTATTTTATTTACTAATAATGTTCATCAGTTTAAAAAAAACTATAAATATTAAAGGAACTTACAACTTCGTTTAAAGAAAAATATTAGACATTAAGTTAGTTAATTTATTCAAGAAATAGATACTGTCTAGTGCCATGTGTAATTGTTTAACGTTAGAAAGTCACGATTTATTTACAATGCGCTTGCGCCTCAATGGTGGATTCAATAGAACTTGTGCATAACAATTATCAAAGGTTAAAGCCTGAGCTGCGTGAGCGACGAAATCGTGCGGGAAGCAACAACAATGTGTAACTATATTTTTATATATTGAAACAATATCTATTCTTCCTGTACTATAATAGCCTCTATTATATCCTTTCTAAAGTAATCGTGAAAGTTTGTTTGACTCTTGTTTACAGCTTTGCTTGTAACAACAATACAAGAAGGAGTAGTATAGTACGAATGACAGTCGCCTATTAAAAAACATAATTTAAATAAGCTCCTAAGTCTTACTTCTCCTACATTTTCTTGCTATTCCGAGGATGTTATAAGTGATATTTTCTCTCTTTTTACATAAGAAAACAGCACTGAAATATTCAACCAACGTTTTATTGCTTAAAACATATTTTTCTACCAAATCTGTCGTAAATTTAAAGTCTTGATAAGATTTTTTCATTTTCGTATATAAGCTGAATTAACGTAACAATAAGTAACCACTGATGTTATTGATATAAAATTGACAATTTGTAGAGACTAGTGACATCTAGCGAACAGAGTGGAACTGATCATCAATGCAAAGTAATGTTTTAGAATATCAAAATATTTACCACGTAACCGCATGGTCGGGACTAAAATAGTATCTAATGATGTGTAATAAAACTACCATAATGATTAATACATAAAACCTGGCTTCGATTAAAAATATCTACCAGTATCAAGTTCAAGCATTAATGATCATACTCTTATGTATGTATGTTTATTGTGCGATCAATAATAATGAATGGATCATAAAGTTAATGTGAGTGATAAAATTTTCACAAAAAGTGGTGATGGTTTTGATAATATCATATTCAATAATAATAATAATAAATCAAGTATTATTATAATCATTAACTTCGTCTCATATGTTGAGACGAAAAGCTTTTCATTTTATATGCACTTTGACAAATTTTTAAAAACTTAAAGTTACAAATTCGAAAAACGCACAATATTAAATAACTTAGACTAACTATATATGATGAATAATGCCTATACATTTCAGTATAGGCAATTTTCTTAGTACATTTTGAAAAAAATAACTTGTTGATTTGAAATCCTTAAAACAACGATTAAACCTTAAAAGCCTTTCAACCCTCGATATTTCTTGAAAATTTAAATCAAATTAGGAAAACAAATTTTTGACAAGGATATGCCAAATCACTCGTACAATTGTAAACAATTATATTTTGTTTTATAATTATTCAGGCAAAAACATAATATAAGAATGATAACAGCATGATTTAAGAATCACGTGAAGATGTAAGATCCAAACCACTAATCAATTATAAATTAATATTCTAATATTTTGTCACAATCGTTCAATCACGTGGTATGTCTTAGTGTTGACCTAAATCACAGTTATCGGAAACTGTTACATACATTCACTACTTAAAACATATATTACTTCATCAGCATAGCACAATAGTCAAAATTTCCCCACGACTAACAATAATTTCCACTAGGTATTCAATATTTCAAAATTTCGAATAAAAAAACAACAATTAAGGTACTGAAACTAGAAAAGCGACGCCAAAAATTTCCCGGGCGAACGCGTTGTTTACGTGCCGCGTTTTCCGCGTTCCCGCGCACACCGAAGGCTTTTGCGGGATATTCGTCCTGTCAGTTGAACGTACGGCACGCGACTGGGGCGGATCGATCCCGCCCTGGTGAGGGCCGAGGGCCGCCATACCGGCAACGGCACAACCAGGCACATCCCGCGGGGATGCAGATGCACGCACTATGAACACAAATCTACTGGATACGATCTTCTGTATATTTTTCTCAGTAAAAACGTTTCTTACTTTATTACAACGTCCTACAAAAAAGAAGATGGGGACTTTTGGGCCAAAGAAATGTAATGAGTTGAGATATGGTTTAAAAAATACGTTACAATTTTCTATTACAAAATGCAAAACATCAGCCCTAAGTTCTGTATGGAAGACGAGAAATCTTAAAAATAAGATAACAAAGAAATTAAGTTATCGATTACCATAGACTTTGTCAATGAATTTCAATAATTAATAATATGAAAACACTTCAGCACACGATTGTTCATTCAAAATAACTAAACCCACTATAATAATAAACAATAACAACATAATAAAAAGAAATTTTAAAATTACCCTCATCTTTTTACAATCTGGGCCCAACAATATATGAAGGCGTATCCGTCTCCTTTGCAGCTCATCATCATTGTTAATGTGGCATTATATGCCACAATAACTTATGCCACAATAACTTAAGTACTTGTTTGTCAGTCCATATACAAGGAAATTTTTCATACAAGCGAAGAACATTACATAGTTTTTGCCATTTGGCTATAAAAACCTAAAACGATAATTTAAAATACCTTATATCTCACATACTACTCACCCAATGGATCTTATTCAAACCAATTTTCGTTTGTAAGTATTTTTTAAATTTTACGATCTTGATTTTTTAGAATTTGCCACAACACAATTTTACTATTTTGAGAGCTAATATATTGCCACCTATTTACTTAAATAAAGGTCATTATCGAAGTTCGTTATGATTTTACAAGATTTTACACACGATTATATATACTAATAAAAATCAATCCTCAGTTACATGAATGACTGCCACTCTCTACCGAAAAACTTACTTATAACATAAAATATTACCAACATACCTAGCTACTTACTAAGTTAACATATTAGGTATTAATATAATTATCAAAGGATGTAGGATGACATTTAAATTCTATACAACGTACACAAATATTATTGTAATAGCCTCATTTCCTCTGTTTAACATACGAAGGCCCTCAATCGAAATCGTTTACAAGTCAAGGTTACAAAAACAGCGATTTCATTTACATTTATACCGCAAAGACATGTACCTATTATGTAAAAACTATAAAGGCCACAGTTGCGATACTTAAAGCCTTATTTAATCTGTTTTCGATTTTCTTGTTGTGTCCAAACTTCAAATATGGTATTATTCGTAGGTCATAACTATGTAAAACTAAAATCAAATTAGACAAAAATAAAAACGAATATATAGCCGGTTACTTTAAATATAGTGTAATTAATTATTGAAACAAATTACCCTAGTGTACGTCTCAATCTTAAAAATACCTTTATTTTCTTTACAATAATTAAGTTATCAACTGGACATAAGCTTTTAATATGTTACGTTCCTATATAAACGCAACAATCGTAGCAGAGTTCTTAAAGTCAACCATATTAATCGAAATAAAAGTGTAAGTACAGAAAATACACATGCTCAGTTAGTAAAATACTGGCTATTGTTCCATTACACACATACACGAGGGAGAATCAAAAATGTCTTGGAATCATATTAAAGAATGCAAATTTTTAAACAAAAATATTTTGTTTTTCTACATAATCTCTCTCCAACGCAATGCATTTAGAATAAATCGTTTCTAACTTCCTTATTCCTAGCGAAAAAAAAATGTTTTTCTTGAGTCTCGAAAAAGTCCCCTGCGGCAGCCATAACTGCGTCATTGTCGTGAAATTTAGTTCTATGAATTTCCTCTTTTAATTTTGGGAATATGTGAAAATCACTCGGGGCTAAGTCCGGAGAATATGGTGGGTGGTCAAGGAGATTGAAGTCGACAGCGGATTGCGTTTAGCGTAACTCCCGGTCAACGAGCTTTATTGTGAAGCAACAACACGCCCAACGACAGTTTGCCACGACGATTTTCTTTAGTCGCTTCATACACTTTCCGAATTAAATTTGCATAATAAGGTTCAGTAAACGTCTGGTCTTTTGGCAAGTAATCAATAAAAAGGATTGTAATGAAAATAAAACTGTACAGCAAAACATCACTCTTCTATATCCCTAAAAACTCGCCCAATATCTTCTGAATCATCGACTTGCTGTATTTTCTAGAATACAAGCCAGCTTATATTATTCTGTATCTCTTCCAGGCGCAATTTATCTTTAAGAAAATAAATTAAATAACTCACAGAAGATTCACGTATTCGTATCCAAAGTACGACGGGCAATCTATTTGAGGTGACTGTCCCTTTGAGCGACAGATTGAGTTACTCAAAGTGCCGCAAGCACACAAACACATACCTACTTATGCATGTACGAGTATCGGCAGGTATTTTTTTTACGGTGTCCAAGCTGTTTTGGCAAATATGTAACCCCTTACACACTTATTATAATGTCCATCCTTCTGTCTATATAAATCATAATAATTTTTCTTAGAGAAAAAATACTGAGTCCCACTACTAAGCTTGAGTCTCTCAATTTCAGGGCAACCGAGGGCACACCAGACTCGCTTTCTGAGAGGCAGTTTGATGGATTTCTTACACCAGCAATTTGAAGTACAGCGATGATTCCCTTTGCAACAAAACTTGATAATTGTAGCTATAATACACGTTAGGCAAGAAGGATTCCCTAAGCGGTACGACCTCCGCCGCCAGGATTACAACCCACGTCAATGAAGTAAGGCACATGTGACTTATGGCCCGTTCCTATATTTCACCAGCCGTTCATTTGCCTTAATATCGTTTAGATTTTGACATAAGCTCCACACAAACAATGTCAATATTTAACGGATGCGCGATGGTATAGCAAGTAAATGAACAGTAAGATATAGGAACCGGCCATTAACAACTATGCATTCACGACTTGATTTAGGTTTCCGGAAAAAATACTTAACACCATGCCAATCTACAAAACTTCACTCTGTTGGCTATAATAGCATGTTTTAATAACCTGCCGTTTTACTGGGACATTAGAGTATTTGCATAACCAATTCCAAGGTAATGGTGCTAGTAGCAACAAAAATAGTATGAAGTATTGTACTTTCTTCATCAGAAGGGAATAGGCAATTGTGCAACAAAAATTATTTAATGTGATTTTTTTTTCATCTAAAAGATTTTATAGAAATCTAAGTAAATATATTTCGACTACATTTAGAAAACTAAAATTTATTTTGTAGAGAACTTAAATGGTAGCGAGCTACATTCATAAATGATACTTATTTAATTTCGGTTACATATCTTATCATTACATATCGATTCATAGGGGGGAAATTCATTTCGCTAAGCCGACTCACATCCCACGTAACCTTGATAGCAGGCACAAATCCTCAAAGGATTGTTCAAGTTCAACTTTCCGTTCAATTTAACTACGATATTGTTGCTTCGGCATTTCCCTATAATGCATTCTGTTTGTAGCTTAAGGGACACCTTATAGCATCCCTACATCTGTGCTACTATATTTGTTCCACCACAAGCGTGACGCACAAAATGATCAAATACATAAAATTCATTTGACAGGCTTATCTATGTAAATCATAAACAAACGAATTGGCTATTTATATAATTTAGAAGAAGGCAGGTGTGGAGGTCAGTGTTTTATGTATAATATTTTAATTACTGAGCTGGAGTCTGGTGTTATTTGTGACCTCAAAATGCCGGTTAAACTAAAAGGACGAGTCTATCAATCTATTAGTATTAAATCTATTATTTTGTATGGCAGTGAAACGTAGCATGTACTCGTACTTGACCAACACAAGCAAGATCTGTGTATCATTAAAATGAAAATGCTATGAAGGTTATATGGACTCACATGAAAAGAAACTTGCATCTGCAGAGTCTTCATGTGTGTAAGACAGGGGATAAAATGCAAGAATGTCGCGTATGCTGGTACGGCCACGTTTTACGGAAAAAGGCAATTATGAGGACAACAAATGTCTAGCCATGTCCTCTTTATTAGGTCCTGATAGAAGGAGTAGACTCAAGATATGCTGGCCTGGCTTCATAAGAGATGACAGGCGGACTAATGATTTCACAAAGAAAGTTGCCGAAGACCGCGCGAGGTAGAGAAGAAAAAATAAAAAAGGGAATCCCAGGCTCCGAAGTGGATCCACCAAACTCTCCTGAGACTTAACGCTAGGATGATAAAGCATTTGTTACTGACCTATCTCTGAAACATGTATGTTTACGGTGTATGGGTTTGGTCGATATTTATTCGTTTAATATTTAATAAATTATATAGCCTATTTATGTTAGGCATGTTATTAAACCACTTTACTTATTTTCCCAATACAATCCAATTCCCTAAACCAGCTAATTTTCTATCAAGGGTGCATCTTTATCTATTAATCTAACCACACAAGTACATAGATTAAGATTTGCAGGCGAGGTACCAATCGTCTAAGTACCAAATAAAATAAGATTTCGTAATGTTATCCAAAAAGTGTATTCACAACAAGGCGCAAAGATAAACAAATATCCATTATATCCAGTAGTGGCCGAGAGTGTATATCCGTGTCTTCATAAAACCCTCTCTAAAATCAACTAACAACATCCGACGTGTGATTTTGTGCCACACAAGCTCCGTTTGACTGATTAGGTCATTTTTAGACGAGCGAAGGAAGGGAGCGAGGCATCCTCGAAACGCAATGCTCAGAATAGCACAATGATACTAATTATCAACTACAGCACGTGTCATTTGTCCCTTTTCTATCGCAACTGTGTGAGAGAAAATCACGAACTTCTCCTTTAGTCATAAGTGCTATTTCAACAAAAATGGTCCAATTATGAATAAATAATGTAGTTTGTATCAATTTTTATCTATTTACATAGAACATTGAAATGCGGTTACTAACTTGAATGTCTCTTACCGACAGCGATCTGGAATCTTATACATTGTTGTAAATATTATAAATTGTACAAGTTTGTTGTTAATTAAAATAAATTCAGAAATCATTATTTTAAAAATTATCACTTCTTTATATAGTATAAAACTACGTCGCTTCCCACGTTTGCCTGTCTGCATTTCCGCAACTCCTAAACCATGCAGCGGATTTTAAGCGGTTTTCACCAGATAAATTTTCAAGAAAGACTAAGTGAATATATACTAGCTTTTGCCGATACGCGATATATAAAACCTAATTAAGTTTTTATGTCATGAATAAGCTTTTTTAAAAAGGTTTTTAAATACAAGCTTTTGATATCTTGGATATCATGTAGCAGCAGAGTGCTAGCCAAGACAAGTAAAACGCGCCCAACACGACGGGTCTATCTTGTTTAGTACAGGAGTTCCTATGGCCACCTTCCGACGCCATCATCAGATCAGCTCCATTGTACCATATTGCATTGTCACGCGATATACATATGCGTGCAAAATTTCAGCTCAATCGGAAACCGGGAAGTTGGTCAAATTTAACTTGCAAGATTCTATCCGAACTTACATACATCCATTGCAAGTTAAATAAAAGTTTGTAAAATAGAGATACTTACTAGGTTTTGAATTTTGAGATACTCACTGGAGTTTTGAGATACTTACTAAAACTGTGGTAAGTAGGTACTAAATTAACATATGAACTTGTAGAGTTATGTCATAATATTGATTTGTATAATCTTTATCTCATCTAATGTTAATTAATGGTATTACTTTATACGTTTTAAATTATATTATATCCTTAGTTATCAGAATCATCATTAAATACCGCAGTGCCTGAAGTACTCGCGTCGGATTCTTATGTTGCAATTTCGAATTCTAGCAGAATGTTTACAGTTCTTTGGCAACTTTCTGGCCTAAAGTGCATATTTTCACTACTACTACATATTGTATTATGTACATGACATTAACAAATTCTTGAAAAAAATTGTACATGGACATTATTGACATATTATTTATGTAACCTACCAATTCGCGTAAGTTAATTATTGGCTGATTCCCATATCTTACTAGCCGTTCATTTTCATTACGATTAAAATTTGACACAAGCTGCATACAAGTAATGTCAGATTTCTAGCGATGCTAAGGCAAGTGAGTGAGTAGTAAAATTAAATAACCGGCCATTAATCTTAGATAAGCATGACGGATAACCGACCGTTCTATTGAAATATGGAAGTCTAGCACAGGGACGTTAATAAGCTAATATTATAAATTGTTTATTATATTTATATGGTCAATATCTACGCTGAATGAGACTATTTAGAAAAGTGAAGGATACACAGGCGTGTCTTCACAGTGCGGCACTTAGAATAGCGCCACTGTACTAATTATCACCCTTGTCGTCCGTCACTAGCGCCTTCTATAATGCTTCTAAATAAATCTAAATATCCATTCCAAATGTATAACTTAATTGACGGTAACATGCAGTTATTACTTTTGATATAACTATATCTTAGGTGCTTCAGAGCTACACAAACCATAAAAAGTTTAATAATTTAATCTATTTATTCTTTAGTAATGATATGAAGAAATATTCATGAAAATGGTACCGATATTCCTTTGAAACTGATGACATAGATACCACACATACATAAATAAAACACAGATCATTTATAAGAGCCAATGTGCGCTACTAAATAAGGTACATAAAAAAACAAATTAATTGCCATTTTTATTAGTTATAAAAGTGATATAGGTTTCTAAAAATTACGACATATTTAAGATCGTATAAGAAAAGAAGGAATCCTTACAAATTGTACTTTGTAGATAGAATTTGTAGGGATTTCTTCTATTCTCACATTTACCCAAATTATTCAAAAATCAAACCACTCTTCCAAAAAAGATCTGGGAAAGATGCTTCTAAATAAATTAATTTTTCAATGGAAAATTTTAATATACCCTTTAATTCACTGTGAGAAATAATTAAGCCAGGATTCCACCATCAATGGCCCGCTGTTCCTTCTAATTAGTGAGACAGCCAAAAGCTTGTTGAGGTATTTACCGGAGACTAAAATCGCCTTTACAATTTCAAGTCCAACTAATTTCCTCTCGCTGAACCCTCTCACAATTTATTGTTAAGTACTTAAATCCTGAGCTTGACTTTTAAACCGACTAAACAGAGACTTAAGTTTACTTAAATATTTCTATAAGAAAAATATTTTAAATATATTGGCTTTTGCCCACGACTTCCCTTGCGTTAATGTTATCCCACGCAAACCGTACATTTTCCGAAATAAAAAGTATCCCATGTCCTATTCCAGACTATAATCTATCTCTGTGCTAAATTTCATCTAGATCCGTTTAGGCGTTCTGGCGTGATTGAGCAACAAATATCCATCCAAACTTTCGCATTTATAATATTATAGTATAGAAGTATAGAGTATAGATGGGCTACATACTAAATGTTTATGGTCGCACTAAGAGAATTTAATAGCTACTTATCTTAAGAATAAGTATTTTATTTTTGAAATAAAAGTGTTTTCCAATCCACAACGATCACAAATTAGGCTTCAGTTTATCACCAGCTAACATGATAAATGTCGGCTGCTTATGTCTTACTACTTGTTCTTTGACTTTGAAATTCAATTGTCTACCAATGCTAAGAGAGCTACTAATGTCATAAAAATATAGAAACCCGTGAAAAAGGATTAAATTATCCGACTCTAACTTTGATAAAAGCCTATTCATTATTAATTAACAAAGAAAATATGAACATAAGTCTGATATTACATAATTATATGAACTTACATATCTGAATTTATTAGTTAACAATACAGTTTTCAATGTTTAGATATTTTTTCTAGACTACCTTTGGATTAGATAAGAAGTTTCAATAAAGCGAGAGCTGGTATAGTAACATATCCCTTACTTGTTGCCTTGTACTAATCGTGTTTCGTGCGATAAGGGAGAGTTCCTAAGGGCCTACGTCCGCACTCCTTATCCCATGATGGGATCGGCCCTTCCCCCTATTCCAATGCTATATCCTATCCCCTCTATCCCATTTCTGGTGTGATCCCTCTTTTTCATCCCTCCATTCCATCCCAAAGGCTGGTAACGCGTTTGTTTCGCCACTGGTGTTGCAAACGTCCATAGGCGACGGTAACCACTTTCAAAGAGCTGGGCCGTGTGCCAGTCCGCCAGCTTCGCAATAAGGAAATAGTGAACAATTTCCAATCATCTACTCCCAAATTTCATGTTGTCATTTTAAATATTCCTTCACAGTTAGACGTTATAGAAGGCAATGACAAATCGACTCCACCTAAAACCGGACATGACATTATCTTTCATCATAAGGTCATTAAACTAATTAAGCAGTTTAAGTTTAGATAAACACCAAATAAAGACATTTTGTGTTTATAAAAAGGTGGAGTAAAATTATATGTCACACCGTTAAAGGCGTAAAGTTAAAGCTAATCAAAGAGGAGACCCTAAAACTATTTTATTACCAATTTACTTACTAATAAATGAAATACGTAAAAGTGTGTTCGGGTGACTTCATTTTTGAAGTGATAACTTCTTATGGGAGGGTAAACTGCTTCGTTACGTAACGCGTTACGGCGCCAGTTTGTCTGGCTTTCCTTTCTCTCACGCATACAGCAGCGGTAGGCAAGCTCCTCTGCTCCCACTCTAACCCACGCGCTATATACATAAAATTGAGGTAATAACCTAAGCTTTTCTCAAGTTAAACAATTTCAATATTAAATAGTTCAACTTAGATTAATTTAAGTTATCACTTCTGTCGGGCGTCCCGAGACGCACACGTTTATTTAATTGTTACTTCTTTAAAGATTTCAGAATATATTGGTTATATTAAGGTTTGTTTAAACTTTATCTAATGGGAATAAATATAGGATAGGACTTTCATTCTCAAAATAAAGGTAAGTACTTTACATCTTTGAAAGCTCTGATCATTTTTTATTTTACATCAGCTCTAAAGGAAGTAATTTAAATATATTAAGTTTAATAGAAAGCTATTAACGTTTGCTTTGTTCCTATTTAGATTCCTAAGGTAGAACTTTTAATAAAATTAAAAAAGAGCATTTACAAATTAAATTTAAGTCTAAAAATTTCATTATAATAAAATAATAAAATTCCCTAAAGTTGAAAAATCATGAATAATGCAATCTGTTCGTGAACAATAATTAGTATGTTAGATGCAAAACAAAAATAACTATTTTTTCCCGTACAACTCAATGTTGAACTACAGTTTTATTCTATATCTTAGATAATTTATTGTTATTGTGTTAACAATTACTTTAAATAAAATGGCAACTGTTCAAATTTCAATAAAATGGGCTTATGTTTTAGAAGAAGGATTTCCCCAACGAAATAGTGACTCCCGGCCATGTAGTTCTGCGTCGTAAAACAACGGTCTGTCGCCCAAGCACGCCATAACTCAAGCCTAAAGAAAATAATTTATAGCTCCTAATCTCCTACAACGAGAATAAATTCGAGACAGGATACTCGCACGAACATTACGTTGCGCGTGGCCTTTATACGAGCTGTTAAGTTTTTTAAACGTAAACTGAAATAATGGGAAGGAATTAATGAGCTACCCTCGCGCCACATCCTTCATTGAGAAACTAAGTAAATCATTTTAAAATAGAAAACAAGGCCAAGTTCGTGTCTGTAACGACAACAAAAGTTTATCTATAAATTACGATTCTCTAAATAAATTCAAAATGTTTTTTAAATTCTATTACATATATTATTTTTAATATTGAGTGTTCTTTTTTTAAATTCCTCTATTTAATTTTTTCAATTTTTTTATCCTATGGCGTGAATAAAACTTAAAAGGAGGAACAGACATATATTTACGATTTCAGACGCGTATTATTAGTAATATGCTACCGATGGACACACTTATTTAAGATATAAATAGTCATTAAGTAACATCATTACGATCATGAAAAAAGAATACTTCTTCCATGGTTAAAATTCCAGTCTAAGAATACCCCCACAAAGCCAACAGTACTGATTTCTTTTTCATTCCTCAGTTACGGGTATGCTAGCCACCCCTAGATTCTAATTTTCTCATGGTATGACAGAAGGAAAGCAGGCCTTTTTTCGTAATGTCTGTTTTTTTTAACAATTCTACGGACTCGAGTTCCGTACCCTTTTTATAACTTAATTTTGAAGAGAGTTTTAAGTATATAAACACGCTTCTTGGTCATTTTTGTTTTTGTGTGTGACATTTATTCAATCATGTGTGTGTTGTGGTGTACCTTACGAATAACTTATTATATTAATTTATTCTAATTAATACTAAACTTATACTAATGTAGAGTGTATCTGTTACATGCTGGTGTTGTGAGGAAATCCATGTGCAGTGGGTGCCTTATGTCTATACCTATATATTCTCTTAACTAGTGATATGTGTGTTGTTTTTGAACAACAACAACAACGATGCCTGATATTTCAACGCTTTAGATTTTTGTTTCAAGTTTATATGTTTTCTTGCGTTATAAGAGTATTGAGCATATAATTCCTACGAAGTTGTTAATAGAATTTTGATGAAACTAAAGACGTAGGTGTTGTATCCGTAACTGGTGGTAAGCGGGCATTCAATATCTAACCACTTCTATAGAACTAATATAACAATATGTAGATATGTATGTAATACGTATTAAATATTCCTAAATAAGTCGAGAAAAGCATAGGTACAAGACCAAAGCAACAATTTATGTCTGAACCTGTTTTCAATGCAAAAGGCGCACTTGAAGGGTGGTATTTAATATTGCATGCGTTTGCTTTACGTATTTGCGAAGACAGGGTGGCAAGGGCTACACAAGCTCGTGGAAAATTAAACCAGAAAAGATATAGTATGCTGCAGACAGTTGTTATAAATCGAACTAATGAAACATTTCTAAAAATTTTAAATTCGATTGGAGTGTGCGCTGCATTAGATATTTAAAATGATCTTACTTTTGATACTTGACATCAAATCAACTAAGATGTTTTTTATTTATTACTAAAAAGTTATTCAATATAAAAAACGGGCTATGGAGCGAGCTATGTTAGGTGTTTCTCTTATGGATATAATCAGAAATCACGACATCCGTAAGAGAACGAAGGTAACCGACATAGCTCGCAAAATTAGCAAGTTAAAGTGGCAGTGGGCCGGTCACGTCTGTCGCAAGACCGACGGCTGATGGAGCAAACGAGTCCTGGAATGGAGACCACGTCTCGGCAAACGTAGCGCAGGACGCCCGCCAGCCCGGTGGACTAACGACCTGCGCAAGGTCGCCGGCAGGGGCTGGATGAGGAAGACAGGAGACCGGGATATGTGGCGCGTACTTGGGGAGGCCTACGTCCAGCAGTAGGTAGAAATTGGCTGAAGAAGAAGAGAAGATTTAAAAGTATCCTATACTATTTCCATAAATTTAAGGCCTAGATACTTTTTACCATCATATCAAAACGTCATAATCTCCTTAATTTGTATAGGTAATTTGTACGTTGTGACGTCATAATTCGAACAAGTCAAACAGCTTGTTCATTATTTATAATTTACTAGAGTTTACCCCGCGGCTACGCCGTGGGTCAATTTCTAGTGCGTGTTTCTTGTTTAAAGAGCAAGCATTAATACAGGTTACATTGTACAAAATTTTTATGTTAGTGCTATTTGTTATTAATCTTCCGGGTGAAGATGAATTTCATTTTATATCGCAAACTATCCCATCTCCCAGCATGAAAAGTATTTATGCCCATTTCGGTATTAAAACCACATTTAAACAAAATTACAGCAAAACCGATGCCGTATTCCTAGTAGTTTTCCATGAAAGCTTAACAGAAAGACATATCGAGCTACTATCGCATTTTTTATACCCGATAAATGTTTATATCTATAATAAACTTGAGTAATGATTGGTCTCATCCAAACTTTCATCCCCTATATCAATCCGTCCTAGTTGTATTTATCTATCCCCCATCCATGAAAATTACATAAATTACAATAATGACAAAAATGATAAAAAGGACTATAAGGTCGAAAATGACGAAACAAAAAGAATAAAAAGGACGAACAGGACGAATAGGACAAACACGACAATCATGACAAAACGAACAAAAAAGACAAAAAGGACAAAAATGACCAAAATGGCAAACCACACAAAAAATCTATCCTACTTTTTGGGATAACCTTTACATAAATCTATCCCATTATACGGGATAAAAAGTATCCCTTGTCCAAACTCGGTATTAAAATTTCATATATATTGAATTTCAGCCAAATCGGTCCACTAGTTTTTCCGTGTAAACGGAACAGACAGACGGACAGACAGAGAGACAGAGTTACTTTCGCATTTATAATAATAATAGGGAATAGGGATTGTGAAGCTGGCAAACGGGCAGACGACCCAGCTAATGTAAAGTAGTTACCGTCGCCTATAAACTGTAGTGTATGAACCCAACGCTGTGTGAATCCAACGCGTTACTAGTCCTTAAGGATGTGATGAGAGGGAAGGGTCAAAGGGGATGGAATTGGGAGATACGGGAGAAGGAAATGGGCCATCGGAACTCTCATTCATCGTAAGAAACACGGTAAGCTCAAGGCTAATCGTTTCACGCAGATATTCTGTGAGAGAGTGGAATCATTATCCTGATCACTAAGAGCTGTAATCAGAATAATGATTCCAGCATGGTTATATCACATCAACAAAATTATTTGTATTAAAAAATTTTAAAAATTAGATGATGAAAGGTGTTTACATGCAAGCTCCTTTTTATGTACATTGTTTTAAAATATATTGTAATATGGGTCAAATACCCAAGCAGTGGAAATTCAAAGCAGTTATTTGTATAAATACTTTAGCTTCTTTTATTGCGATCCATTATATTTAATACATACAATTAAAATGTTATATCAATTACAACATGCGTAACACAAAGGCAATAAAAGTATTAATTTTTTTACAACGAGTAGACCAGTCCATCTTTCACGTATTCCTTTTACCGATAAAGAAAATATGAAGAAAAAGAATAGTAACAACTATTTATGTTTAAGCAAAAATAATAATTACTTATTACTTTCTAGTTGTTTTCCGTAATGTCATACTATCAAGATTAGACGCGACATTACGTAAAGCACGGAGCTCAGAATATTTATGTTCTCCCTGACTGATATATGAACCCGAACTTCCGCTGAATCTCACCGTTTCCAACCAAATAGCTGTAATAGTATTTTTTGTTTATCTCCTTGAGATTTGTAAGGTCTATAACTCTTAAAGAACAAAGTGATAAAAATATATGTTGTGACAAGACGATAAAGTACCAGTTGGGGTTTACGCCGTCTGCTTTTGAGGTACAGTAGGTATCCTGTCAAGGCACCCTCACTCAATCGAGAAATAGGCTCTTTGGGGTCGAAGGTTTGTCCGGAAAGAGCCGTGGTAATGCCACAGAGACATAAACTATAATAGACTAGTAAAAGTGACAACTCAAAAAATGATACAAATTATTATATAATAGTCTATTGACATCCAGAACGTAGTACATAATATTACGAATTGTTATCTTAAAAACAATATTAATCAAATGTTATATAAAAATGTAGATCATTAACAATGATGTGTTACAGTACAGTTTACTATTATCTATATATATATATATATATAATATATATATATATATATATATATCGATGAGAAATTTTTCCTAGATGGTTTATATACGAATTCTGACGTTCCTTCAATTGCTGTTTTACTTTCATGAACATTTATCCCGCTAATAATTGTTTTAGATCAGTTTTAACATTATGATTGCTGAATCTACTTACAAACTTCCACGCATCCACCCACCAACTCCCAGCACTCCTGCACACCCACTCTCATTTTTGATAAAAATAAAATGCCGTATCTATGATCGAATACCACTTGAGAACGGCTGGACCGATTGGGTTAATTTTTTTTTTGTTGTCTTCAGAATTGTCAGGAGAAGGTTTATATGTAAGAAAATTTTAAAAAGTCTGCTAAAACGTTAAAAATTTCGATGATAATCGAAGTATTCCAATTTCTATAGTTACTCATCACGAAATAAGTCAACTAAAAACGGATTTTAAGAAATTCATCCCCAAAAGGGGATTGCGGGGGCGTTAACAATGAACAATTCCCGTTTTTAAACTATAGCTCCTATAAATTCTAAATTTGGTAGGAATCTTCTGTAAGAGATGTAGAAATAGTCTATGAACGAATTTTACGGTACCTCACCCCACAGGGGGTTGCGGGGGTGGTTTAACAATGAAAATTTTTATTTTTTAAGCCGTAGCACCTACAGACTCCAAATTTAGCTAGAGTCATCTATATGTGATGCAGAAATGATTTAAGAGCGGATTTTACAACAGCCCACCGCCGAAAAAGATTGCGGTAGTGGGTGTTAAAATGTGAAATTTCTATTTCCAAACTGTAACCTCTATAGACTGTAGACCTCTGTAGACTCTAAATTTGGTAGTTAATTTATAAAAAAAAAAAGTTTATTAATATATTAACACATAATATTTAATCTTCATCTTCATCTTCAATAATCATGTTATGGATTGCAAGAATTGGTAACTCTTCAACTACGAATTCGTTCGAGAAAGTGATTTGATCGAAGAATATTACAAATTTTGAGTCGGATAGAAATTGATCATTGATAGTTGGGCAGTGACAAACAAAATCCGCAGCATCTGAGATCGTTACAATCTATATTAATGATCAATTTTTTTTTATATAAATTCAAAATGGATGCGATTAAATTGAGAAGAAAAAATTAATTTAAATGACGGTAGAACTTTGCTTAGACATCACTTAATTTTTTGTTTATTCTTAAACAATGACGAAGTAGAGCATTTTCAACTGCAAACAGATAATTATATGAACTCATTCCATACATTTCTTCTACATAACCACGAAAACTGAATCGATAAATGTAAATTTACGTAATGTGTCTATCGTTATCTATTTAATTATTTTTATACCTGTTATTTCTTCTATAAAAGTATCCGTCATTTGGATGAATAATAATAAATGAGTCCCTGATTATTATAATTTGTCGATGAAGCAATTGACGAAAATATTGTCAACGACAACGATATAAATAATGAAGAAATTAGAGAAAATAATATCAATGACAACGATGATATTAATAATGAAGATAATAATGATATTGATAATAATAATAATAATAAGCCCCTAATACAACCACACGTCCTGATTGAAAACCTAATCACGTGGGAGGCGGACACACGAATGAGAAATTAGTGGCGTGGCTAACTTGGCTCTGAAACCCATCAAAAATGGAGCTACGATCTAAACGTAAACGTATAGGACCGCTGCCCGGGGGCGATCGCCGGGGCACACCTGGAGCTGACGCTGGGTGTTTCAGCATGCGAATTGTCAGCGGTGAGGAGTTGAACAGGCGGGCTCCCACCGACAAAGATGCTACAGCCGAAATCCGTGACGATGGTGATAGTTTAACAGTCAGAACAAACACTCCAATAGAACCATATAGCCCAAGTACTGTATCGTACACACCCTCCAGATCATCTTCACCTTCCGTATCATCGTCACCCCAAACACTCTCTTTTAACCCAGATCCACCCATACCAGTCTTGAATGTTGCACGGGAAGCAAGTTCCTTCTTACCCGTGTCCACCAAGACTGGGAAATCACGAGTACGCATGAAATGGAGCAAAGATGTGAATACATTTATCATGCGTACTTATTTTCACATAACCAAATTAGAGACCGACATGACCACATATAGGCAACAATTACATCAACTTTTTCCCCAACAATATCCGGAAGTAGCCGTTTCAGAACAAAGAATATTAATAATTAAAAAAGGTTAAATAAATCTATGTCATTCGCCTGGCAAAGTAATCCGTTTCATAATTCGATGAGATAGAGTGAATATGTACATTACATGTTGATAAAGAAGAAATAACGTTTACTAATACTTAGTTATACGTTTATAATGTTCGTTGCAACGATAAACATGAAGTTAATAAATAAACAACAAAAAAAATTGAATGGTTACTAGGTGAATTGTTTTTTGCTATTAAAAAAAAATAAGCAAATAAACATTTAGACCATTCATCTGTCATCAACGCTACTATCAACATCAACTTCATGAATTTTCAAGCCACCATTTTTCCGGCAAGGGCGTCGTTATGAGTATGTCTTTTTTATAATTTTTAATTGAATTTAAAATCTTTTTGTTTATTTTATAAATTATAATCCGTGATCGTTCTGGGGATCATGTTATAATAAATAATCAGGTTTGTGGTTAAAAAATTTCCGCAGTTTAACCATTTCCATTAAAACATTTTATGATATATAATTTGGACCAGGAGATTTCGAAAATAATAATATTTTTTTTTAGAAGGTGCTGATTTTGTCTATCTGTCTCGCCGTTTGAATTTCGACTTTTTAGTTTCAACTTCGTTATGTTAACGTGTATGTTTTACGTCCCGGCAAATCACTTACGAGCGACGAAACGACCATTTCTATTGACTAATTTCTCCATTTATTCTTTGTTTTGTTGTTCATCAACATTTATTTTTATTATAATAATAATATGGATAAAAATAACAAAAAAAAGCAAAAAAATTATATAAATAAAAAAAAATTTCAAAAAAGCAAATAAATAAAAAATGATGTATAAAATATCGCCCAGCGAAGCAGGCGGGGAGCTGACATTATAACTGGAGTTGAAAAAAACTTAGGCTACTGTCTTTTGTACGGCTGGGGTGTCGCATTATAAAAAATATCCAACGTGGACGAAGTCGCAGGCACAGCTAGTATTTAATATATTGTACATATTTAGTATAATTGGCGCGTGGAGTTAATCAAGAATATACCGTTTATCCATTCATTGCCTTATGCCATTGCCACTGGACTTAAAATATATACCTATACAATGGGCGATTTTATCGCTAAACAGCACTTACGCCAGACATCCGTGTGCTAAAATGATTTGATTATCATGAATCTTCATACCTGAAAAAAAAAAGGTTTACCCTCTGTTACAACACGAGATATCTAATATCAAGATTCTAACAATTCTCCTCGTTTTAAATCACTTAAGGCCTTTGAAAAATATAGAATAGTAAAGAAATTCATACTTGAAGTATTTAAAAATGTGATACTATGCACAGTGGTACAAAAATGATCAAGCGCTATCAATGAGTTATTTGTAACGAAAATAATTCTAGAATAACCAATCAAAATAAAATTTAAATTTCATTTTTTACATACGCCAGCTCTAGCCTATCTCACGTGTATGCATTTGGTAATTAGGTTACAGTCCCCATGCGGGCGTGGGCTGCGTACTAACACCGCCCGCGGGCACACTTTGATTTTCCAAAACCACTCCAACCTTGCAACTTGTTCGTGCACCTTCTGGCTTCTTGTTACTTATGTCAAAATCATACACAAGTCTATGTTTTACACTAACAGTAAACTTTGCAACAATATTATCTTTATATTTAGTTGCATACAACTTTACAAAACATCACTGTGCACATGAGTAACTTTCAAGTGTAAGTCTTGGATATGTACCAATTTTTATTTAATTACTACTACTACTGCTATGATGATAACGCTCCAGAAGTCATTATTTCCTTGCTTTTACACTTTTTATCTATAATATTATAAAATACTTAACATGTTGTGTGTATACGTTAAAGCTATTTAAAAAACAACAACTGGCATAGACTATATAAACGACGGTGAACATAATGTATTTATTTTTAATTTCTTGTCTGTTTGTTCGGGAGCCACGTAAAAACTACGGGGCCGATTTCGCTAATCGACAGCAAATTTTTAGACTTAAAATCTGTGCTACTTTTTATCCTGGGAACCTCGCGGGAATTATTCTGGGAATTATTTTAAAATGCCAGATTTAAAAAATCGAATCGAATTCCAATGTGACTTTTTCACTGGTCAATAGTTAATTTTATGTAATAAAATGTGTGATATTTTTATTCTCGAGAATCCAGCGGCAATTCTCCCGGAAGCGGTTTTTAGTTTTTCGGGTGCATAAAACGTAGCTTATTCCGACACAATTTTTGATAAAACAATAGTTTACATTCTTTTTTAAATACTGCGGTACTTTGTGTCCCGGGAATCCTGCAGGATTTTTCCCACGAATCGTATAAATTTAGTTAGATTGCATAGATATTACATGATTTTGAAACGTTTTTACTAGAACGATAGCTTAAGTCTTTTATCAAGTGATTCGATACTTTATATTCCGGGGATCCTGCGGTAATTTTCCCGGGAGTGTTTTAAAGTGGATAGTATGCATAAAAATTAGCTAAAACTAAAACGATATAATCCGGGACTTTTTACATTTCCTGGGATTTCCGAACTTCAAAACCACGTGATATTAGAACTTGCTTAATATGGCAGTTTTTATATTAATTACTAGGATATGATCTTGACTTCGCCTACGCTTGACTTTAAATTTCCGCGGAAGTCCCGACACAGAAAGTACCGCAGCATTTAAAAAAGAATGTAAGCTATCGTTTTAGTCAAAACTGAGTCGGAATAAGCTTATTTTTGCACCGAAAAAACTAAAAACCGCTCCCGAGAAAATTCCCGTGGGATTCCCGGGATAAAAACTATCACATATTTTATGACATAAAATTTGCTATCATCAGTAGAAAAATCGTATTGTAATTCAATTTTGTTTTCAATTTTGCCATTTTATATCATTCCCAGAAAAATTCCCGCGGGATTGCGGGGATAGAAAGTAGCGCAGCAGCAAAAAATCCGCTGCCTTGCTGAAAATACCCTATGAATTTAAATACTTGCAAAACAACTGTAATCTACGTTACCTGTCAAGCGTGGACGTAGTCGCGGGCAAATTCTAGTCGCTATTATAAATCTATAATTGGTTCGACTTTGTACAATGCGTTTAAAAATGTGAAACAAATCAGGGAAGCTAATTTGGACCAGCCGATTCTGTAAATGCAATTTCTAGAATTTTTGTCTGTCTGTCTGTCTGTCTTTTAGAGCATCACGTAAAAAGTACTTACTGATTTAAACGAAATTCGAAACGGAGCTAACTTATATCACGGGGCGTAACTTAAATATAATAATAAATGACGTCGTTTCCGTGGGATAGACGAAAGTAGTGAAAAAGATGGCGCTACGATCGCATCTTTTTTGGAAACTAATCAACGTATATAAATGAAACTCGACGTAATGCTGGCTTATAACCCGAATCAACACTTAGGATACGTTCTACCCCGATAAAAGACGTCATTAACTTGAAATAGATGGATTAGCAAAATAGATGACGCCGCAATTGCGATGTAGACAACCATCGCTGTAATTCAATAACAAATACGTTGCCATGTTGCCCACATGCCATTCATTATGTATTAGGTACTTCAAATCAGGTTGGTTGCGACTATCTTTATGTTTGCTGTGCAGTTGTCTACACTATATTGACTTAGTTTCTTTGTAAATGCAGTGAATTTACCAAAAAAATAAAATATTGGAGATTTATGTATATAAAACATCTAATTAAATTTTTATGTACGTAACATAGAGGTACTTACTACCTAGGGTTTGTCGCACGGTGTAACCGCGGGCAAATCTCTAGTATTGACATATAACGTATGTTTATACACTAATGTGATTATTCGTTAACGGCGTCATTTTTTAACGATTTAAATAAGACGCATTCAGCCACAGTCTAAATCACATTATCGCAGGTGTATCCGTACCATTATAACACAGGCCTTGCGAACACTGAACCACATGTAATGAAATTGCCATTTTTAATTGCTCAGTGAGTAAATCCACAATAAAGCATACATACCATGTATTTTATTACGTTAGCTATTATTAGCTATTGTATTAATAACCTCTAAGAATAGCGATGTTAGTGAAAATGAATAAATAAATGTTTGATCAGTTTGAAAGAAAGAAAGAAAAAGACTTTATTTGAAGAAATAGCGACGTTATTACATTTTTAATTGTATAATTGATTTAAATAATATTATAGCTGTAGCGCAATCTGTTCATAACTGATTTCGAAGCTTTGCAAAGATTTCAATACACGATTGTTATTGCTAGTATTATTCTTCCATGCCTCTAAGTTGATAGTTGTTTAGCAGTTCACCTGCATAGAGGTATTGAAGTAATTATGCCTCGCTCCTCACCCTTGCTTAAACAAATTACCTGAGGTGAGTCATTTTCGTCTCGAAATTAAGTGATGCAACGTTTTCATAGGCGAAGTATGTAGCTGTAAGAGTTATTAGGGTTGCTAAATTTTGTCTTTAATATTAAAGTATACTATCTAAGTACAGATATTTAAAAACCGCTTGGAACTTAAAACTTGTATATATGTATACGTAAGGGTAAAATATGGCATTTTTATGTACTTACCCATTTTAACATATAAAAACTTATTTCTTTATTCTTTATTGTACACAAAAAGTTACATACAAAATTATAGCGAGCTTAACCTAAAAAGTTTTCTTCCAGGAAACCTATGAGTCTAGAGAGAAAGCAAGAAATATATGTGTGCGTGTGTGTGTGTGTATGCATGTGTGTGTGTGTAAATATACATGACATATAGTGCTTTTTTACTTTTTTTTGAATCTGCTCTCCGATGAACTAACTCGGATCGTATGTGGTAGGGCATTCTATAGTCTCACTGCGTGGACGGAGAAAGAACTACTATAACATGCCGATGAATGTGTGGGTGCTTTAAGAAGAGATTTAGAAGTTCTACAATGTATGTCTGAAGGAACAACAAATTCAAAACGTTGACGAAGATAGGAAGGAGAAAGAGGGTTATGTAAGATTGAAGATATTTCTTGTCAATTTGTATATTTATTCGGGATTCATGTAAAAAGTAATAGATTAATTTCGATGTGATTTTTATTAAAAAAAGCAAACTACTTTCTGGCTTAAAGTTGAGGTTTATTTATATTTAATATTTGTTCTTTGGCAATTTTAAAACAGATGTATGTACAAACAATTAAGTTACAAATTACTCAATAACATTTCCGAAGTAATTGTTTCCTATTATGACTGAGTTTATGCAACCCTGAAGTGAAAAGCGTTGCCGTTTAGAGAGTCCTTTACAAGACCCTTTGCAGGAAAGTCCTCGTTGTAAGTGTTTGTTCCCCTTACTATACCTTACGCCCTCCACTCCTTAGCGTAGCTTAGTACAAAGATATTAAAAGCATACTAAAAGGAAATAAAAGAAAAAATGTATCGATCACAGAGTATCCTTTAAGTTTCAAAAGCGGCTAACCAGTGCACTATAAATGCATGTATAATAGCACCTCCTAATCTACATTTTTTTTTAGTTCAGCAGACAGGCAGACGGCTCACCTGATGGACAGTGGTTACCATCGCCTATGGACATTTGCACTACCAACATGCTAGAAATGCGCAGCTGCTCTCTAATGGGATACTACTGGAACCTGGCCACTAATGCCGGAACATAACTCTAAGTTGTTATGGCGGCATACTCTAGGCTAGGGGTGGTAGCCATCCAGACGGGCACATACCCTACCACCTGTCTGTGAGTTGTTTTGTCGCCTCTTACGACAGACCGCTCAGCCGCAGGAAACTGTATTCTCTCTCCGTTACTGCCCGGGTAAAACATTTTCAAACAATTAAAACCTGGAGTCGTCGACAAAATCGTTTATGTCGTGAACTTTTTAGCTACCCTCATGTTGCGTGCCCACTGTTGGATAATGGTAAAATTCCGAATTTTGTCACTGGTTATGTATCCTGTGAAATATGAAAAATTCAACTGAAAAGTAATTTTCTTAAATTTTTTATAAATATAATTACTGTTATTATTTACTCATTTATGTGTTGTTGTTACTCGTTTTACGAAAAAAAACCCCAGCATTCCAAGGGTTGTGAAGTGACGCTTTTTGTATTATTATGCATTCATTGGATCACTTTTCACAAGGATATGAATTAATTTCTATGTTTGTTATATTTTTATCTAGATTCATTAAGAACGTAGAACGTTATTATTATATGAGAAATACTATTTCTGAAATAACGAGCATTCTTCAGTCATCGCTGTTAACGACGTGCAAACGCAAACAGTTAATTTTAATTGTTTGTCGATTCATTATAATTTTTTAGATGATATTAGTGAAAATTTGGAAAGAATTATTAAATTTTTGACTAAATTGATCTGTAAAAATTTAAACAGAAAAACTTCATTAAAAGTAGTCCAAATGCATGAGAATCACACCCGCACTAAAAAAATACGTAGTAATGATGAACGGCATTCTGTTCAGTTTTTATCGTTTGGTTATGAACAAGAACAATTTATCGAATATATCTAATAATAATATCTACTTAAACCGGCAGGGCGGCTTTGTGGCGAAGCCTTAGATAAGTAGCGACACCTCGTACCCCACCCAGGGGCCAAGACGAGGTCCCCGCCTCCGTGCTTGGCTTAGCCAGCCAACACGGAGTGGAGATCTCTAGAGCTAAGACTCAAGCTCCAGGGGTGGAAGTGACAAATGGCCTAACGTCGGAAGTAGCTTCGGTGAACGTGCAGCCCACCTCTCGACACCCCTTAGCCACTCACACCCATGTTGCCTCTCGCCAATCTTGTACGGCAATTTTTTGTGGTTCCATGCAGGCACTGGCGTGTCACCGTCTGCCCATTTTTCCATGTTCCCCGAACATTGCGACGGGCAGTCGACGGCCTTAGTGTCAGTGCAGTTCACCTCGATAGCCTGGTATCTTTTGTTCTCATTTCCTACAATAGTCCTACACTGACTGAGGCTTGTCCTTGGCTGCATTTTTATATAGTGTAGACAGGGATAATCGGCGGTCAGTGTCACACCACATTTACTTCAAATTTGTCAAGGGGCCTTTACGTGTTGGCTTTCCCATGGCCCCACGCAAGCCCCCTAAAAGTCCAGGCTATTTTTATAGCCCGTGGTCTTCACGGACAAACAATAAGATACTTAATAATATTTCTCTTTCCTTTTATTATGATTTTGTCTTATTAAGTATGCAATGTTTACTACAACTCCATTAATTCTTCGAAAAGTAATTATTATAATTAAAATAAAACTTCTATGTATGAACCTTCAAAAATTGTTCTCTAGTGGAATTTATTTTGAATAAAAATAAATAATTTAAATATGAATTTTAAAAAATATCTTAAAAATACTCAGCAGACCTTGTTCAAACCTATAATTACTTTTCAGTGAAAATATTTTTCCGAGTTCATAGCCTCGACTTTTTCAGAATTTTCTACGTGGCGCGCCTTAATTTGAAAGTTAAATTAATTAACACATATTTCTCCTAAGTTTTATACTTTTAAGTATTTTCAGAGAAATATGACTGTGACATACATAGATGGACGGACGGACATGGCGATTGTACAAGTACTTAACACCTAAGCTACTTAGGCATTCGGTTCAGGTAAGAGCCAGCAATCATGCAGGTGATTCTCACAGGTCGCCTCTATGGGATGCGACTCGACTATCGATCAGCCTTTAAATTACAAATAAGACCACGAGTGAGCATTGCATACTATTAATTGAACCATTAGTAAAATTTCAATTTACGTTTTGAAGTTTTCTAAGGTTCTATAGAAAGTTGGGCGCCAATATGTCTGGGATATCTTTCAATTAAATAAGGTCATAATAATGTATGAATGTCTAAGTGACTTTGATCAAATGTTTGTATATTTGTGCGTTTATTCTTCACGACTTGTGAATTAATACCTTCATAATTAAATTTTGTACATAAATGTGTACTTTCAATAACGGTAAAGAATACTTTTATCCAGCGATGGTTTTAAGGGCAGGCAGCTCGGGACGCCGCGGCCTACAGGGCACCGCGCGTTCCAACTTAATTTCTTATGTATTTAACTTATTCGTGGGGTGGGGGGTAATATACCAGCTTATTCATGCTTAAGTTTTCGTCACGGGGGCTTGAAATATACTTTGCAAAAATATTTAAAACGTTCTTATGGTGGTCACCGAGGGTGCGGGTAGAATATTGAAAAAATGGGTCACGTAGTATGGGTACGTTCCCTTAGTACGTCTAATGTATACGTAAATTACTAATGCCCTTATTCGTAATATTATTAAAAAATGTTATAATCGCATTAATAATGCGATGATGAATAAACTCTTAACTTTGTTTACTAAGCCTATCCTCATATATCTAATAACTATTTACCTATGAATAAGAGATAAAGACAGTAAAATCACGAGTGCGATAAAATTGTATGTTAAACAGGACACTCGCATGATGAATTACAACGTAGAGGCTAGATGCCGTCATAATTTAATGTAAAACTTCATATTATATTTTCTTGTAACTTTTCTGTAATAAATTTTGCCTAATAGTCTCATAATAGGCATTATTGGCAGAGAGCCATCTACTGAGAAATAGCCATACTACGTAAAATATTGGTTTTACTGTTTACTATGGAAAAGGAGAACACTATTATGGTATCAATACATTATTTTTTCCATCCTGTTGACTATCTTTTTTTTAATATTTAAAAATGGTTTTGTAATTTAAAAATATTTAAAGACAGATCCATCTATATTCAAACATGTTTGAAAGAAGTAGGCGATTTTTTTTTTATTCGACTAGTTTTGCTATTTGCCAATAGATGTCAGTTAACATTGTTGACTTTACAAATTGATAGATGGCGTTTGTACAACAAAATGTATCTTTTTTCACATCTCTCAATATTACGGGGCCTCCACGTTCTCGGTATAACATCACGAGAACGCCATAAAAGAACACAAACAACCACTCTACATTCTCATATTTTTCGCGTTCTCGCATTATGCTCGCGGTATTACTGTTCTTGCGAGAATACTGCAAGAATATTTACCACATTCTTATGGAGTGGAGTGTCCATTTAAAAGAAAAGCTTCTAAATCCTATGTGTGTGATGAGATACCGCATAAATCAATCTTTTCTCGATTCATGCTTTCGTCAAGTTTTAAACTTACTTTTTAACGAAGTCTGGACTTTCCATTTTAGACACATTTGATTTAAAATATTTAGTTTTAAATTATAGTATTCTTTTCTTCAATTATGGAAAAATGTGAATGTAAAAATGATTTTGTTTATTTTTATGCCTACACGTTTGTTTGTCTTCATGTCCCTGACTAAAATATGAAACGTTTTCGCGCAATTTCTTTCTAGTTAAGATCGATATTTTTCGTCTTGAACTCATTTACAAATCGATAACATGTTTATTATCCATAATAAGTAATATGTATTAACTCACCTGTATTTGTTCTGTTGCCTTTCTCGCCAATCCAGGATCAAGAATTGTAATGTCATATTCTGAAGTACACTTTTTAGCCGTTTCACTAAACGTCACTGCATTCACATAGTACGTAGCACCTCTTTCACTTGTATCTACAGGAGAATTAGGTGATAAAATACCACTATCCGTGTCACTAACATTAGCAGATTTGCGAGGTATACTCGAATTTTCACCAGTTGGGGATTTCAGAGGAATCCGAGACTTATCACCACTTGGAGATTTTAATGGAATACGTGACTGTCTCGTACTTTCGGCTGGATCAAATCCCGTTTCTGGATCGAAAATAACATAATTATCCTTGTCACACCTCACTTTATTGTTCACTGTTACAGTATATTTTTTATTCGGACTAAGGTTTAAAAAAGGATCTTCCGTATCAACAGGACTTTCAGGAATAATTGATTGAATTTTGGGTGTTATTTTTGGAACCGATTTTCCGTCTATTGTTCGTCTTATTATAGTATCATTGGTAAATTTAAGTCTAACGTATTCATTAGAAATTGTTCTTCTTATAGGCGAGGAAAGCAAAGGAGACGGTTTATTTTCATTAGTAGGTCCTTTATTTTGAAAAAAGTTGATTTTAGGTTTTTCCATTGTTCTACTTGGTGTAAAAGGTAATTTTAATTTTGATGTTACTTTCTTCTTTTGATTGCTTGTATTAAATTCTATATTAGTTCGATTAATCGTACTTTTATAAACTGGTAACACGCTTGATTTTTCTTCAGTTTTTTTTATTTCTTTTGGCTTAGAACTAGGTTTAACAATATCAAAAGACTTATTAAGTTTCTTTATAGGACCTGGTGTTTTTAGTCTTCTATCTTTAATTCTCTTATCCTGACAATTCGTATTTGATGTGTTGCTACTTTTCTCTTTAATGGTTGAAATATCTTCAGATTTAATAAAAGTTTTGCTACGATCATATATAAAAGTATCATTTTGAGCAAATAAGTCTACATCAACTGGATTACCTAAGATGGTGTCGATTATAATTTCTACATCACTTGATTCAGAGTTGCTTATAGACGATCTACTTTCATTGATGATGCACGATATTCTTTCTTCTACATCTATAAGAGAATCTGATTTATCATTGTCGTCTACACTCTTCGATGTTCCACTACCGGAGTCTGATGGCGTTTGAGCTTCAAAGATAGCGTGTCGATTAATAACGGTTGGATCAGCAGAATCTTCAGGATTGGAACGTCTCCGTTTGACTGTACCCGTGGCAGCAGACGGTGAATCCCAATCTAAACTTTGCATTAAACACTGAGACTCGCTATTTTTAGTTCGTCTTGGACTTGTCATTATTATTCATTAACATTTTTTTAACAGTTTAGTTTCAGCTATTACTTCATTTAACGACTACAATTTTCAATAGGTTGTAAAATCTTAAATAGGTATGGTTGGAACGTCATCCAATGGTAAAATTTAACGGCAGCTCTTCGACAGCATACACTAGACAAGCTATGGTTGCCTAACGTTGGTGGTACATAATCACCATAAGTGTTACAGTATACTTAAAATGCATACAATTAAGAAGGACTGACAAATTAACCTTGTACTTTGAAAATAGGTAATATGTTTCCATTGGGTGTAATGGCAAGCAGTTTTGGATAATGGTTAGAATCAAACACGAACGTGCATCGAGCTCGATTGTAATCTAATTACAAAGTAGACGGTAGTGCACATGGGACCTGCGATAGATGTCTATCTGTTTGTTATTTTCTATAATGGAATGAAATGGAACTAACTATTCTTATTACTAATGCATAGGTAAGGTAATATTTCATGAAATTTAATTATTAAATAGTATTTTTTATTTATATCTAAATTATATCTTTAAAAATATTATCACGTATAATATTCTATCATATACTGTTTTGTATTGTAGTTACCAGTAATATCCTCTTTAAGTAATTATCACACTATCTGTATATATTTATATAAATAAAAATGAATAGTAGAAATGTATGTACGCGCAATACTTGAGACCATCTTAACTGATTTTGATGATATTTTTTGTGTGTATTTGAGTGGGACGCGGATTATTTAGATTCACAATTGGTACCGGTAGGTGACGCTGGGGTCGAGTCCTGGATTTTTATTTTTTCAGGGCAGGACAATGTCTGCCGGGACCTCTAGTTTATAATAAAATTAAGCATACAAATTACCACTACATTTAAAAATGTAAGGGCTTGTTAGATTTTCTCATGTACGCAACAAAAAATCACGTTTCTTACACTGCTTTGTCAAGTAAGTTATCGAATAATATCAATATCTTTATTCAAAGAAGCTTTTAAACTCTTGACGACTGAAATTCTATAATAAACTAGGATATGCACGCGACTTCGTCTACGCTTGACTTGAAATTTCCGCGGAATTACTGGGACACAAAGTATCGCAGCATTTAAAAATAGAATGTAAGCTATCGTTTTAGTGGAAACTGTATCGGAATAAGCTAATTTATATACATCCGAACAACTTACTCCGGGCAAAATTCCCGGGATAAAATATCATATATTTTAATACATTATATTTGTTATCGAACAGTAAAAAAAACATTGGAATACGATTTTATTTTAATCTGGCCGTTTTAAATCATTCGCAGAAGAATTCCCGCGGGATTCCCAGGATAAAAAGTAGCACAAAGTTTAAGTCTAAGAATTTTCTGTCGATCACCGAAAACCGTATCGAAATGGGCTCAGTAGTTTTTACGTAAATCCCAAACAAACAGACAAATAGAAAAAACGGCAAACAGACAAGAAATCTAAAAAATACATATTCCAGTTGTTTTTTTTTAATAGTTTCAATGTACAGACACGGCATGTTTAGTATTTTATAATATTATTCTAGATATTGAAAAAAACTTTTGCATAATGTATAAGATAGTTTCAACTTTTTCAAGGCGGCACGTAACCGGGACTGAGCAGAAACATAAAAACTACCTTCCGTCGGAGCCACTAGACCGTTTGAGGAGCACGTACCTAAACGTTCACTTGGAAAAGATAAAACGACCCTGCCCATTGGTTCAACGTTTGCATACTTTATGGAGTACACGTCTGAAAATTTAAAATGAAACTTATTTTCACATCGAATAGTTTTCCTTTTCTACTATGAGTGTCCACACATAATGTAGTGTTGTAAGGTGAGTTTTTGACGGGAACTGAAAGGAGATGTTGTGCTGAGCAGTTTTATTTTCTAAAAATGTGTAAAATTACTCTAAAATGAACAATAGTTGTAGGATATTGATAGTTTTTGAGTAGTAATTATGTGTTTTGTGAGAAATGTGAACTGTATAGTCAAATGTGGCCTTTTGAGTTGTCACAAGAACTCCGTTGAATGGCACCAGCTGATAACCTACAGTTCAGCTGTGCTACACATAGGCTTAAGAAAATGAAGAAACTACATTATAATCTAAGAACTGGCTTAAAGGCCTAGCTGCCAAGCCATAAACCTAAATAAATAATAAAATGTTGTAAGGTGTTAGTATTCACAAATTTTATTAATTATTTTTAATTGTCTCTTATTATTATAGATAACTTATTTAATTTTATTAGCACTTTCTGTTTTCGTTGTAACAATGTTCTGGTACCAACTAATAAAATATGTTTATTATTAATTATTATAATAAAATCATGAAAAAATATAACAAATGACTATTGTTCAGTAAAAACGGTATCCTATTTATGTTGTTATCTTATTGGAATATTATACAATTAATCTTCAATATTAAAGAACTAAGTATAAATTTTGAATTATTACCTAATGGACTACTAACCACAATATTCTTGAACAGACAGTAAGTAAAAGCGAAACTCAATAAAGCTACAAAGTTGTAGAGAATGACAAATTGTTCCCAAGTGTCCCCAAAGTAACACAATTACCAGATAAGTTAGTGCAATAAATATTTCAAGCAGGATCAGAGTAGTTTAGTTGTACTTGCTGCACTCAGCTCGATAGTCTATTAAGATAAGTATTCGCTACTTCAGCACCTGGAGCTAAGATGCATTACTACAGTTCAGCTCAAGTATTACAGACAAGGCTTTAAGTTTAGGTGTTTTTAACTATATCTATTTATAGTCAACGAAATATAAAAAGTGTGATGTATACAACAATGATAGTGTTTTAATCACAGAGAACGTTAGAGTTTTGTAGCAAAAACGGAATTCTTGTACAATCGTCGCTGTAATTTTTTAGAAAACTAAGTTAATATGGATGAAATTGAGAGGTCATGGGTAACAGTATCAGAGTTTCTTACTACATACTCTGAAGTCTCTGCTTGTTTGCTGATATTCCCTCAGTGAACAATTAAATAATTTCTCTTATTTCGTTAACGATTACGTTTCTAATTAATCCAGTGGAAATCATTGAAATCACGATATATAAATAAATATTCGGCAGACACACACACATTGTATACTTCTAAGCTAAGCAAATTACGCTTGTGTTAGTAATAATATACAACGAACCACCCTCAGGCCAGTCCTAGATCCAGACCATAGTAAAGAACATTAAGTTCGTTTACGAAATTCACAATGCCAGGAATCGAACCTGGAGCCTCTGCGTTACAGTGAACTCGGCAAGCAAAGGGTTAATCCGCTCAACCACAGAGGCCATCTAAATATATTATTTGAGTCTTAAATATAACAAAATACGAGTAGCTCCATTGTTCTTTCGTGCTTTTATGCTGAACACAACAATCGCAGCTATTTATTAGAACAACACATCGCCCTCACATTGGACACAAAGTTTCTAATTTGTTGCGCCGTTGTTTCTAACTTTGAGGTCTGGTTAGGGTTGTCAGCATTATAGTGAAGTAATGCAGTAAAGTTTGCTAGTGTTACTATTATTAGCGTACTAGATGCTGACGTTAGCCATTCTGTATTTCAATTAGGTATAGTATATTAATGAATATATGAAAAGCTGTGGGAAATATGTATATAAAATATAAATGAGAAAATTCTTCATGATCGTTATATTTATGAGTATGGGTAATCAGTTTGGGGAGGAGTATAGGCTCAGAAGTAAGCCAATGGGATATTTAAAGAAAGAAAGAAACTATATTTTATTCAGGACAAAAACAAAAATAAAATTATCAGAAAGACAATAGAAACAAAATAAGTCCTAAATTGGGCCCAGTCTCAGCATAATGCTAGCTAGCCAAGAAGGACCAGCGCTGTTCTTCCGTCTGGAACCATAAAGTGAGGTCACGATGGACAACACCACACATAACAATAATATACAGTGAAATGCAGTTTGATAAAGAATAATGCATTGCAGACTAATAACAATGTAATAAAGGAATCATTTAAATAACACATACATATATAAAATCAAACAATGAACTATGTCATTATTATATTCAAATATAATCGAAAGGGTGTATATATGTTATGAGTTTGATCGAAATATCCGACTTATAAAAACTTATTAACGAAAAAAAGTGAAAAAGAATATGGATAGCCATCGTTCGATGAATCGTGAAATGCTCTTGAGTTCCAATGTGGAATTTTCCATTCCCTTAATATCTTATTCCGACCATTACAAATAATATTTGATATAATTACTAATGAACGTCATATAATTACTCCTACTTATATAAAATTTTCATCCTCATGCATCCCGTACATTTTATTGATACCTGCAAACCCCTATTTCAAAGCTTTAGGTCCTTTATTTTTACACTTAAGACTATACCAAGTACTTTCATAAGAAAATATTTTAATCGAATATATTTATGACGTGCTAGGATATAACTTGAAATTCCCGGTACACAAAGTATCGCAGAATAAAAAAATGTAAGCTATCATTTTAGCGGAATCTGGCCATTTTAAATCATTCCCAGAAAAATTCCCGCGGGATTTCCAGGACAAACGTTACCGCAGGTTTGAAGTTTAAAAATTTGCATGTCGATCAGAGAAAACCGCGTCGAAATCGGCCCAGTAGTTTTTTACGTGAATCCCGGACAAACGGACAAAACGACAAGAAATGTAAAAAAAATGCATCGTGTTCTCCATTGTTTATATAGTGTATACCAGTTGTTGTTTTTTAATAGCTTAAATTAATTTTATAATATTGTAGATAACAGGTTAAGTGATTTATCTTACTGTAAAGGGCATCATAGATAATGGGGTGGAAGGCAGGAAAACGTCCCCCAGAAAATGTTATTACCTAACAATTTAAAACTAAATTCATTTAAAAAGCATTCCTTGACTACGGGATATTAGAAAACCCTAGAAGCACGTGCTCTGTCTAGCCGTTCCTCTGCGAACTAAATTTACAATCGAACTTCGCTTAATTTCACGCCGGTCTTAATTTGTTATTTGGCTTGAACTTCAAGCATTCTACTGGTTAGCAGTAAACCAGTAGAATGCTTAGCAGTTAGCAGGGTATGTTAGTTAGTAAGGAAAAATAGATCTTATTACCTACTATAAAAAATATTATACACAATTTAATTTTATAACCTAATGTTTGAATGGTTTTAAGCGCGGTATTTTGTTTGATTTTATTTTAACATTTCGGCCACTTTTCAGTTGGAATCGAAAGTAGTACTGGTTTACTTGGTAATATTTCTACAATCTATCTACATTGTTGCAAGTATCACCAACTGAAGGGAAAATGTCCTGAAAAACTCTGGACAGCATCATTTTCACTGAAGTGGGTAGGATTGAGTCCTGCAATATGTGTTGACACGAAAGCATTTTACTCATAGAAACCATTACAATTTCCCTATATGAGATATAACTATACTTATTGATACGGAACCGTGAAAAATCATTTAATCTCATATTTCGAAAACAATTTGCGAATATGGTTGAACCCTATTTTCACTGAAAGTCTTTTTTAAGCTCCACCACCACTTTGATTCTTTTAAGAAGTTTTACAGGCACAATTTTCACTTTGGGAACTAATATCTTGTCACATTTTTAGTACATTAAAAAAAATTATGAAACACCACTGTGTTTTTAAGATATCAGTGACGAAATCTCTCAAATAATATAGACCTTTAGTTACCTGTACTTTACTTTTTTCGCAATTCCACTACATAGCTTTATAGCGCCAAATAAACTTCCTTTCAAATTTTATAAATGTAGTTTATGAGAAAAATCACTGATTTACACAAATAACCGGATATAACGACTACATACGGGTTTCTCCTTGCTACATAACCTTAAAAACGTAATTTTAATGTTTGTACTATTGAAAGAAACAAATAACATAACATAAACCTTTTTTATGAAAGCCAGAATGGAGACGTGGACTTTTGGGCCAAAGACATGTAATGAGTTTAGATATGGCTTAAAAAAGCGTTATATGTTTCTATTACAAAAGGAAAACATCAGTCCTAAATTAATTCTATCTGGAAAACGAGAAATATTAAAAATAAGGTCATAAATAAAATAAGTTATTGATTACCACAAGGATTCCCAAAGTGGTCGATATCGATCCTCTGGTGTCGAAATCGGTTTTCCAGGGGTTACCATAACCGAAAACTGATTTTGGGGGTTAACAAGATTTAAAAATCGACCCCTATTAATTAATACAAGTTCTTATTTGAAATTTTCAAGATACTTTTAAAAAAATATAACAAGTCGATAAGATAACAACTTTATATTTACTAAATTTTATGTCTATTTATTTCGTTAAGTTTTGATGAGAAAATGATGTCAAGTTTACTCACTTAACCAGCCGCAAAGTTTTGAAATTGATATGTATTTTGTATCAATACGAAAAGAACTAGAGATAGGATTTTTAAAGTAATTTGACTATGGGGAGTCTGAGGTATCTGTTCATTTTGGAAAAGGGGTCTCTTGCCCAAAATAATTTGGGCATCCCTGGATTACCACAATCGATTTATGTGAATGTATTTAAACAATTAATATCATGAAAATACAGCACACGACAAATTCATTTAAAATAACTAAACCCACTACTACAATTTCAAAAAATATTAACAATAAAAAGAAATATTAAAATCATTCTCATTTTTTTACAATCTAGTCTCGACAATGTATGAAAACGTATCCGTCTGCTTTTAAAGGAGTTGGCCGCATGCGTATCGCATAGCACCACTTTCGCAATGTTGCCTTGGCGTTTATTATTTAGGTTACTTCCACCTTTTCGTATCACGAAAAAACACTAAATAATTTTCCCCCCTTTCTAATTTACTGAACGGGTAAAATAAAGTTAGCGTTTACCGTTTCAAATATTTCTTATCGCCGCCTTCCCGTTCCCCTGTGAGCAAAAACAGGAACTTTAAGCGCAAACCCCGGTCCCGTCCGTCTTAAGTGATTTACAGGCGCACTGCGACCTATCGTGCAGATTAAGGGTGATTGTACACTGCTTGATACAGTCCAGACTCTAGCAAGTAATCTTTGTATTCGGCGTGGGCGTGGCGTGACAACGCCGATGTCTAGGCACGAATAGCAAACGACGTCCATACGTCACGACTTTATTTATAGTATTCATACTCGAGCACAACAAAGGCAAAACACCTACTTAATATTTTTCAATAGATAAATGCCAAAATATCTTAATATGAATAATTTATTCATATTCATTCATTCAAAGAGGTCAAAATTTTTGTAATGCATTTAACACAGTTTACGTGATTTGCTCTATAATTAGAAATATTTATACTTATTTTTTATATATAAAAAAAAATTAAATAAGAGTAGGCCCTTCTGATTGTTTCACGTTTTGAGGTGATAAGCTTTGAAGACAAGGAGCAACGATTATTTTTTGCACATTAAAGTCAAAAGTGAAAAATGCCAAATAAATGAATATTATTATTAGAGTTCACTCCTTAAGAATCGATTTTCATATATGGTCCCTGGTATTGAAATTTCATGACGAGTGAAATAATAAGTAAAATTCGTAACTCGTAATATTGTTTTTTTGTCTTTCTTTTAAACCACGCCTGTATTAAAGAAAACAAAACAAATAAATAATTCAAATCAGTCAAGTCGTTTTTGTTAATTAAAGTAATTTAAGTGTCAATCTATATGCCGTATTATTGTTCACCTCTCCTAGATTGAGTTTGCTTTCCAAGATGAGTTTTAGCAAAACTACTATTACATTTCTGTCAGGCGCTCTGATATTACTTATATGATTTTAATCATTAATTAATATGTTTGTGAGTGTATTTTGTGTTTATTAGTGTATTTTCTAGAGGCAGGTAAGAAAAGAAAAAAACATACAGACAGGCAGGTATTTTCTAACTGTTTGTCTGTATGTTTTTTTGCTTTTCTTGTAATTGCCTTCGGCCGCTTCCGGCCGCTGTCGCCGAGCACATACATGTACATGTTTGTATACCGAAACATGCTAATAAAATTCTTTCATTTTACTTTATTCAAAGATATTTTTAATATTTATATTTTATCTTTCTCTTTTGGCTGTACTAAGTTTTATTTCTTTGTAGTTCCTAAAATAATTAGAAGTGATATTCAAACAGGAATATCGGAAACAAAATATAGGAGTAAGAACAAAAATAAGGATTCAATGTTATCTTTAGATTTCGTTCCCTAAAAACGATGTTTATTTTGGTAAAATTGTAATTTTTAAACTGGAACATATTTTCTCTTATATATACAAGTGTACGATCACTTTTAGTGCCTCTGCTAGGGGAGAGACTTCTAAAACTGGCGCACTATGACTCTAGCCTAAGGTTAATTTTGTTTTGTCTCTTTCTACAACACTGCATACGAGGAAGACAGATGTTTGGTTTAACAAAATCGAAATTTGAAACGTGTAACCGCCCCTACAATATCCGGCTAAATGGGTCAGGAAGACGAAGTTTACGTCGCAATTTAACATTAGGAAAACCGAAATGCAATAAAATCCTCTCAATAGAGGTGGAATTAGAAAATTATTCCAAAGTTTTCAACCGGAGAGACTGGGGACTGTTTAGAACTGCACTTCATGAAAATCGTAAGTATAAAAGGTCGAGTGTGTTTATTTTCTTATTTTATGAAATTGGGCATATTAAAAGTACAACTATATAATTAATTAAAACGAAAACAGAATGGAGCAAATTTTTTTTTCAACACGAATACAGATACATACATGTATGAAATTTGGCATATATCGTTAAATGGAAGTAGCCATCGTATCAGCTTCCTAGCGTTTAGAGCTGCCGTGTTCATAAGCAACAGTAACTATCTGCCTCACAGAATATCTGCCTGTTTACCTACTGATGAACACAAAGTTTTAGATCAGATCAACCTTAAACTTAATCTATCGAACCCTTATGAGTTCATGTCCGTCTGTCTGTCGTTGTATGTCATAGTTATGTCTCGAAAATTAGTACTGGGCCTATATGGAAATTTATCATAAAAGTGTATTTTATTATTCATGCCGCTACACACCGCTGTAAAAAATCCGAGAAAAAAAAAAATTATAGTGGCTGCCATGCTAAAACTGAAGGTTTAAATTTTGTTTTCACTTTACATCACTTTGAACATCAAAAGACTGTTTGATTTGACATCCTTGCAATTTTCAAAGGATGTAAAAATAGGTACCTACACTATATAACTATCTCCTCCAAATAACACCAAGTTAGAATTGATTGATAATATGTAGGTAAATTAAAAATACTTCTGAAAAAAAAGATAAAAGTTGGAGTGTTTCTTGAATAATATATTTTCTATAAAATTATATACAAACCGCATCTATGTCCATTTAAACAACAGATTAATCTCAGCGAGGCTAACAAAATAGTTACAAAACAAACTGTCCGCTGCCCTTTTCGCGGCCAATAAACTGCGCTAATAAAACCCAATACACAAAGCACACAGTGGGGTGTTCCGTAAACATTTTAGCGTGGTATTAACACCGTAATATTTTGTTGGAAAGAAATATTATTTGCATTCGTGGAACAGGGGTGACTCCCTTTGGGCGCACGGTGCATTCCAGCACTTGTCTTCACTCGGTGCATTTGTGCACCCACGCACACATGAAAACAAGAGCTCGTGACCGTTTTCACTTAACCACAATTGCTCAGAACAGCTGTGTAGGTTACAAATTATGCGGATATTGTGGATTATAATACTGCATGCATTCGAGCAAAGTGATAAAAGAATTTATAGAATTCAGGTGAACATGTCTTTGTAAAATATTGAAAACAACTAACTCTATCCAACCACCTTTGATCACTGGGTCTTTGGCAATGTAATCAGCAGGAACTTTTCTATTCAACCGAAAATTTACGTTCATCTCGGGTATAGATTTTTGGACTAACTTGTTCTTGTTCAAACTTTTTAGAAAGAAAACATCATAAAGAAACCTATACGGTAAGATCACCGGTGAAACTGCCAATTTGCCTTTGACAATTGTGGCGAGTATGCTGTCCAGTTCTTTGCAAGGGGGAGCCCTGAGCCCAATAGTGGAAGTTTATGTGATCTATATCAATGCGAAATGGTCATTCGAATATGCATTTATAGATAAGGGGTGAAGTGAAGGATTCCAATTCTTTCAAAACGTAGACTTTTCTAGAGCTTTCAATCTCATTTTACTACTTGAATTTAATTAAATTCTAAAAGTATTGCGTTTTTGAAAAGCCTAACACTTTCTGCAATACTTATTTTAAAATAACGCGACACCATTGATTATAATATTTTTCAGAGTCGGGTTATAATTGTCAGTAGAACACAGTCTAAATAAATAGTTAATGCCGTACTTTATATAAATACAAATTAATTCGCACAGTAGCCTTTAAAATGGTGAAATCGATTTAATGAGGCGTACGTAGTATACGCGTCCTCGAAATGCTAAGAAAATTCTGCACGGTCCTTAACTTTTATTATGCAACAAAATTGTATCGATATACCCGAGGGCAGCAGAACCTTTTGCAGACTTTTGCTTCGATGAACCAGTATTGATATAGTATGCCTGTAACGTAATTTTAGACATAGCTCGCAAAATATACAAGCATACGTCACAGAGGGCCGGCCACGTCTGTTTCAGGACCGATAACCTGTGAAGACCAGTTCTGGAGTGAAGGCCGTGTCTTAGCAGACGTAATATAGGAGAATTTCTATCTAGAAAATTACTTAGCACTAAATGTAGTGTAGCAAAATCGTAAAAAAATTAAGATTAGGGATGAACACCATACGTGTAATACCAGGTGGTAGGGTATTTGCCCGTCTGGATAGCTACCACCCTGGTCTCGAGTACGCCGCCATAACAACCTTGAGTTGTATTCCCACATTAGTGCCCAGGTTCCAGTCTCCCTGTAGAGACCGGCAGCACATTGGTGTTACAAGTGTCCATAGACAATGGTAACCGTTTTTCATCATGTGGGCCGTCTGCCTGTGTGTTGAACTCATGCAATAAAATAAATAAGTAACTGAGGTTTAAAAAAATTTTCAGTGTACATAGTCGTTTTAGGTATCATTAATCAGGTCTTGAGAAGAAATAAAGATGTTTGTTACTGAGTTTTAAAATTCCACTAATAACAAATAATTTTAATTCAAACATTTCCATGTTAAAATCGCAATCTCTCTTCACATTTCATATTATCTAAGCCGTTATATCTCATACATTAATTCTAAAAGCAGTTTGTAATACACGGGATTTTGCTGTCACCGTGTAATAGTTGTCGCACACATTCAAGCGCATAGATGCATCCGATGCACTGTAGGGGAATTTCCCATTAAACATTTAGATTAGATTTTTGCCGATCCATTTATCATTCTTTAATTGTATAGGGGTAGTCGCGAATGGATGTGATGGTTACACAAACATACAGATGCAATGATAATCCTTTTGATATGATAATGTAATAAGACGCTGAATAAGGATTGGCCCTTTCATATGTCCTTTAGGGAATTTCCACGTTTTCTCAGCGTTATACTTAGAGTACTCATCTGACTAGTACAATTCTTTCTTTGTATTCAGATACATAACCTAATTTCTCAAATATCATATTTCTGTTCGATTTAATTAATTGGTTTTAATAATAATAATTCATTGTTTTTTTGCCTGAGAATTTTTTTCACGACAAAGAAGAAAAAATAACATAACACACATACACATAATTATATTAAAAGAGTAATTTCAAGGAAGGAAGTAATTTAATTAAAGTCGTACCGTTAAAACAATCTACACAAACTCAAACAACATTAAGGATGTTGTGATGTTTTGTGTGACGGCTGACTATCCATCCGGGATTTATGACATAGAAATTTATGAAGTATGCAATTTTAAAATTTTGCATATACACAAGAATAAGCTAACCAAGTTAAATCTGTGTTATGGATAACTCATGTAATGAACAAAATTGTTGTTTAAAATAAAATTACGAGCAACAAAACCCTCGTTTTTGTTTAGTACCTACTGGTTTAGTAAATGAAGCACGTTCATTTAAGAAATAAATAGAGAGTGACTAGAAATATAGCTAAAGGAGGTAATGTATCAATTTAATTAATATCAATAGATTCAATACCTGTATCACAGTATATGACCATGGTTCCGACCAGTAGCGGAACAGACGCAGTATGAAAAGATTCGTCACATTAAAGTCGACTTTTGCTTGCACGAATACAAGAAACAGTACTGCCAACATTTTAATAAATGTTACGTTTATAGAAACGTGAAAAAAGAAAATTGCAGTGTTGACAATGACAGACACTGAGATTAACAATAAGAAACAAGAATAATATAATCACTATCGCTATATTCGCTTATCATAAATATTAAAACCAATAAAAGGATTTTACATATCTAAACAATGTTCTTAGACAAGATTGAAAATCAAATAACTTTGATCTTAGTAATTTTAAACTTTATTGTCAAACAGTTAAACATAATTTTCTGGAACAGTCTGTTCGGTGACTTTGATAAGGTAACATGTGCTCGCGAAACATTAAATCAATCACTTTGAAAACTGGCCAACCGTTTTATACCACGACTGTACATGGTAACAGCAGCGCGGTTAGACAATAAGTGTACATTTGAAATTTTTCCCAGTTTGTACTGCTAACAAAATCGGGAGTGAACCATTATTACCCACTAGACTGCCACTGTGGGTTGTAAATGATGGACTATCAGTTGAATAAACAAATGCTAACGATACTAATGCTGGTGTTGACCTTCATATAACCGACGGTTAAAATAAGATAATCACTGTTTATGCATACATTTTTAGCGATTGTTTTATTTTAACCATCGGTTAAAAGTCGTTTCACGCCAGCCTAAGAACTTTATTGTCGAAATGACGTGGCTTCAAATCGTCACCGAAACACATGCACCCTTTAGGCAGTTTTTGCTTTCTTACGTGTATATTGTATAGTTACCAGGTGCTGGCAGTGAAGAAAAACGTGGTGAATCCTGGTTATCTATATAACCGATTATAACCGCTCGATTACATCCGTCAATTTGTGTTATTCAAGCGTGGTGAATATAATGTCCGTTGCCCTATAAATGAGAAGGCTCTAAGCCCAGTGGTGGGACGTTTATAAGCTAATACTTGTAGACACCCAACCCACAGAATACTTGGCTCAGTATTTTATTTTTATTTGTAAGCTTCCTTCAGAATCATTAAACCTACAAACCTATTCTAACTCCATATGAATAACACCGTTGAGAGATTAAAGGTATAATACAATATAACTAACATTAATAAACAAGGTTTACTCAAGGTTAAGTTTATTGTAATAGTTTTATTTGTAAGTAAAGATAGTAATAATAAGGAATTAATTATTATACAACACATTACATTAAATAATAAACTAGTACAATGAAGAAAACTTATATTGTATTCTACCTATAATCCCTTAAGACTATAAGTTGAATACTGAGCCTAGGTCATGGAAGTCTATGGATAAGGTTCCCAGATGGCTAATGCAATCAATCAATCCATCTTTATTTGCAAAAACATAGGTATTACGTAATATAAAGTTTCCAGCATGTTTTGTCATTTACATGACGTGCAAACGCTTACAATAACCAAATGTCTTGATGCTATAACCCTACAGCTATATACTATTTGGTAGCATTATCCAAATTAATTTCAGTGTATACACGTCAGATAAATTAAAAAGAAATGTTAAAATTATTAAAAACATATTAAAGTATTAAATTTAAAAATTTCGATGTCATTATATTATTTTATTTGAATCGTTTAAGGGATAACTCGCTAATACTCGTATTAGTAGGCAATATATCAAATACTAGCTGATGCCCGCGACTTCGTCCGCGTGGTGCGGTGTTTTAACTATCCCAAGGGAACTCTTGAAATTTTCGGGATCAAAAGTATCCTATATGTTCACCAGGGATATAAGCTATCACCATACAAAATTTCATTTAAATCCGGTAAAATTAGCCGGTACAAACAGAGAAACAAAAAAAATGAAAAATCTAAATTAGTTCTATTTCACTTCTTACGTCCCCCCGACTCGGTTTTTAACATTTTTTGTCATTGTACAGAAATTTGACCTCTACAATTTTATTATATGTATAAATAGATAGATTGTTATTGCTATACAATATGCATTTTTCTTAAATATTTAAAAATAGTTTTTCTTTATATTTGGTTCTGCTACCTTCCACCTCATACTTTGATGTAAATAAAACTAAGACCTATGGAATTGAAATATAAATTTACACATTTCGAATACTTTAACTGTAAACATGTTTACGTAAAACTCCACCACCCGTGTATATGTATATAGGGGGTGTCGTGGGGATCGCCATTGTGCACGAGCTCACACTCACCATAAAAAACCTGTTTTCCTTATTATGTTCTCTCATAATATGTTTTAGCTCTCACTGCTGTTCTACGCTTTTCCGTAACAATATTTTTCACATTACCTTTGAAAAGACGAATGACGAGAACATGTTTTTTGTTTTTATTAGATGTTCAATTCATGTGTTATAAATTCTTTGTTAATGTAAATATGGAAAGAAAGAAAGTAGTTTAAGAAAAATAGTTATTTAGAGTTAAACAAAGTAATAATAAACAAATACTGATAGGCATGTTTAGTAAACTAACTATAAATAGATCGTAACCCAGCATGTACTCGTTGGTAACATACAGCTATTGTCTGAAAGTATGAACTAGACAACCTAGAAATATATTTGTGTCCTCCATATCCAGAGGGATATGAACACATATATATAAAACAACTTGCTATCGTTGAGAATGTTACGAATGTATAAAGAACGGATACAGAGAATATCCAGACTGGAAACAAACGACTTATAGAACATAGGTTTTCGGTTGCAATTGAAGATCAAACTTTAGACACGTCAACTAAACATATTTATATGCAAACTGGAACTATCTCACTGGGCGATATTTGGAGACAATTAAGATGTTCGTAGAAATCTTTATAGTACGATCAACTGTACATTGAATAATAAATATGCAAGATTCAATGCTTGCAGCTTTGCAGCACATATAAATCACGTGATTTGAAATCGTTCTGTATATTTAAATGAATTTTGCCAAAGTTGTGAACTGGTTTCTCAAAAAAAAAAAGCAATGTCCCTAGTTTCAAATAAAAAGCAAAGACCGCATTTATAAAGCCCAATTTTATAAAATCGTGGAATGAGGTTAACGGAAAAATGGCATTATTCTAATCTCGTTTCGTTTTTTTATATTCGTACACTGAAACCGGTGTCGGGAGACTGGTAGGCGCCCCTCTTTACTCGGCAACGTTGATTAACATAAAGCAGATTCGCTTTTAGTTTTATTTCTTTTCTTTTTAAATACGTATTAAATTCAAAATAAAAGATTCTAAACTAGTTCTGTTGAGAAACACATTTTGAAATTCATACGTAAATTTAAATAAAATTTACTTCCTAGTCATACAGAAGGCTATCCTACTTGTTATTGTTGATTTAAGAAGAGGCGACAGACACTCTTCAGCAATCATATACTTTCTTAGTATATTTTATAAAATCTCATTCTATCAAGTAGTAATTTACTCAGATTATCGTTATTATAACATTACAGTGATTAAATTTAATACGTACAAATCAAACTCTACTTTACTTCTGACTGACGCAAAACACAGATAAGAACTAATAGAGTAAAACGACAAAATCGATTGTTTTTGATGAGGTTTAAAAAGTATTGGGTGACTATTATGGTAATTACATCACTTATTATAAACTACCTGCAGATAAACTCTTAACAGACTCTGTTTCCTCTTTGAGTGGGCTTAGTATTTCACTCAGTAATACTAAAAGATACACTACTACAGTGTGGCTGAAAAGCAACGTAATAAACTCTAATTCAATTTGTGACACCCAGACACCACCATTTTATTAAAATGTCCGTTGTAAAATGATAATAGTACGTTTGGATAATAATGAAAATTTAACTTAAATACATCATCATCATCCAAGCGTTAAAACCCGGTTGCGGTCGGAGCGTTCACTCCGACGCCCAGGATCCGCTTTCCTACTTCACTTCGCGCGGTCTTCAGCATCCCCCGTTTTGAGACCATTGGTACGCATGTCGTCCTTCACAAAGTTAAGGCAGCATTTCTTGGTCCTTCCCCTTCGACCGGTGCCTGGCGGAGGCGGAATGGCTACACATTTGTTCTCCACATAATTAGCCGGTCTCCGTAAAACGAGGCCGTACCAGCGTAAGCGACTCTTGGAGTTTGTCCGCTATGTCACGGACATGAAGACTGCCGCGGATGCGGGAGTTCCTGACGCGGTTTTGTCGTGTGACTCCATATTTCCATCGCAACATATCGGTCTCCGTGGCATTCCTAAAATTCCTTCTGCAAATTACATGAGCAAAACATAAGATTTCGGAAGTAACAACATTACATTTTGAGTGTCAAACATTGCAAACTTCTAGAGACGACGGTAACTACTTTCCATTAGGTAGGCCCTCTGACTATGTTCCAGCTTCAGGGAATAAAAAATATATAGTTTGTCTAATTATATATGTTCAATTCAGACTCATATCTTGGCAAATATAAATGGCATATACCTTTGCCTTCTATTTTATTAACACATTTTTATCCCTCCGTAACGGACCACTTTCCTATTTATATGCAGATTCCATGACCGACCATAAGTTATCCGCTCATGCTACCGGATCATATCCTTAATGATCCCCAGATAAATGGATACAGTACTCTATTGGGGGAATTTTTAACCGTATTGGAACTCTGTCAAAATAATAATATCTCTATTTGAATAAGAACTTAACTAACAATGTTAGGAACATAATTTGAAGCATCTACATGTCAAATTTCATAATAAATTCTTTAAATATTATAACAATTAATAACTTAATACAAGATATAATAAAGTATCCTAAAAATGAATCTACTAAATAAGATAGTACTATAAATAAAACTATTCTGTTAAATTCTAAAATAATGTACAACATTTAAAATCCCACATTAAAATTCCTCGTTATTGTAATTTTAAAATATTTATTTTCATTGAAGCTATTCGGAGCCTAATCGAGACAAATTTTCAGAGATCACTACGTCTGAAAATCTGTATCGATAAAGGGCCATTTACGTGGAGATATTTTCTTGCCTTGAAGATACGATTGTCGAAAGCAAGAAAAAAAAATGTACATGTAAAGTAAACATACGATATCGTATGTGGAAGAGCGATAATCGCCTGGTCATTGAATAACGACGTCTCTGTGTAAACAAAATATAAAATACCGTGCTTATCACCGAGCTCGAAAGGCAAATCTCGCATTCAAATCAGTTCAAACTGATTTGTACGATACTCTCATGAAGTTGAAAAAATGTCATACGAGTTCTAGTTTACACAATTCGAGAAATCGTAGGCAAATATCTCAATGCGATTTGTGTCGTAATGCAAAAAAAACTCTTGGTGATAATTACCTTACGATTATCGTATGATATACTCGTAGACGAGTTTTTGTATTTTGGTTGAATGTAAACATGTCAATGCGATTATTTTCTGAAGAGTAACGCCTGCGAAAATAGTATACGATTTTCACCCCAAAACCTGCGATAAACTCTCTCCATGTAAATGGCTCTTTAGACTCTGTCTACACACGATAATTTTAAAAAACCGATTATAGCAGTTTTTACTTAAATTTTTCATTTATTTTGAAACCCCAAACAGACACTTCTATTTTATCAGTACAGGTCTGCAATTATAATAATAATAATAAATCGGCAGAACACGCAGGGGGGCTTTGCGGCGAAGCCTTAGGTGAGTAGCGACACCTCGTACCTGACTCCGGGGGCCAAGACAAGGCCCCCCACCTCCGTGCTTGCCTTAGCCAGCCGGTACGGAGTGGAGATCGCTAGAGCTAAGACTCAAGCTCCAGGGGTGGAAGTGATAAATGGCATCACGTCAGAAGTAGCTTCGGTGAACCTGCAGCCCACCTCTATACACCCCTTAGCTACTCACACCCATGTTGCCCCTGTCTTCTATGGCATTTTTTGGGGCCCATGCAGGGAGTGGCGAGTCACCATCTGCCCATTTTTCCATGTTCCCCGAACATTGTGACGGGCAGACGCCATAGTCCCCATATTCCCAGATCCCTAGTACCACTAGCAGTTCACCCCAATAGCCCGGTACTTTTTGTCCTCATTTCCCACAATAGTCCTACACTGGTCGGGGCTTGTCCTTGGGTGCATTACTATATGGTGTAGACAGGGATAATCGCCGATCAGTGTCACGCCACACTTACATTAAATTTGTCAAAGGGCCTCTACGTGTTGGCCTTCCCATGGCCCCACGCAAGCCCTCCAAAAGTCCGGGTCATTTTTATGGCCCGTGGTCTTCAAAGACATACAGTATAATAATCGACAGACAAACACACACACAGTATATCCCCAAATTAAGCAAGTTACGCTTGTGTTATGGGTAATGTACAACAGACCATTCTGGGCAATTACAAATCTTTAGAAAAAAATACTTTCAAATCATGACAGTTTATTTATCTGACTTTTATATTCATCATATTTTGATTCCGATATTTGATTGTAATGGACAACAGCGTCAAAGCAATAAAAAAACTTTAATAATATTGCCATGTAGGACTTTATACGTTGCGATCAACAATATGAACGCATCAAAAGTCAGCAGTGCGGAATTAATTAATGAGGGGGCGACATCTTGTTTTATTATTGAAATATGGTTTGTGAGATTAATCGGATTAAAATCTTTAGTTAGCAGCACACGACTCTAATATATAAACGTATTATATAAACTCAGTTCATAATAATAGTTGTAAATATATATAGGAAGATCCTATCAAAGTAGGTAGAATTTAAAATTATTTACATTGTAAAATGTAAAGACTATCGTAGTAGTACTTGTGTGTTTAATATTGTGAATTGGACAAAGGCCTAAAATTTGTTATTTACATATCTTAGAGTTAATTTAGTAGGCAATACATAAATTCATTAAATGACCTGAGGCGCTCAAGCTTTATCGCGACATAGCCGCGTATGGTAGATGACTCACATGACCACAAGACTGGTTTATTCCTCGGGCAACGCATTAGCATTGTCATTCAAAAAGGTCTGTCTTTTGGGGTCAGTCGGTCAGTCTTTTGTGGACGTTCCCAATAGACAGCGGTCTGGCGTTAGATTTTGTAGTTTAATTTGTACATATAAAATAAATAAAAACAGCCCATAAGTCTCACTGCTGGGCTTAATTCATAAATATTCGTACAATTGTCATAATTCATATTAAATTCAAATTAAAATTCATACATTCCATTTTAATATTACACATGCGAAAGTATAACAACAAGAGGCGCGCACTGGAAGTTGACCCGCGGCGCGGGGTAAACTCTAGTATAAGTAGCTGTACCCGGCAGACATTGTCTTGCCCTTAAAAAATAAAAATCTGGAAACTGATTGCAGCGCCATCAACCGGGGCCAATTGTTAATCCAAACCATTCTCTAATCTACTTGAAAAAACACAAAAAATTTCATCAAAATTGGTCTCACCGTTAAAGAGGTGTTCAGCAGCGCCACCTACCGGATCCAATCGTGAATCTAAACCATCCCGGGATCCATTTGAACACACATAAAAATAATTTCACCTAAATCCTGGAACCCGATTGCAGCGTCATCAACCTGGTTCAAATTTGAATCTAAACCGTCCCGGGACCCACTTGAAAACACACAAAAATAATTCACCTAAATCAGACAAATGAAAATGAGTTTAAATGCAGTCACCATTGCCGAAATCGGTCGGGATGGATCATAACAAATTAATGGCTAGACTGAGGATTTTTTAATGAATTTCATATTTTTATACTTATTATCCTATTCCGGTCAAAGACAATTCCAAAAACACAAAGTCATAAAAAATGGTCCAGTCGTTCTTGAGTTATAAATGGTGTAACTAACACGACTTTATTTTATATATATATATAGATTATAACAAAGAACATTTTTGAAAGCCATACAAAGAATTATATACATACACGAGTATAAATTAAAATCACATTAATTAATTTGCGTCTTTAATTCTATTTACTTTAAATCGTCTAAAAACAAGAGCCCAATAACCTATAGTACTATATAGTTTTATAGGGTTTAGAAGTTAGAGTTACATTTTTTACTGGGCGGCTGTTATTCGTAATAATTTTCCTCGATTTATGGACCTAACCATTTTTTTATACACAATACACACTAAAGAGAATTAAATAACCTCTTGAATAAATTACCGATTAAAACATCAATCTACCTCGTTTATTATCACTCAAAGCAGCAAAAGGGTAATTATAAATTCTTGTGTGGAAAATTGCGGTTGAAACGTTCACAATGTAAGCAAAATTCTAATTAAATTAAGCGATATTAAGAAGGGGAGACGCGTTTGAGGGAAAATAATGAAGATATGGCCGAGGGTGATTACAGGGTTACGATTTTAAGATTAGCAAGTGCTATAGTGAAGCAAGAATTAAAGACAAACTTCACTCTCATCAACTCTTTAATATTTATACTAATAAACAAATATCCAGTGTCTTTTGTGATTCCAAAATAAATGCCTAATTTAAATCAAAACTACTGTTTTTATAATGCTTTTTAATGATAAATTTTCTCGCGTTTGCCCACGATCACACCTAATGTTATACGATGATGCGGTCGATTACGGAGCACACTTATCTAGGTAATACGTATTCACACAAGACACAAGACACAGACTCTGGTAGTGCATTCCACAAATTTGCCGTATGTTTCTGCGGTTCATTCCTTCTGGAATGTCAAAGGAAATGTTTTGTTCGTACTAGTGGTGTTTCCACTATGAAACGACTACGTAAACCAGAGCGCCTTATCGTCCGAAGATTGAATAGTGTAGGGGGAATCAGTTCAAACGGTTCAACCGTACATACACTCTCTAAACTGTATTCTATAAAAAAACGATAGACTGGCAACCCGGCGTCGGCGCTCTAGGATTTGAAGCCTTGTATCGACAACATGGTAACAACTAATCAACCTCTTGGCTCATCTCTCAGTTGACTCCAACGCTTCAAGCTGGTCCTTGAAGATCAATAACCATCTTTAATTTTTTTTCTAACAGTCTATTTCGAATAAGATTCGAAACACCTCAACGAATTTCAATGAAAATTTTATAGGCAAAAACAGTTATTTTCCTTATAATTTTGTATTTTATTTATACACTAGAATATGAGATTCGCGCGATATTTCCGAGACACAAAATAACACAGCATTTAAAAAAAAATTAAGCTATCATTTTAGTGAAAACTGTATCGGAAAAAGCCCATTTTTATGCACCTAAACAACTTCAATCCACTCCCTGGAAAATTTCCACGGGATTCCCGGGACAAAAAGTATCACACAATTTATTATATAAAATTTGCTATCAATCGGTAAAAAAATAGCATTCCAAATAACATGGATTTCCAAATTTTTTTCAGACTGATCATTCTAAATCATTCCTAGAAATTTTCCCGTGGGATTCCAAGGATAAAAATTAACGCAGATTTTAAGCCTAAGAATTTGCAGTCGATCAGCGAAAACCGCATCGAAATCGACCCAGTAGTTTTTACTTGAATCCCGAAAAACAGACGAGCAATCTAAAAAAAATTGCATCGTATTCTCCATGGTTTATATAGTGTATTCCAGTTGTTTTTTTAAATAGCTTCAATGTACAGACACGGCGTGCTCAGAATTTTATAATATTATAGATTTTGTAGAACTCGATAGATATGAGAATAAACTACAAATACTGTCCAAATGAATTAGCGACCACAAATAGTTGTTAAATAAGAAGACCTACAAAGCTATCAATAAGCCTAAGGTTGTCTTAGTTGCCTATAGTTCGTGGATTGCCACACACTCACTACAAATATTTATAGAATAGATTACCCACTCCTAAAGCATATTTCACTGATCGACACACCTTTGACATATATTTACTTAGTATATTTTCCTATGGTCCAAGCAATATGCAAATAGCCTGGCTACGTCATCAATCCTGTCGACGTCCACGTCGGGTGCAAGATAAATAGTACCACTGACACATGCACATTGCAACGCTCGGCGGAAAATGGAAGGAAAATAGCGCTCTTTTCAACGGTCCACAGCGCTATTTGTCATCGTAAAATATGCTCGACAGCGATGATTTGACACTTCAAAATTAAATAACACTTTATTTAATTAGTAAATTATAGTATAATTTACAGACCTTTAACGTAAATGGTACTTAAATTACTGCCTATCTATGCACTCCGAGCTGTGGTTTTCATCAGAAAAAAATACTAGTGTTTTTGTAGTGTAACTTCTTTAGAAACGTTGTCAATTTAAACTTGATAAACAAAAAAGCGACACTAAAAAGAGATAAACACTTAAATCTATAGGCCTAAGCTTGCGAGAGAGTGTGATATGAGTTTTACATTGTACAGCACAGGTTAGAGTCAATGAGACCAACGATTAAACATAGGTCCAATCTGGACCGAAATAAAACTGATAATAATATTTTTTTGACTAATACAGTGAAAAATTTAAAATTACTTAAGAAGTTTGTTTTGAATTATAATATGTTGAAGGATGTAGGCTACAGACCAAGATATTTATATTAATAAAAGTTAGAGAAGAATTATCTGTGAGTACCTATATTCTCTGAAGTTTCACTTTACTGCGTGTTAACTGCGCGCATACACACAATTTTTTTATCCACACCAATGTAGTTTATATTTAGAAATGATTTTCTGTATTTTCACTACTTTAAGAATATACTGATTTTCATTAAATTTTAATTTAATCCGTAAGTATTCACGTCATAAGATAAAGATAAAAAAGTGAATATTTTATAAGAATATTTCGGCAACCTATGATATTGAAAACAGCAATTAAAAAACTTATGCATTTGTATAATCTTTCACATAATATATGTTCAAGTGTGATAACAAGAATCGTTTCAATACTAACAGCCCATAATGTCCCACTGCTGGGTTCAGGCCTCCCATTTATTAGGTAACGGAGTATAGTCGTCACGCTTGTCCAAGGTGGATTGGGGGGTTTGACACATCGGTTATCTCGATGTTTCATTACGATGTTATTTTTCACCGTTACCACATGGCAATTGAAACAATATGCAACATTACGTCAGAAAACTTACTTAAGTGATGCATGCTGTCCGGCCAGGATTCGAACCCGCGACCTTTTAATTTGGGACGCAAGTGCGTTAAACACTAAGCTACCACGGCTTTAGAAAAAGAACATTTAAGTAATAAAAAATAATTCTAAAATTTCTCTACATTTGCTATTATAAAAATACACAAAACAGACTTCCGCAGACCATAAATAAACTGTTTAAGCCAAGTAAACGAATCAAGTTACCTCAAATGTAACTTAATAATCAAAATATTAAGTTACAGTTAAGCTGTACTTCACGTAAAGGTCACCCGGGTCACATAAGCCCGGTTGTAACTCAACAGGTATTACCTTGATCCGGACTGACCGGGAGTCCGTACGGATGAATTAACATAACATTTTGTTATGGCGATTTATGGCTTTCATTTTCACCTTATACTCGATAACTGGTTGTTTATGTGCTACTTAAACGGCCGCTAGTTCATTACAGCCATTTCAGCAAAGTTTACTTTGTGTGTAATTTACATACCCGACATAAAGATAATGAAAGAAATTATACTAAATAACTTTACTTTAGTATTTAACTAAAGCTATTATAAAATTGTAGGACTGTGTAACCTTGATATAACAAATCTGAAGGGGATTACAAAACATTCCTTATACTAAGAAATTTGTTATATAGAGGGCATTAAAAATTTTGAAACATTTTGTTCAAAAACAACCCTTTACCTTGGTTTGCCGTTTGATATTTCTTCACAGAAATTGATTCTTACAAGCTACACTATAATTTGGTATAATAATACGTGAAGAAGTGTTTATTTACTATGGTCTGGGTGTCTGGGATCGGCCCCAGAGAAGTCCGTTGTACGTTACCCATAACACAAGCGAACTTGCTTAATTTGGGGATATACAATAAGTGTCTGTCTGCCGATTACACTGGCCAACAAAAAAAAAGTGTATTGTGTAATTACCATTTTATAAGACTTTAAATATTTGTTGTTTTAAAACTACAATATGCATTTCTTACCACATATACTGTACTTTTATTGAATTTAGATACATACATACGCTTATATCATAGGGTTATAACTCATGTAACCCGTCTAAAAATTGTAGATGTAAGCCTTAAAATACAGGAAGAAAGAGCTGTACAAAGATGCTATCTCGAGTTATCCAATTTTGTTTCGCGTTGAATGCGCTTCGTATATCGTCTTTCATGATCAGAATCTATTACATCGGAACACCCAGCTGGGATTTACGATTGGGTATTCGAATGATTTGCTTTGTTTTTTTTAAATTCATACTATAGTATATTCTTCTCAAAATTATGGTTTTAGATTTTAAACTTGAATCTGAGTACATTAATGTTCATAAACATAATCATCACTCAACCTCATTTTAACATATAACGGGTAGTGGGTATATCGACCATTTCTTAAATCTGTAGAGGCCCAAGCCCACCAGTAGAATCCTAATAGGTTGATATTTATATGATTATTTAATTCATTCATACTATATACAATACAAAAAATGAAGTTAAAGAGGTTTTGGATTTTTTTTTAACACGTATAATTGTTTGGTTTTTTTCACTCAGCTAATTTAAACCGACTTACATTACGTTTCATATAAAATGATATACATTTTGAAGATAGAAACATACGTACGGGACATATACTACTTTTTATAAATAGAAAAAGCGTCAGTTTTGTAAAATTTATGTCGGAAATTTCCGTAGCCGAGGTCGCTTGGCAACTCTTAGTAGTAAGTAAGCTATCATAATTACAAATTACTCAAACACAGAAATTATTACATATGTGCTTAACCTTGCGGTATAAAAAACCAAGACGCCTTTTTCTTTAAGAAATTCTACAAATTACATTTTTTATCGCTTATGAATGCGATAAACTCTGAGTCAATTAAATACCTTCACGAATAGCTTTTTCTTTGGTAAGTATGAAATTGTATGAAAGAAAATGTAATTGAGGCGAATGGATAACATTAAATGCATTTCTTTCATTTCGCATTTTTATTGGAATGGTTTTTCTTACCGTAATTGCTCAAGATTAAACATAAATGAACGAGTTAAATATACTTTAAGAATTTTTATTTTGTATTTTAAAAAATACTCTTAAAAATAGCTTACTTAAATTTTTTATCGGTAAACGTTTTTAAAATAACTAGTGGTCGCCTAGTGGTCTAAATTCGACCATAATTAATTTAAATTATAAGTTTGAACATTATTAAGGTTCTGTTGTCAAAGACTATACTCACAGATACTTCTATAATCACAGATTTCGCCAAGGCTACACTGTTAATTTGACTTTAACAATAAACAAAAGAGTATATATGCGTGTGTATGTCAAATACTTGGTAGTGTGTGTAATGTTTTTTATTGATTTAATGTATTTTTTATGCATAATTAAAAAAGGGGTAAAAAGTTTTTGCTTCACGTATTAATATAATGATATACTTACTATGATTTATTTGTTTGTCACAAGTACGAACACAGCTGAGCATGTTTTCTAACCTAATGTGTAAGTTGCTACAAGTACCTAACATTGACTGAAAATATCGCGATAAAGCCTGCAAAATATCAAGATAACCAATAATTGAAACCTGCAATTCTACTTTGGAAAAAACATGCAGGGTATACCGTCCGATCCCTTAAAATAATAGGGAGGCCGAGCCTAAAAGTAGGGCCTTTACGGACTAATATAATTTAATTTTACTAATTATACAGGGCTAGTTTTGATATAAGAATCAACAGTATGTTCCGGTAAACTGACGTACATAGTACAAGTAATTGTATTCCGACACCATAGCAATTGGTGTCTTCAAATCCCGTGTGAATACATACTTTCTAAATAGCTCTATCCTACACTAAACCATATCTCCGCTCGGCCGAGATCATGGCCAAATGCCTACCTATACTACAATAAAAAAGAGAGAAGAGTAGAGAAACAGAAAGAACGTAATTTTGATTACGTTACCTTAAATATGATTAACTAAGATTTGTTTCTATATAGATAAAAATACTCGTACGTAAGTTAAGGCTTAGAATCGGTTTAAAATTAAAAGTTTTAGTCAACTATTTTTTTCGTAGTGTAATTCTTAAAGAGAATGAGTTACACCTAACCTGAACGAAACCTGAATTAACTAGTTTATTCGGCAACAAGAGGAATTATCATTCTACCTTCCTCAACATGTGTTTGTGGGCGACTGAAAACTTGCTGTACCACATCGTTGCGCTTTGAAGGTATGCAGCAAAAACCGGTCAAAATCATTCGAAACTAGTTTTTTCAATAAAACCTACCTATTTAACGAACTTTTGTTATCAAAAACAGTTTTATTGAGCATAAAGTGAGAACAATAGTGAAAAAAATTCCAATGTACATACTTAGGCTTGAATTTTTTACCGCTTTCCAGGCCTTGGTATGTATTTCATAAATTCCCTATACAAGAATCTTTCTATGCATGTATATGGTACTTATGCTTGCTGTTAAAGCTATTTACAATACTTTATTTTTAAAAAATAAAACGACAGCAGTATTTTATTATTTTTATGATAATCGATTAACTAATTTCAGTCCTATTTCAACAAGAATGCGTGCTCAATACCAATTAAAAGGGGCAGGTAATTAAACAGGATATATTTACGATCGTTTAGACAACATGGCGTAGGGGCGAGCTGTGAGCGATAATTTACGGCCGTCCTTGATTTTAACCCCGTTCCGCAAAACAAACTTATGTAGTTTTAGGCTTTGTCAATGTGTTTGGCTGAATTACATAATTTATGTACATAGCAATGGAGTTTATAAACATGTATAATGTATATTTCAAAATTGCTTGTTTTAGTTTAAATAGCAGAAGGTGGAAAGCTTTTCGCGTGTATATTTAAAATATCACTTTTTCACAGAAAATTATTTTTAATGTATCTAATGTGTAACTGTAGAAGATGAACAGCTTGTATAAATAACAATTTGCCATAAAAGACTTAACTAGAAAGAAATAAAAATATTTATTTCCAAATGCGACAAAATACGACGACAAAGACGAGAAATAAAATTATTATTTAAAACATATTTTTAGTCTCAATTAGTTAAAAAAATTAAAGAGTTAATAGGTTTCATTAAAAATTAGGCCGATTTTATCTAAAAGAAATCTTTTAACTAAAGAAAAAAAGTTATAATTTGAAATAAGAATGCCTTCGTGTAAGATTTAGGAGCTATTCAGACCTAAATATATTATTACTAGAAGATTTTTATTCTTCTTCCATATTATAACAGACTCGAAACAAAAACCAATCTTGTGCATATTTTTTTAAATATCTCATTTAGATGATAATAACTCATTTTATGTTAAATATATTTACGTATAGAACCTTATTCTATTAAATATAGGGTATCAAAAATGATAATTTATCTTGCCGAGAAAACCAATGGTAAGCTTATTATACAAACGTTGAAAAGGATGTCAATATATCGATTTACCATCAGCAGCCGTGTCGTTAATTTTTAACGACATTGTCCCAGCACCCTAATTCAGGGCGATTATATCTACATTATTGTATCGTTACATCTGTTTGTCATCGAAATGCAGACACGCGTCCCTAACTCCTTGAATTTAAATTATTCATCCCTTGCAACACAGTGACGGTTGAACGTCTTATGTTCGAAGTTCTAACAAGGCTAATTTACAATATACGCTTTATAACTCAGTAGTCAGTAGTACAAGAATTATAATTTGTTTTTGTCATACTATTATGACGCTGTTTTTCTGTGGATTGTTCGATGAAACCCCATTGAAAATGAAAATGTGGAATCTTACAGATTACTTATTAAAAGTCATGAGTGTACCCCGCTTCCAAAACCAATTTTAATTAGTTGAAGGGAAAGAAACGGCGCATCAAACTCCCCAGCAACATATTTTTAATTCATAATTATTATTATTCGTCTTTTTTTAATGTCGTTTATAACAAGGTTTTAACAAAGTAATTTACGCACCAACTTTGCTTTACATTTTTATAATATACAATTAATTCTTGGAAAAGAACTTGTTAACATATTAACTAATTCTTTGTATTTATACAAATAAATATGTATAATTTTATTGTTGGTATTATATAGGTATATTTATATAATAATTAAGTTTATAATTTAACCTGTTATTTATTTTTCATTTTAGTAAAAAAGGCAGAAACAGATATAAAGTGAAATGAAAGAACCTTAGCTAAACGTGTTGCTAGTAAATTTATTGTCTCTAATTCTAATTAATATAGCGATTAGTGCTGCGAATACGCCGTTCTTCAGTGGAGTTTAATTTGAATAAAACCATTTGAATTTAAAAAAGTCTAAGTCTTCTTAATTCTTTGGCTTGCAGCATTAAAACTCTACACAGTAAAGTTGAGACTACGTCGGCAACACTTTCATTTCCTTTCCCTTGAGCCGTTATGTTCTTGTATACACATTTATCCTAAACATTGTTCTTAAGTAATAAGTAATAAAGTATGTGCCCACTGATATGGGGTACATATTTGTAGCTTTTGGGGTTGGGACCCTAGAGCCGTGGAGCTCATCACCTCTATCGAGATCTCTCAACGCATCTAATTGAGGTTTCGCGTGACCGAAAGGCTAGCTGGCACCTAGGACTATGCGTCAGCGTTGTCAACAAATGTGAACATGCGGCCAGCATTTTGGACAAACTCCTCGCCGACAGCGATTTGGAGTCTATTTTCGAAGTTAAACTTCTTTAGAATCGTTGTGATTTGAAACTCGATGAAATGAAAAAGCGACACGGAAAAGAGATGTATTATCTCTTTTCAGTTTTCTTTTTAATTTAATGTGTTTACATAAAATTCAACCTTATTTCATTCCAAATAAAACACATTTCTCTTTACCTGTTCATATTAATTTTCACTTTAAATAAAACTTAAAAGATTTGAAATGAATTTTAGCTTTATCCGTATATAATTAAGGCAGATATTAGTTATTATACGTGCGTAACAGTGCATTGAATTTTGAACTTTATGCAGTGAATTTAAGTGCAATTTAGATTGAATGATTACGAATAAGGGTCAAAATACCTAAGAATAAAGACGTCTATAATAAAATAGAAATGCCAAAATGTGTGTGTAGGTCACACTTGTCTACTAAGCGTTATAGATATAATACGTTCGCCTGTATAATTTCTGAAGTTTTACTTCTACTGCGTGTAAACTACACACACACAACTTTTTTACTTATAGATTTATATTATTTTCTAAGTATAGTTATATTTATAGTATAGTTTAATTTTAGTTTATATAAATTTATTTACAACTACGGCGGGTGTGCGTAGACATTTAACCGACGGTTAAAATAAAATAATCGCTGTTTAGCCATATAGTTTTAGTATTTAGTTTATTTTTAATGGTTAATTGTATTTTTTAAAGTTGGTTTAGTCAATTTCTTTAACAAAGGGTTAATTTAATAATTAAGTAATTTAAGGATCCAGAATAAACTTTCAGCCGAGGTTTTCCCACAGCGTTACGATATGATATTTTTAAAAGCTATCATGATATCCTTAGAGGCCAACATCACTATAATACAAAACGATTCGTTTTGCAAATTCATAGTCAACGGTGATTCTAACTAATTAAGAGATTCTAACAATTATTTTTAGAGAAAGAAATTTTAGGTTTAATGTCCGGCGTAAAGTGGAATATACTAAGAAATTTGTTCAAAGACACCCTTCAAAGCTCAATCGCAAAATTATAGCTTCTGGTATCGAATTAATTCCTCCATCTTCCATTGAGACGCTCGTTCGCAATCGCGGGGCAATTTTCATTTCTCCTTATCAAGTACTTTCCTGGCAGATGTTAGTCCGTCGACTTTTGATTATAACCGAGTTAACGTCTCGATTTTATTATTCAAGAGCTGACTTTGTGAAAAGAGCTTCAAGACCGCTGATTACTTAAGTTTTCGACAGCTACTTACAAAACTTGATAATTTGATGCGGCGTTTGGTCGTATTTTGCATATTTCTGTTACAAGTCTTTATTAATACACATTGGTAAGGTGTCAATTAGTTGGAAACTTCTTAATAAGAAAACACGGTTATATAAATGGCTTGCTTTAAAAAAAAATATTTTAATTAATTTAACGCCCGTTACGTGTTGTACGGGCCACATATATTACATGAGTTATAGGTTTTATATAAAAAAACCCATACTTATAAGGGTTCTTAAAACCGAACACTCTCATCAAACAAACAACATTTTATATAACTTTATCAATCTCTTATCATTAGTATTTGAATGGTCTAGAATTTATCATTTAGTATCTGTTTAATATATCACTATAGGCATACAAGTTGATTTTCATTTGTCACACACCACATTCCATTCTATCTTCATCATTCTCTCATCATCATAATTTTCATAATATCGTCATCACCAATTCATTATACGGGTGTCGCGTCGTAGCCCTTACGGGAATTTTATAAATGTAAGGAAGTATAGTACATATGGAACATTTATTACTACTTAAAATTATAGGGATTTGTCTGGATTTTTGACATAAAAATATACGCTAGTAGAGTGTCAAATTAACCTAGAATTTTTTGGTAATCTTATAAAATGTCATAATTTCCTTGATTTTTTATGAGTGTAACTAGTAGTTTTATGATAGAGGTGTTAAAAGAATGGTACATGAAATCCATGACATCCTTGATCCTTACTCTTTATTCGCTATATAACTTTAAAACTTTGCGTCGTACGCTGCTGTAACTTATAGCTAAAGTTCGTAACCCCTAATCCACCGAAAGATTTATGAAAGATTGTATATAAAATTGGCTTACAGACGAATAACATCAATAAAATTTTCCCTAAATATTACTTATGATATAATATTGAAAAGTGCTACTGTACAATTATAGTATCATATTTATTATTATTAATTCCAGGTCGTTTTTTATACTTACCCACAAATATTTAAGAACATAATTTATGGAATGTTCTTTATTTGTAACGTGTTAAAAAATTATAAAGATTGAAAAGTAAGTGAGTCATTGAAACATTGTTAAAATTTTCTTTGAAATATGTTTTTCTTGTATACATAATTATGGCGGTCTCTCAGTCGATTCGTGCTTTGTTTGTGCAGCTTTTAACCTAATCCGCATTTAATGACAAAAACCATTTGTTGACAATGAAGAAAGAAATGTGGGAAACCAGTACGCTTATCAAGATTAACGATGTGTGTAACATACCAATCGACCTAGGAAAATCGCGGTAGATATACCATCCGTCCTCCAGCAATGTTACGGTATTGATTATTATTATTTAAAAAATGTATAATATATAATACTAGAATATATCCGCGACTTCGTCCACGCTTGACTTGAAATTCTTGCGGATTCCCGGGACACAAAGTACCGTAGCATTTAAAAAGAATGTAAGCTATCATTTTAGTGAAATCTATCGGAATAAGCTAATTTTTATGCACCCGAACAACTACAAACCACTCCTGGGAAAATTCCCGCGGGATTCCCGGGATAAAAATATCACACATCTTATTACATAAAATTTGCTAGCGATTAGTAAAAAATCACGTTAGACTTTGATTTTTTTCCTTCCGACCATTTTAAATCATTCCTAGAAAAAATCCTGCGGGATTTCCAAGATAACAGGCAGCGCAGATTTTAAGTCTAAGAATTTGCTGTCGTTCAGCGAAAACCGCAACGAAATCGGCCTAATAATGTTTACGTGAATCCCGAACAAACAGATAAGAAATCTAAAAAAATACATTGTTTACTCCATCGTTTATATAGTCTACTCTAATTGGTTTTTTTTAATAGCTTCTATATACAGACACAGCATGTTTAGAATTTTATTTTATAGATATAGGTACATACATATTATCAAATTAAATGGTTAAATATGGTGTATAAATATATACATTCTAACCGCTTCACAACGTGTTATTGCTGTTAAGGAGAAGAATTAATCAGTCTAGCTAAATAAATAGCATTATATCAAGTTGTTTTTTTAGTAAGTTTTATACAGAAGTATGTTACAGAATTACTTTTGAAGAATTAATGGAGTTGTAGCCTAAGAGGAAAGAAAAATATTATGAAAGTTATAGCTTCTATAATCCCTTACAAGCTTGGCAAGATAACATTATACAAAATATAGTATAAGATGTTAGAGTGAGCTGCTATGTAAATGAATTTTTGTCATTTAAGTATTCTTCAATAGTGTAGTATCCTTGATACTTTTTAATTTGGTTTTTTTTAGATATTACAGGTACAAGAAAGAGGACAGTACTTTTTGTAATCTAAAAGAGCAATATGTTATGTACAATGCCTGGTGTTGAAATTTGAATATCCTTATACTGTGAGGCAAATTATTACGAATATAAATTATATTATTAAAGATATATTGGCAGGCGACCGTCATAATATTGATTTCCTTGAAGCATTCTCTAAGAGACTCCCGAGGGCCGAGGTTGTAAATTGATCTTACGGCTCTTTTTGTAAAACAAATATGGTCTCTAAGTGTTGCCCCAAAGTAAAATACCATAGGACATGACACTATGAAAATAACTAAAATAAACTAGTTTAGCAGTCTCTTCGTCAGTGAACTGCCTAACTCTTCTGACCGCATATGCAGCAGAACTAAGTTTTCCTGAGAGACTAGATACATGAGCGCCCCAGTGGAGCTTCTTATCTAGGTTAATGCCTAAGAATACAGTTGAATCTACTAGATTAATTTATCGTATTCTTTTACATTGGGCATAACAAACTTAACACATTTAGTTTTGCTCGGATTGAGTAATAAGTTATTTACAGTAAACCACTTAGATATTTGGGATAAGGCGTTGTTTACGTCGTCAAAGTTCAGTTTATTTCTATCAACTTTAAATATAAGTGATGTGTCATCAGCAAACAACACTACCTCACACATATCATTAATAAAATATGGCAAATCATTAATATATATCAAAAATTGGAAGATTTGACATTGTTAATTTCAACGCTTTGGGATCTGTTATTTAAGTAAGACGATAATAGGTTGAGAGAATCGCCAATGCCTTGGACAGGTCACAGAATACACCAATGGCATTCTGTGATCCTTCCCAAGCATCATAAATGTGTTTTAGGAGCTCAACACCTGCATCGGTAGTGGATCTGAACTGTTTAGTATGAAATAATTTATTAATATTAAAATGTGAGAGCAGTTGATTTAAAATTATTTTTCAAAGATCTTTTATGTTTCCACTTTTAAATATAGGGATAACTTTTAAAGGTTAAAATTTATCAGCCGATATACCCCAAAAATCAGCTGTGTTTTTTGATGATACTAGCATGTAGGTACCTTCCAGTTGTGATGTATTTGTTAAGGTTGGTATATCCCTAAAGTATTCATTAAATGAATCGAGCACGTGAAGTGTTGCCAGGGCGCAGCTTAATGATATTTGATGAAACTTATTTGGCAGCGATGCACACTCTTTTAAAGGAGCAAACCGAAAAATAATAGTCCTGCCTGGTTTTCAAATTCTGGCCATTCTTGCGCATTTTTTTGGCTAGATTATCCCAGAGTACGCCCTGTGCCTGGGCACCGGTTGCAAACCGAAAAATAATAGTCCTGCCTGGTCTAGCCCTGTGCTTGGGCACCGGTTGCACCGCCTGCCCTAGTTACGGCACTGACATTAATCGAATATAAACAGTAAATTAAGTTTTTAAAGTTTGAGGTTACATAATAAAACATAAAATTTAGACAAAAATAGGCGCATATCAAACCTAGATACAAACATATTTCATCTAAGTTTAGAAACTATCATGTTACATTTTAAATGTAGCTCGCGTGTTCTTAGACGCCATCATTTTGTCACATTGTTAAGTAACTCACACATAAAAGGAAGCCGGCAAGCAGTGTGTATGCATAGACGAACCACATTTCACATACAGTTGAACTACTTGAAAGATTACCTATTACTCAATTGCATTCTGACATTCAAATATTTCGACTTGATCGTACAGGAACATACGTCTGACTTTAGTAATGTGAATTAATAATGGACGACTCCGAAACGCTGTAATTAATCGCTGACTTAAAATTAGAATCGACTCGCTGTTTGACTGAACAATCGAGATATATTTCCATTATTTCGAGTCGACTTATTCAACTCTACGGCCACCACGTACTTATAAATCGCATTAATTCATCGGCGCGTCCGTTGATTATGACGCCCGAATCGGACTCGTAACCACCGACAACGAGTTAATATTATCGAAAATCATCCAGGTTTGCACATCTAATCTTCGCTCATCGCTTATGTGTATTGAGGAAAGAGAGTCAGTTCCACGCTTAAACCGCTTATTATAATTATGATCTACGTAACTTATTTTAGTTATTACGATTCGAGCTTATCGCTTACCTTATATAATTATATCTGAAATTATATTTAGTTTTAGGTATAATTATATAAGGCCTAAAAATAACATTATATAAATAAATGACGCTGAAATTTGAATTTAAAATTTGAGATGTATTTTCTTTTATTAAAGAAATAGGATATACATCTTAGCTAGAAGGCCTTGTCAAAGCTTTTGCTGTAGTTGTTAGAGTCAAACAAGAATACGAAATGTACACACGAAATTTTAACCCTGAATATAAGACCTCTAGACTCATCCAGCCCCTGCCGGCGACCTTGCACAGGTCATGAGTCCACCGGGCTGAAGGGCGTCCTACGCTACGTAGGGGCTGGATGAGGAAGACGGGAAACCAGGATATGTGGTGCAAGCTTGGGGAGGCCTACGTCCAGCAGTGGATAGGGACTGACTGAAGAAGAAGATGTAGATACATATATTAATTAATATATTGCCACGAAACAAATTTCGTCAGCGTCTATGCAGGACCTTTTAACTACGTGTTTTTTGAAAATAAAAATTGTGATATATTATATATATATGTAACAATTTTGTGGAAAAAAATAATGTTACCAAAAATTTAGTAACAAGGTCCTGCACTGATACATGACAAGAATTTTTAATAAGTCACCTTGCAGTCCGTCTGTGACTAAGCTAATCCTGCGACCGGCTGCGCTCCTCAATAAATAACACCAAAGGGTTCTCTGCACGTCTAATGTCGTTCGCTCACGCGAACTGTACTTGACAAAACTTTCTGCAATGGAATATATACACTGCTTGCAAAATTGTACATATTTTTTTAAATCAGCCGTCACGTTCAAATTACAAATCAATACCCAGCGGAAATTGTCCATTTAATTATCACAACAAAGATACTTCACTATTTATGTTAATGTCACTCACTTTATCAAAAATACACATTTATTTATTTATATATATATTATCAAAAGTATAATACTAAATAAGTGTGTAACATATTTACAAAAACAGCTTAGTTTGAACATATCAACAATAGACAAATTTAGGTATACCCATTTACATTTATATGAATATACAAACACATATTTATAACTTATTTAAAGATTATACAAAGAAATTAGTAACGATAGAAAGTATCAGATGGAAGCATATTGTGCAATATTCGGCGAAACGTAGGCAGTGAACTGGCAAATATATCTAATGTAAACTAAACAGCATGATATTCCTTATTAATTAGTTCTAAATAAAATACTTTGAATAAATTGTTACGCAGTAAAGTCGTTACCCATATAAGCTATTTTTTATTATGTAGCACTAGCACTGACTTAGTCATAATGCTTTATTAATAAATTTTCTTATTATGTTTTGGCAATGGAATTAATGTTACCGAAAAGGTGGTAGATTGATAAGTACAGTTCAGTAGTAGCGGACATTGCTACTAAAATCAACTAATAACTTTCAGTTAGAAAAGGACTAGCAAGAAAACTAATCCGGAAGAAAGTATATAAAAAATACTTTAACATCAACCACTCTGTAGCTTAAAAGAGGATTATGGCTCGTAAAAAGTGACCGAAACATCAAACTAGACATTTGAAATGTATGAAAGTTTATCCTATTTAAAAAATGTTGCTTTAATTTTAGACACATACACAAGTGTATCCCACAAAGATTTCAACAGATAAGTTGCTTATGTTGTTACAAAATGAGGTAAGATTTTATTTGTATAATATTTTCGGAACACATAACCTCTGCGTCTTTAAATCTTCTTTAAGCCTCATATGAAATTATCTTCACCTATTAACAGGCTATATCGTGGTTTAATACAATAAATATTCCAAAACCAATAATATTCCAACTCTTGAACTAACACATATCAAAATACGAAAACATAAATGGTGTGATCTATATTGTGATGGTTCATACTGAACCCAGTACGAAAGCAATGTAAACGAACCCTAATGTCTGCGTTTGCTAGCCCTTGATGAAGTTCTATACATGAAACTTCATAAATTAATACACACGAAGGCTATTTACCACACCAAAATGGTTTCATTTCCGACTGTACTTAGAAGAAAATTAAAAATTGTAACGCAAAAAGGAGTTATTAGAGTAACAATATTTATACTTACCCATTTGTGTGAAGTATACAATGGCTTAAAATTAAGCAACGATTCTTGTGTAATAAAAAAGCCATTGGGCTTTAATTTTGACGAAAAGAGTAAAATTGTTTGATGTTAATAAAATACCGGACCATGTTACAGACTAATTTATTGGGTCCTAAAAAGTAAAATATAAAAATATATACTATACTAACGGTCCCGGCAGACGTGGTCCTGCCCTGAAAAGTAACAATCTAGAACCCGATTCCAGCGCCAAGCATTTTGTTTAGATTAACATTTTTAAATTCATAATATCTTTTTAATGGAATGTAAGATTTGAATAATTTAAAATGTGATCTACATGTATTGATGCAGTCTTGAATACGAAATTATTTATTTGGATAAGGATTGATAGAAAGGTTTGGATAACATGGTCCGATTTTGGTCGACATTTCTATTAACTTTTAAAATGTGTAAAATTAGTTATAGTGACCTAACTACAATAGTAGGATATAATAGTATCGTGAAGTTTTTTACATATATTGATATGTTCTTTCACATTGTAGACATTTTTTTGTTCTATCATCAATAGTTTCCCCAGTGTATACGATGAAAGACATTTTATATTTTTATGGCTTGGGTTACATTATTGAAGTTTTAAAAGGGATCTCAAGTTTGCCTAGTAATAAATATAGCCTATATTACTCAGGGATAATGTATCATTCGAATATTGAAAGAATGTTTGAAATCGGTTCCGTAGTTTTTGGGTTCATTCGTTACAAACATACAAAAATACAAATCTTTCTTCTTTATAAAATTATTAGTATAGATATAGGTACCTATATAAAGAAAGGCGCTTCACGTTTCACGATTAAAAAAATCGACTAAGTGCTTGTCAGTTCATGGATAGTGAATGGTCCCGTAGAGATAAGGAACGTCTAAAAAGCCTTTTTTATTCAATTTCATTAAGTTTCTTAAACGCTAATCTATAATATAGTCAAAATTTTCTCCATAGTTTAATTTAAAAGTTAGAAGGAGATCACAGTTTTTTTTTCAAGACAATATTGCACGTTGAGAAACATACCGTCTCTATATTATAGTTTAAATAAGAAAATAGTTTTGAATAAGATACGTTGAATAATACTTAATAGTTTTTTATATATTCATATGGTATTTACGATTAAATATTTTTTAGGATTTCAGAGCCAGATAGATGACAAAAGCAATGGAGTTACCCCAATCTTGCAGAACCATTTACTGACTGACGCGCTTTCTACCGACTTTTTGCTTATAATTCATTAATACTATTTAAGTTTCAGAAATCACTCCTGATTCTCCAATACCTACATATAACAACATAATAAAGAAGACGGGGACTTTTGGGCTAAAGAAATGTAATGACTTAAGATATGGCTTAAAAAAGCGTAATATTTTTCTATTACAAAATTTAAAATATCAGCCCTAAAATATATCTTAGAAGAAAGGTCACAAATAAAATAAGTTATCGATTACCATAATCGATTTATATGAATGAATTTCAACGAATGACAACGTTAAACACTTACACCACTCGATTAATTCATTCAAAATGTCTAAACCTCCTTGCAAATGTAAAATATATCAACATAATTAAAAAAAGAAAATCTTAAAATCCCTCTCATTTTTTTACAATCTGAGCCCAAGAGTATTTGAAGGCGTACATCTCCTATACGAACTTTAAACATCAGATTCAAAAATTTTTTAAATTCTGATCTTCAGTCATTGACTGGAATTATTCTTGCAGATAAAACAACAATAGCCTATTTCAGTAGACTACGAAATGTTTTGGCAAGCTTGTCAGGTGCAATAGCTATTTCAGCGAAAGGCCATCCTACCCAAAGCCTACCCCACGGCGGGGTCAGACAGGCGGTCTGTTTGAGAAATGGTTAGCCGAAACCTTTATTTTTATTGCTTTCTCTACAGAAACTGCCTCCCTGCCTTCTGTATTTTCGAAAGGCACGTTCAGCATTTATTGCATTGTTTTATTAATTGTAAAATCTTTGTGATATCCTTCCTTAGGATTTTATGTTAGTTACATTAAATTAAATCTACTTCTTATATTTAACAATAAAAAAAATCTTTAATCATTTTTAATCTGTTAGTATGATTTGTATTTCTACACAATATCTGAGATAATATTTTAGTTTTGTATTTTTTTATAGTTTTACAAACCCCGACTATTTTAAACCTACCTAATATATGTGAAGAATCTGAATCAATATGCCTAATACTAATCTCCTCTTTTTCTTTCACCTACTCCCAATTATTTGGGCTCGGCACAATATGTATTTTCCTTCCATACTCCTTCCTCTATTCTGACATACGTCCTTTGTAACACCAAAATTTATCATGTCATTCTTCACAAAATTCAAAATTTTTGGTCTCTCTTTACATTTGTACCCGTCAATGCCTAATAATAATAATATCCTAACATGATAAACAGTGATTTTTAGATGGCCCCAGGTTTCGCGTTCTGATCTATTAGATAGCATGAATAACCGAAACCATGCAGAAAACTATTAAGGACGACAATCGCCATTTAAAAACGTACTTCTGAAAATCTCCTACAGAACCAGATGGCGCCACAGGTCTTAAAGAGGATTTTCGATTTAGAATATGTTCATAATTACTGATGGCCTCTATGGTTCAGTGGGCTAAAGCTTTGCCGGCCTACCTTACTGCAACGCAGAGGCTCCGGTTTCAATTCCTAGCATGGTAAACTTCGGAAATGAACATTCCGTTATTTGGATCGGCCCCAGAGTAGTCGTTACAAGTTATGGGTAATTTATACATTACCCATAACAAAAGCGTAACTTGCTTAATTTAAGGCTATACAATGTGTATGTTTGTCTGCCGATATTTATTTACAATTATATTTTTCCGAATGTTGGACTTTGTGATATTCTTCCGTATATGAACTCAGAGGTTTCTGATGGAGTGAAAATTTCGTAAACGAACTTTCCGTTATTTACTTTGGCCTATGTTACTTACATGATTCCTAGAATTGTCCAGACGCAACGTGCTTGTTTTAGGAAGTGTGTTTTCTTACAGAATATGATAAATGAATTGGCAGAGTTTAAAGATTATTAACATATTTTTTTTACTAATTAACTAAAAAACAATTAAGCTTCCGCATCTATAGAATTAAAACGAAATTTTGCATATATAAAGTACAAATTAAATCATACTTAATTTCATGCCTTGCATGTAGGTGAAAAGAAATTAAAATTTTAATATCATCATTAACAGAACAATGATCCGTAATAAAATATATTTAATAGTCAAAAAACTGGCGTCAAGCAGTCTACTAATATCCGTCTACTTTCGGCTCCTTATATGACACAAAAGTCGATAGAGATAAAATTCTCATCAACTCATCTATTATTCCAATGGTGACCCAAAATACTATTTCATAGTATCACATAAAAGTTACCCGGGATGTACCATAATCGATATCCGCTGAAATTGGTTCAGTGCATCGTTTTAGCCGGGTTCCGAAACGAGTTTATAGCTGTCGCCGGCTGCATACAAAGCTCATTCAATGCTAGGCTCTATACTTTTATTGATAGAACTCGAATAATATTCAAATTTAGCAATTCAAATTTATTTACCTATCAACTAATTTCTATGCCTTTTATTTTGAATTATTACAGCGACGTTTTTTGATATATTGATAAAATTATACATTTTGTAAAATCATACATACAACGTTTGCAACGGCTAGCGACAGTTGCAATTCAGCCAAAATTGTAATGTGAATATTCGTGGCACTGTCGTTAGTCGCCCACGTCACCTTCCGAGTCGAATCGTACGAAGTAAATTAAAGACAGTATATAACTCAACTATTTATTTAATTTTATCTCCATCTACCCGCCACGTCTAATTAGAGTCAGAAGAGGAATCATACATACCATCACATTAGTAACACACACAGAACCACAACGTTTTTCATGTGACCTTTTTAATTGCTAAAAAGTATTATATTTGTTTTTAATTGCTTATATAAGCAGTATTAGAAACCTTACTTATGAAAAATATTTTAACGATAGGTTATGCCAAAATTACATGGATCCACTTCTGTTTTTCAATTTCGATAGCAATCTTTATCGAAATTGAAAAACAGAAGTGAATCCATGTAATTTCGTCTTAGTGTTTCGCCAAAACCTGATATTACTTGTTAATGTTAAATGTTCACTATGTAGCAAGCTATGCTATGTGTTTCTCTTATGGATAGAATCAAAAATTAGGACATCCGTAAGAGAACAAAGGTAACCGACATATTAGGTTGGGGAAAAAGTTTATTCGGATTTTATATAAAAATTCAAAAGGTTTTTTTATGAAGTTTATTTACATTTGACTAAAGTATGTAGGTACCGTTTTGTTGGATAACTTTTTGCTATCTTGTTGGTAGGAACGTGATCCCATTGCTATAAAAATTTTGGGACTTCTGATCAAAAAAGCGACAAGTGGTTTTGGCAGTCCTCTCGTGATGTTAACCTGACACTGCCTAAGGAATTTTGCAGAGACCGAAACAGGTGAAAATCTGAAGGTGCAAGGTCAGGACTATACGGTAGATGCATTAACACCTCCCAGCCAAACTCTCGTAATTTTTGCTGAGTAGCTAAAGATATGTGCGGTCTAGCGTTATCATGGTGAAAAACCACACCCCTTGTGTTGATTAATTCCGGCCGCTTTCTCTCAACTTTTTGCTTTAATCTCATCAGTTGTTCGCAGTACAGTTCAGAATCGATGGTCCTGCCTGGCGGTAAAAGCTCATAATGAATAATGCCCTTCCAATCCCACCATACACACAGCATCACCTTGTTGCGAGTTAACCCGGGTGTCGCCACAGTCTGTGAAGCCTGACCGGCCTTTGACCACGATCTTTTTCACGCTCTTGTCGTACGTGATCCACATTTCAGCACCAGTTATCAGCTTCTTCAAAAATGGTTCGGTTTCATTACGTCGTAATAAAGAATCACAAATGAGTACACAGTTCATTAGGTTTTTTTCAGTGAGCTCATGAGGCACCCAAATATCGAGGTTTTTTGTGTACCCAGCTTTTTTCAAATGCGCCCAAAACCATTTTGTGGTCAATTCCCAATTCTCCAACTACATCGTAACTACTAATATGCCGATATTGCTCCACTTTTTCAAAAATGGCATCAATTTTATCCGTAACAGGGCGACCAGAGAGACGTGCATCTTTGATATCAAAATTTCCGGATTGAAAACGCTTAAACCAAAATTAAAATTTTAAAATGTATCGAATTTCTTCATTAGATTCACTCATTTTAACAATAAGAAAAACAAATGAAAATCACACATTTTCCTAATGTGAATTTGAAATTGTCTTCTTTAAAATTAAAACTTTTACTGATACCAAAACCAGCCAGATACAAATGGTATAGCCAAAGAGATCTTATTAGAAGTTCATACATACAATATGCGATAAGATTTTTCCCCAACCTATTAGTTCGCAAAATTAGCAAGTCGAAGTGGCAGTGGGCCGGTCACGTCTGTCACAGAACCGACGGCCGCTGGAGCAAACGTGTCCTGAGACCGTGTCTCGGCAAACGTAACGTAGGACGCCCTCCAATCCGGTGGACTGACGACTTGCGCAAGGTCGCCAGCAGGGGCTGGATGTGGAAGACGGGAGACCGGGATATGTAGAGCAAACTTGGGGAGATCTACGTCCAATAGTAGACAAGGGCTGGTTGAAGAAGAAATGTTTATCATTAACAAACTAGAATGACTTATGATAATAATTAAAGTAACCTTGTTACAGTCAATATGCCTGCATTGTTTGAAGGTATAGCAAGTCGCAGCTAAGTGCATAACATTCGCATGGGAGCTATAAACTGTGCGGACAATTTGTTTAATCAAAAACAAATGTCGCCCTTCCTCTCGAAAAGTTTCCTGGGTTGCCAATTGCAAATGCAGCAAAACCTTCGTTTTTTGACAAAAATATTTAATTTATTATTGAAATATTAATATTAAAATTTAAGCTTTTCTAATTATTGGGATAAACAAAGTGCATTTAATCTGTACAAATTTCTTAACACAGTTACGCCCATGCATATTTTAGAGTTGTGTTGAATCTCAACCGTTTTGTTGTGAAATATTTGTTTGCTAGTTTGTAGTTTGCGAGCTACTACTTGAACTTCCTTCTTTCAGGGAGTTCCATTAGTAGCTCACAACGCCCAAAATGCTCCGTAAGCCGTTCCACAAGGCGACCGCGGTCGTTGTGGTCGTGGCGAAAACGTCACTAATGATGTCATCATTTTCGATCACACAACGCTCACAACGACCTATGTCAAGAGGTGAGTCGAATAGCCGTTCCACTTGGGTTTACGATTGTAACGCCGGCAAGCAAGTGGAACGGGAAAATCGTGGTGGTGAACGTGGTCGTTGTGAGTCCCTAATGGAACGTAGCCTTTGGCGCCAGTTAATGATCTACAGGTAAGCTGAGGCTTCTAAACGTATCTCGAATTTCATTGGTACCTATTTGTTCGCATGTATATTTAAAACATGAATATTAATTCACATTATTAGACTAATAGATTTGCGTAGACTTTGACTACGCAAAACTTGCAAATTCATTTTTTAAATGGTAGATAATTGGTTAACAGCCAAAACTTTAATACATAAAATAAATGTGAGTACTTAAGTACGTTAAATAAAAACAAATAATATGTACCAAATGGGAAGTAAACAGATAATGACAGTTCTTAAAGCAGCCACTTTAGCAAATTCATATTATGAATATGACAAGCATCAAACTAAAATGAAACTATATATTATTTCTTACACCTTCCAGTATATCTAGACACATCAAAATTTCACTAAGCGAATCTTCAAAAGTAGCCGCTTTAGGCCCTCTGGTATTTTTATGGCTCAATGTGCCTAGTGAATATCATTACGAAATGCATGTTATGATGTAAATAACAAAGATTGAAGTAATATTATTATTTATTACTAGCAACCCCGGTCAGTCGTTTTTTAGCCCCCTTGAACTCGGAGAATGCGACAATCTTTTGTTTCTGTTTTGTCATTTTTGCCCCGTGAATGAGATTTATCTTGTTACATGATATTAGCCGAAAAAAAATTGACGGAATTTTGTACACTACAGCCCAAGGGAATAACAAATTAACTATAAGGTTTTTGGAATATAGTATAAAAAAATACAATGTTAGCCAACTTTTAGTACCACCATATAGTAGGTGCACTATTTACTATTTTACTCATTAGCTATGCTTTACTTTAGCTAAATTTGTAAGTAAGTCCCACAGAGGAGAAAAAGAAAGCTGCTTGACCAAAATTTAAGTTTCACTACTCTGAAAGTAATTATCTCGTCACCTGTTGGTTTTAAAAAGCCGTTAAGGAATGTTGTGATGATTTTTAAAGACCAATTGATTGAAAGCTCAATTACACGGTTCAACCTTAACCTCAACACACATGAAAGGCAACAACGACATTCGATGAGATTGAATGATTCAATTTTATATTTAAAGAAATCACTTTAGAAGTTTCATCAAAAGAAAAAAAGACAGAATTGAACCGTGTAATATGCTATCTTAATGATACTTCACACGACTATGTACACTTAAAATGAATTTTCAACCCTCAATTATATGTATGACGGCCACCCAAGAAAATTTACACACGGACCGACAGATTTGACGATTTCATAAGGGTACCATTTTCGCTAAAATTGTTACGGAAACGTGAAAAATTACTTATTCTATATACCTAATTTAATTAGTTTAACTAAGCAAATTCCAGAGAGAAGTTTAATTAATAATTTAAAAAAATATATAGTGCAATAGACTTTATGAACCCATCAGTAAGAGAGTCATGATACTTTAGTAACTTAATACGTCTCTCCATTCTTTCACTGATGTGACCTTGGTATCTTTTAATTTTTCTTCTTCATGTAAATAAATTATTTAACGACGAATAAAAATACCTACTCCACCTTTTCATCCGTGCAGGAACGGAGAAAGAATACAATTTCCTGCGGCCAGGCGGCCTGTCGTAAGAGGCGACTAAACAACCCACAGCCAGGTGGTAGGGTATTTGCTCGATTGGAAGGCGACCACCCCTGGTCTAGAGTATGCCGCCATAACAACCTTGTATTGTGTTCCGGCATCAGTGACCAGGTTCCAGTCTCCTTTAAGAGATCAGCAGCGCATTTGTAGCACTTTTGGTGTTGCAAATGTCCATAGGCGACGGTAACCACTTTCCATAAAGTGGGCCATCTGCCTGTCTACTGAACTCCTGCAATAAAAATAAAAAAAACAAAACGGCAAGGCATTAGACATAAGCTACACTTTGCAAGGCCTCTATATTCTGCAATCATCTCGTTAGTTCCACTTTTCTTCCCCACATTGCGCAAATATTGTCAAAGATGGTGTTGCTATTCTTCTCACGCCGTTTCGGTCACGTACCCGTCCAATAATTCTACTGTGACTCATCCCGCACAATTTACGCCCGAGAATATCGAATAAGCTGTACGTAGATTTTCTACGTATACTCGCATTATTATATATCTTACTAAGATTTCCCCAGCGACTTCACCCGTTCTAAGTTCGTCTCTGTATCAGTCGCGTAAATTCTTATATTTTTCGAAATAAGTGATTTATATTTTTTTCTTAGGTTTTTGATCAATTTATAGGTTACTTACGTATGTTTTACTGGAAGAAATAAAAGGAAAACAAAAAGTAACGTACATTATATACCCCAAAAACCTCAACATTGTACTGCTCATTGGATTACTGTTGCTCTCACAACAATATATGTATACAATTTATGGATATACAATTTGGGGCCGATTTTTCAATCGTCAGATAAAAGGTATCAGTTGAATAAATTATAACCTAAGTGAATTCAAGTGAATTCAAAAGTGAAACCATTCAACTGTTTTACACATGAAAGTGAGGTTTTTAATTTTTCTATGTTATACTTTATTCTATAAATAACTTTTATCTGGTGATTGAAAAGTCTGCTTAATATAAATAAATAAAGATTGAGATAGTTATTAAAAATAATATAGCTAGTTATTATTAAAAAATATTAAATTATATATACGTTTACCTGTTTTCTAGTAAAGTTTTCTTCCTTGCTATTAAAGGTACCTTCCAAATGTTATGGGCAAGGACCAAAAAAATATACAAACACAAATTAAGTGCCGCAAATAATCTTGAGGAAACATTTATCAGTTTTATCTAAAAATATATCGAGTGAATCTTAATGGTTACATAGGAAAATGAGCATAAGGCTGCGTTTCCGAAGATTAGCGGGGCAGAAACAATAGCAGTGTGGTTAAATAACACACGGTTGTATAAAACCACCATCTGTGTCAGTAGGTATGGAGAGAAGTACACCGCTTCCGCTCCCGCGCGCTTCCGCTGTTCGTAGGAAACGTAGCCTTACAAAAGACTACAACCGACAGTATACAACCATAGAACACTATAAAGTCGTTGTATGTAGTTTGTAAACCTTTATATCCATTAAGTAGTGATGGATTAATACCTTGTGAACTTAACCTTTTTTAATAAAACAACATTATATTTTGATGAAAACCAAGCAAATTAAGTACCTTAACCTATTCAGTGAAATTTTTGATAGCATCATAGAATTAAGTAGGTGCTGTGCTTCAGAAGTCAGTCATAATTATGAGCTTAGAGTACTAAGAAAACGGTTATGATAAAAAAAAATTAAATTAATTTTTAGAAATTTAAATTTTCACTAGTCAAAATCATTTAAGGTGAAGTTAGTTAAAATATTATATTATAGGCATGTATCTAAATTAGTGCGCCATAGTCTTTTATCGGTCAGTATTTGATAATTTATTATTTTACGTGACATTAATTAAGTTTAAATCGTTTTTATTTATTTGTTATATGAGAATTATGCAGTAAGCTATTTTGGAGTATATCCCAAACACTCAAACCAGAGTCAAAAGCGGAAAATTAGTATAAGACAATTATTTTCCTATAGTTTTCAAATTTTTTAATGCCATGTCATGAAATTTGTCAGGTCTTCACTCGCGTAAACTAGGATTCTGTATCTACAGAAAACTCTTAATTATTCCAATATAAAATATCCTATATTCATTTCCATGCACTATCTCTATAATCTCTATAAATATCATAAACGCGAAAGTTTGTAGGGATGGATGTATGGATGTATGGATATATAGATGTATGGATGTTTGTTTGTTACTCTTTCACACAAAACTACTGAATGGATTTTGATAAAACTTCACAGTAATATAGCTTAAACATCAGAATAACACATAGGCTATAATTTATAAAGATATAGTGTGAATTATCCAAAATATAACGATTTTCCATCACCACGCGGGCGAAACCGCAGGCGCAGCTAGTAATAAATAAGTCTCACATTGTAATTGGTACAAAAAGATCCTGTTTAATTTATAGGTAATTATACAAAACGAATTAAAAATCCGAACGAACAAGACAATATGTAACTAAAAAGCATATAAAACAGTATCCATATATGTTTAAAAATACATATGTATAAATACATGTGTATATGAAGTAAAAATTATGTAAATTGGACGTGTGAAGGTTAAGTTAATAAACTCTATGAATAATAAGTACCGTGAAAGTATTTTCACAGTGAGTCACACACCTAGCCACCCATCATAATAATGTTAATCCGTTTTGCTGATATTATTTTGTTTAAGTTCGGCTTAACAACTTTTATTACACCACTATTTTATGAGGTTTAAAAGCGCTATCGAGCAAATACACCGACCTCGACGTGGAAAACTGAAGAATACAATCCCATAAAACACAATACTGCAAGCCCTTACTGTATCCCTTCAGCCCGTTTAAGCCGTAAAAAAGGAAAACGCGGAAAATTCCTTCAAGAATATATGACATACATAAATATTGCCGCCATCGGACGATGTTCCACGCCATTACGGGCAATCCTTTTAAATTATGATTGACTATTTTTTCACCTTTATAAAAAAGTTTAATATTAGGAACACTCTTAGTTTTAAAACACAATTTTAACAATAATATTAGAAAACAAGCACATCACTAAAAACAAGCACTGTATGCGGACACTACAATGTACACACGTGATAAACTGTATATTGAAGTCCATATCACTATTTATATATACCACAGACCGATGGAATTTTCCTAAAACGTAAACAAATCAATTAAAACATGAGATCAAAAAATTTAATTGCATTTCATCATATTTCAACAAAGATAACTAAAAAGCTATAATACATGATTAAAACTACATTTTAACAGGTTTAGCTGGTAACTATTATTGATGTAATTAAATGACATATTTTGTCTGAATAATTCTGTGAACACTTCTTCCGCTTCCGCAAAGTGGCTGAAATGTCAGAGTTAAAATTAAAAATCAAATGCGCGCGAAATCTGTTAAAACATAATTTTAATTACATGTAGCAGTTAAAAACAGAAAAAGAAATTAACTGCACTATAATTTTAAAACACACTTTTTAAAGTTGTAAGTTTATTTACATTTTAGGAACATTCCATCGGAGTACCGTATGTATATAGATATGGGAGTGTTAGTCACGTGATATGGTTAGACAGAGGGCGCGCATGGCGGTATCGCGTCAAGCGCGCGTGGCGCACTGCCGCCCTTGGCATGGAAAGCGATGCAGCCTCCACCCGCCCTTCTGCCGGCGCAACAGCGCAAGGAACGATGCGCATTTGCAGTTCTTACCCCGTCATTTTGGCACAAGTATGTTTTGTTTTGAGACTAATGCTGGGCTTACTTTAATTAATTAAGCGAACGTGACACGGTGCCTTGTCGAGTGTGCAACCACCTTTGTTTGAGTTTACTCACATCTGAGGTAATGCGTTCTACTATATTTTATAAACAGGTAATTCTGAGGTGCCTATTATTTATCTACACTACTAAAGTTAAACTATCTATGATTTCAAAACGATTTCGGATTACTTGTAAATGTGACTTACACTAGGAAATAACCATTTCAAGGATACTATGATATTGGATAACGCGGTTTTAATTTGATAGGAAGGATTTTAAAATAAGCGGCGCGAACAAATACATTTTTAAATAAATTTTCGTTTCTTTTTAACTATTTTTATTCCTCCAAACCCAGTTTTACACCTATAATAAAACTCACAGGTGTGCAGACCACGGAAGTGATAACACAATAGGTAAGGCACCTGTGCCTGTGAAGAATGCAGGTTCAAATCTAGACCAGAAAGTATACATTGCTCGGGCAGATTTCAGACAATGACGAAATACATCATGAGGAAATATATGTATCGAAACTACTGATGTATAAAACATGCGGATCCTCACTGAAAAGCCGTAGCGAGTATACTACTTTTCTCCAAAAATTAGGAGGCCTAAGCTCAGGAGGTAGGTTTACTTAAGAAAATGCAATATTCCAAAAAACATTTCTATTTTCTAAACTTAGCCCACGCAAAATAATCTTTCTGGTTTTCAAAGCAAAAATACCCACTACTGACTACAAAATTCCGTAACGTCTGTCTGTATATTACCACTTATTTGTGTGAATAGGGAACAATGCGATAAGTGTTCGCTCCAGATTCCCGTCGAGCGGTGGAAACGCGCACGAGGCTTCCTGCGGCGACATGGTGACACTGGTTGAATATATACACCATTGCAGATAGATAGTTGCTTAATTAACTTACACAGGGTCTTTATCTTGTTTATACGATATTATGTCTTCGATAAAACCTAGTCTTCTGATTTAATCTCACACATAGAATAGAGAGAGGATCGTAGTATGATGAAGAATAGATATTTAGCTTGCCTGAATTTTTATTTTAAATATGCTGTAAAGACAAAAGCTGAAAATTTTTCAGCCTAATTGGTAAGATGTGTAAAGAATAGCGCTGTCTTTTCTTTCATAAAAAAACCCTCAGCGTAGTGTAAACGTAGTTAGTTATTTCTTCTCTCGATACAGGAGTGTTTAAAAAGACTCAATAATTATTTCAAGAAACATAAAACAAAATTACAAATTAAAGTATACTACAAAATATAGGCTACAAATTGACTTAAAAACCATAATAAGAATATAATATTATAATTTTAAGGCTGTGGCTTGTCCGGTATAAAATTTACATTTGTATCCTGTCACAACTCATATATTCCGGTATACAAGTCTAATCTACATCCATCTCAGTTTTAAGTAACATCTTTATAATTTTTGAATAAAAGCACTTACGCCCAAAGCTATATAGTAGAGACAAAGTAATAAACAAAGAATCAATCAAAATCATTATTACATTCACATTTATGATTAACTATGGACTATATAAACAGAAAAAGATCGTGTAGATAAATATAGCACTACATCATGTAAATACACTATAATTTGGCTATAAATTGACCCCTTAACAAATTATCAAAGCCCATCTATTATCAGTCCCGACAATCCCATCTAACCTAAACATAAACACCCCAAACAATGAGATTCACAACACGAAATCGCCCTTACAATCATAAAATGAAAGTTATTGACTATAACAGATATAATACAAGTACAATGTGTTACAATGCAGGATATGAGAGACACAAAGGCAGGCTAATGCGGCGAAATATCACTATAGGAAGCCCACGGTCCAGTCACGTAGCAGCCCATAATTCGAACTGACATCTTAAAGCGGGGGGGAAACGGCTTTTTGATCTAAGTCTTATAGTTCAAGAAGAGATACAAGTTTGGCACGTTTCAGAACCCCCACTTGAAGGGGATAAAACTGCTGAAAATGAAACAAAATCAGCAAGCAGTATTTTCCATGTATGGTAACATATCGGTACGCCTCAAAAGTTTAGTAAACATATTCATGGAATAACTTGAAAACAGTCATAGAATATTTTAAATATAAATCACTAGCAATTGCCCACAGCTTCGCTCGCGTTAATATTATCCCACGGAAACTGCTCATTTTTTCGGGATAAAAAGTAGCCTATATGCCAAATCTCTGTGCCAAATTTCATATAGATCCGTTCAGCCGTTTTGGCGAGATCGAAAACAAACATTCATTTAAACTTTCGCATTTACAAACATAGAGTATAGATTACAACGAATACCAATTTTTATATATACTTTTGTGATGTGTGTGTAAGTACGTATAGGTAATGTCCTAAAAAACAAAAAAAAATCTTTGGGCGATATAATGGGTTACTGACTGGTATTACCCGAAATTTAAAAAACAGCTTATAGTGTTCATACATTTTCTACCCGCATAATTATCCAACAGAAATGACGTATATACCATATTATTAAAAAAGTACGAAGGTACTTTTTTTCTTAAAAACAAGTAATTAGAACCACTAGAAAATATTTATTTTAGTTGTTGAAAAAATCTTCCCTTAATTAAAGTAGTTGCGGGTAGCTCATCCATTTTTACGCATCGCCGCCTGTCTAAATTACAAGACGAGTGCAGTAGGTTCACCCCAAACAAGGCAATGCTCACCCCTAGATGACTTGCACTTTGAATGCACATTTTAATGGCCCTCCTCTTTGAACGCATTTTCTTATACTTTAATTGTATACAGATATGTGTGCACACAGTTTATACTTCAAATAGACGGATGGGCTCAGAATCGAACGACCGTTCTTTAACCTTAAATGTTCTTAAACGAATGTAAATGCTTTATGCAATACACGAATAGATTGTGAATAAAAACTAAACCCTTTATCTTTGTACCTCGTAGTGATTTTTCTTTAAACTTCTGGATCTATTTCGATAATTTTTACTTTTCATATTAGAATCAGAAATAAGTGAAAAACAACCGCTCCATCCTCTTGTCTCCGGAGCTTAGAGTTGAAAATTTGAAAAATTCCAATCTGTTTCAGTTGTTCTTACTTAACTACTTATTAACAAAAAATATAAAATAATTTTATCATATCTTTATTTTCCCATTTCGTACAATCTTTTGAATGAATATATTAATTTGTGATATTTATATAAAAATATACAATTAAAATATTAGCTGTAAGCACTACATGCCGAGCGGCCATGTCGTGACGATATCTGATGAGTATTGTAATCGCAAACCTACAATAATGTACAAATTTTGATTGTATAAAAAATTATATCCGCACTGTATCAGATCTATATATATCTATACATATGCAAGTCCGACTCGCACACAGCCTTTCTTTATCTGTTTTTAGTAATATTCTCTGTAGTTTGTAGTAGGCACTTCAAAATATTCCTCATCATCGGCTTCAGTGCAGGATCTCGTAACTACTTTTTTTAATGATATTATTATTTTGTCAAATTACCAACAAGTATTACTATAATGTATCAATTTTGACGAAAATATTGAAAAAAATGTAGTTACGAGGTCCTGCACTAACGCCGACGTAATCTTAAAAACCGCAAGGATTTTCTGAATCTATAAGTTATAAAGGGAGTAAAGACCAATCAGCTAATAAACCCTCGTATAAAGTAGCAGAATATGTTCAGGGAGGTGCACTGCAAGTGCAGCACAGCGGTGGTGTTGATCATAAATTGTTGGGGTTTGATTAAGGCGCGCGATGCTCGCTCCCAGCGCCCGGTCGAACGACCCTATGCACTATGCATGGGTCGCCAGTGCATCATATGTACAGGGTGTTTCCTTGATTTATTTTTAATGGGTTTTGTTCTTTGACAGTTGAATTGTATATACCGGTTGTTGTCTGTTTGATATTTTTCATAAACAAATAAATAAATAGGCAAACAAACACAACGTAAATTCTCAAGCTAAGCAAGTTACATTTATATTTTGGGTAATGTATAGCAGATAACTCTGGGACTAATTCCATGCACGCAAACTACAATAAATAACAGGAACATTGAATATTTAACGTTACTCCACATTTGTATTTGTGTACAGTTATTTTTTTTGCGGTTTCACTACTCTCTATAAACCCAGTTGTTTGTTAGAAAAATAACTGTAATATATATAGATGTCGGATAGAGTGCCAGATAAAATTATTGTTTAGGTCACATTACTCTGCTATTAGGCAAATGCATAAGAACGTGATAATTGCGCATTAATTTCTATGAAGCATAAAAATGCCTTATCAGGTTTATGAAATTATTTATTCTTTGTCACGTCTTTAATTTACACAATCCTTATTTATTTTAATTATTTAATGTAAAGTTACTGAGAAGCGAACAACATTTTAAATATGGGTAGTTTTTTCTCTGAAATATGTACTCAAAGTTTATGTGAATTAATTAATTATTAAACATTTTTAGTAGTTATATATTTTTAACAACGGGAATGAACTTAGGATAATTTTATCCCAGAAAACGGTCTAGGTCCCGTGAGACACCGTGGGAGCTAACCACCCAATGCGGGATATAAAAATGAAGTTATAGGTGAGTAAGGAAGGTCTCCTGAAATCTGTAATCCATCTATACTATAATAAATCTGTAAATGGTTCGAGTTTGTACAATGCGTTTAAAAAAGTGAAAAAAATCAAGGGGATAATTCGGACCAGAACATTCCGAAAACGCAATTTTTAGAATTTTTGTCTGTCTCTGTCTTTCTGTCTGTGTGTCTGTTAGAACATCACGTAAAAACTACTTAATCCATTTAAATGAAATTAAAAATGGAACTAGCTTATATCTAAGGGCGTAACTTTTTATCCTGATAAATGACGTTGTTTCCTTGAGATAGATGAAAATAGCGAAAAAGATGGCACTGCGACGGCATCTTTTTTTGGAAACTACTGAACGTATATAGATGAATCTGGACATAGTGCTGGCTTATAACCCGAGTTAACACTTACGATACATTTTATCCCGATAAACGAAATCATTTCCCTAGAATAAATGGATTATTAAAATAGATGGCGCTGCAATCGCGTTTTTCAATTCTCTAACAAATACCTACATTATCATAAACAACATACCATTCATTGTATTACTTCAAATCAGATCGGCTTCGATTCATCTCTATGTTTTACTAGGTAGTTGACTATATGGACTTAGTTTCTTTGTTATTATAGTGAATTGAACAAGAAATAAAGTTTTAGGTCTAATATATATATAAAAAAACCTAATTTCATTTTTACGTGAGTAGCTCTATGCTACTACCTAGGGTTTTTCACGGGGCGTAGCCACGGGGAAAGCTCTAGCATTATTATAAAATGTATATGTAATTTTCTATTCATAGTTTTAATTAAAATACAATACTTTTTATCCAATATCACAAAGATTGTACCAGTTACGTTTCAACAGGTTGTACATTTTTCAAAATATCTCGCACTTTTTGTTGATTGTTGTGTTCTAACACGAGATAAATACCTTTTCTCTTCATCTTGATTCACTCCATTTTACTATTTTTAAGTAACATTAAAATAGATTGATAGGTCACAAACTGGTAGTTCAAACAAAACATTTGAATGTAATAATAAAGATTTAACATCGCACTGTAGATAAATTTCACCACATTGCCATCTACTTTTGGGATTACCGTTGTAAGAAGGGGATCGTTTATTTCCTTTCTTTCAAAACGTTTCCCAACCTTTCCTGCGTCGTATTAAAAGTATAAAAATGTTCTAATATATTTATTTAAAACTACAAAAAAATCTTGGGACGTTGAAACCTTTCCCATTTTACAGGACAAAATAATAGTACCTGACTGAGATATGCGATTGTTTTTTAAGAAAGGCAAAGGCAAAAGGTACTACGGTTCAATCAATTTTTAAATTAAATAGGGGTTATTAGTAGACTCAATTTAACTTTTCAATTATATTTGAAGTCAAAACCAAAGTTGGTTTTAATACTTTATACCTTTCATATTTAGATAGACATTTCAGAATAATATTGTTCAATATACGACAAGAATTTTTAAAATAATTATAGTATATTAAAACATATACATATTAATAATGTATATATTTTAAAATAATATTTGCTGATGTTTGAGATATATTAAGACTGTCGCAAAAGAACCATGTTGCATGTTCATTTGACTTCAAACTTTGTTCAAAATTAAATGTGGCTTTATTAAGTAGGTACATCATCATAATATTATTGTGGATGGTCAATAGCCGATAGCCCAAACTTAAAGGGCACGGGCTCGAATCCTGGCCGGAAAGCATGCATTATTTAGGAAGTTTTCTGTCCTAATGTGCATATTACAATGACCACGTGCTAACGGCGAAGAAAAACATCGTGATGTAACCTGCCAATCCGCCTTGGACAAGCGTGGCGGGTATACTGTCCGTTCCCCTATAACGGGAGGTCCAAGCCCAACAGTGGGACTTTTATGGGCTTTTATTACTTATTTTTTACGTTTGTAACACCTCTGATGTTGCTAATATCCATAAGCAATGTTAACCAGTTTTCATCAGATGGACCATTAACCTGACTGCTGTACTGTATGCCAGCTTATAATATTTATTTTAGACACTAAATAAAATCAATATCCGACTGTACAATAAAATGTATACAAAAGATATACTAATCAAGAAATACAGGACCACTGCCAGTGGAAAAAATACCCAGTTATTGTAACACCTGTAACTACTTCAGGCCCCAAAGTCTGTAACTTTTACAAAAAAGAATGCCAGTGCGAGTCAAGAGACATTTGACAGACAGATGGTCAAATATCCGTTGTGTCTAAAATTCACATTAACAAATCTCTGTGAAATCAAAATTGATTCAATATTTAGCCGAGATGGTTTACAAACTACCAAAACCGTCATAAGTTACGATTCCAATTCGATTCAATTGCCAATTTGAGTGCCCAGCCATAGCTTTATTCCAGCTTCTTTTAGACAGTGTTACACTTTTACTGAACACAAATTCCAAATTTATTAATCCCAACCAAACTTTGAACACCTTTGTAGCATCGTGTGAATAATCGCAGCGAGCGGCGTTCGGATTTGATGAAAGTATAGCCTGAGGAAAGTTCTTCGGGGGCGAGAGATGACGTCATCGATACGACTTCACCTTTATCAAATATTGAGATTGATGTTGAAAGTGCGTCGTGGTCCTAGCAGTGGTCTACTAGATTAATTAGAACCTTAGATAAATAACTCTTTATTGTTCACTGGGAAAACGTTACAAATAAAACACTAAAACAACGGGCGATCTTAACGATTAATGTTGAGTTTCTATATCTTATTACCTATCCGTTAATTTCCTGACCATTGGTAAAAAAATGACCTTGCTTGTACAGAGCTTGTGTAAACTTTTAATCAGTAGCAAAAGAGTGAATATTAAGATATAGAAATCTAACATCAGCTATCACTTCCAGACAACCGTTTGATTTCTGGGAAGATAAATCTTGGAAAGGACCTTTTGGATTCAACTATGTAGAATATCGAAGATCGGCAGGGGTTTCGTGTGTAATATTAATAAAATGAGTGTATTAAAAGTATAGATAGATAGATAACACTCTATTATACACCAATACAAACATGAACTTAAAGACTAAAATTATAACTAGTAATGTACAAAGGGCGGTCTTATCGCTAAAAAGCGATCTCTTCCAGAGAACCCCAGGAATGAATTGAGATGATAATGGCGATAGTGGTATACGTAACATATAGTACGAACTACTTACATTTTAATAATAAATACATAAATAATATATGCAGAAATTATATATATTACATAGATATATACTTAATATACATAAGTATATACTTGTAATAAACTTAAATTGCATGGTTTAGACAATAGGACCCACCAGAAAAGAATACAGGAACAGAAAAAAGTTGATGCAATTTTTTTTTTAACATAATTTATTATCTGAGTTGCCAGTGTACCTATTATCTCAAATTAGTAGGTACCTTAGACTAAATGCCTCTTTTGCAGAATCGTCATGTCTATAAATAAACCAATATTAATTACTGGAAACATAAAGCAAGACACAGGAGATATCATGTCTATAATACACATGATATCTCCGCTACATCCTTGTAAAAGGACTTGGGATATGTTCGGCTGCCTTATAAAGAATAATTAAAACACCTTAAAATTTATTCAACAAAGTTCCGTAGTGAAATTGTTGCAATGTCAACCAGCGCTGGCCGTGATTTAGGGCGGCGCGACGCAGGGCGCGGGGCGATGGTAGCGGGGGAGGGTACGTACGAGATTAACCATTGCCTGTTAATAACGACAAATGGTCACTCTACTACGAGTAATGGCCTAATAGCCCGAATGTGCCCCGAATCGATTGAAGAGTATGTACCTTTGACGTGACCTTTTAAGTTTGGGTTCTAAATCTCTCTTATCTTTCACCTTCTCCCAAATATTTGGGGTCGGCACAATATGTCTTTTCCTTCAATACTCCTCTATTCTGACAAACTTCCTTTGTCACACCACAAATCACCATATCATCCTACATATAATCCATCCATCTCTTTTTTGGTTTACTTTTACCTTTGTACCCATCAATCTTGCAGTTTAAGATTCATTTTTGTCACGTGACTTTCATCCCCCCTCATTACATGCTCATACAACCTTAATCTTCTTCCTCTCAATTTGTCAGTCACAGGTGCAACTTTCAAAGATCCCCTTGTGTACTTATTTCTCATCTTATCTATTCTTGTAACACCACACATCCATCTCAACATTCTCATCTCAGCTGAATGGAGACGTTTGTGGTCTATCACTTTAGTGGCCCCATTTGGACCTGTATAACATGACCGAAATTGGGATCCAAATATAAGAAATAAACAGAAAATAACCCTTTGATATGATATGATAAAATATCAATAAATCGGGCGACAAACACACTCATTGAATTATGGGTAATATACAGACTCACAGGCCATACTCTGCGGCCGATCCCAGACACCCAGACCATACATAGTAAATAACGGGAAATACGTTTTACGAAATTTACCATGCCAGGAATCGAACCCGGAGCCTCTGCGTTGTAGTGAGATACGACGGCAAAAGCCCACTCAACCGCAGAGATTGTCAATAAATAAAATAAATTTACTCTAAAGCTAAAGGCTTATGTTTTGGATTACTGCTAGAGGGAAGCGTGCCCAGAAGGCTATCTGCATTGCCACGCTCGTTAGCAATGCTACTACACTGTACGAAATATGAAACAGCCCTCTTGGTCACGAGTCATTTCAAAAAGTATCTTGTAAAATTTCTCTGAAGAAATTATTTGCCGATAGAACTCACGGATCTAATGTTTCACCTCCAAACGACTCAAATGTGTAACCTTTTCATAATGTTATTTACGCTGTTTGAGGTCTTCAGATGTTGAAGCAGCATTACCAATAGTCCCTGACTCAACCGTTGTAAGATAGTGCGACAATTTTAATATACAATCTATAAAAACAAATTATTGAACGTTTTACTTAAATAAAATGTAAAGTACAAAAAGTTTTAGTCTGCCATCTAGTATCGAATAGCGATAATAAAGAGTAAAAAGTAAATTGCTTATGATTTAGGAAAACTAACTAGATGGTGCTAGTTTCAAATTGTCTTGGAGTCTTCTATATTTTGAATTTTGAAAGATTATTATAATATATATATATATATAATACATGTTATTATGCGTCTGACTTTCGCATGGTGCCTACTTGCTTGAGGATTATTCTAAAACTGGAATATTCATGAATATTTGACACTATCTAAGGCTTTTGGCAGAAAATTGAGAGTGATAATTTCTATGCAATATTTATTTTCTACATCCAAAAACATTTTTAAATAATTATTATAAGTTTTTAGAAAATAAAATTTCACACCAAAGTATCAATTTCCCACCATAAACTCCATAAAACTATTAGTGAACAAGTATTTTGTATCATATAACCCCTAAAGTCAAAGTCAGGACACGGTCTAAAAAACCCAACAAAGGCACAAAGGTAACGCATGAGGCCGGAAAATTCGATTTTCTGGTCCACGCCTTTTTAATGTGCCTTTGCCTCCGCAATGGGCCCAACCCTTGCCACAGCGGGAACAGTGCGGTAATCAAATTCACTAAACCAATCTCTGAAGATACAGATAGCGAAACCACAATAAATTGCCTTGGTCCTTGATAAAACAATCGAATAAAGACAGAGTGGGGTATATTGGTTCTCTATTTTGGTGATGGTCTTTGCAAAAAAGCCGATCAATATGAATACAAAAGTAGGTGAGAAATAATTATACCACGAAATAACACCTACTGGGATAACTATCGCCCAATAAAAAACGTAGCTATAAAAACTAAATCTTGCAGACTACATGGCTATATTTATTCAAAGTTGTTCTCACGCGTTTTGATGTCTTTTTGTAAAAAATATTTTTTAAAAATCAGTCAATGATTGAATATTTTAATATGTCACTGCCAATTTGGCCTAAAAATAGTTTTAAATAAATAATAAAAGTTCTATAAGCGATCGAGGTCGAAACTCACCTCATGTAAATTTTAAGAACTTTTGAAAAGTACTTTTTGCAGGATAATATATATTCCTATAAACTATTCTTCGTGATATTATTATAACAAGATGCTATCTTATGCTATAATAAAGAAACAAACTCGATAAAACCAAACGTATTCTCAAATTACGCTTCGACTGGATGATAAATTATACCATCGAAAAACAATAACCGCAACATGCTACATGGAAACTACTTTCTCACAATAATGTGCAGTTGTAATAGCAGGGCAAGGCAAGCCAAGAAGCTCGTTGTAGTGATGCGATATGGAATCAAACTTTGAAACCCGTTTTCTAGAATAAGACGTACGCTCAAACCGATACTTGAAATCATGCTTAAAATGATAATCCAACCAAATTGTAAAGAATGCATCAAACATCAGAGGGCCTCGCATCATTTCAATTAAACGGTTATCCATCTAGGTTCCAGAGTATCAGGCTGCGTTTGAGTATACTTTTACAATACGAGCCTATCGTTGATATTAGACGGATCTACCAAATTTAATCAATTTGGTTGAAAGGCGCAGAACTGAAAGGCAACTACCACATTCAATGACACTGAATGCCTCAATATTTAAAATCAAAAGGTATTTCCAGCAGAGTAATAAGTTTTTACTAAGAAAATACATGAATCCTGGAAATAGCCGTAAAAATCCGGGATTAGTATTTTTACTTAAGATATATAGAAAATGGCGCAGATTTAATTTTTTTTTAATGTAAGTCGCGGCAAAAATTGGTTAAAATTTAATGGGAATCTGGAATTAACAATCGAATTTAAAAAGATTAATAAATCAGGTTAAAAGGCCTTGAGACCAAAACCATTGTCAAAACCTCAAACTGCAAAACTTTTTTATATTACCTACCGATTACGTATTTCAATTTTTTTATTTGATTATCCTTCTAAAATGTGAACGTAAATTATAATTCACTTCTCCCTTTAATTTTTTTTAATGATCTATTTTATTATGTACTCACACTATTCAATTGACCACATAGTCAATTGAAATTTGATCATACTTTTTATAGCTCTCGATATGAAAACAGTCCGTATTACATCACTAGTTTGCCGGCAGATGTCGAGGCAATGTGGGTCGTCGTGGGCTGATAAATGCCCAAGGACCCCAGGGAACGGCAGAGAAATAAAGGTTCCACGCCGTGCCCGAGATAACAACAGCGACTCGCGAATTAAATCCGAACACTTAAGATAGTAAACGGCACCCGTTAAAAAATTATGATTGTAAACATTTTTCTTCCCTTTAATCTTCTACGCTCTCAACAAAAATAAGAAAAGAATAAGCTGGGATTAAATTGGAAATTTTGATATCTATAGTAATATATGAACGTGTTTACAGGTAAGTAAACTGGCAGATAAATAATGCACCTAATGACAAATTATTATGTTCGTAGATTTCTTTAAATCTGCTTGTGCTATTAAGAGAGGCATATTATTGAGCTCCGAGAAAACTGCAGGAGCTCGTTCCTGTGTTGTGTTTTTGGTCTTTCAAAGTCTTTGGAAAGACTATCAATATAATTTATATAATTTTCATCATATCATATGAGATAAATAGATAGATGAAGACTACGTAACAGAAACTAAATTAAATTATTGATATAAACCTTGGCATATTTATTTATGTAGGTAATTTTAACGACGAGATTATGTGGAAAAATTTAATTATCCAAAACAAATAGAGCGCCACCTATGGTGATTAATCGCACTATGCCCGAAACCTTCACATAAGTGCTAACAACAATACTGTACAACTTGCAGCTGCGAATAAACTGTGCACAAACGCATAGAGAATATTGTGTTCTCGAAACACAAACATTCATTTGCCAAAGCAAATGAATATACAAATATAATAACCAAAGTTGAAGAAACCTATGACTGTTTTTATTTTTTGCAACTCAAATATTACCAATGTTAAATTGCATTTGCCTACCTTTTAATAATCGAATGACTTTTGTCACCTTGACCCGATACACGTTCCCATACATCCCGATAAAAGGGCACTAATAGGTAGTTAAGTGTCACCTATTGACCTGCACATAACGCATTGAGAGAAATGGCGAGCGTATAAGGGCGGAGGCTTGTACCGCATTAATAAAGGTAAGTGCGCCCATGTCGGCTAATGTGTCGTTATGGCCCAGTACTGAAAAACTTTGTAGTAACCGCATAAAAGCTATTTTCAAACGAATAACGTCTCTATTATACTTAATTGTAGGTTCAAAGCGATATAGCATCCACTATAACTCCTCTGTAAAGGGCTGCAGTTTCAGACTTACATAATTATGTTACATCTAAAAACAAACTTTAATATTATGAGACTTAAGTTTGTATTTGCTTGTATAAGATAAATTTAGATCGCTGCAATCAAGACATTTGTAGTTGGTATTTACATTTTGAACGTTGGTATGCGGGACTGAAATTTACAGAACACCAGCGAAAGTGTCGGAATCGCAATCATATCAGATCGTAATATTTACTTAAGTTTTCGCGACTTCTATACATAATAAATCTACTTCTCCACGGCCATTGAAAAGTGGCCGAAACGTCGGAACAACAAAAATCAAATAAATTACCGCGCTTAAAACCGTTAAAACGTAGTTTTATTATTATATATCAGATCGTGGCAGAAATTCAACACATCAATAAAACTGAGGTAAATTAATGTAGAAAATTATTAAATAATACATTTTTACTTTCAAATTAGATAGGCGATATACAGAGCCGAAATAATGTATGTGTTAAATTCTACTATTCTAATTTTATTCTATTCTAAAATTATAATCTGTAACTATGTGGTAATAAATGTGAAAATAAGTTTTTTTTCTGTTTATTCAAAATGTGAATTATTTGTTTATGTATGTTTGTTAGTTTTAAGGATAAAGGTACCTGTATGGTCTCATCATAAGAATAATTGTGGCTTGATGCCGCACCGCTCATCTCACCAAAGCGAGCTCGAGGGCGGCGACATCTGAAAAGGATATACCTACATTCATAAATGATATAACAATAAATATACTTCTCTTCTTTTATTGCAAAAGTAGCAAAAAGGCAGACAGCCCATCTAATAAAAACTGGTTACCGTCACCTATAGACGTTTGCAACACCAGGGGCGATGCCAGCGTGTTGCCAGCCTTTAGGAAGGGATACCACTATCTTCCTAAAGGCTGGTGAAGTGTAGGAATAGGAGGGATAGGATAAAGAGAGTGAAATAGAATAGGAGGGATAGAGGGATCAGACAGGAGGAATTGGATAAACACTATTAGCTCATAACTAATCGTTTCACGCCAATATTCTGTGAGAGCGTGGTATTACACCGATCGATTCGGCCCTAAGAGCTATAATCAAGAAATGATTCCAGCATGGCTCTACCACGTACAAATTCTCTATGTAATCATAGAGAATAAATCATAATAAATAAACTCAATGTGTGGATAAACTATCTTTAGCTAGATTTTATTCTTAGTTTAGTATTTAATTGTGAATTAATAAATAAAATTATTGCATATGTAGAATTTCCAGTTTTTCGTCAAGTCTTTGCGCTCTTTAAATTTGAAGAATAATAAGAGATTTGCTATATATGTTTATTTTTGTAATAAATCTATAATTCTCTCACATATTGAGTGAAATGTGAACTTTCGAGCTAGCGCCACAATTGGTTGGTGGCTTGGCATAAAGTTTCTGTTGCTAATTTATATTCGTGACCGCATACTCAATTCTTAAAGAAGTGGGTGCAAATTATTTAATAGAAGCAGGCCAGATGTCGGTCTGAAGTCGCTGAAACTTGTCCGTAAACTCATGAATAATTAAAAGCCTAGGGACGATAACTCATGGCACCGACACCGTGCCCTACCAGTCTCTGTCACAAAATAACACTTCTGTTGAGGAAACGCCGCTTTTTATGACTTAATTAGTTACATCTCGGGCCAGGAGGGCTAACCAAACGAGCCTTGTATGCGGAAGCATGCTGCTTTATTGTACCAAAACGAAATTAACTTAACAAGAGACTGTCGTAAAAAATAACCACTCATTTGAACTTTAAATTATTTAGTTAAACTTTCACAAGCTGTAAAATTATATAATTTATTGTGCTTTACATGAGTTGAAGCTCTAAAAAATAAAATGGTTACTTTATTGTTTTTTACAATTTTATACGTGCACGAACGGAGAAAAAATACAAATTCCTGCGGCCGGGCGGCCTGTCGTAAGAGGCGACAAAACAAACCACAGCCAGGTGGTAGGGTATTTGCCCGACTGGATGGCTACCACCCCTGGTCTAAAGTATGCCACCATAACAACCTTGTGTTGTTTCCGGCATTAGTAACCAGGTTCCAGTTTCCCTTAAGAGAGCAGCAGCGCATTTGTAACACCCTTAGTGTAGCAAATGATAGGCGATGGTAACCGCTTTCCATCAATTGGGCCGTCTGCCTGTCTGCTGAAATCAAGCAATAAATTTTTAAAAAAATTACACTTTACTTCTTCTCGTCGCTTATAGATGAAAGTAATACTTGTAGGTTTGACAGACTCATAAAGAACATATATCTGCATGAGTAGGGTTAGCGTAATGGTTACAGCACACGCGGGTTCGAATCCTGAACGCCGGAACGCATGCACCACTTAGGCATGTTTCGGACATAAAGTGCATATTGTTACAATTATCACGTGCTAACAACGGTGAAGGATAACATCGTGATGAAATCTGCACATCGAGATGACCGATATGTCAAACCCACAAGACAAGCGTGGCGGGTATAATGTCCGTTCCCCAATAGTGGGAGGCCCGAGCCCACCAGTGTAACGTTTATGGGCTGCTATTATTGTTACAAGTTGGGCCACCTGCATTCCTGTTGTCACATACCGACAAAGAAATGCTGCGCATCTCGTTTATTGCCCTTCCCGCATTGTGAGTTCTTTTTATTACTTCGTATTTAAATTTGCAATTAGACAATAGCCTATTGTTATTGTTTTCGACTTTGTTGGCCGTTCGCAGGAATAGATAACCAGGTGTGCAAATTACTATTTCTCGGAAACTCAGTGCGCGCGGCCGATTTTTTTTGTACTGTATAGTTAGTATAAGACAATGCCCGAATGGAGGGGCGGGGCAGTCAAGCGACGACTACGAAACAAGTAAGGCGTTTGTAGTACTCTCGATTAGCGATATAGACGACGGACTTTGCGCGTGTTGAATTGCATTGAATCGTGCAGTGTGAACTGGTTGCATCCAGTTTTATTTGTATTTGTTTTATACGTGTTTATACAGTTCTAATAAATTCTATAATAGTTCCAACGGCATTTTTTAAATTCGAGTCCTGTAGCTCGTAACATTATGTATTGGCTTATTTCTGTCATAGCTTTGAGAAGATTACTAGCAATTACAGCCTCTCTGAACCTATCTGAACTACATCTCGACGTTACTGATTTGATTTGATTTGGACAATTGTTGCAGATATACGAGTTTATCCCTTAATCTTGGGAGGCGAAAGCCGCACTATTTTAAGGTTTCTACAAAATCAAATTATTGCTAAAATTCTAATTCTATAAAAAGTATTTTAATACTTTTTAGTTTCAAACATAACTTTCCCAAAATGAGTGTTTATCTGTAAAAGAAGTAACTTGAAGTGACAAAACCGCCCCATATTCACGTTGTAACTGTAGTTTTAATTTATTTATAAACTGTTTTAAGTTATCCTAGTATATAACAAAGAGTTATCTATCAATCTTATTAATGAATCTATAATTAATTACATACTATAACAAAGAAACAACGTTGTAGACTTAAAGAAAACATTTTCACAATGTTTCATTATATCTAGAGATGCCTAGATATTTTGCAAACTGTATGATTTTATTTTTAGTTTAAATTAATTAGAAATAAGTATTATAGAAATGTGATTCGAGTTCTTTACGGGGGTGACATAGCCGATAAGCGGCAAAGCCTTTTCTAAAGAAAATAAAAAATAAACAAAAAAGTCTTATGAAAACAGTGCTTAACATAGCTCCAGGCTAATTTTGTTTCTGGTAAATAGAAGTCGCTATTGCACCTAACATTATACAAACATTCAAAAAGCAATTTTCTAATCTACAGCGCGAGTTTAATCTTAATGTTTCTCTGTACGGGCAAGAACGTTAAAACTTCCAGATATTTTACTTATTGTTACGAGCTACAGGGCTCGAATTAAAAATGCCGTTGGAACTACTATAGAATTTATTAGAACTGTACAAACACGCATAAAACAAATACAAATAAGACTAGTTGCAACCAGTTCACACTGCACGATTCAATGCAATTCGACATGCGTAAAGTCCGTCGTCTATATCGCTAATCGAGAGTATTACAAACGTCTTACTCGTCTCGTAGTCGTCGCTTGACTGCCCGCCCCTCCATTCGGGCATCGTCTTATACTAACTACACAGTACAAAAAAGATTGACCGCGCACCAAGTTTCCGAGAAATAGTAATTTGCACACCTGCGAACGGCTAAAAAGTCGAAAACAATAACAATAGGGATTAGTTCGACGCTAATGATGGTTATAAAACAAGTAGAAAGACAATAGCATGTTTTTCTTAATTACAAATTCAAAACACAAAAGAATAACTAAATCCGGGAAGACAATAAGCTGCGCTTACAATAGGCATCTTTGACGGCATGTAACATTATATTCATTTTAGTTGTTTTGGTTTTTACTTGCACAGTATTATAGAGGTTTAGTGCTAATTCTAGCTGTTTACAAAGGTAAATGGGATTACTTACGCTCTTCTGTCGGTCTATTATGTTGCCTTTACATAGTGTAGTGAAATAACAAAAAAACAGAGATAGGTTAGCTGTCCAACTACAACAGAGGTCCTGATTTTTATGTTTAAGTCTACATTTTGGAAACAAAGATATTTTAGTTTCTCATATTCTGAAAGAACGCTTGGAGTTGCCTAATCACAGGGATGAAAACAGCACTTTTCGTACCTGGGAAACGAGTCTCCATGCTGTCCAAAAATTTAGAAAACTATGCGAACCATTGATAATACATGCGACTCATGTTCCAACGTTTTTTACAACAACTGGTAAATCGTAGCATAAATTGAAATAAAAAAATATACAATTTTGTAACATCATTTTATACTTATACTTACTTATACTAATAATTTACTTTTACTAAATTATTATTTAATTTACATAAAGTTTAGCTAAATATATACTATCATCCCTAATAAAAAAAATACTGGCTGGTAGAATGCCACAGAAAAAATTACTTGACCTTTCATATGTGCTGACGTTTCATCAGATTTGGATATGGATTTTACGCCTGATTTTATTAGATAAGTAGTTGCTTGTTCAACTAATCAGTTTTTATTTACTTTCCTCATATTCAAAATGAAAAACAGTGTTAACCACGGGTGAAACGCCTATTTAGACACTCGAACTTTTAGCGCTCTCTCTACGCTCGTACGCCAAACCATCTCATGTCTAAATAGGTCACATTCACATCTCATGTAACAATCTACTTTTGTTTCCAAAGTCATAAAAATTGTATCCCTCTATAAGTTTTTAACAATGAACTAAGAAATTCTGCAAAAACTAACGTAATAGAAGTAAAAAAACTATATTCAACGAAAATAGATTTGTGTACATAGATCTTCTGTTCAGTAGTTTTTGAAATATAGAGTATTCCGTTTTATTAATGTAGTTCAGTAGCCAAATAACAAAAAAAGCAAGTGTTTATCGCCTCTATGGAACCCTTCAATGTGCGTATTTCTGTAGTTACTTGGGCGATTTTATTTTTAAATAATATTCATACTAAAATGAATAGACTATACTAAAATATAAAAAAATACAACAACAACAAAAATACTGTTTATCGTACACCAACATAAAAATAGTAACACTTTCCTTGTCATAAGATTATAAGGTTGTACAATGGGCGGCCTTGCCTTGCTTAAAGCAATCTCTTCCAGGAAAACTTTGGATAGACAAGTATATTATTCGGAATAATTTGTTGGCGTGCAGCTTAATAATAAATATTAATGAACTAAGATGAGATAATATACTAATGAGATAGGACAATATAACTTTTATCTCTGCGTAATATTATTCAGCGTAGGTAATATATGATAAATCAAATACTTTTATGTGAGACATAACAAACCTTTTGCCATTTCTTTTCATAATGTTCAAACATGTATCAAATACTCAAGGTCAACCTCCGTTATTTGGGATGAAATACCTCTGAGTTTTTCTCATCCGCGCGGAATCGATCCGGAGTGGCTTGACATTCGTGTCACGATGCTGCAGACCTATTGCGCCGTTGCTATGACAACCGAGCCTACCCGACCTGATCCCGCGAAAAATACTGAACGTTAACTTTAAAATGTATTATTTAAGCATTTACTTTCTGATGTTTGAGTAGATGATATGTACCTTGCATTGCAGCTTCTTCCGAAGAAAATTCACGTCACTAATCCATTTTACTAGACTCTCCTTGCTTTTATGAGGATTCATTTTATCATTAGATATAGGAAAGCTGTTATGTCTGCTGGTACAGCTGCTGCACAACAGGAGGCCCTAAAATGCCGCAAATATGCCGCCATCGGAAATGGTTACATATTTGCGGCTTTTGGGGTCGAGACCCTGGGACCATGGCGGCCTGAAGCTCACAAACTTTATCGAGACATAGCGAAACGCCTGGTAGACTTCTCACGTAACCAAAAGTCTGGTCTGTACCTCAGACAACGCATTAGCGTTGCGATACAGTGAGGTAATGTGGCCAGTCTTTTGGGCACGTTTCCAACTGACAGCGGTCTGGGACTAGATTTTATAGTTTAGTTTTAATTTGTATACATACTTATTTATAATTTAGTTTAGTTTTTATTTAATTTTTAATGTTATGCATACTGGTGACCCTATATAATGATAAATATGAGATATCAAGGAAAGATAAAATACTTATCTGATATATATTTCGAGGTTAACGCACCTTGGTACATAAGACCAGACGATTTCCATTAGGAACAAAAAGTGGAGCTCGTCACTAGTGTAATAAAAAAATACACTGAAGCTCACCAGCAAGAACTTGTAAATGTCGAGACCATCCAGCTCCTTGATAAAACAGACTTATTAAGACTACTCAATGGGACAAACCCATTCGAGTTAGTCTTAAATGAAACTTCCATAACAAAATGTAGCGCTATAGGTATGTTAAATATTAAACAAAGAACACGTGAACATAGCGTCATCCCCTTATTAGAGACAATAAGAAACGTGTTGTTGGACACATTCTTAATTTAAATTATATTATTATCTAATTTTATTAGGTCGCATTTAAAATACTCATTGGTCGTAATTCTTAGATTATTATAGATTGTAATTTTATTTTGTATTTTTAAGATACATCATATGTTTAAAAATCACTAATTAGTAAATTTAACAAAGTTTTATAAATGCATTGCGTTTGCGCAGCCCGCCCTACACCCTATCTATTGAACTATAAATAAACTGCAGGACGCCAGGAAGCGCCGGCTTCCCTGCTTTGCCTATTCCAGCTGGGACACTTGTTTACCTTAACTGCGGTTTTTAACCCTGTGTTATGGAACAACATGCAGTTCAATGGCCTTTTATTGTACGTTATAAATTGTAATACGATCTATAATGCATCAAATTAATACTGCTTTCTAAAAAATATAAGTAGATTGCATAACATACTATGTAAGTTAGGAAAAAGTTTTTATAATTCCGGAGCCATAGATGTTCTGTCTCATTTAACTAGTTATACGAATGGTGGCCATCTCTAAATTTTTCATAATTTCACTACCCCACTGGCTAGCGGCAAATTATAATATTATTTATATAGAATACCTTCCTGCCAAATTTCGTGCATACAGTTCAAGTAATTTTTAATAAAAATTACTGTGATTAACATAAACAAATATCCAAACGAACATGACGAGTAATATTCCATTTTTATTATTTGACTATGAAAAACATAAACCCAAAAAGAAAATATATTGCAAATTGCCAATAATGTTTCATTGTGCTTTATTATATGTACGTGTCTCTCAAAAAAAATATTTTCTTTCATTTTGTGTATCAGCTAATCCTTTATTAAATACCAAGATATAGAAATTTATTGCCTGCATTAAGAACTGGTAACAAGGATGGTATTTATTACCAGACTAAAGTATTCGGAAAACTACCCATATTACATACAATAAGAAGTGATACATACATTAAACTATACTTCTTTGTAAGCAATTTGTAACGAACACGTTAGTTAATATACCTGGTGTTTTTTTAGAATTTTATAATATTATAGATGTTATTATTATAATCCTTGAATATTCTTCGTCTTGCATACTTTAATTATTATTACGCGTCTTTAATATTGGAAAAAAATACAGAAAGAACACGAAGTATTTAATTTCATTGAGCTCTAGTGGAAGTTTAATAACATATTTAGCTTGAGAAAAAGGTATAAACACTCAATTTAAACCTGTTATTTTTTATATATAGATTGACGAAGTAAATAATGGCTCCCTTAGTCTTGTGGATATCCATGATGATAACTGCAACAATTTACCCGTGAGCTATAAAGCCATCATAAAAACATCAAGTTAAACTTTACAATTTGGTAATCTAGAATTAATAGAAACAACTTTTTTAAATTACCCCTGCTGTCATCGTTTGATAGAAGACCACATCTCGGATTTCACCACCTTGTCCAAACACGACATTTATAATATCCACTGTGATCTCGGTATCATAAGATTTATATTTCAACGTACTTAGATGTACACAACATGGGACATTTTTCCACTGTCAATACATTGCTTTTAAAACTTTGAGCACAAGTTAAAATTTGTCATATACTTATGGAACAAAATATGACGCAGAAAGCGCCTTGCTAGTCTATTGTAATGTTTGTTTGTAGAGGCAGATGGGTTTACGTAACGTACAAAACACCGCCCTACATCCAAGGAACACCGAAAACTGAACTAGCTGAAAAGATATTGTAAGTATAGGATCTATTCACATTTTGTTATGTTGAATTTTATATTTATTAAACGCTAAATACTGCCATCTATTGTGGAATAGCAGAACTATGGACCTTTCATCTAAAATAAGCGCCATCTATTTGGAATAAATATCACATCACAAAACATTGATAAGATACTAATTTAATTTATAGTACTATTCAATAGCATTTTTAATAAAATACGTGTAATTCAATAATCTAATTGTTAAAATATGAACAATTTAAATCATAATTTTATTGAGTTTACTTTTATGGAATGATTCTATGTCAGCTGTCAAAATCATTAATGTCATGAACTGTCATGTAAAATTTTAAGTGAAAATTCTATTTGTTTTGTTTGATGAAAATTTACGTAAAATTTAAACTTAAAAAGGAACAAAATTGTTAAATTGAAATTCGCTTAATACTACCTCATTATTCTAGATATTAATTTTATAAAACTTAGTTGAAATGGTTAAAGTATGGAAATTGGGGTTAATGAGCTACGACACTGCTCTGAAAATCCAACTTGCTTTGGCTCGCAAACACCTGGATGCGATTATGAAAGGCCAAGACATAAATTATGACACTCTCCTCTTAGTAGAACATAAGCCTGTCTATACTGTTGGTTAGTACTTTACTGGCATTTTGTTAAATACTTGGAGAGATACCGAGAGGCCTAGACATCAATAGCTTCTGTTATAGTTTGTAAATACTGTAGTTTTCTTGAGTTTAAATCCTGTTATAAGAATTGATTAAGTATTGAAATTCAACTGGCCGCTTGATGCTTTAATGGGTTAAACTTTAGATTAGTGGTCACTGAATTTTAGGTGGGGGGGGAGGAGTACTTCTCCCTTCTGCAACCCCCAGGTCTGGGAGACATGTAGTTCTTCAGATAGTAATTTTTTTCATTTGTTTGTTTAGTTATATTGTGACGATGATTGTGGAACTGGCCGGCGAGTGCCAGAACAGACTGTTCTGGCACTCGCCGGCCGATGCCACAGCACGCTCTCCCGACTCGTGCGCTTTGCTTTAAAGTCTAGCATAACCTAACTTAAGTTACCGTTCTAGTCACTGGACTGGTCGCAACTTTCGACTAAAGCCCACAAGCCAAGCGAGCGCGCCATGACAGCGGTCGGCGAGTCTCACAACTGATTCGTAACCATTGTCACAATATATAAACAAAAAAGAGCTATTTTTATATTTAAAAATCAATATACTAACCAAAACTTGTTTACTAAACTCAAAAACAGTTTGTGTTTATATATTAAGCATAAGTGTATTCCTGAACACAAATCACACTTTGTTATCTACAAAAGTGGCATAACCTTGTTTATTGAACATATTTATGATTTCCCATTATTCATTCAAAGCTTATTTATGGACCCTAAAAACTTGTTTCCTAACCCAAATGGCAAGTCTAGTTTCTATATATAAGGCATATGTTACCCCTAAAGTCAAATTACCCTTAGTCTCATGCCACTTTGTGTCAAAGTACAGCCCTTTGATAAGTAATATTTAAAACTTAAAGTGGTCTATACTTAGGCTGGTTTTATTTAAACAGACACAGTATGATTTTATCTGTGTGCATTATTAAATAACAAAGAGGTACAAAAAAGTTACATTACAATTGTGTTACATTAAACCAATTGGCAATTGGTATTATTTTAATATGAGCAACTGCAAAAACCCTGATAAAGAAAAAGAGAGTTTTATCCATTAATATTAGATAATTTCACAAATAGTCCTAAATATACACAACAATTTATCTTATCATATTTCTTTCTTATCATTTTCAGGTATCAGAGATGAATCATCGAAAGAAGAAATCTTTAGACTTTGCAGTCTTGGAGCAGAGTTCAAAAAGACTAACAGAGGTGGTCTTATAACATTCCATGGACCTGGCCAACTAGTTGCATACCCTATTATTAATCTGAAGCATTTTAAAACTAGTGTAAAATGGTATGTCAACAGTTTAGAGGAAACTGTTATTAAAGTTTGTGATGATTTAGGTAAGAATATGTTTTTAATTTTTTTATTATTAGAAAAACAATTCTAGTAATATTAGCTTACTGGCTAACACAGCAATATTCCTTTGAATTTTTGTATCACAATCCTGGTTCAGAAGTATGCACTGCTTAGGATTTTTTTTAAATCTTTATTAAAGGTGCATATTATTTGAATGACCTTGAATTGAATTATTTGAATAATTGTTGGCAGTGAAGGAAACATGGGGAAACCTACAGATTACGGTTTGTGACTGCTGTGAAACCCCTCGATATGCCTTATATGAGCCTGGAGGTTATACAATTCTTTGTTCCACTTTCCTGCACTAACTTTAAGCCTTGAAAGTTTTACAATATAGGAACATTAATACAACAATGGCCTCTGTAGTTTAGTAGGGTCAGCCTTTACTGGCCTACCTTAACTGCAGTGTAAAGCCTCCGGATTCAATTCCTGGCATACTAAATTTCATAAACAAGCTTTCTTTTATTTCCTATGTCTGAGATTGGCCCCAAAGCGCTCCATTGTATATTACCCATAACACAAATGTAACTTGCTTAGCATGAGGATATACAATGTGTGTTTGTCACCTGTAAATTAAAAAAAAAATATACTTATAGTCCTATTGTGAGTAAAAAAAATGGAAATTGGTAGCACATAAAGGCATACATTTTTATTTATTCTTCAGGAATTAAAGCAAACAGGTCACCACATACAGGTGTATGGGTTGACGACAACAAGATTGCGGCAATTGGTATACATGCATCTAGGTATGTCACTACCCATGGTATTTCACTAAACTGTGATAATGATCTGTCATGGTTTGACCACATTGACCCATGTGGAATTGAAGATAAAGGTGTCACCTCACTCACCAAAGAATCAGGAATAAACTGTTCAATAGAGAAAATAACCCCAGTATTCCTTCATAATTTTGATAAAGTATTTGGCTGCAAATGTGAAGAATTAGACATAAATATGCAAGAGGAAATATTGAACAACCTATATAACAATTTACTTGTTCAAAATGTACAGTAGAAAATTGGAGTAATTTAAAATGCCTATGTAGAAAAATGTTATTATTGAATCTTTTTGTGTGGATCTTAATTATTATTGATCAATGCCTAATTGTTGTTTGTTGAAGGCATGAAAATTAAAACAAGTGATAAATTTGTACAACTTTATTTCATTTGTTAAAAATTGGAAAATAAATAGATTAATTATGTGATAAAATTATTTCTAAATAAATAAGATGAAAGTCTCAAGTTGGGTTAAGAGAAACTTTAATAACTTCCAAGCAACAGACAAGTACAAAAATTGCTTTTGTTTCTACAAAACCCAACTGAAAGTTCACAAGACAATCTAATTATACAGTGCATAGATTTGTTGTGTTAAAAGTTATATTTACAATATTTTTATTGCTGCCAGATAATGCACTTATTTTCATGAAAGGTTATTTCAGATATATGACCACGGAATTACTTGAAAATTAATATCAAAGTATTGATTTTTTATAACATTATGCAAGAGAGATTCTGTCATTAAAACTTAAATATTAACCTATTTAGTACCTAGTATAAATCAGAATAGTCCCCTAAAACTTAGAATCTCGTTTCTGGGATCATTCCAAATATCATATAAAAACTTAAATATTAAGTACATAAAATTGTACAAAACCTGGTCACAAACTAGCTTAAATTTAATAAATGCATCATAAATTTATCTAAAATTAATATTAGTATGTCATTATTACCATTCATAAGACAGAACTAGTTACAAGTTTTAGTAGATACATTTATGTGCACACTGCTTAATAGTGGATGAACACTGAGAACAAATGGCAAATTAGCTACTTCTATTAAAACTATGTGGCATTGATTTAAATTTTATTTATATATTTTTTTAATTCAAATAAACATTGATGCATTAAAAACAATTTTATAAAATTTTGCCACTTTTCGCCAAAGCACTACACCGAATTTCAATATGTAATAGGTTTTATAAATTCATATTTAAAATCAGTATAGGATATGATTGCTAGGTGGCCTAATTATTAGTTTTTAAAATTATAGGTTCAGTTCATCAATGTTGTATAGAGATTATTGTAAAATTGAGTTACTACAAGCTTTATAAAATTTGATACTATATACTCAACGCCATTTTTGAGAAAGGTACTAGCAAAGTATTAATTGAGCTAAAACATGAACTACCATACCATTTTCTATTTTACGCAAAAAACGATGAGTCCAGGAAATTAATAAAATAATATTTTAAGCTCTATACACGTTTTGTTTCGCCATCTTAAGCTAGTTAAATTCTTATTTTGAAACACAGTAATATTATTGCTTGATGACATGTATAAGAACGCATTGATTCTTAAACACTACTAAGCAGTGACCGAATTTGTGTAATATACCTACTTATACAAGACATGCAAATAAATGCTTCCTAAATGCAATAAATTAACACTAAACGTAACATAAATGCAAAACACGCGGTGGTTACAACAATCATACCAAATAATTGACACAAAGATTACTCAATTTTTCACCACGGCACTAAGACGAATCATATATGGACGGAGTTATTTCCAGATGACCTTTAGTTCAGTCGTTTGTATCACAATTACTAATACAAGCATTGAAATATTAGTACCTAAATGGAGACTAATATTATTTATAGCCTCAGTGTGAATGAAATTGGAATTAATTGATTTACGACAGATGTTTGGGTGGAGTTAACCATTTGCGCATGTAGTAGCAGAAGATGGTTGCAATGTAGAGAAGTACTAGTAGCGCGCAGGCTACCCCTAATAGCAGTACTGACGCTTTGCTGGGACAGGGCTCTACAATCGTCACTGTTTTTTCTGAAATAAAACACACATACTTAGAGTTATTGAAATAATTAGATTTAGTTATATTTATTCTTCATCTATTTCATTTCTGATTCATAATAATTAAATTTACTTCGAATTTAAACGAGTTTTACCAAATTTATATAGAAATAACATTTGTAAACTAGAGATTTGTCTTGATCTTTAATTGCCCAATAATGTATTAGACTATGGTTCCACCAGACCACCATGATATCATTTTGCAAGCTATATAAAGAATGGAGTATTCATCTCGTTCAAATATACAATAATTAAAAGAACTATTAAATACAGTAGATTTCATGTTTATAAATATTGGCAGGATTTTATCATCTACCATATAGTTTTGTTTTGTTGGCGTAAATCATACATTTAATATGAGCATAGGAAGCTCCAATGTTGATTATACGCACTTACCTACCGTATAACTTTTAATCTCAAACTTTGGCTTAACTCAATTCGTCTTTTAAAGCGCAGCTATCAAGATCTTTCAATCCTTATAATTTTTTGGTATTTGTATGAATACGTATAATTTTGATAATACCTCCGAAATTAGCTTCTGAGGCGGTGCCGCCAGGTTTATCAGAGCGCAAGAAATCTGTGCTCTGCCTCTCATCACCGAAGTCCAATACAAGGATTTCTTGGGAGATGTTCATATCTTCCTCTTGCGCGGGCGTTTCAGCGGTCTCGTTGTGTGGCACCGAGCGCTTCTTTCTGCCCCATGACTCTAATGAATCTCTGCCCCATTCGCATACAGCCTGAAAATATCAACTTTATTTTCATATAATTGATTCTTTGACGGAGAACATTAACAAATTAATTCATTTTTATAGCACAATGATGTATAAAATAGCTTGGAACTTAATGTGTAAAAGTAAATTATAGTTCACATAGCCGTTTTACTTAACTAGAAATAGCTGTGTAATAGACGCTTTTTCATATGAACCCAATTATTACGCAATCCACAGCTAATCGAGAGCACAGTTTGGCGCGGGCCAACAAGCAAATTCAGAAATTCGAAATATTTTAATATTACTGCATTTGCATAATAATTCAAATAAAAAAACACTGAAATTAAGAGCACGATAACTCACCGGTTCGCATGGACCAAGACAGTATTTTACATTGCACTGGAATATGACACCATATGACTCGGTGAATCTGAATGCTTCGTATATGGATTGCAGTGCATTGCCGTCGGGCGTGAAAGCAGGGAATATCGAAGGATCCACTGGACATCTGTGAATTGACAGTTTTTTTAATATTTAAACACACGGGTGAAATGTATTGAAAATGTTACAAGAAAGAAAAAATCAGTTTTTATAAAAATTCTGATATCTTACCCTTCGTCGTCAATAATCTGGAATGTGCTCTTGGAATCCTTTGCCATAGCCACACAACTGCGAGCGAAGATACCGTATGGTGCTGTAACAAATAACCAATTTTACATTTGGAAGCTATCCCATATAAATAACAATAAATTGTTTTAGATCAGAAACTTTCGAAATAAATTATATAGGCTCGACCATGGAAAAGAATACTATTATAGTATTCTTTTTCCATGGGCCCGACGAAAGGAATAGTCATGAAAGTAACCAGACGTCTCCTTAGTCATAGTAGTCTCGGCAGATAGTAGACTACAAAGAGCTTGATAATTGTTGCCTACAATCAGCACCAAACTGTGAAGAAAAGCATTGTAAGGTCACCCCCTCATTGAGATTACCACTGTTCTAAAATGAGGAGATTCGATTCTACTACTGAAAGTATGTTTTTTATGAGTTGATATTAAAGGCAAAATGAAACTGTCGTGTGCATTTACGAGAGAGATGAGGCTTTAATAATGATATTATAATACTCACTGTCTTCTGGAATCTCAATACGGAACGTAAGGCGGTCTCCAATACGGACAGTCTCCACTTCTCGTTGACGGGCATCCAGGATACGAATACGCGGCGGTGGTGCCTCAGGCGACGCAGTGATGGAGATCATCTCCGGGTCTCTAAAAATACGATCACAAGAGTCATTTAAAGCACGGCATATTTTCTAAATTTTGAGACGTTAATCAATTGGCCTAAATTAGAAGATCAACTACCAACAAAAAGAGGCCCTTCCATTGTCAGTCAATTACAATCCATTGCTGGTCCGAGGCTTCCCTAAGATGCTTCTATATTCTTTATACGTATGAGCTCTTTCCGTAATCCTTTCCAATTTATGATGACACATTCTTTGTCACACCGAAAATATGAGTTTTCTCGGAGTTATCATTTTTTTTTAATTTCTTATAAATCATGAATTTATCCCGAAATCGCAAGTCCAGACGAATTGATAAAATAACCTAGACACTCGGCGACATATTATTAGCAATTATAAACATAGGTACATCTGCAACTAATCCAAAACCTCTGGTAGGTCTTCATGGTCCATTATCGGCAATATTCGTTCACTATATTGTACGTATTGTCAGAAATGCATATTTTGTTTAATTTTAACATATTTGCTAGCGTGTGCGTTGTCACGTAGACTCATAGATCATAAAGAGAATAAAGAATTTATTGGTATAGTAGATGCTAATAACAATAGTTATGCTATTTCCACACCTGTTGTCTTTTGGACGATACGATCATTGAAATGTTGCTCGATCGCATAACTAAAGATAAGGACGAAATAAGCCGTTTTCTTTCCTTCCTTCAAGTTCAAGCTAAGATGCAAGTATTAAGTATATTGGATTGATTAAAATAATATAGAGATGGACAAAGAATTAGATTGTATTCGATACACATAATTAATTATTGAAAAATAAATAAGAAATCAACTTGACTTATTACGTTTCATGTCTGTGTAACACGACTTATTGGAATTTAATCGTGACGTATTTACAATGCAGCATCGATATCAGGTCAATGGATTTTTAAACTCATCACACGAAGGAATGTCGAAATAGCCCCTGTTTTCCATATTACTTTACCGGCTCACGTAGCTTATTGTCTTTTAGTTCTAACATAAGAATAAATTACTCGAGGCTGTTACTTGACTTTTTGCGGTATACAACACGGCCACTGCAATAAATCAAAAGCGAGACGGGCTCTATTCGAAAAGATGTAATTTCTCGGTTGTTTCGTTTCTTCGTTAATCACATGGCGTGTGTTCAAATGCTAAATGGTAGCAACACGAAACTTTTATACTAGTTTTCTTCTAGATGAACGTTACTTGAATATCTCAATTTGAAAAGTGATTTGAATCCTATTAGGCATATTCAAAGAAATGCGACGTTTCAATTTTACTGGTTCTATTCTCGCATTCGAAATCACGGTTGATTGTAATTCTAGAATACAGATTTACATTGACATTGACAAAGCGGAATCGCATTATTGTGTTGTGGGTATATATTGCCTTTTTGTCTCAATAATGAGTTATCTTAAAAAATGAAATTTTAGAAAAGAGTTTTTTTATCTTTATATAAATAATTAGATCGAAACGAATAACAATTTTCTGTCAATTTATAGTGTATTTTAAAAGATATCATTTTATTCGTTTTAATACAATTGTTTTTTGAAAGTTAAAAAGCTCTTCTAAACTTTAAATTTTATTGAAGCAAAGAGGCGATATAACATGGCATATCTGATTTATAATAACATTAATATATAAAAAAATAGTATGATGCTATATGACCGATTCAACGCTATAAAATCATAATGGTTAAAAAATATAAATACGCTATTTGATTCGTTAGAATAATAACTATACTTGTACCAAATCTAGGAGGCTAATGGTGTAATCCTTTTGTAAAATGATAATAATATCTCAGCGGTTATATCTACTTGTGAAGCATCAAATATACGTACTTCAATACAATAGTGTTACTCTGCCTTTAAATAATTGGAGTTGAATCTTATTTAGGTATTTAGTTCCAGTCATGAATTAAAGAAATATTTCTGATATAACCCATGCATAAAACTTAATAGTTTTATAAATGGAAATCTTTGATACATTTAATATTGTAGTAATTCTTTGTCACAACTAACCTGATTGGCACCATTCCGAATGTGATATTCTTTGAACTCATATCGTACGTGCATTTCACCTTGTAGATCTTGTCGGCTTTGGTCATTACGACGCTGTGATGTTGGAGTACAACCGTGTTAGAGTATACCCCAGTCTGGTCATAGAAATAGCAATGATTGAATACAGGTTTTTATGATGGAGAAACAATAAATAACAAAGTTTTATTTGATACATTTCGAAGAATGTGTGATGAAATTGTAGCACACAATTCTGCCTTCTACATGCCGCTATAGGACTCCAGTCAAGATGCTGTAAGCTCTAAGTCTGCTATTAAAATAGTTTACAGACATGTGCGAAGGTAGCTTCTAAATAAGCATACTTCATCCTCTGCTGGTTACTTATTATATAAATAAATTGCAAATCTGCCTAAACGATGCATGCTAATAGACAGGATTCGAAACGACGTCTTTGGAAATGGATGCAGACGCCTTAGCCGATGAGCCACTACAACCTTAAAATGAATTGAATGCAACAAAAGTCACCATAAATGCGCCTTGTGTTAGTACTTACGACACTCTGAGTATTGCAATCCTGCCCAGCCATAGTAAGGTCCAAACGGAAGAGGTCACTGTTGACAACGTCAATGTTACATGTTTCAGAACGTCCCAATGCGTAAATACGTCCATTGAAGGGTTTATTTGTTCGAACTTGGACTGCTATTCTTGTATCCTTACAAAGAACTGATACTGTAAAAATAAAAGCCATTAAAGCCTCTGCTAAATTAGTTTACTCCACGTACGTCTAATGAAATGATAAATTATAATTACCATCGTAACAAGTTCCAGTTTTGTCACAGTTTGCATCATTTCTAGTCAGGTTGCTGGTTACTTTTTCATCTTGTTGGTGTTCGATGGTAACAGGCAATTCTCCAGGCGGGTTCGCATTGGTCGGCGGCTCTGAAACGATAAGATGAAAAATGTTACGATCATGCAATCTATTCGTCTCTAATGGGACAAAAGACAACTCACATTTTCAGTAATTTACCGAGATGGATCATAAACTTGTACTAATTGTATGATGCATGTACACATAACTATAGGCATTTGTGTACAACCCAATTATATTAACCGCAGTAAAATAATATGTTCTTACTTAAAATTTATAAACATTTACTATTATCTCATGATATGTGCATAAAGTAATAAACTGCAATAACTTATATATATACGATATCTTATACTAATATATAAAGCTGAAGAGTTTGTTTGTTTGTTTGATTGAACGCGCTAATCTCAGGAACTACTGGCTGATTTGAAAAATTCTTTCAGTGTTAGATAGCCCATTTATCGAGGAAGGCTATAGGCTATATGTTATACGCTAAGACCAATAGGAGCGGAGCACCAATGAAGAATGTTTCAAAATCGGGGGGTTTTGAAAACAAAATCCACGCGGACGACGTCGCGGGCACAGCTAGTATGATATAATTTTGTACATTTCTAACTGTTATTACCATCAATAATAATTTTGTTTATTAATTACTTAGGTATTTCATTTAACTTGCAACTACTAAAATATTTTTATACGTATGTACATAGATTGTGAAGATGTATAGAGTAGTATATAATAAGATAAAATATATAGTAGTGTTACTGAAAAATTGCTATGAAACCTCTTTAAAGTAAGTTAGATATTTTAAATTTCAATCTTGTAAGTGTGGGAATTTAGAGTATATTAGAAGCTTTAGATCTTTTCATATAAACTAATAGTTGCTAATGAAAATTATTAGATAACTTATGACCAGTTAGCTTAACCATCTGTTCTTTCAGAAAAGCATTTTTTAGATTCGTATGTGGTTATAATATAATTATGACGGATTCTTGAATTACTTTATCAAGTTTACATAGTCGCGTGTTTGAGAAAGGTGTCAAGTCAATCATCAACATTCATTAAAAATAAACTATTAAAGTAGCAAACTAGCAACAGTAGATATGCCTCTTTTGCATAGTAGAACAGAAGTAAATACAATTGTTGAATATAAATTCATTTATTGAAATGCGTTGAGTGAACCATTCCTAATCGATTCGTTAGCATGGCGATTTGTCTGGACATATTCGCGACCGTTGCCCCTTCAATAATAAGGTGACGTAAACTATCCATTTAGGTCGATGACTTCTGAGATTTGGACAAAAGCGTCCCCCATCCACTGTCCTTATTAATTTGGTACTGAAACCAGTAACAACGGGTGATAGGCTATTTGATTTCAACCAAATTTTGACAGATTTTGAATAAATAATCCATATTCGAAAGCAGTATATTACGTCGATTGGACCGTTCCGTTGAGTTATGAGAATTTTCGCAATAAATGTAAGGTGCAAACTAGAAAAAGTATTTTTTTTCAACAAGGCTGAAATATAGTATAGTAAAAACTAAATTATAGCTACTTTTCAATCCGGTTTAGAGCCGGACGTAGCGTGTCGTTTTTAAAAAACTGTAGTCTTATTAACCTATCGTATGTACAATAAATAGGCTCTTTAACTAAAGTCTATTCAAATTTGTACAATAATTTCAATTATTATTTCTAGATTTTTTTAATTTGAAAATTTGACAAGGTCCAAGGTCCCTTAGGTCCACTTGCACGTTCCTGGGTTAGCTCAACTAATTTGGAGTTAACTGCTAACACAGGGTTAAATAAACAATTTATCTTGCGCCATCAAAAGTTAGGAGTAAACCCAGGGTTAAACTTCTACATATTTAACCCAGCGATGTCGAAAGGTTAAGTCGCTAACACAGGGTTAGGGAAGTTTGATCTCAAGTATATGTTAGCTTTCTAGTGTTCGGGTAGAACCAGGGGCCCAATTCTGCTATTTCAATATCTTGGTGTTCCGGAGATATTCAAAGTAAAATTCCATTGCGATAGTGTCAAAAATTCGTATTCAACTAAATCCACATTTATCTTATCAATACCGTCGCGGTAGAATAATAGTAGATAACAACTGGTATTACCCTTAGTAGAAATATTAGCCGAAATTAATATTGAAAAGCTATCAGTATTTTAAACATCTCTTTAGCGAGTTTTCCCTTACAAATGTTTATAAAGATAGAGTGACGTGCTATACGGGCACGCCATGAGAATTAACAGAATACCGAAATCAGGCAGACCTACGATTGAGACGATAGTGTCCGGCGATTTTGACGAGATAGTAATAGCTGAATTGGGCCCCAGTAGTACTCGAATGAAATATTTTTGTCACTTTGAGCCAGCTGCATATTTTTGCTGAAGGTTAGCTCCATCAGCTTTTTTAATCACCATTACGATTTTGTATTTCACTATTTTATCACATAAAAGCATATCATCACTAGTTGTGAAATTGTGGGCACATAAACCCGGCTTTTTATGCATTAGTCTTAAAAAATAACCTACTTTATAACTTTCACACAAAAAAGTAATTAAATGACATACGGTTAAAATAAAAATCTTCATCTGTCATACAATGCAAGATATTTAAGGAAGCATATATACAGTGTGCTGTAGTGTAAAAGAGATAGAGATATAAGTTTCGTTTTAAATCTCTGGTTAGGTTACAACAAAAAAATCATAGACGTTTCAATGTTACCAACTAAACAAAAAAAATGTCAGGTTAGTTAACCCGTTGGTATTTTTTAGTGGCGCAAAGGACAATGAGAGTTAATTTTCTAATTAACTAACCCCGAGTTTACAAACTCTACATTTAATTATTTAACCTGACTATGCGTCCAAGTGGGCCTTATACAAACAGCTTTTGACACCTCGATAGTACTTTTTAGCACAAAGGAATGAATTTAACAATTATTCTTAGGTGGTCTAAGATTAGTAGTAATAAGGCTCAAGACAAATATAACCTCACAAAGACGTGATGCGGATTTAACAATTATGATCTTCAGATACCAAACTGACATATAACCAAACCAAATTTCGCTCCAACTCAGCATGAAACAAAAACTGATTGAAATGAAAGTCCATGTAACCACTATCTAATATATCGGATCAGTAAATCAATACACCTATTGAATACTTGATTCTTTTTAAATACAATTGAAATCATTTTCGTTTGGACAGATCTAGGCAACCGTTAATTAATAGAAGTTAATGATTCATTCATTAAATTTCACTTAAGCTTTAGCCTCATTATGTCTTCATGTTTTGATTAGCTTAGAGAAAATTTTCAATCACAACTTTGCTAAAAAACAGCAAACATCTAAATAAATTATAGAATGGAGTCTATAATTTATTTAGATGTTTGCTGGTTTTTGCAATCGCTCTATACTTGTATCAGTGCGGGTTCCATGCAGTTTCATAGACGTAACGAATGTTCACAAAAGCATTTAACCAAAAACACTTATTAATTCACTGCGCAAAGGATATTGTTGAAATCGATTTATTAATAATATAATAACATATTTCTTAAGCTCGTAACTTTTATTTTCCCGTAATTTTTCGCACTACAGCTTAAAATATTGTGCACGAGTTTTACGACTTTGGAAGCGCATATCTCGCAACTTATTCACGTTTCTAATAAACATTATAATTTCTAAGATCTGTCTAATTATACCCCTACCCTGCTCACGTGCACTGAACAAACATCCCTCAGATATATCTGAGGCTCTGTCGGCTTATAAACCGTTTACACCATTACGTAAGTGAATATTTAGTACATTTTAGAGAATAAGATATTTATTATTCTACGTAGAAAGATGGACAGACTTGGATGCGTCCATAAAGATACCTTCTTACCTTCAGATGTTAGAGTTCTTAAAAGAACAGAAGAATATTTAGTATTTAGAGCAAGGAATCTGGACTTGTACAGACGTGTATGGAAGGGAAATACATATTGTGTCAAAGAAAAAAGAGAAACAGCAAGGGCTCTAGTACTGACGTCATTGATTATAATATGAAAAACGGACCTCGGATAATCGGTTTATATAACGTTATGAAAATTACTTCGTTCTGGTCGCCCTCGGCATTATTACAGCAACATTATTCGATGTTTCCTAGCTACCGCGGCCGTTGACTTCGATGCAGCTTCGACAAGCATATTTGCAACGCTTCAACGAATCGTAAAAACTTATCAACGGATTCCCACGCCTGCTTTAAGGATAAATTAGACACTCAAAAATTGTTTAGATGTTATAATTATGCAGATTTTCCGCGATAACAGATCGAAATAATTATTGTGGCCGACTTCTATACGAAACATAGCATATCATGTTTGAGGCCTTTCAGCGGAGAGTGCTGTTAAGGATTTTAGGGTATATGTTTTACGTATAGACAGGTGAATATTTCAAGTTGGCCTTTAGAACCAAATCCTAAACTATACGAAATAGCGAAAAACGCTCAAAGGAGTGTCGAGCTCGATTTGGACGAAAACTAAAGTGGTATTATATTATATTATACTATTATATATATATATATATATATATATATATATATATATATATATATATTATATATTGGTATCATTACATTTTGAAAAATCAAAATTTTTTGACAAGAATCGTCGATACGGGTGGTTTTGAAAAAATAAACACACTTGTAGGTATTTTTATACCAAATCATAGTGTAACTTGTGAGAATCAATTTTTGTGAAGGAATGTCAAACGGCATACAAGGAATCGGATTCATTTTTTAATAAATCGGTTTATATTATACGTTAACTATGCATATTATAATTATGACTAACGGCCAGTGTTTATATTTTACTAACAATTCATTTGCCTTACTTGGTAAGGCAAGTAAACGAATAGTAAGATATTTTATAGAAACCGGCCATAAAAACCGCAAAGTTTTCCATTTAGCATAAAAAGGATCTCTACAACTATTACTTTTTACTATCCTCTTCTTTCTACACATAAACTAATGAAATTTTATATATCTTTCGGTCAGTATAGCTTAGTAGTAACCTTGCCAAGGTCGTACAGAGTTTGTTGGCCGAATACATGCAACATAACCACTGAGTAATAGGAAGTTAAAAACTCAATAAAAATCTCAAAATGGTTCTTGATTGAGTAACAGATAAAGTACTTAGTGTATGTAATTTATTCATGGAAACAGTAGTTTGTGGTGAAATGGCGTGGTCGGAAACGTCTGCATAAGGATGTAAATAACGGTCCTATTGGATATCAAGTTGGGTACCTTTACAATCTTGTTACGGACCTTGTATGCCGTTATCTGTTCCCAGGCACCGTCGACGCTGATAAACTTGTTTAGCCGTTTACCCATTTCCTCACATAGTATAATTTTGCTGTAACATTGATTTAAAGACTGGCTGTTATGCAACATTATGTTTAATAACTTCCTTTGATCAGGGTAAAGACGTTTTCCCACTATATGTCGAACAATTTCTTTCTTCATTAGTTCTCATTAAAAGCTAACTTTTATACATCTAAGTAATATTTTAAATACAAATGTGAATTTGTTTCTGACATTTTCACGCCTTAACTACGCAACAAATCGTCATGAAAAAAGACGGATTGTAAAAAGATGAGAGTGATTTTTTGAATAGATTTCTATTTATTATGTTGTATATTTTTAAAATTGTAGAGGGTTTAGTTATTTCGAATGAATTAATCGTATGGTGTAAGTGTTTTCATTTTATTAATTTGTTAAAATTGATACGCACAAATAGATAACTTATTTTATTTGTGACCTTATTTTTTAAGATTTCTCTTCTTCCAGATAGAATTTAGGTGTAATGTTTCCATTTGTAATAGAAAAATATAAGGCTTTTTTAAGCCTTATCTCAAATCATTACATTTCTTTGGCACAAAAGTCCCCGTCTCCTTTTGAATACACGTTGTCAGGAGTATAACAAAGTATATACGTATTAGGGTATCTTTTATCCAGAGAAAATTACTGTTCCTAAGAAATACGGCCGAAGTGATGATGCTCCGATGGTGTTTTATTGGCACCCCGTTCACGATGGTAATGAAAATATAATTTTCATTTTTGCTCTCATGGTTAGGTCCACCTTCGCTAGATAGCTTTGACATTTCTAAAAGTTCTGCCCACTTCATGACACATATTCTTTATTAACGCAAGCGAAGCCGCGGACAAAAGCTAGGTTGCTAATAGATGTGTTATAAAAATGGCCCAAAAGTATATTATTTTCAAATGATATTACATAATCATAATAGGTACTTGAATGAGATGAATGATAATGAGAATGTTGAGATGGATGTGTGGTGTTACAAGAATACTAGTATATAAGATGAGAAACGAGTACATAATCTATGAAAACTACACCCGTGACTGAAAAATTGAGAGGAAGAAGATTAAGGTGGTATGGGCATGTAATGAGGAGGGACGAAATTCACGTGACAAAAAGAATGTTAAATTGCAAGATTGATGGGTACAAAGGAAGGTGAAGTTACACCAAAAAAGAGACGAATGGATTATGTGAAGGATGATATGATGATTTGTGGTGTGACAGAGGATGTATGTCAGAATAGAAGAGTGTGGAAGACAAAGACGTATTGTGCCGACCCCAAATAATTGGGAAAAGGTGAAACAAAAAGAGAATTATTACATAACAATAATTTAATGAAATACAGTAACTCTTTAATATTATCACTTGTTACTTTCTGTTATACTTCTACCCTAACTTATTTTATCATATAACCGAAGTATTATAATTATATAAGTTCATTATATTAATAGTAAAATATTATAACAGATAAAAGAAAATCAAAATCAGATTAGATTAACTGATGTTTTGAGATTGTGTAAGTTTTCAAGAATTTTATTACATTTATAGAAGGTACTCTAGAAAGAGAAGCTACATAGAATTTCTATACTGCATGGTACAAGACTTTCCCAGTATTAAGATCCGAAGCCTGATATGCTTACAATTTTAATCCCCATCAGAATTATAAATAAATAATTATAACTGTTAATATACTCAGACTGTTCAATAGTCTCGAATCTTCGCTTACATTCCGAAGTGATGTAATTATTGAATGTTAAGTAATTAAGTTGGTACTTAATGCGATCGCTTTGGAAGCTCATGTTCTATATATACTTACTTACGAATAGGTAAAAGGTGCTAAGGTGGGGTAATTTCGACATATTTTTTGATGTGGTTATATAATTAAAACTACATTTTAAGCTCGGTATTTGATTTGATTTTTATTTCAACACGTGTTGATATAAAGCCAATATTTTGATTTTTTTTAGATCTATTAGTCTGTTCCTTTCATGTCACTTTTAGTTAGTAACATTCATATATAGTTTAACTATTGTTATATAGTTTTATTCAAATGTCTTTGGATTTTGTAAATACGATTCCAAAATTTACATTTTTAATTATTTTCAAACTATCACGCGGTAATTCCGAAAAAAACCTGTAAAATATTTTAAATGATCGGGGACTGAAGTCTGATATATCCTTTACACTCTGCTTTACTGTACTACTGCTGTGAAAGTAAATTTAATATAATTTATAGCTTCTTGCGAATTGCTTCTTGAATTTCAATTCCTCATAATATTGAAAAACTCAGTCACCAACCAAAAGTTGCTTTCGAACACCAACCACCATTACAATTCCATCTGGCATAACTGAAGCACGGAAGGTGTATAAAGTAGCGTCCAAATTAATGTGATCATAGCACCATAATAAATAATATTGCCTGCTTTATTAGTAAATCGTAATTTTTGGAATTACCCCGAAACCCCTTATATATTTCTATTTGCGATACATCCAAGTCCATAGGGTCAATGGCCCATGTTTGTAATATGCAAGGCCAGCCAAGGCCGTTATGCCTTCGCTATAAAATTAGCTCCGCTTGGAACTTTAATTTGTACCTGTAAACACATGAGACTGGTGCTACTAACTGCTGGTTCTAGTTTTAGATTGCGGTTTGAAATGATAAGTTTGCAAGAATGCATACCCATGTATCTGGGTAATTTACAAACGTACTGTAGTTTTTTAGGGTCCCGCGACTATTACATACTTTAACAAACCTGTTATTAATTGCACTTTCAATTTAATGTAACATGTAAACTACGACTTGCAACTGTGCGAGTATAAATAAAAAATCAAATTGATAACAGGCTTCATTCAGTTTTAATGTAATTGTAATAAAGTATTTTTACATAGTTGTTATTTATTATATCAACAAATTAGATGAGACGTTAACCAATACTTCTGATATTTCAGTCATAAAGTAAAATAAAATATATTTTAAACTTTGGACAAGATCCTGAATCTCCCTTAGAAAGGAAAAAAATACATAAACCTCAGGCTTACAATTTTAAAATATCAAAAATGAATCAAAACCATATAAGAAAGCTATATAAGATTTATTGTAGATATAGGTAGCCTTTTTGTCAAAATTTCCGTTGTTATTTTTTATAATATTTACCTATATATATTCTACTGTAACTAAAACAAGGGCTTCGCTAAAAGAAAATCATCTCGGTCGGTGCCGCAAAAAAACTATTCAATTTGTGTATGACCACCGTTAGGCAGCACGCACGAACGGCGCCGGCATTTTAACTTCGATCACTGCCACGACACGCTTTGTTATATTTTTTGCACCGAAATGCAGCGAAAATTAGGTCGTATCTCTACCAATAGCTATATTCGTTATCATATAATAATATGGAGCTAAGACCAACCCACACATCCTATCACACTTAAAGAATTTGTGAAATAAATTAAATATTCGTTAGATTTAATTTATTGTAGATGTGTAGAAGTATTGCAAGTAGCGTTCACAATTTCATTTTTATACCATTGCCGACTGACAGAAGAAATAAAGACTTTTTTATTGCATGACTTCAGCAGACAGGCAGACGGCCCACTTGATGAAAAGTGGTTACCATCGCCTATGGACAGCAGTGTATTTGTAGTAACAAATATGCTGTTCTCTTAAGGGATACGGCGGCATACTCTAGACCAGAGGTGGTAACCAACCAGACGGGTAAATACCCTACCACCTAGAAAAAATACCGATACTAATAAACACTTTACTAATGGAGTCAATCTAGAAATAATATAAATTTGATGCAAATAAGTGGAAGTACCTAATATTAATCCATTTTACATAATATCTATACATATGTAAACACATACGTAGCTGTCATATAGCCGGTTCCTATAATTTCCTACTATTCATTCACTTGCCTTACCATCGATTAAATTTTGACATTACTTGTATGGAACTTGTGTCAAATTTTAACCGATATAAGGTAAAGGAAGGTTGGTAAGATATAGGTACGAGCCAATAATAATTATAAGCACCTTTAATCTACATAAATAAAAATGAATCGCAGAAATGTATGTACGCGCATAGCTTGAGAACGACTTTACCGATTTTGTTGAAACTTTTTGTGTATGTTTTAGTGGGTCCCCGGATGATTTAGATTCACAATTGGAACCAGTACGTGGCACTGGAATCGGGTTCTAGTATCCTCTTAATCTCCTGGACCGATTTTGATCATTTATTTGAGATGTTTGAGTTGGTGGATGGTTTCAGATTTACAATTGGAACCGATAGGTGGCACTGGGATCGGGTTCTAGATTTTTATTTTTTCAGGACAGGACAACGTCTGCCGTGATCGCTAGTTAATTATGGCCGTTACAGCGCAACAGCGCTTGCTAGGTCTTTAGATGTATCACTAATTTTATCATCAGACCATATCGCGTAGCTTCGCTTTGCTGGATGCCAAACCTTCCATGATACAGCACATTCTATCATTGTAAACATAACTAACGAAATTATGTTGATGTACCGCCAATAGCGCCCTGGCTATTCAGTAGGAATACGTGTACTACAATAATAAATAGGTGCCATCGAACAATGTTCCGCTCGATCAATTTCTAATGTGCGAAAAATACAAGTAGGTAAGACCGCGAGCAACACACCGTGCGGTAGGGGACTGCAACGTTTAGGAAATTTTCAACGTTTATTAACTACTATCATTGACAGTAATACCTTGTTTCCTATTGAAGTTTGGATCCGACTAGCTTTTAGCTTTAGTCTCTATTCCCATAGGTTAGATTTAAGTTACTTTAAGCCGGAAATACACTTGCACTAGCCGCCTACTACTACGGTTATATGGCAAATGACATGCCTTGGCAGAAAGGTTAATTACACAGTGGTAGTAAATTACTGTCTCCTAAAAGCATATTATGTCATTTATTTTGAATGAAAAATAAAATGATTTTTACCATCACATCTTCCAATGACTGAGTCAGACTGTGATATGCTACATAGTCTTTAATTAGCTCCTAGTTTTATTTTTAAATATTTTGTTAACATCTAAGTTTTCACTTTTAAACGATTTTCCAAATATTTATTATTGGAGAAATCTCTTTTAATAATGTATATATAACTCTAAGTATGCCAATTTCATATGATGAACTGGCGCTCGTAGATAGGTCAGAGGAAACTAATATTAGTTTTAAATGAATACCAAAGGAATCAGTGTAGGTAATTAGGAACCGCAACTCTAACGATCCTAGCTTATATTACGGATCGTTATTAGATAACCGCCCGATGTGTTTACCCATAATTGCGTACACGGTGAAGGAAGTGCAGAGGATCGAATTTGTACGTAGCGGTATCGAGAGGAGAAAATCTTTGAACGTACGTTCATTATATTGTATGTTTTGCTTCTTAAAATGAAAAGTCGACAACCGATGGTAATCTTAACGCCGTAAGTACTAATTCACGTAATGAAGTAGCGTCCTGCTCGTTTATGGCGGAACTGTGCTGCAGTACTTCAAGATTACTAACTAACAAGGCATTTATTTAACATCATAATGGGCCTTGTAAATCTATGCACGCTTTTTGAATTAGTCGCTTTTGAATACTAACTCTGCCACGTGGTGTTAAACAAGTAAATTTTGGATCCACTAATCTACGTAATTGAAATGAAATGCTAGTACCTCTCCACTAAACGAATTTAGAGATTCACATAATCGCGTTTGAATTATCAATATTTACTCAATAACCAGCAACATTTTTTCCAGCACTTTTTCGAGTCACGATCTGTCTCGGCAGTAAGAGTAAGCGCAGCATAGCAGCATTATTTCCTGCCTTAACTGTGTACATCGACTTTTGTAGTCACAAATCGATTATATCGACGTTGTATCGAGTCGAGGCTTCTCGATTAGAGCCCATCGAACGAGTTTGACCCCGACCTTAGTGCGGCATGCTGTGAGATATGAACCTCACCATGCTTACGTTTTGTTAACTAAGCTGTCTATCAATTATCAAATATTATATCTTTGTAATTATAATTGCCTTGTGATAAAAATGGACCTAGTTATGCTAAAATGTATCAACTATATTAATTTGATTTCGAGAAAATTACACTTAATGGTCAAGTTGTAATGAATCATACCCCTAAAGGTAAATTAAAATGTTGTGACTTTATTTTCTGATTTTAACTTCAAAGCTTTTTCTGTATTTATTTAGGATTAGCTGACATGATACTTCGTACCGCCTCAGAATTAATTTTTATCATATTTACTCACCTTTGAAACCTTCCCTGGATTTCCACAAATAATTCAAAACCAAAATTAGCCAAATCAGTCCAACCGTTCTCGAGTTTTAGCGAGACTAACGAACAGCAATTGATTTATATATATATATATATATATATATATATATATAGGTTAGCTGGTTTGTTTTCTTTATTTTCTGAATACCGTAAAAGCGCAAGTGTAACACATAAACATGTAATTTTTAACTAAAATCTGATTACTATTTTCATATTTCCGATAACGATGATAAGGAATTATGGGTTACCAACCAACTCCTTCAAGATTGATTTTTGAGCCATATATAGCCATGTGTTTCTCAGGATACAATCTATCTCCTTAACAAATTTCATTAGATTCGTCTTAACATTTAGCCGTGAAAAGATTATTAACATCCAAGCACATATAATAAGCTACTGCCGATGTTTCTTCGGCTTTATAATTCTAATCTATAAATAGTTTTTGTATAAGCTTTTTATCCATAAACTCTTAATAACTTGCAATAAGTCTAACCTATGTCTATAAAAAAGCAAGTAATATCTAATTTCACTATATTGAGTAATTTTGCCTTTCTTGTTTAATACTAACGTTAATATTAGTAATATTAGTACTAAAAATAAAAATAATAATAATATTATAAGTTATTCTTAAGGTACTACTACAACACAAAAATCACTAAATTAATGTCACACACAATAGCAAAATAAGCGTGTATAAACCTAAAAACTTTAATAGTAATTAAGTTGTAAAAAAGGGTACAGAACTCGAGTCCGAAGTTAATAAAAAAAAAAATAACGTTAATAACAATTGACTTCCGTCAATAGATATACGCTAACAGCGTAATTATAAAGATTGGGATCGTTTCATTGTTTTAAGGTAGTCAATAATAAAGTTCTTCTGATAATGTGAAGTAAATGTCTAATAAATAATCATTCTTGGAAAATAATTACTAGCCATTTTCTTAGATTTTTATTACCAGAAACAACATGATGGCCACCAGGTGGAACGTTTGCAACACCAGGTATATTACCAACCTGTTAAAGTTGCTTACAACCAAGTATAGTTTAATGTATGTATCACTTTTTATTGTATGTAATATAGGGTAGTTTTACGAATACTTCAGTCCGGTAATAAATCCCATCCTTGTTACCAGTTCTTAAATATGCAAGCACTAACTTTTTGTCTCTTGGTATTTAATGAAGGATTAGCTAATACACAAATTAAATAGAACATTCGCAGATGTATTTATTGCCGGAATTAATAACTACATAATCTACAGAAATAAAAATGAATCGTAGAAATGTATGTATGCACATAACTCGAGAACGACTTTACCGATTTTGATGAATTTTTTGTGTGTTTGTATGGAAAGTTTAAATTCACGATTGGAACCGGTAGTTGGCGCTGGGATCGGGTTCTAGGATCCTCCTAATATCCTGGACCGATTTTGATGATTTTGTTTTTGTGTGTTTGAGTGGGTGTCCGGATGGTTTACAATTCACCATTGGAACCGGTAGGAGGCACTAGAATCGGGTCCTTTTTTTATGGCAAGACAACGTCTGCCGGGACCGCTAGTATTCAATAAAAAGTGATACATACATTATATCATGGATGAAATTGAAATCTATAATATTATAAAATTCTAAACATGCTGTATTTGAACATTAAAGCTATTTAAAAACAACAACTGGAATAAACTATTAGGTCGGGGAAAAAGTTTCTTCGCATTTTATATAAAAATTTAAAAGGTTTTTTTTATAAAGTTTATTTACATCTGACTAAAGTATGTAGGTGCCATTTTGTTGGATAACTTTTTGCCTTCTTGTAGGTAGGGACGTGATCCCATTGCTATAAAAATTTTGGGGCTTCTGATCAAAAAACTGCGACAAGTGGTTTTGGCAGTCCTCTCGTGATGTTAACTTGACACTGCCTAAGGAATTCTGCAGAGACCGAAACAGGTGAAAATCTGAAGGTGCAAGGTCAGGACTATACGGCGGATGCATTAACACCTCCCAGCCAAACTCTCGTAATTTTTGCTGAGTGGCTAAAGATGTGTGAGCTCTAGCGTTATCATGGTGAAAAACCACACCCCTTCTGTTGATTAATTCCGGCCGCTTTCTCTCAACTTTTTGCTTTAATCTCATCAGTTGTTCGCAGTACAGTTCAGAATCAATGGTCCTGCCTGGCGGTAACAGCTCATAATGAATAATGCCCTTCCAATCCCACCATACACACAGCATCACCTTATTGCGAGTTAACCCGGGTTTCGCCATAGTCTGTGAAGCCTGACCGGCCTTTGACCACGATCTTTTTCGCATGTTCTTGTCGTACGTGATCCACTTTTCATCACCAGTTATCAGCTTCTTCAAAAATGGTTCGGTTTTATTACGTCGTAATAAAGAATTACAAATGACTACACGGTTCATTAGGTTTCTTTCAGTGAGCTCATGAGGCACCCAAATATCGAGCTTTTTTATGTACCCAGCTTTTTTCAAATGCGCCAAAACAGTTTTGTGGTCAATTCCCAGTTCTCCAGCTACATCGTAACTACTAACATGCCGATCTTGCTCCACTTTTTCAAAAATGGCATCAATTTTGTCCGTAACAGGGCGACCAAAGCGACGCTACTCTCACAGATACTGCATTAGTTCAAAAAACATCACAATATTTTTCATGAAAATCACTCATTTTCCTAATTTGAATTTGGAATTGTCTTCTTTAAAATTAAAACTTTTAATGATACCAAAACCAGCCAGATACGAATGGTATAGCCAAAGAGATCTTATTACAAGTTCATACATACTATATGCGAAAAGACTTTTTCCCCAACCTATTATATAAACAACAGAGAACACGATGCAATTTTTGTTAAGATTTCTTGTCTGTTTGTCAGTTTGCCTTTTTGTTCGGAATTCACGTAAGAACTACTGGGCCGATTTCGATGCAGTTTTCGCTGTTCGACAGCAAACTCTTAGAATTAAAATCTGCGCTACTTTTTATTCTGGGTATGCCGCAGGAATTTGTCTGGGAATGATTTAAAATGGCTAAATTAAAAAATCTGATTCCAATGTGATTTTTTACTGATCCATAGCAAATTTTATGTAATAAGATGTGTGATATTTTTCATTCCGGGTATCTCGCAGAAATTTTCCCAGGAGCGGTTTGTAGTTGTCCGGGTGCATAATAATTGGCTTATTTCGACAGTTTTCACTAAAACGATAGCTGCGGTACTTCGCGTCTCAGGAATCCCGCGGGAACTTCAAGTCGAGCGTGGACGAAGTCGCGGGCATATACTTGTATTTCATAGTTCTCCGGCCGATCCCCGTAACCAATAACTGTCGACTAAGCGTTGACGATCCGTTACGCGTTGACCACCGACGGGCTTATTGTGAAACGTAGCCGCCGAGACTGCGTCCTACGATAACTGATTATCGTGTTCAAAGCCAACGATTTGTCATGATTTACAACGCCTATTATACCACCATTGTCTTTTATTATAGACTAGGCTTTTCCCTTGACTCTTTGGAAGACTTGGTTTCAAACCCCGCGAGTAAGCAAACATTACGAATTAATTTACGAGCGATTACGAAATAAAAAATTTGCTCTGTTATAATCTCGTCTCCAAAGTGTTTATCAAATTTCATTAAAATTGAATCAAATCAATATTACGAAAGAAGAACAAAGAAACAAACCCAATATTATATATTGCATTGATATAGTTTATAGATAAAGCAATAAATAAAATATTACACAACTTCCCACATGAATTAAAATTAATGCTATAAAATTATTTGCAAAAGTATATACGAATATTGTACATAGGTAATTATAATAAATATTATTAATGAAAACACATTTTAATTCGATTAATTAGTCTCTTAAATATAGCTTGAACCCTTAGCTCTAACGGAATTTTTACGAAAATTACAAAGGTAGGTGCACAAATAATACTGCATGATACTGCTGCACTTCTATACGCATAGTCCACTTATATTTACAAATAGAAGATTTTTCGTCATTTATCAAAGAATTTCAACAAAACATACACTGAACATTAATGAACGCTTAACCAATATAAATTCGTATTAATATTATAAATGCAAAAGTAACTGTGCTTGTTACGTTTTCAAGCAAAAATCACGGTACTGATTATGCTGAAATTTGATTTGATGAAATTTTTATTCTGGAAAACTGATAAATTTCTCAGGCCAGATCGGAATGTATCGGAGTGAATAGCGCCGAGATAAAAATTTAATGCAATGTAACTTGTGTAAATACTTGCTCTCAAAAACAATCAGAATATTTCCCCTTAACGAACCCTAGTACAAATTTTAAAACGATAAGAAAATTGATACAGCCGACTGTTTAGTTATTACAATAAAAACTTCGAAATTAATACTTTATATAGTTTTCTGAGTGTGGTACTTACTAAATCATGTCATACGTATTAGTATTATTACGTAAGAAACTACCAAGAAGATGGCCATTGTCATTTAGCAGTCATTGTAAAGACAGTACGAAATGCTTCTTTAAATGTTATTCAGGTCAGATTTACAATGTGGTTAATGATTAATATTTTTCGCGCGTTCTTCGCTTGCAGTAGAAGAGTTGTGTATGCGAAAATGTTCTATGCAATGTTCTTAGAAATTACAAGTCCGGGTGTAAAAAGTAGTCCTATATGGTTACTAATCTATTTCGTAGGAAATAAGAGGTTTACAGTAATACTACGAGTATTCAGAAACTGTAAGAAATAAGATAATAATAATAATACAAGACAAATATTTTTCATTTTTTATTTTTAAATAATCGGCAGACAAACATTGTATATCACCAAGCGAAGCAAGTTACGCTTGTGTTATACGTAATATACCACGGAAAAATCTGGGATCGATACCAGACACCTAGACCATGCTAAACAACAAAAAGTTCGTTTACGAAATTTATCAGGACTTCTACGTTCCAGTGAGCTCCGCGAACAAATGATTAGACCACCCACAGAGGCCGTCAATATGGTTTAACTATTAAGATAATATTTATAGAAATTAGTCTTATATAGATACATCAGTTGATGGTTAAAAACAAACCAGGTTTCTTAATCCAAGAATAACCAGATGATAAGGAAATATCCGTAGTTATAGAAATACGTAATAAAGTGGAAGCTGCGTAACACTAAATTAGCGCTGCAAGTAAAATACGGTTTTTGTCTCGGACACAACCGGCGCGAGCGCAGTCCACTGTACAGTTATGATGGGCACAATTTTACGGGCTTTCGATATTCTCGCATCTAGCTAGAAATGGTTTTACGCGTAAGCTTTTATTTGGTTTTTCGACGATTTTCTCGTCGAAAAACCAAGTTAAAGCCTACCCATTAACTTTTTTAACATAATCTTTGGAGAGTAGCTTGACCAACTACAGCCGCGATGCAATTGGCTTATACCGTATTACATTATTAATTATTATATTATATATAATTATTAATTAGATTTAACCTATTTTATTGTAATAGAACTTTGTAGCAGCTTCTGTTATCGTTGTAACAATGCTAAAAAAAAAAATATTTATGCAGACATGGGCATGATATGAGGTGCATACACATTGAACAGTAATTTTAAAGCAAGAAGCTCGGCGTCGTTGTTTATAACCTCACAACCTTGTACAAATAAAGAAAACCCCGAGAAATTCAACGACTCCATGTCACATTATGAAAAATTTAATATATTTATTTCAACCTTTACTTATGACATACCAACAGCAAACACATTTTTATGTTGCATTACAATTAGTTTACTATAAAAGTTCTATGTGTTTATATTTCCAATTCAAATGTCGTCAACGGAGTAATAATGTAATTAATTAATGAATAGAAAATTAATCTTCACATTAAATTTTTAAAAGTTCTGAACCTAGTACCGCTGCCAAAGCAAGTTTAGTTGCTGCTAAAGAAGAAGATCTATTATTGGATACTTTTAAAGAAAATGATCGAAGACTGATTACTCTTAAACTTTTCGTCGCTAGAGGCTATAAAGAAGTTGGCCTACTTCTATATATAAATGATGAGGCAATACAGAAAACGTAACATTGGCCTTAAAAGCCGCTTTTGAAGAATCACTTAGTGAAATTGACATATGTCGAGATATACTGGTAGGTGCAAGACACGATATACAAATCTGCGAAAGTGGCTACTTTCAACCCCTAAACTCTCAGATCGTAAATGCTGATGTTAGATGTATCAACCAAATAGAATCAATTTGGTGGAAAAGACAACATAGAAAAGATACTACGGTATTCAATGACATTGAATGATTCAAGTTTATGTTTATATGGATCACATTGGTCGATTCATCCAAATTGAAAGACAGAAATAAACCATATAATATAGGTTAAAAGACGCCGAACGATTGCATGCAGTCATAAAAAATTCACTGCACCTCACAATCATTTTTCATAAATTAACTTATGACGGTGTAGCTACGATTACCTCATTTACAGACAGCGGTTGTTGATCATAAAATGGGATTGGCAAAATTATTACATGCCCCGGGCAGAGAAACAGAAACGATCCCAAACTGATAATGAAGAAGTATTACTTAGCTAATAACCTGTGTTTATTTCACTTACTAGACGCCGGCCGATGAAGAGTAAACGTTCGCGGTAGCTTCAAGTCATGTTGTACCAATTACTGTCTAATTATGGATAAGTATCGTGAAATATAATTTTACAAGACTGGCATTTTAGAGTCTATTTTCGAATTTTACTTTTTTAAATACGAAAATTATAGATCCGCCCCGATTCTTGACCCATTTGCGAGACACATTTTGTCGATAAACAGTGTTGTGAGCTCAGACACGGTTGTGGTATAGTAAACTATTCGTTAGTCATTGCCGTCACTGGATTCATAAGTCTCATATCTGATCCTCCTAATGCAAAATTTCTAAAGAACATAATCGGCTGTTTTGTACAATTTACATTTCTTTAGATATTTAATAAATACAATATTATTTTAGCTATATGCAAAAAAAACTGTAAATAGCAATATGTATTAATGATTATAATTATAAAATATAAATATTGCTGATCTTTTTTAAGGTTTTACCGTGCCGTTATTAATTTTAACTTTTATGCCGGAAATCGTATGAGCCGTCGCGTGATACGGAACTAAATTTTACAATCGATTATATACATAACCAGAGTTTACCCCGCGGCTCCGTCGCGGGTCACACCCAGGTGCGTACCTCTTGTTCAAAGAGCAGGCGTTAATACAAGTTACATTGTATTATATTTTTATGTCGATGCTATTTGTCCTCGGAAGATTTACTTAATTTTATATCGCAAACTATCCCATCTCCCGAGATGAAAAGTACCTATGTCCATTTTCGGTATTTAGACAGACAGATCGAGTTACTATAGCACTTTTTTTTATAGATTATGAATTTTTATATCTATAAATTTGAGAAATCTATCATATAATCCGGGATGAAAAGTAATATATACCGAATTTCAGCCTAATCGGTCCATCAGTTTTTCCGTAAAAGCACAACAAACAGAAACATAAATATATTTTTATCCCGGAAACTATCCCATTCAAAAGTCAAAAGTATCCTCTGTTCATCCTCGGCATCGAAAATATATATACTGAGTTTCTGCCAAATCGGTCCAGTAGTTTTTCCGTGAAAGCGTAACAGACAGACAGAGTTACTTTCGCATTTATAATATTAATAGGGACTAGCTGTGCCCGCGACTTTGTCCGCGTGAAGTTTTTTCACGAAAGCCTAGAAAAAGTAGCCTAAGTTACTCCTTATAACATCAGCTAGCTGCCAGTGACAGCCCGGTCATAATCGGTCCAGCCGTTTCAGATATTAGCCGAAACATCCAGACAAACAAGTAAACAGACAAAAAAATTAAAATTGGTTTTATTATTATTATTACCGTATATATTTCCATATGCATTTAGTAAAAAGCTGTCATTATACATTACAAACAGACACTTAAATTTTATTTATCTATATAGATAAGTGTACAGTTTCCCTTACAATTGTCCCTCTCTGTGACTTCATATGAATAAATATTCAAAAAAAAAACAATTATCAGAAATTAACATTTCTATTTCGGAAAACGTATAATTTTACTATCAGATAAGGAACCGCAATACATGTAGGTAAAGCTGCGGAATAGGTTTTAGAAATACAATCTATATATATATATAAATAAATTGCTGTTCGTTAGTCTCGCTAAAACTCGAGAACGGCTGCATTGATTTGGCTAATTTTGGTTTTGAATTATTAGTGGAAGTCCAGGGAAGCTTTAAAAGATGAGTAAATATGATCAAAGACTTGGAATATAGTAAAAACAACAATTTCGCTTTCACTAAAGCTGCGGTCAGACACAGCGATTACTCGCTCGGTACAGTCGCCGCGAATAACAGTCACAGCGACAATTCGCTACCTGCCTGTCACACACAGCGAGTTCTACACGAGAATTTCGTTATGAAAGCGTCTTCCTTTGCATTTTTCTTTAAAAAATTGCTGTTATTTGTGTCCCACAGCTCTTCGTATTTTCGTGTGTGACCGTGGCTTTAGAAACTATTCCTACCTGTCAAACATTGGATGTTCGTCCCGTCGTTTAGAAATCAATTAAATTTAAAAGTTGTTCAGAAGTCAAATTAATTTTAAAAAGTGAAGTTTTTCTCATTTTTTTGTTTTTGAATGTCAAACGTTTGATGTTCGTCCCGTCGTTCAGAAATCAAATTAAATTTAAAATAATACTTTTTTTCATTTGTTTTTGACATTGACAACCAACAATTTCGCAACTATAATATTTTACGGACTTTAGCGAGAATCTGGGCGTAAAGGTCACGTTGTCTCGGTTGAATTTTATTCTTATGTGCATAAGGCGGTTTAATGTATGATGTGATAGTGTATCATGCAGTAAATTAGTGTGTTCGTGTGCAGCAATTCAAGCGGGAACACCACTCTCCTAAGTTCAGATTGCTCCAAAATTGTAGTTAAGTCAGACAACTTTACTTTGTTGATCCTTTGTGATAGCGACACTGTTTACCACTAAGTGCGCGAGAACTTTTATTACTTTGATTATCTGCAATTTACAATGCCAAAGAGAAAACGAGCTAACTTAGGTCGTCGAAGTCAATCAATTATGCGAAGAGATACCTCACGTGCTAGCCGCACTGATGACCAGCGAGAGACAGATAATGAAAATAGTCGTATTGGTATGTCAGAATTGCGTTCTAAAGTGAGTGAAAATGAAGTGGATAGGCTTAGAATGCAACGAGTTCGCGCACATCAGACTCAACAACAGCGAGCGCGACAAAATGAAATTCAGCGATCCCACAGACGCAGTGCTCCTGTGATCCTGAAACCTAATTGTTCTGACGTGACTGTTTTCTGTTTTTAAGTAACATCAAGTGCAATATATAATAATAATAAAACTTGATTAACTATATTTAATCTGTGTTGTATTTAATGTAAATAAAGATATTATATTAATTTGTATTGTAAGCAAGTTTCAAGTTAGAGCCGTACACTACAAACTTTATTTTGTAAGTTCCTAACATTTGTGACATAACAGTTTTCAAGCAAAATCATATGTAATTAAAAATAATTTAAAAAAAACTACTTCACATCTGACATGTTTTTTTTATTACGAATTCTTTTTGTTCCGGTTAAGTTTTGACCACATTTTTTTACTAAAGTTGAAACATTCTGCAATTATCATTCAGTTTTTTTATTTATTGATTCTGAGGCGGTACGAAGTTTGCCGGGTCAGCTAGTAAAGAAATAAAGCCTTTACAAAGAGCTCATTAGCTCAGTCCTACGACAACGCGTTGATGTTGTCTAAGTTATTTGCATCCATTATAATTCACTGACCGGTTTTTAACACGGTACGAGCGAGCATGGCGCCGGCCGCTGCCGTTGGCATTTGGTCAATTATTATGGCGCAATTATTACTCCCCTATAAAGTTATTATAAGCTTGTAATTTTAATCCTGCATTATTTTCCCATTAACAATCAACGAGATTCTGGACTTGTGGAAAAAGACGAGTTAAGTTTAAATTTTGCTATCAGTCTTTGTAATTCTTATGCGTGTGTAATATTTATTAATAATTTAATTGACAAGTCTATCCTTTTTGTAGGTAAAGCTATCAACAGTTAAAAGTCCAACATATAGGTACATTCCATTGTATTAAAAATATTTTTGATTTTATAGCAAAATTAGTTAACCCCCGCTACACTTCACTGTGGCTGTCTTCGTATGTTTTTGTTATTTTTAGTAACAAAAACATACGAAGGTCGAATTATTAAATATGGAATAAATCCCTATTATAATATTATAAAAGCAAAATTAACATTTCTGTCTGTCTGTCTGTTACGCTTTCACGGACAAACTACTGGACCGATTTGGCTGAAACTCGATATATATATATATATATATATATATATATATATATATATATATATATATATATATATATATATATATATATATATTTAGTGCCGAGCACGAACCTAGGATACTTTTTATCCCGAAAATGGGATATTTGTTTACCTGTTTGTTATGCTTTTACGGAAAAGTATTGGTGCGATTTGACTGATATTCAGTATATATATAATTTTAATACCGAGGGTGGACATGGGATACTTTTCATCTTGGATAATGGGATAGCTTTTGGGATAGATTTATGTAAAGATTATCCCAGAAAGTAGGATAGGTTTTTTTGTGATTTGCTATATTCGTAATTTTGGTTATTTTGGTCAAATTGATCATTTTGATCATTTTGGTCATTTATGTAGTTTACAAATAGATAGACAGGGGATAGATAAATAAAACTAGAACGGGTTGAAATAGAGCATGAAATTTTGTATGGGAGACCAATCATTTCTCAAGTTTATAGACATAAAAATGTATCGATTATAAAAAAAATGCGATAGTAACTTGATCTGTCTGCCTGTTAAGTTTTCACGGAAAAACTACTAGGAGTAATGGATCGGTTTTGCTCTAATTTTGTTTAAATGTAGTTTTAATACCGATAATGGGCATAAATACTTTTCATGCCGGGAGATAGGAGGGACAGTTTGAGATATAAAATGAAGTGAATCTAATAAAAACACTATAATAAAACTATAAAAACACTTCCATTTGCAACGCTAAAGTAAAGCTTACAAGTCAATCCTTCAAGCACTTTACGAGTTTTGCTGACATAAATATTACGACTTTTTAAATTTAAATAAATGCGATGTAATTTTCCTTTTAATTAAAACCTTTTTAATTCAAAATGATTAATTACGATTATTTTAGATAAGATGACGATAATTTATGCTCTATACATTAGATAATTCACAGAACGGCATTTTTACATCGCCTGGAACAATAAAGTATGAGAATTATGACATGTGCAATTTACTGTCAAAAATGCTCAACTTGATAAGCGTGCAAACGTCAAAAGTAAAATTTATCGTTGGACATTATAAAAAATTTAAAAGGTACTCACTCTCACAGAAGTTTTCGAAGTATTTTCCAATAGGTTCTCCGTCATCAATGAGCGGTCTCTCTGCATTCAAATAGGCTGAAGGTCCATCTGGCAGGGTGTGATGATCCAGATGATACAGTCGGCAATTGTATGCTCCTGTGTGAGGTGCTCCTAAATACAGGAAGGATCGGCACAGGAACTCCGACTCGATTTCGCAAGCTAGCTTGCAAGCCGCTTCGGATGTTACCTATGAAGGCAGAATATAAAGTTAATAATCTATTACGTAGTTCGTTTTCTATTCGTTAACCGGAAACATGAATGACTATTTAAAATCTATATACGACAATGAACTCTGCACCAAATTAAAAGAGAGAACCTTATGTACTATTTTTAGAAGTTTATAGTCGACATGTACTGAAAAAATCCAAGTAAGTAAGAACTTTATAAAGTGTACAAAATTATGTGTGAAAGTTATTACTGGAAAATAGTCAATAGGAAACATATACACATAAGACGGTAACTTGTAGATAAGGCATCCATGTCTTATTCTAATGAAGTGAGATCAAATCCTGGCCGGACAGCATATACCGCTTAGGCAGTTTTTGTCTTAGTGGATATTGTTATTGCCACGTGCTGACGCTAAAGGGAAGCGCGAGAAAACCTTCGCATCAATATTACTGACCTGCGAAAGTCGCCAATCTACCTTGGAAAAGCGTAGCGGGTATACAATATCACTGAAAATGTGTAATCCCGAAATCAGCAATAACGTTTATGGGGTCGACCTATGTGCATATTATTCGTATGCTGTTTTGGTCGTATACGATTATCCAAGAAAAAAAGTAAGTTACAATGACTATAGTGCAATAATGCCAATAGAAAATACAAGTAAAGAGTCTATTCCTATTTGGACATCAGCTTTTTGGCTGTACTTCAATCCCGTGACTCTGGTTTACTACAATTAAAGTAACACAGGGGTGTTGGAAGTGAGAGTAATACTACCCCACTGCTGTCTCAAAGCGGTAGTGTGTATCCAGAGATTTGCACAACAAATACACTATATTTTCTGCAACACAATTACAGCTTCAATATTCTACAGTTGTTCATTATTTAGACTCTTTAAAGTCTTTGAATATTTTACTATAGTGTAACGGACACAACGTTCGATCGTGCAAAGGAGAATGAAAAGAAAGTTTTGAGGTTTAAAAATTAGCCGTTGATCGCTTAGAGAGGATCGAATGTGGTAGGTATAACACGGTCGGTAGTCGCGGGTAACTATATCGCTCGGACCGATCCCGAGTGAAGTACGTGCGTTCAGTGGTTCTCTATGCACTCAATTAGCTATTATTTATTACTAAAAAACACACACAGTGCACAAAAGTTATATAATTTATCTTTTTATATTATTTAAATACACTTTATTCTTATTTTTATGTAATTTAATAATTATTTTATTTTAAACGCAACACTGACCGGGCCCTTCATCCATCTAATTCTATCGTTAACAATACGTTACGTCGAAGTACTCAAAACTCTGCTTTGTGCAAACGTTTATTCCTTCGCAACTCTAAAAGCGTTATAAGAGATGAATCGTAAATATTATTTTTACACCCAATTGACATTAATATCCAGACCTTATATTACTTGAGAATAAAAACTTATTACAAGATTTTTTATGAGCAATATAACGAGTGAAAGAAACTAGTTTGGTGAAGATATGATGGTATATTAGCAGAACTTCAAATCGGTTTAAAAAAAAGAGGATGACGTTGGGTTTTTTCTAAAGAAATAAGCAAGGTTTAGTTTTTAATTTAATCTACTCGTGTCACCTGATAATAAATTGTGCCTAGATTTTTGTCGATGCTTTTGTGTATACAATGACTAAGCCATCGAGGATATGGCTTCATGATTTATTAGCAATGCTTTATTAAAATTGCGTGAAAAATTACAAGTAAAGTTGTTGTTCTTACTTGTGACTTGTTTAATTAATATACATGATCTATCATATTGTTACAACCTGAACGCGGACAAAATACAAATTCACACCTGCTTACCTGTAGACATTTTATTACCTTTTCGGCACTTGGACTTCTTTTGTTTACTTTGTGTTTAAAATTTGTGATTAGAAAAACAGCCCATTGTGTATTGTAATCTTTTATGGTAGTCATTTTAGGTGTGATTCTAAGAAATTCCGTCCACGCGGCCGAGCAGACATATTGTATTTATACAGTATAAAGCAAGCCCCACTTGAGAGATGAGGCAGTCGAGCGATAACCACAAGCGGAGCAAGACTTGTGTAGATTCGGTAATCTATTTAGTGACAGCCTTTGCGCGTGTTATTGAATCGTGCTTTACGTTTGGACTGGTTGTGTTCAGTTATATTTGTACCTGTGTTATACGTGTTTGTATAGTTCTAATAAATAATTCTAACGGCATTTTAATTCGAGTCCTGCAACTCGTAACAATATTAAACAAGTAATTTAACTATGTAATAATATATATAAGACATCTATTTAATTCAAAACTATATAAGGTACTTATTAAGTATACGATTTTCTTATATACGGAAGGTATAATTTTCGTAATGATGCTTTTCCTACAAACTTATTACTTTGCCTAATCTCGAGATTAATATTAAGATTTATAAATTTACTTTAATCGCCAAAGTGTTCAGAGGACTGCTAAAACTAGTTTAGATATAAACCCCGCAGACAATTAAATTTTTTTTTACCTGTAAACAATATTATGTTTGATTAATGCTTATAGATGCAAAATAAATGTCAAAGATTAAATTACCCTTCAGAAATTAGCTACACACATAAATTAGCTTGCAGCTTATCAGATTCCTGTCAGTAAAAACTTTCTTTATATTCTTCTACTTCGTTTAAATATTCGACTCGTATTTCTAGAACAATGATCGGACCCATGGCGACCAGTGTGCTTGTGACTATCATGTAAACCAGCTAGAATACTCCTATTGTATAGACGAGTTTGAAAATTTGTGTACCTGTAATTCCTTGTCTGTATAATAATGGAGACCAGCGTACTGGGCCACCTTATCTTCAGCGACTCCGACACGTGGCGCGGTGAACACCCGCTGTCCTTTACACGCTTGCGATGCCTTCAGGCACAAGTTCTAAACAATTACATGAAAACATTAAAACTGTAACATCGAGAATACTATTTACAAAAGCTTAATAATACTTTCTTTTCACGCAGGTTTACTCATATAAATTAAATTATAACATAATTTTATACCAAATATTATGATAATCGCTTCAACAAACAAACGATTAAAAAAATTAACATCTAAACAAGCACATTATAATTATGTAAATTTATACGTATTATTATGTACTTATATGCACATGATTTAGAGCGAATTAGAGGATGTTTAGTTGCGTAGGTTTCCCATTTGATAAATAATAATATAATAATTTTTTTTTTATTTAATTTTAATATAATAAATACAACTTTATCAGATACTAGCTGTGCCTGCGACGTCGTTCACGTGAAATTTGTTTTCAAAACCCCCCGATTTTGAAACATTCTTCATTGGTGCTCCGCTCCTATTGGTCTTAGCGTGATTATATATTTATAGCCTTCCTCGATAAATAGACTATCTAACACTGAAAGAATTTTTCAAATCAGACCAGTAGTTCCTGAGATTAGCGCGTTCAATCAATCAAACAAACAAACACTCTTCAGCTTTATATATTAGCATAAGATATTCCAGTTTTCTTTAAAACTAACAGTTATTTGATCAGCAAAACAGCTATTTTATAGTTGTTGCCTTAGACGATTCTGAAGTTTCTGGCATATACTTAAAATATTCTAGTTTTAATCGTATTGCACAAGGGAGTAAATTCTGCCAATGAAAATGCTGGCACTTTCAACAGGGTGGAATTTTACTGCGGGTGAAAGTCTCTTATAAATTATTATATTCTGTTAAACCTATTATCCTATCTTAGTATCTTACCTCGAAATAGTCCGTGCCTGGGGTGTCGACTAACTGCACGAAATGTTGCGCAGTACGCCTGTCCGAGTCACTGAGCGCACACCGCATACTCCCGTATTCGTACTCCGCAGACCGACATGGGAATTTTTTCTGGGACAAAAACGTAATACAATACAACTTATAGTAAAAAAAACCGACTTCAAAAACTAAAAAGTATAAAATAAGTTAATAAAGATAAAAATCTTTATTAACTTATTTTATACTTTTTATATTTAAATTCTTACTCAAAAGAGTAAGAATTTATTTTGCAACATTTTGTTGTTATAACAGTGTATATGGTAATTTTTATGGTTTACTTGGCACCGACTTCAGGATGTAGAAAAGTTTATATTATTTTGTCTCTTAACAAACTAAATCAATTCTAAGTCAAAAAAATTGTATTTTATACCTTTTAGTTTTTGAAGTCGGTTTTTTTAAATTAAGTATTTTTTTTTATTTGTTACTTTTTAGTGTCTAGCTATGGGTAGGCCTACGAAAGGTGCTGCGCGCCTTAAAAAATAAAGGTTCCAAGAAACGGGAACGGAAAATTTTCATTAAAAAATGTTCATAAAATGAAAACTACTGGGCCAAACAATGTAAAATTTGTAGGGTACCAAATGGCAACTATTCCGCATCAAACTAAAAAATAATCACGTAAATTGGATCATAAATCTCAGCGTAACCGGTGTACATATATAAAAAAAAAAAACACCAACAAATTGAGAATCTCCTCCTTTTTGAAGTCGGTTAAAAACTATTGATAGTTATAACAGTTACAAGAAGAAGAATACTAGAAATAACAATAGCCCAGTAACATTTTTGCTTTGTAATTTTGATTAGTGTAAAAAGCAATTAGCGCATTAGCATTGCCATACAGCGTGGTAATGTAGCCAGCCTCGTGGGCCCGCTCCCCGCTAGCACGAAAGTGATCTGCTACAATTGCTACATAATCTACAACTTTAGACATATTTATTTAGGTTGTGTTTATACTTGCTAAATAGTTTAGTTTATAATTTAGTCTTTTTCATTTTTAATACCTAAAAATATATTTTAAATAACAAACTGTTAAAAACGAGAGAACACTTGTAACATACGCCATCTAATTTATATATAATATTTATGAAGTTTTCAAAGTTATGTGTTTTACTTGGCAATTATGATTCATTATGTTCTCATTTCATGTCATAACATAAATAAAAATAAATAATAACAGCCTATAAACGTCTCAATACTGAGCTCGGGCGTCCCATTTATAGGGAAAAGACAGTATACTCGCCACTCTTATTCAAGGGGGATTGGCAAGTTTGACCCATCGGTTATCATCGGTTTTCCTTCACCGTCAACACTTTATAATTGTAACAATAAGCACATGAAGTCAGAACACAGCTTAAGAGGTGCACAGGATTCGAACCCACACCCTTATGTCATAACAACCACATTTCAATTTACATAAATATTGTTACATGCCGTCAAAGATAAGCGCACAGCTGCCTATTGTAAGTGCAGCTTATTGTCTTTCTACTTGTTTTATAACCATCATTAGCGTCCAACTAATCCCTATTGTTATTCTTTTCGACTTTGTGGACGTTCGCAGGTGTGCAAATTAATATTTCTTAGAAACTCAGTGTGCGCGGCCAATTTCTTTGTACTGTGTAGTTAGTATAAGACGATGCCCGAATGGAGGGGCGGGCAGTCAAGCGACGGCTACGAAAGGAGTAAGACGTTTTCTAGTACTCTCGATTAGCGATATAGACGACGGACTTTGCGCGTATCGAACTGTATTGAATCGTGCAGTGTGAACTGGTTGCATCCAGTTTTATTTGTATTTGTTTTATACGTGTTTGTACAGTTCTAATAAATTCTATAGTAGTTCCAACGGCATTTTTAATTCGAGTCCTGTAGCTCGTAACAACTGGTGTCAGAAGTGGGATGCCGTTGGAAGAAGAACGTACTCCACGAACGAGGAGGCAAGTAGAACTGGACCGAGTTCGTCAGCTGCAGGTGGAAGAGGAGCGCACTGCACAAGCCGCATTAGCGTCGACTACTCAAACTACAGAGCCCGAAATGGACCTATCGGCTATATTGGCTTCAATAGCCAGCTTGCAAGCCAGCCTGCAAGCCAGCCATGCTAACCTCGAAGCCAGCCTACAAGCCAGCATGCAAGCCAGCCGGGAAGATAATAGAAAGGAAAGGGAAGCCAGCCAAGCTAACCTCGAAGCCAGCCTACAAGCCAGCATGCAAGCCAGCCGGGAAGAGGATAGAAAGGAAAGAGAGGCTATGCGTGATGTTATAGTCAACAAGCTCGATGATGTTAGTTTTAAAGTGAAGAAATCGGAAACTGATATCGGGAGAGTAACAGAACAAACCACACAGCTTTAAGACAAGGTTGATACGCGCGAACAACGCATTTGCAAACTGGAAGCTCGTGGGCCAGTCACTACTGCCATTAACATGACGGCCTCAGGGAGATTCGACTTACCACACTTCGATGGCTCATCGTCATGGGGAGCATTCCGACATCAATTTGAAACATTGATCGAGTGCGACGGATGGAGTGGTAAGCATGCATTAACGGCGCCTACTCTTGCCCTACGAGGGGATGCGTTGAATGTATTACAAAACCTGCCAGCCGAGGGACGAACATTGGATACATTGATAGATGCCCTAGAAACTAGGTATGGAGAGAAACATTTGGAACATGTTTGTCGGGCCCAACTACGAGGGAGATCACAAAGGCCTGGTGAAAACCTTCAACAATGGGCGGGTGAGATAGAAGGACTAGTGCGCCGTGCTTACACATGAACGCCGGAAATTATACCTACGACGCTCCTTCAAGCTTTCGTCGATGGCATACACGATGCTGAAGTCCGGGCTACAGTACGATTGGCGCATCATATGTCATTAAAAAATGCACTCGCCCACGCTCTTGAAGTGAAAGCCGTTAGACAAGATACACGAGCATTAGAAATTAGGAATGTATCTACCATTAAAGAAGATGACGCCCCGAGAAGGCCCCGGTTTGGACCTATGTGTTACGGCTGCGGCGAAAGAGGGCATATAAGGATAGATTGTCCAAAGATCAATAGAGTCTCAAGCTGTGCGACTCAAGGAGATGAAGACCTGTCGTTAAGACTAAGAGCCACCAGTGCCGCGGAGCGGGTGCTGGTCAGCCATGATAAGGCCCCCAATGTCACTATTTCACAAGTATGTGACGGGAATAGTCTAATTATCGAAAGTAGTGTAAACAATAAATCGTGCAAAGTGACAATAAATACCGGAGCATCACGAACGATAATCAGACCAGAACGAGTGAACCGAACTATCCCCGGGAGGAAGCAACTGCCAATATGTCGTCTACAAACAGCAACCGGCCAGCCAGTTACCGTCCTAGGTGACACTGAAGTGAAGCTTAATATTGGAGACAAAATTAACAGTCAACGTGTGTTAATAGCGAATATCACCGATTATTATATTCTAGGCTTGGACTTCTTGAAAGCACATCGCTGCGTAGTAAATGTTGCGAAAGGAGTACTAATATTTCCTGACCGAGAAGTACGCCTAAAAGTATCACAGGCCTGCAATTCGTATTGCTTAGAAGATACGCTGTTGGCCCCTAGATCAGAAAACTTGGTACAAGTCAAGTTCCCATCGCAAGCAAAACGAGATTGCAGCGTTATTACGAAAGACACAACAAAAGTGAGAATTGTTAATACAAGGGATCGTGCAAGAAAGCTAAAGAGAAATAGTGTTATCGGAAAGTGTGCGGAAGAGAGCTATTTACGACGTTTAAGCATTGCAAATAACGCGACCAAGACCGGCGATGACTGCGGGAGAACTGGACTTGTGAAACACAAGATCGACACGGGCGACGCTAGGCCTATTAAACAAAGACCTCGTCGCGTGCCATGGGTTAAAGAATCGGAAGTTACATCACTGATAAAGGATAAGTTGAACAACGTACACTCGATGGTTCGTGAGAACAGTTTGAAGACTGGGGAAAAGATGAAAACCCGTTACGATCGAAGTGCCAAGGGCAGTGGCTTCAACGAAGGAACCTAGTATGGCTTCATAACCCACTTAGAAGAAAAGGGAAAAGCCCGAAACTTTAAGCTCGGTGGGAAGGATCTTACAAAGTTATAACGCGGATCAACGACCTCACGTTTCGGATAAAACAAGGAGTAAGAGGAAAACCGAAAATTGTACACGTAGATCGGCTCGCCCGCTACCACGGAAGCAACGATGCTCGGGACGAGCATAACTAAGAGGGAGATAGTGTTACATGCCGTCAAAGATAAGCACAGCTGCCTATTGTAAGTGCAGCTTATTGTCTTTCTACTTGTTTTATAACCATTATTAGCGTCCAACTAATCCCTATTGTTATTCTTTTCGAGTTTGTGGACGTTCGCAGGTATGCAAATTAATATTTCTTAGAAACTCAGTGTGCGCCTCCAATTTCTTTGTACTGTGTAGTTATTATAACACGATGCCCGAATGGAGGGGCGGGCAGTCAAGCGACGACTACGAAACGAGTAAGACGTTTTCTAGTACTCTCGATTAGCGATATAGACGACGGACTTTGTACGTATCGAACTGTATTGAATCGTGCAGTGTGAACTGGTTGCATCCAGTTTTATTTGTATTTGTTTTATACGTGTTTGTACAGTTCTAATAAATTCTATAGTAGTTCCAACGGCATTTTTAATTCGAGTCCTGTAGCTCGTAACAATATCAAAAACATAAGCCTCATTCTGAACGTGCCATAAATGAACTATCGAAAAGTACTTTATGATTTAATACTTTCATGAATACAAAAAGCAACCCAGTTCATGGCATAATTCGTGTAATTTTCTATAACAAAGTTGCGTCAGTTATAATGTACATGCCCCTATTATTTATTTTATCTCTTCAGTACCGTTAGAGTTACGGCAAAACCATAAACTAAGTATTAGTGTATAGACAAACTTGTAAATTGTATTTACTGTAATACTAGTGCCTGTAGCGAATAGTAGTGCGGCAACGTTAAACATCTAACAAACAAGGCAATCAATTATAATTTTTTTTTGTAAATATTAAAAAATAAATAAGCAGGTCTTCTTGTTGAAGTGAAACTGTTTTTTCTACGTAGTGAAGAAATTTGCGGTACGAAAATGAAATGCATCACGTTTTTTGCAACATTAGTATTACTGCTACAAGAGGGTCGAGTGTATGGCAGTCCAAAAAACATAAACAGCTCGGTAGAAAACAAACATCCACTATTATCATCTTTTGTCTGTTTAACCTCGTTTAATCCACTTACTTTTTTTGGAATCTTGTTTGTGACTAATAAATAAAGAAAAAAGTTATTAAAACGCAAAATAGGTAAAAAATGGACAGGATGCAATAATAAGTAAACAAAATACGATATTTTGTGAACGTGTATGAATATGCATTGAATATTTGCGACACAAAGTTGACTGTCGCTGTTGATGCCATAAAAATTGACAATTCCCGTTTGAATTCAAAATTTAATGTGTGGCATTTGGACGACGGGACCCTAGAGCGTGATACAGATACAGTTATGAAAGATTTGAAATCTATCTGAATTTGAATAAATCAGCTTCCATTTTAATTTGTTTAAATGTGAACTTTATACACCACCTACATCCTTGAATAAGGATGAGATTACCAAAAAATTTAACCTCACAGTACCAAATATTACAATCATTGAAGATACCTCCTTTCACCTCTTAGTTCACTAGTTAAGGATGTATCGATTCCGTCGTTTATAGACAATAAAATTAAAAATTTTAATTCTTGTTCGGACCGCTTACTTCAAAGAAACAGCCATATGGCATTTTGGATAGTTAAATATTGTTTATTTGTTCCAAAATTCAAACTTTTTACGATGTTGTCAACTTTGGAAGCATCCAATAATTTAACAGACACTTGACGACATCGTAAAAAATGCCCTCATCAACGTTTTGAACATTTACTTACCAGACCGCGTTTGGACCCAAGCCACGCTACCAGTGAGGTTTGGTGGTCTGGGTGTACGCGAAATTTCGAGTGTGGCCCTTCCAGCATTCCTGTCTGCAGCACATAGCACAAAAAATTGTTCAAAACATACTTCGTACAGACTTGGAGCCATCACAATCTACTGAAGCCAGGAAAATGCTGGGCTAGTGGTTTGTCCGGGTAGCAGTCTGCCAACTGTGCCCTCGATGCAGGGGTCCTGACACGGGCCGATCTGCGATCTGTCATGTCAAAAACTTGGAAACGTCGATTAGTTCTACAGATCGAGCCCGTCGGAATCAGGACTTTGGTTTAAGGCCCTACTGTCACCTTCTATAGGAATGTTAATGGATGCAGTCACATTCAGATCAGCAATCCGCCTTCGTCTTGGGGCAAATTGCTGTTAGCCACACAACTGTGGCTGCGGCCGGGCCGTCGACCGGCTTGGCCACCATGGCTTAGCGTGTGGTAGAAGCGCAGGCAGAATTCCACGACACGCCGGCCTCAACGATATAATACGTCGGAGTCATGTCAGCGCCGGCGTGCCGCGACGATGGCAAGAGACCCGACGGTATGACTTTAATCCCCTGGAGTTTGGGAAGGCCGCTTGTGTGGGACGTTTTCTGTGTCGACAAACTGGCGCCTTCTCATCTCCAGGAGTCCGAAGTTGGCGCCGGTCACACTGCCACTTCTGCCGAAAACCTCAAACGGCGCAAATATGCAGGTTGGAACAGGTTACATATTTGTGCCGTTTGAGGTGGAGACTTAAGACCCATGGAGTCCAAGTGCCCACAATTTATTTCAAAATAATAATAAACGTCTGGTCGGTACAACAGGAGACCGGAAGGCTGGAGCTTACCTTGCTCAAAGGATTAGCCCATTGTATCCAGCGAGGTAATGCTCCCAGCCTTCTAGGTACGACGCCCAGCGACATTGGTCTGGTGGGTCTGGACCAGCTTTAGTATAGGTTTTCATATTTTTACTATTGTATATATATTTTTAAGTTAGTTTTATTTATAGGATAGTTTTATTTTTAGTAGTTTACTGAATTTAAAGTTACTTTTATAGAAACAGCAGTGTATTAAATACAGCAATTTGATTGAAAAAAGAATTAAAAATTGACTGATTGCAATGTTATCACTAAAACTATATTTGAAAATCTGTTTATTAGGATTATGCTTATAGCACTACATTATTAAAGCGGTGCATTGTTATTACATAATTACTTGCATTAGTTTTATTCACGAAAACCTCTCTAGTTATGTATGTTGTGATAAATTTTGTGGCGAAAGAGGAAGAGAAAATTGGAATCTGCGCGAGAATTTATACTCCTGAAATTATTCTACATTACATTCTATATCTATTTCTAGTCATTGATAAAACGCAAAAGTTGCATTTCAATATAAAGGTTTGCGTTAAACCAAAAAAAAAACCACTGGCTTCATATATATGTATATTTGTATATATAGTATAGTTATATATTTATTATTAAAATGTAAGTAATCGTACAATAATTATGTATACCACCAGCGCCATTCCTAATCAGCAATATTACTGCCACGGGTTGTCTGGAAGAGATCGCTTTTTAGCGATAAGACCGCCCTTTGTACACAATTAGAATAATACTAGTTCATAAGTTTTCTGTAATGGTGTACAATAAAGTGTTATCTATCTATCTATCTATATATTTTTAGTTTTATTCATATTACCACTACTTTAACATAGATGTACATATTCACTAATTAGCGATTCCTATATCTTACCGACTGTTCATTTTCTTTACTATCGGTTAAAATTTGATATAAGATCCATACAAATAATATTGAAATTCTACCTATGGTTAGATAAGGGAATGAATAGCTAATTAAATATAGGAACCGGCCATTACTTGCTTTGTTTAAATAATGTCTTCCATTACCAAATGTTGCGCTTAATCTTTGGTATGACTCCTCTTTTGATATGAAAATGAATAAATCTCAAACACGTGCGATTAGTCGAAAATAAATTACTACATTTACATATATAGATAATTCTTGATTTCCGTGACATTTATCAAAATAATATATATAGTGCTGGGTCGATGGTGCATGTGCTGAACATAGATATAGATATCCGTTATTAATCTTGATATTTAAATAATTTGTAGGTTAATAAATTTTACCGATTAACCTTGCCTATTAATTTAAAGCATCGGCATTGCTTATAACACAAGTAGCTGAGCTTTGGTTTATACAATGTATACTTTTGTAAAAGAAATCTTTCCAAGAATCATCTTATTCATTATCTTTTGTATTTAACAAATTATTTTTATAAGCAGTTTTATATCATCTGAAATATCCATGATAAAATAATAGTCGTATTTGGATAACGGTGTCACATTATAATAATTATACCATTTTACACAAATTAGTAAATTCAACTTACCTCATTAAGACAAGCAGCCAGACATGCCTCCTTTGTGGAAGTATAAATTATGGTGTTGTCTAATCCCCTTAGCGCCTTACCAGGCACTCTTTCGAAGGCCCAAGGGCGCAAACATACGCTCTCAGTCCGCACTTGAAGTTTCACCATGTAATAAGTGTTCACCGATCTCTGTAAAAATATTTACCATGTTATAATTGGTATTTAATGCTATATAATGCTTATGTAAATAAATTTTAAAGCAAAATAAAAGCTGATTTCACGTCGTGTGGGATGATATACTCATTGGCACTTGTCAATGGTCTTGCAATAAGGAATGCCGAAAATCACGCGAAATGAAGAAGAAAATGTAGAAAGTGAATCTCCCTTTTTAAAAGAGATACTCAGACCGTAGCCGGTATTTAGCGCTAGAAAATCAGTGTCGGTATCAACCGATACTGATTTTCTTCGTTTATAAATATTAAAAACCCCACAAGCAAGACTGCGTATTTCAATTCGTATGACATTCCAAGTTCTGTGAACCATTTAACCCGTAATATCAACGAATAAGTACCTACTTATAATTTTACTAGCGGAAATGAGGCGATAATTCCCCTTATGAATCAGTATAAAAGGATGTTTTGGTTCTTAGTACGTACACGTATATTTTGTCTTTTTTATTAATAGAAAAAATAAGCCGTTTTATGTATATATACAAATACACGAGAAGGCGAAACACTACAAAATTATACTTATTTTATCATATGATTATATGACAAATTTAGTAAGCATAATTTTTGTGTATCATATTATACTGAACGTTTTAAAGATGATTTATTTCAAACCTAACCGATATCATGACCGTGTTGCTTTGCTTCAATTAACACTGCTTATTAACAGGAGCGGATGAGTTTGAAAGTGATTGTAAATTCTGACATTAATTCATAAAGAATATTATGCTTATTGGTTATCGTAAAACATAGTTTACGTCCAATAATGATGATGAGATTGCATTTAGCTGACGACGACAATAAATATAAATCATTTATTGAAACAATTTTTATTGCTCCTCCATTTCATTGGAAATGAAACACATAATTATGTTTATTTAGTTACCATTAAATGTGCTAAGTTTTTCTTGCAACTGTAAACTGTTATTTTTTTTTTTAATTATTAATAAATTCCATCGAATCGAGCAGCGCAATGGTAATATACCTTAGAATTATACAAATACCCACAAGCGTTGTTATACTATAGATCCAGTCGGTGTTGGCCTATCGACTGTTCTTAAGTAATAACAACAGACATAAGTAAAATACATAAAAGTTAAATACATCTCCTCACTTATAGAGGTGAGTAATATAGTTAATATATTCCCATTCGAATTCATAGCCACATTCCCTCTATATATCCTGTATTCGACAACGATTTTATCTAAAACTCCAATCGTATCTTAAACAACATCAGTCCACTAATTGGCAATATACTGTACACTCAGGAATCGAGGATATCCAACGTTAGATTTACTCCACTATAAACATGCCAAGTATCAGCCATCAGGTTCTTGTATCGGAACATCAGGTTTGCCTACATTAAACTGGCTAAGTCCTACATTATAATTAGCACTATATTTCTGGTTGATATACATTCTTGCACGGGCAGTTTCTGGGACAAATCGAAGTAGGTATTAAATATATTCATGAACTTCCTCCATTAGTGAAGCGGGTATCACCGGTACATTTAGTCCTGAATTAGAAATCCGTTATACGCTATCGGAAAAGCCTGCAAGTTTCCATACATGTTTATACTAGATTACGATTTTATAGTATTTATATAGACTTGTAAGAATAGCATGTAGATATAAAAATTATATGATAAAAATAGTTTTAAATATTAATGCATAAGAGATGACTGGACTGGATAGGTGACTCATGGACAAATTAGCTTGCAAGGGAAAGACGTGTTATGCCGATCCCAAAATTATCGGAGTTAAAATATTTATATGTAAATTTGCTCACTTTTTTTAAGGTTAATGAATAAAACAAAGACATGCCCACAGACACGGCATCATATCCACAGATATTAGAACTATATAGAGAGTTATAGGCTATTTATTTCAAGTGAAATTTCGAAAATATGTCCAGACTATTTAGTATTAAATAAGCCTACCATTAATAAACTAATTTGAAATAGAAGAAAGTCTATAGATTTAAATTGGAAACCAAGTTTTTATAATCTAGAATATGCTGTTATCTATATTACCTGCGGTGTAGCCATGGGATTGTTGGCTTGTGTATCATTTTGCAACAAACAGCGGGTCTCTTGCACTGGCGTCAACGGGTTTAAAACAAAACTGCAACAAAAAATAACAATTTTTATTATAAATTCTATGATAAATTATTTTAATTTGTCTGAGAGTAGTTAACAATAATCTCTCTTTTCTTTCTCCTTATCCCAATTATTTGGGGTCGGCACAACATGTCTTTTCCTTCCACTCCTCTATTCTGACATACATCTTCTGTCACACTACAAATCATCGTATCATCCTTCACACAATCCATTCATCTCTTTTTTGGCCTACGTTTACATTTGTACACATACATCTTGTAGTTTAACATTCTTTTTGTCACGTGACTTTCGTCTCTCCTCGTTACATACCCATACCACCTTAATCTTCTTCCTCTCAACTTTTCAGTTACAGGTGCAACTTTCAAAGATCCCTTTATGTACACATTTCTCACCTTATCCATTCTTGTAACACCACACAACCATCTCAACATTCTCATCTCAGCTGAGTGGAGACGTTTGTAGTTTATCACTTTAGTGGCTCAACATTCGGACCCTTATAGCATGACTGGTATGACAGATTTATATATTTGACCTTTTAGTTTCAGTGGCATTAGTTTATCGCAAGTGACACCGGTTACCTGTCTCCACTTTAGCCATACTACATTTATGCTTCTCCTTACATCCTTCTCTATATCACAATTACTCTGCAGTAGTGAACCAAGGTATCTGAATTCGGGGTTACATGATAGTGTGGCTAGTTGTAGTTTAAGAGACACAACACTAGAGGTCCCGCCGAAATTGAAAACAGGTATTCGGTTTTAGTTCTGCTGATTTTCAACCCAACGTCCTCTAGCGCTTGCCGCCACCTACCAGCCCGTCTTCATCTACCTGGACAATATCATCTGCGAAGAGCATGCACCAGGGGGCCTCACCGTGCACCTCTGCAGTCAGCGCATCCATGAAGTGGAAACAGATAAGGACTTAAAGCAGATTCCTGGTGCAAACCTACCTTCACAGAGAACTTGTTCGTGATTTCCATTGCAGAGCGGACTTGTGTACTAACATTCACATACATGCTTTCAATCAATCTTACGAACTTCTCTAGCACACGTTTCGCTCTGAGGACCCACCACAGAACTTCCCGGGGAACGCGATCGTATGCTTTCCCAAGATATATGAAGACCATATGGAGATTTTTATGCACCTGTCAGTATTTTTCCATTAGTTGGCGTATTCAAATTATGGCATCAGTTGTGCTACGACCAGGCATAAACCTGAACTGGGATAGCGTCTACTCCGTTTCCTTCTGTTGTCTGTCCTCAATCACTTGCTCCCATGTTTTCATAGTACATGACAGCACCTTAATTCCTCTATAGTTGTTATAGCTTGGATGTCACCTTTTTGCTTGAATATGAGCACCAGATATGATTGGTGTCACTTCTGCAGTATATTCTCCTCGATAATCAACTTATTAAAGAATAAAGCTAGCTATATCCTTCCATCCTCACCTAACTTCTTCCATACTTCGATAGGGATACCATCTGGTCGCACTGCTTTACCATTCTTTGTCTTTCGCAATACATTTTGCACTTCATTCACACTTATTGCATTCACTAGCCCCACAGATGGGTTTCAAACACGTGATAAATTGTTATCTTGTCCCACAGAAGTTTGAATCATCAACTACGAATAGGTTGGAGCAGAGGTGTCTAATAAAAGAAACGCCGACCCTCCTATTTTTATTACCAACAATTAATGTGGTAAATTTTGACCTAAGTATGATTGCACATTCCTAGTCAAAATAAGGTATACATACCTATGATCCCACTGCGAGAACACGACTGACGTGTACTGTGATAATCAAAGTCACTATAAAATTATTATTGTTAACCAATAATACTGTCTAAGCCGATTACGGTTACAGCGACTTTAATTATCACAGTACATATTCGTGTTCTCGCAGTTGGCTCATAGATATGTATAACTTATTTTGACTAGCAATGTGCAATCATACCTCGGATAGGTCAAAATTGACCACAATAATTGTTGGTAATAAAAATAGGAGGGTCGGCGTTTCTTTTATTAGACACCTCTGCTCCAACCTATTCGTAGTTGATGATTCAAACTTCTGTGGGTCAAGGTAACAATTTATCACGTGTTTGAAATCCACCTATCAATCTTGGACAAATGTGGCGGGTGTACAGTCCTCGGCAGTGGGACATAAACTAAACATAAACTCATTTTTTTGCGTTAATAAAACATTTAATATACTTTTTAAAATATTACTACATAAATCTAAATATCTAAAAATAAGTCTTCAAAATAATTATCTAACTATAAGCGTACGCAGAAGACTGGCTGCATTGTTACCCTGGATGGCAATGCTAATTCGCTTTGTTAAGTATAAATCAGCCTTCTAGTCAGACAGTTTAATGTTAATATTATATAAACTTGTGTATAGGTTTATTTTAGGTCTTGCCTCCATATTTTTTTCCAATATTTTTTTTCATATATTTCCAATGAGGAAAACTTATAGAACTAATGTCATTACAGAGTAAAAAGACCCAATAAAAACTCATTGAATAAGAATTTCTCTGCAGGTATTTCTGAAGTAAATCGAGAACAATCGGCTAACGGTACATAAATGGTCAGAAATGGTATCGATATCCATTTCAGCACACAACATCTCGGCCATCAGTATATTGCAAAAAAGCTTTAAAGCGTCTAATTGCAATTTATATCGGCGTTTTCTTTTTATTATATATTTCTATTGTAAGTGCTAAGTAATAACAGCTAGATAACTTAAAAAATCGGTGCTGATTTAAAATACAACCGTACACTTGTTTGATAAAGATAACTGGATATTATTTGAGTTATTTCAAAACCTATTTATTCCTATATAATTTAAAATAAATCTGACAAATGCATGGCTTTCAACACACTATAAAGAGTCTTATAAAGATGACGTACGCTCTTCACTTTTCGTTATCTGCTTAGTAAAGCTCTCAGGATCTATCCTTTGTTTTCGCTGTTTTATCACACTCCCTTTCTACTAGTAAAGATTGGAAGTTAGGAAAAAGGTTCAGTTAGTCATGTATAATTAAATTGTATTAAGACTTAGGAAGTTTGGTTTCTTATCCCAAAAATGTCTATCATATACAATTTTATATTTCAAACAATTTATGCCTACTGTAGACGACGCAGCCTGTTTGCAATGCTAGCCATTTGAACCAATGTGCTTACACAGGCACCATTAACCAGGGCTCTTGGCAATTTGAATATAAATTTGCGAAGAGAACCCAGATTTAGATACTTTCATTTTCGCCGGAATACTCACATTCCCAATCTCCTTTATTACATATATGTACTCCTAATAGTCCCCAGTACCTCAAGGAACGTTTTAAATTCCTTCAACTATCCACTGCCCACACTCCATCCTATTATGATAATTATTTTACAGTGCAGGTTGTCAAACTTTGTAATTGCTGACTCTTACTGTCAGAGAAGCCAAATCCTTACCAACATTTAGAAATTTACCCAGAAAGCTATTTGTGGACAAATAGTGTTTTGTAGGCAAATTTCTAAATGTTGGTCTGTCTATGTCTGATTAACACAATATAATCATTCTAATATATTTATTATAATAACTTATGTAATTTGAAATATATATATATATATGACTATGTATATATGTATGTGTTTGTATATTTAATTCTTAAATTAGTTTGAGTATTTATGTATCTATTGTCTTTTTCCTGCACCACCTACATCGCCTGATTCAAATTTCTTTGATGTAGGTTGCCTGGAAGAGATCGCTTTAAACGATAAGGCCGCCTATTGTATTGCCTAGAAAATATTGTAAATACGGTCTGTTTTTGTAATTGTATATTTTGGTGTGCAATAAAGTGTTATCTCTCTCTCTCTAATATTGAATTTGTAAATTATAGAGTCGTATAAACAGTTATTTGATTACCTATTTACTTATTGCAAGAATAAAATCACGCAATATTAAGTTTAAAAAACAATTGTATAATACTGTAAACCAATTTAAGGAAACAACATAATTGCAATTTAGAAGTATGTTATAATTATACATTATTTGTTTAATAAAAGTTGCTATAAGGCTAATTTTAAATTATTTTATAAATTTTACATATTTTGTTCAATACGCTACTTGCACGCCACACGAACACATTCGATCTATAGTTAGAAGAATGAATGAATAAACACACTTTAATATTCTCTACAATTTAAAATTAACATTAAAAATCAGATACAATATAGACTGAACAAATCAACATGAACAAAGGACTATCAGACTGCTTCCAGGCGTTAAAACGTATTATTTTATGATTTAATTATGAGTACTAGTCGCGCGAAAACTTAAGCAAATTGATAAATAATTATACATTATTATAGATATAACGAATAATACACTACATAGATACATAACATAAAACGTAATAAATATGTATATCTACAGAATAAACAGTACTATTATATCTAAGAGGACCAACAATAAAATAGAAGTAGGGTTGAGAAAATTATTTAGTAGTTATTCATGAGTATTTCACATGAGTAATTTACTTCCTAAGCTTTTATTTAAAAAAAAGTTTCACTTGTTACAACGCTCCTGCGTGCTCCACGTTGCATTTCATTGCGAAATAACATTTCGATCTCAAACTAATTAATTAGCCGTTGCGTTAGTTGAGAGTTTTATCGTATAGGTACCTACTTTTTGTATTGAAAAAGCTGAGAATCGTCAGTCGGCACGTCGGTAAGTTTTTTGTTGTAGAAAGACCATTGCACCAGGAAGTAAGCGGGAGACCGCTGCACTGGCTACCGAGAAGAAATTTGTCGGCAAAGGAATTAAGATAACTAGTCTCAATGCTTTAAATTCTAACGTAGTATTTATTAATTTTCAATAACCAAAGGATGGAAACTGAACCTTCAAAATCTCATATGTCCGCCTGTATGTGTATGTCACAACAATCTAACTATAGCAACTATATAAATAAAATTTGAAAAGGTATCTATCTTTACTAATACTAATAATATTGTAAATGCGATAGTGGAAGGATGTTTCTTGCTCAATCACCCCAGAATGGCTGCTCGGATCGAGATGAAATTTGGCACAGAAATACTTTTTTATAGTCTGTCTACTATTTATCCCACAAAAATGTATGGTACCGAGGAGTAACATTAACGCGAGCGAAGCCGTGGGTAAAAGGTAGACTTCTATAAAATACAGTATAGTAAGGTTTGTGAACTTAGAAAATTCTGATATACATCTTCTGTCACACCAAAAATTATCATATCATCGTTCGCACAATCCATCCTTCTCTTTTTTGTCTACCTTTACCTTTGTACCTATCAATTCTGCAGTTTAACATTATTTTTTCACATGATTTCATCCCTCCTCATTACACGCCCATACCACCTTAATTTTCTTCCTCTCAAGTTTTCAGTCATGTATGCAACTTTCAAAGAGTCCCTTATGTACTCGTTTCTCACCTTATCCATTCTTGTAACAAAACATACCATCTCAACATTCTCATCTCAGCTAGTGGAGATATTTGAGGTCTATCACTTTAGTGGCCCAACATTCGGACCTGTATTTGACGATTCCGTACCAAATACCAAAAACTGGACGTTTGCCGATGTTACAAAATTCTTCACTGTGCAAGATCCGACACACGCATATGACCGGTTTCTTTATTATAATGGAACTTTTCTTATAAAAAGATACTATTAAATAAATGTCACGACAATGCATTTATTGATTTAGTAAGATTTATTAGATATTTAAATTCGTAGCATTTAAAGCGTGTATGTAACGTATACATTCGAAAACAAAAACCTTTCTCTGTCATTGGAACATGTCATACATGTTACTGCCCCGATTTATAGTTTACTCTTTGTAGTATATCGATTAAGTGTACATTTCTTCGATATAAACCAGACTCCACGACCATATACGACATTTTAATGATACAAAAAAGCCCTATCGTGTGATTACCACCGAGTTTCTTAATTGAGAAGGCGTCATGCTGGTATACGGGCCGCCACGTAATTGCATCTGAGGCAACTTACTGCAGAGCCAACAAAGTAAACAGTCGTTTTGTTTTATTGTAACATACAATCTCAGTAGCTTAGGCCTGCCTAATCAATCAAACACGGATTTCAAATTAAAGTTTTATATGTATTCGTAATTGTGCTTTAAAAAGGACACTAGTCCTTCTTCAAGTTCCCACCAAAATTAGCTTTTAAAGTTCGAAAGAATAAATTATGCTTTTAATATATATATATAAAGAATATATATATATATATATATATATATATATATATATATATATATATATATATATATATATATATATATATATATATATATAACTAGCTCGTGCCCATGACTTCGTCGGCGTGGACGTTTTTTTTCGCGGAACCTTAAAAAGGTAGCTTAAGTTACTTCCTAAGACATCAGCTATTTGCCAGTGAAAGTCCCGTCAAAATCGGTCCAGTCGTTTTAGATATTAGTCAGAACATCCAGACTGACAGACAGACAGATAAAAATTTAAAAAGTGATTTTTTTATATGTATACCGTATATACTTTCATATGCATTTACTAAAAAGCTGTTATTTTGACATTACAAACAGGCACTTCAATTTTATTTATCTGTATAGATGTATGTTTCTTTAGTTCACCATAACTTTCAACGCCTACACTGATTTATATAGTCATATATATGGAGATGAAAGAAGAGAGAAATGTTAGAATCTTTACATTTTTCTGAGTGGTAGGTAAAATCAAATTGTTTATTAACATATCGTCTATAGCTGTACTACACCTTTATCTACTGTAAATATACAAATAGTGATAAACTATTACAACTACATAGGTACTAAAGTTAATTAATACCGTAAAAGTGAATTTGTATAAAAATTTGAACATAAAAGGATACATATTTGGGGCAACGCATTATTATAGTGTTTCCATCCAGTATGGTAACGCGGCGTGCATTTTGGGAACATTCCCTACTGACTGTGGCTTGGGACCCATTTGTTATTAGTATTTTTATCAGTATATTTTAAATTTAAGTTCTTCTTTTAATGTATATCTAAACTTGAATTATAAATATTCGAAAGAAAGAAATACAAAGCATACGTTTTCTTAAACATTTATTTATGAGTAATATGTATTTTACATAAGCTTCAAACTAAATATTTTTGCCTTTTAAAATCAGCTGTGTTTACTTTTCTACAGGATACAACTATTTACAGACTTCGATAAACATTAATAAGCACATTACACGGACAGTTTGAAATCTTAATCGCCTATTCACCTATCAAGGAACAACCTATACATTTAGAGCTATCACACCTTCTCATCTATCAAAGCTAGGTGTTTACATACATTAATATGCCTGTAATAATATGATATTATTATTGAAGTTTTCTGCCTTAAATTTAGAATACATGAGTAGTGGGAACTTTGTCAGTATGAAATACCTGAAGCAGTAAATCTCACTCTTCACATTACGGTAACTTATAGCTAAGTTATACATCTATTATATAACAAAACTACGTTTTAACGGTTTTCTGTACGGTAATTTATTTGATTTTTATTATTCCGACGTTTCGGTCACATTTCAGTAGCCGTGATCACGGAAAACAAATATATGAAGTGTCAATGAGTATTGTTAAAGTTTTATTTAGCCTACCGCCAACTTATGCATTTTAATTATTAATTTTGTTTATGGTTATTACTTACTCTATGGGAGCCTAATCTATTACTTTCAATTTTATCTATCTATAATTTTCTATAAGCTATATTAAATATCTACGTCAAATAAGTCATCTGTGCTTCATTTTCCTGGCTTTTTTTTGAGGCAGGGGGAAATACATTTCGTACACTACCGAGTCTTACTGGGATTAGACCAAAGCAATGAGAGTTATCCACTGAAGATGGATAACAGAGTCAATTGCCGGCTTGTGTAGAGACTCAGCAAGTTACCCCTATTAAAGAGGTAACCCATATGCTAATACTCCACTAAAACCCCCTTCCTCCCATGTGCCCTGCACGCATGGTCGGAATAGCGTGAGTCTTTTTTTTTATTGCATGATTTCAGCAGACAGGCATCACTTGATGAAAAGCGGTTACCATCGCCTATGGACATTTGCAACACCAAAGGTGCTACAAATGCGCTGCTGCTGTCTTAAGGGAGACTGGAACCTGGCCACTAATGCCGGAACACAACTCACGGTTGTTATGGCGGCATACTCTAGACCAGGGGTGGTAGCCATCCAGTCGGGCAAATGCCCTACCACCTGGCTGTGGGTTGTTTAGTCGCCTCTTACGACAGGCCGCCGGGCCGCAGGAAATTGTATTCTTTCTCCGTTCCTGCACGGATAGAACATAGTTACGCCCACACTAATCCGGCTGGATTCCCAGGATAAAAAGTAGTACAGTTTTTAATCTAAGTATTTGCTGTCGATCAGCGAAACCCGCATCGAAATTGGCCCAGTAGTTTTTACGTGAATCCCTAACAAACACACAAACCGACAAATAGACAAGCAGACAAGAAATGTAAAAAAATTGCATCATTTATATGGTTTATTCCAATTGTCTTTTTTTAAAATAGCATTAATGTACAGACACGGCATGTTTAGAATTTTATAATATTATACATAACAGTTATAAGTAACATTTGTAGCGTTTTAAAAAAATGAATTAGCGTTCCATTGGAGTAAGTAAGTATGATGCTGAGGTTAAAAAGAAATGAACATAGAGTTTAACGACCTTAAACAATGTTGACTCATAGAATATAGTTTTCCAAGCAAAAGTGTATAGCACATAACTCGTAATATTTCAACATTATGCATGTGTTAATGTGCAGTTGGCATAACCTGTGACCTGCCATTTATACCCAACTACAGTGCCGCAAAGCAAAGCCAAAGGTCTTAGGATTGAGACTATGTACGTACTTAATTGTACAATATGTATTCTATTGAGCAGTAAAAGAGGTTGTGGACCGGGGTTAAAAATTCCTAGTGTCAAAAAAGAAGCTATTATATTAAAACGAGGCAACGCGACAAGTCTTTTGGGAACAGTTCCTATTGACAACGGTCTGGCATTAATTTTCTAATTTAAAAACATTAAGTAGTTACATGCACTATATGTAATGAAATCATCGTTTGTTAGATTGCAACTGATTTTTAGTGACCACCCACATTTATAATATACATAATAAATACACTACACTCAGATTTTTAATTACCTGGACTAAAACGACAGCTGCGGTCGGTTTTTTTATTTATAAGTGAGTTGTGTGAGTTAAATAAATAAGTTGAATCATACATATTTTTTATAGAAATCCTATAGGATTCAACTCACTGTGGCAGTGAGTTGCTTCAAGCTTGCAACATAAAAAAGGTCAAACGCATCTGTAATTTTAGTCGAGGTAATTAAAAATCAGAAAATAGGTATAGTTTCTTTTATAGGGGCTAGATGTGAAAAGCACAAACTTGGGAGGCCTATGTCCAACAGTATCCTGAGATTGGTGACGACGATGATATTTTATTTTTAGGCTATGGTTTATGTCTAGAGTTTACTGTTAGGCCTGTATTTTTAATTATAAAACGTTTAAGTCAAAAATAAAAGCCTTTTTAAAAAGATAAATGTAATCCGAGACCAATATGAAGAGCTCAAAAGCTCTATTATAACTGTAAGTAAACCCATTTGACTAAGCGTATCGAAGACTTTCTATCACAAATATGGAAAGCGTGGGCTGCTATCAGAAAAGGTCTAAATAAATATGTGAATCATATCTTACATTTATTTGCTTTAAAATTTTATGGAGAAATATCCGATGTGATGGAGTCATTTGGTGAATTCTTCCGTATTGAATTTAGGGTAATAACTTTCTTATCGATTAGTCTATTGCTATACGTAGCACCAAACTTCTATCTACGCCTCCATAGTGTTTACCTTGTTTTATAAATTTGTTAAAGCCGGCTTCCATATGCATGGTTATACACCATGGCGATTGTATCCGTTTCGTTGCTCCAATGTGTAGGACGATCACTACTTGGATGCAAAGTTAAGCTATTGATATGCGTCCCGTTTCGTCAATACTTAGGATTTACGATTATACGACGTATTGATTCAATAGAAAGGAGATCTGATACGCTAGGATCGTGGACCTGCTTTTAGGGTACATACGTCGTCCGAATATTACCATTTTTCAATTTCTTATTTCTTTGACCTACGTAGGTCACAAGATAAAGGCCGTTCATAAATTATGTCAATTGTTCACAAGTTATTCTCTTATTCCTCTCATATTCATAATAAAGAACTAAATTATTACGGTCTTATTCATAGAAAGTTCGAATTTACTGTAACTCTCTATGAATAAGGCTGATTCTATCTACTAAAATAATGTTGAGAACATATAATACACCAAAATTAATCAAAACGACTCATTGACTCTTCAGGTGATCAGAAGCCTACCTCGGGCAACAGATCAGTATGGCGATCCAGCGAGGAAACGTAGCCAGCCTTCTGGGCACCTTACCCATAAAAGACGGTGATCTAGGCTCAGGATTCTACTAATAGTCTCGAGGGATTATGGGTAGAATACAATAATAAAATACAATAAATAATTTAAGTTTTCTTTTATGGTATTAGATTATTTATGGTATTTTATTGTTTTTATGAATACATTACACCGGAAAATAAATTTGAATTAAACATTAGGATTTTATAAAACGATTCTTCAAGAAATCCGGATACATAGATTTCCATATCTAAATATCATAGATTTTTAACATTTAAAATTACACAAGCAAATTTCGATTTTCCCCCATTTTCCCCTCCCACGATCTCATCCCCGTATTCCAATTCCATATCCCATTACCTCTATCCTATTCCTCCTGTGTAATCCCTATGCCTCATCCCCCTATCCCTTCTCTTTATGCCATCGTAAGGGACCATCCATAAATTACATAACACGAATTAAATGATTTTTGACCCCTCCACCGTCCTTGTCACAACTGATCACATTCCCTCCCTAGTGTGACATAACATATTTTGCAATTTTACATGAATAGATTATTAAATTAAAACAGTAGTTATGTAATTTGTTTCATTTCCAGTTAAATTATTTTTTAATAATTTAAACACTGCATATACAGATAGAGTTGGAAATATTTCTTTTTCATTAATAGTTCAAATTTCGTGTTTTAAAGCTTAATTATATTACATTTTGAAATTTGACGTCACGAAATTTAAAACTGTCCTCCCACCACTTGTCACACTTCGTCGACACGTGTACATGACGCACACACACGTACACACGTGACGTAATTTATGGATGTCCCCTAAGAACTGGCAACGTCTTGGATTCCCGCTGATTTTGCAAACATCTATAAGTGACGGTAAACACTGCATTAGGTGGGCCGTTCGCCTGTTTGTCAGCTTCGCAACAAAAAAATTGTGTGTGTGTGTAGTTCACACGCAGTAGAAGTAAGACTTCACATAATACACTCACAGATAATTCTTCTCTTACTTTCATTATTATAAATATAATTCCTTTGGCCTACATCCGTTAACATATTATAATTTAAAATAATCTTCTTAATCGTATCACTTTCAATTTTTCACTGCTTTAGTTTAGTCTAAGAAAATATTATTATCAGTTTTATTTCGATTCAAATTGGACCTATGTTTAATCATTGGTCTTATTGACTTTCTAATCTGTGATATACAATGTAAAACTCGTATCTCATTCTCTCGCAGGCTTAGTAATATATTTAAGTGTTTAACTCTTTTTAGTGTCGCTTATTCGTTTCATTGAGTTTCAAATCACAATGATTCCATGAAGTTTCACTTCAATAAATAAAAAGCAAACATTTTTCATTAATCATTTTTTTTCGAGACTTAATTATTCTAAAAATAATTTCACAAGAGAGGACATTGAAATAACAGCATTTGAACTGCAGAACGATGGCCGATAATTTATTCCCACAAATGATTAATAATAATCGAATGAAAACTTATTAAACGTTTGTAAGTTATGAAACACTGATCTATTTCTATCTCGAAAATCAATTTTCATTACTCATCCAGCTGCAACTAAAACGATGCCGCACCAAATACCTCATTAATAACTTCTCGTAGCTAATACGACCAGTTAAAGTGCGTATGTTAGTAGCAACCAGTTTATTTACAATCGACAACGTTGTTTACAAACTAAATGCCCTACCGAAACGGTTAACAGAACATGCACTGACAAATTACAAACCTTTACATAACAAATGACTTCTTACGTTCGTTTGAACATTGGTATTCCGATAAAAAATAATTGATTAATGTTTTGTACGCACTTAAAAACTAATGACGCCGCTTACAGATTGACAAATCATGGAAGAAGACTGGAAATGAAGATAATCCAATCAGAATTGGAAACATGAAAAGTTGCTAAATCTTACGTGCACAGATGGCACCATAGGTCTCGCTGTTTGACGTTTAATTTTTTTTAAGTCATACAAAAATTGCATTAAGGTTAGTAAGTCTTAATTTTTTACTAATTTGGTCTAAAAATGTGCTTGAAGTAATAATAAAACTTTAACGGTCTAAGGTTCTTAAAGAAGCCTACAAACTTACTCTAATATGAATAAGACCGTAAAAGGCGGGGGAAGTAAGTAAGACCTGTAGCATGATTAGTCATGTGAATGCAGTGATTAGTATTTTATGTTTCGCATGTATAGAACAAAAGAGTTTATTCTGTTTAGTTGAAATAACTGTTTCACATTATTTCATTCCATCTGATATTATCATCACTAATATATTTGTCTCAATCTTTAATTAAATTATAAATGTACGTTTGTGTATTTATATGAATGTATATTTGTGTGTATGTCTAAATTTGTCTGTTTTTGTTAATTTCAAATTAAACGGTGTTTGTTTGCAGTAGATTGCACACCAATTTTATTATTTTACTTTTAAGATTGTCTCTGTCAATGTTATGGTGTTGTGACGTTACTGTAAACGAATCGAATAAATAAATATCAATTGGAATTCAAAGAAAAAATTAAATGGTTTTGACATCACGTAAAGTCTATTAATTAAATATGGGTACTTACACCAATGGACAGTTTAAAATAATGTGTTTGTACATTGTTTGTGACAATCTCAAGACATATAAGGGGCCGCTAAGGTGCACCTTCGACTTTGAATACTTATTTGGCATAATTATGCAAGTAGCTTCACGTACACAAATGTATTCCTATTTTAAAATTGGAATCTGTATGTACTTATTTAAATTATTTGATAACTGTTCTTGATTTATATTTGGACTAACGTTTTCCCCGTTAAAAGCCCTAGTTAGTAGCTCTATGTCACTTACATAAAAACTAAATTTGGTTTTTTTTATATATACAATCCTTTTTATATATATATTAGACCTAAAACTTTACTGTTTCTTGTTAAGTTCACAACAACAACAAAGAAATTAAGTCCATATAGTGTACACAACTGCCCAGCAAAACATACAGATGAGTCGAAGCCAACCTGATTTGAACTAATGAATGTTGTGTTGTTTATGGCTACGTAGGTATTTATTAGTGAATTGTAAAAACGCGATTATAGCGCCATCTATTTTGCTAATCCATCTATTCCCGGTAAGCGACGTCTTTTATCGGGATAAAGAGTATCCTAAGTTACGCCCCGTGATATAAGTTAGCTCCGTTTCGAATTTTATTTAAATCCGTTGAGTAGTTTTTGCGTGATGCTGTAACAGACAGACAGACAAACAAATATTCTAAAATTGCATTTTCGGAATCTGCTGGTCCGAATTAGCCCCCCTATTTTTTTTTAGATTTTTAAACCCATTGTACAAACTCGAACCATTTACAGATTTGTTATAGTAAAGACTTCATTGGCTATTAAATGAAAACAATAGTATGTATATAGCTTGCAGTTGTATATTTGAAGCTTTTCATACAATATTGTAGTTGGACAAAAAGAGTAGAAAATAATAAGGGCGACACTCGCACATTTGTCCAAACTCCTAGCATCACCAACATTATGACAAGAGTAATTTTGGTACTTACTAGTAACTTTTAATATTACATCGAACATAAAGCGAGTATCAAATTAGTATATTTACGACATACATACGCAATTTTTAAACATAACGTATGATGTTCAATAATAATGACTATTAATTTTGTAAACCAGAGGTTTATAACACCTTGTAACTGATAACACGACAATTATTTAATTAAAAGAAGCTAAACGCCATTACAAACCTGTCATGTCGGCGTTTCTTTGGTAAATATCGTCCAATTATATCGAAAAGAATTTTCCTTCAAATTCCGCTAGATATCTTTAGTAAACTTGAAAATCACTGCTCATGGAATACTGGTAATAACATGGACAAATTGAACTTTGTTTATAATCACTGACATTAGATAGAATATTGCTAGAAGGAAAAAATAATTAGTTCATGTTCTAGACGTTATAGCCAGATTATACTAATAATTCTTTTTTAGGGATTCATAATAGGATTGACAAAAACAGAAACCTTATACAATCGTCACGTCCTTCCATCTATACTATACCCATATGCTAAAGCCAATAGTCCAAAACTGTGGGACTATACGGATAAAATTTCGTAGTAAAGTGTATTCTATATGCCGCTGCATAGTGGTGTGTGAACATGTAACTGATATTTCAAACAAATACAAGAACAGAGTGTAACTACCATACCTATATACATGTACATATGAAATAAAAAAGAGTTTCCGTATACATAGGCCATGTGGGATTTGTTTCTTCAGCAAATATCTAAAAATCATACAATATTTCTTACTGGCTTTTATATTTAAATCGTAAAAATGAATCGTCTTCATTCATCATTGGGGGGTGCCAACAATAGTTACCCCTAATTAATTTCCCTAATTATTATATAATGATTTATTTAGTTTGCCTTTAGAGAGCGGCAGAGCATTGGTAACGCCTTTAGTGTTACAAATATCCATAGGCGATGGTAACCGCTTTCCATCAGGTGGGCTGTCTGCTGAACTCATGCAATAAAAAAAACCCCTTCAATGTTACTTTGGGGTCTGTTACACAAATGACATAACACTGACGTTCGTCAACTTTACGAACTTTTTACTGTGCATGGACCAAAAAGCACTCCTCTTATTTTATTTTAAACTACCACGAATTACATTATTTATTGTGTTGATTTACTAACTAATACACAACAATTAAATAGAGGAAGTTCTCAATTCGTTTGCATAACTGTATTTCCTGTAATAAATTTTGTTTTAAGACTCCAGATTGTCTGATAACACTTTCCTGCATTTATATTGCAGTTAACACACTTTATGCTAACGAGAAAGTTAAAATCTGAAAATGATATATTAACATTCTTAAAAAATAACAAATGATGTATGTATACGTGAAAGTTCCACACCCATATTGAACAGTTATCATTCATTGATACAACTTGCATACCGTTGAGACATTGATAAAATATACTGAAAAATAACACTTGTTATAAATATATTGACGTAAGAAAAATATTTCACAATATGAGAATAGTTACTTTTTATATTTGCAGAGATTTTTTCGCAAACTTGTAATGGTTTTAAGAACTGGCCTAATCATATTTAGAAATAAAGTAATATATTTGAAGAATATGATAATAAAGCGAATCAATAGCATTACTAAGATAATACTCGTATGTAAAACGCTGTATTACAGATCTAGTGTCGCTAGTTCCAATTTAATGTTTAAGCGTACTGTAGGTTTTTGAGATGTTAAGAGAAATGAATAGTAAGCAATTAAGCATGCCAAATACTGTACAAAAACCCAAAAGGCACCACTAACATTCGATTGTACCTTCATTGGGACACCTATGTTATTTCCTAGAAGTGCACGGCACTAATAAGTCAATGGTGGCGAATATAATTTTAAAGCATTTAAACACTACCCACATCTGAAATATATGCGCGGATTCAACAAGATATAAATATAGAATGAGTATTTAGACGTTTGTTAATTTCTATTTTTCTGTCCTGAACCTTTTAATGAAGGGGATGAGATTGGAACGAAAATATTTGATAAATATACAAGCAATAATTTTTGTACAAAAATATGCAACGGTGAACTGTCTACTAGGCTACTTGTCCCGAGACAATCAGAAACATTCATAACGGTTCCAGCGCGTGTATTTTTGGAGATATTATCATACTTTTGACAGCATCAGATTGCAGGGTCATGATCTTGTACATTTTTGACATTATATCCGTGATTGAATGTGGAATTCGGACGTAGAGTCGCGCTACGACTGCACCTTGGCAGTTTGTTTCCAAAGATTACGAGTACCTAAATGGTAAGTCCAGACAAGGGCTTTCCCATTGGGCAGGGGACGGCGTTACGACTTACTGTACAATATACTATGCGTTAACTTTTAAATAAATCCTACAAAGGAGGATCTCCTGCGGGTGTTTCCCCTGCATACTACTATACCTAATAACCTCACATTTAAGAACTATGAGACTCTTAACAATAAGGCATCACTTTGGCTTTTAAAACCAACCCTACTCCGATATTTATTACATATCAACAGAAACGTTAATATAATTTTAACATTCATTACGATTTGTTCTATCATAAAAAGATTGTAATTTCTAAGTTTTCGCGAGTAGTATACATAATAAAACTACGTTTTAACGATTTTAAGCGCGGTAATTTATTTGATTTTTATTACTCCGACGTTTCTTCAAGCCACAACATGTTGCGAAGCGGTGGTAAATTAGATTAGGCTCCCATAGAGTAAATAATAACCATAAACAAAAATGTATACTAAATAATTAAAATGAACTAGTTGGCGGTAGGCGAAATAAAACTTTATCAATACTCATTGACACTTGACATCTTTGTCTTCCGTGATCACGGCTACTGAAAATTGGCCAAAACGTTGTAATAATAAAAATCAAATACATTACAGCGCTTAAAACCGTTATTATAAAAAGATTGGTAGAATAAATTTACCTTCGCATTTTCAATATTAGTCTACATTAATTTTCAGCTATGCTTTGGAGAGATAGAGAAGTACTCGTACTTAGACAAATTTTAATTATTAAAAACCAACTAATTATGGTCCCAAATGATCTAAATTAATACTACCTCAAATATGTTCATAATTTTAATGTTATTATATGCAAATGCAGATTAGAAGACTTGACAAGTTCTGGTGTTGTATGAATAATCGTGTATGGTAAAACTATCTGTTATAATAAGCGGTCATAATGATTTCCTGAAGCCTAACGTTGGAAAATGGTCGATGAAGTATTAGTAAAGAAACGCGCTCTACCCGCAGCTAGGTCATTTGCTCCCGAATACCGTAAAATGGTTTCCGAACGAGTCACTGCCACTACTGCGGTGAACAGTTACCAATTGTTAAAATCGCATCAGTCCCATTCTTTTGTCAGATCGCTATTTCTTTGGATAGATTGATTTGAGATACGTACGGATACAATGCTAGATTAGAAGCGCGGGAAAGTACCGTCTCGTTTAATTGAATACCGAATTGATATTCATTCGATCCCGTTCAAATTGATTTCTCAGAATTCAACTAGCATTCCATTACTACCTATTACACATCTCACTCCAGGCTAATTACGTTTTTTTTTATTTTCCATATACTTTACGACTAAAAATTAAAAAAGAGAATTTTCCGCGTGACCATTCGCTGAAAGTGATCACTGTCAATTGATTTTAGGTTCTAAGCCACTTCAATAAAAAACCGACTTCACACAAAAAACCAATAAATAAATATTTATCCGACTTCTTTATACAACATCTTGAAGTCGGTGCCACTGCCAAGTAAAACATAAAAGAACAATAACAAATTTACAAAATATAGTAACTTTTATGTTTTACTTGACACCGATTACAAATATTTGACTTGGTGAACATGGGACTACCTGGGGAGTATACATTTACGATTAAAGAAGTTGGTTAACAATTTTCGTAAGTTTCTCTAATTCCTTGGAATCCACTCATCAGATCCTGACATGGTGACAAAGAGAACAATTCGGGAGTATATAACCTTTCGATTTAAAAAATATTTGAAAATCGGTCCACCATTGATAGAGAAACCAAGTAATACACATACATAAAAAACATAAACGAATTGAGAACCTCCTCCATTTGAAAATCGGTTAAAAATAAACTCTGGCTGTAAAAGATATCCTCGTCAATTTAAATATAGTTCTAATTGAATAAAGCCACAAAACAGGCTTTTTAATAGTTTCAAATATTACTGTGTATGTATTATATACTGTTAATATTCAGTTTTTGTATAATATATGTATTTATTTTATCCCGGAAATTTTGTATCTGTAGTTTATAGCGAGTAACGCCACATGGATAACCTTAGTTTGTGAATAATCTTTGCATAAGTGAATATTCATTAATATGTTTTAAAATATACAACATACCTAATATTAATTTATCCCTTTTTTAACGCTAACAAATATCTCCTGTTTTCATTATTTGGCTACGGGGTCATAAAAACAATGTACTTGTATATTCCTCATACATATAATAATCCCATATATCTAATATATAAAATTCTCGTGTCATAGTATTTGTAACAAAACTCCTCCGAAACGGCTTGACCGATTCTTATGAAATTTTGTGTGTATATTTAGTAGGTCTGAGAATAAACTATTTTTCATATCCCTGGGTAATAAGAGTGGTCCACCCCAAAAAAATATTTTATTTTTGGACAATTTTTTTTATTCGGCATTAAAAAATATATACATACAACTCTAAATTTTGCTCTTTCTACCACGAACCGTTATTTTTTAATAGCGATGTTAGTACTTTAATAATTTTCTACTCTCGGCGGTCGATAACTGATCAGTTACCATTCGATAAGTTATTCCTGCCAGGCGTCTACCGATGTCACTTCTCACCTCGTAAACAGCACGGAGTAGGGATGAGAATGAAGCCAGTCTCCTGTCTTTCTCACACAATACGCTTTCTCTCACTCACTAAAGTTTAGGGCCTAAACCGTTTTCGGCCATTATTATTGATTGTGCGTCGACGTAGTAGTGACATTTTACTTTCTCAGTGCAACTCTCATATTCATATATTCATACAGTAAATGTATCATCAATTTGCAGTGCTATAATTATTTATTCCCATTTTGCTCAAGATAGTTCTCACGTTCAGTTCATTAAGTGATCTCATATAAATCAATAGTTTTCAAGACGTTGTATGTATGTCCTATATGCGTTCCTAAACTATTGATCAGATTATCGTAAAAGTATGATAGTATTCTGAGGAAGCCGAACTTAAATCTATCTAATATATAAAAATAAAAATCAATGTTTGTATGTTTGTCCTCAATGTGTTCCTAAAGCATTGATCAGATTCTGATGAAACTTTAATATGCTGTTATCTGGACGCCCGCGAGGATTTTTGACCCAAACTTCTTTATATATAAAATTCTTCTGTTTGTGTTTATGTGACTGAACTCTACCTAAACGATTGAACCGATTTCGATAATTTTTTTGTGCGTATTAAAGTTGGTCCCGGAATGGTTTAGATTTATGATGAGACCTGGTAGGTGGCGCTTCTAAACTTCTCCTAAGCAGTAGGACCGATTGTGACCATTTTTTCTGTGTGTGTTCAAGTGGATTCTAGAATAGTTTAGATTAATAATTGGTCCCGGCAGATGAGGCTGTAATCGATTTCCAGGATTTTGTCAATTTTTTTATGTTTTTGAGTGGGTCTTGGGATGGCTTAGATTCACAATTGAACCAGGTAGATAGCGCTGCGATCGGATATCAGGGTTTAGGTAAATTATTTTTGTGTGTGATCAAGTGGGTCCCGGGGCGGTGTAGATTCAAATTTGAACCAGGTAGGTGGCGCAGCAATCGAGTTGCAGGATTTTGGTGAATTATTTTTGTGTGCATTCAAGTGAGTCCCGGGGTGGTTTAGATTCAAATTTAAACCAGGTAGGAGGCGCAGCAATCGGGTTCCAGGATTTCGGTGAATTATTTTTGTGTGTATTCAAGTGGGTCCCATGAATGGTTTAGATTCAAATTTAAACCAGGTAGGAGGTGCTGCAATCACGTTCCAGGTTTTAGTTCAATTATTTTTGTATGTGTTCAAGTGGGTCCCGTGTTGATTTAGATTCAAATTTGAACCAGGTAGGTGGCGCTGCAATCGGGTGTCAGGAATTAGGTGAATTATTTTTGTATGTGTTCACGTGGGTCCCGGGATGGTTTAGATTCACTATTGGACCCGGTAGATCATGCCGCTAAACTAAACGGTGGGCCCGATTTTGATGAAATTTTTGGGTTTGTTCAAGTGGATTCGAGAATAGTTTAAACTTTAGATTAAGATTTGGTCCCGGTAGATGGCGCTGCAATCAGGTTCTAGATTTTTATTTCTTAAAGGCAGGACATCTGCCGGGTACAGCTAGTATAATGTAAATAATAAATCTGGTCAACAGATATTATTCAAACTAATTTTGGTAGAAAGTATTTTTAGCGTTATCTACTAGCTTTGTTTGAGAATTTTCCATTTCATAATTTAAAAGGTAGAGTGGGCTCATTTTTTACGACTTTGAGAGTTAATATCTCTTCAGCTATTGACATAATTTAAAAATGTATTAACAATCATCATATTTTATCAAGACTTAATGATACAACACACGACTACGTACACTCATAAAAAAATTCAACCCTTAGAACATGTAAGTATCGCGTCTACTCTTTATTATTTATACTTTTATATTTTTCGCCACTTTACTACATAACCTTGCAGCGCAACACAGACTTAGTACTTTTGGAGATAAATAACTGTGACGGACAATCGGATATGACGATTACATAAGGGTTGCATTTTTGCCGAAATAGTTTGAATATCCTAAAAATTAGAAAGAAACATTAAATTAAGACTATTAATTTTGACTAGTTTGGATTCAAAACTTGTTTTAAACAAAAAATGAGAAAAAATTGACCTGTGGTGCAATCTAGACGTTTGGTCATGGTAGTCTTCTTCCATGAATCATTTTTATAGGTACCATAATTACCATTAGCAAATTGTTGCCATAGTTGCCACTGGTAATTCTCCAGTTAATAAAACGCAATTTCCATCATAACAATAACTTTTTTGGAAACAAAATACCGTTTGTTTCTTAAAATTTTACGATATTTATCTCAAATCACATCTCCATGAATCCTAATGTATGATATGCACGCGCTAGACGAATTAGAACACGCTATATATAATAACAATAAATTAAATAGCTCTTTCAAACCGCCAATAGTCATGAAATCTATCGGTTCGTTTGAAAATGGCTCTTGGGCAATAATCCATTGAAGACGTATGCGATCACTTTTACTGTTATCCAATTTGGAGCGCGGCGAGCTCGGTTTCCGCTTTTACACGGTTTGTGGCCACGCACTCCCAATGGATCAAGGTGCATTGTCGGTATCGCCATGGCATTGGAGTGCCCTGGCTAGGGCCACTGACACAGATACACAAGTGGCCTTCAGATCCGTTGATTGAATCGACGACTAAGTCAATTTGAAGCTGAACCCCAACGCCTCAATCTCTACGTTCAAAGTGGTAGCAACGCCAGTCTACGAGGATCAAGGAAAATCCTGTGGCTTTTTGCAGTATTTTGTTACATTAATATTAATATTAACATTAGTTATATTGTATTCTACGTATAATCCCTTAAATCTATATGTAGAATACTGAGCCTAGTTCACCGTTTTCTATGGGTAAGGTCCCCAGAAGGCTGCCTACATTACGATCTGTTGTCCGAGGTAAACACCAGCCTGCGTGTGTACAATTTATAATTTTGATTTATGTAATATAAGTTATTCAATTTAATTTGTTTTAATAGCTCCACAATGTTGACATTTTCAAATACAGTTTAAGTTCTAGAATTAATATTTCGTTCATATTCGAATGCTTGGATGTTAGTACATAATTATGAATAACCAAGCATTCGAATATGACTGAAGTGTTAATTCTAGAACTTAATCCGTATCTGAATCATTGCGCAGGAACCTATTTTCATTAACTTTCATATATATACTATATCAAAGCTCATGAATGTCAATTCAACAACCGGAATGAATGTAAGTCACTTTTTATCTCAATAAATGTAAGTGCTCCTCGGAGATACAAGGTGTAGGTGCGCTTGTATTTGAAATACAAGGGCACGATTCTGGTTAATAAGTCCTAGTAAATTATATGCCAATTTCAACCGTTTACGCCAGACATTTAGGTCATGAACATTGGTGTCAATTCAGACAAGTTGTTGTTTATTTGTTTCGTGATCAGTTAGAGAAATACGAGTCATGTCTTCCGACGCCGATCGTTAGACGCACAAGCGCAAAATTCGACTTACTGGGCCATGCATACGTAAGCTATTATTGATAGATAATACTAATAAGCGATTTGAGCGAAATTTGCCATAGTCTATGTTCTATATTAAATAAAGTAGTGATTTTATTTATTTTTATATTTTTTATAAAGACAATGATATTGTTAAATATCTGTTTTGTTTGACGCAATTACCATATTAGTTGCGTACAATATTAATTACTTAATAAAAAAATAACAAGAAGTATTTCGGAACACGAATCGACAGCATTAAAATAGAAACGGGAAGTTATTATTAAATTATTAATGATTTTCCTGTAGAGAAAAACTATTCTTGGCTACATACCTAAAGGAAGCTGCTTGACAATCAGGTTCTTCTCGACACCATCCTTGGCACTCGTACAATGATAGGTTTCGTACTGTATAATATGCTGTTCCACTGAAGTCTACATCTGTTAGCTTCTCGAAAGCAATTCGACCTGCAATAAGATATATATATATATATTATATATATATATATATATATATATATATATATATATATGTGTATATATATATATATACACAATGCCCTTATAATATAAGTAGCTTCTGCCCACGACTTCGTCCGCGTGGAATAGTTTAAAAAAAACCCCGATTTTGAAACATTCTTCATTGGTTCTCCGCTCCTATTGATCTTAGCGCGATTATATATAGCCTTTAGCCTTCCTCGATAAATCGTTCCTGAGATTAGCGCGTTCAATCAAACAAACAAACAAACGAAATCTTCAGCTTTATATATTAGTATAAGATTTTTCATTCATAACCATATTCAGGTGTTAGTCCGTCCATTTTAGTTTTAGGCTTTAAAACATCATGATTACTATGTTATTTAGCATACTTCTTTCTGACAGGCTTATTTCACACCAGCTGTGCCTGCCACTTCGTTTGCATGAGTTTCTAAGCCCTGTAAGATATAGAAATTAAAACTACAATTTTAAAAGAATTTTCTATTTTGATCCCTGAAGTTTTCATTGAAATAAGTTCAGCCTTTTCGGAGCCTATCGAGAAAATGTTTTAGACAAACGCAAAATCTCTAACAATGGTTATTTATGATTAGGCATCGTATACTTAGATCATATAAACATCTATACCTTTATGATCGTATAGTAGCAGTTTTAACTTATATATAATTTAACTTATATTATTGCATTTATTTTGAAATCACAGCCACTAAAATGCTTTGCTGTAGATAATATTAGGTTAACATTAATATATATTTTAATGTGAATAATAATTTATAATACCTACTAATGTTTTCAAGCCTCCGAACAATTTGATTTCAGCAAGTTCCTATTATCCCGAATTCTCAGTTCTTTAATAAGGAAAACAACCAAACTCTAAGAGAACGCGGTTCCTGGAGAAAGGATGAAGTAATTTCTCCAATATTGCTTGCTGGTGTCTCGCCAGTCGTTTCATAGAAGAGTAGTGCACCAGATAAAGAGGTTCAAAAACTTACTTAGCACAGATGAAGCTTGCAGCAGTAAAAGCGCTACAGGCGCTAAATGCAGCGCCTTGCTCCTCATCCCGACTAAGCCACCACCTGCAAAAAAAGAAAATATTTATATAATGCAAATACTTAACATATGTATAGACAAATTAGCTTTGAGACGTTTTTGCGTTTGTACTAGTGTACTGTCAGCACATAAATAAATAAACGAATACTTTTTATATATATTTTATAGGCAGGTACTTAATATGAATCTAATAATATTAGACGATGTTAAAATAATAAATGTTAATATTAAACATAATTTTTGAACTAATTTCAACGAAATTTAAATTTCAAGTTTAAAAGTCCTGGAAATACTAAATACTACAAACGCAAAAACGTCTCGAAGCTAATTTACCGGTATACACATCTTAAAAGTGTAAAAAAAATGTACATTAAAATTTCATAAACATTCAAGTTCATATTGTACCCCATACTACTGACAGCTTAGATTAAATTTTGTTATATTCATATAGCAGCAGAAAAAACAAGTCAACAATAATTCAGGGCTTCTGTGGTTGAGCGGGCTAAGCTTTTACTAGCCTACCTCGCTGCAACGCAAAGTTTCCGGGTACGATTTCTGGCATGGTAAATTTCAGGTAAACGAATTTTCTCCGTTATTTACTATGATCTGGGTGTCTGGGATCGGCCCTAGAGGCCGTTGTATATTGCAACAAATGTAACTTGTTTAATTTAGGGATATACAATATATGTTTGTCTGCCGATTTTTTTTTTTGATAAGCTAAGTATTACCACGTATTACAAAATGTAACGTTAAAAAATAACAAAGAAATCTCGATCACGACTCTTTTTTCCGCGTTAGCAGAGATCTAGGAATGGGCACACAAAAAATATACACAAATTCAATAGAAAGTATGGCAAAAGTACAAGTATGTATTTAAGGCTTTGAAAAACACCTCGTCCTAATTTCTGATCAACGTGTTCACGCTTTACTACACAGAAATACTATTATTATCTGCACAATAAGTAAAATTGAAAGCCAGAGAGTTCTGTGTTCACTAACAGGACAGAGCAGCAATGTACCATATTAGTTAATTGCTGATATTTATTATGTGACGTTCTTTCTTTTGTAACTGCAGTTTAGGATATAAAGGAGACAGATACACTTTCGTACATTCTTGGGCCCAGAATGTTAAAAGATCAGAGATATTTTAAGATTTCTTTTTATTATGTTGATATGTTTCATAATCAAAGTGGGTTTAATTATTTTAAATGGCTAATCTTATAGTGTAAGTATTTTTATATTATTAATTGTTTAAGTTCATTCCCATAAGTCGATTATGGTAATCGATAACTTATTTTGTTTATGACCTTATTTTTAAGATTGCTGGAAGAAGTTCCAGGTAGAATTTAGGGCTGATGTTTTACATTTTGTAATAGAAAATTATAGCGCTTCTTTTAAACCATATCTCAACTCATTACATTTCTTTCGTCTGAAAGTCCACGTCTCCTTTAAAGTTTTAGGCCATAGAATTTAATTTTCACCCGCGCTTCGATTTATGCCCTCAATTACAATGCAAGAATTACGCTAGCCAAAGGGCCTGTTACCAGTAACAGACTTTCAGAACTTGATTCAGTCACCAATAAAAATTACAAATAAACTATTTCAAATAACCTCTGTGGTGTAGTGGTATAAGTGTAGGTTCGCATAAGAAATTCCAGAATTTACACCCGCTACAATAACTTTCGTAATAAAACTTTCCGGTACTACTCCGATTGGATGTCTGGGAACGACTCTAAAATTTTTAATTGTATACTACTCATTAAACAAGCATAACTTATTTAATCCTACATTTCTAATGTCATCTAAAGTTGCCTGGATGATAATGCTTTAAGCAATAATGCCACCCATTATACTACCTTATAATATTTTCTTAAGTTTTCGTGACTAGTACACATAATTAAAACTGCCGCGCTTAAAACCGTTAAAACGTAGTACCTTATAGTATTTAAGTTTATTGTGTTTCTTTCTTTCATGTTGGTATGCAATAAAGAGTATTGTATTGTCAAGCAAAGAGCGCTATAAGTTAATCTTCTCCCTCTTTTTGATATAGAAAAGCACCACAAAAACAGCAAAAAAATCTACTATACATACATAGATACCTTTGCTTAAATAAATTGATTGATTTTATTAACAGCTAATATAATAGCTATATGTAGATAATATTTGTCTAAATGCGGGTCAAGATCAATCGCTGCGTAGTCCCATGAAAGCTAATAGGAAAGTCAGTGACACAAATTTTCATTACTTTTTTGCATTGCAATATCGCTTTCACTTGTCTTTTATCAAGCTTCAATGAGAGAAGATTTATAAACGTGAAAGTACGATTGTTATATAGAAGGCACATTTTAAAACATTTTTTTATGTGTCTGGTAAATCGATCTACTTTCGATCAACTCTCATTGTGTCTACCTACATGATTTGTTAAACTTCAATACTATGAAATTATTTAAATAAATAATGCATTTAAATTTCGTATTTAGAAAGTTATAGTATTTAAATTGATGTCTAAAGTTTTTTCTCCATAATTTATGTTTAAAAGCTTGATGTAGCACTATTAAGAGTAATATATACATTTGACATAAAGTATAATAAGTATCTAATTTCATCTAAGGTTATAGGTTAATTAGCATCTAACGTTTTTCCTTGATAAATTTATCTCCAACTACTATTCTCTATCCGTTGTTACCTAAGTAACTACAAACAAATTTATTCCCCTTTTTGTTTTACCTCGAAAATAAATTTTATGTCAGCAACTATTTCATTGTTTTTTTTCTTGTATCAACATGGCAATATATAAAATCAATATATATTTTTTTAAGTAGAATTCTTGAGTTCTTGTATGGAGTGTAGTAATGAAACACAAATCCTAAGTATTTATTTTTTTAATTAACATGAAGTCCAGATACAATGGCGAATAATAAAATACTAAAAGAAAGAATATTTTAATATAGGTGAAAAACTTAATATTTTCTCCAAATTCAATCACAATATAACGGATATGACTGCACTAACGTGAGCGTAACTGATTATTTGAGGTGTGATCATAAAGTTAAATAGTACTTCAACAGTACCGCTATTTTAATTTGGGTTGCTTTCTCAAAAGTCACACAATTAAAAATATATCTTACTGCGTATCCGGTTCGATAAATTACCGCCGGTACACCCATGAGAACGACGCGATTCCATGCAGTTATTTAATAAGGGCATCCGATATTACTTTATTTGATTTAATCAACATTTTATTTTAGAACTAGTTGTGCCCGACAGTTCGTTCGTGAGACAGTTCATATCTTTGGACCAAGCTTAGAATATCGACGATCGGCAGTCGTTTAGTGTTTGTATTAATAAAATTATAACATAATTCTGCTAGGGCTTCATCTGCGTTAGTGTTAAAGATTAGGCTGTGGCCAAATGCGTCATATTTAAAGCTTTAAAAAATAACGCCGTTAGCGCATAGCCATATTTGCGTGAAACGGCCTAAATCTTTAACTTTATCCCAGATGAAATCTCACCTTTAAAGATTTAGTCTCTGGCCGAATGCGTTTTATTTAAAGCCTCAAGACATAACGTCGTTAACGCATAGCTACATTAGTAAATATGTTATAGTCAAGTCTTAGGTCTGTCATAAAGTCTTAGTCAAAGTCCAAATAAATTACGTTTTCCTGCCGTGTGTTACTAACGAATTTTTGTCTAACCTAAAACACTAACTAAAAACATGTAACAAGTGCAGTATGAATCGACGTTTGACCGAGTCTGCCTTAGTCACTTCTAGGATTGACTAAGCAAAGCCCGAAACAGATTATTATACGTTCGACGTTTGACTAAAAAGTTAGGTACTTCTAGGTTTGACTAAAAATCTAGTTAAAGGCCGAAATTGGAATTAATTTCGGGTTTTGTCGAAAGGCCTTGGCGAAACCTAGAATAAACCAGTCATTCCGGAAAGAGACTGCATATCAACCTTTGATTATAGCATATACACATACATACATTATCTCTCAATATTTAATATAATTAACAATGTCGCATCTTAAATAACACCTGAAACCCATCGCCACATCTGCGTGAAACGGCCTAAATCTTTAACACTAACGCAGATGAAGCCCGCCTCCTTTAAAGGTATAAACTTAATACATACATACAATATAGCAACAGAGAAAAACAAGGTTTCTAGAAAAATTAATTAAATCAGTGATGCTAGTACAACAAAGTTAAATGACCTTATTTTTTACTTTTCATGTTCAACTTTGACACTGGCAAAATCAATTCAATTTGCGTTGAAGTCATAAATGTTAAAAAAAAAAAAATATAAAGCACAAGTTCCTGCTAAATGTCATCTATGTGCATAAGCTCGATAGTGCTTGAGAAAAACGTCTATGGCTACGTTCCATTAGGGACTCACAACGATCACGTTCACGACCGCACTTTTTCCCGTTCCACTTGCTTGCCGGCGTTACAATCGTAAACCCAAGTGGAACGGCTATTCGACCCACCTCTTGACATGGGTCGTTGTGAGCGTTGTGTGATTGAAAATGATGACGTCAAGAGAGACATTTTCGTCACGACCAGAACGACCGCGGTCGCCTTGTGGAACGGCAGACGGAGCATTTTGGGCGTTGTGAGCTACTAATGGAACGCCCTGTCAGACATACAGAACAGACGGCCAGACATGACATTTATATATTTTAGTCAAAATGACAACGGAACCATAAAAACTACGATTTTTTAATTTTAATCGTTAACGAAACTGATTATGAAATTGTTTTTAAAAACCAACCTCTCTTGTATGTTATTAATAGAAACTTAACTATTGATAATTTCTTTGAATATGCATAACTTGATTGCAATGGGTATAATTGCTTCATGTATCCATTAAATGCTAACAAGCGTGACTGTAATATGTAGTGATATTCAGAATTCTTTGAAAAACATGACTTGCGGTACTCCCGGGTGGCATAGATGTTTAATTGGAATAATATAAGTATAATTATTATGTAAAAAAATACAGTAAAGCACCCCAAAATTGAAAGATAGTTTTAGATTCAATTATCTAGGTACTACATACATAGTTATGTAGGTACTACGTCTTGAACTGCCGTTGACATAATATAACCACAGGATTGGATCATGATAGGATGCTTTTCAATTTGTAGTAAGTTAAGTTGTAAGTTTGTAGCCTTCTTAAAGAATCCTACAAACTTGCTCTAGCTCAATATGAATAAGACCGTAAGTCTCTTGTGTATTGCAATCTACAATTCCTACACGTTGCCTGTACAAATTAAAGATCTGCTATTCTTAGCAAATAAGGCACAACCGCAATTGCGTTCCAATATTCAATTTAGAATACATTTGAGATCATCTCAACCTTCCTTTAGAGCACGACAACGGGAGTCTATTACCATTTGTTGATATTTCACGATCGTGGCGTATATCTAAATATGGTGGAACAGCAGGCACAAGAAATGCCTCAGGTACAGTTATTTCACCTATTCTATAACACCGTGCAAATACAATACCTTAACCAACATACTCGTCCTGCGGAACACTGGTTTGATGGTGATTTTTGCTCTTTGTTTACACGGTAAATCGTTGCGTTTTAGGTCCATTGTTCTACAAGTATAAAACTATTTACGGAAATATCGCGATGTCCCAATTTCATATCTTTTAAATTTTCTTATAAGTATACATTAAATTATAAATACTACTACTAGTAATACAATGAGGGAAACATAATTTATATTGTACAAGCTGTGCCCGCGACGTAGTCCGCGTGGAATTTGTTTTCAAAACCCCCCGATTTTTAAACATTCTTCATTGGTGCTCCGCTCCTATTGCTCTTAGCGTGATAATATATAGCCTATAGCCTTCCTCGATAAATGGGCTATCTAAGACTGAAAGAATTTTTCAAATCTGACCAGTAGTTCCTGAGATTAGCGCGTTCAATCAAACAAACAAACAAACTCTTCAGCTTTATATATTAGTATAAGATTTTACATATAATCCTTTAAGACTATAAATAGAATACTGAGCCTGGGTCATCGAAGTCAAGGAAGGTTCCCGGAAGGCTTGCTACGTTACCTCGCTGGAACGCCATACTGATCCGTTGTCCGAGGTAGTAACCAGCCCTCTGATCACCCGAAGAGTCAATGAGTCGTTTTGATAAAAAATTATGATAATAATATAACAATAAACTTCATTTATACATAAAATAACATCGTAAATTTCTTTACGTCTATCTTATTTTTTTTTTTCTGTGTTAGTCCGTTTCTTGAAAAGAGTTATGGGAATATCTCGCTACATAGCCATTAACTTTTATTTATGTTTCAGTGTACTACAATTTCCAAGTTGGTTAACCAATTCATATATGGGTTTCACTGATGTATTAATATTAGTTAGGGCTAACACTTAGTAGACAAATTTGTTTGTAAATAAACTAAAAAACCCGTTTTCCCTTTCTGTTTCGGAACCCCAAAAACAAAAATACACGACGATTTTTGTACTAAAGTGGACGAAATTTGCAGAGTACATAGTAAATAAAAAGAACGTACCTAATTAAAAACAAGTAAATTTTAAAACTTTATTTTCCATTAATTTGATAAATCGTGACCTTATGTGTAAGTACGTAGAACACTCAGAAAGTTTTGCGAAAATAAAAAAAATGTACTATAGGTAAATATTTTTTTATTAAATCTTTTTAAGGTACTCTCCACCTGCCATACAAAGTTTCATGCGTCTGAACTAGTTTTCGAAACACTTTTTCCAGTCCGCCGCAAACACCTCGTATACAGCTTGCTTCAACGCTGACAGCGCATCTTCCGGGGACGAAAATTTACGTAAACGTATCCCTTTGAGCTGATTTTTTATTCTTGGGAATAAATAGAAGTCAAACAGTGCTAGGTCAGGGCTGTAAGTTTGTCCGGCGTGCTGTCCAGGAAGTCTCTTGTTTTGAGCGCGGTATGGGCGGGCGCGTTGTCGTGGTGGAACAGTAGCCTACGGGGCCCTGTGGTTGATCGCTTGTTGCTCACAACAGAGAAAACTGCCAAACATTTGGTAGTATACCATTCGGCGTTGATGCTTCTTTGGTTCCGTAAAGGAATTGACACTAAGTAGCCAGTCAAATTGAAAAAACTCGCGATCAAAATCTTCCCCCCGCTTCTAGATCGCTTCACTTTGGTAGGCGTTGATTCCTTTTGAAACACCCAAACCGTCGACTGGCACTTCATTTCTGGATCATATTGATAAATCCAAGACTCATCACCCGCAATGATGTCGTAAACACGCCGAGACGAGTCTGCTTCAAATTTATTTATCATATCACGGCACCATTCCACCCGGGCCTGCTTCTGAGCATTGGTAAGATTCTACGGCACCCAACGTGAAACTATCCTCCTCACGCGTAGATGCACGTGTAGAATCACGTAAATGCTTCCCGATCCAATCTGCAGTACATGCTGAATCTCTTGATACGTAACTCGCTTATTGTCTTGGATTAAATTTTTTCTTCATCCCCCAAAGTTAGTTGACCGCGCTTGAATTCGTTGTACCAACGATACACGGTTGCCATAGAAGGGCCTTCATCAATAGCCATCTGAAGTCTATCGTACGATTCGTCCGGTTTCAGGCGACACTTGAAATCGTAAAAAATCATAGCGCGAAAATGTTCCCGGCGCATTTTTCAATGAGACACGATAATTTAAATTAGCTCGCAAACAATGTGGAGGCAATTTTTGAAATTCGAACGTACCTATTTTTAGTTATAAATCATAGATCATATTTTCAAAATAGATTCTAACTGGCCAGTCTCTCATACATAAAACTTTTTTTCGCAATACTTTCTGAGTAGCCTGGTATATATTATATAAAGCTACATTCAAGCTTACTAAATGGAATACGTTGTAACGGTCCATAATATTTACGATTATAAAACTATGCGCAAACTATCTCTCATCTAGAAAAACAATTAAAGCCTACAGGTGATGCGTTCACGTGACGCTTGTGACACATAATGAACATAACAGTTATATCAGAACGCGCAGCCGCACAGCATGACATAGCGTATGACGGCGCAGGCAGCCACCGTACTGTGCGCTCACAAATTGCCCAATTTAACGGTGAGCTCGGTGAGATACACGCAGATCTAGCGTTTCTCTCATCACTCACGATATCCGCTTACAAAACCTAATGATAATTCGAACCGTTTATATTAATAACGTTAAAAGCATTTGTTATCGTTTACCTGTGACTTTAAATTATCACGAATAATTGATTTCGTGTAAATGGCCGAAAAACAAATTGCTGAACATTAAATTTAATGTTTAACTGTGATAGATATTCACTGACACCTTATCGTTAACCTACCTTTTACACTATTTATAATACGAACGAGTTCAAAGCTTTTATTAGCGTTATCATTTCATCACTTCCATTTATGTTCATTGGTTTGACGGTATCTTTTATCAAATTAAACGCTATTAAACAACTTTTAAAGGTTTCTAGCAAAATGATAAAATTGAATTATTTTATGTGTGAAATCTGACAGCTTCATCTGGATTATTGTGGTAAGCTTTAATAACTAGTTTAAATAGGTTACAGATAAATTAGCTTCGAGACGTTTTTGCGCTGGTAGTAGAGTACTGTCAGCACATAAATAAATAAACTAATATTTTTATATATTTTTATAGGCGGGTACTTAATATGAAACTAATAATATTAAATGATATCATAATAATAAATATTAATAATAATAATATTTTTAACACTAAATTTCAAGTTTAGAAGTCCTGTAAATATACAAATACTACTACAAACGAAAAAACGCCTCGAAGCTAATTTACCTGTACTTACAACTATATTTGGAGTTTATATTATAATACGGAACATTATGGATTGGTGTCATTTTGACCCCAAAACGCCGGTTAAGATGACAGGTTTACAAATTCAACATTAAACCTGTCCATTTGAACGATGGCCAAGCATAGCTGGTGTTTGAACATATTATGATAAATATGCTCGCTACACTCGCATCCGTAGACTTTCTTAGTTTGTCTTAATAATGTTCCTTTAAATTTTCGACTGCTTTGGTGTAAAAAGGTTTTAAACAATATAATATCAGCCCATAAATGCCTTACTGCTGCAGTTGGGCCTTCCTATTTTTAGGGTAACAGGAGAGAACGGGCAGTATATCCACCACGCTTGCCCAAGACTAATTGGCGGGTTTGCACGTAAGTTATCTCGATGTACAGGTTTCATCGCGATGTATATCTTCAACGTCAGCACGAGATCAGTGTAATAATATGCACATTAGGTAAGAAACTAAAAAAATGCCTATATAGTGCATGCTTCCCGATCAGAATTCGAAGCCACGACTTTTTTGAGCTCTTTTAAATAATAGAACAAAAAATGAATGACCAGTGTTCCCAAATAGGGTTAAGACGCTTTGCAGAATCACATTTTTACTCAGTGATTGTCCTTCCTAGTATCCTTCTTCCATGCCTATACTCAAGAAAAGGCCAAGACCAGGCTCAAGAAAAATTTTAGACTTGAATCCTACTTTAAAATATTTTGATGTTGTATACAAAGACATTTAGATAATGGCTCTAAATGAAAATATAATTTTAATCTCACTGGTGACTTGAATACAGTTTTTTTTAAATAAAACATTCAAATGATTATTTTCCCATACATACCCGGGCTTCTTATAGTGGTTAATTCAACAACCGATTACACATATTCAAATCACCAATCGTTTGTGAACGGATTCATTTGCTACAATAAAATAACAGTGTACATTTCTACCGTACATTCAACAAATGATAAACAGCGGCCGTGTGAAAACTTAATGAAGAATAGAAAATGTTCTCACACGCGTAGAACCGACAATAAGCACGATTAGCAATAGAAAAAGCATTTTAACTCAATAGAACTACAATAGGAAATAATTTCATAAAAACTATTATAGTTTTCTCATGATTCCTGGATTTTATCTGAAACATTCCAATACGTTGTAATTTATTCATTATTTTAAACATATAAAAAGAGATAAATTTATTCTTATAAAGATTTAATAATAATGTATAAATATATGTAATAAAGTATATTTATACATTATTATTAAATTTATTATTAATAATAAAGTTAGTTGTTGTTAGTTGTGTGTTGTGTGTTAGTTGATTTAGTAATAAAGTAATAATGTATATATTAAATTCAAATTCAAAAGCTTTTTGTTCAAAATAAGTTCCACTGGTTCTAAGTGTTCTACTTTTTGACGGTCAAGATTTAAATTTTGACTTGTACATATAACTACTTCCTATTCTATGTACACCGCTTCACAACGTGTTATCGTTGTTTAAAGGAGAAGAAGCGGAAAGAAACTCCCCAACAACACATCTAATTTTTGTTTATCATCATAATTATTTATGTAGACAATTATCGAGAACTTTTATAAACAATATGTAGTAGTGTACTGTCAGCACATAAATAAATAAACTAATATTATAAAACTACGTTTTAACGCAAAACGTAAAAAACGTAGTTTTATTATGTATACAAGTCGCGAAAACTTAAGAAAATATTACATAAACTAATACTTTTATATATTTCTATACACAGGTATTTAATTTAAAAATATATAATAAATACCTACATAAAATATTAAACGATATTAAAATAATAAATATTAATATTAAACAATTTTTAATACAAAATTTCAAGGAAATTTAAACTCCAAGTTTAGAAGTCCTATAGATATACAAATACTTATGCAAACGCAAAACGTCTCGAAGCTATTTTATCTGTATAGTCTACATCTATATTAATATTATAAAGAGGAAAGATTTGTATTTTTGAAGTTTTGTATGTTTGTAACGAATAAACTCAAAAACTACTGGACCAAATCAAATCAAATTAAAAGTTCTTTCACCATACGAATGCTACATTATCACTGATTAATATAGTTTATATAAAAATTAGGGGTCCCTACTAAAACTTCAATAATGTAACCCATCAATCTAAACAAAATACTTGGCGCTGGAATCGGGTTCTAGATTTTATTTTTTTCTGTGCAGGATACCGTCTCCCTAGACCGCTAGTAATTAATAACTTAATTTGAGAGAAAAGTACATGTTAGATTGAAACTAGACACAGAACAAGCAAAAAGCTTTCTTAAATTTCCTTCAATACTTCAGGTGATCAGAAAAGCTGAATAACTGTCGTTCGACGAATCAATAACCCCATTTCAAAATAGTGACCAGTGTTTTGAATACTCTCCCTAGATAAAAAGCAGGAAGTTCGAGGTTAAGGATATGTATCAGTGGTGTCAGTAATAATAAATTGCATCGAATATACATAAATAGGTATAAACATTTCTGCAGATTTTTGTATATAAATGTGTCTACACATACGTATGCAATATTAGTCTACATGTGTTCTTTTATTTATATTCAAAAACTAGCTGACCCGGCAAACTTCGTACCGCCTTAGAATCAATTTATTATTATTTTTAATTACACATGATGTTGCTTGAAAAATTGTAATGAAGCAAATGAAAAAAAAAACAAAAGTATTCTTTTAAATTTAATTTGATTTCTGAACGACGGGAAGAACATCAAATGTTTGACAGGTAGAAATAGTTTCTAAGGGAAAGCGAAATTGTTGTTTTTACTATATTCCAAGCATTTTTTTCATATTTGCTCACCTTTTAAACTTTCCCTGGACTTCCACAAATAATTCAAAACCAAAATTAGCCAAATCAGTCTAGCCGTTCTCGAGTTTTAGCGAGAATAACGAACAGCAATTGATTTTTATATATATATATATAGATTTTAGATTTCAAAAGCACAAATACGTTGATTAAAAATGGCTTTCTTTTAAATTGATTTACCAGTTAATTGCTTTTTATTATGAAACGATGATTATTAGTTTTGACCCTTGAATTGATACCATAATAAAGTATAAAATCTACTATTTTCCTAAGCCTTAAGGCATATTATACTATTAATCATAATATTGTTTACATACACTTTGTAGAAAAAGTTACTAATAAAATTAGTCAATAAAATGATGAAAAATTTATAATGATAAAATTATGTATTAATGATAGAAGAAATCCTGACCTAATGCACTACGTATTGTCAAATCACGTTCCTAATGAAGGCTTTGAACTCATACGGGTTTTGTGAAGTGGCATTCGTGAGTAAACATTTAAATAAAACTAGTCATCACAAAACTCATCGAGACTGGTTTAAAGGATTAAACAAGTAGGCAGGTGGCATCCTTATTTAAATTTTTATGATTATTACTGTAATATTTCTTTTGACATTTCAAAATATTACCTATTTAAATATTATAATACTTTATCCGCATTGATTTGACGACGGCAGAAACTAAAAAATAAGGTAATGACGTACATCATTTTAGCATTATGTACAGAATAAATTAAATATAGAAAACTAGCGGGCCCAGCCGACGCAGTTCTGCTTTGAAAAAAATTAGAACCCGATTGCAGCGCCATCTACGGGGTCTAGTTATAAACCTAAACCATCCCGCGACCCACTGGAACACACACGAAGTTTTCATCAAAATCGGTCCAACCATTTAGGAGGAGCTCAGTGACATACACACGAACAGAAGAATATTCTTTATATATTTATATATATATATACTAGCTTTTGCGCGTGGCTTCACTCGCGATACATAGAACCTAATTAACTTTTTGTCAATAAAGTAGAGCTAATTACTAGGATTTGTCCCACGGCGCGGAATAGCCTCGGGGAAAACTAACTTTATATAAAAAGATGTGGCTAATGATTTTTCTATAGGTTTTAATAATATTCGTCAAATTTATCTTATGGTTACGCATAAATACATTGTTTTAATCAATAGGTATGTCATTTTATGGTCCACTAATTACGTAGAATTTTAGAGAAAAGCCAGTAGTTATGAAATACATTTTATTAATTTCAGACAAAAAAAATAGCTATTTTCACAATATCAAAAATATTAAATACATGAAAACTTATCTAACAACAATGTTAAACAATGTTATCAAAAGAAAACGATCAGGTCAAACTGAAATCAGACTTGTACCTCTCCAACATCTTTAGAATTTTAATGGCCACTGGTGTCATATAATATTTAGGCTGCATTTAGTTATTTCCGCGAAGCACAGACCAAGTACCGCATAAGTATAAATTGTATGATAGCACTCGAGATGGTTTGATGTGAACCGACGGGGTCAAAGCGCGCGTGCCTGTCCGCCTGCTTTCCGCATAAAATATGCCCACGTAAAGAATAAGTTACTATCTTATTCACATCTGTGCACTTTGTGCCATTTTTCTTACGGTACTAAAAAGATATAAATCGTAAAGTGTACTCTGCATAGAGATAGATAACTATGGCTAGAATATATCGTCGACGTCAGTGCAGGACCTTGTAGCTATATATATTTTTGGTGCAATTATTTTTTCTTCGAATTATTAAGAAGTATTACTACATGTAACGATTTTGACGAAAGAAATAATTTCACCAAAAATGTACTTGCAACTACTTGCAAGGTCGAGCACGGACGCCGACGATATCAAAAAAATTGCAATAAAAAAAAGGAGATCAATAAAGAGTGAATAAGGTATTGAATTTAGTGAATAGAAGTTCTTTATATTTCAAGTAGAGTTGAAATGCTCTACAAAATTACTTATATATATACGAAACTCTCAAATCTCGTGTAAATTGGTATTTTGCAGGTGAACGTATTTCATCCTCGACCTTTAGGTTTTATAATAAAAAATAAGTAATAATAACTTTAAAAACTGTAAAGAAAAGAAAAGGAATTTTTTTGGCTATTCGATATCACGATCTATATATAAAGAATATAAAGAAAAATTTCGTATCATATAAGGAATGAAACAACTGGCTTATGATTGAGTAGATTAGAGGTTACATTAACAAAAACATATATGTTAAAAGAGAAACTATAGCTATGGTTTTTGACGGAAAGGGTGACAAATTTTGAATTGGTTTTGAACAAATAGTTGCAAGATCTTTATTATCTGATTCTGAGAACATGGCCCCTGTTCACAGCAGCAGATTTGCGGATTAATCTAAAACTTGAACAATAATTATTATTACTTGGAGATAACTAGAAGCATGCATCCATGTGTAGTCATATATAAAAAATAAGATCTTATGACTTCCACTATTGCTATCAAAAAAGGGGTCAAATCCAAGTATAATTTTATATTCTCCGCTCCGTACAAAATTGGTCTAATAACAAAAGTAATTTACTTACAAAGAGAGCCTTTTGTTCGATGATGATAGGCCAGGTTTTTTGATTACCCAAATCATTTGGTGTTGTGTCGGTCAGTATAAATCCGAATGTGACAAGTAGCAGTCACGTCACAATGGGCCGAACTTGACCGAGCGCTAACGGTAAAGAGCCGGCGCAGGCACACCGAGACGCAAGACAATGCGTGTAAGCAGCCGACAGGTTGCTCCCCTGACCCAATTATCTGCCACAACTGGGCCGTATGTTTTCGAATGCGTGTGAATTTTTACATATACTTTCACGCATTGCGGTTTTTGGAATTGCAAATATAAATAAGCACTACATTAAAGTCTGCAATAATCATAAACACCAAAAATATTATGTTTTAAATTTAAATTAAAGCTTAAAACATTGATAATAATGTATGGAGATTTTTTCGAAAAATTTACTTTTGCTATATTTAAAAAACGTGTAGAGCAGGTTAATATTAATCGGTAATACTTGTAGAATATTGTTTTAAATAAAAAAATATGTTTGTGTGGAAAATCTCAATTTTTTAATAAAATGCAGCTTCTCGGACTGACAAAAAAAACCCCGTTATGTGGGTTGAGTCAAAAATTTAGATTACAATCTAAATTGCCTAAGGCTAGGGGTATGGGATGTAGGGATCTGGGTATCGCCCAGTGCCTGATTATTTGGAAATTATGCAAAATGTAGAATATTTATTAATACTTGATATTCTATCTATACTTTTTAAAAAGTGGAAATTTCACATTTTTTCGAAATTTTAATTCTTTAGTGATTTCAATTCAACCAATATGGAGTATTTCACAGCACAGACCGGTGATGATAAAAGTAATGCACTCTTAACTTTGAGACTTACGCGAACAAAGCTTAGGTACAGGTGTAAGGCCAGGCGTAGCAGCTTGGCGGGTGTTTTGTCCAGCCCTCAAAATGGGAAGGCCCTAACCCAGCAGTGGAACATGGCATAATAATAGTATGTTGTCTGCTTCATCCTTTGGATGTAAAAGTAAAATCAATATTTATCATTGGCCTTTCGTCTCAGATATTGTGTTTGTGAATCGCAAATGCGTTAAAGGATCGCGTGTTTGACTTAGAATTCCAAGACAGCAATTCTACTCGTACTTGGAATGCAGAGGCCGAGTCGTGTTGCTGTCTCTTGCTAGCTGTCCGAACAAGGTGCATGGCTAAATAATACAAGTTATAAGCGACATTTACAACACGCATTATTCATAGATCGAATGCAAAAGGAACAAATATTAGACAGATTACATCAGCACCTTTTACGATAATATCTTGTTTATAGAAAAGAAAATATAAAAACACCTATTTAGAGATTCATTGCAGCGTTTTTTTGGATTATCCAAATTATTAATTGTATGATAGTATGGATTTACCTTAACCATAAAATATCTAATAGAAATCAAATTAGCTTCATACGATTAGCGCATTAAGTCATTGGATTCATTACATTAAGTATCGAACTTCAATGTGACGTCAACATATGTATGTATATCCAGTTCACATCATTTTTTTTTTGCCGGGGGAAATCCGATTGAGGACTAAGCCGCGACAAGGGCAGAACCTTGGGGGGATAATTCGCGACCTAGTGTGGGATTCGCCAGATCGAGGGTGGTACTAGCATGCCCAGTCAGAACTGGTGCCATGCTATTGCCACTCCCCGGTTATGGATACCCACTAAAACCCCTGGGTGTTCCGTCCTTCGCCTTATGCCAGGGCTACGGGTATATGACCTTGCCTCTCCGCAGCCCTGGCAGGCATGGGCCTCGCGAGGCCTCTTCCATTGCCGGGGGACTACTTTATCCCCCGGCATCATCATGCTCTCTATGCGTGGGGCGGTCTGTAACTCGCCCCACGGGAGGAGAGGTGAGCGCGCACGGAACACTCGCGCCCCCATCTCGACGGCATGTGCAGGTGAGTGAGAACCTCTATACCCCAGGAGGCCTCGCCGCTTCAATGGTGGCGAGGCCCGCGCTAGGGTGTCTGAGGCGTTCTTCCCATACCGTCATGGCGACGTCGCGGAGCACCGACCGGCAAGCCTCCGTCTCCTGAGGCGCCGGTCTCGTGTCCCTCGCCAGGGCCTCTTTGCGCCACTGATATAGCGACGCAAGGACCCTGGCTTCGAGGTCCCATGGTGGGGATCCGGCGAGTAGCGAGGCCGCTTCGAAGGACACCGTACGGTATCCCCTTATCGCCCTGACGGCCAGTACTCGCTGCGCTTGCCGCAGCTAGGCTATATTTCTGGCCGTCAGGCGGTCTGCCCATACGAGAGCCCCGTACAGGGCCATAGACCGCACAATGCCTTCGAAGAGTATCCAGTTCACATTAGGTTTAAGGGAAGTTAAGTCTTCATTTCAAAATAATTATACACCTTATAGCTTTGACGTGTATTCTGTATAGACCCAGCTGTGTTACCTGCGGAGGTGTCCGTATTATTTTTTACTTTCTGAACGAAACAAAACTGTAACGCGTAAAATTGTTTTTCTGTATTTCATACCAAAAACCTAAATAATTATGAGTTTTCATATTTTTATTTCCAATGGGGTGAACAATTAAAAAAATAGTTTTCACACAAAACCTAGTCTATATCTTTTCTCAGAATACCCTCCATCTCTTTGCCTTTCATAAAGATCCGCTCAATCATTTATTCGTAAAAAGGTAGATATATAATTACTTTCACAATAATATATTTATAAACATATAAGAATGGATAGTTTATGTACTTAAACCTAAATAATATTATGAGGTGAAATCTGCTTAGGCTTGCACCAAACGTCAATAAATGCATTATGTCGTTAACAGGCGCCGCGAACAGGCTTCGCTGGTCGTGAAACTGCGAATACATACAGCCTGATACTAAAATAAGCTCAGAGAAAATCAAAGCTAAAATGAAAGCCGGTCAGGGCTAGATAGGTAAAGTATGCAGCTTGTAACTACTGTTTTATCACTAAACTGTGATACGGACTTAAAAGAGGTTAACAAAAGAGGGTCGCGTACGTGAGCACATACGATTTTATTAGTTGTTTTATTATATGCAATTTCTTTGCTACGTGTGTTATTTATGCGGTTCATATGTAAAGGTCAGCAATTCAACTTTGGCGTCTATAAATAACCTATATTATGTCCAGTTATAATATTTGATTTGTGTGCTGGTTGCTTTAATTTAGAGAGCTCCTGTTTGATAAGTACTGTATTAAGTACAAGTGCATACATATTATCACGCCTGTTTTCCATGGGGGTAAGCAGAAATGATGAATCACCACTTGCGGCGATCCTGAAAAAAAACTTTCGCTACATTTACTTTTGTTAATATCTTCATAAAAATAAGTATCATCCCCAATATTTAATATTTAATTTAAATTGATTTAAACACAGTACTGATAAGAACTAAATTAATAGATGTCGTAAAGACATTCAACATCAACAAATTAAATTATCTATTGTCATTCTTATGCTGGGACTTCATCTGCGTTAATTTTAAAAAATTAAGCTATGGCCGAATGAGTCTTATTTAAAGCGTTAAAAAATAACATCGATAACGCATAGCCACATTAGTGTATATATATACGTTACCTGTCAATATTTAACGTTATTAATATTACCGCATCTCAAATAACGCATTAAACCCATCGCCATATGTGCGCGAAACGGTCTATATCTTGAACACTAACCCGCATGAAGCTGCACCTTTAAAGAAATTCTTTTCCCATAACAACTCATGCCATTCACGAATTAAACAAGATATCGCATAAATTTTTACAAGTTTTACTAAAAACAAACCATAGCCCATTTTGATTTTGACAAGGTTCATAGTAGCCAATCGTTCTTAGGTTCGATACATGGTATGCATGCACAGAAAAATCTTCTTTTTTTAAACTGTATACATAAAGGGTGGTTAAATACAATGAAGAAACAACAGTTGGTCCGATGAGTGAGTGAAATCGATTAATCACAATAATTTTTCATTAATTTTTATATTTATACATGTTATTGTTATAGATGTTAAATATTTTGAGAGAATGTCAATAATTTTTGATATAATTTACACTATATATTTTACTAATATAGTTTAGTTGATTTATTCAATTTTAACATTAAGTAATTACAAATGCTATTTGTACTTCAGCTATTTACTACCTATATGACCTAAGTCTGACTCGCTCAGGTTCTAACCCTACCTACGTTCTGATCTAATGTACAAAATTACAATATTTGTTTGTAGTTCTAATATAGAACAAATATTTTTATTTTAAATCTTTATCACAACTAACTTAATCAGACCTATAACGTTTTTCATATATTTGATATGTACATTTTAAATTACTTTGTTTTTGCTTTTTAGTTATGGATTTTCATTAATAAAAGTGTAAAAATTACGCAGTAGCCAAAAGAATCGCAAAACGTTTAATTGAGTCGTGACGTCAAAATACACGTCAGATAACATAGAGTGCATTTACTGGGTGCTTTATAGTTTTTAAAATACCAATATTATTGTGTAAAAGCCGCTCTTCATTCCCGGCAAAACTACACGAGACTAGCCGAACACGGGAGTGTAGAGGCCTTATTCGCAGTCTCGCCTACATTCATGTAGTCTCGGTTTCATGTCGGTACTATCAAAGAGTTTTGTGTTTGCACGAGACAGAGCCCTCCACACTCCCGTCCGCCAGTCCCCGTCTCGATTATTCCACCAGCAATAAACGAAGTGCGCGCACGTCGTTTTTGTTATCAAAATGCCTACGAAATGGACGCACGATCTCGAGCTAACCTTTTTAGAAACCTACCAGTGCTATCCCATTATATGGGATCCTAGGCACCGTGAGCATAAAGACAGAAATAAAGTGCACGATGCTTGGAACCTAATTAGTGGAATATTAAATATTCTATTAGTCTATTAGTTTCTAATAAGTCCATCCTGTACGAGTTCTGAATGGGCAATGCATGAGTGGGAGTGTGGGGGGCCGCTCTCGATCTCGCCGTGTCTCGGCAGAGTGTAGAGCGCGTTTAACGTCAGCGTCCACAATATGAAAGCGCGCCAGAATAACGACATTTAAATCACTGAAATTCGATATCTACGAGTATATAGCAGTTTTAAAATATTTATTTTGTTGTTTAATTTTAAAAATTTTATCTGAACAATTTTTTTACAACTATTTTCGTATGTAAATATATTGAAAATAATAAAATAAGTCACCCAACCTCTTGACACGAGAAGAAAAAGAGCGTAAAAAATTCATATCGATATGTATCGATGTCATACAGTTGTGTGAAACCCGCCAATTCACCTTACACATATGTAACAGGTATATCGTCGTTTCCGGTTTTCTTTTAATCAGACATTTATTTTTATTAAAAGACGCCAATCATTCAAAAAACTAGACTTTCTTCAGCTGTTTTTGATGTGAATGCACTTCACGTACTTTAGAAACCTAGTTTTTATTCAATCAATTAAATATAAAATTGATACATTAATTTTATACCTATAAATTAATATTCAGTAACAATTAGTTTGCTTGAGTAAAGAAAATAGAAATATTTTATACTAACCTAGTTTATAACTTGAAATCCACACATTCTTTTAATTATTTATGCGATAAAGCAGATCTTGTTTTCTTTGTAATCATTATACAAGTTTTTTTGTACTTCTCTATTGTGTCTCTTTCTTTTTACCGTTTAACATGAACTCGCATAGTCTCTGTATTCGTTTATTCAGAAATCTGTTATCATTCCGAAATATTTATATCGTCCTTCATACAGCCCATCTATCTTTCATTAAGGTTCCAATGTCAGAACACCTCGCCTCACTTCGGTGCTTTTCTACATTTTTGTACACACAAGAGGCAGCGCAAAAGTAGACGCTGCTTCAACCTGAGTGAGGCACGCCGTGCCATGAGACTTGTCGCCGCGGAACGAGCCATATTTTGTCGGTTTTAGTGCGCGCTCCAAGGGGCCTTAGTCTGAGCTGTCCGTTTACTAGAGACTGGTGTGTCGCCTCAAGTAACTACTCACAATCACGATCAACAATAAAACTGCAGTTATATTAATACAATTATAAGTACTACAATTTTTCGTGTTTTTAGGATCCTTTAAAGAAAAAGTATTACGACAAAAAAAAATTTTTACGATACAACTCTTTATCCACCATCAATGCTTCATGTTTTGTATTTTTTTGTTGATGTTGTTGTAATTCCTTTTTTAAATAGTTTGAACGACTATTAAAGGAGCAGCTACTCTGCGCGCGTCTAGTGCCATCGCGGTTTTGCTGGATCTGGATCGCGTGGTCTCACTTTGATCCGCAGTGTGCTTCGACCCTCTGCCAAAGTGAGTAGCCTCAGTAGGCCTTAAATAGAGACTGTTCGACCCAAGGCTGTCTCTAGTGGATTCAAAGCTTTAGTGTCACAGGTGATTATTTCAAGAAGCAGGTACTAAGGCTGGATATACGAAATTTTGTGTTTTTGAACAATTAGTCTTGACTAAAACATGAAAAGATAAGCAACAATATTGAGTGAGCTATTCAAACGTTTCTGATTAATTTTTTTGTAATAATCAACATTTTGAAAAATAATCGAACATCATCTCTTTGGTATACCTATGTACATATATTGTCATTTAGGGAATTTAAATAAATAAACTATAAATTGGAAGGAAAGCATAATTTTAATAGCAGCAGGCAAGTACTAACTCAGCCACCTGATATATGTGTAAATGATGTGGATTCGAATGAGCCTGAGGCATGAATAGCGGGTATAACGTCCGCCCTCCCCAAAAATGGAGAAACCCGAGGCCAGAACTGGGACGTTTAGAGGCTGATATAAAATTAGAAAGTAAATAATCTGTATACCGGAAACAGTGTAGACAATTTAACTAAAAAACTACTGTAATGGAGATGACCTTACATGTCTTAAAACCACGTATTTCACTAATCGGTTACTACGCACAGTAAAATTGTTTTGCTTTATGTATTTGTAAATAGCGTAGGAAATACATATACCGTAATACGGTAGAATTTTTCTCACGTACGATGCGAGACATAAGACGAGTGTTCGTCCATTTTATACTCATATAAAATTATTTTTATACATGTGATATGTTTGTGCTTTTGTAATTATATATTTTTATATTAACTTAATTCGGTCATGTTATTTGTAATGATATAATGTCCAGGCAACATTACAAACTGTCTGTATTGTACGTCGAAAAGCACAAATTGTCGTTCCAACAAAGGACACAACCCCTTTTTTGTAATATAAGTATTGTGACAGTTTATACAATAACTGATATTCTATTCCAAAGAATTTAAAGAAGCATTTAATGGATGTGAAAACAAGCAGTTTTTGACGGAAACTTGAAGATTGACGTTGTGCAGTTTTATTTTTAAAATACTTAACTATCAATTTCATTAAAGATTATCAATAATTGATCTAGGTTATTGATTATTGTTAAGCATAATTTATATTAATGTCTCTATAGAATACTCACTTATTTTTTTATATCCTAATAAAAGCCCGTCAAGAGTATAATATTTAATATTCAAAACGCAAGTTAGACCTTGTCTCGCGAAAGAAGTCCTGCAGACGGGGCGCTGCAGTCTTCGAACGGAATGTTAGAAAAATAAAACAATTTTAGAAAGATTCTTATCTAATAGTATTAGTAAATAGAATAATTATATAATGTAACATTTCCATTAAAACACTTAATAAAAACCACATAACGTGACTAGGATGACCTTTAATTAGTTCCATTTTTTGCCGCGGCACTCACTTCGTGAGATGCACTTTATAATCGGTTTTCAATTAAATATATTTTTATTAATTACTATATAAACCTATAAGTGTGACTGTAGTTATTTAGATGTTTGCTTGTTCTTTCATAATGGTCTCGTGAATAGATTTTAATCAAGGTTAGTATTAATATATTAAATGCTATCTTTCATCCAGGAAAATATGAGAATTCTCGTAAGATACATAAATAACGTCTAAGTAGGCGAATCCGTTGGTAAGTAGTCTATTCATTGGTATTCATATGCTAATAATTCATACTGATCTAGGACATATTTTATAATATGGGCTTTAAAATCTACATATATTTATCGCAGTCAGTAGTGATACTTGAAATTGAAAACTAGCTGTGCCATTTCGTTCTCGGATACTTCAGCGTTATATTGATATCGTCTGAATACTGTAAGATATTGAAATTAAATATACACGAAAATTTAAGTTAAATTCCTGTTTTACTCCTTATAATTTTCAATGACATCCGTTCAGCCGTTTCGAAGCCAACACGCGATAAAGTTTCAGACAAAGAAAAATTCTAACAACGCTCATTAATAAAATTAAGCATCGCATTAACAGCAGTTCTTATTTAAAGAAGATGGATCCGCTTTCATGCATTCTTGGACCCAGATTGTATAAATATGAGAGTGATTTTAAGATTTATTTTTTATTAGATAGATAGATAACACTTTATTGCTCACTAAATATACAATTTCAAAAATAAACAATTAAAATATTGTCATGGTAGAAACAATAGGCGGCCTTATCGCTTAAAACAATCTCTTCCAGACAACCTAACTTAAGGAATAGTTTAAGCTAATCTAGCGATGTAGGTGGTGCAGATTATTAGGTATATCATAAACAAACATACTTAAACTACATATTTATTTTATTATGTTGATATTTTTATAATTGTAGTAGATTTAGTTATTTTGAATGAATTTATCATCTGATGTAAGTGTTTTCATATTATTAATTGATGAAATTCATTTACATATATAGATTATGGTAATCGAGAACTTCTTTTATTTGTGACTTTATTTTTACGATTTATAGTCTTCCAGATAGAATTAAGAACTAATGTTTTATTTTGTAATCGAAAAATATAACACTTTTTTTAAGCCATATTTTATCTCAACATATTAGATTTTCTTTAGCCCAAAATTCCATGTCTCCTTTTGGCGTTTATATTAAAATCCCAAACAGACCACTTCAATTTTATTTATCACATGCTAAGCAGTAATATGTAATGAAAAATGTCATGTAAAGTGGAACAAGGAAGCGCGTGTCTAGTACCTACTTATTTATGGTATTTATCTAAAACATAACCGCAGAGGATATTCACCCGAGACCCTGAAGTAAAGTGACACCATCAACTATAAGCAAGTAGTATTAACGCTCTTTTATAATTGCTTTCCGCGTGTACATACCTTGTAATAATGATAATTTTCCTAGAAAACTGTTTTAAATGTTCTCACGCTAAAGTTTCTCCAATTTTTTCTGTAGTTCTGTTTGCCAATAAAAACTTCGAAAAATTAAAATTTCAAAGCAAATTGTTTTGTTGGTATATTATGAATAGATAACTATTTTATACCAAACCATAAAAATGGCAATCTATGTGACGGTACAATAAATAGACTTTTCCAAACCCTTGGATTTTTTATTTAGTACAAAATCAAACTTCCTATATTAAATATATTTTTATAGAAAATAAATATATTAGATGGATAAAACGTTTCATTCATCAAATTAAGGGTTTAAAAATTATAAAGAATTATAATTTTTATACAACAATAGGCGGTCTTATCACCAATAACAAATTATTAATTTATAAATAATATTTTAAATATTTCCTCCTACGTACTGCATACATACTAGATTTGGGTATGTATATACTATCTCTGTGTACCCACCTATATGTAATACCAAAAATACGTGCACGTATATATATAATAATGCTATTTCTCTAGAAAAACATTGTAGGCCCTGTTAAAAGTGGACCTAAGGCAAACAACGTGCAAACATTGTAACCTGTCACTCATGCTTAGAGAAATGAGTGTGCTAACTCAATAACCGCTTATTTATGTACACAGGAAGTCAATTAGTTGTTTAGGTTAAATTGACAATACCTGTACTTTATTTTAATGGAGTTTTGCTTAACTGTAAATAGTGTTACAACTTAAGTTCCGACAAAAACAAAATCCACCTGCATATCTATAAAAACATATTTTATTACCTGTCGGCATTTGAACTAATTGTAGTTCTTTTATGATTGTCTTCTTTGTTTACTTATTTATTGGTTATTGCGGAGAACAGCCTATTGTACTCGTTTATGGCCGTTTGCAGGCATAATTAGCCAGGTGTACGGATTTCGATTCTAGGAAATTCGGTCCACGCTGCCGAGCGAACATATTGCATTTGTGCGATATAAAGCAATGGCCCGAGTGAGGAAGAGGCAGTCGAGCGATAACCACGAGCGAAGCAAGACTTGTGTACATTCAGTATTCTATTTAGTGACGGACTTTGCGCGTGTTATCGAATTACAACCTTTTGTATTACGTCTGGACTTGTGTTCAGTTATGTTTGGACCTGTGTTATACGTGTTTGTATAGTTCTAATAAACTCTATAGTAATTCTAACGGCATTGTAATTTGAGTCTCGCGACTCGTAACAATATCATTTATTTTTAAATTAGTTATAACAAAGGCTTCACGTGGACTTTAATTGATCATATAAAGAAAACATTTTTATATCATGCAATTAAAGTGGTCGTGGTAGCGTAATGGCTAGCGCACGCGTCCCAAGCTCAAAGGGCACGGGTTTGATCCTGGCCGGAACGCATGCACCACTTAGTGAGCTTTCTGATCTAATGTGCATATTGTTACAATTACCACGTGCTAACAACGGTGAAGGAAAACATCGTGATGCAACCTGCACAGCGAGATAACCGATGTGTCAAACCTACCAAGCCGCCTTGGACAAGCGTGGCGGGTGTAGGTACTGTCCGTTCCCCCTATAATGGGAGGCCCGAGCCCAGCAATGGGACATTTATGGGCCGATATTATTATTTTATATTTATAAAGTGGTTTATTTCTCGACTCGGAATAAGAACCACATCTATGTCCAGTTACAATAAAACTCATTCAGTAGTTTCATCGGTACGGACAGAATTTATAAAATGGAACCTTGAATTAAATTTTTATTTTGTCCTCATATATCCGTAGTTTGTATTCTTTACGAATCTCCTGGTTCCATAGAATGTTATTATCAAATATTTTGATTATTTGTACTCTTTTGTGTAGTAGGTAGGTAGGTATTATCAGCCAAGTATAAAATATAAATTTTATAGAATTTATCTTAATTTAAAAACATGGCACAATGTTATTTTACATTTATTGATAGCAATGAAATTCTAAAACACACTTTTTAATAAACGTCATCTATGTCATGTTCGTGAATAAGAAGAAAGTATAAGAAGGAGACTATTAAGTCTCAGAACACTAACTAAAATGTATATTAGCTATCCTAATGTTGATATTACCTACATAAAATATCAAACAACAATGGTATTCAGACGTAAAGCAAAAAAGTTTCAAGTTTTGACACTAACTTTCCTTTTGAGTATTGAACGCTCGGCCTAAAGAGCTTTGACTTTCTTCTTGTCCAAAATTCATAAACTCACGTATATATTATTCTAAGGTAATGTTTTAGGTACGTGATTTCTGCAGATTCATTCTCGTTTTTATTCGCGTGTTTATAACTTTCACTTATAATTTTTTTGTGCGGTCTTTATTAAAGCTTGTATTGATTGCGGCATGTAATAGTCAAAACATATTATGAACAATCGATTTTGTGCAATATTATTGAGATTTTGTTTAGAAGATTCTTGGATGTAAATGCAAATGTTGACCAAAAATGACATACATGAATTGTATGATTATATACAGGTGAGATTATGATTTTAATAGAATTATGGAAGGAAGAGACATTGCTAAATAATTATAAAAAAGTGTAAGAAAATAACGAATCGAATGATTGCAAATGCAGAACGTACATTATTAACATATTTATAGTCATATTAAAAAATATCTATACTATTATGAAAGTTTGGACGGAAATTTATTGCTCGATCACGCCAGAACGGATCTCGGTGGAATTTGGCACAGAGATAGATTATAGTCTGGAATAGCACATGTCTACTTTTTACTAACATTAACACGAGTGAAGCCGCGGGCAAAAGCTAGTTATCCATTTGTGATAAAAATTATTTATATCCCTATGGTAACAAAATTTATTTTATTACCTAAACGAGGTAGGTTAACAAACAGATGGTCCTCCTGCTGAAAAGGCCTCACCGCCGCGTACAAGCATTTCAGGGGAAAAAACCGAAGAGACACCCTAGCGACTCAACCATGTGCTGTGTAACGTGGAGGGACTTCCTCAGTTACTCTCTAGATCCTGATAGGAATAAAATTTGATATTCATTTGCATTCTATATTCTATAACAGACAACACAACTTGAACTCCAATGGCAACCTGTAAATCTTGTGATGAATGGAAGCGGTATGCTTCACCTACGTCTGACAGCTTTTAGTGACCATTCATGTTGAACTATTTTGACATGTGAAGTGCCTCTTGTACTGAAAAGGATATTTAATTTGACAAGAATAGAACGCAAATCGACAGATAAAACGTTACAGGCGAAATCTATGAGACAACTTAAGTCTTTATTACATTTGTGCAGCAATAAATATTTTAAATCTCTTTGAGTGACTGGGATTAGCTTCAGAGTGGTTGTTATATTTTACCTATAATACAAGCGTAACGTTCTTATAGCTTGGGAATTAAAAGCGTGTATATGTTATGTGTGTGTGTGTGTGTGTATATGTTATGTGTCTGTGTGTGTGTGTGTGTATTGTTAATATATGCCAGTTTATTTATTATTTATTTGTCACTAAATACATTGATGATTATATACATTCGACTAGTCTTTTTGCAAGGCTTCACTCATATACACTTGACATCTGTCTCTTGAATTACTTATCCACTCCTTGGGGGTCACAGCGTTATACTATATGTTCTGTAGCTTCCTTAAGAAACTGGTTATTTATAATAAATGCATTCTGTCTTTTTATATTTTAGTCTACTTATCCGACTTTCAAACATAAATTAAAATTTCTTTATTTTATGTGTCTAGACGTTCAACAAATATTTGATAAGAATATTTCAGTGTTAAACGGAAGAAAATCTTGTTCTATTTAAGGCAGAAAAATAATAAATAAGTCACGAGCGCTGTACAATGCAACAAAGTGCAAACAGATGGAGTTCACAGACGTCTCACGAGCAAGCCATTGTTGCTTTCATGTTGTGTACAATCATGTCTTTAAAAAATTACAATTTGCCAGTTATTCTACAAATATGTATTCAAATTTTTTTATTCAAAATAAGTTCCACTGGAGAACACTTTTTGAAGGTCATACGTATAAGTTAAAATTAGATTTTACTTCCTATTCTATGTACACCCCTTCGCAACGAGTTGTTGCTGTTAAGGAGAAAAAGCGGCAAGAAACTCCCCAGCATGTCTGGCTAAAAATTGTTTTTGTTTATATTTCTTATAAGAATTTACAGATATGTACCTACCCACATTGATGAAAACTTCGTACCTTTCATTAGAGTTGTCTTGGGAATGCAACTTTGATGAAAGGGACAAGAATAAAGCCCGAAAGAACCCAGACAATATTAAGATACTTGTGGTCACTGGGAAAGTTGAAAGCGACGATCGCATGGTAACTCTCAAATTAGGTGGATTGATGAGATTGGAGACCAGCTGGACATATCTGTAAATTTGGGCCTCTGCCTTGCTCAAAACTAATTTCAGTGGAGGAGAGCAATTATTACTCACTGCAATCTAAATTACAATCCTCAATAGTATGGGAAAGACTTAGAAGAAGAAGTTATATTACATTACTGCCCAATACATGAAACCTACGTAATAACTCGGAACTTGTCATAATACAGTCAAATAATTTATTGTAGTTTTCTTCTCATCACAGTTAAAAATGTATCTCCTAAAGTACCATCGTTAGAAACTTAAAGCATAATCATTTATTCCGGTATGAGATATGCAAATACTTTTATAGTCTCCTATTTTTTGAGCCTATCTCTAAAATCATTGTTCTTCCTGTATTCTTTGTTTCGGACAAATTCCATTCGTATGTGCAAAACAACCTTAAATATAACACAAAAATCCTCATTTTTACTCTGCGTAATTATGAGTAATAAATTTTTAAGGTTGGTTAAATTTTGCACTTAGGAAGGATACTGGCTGAAATAGTAGTTAAATAGTTTATGCAATTATGATACTTATTGTGCTTTAGTTCTTTCTCTATTACAGTGAATATATGTAAAATTATATCATTATGTGAGTACATTTTCAAATTATTATTAATTTTTCTTTCCTGTATATTTATGTAAGGTTGTTTGGATCTATTTTAATGTTAATATAATAATAATAAAGATTTTAAGTATGATGTCTACCTGTGGAGACTTTTTATTGCTTCATACTTTAACCTATTGAAAGTGTAAATTAGTTGGTAATCTTTCAAAAATTTTAAAATAATTGAGAAATGCATACTATGCTTCATAATCTTCTATTTTATTCAAATATAATAATTATAATTTAAAAATAATAGAATCACAGGGAGGGCTTTGTAGCGAAGACTTAGGTGAGTAGCGACACCTCGTACCCGACTCCGGAGGGCCAAGACAAGGATCCGCCTCCGTGTTTGTCTTAGTCAGCCGGCACGAAGTGGAGATCGCTAGAGCTAAGTCCGCATAACCACTAACAGTTCATCCTGTTCATCCGAATAGCCCGATACCTTTTGTTCTCATTTCCTACAATAGTCCTACACTGGCCGGAGCTTGTCCTTGGGTGTATTTTTATATGGCGTAGACAGGAATAATCACTGGTCAGTGTCACGCCACGTTTACATTAAATTTGTCAAGGGGTCTTTACGTGTTGGTCTGCCCAAAAGTCCGGCCCCTTTTTGTGGCCGGGCTTCAGAGACAAACATCTATAATGTAAAATAATTTTACCCTCACCTGCTCCGTAAATATAAGTTCAATCTCCTTGTACCCGTTCTCGAATCCTGAAACAAAATAAAATGTTGTGATTAAGATACTTATATTCAACACTAACCTCAAAATAACCGCAAAAAGTGTAAACTTTTACAAACATAACACGACTCGTAAAAATACACCGTTAATACAATATGAGCAATATTTGCAAAGTAAACGAAGTAATTGGTGCAAAATACAACAACTTTCTATGCTCCAAATTGACGTGTCACTGTTTAATTTATCGGCAAAGAAGATTATTGAACAAATCGTCCGTAAACCAATCTTGTGATCCAATGAATATTCATGATAAGATTGTAAATATAGCATGTATTGGGTGTCTTCAAAAGAAGCAGTAAAACACCTAGTAGTGCCCCACTTTGAAGCGAATCTGTTTTATTAAAAGTGAAATTTGTAACAGTTGCTCGTGACTTTATTCGCCCTCCATTTACATCCTCCATTTACAACCAGCTTTATAAAAATAGAATTTGAATTCTTACGCCGCGTTTACATTATGCTTACTACCACGGCAGTAAGCAGCAAGCAAGCGAGTATTTAAATACAACTATCCACTCTTTTACCACTTTCCTGCTTACTGACGTGGAAGTTACCATAATATAAACTAGAGTTTACTCTTATAAGCTAGATAATGTACCTCAGAAAGTGAAAGTTTCATGAATTTATTTAACCCATTTTAATTTGGAAACGGTCTTTTTGAAAATACATCTTAACTGATGACGTACATATATCTATAATATTATAATCTGTAAATGGTTCGAGATTGTATAATGCGTTTTTAAAATGAGAAAAAGAATTAGGAGGCTAATTCCGATCAGGATATTCCGAAAATGCAAGGTGTAGACTGTTTTGTCAGTCTGTCTGTTTAACATGAAGTTTTCATGTTAAGCAGACAGACAGACAACAAACTAAGCGGATTGAAGGGAAACTCGACACAGAGCTAGATTATATCTAGGGACAACGCTTAGCATACTTTTTATCGACATTTCCAGAAGATAGAAGAATATAATAAAAAAATGACCCTCAAGTCGACTTCTTTTTTTGTTACCGTTGTTTCAATTCAGTTCCCATCACTTTACGCTTAAGCTTTTCGTCTATATTGTATATTTACTTCGTGTTTTTTATATTTATAGATTTTTACGTATATAAATAGATTTTAAGAAAATTAAGACTAGATAATATTGACAATTGCTTCCGTGTAAAACCGATTGATTTCTATATCCCACAATTCTCCCATTTGCCTTACCATCGGTTGAATTTTGACATTACTTATATCACATGTATGGAGCAAATTTTAACCGCTAGCAAGGCAAATAAACGTTCGGTAAAACATAGAAACCGGCCCCAAGACAGGCGTGATAGGTATACCATTAGTTGTTTTAAAAATGGGGAGACCCGAGGTCAGGAGTATGGCGTTTACGGACTGATGATATAATTTCTAAGATTGACATCTATACATATAATAAAATTGTAGAGGTCAAATTTCTGTACAATGAAAAAAAATGCTAAAAACCTAGTCAGGGAGGTGTAAGAAGTGAAATAGAACTAATTTAGAATTTTCTCAATTTTTTTGTTTGTCTGTTTGTCTGTCTGTTTGTACCGGCTAATCTCCGAAACGACTGGACCGATTTAAATGAAATTTTATATGGTGGTAGCTTATATGGTCAACATATAGGATACTTTTGATCCCGAAAAATTAAAGAGTTCCTGTGGGATAGTTAAAAAACCGCACCACGCGGACGAAGTCGCGCGCATCAGCTAGTATACAATAAAATAATATAATCTTGGTTCTATTTACATAAATACCTAAGCCTTGGAAAAGAACGTCAAAATCCCATTACGCAGTCTATTTTTCGCATTTGAATTTATAATATCACAAAAATGTGCTATTTCAAATAAAGGAGTGTCTTTCTTCTAATATTATCTTAAAATGGTAATAAAATACATAAAGAAATTTATAACGAAAAATAAAAATGTCAACTAATCTTGTGCTGCACCCATTTTTAACTCCAAATATGATGATGAACTTAACGGGGCAGGAAAATAAATATTTTTAGGTAGATATAACATTGGATAAATGTGACGAGTATGCCGTCAGTTCCCTGAAATAGATTTCCAAGACCACCAGGAAGAATCAAACAAACATACTTTTACATTTATTTGTTCGTATGCATAGTTTTGACGATAAATCGGCTCATTCCCAAGACTATGAAAAAGGAACAAACTAATATAGGTATAAAGTAGCTCACATGTACATTTCTATATATTAGCTTGGCCAGACCACAAGTTTTAAGAACTTCTAACGGTCAAATATGAAAGCCACCATAAATGCAGACTTAAAAATGAAATAAAAACTGCAATATGAATAAACATTATCTGTTCACGAAGCATTTTAAAAATAGGCAAAGCAATTTGCGGCTTTGCGTTTTTCACAGATTATATCCTACTTACCTTAATAGGCTAAGAAACTAACATCAATTTCTAAACAGCCTCGGGTGCCCTGAGATACTATAGGGAATAAACGTCGGCCAGTAAGCATCGTAAATAAACTACAGCGCAGCACGAATAGCCTTTTTCATTGTTAGAATTTAGAAAATAGCGTTAGAGAACAATATCGCCGGGGGCGTTCGTGCTTTGCGAAGTGTTCCAAAAAGTAAAAAGAAAATGGGTTCTCGTACTGAAGTGGGTCCTATCGACTTGTAGTCCTTTATCGGCGGCAGATCGCACTACACAGTGTGCGGATGACAGTGGGAGGGGGGCGAAGCGGGGGCGCATGACCGCGCAGGGCGCAATGACCTTGCCAGCACATTCCTCCCGCTCTTTCGAAGGCTCCCGCGGCCCTCCAGGCACTGTTGCCAACTTAGCGCTTTCGGCGCTAGATCTAACGCTTTTTCATCTCTGTTTACGCTCAAAAAATATTTAGCGCTTAGTACCATATTCAGCGCTTTTTTAAATTATATTATTCTTCACTGATATATCGACGTGTATCAGAACGTCATGCTTATATTAGACGGATCAACCAATTTGGATCGTTTTAGTTGTAACTTTGGTAAAAAAACTGATAAGACATGACAGTATTCAATAATATTGCATGATCCAAGTTTATGTTCATGTATATGGATCACTTTGATTGATTCATCCAAATTGAAAGACACAAAATAACAGTCTAATATCGGCGTAATCGTCAAAAGACAAGTGCTTATACTAATGTCACTTGTCTTTAATTCTTGCTGCATTTTTAGTTATTTTTCAAAGTACATCCTAGTCTAGCGCTTTTTAGAAGTTGATACAGCGCGATTTCTTTATAATATGTTGGCAACACTGCCTCCAGGCAGCGCACTCGCACCATTCTGGTCTATTAAACATCCTCCTATCGCTATAGTCGGGTAACGCTCGCACTATTTACGATAGGCGATATGTGTAATAAGTTTTATCTGCACATGAGTTTAATTTTTAAAGTGCAAGCTCGATAAACGATTGAATCGATTGAATTAGCTTTTTATATTTTATGTTCCGATAATATAAAATAGTATTTAAAGACACACAAAGAGCCTAAAAATTAATAACCTAGGCACAGAAAGGAAAAACAACACACATGGCACTAGTTAAGATATATATAGGTATAGACATAAGGCACACACTGCACATGCACTTCCTCACAACACCAGCATGAAACAGATACACTCTACATTAGTATAAGTTTAGTATTAAAATGAGAAAAAAATAACTGTATAAGTTATTCTCAAGGTACACTACAACTCTAAAAATCACTAAATTAATGTCACACACAGTAACAAAAATAAACAATAAGCGTCTATAAACTTTAAAAACTTTCATAGAAATTAAGTAAAAAAGGGTACGGAACTCGAGTCCGTAGAGTTGTTAAAAAAAATACTATTTAAAATAAAAATTATTGCTATAAAATTGAAACTAAATTTAAAAATCATATTAAAACACATAAACCTATTATAGATTTCTTTAAATTAATGTGAGAATCTATATTTTAAGGCAATGCCGAGAAATTTTTGTATAAATAAAAATATGTCAGATATCAAGCCGTATATCATCAAATTTTATATAGAGTGTAATTTCTCTATATAAATAAAATAAAATGTTTTATTTCTAAAACAAATGATAAGAAGTTATTTGGAACACTCAGTAGTTGCACAGTTATAATTACTTAAAGAAAACGAAAATTAACGTGTGCCATTTAATACTTGAAGTAGTTTTTTTTTTACTTAACCAGTATTAAGTAAGTAGCACAAGCGTCTTGACGATAATAGGTTAATAACCTTTATGAAAATATAAGATGAAAAGACGAACAAACATGCTGAGTAAATATCGAAACACTAGCTGAGTCAATATTGTATCTTGCATCACAAATCCTACTGGTTTGGTTTAAAAGCTATTTAAATTAATACAAGTCACGAAAAGACTTCAAGTTTTATTAACAATAGATACCTTTTTATATATATGTTTATACTCTGTAATTTTTTATAGGTCTGTAGCCAACTATCAAAAATAAAATCGTTTAATTTTCTCATATCCGTTTGTCTATGCATATGTTAGCCATTTTTATTGGAACCAATTATTACCTATAATATAATAAATCTGTAGAGGGTGTCAACGCGGCAGCCCAGTATTTTTTTTTAAATACACACTGTATATCCCAAAATTAAGCAAGTTACGCTTGTGTTATGGGTAATATACAACGGACCACTCTAGGGCCGATCACAGACACCCAGACCATAGTAAATAATGGAGAAAATACGTTTCCGAAATTTACGAGAACAGGAATCGAACCCGGAGCCTCTGCGTTGCAGTGAGGTAAGCCGGCAAAGGCTTAGCCCGCTCAACCACAGAGGCCGTCAAGAGTCTAGGAGTATTAGAAACAGAACGCGTATCCGAAATAGTCGTTGTAGGATTGTTGGTATGGATAGAAGGGAGATTAACCTGTGTGCCCTGGGCTGCACTGACTATGCATGCTGATCACCAAGTCACGAGCCTCGCAGAAAATCTTCTGGCTTGTCTCCTTCTTGCGGCCTTCGATATTATAGATATGTATGCGGGTTGCCATACTAAAGGCGACAGCAGACTGACTCGTAAAGACGAGCAGTATCAGTACAGCGTTAAGTACGACAAGGATAGTAAAAGGTGGTTGGACAACGTGGTTAGGAAAAGCGAGTAATTATGGAAATAAGTTGACAGGAAGGATTTTAAACTAAGCGGCACGAACAGAGGGTTGGTTTTGTGCAATAAATTCTAAACTGTGAAAAAGTCAGGGGGGCTAATTCAAACCAGCAGAATCTGAAAATGCAACTTTTAGAATGTTTGTCTGTCTGTTTTTTCGAGCGTCACGTGAAAACTACTGAACGGATTTAAGGCTCCTATTACCGCAAAAGGTCGAAAGTGGAGTGCAAACGAAACAACTTTTCGTTGGTATTAACTGATCAATAATTTACCAAAAAAATTATCGTAAATCTTCACTATATGAGTCCTAACAACAAGTTAAGAAAAAAAATCACCAAATCAACTCCAAAATTTTGACATAGAACCATATTACTCCTCTAGTTTTTATCAATACAGGATAATAAATATCTACATCTAAAGATAAAAGAAATAAAAGAGCAGTGAAAATTTTTATTTTGTTATTTTTTAAATACTACTATATTTTATTCACAACAAAATAATAATGAATCTGAAAAACGACCGCGTCCATGGAAACCCCGGTTCCGACCGAAAAATCAGTACCGAAAAATCCTCAAGGAGGTTGGCGTTGCTACAAGCCTTAAATGAAGCTCAGAACTTTAAATACTTTTTGTCCCGATAAATGAAGTCGTTTCTATGGGATCGACGAATATAGCGAAAAGTCACAATTTTTTCGTTTGGCAGTTTTGCAATTCACTAACAAATACGTCGCTGTCATGACAACGACGCGAACAAAGTTTCGTGGCAGATCCAAATATATCTATATAAATTATTATAAATAGCTAGTATGTTTAGTGGTGTTTTGCACTATTATATCATTAAAAGAATAACTGTGGCGGTCTCTACATTTTTTACTAGTATTCGCTCGCGACTTTTTCCACGGTGGACGGGTGACAACAAAGATCACAGATTTTATGATAGAGAATTTGCTATAAATCAGTGTAAATATTGGATCTGAATCAGAATTTTTTAACCCGGCCCCTTTAAACCGCTCCCAAGAAAATTCCCATGAGATTCCCGGGATATAAAGTAGCGCAGATTTTAAGCTTAAGAATTTGCTGTCGATCAGCGAAAACCGGATCGAAATCGGCCTAGTAGTTTTTACGTGAATCCCGAAAAAACAGACAAGCCGTCTAAAAAAAATTGCATTGTGTTCTCCATCGTTTAAATAGTGTATTCTAGTTGATTTTTTTAATAGCTTCAATATACAGACACGGCATGTTTAGAATTTTATAATATTATAGATAGATAATTTTTTACTGGGCCATTGTCATTCCCAGTTTGATTTCAATATAATATAAGCAAAATTATACTTATATTAACAACCGTAAACAACCAGTGGATTTATTTGACTCCAACCGGTACCGGTAACCTAGTCCTTACTTTCACCAAAACCATATTAAAATCAACAAAAACTCCTGAATCATTTCCTCAATTAGGATAAAGTGAGTCACACCAAATAAACACCAAAGGCAGTAACGGACATATCAAATAATAGGAAACTAAGCTATGCGGTAAGAACTGTACTTGAGGACACAAATCGCTGAACCACGAACGAAATGGTCACCAGAGCATGTCATATACATAATCAGTTCGTACTATTTCTATATTTGTTTTAAATGAAGATAAACTTGTTTTTGGTAATTTCTTGTACCGATTATTAACCAAGCCGAAATTTGAGAGGCACGTTTAAACGTATAGTATTATAAGCCGGTACATAATGGTGTAGGTATCGAAAAAATTAAAAGTTGAAGGCTGAAGCTAGCCCAGACCCCCGACATATGAAATAAAATCACTATAAATAGACGTGGGGGTGTCAAAAGTTATATTTACTTACTTATAAATCGTGTGATGTTTAATCTAAGCTAATAGATGAGAAGATGCATTAAGTATAAGTCGTGCAGAAAAGGTTTGCCGATGACAACCCTTCCTCTCTCCCACAACGACGACCCGCAGTCGTCTAGTTCTTAGAACTACTTAGACAAGGCCCGGTCAGTTGAAGGAAGCGGGAGGGGTGACCATCGGCACAGCTTATGCGCACGACTTATAAGTAGTCTCTAAGATATGAGGTACTTTAAATGTAGGATGGTGTTTGGGTAGCAACGAGTTGTTGATATATATATAGATTGACAGGCGAGAATTGTATTATTTTCTTTTACCTTATTGTGATATAATTAATATACGTGTTTGAGAATTGGCAAATTATTTATTTACTATCCTACATAAATTAAATATTATTTTGGGGTTGTGTAGCCATAGGAGGATGAGCAGGCGCTGTAACGGAAACTATACACGTTGATCAGCTCAACGAAACCTTTCTTAGTGTGTAAAATGTGCAACTTTCCATGCATTGCGTGCACCCTTCTAGATGTTAAATGACTCAACACATAATTGTTTAAACATTAATTACAAATACTCTTATTACTCGAAAAGTGAGTAGTTTTACAATTTATTAAAACAAATGTTACCATATAAATATCGATTCAAAACTACACCCACATCAAAATAAAAGTATAGTGCAGTTCCTACAAATATGTATATTGTTCTGATTGTTTCAAACATGGCGAGGCCAGGCGACTGCCGTAACTATTACTCCAAGCGTGCTGTCAAAAACTGTTCTAATTTAAGACATTATCTGTTAAAGGACTAAAGGATTTTATCTAACTTTATCGAAACTCGTATAGCGTATTTTAGACTCTTAGAGTTCTATTTATCGGATTACTTATAATCTTTGAAGGTAAAGTCGTGAGTTAAGCAAACTAAGAGGCCTTTAGACCGCCCATATTGCTATCGGGCTTGAACAAGTTCTTTGACGATAAATAAAAATGCTTAAGCTTACACAAAAAAACGAAATTATACAGCTGTTGTGTCAAAAACCTGTTATTTGTGAAATTCGGTTCAATATAGTCCCTAGGCTTATTTTACTATAATAATATGTAACATACACCTAGGGGGTAGCAAAATTCACTATTTATTTTATTTATTCATATCACGTGTTAGGACTAAAAAGAAAGAAACGATAAGAAATCTCCCAATTAAATAATATTTAGTACATATATTTGAGGATATACAGTGTGTGTATTTGTCTGCCGATTAAAAAAAAATACACCTAGCTGACAACTTCACAGATCTTATAAACATAAAAAAAACAATCGGGCGGACATTACCTAAAGGCGTTTGAAATATGGGTTTTTATATGAGCATTGGCTACTGATGTATCCGAAACGTCCGCAGAAATACAAAGTCCTAAGAAAAAAATTATAGTATAAATAATAATTTAATACAATAAGAAAATTTTAACCTATTCCAAAACAAATAATTGCAAAAAATACTCTGTTTACTTAGATATGGAGCTTAGTTTCGTTGCACGCAATGAGACTACTTCGCCCACATGAAGTGGCTTTGCATGTCGTCTTGCTACATGTTTGTGAATTCCAAACCTAAGTTTTAGATGTATACAAGTATGTTCAAATGAAAACCCATCGTTTTGATTAAAAGCTTCAACAATACCAACATTTTTAGCTATTAACTTTTTTGTTCTTATACGTGTAAGTTTGTTTTATAAGTTCTTAATCAAATTAGTACCTACGTGTCACTTCACGCACAAAAGTAGTTCTGTGTAGATGTAACCATATTCGTAAAGTTACTAAAAAAAAACTTAAAAAGGTTAAAATGTGTACGTACATATGTTAATACTAGAGTTTTCCCCGCGGCTACGCCGCGTGTGAATCCCTGGGCAGTGGCTCTATGTTACGCATATACAAATTTAATTAGGTGTTTTACCAACTTTAAAACTTTACTGTCTCTTGTTACTAAATTCACTACAATAACAAAGAAACTAAGTCCATATAGTCTACTCAACTGCGCAGCGAAACATAGAGGCGAGTCGCAGCCATCCTGATTTGAAGTAATACAATGAGTGAGATGTTGTTTATGACAAACATAGGTATTTGTTAGTGAATTGAATGAACGCGAATGCAGCGCCATCTATTTTGGTAATCCGTTTATTCCATAAAAAAGGACATTTATCGGGATAAAAAGTGTCCTAAGTGTTAACTCGGGTTATAAGCCAGCACTGTGTCGAGTTTTATTTATATACTTTCAGCAGTTTCCAAAAAGGATGCGATCACAGCGCCATCTTTTTTGCTATTTTCGTCTATACCACGGAAACGATGTCATTTATTGGGATGAAAAAGTGTCCTAAGTTACGACTCGGGATATAAGCTAGCTCTGTATCGAGTTTCATTTAAAACCGTTCAGTACTCTAACAGACAAACAGACAATTCTAAAAATAGCATTTTCGAAATCTGCTGGTCCAAATTAACCCCCCTGATTTTTTTCACATTTTTAAACTCAATGCACTGTACAACCTCGAACCGTTTACAGATTTATTATAGTATAGATATATAGATAAGATTAGATTTAGTAGAGACACAAAAGACAAAGATTATAAAAATACTACGGCTAGCAGCCATATATGAGGTTCATATTTGGCTTGCGGTAAAATATGACCATGTCTCTGAATTTCGTGAAAAACTCAAGTGGCTCCCTATTTGCTTTCGCCGGAATACTCACATTCTAACACTACTTTATAACATATCATTTATTCCTAATAGTCCTCTTTACCTTAAGGAACATTTTGAATTCCTTCGCCTTTCTACTTCCCACAATTTGCACACTCATACGTATCGTAAGCTCACTACACCTGCACACACTTCATCCTTTTATGATAACTCTTTTACAGTGCAGTCTGTCAAACTTTGGAATGCGCTGCCTCTTACTGTCAGAGGCCAAAACATCGCCTACATTTAAGAACGCACTCAGAAAACACTACTTTTCCTTAAATAATTATGCCTAATTCTTATACTATGATTTATTGTATGTATTTAATTTATAAAGTAATTTAAGTATGTGTATTTAATTTATAAAATATGTAGTTTAAGTATGTTTAATTATGATATACCTCATAATCTGCACCACCTACATCGCCAGATTAGGTTAAACTATTCCTAAGTTAGGTTATCTGGGAGAGATTGCTTTAAGCGATAAGGCCGCCTATTGTTTCTACCATAACAATATTGTAATTGTGTATTTTGAAATTGTGTATTTGGTGAGCAATAAATTTTTATCTATGGGACTAGGGTTCGACAATTATTTTCAGTGTACACTGTCGTGTGGGGTATCAGTCAGACCTTGAAAAAAAATAACTATGTGCCTTAATACCTTTTTTAATTAAGTTAATAAATTGGTAGCTCCCAAAGTTGTGAAAATTATAAATTCCATCGCTGTGTGCGTACTGAATCATTTGGCCTGTTTATTATATCATAACGTCATTCAAAGAGCCAATCGGTTTGCTAAGTTAATTCTAACCAATTCTTATGACATGTTATATATCATGTATTAAGCAAACAGCTGTCAATTTGATTTGTATCCATCCAGCAAACGGATACTACGGTCACATAAAAGAATATAAAAGTTTATATTATGTAGTGTAGGCAGACCAACATTGTCCACCTGTAATTAACTCATATTTACATTTCAATCTAGTCTTTTCTTTTACAGAATTTATTAGCAGCCTTTTATGCACGTATTTTATTATTAGTATATATTAAAAATAAGTAATAAGAAGTCCTTTACACACGCAATAGCCGAGACTTGACTGCAGCCGGCTGTAAGCTAAAATTAAATTTTTATAACACAAACTTGAACTATAAATGTTTTGAACTTGAAGCAGACCGGTCTTCATTACGTCAATTACGTGTCGCGTATAATTGCTACTCATATGAAGGCTCGAATAGGTCTGCCTTATTGGATCACATACGGGCATTATATAATTTACATATTATGCAGTTAAACATGTTACGTTATATAACGTATGTTTCATAATAACCCTTCACACGATATATTTTATTCGATGGAATGTATATCATTAAATAAAATTGATTGATAAAAAACTGTGATTTATATGATGTCTAATCATAAATGAGCCTTTTTAATGTATTCCTTTCCTATATCTTACCAGCCGTTCATTTGCTTCACTATCGGTTAAAATTTGGACATTAGCTATGGAGTTTGGTATGGACCAGTAATATTAAAATTCAACTGATGGTAAGGCCAGTGAATGAATAGTAAGACGAACCGGCCATAGAACAGAAAGATTTGTCTGTCGGTTTATACGAATAAGGTCTGAAACGGCTCTACAGATTTCAATGAAAATGTTAATAATAATTAACTTTGTGTTATTTTTTCTGAAGCTACAATCATAAAATTTTAAAGACTCCCGCAAACGACGGGCACAGCTACTGTGTTATTCATTATCATTTGATTTACCTTTGTGATCAATAACGAGGGTGACATTTTCAACTTGAAAACTAAATTAAATAAATTACAAAAAAATATTACCAGCCCACTCAGAAAGTATTGCGAAATTAGTTTTAATTTTGTTATGATAATGTAAAACAGTTTTTTGGTGGAAGCTTGAAGGGTCATATGTATTTTAATAATAAAATTATATTTTTTATATATTATTATTTAATTTTTATTTATTATATATTATTATTCAATTCTTTATTTTACTTCATACACATAGACTCACAAACTAATTGTAAGTTAAAGTTCACAAACGAGAAAACATATTTTATATATGTTTTCTCACTGAACTGCTTGTTCATTTTTAAAAATTTATAAAACTTTTTTGAATTGAACCTTTGTTGTAGCATATAGATTTTTTAAAAGTAATAATTAATATTAATTATAATGGAAAAAACTATTTAGCCAAATAAGGTTTTACGGGTTGCCACATGAACTCCGATGTCCATCATTAATCAAAAACTTATAATTAAGTTGAGATGAACCAGCAGTTTCTGGGCCTTGTTCTCACTTTTTTATAATGCAAGGGAATGCATTTCGACACTATCCTCGGGCCTGGTGGGAAGACAAGGTAGTGTGGGACTCCCGAGCGGCCGGCTATGGTTCAACCTGAAGATTCCTAAATTCTCGGCTTCGATTCCCAGACGAGCAATTTTCGTAAACAATTTTTCTGATATTTATTCAGGTCTAGGACTGAAATTAGAATCTTATACTAATATATAAAGATGAAGAGTTTGTTTGATTGAACGCGCTAATCTCAGGAACTACGGGTCTGATTTGAAAAATTCTTTCAGTGTTAGATAGCTCATTTATCGAGGAAGGCTATAGGATATATCACGCTCAGAGCAATAGAAGCAGAGCACCAATGAAGAATGTTTCAAAATCGGGGGTTTTTGAAAACAAATTCCACGCGGACGACGTCGCGGGCACAGCTAGTGATTGTATATAACAGTATCTAGTATAGAATCTTACATGCCACGCCATGTGTGTTCGTATGCCAATTTATTATTTATTCAAACATGACATTGATCCTCCACATAATTTAACGTATGTAACTAAATACCATTCAAACAAAATTCTATAATTAATAATACAAATTTGTTATCATACCTACTTTCTAATATGAAGATGTTATTTGAGAGCAAACGCATTCAAATTTTATTACACACAATATTAACCCAACACCTCTAATAAGAAAATTGAATAAATTTAAATCTGTGAATTGAAACGTATAAGCCCCTTCCGAGTTTAAAATGTGTAATACTGTAATTTATAATGCAATAAGTGAATGTCACGTAATAAAACGATTTAAAGTATAAAAATACCGTTGCTTTATTAATCTTAATGAAGTTTCCTAAAACAGTAATTAAAAAATATGTTATGACTAACCGTTACCTTATTCCCGCGCCTATATAACATCTCTTTTGTGTTATTTTTATCGATGGGAAAATTCACTTTTATCTCTAAATGGACGCATTATTACACTGCGCAGCCATTAGTATGCAATTAGATGTAATTTCATGTAACAAAAAAAAACAATATGAACCTACCGTCCAATGGTTATAAGTTACTTGTAATATGTAATTGTCCAGTACGTAGTACACATCCTATGAGAATGTAGAGACACTAATCTGGGGTTTCTTTGCATAATTTCAGTATTAAGTGTCAGCAAAATTATGTATTGAGACGCTGGACGTAACTTAATATAATAGGCAGATCAGTGTCTCTGTAATTATGAAAGCTCCCGACACTACATTTAAAATATAATATGACACTACAAAAATTAACATCTTAACTAAGTCAATGCTGCTCAATTGATCTCAATCAGTAGAGTAATACAAAAGAATACTAAGAATAGCAATTGCGTACCCAGTACTTTAATATGTTGTCTTGATGTCAGAAAAGGTAAGGTGTCTGCAGACACTAAATAATAAGTTAATCATAGATCATTATACCTGTAATTGCGAAAGATTTGGACAGTGTATTTGAAAAATAATATGACACTACAAAGCTTTAACGTCGTAACTAAATCAAGGCTGTTATAATTTAACTGTTACACTTATAATTTTAATTCTGACACTCTGTTTAAATGTGACATTAAAATTAAACTTATATAAATTAGACTATAAATTTTTGACTGTATAGAACTAAAAGAAAATGTTTAAGAAAGTGTCCAAAAGCGAGTGAAGAATAATTATTACTAATGAGACCATAATTATAGAGACGTAGGATTTAATAGCTTTTTAGACTTACGATGTATAAGAGCAGCGGTTGTCATTCATAAAAGTTTGCTTCCAAGATTGTTATAACCTGCGTTACGAGTAAATTATTTGTGTATGGTTGTTTCGCCTTACAATAAAATAATATTTACAAAGATACGCGTCATGTCTTAGTATTAAACATACAAAAACCATTTTCTATAATTACGTTTTTTTATGTTTGCTAATAGGCAAACTGACAAACGGACCACCTGGTGATAGGTGACTACCGTCGCCCATGGACATCTGCAATACTGTGGGCCGATGCGTTGCCTACCTCGTTGAGACTTTAGGTATCTGTTCACGCCCTTTTTGAAGAGCCCCATATTGTAGCGCTCTGGGAAAAACGCGGGAGGGAGTTCATTATTGTCTAAAACCAGGAAATGTACTGGCTTCTCTTGCGTATTTTCTTCACATTTCTGACATTATCAGAGGATAGTATTGATAAAGATCGATCTTCAAACTCCTATGTTATTAATTTCCAAGGTCGTAAAAGCAAAACTTGACTTTTAATTAATATACTAGTTAAGGTTATACATATTTACCACATGAAACCAATTAGATTAGTCAATTCAGTTTATTCGATTATACAAATTATTATTTATGAAGTTATTCAATATCAAATATTTAAATTAGCTCTTTTTATAAATGATGTCATATTAATAAATATTCACACTTCTGTAACAGCTCAAATACATAAAATCATTAAGGTCATTACGATAAAATCTTTGAATAAACTATTTTTAAACGACACAAAGAACAGTTATAACGTGGAAAGAACGTTAATGCTCCTGATTTCATTCAGTTTTTTTGAGAAAACTCTCGCAATAATACGTTTTTATTTGAATTTACGTGTAATGACGTTTGTAAGCTGTTCTTTTTGGTTGTCTTTTTAATCTACTTATTTACAGTTATAATTAAATAAAGCGATAAAAAGAGATAGCTGTTTATTACTAGTTGTAAAATATTATAACTAACAACAATACTACGGAAAAATTATTATTGGTAGATGATACAGGTTACAACAAATTCGGGCAATATTTACATATGAAAAAAGGGTTTAAAATACCATCTTATCATAATGCTTTTAACATAACATGATAGAAATCATTTTGATCGCTGTTAAAATATTTGACTCTTTTTACTTTTATGACGCCCAACTTTTACAAAATATATCGAGACCGCGAAGTTCTGTATATAAAGTGTCTCAGTGGATTTCACTGTCATCTATACCATACTAAGAGTCGTGTTAAAAATTTAACACTTAAAACAGTAGCGTAGCTTGGCTTATCCGGGCCCTGTATCAAATGTGTTGAGGGGCTCAAAGAAAGGGTAAAGATTTTTTATAAAAGAAACAAAAAATGCTCGAATTGATTAAAAATAATTATATATTGATTATAAGTAAGAATACTTATACTTAATGCTTCTAGGAGCTAAGTTACACAAACAACTTAAATCAAAGATACACTTTTCTCGCCTTTTTTTAGTCAAACTTATTTATCAAATGATCCATAGCTGAAGAAAATTTCACTTTTTCTATATTTTCTGCCTCTATAGACAATAATGACAAGTTTGATAGACATTTCTGTTGGCCCAGCAGTTATTCTCAAAAATGTTATTAATCTATAAAAGATAGTGGATAACACTTTAAAAAATTTTGCTTACACACTTTCGGGGCGGGCCCCTGTAGCCTGGTGGCCCCGTATCATTGATACGGCTGATATGGCGGTAGCTACGCCCCTAACTTAAAAGCTCTTAAATCTTATAGGATTAGAAGGCCCCACATATTATTCGTTTCTTATTTTTAAACTATTATATTATGGACTAACGCCGCTATAAATCTAATTTATTCCTGGGATTGTCTAGAAAAGATCGCTCTTTAAAGATAAAACGCCGTCCGCACAATAAAACATAGTTTTAGTAAGTAACTTAAACTATAAAGAAGTACATTATCCGCAAAACTTAAATGCGGTTCGACAGAAGTTAGCTCTGTGACTTTGCGCAGGTCAGGACACTGGACAGTGAGAAGCGCGAAAGCGATGCTATGCGATTCCGGATAGCAGACGAGCGAGAGCGCAATACTATCTCTCTACGTACCAATAGGTGTTCAAACAATGATTTGTGTAAACTTCAAGAACGTATTGAAACACGAATTTTACGTAACTTTTTTTTTGTATTTGAATATTTTACAGGGTTCAGAAGATAAATATAGGTAAATATTGATACTACGCGAACGAATTCTCGGTCATAGCTAGTTTATAAATGTAATAAATTAAAAGTCAAAAAAATGTTTGATCTAAACCAACAATTGTGCTTTGCAGAAAGCTTTTTAGTTCCCCGTAATCTGTAGATAAAGTTGTGCGACCGGCGGCGAGGCGAGCAGCGTGTCAGCATCCAGTCTCCAAGATGGAATTGCGGTCCGTTAGCATTCTTTTCGCGAACACCGACGACCGATACGGCTCGATACGCTATTATACCAAATTTTACGCCTATAATTACGAATTAGACGCTAACAGGCACCGGTGCTATGTAACAAAAATGTTTTGTTGTGTGCTAACACAATTATTTTCATAAGTACAGTTAGTTGTATTTCTTGTTATTTGGAATTATACTATCAATTAATATGTTGACAGATTAGAATATTTATAATATTTTATTTTGTATGAACTCTAGCAACAAATAGCAAGTTGAAGTGGCAGTGGGCCGGTGATATCTGTCGCAGGATCGACAGGCAGTTGAGAAATGTGTCCTGGACTTTTGACCGCGTCTTGATAAGCGTAGCGTAGGACGGCCCGCCAGACCGCTGGACCGATGCCCTGCGAAAGGTCGCTGGTAGGGGCTGAATGACAAAGGCGGGAGACCGACATATGTGGCGCAGACTTGGGGAGACGTACGTCCAGTAGTGGGCATTAATTAATTGAAGAAAAATATTTTGTTTCTCTGTATTTATTCGGTACTTTTGCCACATAGGCATGTCAACCCCATCATCTCCTAAACATACAATAACTTATCTATTAAATTTAAAATAATGAGTTGCCTAATAAACTAGCCTTCTTTGAGGCTGGCTCTGTCAGAATTTCTATAAAAATACCTACATTAAAACGATTCAGTCTCAACTCCTCCATCAGTTGTTCTCTGCCATCTTTATTTTTGCTGCATTCCATTAACAGATGTTGGTCATCCTCACGAGTTCACACAGTAGGCAGTTAGGAGAATCAACTTTGTCCATAAGGTGGCCCAAACGAAACGAAATGACCTGTTCGGATTCTATTTAGTAGCTTTATATATGGCCTGTTTAATTTTCCTATAGAAAACCATGGAATTTGCGGGGGGTTGAGTCTGTATCGTTTTGTACCATATGCCTTTTTCTGTACTTCTCTCATCAAAGTATTCTTTGAATTTAGAAAAACGAAAATAAGATGAAGTCTAAAAAAATAATTTATTGTACGAAACTTTACATATTGTTACAACTTAGCCAAAATTACGCGAAACACGCCGACAAATGTGAATGCACACCTGCCGGCCATAAAGCGCAGTTTATTACCTGTCCGCATTTGGACTTCTTTTGTTTACTTTGTGTTTAATATTTGTAATTAGAAAAGCCGCCTATTGTGTATTGTAATCCTTTATGGTAGGCAGTGGCCAGGTGTGATTCTTGGAAACCATTGTTTACACGGTCGTGACATATTGTAAGCTGAGTATAAAGGAATACCCGAACGGAGAGATCGGCAGTCAAGCGACGATGACGATTACTATACGAGCAAGACGTGTGTACATTCGATGAGCTATATAGTGAAGGACTTAGCGCGTGTTATTGAATCGTGCAGTTTGTACTGGTTGCGTCCAGTTATATTTGTACCTATGTTATACGTGTTTGTATAGTTCTAATAAATGCTATAGTAATTCCAACGGCATTTTTAATTCGAGTCTTGTAACTCGTAACAATATTGTTATTCATTTGTAAACACAAGAAGGCATTTTTATTTGTTACAAATAGCGGAAAAATTTAGAGTATTTTAACGGTAAAGCGATGATGTCTTTTGTAGCGTAGAATAAATTTTCAACAAAAATAAATCTATACATATAATAAAGAAAAATAAGTGTCAAATGTGCACTCTTCCATTGGCATATACAACACAAATACGCTCTCACACGAATATTTCACATCTAGAGTAGGTACACTTTGAATAGTTAATTTAATGTTTCGAATACATTACGTCAAAACATCTATACATATAATAAAATTGTATAGGTAAAATTTCTGTACAATGAAAAAAATGCTAAAACCCGAGTCAGGGGGTGTAAGAAGTGAAATAGAACTAATTTAGATTTTTTCAAATTTTTGTTTCTCTGTTTATTTGTACTGGCTAATCTCCGAAACGACTGGACTGATTGAAATGAAATTTTGTATGGTGGTAGCTTATATCCTTGGTCAACATATAGGATACTTTTGATCCCGAAAAATTAAAGAGTTCTCGTGGGTTAGTTAAAAAAAACTTTCCACGCGGATGAAGTCGCGGGCAGAAGCTAGTAGAAAAATATCTTTTTTTTCTTTAAGCCATATCTCAACTTATTACATTTCTTTGGTCCAAAGGTGGACTTTTGGGTCAAAGAAATGTAATAATCTCCTCTACTAATAGTCTCATTGGTACTTAGTATACATACAATTTTTCATTCAATAACAGCATTTTGATTTTTAGAAAATTTAATGGAACCTAATAAAATTTATAAATTTCATTAAATTAACAATGGGTTTCTATATATAATTTTTAACGTATAATTCTATAAACTTTTCTTTAAACTATCATTAGTTCACATAAAAATATTGTAACCACAGGCAATAATAACACTTTCTTTTGGCTTGTTAGCTTTTATTGTGTACAGAAGAAAGCGTTAGCAACCAATTTACGAGCTTTCGTGTCTATGGAGGGTAATGTCCGTGATCTAAAAGTTGTCAAACAATCATAGACCGACGTGACTTATTCGGTTGGATACAGCGATCGTTGACAGCGTGGATAATGTTATCTTATTGTTTTTTAGAACCGGGATAGTCGATCCAGGTTGTTAAGGCTGTCGGGGGGGAAGTGAGGGTCTCTGACCTCTCAGCACGACGTCCTCTCAATTATGATATTATATATATTAGTTCGGCTTCACCGTAACCGACCCCACGCGGTGATGGTAAAGAATATTCTTTATCTACCGAGTCTATGTAAGTCTTAGGTATTTAAATTAACTCATAGCCTCATTCATACGTCTTTATTGTAGCACGTACGGAATAATAACCGAAACTAAAAATCTGCTTAGTATTTGCTTTGTTTGAACGCAGAGTGTGTTGTATCTAGAATGACTTAAATAAGTAGTGGATACCAGTGGCGTGGGGTGGAAATTAGGCCAGAGTAAGCCGGTTGAAAAAATATACCGTATGATGCAAGTGCCGACTACACCGCTGTTGTAGAAATTATGGCCCCACTAGCAGCTTTCGGCCTTTTGATCGCTAGTTTCTTAAAGGTAGGCTATGGGGAATCGAATGTATGAAGTTTATACCAGTGGTGGATAACGTTTTACTCCTTTTATCTGTATCTAAACTATTTGCCTCCACTCCTGTCCTCACACCTGTAATATGTGTTCGTGCTCAGATACTCATTTCTTTTTCTCATATTTCATGAGATTATATTATGTACAAATCCTGGTACACAATAAATGTAACGCTTTATAGCTCATTGTTACAAACATCATGTTATGAGGGTAAAATAGAACATCATAAGAGAACCTGCACATGAAAATAATCAATGTGCTACCCCCAATCCGCCGTACACAAGCATGACGGGTACAATATCCATTGTCCGAGATATTGAACGGTCCGTTATTATACAATAATACATAGTAAAAACGACGCGTTTAATAAAGAACTGAGAAAAATAATGGAACTGATGAGTGAAAAGAAGTCCCAGAAGTTAGAATGGGCAGTGATGAAAAAAGACACAAATATGTTTCTGTTTTAGTATTTTTACTACTCACCTAGCATTTATAAGGTCGGTATAATACGAGTATAACAATTTTACAAGACTATTTTTGTAAAGGCATGGTAGCAACCTAGTAGAACCAGTCTACACATCTATAGTTTCTTAAAACTAACTATACAAATTATACATAGTGCCAAGCGGAAGGTATTGACTCCTGATAAGATCGGAAATCAATTGTCTTTTAGACAAGCGCCACCAGACATCAATCGTTCCGCTCCATTTACATCTATAAATAAAGTGTACACGGTTATTATCTATTACATAAACGTTTACTGTTTGATTATTGTGTTATAATAATCTGACATATCGCTAGAAGCAATCGCGACTGCTTGAACTTGAAGCGTATTATACTACGATGACAGACAACCTTATGGCATTGAGGTATAATGTACTACGTACGTAGTATATATAACCCAATGCCTTATGGAAGTCTTTTAAAGTAAATAACCACAATGTTTATACATTTAAATTATTATTCACTGTACATTTTAAGTAATCTTCCTGCATTAGGGTCACCTGTATCGTAGGTACTAGAAAGTAAGCCTAGAACGCCAACAAACAATGAGTAGACGCAAGACGTAGTATCGGAACCACTGCGCCAATTATGCTAACAAATTATATTTTGCTTTCTGACTGATTTAAAATCAAAATAGCAAATGCTGAAACACGTGTTTCTTTATTTCGCATCACAACTCTTAATATTAATTTTCAAATCCCTAACTGTGCCCATACAAATTTTCTCAGCAATTTTATCCCCTTCAAGATAGCTCTGTGAAGTTGAAACATTCAATTCCAAATTTTTAAACGAACAGTCAATCCTTTGTTTCTCCATTGTTAGTCCATGTTTGCACACCTTTTATACAAAAGTACCCATTAAGTCCCGATAAACTGTATTAATTTTTAACAATCGTTTTTTCCAATACTTAAAATTCGATTTTGTTATTCGATCCATATCTTCCGATTCAAATAATCGAAGTACCCACATTATACATGTATTTTCTAAAACAATACTTATCTATGAGCATAAGATTTCATGCCACAATATATCTGTTCAAGATAATGCTATTTCCTAAGTAGCTGTGCCATAAAACTTTTGTGTTCATATAATATCTACTGAACGAAAAGTATAAGAAAATAACTAAGAGAGATAAAGATAGAAGTCCAAACATTATACTTATGATAATTTAAAAAACATTTTTCCTTACTTTTGTTGAAATTAGGAATGAATGATCGGTTTTTTACTATATTTTTATCGGTATAGGTTTTTGATTTAAGAATGTGTACGTATATTAAAATTGCCATCTAAGTAAAGCTTAAAGACACATTTCCTATATACAAAGAAATTTTCAATCAAAGAACGTTGTTATTTGTTCTATAAACATGATACGGTCAGTCGCTTCAAATGTCCACTGGTTACGCTCCAATACGACGCCATGTCGTGGGCGCAAAAGCAAGATTCAGGTCGACGCTAATGTTTACTAAATTAGATCAGTACTTATACAATACTCATAGAATTACGCTATCTTAGAAAATTTAATACTAGAAAATATATCTATATTATAAAATTCTAAACATACCGTGTGTGTACATTGAAGCTATTGAAAAAAAAAACTGGAATACAATATATAAACGATGGAGAACACGATGCAACTTTTTAAGATTTATTGCCTATATGTAGTTTGTTTGTTTGTTCGGGATTCACGTAAGAACTACTGGTCCTATTTCAATGCGGTTTTCGCTGATCGGCAGCTAATATTCAGACTTAAACTCTAAGCTACTTTTATCCTGGGAATCCTGTGGGAACTTTTATGGTAATTATAAAAATGGTCAGATTAAAAAAATAATTTAAATGTGATTTTTTCACTGATCGATATCAAATTTAATATAATAAAGTGTGTGGTACTTTTTATCCCGGGAATCCCAAGGGAATTTTCCCAGTAGCGGCTTAAAGATGTACAGGTGCATAAAAATTAACTTATTCCGACACAGTTTCTACTAAAGCGATAGGTTACATTCTTTTTAAATGTTGCGATACTTTGTGTCCCAGGAATCCCGCAGGAATTTCAAGTTAAGCGTGGCTGAAGTCGCGGACATATCCTAGTTTCTATATAGAACAGTCCATTACCAATACATATTAGCCTGTAAACGCCCCACTGCTGGGCTCTTGCTAGCCCATTTCATGGGAATGGACAGCATACAAGTCATGCTTTTCCAAAACAGGTTGGTAAGTTTTAAAGATATTAGTAATCTCAATGTTCAGATTTACAGCATTTTTGATCACCGTCAGTACCGTATTATATCATAAAATGCGATCTCCAAGATGATTTGAGATATGACTCAAGTACGTTATAGGTTTTGTAGATTTATACTACTACTTATTTCAGTATTTAGATACTTCATTGTCGGAAATGGTAAAATCTGTTTTGTGTTATGTAACCCAAGAGATTAAAGTAAGAACCTGCTATCAATTATAATATTGAATTATTTAAAACGCGCATTAAAACAAGTGGTTATCCCCCTAAATATGAAACGTTTCCTTCCTTCAATAAAGGTTAAAGGGTGCCTTTTTACATTTATGTATCGAAGTTATAAAAATGTATCAAAAATACTGGCATTAATGAGTCACTCACTACCTATTCTTACATTTATGAATATGCAAAACACTCTTTTTGTACGGTCTAAATGGGTTAAATTAAGAATACATTTGGGGTGATTTAAGACTAAGACATAAAATTATGGCTCTGGGTTTAATAAAAAAGGAATAGAAATTGGATAATTCAAGGATGTGGAATTGTGACGTCATGGGATGAAGCAGAAACAATCCAATCTTTGACGTACTACATTAACTTTCATTATGCTTTATCTTCAGAATATATACAAAGTTTATTCAAACGGAGTGTAGATGATTCTTGACGACTCGACATAATTCTCAAGAGCCGCCACGCGCCAATGCCTTCATGGTTACTGATGACTGTGTGAGTGTTACACTATTCTACTTTTAGTGAAATGACATTGTAAAGTATATTCCAGTGATTTTAACCAGGTACTAAAATAGTCCTTACTAATACTTAGTACAATTTATGTAGCCAGTCTCAAGTAAGTATCTATGAATAAATTAAAGTTTTAAAACAATGTGTAAGTAAAAGTTTGTGCTAAGTTTTAGATCTTAGACTGGCGCCAAACGCAGAAGTTCTTTAGGCAGCTCGAAAAACCAAATTTCACTAAACTGTTGTTATAATTAACTCAAACATACAATGTTGTCTTAACAAACATGTTGATCATTATTCTACAACTGTCTTTAATTTGTTAACAACTTGTTTTTTCAACCGGCTTCTAAAAGAAGGAGGTTCTCAATTCGACTGTATATTTTTTTTTATGTGTGTTACGAAATTTCTCCGTTAATTGTAGACCGATTTCCAAATAAACTATTTTCTATTCGAAAGAGAATATATAAGTCCTGGTGTGCTCACATTGTCACCAAACCAGGGTCTGATGAGTGAATCTCATAGAAATCGAGAACAACCCTTGTTGAAGAGCGCTGAGAGCCTACACTCTTCGAAAGGCAAAACTTATGTACGCGTGCCAGTAGTACAATTTCTTCAGGCGCTTAAAATATTAATTCTAAAGCAATACAAGCAACTAAAAAGTAAAAATAAATTATTTTTTGCTTTTTAGTTTGAAGTCGGTTTTGTTCTTCTTATTTTTTTTATTAAAACAACATTTCTCAAGTTGCTGCCATAAACTCTCGTGAATTAGGAAAAGTTATGTGAAATTTGAAGCGGTTTCTCAAGCTTACAACCAGATGCATCTGACTTTCGTGTCTTAACATAAGCATGATGGCGTGCACTTTCTCGCTTATTGATCAGCTTAGTGGGTCGGCGGTGAGCCGCGGTGGTGCATGCACAGCACATCGAGCCGCGGCCGCCGCGGGGACGCTGCATGCCAAATCCATTAAGCTTAGATCACACACAGAGAATACTCGATGCAAGTGTATTCGCTGTAAATAATACTTGCAGCGTCTATTTGCTGCCTGCCTGTTACACACAGCGAGTTCTACACGAGAATTTCGACAGTCTTTTTGTGCCTCAAATACAAATACGTCGTCTTTTCGTCGCATACGTCTAAAATAGTGTATTTAATTGACATGTGCAGTTACCAAATCAAATGCTCATTAAGCTCACAACACACAAAAAACAAATGTACTAATCGTAGAGAACAGATTGGATCTTCTACTACGCTTTTAAAAGAATTGGCTGTAGATGGATCAGGAGATTACAGAAACATTCTACGTATATCGGAAGCTGAGCGGAATGGTAACTTGCAGCGAGTACTCTATTACACACGGCGAATACTCGCTGCGAGTGTCTAATCGCAGCGACTGTTCGCTGTGTGTGACCGGTTATTTACACCTCACAATATACCACGATGCTCCTTCCACAGGCACGCCAATTGAACTGTCAGTGAAAGTTACATTGGCAAGATTCGTGTCGTTTTGACATTGAGTCACCGGTATTGTATCCAAAATATCTTGTAAATAGACAATTTGACAATTTTATAATACTCGTATATTCAAACTGTCATAATAACTAACTTGCTTCGATCCATAGATTAATATTTATATCTTTGACGTAACTTTATGCCCTTTCTCAAATTACAAAAATATGTAGTGTAGTACTGGTTACACTAAAATTTAACAATAAAACTTATTTTTTTTTATACTGCACTCTAAAATGTATATATTATATTTAAATGTTGAATTTAGATTTAACGATTTTTAGATATTTAATATATATCGTTATAAATGGTGTAAAATACTTTTAAAACATGTGTAAAAATACCTAAACAAAATAAATTACACTAAAAATTAATAAAGGTATGATACAATATAAAATTTATTACTCCTTAATGTAAAAAGCAAAAGAAATTAAAAAATTAGACTTTCGGTTATTATGCAAAATGTTGACAATATAACGACCACAGCTTCCACATGCATGTAATGTTGCAAATTCAGAAATATTGTCCAAGAAATATTCGTAGTGCCAAGTCAAAAGGTAAATCTTAAGAATTTGATCCAGGCATAGCTTTTTCAAAAATTAAAGATGAGGATATATGTAACGCAAGACGTGTATAGTAATTAAATTACAGTGGTTTTCGAAAACAATAAATATCAAAAACCAATAAGTGCTATGAATACTGTCTTTCGTTAGTGTAACTGCCTCTACGTTACGTTGCATTCTAACCAACAATAGTTGCATAAATAAATGGCGATCTGCATAAAGTTAACATAGACTCAAAACAGAACTTAAATGTATGTGTATCTTTTGTTAGCAAAGCACACATTGACGATGCTAAACACTTGTGTATACGTTAAGAGTGGAATGTAAAAAATTTCTTTTAACTGTTCTTCGACATTCTAGTAAAGTCACTGCTTGATCGAATGAAATGCAAACGCTATTCAATATTTTAAGCTTTTCTACGTAATCCCTCCATTACTATAAAAATGTTTTTAATCGAGGATATTTAAAAAAATTGTAATACCTAATATCGCTCTGAAAGAAATCGTACTAAAAAAGATAACTACTTTCTCACGATATCCTTCGTATATTTTGAGGAATAACTTTCATGTTATATCGTAATAAGTATTCTACTTTAATCCCATGGCTATGACTTTTTTGTACTCCATATACTAACTTTCTTTCTTCTATTTTGTTGCCACAAAACAAATGATTAAAATTAGGGGGAAAGCTCGAACAATAGTGAATCAAAAAGTGAGAAATTCCTTAAAAAATAAGCTGAAATTATAAGAAAGTTTTTGTATTCTATTCAAAATTCAAAACTGCAAATAATAAAAACATTATAACACATATAGTGTAACACATGTAATGTGTAGCATAGCAAATAAATATGAAACACCGAGAATTTAAAGACAGCATGACGTTAAAGAACAATAATGTTGTTAGTTACACAGTCCTTGATATAATTATGTCGGCGAAGTCAAAGAAATAAGCGTAGTCTCCTTCAGAAAGGCATTTCAAGGCAAGTTTATCGATTATTATCAAATGCGATCCCACATTTCAAGTTTTATCATCGCGTTTAATTTACCATAACTATGATTTATTCTGATTAAGAGAATTAAATGCGTATATGTATAATTATTTAAACACGTTTATTTAGCAGGGTTAATTAAAGAGCATAATTACTCTTTCATTTCATATTTACATAAGTCAACCAACTGCAATCACCAACGCTGCTTGTATCATTTAGGGCCGATTTTTCAATCATCAGATAAAAGTTATCAGTCGAATAAATTGTAACCTAAGTTCAAAAATGAAACAATTCAACTGATTTATTTATGCAACTGCTATTTTTAATTTTTCCATATTGTATTTTATTCTATGAATAACACTTATGTGGTGATTGAAAAATCGGCCCTTAGTTATAAATCTTAACAGAAGCATTTGATAGAAATATAAACGGATTTTGTTGAAATTAATTACATTCATCGTTGAAAGTTATTTTAAATGGTTTTTTTAGAAATTTCTTCCTTAGTATCAATTTATCACATTGGAATAAAATAATTACCCACCATTGACTTAAATAAAAAAAGACATTAAAAACATCATAAAGATTTTCAATTGATTTTATTAGTATTCAATACTCCACGCTCATTAGCCTATCTAAATTTGATGAAAAAGGTAGTGAAGTACCGAAATATGTGATGCAAACTAAACAAAGAAAAAGGTTATTATTTGGCAATCTATAACAGTTGTTCATTGAAGTCTGCTATTGTTACAGTTAATTATGTTTATAAGAAAAAGACCACATCATTTACCCATTTTTTTAAAAGACCACCTCAAAGCGAAAAGAGCCGTAGGTATGTATGTATATTGCAAGAATCGAAATTCCATTTATATCCCGTAATACATTAGCGGCAAACGGATTTTTTGCTGGGTTTTATTCAACCTAAGAAACAATTTTCTTTCTTATATGGCTCTGCAAGTGCAGGCGCGATTGAATTACATGGCTATTAGAGCACATTCGGAGATGCGCGGGCGCCGAGTCAGAGACAATTAGGGTTGTCATATATTTGAACGTTTTTATGCATATAAAGTACTTAAGTATTCGTGCGACTTCGTTCGCACGAGATTAATAGTTATCACTATATTTAGGCCAAATTAAACTAGAGATGCCACAAATATTCGGCTTCTTTTCGGTATTCGGCGGAATACTGTGTAGCATTCGGACGAATACCAAATCGTGGAAAAAAACACGCACATATTATTCAAAAATCTATACATTTTAAACATAAATTACTGACAGTTAAAGTACGTTTTAATTAGAGGTGCCACAAATATTTGAATTGACCAAAAACTACACAGTATTCGGCCGAATACCGAATAGTTAAAAAAGTGATATCGAGATAAGCGAATATTTCTTTCATCTCTAGTTTAAACAATATCTTTATAAATAATAGCCTATGTGTTGTACATATATTACAGTAAAGTTCCATCAAAATCTGTGCATTATTTTTTGCGTAAAAAGTGAAAGATTTGTATCAAATATCTCATACACTATCGCGTTTATACTATTAAAAAGACACTAAAAAATAAAAATATGGAGTATTTGCATAGTTTGACTCGAGTACACTTAAACTGAAGTAAGCCTTGTATAAGTGAATGTTAGTTTGTTCATTTTTATAGATTTGTGAATTAACTTATTATCATGACATAGGCATGTATATGTACCTATTCGATAAAGACTGGTAGGAACGTCCACACAGCCAAACAAGTTCACTTTCATATTTATGTACCGTGCCATTTATTCGTGCAGGAACGGAGAAAGAATACAATTTCCTGCGATCAGGCAGCCTGTCGTAAGAGGCGACAAAACAACCTGCAGCCAGGTGTATTTGCCTGACTGGGTGCCAAACCGGAAAGGACATGAAGCACTTATAGAGTTTTGCAAAGCCAGAATTACTATCTTGCTGCTCGAATATTCTTACACATTACTTAAAAAGCCCCATATTGTACTGTTGTGAGAAAATATTTAAAAGAAAGGTGTCCTAACATTTTATTGTCTATTCTGCAGACCCTATGATGAATACGTTGCGGCACGTGAGATGTCGTGTTCCATGTCCAACCGTCCGCTCAACGCGATCACGTAGCACTAAATTGAACCATAACCATTTCGCTACGAATGTAATAATGAAATAATGAATATGAAACTCCCGAACGCAACCATTTATCCGGACTATCTTATTCGCAAATCAAAATAAAATAATGAAAAACGAAATTGGTTTATTTAACTTGTATTACGAAAATTGCAGCATTTAAAGTGTCCCAAGATTAGAACCGTGGAAGAATGATATCAAGAATGATAAACTCCTAGTAAAAACCGGTCGTTTTTGGAGAATCGCTTAGTGAAATTAACGTCTTTAGATATACCGCTAGATGTAAGACAGCATAAGTTCCATTTTAATTTGATATCTGTGACATTCCTAATACGAATCTGCGAAAGCGCTTTGGGCCTTCAAATGATGCTGCAGGCCATTTCGACTTCTTATTACATATTTAAAATATATTGTTTTAGCATCGAGATAATATGTTATACTACATTAATCTCGTTGTGTTTTAGAATTAGTCATAAATTAAAAAAATTAAGCAGTTTCAGACAGCAGAATCAGACTGTAATGGTTTTTCTCTTTTAATATTAAATTTATTTGTTTAATATTTAGTTTTTTTTTCATTATTAAAAGCACCTTTACAATTCGCTCTCTATTACCAATTTTAGTTATTATAAAATCTTACCTTAATCCATTGTTTAAGACACAATAGCCCATTTTCATATAATAAAATAGTATGAATTTACATAATTCAAAGTCCACGGACTATAAACTGATTTTAAGTATGGTAGTAAATCTTTAGGAATTTATACAGATCCTCTATAAAACCACACTACTCGTAACACAACTGAAATCATAATGCTTACTTATGATCAATACTGCGCGATATGAGATACGACTGAACAGAAGTAGAATACTAAATATTTGATATGCTTATGTAAATTTAAGGAGTTAGAGCTTAACGTGGACAGGATATTTTAAGTGGAGTATGACGTAATTTTGCTATTGGTATATGTAGGACTGATCTCATGAAGTCTTTTTTCAAGGTGAAAATATTTATTCACACTCCATAGCTGAGAGAAATCAGTAAGTTAGTGTGAGACGCATGTAAGGCGCCTGCCGCATACACCGACTACAAAAATTTCAGTATTCTCTGTATTAAGCTATAAGTCAGAAATGGGAGCCAAATCCTGGACCCTGGCAAACTTAAAGCCTATACAAGCTGCATAATGATATGTGGTTTAAAACCACAGACCATAAAAATGGCCCAGACTGTTGGAAGGTTTGCGTGAGAACAAGGGTCATGACCACAATCTAGACGCCTTTTCGTCAATTTAATCTAAATATGGTCTCACACTGGCCAGACGTTATCGCTGTATAATAAACCTATTGAAATGTATTCAAGAATAAGCCTCGGCCACTGCAGAACTATTATATATTAACTAACTCCAAAAAGTATCATGCTATGGGCATCTAAAGCTATGAAAGGAACTGTGGCACCTACCCTGCGCAATATTCCAAGAAAACAGATAAATTGGACAGGCGGTATCTCATCATACACCTACTACATGGGACCCCCAATTGTCGTAAAAGAACTGCAAGATGCAACATAGGTACGAGTAGTGTATGGGTGTAAAGAAATGTGTGCTGCAGTTTCAGCTGAGGTACTCCGCTTTATGCCTTTAGTATTTCTACCGCTGGAGCTCAAGTCTTAGCTCGTTCTTTTTATTACAATATGTGCCTTTTTTTACGAGGGGAAATCCGATTAATGCCCATCAGCCGCACAATGGGGGAAAAATCGCGGCCGGGCATTCGCCAGGTCGGGGTGGCATTAGCACCCCTAGCCAGAACTAGTAGTGCTATTGCCACACCAGTCAAGGATACTCACTAAAACCTCTTGGTATTCCGTCCTTCGCCTTTAATGCCAGGTCCACGGGTATATGGCCTAGCCCCTGGGCTGGCCATGACAAGCGGTGGCCCAACGGCCTCAATCACTGTCAGGGAGTTTCTTTTTGTCCCCCGGCATCTTCAGACTCTCATTACGTGAGGCGGTATGTAACATGCCCCACAGGAGGAGAGATGAGCGCGTGCGGAACACAACGCGCTTTAATCTCGACGGCATAGCGGCAGGTGAGAACCCTTTCCCCAGGGACCCACCCATCCGCGCTGTCCGCTCACGCCGGCTGAAGGTCCAAGCTGACTCTCCCGTGCCGACTCCTCCTCCTTTAGCAGGAGTGGAGCAAAAACGTACGCTCATGCCCCCACTCCGCTTCCTCCTTAGCAAGTATAACACGCTCGCAAAAGAAGGAACCGACATCCCATCTGGGATTTCAGTACGCACCTAGCCCAGATGAAATCACTTCGCAGTATGATAACTAAGTATATCTTTGCGATTGACCAATTAACAACTGCTGTAAATAAACAATTGTGAATTTTTCACATAGATCAAGAACAGTAGACATACAATCCTTAGCCATAAACGAATTAATTTGCCAAGCAGAAAGGTAAAAAAGATTAGTTATAACTGTAAAAACAACGCGTAATGACCCACGACCACAGCAAATCTCAAATAAAATGTGAGACATTACGGAATTGTAAATTGTAAGATTGTGGGTCGGCCAGCCGAGGCAGGCGGGGCACTGGGTCGCGGGAAAGTAGTGGCGCATGAGTTGTTCGCCTGTGCACCGCATACTGGCGCAGTGACATTACACACGTGAATATGGTTGCCACTCTATCATTTAATGACGCACATAACGATTACAATTGTACAGACACGATAAATCTAAATTACAAAGCATGAATTTGGATTGTAATAAAAAAATATGACCTGCTGGAATGTAAGCCGTTTATCAATCAAGCAAAAATTGTGTTGGATTCCTTAGACAATACGTAGGTATCAAAGAACGGTAATTAATCTTTAGATGAAAAGTATAAGATAATGAGAACTTTTAGAGTAATGTCAAAAGTTTTACAGTGCAGCTTTATTTACATAAATTAAATAATTTATTTACATAAATGTAGGATATTGATTCTTTTAAGTATGAATTGTGTTTTTTATTAAAATTTCAGCGGTTTAGTGAAATATATCTTTTCAAACTGCCACAAATACTCTCATGTTTTTTTCTATCGCCTGCGTCGCATAAACAGACAGATGGCCCAATTGATAGAATATGCTTGCCGTCACTTACCAGACTTTTACTACACCAGAGGTGTCAGACAAATACTTAATATTTGGCTGAGGCATCTATTACCCACTGACTTGAACATTATTTAAAATCTTAAATATTCATTAATATTAATAGTGACTAATATACATACGTATTTTAAATAAAGTAAGATTATATCAGTATAATGCTGCCATTTTTAGTCATTATGATATTAATGATACAAATTAATATGTAATTGTCCGAAAAAAATAACATTGACGATGTAATGTATTGAGACAATTACGACAAAGAAAACACCTATATACACATACATTTCTAGAATAAATTATTCTATTCTAATGTATTGTGCTTTATGCAGTATAATAATTGAATTTTTACCGTGACAAAAGAAAGTTACGTTAACCATGTCTTACATTTTTCCTAAACGCAATGAAACTAAATTATCATTTTATAATGCTTTCAAGAATACTTGAATATATACCGTTATCATAGCGTCTTCACTGCTATTATATTCAAAATTATACGAGGTCTTAGACAAAATTAATTCTCTAACATTATTTCAAGATATTATACATACAATTGTGTAGTATTTTTTTTTTTTCTATTACTACATATTTAGATTCAACCGGTTTCGCTGTTCGTTAAATATTATATAAATTATTGTACTATATAATATACTACTATTGTTGATAAAAATATTCATTAAAAGATTGTATTTTTTTTATCTATGATTAAATATAATTTAACTTAACAATTAAAATGCCTGGTCATCTATACTAATATTATAAAGAGGAAAGATTTGATTGTTTGTTTGTTTGCATTAAATAAGCTCCGAAACTACTGAACCGATTTGAAAAAATCTTTCCCTGTTGGAAAGCTACACTATCCCTTGGTGACATAGGCTATATTATATTTTCAAAAAAATTAGGGATGGGTACTAAAATTCCAATAATATAAACCAAGGTGTAAAAAAAATACCTAAAATATTCGTTATATCGCGTGCGCTGCGAAAACTATTGATGATAGAATAAAATAATTTACTACGACTTTGCAGAACACATCATTATTTGCAAAAAATTTCGCGACAGTATATGTCTAACTATTATAGTTGTGCCACAATAAGTGTGGTTTTATTTAAAAAAATTAATTGTAATGCCACCGCTAGAAACGGCTCTTTATTTGTATCTTGGTATTCATCCTTATCAAAATAAATCACTTCATATTCAATACTGCTTCAATACCTTTATATAACTTTTTGAATTATTCAATTCGGACATTCCATTCGAAAGATATTACGAGTTTAAAAATATAAGTATTAGAAAAAAGCTGCATGGTCACCGCTCACCCTGCTCGGCTAGCTAAGCAGCACCTTATGCAATGTAGGCGTCACTGGGGTACGGGCCGTACGAGAAGAGAGTCAAGTCAACAAAAAAGTTCTTTTTAGATACCCGTGCGAAGCTGGGGCGGGCCGCTTGTCCATTATAAACTAACACCATCATGAAAATTTATCCATTATAATTCTAAATAATTAAAGCGTATTATTTATATTGTGTTCTATCCCTAAGACTACAACTAGAAGTCTGAAACTAGGTCACCGTCTCCTATGGGTAAGATCCACAGAAGGTTATACCGTACGGTGGACCAAAGTACGCACTAACCCTCTAATAGCCTTTTGTACAATTTTATACTGTAATATCGTATTGTAGAACCTACAAGTTAAAAATTTGACCTAGTTTTTTATATTTTTATCATAAATATTCAATAGTATTAATTGCTATATTCCGTTTTTTTAAATGAGAATTAAACTTACAAAATACACATTTGAAAATCTTTCAATTCATCAGACTGTATTTACGTGGAACAAAATACAATTACAATTAGTTTAAATTCATGAAACTGTAAAGTATTATACCACTTGTGCATTAGGTGTTTTATTTTAGCATCCCTACCAAATAAATGATCCAAGACTGCGCATAACGTCGAGTCATTTCACACTGACGTGTTATTAAAGGCTGGTACTAACAATCACTAAGGTTTTTCTTTACAATTAAATAGCATTTAACACACATTTGTACCACTCATAAATGCCTATTTATATAATTATAGTCACTTAAAACTATAAAATCGCAACTTCGAAATGTGTCAAATAAATATTATTATATAGTAGGTACTACTGGTCTCCCGTGGTCGAAATTCGACCATTTAATTAATGTCAAACACTATACTTCTATAAACACAGATTTCGCCAAGGCTACACTGTTAATTCAACTTTAACAATAAACAAAAGAGTATATATATGCGTGTGTGTGTCAAATACATGGTGGTGTGTGTTATTAAAGTTATTATTAGTGCAAAATTTCATACTCCTCCGTCCGCGCAATTTTGATAAAAAAGGGTACAAAGTTTTTGGTGTGTTTTTGCTTCACGTATTAATATATAGATGTCGTTAGTCTTATTGAAACTTTCTCTAAATATGCTATAAAATACATAATATAGGAATAAATAATGAGTATTAATGATATTAATGTTGTGGTAGCTCAGTGGTTATCAACAGCTGCGTCTCATTTCAATGACGTAGGTTTAAACTCTGGTAGTGGAAGTACGCCGCATAAGTAGTTTATAAAACTGAAATTCTTATGAAATTGTCGTCCTTCGAGCTGCCTGTAATTCATATATTGCTATACAATGCTAGTGCAAAATAGTTGAAACGCTAAGGATTAAGATTAGCTGCCACAGTTGTAACTACTATGAAAATCCAACAAAATCCGTTAAGTAATTTTTGAACTATGTGGTATTTTCGATTAAACATTGTTTTTGGGTCTATAGGCAAATAACAAAAATACTTGACGCTCAACATCTCTCTATGAAACCATTCATCGTGCGTATGCACTCTACACACCTCATGGTTTATTATGGTATTATAATCCGAGTATAGTTTATGTGATTCTCTATTATTGATGAGAAAGTATACAAATTACAATTAGTTTTAAATATGGACAGTCGTAATATATAACTAGGATATGCCCGCATCTTCATCCACGATTTATTTGCAATTCCCACGGGATTCCCGGGATTCCCGGGCTATTGTTTTCGTGGATACTATGTCAGAATACCTAAACTCATTTTATGCACCCGATCAACTTCAAGCTCCCGGGAACATTCCCGCGAGATTTCCGGGATAAAATGTATCGCACATTTTATTAAATAAAATTTGCTATCGATCAGTGATAAATCCGCATTGAAATTCGGGTTTTTATTTCAATCTGGCCATTTGAAATCATTCCCGGAAAAAATCCCGTGGGATTCCCGGGATAAAAAGTAGCGCAGATTTTAATTCTAGGAATTTGATGTCGATCGGCCATAACCGCATCGAAATCGGTCCGATAGTTTTTACGCGAGTCCCGAACAAACAAACAATTTAAAAAAATGACATCGTGTTCTCCGTCGTTTCTATACTACTTTTTTTTTAATAACTTCAGTATACAGACGGTATTTTTAGAATATTATAATTTTATAGATATGTAAATAAGTGAAAATAAATAACTGTACACAAGCCACTTCGGCATGTGTCATCGCCTCTGCTATTATGAGCATATCCTCTTATATTACACAAAGCCGGTCGATGATTTCTGGCGGTGCGCCGACACCTGGTCAAGGCCGCTTGCACTTGTTCGCAAAAAACCAAGCAACTGGTTTTGCGCCCACGCATTATTTTTTGTTGACGGGTGACTAGCCAAGGCGGGTCAATGTTTGCTTGAACATTATTTATATAACACTTATAATATTTGATTTTCATTGTTATTATAATTTGAAGCATAGTATTTGGTGTTATTTATAGCGAATTAGCATAACTCAAAACCACAGACCTTGTTCATTTAAGTCTAAACCTGATGATATAGTTCAACTTAGTATAAACAACTTTAAAAAAAGTATAATTATAAACTAATTAAAGACTAACTTATTAGTTCTTAAAGCATACTACAAACTTACTCTAACTCAATATGAATAAAGCCGTATGTACCACATCGCTGCCTAAGGAAAGTGTGCCCATAAGGCTGGCTGTATTGCCACGCTGGATGACAATACTAATTCGCTATACAAAATATAAACCAGAAAGATCTTCTTACAAATTCCTTTGTAGAAATTCTTTGCGGAAAAACCACACTGATCTAGTGTCTCAACTCCAAACAACACAACTATGTAACCTCTTTGTAAGGATCCATATTGGCGCCATTTGAGAGCTTCAGCTGATGAAGCAGCGTTACTAAGCTGTGACTCACTCATTGGAAGATGTATGGTAAAAAACTTAACTTTCAATATTGACGGCGCGTATGTTGAGTGGGCCAGGTCTTTGCGGGCCTAGCTCACTGCGACGCAAAGATCCCGGTCGTAAAAGAACTGTTCGGAATTTACTGTGGTCTGGGTGTCTGAGATCAGCCCCAGAGTGATCCGCTGTATATTACCCATAAAATACGCGTTATTTGATTAACTTGGGAATATATAATTGTGTGTTTGTCTACCGATTATAGATATATTAATATTCAAAAAATATTTTTACAATTATAACACAAGAGTGTACCCATTTTAATTCTACCCGTCTACTGTTGTCGATAAAAATTATGGTAGAGTCACGTTACGATTTACTCTACAATATACTATGCGTTAACTTTTAAAAACACCACGCTCCGCGCCCTCTATAGTTGCATTCATGCAATGCGTCATGTTTATTAATTTAACTACCTTTAAAGGAGGATCTCCTGCGGGTGTTTCCCTGCACACTACATATACCTAATGCTTCGTGTAGGTGTTTCGTGTTTATGTAGGGCAAAACAGGCACAGGGGACGCGGCTTAAGCAACTTCTCAATTGCCCCATGGACCAAAAGGTACCTAGGTATGCCCATGGTCGTACACTTAACACTAAGCTCTTCACGCAAGGTCGTTGGTAGGTGTTAAATGAGATTATCCGAGAACCGGGATATGAGGCGTAAACTTGGAGAAGCCTACGTCCAGCAATACTGTGATTAGCTGATGTTAACGATAATGTCTGGTACAACAAACGGCCATAAAGAATGACACAAACTATAATTTGAATATGCATTATAAATGCAAAAATTTACAAAATTATTATGTACATATCTAAACTTGTTTTAAGCAGTTACTGCTTTGTAAATGTATCAACTAAATTTTTAAACTTTGCGTACTGTCTTTTACTTTACTTTTAATTATAACAAAACATAATTTTAAATGACAAAGTGCCGACTAGGATTTCGTTCACTAAAGAGAGCGATCAAGTTCAACGACTGTGAAAAATGTGTTTAGGTAGGCTATTAGCTCTTAATAACTTTAATTAGTTTAACAACAGTTGTAAATCTCTTCACAACTTCCTCACGCCCATGATATTAATTTAGTAGAGGCTGATCACTAGCGATAGATAAACATTTAAAAATTTTCGAAACTTAACATTCAACGAGCAAATGTGGTCAGCGTTTTGGAAATGTTCTCAACTGATATATTAAATGTAATTTTCGTTATTATATTTATTTGTTAAGATTCAATGTATATATAGTATATTTCCAGTGTTTAATTTTATTTTAGTTTGTGTGTGTGTGTACATATAGGCAATCAGGAAATTGTATTTAATAAAGTTATGAACTTAACAGATAAAACCAAACACATTTAATTTCATGATCATATTTTTATGAATTTAAAAATAAATAAGTACGTACCTAATAAGGTGTTGTATAAAATGCGTTTAATCAAAACCTTTACCTCTTGTTTATATTATGTCCAGCTTCACTGGGACCAAGCAGGGAAATAAGCAGCGCGAGTATCCCATACTCGACATACAATATGTTCTGTTACATTCTCGCACTGCTATTTTCCTCATGACTTTCCTGCTTATTGCCATGGAAGTGTGTATAATGTAAACGTGGGGTTAGAAAATTAATTATAACAATAGAGTGCCATTTATATTCTCATTATCTTTTTTAGTCGAATACAATTGCAAGTCCATATTAATATTTATTTTATTTAGTACACCATAGAATAATAAAACAACAATAATACTAATCTAAAATATCTTATAAAAAACATTAAAAATGAAATAGTTTCATATTCAGATAAAAAAATGGTCCAAAACTGTCACTTGTTAGGAATGTTCCCAAAAGGCTGGCAGGTTTACCGCATTTATTGTATTTATTTACTTCTGTAGTACATGACTTCCAATATCAGCTTACGTACAATATAAATCAAAGTTCAATATGAAAAAAGCATAAATGAAACTAATTTGCCTCAAGCACTATATTTTAAGGCATTTATTTTATAAGATATGATATATTTCAAGAAAGACTTAAATGAAAAAATACACGATCGCAGGTTTTAAATGTAATGTGAACTAACAATATTACAGTTAGGCTTAAAATGGCTTTGCACGATTTAATCAAAGTATTCATGAAAATTCATATTTTAAAATAATCTTCAAACAAGTAACCACCAGACGAATCCCGGGCCCATATAATAGAAGCCTTAATGAAATTAAAGCTCTTTGACTGATGTGAAACGGAAGAGTTTTAGTAACAACTCAAAAATGCAATTTTCACTAAACAGATGAGATTTTCACCGCGAACACAGATCTTGCTTAAAAACAATAAGTAGATATCTTACCAACTACATTTTCATTTTTAACTATATTTTTTTTTGAAAATACTTCTAAACAGCACTTCATTCGTCAAGTACCTAACAAAAACTCTTCCAGAGAAATAATGTAATTTGAGCTTTATACAAATTCTGTATAGACTACGTTAGAAATAGGTATTATATTTAATTATAGAAATATATAAAATAAAATATAATTGGGATATAATTTAAAAAATTTCTACGTTATATATAATAAATTAAGTTCCTTTTTGCCAAAATGACGACGGAACTCTAATATAATACAATTTTAAATGTATATACGTGTAATGGGACATTTACAAGCCAATAGATGTCGCTGTGCAATAATTGAGGTCGCAAACGATTCCCGAAACATACAAAGAATATATACAAATTTCCAACAATAGTAGATGGGCCTAGGCCTGCGGGGCATAACGACAGCCTCACTGGAAAGTTTTCCTTTGAGACGGAGAAGCATTCCCTCTCGCTTCTCCAACCATTAGGGTCATCCTTATACTGGTGGTGACCCCGACGTGATGAGAGTGCTTGAAGTTGAATTTGAATTGAAGTTCTATGGAGTTGGAGGCTTGTGTAGTGAAATCTTAAAGTTAATTTTTGAGACTTAATTGAAAGCGAAGGTAGTTTGAGATCTTGAAGTTATTGAAAGTTGAAGTTACTTGATTGCAGGTTGAATGAAATTATTGAAGATCGAAAGTTGTTGAAGTGAAGATTGCGTGTTCGTTAGTCGAGAATCACCAGTGTAAGGATGACCCTAATGGTTGGAGGAGCGAGATGGAATACTCCTCCGTCTCAAAGGAAGATCATCGAGCAAGACTGTAATATATGCCCCGCAGGTCTAGGCCCTTCTATTATTGTTGAAAATTAGTGTATGTTCTTTGTAGGTTTCGGGAATCGTTTGCGACCTCAGTTATTGCACAGCGCCATCTATTGGCTTATAAGTGTTTCACTACATACGTAAGATATAAGAGTATATCTTGCCAATATTCGTATATGAAATTGTTGGCAGAATAGTTCGTGCTACTGTATAAATGTGAAGATGAATTGGTTTGTATATTTGTTGGTTAGCAAACAATTATATTTTTATCACTGAATTTCGATCTATATATATATAAATATATATATGTATGTAACGCGAGCAAAACCATTTGAAAATTACTAATATCTTAGAAAAACAAGTTATATACAAGAGCATTCGTGAAGTAAGCACTTTAATTTTATAATGAAAATTAAATTGGTTAACCACATTATAACTTACATATGAAGTTCAGCCATAGTTGGTAATCAAAATATTATTTAATCCGAAGCCTCTTACTTGAATATTTTATTAATATATTGCATTTTCCCTTTTACGCTTGTTGTTAAATTTTAATAACCCTTTCTGCAATTGAACATGGAACAATAGTAGGTAATTATGACTGGCTTTTGACAAGTTTTACGATCCAGTAAAGGTAATAGATTCACAACCTTAGAAATCAAGTACTTTCATATAATTAATTTATATTATATTTATATAGTGAAGTACTTACTATACGGTATCTCCGCGACTTGTTTATAAAAACTTTATTTCTACTCAAGAATCTAATTTATACATAAAATACGCCTAAGATTTCCCCCGGTCTCGTAATATGAATTATAACAATAAAAAATTGATCAAATATAAATATATCGCATAGCGCATGTTGAAAAGTTACGTAATGGGGACAAACATTCCGTTTTCGTTATTTGGCTACGGAAGCATAAAAAAGCGTTTAATCGAAAATATCTTATATCTCAAAAGCTATTAAACCGATCTTATTCAAACCACTTTTCATTAAAATTACTTTTAAGCTCTGTCTACCATTTTGGATATTTTCAGTATTTTACACTTCATACTTTAAACGTTTTTACGCCTTTGGTAGCGAAAATCTCGCCAACTATTCGCTTAAATCAAATAGTCTTCAAGAAACATCTTTATGATTTTGGAAGATCTGACTAACGATATCCCATACACCTTTGTCCACTGAAAAAATAATATTCTATATCTTATGTATAATATCCAATCCTAATATTTTTTAGAGTTACATAGTCATTTTGACCACAACAAAATGTTTACAAAACTGACATATCTATCCATCCATCTGTTCGTCTGTCTATGATGTTACAGACTTTTTTTATCATAAACTACTGAGTCTATGCTAGGAATGCTTATAGCTTATAAATTATTACTTTATACTGAGTTAACATTGTAATACTGAGACGGCTTGCTATACATATAAAGCTTGAACACTTTCATTATAAATGTGTAAGTCCCCTTACGCACCGCGTTTTTATCAAGCGCTGTCGACGCTCGTCGCACACAACTGTAACGCGCTGCAAACGCGATGTTATCGCAAACAATTTACCTATTTACACGTTCATAAAATTGTAATATGCAGACGACGACTTTCGACAACGTCGACGCGCCACTAGTGCTGAGTTACATCGATACAGACGCGCTGTATAGCGCTATAGCGCGTCTGTTTGACTGCAAACACACACACATGTACAGCGTATTTTAATTATATTACGATGGCATTGACCGAGGCAACACTACGGCAACGCGCACGCACGTTTCCAGCGCGATACACGCACGTTATGGCTCGTTCACGCGCGTGCTAGGTGCGTTTTACTTTGCAATGGGAGTTGCTCACGCGCGTCTGTAGCGCGTTTCTCGTGAATTTGCAGCGATGCAATCGCAAATAATCTGCCTTTTTCAGGTTTAGCGGCGCCAACAATCGCGTCGACGGCGCCTTAAATAAACGTGGTGTGTAAGAGCCCCAACTATGGAACAGTACGAGACGCATTAAAATTAATTTGGCCGTTTAAGAGTTGCCAGAAGACACTTGAGTCATGTCACATCACAAATAAATGCATGTACTGCAACACGCCTCTTTTGTGTACGTTAAAAATTAGGTTATTCTCACCAGACGTAATTTAAAATTGCAACAAAAAACAACTCAGCTACCGATTAATGCTTCAAAAAAGGTAAAAGTAGTGTAACATTTATTTCCATTAAACCTTAATTGCTTTAAAAGATTCTGAGTGCATTATTTGAAGTAAAAAGGTAATAAAACAATAGCACGACCACAGCATAGGTTCGTATCTCACGCAAAAGCACGTAATGATCGAAGAACGACGTCTCCTACAAGTAATTCTGCTGTAATGACGGTAATCATTTTATCATCTTGGGTACCTATAAGTCCGAGTTTACCCAGCGCTATATTGCTTAAGCCCCTGCCGCACAAAAACCTGCAGGACTACAAATCTAAACTCATGGCTTCCCACGGTTTCCGATCCGTATTCCAAACTAACCAGACTGTAGTCTTATATAAAGTTTGATAAAATTATAATATCTAAAAATATAATATTGAAATATCAATCGATATTAGCATCACTACATTTTCTTAGATTTCTACATGTGTATGTGTGGCTGTATTGTAAAATATTTTAGTCTAGTATAGATTCGCGTTTGATCACAATCTCGCCTAATGTTAAACAAAGATAATAATAAGGTCTACAATAGAAGACGTTTACTAAGAAGGTATGGAATATATCCGTACTAGTAGTACGAAATACAAACACAGTAGTAAAAATCAATGTATCCCATTTAAAAAAGTGGTAACGATCGTAGTAATATTAATCATAGAATTAATACATAATAATTTATAGTTTCAGAAATCTCAACATGTATTTACCTTACCTTACCTTATTTACCTAAGAAACTAAATTAACGCCGTATTATATTTATGCCATAAAAGTATGCAATTACTTTTTTTTTCCTTATTCCGAATCCTAGAAATGAACCGATTTTCATCAAATTTGGTATATAGTCACTTTACGTATTAGACATGAATAAAATACGTTATTACGTATTAGTCCGTAAAAACTTTTAGTATAGTCCGGTCAATCTAGATCAAAACATGAGAGTGAAGGTGCATAAAATCACAACAAGCTGAAAATCAGTAAAATTGTTCAAAACATAATTATAAACAAAAAATTTAAGTTCCCCATCATTCCCGTGTATGGAAAAAATTTTACTCGAGGTCATGAGTACGCCACGTATACATCTATACATCTCTAGAGTTGTTATATATGTTGAATTTTTTTTCTATCGGTCATTGTAACTTATACTTAAAATATAAAATATACATAAGTTATAAACTATAAGAATATCAGGTAAAATGAAACCCAGTCCCTTAATTTATACGGAGGATTCGTTTGATTCCAACGAAGTGTCATGCGATACATCGCTATTGACGCAATTTACTTAGACCCAGAATGAATATGAAGAAGAAGCAGAAGAAGAAAAAGAAGAAAGAAGAACAAGAAGAACAAGAAGAATTTGAAGGTTACCAATCAGACGAATGAACTTCATCACTTGTTTTTAATTTACATCGCTTTTATCTTTTCCAGTCTTTGAAAATTTCCGTTATTTTGCAATAGTTTCAAATTAAACAGGATTATAACTGACCGTGGAGTAGGCCTACTGGGAAACCACGTTAAAAAAACGCGCTAATACATTACCTCATAAGTAGCGTGGAAATGTGTGCATATTATGATGATAACAACTTTTACAACTTTTTGAATCGTTATATCTCAGAAACAGTGGCTCGTGGGAAAAAAGTATTGATACATTTTTTATAGATAATTTTATGATTTATATGTCTGGAATACTTTTATGATAAAACTTACCGTTTTACTGAAAATCGCGAAAAACTCATTTTTTTGACCTTTGACCTCAAGTAAAAAAATTTCCATACACGGGAATGATGGGGAACTTAAAATTTTTATTTATAATTATGTCTTGAAGAATGTTACTGAATTTCAGCTTGTTGTGATTTTATGCACCTTTGCATGTCTAGATTGACCAGACTAGTAGTATAAAACGTAAAATTTACGCACGCAAAGTCGTATATCACGCATTTCAAATAATTATAAAACCTTTTTCGTCTTCAATTATTTATATCATTAGAGATCTTAACAAATATTTGTTATTCTGATCCTTTGTACTGGCATCCAAGATACAGATTAATCTAGTTTATATTAATTAATATCATATATCTTTGTTTAATATTATTCTGGTGTCAGGTAGGCACTTGTGCATAGAGACCTAGGCTATCATTTTATAATCTGGGATGTATGGTTACATTGCAAAGACCGTGCGTTTAGATGACAGCATCTACGTAATTTGGTTATTACTTGTTTCCTATATAACTATGCATTTGTAGTACCTATCTACATAATATTGACATATGCTTTTTTCATAACACTATTCTAGATATTAACTTGCTATTTAGTCGCCACAGCGAACTGAGAAAGCATCATAATCTGGGTTTGAATTGCAAAGAGATAGTTTTTGGGCGGATCTTGAAGGCTTATTATTTTCAAAAGACGTATAAATCTAGTTAAAAATGAACTATAGTTGTAGAATACTGATTATTTTAAACAAGTATTGTAGTTTTGTGTGAACTGTTAATAAAATCATACAAAATGCAATTTTGTTGTTTTTCGTGTTTAGCGTCAGCAAATACCTACAAACCACTGAAGCGAGCTTTTAGCATATTAAGTTATGAACATCAAATAAGACTCGGTTTAAAAGGTCTATAATACCAGACCAGAAAAAATTCAAGGCAGCTTGGAGTTATCCAGCAATTTAACGTTATAATTTACCGATAATTATAATTTCAACCTACGCGATAGAAAGCTACTGTATATTTAGTTTTAAATGCGGTTTCGCTCGTGTATGTAAGATTTAGCTTATATCCCAAGTAAGTTCTATTATAATAGGTTGGGGAAAAAGTCTTTTCGCATATAGTATGTATGAACTTGTAATAAGATCTCTTTGGCTATACCATTTGTATCTAGCTGGTTTTGGTATCAATAAAAAGTTTTAATTTTAAAGAAGACAATTCCAAATTCAAATTAGGAAAATGTGTGATTTTCATTTGTTTTTCTTATTGTTAAAATGAGTCTAATGAAATCTAATGAAGAAATTCGATACATTTTAAAATTTTACTACAAAAAAGGTAAAAATGCAACACAAGCCGCGAAAAAAATTTGTGATGTTTATGGACCTAATGCAGTATCTGTGACAGTAGTGCAAATTTGGTTTAAGCGTTTTCAATCCGGAAATTTTGATATCAAAGATGCACGTCGCTCTGGTCGCCCTGTTACGGACAAAATTGATGCCATTTTTGAAAAAGTGGAGCAAGATCGGCATATTAGTAGTTACGATGTAGCTGGAGAACTGGAAATTGACTACAAAACGGTTTTGGCGCATTTGAAAAAAGCTCGATATTTGGGTGCCTCATGAGCTCACTGAAAGAAACCTAATGAACCGTGTACTCATTTGTGATTCTTTATTACGACGTAATGAAACCGAACCATTTTTGAAGAAGCTGATAACTGATGATGAAAAGTGAATCACGTACGACAAGAACGTGCGAAAAAGATCGTGGTCAAAGGCCGGTCAGGCTTCACAGACTGTGGCGAAACCCGGGTTAATTCGCAACAAGGTGATGCTGTGTGTATGGTGGGATTGAAAGGGCATTATTCATTATGAGCTGTTACCGCCAGGCAGGACCATCGATTCTGAACTGTACTGCGAACAACTGATGAGATTAAAGCAAAAAGTTGAGAGAAAGCGGCCGGAATTAATCACCAGAAGGGGTGTGGTTTTTCACCATGATAACGCTAGACCTCACACATCTTTAGACACTCAGCAAAAATTACGAGAGTTTGGCTGGGAGGTGTTTATGCATCCGCCGTATAGTCCTGACCTTGCACCTTAAGATTTTCACCTGTTTCGGTCTCTGCTGAATTCCTTAGGCAGTGTCAGGTTAACATCACGAGAGGACTGCCAAAACCACTTGTCGCAGTTTTTTGATCAGAAGCCCCAAAATTTTTATAGCAATGGGATCACGTCCCTATCTACAAGATGGCAAAAAGTTATCCAACAAAATGGCACCTGCATACTTTAGTCAAATGTAAATAAACTTTATAAAAAAACCTTTTGAATTTTTATATAAAATGCGAAGAAACTTTTTCCCCAACCTAATATTTCGAAATATGATCATTCTACATTTAACTCTGGTCTTGTAAGCACTAATTACTAAAATTCAGTATAATCTGTTCATTCCTAAGGCTATGTAGAGGGAACAAGTATGCAAACATCCCAATAATAAACTTCACATTTAGATAATTATGTATATATTACCTACACAGTATGATTTTAATAATTCTTAGTTATTAACAAAACATGAAAAAATAATTAACAACACATTTAATAGAAAGTTTTAAACAGTATTTACAATTTACAGACGTTATTTATACTTGTAAATATGAAAATGAGTTTCTACGTGTTTGATCGTTCTATGTTCGAGACCTTAGAAACAAAGTGATCGTTCAATTTGATATTTTAAATTTCGATAAAACTAGAAGAACTTTTAGAATATTTGGCCGGGATTTATTCAAACGAAGCCGTATGGAAAGTTCTTTGAGAAATTCAATCAGTTATGACTTTGGATACTTAACAATACAAAATTCACAGAATATTTTATATCAGATGACTTTTTAATGTTTAAGCGTCATCTAAATTTCTTCGATTCGATTCTTGGTATTAAACTTTTAATAACTTAATAAAGCTCGTAGCTGTTTGAATATTTATTGAATTTTACTTGTAGTTTGAGACGATAATTTAAATATAAGGAATAGAGCATAGATATAGAGTATAGAGCATTTCCTTTCATTAAAAATATGTTTCCTGATATTATACTATTATATGTATCCCTAATCCCTAATATGCAGTTAACGAATAAAACTTTCTTTTTAACGTCCTATTTTTATCTCTATTAATTAAGGAACATCTAACAACTTTTTTTTTAATATTATGATTCAGGGAAACGGTCGTTCGTGGATCGTTCAGAACACCATGAACATCGCCAACGCTTTACGGGACTTAATTTTTTTTCTATACAATCCCCATTTCATAGAGCCAAGCGAAATCGTTGGGGAGTTACCTTCAAATCGTTATAAAGAATATAATTTCATCTACCTTAAATTAAAACGGTTTAGGATCAGAATTCCTCATGCAGACCCCCAAAACTCGATTGGAATGCCTCAATATATCTATAGTACACACGTATGCTTAATAAAATCTATTTCCTGATTTTATTATAAGAACATTATTTATTCGAAGAGCCGGTCATGAATAACAAATGTGACTCATAAAAACAATGAGGACATTAACTTCTGGCCACAGAGATTGACCGGTTAGTAGGTAATCAATGAGATATTAAATCTTATTTTTATTATTATAGAAATAAATATAGCGAAAATATTTACAACTCTTTAATAATTCTTTAAAAAAACATCCGTATAGAGTGTCAATTCTTAAGCTCTCTCTGTGAAACTCGAAGTATTCAAAATTTTCTACTCATGTATTTTCAACTTGTATTGATGATTGTTTTAATTTAAGTGCAAATGATTAATCTACTTATGACAAAATATTATAATAATTTATATATACCTTATGTGATCTGCAAACAACTGTCTTCAACTGCTCACGATTATTACAAATAAAAGTTCACAAGAAACTCAACTAGGTCCCAAAACAAAGGCGAGCACTAGACCCTAAGCTATCGGATGAGATGCTGAAATGTATCGAGAATGCTCGCAGTCACAAAAATGTTCGTATTCAAATCCGACACTAGGGCGTGTGCTGACACGAAGGCACGCAGCCAGCCAAGCGTCTCAAACGGAATGAAATGGTGGAGAAGACGCCACGGTCTTATATAGACGTGGTCGTAACCTGACGCCGGATAACGGACTACCACTGAAAGACTCGACACGCAACACTGTAACGTATTGCGTATGCGCAAGGTGCACAGTCGCATTGTATATCCAGCCCTTTGCAAAGTAAAAGATGGATCGAATTTTCAATAAAACGCCTCGAGCTGAACAGTGCAATTTTCCAGGTCTAACGAGTCCTAGGTCTATTTAGAATTATCAAGATAAGAGCTTTGGAATGTCTTTATCCTATAGAAGAAATTCCAAAGAAATTGTTATTTAATCAGTCCTTCTTGTTAGGCGGAATATTGGAAAATGTAAAAAAATCAGATACAAATTCCTACAGGACTCTACTCTAAATCTGAAACCATTGATGAGGATTCAAATCTTGGCCCTTGTTAACCTGCCTCCCTACCAAGTACAGTACAGTTTACACATTTTCCTGACTTAATAGGGATTCGGACACACGTTACAATACATCCTAAGATTGTACATACCTACAAAAATTACACCTAATAATTTTACTTTTTAATATCATGATAGAAATAATTTTAATTACTGATTAAACAACAGTTAATGCGCTTTTTGGCTTCTTTTACTTATTGATGTCATAATTTTGTACACTCGTACAAAATCGATGAGACTGCGACGTTTTGAGAGATGATAAAAAGTATCTCGGTTGATTTGACTTTCCGCTCTCCTATTTTGCATAGTAGTACAAAAACGTAAACAAAACCATTATAAAAAACTTGTATATTACCGATGTGTAAAACCAACCAAACTAATAACTTCTATGGTCTAGTGATCAGGGGCCCAATACTGCTATTACTATCTCGCCGAGATCGCCGGTCACTATCGTCTCAATCGTAGATTTGCTTGACTTCGGTATTTTGTTAATTCCAATGGCGTTCCCGTAGCATGTCAGTCTTTTTTTCTAAATATTTATAAGTGAAAACTCGCGAAATAAATGTTTTAGATTTTGGTAGCTTTTCAATGTTTATTTCGGCTAACGCCATTTTTACTATTATTCTGCCGCGATGATATCGAAAAGATAATGCAGATTTAGTAGAATACGAATTTCTGACATTATCGCAATGGCATCGTACTTTGAATATCTTCGCAACACTAGATATGAAATAGAAGAATCGGGTCCCATGGGCGTTGGCCCACTTGGTTCACTATAATTCAGAGGTTGTGCGATAGATTCCCAGCATAGTACCTAAAACTTGGGAATAACCTTTTCCGCATTACTCTGTTCTGGTTGTTACTGATATCGGCCACAATGTTCTATATTACTAATAAAGCAAATCTAGAATTCGCATATTAAACGCGTGAATACGTCTCTTTTTTCTTTTACCTTCTCCTAATCATCGGTCGGCATAATATGAGCTTTCCTTCCATAGTCCTCTATTCTGGCATGTCCCACCAAGAAATTCATGAACTCGTCTGCTAATATAAAAAAAAAATACTTTCATATAAACTTAACCCGACCGGATATAGCAATTTTAACGGCAATTTTTTGACTTTAGTGTCACGAAAGCTGCCTATATGGTGCCAGAGGAAACAGTCGTTCACGTTTTGCTGTTGTACAATTAAGTGGCAATCTATCACACGAAATATATACTAGACACAACGACTAGCCTAAGGGTACTTTTTAATAATAATAAGGACCTGGAAGATTCTTTACAAAGCTAACTTAATATAGTCTACATCAATTTTTTGGGTCGTGTTAGTGTAATGGCTAGCGCACGGGTCCCAAACTCAAAGGGTGCAGATTCGAATCTTAGCCGGAAAGCATGCACCCCTCAGGCAGTTTTTCGACTTAATGTGCATATTGTTACAATTACCACGTACTAACAAGGGTAAACGAAAACATCGTGATGAATCCTGCATATCGAGATAACCGACGTGTTACCAATTGCTATATTATTGTGAATATTAAACCTCTAGCTTCCGAGCTGAAAATATGATCGCATAGCAATTTTGGTCCGGGACGTGCGATCTCACCTAGGACAGGTGACAAGCCATCACAATAATAATTATGGTTATAAGCCATTGCCATAATAGTTGGATTAGCCTACTATCCAATGCCGCATCTACAAATAGCATATGACAAAATTAGTTATCTTCATTTACCAAACTTCCAGCGAGATATTCCTATAGCTCGAATGATTTATTAAAAAATGTGTAACAAATATCTATAGATGACGATAATCACTGTTTATAAAGGCCCGGTTCCTATATAGTTACTGACCGTTCATTTGCCTTACCATCAGATAAAATTTGACATGAAATCCATACAAGTAATGTCAAATTTAACCGATGGTGGAGCAAGGGAATGAATAGTAAAATATAGCAACTAGCCATTAATAAGTCATCAGTCTGTAAGCTGTACAGGTAAATTAGCTTCGAGTCGTTTTTGCGTTTATTTGTATATTTACAGGACTTCTAAACTTGAAATTTAATTTCCTTGAAATTTAGTACTAAAAATTATGTTTAATAGTAATCATTATTATTTTAATATCGCTTAATATTATTAGTTTCATATTATTATAAAAATATATAAAAGTATTAGTTTATTTATTTATGTGCTTACAGTACACATTTAGACTTTTTGCGTTTGTAGTACAAACGCAAAAAGTGTAAAAGCTAATTTATCTGTACTTTAATTATTAAAAATGCATATACCTTTATTAAGAATACTTTAAATTCATGCTAAGAAAAATGTACAACTAAATTTATCAGCCATTATTTTATTATTACATTAATATTAACATATAAATAGTACAAAATGCAATTCATATTTTAATCATATTAAATATACAATTTCTTTGATTGACTGCTACATACTGTCCTCAATTCTAGGTGTCAAATGTGCACTCTTCCATTGGCATATACAACACAAATACGCTCTCACACGAATATTTCACATCTAAAGTACACTTTGAATAGTTAATTTAATGTTTCGAATACATTAGGTCAAAACATTTTAAAATAATCGTGTAACTCATCAATCAACTATTAACGAATCCGACATCAAAAGTGTAATGTGGGTTGAATTGTACATTAATTAATGTCAACTCTTAAATAAAATATCAAGACCGCGCAGAGAGAAGTCAATTCAACTTAATACCTTCCTTCTAAAACAATAGTTGTTTAAAAATAAATAAATGTCTATAAGCAATGGAATGTATAACATACGCATCTAGAATTGGCCCAAAATTACAAAAAGTGGACACCTACCAATAATTATTATAATAATATTATGTATCGGATAAATAAATATTTATATTCATTTATTTGGTGCCTAATTGTACATTTACATACATAGTATATATACACACATTATACATTGCACACATACATACATATATAAGGGTTAGTCTTCCTAAAATGTTGCGACTTAGTACAATGGAGAAAACAAACAACATTACTTCAAGCATTTAAAAAAGACATTTTCAGGAATCAACAAAAAAGCCGTAGAACAATGTAGTAAATTATGTGGACGGTTATCCTAAGAGAATAGATAGAATATCTTATGAATATTACAAATATCATCTCTAATTGACACATTAATCGCTATGATTGAATGACAAAAAAATATCTATCAGTCACTGACAGTAAAAGCGAATGCGAATATAAGCTTCTATAGGCGGCTAATTGCCGCCTAATGGTTTCTCCGCGCCAATAAAAACAAACGCATCACAGAGACGCTCTTCTCAAACTTCCTGTGGTTTCCTAAAAGGGGATTTAAGGCCAACATTGAAACGTTGATATAGCAGTGAAAGTTAATGCTGATTCGCATTGGCTCACTCATTATCTACGCGATGAAAATCTTAAATTACAATGCACACGGCAAGCCTTAGTCGATCTATTTTTATTGGTGTGAGATTCAATTACTACACTCCTAATGATGTACATCGCCAAAGGCTGCGGCTGAGAAAATAACAAACTGCAATTCCGAAGAAAACAATTACCCAGTGGCACTGGGGCAAGCACAGGCAAAGTAATCGAGTAACACACTTTTACATATACATAATCATAATATCTACTTATATCATATCATCACAAAGATTAATGGCTATCATTTTGCAAATTATCATGCTCAATTACAATGCAATTGACTACAGTTTCGTCCGGTTAAAATACTTCATATGTTTAATATAATAACATAAATTATAAACGAATACAATAAAGAGAATTTAACCTAACTAAACCTAATTCATTTAATCGAAGTATATACGAACCTAAATCACCGTCTTCTGTAAGTAAGGTGTACAGAAAGCTAGCTACATTACCACGTAAGTTGCAATATATCAATATACCTCGTTTTGGACCATTATCTGAAGGAGGCACCACTCTGTATGATCACCTGAAGTGGATTAGACTTTTGTTATGCACTAGCGGTCGCGGCAGACGTTGTCCTGCCCTACAAAAATAAAAATCTAGAACCCGACTTCAGTGCCACCTACCGGGTGTAATTGTGAGTCTAAACTATCCGTGTACTTTCACTTTCAAATATTTTTAGTTTTTGTATGAATGTTCATAGAGACAGATATTTTTCATAACAATCGCAATCAACAGTTCGTACCATATCAGATATAAAAGCTATAGGAAAATTGTTATCCTATTAAATTCAAAAATGCTATATCTGTTTATAATCTAGATAACAAAGCCCGTATTCTAGAATAATAATTATTTGCAAACCGATTCTCTGTAATCGATCCAAATATTATTATATATGTATTACTCAATGGACAAACATCTTGTACGTCGCACCTTCGTAGATTTTGTAAAAGAGTATAAAATTATCACGTCATAATCTTGTACACGTAAAAGGATTCTAATAGTGCATTAATTATAGTACAAACAATAATTAAAATTATTTTTATGGTTATATTTTAAAAGTAAAATGATACGATTCTATTTTAACGGCTGTTTATATAGATTTATATAATATGAGTATTTATTGTACATACAGAATATTCGTCAAACCTACCAACTAAACCAACCCCAGTCGTCCATCACAACGACGTAATGTCGAGTCTCGGAAACCAAAGATACCTATTTCCGATAAATTTACCTTCAATGCCTCTGGAGTTGGCGCAAGAAATACTAGACTAATACTATACCAAATCCAATTTCAAAATATACTGTTTAATAACCAATCTATCTGTTTTAGATAGTTTTCGCACCTTTTGTTTGGTGTCAATATTGGTAGAAGTTTTTGCGCGATCACTCTTGTGAATAGAACTAGGTCGTGCATTCATGCTTTAATAATACACAACACTTTTACTTCGCACAATCGTAGATGAATTATTTATTATTAATGTATCTACGTCTCTAGTACAATTTTAATCACGTATCAAATCATTTATTATTCCCGCTACTATAAATGTACATTAGGAAATAAACTTATATTTGCAATAATTTCAAATACTAAAAGTGTACATAAACTATTATTACTTCCTAAAATGAAGTTAATAAACGATAAATCGTACCGTAACTTCAAAATACGGTTTGAAAACGTCTTTCGTTGAACTGCGTACTGTGCATACTTCAGTTTTGCCATTTGGCTAATTAAAAATGAAAGTAGCGTGAAATATTCAAATAGCAATAAATGCACGGGACTTTTAAAACAATTTTCAAAATTTCTAAATACATTACGTTAAGTTTTAACACAATTATATTTCTGTCTTATCATGCGTGTAAATTACTTCCTACATCTGGGATAATAGTGATAGTAGTTAAAAATAACATCGTCAATGATTATCTACGTTAGTTTATATACATACGTTATCTGTCAATGTTTAACGTTATTAACAATTAAGAACAATGTCGCTTCATAAATAACACATCAACCCCATCGGTACATCTGCGTTAAATGATCACTAACACTAACATTATCCCAGGTGTAGCAAAGGGATAAATTAAAATGTATGAACTGCTGAGGTTCTGCTAAATAAATAATAGTTTTATACAAAATGTCTGTGACATAAGAACAAGCGAAAGAGACTAACTTATAAGGATTAATTATAACTTATCAACCGGCAGTGCTTCACCCTTTAACTATTTTTTTATTGCACGAGTTCACCAGACAGGCAGTCGGCCCACCTGATGAAAAGCGGTTACTATCACCTATGAACACTTGCAACACTAAAGGTGTTACAAATGCGCTGCTGTTGCTGTTGTTGCTATATACACTCTTCAAAAACTATCAATGTGTGCGTGTTTTGGGGATATTACCTAAAAATACTACCCTTGGAACAAGCCATAGAAAATAAACTACATGCACAAATGAGTTTTAGTATATGTACTAGTCATTTTAATTTATATTAAAATGTCTGTCCAGATTTTAGTATTTATAAGTCTGTGTACCAATACTAATGCAATCATTCAAAAAAAAGCTATTTGAAATGGAATATTATTTTTGTATTTACACAACAAGTTGACAAAGGTTAATAGATTAGTTATGCCCCCTCATCCTTAGGAGTTTGGCCCTGTACGGTGCACCCGTATGGTCCGTTGCACTTCACCGCCACAATAGGACTTTGTTGTGCCGCGCACAACGGGGCCTGGCGGTGAGGACCATCTGAGGATACCGTACAGTGTCGTGGACGGCGTCGACACACTTGGCAGGCGATCCGCCCTGGCCTCTACAGGCGGACGTACTTGCCAAAGTTCGGCTCTCCCGACAGGATGCCTTCACCCGTGGCCTGGTTTACTTCCAGGCCGAAATACAGGGGATCAGGACGCGGAAAACCGCGTCCATGGTCCAAACTTGGTCGAGAGAGTTGGAAACTCCCGTGGCAGGCATTTAAACGGTGGAGGCGGTGCGCCCGCACCTGTTGCGATGGCTCTTGCGGAAACGCGGGACCCTGACCTTCAGGATGACGCAGATAATTACCGGGCATGGGTGCTTTGATAAGTATCTGAATCATATCGCGGGCTCTCTGCCTTCTACTCAGTGTAGCCAATGTGGCGCATTAGACACTACGTTTCATACGCTGGTCGAGTGCGCAGCATGGACACCGCAGAGATTTGAACTCGAGATCCTCGTAGGTCCGATCAATTTGCTGGGCAGTTTGGTGCAAGCCATGCTGCATAGCGACGATCACTGGGTGGGTGCGGCCAATTTCTGCGAGACTGTCATGTCTCAAAAGGAGGTCGCGGAACGAGAAAGGGAGAGAGGTGCGCATGCGTCTCGCAGGTAACAACGCAGTCGGGGTCCCGGAGACGCAGATATGCGCAAGATCTCCTCCCGTAATACCGTTGCAGGGGCCCTCTAGCATCTAGGGAGCGGAGGAGTGTTCACCCCCGTTGACGAAGTGAGCTTGCCTTTCCCGGGGCATTCTCAAGCACTGATGTGCTAGGATCAGCGTGGGCGTAACTACGTTCTAAGTCTCACGCTCTTCCTGCCATAAGCGCAGGGCACATGGGAGGAGGGTGGTTTTAGTGGAGTATTGAGTCGTCGAGTCTCCACACAAGCCGGCGATTTGACGCTGGTGCCCATTAGTGGTCTCACCTCTTGTCGCTTTGGTTTAATCCCTAGTAAAGGACCCGGCAGTGTGCGAAAGGCATTAGCCACGCCTCAAAAAAAAAAAATAGTTTTGCCCCTAAGATTATCTCAAGCTAAAAGTCAGTGAAATCAGTTGTAATAAGTGACTTGGAACGATTCGATGGGTTCATACTGGGTAGTAGGCATTATGTATAATCCAAATAAAAAAATGTGTGTGTGTGCCGTGTACACGTAGTAGAAGTGAAACAAAGTGTGACAAGGGGTGGGAGGGATTGCTCGCCAGGGTTGTGTATTAAGGTGCAAGCGTACGTACCGTAACCCCGGCACTCAGGCGGAAGAAGGCACCCATGGGGTTTTAGTGGTTATACCCGGCGTCGGGAGAGCCCCACACACCGGCCGGCAGAATTCCCCGCGCGGCCGACGGTGCGGCAATGTATTCCCCATGTAATAAAAAGGGTAGGAAGGATTCTAAATTTCATGACGTCACATTTGATATATTATATCGTTCTAATATATTTAAGCTTTAAAACATGAAATTCGAAGTATTCATGCAAAACTTCAAAAGGAAGAAAGAAAAAAATACTTTACTTGAAGAAAATGGCGATATAATTACATGTTTAGATATTATTATTATATACATAGCATATTTTCCAAAATATTTCCAACTCTATCTGTATGAGCATAATGTTTAAATTGTTAAATATAATGTATTCTATCTCATTCTCTCGCAGGCTTAGTCCTATATATTTAAATGTTTATCTCTTTTTGGTGTTGCTTTTTCATTTCATCCAGTCACAACAATTCTAAAGAATTTTCACTTCAGAAACCATAACAAAATTCCCCACAATTTGGAAACTAACCCCATTTATCACCTGACAACATCAACTAATACGATTTATCGAAATTAAATTTCATGTTTTCATAAAGAAATCATGAGAAAAGTGTTAAAGTTACCGATGAAATGACATCTTATCCTTATCCTTTCCGCTTTTAAAATAGTTCCGACACATTTTAATAGCGCAGGACGACGTAATGATTTTTTTGCGAGAGCTCTAACCAATAAAGTAGTCGAAATGACAATAACACGCGTGGGGAGCAAGTGCACCAAATTTAGTGCACTTTTTTGTGGCCGTTTTTGTGCAATTCATGCGTTATCTGGACGTTTACTTATATGATCTAAGGCTGGAACACAATTCAAGGTCGTAATGGCGGTATACTTTAGACCAGGAGTAGTTGACATCTGGAAGGGCAAATACCCTACCACCTGGCTATGGGTTGTTTTGTCGCCTCTTACGATAGGCCGCTCGGCTGCAGAAAATTGTATTCTTTCTCCGTCACTGCACAGATAACACTAACTAAAAGCAAGCATAATAAATTAAGTTTTCACTTTTATCATTTGATCACAAAATCCTGAGAACAATTACGTAAAATATAATAATTGATAATATATATAATACAAAAATCTAATTGCTGTTCGTTAGGCTCGCTAAAACTAAAAAACGGCTTTAGCGATTTTTGTAAAATTTTGTGTATCTGTTTGAGTGGGTCCCGGTATGGTTTAGATTCACAGTTGAAACTAGTAGGTGACGTTGCAGTCACGTTCTAGATATATTTTTTTAAGGCAAGACAACGTTTGCTGGGCCCACTGGAAGTTAATAAATCATAACTTCATATTAATAACAAAATATTTCACATTGTCCTTAATATCAACAGCTTTCTTTATATTTATTTTTATCAAGCATTCGATAATTATTATTATTATTTCTAAATTAACAAAAAAGATTTTGTACGTTTACATGATTTACGTTATTTACGTTATTTGATGCATTGTTGCGCGGTAGGTGACGGTGTTCGTTGCGCGTGCGACGCCTAATCGCCGCGTAACGGTGGCGAACTGTAAAGCCCGCCACGGCCCGCGGGCCTCGTGCTAAATTTGCCGAAACACCGCGATCACTAGCGGGAATATCTTAAATCACTCAAAATTTATGTCGCAAAACCCACGTAACGTGACAAAAATATGACACCTGAGTGAATCAGTTACATTCGTTGTCATACGAGTATAAATATATGACAATTAATAAACTTACCACGTGGTTTCGCTCCCAGAACCTTTAGTTATGGTACTAATATGCATACTCATAACTAGCACAAAAGCATGCTATTATTAAGCAATTGGTGCTTAGTGGCATTGCTATTAATGAGCATGCTTATTTCGAGCATGCTGAAAAATAACCAGTCGATTGATTTTCGATCATGTTGCCTGAGACGCGAGTGGAAGGGGGCGTGCTTCAAGTGTGTCTGAATAAGTTTGCTTATCAGCTTTAGGATTATTGTTTAGGACTATGCTTAAAAGTAGCATTCTTATTACTAGCAAATGTGAACAGCGGCAGAGCATGTTAGTTTTAAGCTTATTATGAGCATGTGTATCTTTATGTATAACTTCTGTATAACGGAAATTATCCCCGCTACCACAATAAAAAGTTACAATGTGTCTCATCACTGTTATTGGAGCTTCCTAAAATTTTATTTATAACCTTAACTGAAAAGAAGTGATAAACGTATAAACATGCAAATAAAATCACTTTCATATTATGTTTTGGACTTTGTTGTGCGAATAAAAGCATAAATTATTTTTGATCTTTATCAAAATTTAAACCACCTGAATGATTCCTATTGTTGATACTACCAAGGCCTAGGTCCAATCTCATGTCTTGTGTTTTCTTAGTTGGCTCGGTGTGCAGCTATAGCGTGTTATATCTATATTACGAACATAGTAACTTAAAGAATGAATGAGTACTTTTTAACTAAATCTAAGCTCATCTTTTTTTTATTTCTGAAGCACAGCAGACAGGCTGATGGCCCAACCGTGATGGAAAGTGGTTACCGCCGCCTATGGTATTTAGCAATACCAGAGATGCTGCCAATGTGCTTCCGGCCTTGAAGGAGAATCTGGAACCTGACTACTGACGCCAGAACACAACTCAAAGTTGTTATGGTGGCATACTCTAGACCAGGGGTGGTAGCCAACCAGTCGGGCAAATGCTCTACCACCTGCCTGTGGCTCTGGCTCATCTATTCATTACGTGATCTGGACCTACCAGTATTTATGCGTATAAGTTAATTTCAATCGTGACTTATCTAGGTCTAAATCCTAAATCATGAATCAGAATTTGATATTAAATCAAAAGTAGAATTGGTAAAACTAAAACGTCACGCGTCTGTAGCGCATAGAGCATTTTTTTTTTAATTTTGCCGAATATATTCATATCGTCCCAAGCGCCGGTTAGCGTATGAATAATTTTAAACCGCATGATTAAGTTCGAATTTAACACTTAAACTTAAACGTTCCATCGTGGATTTAATTGTCTAAGCGAAAACGGACCTCTTTTACGGGTATGAAGTCAGAAATTTATTTATATTAATAAAATATCTAATAGTTCTTTAATTTTTCTTAAAAACAAGTTTATAGACTACAAAACCAGTAAAAGATCTTGAATACGTAATAAAAGTTTGCGTGTCGTTAATGACCTAACGACGCACTGATTGTACCGCAACAATGAAGAGCATTGTATTCTCTAACAAATCATATTACACCATGAAACCTGTGAGATTTATCTCATTACGGTATATACTAATAGTTTTCCTATATGTCAATTTTATTCTCATATTCATTTCCTAGATTTTAAAATAATTTCCCATATGTCCAAACGGCAAATTAGCCTGTAGAATATTGAGGTAAATATGTGGCGTCAGAAGAAAAAAAGATTAGAAGCGAATCTTTGACTTGACTTGAGAAAAAGATGAGCTTAGTATGAAAATTTAGTAATTAAAGTTAATATATATATTTGTATATATTAGATAATTATGTGACAAGAAGACTGGGGTCAAAAAGAAATGAATAGACTATGTGGTAAGAAAACTTGTGGTTTTAATAAATGACATACGTCAGAATAAAAATGTGTAAAATGAAAAACACTGCTAAAAACAAAAAAGTACAAAGAAATGTATTAGTCTTAAGTCGAATCTCTACCATGTAGGCAATTGCATTATCTTCATAAATAAAATTCTTATGTTGTGTCTATGTCACTCACTGGACTCCTCCTGACCCCTAGACTGATTTTGATGAAGTTTTTATTTTAGTGGGTCCCCGCGTGGCTTAGATTCACAATTGGATCCGGTAGGTGGCATTGCAATCGGATTCTTAATTTTATTCTTTGTGACAGTACAACTTCTGCTGGGCCCCCTAGTAATATTATAATAATTAAATTGATGCAAGTGGTAATCGTTATACAAATAGATTCTCCTCGTAAAATTGCTTTACGAAAGGTCAAGTTCAAATGGCACTTCTGACACGGCGCGAAACGTGACGAGAGAAATCCACTAAGATCTGACGAAACCGCTCTGTAGGTCGGTCGACACATATCTTTGAAGACTGTATTTACTAAACAGACAACACTTCATTGCACCAATATAAACAATAACAAAAAATCCATATTTATAATACTTTCTATACAATAGGCAACACTATCGCTTAAAGCGATCTCTTCCAAGGAACTTAAATAAGTATATTTTTTCAATACAGATTGTCAAAACAAGGTTATCTGAAATGTTGTTGTCTGCAGTGTCTAGCACCGCAAAAGAGTGGAAATCATTGCCGGGGTCTGTATTCCTGATACCTACAAACTGGGTGTCTTCAAGTCCCATGTCTTACGTTCTAAATAAGCGTGCTCCATCTCAGATCATATTAGCGTCGTTTAGCATTAGGCGAGATCGTGGTCAAATGCGAACCTATAATACATTAAAATAAAAAAATAGAATGAGTGCAACAATACGAATGTTTAAAACGTAAATACATATCGACCAAGTAAAGTATTGAATAAATCAAGTAAAATTCTGTGAGCCTTTAATAAGTATAAAGTTTGTTTAGAAACTTTACATGTCCGCCCATCGTTTTAAGTTACAACATTAAATTTTAAAGCCATTTAATATTTTCACACTCTATTCCATTTGATAGTACGGACAGGGAAGTTTATTAACGAAAATGTCTGCGGCAGCGATAGAAGAGGCGAAAGGAGAAATAGACGAATCTTTGATTTTGAGCGCATTCTGCATGCGTCGTATTGGCCTCTCCTTTATTAGACCGAAATCTGTATCAGCTTATTTCATTCAAAAACTCATGTTTCTACTATCTGTTTTCAGTATCTGCTACCACGTCTTTAGTGAAATCGCTTACATAGCTCTCACGTTGTCTAATTCGCCACGAGTCGAAGATGTCGTTCCACTTTTTCATACTTTTGGCTACGGTGCATTAAGTAAGTATTAAAACTGTAGGTAAAAATGCTCTTGGTAGTTCATTATTGTTTTTATATATTCAATTTATGCAATTAACTATGATTCACTGACTTCTGATTAGATATATTTTATATTAAATACAAGCTATGCCCCGTGCTTTCACTCTTTCTACTACTTTGGATCGTAGGGGTTTATATAGCGCTTCCTCAGACAACAGGATACTTGACGTAAAAAGAATTTCACAATCCAGAATAATGGTATCAAATAAACAAATACTTCCTGCTCATACAATAAAGCGATTTTTATCTATATGTAATAGTGTAAATTAAAAAGAGTATGAAAGCTTAGTAGAGATAGCTAATTTGGAAAGCGAAAACAAATTAAAAATAGCACATACGCAAGATTTCCAATGCTACTGTAGATGTTTCACTATAAATATCTTGACAGTTATTTAAATATGAATTAATTAACAAAAATATATTTCACCTTTACCATAAGAGACACCATGCAATGCAAGTATTTTGCTAAGGAATTATATTGAATGTTTATGATTGTTACAGGTATTGCAAAAGTATTTGCATTGTGGTATAAAAAAGATGTATTTGGACAACTCCTCGGCGAGCTCGCTACTATCTGGCCAATTCCTCCACTGGATGATGAGTCTCAACTCATCAAACGCAAAAGTTTAGATGCTCTCCGCTTCGCACATAGATGTAAGAAAATCAAAATTAGAACGATACCAAATTATTCTTATAACTCCAACGATAAATCCCTTGATGTGATACTCTTGTATTATATAACATAAATATATTGTTATTATGCATGTTTGTTTTCGTGTTGGTAGCTTTAAACAGGCAGATTCACTCATGTCATGGGACCATTGATATACAATAAACTACCCAAAAAAATAACAGACTCATCATCCGTAAATTCTTACGGCTCAAGAAATAGTTAATCAAGCACACCTTTTAATTAAGTTAATTGAGACCTTAATTATATTATTGAAATTGTTATGAATAAAAGATTTCCGATTTCTGAACTGATATCTATCTTGATATTTTACATAGTTATTTTGAATTGAACTAAATAAAATAGTTTAAAGGCGGAAAGAAATAAGTCATACGCAAATATACAACCTTTCGTGACAGTTGCTTGTTTGTACTATTTTTATCGAAAGATTTTTGGTGCTTAAACCCTTATTACACTATTTAGGACCAGGTCCTATATGAATAAATGGAGTAAATGTATATTTTTATACGTTTTTAGGGTATTTTGCAATGAATCTGTCTGGCGTTTGGTTCTACAACCTAACGCCGATAATCATTTACTTCTACCGTCAGTGGCAAGGGCGGGAAGTGTCTATGGGCTACGTCTGGGTTTCATGGTACCCATTTGACAAACATGACTCGATTGCTCACGTTGCTGTCTACATATTTGAAATGTTTGCTGGTAGGTACCTTATGTATGATTATATTTTCAAATAGGTACATACATACAAATACAACCTAAAAGTACACTGTATCATACATAGATAGATACCTGCACGCTACTAAGGTTATTTTCCAGTGAAGGCCTCTGCTATATAGTTTCATTATTATTTCCACAACCCACTTCACTTGCTACAAGTCTGACACACACTTTTCACTACTTGCTACGATCTTGACACGCACTTTTTTCTTTATCAACTTTCATTAATCTTTTTATATATTCAAGTCAGTTAAAACTGCTATTTACTTGTACATCTTTGTGCGCTGCAGTCTATTGGTAACAAATCTGCTCTCAATATAAATGTGGTTTTATATAAATAATTAAAAATATTATAGGTATACGTATGTACATATAATTTTGATAAAACTGTTAAACATGGAACAAATGCTTCTTATCCCTAAAATGAAAATTTTAAACGAGATGTAAAATCGAAAATTACGCAAGCGAAGCAGCATGGAATGTTATACGCTCATAAAGAAAAGAGATATATTATTTTTTACTTGACCTTAATACATTAACAACAAAAATAAACCACATAACTGTTGTAAAACTTAACAAATTGCTCGTACTTACGTATATTACCAAATTAAGATAGTTCGGCGTCTATTAGAGATATTACTACAAAAAAATAAATTGTTATGTTTCTAGAGTATACTTTATTAAACACTCGTTTATCTAAACTATGTATTTCTATTGACATTAGAAATGAGAGAAAGTCTTAATAGTATAGAATCAACTCGACAAGACCATTATCACATTGAGACCAATACTATAGTTCATACGTAAGTAGCAATTAATCTAGTTTAAATGTTTGATTATACACTTCGGAAGCTCCAAAACTTAAATCACGAATAGTTAATTGCATTCGCATGTTGAACTTGTAACAAATATAGTTTTTAGTTCACTGCCAATTGGCATTTCGGATATCTTTATTAAGTGTGTCTTAAGGCAGTTCTCAATAACTGTATTCAAGTCGTAAATTTATCCCGAAATCGTCACAAGCCTTGTCGTATATATTAATATGCAGCAGTACATAAACAATATACTTTAAATATAGGCATTATTATATAATATTCTTTCGGCATACATTACGGCATTATGCATTGATGGGATTTTTTTTAATGAAATCTAATCTTAATTGGGAAAATGGGCTAGATATTGAGAAACAGCATAACGACCTTTTTATCCCCTTATAGAAGTAATAAGTGAATCAAATTATTAGATAAAACTGTCATTCACGCAACAGTAGTAGTTAGCATAAGTGCGGTATTTTATGGATTACTGCACTTGTCTTTTGGTTGGCTCAGCTTACTATTTAGCCAGTTGAGACACTGGACAGGCGACTATCAGGTAGTCAGTAAAGGCTTCACCAACTAGATGATTGACATACATAATTAATCTATTGGTTTTCTATACGACACAGTAAGTACCAAGAATATGCCTCAGAAATACTGAGATAGTTCCTCCACCCTCGCCGTTTTACCAGCGGATAAGCAGCCGTAAAAGCTCACGCCATCGGGATATTGTGCACATACCTATCAAACAGACAAAATGCTTTATTTTTGCTTTTCACTAAGGACACTAATTACACCTGGCTGTTATTCCTAACACATTCCATTTGGGCGTCTTTGAATAATGTGTAAATGTTAGTATTTTAGGTAAACGCGTTCACCATTGAAAACCGCATTGTCATTTAACATTATTGGGCAAACATCAACCTATATGTACTATAAAAAATAAGTGGAAGGCGAATTATGAAAAGTGAAATTGAATAAATATTAATAAACAAATTAATAAAAATATCTTAGCAAGTAAAAACTAATTAAATACAATTCATCAAACATACAAGGAAGATAAAATAAAATTTTGCCAATTAATTTGAACTTAAATTATTATAGTTTCGGATATCCGCCTCTATAATTACTTAAATAATTAACGTGTTTTAGTTTAAATTAAAACATGCATCTCAATCAGTCGTTTTCATAAGATATTTACCTGGTTTCAAAACTAGAATCCAGCCATACTAATATTGTGCATATACATAAATGTGAAAGTGTCTTTCTTTGTTTGAATGTTTGCTTCTTCCTTGTTATCGGCCTTAGCAATAAATCTACTATGAACTTGGTATACACCTACTTGCATTTAATATCGAATTTCAAATTATTTAATGTCACCAAAATTACATTCAAAATTGACTTTTACAGGTCAAACATGTGTATGGATAATGGTAGGGACCGATCTTCTGTTTTCTGGAATGGCAAGCCACATTGGGCTTTTACTGAAATTACTGAAAAGACGGTTAGAATCGATAGCCACTCAAGATCAATCACAAGAAGAATATTATCTAGAAATCAAAGAAAGCATTAAGCTCCACCAACGACTTATTACGTAAGTAAATCCATATTTTAATATTTTGAACATCATACTAAACATACGGTCAAAATCAATAAAAAATAGAATATAACAAGCTAAATACTGTGACTGAAATGAAAATGGATTTTTGTAAGGAAATACGGCTGCCTTAAACCTCCTCTTCTTACATAATAAATACTACTACACATCTTGAATACAAAACTGCCAAGTAAAATGGGTCTTTTTTTGTTTGCTTGTAGGCAAACTGGCAAACGGGTCCACTTGCTGGCAAGTGGCTACCGTCGCCCATGGACATCTGCAACACTGACGGGGCCGATGCGTTACCTACCTCGTTGAGACTTTAAATATCTGTTTACGCCCTTTTTGAAGAGCCCCGTATCATAGCGCTCTGCAAGCAGTATAAGGATGTTGACAATTTCAACATCAGGCATTGTAATAGACTGATATTGCCATCTTTTAGATTACAAAAAGTATTGTCCTCTTTCTTGGGAGTTGGTATACGCTTCTTCAATAAGATTCCGAATGAAATGTTAGATCTGCCTTTCACTGAATTTAAAACCAAATAAAAGTATCTCGCTTAAAAAGGGATACTACACTATTGAAGAATATTTAAATGATAAAACTCCATTTACATAGCAGCTCGCTCCAGCCTCTTATACAATCGTCTGTATACCGTTTTAATTTTGCCAAACATGTGAGGAATTTATGAAAATATGTAGCAGTACAAACTTTTAGTACGTCTCATCACTATTATAACAATAATTATATTCTTCTTTCCTCTTACTGTCTTTGTCTTACTGAGTATGCACGGTTTGATACAACTCCATAAATTCTTCGAAAAGTAATTCTATAACATACTTCTCTATAAAACTTATAAAAAAAAGAACTTGAGATATAAATAGAATAAGAAATATAAAGAAAAACAATTTTTAACCACAGGTGTTGCTGGGGAGTTTCTTGCCGCTTCTTCTCCTTAACAGCAATAACACGTTGCGAAGCGGTGTACATAGAATAGGAAGTAAAATTTAATTTTAACTTATATGTATGACCTTCAAAAAGTGTTCTCCAGTGGAACTTATTTTTAATAAACACTATTTAATTTGAATTTGAATCTAGGAAAACCGCGGGAGGGAGTTCATTCCATAGGTTGCTCACGAATGATAAAGGAGCGAACGCCACGTACAGTGGATGACTTCCAGGTGTCAAGGAAGTGTGGATGAACTCCCAGTCGCCGGCGACCAGTGCGGTGTTAAAATAGCAACGTAGGCACCAAATCAAATAGCTCGTCAGACGTCCCTGCCAAAAATTAAACCATGAACTTATATAAAGAGAATAATAATATATTATAATACAAACAAGCAACACGCAAAAGCACCTTACTTTCACGTAAATTTATATGTAGTCCTTAAGTTAGTAAATATGTTTTTCTATGTGTGTAGTAATCCCAAGCATGCAAACGTGCATAAAGAGTGAGTTTACCCATGATTTTACCAATTATGTACTTGACAGTCAAATCAACAGATACTTTTTACATTATACAAAACGTCACAGATTCCTTCATTTTGTACTGATGTTATAGTTCTAATGAGTCAAATAGCTTATTGATGATTGTTTAAGCCTTATACTAATTAAAATTATTTCTAGGATGATTTTGAAAATAAAATGATAGTAAGATATTTAAACTCACGCGTTTTTTATGTATATTGTTTCAAAGTTTATTGTCGAATATCCCGTTTTAGTTAAATATAATAGTTCAAAGAAGTCAAACTTTCGGTATAGTAATAAGTGCTGACAATTTTTCTGCATATGCACCTCGAATCGTAGTCACATAAGAAAGATGCATAAAATCCTTACCATTACGTCAAACTAAAACTACTAATTTTTGATGGTTTGTGCAGAATACTATTAGAAATAATATCGCTCAAAACCAGACATTTTGCTGACAGATTATTTAACCTAGATTTATTCACTTTTGTTTCAGCTACTGCAATGACTTGGAAGATGCTTTTTCACTATCAAATTTAGTGAATATCATTCTTAGTTCTCTTAATATTTGCTGTGTAGTTTTTGTCATAACGGTTTGTATTTTTATAGAGGTATTGTCGTAACATTCCTTAACTTTATGAAAATTTAACGATTTTTCATTTACTTATATTATCTTATTATCTGAGAAAAAAAGTAAGTTTTGACTGAAGTTCTGACCATATGAGACCTTGGTTCTGATGAAAAGCTTTTGTTTTATTTTAATAAAATTGAGCTTTAATGTTTTTGCAGCTTCTAGAGCCAGTGATGGCCATAAGCAATAAATTGTTTTTAGGTTCTGCATTGATCCAAATAGGAATGTTGTGTTGGTATGCCGATGATATTTTTCACGCTGTAAGTGTATTCAAAGTATATTGTATAATATTTGATATGTTGCATTCCATTAAAATTACAATTATTTATAACCTCGTATCTGCATGTCTTTAATTATATACCTATTAGTTATATGTGTCATCAGTTCGTTACCCATTTATGCACATTAAATACTTATTTATGAACCAATACGTGCCGCTATCATCGCACCCCTAACACCTGGACCCTAATTCTGCTATTACAATTACGTCGAAGTGGTGGACCACTGGTATCATAACACTTGTTTTTTGATACAAGAGTAACTACTATCGGTCTTATTGTTCGCTGTAGGCTTCTTTAAAAACCTTAAAAAAGCCTACAAACTTATTCTCTAATTCAATATGTACAAAATATAACGTTAGTGGTCGACAATTCTCACGATATTGTAATAGCAAAATTGGGACCCTGCTGTTGTTCACACTTTATATACCTCCAATTTTACCAGAATATTTATGTTACCTACTCTACTCCTTTGGATCATAGTGTAATATTTTATAGGTTATGTTTTATATTCTACAAGGAACAAGCTATAACGCAAAAAAATCTGCCGGTGTGTGAAACGGAATAAAAAATATCATTCACTAAATATCGTTCATAAAATATTTTCAAAAATTATTTTTTATAAAACATTCATCACTGACCACAAGCCTCTTTATGTTAGCTAAGTTTTTCGGAGGAAGCAAAATTATTTATATAAAGCTGTCACACATATATCCCACTTTGCATTTATTATTAATACGTGCAAACTTACTTATACCACATTATACTATCTAATAATTGAGGTATACTAGTTTTTGAATTGTTGGGATGTTGTAGTCGTTGGTAGTAGACAATAAATATATTTATGAAGCTAGGCCATTCCTTTATACCTTACCATCGAATGTTGGCTGTTCAAGTTGTGGTAGCTTGGTGTGATTTTGACTTTCTTTGTTGTTGTGGACCATGCTTGCCTTTGTAGCTGGCTGGGAGTCGAGGATATTGCTATATGCTGCTCTGCTAGCGTAGTATGTATCCTCTACTGCATGCCGATCTTGCTGCTGTGCCTGTTCGTCGTCCTCTATGTCTTCTATTAATGTTTGAATTTTGTCGTATTGTTCGAATATTTTTTCTAAATCGTTGTATCTGTTTGAAATTTGTAATACATCATAGATATCTTGTAATACGTAATTATAGAACCGAATAAGTCTTCCTTTTAGTATTATTTGTTTTGTTTTTAGTTGTTAAATTAACATGGTGTATTGATTTTTTCCAAAATATATGTATCTGTAATTGCTGATTTAATCCGGCTCGAAGGACTAAATGATTTGGTATTTATTATATTAAATAAGACTTGGTTTTAGATCACTATTTATTGATTTCACAGACTTTTATGTATTTTAAATATTTAGACAATTTATGTGTTTATAAAAACATATTATATTAGACGTGAGTGAAGAATTTAAGGTGAGTGACGTGTAATAATATTATGTTATGATGATATTTTAATGAATGAAGAGGTTGTGTTAATCGCAAACAGGTACTATTTTTGTTTTCCTATTAACCTAAATAAAAAACCACTAAATGATATCCTAAATTTCGCAAAGCAAAAAATGTCCATACAATTTTAGCACTATTTTAATACTCTCTATAGATTTGTTTTCTTTATTGACTAGAATGCAGATATAGCGGAGGCAGCTTACAGTAGTAGTTGGTACCGTACTAACCCACGTTGTCGACGTGCCTTGCTTTTCCTAATACGGAGGTAATAACGACATCATTAAATTATAACTACTGTGTGGTTACAGTAGGCTTTTGTAGCGAATATGTTTTATCGATACTGTCCCGCAAAATCTGTTCTATTTTCTAAGATAAAACTTATCCTATGCTCATCACTATTACCAAAAATACGACACAATTTTTAAAGTAATCGGTTTATTTAGATTCACCCGTGTAAATTTCAAATCATTGTCTTAGTTAAACCATGTGGCTTTAAAGTATTGTTTTGATATTTTTAAATATTATTCTAAACTAGCAATAGTCGCCAGTTTGCGCGAGACATGGACTTTATATTCTTCTAAACGTTGCAAGATATCGAACGGTAACCTACACGAAAATTTAGGGAACTTCTAATATCTCGAGTAATTTAATAAATACCTACTACATTATTGATCTTTTTTTTGAGACATATGTAGTAGGTATTTATTAAATTACTCGAGATATTAGAAGTTCCCTAAATTTTCGTGTACGTTACCGTTCGATATGCACAAGGATCGAACATTTAAAAATAGACCTTATTATTTTGTTTAAATGTAAATTTGTTTTAATACGAAACTTCTAAATTACTTTCACATTTGTATATTAGTATGAACATTAAAATAGATTAATTAATTCATAAACTTGCAACTTTAACAAGTATTTATATGTGTATTTCAGGGCACAAAAACCGATTTCATTTACAGCAATGAACTTCACGAACATATCTCTTGTGACCTACTCTGCGGTAAGAACCGTATTTATTTTAACAAGAATAACTTTATTACTATATGACAGGAATAAAGCTCGGTTTAAAAAAAATAAAAAGTACCTTTTAGCGTAATTTGTGAGCTTATAGCTTCCTCAAGGCTGTGTAACTTTTGAAATTTAATTATTAAGTACTGCTAAACTGAACGCAAAAATACGCGTTATTTATCAAATATTTCCATACAGTTCCAAATACTACAACAATCGTTTTGTAAAAAACTCCACAAAATCTCTTAAATTCTACTATTTTAGAACAAAGTAGTCAATAATAATATTTCAAAGCCGCCGATGTTGGAGAATCGCTTAGTGATATTGACTTAGTAATTCCTATTACTATCGATTGCAGATTCCTATCTGCGATCGCAAAAAAGGTTTCCGTGAGGTGACAAACGTCCCCTTGTTTTCGTTATTTGTCTATCGAACCATATAAAAGTATTTAATCAAAATTTAAAGCTTTGTTAACTTGTATGTTACAAGAAGAGAATAACGCATTACCGGAGCGAAACTACCGCTAATAATTCAATCATATTCAATTTCAAATTCAATAAAATCATATATTGAAATTTCCCTTAAAATCTCCTTAGACCAATGTCTTCCACGTAACCCAGTGGTTGCCTGGAAGAGATCGCTATAAGCCATAAGGCCGCCCATTGTTCTAATGCAAATGTATCCATATCAATTGTCTAGATTTAAGTTTATGGTGAACTTGTATGTTACAAGAAGAGAATAACGCATTACCGGAGCGAAACTACCGCTAATAATTCAATCATATTCAATTTCAAATTCAATAAAATCATATATTGAAATTTCCCTTAAAATCTCCTTAGACCAATGTCTTCCACGTAACCCAGTGGTTGCCTGGAAGAGATCGCTATAAGCCATAAGGCCGCCTATTGTTCTAATGCAAATGTATCCATATCAATTGTCTAGATTTAAGTTTATGGTGAATTATAAAGAGTTTTCATTCATTCATTCAATAATTTATTATGTTAACAGGTGTTTTGAGTTTCTAATTCTCTGATAATCTAAAGAACCTTGAAAGTCTGTAATAAAAATAACGCAAATATAAGCTCATAATACTTTTACCTTAATTTTTGTATTAACAGGCAATACACCATGATGAAAAACAATCATATAGATCAATAATACTATGTAATGTCTTTTTCAGATCCTGACTAAATCGTACTCATACTTTGCACTTTTATACACAATATACAAAAAGAACTAAGAACTTTCAGTGCAATGGATTCTGCCTCATCACACACATGCATTTGGTAATAGCAGTAGTTAGGTACATGTCTATGCACCTTCAAATTTATATGTATACATACATGAAGCTAAATATAGAAAAATAAAGAAACTCAGTGTTTTATTATCTATTAGCTATAATATTTTCTTAAGTTTTCCCGACTAGTAGACGTAATAAAACTACGTTTTAACAAATTTAATACTCATTGACATCTTTGTCATCCGTGATAACAGCTACTGAAAAGCGGCCGAAACGTTGGAATAATAAAATCAAATAAAATATCTCGCTTAAAACCGGTTAAACGTAGTTTTAATATCTACTAGCTATGCCTGACAGTTTCGTTCGCATTGAAATTCAACTCGGTTCTTTGAGATTCGTAACCTAGTGTTAAGTATATCGCATTTAACTTAATTTATTTTTAATTATGGCTTTCTTCAGTTTATTTTTGTATGAATATATTTTTTGGAGCAAAATCATCCTGAGCTAGTCTCTAATGCTAGATGGTTTTTAACTTCAACCGTGAAAATAAGAATCTGCTCTAATCAGCAAACAGGACGTTTTACTCATTCAATATGACATTCGCATCAAAGTTTCTTGAGAAACAGCGATACGTTGATAACACCCCTGGTGTTGCAAAGGTCCATAGGCGACGGTAGCCAGTATCCATCAGGTGGGCTGTCTGCCTGTCCGCATGCGTCAGGCAATAAAAAATCCTGAATATACAACTAATATAAGTTGCAGTGCGTTTTTACTTTTTCCTTTCTATAAAACTAAAAAATATATATTAACTAAATTATTAGTGAAGTTTTTCGTACTCCATTTGATAGCAATAGATAATTCAGAGACAATTACAAATTTTACAGTACTTAAGCGAATGCATATTGTTTCTTTCAAGTTCTTGTTGCTAAGGTATTAAAGTATTGCTCATATTTTAAATTAATTTGAATAAAATGCGAATTAAAATAAAAGAGATTACTAACTTATATAGAAAGAATACGTAATATGTTCATAATAAAATTTACACCAAAACTTTGATACAGATAACACAAGACATACATAAGCAGGAATTGTGCGTCAAATTCTAAGTCAACGAGGTAGGCAGATCAGCATTATGTTGCACCGGAATCTAAAAGAAACATCCCGACATATCGCTGGTTTTCAATGCCAATCTCCATAGACTGTCCCAATAAGTTATATCTTCATAATATATGTAGGTACATACATATTTATGTAAAAAAGTTAAAATATATAATCTCTTACATATATCGACCTACCTAAGTGCCTTTAAAAGTTTTTAGCAGTACTTATTCGCATACACGGCGGTCAGAACTGGTCGAGAATCGTATCAAAGCATATTCCCACGTACAATTAATTATACATCTAATATATTGAGGTCATTTCGAAATTATAGCACTCTGTGGTTCGAAGGACTTTCGAACGGGGAAGAATATTAAATATGAGAAATACAGATGTTTATATAGAAGTTAGACAGAAGGCAACTAGTTTTATAATATAACGTTAAAAACTTTTGCAATACCTACAGTATGGTGTTGAAAGATAAGTAAGTATTTCATATTTCTAGACACGAGGTAGCATGTCAAGCAAAGTTCAAGCATGACGAGCAGTACCGTGTGTAATATTACACGAACCATTTGGAGCCACTTTTGACCCCCTCATAACTCAAAAACTATTCCACATAAACATGTCAAATTTGGCTCATATATTAAAACTTGCGAGATACATATGTGCTTCAAATTTCATAAACATACGTCAAACGGTTATTTAGATATTAACGTCCAAAAATCGTCAATTTTATCACTGACTGACCTATAGACCAAAACACTAACCCAGTTCTAGATGACCTAGAAAGTTCAAATTTGGCATCCAGATAAGAATAAATCAGAAACTAGTAAATTTTTATCATTTTATAATAATTGTTCAATTAATTGATTTTATTAGGTACACTTACTTTTAGTGCCTGTAATGTAAGAATCAGCAATCAAAATTGATGACAGCCGGTCTATAAGTGGATTTTAAGATCTTCACGTCCTTGCGAAGTCGCGAAGACTATAATATACAAATTATATTATAGCCTTCGAAAGTTCTAAAGCTGTAAGTTCTTAATTTATTCTTCCGAAAATTTGGCTTGCTCATAGAAACTAGCCATAGAACATAGGGCTCTTCCAGGACTGTTTTATCAGGTATTTAATAATAATTCATATTTTAGAACTAACCAAGTCAGACCTTAGGCTTCGATATATTATCCTAGGCTATAAGAAGAAATTATATTTTTAAGTTGTTAAAAATATTTTATGTTATTATAAATAAATTTCAGGACTAACCATTGAACTTGGCACCCATTTAGATCTCACTTCTTTTGTCGTTGAAGTCAACAATCAAGGCATATATCATAATATTGAACTTGGCTCTCATTTCACATTTATGTTTTTAATGGGATTTATAATTTACTGACCCTTAAGAAACTTCCTCCAAAGACCTGTTGCAAATGCTCAAAGCCTCGGAATCTCTTAAATAAAGGTAGTTCTCAATTTAGTGGACCGCCGCCTTAATCCAGATTCAGAGCCTCTTTGACTTATCGTGCAATACTCAGTAACTGCTTAGTATAATCTCTATGTAGTAAGAGTGCTTTCATATAACTTGTACGTAATATTGGTTGAACATGCTTTGAACACCCAGGTGCTTATGCTCATTGTCACTTGAATTACCATTTTGCCAGGTGGTAGGGTGGCATTTGCCCGTCTGGATGGCTACCACCCCCGGTGTAGAGTATGCCACCATAACAATTTTGAGTTGTGTTCCGACCATTAGTGACGAGGTTCCAGTCTCCCTTAAGAGAGCTACAGCACATTTGTAGCACTTTTGTTGTCATAAATGTCGTCTGCCGTCTGCCTGTCTGCTGAACTCATGCAATTAAAAATATTGAAAAAGTAAAAAAATACAGGTCATTGTCAACTCTCTTCCTTTCCAAACACATAAAATACCTAAGATTAAAAACGATTGTTGTTATTTCTTGCAAGCTGTACCATACCGATATATATATATATATATATATATATATATATAATAGGTTGGGGAAAAAGTCTTTTCGCATATAGTATGTATGAACTTCTAATAAGATCTCTTTGGCTATATACCATTTGTATCTGGCTGGTTTTGCTATCATTAAAAGTTTTAATTTTAAAGAAGACAATTCCAATTTCAAATTAGGAAAATGTGTGATTTTCATTTGTTTTTCTTATTGTTAAAATGAGTGAATCTAATGAAGAAATTCGATACATTTTAAAATTTTACTACAAAAAAGGTAAAAATGCAACACAAGCCGCGAAAAAAATTTGTGATGTTTATGGACCTACTGCAGTATCTGTGAGAGTAGCGCAAATTTGGTTAAAAGCGTTTTCAATCAGGAAATTTTGATATCAAAGATGCACGTCGCTCTGGTCGCCCTGTTACGGACAAAATTGATGCCATTTTTGAAAAAGTGGAGCAAGATCGGCATATTAGTAGTTACGATGTAGCTGGAGAACTGGGAATTGACCACAAAACTGTTTTGGCGCATTTGAAAAAAGCTGGGTACACAAAAAAGCTCGATATTTGGGTGCCTCATGAGCTCACTGAAAGAAACCTAATGAACCGTGTACTCATTTGTGATTCTTTATTACGACGTAATGAAACCGAACCATTTTTGAAGAAGCTGATAACTGGTGATGAAAAGTGGATCACGTACGACTAGAACGTGCGAAAAAGATCGTGGTCAAAGGCCGGTCAGGCTTCACATACTGTGGCGAAACCCGGGTTAACTTGCAACAAGGTGATGCTGTGTGTATGGTGGGATTGGAAGGGCATTATTCATTATGAGCTGTTACCGCCAGGCAGGACCATCGATTCTGAACTGTACTGCGAACAACTGATGAGATTAAAGCAAAAAGTTGAGAGAAAGCGGCCGGAATTAATCAACAGAAGGAGTGTGGTTTTTCACCATGATAACGCTAGACCTCACACACCTTTAGCCACTCAGCAAAAATTACGAGAGTTTGTCTGGGAGGTGTTAATGCATCCGCCGTATAGTCCTGACCTTGCACCTTAAGATTTTCACCTGTTTCGGTCTCTGCTGAATTCCTTAGGCAGTGTCAGGTTAACATCACGAGAGGACTGCCAAACCACTTGTCGCAGTTTTTTGATCAGAAGCCCCAAAATTTTTATAGCAATGGGATCACGTCCCTATCTACAAGATGGCAAAAATTTATCCAACAAAGTGGCACCTACATACTTTAGTCAAATGTAAATAAACTTTATAAAAAAACTTTTTGATTTTTTATATAAAATGCGAAGAAACTTTTTCCCCAACCAATATATATTAATGTATCGACGTATGAATTTCAATCAATTATACTAGAATGCATTTAAATATTATAATAATTAAATTAAGTAAAATTATTCTGTCAGCCTATGATAAGTTTAAAATTGTTTAGAAACTACACGTCCGCCCATCATTTATGATGAGTTATTGTATTAATTATTCAATGCATTTTATATTATATTTTAGCTGTTGAACATTTTTGCGCATCATTGTATTTACTTTATCCGAACAGAGAGGACCATAAAACAAAATGTCCACTTCACCAATAAAAGAGGCGAAAAAAGAAATAGAGGACTCATTGATTTTAAGTTTATTTTGCGTGCGTCGTCTCGGTCTTTCTTTTACCCCGCCGAAAACAAAACTAGGATATTACAGCGAGAAACTGACATTTATTATGTCCGTTACCGCTATGTCTTATCACGTTTTTAGTGATATTGTTTACATAAGCCTAATACTGTCTAACTCTCCTGGAATCGAAGATGTCGTTCCGCTTCTTCATACTTTTGGCTACGGAGTATTATGTAAGTATCAAAAACGGCTGAGTCAGTCCGTACATAATATAGAATTTTGTATAAATGAACAAGCGACTAGTACACATAATACAACTACGTTTTAATGGTTTTAAGCGCGGTAATTTATTAGATTTTTATTATTCCGACGTTTCAGCCACTTTTCAGTAGCCATGGTCACGGAAGACGAAGATGTCAAGTGTCAATGAGTATTGTTAAAGTTTTATTTAGCCTACCGCCAACTTGTTCATTTTAATTATTTACTTTTAAGTTTGTTTATGTTTATTATTTACTCTATGGGACCCTAATCAAATTTACCACCGCTTCGCAACACGTTGTGGCTTGAAGAGAACAACCGGTGCAAGAAACTCTTCAGCAGTACGCCTAACTCTAATAATTTTATATAATACTAGCTGATGCCCGCGACTTCGTCCACGTGTTGCGGTTTTTTAACTATCCCACGGGAACTCTTTAATTCTTCGGGATCAAAAGTATCCTATATGTTGACCAGGGATATAAGCTACCACCATACAAAATTTCATTTAAATCGGTCCAGTCGTTTCATTTCTTAATAATAGCTTTGAAAATAGATTAAGCAAGAACAAAAAAAGGATTTTTGAATATTACAGCTCTTGCAAAAGTGTTTGCACTGTCGTACAAGAGGCTAGTATTTGTGCAACTCATTGATGAACTCGCTACTATCTGGCCAATGCCTCCTTTGGACGAAGAATCTGAAAACATAAAACGCAAACGACTTGCTGGACTTCGCTTGGCTCATAGATGTAAGAAAATCTAGTATAACTATACGGCATTATTTTTATAGCTCCAATAATAATCTATCCTTGCAACTTTATAATATTACATTGTTATGAATGAATTAAGGGATGCTGTGAATAATTTTTGTGTAGTAAATTTATGAACTTGGAAATTCGGTAAGAATCCCTCCAACCCGGTAGACAGACGGTTTGCGTAAATTCACAGGTAGGCGCTGAAAGAGGAAAACTGAAGACTGGGATATGTGGTGCACTCTTAGAGAGACTTAAGTCCAGCAGTGATGTACGATTAGCTGATGACTAACGAAAAATAATTTACAAACATTTTATGTATAGGTAAATTAACTTCGAAAAGATTTTGTGTTTGTAGTAGTATTTGTATATTTACAGGAATTCTAAACTCAAAATTTAAAATTCCTTATACAATCAGCAAAAAGAAGTTCGTTACATTTTGAAAAAGAAAATATATTTACAATCAAAAGTCAACGGTGAAAGTCAAATAAATAATTAATACTTACATTGCTAATTGCTGTGAGGTCTGACTATTTGGTTTTAGTTTAATAATTAATGAATTAATTGATTTTATTTGTGGTTCATTCTTATTATTATTGTTCAGTGTTAGTATTTGTTGATAATTGTTGTTATTTAATATTAAATTTGTTAATTAAAAATGGTTCTGATGTTGAAACGTAGTCGAGGTAAGCCTTTGACTTCCCGAATTAAAGAAGTTTTGTATAATTTGTACAAATATTTCGAAAAGGAGTGCAATAAGCAATCCGAGCAGTATTATGACTCCCGCTCAATTAGTTGCTAAATCAACCGGAATATTGTTGACATCCATCAGAAAGGTGTTATCAGAAAGCAAATGTCATTTTCCAGAACAGGGACCAACAATTTAGCATAAAAATTATGTTTAATATTAAAATTTATTATATTAATATCTTTTAATTTTGTTAGTTTCATATTAGGTACCTATACCTGCCTATAAAAATAATAAAAGTATTAGTTTATTTAATTGTGTGCTGACCGTACACTACTACAAACGCAAAAACTTTTCGAACCTAATTTACCTGTACATACATACTAGGGGCGTTCAATAAAATGTGAAAATGAGGTACAAACTCTTTGAAACCGAAAAATTTTAATACTAGCTTGTATAGCTAGAATATTGAAGCTTGAATATAAAAAAGGATATAATTTAAATCGTTGTGGTTTTTAAAATTTTTATTCGTAGCATTATGTCGAAAATGGAAAAATATTGCGCGCGGGTATTAAGTACCTGTATTTGAAAAATTCCATTATGGAACGAGTTATTTAAACCTTACAGGATGCTGTAGGAGTACAAATGCTCGACCGTATTTGCACGTTGGTGCACCGAATTTAAGCGTGAAAGAACATCCACCAAAGATAACCCTTGTCGAGGCCGCCCCACAACGGTAATGACCGAAGAAATGGTCAAAAAAGTAGAATACATAATTTTTTGCGGGCGGTTTTGTCACGTTACATTTTATAGCCAAAGAAACAAAGATTTCGACTGGTACTGTGCATAGCATTTTACACGAAGGCTTGGGGATGAAAAAATATCCGCGTGCTGTGTCCCCCAGAATGCTTACCGATGCACAAAAACAAACCAGGCTGAACATCTCGAGCTTCTTTGCAACTGTTGGAACACAATCCTGATCGTTTTTTGTCTTGATTTATTACCATAACTGAAACATGATTTCACCATTAGGAGAGCGAATCAAAAAGCTGTTGGAATCAATATTAAATAATGCAAAAATTTAAACAAACATATTTTATTTTTCTACATAATCTCCTTCCAATGCAAGGCATTTAGAATAACGCGTTTCTAACTTGTTTATTGCTTGCGAAAAAAATATATTTTCTTGAGTCTCGAATAACTCCTCTACGACAGCCATAACCGCGTCATTATCGTGAAATTTAGTTCCAGGAATTTCCTCTTTTAATTTTGAGAATAAGTGAAAATCACTTGGGCTACGTCCGGAGAATATAGTGGGTGGTCAAGGAGATTGAAGCCAGCAGAGCGGATTGCGTTGAGCGCAAATTCTGATCGATGAGGGGGAGCGTTATCGTGAAGAAACAACTCGCCCAACGACAGTTTTCCACGACGTTTTACTTTAATAGCTTTACACACTTTCGGAATTAAATTTGCATAATAGGGTCCAGTAATCGCCTCGCCTTTTGGCATGTAATCAATAAAAAGGATTCATTGACTATCCCAAAACACAGGCCATAACTTTACCAGCGGTAGGAGCAACTCGAAATTTCTTAATGGATGGAGGGGATGATCGTTTCCAAGATATGCTTTGTCTCTTAGTTTTAGGATCGAATGGTCGACCCACGTCTCATCAATGGTGACAAGGCGATGGCATAAATTATCCGAATCACGCTGGAACATTTCGAGATTATGCTTAGAAATTTCCAAACGTCGCTTTTTGTTTTCGTCGGTTAACATTCGTGGCACCCATCTTGTCAACAGTTTTTTGAACCCCAGTAAATCAATTAAAATGGATTAAACGCTACCAAAAGACATCTTTGGGATTCAGTCATATGTTTTATAGTTATTATTCTGTCTTCCAAAACCAGATTCTCAAACTTTTTGACATTTTCTCCATAACGGAGGTTGAAGGCCGCCCAGAACGCGAGTCATCTTTACAGCTTGATCTACCTGATTTAAATTCAGCCATCCAATACGCAACCGTAGAATAGGGTACAACATCATCCCCTAATGTCTGCTGAATGTCCAAAAAAAGTCTTTCGTAGACATTTTTTTCAAGCAGGGATATTTTATCACAGCACTTAACTCACTTTTATCCATAATTTTGAGTTTTTAGCAACTCGTTGCACAAAATTTATTACGTGCGAACGAACTGACAAAAACAAGTGACAGTTGGCATAAATATTGTGTGATGGATACTCTTTAATTTGAATATCGAACTTCTCCCATAAACGTTTTATATATATGCCACTTTTAAGAACTTTTTGATTCACTTAGGTACGATCCAGAAACAAAATTATATTCTATTACTTGAAAAAGAGCATCGTCTCTTCTTTTCTTTTAAGAAAGGAATTTTGAACTTGGAAAAAAAATATTGCAAGTATATTATACTAAAGTCTCAACGAGGTAGGCAACGCATCGGCTCACTTAGTGTTGCAGATGTCGATGGGCGACGGTAGGCACCTATCACCAGGTGGTCCGTCTGCCAGTGTGCCTACTAGCAAACATTTAAAAAAAAGGCGACTAAATCGAATCATAAAATAACATTTAATAAATGTTTCCGGCAACATATACATTCTCACTCTTTATAGAACGCCCTACATATTATGTGTACATGTAAAAAGGTGTATGGGAAAAATTAAATAAAACTGAAAGAATTTTTGGTTAATTTAATCAATATTTCTCTAATATAATAAGGTCTTAGATCGCTACAACGAAGCTTCACATTTTTTTAAATTGGTTCATGGTTACAGGGTACTTCGTTATCAATATGATTGGTGTTGGATTCTACTGTGTGACTCCGATAATTATTTACTTTTACCATTACTTTCAAGGCCAAGAAGCAACAATGGGATTCGTCTGGGTTTCATGGTACCCATTTGACAAATACAGTATTATCGGTCACTTTGTCGTATATGTATTTGAAATATTCATTGGTATGTATTACTAGATGGAAATATACATAAATATACTAGCGAGCCCGGCAGCGTAAAGCCAATATCTGTGTATCAACCAGAGCTCTAGGCTTTGAGTCGCAATATTATGAGTCCTCGTTATTAGGGATCTTAGGAATTTTCTAATGGACAAAGCTGTTATGAGTTAGTACATGGTTACTGATTATAATTATTATTTAAAGAGTTTCGGCGCATGTATAGTTGTATTTCTTTTCTGATATATGTTTAAAACAGACGCATAAAGAATCTAGAATAAAATCGTGAATGTTAAAGAATTAAATACATTTATTACAGCATAAAAAATCACCAAGGAAATAAAGTAGGTAGTCACTAGTTAGTAATCAGTAATCACTTGTTTAGTGCTTGGATGGGATCTTAAAATGAGTAGCATTAATCGGTGGTGCAAAGCAATACCTCAAAATATTGTTACAATTTGGGACACCTGCATATTTTTTAACAAAGCACCTTTATTACCCGCCGGCGTTTGAGCTAATAACATTGTAGTTCTTTTATGATTGTCTTCTTTTGTTTACTTATTTATTGGTTATTGTGGAGAGCAGCCTATTGTACTTGTTTATAGCCGTTTACAGGCATAATTAGGCAGGTGTGTGGATTATGATTTCTGGGAAATTGCGTCGACGCTTGGCGGGCAGACATACTTGCATTTGTGCCATATAAAGCAATGGCCCGATTGAGGAAGAGCAGTCGAGCGATAACCAGCCGCGAGGCAAGACTTGTGTACATTCGATAATCTATTTAGTGACGGACTTTGCGCGTGTTATTGAATCGTGCATTACGTTTCGACTGGTTGTGTTCAATTATATTTGTACCTGTGTTATACGTGTTTGTATAGTTCTAATAAATTCTATAGTAATTCCAACGGCATTTTAATTCGAGTCGTGGAACTCGTAACAATATGTTTTAAATATGTGCATCACTCTTAGCAGCAAAATCGTGCTCCATAGCAGCAAAATCCTAACGTCAGTGCTCTTTTGCATGGGGGTCTATTTAATTAAATACTATCAGATAAACAATGACCTCGTTTCTTAGTTGAACGTCCATTATTTTTTTCAGCGTTAGTAGGGTGTCCAGTCTGGATACTATTATTATCTTTGGATATCTATAATATCATAAAATTCTAAACATGCCGTGTCTGTATATTGAAGCTATTTAAAAAAACAACTAGAATAAACTGTATAAACGATGGAGAACACGATTCAGTTTTTTTTAGTTTTCTTGTCTATTTGTCTCTTTGTTCGGGATTCACGTAAAAACTACTTGGCCGATTTCGATGCGGTTTTCGCTGATCGACAGCTAATTCTTAGACTTAAACTCTGCGCTACTTTTTATCCTGGGAATCCCGCGAGTATTTTTCTGGGAATGAATTAAAATAGCCAGATTTAAAAAATAGATTTCCTATGTAATTTTTTTACTGATAGATATCAAATTACATTTAATAAAATGTGTGATTTTTTTATACCGGGAATTCCACAGGAATTTTCCCGGTAGCGGTTTGTAGTTGTTCTGGTGCGTTTAAATTAGCTTATTCTGACACAGTTTTCACTAAAACGATAGCTTACATTTTTTTCAAATGTTACGGTATTTTGTGTCCGGGGAATCCCGCGGGAATTTCAAGTCAAGCGTAGACGAAGTCGCGGGTATATAATAACAACCTATAAACGTCTTACCGTTGGGCTAAGTAAACTATGAGTACATTGGATGCAATACTTCTTTTTTATTCCATCTCACGCCAAATTCAGCACAGATTATGCCTAGCCCTTTTACTTTCTTTTAAGGGACAATTATCACACGGATCAACGTGTGTCTTCAGAAATGTGTCTACGCGCCCAGCAGACGTTGTTCCGCCTTAGAAAAAATAATAGAACCCGGATGCGGCGCCATCTACCGGGTCCGATTGTGAATGTAAATGAAAATCTAAACCATTCTAGAATCCACTTAAACACACACAAAAAATTTCATCAAAATCGGTCTTACCGTTTAGAAAGAAATCAGTGACATACACACGAACAGAAAATGTATAATATTTGTAATTGAGTTTTCATAAATTACTTTAAATCTGTTTACTGATGTTGTTTCAAAAACTTAATAGAAACATAAATTATTTAATAAAATTAATTTAAATTCAGAATAATAAATTAAAGATTGTTATAATAGAAAGTCTCAAATAATAGAACGTCAAAAAGAGAGACAAACGTGACTTTGGCGCAAGTAGGCTTTTACCTCAGAGTTAAGTTTGTTATTGGGCGATTATCATTCCTAGTATTCTTCTTCGACCATGAACTTTGTTCAACTTTTGTATGGCCGTTATTTACTCAAAAAAATGTATTCTTTACTTATTTAGTAAAATTTCTTTATTGTAAATTTAGTAAAATATTACAAATAAATGATAACGGTACAATATAAAATATTCAATATACTTGGTATTAAAAGTAGGATATTTATCTAAAGCAAATTTAGAGTTTGAAGTCGGCGAGACAGGCAGCTGAGAGAGGAAACGGGGAACTGCGACACACGACATATTCACTTTGCAGGAATATGTGTGATATGTGAGACAAACAAACGAATGCGACGGACCACAGTAGGTACTGCATATAATAGGGGAACGTACAGTCAAATCAACTGAGATGCTTATTATAAACTTACAAAACGTCGCAGCTTTATGCATAGATTTTGTACGACAGAATAATAAATAAAATAAATTTGATATTTCATAAAACTACGTTTTAACGGTTTTAAGCGCGGTAATTTACTTGATTTTTATTATTCCGATGTTTCGGCCACTTTTCAGTAGCCGCGATCACGGAAGACAAAGATGTCAAATGTCAATGAGTATTGTTAGTTTTATTTAGCCTACCGCCAACTTGTTCATTTTAATTTTGTTTATGGTTATTATTTACTCTATGGGAGCCAAATCTAATTTACCACCGCTTTGCAACATGTTGTGGCTTGAAGAGAAGTGGCGCAAGAAACTCTTCAGCAAACATGTCTAGCTCTTGACTTTATTTTATCTCTAAAATATCATATGAAATTTACACATTTTAAGGTATGATAACCGTATGGATAATGGTGAGCACAGATCTTTTGTTTTCCGGAATGGCAAGCCACATTGGACTCTTGCTGAAGTTGCTCAAGAAACGATTAAAATCGTTCGCATCTGACGAGCAAACACAAGATGAATATTATCACGAAATCAAAGAATGTATTAAGCTTCACCAACGACTTATTAGGTAAGTAGAACATCAGTAACTATTACGTAATATTTTTATACAAATTTACATCTATTTTTGACCGACTTTAAAAACAGAGGAGACTCTCAATTCGTCGTGTAAATATATTTTTATGTATGTTCAGCCATAATTTTTTTTATTTCTAAACCGAACGATTTTGTCATTCTTTTTGCGTTCGATTCAATATAGTTTTAAGAATAATTCCACATAAACTTCATTGGTATAAGATCTTGAGTTCCGAAGATAGCAATAAATCGATAAAATCAAGTAAAAATCGTTGTAGTGATTGACGTCTGTAACTTTTTTGTCTATGGACCAATTTTAATAACTTTTTTGCGTTGGATTCAGAGCATCTTCATAGTGGACTAGGATAAATTTCATTGTTATCGAACTTTGGGTTTCGAAGATGTAGCAAAAAATTCGTTACAATCGGTTAAAAGATATAGTTTTTGAGATATGTCGTTAATAACTTTTTTGATTCTGAACCGATTTTGATTATTCTTCTTGCGTTGGATTTAAGCTATTGCTTCAGAATAATACCGTAAAACTTCATTGCTATTAGACCCTGGGTTCCGAAGATATAGCAGAAAATTACACAAAATCAAATAGAAAACGTATTAAAAGAAATATTGTTAGGTTTTTTTCTTTATTGCAGGAGTTCAGCAGACAGGCACATGGCCCACTTGATGGAAAGCGGTTACCATCGCCTATGGACATTTGCAACACCAAAGATGCTACAAATGCGCTGCTGCTCTCTTAAGGGAGACTGGAACCTGGTCACTAATACCGAAACACAACTCAAGGTTGTTATGACGACGTACTTTATACCAGGGGTGGTAGCCATCCATTTGGGCAAATGCCCTACCACCTGGCTACCTACCTACCAAATACGCTTCCGTTTCATCAGCTATCGTTTCCGCATTCGAGAAGCTACCTTATTAGGAATACCATATATGTAACAAATAAAAAAAATCTAATATAAAGAAACCGACTTCAAGAGTAACTAAAAAGCAAAAAATAAAATTTTCTACATCTTTAAGTCGGTGCCAAGAAAACATAGAAATTACTATATACATTGTTACAAGAACAAATGTTTTGCTTGGCACCGACTTCAAGATGTAGAAAATGTTATATTTTGTTTTTTAGTTACTCTTGAAGTCGGTTTCTTTTTTGTTAGAAAATTTTTATGTCAAATATTTTCAAGTAGATTATCAACTATAAGAATATAGAAGCGTCTGTCTTATGTATAATAATAAATTATTATAACAGCCCACAAATGTCGCACTGCTGGGCTCGGGACTCTTATTTATAAGAGGAAACGGACAATACATCCACCGGGCTTATCCAAAGCGGGTTGGCGGGTTTCATCACGATCTTTTCCGTCACCGTTAGCACGAGGTAATTATAATTAGGTCAGAAAACTGCCCTAGAGCTGCATACTATCTGGGCAGGATTCTAACCCGCGTCCTTTGAAAATGGGACGCGAGTGCTTTAAGCACAACCACGGCTATCTGATATTAAAACTTATACGATGTTACAATAAATGATCGTTTGTACAATTTTTGTCTGTACGTCTGTATGTTTATGGATATGACGATTTTATAAGTATTTTTCTATTGCATGTATTCAGCAGACAGTCAGACGGCCCACCTGATGGGAAGCGGTTACCATCGCCTACGGATATCTGTTACACCAAAAGTGCTACAATAGCGTTGCTGCACTTTATAGGACTAATGCCGGAACACAAATCAAGGTCGTTATGGCGGCATACTCTAAACCAGGGGTGGTAGTCATCCAGATGGGCAAATGCCCTACCACCTGGCCGTGGGCTGTTTTGTCGCCCTTTACAACAGGCCGCCTGGCCGCAGGAAATTGTATTCTTTCTCCGTTCCTGCACGGAGAAAAGTATTCCGTTTTTACCAAAATTCTTACGATACCCTAAAAACTGGCTATCAACTTTTTATATATTTTGAATAATTTATGACAGTTGTAAAAACGTAACGTAATTAGGTTCTCTTCTGCTTTTTTAGATTTTGCAATGACTTGGAGGAAGCCTTTACACAATCCAATTTTGTGAACATAATTCTAAGTTCTATCAATATTTGCTGCGTAGCGTTTGTTATTGTGGTCAGTATATCAACAATATTTTTAAAATATTTATTTCGTAATTTACTATGTTAGTCATAGAAAATACACGTAAAATTTTAGTATAGAAAATATTTTTGTTTATGATTTGCAAGTATATCATAAACAACAATGTTTCTTATCTATCTATCTATCATTTAAGAGCTATGCTCTTGTCGGTGGAGCCTCCTCCAATCTTCTCTATTATGGGCCAGTTGTTTTACTTCTATGTATGACACGACACCCACTTTTTCTTTTATTTGATCGATGAATGCTCGCCTTGGTCTTCCCTTCCCTCTCCTTGCTTCCACTTTGCCTTCGATTAACGTACATAAGAAGGTGTTGTGTCGTAGCAGATGGCCAAACATCTACCCCCTTCTTTCCTCCAGAGTTTTTAAAATTGTGCGTTTCTCCTTTACCGTAGCCTTCTTTGTTGGTCTTTTTTTCTTTCCAACTTATTCTTTCCATGGGTCTCCAACACCACATTTCAAATGATTCTAATCTATCGCGATCTCTTTGTGTCATTATTGTCCATGCTTCACACCCATATAAAGCCATGCTCCAGATGTAAATTTTAATTAAACTTTTTTTCACGGATTGTGCTATTTTAGACCTAAATAAATAGTTTTTACTAATAAAAGCTCTTTTTGCAATTGTTATTCTTGCTATTAAGTCATCTGTACATCGAGAATCTGATGTAATGAGGCTACCTAGATATCTAAATCTGTCTACTTGTTGGAATGTATGATCCCTTAACTTTATTGGGCTTGGTGTGTATATATTTTTCACTATTGTCATTATTTTTGTTATGTTCGTGTTTATTTTTAGGCCTATTTCTTTAAATACTGAATCCATGTATTCTATTAAACTTTCTAATTCTGATTTTGAATCTGCTAAAGCGGCTATATCATCTACAAAACGTATAAAATGTATCTTTTCTCCATTTACTTTTATTCCTCCATGTTTAAAATCTATAAATTTTAAATTAAAGTTTCTTGGTTTTTATAAAGAGTGTATATGATTCGCCTATCTCTATAATCTAGACCTACGTGTTTTAGACATTGCATCATTCCTTTCCAGTTCACTTTATCAAATGCTTTTTCTAAATCTATAAAAGCTATATGTGTGTCAATATCTAAATTTATGCTTCTAAGTAATATTATAAATACGAATGTGAGCGTCGTATCTGAACGTTGAATTTAATGTCAATGTATGTCCAAACGTTTAATTCGCTCTCTACCAAAGACAATGGGAGGAGGAAGAGGAGGTTATCTATGCTCTCTTTTCTCATACGTTCTCAGGGGTATAGAAAAGAACATAGGGTACCTTTTATCCAAAAAAAACTCTGTTCCCGAGGGATAGACGAATGTAACCGAAATGATGACGCTCCGATTGCGTTTATATCGTCATGGCAACGATAATGACAATATAACTTTAATGTGTTGCTTTCGTGGTTAATTCCACCTTAGGTAGATGGCGTTTCGGATATTTATTTTATCATTAGTTACTTTTCATTAAAAATTAGATTTGACGTTTCTAAGAATTATAACATACCCACTTCATGACATACATTCTTTTTTAACCCGAACTTAGCCGCACACAAAAACTAGTAATTTTAATTCGCATAATGGTGAATATTCATTGTTTTCTTTTCCAGCTTTTAGAACCAGTGATAGCTATGAGCAATAAATTGTATCTCGTTGCTAATTTAATTCAAATAGGACTGATATGTTATTATGCCGATGACATATTACACGCAGTAAGTGATCTCGCTGTATCCTCCGTTTTAAATCCTCCCACAATCCTTTTAGGGGTTCCGTAACCTTTTTTGGCAAAGATGGAACTGCAAATGTGCTAAAAACGGACTGCCATAGACAAACCCATTTTTTATGGATTCCAACCTCTTTAAGGCCGTGCCAAGCATTTTTTAATTTAGTTCAAAAGTAATTTAATTGATTTAGAATAATTTTAGACACTAAATGAAAGTCTAATCTTTTTCTCTATGTATCTCTCATTCTGTATCGGCCAGATAGTAAACACTCTACTATTTTGTCACCGTAGGCAAACTCGAATAACGCCACCCCCACCGAAGCTTAAGGAAATAAAAGAAGCTATCTAGCTTTCTTCTTCCAAAACCCTGTCTGTTCGTGTTGTATATATATATATATATATATATATATATATATAAGTATACTTGTTGATTTCACTACTCATATATTTTCTAGATTCAAGTGAACAATTGAAATATATTAATGGGTCTTAGTTTTTTTTGAGTCTTTAGTAGTTAAGCGATTTTGCAGACATATTTACATTGCTGCCCCTATTTTTCCGCCGTAGGCAGTTGCCTACCATCTCGAGCCGCCCCTATAGTAAGACTGACTAAAGTCGTGCTAAAGTCTTAAATAAAACGGTATGACTAATATATATATCCTTAAAAGTAAATTGTAGCGTTATTGTAAACTTTCCTACGAAATAAATAATAGTTTTGATTATATGAAATATATTTAATCCTGTTACTATTTAATAATAAACTTATACTTAGAATCAGAATGTTCATTTCTCTATTTACATAATTTCTCCAATACCGTCCTATTTGAAATAGACTGTATACTAACACATAATTCACTCAACAATTAGTATATTCTAAAAAAAATCATGTCTTGTTAAAAACAAAATCTACTATTAATTTTCAATCAAAAGTTTTTATTATAAAAGAGAGAGAAAACATCTTTTAATGAAATAATTGGCGTGCAAGAGCCAATAGAATAATTAGCTTTGTTTTAAATATAGATCAATATTTTTTTATCTAATAGAATGCCGATATAGCCCAAGCAGCTTATTGTAGTAGTTGGTACCGCACTGACACACGGTGTCGTCGTGCGCTACTTTTCCTTATACAAAGGTAAAGCTACACTAATTATATATTATATCATTCAATATCATACCACACAATACGCCGCGCCACAGCAAGCCTCACACACACTATAGCACGCCACACCATAGCATAATTATCATAACGAATATAATGTCGTATCACATATCATTTCATATATATAAAAGCGTATCATCATCACTTCCACCTTAATGTATAATTATTATACTTTATGTTTCAGAGCACAAAAACCGATCGAGTTCACAGCAATGAATTTCACAAATATATCTCTCGTCACCTATACAGCGGTATGAACCATATCCGTTTTATATTAAAACAATTTTATAACCATAAAATAATAGATTCTGCAACAGTTATGATCGAAACCACAGCTATTTCAGAGTGTTGATTTCGCAAACTATGTAACATAATATGAAGCATTATTATAAATTATGAACAATACAAAACCAACAGTAGTCATAACATACACTAAATAGTTCAAAAATAATCTTTAATTAAATCGACAAGTTATCCTCAGAAAATCGATGTTGGGACCTATATTTCGATCTAAAATTTTGTGGAGTAGGCTTCGAAATGAATTTTAGGAGTTAGAATAGAAACTTATCTTAATCTTCGTATATATTTCATTTCAATACCTTACAGAATTCACAAGATCTGAATGTAAAGTCTAAGCCCTATGAACGAAGACGTGGCTTCAGCTATCAATGTCAGAACAATCTTTGATACTATAATAGATAAACAGAGCGGAGAAAAATATTTATTTAGATAATTTGGAACATTTTATTTCAGATCCTGACCAAATCTTACTCATATTTTGCACTTATATACACAATGTATACGAAGAATTAAGGATTTTAATCTCAATGTAATCTACCTACACGTAGGTGATAACAATGGTTACTACTAAATATGTACATTTTAAGGGTATATAAACATTTGGTGTTTCACAAATAAATTAATTAACAGTTGCAAAATGTCAGTTTTTCTTCTCTATGATGCCCTACAGTTTCATTCGTGTTATGTTTTTTCAAAAATAGCTTTTCGTTATCTTTTTATTGTAGTTTTACCTTTTGTTTATTGTACCTATTGTTTGTTTTTTTTTTATTCTGGAAACAGAGTCCCGTTTTTGCCAAAATAGCTACCTAAAACCGACCTTAAAACATAACAATTACAAGGAACTAACCTACTTGTGAACTTTTTTATTATTCTTACCTGCTTAGTACTAAAATAAACTGTATTGACAAGTTATTGTTATCAAAGAAGTATAAAAGCGGTGACAAATATATTGTTTTAGCAGGTATTATAAAATTAATTTTACTGATTTATTTGCAGAGTACATAAATGTAATAGGAGATTTATTTGCTTCTATGCAAGTCCTTAGTAGATTCTTAAAAAAAATCTCGTCTCCTAATTTAAACATAAGGCAAGTGCAAATGTAAATCAGTTAAAACATTTCTTCTAATCAATATATCAAGAAAGTTAAATATTCCTTAAAAAGGTTTCTAGCTGTACTTTCTCATATATATAGCGGACAGAGCTGGCCGAGAACTAATCATAGCATGTTCCCACGTACAGTTACGTCATCCAAGTCAAACATAACAGATTCCATTGAGAATTAAAGTTTGCCAAGTATCCCCACGTATAAACATTGGCTCAGAAATAGAACTGCAGCGGCCTACATTCCGGAAGGAAAACTCAGCTTTAAAAAGTATAAATCTACTACAATGACGTCATTTCAAAATTTTAAAGCTCAAGGGTCTCGTAGGATTATCGAACAAGGGAGAATATTGAATACGAGGTGTAACGATGTTAGCAAAGAAATTGGACAGAAGCAAACTAGTTTAGTATATAGCGTTAAAAATTCACATAATAATTACAACATGTCTCTAGAGAACAATGGTGAATCATGGCCAACGATGGAACGAGAAGTAAGTACATATAATCAGAATCTATGAAAAAAATCAACTAGATTCACTACTATCAAACTATTCTGAATTATTAATGTAGTTCTTTCTTATTGCTGATGATTTAAATTCACTCTTATATATTTCACTCTAGCAGGAACGCAACATATTCGTAAGATTAATAACCATAAATATTATATAAAGGTAGTCTACGATAGTGATAATGGTGAATTATAGAACATACCAACTTCGATTACTCTTATCAAAAGTGAATAGGCTGCAAGAAGCAGCCGGGGATGGAGATGAGTAGTAGGTTAAAAAGTAAAATCTAAGGACTGAAAACTTGTATAAATTTGTTTTCAAGTTTATTAAAGAAGAACAAGACTCAATTACAAAGCGACATATTCTATTACCTAAGCTCTTACCAATTGAAGCGGATTTTTTACATTTGGTCGCGGAAGACGATGTCAAATCTGTTGAAAAATTCGTAACTGACCATCCGAAGATAAATATTAATTGCATTAATTATCAGGTATGTTTAAATCTACAGATGAACACACACTTTCTATGTATTTCTAAAATAATTCATAGCATTAATCCTAGTAACGCCTAAACCAATGTAAATTTTGGGACGTCATGTTCAAATCACTCTGGTCGATTAAGAATTGAACCCGTGACCTTACTTTCAATTTGCTTCCTAGGACCATAGGCCAGGAAACCCATAATTAATTCCTTATAATAATTTTGTGTATCCTTTAATGTCAGACATGCCGTTAAGAAAAGTAAATCCGCGGCTTCGCCCCTGTAAACTTCGAGCTTTTAAAGTCTTCATATACCTACATTGTGATCTACCTCTGGTCTGGAAAGCACAAATCTACCAAATCTCATCAAAATCGATTCACAAGTAAAGAAATAAATAGAAAATCGAGCAAACTTATTTTCATTTTATGTATTACACTCACCAGCAAACTAGATACCATTTCATTCTTTTTCATACATAAGACAACAATTAATTCTACTACCTATTGTTTATACACTGGTTTGCTATAGTTTTGAGAAGAACTAGTAACAAATCCCAGCATTTAGCCGGTTAAAACTATTTAGTACCAAAATCGATATTGAATCCGGCGTTATAATACCTATTGGGATGTAAGTCGATTTATTTGCTCTGAATTATTAGGAATAGACATAAGGTTGTTTTTACATTATATCGATATAACCCATTAAATACTTTATAATTAAATAAGCTCCAACCAATCTTGAAAGTTCTGGCTGACAGACTCGAAGTGCCAGTATCATTCAACTGTTGTGATAGCAAATACAAAGCTAACACAACAATTGTAACAAATATTAGGATAGGTTTTACAAACTCTAAATTTTAAGAATTTATGTAATTTTAGTAACAACTATGAGTTATAATGGTTCGACTAAAATAATTATTATAAATCAGATAAATATTAAGTATCTTTATTTAACTGTAATAACTATCTCATATACTCCACTAACTCTCACCTTGTATCTTTATGTAGGGTATATCTGCTCTTAATATAGCAGTGCAAAACAGATCTGAGGCGATGGTGGAATTTCTCTTGAAACACCCAAATATAGACATTGATGACTCAGTACTGCATGCCGTGCGAGATGACAATATTAAAATATTGGGTAAAACATTTCTTTTATGCTTTCATTTGACTGCAAATCCACAATCGTTAATAAAATATACGAGTATGTGTGTGTAAATAACTTTGTTTTCGTTTTTTTATTCCTCGCGGCTTTCGTACGAAACAATTGTCATGAAATTTTGTATGTGGGTATCTACTTTTGTTATAAATAATTATGGAAAATGGCACAGTGTCTGCGAGGTAAGAATTCAAAATTTAAGATAGCGCCTTGCTAACTAAATGAACCAGTTACCAAATGAAAAAAATTAAAACTCAATCTAGTAGGCAAATAGCCGCTTTGTGTGATTTTTTAGTATTACTGCAATTGTTTAAGATACCAAGTTATCAGGCTGATTTCCTCATTTTTGGTTTTCCTTTTAATATTGACAACTACAACTGTAAATATAAAAATTAATATCATATATATACAATGTATCGCAAATATATAATACTTTACTAATAATGACCGAAACTGGTTTTTTAAAGTTGTTAAACATCATCTACAGCTATGTTACTGGATCACCAAATGAAAACCTGCCCTAGATTAGAATTTACGGGTACCACACATTCGGCAGTTTTCCCATCGCATGTTACACCCCTCATCCTGGCTGCACAGCACGGTCACTATGAAATTGTAGTACTTCTGCTAAACCGTGGACACACGATTGTTCGACCTCATGACGCGGAATGCTGCTGTACTTCCTGCAAGTTAGTACATTTTTTATGATATAATAGGCACAGTTAAACAGCAGGTTGGCCACTTGATGTAAAGTGGTATATTTATATATTCACATTTTAATGGTGAATTCTCCATGGCTCTATAATGATCCAAAATTCTATTTAAAGAAAATGACTCTAAATTGATTTTACCTTTTGCAAGAATTGAATGGATTTTGTGTGAGACTTCAACAACTGGTAACTCTGACCTCATTAGCTCTTCCGGTTACTTAAACTTTACTCCGAAAATCAATACAGTTGTTTTATAGTGATTAAAAATGTTTTTCTTCGTTTCCAGTAACGCTGAAAATAACGACGATCCTCTCTATACAAACAAGGCGCGCTTATCAGCCTATATAGCTCTTTCGTCTCCTACCTACCTCATACAAATATCATCGGACCCTATTCTCACTGCTTTCCAACTCACAGCTGAACTTCTTACCAACGCCGCAGCTGACAAACAGCTAGAAGAAGCATATTTTCAATTAAGAGATGATGTATCTGCTTTTGCAGTAGATTTGATAGGTATTTTAAAAGTTGTCGAAGTAAGCGTAGTGATTGTATGTAGTATTCTATTTTATTTCGTACTGTTTACTGTTGCCGTTAGTTTCTTATTCACTTTCTCCTATATTCATAACGCTTCACTATTCACCGTTTCCCACTTGATTCCAGAGCAAGTTCCTAAATTGAATCTCTACTGCATCAATAATATAATATAGTACAGGCTTGAATAAAATTACTCATTTCTAATCGTTCTTTAAGCTTAGTAACTACGCGTTTTGAAGTCGGTACAGTATAAACATTTCATCTTTTTTTTTACATAAACACGTGTTAGGAAGTAACTAAGGTACCTGCATCCCATTCAAACGATGCTAGTTCAAATATTACAAACTTGCACTGCTTTCATAATTTCCTGTTGGATTAATTATCGCATGCTGACGAATGCTATAATTGCGTAAAACAGCGAGATTCACAATACCTTCTTTTATTTTTGTAGAATGCTGTCGAACCTCTGAAGAAGTGGAACTGATATTAAAACAGACATCAAATTCTCGAACGCATCGTCACTTTGTTTTACCTCGTCTACTATTAGCTGTAGATTATAAACAGCTAGGATTTGTTGCACATCCGAATACGCAACAGGTATTTAGATTCTTTATTAGTTTAAAACGAATACTTAATTTTTTTCTTTAAAAATTGGCAGACAAACACACATTGTATATCGCCATCTAAGCAAGTTACGCCTGTATTATGGGTAATATTATGGGTATATTATACAACGGACCACTCTGGGGCCAATCCCAGACACCCAGACCATAGTAAATAACAGAAAATTCGTTTCCGAAATTTACCATGCCAGGAATCGAATCCGAAGCCTCTGCGTTCTAACAAGTTCGGCCAGCTAATACATAGCCCGCTCAACCACAGAGGCCGTCACATTGTTTAATCAGTGAACCGTCATTCAATAAATAGACTTAATCAAACACTAAAATTTTCTAGAGTCATTTTAAAGATGAAAGTATGTCTATTATGCTCATCATTGTCACCATCATACATAGTTTTATCGTTGAACTAAAATATTCAAATAAACTTTTACTCTTTTCTTGTAAATGTGATGAAAATCTTCATACTTAAATGACTGGCATAATAAAATGTGCACAAAATACGGTTGTTCTGACACATTGTACTACTTTCGCTTATCCTTTTGCATCGAGTCATCGTTTTTAAGTGAAAGTCCATTAACAAGCTTTAATATAAATGCGATATTCTTCTAAACTTTTTGAACTTTAGAATAATATGCTGGAATGGAAAGGCTCATCTATATGATAATAATGGACAGACAAACACATGTGGCTAAAATACAACGGACAACTCTGGGGCTGATCCCTGACACCGAGACCATGACAAACAACGGAAATTTAGTTTACGAAATGCCATACTAGTTATCGAACCCGCGATCCCTCTGCGTTCCAGTTACCTAGGTGGGCAAAGGCTTAGATCACTCAACCGTAGAGGCTGTCAATAAAAAAATAATTGAGCTACTGCGGACCACAGACTCTCACTACACTCGCAACTGGAATTTAAAGCTAGAATGGTGGTAAAGTAGCCGCAATATTTCGCGTAAACGAAACAAAAGTCAATATATCTGTTTCCTATTTTATTTACGTAAGACAAGCATGGATAAAGAGAAATTGTTTCACATTGCAACCACTCCATTTTCTACGACTATTCCAAAAAAAATATATTATTAAATTTTTATTTACCCCTGAATTTTGTTGTTACTTAAGAATTGATAAATGAATATTAAATTATTTTTTTGTTTATACTATTTATTTGTACAATGTTTATTTCGTCATAACGCACATATTGACACGCACTGGGTAAGATAATGATCATTTATACAGGTTTTGGAGTCTTATTGGCTGGGTGACTGGAATAATTGGAGAAAAAAAACGTCATACAATAAAGCATTTGTTCTTTTAACTCGAATATTCATCATCCCGTTTATACTTTTGATGTGTGCAGTAAGTAATATCATTATTAAGCGTCTAACTGATATTTATAAAATAACAACTAGAGGTTTAGTTATTATTTTACCATATTACTATATTTTACTACTCAGTGATTTATAAAACTATATAAGAATTAAAAGTTAAAAATCGTGGTAGCATAATGCTTAGCGCACGCGTCCCAAACTCAAAGGGCGCGGGTTCGATCCTGGCCGGAACGGATGCACCACTTAGGCAGTTTTCGAACCTAATGTGCATATTGTTACAATTACCACGTACTAATAACGGTGAAGGAAAACATCGTGATGCAACCTGCACATCGAGATGATCAATGTGTCAAACCTGCCAAGCCGCCTAGGACAAGCGAGGCGGGGTATGCTGTCCATTCGCCTCCCCCTATAGTGGGAGGCCCGAGCCCAGCAGTGGGACATTTATGGGCTGATATTATTATTATAATAAGAGTTGATTAAGCTTTATTGTTAAACTGTGCACGGAAAGATACAGAGGAGAAACAGAAGCAGCTTTATAATTTTTACATCTATCTAACAATTTCCAAAACGTCGCTGTGCTGATTTTTTCATTCCTTAGTATACTATACGGTAGCCCTAAATTATTGTTATTTATCTATTTTATTTTATAACAACATCTACATATCTAGAACACACCTTTCTGCTATATTTCATCTATTTATAAGTAGCAGTTTCAAAGGAAAGTGGCGGCGAAATATAGAGACAACCAGAAAGGACGAAATGACGAGTTTCTAAGATTCCTGTTTTTGGCAAAATGTCAACATAACCCTAATTGTATAAAACTTACAGGTAGCCCCTCAAAGTCGGTTAGTTAAACATTGGAAGATACCATTGAATAAATTAATAACACACGCGGCGGCGTATTTCGTTTTCCTTGCATTGGTCTTCTATATATCGAATCAAGACAAAAGCTCTTCGAAACGAGGACCACCTAACACTGGTTGGTATTTACTCCCTATTCAGCAAGCATAATTTATTGCTAGGTCGATCTTGAATTTTTATCATGACTCATGCCCATCGGGTGATGGCGAATAGAAGCACAAGAGCTGTACGAGTATTTTAACAACTCCTAGATCTATATTTGTAAATCGGTCAAAATCAAAGTAATTTGTTATGTGTACACAGGTTTGAATATAATTTTATTATAACAATCTATGTTATAATTGTACAATGCCCCACTTACAGCTGAAAAAAATCAGTATTCCCATAAATGCACTGACTAGAGGTTCTATTCTGAAAGTGAATTTATGGAAATAATCTATTTCATCATTATTCTGATTTTAAAGTCATTTAGTGTGTACTTCTGCTTCGGGGTCCGGCGTTCGCTTTCCTACTTTGTTTTTTTACCTCCAACACAGTTAATTTTAAACTTAACTCCTCAAATTAATTATAGTCTCTGGGGTAACTAAACGGACGGCCTTGAGTTTCCTACATATTGTTACAAGGAAGATTGGGTGAATTCAAAACTAAAAATAGCGAGAAACTTATCAGGACGCTAGAAAAAAGTAACGTTATCACGTTTTGGAGGCCAAAATATACCTAATTAAAAACGCTTAATATTTATAGTTAATTAATTCATTCTATAGAGCCGACACATATATATGTATACCTACTAATATAGTCGACGAACTCCTGGTTGTTAAGGAAAGTAAACCTAACTAGACGATTAGTTTAGTTTACATTCCTTTATGAGACCCCTTATATCATCTTATTATTCTCTTATGATAGTTACCACTTTCAGGATTCGAATCAATATTAATTTTATACGTATGTGGCTATGTCTGGTCTGCTATTCGCATGTGCTTGATCCAAGGACCTCGCCGGTACTTCACTGACATGTGGAATTGGGCCGAAATCATCATGTTAAGTCTTTTCGGATTAACGTTTTACTTTTGGATTAAATCGGCAGTCGATGTTGTTAATAACGGTGTTCAAAACTTGGGTTAGTACTTACTTTTATTGTACTGTTGGCAGCCATCAATATGCCTGTTATTTGTATTCCGTATTCCAAATCAAGCAACATTGTTACTAACTTTTTCGCTAGATTGGCAAGTGTCACTTGTTCCATTTCATTTCTTTATCCCAGAATGGGATACTGAAGACTGAATAGAGAATTACAGCTTAGTCACCTTTAAAGGTAGCAGTGTGTAAGAAATATGACGATTCATTCAATGTAAAATTACCGATAGAGGCTGTGAAACAGAATTGACAATACCGTCGCTTTTTAAAATTTAATAACATTTCTTTTCTCTATCTCGTTTTGTATTTTGGTTGTTTATCTTCCAAAGTAGAATTATTTTTTTCTCAAGTTGTAAGTAGTTATTATTTTGCAATCCTTTCTGCCGCATCTGTTGTTAACAGGTTGAGGTTTAACATTGAGGACGTTCCAAATTTCAGAATACAAAATCAAATTACACACCCACTTAATTCGATAAAAACTAGTTGGAATTATGTGCAACAGTCACGAAAACTCCCGATAATATGTCATTTTCTCAGTCAATTTACTGTAAAAGGTGCACGTTCTGCGATTGTTCAGCGTATATACAGTATTTAAACGTGTGATCTTTTATATAAAAGGAAATCTAATAAAAAATGTATATTGGATTATGTGATGGCTTTTTTGCACACATTTTGATGCTAACAATGTCTACCAAGTTGCACTCTTTTAACCTCAGTAATGTATTTTTCAATAAAAAAATGTGTAACTGTACAATACGTATATTTTAAGAAAAATTGGAATATTAAATGTTACCAGCTCAAAATTTTGACGGCTTCTGGTTCAAGCGTTGTCCCGCCTAGTTCAATGTAATGTTAAGGATGCGAGTTCTATTCCGGACAGGGTAAATTTCGTATATAAATTTTCCGTTATTTACTCTGATCCGAGTGTCTGCCTGGGATCGGCCCCAGCCCCCAAAATTGTTCGTTATAGATATGAAGTCTAAATAACTTAGAATTATAAAAAACTTACACCTTTTATGTTCCCAAAAAAGCTAATTTACGGTTTTTAATGTTCTACATATATTAAGGAACCTGATTATTTGATGCACCGATGTGACTCTGCCTGTCTAAGGCTCTAAAAATTTCGAGATACTTTGTACAGTCGTGGTATGAAATTGTTCGCCAGTTTTCAAATTGATTCATTTAACGTTTCGCGAGCACATATTACCTTTTCAAACTAAGCCACAGAATAGACTGTTCCACAAGAAATTATGTTTAACTGTTTGACAATAAATTTTAATATTACTTAGATCAAAGTTATTTGATTTTCTATCTTATCTAAGAAAAGACAGACATATAAAACCTTTTTATTGGTTTTAATATTTATGTTAAGCGTGGTGATCATGTCCTCTTTGTTTCTTATTGTTAATCTCGGCGTCTGTCATTGTCAACATTGTAATTTTCTTTTTTCACGTTTCTATATTTTATAAACGTAACGTTTATTAAAATGTTGGCAGTATTGTTTATTGAACTCGTACAAGCAAAAATCGACTTTAAGGTGACGAACATTTTCACTACATTTTAAAATACTTCTTAATTTTAAACATTTGCACATAAATATTACTCTTGACCGGTTCCTATATCTTACTATTTATTTATTTGCCCTACCATGGGTTGAATTTTGACATTACTTGTATGGCTTAAGTCAAATTATAACCGATATTAGGGCAAATGAACGGTCGGTAAGATATAGTAACCACCATAACCAACCAATTCCTATAAAATCAGGTATTGAAAGAGGTAAAATAGTGACCAATAAAAATAAAAAGATATATAGGAACCGGCTCTCTATAATAAGATCCTAAATAGTACATATTGGTTTTTTTTCACGATAGAGTCAAAGTTGGTATCAATTAAAAACAGACTCACTACTGCATATCCCTTGAACAATTAATAAGCGAATATTTATTTCATATTTCAAGAACGCAAGTATTGGAATCAATACGACCCAACACTATTGGCTGAAGGCACTTTTTGTTTAGCTACAATTTCCGCTTTTTTTCGACTAATGTATCTATGCCAATTGAACTACCATTTGGGACCATTACAGGTAAAGCCTATCTATAACGTTGTTAAAATTCATTTTTACAATACTATTTTAAAAGCCTGTTGGCTACCTCTGCTTTAATAACATAAAACTTAACTAGGTGAATCAAAAAGTTCTTAGAAGTGCATAATAAAAAATAATATAAAAAAATAAAACCTTTTTGGGAGAAGTTCGATATTCAAATTAAATAGTATCAATCACACAATTTTTATGCCAACTGTCACTTGTTTTTGTTATTTCGTTCGCACGTAATAAATTGTTTAGTGCAATGAGTTGCTAAAAACGCAAAATTATGGATAAAAGTGAGTTACGTGCGATGATAAATATCTCAGGTTGAAAAAAATGTCTACGAAAGAATTTTTTTCAGACATTCAGCAGACATTAGGGGATGATGCTGTACCCTATTCTACGGTTACGTACTGGGTGGCTGAATTTAAAAGAGTTGGATCAAGCTATATAGATGACCGTGTTCTGTGCGGCCTTCAAGTTCCGTTAGGGAAGAAAATGTCTAAAAGGTTGAGAATCTGGTTTTGGAAGACAGAAAAATAACTATAAAACATATAGCTGAGATCCTAAAGATATCTTTTGGTAGCATTCAATGTATTTTAATTGATCAGGATAATTTTTGCCGTCGCCTTGTCACCGTGGATAAAACTTGGGTCCACCACCTCGATCCTGAAACTAAGAGACAAAGTATGTCTTGGAAACGGCAACCTTCTGCATTCATTAAGAAATTTCGAGTTGCTCCTATCGCTGACAAAGTTATGGCCTCAGTGTTTTGGGGTAGTGTAGGAAATCCTTTTTATTAATTACATGCCAAAAGGCCAGACGATTACTGGACCCTATTATGCAAATTTAATTCCAAAAGTGCGTGGAGCGATTAAAGGAAAACGTGGTGGAAAACTGTCGTTGACGTGTAGACGCATGTTGTTTCTTCACGATAACGCTCCCGCTCATCGATCGGAAGTTGCACTCAACGCAATCCGCCGTGCTGGCTTCAATCTCCTTGACCACCCACTATATTCTCCGGACTTATCCCCAAGTGATTTTCACTTATACCCAAAATTAAAAGAGGAAATTCGTGGAACTAAATTTCACGATAATGACGCGGTTATAGCTGTCGTAGAGGAGTAATTCGAGACTCAAGAAAAACATTTTTTTTCCGCAAGGAATAAGGACGTTAGAAACGCATTGTTCTAAATGCATTGCATTGGAGGGAGATTATATAGAAAAAGTTTTTTTTTTTAATATTGATTCCAAGAACTTTTTGATTCACTTTCGTAATTAGGTATTTTATATATCGCAAGCAAAGCCATGAGATAAAGGTACTATATACAAACCTTTATTGCAAATTATCTACCTGGTGGTGAAAATCGTCTTAAAAATCCGTTGTGTGGTTTAGGAGGAATTACTGAACACACAGACAGACAGCGCTGAAAGCGATTTTGTTTAATACGAGTACTATGTAAAGAAGCTACACATGCGATATTGCTCTCACTCGATATCCCGGAATGCTTTCTCACGACTTAACCTATTTAAATTTCGACTACGTCTCCCGAGAGATGCTTAAAATGATCGTGTATTACATAAAAATCAGTTTAACTCGAAAGGAATGCCTAAGGAAGATACAAACCAACAAACACTATATTTTATTATAGATATATGTATTTATCTCTTATTAGTTTTTTTTTTATTGCAGTATTTCAACATACAGGCAGACGGCCCACTTGATGGAAAGCGGTTACCATCGCCTATGGACATTTGCAACACCAAAGGTGCTACAAATGCGCTGCTGCTTTCTTAAGGGAGACTGAAACCTAGTCACTAATGCCGGAACACAACACAAGGTTGTTATGGTGGTATACTCTAGACCAGGGGTGGTAGCCATCCAGTCGGGCAAATGCCCTACCACCTGGCTGTGGGTTGTTTTGTCGCCTCTTACGACAGGCCGCCCGGCCGCAGGAAATTGTATTCTTTCTCCGTCCCTGCACGAATAAAATTAGTGTCGCTTTATCGTTTCATCGAGTTTCAAATTATGTATACCACTATCGCCACTCCTAATCAGCACTATTCTTGCCACGGGTTGTCTAGAAGAGATCGCTTTTTAGCGATAAGACCGCCCTTTGTACACAATTAGAATAATACTAGTTCGTAAGTTTTCTGTAATGGTGTAAAATAAAGTGTTACCTATCTATCTATCAAATCAAAAATCAAAAAGTTTCACTTCACAGAAATAATTTACATGCTCTTAAGTTAATTTGGAACTTTGTTCAATTAGGTCTCCCTTGGAAAGATGACAATTGACATTTATAAATATGGTATAGTTTTTGCTATAATAATCTGTGCTTTTGCCGCTGGTCTTGCTCGCCTTTACCAGTACTACGATGGAATGGTTTATGAAGATGAATTTGGAATGAAAACTGTTCAGGTATACTTGGAACGACTAAGAAATGTTGACAATAACATAAAGGGTTTTTAAACATCGTGAGAAATTCTGAACAGCGATATTAGTAGGTAATGTATGAAAGCCTCAAATCTATTTAAGATACCTAAGCGTATCTGGACTACATTCCGTTGCCTTAAATCGAGGAGGACTAAGCCCAGCAGTGCGTTAACAAGACAAGCCCAGTGAGAATGTTTGATAATAATACTTTCAAAGAAAATTTGTTTTAACAATCTGTTAAGCACTTTTAGAAGAGCTATAGGATATTATAACATATATTGTTTATATATTAACAAAATAGCAGAGCGTCCATTCGTCCACCAGATGGTAATTATTTACTTAAGCATCAGGTGGACGATAACCATTTGGTTATCGTCGCCCATAGACGCGTGCACACCAAGGAAGCCGATGCCTTGTTTATCTATTTGGCTAAACAAGTTACGCTTGTGTTGCGGGTAATAATAAGTATACAATGGGCCACTCTGGAGCCGATCCCGGACACCCAGACCATAGTAAATAACGGAAAGTTCCTTTACGAATATGTCATGGCAGGAATCCAACGCAGAAATGTGCCTTTAGGATTCTATAGGTATAAAGTCATATCACAAATCAAACAGTTGATATAATTAAGAGAAGATTTAACTGCATGCACTTGGTTGATTTTCATATTCACGTGTCTAAATAAAAGTTTAACCCAAATTGTTTCAGTTGTCTTCCTTCACAAGTCTTTCAGATACATTGAAAACGTTATTCTGGGCGCTATTTTGCATGGCTCCACTGGAAAGCGCCGACGTGGTTTTAGAAAATACGCGCGACTCAAGAAAATACGATAAATACCACGAAAACCGTCATGGATATACGGAGTGCATCGGATTTTTTTGTTTTGGATGTAAGACTGCCTTTTTAACACAAAAGAAACCGACTACTGAAGTAACTAAAAAACAAAAATCTTGAGAGTGTATTGGATTAGAAGGATCCGGCTTTCCTCGGATGAGTTTTTGAAGATTATTTATATGTATTAATTTATGTATAATGAACATTGTCTAAAGGCACAAATCATGGCAAGTTATAAGTATATAAAAAAATCGTGTTTACGCCTCGTGTTAGTATTTTTTTTGTTTTCAGGTTTCGAAGTTATCCTGGTAATAGTTGTACTGAACATGCTGATAGCAACAATGTCAAACACTTTTCAAAGGGTTACCGATAACGTCGCCATAGAATGGACATTCAGGAGAACTGAGGTCAGTTGGTAATGAAAGGGTATTATAGCAAGGTTTCTAAGTAAAAACTGCCCCCATGGCGTTTTCTACTTTTACTGTGGGGATCGTTTTCTTATCAAATAAAAATAATTCACCCAAATTTTCAGCTTTTTATCTTAAGTATTTTTCGACTTGTTTGAAAATCCTATTTTACCCGTTTTTATTTTTTTATCAATGGTAAAATTACAAATTAACTCATGGCGAATTTTTTACCAATACTTATGTTATCGCACAATTTGGACATCAAACCACTTAGATATCACTATCCTAACGTTAAATCTCAATTGTATCAAGAGAGCCCATTTCAGAGCCCACAGCTTACACAATGGAAAATATTTTTTACTACACACATCTAAAATCTTCAAGTATATATGTAACCTTTTTTCCAGTTGCCATTCTTTTGCATACAGCTAACGCATATTGAATAGGATCTAAATCGTTAATTAATTCTACCTTTAATATATCACGTTTTATGATAGTCTCGGGTGCAATTCCCGGCAGGATAAAATAAACAAATTTTTCGCATTTATTCTGGTCTGGGTGTCTCGGAGCGGCCCCAGCATAAATACAGCAAATCTAACATCTTTTTTTATTGCCTGAAGTAGGGAAACAGGCAGACGGCCCACCTGATGGAAAATGGTTACCGTCGCCTATAGACGTTTGCAACACCAGGGGTGTCGCCAACGCGTTGCCGACCTCTAAGAATTTTTATAATGCCCTTCTTAAAAAACCCCATATCATAACACAAGGGGAAAGCCGTGGCGGGAGGTTCCCTCCAGATCATCGTTGTACGCGGAATAGATGTTCTAGAGAACCGTTGCGTAGTTGAGCTCTAAAAAATGGAGGTGAACATCCCGTCGTTGGCGAGCTGTGCGGTTGTAGAAATGAGGCGTAACTTGCTTAGCTCGGGAATATACATACCAATCTACAATATGTGTATTTATCGCAGATTAATTTCAGATCTACATACAATTCATGATGCAAACGACTCTCCCGTCGCCATATAATTTAATACCGACAGCTTCCGGCATAAGCAGTGTGTTGGAATGGTGCTATACGAGAATATTCAAGCCAACGGGGATGAACGCGCGTTGTTCCCCTTTCTCTTGCTGTTACATTGTAAGTCACTCCCACAAGTTTTGCTGAGATCTTTATATCAGGCGCCTCAACATTCATTCGCAATGGTTGCGGCTGACGCAGCCATAACAAATGTCTTCTAACCGTGGAAGAAGAATCTTTACAACATTTTTTCTGGGCGACTATCTTTTCTATAGTATGTATTACTTTGTCATGGTATAACAACAAAGCTGAAAGTTTTGAAATTATTTTAATGGAACTAAAACTCTGTCTTCCCATTCAAATCAATTGTTAATCCAAATTTTTCCTAATTGTGTAATTATAATTCTTTTTTTAACAGTTTATTGTTATACCACTGTTAGTCGGTGTCTGTACTACAACGCAAATTATATCAGTAGGTCGGCCAATAGCCAAACTAGAATCATCTTATTTTATTTTTTTAGGAACATGACATGGACACCGAGAACGTTTTAGAGTACCCTGCTTTAATGTCAATATTACTACAGAGGTATTTCAATAAGTGTAATATTAAAAAGGCACATAAAATCGATTCCTTTAGAAAATAAAAACGCTTCGTGTTCGTTTTATATTTAAATAATAAAACAAAACATTTTTTCCATTAACCTTAATGTATTTAGAATATAAAATAAAATGTATACATAACAAGACATTTATTTACAATTAACCTACTTTACGATTACAAATATTTAAGTTTAACTTACAAATATGAAAAACGATTAACTATTCTATATTAATGATTTCTGGTCGCTTCTTAGAAATAAACGATCTATAATTCGTCACGTGATTTTGCATCTCTATTTAACCATAGTATTGCAGTTCACAAAAAAATGAAGTGAACATAAAGGTATCCAAGAACAACACTTGTCATACGCAAACAGACGCTTCAAATAATAAGGGCAGAAACATATCATTAACACCTGACGGGACGTTTGGACACACGACCCGTGCATTCCACTTGTCGCTCACACCGCTCAAAATGCTCAATCACCCGTTACACATAGCGATCACGGTCGTTATGTTCGCCGCGAAAACATCACTAATAACGTCATAATTTTCGCTGACGCAGCGCTCTCAATGACCCATGTCAGGAGGTGGATCGAATAGAACGTTAACCACAGAAAATGAATTCTCTCTATTGAGACGTTGACAAAAGCGCGATTTTCAGATAAACCACTCATAAATGATTGACATTTGTATATAATAACATCACCGCTCCATAATCCATTCCACTTGGTGTTATGATTGTAACGCCCGCAAGCAAGTGGAACGGGAAAAAGCGGTCGTGAGCGTGGTCGTTGTGAGCTTCAGGTGGAAGGCGGCCGACGTGTATCGTGCACGTTAACACCCTACATCACGTCATCATGTCAATTTCTGAAGTTAACCAGCATATCGCTTGACAATGACAATTCAGTGTTCGGCCACTACTTTTCGTGAGAAAAAAATGAAAATGTCTAGAAAGTACACATATATTAGACACACTTCCATGGCAGCAAGCAACAAAGTGGCGAGGGAAGCGGGCAGCGCGAGTATCAAATGTTCAAATATGACAATGTTTTTAGTGAAATGAATTAAATGATTAATATCGACTTAAGAATGTATTACGGTTCTATAAGGGCTTACTCTCAAACGTCTTTTTTTTACTGCAGGAGTTCAGCAGACAGGCAGATGACCCACCTGATAGTAAGCGGTTACTATCGCCTATGGACATTTATAACACCAATGTGTTGCCGATCTCTAAAGGGAGATTGGAACCTGGCCACTTATGCCTGAACACAACCCAAGGTTGTTCTGGCGGCATACTATAGACCACGGGTTGTAGCTTTCCAGGCGGGCAAATACCCTACCCCTTCGCTATGGGTTGTCTTGTCGCTTTTTACGTTAGGCGACCCGACAGCAGGAAATTGTATTCTTTCTCTGTACCTGCACGTCGTTCGAAAATTTCAGTGAAATTTTAGACAGAAGAAAGAAAGAATAAAAATTTTGTTAGAGCTACAACAGGAAAGTCTATACAATACAAAAAATAAATGGAACATAATAATGTAATAGTAGATTGTTACACGAGAGATGAAAGTGACCTATTTAGGAACGAGATGGTTTGGCGCACGAGCGTAGCGAGGGTGCTAATAGTTCGAGTGCCTAAATAGGCCTTTCACCCGCGATTAACACTCGGCTTTTCATTTCAAATATGAGGATAGTTAAACAAACAACTACTTCTCTAATAAAATCAAGCGTTAAATCCATATCTAAATCTGATGACACGTTCTTTCAGCCGGTATTTACTTGTCAGTGATGATAATAAATATTGAGGTCAAACTTATGTAAATTAAATAATGGTTTAGTGAAAAGCAGTTTATGCCACTATTTACAGTGACTGTAAAAAAGTTTGGACATGAGTCGCATGTATTTTTATCTATGGTTCACAGTTTTCTAAATTTTTTGACAGCATGGAAATTCATTTTCCAGGGACGAAAAATGCTGTTTTCGTCCCTGTGATTTGGCAACTCCAAGCGTACTTTCAGAATATGAGAAATGAAAAATATATTTAAATATAAAAATACTAATTAAAAGAAGTTCTAAAACGAAAACTGATAACTAAAGACATTTGCAATAAGGCCTCTGTGTAAAAGGGATTATTAACCAGTCTCATCAATATTCCTTTAATTTAATGTTAAACTTAGTTCTTGCTAAATTTATTTTCTTTATATATACTTACATAGTCACACAAATAACTATTATTTCGCTATAATTTCATTACAAATCCAATGGGAAGTATGTGTGGCCCATCACATCCTGACGTGGAATTTACCCGCCTTAGTGACGTACTTGACGCCCTTGAATGGCTTGTACTTGGCGCCGTACATGTCGAGGCGACTCACGCGCAAACCGCTCACCGCCAACTGCGGGATCGTGAAATGGACGTTTATGCTCGGATTCGCGCCCGACGTGTCCGCACCCGAAGCCACCGACACCTAAAATGTTCAAAAGTGACATTGGATTCATTAATGAAATTTTATTTTAACCCAGCTCAAATGTACATAATAGGTAAACGGCTCCCCGAGCTCTCTGAGTGAAGCCGGCTAAAGGAAGCTGATCACGCCGCCATACGTTACGTGAACTTAGTATTAAATAATCGAATTAGTATGGATAAAGGTGGGCTGGTTTCCAATAAATACATTACTATTAAAGTAGGTTTACTTGATTTCGGTATTCTGTCAATTCCAACTCTATTTTTATAAATATTTGTAAGCGAAAACTCGCGAAAAAAGTTTAAAATTTTTTGGTAGCTTTCAATATTCCTTATGGCTAACTCCTTTTTTTGCTAATGTTAATACCAATTTTTTTCTACATTCTGCCGCGACGATATTGAGAAGATATTGTGGACTTAGTAGAATATGAATTTTTGACACTATCGCAATGGAATCGTATTTTGAATATCTTCGCAATGCTAAGATATTGACATACCAGAATTAGGCCCCTGGAGTACACTACATAAGTTTACGCACACAATTTAATAAAAAGTGCTTCACTTCATCTGACGCTTTTGTTCACGTAACCTCCGTCTATATTTTTATTCGTTCAATCAATCAATCTATTAATTAATTAAATCGTTCGTCTGAGGTTTACCACATTATATCTAGAACTAGCTTGTGCCAGTGGCACTTCGTTCGCGTTGCCATGACGACGTCTTTGTTAGTGAATTGTGACAGGGGTCAAACATTCGTAATATTATTACTGAAATTCATATAATACAGATTGATCGTAAGTAAATTTTGTAGATTAATATCTTCAAACATGTGCTAATGCACGAGCAATGATTTTTGAAGTTTTTCTTTGTTTTTTTTTTGGTACCGTAGCAGATTGACAGAAAAAGTGAACTATCATAACCCGTATGGGAACCATAAAGAATCGTGGTATGGTGTACAGAACTTACAGATCCCCTTATGTTTGGCAACTTTGGCAATTCGATACGTCCGATATCCCACAACAGCACCTTACTGACCGGATCATATGAATATTTCCCCTGATTTGCAGTTAAGGAGCAATTCAGGACACATTTTGGCATGCAGATCTCTAATGCGACATCTGGAACAAATAAAACATTTTGTTACCTGTATTTTATTTGGTGGTTATAGTTATTGTTTTCAATATTTTTCCCTGATGTTCTGTGCGGAATTTTCTTTTGTTTACATTTATAACGGAACGAGCTACTTTATACGTGTCATAACAACTTGTCCAACAACTCCCGGGTAATATATAAAGTATCACACATTTTATGACAGAGAATTTGGTATCGATCAGTGAAAATGTTACATCGAAATCCGATTTTTTTTTCAACCCTGCACTTTAAATCGCTCCCAAGAAAATTCCTGTGAGATTCCCGGGATATAAAGTACCACAGATTTAAAGTCCGGGAATTTACTATCGATTAGCAAAAACCACATCGAAATCGGCCCAGTAGTTTTTAAATGAATCCCGAACAAACAGAAACAGACAAAAAATCTAAAAAACAAAAGACTATCAACTAACAATAGACCATATAGATATCACTTTCATTTTTAAAAGTAATTACTTAGATCACTACCATAACTTGAAGTCGTATAGCGCTTTAACATCGTGCATCGCAGCAAGAGTGGCTTCTCATAACATGAAAATGAGAAAATGCCAAAACCTCCTCATGTTTCTCAAACTTTATCTGATATTTGATCAATTTGTCACGAAGCTAATATTGTAACATTTGCAGTAATACTAAACCAGACTTGGTCACTAGTCTGCAATACATAGAAATTATAATAACATGCATGTTAATATTTTCTTAAGTTTTCGCGAATTGTATACATAATAAAACTACGTTTTAACGGTTTTAAGCGCGGTAATTTATTTGATTTTTGTTATTCCGACGTTTCGGCTTACCTAATTATATAATATAAATAAATTACCGCGCTTAAAACCGTTAAAACGTAGTTTTATTAAACATGCATGTTAAATTAAAAACCAGTGTGAGGATCCAAATCTGTGTTTGGTATTTTAGAAATGGACCACCATAGCTATCACATAGAACTATAATATATATATATTCGATTTGAACTCATTGTTTCGCGGTTTACTATCATCCTCCATCCTATATTTTCTTTTCATAAAACATCCGTTTCCCTAAGATGGCACTTTAACAGATAAATACACCCTTGGTATATTTTTTTGCATGATTTCAGCAGATAGGCAGACGGCCCACTTGATGGAAAGCGGTTACCCATTGCCTATGGACATTTGCAACCCCAAAGGTGCTACAAATGCGCTGCTGCTCTCTTAAGGGAGACTGGAACCTGGCCACTAATGCCGGAACACAACTCAAGGTTGTTATGGCGGCATAGTCTAGACCAGGGGTGGTAGCCATCCAGTCGGGCAAATAACCCTACCACCTGGCTGTGGGTTGTTTTGTCGCCTCTTACGACAGGCCGCCCGGCCGCAGGAAATTGTATTCTTTCTCCGTTCCTGCACGGGTAAAATTGGTTAAGTTTCATTGAACCTAAATTTATAAAACCTGTTCTTAATTTACTATAAACAATACAAAACTTTAATTCAAAGTTAAATTATCGTTATATACTTACTTTCTAATGTTCTGCCCATAGTCTGTTTGGGTCCTACTGTGAGGTCCAACCGGCCTTGCTCTCCGTTGTTCCTCAACGTCAAGTTATGGCGTACGTACATCGGGATGGCTACCACACTCTGTGACCCGATATGGTACGACATCAAGCGGAAATTTCCATCGGGTGGGATGAAGGATAATATCCTTTCAGACTGCCAAAGGGATAAATAACAAACAGATGTTAATAACAGACTTTATATGTGGAGGCTAGAAAAAATAATCCATAGTTCCAATAAACGTGAACCATTTTAGTGAATGGAGATTTTCTTCACTCTGGTATGTCCTGGCACCAATAAAATATCACTCAAACCCTGTTAAAGTTTAGGGGCCGTACATAAATTGCGTCACACGTAAAGGGGTGGGGGAGGGTCGTCGACGAAGTGTGATATTGTGTGACAAGGTGCGAGGGGTCCTAAATTTCGTGAGGGTGGCACTTTTCAAAATGTAATATATTTAAGCTAATTACGTAACTGCTGTTTTAATTTAATAATCTCTTGATGTAAAATTGCAAAATATGTGATGTCACACTAGGGAGGGAGGAGTCTTTTGTTTATTTATTTTGGTTTATGGCTTGGCAGCTAGGTCTTTAAGCCAGATCTTAGATTATATGTAGTTTCTTCATTTTCTTAAGCCTATGTGTAGCATAGCTGAACTGTAGGTTATCAGCTGGTGCCATTCAACGGAGTTCTTGTGACAACTTAAAAGGCCACATTTGACTATACAGTTCACATTTCTCACAAAACACATAATTACTACTTAAAAACTATCAATATCCTCCAACTATTGTTCATTTTAGATCTTTACACATTTTTAGAAAATAAAACTGCACAGCACAACGTCTCCTTTCAGTTCCTGCCAAAAACTCCAAAGAGGAGTCTCACGAGTGTGACCAGCTGTGACAAGGACGGTGGAGGAGTCAAAAATCATTTAATTCGTGTTATAATTTGTGGATGGCCCCTTATTACTGTTAGGAATACCCTTTTCTTGCCCTGCGAGTGTGTACAGGAGCGGGTCGGTATGTCCGGAACGACGTTATCGCTCGCGATGTGGGCATACCCAGTGCCGAGGATTGTGGCGATGATGGCGCGGTGAATGTTCGACCGCGCCGACAACGGCGGCCACGCGTCACTCCACGGGATTGCCCCACTACACACACGGCCACCAGACCATCAACGCACCTGGCTGCAGACTCCTCGTGATCTCATAACCTAATCAGGGCGATGGTGTGAGGTCGCAAAACCGATAAAGCTGCTGATAGGCCACCAGAAGCCACAGATGGCCAGCGAAAGCCCGCGAAGGCCACTGAAAGCCCGCGAAGGCCACCAAAAGCCCGCGAATGCCACCGAAAGCCCGCGAAGGCCACCGAACGCTGGAGATTGGCCAACGAGAGCTGCTGCAAAGCCATCGCCCATCGGAGAAAGCTCCAGCAGCTCCGAACCTAGTTACCGGTGGGTAATTGCCCACTTACTTGCCGCCGGGGTTAAGGGGTAAAACCTCGAGGCCCCAACCTCCTCATTATAGATAAAGCGGAAGAAAACTTTGGATGACCCTTTCCTTATAATTTATCCGTAATTTTATATCCTAAGAATGTCCCAAAATTCACAATTACTAACTTTTAATAGAAACCGAGGTATTCATAGCTTGCAATTTTTACCCATTGACGCTGATACTGCTACAAAATTGAACAATGTTGGTAGCAGTTTCATGGTCTCATGTTTATCAAGCATTAAAATTATTTAAATTACCAACAATCTGATGCATGGCATGCACAAATATAAGTGCTGGTTTTGACTGTATACAACTAATTTCTGAAGTTCCAGATTTTTTTTTAATACTTTCGCAAACATTAGCTCCCTATATAATTATTTCAACCACTGGTAATGGGATAAACCTCCCGCGCCCATCGTTATCGCCACCACGTTATTTTTAATCGTATTATCTTCTTGAGATTTTTCGGTTTCATGTGCTCTGTTGTTAACAATATTGAGCATGACTCAGTGATATAGCCAAAAATGAATTATTTACCAGGTGGTTGTAGGTGGACAATGATGCGCTCAGGAGAATCCCCAATAACATTAGTGTTTATTCATAGACGATTAAGACTGTTGAAGTGTAGAACTTACCTCCCATCGCTTAAACCTAACGCAGGGATGAAACGAAACATCATCGAATAATCTCGGGTTTACAAAGGTCAAAGTGAGATCGGGCATTCCGCTTAGTTTTATACAACAGTCAATCTGTAAACAAACACAAATATAGTAAAGACTTTGTAATAAAGTGACTATATTCTTATGGCGGGTTCGTGTATTTATTATTTATTCACTCGCCTTACCTTGGGTTGAAATTTAACATTACTTGTTTGGAGTGTGATAGTGAGGCAAATATAAGGCACTAAGTATAATTTAAAACATTTACCAAATGGTAATTTTTTTAGATTGATTTGAATAAGATTTGTATACATAGTTGTTTTTGAGATGTTAAATTTTTCCGGTTACACCATTTTTTAGGAATACTGTAACCAATACTTACTGTGGCCCACGGATAATGTGGTGAGGTGACCTTTGGGAAAATAACGCGGATTTTTATAATAATGGACTGTGTGAGAAATATAGATATCTGGTTTAGATCCTTGCACTAGAAAAGTAGTAGAAGCTCCACCAACCTTGAGATCCAACCTCTCCTGGCTTGGTTTAGGTTGCAGCATATAGAGGAACAGAGTGGTCACTTCTTTACACCAATATCAGACAAAAGTTCTTGGCACGGGCAATAATTACAATTATTGGAATTAAATATATTTAACAGAATAAACGCATGGCGCAATGTCTCGTCAAACGTAGACAGATGTAAATTCAAAAAATGTCCTTACCCTGCTGTGCGTTAGCCGTCGCCTCACACAGAAAGAGGGTAGACAGCAAAATTAATGAAGCGACGTTCTACTTTATACTAGACAAGGAGTGAACACTTTTATGATAACTCTTTTACAGTGCAGGCTGTCAAACTTTGGAATACGCTGTCAGAGAGGCCAAAACATTGTCTAACATTTAAGAACACACTCAGAAAACACTACTTTTTCTTAATTCATTATGCCTTACTCTTATACTATAGACTAATGGATATATTTATATATATATAAATAAATATATATATATCTCTCTCTCTCTCTTATAAATATGTTTTTATGTATTTAATTTATAAAGTAATTTAGGTATGTCTGTTTAATTTCTACCTAATAATCTGCACCATCTACATCGCCAGATTAAATTATTTCTTAACTTTGCCTGGAAGAGATCGCTTTAAGCGATAAGGCCGCCTATTGTTTCTACCATGACATTATTGTAATCGTGTATTTTTGGAATTGTATATTTGGTGAGCAATAAAGTGTTGTCTAACACTTACATAGCCTTGTATCTCGGCGGACACTGTTGCGCCGCTTTTATCAATGATCGCGTCGACCTCTTCGACAACATCAAAGTACGCCTCGTTATTAGCGTACTTGACGCCGGAACGACGCCAGGGTACGTTCGACAACTGGCCAGAGGGTAAAATTGACGATACACTGAAATAACCATTTTTTCAGTTTTAATCAAAACTAGTTTTCCCCGCGGCTTAGCCGCGTGAAAAGCCTCTAGCTCCATGTTACGTATATACAAACTTATATAGGTGTTTTAGTATCTATCTTTATAAAGAAACGAAGTCCATTAGTCTACTCAACTGCGCAGCGAAACATAGAGGCGAGTCGCAGCCAACCTGATTTGAAGTAATACAATGAATGAGATGTTGTTTATGACAACATAGGTATTTGTTAGTGATTTAAAAAAACGCCATTGCAGCGACATTTATTTTGCTAATCTGTTTATTCCACGGACGCGACATTATTAATCGGGATGATAAGAATCCTAAGTGTAAAATGTTAACTCGGGTTATAAGGTAGCACTATGTCGAGTCTTATTCATATACGTTCAATCGTTTCCAAAAAAGATGCGATCGCAGCGCCATCATTTTCGCTATTTTCATCTACCCCACGGAAACTACGTCATTTATCGGAATGAAAAGTATCCTAAGTTACGACCCGAGACTACTTACCTAGCTACCTCTGTATCGAGTTTCATTATATCCGTTCAGTAGTTTCCACATGATGCTCTAACAGAGAGACAGACAAAAATTCGACTTTTGCAGAATTGTATTACAAATCTGTTAAGAGTGAAAGTGATACAGATCGCTGTGCAATATCTTCTGCCTACCAGTACCTATATCTAGAAATGTAATAATCAGAAAATGAATCTGCAAAAGTGCCGGTTTTAATGTCACTATATGTAATTTAATCATTTATCATACTAGGGTAAGTATGCACATATATCTATAAGTAGACGAAGTCAGTTGTGAGACAGACAGAAAGAGGTATCATATGAACAAATTACATGTAGGTACGATATTTTATATTATAAGTCGTGCGCAGAAGGTTTGCCGATGGTCGCCCCTCCTGCTTCCTACGACTGGGACCGGGGCTTGTCTAAGTAGTACTAAGAACTAGACGACCGCGTGTTAATTGTGTTTGTGATTATAAAACTGAAATATAAATAAAATATATGCAATTACAGTAGTGCAAGTATACACTGTCAGAGGTCCGGGTAGAGTTCATCATTATTTAATTTTTAATAAACACAAAATTCTACTTTTAAATACTTACTTAGATTTCCCTGTAACAGTATTAGCAATAGTTCGTAAAATATTCGGTGGTTTAATTAGTTCCTTCAGAATATTGCTCTCTGTTGCTAAGGGGAAACCATTGTCCAACATTTCATCCAACAACTACAACAAAACATGGTATTGTATATCTATACTATTGACGACCTCTGTGGTCTAGCCCGTTCAGTTAATAGTAGGAAGGATAAATCCTCAACATTTCTTACAATCAATATAAATTACAAAAATGATAATGTCTTCTTTACATAGTATAAAACAAAGTCGCTCTCCACATCTATATATCTTCTAACATCTAACACCTCGTAAACCACGCAACAGATTTATAAGCGGCTTTCACCATCAGTTAGGATTTTTCGCTAAAGTTTATATATATAAAAATCCTAATTAAGTTATTAGGTTAGTAAAATAGAGCTACTTCTTAGGGTTTGACTCACGGCGTTGACGCGACTTTAGTATAATTATAAATTAAATTATAAGTTTCCATTACTCTTTTATTTAATCGTCTCTTTGGCTGTCTGGATGAGGAAGTAGACCTCTGAACCGATCCTAATGGACATAGACGTTCTTTAAATACTAGATATTATTATATTTATTGACTAGCTGAGCCCGCGTCTTCGACCGCATGGAATTTTTTTTCACGGAACCCTAAAAACAATGGGGGAAGTTACCTAAGTTACTTCTTATAACATCAGCTATCTGCCAGTGAAAGTCCCGTCAAAATCGGTCCAGCCGTCTCACACAGATATAAATTTACAATTTGTTTTTTTTATTTAAGTACCGTATATACTTTCATATGCATTTAGTAAAAAGCTGTTTGCATTACAAACAGACACTTTAATTTTATTTATCTATATAGATTACACTTTTTACCGACTGACTTTAAGGACAGTTTTAAAAGATATTTTAAAAATAAAACTAAAGATAATGTTACCCTTTAAGGTCCCATCAAAAACTCAATATTAGAATGTGTAGAAAAGTGATTGCTTAATCTCTGTCTAACGGAGAACTTATACCAAGATCAAAGAGCATGGTGTATGTATAGAAAACCAACATGCTGGTCCCAGATTATTGGGAAAGGATCAAAGGCTAGAGAAATTCAAATAAGAGTTATGAATATAGAAAATAAACTTATTTTAACATTGCTGGCAATATCACAATTAGAATATTACAAAAACTAGTGTAATACTGTATAAATGTGAAACTGACTTATCTATTTGATCCTTTCCATGGCCTTGGGAATAACCAAATTATCAAGGAAGGTGTTTCGATTATGAGGTTGAATATAAATAATCCAGTGAAGCCGTGTCAAACGCCCTTTGTTTATAATAATAATAAAATTATGTTACCTCATAAACAACAACGTAATTCTCCTTAATAATAGTTTCAGTACAATCCGAAAAATAATCCTGAAATTTTAAAACATGTAATTATGAATTGTGGTAGATGTTTATAACTCCTGCTATGCTGCTGTTACACATTATGATTTGCAGGCTGCTGCTTCAATATGGCATATTTAAATTTAATAAAACTACTAATTTTATAATATACTAGCTGATACCATCCTGCTTTGCGTGCCGTAAAATCCGTTCTTAGCTGACCTCTACTTGGCGAAAGGAAGGTCCATGCCAAATTTCAGGTCTATAGGTATTATATAATAGTTCCTGAGATTTCATGATGAGTCACTATATATGTGGATTTCAATTATATATATATAGATTTTATGCTTAAAATTTCCGACATTTGAAAGTTTAAGTCAACTATAAATTATAATATAGTGAAGTTTTCAAAATTTTTATTAACTTTAAATTTAATTAATCAACATTGTAATAAAGCCTTACTGCCAATGATATAGATATAAGTTAAGACATACCTGGAATGTGTCAACAACCCTATGTAAAAATTCGATAACGAACAATGGGGCAACTTCTTGTTTGCACACAGCTACAAGTGCAACCCCACCCCTCTGTATTGATATTAGGTAATGATGTGGTGCTGCCAACACCGGGGGCACATCCTACAAGAAAATAAACACAATCAAACCAGTTTTTCAGCATTGTTCTGTGTGATCTAGTAATTTAGCTAATGTAGAGTATTTACAATTTTCTACTAACTTCCAATAAACAGACATCAGGTGGAAGATCAATTGATATAATCACCTACTCCAGATTAAGTCTAATTTTTGTTTTTGACAAAAACAGATAATAAAGTTTCTTATGGAAATACAAAAAATAATATTATACAATATATGTACATCTGGCTTTTTCTTTGGAGATAAATTTTTGAACAAATTTTTAATTAATATGTGTGTTTAGATGGCTAATTAAAAACATTTTCTACTTTAATATCCAACTTTAGATGTTCCTAAGTTGACTAAAATAATTAAACATTATAAAATAATGTAATTGATTATAAAAATTATGTATGTCATATCAAAATTATTTTTCAAGGAAAATAATAGTATACTTAAGATTTTATAAACAAACCTAAAATCTTGCTTAGAACAATCAATATCTTAGAAGTTTTTTTTAGAGCTTGAAGATGAAGTTTTAACAAAATTTATTTGTTATACAATAAAGCTATATTTAAAGCAGCATGATCTTTCAAACCACCAAATAACTCCTTTAAAGAATTTCACACTACTTTTCTAAAATAGGATTTCAATATATTTATGTACTTATATGAAGTAGTATTTTAGTTTAATCTGCATCTTACATTTGGTGACGCTCTCTGTGCTTCCAGATAGTAATCACATACTGATCTTGGTATAACACTCCTCCAATGCTTTTCAAGAAATACATCTCTGTAATCATACAAAAACATTGTTAAGAGCGAGAGTATTAACATTTAGATTCATGGTAAGAATTCTAACAAATTATAATATTGTATCATATAATTAATAATAACATTTTAATTAATATAAGATTAATTAAAGTAATATTATCTTTTGACATACAACAATACTTCAATTTAATTTAATTTTCCGTGGTTAACATCACTAATATTTTAATTTAAGACTATGTAATATTTGCACACCCTATGGGTAATGACATGTGGACTCATACATGTTCGTATAACTTAAGACCTGTATTTTTATGTACCATGTCATAGGCAAATGAATTTCATGTCAGTGTATTTCAAGTGATAAAGAACAAAATTGTTTAAAGAATTGGTACATAAGGACAGTGAATCTTACAGTAAATCTTTGGATATTTGTGATTCTTCTCAAACTGTCCAAGTATTTTTGGAGATTTTACTAGCAGCACTTACAAGAACCGTTATACTAAAAATATTGTATGTTGCTTGCAAGTACCTGGTAAACAATAAACAGGAAATAAATTTAGTAGTGCTTTTAATAACAATTTATACCTGTTTACCAAATATTTGTTAGAGTATATTAACTTTTCAAATAATCTCCTTAGTTTTAATATTTTTATTTATAACAGACAATTTTATTTTATTTTGTACAACTAGGCCTACAGTAACTAGAATACTCATTTCTGGGGTGAAAGTACCTTATATTCAGCTTAGATCCTGTAATACCCATACTAAATTTCATCAAAACCAATCCACACAACAGTGTTTAGAAAAAACAGACAAACCAATTCATGTATCTTTACACTAGAATGTACACACATACATTGATATAGAGGTAATTTAGCATCTACATCCTGATTGTGTAAGAAAAACTACCTTTAAGGAAGACCCCAAATTGTTACACATATTGCATAATTTAAACTTTTTGGAGTAAACATTAGTTTATTTCAATTCTTATTAAGGACCTATAAAAAGAATGATAATACAGAGTACACAAATATAGAGTACCTATTTAAAAGAACACAAACATAGTTTAGTGATATTTTTATGAATTTGATTGTTCAGACCACTGAGTTAGTGTTAAGATTAGGTCTACAGCTCATTTAGCACTCAGCTGTTTAGTTTAGTTTATATAACCATAAAAAAATAAAAACATACACACTGGAAATAGATTGTAAGTATAATTTTTCCACACAATTCTGGTATTTTCTAACACTCAAAACAATTAATAAACAAGAAGGTATGTTAATTATTGAAAATTTATCCTATACACAAAATAATCCTTTATTTAGATAAAATTGCGTTAAATTCTGGTAAATAATATGTTTAATTTCAAATATTCAGAAAGGCTACATACCCAGAAGGATTGATAATAAACAAACTATGTATCATTTTAAAACAATTATTTTAAACTATTTTTCCATTAATTTCAGGTACTACAAATTGTAATTATGAACGGAATTTGAATTATTATATTTAATGTAAAATTCTAGTTTAAAATTACGTTTACGTGTGCTAATGACAGTTGTCATTCAAATGATTCAATTCCATTCCTATTATTTTTTTTTTTTATTGGACTTGACTTTATGTTGTTGGTCCGAAGACCTCACAACTTTACCGGGGTTGTGTTGTGTGTGTGTTACCATTCCTATTAATAGTATTATTTTATTTTATAAATATATATATAGATTATGTCAACATAATCTAAAAATATGAAATGTATGGAAACTAGCGACATCAAGGCAAGGAGGGGGAGAAAAATTACAAGTAGTTTCCATTTAGTGTACTTAAGATGGCACTGTACAATATCGTTGAATTTGACAAGATCTTGAGAACAAAACGTAAACCACAAGTGATGGTCATATTTGGTGAATCCCTCACACATTTTACATGAAAATTATATTGTGAACATTTTTAAAAATTTTGATTTAAATTATCAAGTATTATATTTTAGTTTTTAAGCTGTAATTTTACTGTCATTGTTCCAATTTAAAAAGAACACAAGCAAGAAATTAATATTTAACCGCCTTATTTCTACAAGATCTTACACTGAGTACCAAGTAAAACATAAAAAACAACAAATGTGTAAATATAGTAATTTTTATGTTTCACTTTGCACCAACTTCAAGATGTTGTAGAAAGAACGAAGAAGAAAGAAGAAGAAAGGTGGTTAAATATTTATGTTTTGCTTTTTAGTTTGAACTCGGTTTTATTTTTATTAAAAAAATATGTATTTTTATGTATATTTATATGTATTATCTTTTTAAATGCGCAAGCACTTGAATAGCTAGAAATAATATATTAAGCACTTATACAAATTGTACTACTGGCAGGCGTATACAAGGTCACTATTTCACTCTTTGGTGTTGCTGCTCGTCAACAAGGTTTGTCCTCGATTTCCCTGCGATCCACTCATTAGATCTTGACTTTCTAATCATGGAAACATGTTGGATATATACTCTAACGAATAAAGAAAAAAATTAAATATCGGTCCACAACAGACGGAGAAATCGCATTTCGTGCATACAAAAAAATTGAGTGCCTATAGAAAATGTAATACTTACACGCGTAAACACAACCTTTTTTTCAAGAACTTATGCACATGGCTTTCTTTTGTAAGTAATAGTTACTCTCAATTTCCCTGGAATCCATTCACCAAATCCTGACTTGAACCATAGCACGACGTCGCAAGTATAGACTTACGAGTAAAGAAAAAATTGAAAATCCGTTAAGAATTGACGGAGAGGTCGTCTTACGAAGAAGTCTGTTATCAATTTTCGTGGGTTTCTCTAATTCCTTGGAATCCACTCATCAGATCCTGACATGGTAACATTGAGACCAATTCGGGAGTATAATAAAATTTCAATTAAAAAAGAATGAAAAACGTTTCACAATTAACAAATAAATCAAGTAACGAACATACAAAAAAACAAACATACAGACGAATTTAGATCCTCCTCCTTTTTGATGTCGGTTAATAAATTAAAAGTAACATCTAGTGGAATTATAGACTTATCGAATGAAACGCCATCTATTGGTATTTATAGCAATATAATACCGATTGAGATATCATCTATCGGGTGAGGTGGTAGATGTTTGATATTTTATGACAGAAAGGCTAATCTATTTTATATATTTATATCCATGCCTAGACGTACATGGTTGATATGACATTTGTAATTATAAGTGATAGTAACTTTAATTTATTATTTATTTAGGTTTATGGCTTGGCAGCTAGCTCTTAAAGCCAGATTTTAATGTAGTTTCTTCATTTTCATGAGCCTATGTGTAGCACAGCTAAACTGTTAGGTTAACAGCTAGTGCCATTCAATGGAGCTCTTGTGACAACTCAAAAGGCCACATTCGACTATAAAGTTTACATTTCTCACAAAACATAATTACTACTCAAAAACTATCAATATCCTACAACTATTGTTCATTTTAGACTAATTTTACACATTTCTAAAAAATAAAACTGCACAGCACGACATCTCCTTTCAGTTCCCGTTAAAAACTCCTATGAGTCCTATGTATTTGGATCAAATTGGTCCAAATCTTTGAATGTGTATTTAATTAGCAGTAATGACCGAAATTACAAAAACATTAACCAGCTAATGGCAGTTCAATAGCCGGATAAAACCCATTGATGGCTATTTGACTAATGAATGTAGGAGACACCAATCGACAGTCAACATAAGAAGATTATTTCTAAGTTGTTGGCTTTATTCGGAAACAATTAGCACAGAGTACTTTATATATACGGGTAACAATTAGCCAATAGCCAGCTGTCAAATCGATGGTGACGAACAGCTAACGGCTAAGACGAAAAGTTGGCGAAGTGATAGAAACTGCCGGACTTGACCCCTCGTTCTCTTTATTTATACAATGTACTCTGTGCTCTCTTTCCCTGCCGTGGTTCGCGCTATAGTCAGCACCCTCGGATGGGATGCCGTCTCCTCCTTCTGCGAGTCATACTCGCCAAGATGGAGGCGGAGCTGGAGCATGAGCGTACCACCTTGCTCTGTTCCGCCAGAGGCGTCTCTAGACCTTCGGACGCCATGAACGAGCAGCGCAGGTGGATCCCTATAGAAAGCTCACCTGACGGCAATGCTTCCGATATGGGGACGCGCCAGTGTTCCACGCGCGCTCTCCTCTCCTCCTGTGGGGCGCGTTACAGACCGTCCCACGCCAAAGAAATATTTATTCGCCGCGGACTTATAATACATCTTAAAATTCTTCATATTATGAAGAATTAAGGTGCTTACTCTTTTTCATTTTAGGAAAACTTGGGGTAACAATTTTTCATAATGTAATGTAATGTTCAAAATCATTGTTATAGACGGCGCTTAAAGGGTCATTAACTTTCTTTGAAAATATTATTGATCAACAGTAGAAGTATGTATTCTTGGCACCAAACTTTATGATCAAATTCTTAGCTTTCTAGAGGCTGTAAATTTTTTTAAAGGATTATGTTAACAATATAAGCCTTGAAAAATCTTAAAGTCGTGGTAGCATAATGGTTAGCTCACGCGCCCTCAACTCAAAGGGCGCGGGTTCGAATCCTACCCGGAACGCCTGCACCTCATAGGGAGTGTTTCGGCATAATGTGCATATTGTTACAATTACCATGTGCTAACAACGGTGAAGGAGAACATAGTGATGAAACCTGCTCATAGAGATAACCAATGTGTCAAACCTACCAAGCTCCCTTAGAGAAGCGTGGCAGATACCTATACTATCCATTCCCCTATTGTGGGCACAGAACACTAGTACTTTCTAACAAGAGTGTGGGAAAGCAGGCCCTGTAAGTTTTAGCTAAGGTCAGGCACCCCAGTATTGCCCAACAGTGGAACATTTACAGGCTGTTATTATTATTATATATGTTAATAATTTATTATTATTTATTAATTCTTATTATGTACTTAAAAAATCTTCAGCAAAATATATTCAATTTTTCAATTTTTGCCTAGATGTGACAGAATCATTAAAAGAATTAAATTTTCATATTTTTTTTATTGAACTCTTAAAAAATACAATCTTAACGGTTGGATTTAGCAACACGTTCCAGTTCATCTTTCTTCTTAATAGCATATGAGTTTGATGAGCCCTTAGCGGCATTAATAAGCTCATCCGCTACACATTCAGCAATGGTCTTGATATTTCTGAAAGCAGCTTCTCGGGCACCTGTGCACAACAGCCAAATTGCTTGATTCACACGACGCAGAGGAGACACATCAACAGCTTGACGACGGACTGTACCGGCACGACCAATCCTAGTAGAATCTTCTCTAGGTCCAGAGTTAATGATAGCTGTTACAAGCACTTGAAGTGGGTTCTCTCCAGTTAAAAGGTGAATGATTTCAAAAGCGTGCTTGACAATGCGAACTGCCATTAATTTCTTGCCATTGTTGCGACCGTGCATCATCAAAGAATTGGTGAGACGCTCGACAATAGGGCACTGAGCCTTACGGAATCGCTTGTGAGCATACCTGCCGGCAGAATGAGGCAAGTACTTTGCGTACTTCTCTTTGACAGATATGTAATCCTGAAGAGACATATCCGAAACCTGCACATCATAACAGCTCCATCTCCCGAAGAGTTTAATTTCGGGAATGTCAGCCGCTTGAGGTAATGGCATGGTATCAACAGCCATGCTGCCTGCGTCGGGACCATCATCATTCCAATTTTCCTCAGCCATGGTTAAAGCCTAAAATTAAAGAACCATACGTTTACTAAGTCACCAATCACTTATTTCAACAATTTTTATATATATACCAACAAATTACGTACTATTTCTATTAAAATTGAAAATGAAAATTTTCTAACCTCGTGTTGTCAATAGAACACGATAAAAAGGAAGTTGTCTAAAATGTTACCATCATAAAAAAATGTTGTAAAGTATTGCCATACAAATCAAATTTTGTCCAAAGGATACAATTTTAATCTGATAAAAACAAATTCATTTCATTCAACCAGCATTCAACCTCTTTTTAAAAACAGGACGAATTAAAGTCTAATGTACACAAGACATACACCCACTTCCATAACAGCATGCAGATAAGTAGCAAAAGAAGTGGGCAGCGCAGGTATGTAAACACTATAAATACGCTCTGCCCTTTTCTTTCGCCCCTTTCATGCTTGCTACTATGGAAGTAAAAAATCATAACTATTTATTGAACCAAATTTCGGTTTCTACAAAACTCTGTTTTGGCGATAACAAAAAAGCTTTATACAATATAAATTGATTTCATATCTGACCAGGTTGTACGGATTTTTATTGCCTGCTATTGTAATGACTTATGGCTGGTTCTTTTATCATATCTTGCTATTCATTCGTACCTTACCATCGGTTGAATGTTGAGATTACTTGCATGGAGCTTAAGTCAAATTTTAACCGATATGAAGGCAAATCAACGGTCAGTAAGATATAGGAGCCGGTCCTAAACACTACTACTTTTACTTTTTCAAAAATAGTTTTACACGATTTGTATATCTAGCCCGTTTCAAGTATTCATGGAATAATAAACATTTAAATATTTTTTTGATAAAGTACAAGCTGTAAACTACCCAGCGAAAACCAGCCCTGTGAAAGAGAAGCCGCTAGACGCCAAAAAAGTGGAGTTCTTTTGGCACCGAAAAAAAATCATTTACCAAACTCCTCACATTTTCCACAGAAATACAGAGACATTTTTACCTCATCCTGCAACTTTAACCAAATAATTTATCTTTAACCTATATACATTTTTAGAAAATAAGACTTTAAAACAACCTCACCTTTCGACCTTGAAATTCCCGCTAAAAATTCTGATTACTGCCAGTGTCAAGTGTCAATTTAAAATTCGTTATCACTCCAAGTGCGTTGGAGCCATAAATCCAAAAAATGAATCATTATGATTTATTATTTCTGGTACTGTGTTAATCATTGGCACAATCGAATAATAAACTGCATTGAAGCCTGATAGCTATTTATTAATTTAAAAAAAAGGTGTCAGTGTCACTAACTTATTGTCAGTTATTGTCACTATTGTCAGTCGGTCCGTTATCTCAAATTATCTGTATGTTATTGTGGTGTGCTTTCAGAGATTTTTTATTCGACCGAAGTCCAATTATTATTATTCAATATTCAAACGAAAAGATAAGAATAATTCTGACCAGAAACCATCTGGATGAAGTTCTTTAACTAATCATACCCGGAATAATATAGACCAACTGGTAATTTTATTTTAAATTATCATAATATGGAACCGTGTAATTGAAATAATCGCATAAAGTCGAAAATATGATCACTACGTGGATCAACTTGAAAATAAATTAAAATGCAATATTAATGTACATTCTTCAATCTTTTAGTGTTTGGTTTTGTAGTAATACAAATCAATTTGTATTACTGCAGGTATATACAAATTGTCTAAAACTATGTGCCAAATATTGAATAACAACTCTAAAAAAGTAAAAAGAAGTAAACCTTCGATGCATTATAATTGTGCTGTGTCAATAGTGTTCAAACAATCAATAATATCAGATATTTAATATTCCCATTCTGTTATAATTTTCAATGATTACTATTTGTATGCAAGTAATATGTAACTAAAACAATGAAGGAAACCTATTCCATCTTTAACTAATAAATTCTGTATTTTTTACTTACAATTCTTCATACAAGTCAAAGCCATTATTAGATGGATCATATCTGGCTTTTAATTTGGATGATTTAATCAAAGTGGTCCATAAAAACTTAACCTGAATCATTCAATGTCATAGAATACTGTCATGTCATTTCAGTTCTATGCTTTTCAAGTAAGTAGATTCAATTTTGTTGGTCTTTCTAATATCAGCATTGCAGAAACTTGAAACTTCACAAATGCATGTCATAAAGCAGATACTACTGTGGATAAATGTATATTTATCTATATATATTAATACTTTTCACTTTATTTACAGGTGAAGCCAGAAATAGTTTAATAACTTGTACAATGGCTGCTTTGAAACATACCAACAAATTGAGGTTAATATCAGTCCTCAGACCACAATATTATCCTCAAATTAGTATTAAAAGAAATCTCAACTTACAAGAATATCATAGTAAAGACTTATTGAAAAAATATCAAGTAACCATTCAAGATTTTCGAATCATTGATTCAAATTTAGAACCTGTATCTGATCTAAAAGCTAATGAGTATGTTGTGAAGGCTCAGATATTAGCTGGAGGCCGAGGAAAAGGTCACTTTGATCATGGTTTCAAGGGTGGGGTCCATTTGACAAAGAATTCTAATGAGATACTGAGTTTAGCAAAAAACATGATTGGACATAAATTGATTACAAAACAAACACCAAAAGAAGGTATTCTGGTTAAAAAAGTCATGGTGGCCGAGAGTGTAAATATTATAAGGGAAACATACTTTAGTATTGTAATGGAGAGAACATACAATGGTGCTGCCATTGTAGCATCGCCTGCTGGTGGGATGGACATAGAGACAGTTGCTGAAAAAACTCCACATTTACTGAAAACTGTACCCATAGACATATATGAAGGTGTTACAGGTAAAATAGCCAATGAAGTGGCTGAGTTCTTGGAATTCAAAGGTCCTTTGAAGAGTAAATGTGCTGAAGAGTTGCAGAAGTTATGGCAGCTGTTCTTAAAAGTTCGTACATTTGTATAAATATTGTAATTTATACAAATGTAATTTGTATAAATTACAATACAATTGTAATTATTGTATTAGTCTTTATTTCTTATTCACATCTTAATGTCTTTGCATCATTTTTTTCTCATTATAAAAATTTAGATTTAAAGGTTCAAATCTATACTAATATCTAGTCTTTACTACCATTTTATCATAGTAAAATTTGGACCTTATTATATTATTTGTTGCAAAAGGTATTTCAAACTATTATTTTGCTTTAAGACTTTCAGTTTTAGTTAGATTAGACCCTACTGAAACAAAAACTGAAAGTTTTAACACAAAATAATATTTTAAAATACTTTTTGCAACAAAAAATATACTAAATTTCAAATGTCTACAGTAAAATGGTGGTAAGGGCTCAATATACACATGCATAAACATGAAAGTGACTTTGTCTGAATGTTTGTTTGCCCCTTCTTTATGGCCATGACATAAATTCATTTGCATACACATTTTTTGGGAAATAATGAATTTTGTGAAATAATTATGAATGCTAAAAGAGAAAAAAGTTGTATAAAAGAAATTTTTATACACATTCAAGAAATTAAGATGTTGCCAGCATCCCTCCAGGGGATCCCCTATCCATCCTTGTATCTATTCTCATTAAAACACCTACAAAAATAATTTAATAAATGTTTTAACATCAGGTAGATGCAACACAACTTGAAATAAATCCTCTTGTAGAAACGGATGATGGTCGTGTAGTAGCTGTAGACGCGAAGATAAACTTTGATGATAATGCGAAGTTCAGGCAGCAGGACATATTTGCCCTTGATGATGTTTCTGAAACTGATCCTCGAGAGGTATGTCCATATAAATTGTTCACCATTAGTCGTCAATCATCATCCTGCAATTATGTCCCAGTTGAATCCTGAGTGTCTGCTTTGAAACTTGGAGTTCACTTTCTTACTTTAGGTCACAGTCCTCATTGGCATCTGTCATTGTAAGATCATTGATATGCATGTGATTTCAATATCAAGTCTGCGTTTATTTTGATTACCCCTTCACCTGGCAGTGGCGCCATGACTTGTTCACCATTAGTACCAAGTTCAAAGTTATAAAAATCTATTATATTTTCACAATACTCAGAGCCATTACAAATTTGCCGCTGGCCTCGAAGGCATATTTGAAAACATTTAAAAGATTCATATCATAGTGATGTGGGAAAGTAATTCCTAACCTCAGCTGGGAAGTAATTCCAAACTCACTCAAGTATGTAAAAGGGACATTTAAGAATTTTATATGCTAAAGTGAGCAGTACTAGATTTATGTATAGGCCTGTGAGGCCGGGGCTTAGGGCAGCAAAATTTTAAAGACAAAAATGAAATGACAATTCAAATTCAAAAATTGAATTCAATTAGTTTGATTATGAATGTATAAAACAGACAGAATGCATTTATACCTTACTAGATGTTTCTCTGCTGCTAAGCTGCGAGCCAAACCCTAGTGAGCAGCTCTATTTATTTATATAAAATTCAATTACTTTTGTATATATATCGCGAGCGAAGCCGCGGGCTAGTAGTATATGTATAAACCTTCCTTGAAAAATTACCTAACTGATGGTGAAAACAGCTTAAAAATCCATTGCATAGTTTAAGACTTAGCAGATACACAGACAGTCAGATGCGATAGATAGCAACTTTGTTTTGTACTATGTAAATAAGATTCCAAGAAAAGTCCCTGTTTTATATGTAAACAAGTTAATTATAAAAAGATGAAAGTATTTTCAAGATATAAAGTTGCACAATTTATATGATGAAAGAAATATTATCACATTTGTTGTGTTACGTGCAAAGCATAAAAATGATAAAGACCAATGATAAAGACCGTATTTTAAAGATATCTCTGTCAAGTGTAAACAAGGTCAATTTATGGGAATATAATGTTGTCTATATTGTATTTATTTCTGTTTGCTCTCTCTTTATTCATATATTAGCTCTGCCCGCCTACATGTTTGCTCTACTAGGACTTTATGCTCATGTCTTCTGAAATCTGCAAGATTTCGAAATAAAATTTCTTGTAATATAATCTCTTTAATATAATTAAATATTAAAGGTTTGCTTGGTGGATTTTCGTTGAGAGTAACAGTATCTGGGCTCCCTCAACACTGCACTGCACTAGACTTCTAGACTGCACCAATACTCTGTACGATCTCAGCTTAAAGAGGCCCCATACAATCCTGCATTATCAGCCTGCAATGGGCGGGACTGGTAGAAAACAAGAGGCATCCTGCTCAGCGTTGCAGGAAGCAAGGGTGGGATACCCCACCCTTGAACCCTGCAATTTCTATTATATGGCACTTTTATTTATTATGAATAGATCCAGATTATTTCAATCTAGGGCCTAGATTCTAGGCTAAGGCAGGAACGAAGCATAGTGAAGCACCTGCCTTAGCATTGTGGTTATTTATTTTTATAACCACCCCAAAAATTCACTTTATATCTCAAATAAGAAATAAAAGTGCAATAAAATATAGCCCAACCAGCTGCAACAACATTCACAGTCCTACATTATGCGGAGTACTGCCAGGCGGACTGCAATGTAGGACCGTGAAAGAGCCGGCCCCTTTGATCGTAAATACGCAGCTGAGAGTGACGAACTTGGAATAAACTATCACCCGCACCAAGGCCAGCAAGATATAGCCAAAACTGCTTGTACAGCCTTTCCATCCTATAACATCCCTTGCTTATTCATTTTATTAAAAATTAATTATTTTATGGTCTTATTCATATTGAGTAAGAGTAAGTTTGAAGGCTTCTTTAAGAATAATAAAGAAGCCTCCAAACTTACTGTAACTCAATATGAATAAGACTATGTTCTAACTTATTCATGTATTTATATATCAATGGTTGAATCGTAAAATTGCGACAGGATTGAATTTGCCTTTATACTTACCTTATTCGTGTAGGTGTTAATTATACATATATATATATATATATATATATATATATATATATATATATATATATATATATATATATATATATATGTATTTATTCACGTTTGATCATTATCTCGCTCGATCCTGAGCGGAGATATGATCTAAGATCGAGCACGCTTAGCTAGAAGGTACCTATTCACACAGAACTTGAAGACACCCAGGTTGTAGGTTTCGAGAAAAACAAACTCCTCGGCAGTAAGTTTCACTCTTTTGCGGTGCGCATAATGAACGTGGACTCAAAGAGCTTTGTTCGTATAGGTGGTATGTCCACCATATAACAGTGCCGCATGCCAGTGCGTCTGGTTTTCCGATGATCAAAGGAAGAATGAAAAGCTCCAAAGCACACTCCAAAATGTATCTATAAAAAACCGATAAGCTGGTAATCCTGCATCGATGTTCGAGACTTTGTATTTTGTCATTGAATAGCTGGTCGTTGCCTATCAACTTCCTGGCTCTCTGCTCAATCAATTCTAGTGCCTCAAGTTGGTATTTCCCTGAGTCATTCCAAATATGAGGACAGTACTCCATACATGCTCGTATTTGTACTTTATACAGCGTCAGCAGCTATTCTGGAGTGAAGTACCGCCTCACCTTTGATAGTATGCCTAGTTTTTAGCCGCAGTTTGGGCTATAGACTCGATGTTTGAGCCGAAATTGAGACTAGATGTTAGAGAGATACCAAGAAGCTGAAGCCCATCGGTCACCGGTACAGATACCCCCGGAAAGTAGGAGTCACTTCGAAGGAACTCTTTTTTGCGGTGAAAAGACACGCCTGAGTTTTAGAAGCATTAAACGAGACTAAATTGGCGTTGCCCCAATCAGAGACTTAATTATATAAAGAACCCTAGTATAGCAGAAATTTGCGAAGACGAATCCACCTAATATTGAATAAACTCTAATTAGCTCGTACATGTTAAATGCTTAACAGTTTATTTTGTATGAAAAATTGTCTATTGCCTAATCATCCTTAGTTATGAATGACTATAATAAAAATTAACACAAACTTTACGGAAGTAAATTTATATTATCATAGTTTTAGCGTGTAATGCACTGTTTCGCCGTGTTTTTAAAAGTTATTGTACAAATTATCTCCAAATTCGGCCGTAAAGGTAGTTTTACTTTCATTCTGGCCATACTGACAAAGTAATTTTAAAACTTCAAAACGTTTTTGTACTTTCAGCGCGAAGCAGCGTCATTGAACTTGGTTTACATAGAAATGGATGGAAGTATCGGATGCATGGTGAACGGTGCTGGCCTAGCAATGGCGACGATGGATATCATTAATCTAAATGGCGGTAGACCTGCAAACTTTCTGGATTTGGGTGGTGGAGTAGGGGTTTCTCAGGTCACGGCTGCTTTGAAAATTCTTGAATCCGACCCTAAAGTTAAGACGATATTTGTGAATGTCTTTGCAGGTAAGTTGTATAAAGCATAAAATAAAATAGCTCCAATTTTTAGTAGTATTTGAAAGGACTGTTTCAACTTATGTATATGAATAATTGTGAAGAGTCAGTAGCCGTGGTACCTTCATGGCTCATGTGTCCGTGTGTCAATTTAATGACGTGGGTTTAAATTGTGGTTATGAAATATCCACTACTTAAACGAAGTCCCAAGACCTGAACTAAGACTTAATGTGCATATGCTGACCATTAACATGTGTCAGCGGTGAACGGAAATATTGTGATTAAAACTGCATCTTTAAATAACTAATGTATGAAACCCCACTTGGACAAGCATAGTGGTTATACTTTTCATTCACCTAAAACTAGATCTGAGCCAGTACAATGTTTATTGGTTGATGAATAATTAAAATAATAATAAATGACAATAATCATTACAACTTTTTAGTCCAGAAATAAGAATTTCACAGGATACAAATAAATCAAATCTTATGGGGATAAAGTCTCAAGTTTTTATAATTTCCTTCTTAGTTTAAGAGCTTTTGTAGATTATATCTCCTCAAATTTTCCCAATTATGGACCAGCTCCATCTTTCCACTTTTCCCTTTGATTATCATATGTAAGATAATAAGTATTGTATAGTAACAAATGCCCAAACATTTTCCTTTTAATACAAATAAATTACCCAGTTATAATAAATATGTTGTTTTATCAGGCATAGTCAACTGTGCAACTATAGCGAATGGAATAATCGAAGCATGCAAGCAAAATCCTCCCAAACACCCAATAGTAATAAGACTTGAAGGCACAAACGCTGATCAAGCGAGGAAAATTCTCGAACAATCGGGCATGCCCATGAAGATCATCAACGACGCTGATGAAGCGGCCAAAACTGCTGTGCAGTTGGCACAGTAATTATATGAAATTGCGAAACCGCGCCTAACTTAACAGCGTCTTTAAATCATCTGCGTAAGGTTACTCAAATATTAATTTTATTACTAAATTTATTTCAGGAAGTTATTAAGTACATACATAGAATTACAAATACTACTTATTTAATAAATAATATTACTATTAAAAATAAAATTTATATTTATTAAATACAATAAAGAAATAAACAATGGGTCACACAACAAATGTAATATACATACATACGATCATAAATACTATTTATTATAGTTGTGGTCATAAGATTAAAACTATAACAACATATATACATTAATTTTTATATCCGAATTTGGCGTAATTCTTCACTTTTAATAAAGTTTATACGATTTTAAAAATAAAATAAAGAATAACACACGCACGTACACACATTAATAGTATGAAACAGCGTCCATTGAGTAATCATCTGTTGGTAAGTTAGGGCAGCTATAAAGTTCGAGGGATAGTATAAAACTAGTTATTTTATTTTTTATTTTTATTTTATTTTGTTTTAGGGGTTGTTGTTGTTATAGGGATCCAATTAATTTCTCGTATGAATAGATATATGAAATTAATGTAGATATAGATCATTTCTGATAAAGATGGTGTTATGAACAATAAATTCACATTTATTTTTAATATGGAAGAAAATACTAGGAATGCTCAGTAAGGCTTTAGTTCCATACATAAAATTATTTTATTTATTTGTATGAAACAAGGATACAAGGTCTTTTATTATATTATATTGATGAATTGGTACTTTATGGTACACATGGGTGGGTGGTGCTTTAATGAGTAAATCTTAAAAAGCAACACATTGAAGTCCTGGGTTAATATTTCTATGATTCGTCCATGAGTTTTATGTAGGGTGTGAGTGCTAAAAAAGATGTTGGAACCAGTAACAACATAAACTGAACTGTGCTATAAATACTATTTGCACTTAGATAACTTCTGTATCGCCATAATACATTAAAAACAACTTAAAGAATTAATGTACATATGTTGCATTGGCTTTCAATGTGATAAATTATCATATTAAAATTCTAAATAACTATACTATAAATAAATTCTATTACAGATAATTTATATTTGAATAAGAGATAAATAAAAAAATCCAAGATAGAAATTTTCTCTTTTTTAATGTTTGTGTATTATAGACATTTTTTGTTATAATTTCATTCTTGCCATCGTTAATATAGTTAGGTTACATCACTCGCGTTTTCGATCAATTTTGTATGTAATTTAGTTGCCAGTTTATCACTGGTATTGTATTATATGTTCAGTTTTTGTTTTTTAACCACTAATAAAAATATTGCAAGACTGAGTTTAATAAAATTCTATCATTTTATCCTGTGGAACTAATACACTGATAATGTCTTCCATCTGTTATAGCACGTGCTAAACTTAACGGTTCCCCCAGTTTAGTGCAGAAGGCTGTGCAGTAGGTACTCATTTTTGTTCAAAAAGAGTCTATTGCACAACACTGTTGCTATGAGTGATCGTTAGTTGTACTTACTTATTGGCATGGACCGTAATATATAGTCATGTAATACATGTGTTTTGTTATGTATATTTAAGGATTTTGTACATAGAAAAGGCAATATAGATGTATTAAAGAAATATAACTGTTAGTTTTATTTCGTTTGTTGTTGGGGCAAGTAATATTATCACTTGAATGGCCCAGATTTTTAATAAGTCGCTGCAGCTTTAATTGTAATTTATTACTACATACAAGTGAACATTCTACAGATGAGCAATTGAAAGATTGTTTTAAGTTTCGCTTAAGCCTCGTAACATCTCAAGCATTTTATAACACAATTTATATGGATAAAAACTTATTTTAATCCATATAAATTGTGTTTTTAAAATATACAGTTTTACGTACCAGCCAGCATGTAGATAAGCGGACATAAGAATTCTCTCGTATTTTTCAGTCGGTGAAAGCAAACATTACGAAAACCTATATGTCCGGATTACCGATGTATGAAAGATAATTAAGTTGTGGATTATTTATTCATTAATGCATCGATTAATTTTAAATTAAAAATAAAACGCATTTGTTGTTAAATAAAAGTATACTTGTCAATTTGTAACAATTACACTTTTCCATTCTCAATTGCAGTACATTGTTTGCTGATACGCGATAAAAAATAATATACATTATTATTTTTTATCGCGCAAATATAAATGCACTGTAGTGTATAAAAGAACTGGTTTGGAAATATTGGTTTAAATTCCAATGCTGAAATACACTGATGTGGCTGGAATTTTTTAAATACAGTCCTAATGTATTTATTTATAATAATTATATTAGATATATGTATGCACTTAACAAAAAACTGTTCAATCTTTTGAAATTAATATGTAATCTTTAAGTAAATAGACACAAAGCAAATAATGTAGATTCCAATTTATGTTATCAAGGTCGAATTAAAATATATTTTCATTTTGACATTAGTTTATAGCTTAAGCTCACGCCACGCGCGCCGCCTCGAAGTCATCATTAATACAGTTAACCGTCAGATCAACTGAGACAGTTTTATCGGTTTAAAAAAAAAATTAAAAGGCGTAATATTTTACGAGCGTAACAAATGATGACGTCATATCTTTAACAAGACGAACAGCGTATTAATTATTAAAATTATTTCCATCTTGATATTTTAAAAGTATTTTAACGATTACTCTTTTATATGGACATTGTTTTAGATTTTATTAACTATTTTTATATAAATCAATGAAATAATAATTATTCGGTACACAAAGTATATGCCCAAGCTAAACAAGTTACGCTTGTATTACAGGCAATATAAAACAGACCATTCTGGGGCTGAACCCAGACATCCAGACCATAGTAAACAACGGAAAGTTCTTTTACGAAATTTACAATGCCAGGAATCGAACCCGGAGCCTCTGTGTTCCAGTGAACTAGGCCGGCAGACTTAGCCCACTCAACCACAGAGACCGTTAAAATATTAATGAAAATAATTTATTCAGTCATACTTAAACGCGTCTTTGAAGTTCGTACACGTCATTGCACAGAACACAGTTATAACTTATAAGGTTCACAGACAGAACGGAGAAGAGAGTGTATTGCGCTCTCGCTCAGGTGCTATCTGTATTCGCATGCCATCTCTTACGCACAACACACCGTAAGGTGTAATAAACATTTGATTGGACCTGCGCAAACTCATTGAACTAACTTCACTTGAAGCACATATAAATTTTGCGCATAATGTAGTTACAAATAATTCATACAAGCAATTTCTCTGTATACTATCGAAATAGGTTTAAATTGTAAGAAGACTTAAATTTAAAGCGATGACTTTAGTTTCCCCGTAGTATTTGCATCGGTGTACTCTAATTGCGGAACAGGTTGATTTTGCGGCCGTGATTGGTGGAGGCGCCGTCGCCCTGTGCCCCCGCGCTCGCCACCGCCGCCTGCACCTCCTGCAGTGAGGGCAGGTGCGCCAGTCGACCTCGAGCCGCCACCGCAGCACGACCGTTCAGCATGCGCTGCGCGACGCGATTTATGTCCTCCGCTGTTATCTTTTCTGTTGAATACAAATTTTGGAGGTTTTTCATAGGAGCTTTTATTATATATTTTTTTTGTTTGTAAATAAGCATTAAAAAAGGGAAAAATTAGTATTATTTACAAATATAATTATAATAGATAGCCATAGCCCGAAAGTATATTAAAACTTCTGTCAAGTCAAAGCAACCTGGATCATCACAGAGAGGCAGACAATTAAGAAAAAGGTTATTAATAATAATTTAATAATCGGCAGACAAACACAGATATTGTATATCCCCAAATTAAGCTAATTACGCTTGTGTTACGGGTAATATTTAACGAACTATTCAAATGCCGATCCCAGACACCAAGACCATAGTAAATAACGTAGAATATTCCGTTCCGAAAATTACCATACCAGGAATCAAACCCAAAACTTCTGAGTAGCAGAGAGGTAGGCCGGCAAAAGCTTAGCCTGTTCGAACACAGAGGCCGTCAAATGTTTATAAAAGGAAATGTTAAGTGTGCAGTTTTCTTTTTTAAAGAATGTATTAATCGGGTGGATAATGAACAATAGTTGTAGAATGTACTACAACTATTCATTGCCTGGCTTTAAACAATGAATGTATAAATTTGTATAGAAATTTTCTATCATATATTATATTTTATAGTGAAATGTGACTATGGGCTACCACAAGAACTAATTGTTTAGTATCATACAAAGGCCTACAATTTAACTTAAGCTGGAGACATAAGAGGAACTGAATTTCACCTGTTGCCTATTTAGACCAAGATTATTCTAAAAACTTAATTATTCACGCATATAGATAGACACTGGCTACACCCACAAAATTAATTAATCTGAATATGACATGGTTTATGAAATGTTCTATTCAAAATAACCCTTTATTTACAGAAAAACCTCGCATAAAAATCACTTAATTTTTAAAATAATATTTTGCCTACGTCTTGCTCTGGTAGATACCTCAAATGAATTACAAGTGTTTATTTAAAATAGATAATTATAAATTCTCTTATAAGAGTTTGTTCCTCACCAATTTCGTTGATGAAGAAAGAAGGTGGCTTTCTCTTGCCGGTGGCGAGCACCTGGCGGCCGACGTCCTCGAACACCACCGGCCTCGCCTCCAAATTCATCAACAACATCGACTGCAACTGCGTTTTGGCTCTCTGCAATTATATTCGACAGGATGTATTAAAAATATAAAAACTATGAAAACACGGCATAGCGCGTTTTCATATTCCATTAGAATTTATATTAATATGTATTACTAGGATTTACCCGCGACTTTGTCCACGTTTGACAGGTAACGTAGATTAAAATTATTTTGCCAGTATTTAAAATCAAAAGGTGTTTTCAGCACGGCAGCGGAGGATTTTTAGGAAGACATGAATTCCGAGGATTCCCCCTTTAAAACACTTCCGGGAAAATTCCCGCGCATTCCTACAATATAAAATATAGCATTACTTGAAAAAGGACTTAAGCTATCGTTATAGTAAAATCGTATCGTTTTATCTTAGGTTGGTTAGCGCGAGAAGATGCGGAGCAAGAAGAAAAACGGAAAGGAATGAAAAAAAAAGGATAGGACCGGGAATGAGTGAATGCCACAGAGTAAATGTGCAGTTTATATATAGTATTAGCTATTGACTAAGAGATGGCGTTAACAGGTCTGAAGTTCATTATTGTACTGAATAGGTGTCTAATAAAATGTTATCTATCTATCCAATTGGAAATATTTTGAATTATACGAACCCGTAATTCGATGTCGCCCACTTTCCCTGCCATGCTGGCCAGTTCCCGCGCAATCACCAGCGTAGTGTCGTAGATGCGGTTCGGCGGCGACGCCGAGTGCACGCAGAACAGCCCCGTGTCGCCGTAAGCGTGGTTGTATGCCGTCGCGTTGAACATCCAGTGATATCTATATAAATTAATTAAATTCATGTGTCTGTCTATGACATTTAAATATGCGCTAAAGTTTAACCCCCGTTATGCAAAATATAGTTATCATAACTTAAGTCCTAGGTCATATTGACAACATAAGTACGACAACTTACACCCAGAAAAAGTACTCAAAGGACAGAAAAATAACATTTAGACTGTCACTTAGAAACAGATATTTAATTATAAATGATTTACAGAATTTACAACGCGAGCGACATGGCGTACAAAGAGACCTTAAAAAAATACATTTACACATAAGTCAGCTACGAGACGTTGTGTTTGTACTAGTAGTAGTGTAATACACTAAAGTGACTAAAACCAATTGCGCGAACTATGAAGCGCCTCTCCTCCCGTAGGGAGAGTAACAGACAGTTCTACGTGGGATTTGAGAGGGACGATACCGGGGACTATGTTCATGGCAGTCTGGCCCAGTTCCTCCCCCTCCCACTATCTAATCTTCCCTATTCCAATCCCAACCCCTCTATCGTATTCCTTCTGTCTGATCCCTCTATCTCACCCCCGTATCCCATTCTAAAAGAGGGCAACGACTTGCCTTCGTCATTGGTGCTACAAACGTCTATAGGCGACGACAGTAACCACATCCATGACCATGGCCTAAAAAAGTAGAAGAGGCCCATTGGACCCCCGCTTGATTCCACTTTCCTGTAACCCTGGCATAAGGCAAAAGATGGAACACCGAAGGGTTTTAATGGGTATCCTCGACTCGCGTGGTCATAGCAGCTCCTCGGAATTCTCCCCTCCTCCTGTTACCACTCAACATGGCGAATCCCTCAAGCCCCTACCGCGCTTCTCCCGCGTTAGTAAGTCGTCAATAGGATTTCTTCTCATTAAAAAAACGGTATCCTGTCGCCTCTGCTTTAACAACCTGTTATGTTGTAGATAAAATTTTTAGAAAAGTGTTTTTGATCTTCAACAAATAATTGTATCAAAACAAATAACCTTTTTTATATCAATCTACAATGTATTATAAAAGATACCAAGTTGTTCATTACAATACAATTGTTTTTTGACGGGTAAGGACTCTTCTAGTTTCAATTGTCAAGATTCTTGGAATAGAGGCGATATGCCTTGGATTCTTGCATCACTCATTTATAAGTAGCGTCAGAAGTGTCATGCCAGTTTACATGTATACATACACTACTGCTGCAAACGTAATAAGGAATTATCTGTGTAGGAACGGAAGAAGAATACAATGTCCTGCGGCCAGGCACCTTTTTTTATTATTTTTTTGCAGGAGTTCGGCAGACAGGCAAATGGCCCACTTGATGGAAAGCGGGACATTTGCAACACCAAAGGTGCTGCTACAAATGCGCTGCTGCTCTCTTAAGGGAGACTGGAACCTGGTCACTAATGCCGGAATACAACTCAAGATTGTTATGGCGACACACTTTAGACCAAGGGTGGTAGCTATCCAGTCGGGCAAATGCCCTACCACCTGGCTGTGGGTTGTTTTGTCGCCTCTTACAACAGGCCGCCCGGCCGCAGGAAATTGTATTCTTTCTCCGTTCCTACACGGATGAACTCGTGCAATAAAATAAAAGGAAAAACTTAGTAGACAAGTGTGAATTGCACACACACATTTCGCATTTCTATTCTATATAGGCGTCTTTATTCTTAGGTATTATGACCCTTATTCGTAATAATTCGATCTAAAATACATTTTAAATCACTAGCATAAAGTTCAAAACTCAATGCACTGTTACGCACAATTTACTTTGATATATGTATAAAAGAATATCTGCCTTAAGTTTATATACACAGCCAAAATTCATTTGAAATCCTTTAAGTTTTTATTTAAAGTGAAAATTGACACTAACGGGTAAAAAGAAATGCGTTTTATTAAATAAGGTTGAATTTTATGTGTTTATCTCTTTTTGGTGTCGCTTTTTTTTCAAATCACAACGGTTCTAAAGAAGTGTCACTTGAAAAGTCTCGAAGTTGATTACAGGATACGTGCCTGTTGAGTACGTTCGTGTAGAGGCGCGTGTACATGCCCTTGCCGGGGCCGCCCGCCGAGAAGGAGCCCCCGCCGCCCATCATCATGTTCAGCACGCACGTCGCCACGAAGTCGGGGTCGCCGTGCGAACAACCTGCGAGTAACGAGACACCTGTACCATTGGATATGTCTTGAACGCGATATTATGGCCAATTGGAAACCGGTAAAAGGAGTCGAAACCGGTTGCAGTCTAAATTTACTTTTCAGTTTTGTTCTCACTTCTCACACACACTTAGCTAAACGTTAGTTATTAATTATATTTATCAAATTATCATAATATTCAAATTTATTTTATAATATGATATCATTATAGTAAAACTTTACTTAAGCCCTTTGAGGGGCCAAATTTAATATTATTTTTGTCCACAAGCTGCCGGCTGCCATCAAAATTACCGCGCCAAAACCAAGAGAATTATATCGTCTCTTTTATTCTAATACAAATTCTATGTAGTTAGAGGGAGAAAGCATGAGTTCAACGTTCGTTTCAATTATCTGTATTTCACCACAAATTTGTAGTGCTTCCCAATTAGCCTGTGTGACAGTTCGACCACAAGTTGTGGTTCCGTCTTAGATGGTTAACTAGTTTGTAGTTGGGTTGTTTTTGACAACGCGGTAGAAGGGAGAGGTTTGCACTGAAAATGCGACGTAGATATTCACAAAACTTGTTGCGTTCTTTTTCTTCTTTGTAATTAGTGTTAGAACGTCGCTGTCTCTTCAAATAAAATCTTTTTCTTTCTTTCTTTAACTCTAAACAAATTTTGGGAACAACATTTTATTAAATAGATTTTGTTGAATATACCAGTGAAGAACGAAAAAGAACGGTTCTTTCTGCAGACTTTCAAAGCTCAGCCATGTGGTACAGCAAGTTTACAGTCGCACACAAACACATGTTGAAAGATATAGAATGATTCTGCCTGTTTTAGCGGAACAAACCGGTTAATTCAGTTTTTATAACACTGTCTCTTTAAGGTTTACTAGTGGTCGCCCGTGGTCGAAATTCGACCAAAATAATTTGTTGTCAAAAACTATACTTCTATAATCACAGATTTCGCCAAGGCTACACTGTTAATTTGACATTAACAATAAACAAAAGAGTATATATGTGTATGTCAAATACTTGGTAGTGTGTGTAATGTTTTTTTTATTGATTTAATGTATTTTTTATGCATAATTAAAAAAAATATTAGCATTCGTCGCTTCTTCTCTATATAAACTATAAGTGTGCGAAATTTCATACCACTCCGTCCACGCGATTTACGTAAAAAGGGGTACAAAGTTTTTGCTACACGTATTAATAATTAAAAGAAAGAAAGAAAAACTTTATTCGAAGAAATAGCGACGTAATTACATTCCTTATATATTGTTACGAGCTACAGGACTCGAATTAAAATTAAAATTACTATAGAATTTATTATAACTATACAAACACGTATGTAACAGGTATAAATATGACTAGACGCTACTAGTACAAACTGTACAATTCAATAACACGCTTAAAGTCCGTCACTATATCGCTTATCGAATGTACGTCTTGCTCGTATCGTAATCCTCGCTTGACTCACCAAATAATCCCCACCCCTCTGTTCGGGCATTGTTTTATACTGCACGGTGCAATATGTCTACCTCATCGCGTGCACCCGATTTCCCGGAATCACACCTGGCCACTGCCTACCGAAACAGATTATAATACACAATAGGCGGCTTTTCTAATTACAAATATTAAATACAAAGAAAACAAAAGAAGTGCAAATGATAATAAAACTTGGGGTTTATGGCCACAGGTGTTCATTCGCATTTGTTGTTGTGCTTCGTGGAATTTTGGCTAAGTCGTAACAATATTATTATACACAGAGCATATTTTGAGAATTTATACGCCGCATTTTCAGCAAACAAAGTTTGCACTCAGCATATTGCTGTGCCGGAATTATATCCGACACAACGCTGATTTTCAGGGCAAACCTTCCTTTTAGCGTAAGACCAAAACGATCCAATTTTATTAATTATTAGAAACTCCGAATGAAATAGTTGACTAAAACTGATTATAAGCGATTAGAACCGGTGCCAAGCCTTATGACGACAGATTTCTACAAATGGTAAAGCAAGTGAATGAATAGAAAGATATAGGAATCGGCCATTAATCGATAATTTATTACTTAACTGGAAAATTATGGTCCAAATGATAATACGAACTTTATACGTCAGTTAACAACTAATACTTAACTAATTTTATTCATTATGTAAATAACGTTAGTATTTATTGTGTTAATATTTGTTTTATCTACTTAATTTTCAAAGAAACTAATGCCTATAATTATGTACATCTCATCATACACTGTATCATTATGGAACTTAAAACAAATCTATACTTACTAACTTTATAATATTTATAAAGAGGAAAGATTTACATTTTTGTATGTAACGAATAAACTTAAAAACTATTGGACCGATTTCAAAAATTCTTTCACCATTAGAATACTACATTATCCCTGAGTGACATAGGATATATTTATTAGTAGAAAAAAAATAGAGATCCCTACTAAAACTTCATAATGTAACCCAAGGTGTAAAAAAATTAACGATAAACCACCACCCTTGCGAAGCCGGGACGGGCCGCTAGTGATTGATGAAATGACAAAAATGGCGCTTGTCAATTAAATGTACTATTGTAATGTAGTGATTGACGGTAGCGCCACACGGAGAAGTGGCAAAATGTTGATTTCATTTGGTAGCAATAAACATAAGTTTACGTGCGGTAGCGTCCGACGCAGCAATAGCATGCCTATATTACTACTTGGCATACTCACTTTCTAGTCCAATGACAACATGAGACAGTTCTGGTAAATCAGACCCAGGGTACAGAGGTATTTCACATTCCTCCTGAAAAGTAAATACTTGATTATTACAAGATCAGATATTTTGTCATAAAATTGTGTCTATTTATGAGTAGATATTTTGCAGAATGAACACGGCTGTGGACCACAAAGTTAATCCCACATTTACCTTCATTGATTATTGAAATACTCTAAAAATACAAACAATATTGGGCAGATTCTTTACAACATTAAACCCTATCAAGGGACTGTTTTCGTGAAATATAATTATTTTTCTATGTACCCAAAAATCGTTTGATTAATAGTCATTCTATCAAGAATAACAAAAAATATTTAACATTTTGCTATGAATCCTGAAATTTACTGGCGAGGACATTCCTCCCTCGCAGTTCGAGCTCTACTGCAGCGATTTACGGATTTTATTATTATATTTTATAAGTATAAAAAATGAATGTATAGAAGGGGTAAGTACCGCTTCTGCAAAAAATATTTTTTTGGGAAACAACTTTCCTAATTTTTTCACTAATATTGCACATATGTCATACATAGGTCCAAAATTGAGCAATCCAATTAAAGTCCAAAAGAAAGCCAGTAATCAACATGACAAGAATAAAAAAAACAACGTTAGTCGTCGAAAAATCAAGAAAAAATACAACAGAGCACATTTGCATAGTACAAGAGAAACGGAATGAAAGACTTTTAAAATGGGAGGCCAATAGAGACTGAAATTATACACAGATTTTTTTAATCATAATCACATTTATTTTTAACCCATATTAAAAAAATGGGTTCTGTTCTGCAATATGTTTGAAAGTCGATGTCATTAATATATCGATTCATCGACATATTAAAAAAGCTTCTTACTAGTCGCCCGCTACACAGATGAATAAAATAAATATTTCGTACAGCACGAGGATATGGTGTCGCGACTGTTCCTGTGTGTAAAATAAATTATTATTTGTTCTGACACTTGCCAGCCGTTGCCGCGGTACGTTCGCTCGGCTCGCGCGCTTTGGTCTGTACATAACCTAACCTACTTCACTGTTCTAGTCACTGACCTTCCACCGCCCTTCATAATCTATACATCATTTTACTAAAAGGTATAAAATTAATATTTCAAGTACTTCGGATCAAAGGGGATGTAAAAGGGGTAAGTATACCTCCCCCCTGCCCACTCCACCCACGCACTACTTAAAATTCATGCACCGGATATCAGAGCAGCTGCCTTCATTCTAATAAAATTATGTCGGAAGAATAGTTGACCACTGTGATCATAATAGTATAATACTGGTTCCTTTTGGTTACAACACCATTGAGTTGCTATTATGATACCTTCAAACGATCATACTGACACGATTGTAATAGCAGACTTGGGATCCAGGATTCCCACCCCATTATAAAAATTTACATATGTCTTATTAAACTACTATACGTAAATATTTGATGCTACATACATGCATACCTGTTCTAATCCACCTGTGTATTGTGCAATGGACTTGTCAACTTTGGGCTGAAACTTTTCAAAATCGTCGGTGTGCCAAGTTGGTTTCATATCTACGAAATACTTTTGCACATATTCAACAAAAGGGCCGTGTTCGACCTAAAAACATTAACAGAAAACTTTATTCATGCTGAAATCCAAATATTCTTGTAAATATTTTTTTATTTAGATTATCATGTCTAGTGTTGATTTGCGCGTAAGTTTTGTTCTAGGATACGGGAATTTATGACCGTAGAATAGTTATTATTAATTTATTGTGATTGTTATTACAGAGACAACACCAACTAAAAATATATTAAACACAATATAACAACAATAAGAGCTTCAAGTAAAATGCCGGTGCGGCCATACCATGCTGGAAACTCTTGCAAAAACACTTGAATTATTTTCAAAATTGGATTAGATAAGACATCTAATATTCACTTTCTTTTATGAACCTTCATACGACTCTATTTTGGAGGTTAAATCCCATACTGCCACTTATTTAAAAAGTAAACTGTCTTGCAAAACATTATCTTCCAAATTACCGAAAAACTGTAAGCTAAGATAAACCCTAGCCCCTAGTAATATGAATAAATTATAAGAGAATGGGAAAATAACACCAGGAAAATGACCCATAAAAAGCAAATGATAAAAGAACTCAAACAATCCTCAAGTTAAAAGAACTCGGAAGATCATCACTGGTTTTAAAAGACCAGCATTAAGCTGAGTCTGCTGCCTCTTTCAGGACAATATTATGTTGTTTTAGTTTTAAATTTGTTAATAATTATACCTACACTATCCAATGTAATTTTTCCTGAATAAAGTGATTTTCCTTCTTTCTTCTTTTACTTCTTCAATTTGTAAAATGTTGTTTTAAATTAGAAATGTGTATGGAATTTGAATTTTTGAAATAAATGAATTATTATAATAAAACTTACCCCAACAGCGGCAATAACCATTCTGTCCGGAGTATAATGATTTTTCAGGTAGTTCAATATTATACCACGATCAATCTTATGAACATTTTCCTTTGGACAAATTTTGGGTAGACCTAATGTATTTCCTCTGTAAGCAGCCTGGAATTGAAAGAGAAAGCGTCTTTAATTCATTTTAGTAAAGTCCAGTACATAAAGGCAGTTTTCCATCTCCAAAAAATCTATAGAAGGGTGGAAGAGAATTTGCCCTTCATTGTGCATGTACATGCATGTTTTAGCGAAAACTGCATCGAAATCGGCCCAGTAGTTTTTACGTGAATCCCCAATAAACAGACAAGAAATCTAAAAACAATTCATCATGTTCTCCATCATTTATATAGTCTATTCCAGACGTTTTTTTTAAATGGGCTCAATGAACAGAAACAGCATGTTTAGAATTTTATAATATTATAGATAGGTTCACATTCGTCCATGATCTAGTTTAATGTAATCTATCCTGGAGCATGCTTACATAACAAATACCTATTTACATGAGACTTGAAGACCCAGATTGTATTTTTCTAAAAACTCTAATATACAAAACTTTGCTATATGCATAATGTATATACACAATGGCAAAACGTTTTACATAAACTGGTGGCATTTTCACTGCAAAAAAATACATAAACCATATTCATCTTAACATGAGACAAAGTGCAAACAAAGAAAAAAGTATTTCTCAAACTTTATTCTAGTTTAATTAAACGTAGGGTCATTTTCATTAAGAAAACAATAAACAAATAACTGAAAAAATAACAAAGAGAACTTAACAAAAACAACAAAAGTAACAGTTTTTATGGTTTGTTTATTACTTGTCTCACCATTCCCTAAATACAATATAGAGCATATTGCCATGTGAAGATGGAGTGGAATGGAAAAAACAAATCATTTGTACATTTTATCCTGGAATATGGGTAGACTGGCTTGATACAGATAGAAAACTACCGCAAGCTTTGCCATGTAGAAAGCTCTGGCTTCTCGATACTTTCCAATTTTCCATTGAGGTACATATGGAAATTGTGTATTGTTAAATAATGTACCTAAATGCATCGCCAGATTGTTATTAACTTCATGTGATGCGTCATTCGAGCTTTAATTCTTCTATTACAATATTGTCAGAAAGGTCGACCATTGTGACGATTTCATAATAGTAGAATTGAGGACCTGAAATATATTCCATTTGCAAATGACCAATTAACTGACTATAATTATTGTCCTTTCTTAGGTTTTGTTTGCAAGCAAAACATAACACTATGAACATGGGAGGCAATTTTCAAATCAAGTAAACAGTTTTCTTAAGCTGCTATCACTGATGTATAGACTTAATTAATCCTTACAGAATGTATCATATCCATTAAAATGGTTTCCTGTTCTGGTCTCATGGATAGTGTTTCTAATTCAAATGCAACGGCTTGCCTCGCTGCCTCTATTTCTTCAGCAGACAACTGAGGTCTTAATGTTACTTCAGCCAACACCTGAAAAATAGTAATAAATACCATAATGGAGTAACAGTGTACACGAACTATACTTTCTGCGCCATAAATGACAGGCAAGTTTCGTCAAGACGTTTTATTTGATCGTCACCAAGTGATAATTGTAAGAACATGCACATAAGACATTTTTTAAACTGCCTAAGTGGCACCTACTCTCTTTTAATATTGGATTCCAAATGATCATGGAATGATGTGTGGATCCCTTAGGTATTAAGTGATTACAATGAATTTGACATTCTTGTAAATAGGGAATGTTTTAATTTTCTTCTATCCATATCTTGGAATACATTTATTACTGGTATACCTTAAAATGATGCACATTTTTAGATTAACTGCAGGCTGTGCAATACCTTGGTATAAAACAATGTATATTATATAATAATAACAGCCCATAAATATCCCACTGCTGGGCTCGCCCCCTATAGGGGAACAGGCAGTATACCCGCCACGTTTGTCCAAGACGGCTCGGCAGGTTTGACACATTGGTTATCTTGATGTGCAGGTGTCATCACAATGTTTTCTTTCACCGGTTGCTAGCATGTGGGAATTATAACAATATGCACATTAAGTCGAAAAACTGCATTCCGGCTAGGAGTCGAACCCGCGCCCTTTGAGTTTGGGTTCCATAGCCATTTTGGTAAAATTAAGGTTCTGCCCTTATGAAATCATCATATCTGTCTTTCACGCTGGAGGACGTCTTTTGACCTCCACCTGCCGTGAAATTGGGGCTGCGAGAGGGCCCTTGAAGAAGGGTTGCCTTCCACCCTAACTGCTGCCGAGATGAGAGCACACCTCAGCCAATGCTCATTTCACCTTCCGTAGGGCGAGTTATGAGCCCCACACACAGGAGGAGAGAGGATCTAATATCGCGATTTCAAACTGAGTCACAAACAACAACTACTTTCCTTGCATTATTCTGTGTTTGACAGTCTGTCTATTTCATCATTGCAAGAATATTAGATTGAGGATGAATACACACCTGAGTAACGGCTTCTAATCCCCTTGAATCAGCACTAGTTGCATAGACAGTGGTGTCCCGGGACCCTTGACAGTCACAAATACCGCCATGTTTCTCCAGCTCCCTTAACATTACATCACGTGTTGCAAACTTGTGAGTGGCCTACAATTGAAGAAATATTACAAATTCTACACTATATATATATATATATATGTATATAGATACCATGGTTTTATATAGGGTTTGAAATTAAACATTGAGTTATGCAGGACTCTGACTGCAGCAAGGGCATCAATGCACAGTAGTATATTCCTGTATTCACCCTGATACACGGCAACCATATTTAAATTTTTTATTGATACAAATCAAGGAATACAAATATAATATTTTCTACCCTTTTTTTATTGTGAACCTGGCAAACAGGCAATTGACCACTTAATGAAAGTGGTTACCATCGCCTATAAACATTTGGAACACTGGAGGACATAGCCAACGCATTGATCAGACAGAAGGAGGTTGGTATAGGAGGGAGAAGTGGGCTATTGGTAGTCTCACTCACTGTACACAATGAACACACACATAAATACAATTAACTCAAAGCTAACCATTTCACACCAAAATTCTGTGAGATTGTGATATCACACCGATTGAGCTGGCCTTAACAGCTGTAAATAAGTTAATGATTCCAGTATTCTGCAAAAATTTTCTTTCTTTATATAAGAATCTTGTTTTATATGTTTATACTTACACCAAAACTTAATTTTTCAAGGAAGTGACAAATTCCATTTGGATATGCGACTTCATATCTTGGACCAGAATCAATGACAACTGAAATCATATAAAAATAAATGCCAATATTTCAATGAAAACTGCTATTTATATAAAGATTATTTATTCATTATTAACCCTCCGTCTTAACGGAACCATCACAAATTTGTTGCCGAACTGTCACACACAGTTAATTGGGAATCACTACAAAGGAGAATGACCAAAAGTCGTCTAGCAAAGTTGCATGTTGCAGAATCAAAATAACATCGAAATCGTTTTCTCATTTTTACAATCAATTTCACTACAGAAATGTTTTTCACAGAACCGGAATTATGATTTTAAGATTAATAGTAAATTAACAATTGTTACGCATCATTTCCGTATTATAGACATGGCATGACGTTTCGTTATCTCCATTTAGACAGGTTACTCATCCATGAGTTTTTAGACTCAATCAACACAAAGGATATCAAATTCTTGTACAGTTAAATAATTACTGATATTATATTATATTTTACAACGTATTGAATTATTATTTTATCATTAAGTAAAAATAATTATTTTTCTGCCGTTTCACGCAGACGCAACTGTAAAGCTATATGATATTGTCAATATTGTCAAACGGCCACATTGTTTATGTGTCGATTGAGAATAGTTATTGTGACAATCTCTCCACGTAAATAATATTATTTGCGGAACTACGTTTGAGTGTTTGTTTTAAACAACTTATTGTGTGTTTCATGTTCTTACGACAGAACATTTTTATGTACCTAAAAGTGTTTTATTACGCCAGGACGTTTATATGTTGTGTTTATGAACTCTTTTGAGTCTTCTATAATTCTGTAATCATGTCGATGCTTGAGCCTCTGATAATGAGGAGAAGTCGGTGTGTCAATTGTTCGCTTTTGATACCTAGCAATAACCAGCAGCATTCCTTGCAACAAGCGCCTACGTCAATGATTACCATTTTGCAATCTTGGATAACTCCTACTGAGGTAAGATTCATTTTATTACATGACATGCTAGTATAATTAAGTTCATTCATCTCACGTCGATTTAACATAACTCAATAAAGTCAAGTTTTATTACTATATTGGTGTATAGCTTGAGTTACGTATTTTGAGAACATATTATAGCAGAATTACAAAGTTTTTTTATTTCAGCTTTCATCAGAAAGTGTAATTTGTAATGGAGTGTATGATATTACTTCAAGATCGAGCAAACATATTCAGTGGACATCATTCACATGAAGAACTACCATTGCCTGCTTTTGGGCACAGAAGTGTATGCTTTTCTTGTGGACGATCTTGTGGCTTTCAGTAACAGACTGAAATCGTTGTTTTATTTCACTGTTGTGACCAACAACACCAATATAAGATATAAAAATATGATTAATATGTTTTGTTTATGGGTTAAACATTATTTGTAGGTTATGTCCGTTTTGGTCTAATTACTTGAAAACCCGGTTAATTATGGAGAAGCGAACACTTTTATTCGATAATATATAAAGCGATGTCTATAATAAATAAAGATTTATTGTGCAACAACTTAAGACGGAATTCCATACATATGTGGTCATTGTCCTTTGTGGTCAAATACAGATAATTGAAACGAACGTTGAAATGATGCTTTCTCTCTCTAACTACATAGAATTTGTATTAGAAAAAAAGAGATGATATAATTCTCTTGGTTTTGGCACGGCAATTCTGATGGCAGCTTTTGGAAAAAAAAAATATTTTTGGTCCCCGTTTAGGGGTTAACCATAAACTTCATAAAAATATATGAGTATTATATATGATTTGTATGTTTCTTGTTTTTGCTATTTATGTGAATTGCTTAGTTGTGTTTTATTTCATTTTTCAACAACTTTCTTGTCTTTTTGGACAATTTTGTATCTTTTTATGTTAATTATTTGATTTTGATTGAATTTTTCAACTTTGGACCTATGATATAAGTTTAATATTAGTGAAAAACATAAGTGAGGTTATTTTTATAAAAAAATTAATATCTCAAGAACTATACATTTTCTTGACATAGGGATTGCAGAAAAGGTAAGAATTCTTCCCTACCCTCCCCCTCCACCCCTATAAATACTTAATTCAAGGTGCCGTATATCTGTACCGAACCCTTTGGTAAGCCTATCACTCACAGAACATATACGACTGTATCATAATAATAGTGTTACAACTTAGGCTCCGACAAAAACAAATTCCACATACAGATCTGTAAACGCACATTTTATTACCTGTCGGCGTTTGAACTAATTGTAATCCTTTTATGATTGTCTTCTTTTGTTCACTCATTTATTGGCCTACGTTTCTAGTTATTGTGGAGAAAAGCCTATTGTCCTATTGTACTCGTTTACGGCCGCTCAGGAGCATCATTAGGCACGTGTTGCAGATTATAAGTACAAGCTAATTCTAGGAAATTATGTCGATGTTGCCAGGAGCGGGCACATTTGCATTTGTGAAGTATAAAACGATGGCCTGATTGGGGTCAGTTGAGCTACAACTACGATCTAGGCGTGACGTGTGTACATTCGGGAATCTAATATTGACGGACTTTGCGCGTTTTATTGAAATACGACCTTCTCTGCACATTTGGATTTGTTACATTCGGTTATATTTGTACCTGTGTTATACTTGTTTGTATAGTTCTAATAAACTCTATAATAATTCTAACGGCATTTTAGTTCGAGTCCCGCAAACTCGTAACACTACAGTGTGAGTCTTCATAATGTGCACATATCGAAATGAGGGAATATATGCTTAATTTTATCGACGGAAAAAATATTTAAAAAAATCTTTATCTATAAAAATAATCTTTCGTATTGGCAACCCAATAGTAAAAAATGCATGCTTATAACTCAAATGTAATATTTTTTATCAAGTGTTAAAAGATGGCACCGAACATGTAATTTATTACTTCTTAAGGATGGTTTATTTGGGATGATAAGTAATACAAAAGAGTTCAATTAAAACCATTTATTATTTCACACAAAATTTAATGCATCAGGTTCTCAAAATATCCACCTCGTTGTTGTAGGCACAAAGCCGCGTGCTGTTCTTATCATTTCAGGATCATTGCGAATATCATTCCGCACAGTTTATTATGCGTGATGGGGGTACTGTAGATGTATTGCTTCATGGTCTCCCATAGAAAGTAATCAAGGGGCGTAAAATCAGGTGCACGCGCCGGCCACCCTACAGACCCTTGCCTTGCCCTTGCCAGCCGATCCATTTAACATGACAATTATCGTTTGAAAATGATCTTACATTTGTAGCGCAATGGGCAGGGCATCAGTCCATTTGCAGAAACATCCTTCGATGCAAAGACAGTGGTACATCCTCCAATAACTCAGATTTTTAAGTCTATTGACAAATGAACTCAGGTAGTTCATTTGTCAATAGACTTAAAAATCTTTCACCAGTCAACATTCTTGGCAAAATGACTGGTCCAATCAAGATGTCATTGATAAGACCAGCCCAAACATTTATTGAAAATCTCATTTGAAAAGTTGATGAACGTTTCAGTTTCAGGTTTTCACCTGCACGGCACCATGTGTGTAAATTTCGACAGTTAGTAATACCGTCTCTAGTGGTTGTCGCTTCGTCAATCCATAGTATGGTTCTCGGAAAGTTTGGGTTTTTCTCTGGTTTTTCTTGGAATTCAAGTGGACATCACACACCTTAGATACCAGTCTACGTCTTTAAGTAGATGTTGTACCCTTTGGTAGTGATAAGGATATAATCCTTCTTTCTTTAAAATGCGCCACAGTGATTTTTGGGATATTCTGTGATGAAGAGCCAGTCATCTAGTACTTATGGCTGGATCAGCAAACAAATCACCAGTACTGCTTCTTCAATAGCCCCATCATTTGAGGCGGCACGCAACAATCTAATCTCTAAAAAATGGTTTTAATTGAACTCTTTTGTATTAATTATCATCTCAAATAAACCATCCCTGAGAAAGCAATAAATTTCGCATTCGGAGTGCCATCTTTTAACACTTAATAAAATATGTTATGTTTGAGTTATAAACAAGCAATTTTTACTATTGGATAGCAAATACGATGAAGATTAATTTAAAGTAATAAAAAAGGTAGGTAATACAGGCGTCTTGTTGAGAAATTTCAAGATTGTTGGAAAAATTTATGAAAAAAACCAGATTTTGCTAAAAAAAATGTTTATTTTCAATTGAAGCTAGTTTTTTTCCACAATTTTCATTTTATGTGGACACCTAATTACTTCCAATCATTATGGAGTTTCTTTCATTGTGATAGATCATTTAGTTTAAAAGTTATAACGTTTTGTTTAAACTGGGGTCACAGTAGTGAATAAAATTTTTAAATATTCCATAAAAACAATAAATAAATATTTTGATCTTTTTAAATATTGTTCCCATCATAAAATTAAGCATAGATTCCCCCCTCATTTCGATATGTGCACATTATGAAGACTCACACTGTATAATAACCTTGTATAATTTCATGTATTTAGCAAAGAAATGACCATAAATCTAGTATAAATGAGTCTTAAGTGCAGTTATAATTACAAAGAAATTATAACTGCACTTAAGAAGGGTTATAATTAATACATACCACCCGCTGTGCAGAACTGCCCAAATTTCTTTTCTGAAGCTACTCTCAAACCATTACTGAGAACAGTCACTTCTGTGATACTATCTTCTGATTTGGATGTTGAATATGTTACAGGTGGGAGATGTGGCATTGGCTCAGACAATGGAGGCAAAGGGGTCACACTTCCTTTCTGTGAATTTCGCGGTGACCTATCAATATCCTGGCTGAAGGGTCTTGCTCTCCATTTTGATATGTTCAAGCTGTAATTTTAGTATTCATTATTCATCATTAATATATGAATCTTAGGCATTACTTTTATGGGCAGTCAACTTTTTACTATAAATGGCCGTAAAATTGAGGGTAAACTATATCAATTGTGTTTATTTCACAATACTTTAAAAATGTTCAAGTTATCATTGTAATGCAAATATCCAAAAATAAAGCTATCTTAGTCTTTACATAAGAATTTCCAACACTTTCTTTTCACCTTTGATGTTTGTCCAGATAACCCAGCTTATATTTGGAAGAACAACTTTAGTAACACAAAAATGTTTGCGGTGTGCAAATTACAAACATAAAGAGTATCTCAAACATGTTTCCAAAACCAAACTGAAGATTGTAGGACTAATGTATTATAAATGCCCCTAGTTCTGAAGTACCAAAACATAAATTGCGAGCTATTTAGGAAAATAAAATTAGTCAGTCAAGTAAGCTTGTGTAAACTACTAGAATTAGAAAAAAAACTTACCCGCTTTTCATCGAAAGTAACCTTTTAAAAACTAATTTCACATCAGGTACGTGAGACATTTTACAAATTTAGTAGTTCGAATATTTTCAGGTTATATTATTATATTTTAATGATTAATTAATTTACCAATTTAAGGATGATGAATAGGAGTATAAAAATCGGCGTTAGTTTATTGTTTTCTTTGAACGTTTATGGTTTATCCATAGATGATATTGGGTTTATCTTTAATTATTATTAGTATTTAAATTTGATCTTTCTTTCTTTTCACATTTACTTTTTTTAATTAGGTTTATGGCTTGGCAGCTAGGCTTTTAAGTCAGATCTTAGATTAAAATGTAGTTTCTTCATTTTCTTATGCCTACCATGTGTAGCACAGCTGAATTGTAGGTTATCAGCTAGTGCCGTTCAATGGAGTTCTTGTGACAACTCAAAAGGCCACATTCGACTACACGGTTCATATTTCTCACAAAACACATAATTACTATTCAAAAACTATCAATATACTACAACTATTGTTCATTTTAGAGTAATTTTACACATTTTTAGAAAATGAAACTGCACAGCACAACATCTCCTTTCAGTTCCCGCCAAAAACTCCCATATTTACTCTGTACTTTTGGCCACGGACTACTATGGATACTACCTTTTGGGCATTAGCAGGGCTTCCATATTGAGTGTTGGGAAATTCCCATATAACAGACAAATAGGTACCGAAATCGTAAACATATTTATTCCTATAAAGAACAAATTGGAGTAAAACAAGAAAAAAGTTAATATTACGCATTTATCATGATATAAGTGAAAAAACATCAACATCAAAGACAAATTTTTATTTCCGACCAACACAAACTTCAAGATTCCTATCCTCAAATGAAATATTTGACCCAAGATTAATCCCAATCTGGTAACTCTGAAGAGACCCATTCACCATCTTGCATTGCAGTCTTGCAAAAGGCGGAGCTTGCAGAACTCACGAGACATTCTGCTCAGGTTGCCGGACGCAATGAATTTTTTTTTTTGAGGTGGGGAAATGTATTTCGCACACTACTGGGTCCTTTACTAGGGATTAGACCAAAGCGACGAGAGGTGTCACCACAAATGGCGCACCAAAGGCAAATCGCCGCCTTGTGTAGAGACTCGAAGAACTCAATACTCCACTAAAACCTCCCTCCTCCCATGTGCCCCGCGCTGTGGTAGGAAGAGCGTGAGACTTAGAACGTAGTTACGCCCACGCTGATCCTAGCGCATCAGTGCTTGAGAATGCCCCGGGGCAGGCAAACTCACTTCGTCAACAGGGGTGAAGAATCCTCTGCTCCCTAGATGCTAGAGGGCCCCCCTGCAGTGGTGTTTACGGGGGTAGATTTTGCGCATATCTGCGCCTCCGGGACCCCGACTGACGTCGGTACCCGCGAGACGCATGCGCACCTCTCTCCCGTTCTCGTTCCGCGGAGCATGGCTTGTACCAAACTGCTCAGCGAATCGATCGGACCTACGCGGGTTTCGAGTTCATATCTCTGCGATGCCCATGCTGCGCACTCGACCAGCGTATGAAACGCAGTGTCTAATGCGCCACATTGGCGACACTGAGGGGAAGGCAGGCAGCCCGCGATATGACTCAGATACTTACTGAAGCAACCATGCCCGGTAAGTATCTGCGTCATCCTGAAGGTCAGGGACCCACGTTTCCGCGAGAGCCACCGCATCAGGTGCGGGTGCACCGCCTCCACCGTCTCAATGCCTGACACAGGAGTTTCCAACTCTCTCGATCAAGTTTCAACCATGGTCGTGGTTTCCCGCGTCCTGATCGCCTGAATCTCGGCCTGGCAATAAACCAGGCTACGGGCGAGGGCATCCTGTCGGGAGCGCCGAACTTTGGCAAGTACGTCCGCCTGGAGAGGCCAGGGCGGATCGCCTGCCAAGAGTGTCGACGCCGTCCACGACACTGTACGGTATCCTCAGATGGCCCTCACCGCCAGGACCCGTTGTGCGTGGCACAACAAAGTCCAATTGTGGCGGTGAAGTGCAACGGACCATAATAGTGCACCGTACAGGGCCATACTCCTATGGATGCTCGAGTGCCGGACGCAATGCATGCAACAACCTTCAGAATCCTGCATTACGCGGCTAGCTGCCGTGCAGAATAGTAAATGAGCCCCTTTAAAGAATAGCATAGAAAAAATAGGGATGAAAACGATATATATATGTAATATAAATATAAAAAATAGATGTTGTATATATATATATATATATATATATATATATATATATGTATATATATATATATATATATATATATATATGTTATATTATATGTTCCTAAGGTTAGCCTCTATTTCGTCCACGTTGGATTGGCAACAAAGATCACAGTTGTTTTATACAGAGAATGTGAATCAGTGAAAGTATAGCATTGGCATAAGATTTTTCAAATCAAAATCGGCCCAGAAGGTTTTACGTGAATCCCAAACAAACAGACAAACCGACAAAAGATCTAGAAAAAAATGCATCTTGTTCTCCATCGTTCAATAGTCTACTAGAGTTTACGGGTCAACCTCTAGTGCGTGCTTCTTGTTTGAAAACCAGGCTAATACAGGTTACATTGTACTAAATTTTTATATTGTGCTATTTGCACTTGGAAGATTAATTTCATTTTATATCGCAAACTATCCCAGCCCTCGGCATGTAAAGTATTTATGTCCATTTTCGGTATTAAAACTACATTTAAACACAATTACAGCAAAACCGATCCAGTATTCGTAGTGGTTTTCCGTGAAAGCTTAACGGAAAGATATATCGAGTTACTATCGCTTTTTTTTATAGACGATGAATTTTTATATCTATAAACTTGAGAAAGGATTAGTCTCTTGCAAACTTTCATCCTTTATTTCAAATGGTCCTAGCTATATTTATCTATCCCTTGTCTATGAAAACTACATAAATGACAATAATAATAAAAAGGACAAAATGGACAAAAAGGACAAAAAGGTCAAAAAGGCCAAACAGGACAAAAAGCCCAAAAAGGACAAAAACGAGCGAGTTGCCGACCCTTCGGCATTCTACCAGAGCTAGGCAGGCTCGTTACCTGCAGGATTACGAAGTATGAAGAAAGGGGAATGTAGTGTAAATTCTTCGTATTATGTCGGTATTAATTTGAAAGTGTCAACTTGTAAAAGAAATATTTTGACATTATTCCTTCTGTAATCTTGATTAGAATAAAACCAAATATTAAGTTGGTTTTGTCTTTCTTTTATATCAGTAATCCTCTTAAATACTATACATACACAAAGGAACACACTACATTAATAGGAGACAAAGGAGTCTTGAAATCAATTTTGATAAGAATAAACAGCATCATTTATTTCTTTAATCTAAAACTTTTGGCCAATAACAGTTTGTTTAGACACTCTAAAACATTTTGCACCATGAATTTGTTGTTATATCATTTTCAGTACATTATTGGACGATATATACGAATTTATTAATGGAATACGGCAACTAAAGGAAAGGCGTAATTATAGAAAAAATTTAATATTTGTCTCTTACATACATAAATCCTTAAATAGCCTAAGACATGATTAACACGCAGAGTGAAAAAAAGATTCTTCTATATACTATATACTATTTTATCAATAGTATTTACATGTCAATTCACACTTTATAAGTCACTCTATTAACATAGCATTAGATTTAGCAACTTCTATCATCTTATTAACATTGCAAATCTTCTCTCTTGGCTTGCCTTTTGATTGACCCTGTTCAATTTCATATTTATTTATCCTTTCCCAGCCATTCCAGTCAACAATTTGATCATTGTTCATAATTCTACTTACTGCTATAAATCCATCTCTTCTGTCATGTTTTACATTTTTTAAATCATCACACATAACTTTTGCCACTTGGAAAGCATTGCCCATTGTGTGTAGTATTACTCCAACAGGGCCTGTGCCTAGCCAGCCAGCAACATACAATTTAGCTAATTTATCTTCTGAATTATCATCTAAGACACAACCTTTATCATTTGGCACAACCCCATTATCAAATGACAACTCATTATCAGCTTGTACACTTGTGTATCCTATACTTCGAAACACCAAGCCACAGTTTAATATTTCTGTATCATCAGTTGCCAAACACTTTTGTGTCTCCCAATTATCTCCATGCAATTTATTACAAGCCAGCAATACCCCTGTCACCTGCTTATCTGTATTAATTAAAAACTTTTTAGGACTTCTGAAAAATATTGGCTTAAAAATCTTATAATTACTACAGTTATCTAATACATTCCCCTGTTTAAAGGACTTTAGCATTAGTTCTGTTAGTCTTTTTCTGGGGCGAGGTAGATGTGGTACTGTATCTTCTATATTATCCAAGTCATTTTCTCTCCACACAGTCTGACAGTTCTTTAAGTTCAATTGTTCGCGCAGTTCTTTTATTGTAAAGGCAACTTGCAAAGGTCCTCTTCTCCCTACAAGGTATATTTCTCTTACTTTAGACTCTGCTAAGCTAGATAGAGCACACTCTGTAATATCAGTCTTTCTTAAATCATCAATTGGAGTGTAAAGGATCCTTGCCACGTCTAAAGCCACATTCCCTTGCCCTAGAATGACTGCTGTTTTACTTGATAAATCAATCTGAAACACAAATAGCATTTAATAAAAAATAATACATAAACTATGCAAGCTTAGCTTTTATATTTAGATTTCCATATTTGAAGTTTAGAATTAAGTGCTACACTCATTGTCAGAAAGCTAATTTGTTTCTAAAAAGCCATTAAGAACTCTACATAATAGTTTTAAACATGTACAAACTTTTAAATTCTGTTCACTTGGATGACCATTGTACCAGCCAACAAAATTTCTAGCACCTATTACATTATGGGCATCTTCATTTTCAATACCAAGCAATCTGTCTTTTTCTGCACCATATGTCTAAAACAAAGTATCACATATACATAACACAACTGATTAATCTTATTGAACATGCAAATTCTTTATACTTCCACTTTTTTCAATCACTTGGGTTTGGGATTATGTCTTTTCCTTCCATTATGCACTAGTTAGTCTAGCATACAAGGCCATCTTAAGTATATTGCGCACCAGTTTATGAAAATCAGCTTGCACCCCCCTTTTAGCAATTAAAAGAAATTTAATTTTTGTGTTTCATCTTTAAGGTCCCATAGCTATTTTGGCAAAAACAACCCTTATGCATTCTGACATGTGGGGGTAACATTAGTCAGATCTTGAAAACCCATGACAATGTTTTTAATTACATGTTGAATTCAATTGATTTGCGCCCCCTAGGGTCCTGCACCCTGGTACCAAGCACTACATGTACTATCAGGTAAAGATAGACCTGCTAACATACATGCTCTGTCACACTATAAATCACCATGTCATTCTTCAAACAGCCCATCTATCTTTACTCTTATTCATCAATATCCAAAAAAGTACTGAAAATGTTAATTACCAGTAAGACAGCATCATAATGTTCTCTAAGTTGCCGAAGATGAATATCTTTACCTAAACTAATATTTCCATAAAAATTAACATTGGGTTGTTTTGCAACTTTAGTAAACTGATTGATTACATTTTTCACTTCAGGGTGGTCTGGAGCCACTCCATATCTGTAAGAAATAATTTAAAAGCTTTTTTGAAAATAGAAAAATCTATAAAATTAATTACTAATATGCAGTACATACTGTAAATTAGACTAGAAAGTAAAGTCAGATGTTTAACACCTAATATTTATAATAACAAAAATCTCGTGAAATAGCCATATAGATAATCTACCTTATCAAACCAAATGGTACAGGAAGTTTCTCAATAATGTCCAGATTAACATTTTGAATGTTCTTTGAGAGATGCATAGCTGCGTAGAAGCCCGCAGGGCCAGCACCTACAATACATACTTGTAGATTCTTTCTACAAGCTGAAGATATCTTTCTTCTCACTGCCTTTACTACTTTCAATGTCATCATTCAGTATAAAAAGAAGAGCTAATTTAAATAAAACAAAATAGCCTTGGTTTTCAATAGCTTAGCAAATATATATTATTGACGTGTGTTTCAAAGTTATACCCATATAATTTGAAATTCAAATCAACCACTCAAAGCACTCATCTGAAGGTTGTGCTGAACTTTTAACGTCAAACAAATAATAAAAACGATTATATTAATAAATAATTTTAATTCCTTAATAAAGATTCTAGATAACTATTATAATCAGTTTCACTTTGGTCAACTTAGGCTACAGAAAAATATAAAATAGAAATAATCGCGCATTTTTTAGAAATCGCAATTCGCAAATATTTAATATACCCACAATTCCCACAAACCACAGACTAGTGAATACTATCACAAAGACACAAACTACTATAGCACAGACTACCTTTTTTATTTATTTAGGTTTATGGCTTGGCAGCTAGGCCTTTAAGCCAGATCTTGGATTATTATGTAGTTTCTTTATTTTCAAGCCTATGTGTAGCACAGCTAAACTTTAGGTTACCAGCTTGTGCCATTCAACGGAGTTCTTGTGACAACTCAAAAGGCCACATTCGACTACACAGTTTACATTTCTCACAAAATACATAATTACTACTCAAAAACTATCAATATCCTAGAAATGGATTACCTCCACTATTTCTAAAAAATACTGCCTGTAGCTATATACCTCTTGATATAATTTATAATCTGTTGTGGTCGGTGAGGATAAATACAGTGGTTTCAATAAATAAATACTCTGGTTTTGTGTTATTTTACTGTTATTTACGCTAATAAACACAACTAAAAATTAATCCATGTATTTCCGTCAATATTTTTCATTAATTCCGTCATTATTTTAAATAGAGAAGATGACCCCGAAACTGCACGTCGTTCGTTATGTTGACGCCAAGGATCAAACAGGATGAGATCCCGATACTATTGGAGATAGTTAGATGTGTTCCTTGTAACTGTGGCGCAGGGACAAATGGGGTCTTTTTGGCAGAAAATGCGCAGACCGGTGTCTTCGTGGGGTTAAACTGGACAAGATTTTGTCGTCCCCATTCAGAAACTCGCTCCAGGGAGTTCTCTACTTCAGACACAAGTCTAACCCGACTCTCTTCTACTAGCGTCCAAGGGACATTAGCGCGACTGGTGTATCTGGCGTCACCGGTACTATCATCCGCATAGCAATGAATGTTCTCTATAGACAACAAGTCATTGATATGCAGGATGAACAGTGTCGGTGATAACACGCAGCCTTGCATTGATAGGCTTGGTGGATGAGCAGCAGCCGTCGACAGCGACTTTGATGCTGCGACCACCAAGAAAGCTGGATAGTCACTTGCAAAGCCCCTCGGGTATCCTGTATGATGGCAGCTTCGTGAGAAGAGCCCTATGCCAGACTCGATCAAAGGCCTTAGCGATGTCAAGGCTAACTGCCAAGGCTTCTACCTTGCTCTCAATTGTTTCTGCCCAACGGTGTGTTAGGTATACCAAGAGATCCCCCAGTAGAACGACCATGGCGGAAGCCATATTGTCTATCATTGAGTAGCTGAGAATCTTCAAGATAACCCAGAAGCTGCACGTTGATGATTTGCTCCCTCACCTTTGAGAGCAAGGAAGTGATCGCTATAGGCCGGTAGTTGGATGGGTCAGTTCTATCACCTTTTTTAGGGATAGGGTGAACTAGGACAACTTTCCACGAAGACGGGACACAGCTGGTAGTATAGGAGAGTGTGAAGAGACGGGCCAGGACTGAAGATAGCTCTGGAGCACAAGTCCTGAGCACGACAGCAGGTATACCGTCCAGCCCGGTCGACTTCTTGACGTCGAGGGAGCTAAGAGCTCTACGAACCGCTTTCTTCGTAAAACGAACTTCTTTCATAGATCTCCCACACCGCGGAATAGTAGGCGGGGTTGCTCCTCCGTCGTCAAGAGTTGAATTGGCTGTAAAGATGTTGCCCAGGACTTCGGTTTTATATTTTGCCGTATGCGCCAGTTGGTCGTCCGCTGTGTGCAACGATGGAAAGGACGGCCGACAGAAATTACCCTCGACAGCTTTGGCGAGCGACCAAAATGCTCGCGTTCCATAAGGAAGTGAGCAAGCCGTTCGCCAATTCTGCCGATGTGTTCAAATTTTGCTCTCGCGAGCCGCTCTTTGAGGGACCTGGTGGCGGCATTGTATATCTTCTTTAGATCGGGAGTTTGCGGATCCTGACATTGTCTAGCTGCCTTCCACACCCGATAAGCTGCCTGCTTTTGGCTTACAGCCTCAGCGTACAGCTTATCGAACCATGGTTGGCTAGAGCCACCGATTGGCACTACAGAGTTAGGAATGTAACACTTCATTCCCTGTAATACCACTTCGGCGACTGAGTCTGAACAAATGTCAGGATCGTCCGTAAAGAAACAAAGTCGCCCCCAAGGGTAGGATGCATAAAACTCGCGCAATCCATCCCAATCTGCTGACCGATATCGCCACACTTTTCTTTTACCGTTAGGACGAGCCCGTTGGGAAATAGGAAGGGGCACTTCGGAAGATACCAAATAGTGGTCAGATGATCCCAGAGGAGCTCTGACCGAGATTTGGTAGTTCTCCGGGTGTGTGGTCAGCAGAAGGTCCAGTAAAGAGGGCTCATAGTCAACTCTGTCCGGTGTGTGGGTAAATCCCGTGACCAATTGAGTAAGGCGAGTAAGTAGTAAAGCGAGAGCAAAATCGCGGGCAGTAGTACCCGGCAGATCCGTCCTCGGAGAACCCAACCATTCAGAATGGTGGGCGTTGAAGTCTTCAAAGACGATTACTTCTGCGGAAGGGTACTGCCCGAAAACTCTGTCGGTCGCGTCTTGGACATGTCCAAAAAATGGGCTATCTCAGTCATGTAGCATTCCCTGCCATGAGACGGGTATAGACACGAATAGACTTGGGTGGAGCCACCGAAATCTACTAGCACCCATAAGGTGGACAGATCCCTATTTTCCAGGCCATGGAGACGGCGACAACAAACATCCTCGCGGACATACAGGCATACCCCGGCTTTTGGAAGGAATTTGTGTTCCAGATTGTAACCGGGGTAGTATAGATATGATATATCCCTTAGGGCGGATATTTGCGTCTCCGTTAAAAAGAATAAGGTCGGTTTAGTCGTCTCTAGGTGGTGATGGACGGCGTTAAGATTGGCATGAATTCCCCTGATGTTGCAAAAATCCACCTTAAGTGTGGATGTCAGGTCCGCTGAGTTAATCTTATTATTTTTATTATGGCCCATTATTAAAATAATGTTTAAGAGAATTAGGAAGTGCGTTATTATCAGCGAAAGGAGAACAAAGCGGAGTGTGCAATTATCCACATAACCCTGCAGGTAGTGTGACTAGCTGGAACCGGGCACGGAAGGGCCCCCGGTCCTCCCCGGAGAACACTGCCGGGTCCACGTCCGGTCACCAACCGGCACGACAGTGCTCTCCAAGATTATGCGCCAGTTGGTGGGTAGCAGCCTCCATGGGACCGGTTAGTCCGGGTTCGGGACCCCTACTACCTGGCGGGCGGCCAGCGGGCAACCGTTTCACCGGGTCTCCCTGACCCCCGCCCCACCTCATCACGCCTACAAGGATGAAGTGTATTTAACACAGATCCTGGTCCAAATCTCGCTGAAAATAACTTACTTCGGGAAACCGGTAACTGGAACCTGGTCACAAATGCCGGAACACAACGCGAGGCTGTTATGGTGACATGCTTTAAACCAGGGGTGGTAGCCATCCAGACGAGCATAAAGCCCTACCACCTGGCTGTGGGTTGTTCTGTCGCCTCTTACGACAGGCCGCCTGGCCGCAGGAAATTGTATTCTTTCTCCGTTCCTGCACGGATTATACATGAATGGTAAACATAGCGTAGATCAAAAGAATGTTGTTGCTATGTTTTTCAGGTACCTAGCACTTGTCAAACGTCAAAAGCCAAATGCCAAAAGATTGACCTTGAACTTGACCTACTTTTGTTTATGAGAATTAGATTTAAATACAAGTTTTATTTATTTTTACGAAAGTTTCTAATAGCAATGAAATGAAATCTAAGAAATGTACAAGCAAATAATTGAGTTGAAACCCGAGCGTGTGGTAACCAGGATTATATTAAGCAAAGGAAATAATATAAAACTATCTACTATTATAAACGTGGCAAGTGCACCCACTACAGAAATGTTGCTAGTAGATTAGAAAAATAATCCGTCAATCAAGACATTTCTGCCAGATTCTACACAACATTCAGCGCGTTGCATCTAGTAGCTCACAACGCTCAAAATGCTTCGTCAGCCATTCCACATGGCGACCGCGGTCATTATGGTCACGGCGAAAACGTCACTACTCACTAATCACCAACGTCATCATTTTCGATCACACAACGTAACCATAGAAGTTGTGCATACAACGCTCACAACGATCCAGGTCAAAAGGTGGGTCGAATGCCGTTCCACTTGGGTTTACGATTGTAACGCCGGCAAGCAAGTGGAACGGAAAAAATCGCAGTCGTACAAACGTGGTCGTTGTGTTTTCATTGGAACGTAGCCATTAGCATAACATAAACAACATAACCTCAAATCAAACAGCGAGTCCAAATAAGCAGTAGACAGTAGTGAGAAATATAAAAGCATTGCTAAATTATTACTTATGTATAAAAGCACTGAAAATTGAAAAGGAACGATAGAGGATCTTACCGTTTAAAATGTTGACTAAAGAAATGACTAATAATAATGGCACCATTAAATTGGGCGATTTTATTGTAATACAAAAGCAGAACTTCAGAAAGTTACATAAGTTTAATAAATTGGACTCGATTGTCACGTTAGGAAAAAACAGTATTAATTTAAATGGCATTCAAGGCTGTAAGTATTTTTCAATATTCAAAACAATGTGTAAAAGCAATTCAAAGAATAAAGTATTGACTGTGGAACTAGTTGATGTAGTTGTCAGGCTAAAAGATGAAATAGATGTTAAAACGTCTGGGAATGACAACAGAAACATACTTGACGATGGTAACTCCCAAAAGCTAACAGCTGCCGATATAGAGATATTGAAGAATGATGCTTGTAAGGCGTCTGATATAGTAGAAACGTTAATAACAAACTCCAACACATTTCACAGTAAAACAGAATTCTCTCAGGATAAATATTTGAAGAAAAAAGAAAAGAAGTACTTTGAGTACATTCAAATTCTCAAACCTACCCTTAGAACTGTAGCTGAAATAATGTACAAACTGGAGCCAGGTAAAATTAACCACTTGCGCCTTGATACACTATCTCAGATAATAACCTTTGCCAACATTAGTTCGGAAGGAAATCATTTGCTGTATGATTCAGGTTCAAATGGATTATTAGCTGCTGCTTTAGTCAGTGCATTTGGCCAAAATACAAATGGAAGACTATTGCATATGCATCCTGGTAATATGTCACAGAAGCAGGCACTGTTAGCTATGAACTTCAGTAAAGAGCAGTTAGATAGATGTGTATCTGTTAATGTTTATTCTACTTTAAGGCAATTTTATCAAGGTTGTGACAGAAATATAATCAAAGAAACAAATGAAGCTGATACAAGTGAAACTCTTGACAAAAGAAAATCAACAGAAACTATGTTAGAACCAGAATGCAAAAGAGCAAAGATGGATGAAGATATGCAAAGTGACCTTGAAAACATTATAAATCCTGCTTTGACAGAAGACATGAGTAAACAAACAGAAAATAAAAAGCCAAAATGGCATTTTGATAACTTAGCGGCTTCAGAATTGCTCAGCTCTAAAATGGATTCTTTAATAATAGCATGTAAAGAAGATCCACATAATATATTTTATGAATTGATGGCCTTTGTGAAACCTGGAAGACCTTTTGTCATTTATTTTAATGTGGCAGAACCATTACAGCAATTGTATATGTCATTAAAATCCCAAAGCAATGTAGCAGCTCTAAGATTGACTTGCAATTGGTTGAGAAATTATCAGGTTTGTAAATAACTCAATTTACATTTGAATAATAGAGGTTTTTTCCTGTATGTATGTAATATTAGGTTGGGGCGCATTTTATATAAAAATTCAAAAGGGTTTTTTATAAAGTTAATTTACATTTGACTAAAGCATGTAGGTGCCATTTTGTTGGATAACTTTTTACCATCTTGTAGGTAGGGACGTAATCCCATTGCTAGAAAAATTTTGGGACTTCTGATCAAAAAACTGCGACAAGTGGTTTTGGCAGTCCTCTCGTGATGTTAACCTGACACTGCCTAAGGAATTCTGCAGAGACCGAAACAGGTGAAAAACTGAAGGTGCAAGGTCAGGACTATACAGCGGATGCATTAACACCTCCCAGCCAAACTCTCGTAATTTTTGCTGAGTGGCTAAAGATGTGTGAGGTCTAGCGTTATCATGGTGAAAAACCACACCCCTTCTGTTGATTAATTCCGGCCGCTTTCTCTCAACTTTTTGCTTTAATCTCATCAGTTGTTCGCAGTACAGTTCAGAATTGATGGTCCTGCCTGGCGGTAACAGCTCATAATGAATAATGCCCTTCCAATACCACCATACACACAGCATCACCTTGTTGCGAGTTAACCCGGGTTTCGCCACAGTCTCTGAAGCCTGTCCGCCCTTTGACCACGATCCTTTTCACACGTTCTTGTCGTACATGATCCACTTTTCATCACCAGTTATCAGCTTCTTCAAAAATGGTTCGGTTTCATTACGTCATAATAAAGAATCACAAATGAGTACACGATTCATAAGGTTTCTTTCAGTGAGCTTATGAGGCACCCAAATATCGAGCTTTTTTGTGTACCCAGCTTTTTTCAAATGTGCCAAAACCGTTTTGTGGTCAATTCTCAGTTCTCCAGTCACATCGTAACTACTAATACGCCGATCTTGCTCCACTTTTTCAAAAATGGCATCAATTTTGTCCGTAACAGGGCGACCAGAACGATGTGCATCTTTGATATCAAAATTTCCGGATTGAAAACGCTTAAACCAAATTTGCGCTACTCTCCCAGATACTGCATTAGGTCCATAAACATCACAAATTTTTTTCGCAGCTTGTGTTGCATTTTTACATTTTTTATAGTAAAATTTTAAAATGATTGAATTTCTTCATTAGATTCACTCATTTTAACAATAAGAAAAACAAATGAAAATCACACATTTTCCTAATTTGAATTTGGAATTGTCTTCTTTAAAATTAAAACTTTTTAATGATACCAAAACCAGCCAGATACAAATGGTATATCCAAAGAGATCTTATTACAAGTTCATACATACTATATGCAAAAAGACTTTTTCCCCAACCTATTATTTATATTGCATAAATGATCCCATTTTTTGGGATTAAAAGCATTTATTATCATCCCTTTTATTGAGTGTACCTATACCCTATACACATTCATTCTGATTAACTTGCATGAAATATGTTGAACTATTATTCAATACAAACTACCTCATGTTACATGTGACATTCTGGAAAATGGAATAGTTGCCATGGAATAAGGGTAAATGAGGATGATCCCATTATTGAACATACTTTATTAATTGAAACTTTTATTTATAAATAAAATCATTGTTTTTTGTACAAAGTTATACTTTTCCATTGCATCCTTGGTGAATCTTTGTTGTTTAAAGAAATATTCCATGAAAAGATATTTTCTTTCTTAATTTTTGTTCTTGTACTATAAACCCTTATTATTTTAATAATTATCTAATTTCTAAGTTTTTACAAAGAAACTTCTGTACTATATAAGTCGGATTATGAAATATACTATACTTTTATTTTATTTCAGATTTTACCTGACAGAACTCATCCAGAAGTTATGATGAATGGAGCCAGTGGTTTTTTATTATCAGGTTATATACTAAAATAATATAATAATATTGTTATTAGCTTCGTGTTGGTTATTATTCACCTTCCAAGTAGATATTTTGTCTAATTCTATTTTAACTTACCTGGTCTACTAACTTATGAACTTTATTTAGTATTAAACTGAAGAATTATGAGAAAATTAATATACATATAAAATATACACATCTGTATCAATTTTTTTTTATCTAAATAAAATTATTCTTTTTAACTTAGTAATGAATCAGTTTCTTTATAGTTTATTGAAAAGTTTTGTGTGTCTGTAGACAAAATTTCGAAGTTTAGGTATATGATCGATCTAGAACATATAGAACTTAATGGATTGGATGAAAAATAAATTAACCCAAGAACTTAGAATTTTATTATTCTTTAAACTTCAATATTATGTGGATATACAAAAAAATATCACTAAATGAAATATGAAACTGCACAAGAACTGTTGATGCAAACTGTTACAAAACGAACTTGAAGGAATGTAAATCAGACTAAGGTAAACATTAGAATTAATCAGCAAACTCATACAAATATTAAAAATGTGAAAGTTTTTTTACTATGTAGTTCATCACTGTCTTGGATATGAATTTATTTTCATGAAATTTAGTATATACCTAACCATTTTAGAGATAAGAGATGAACATAAGACACTGTATTCCCAGATGGTACAAAGATGTACATGCTAAAGACACATGGAAAATTCAACCCACAGGAGTCAACTACCACGATTATGATTACGCGTATTTTAAAAAAAAATTAGAGCTTAACAAATAAAAGAGCATGATGCCAATGTGACGAAAAAACCACCACTCACCTATTGCCATAACCTATAAATTCTGGTTGTATTTTGACATTTCCAAATTTTGATCGAAAATTCTATACCATAAGCTACATGGCGAAACAATACCGTCTCGAAAATCCAAGCTTCAACGTCCAAAATTTTTAGCATTCGCTGTAATTAAATATTACATTTATCGGAAAAGTCGAGGATTTACGAGGGAAACGTAACAGAAATTTACGTGAGCGTAGCCACGTGCAAAACCCCTAATACATTTTATAAGTAAAGTAAAATAATACATTAAACTCACAACTATTCGGGAGGAACATTATTTTCAACATGTTTTTTACCAGTTAAAATATGATTATTTTGGCACTCCTGTAGATGTTAGTGATTTTTAAAGTGTATAATTGTCCTTCTATTTTGTAATATAATGACATGTGATCTTATTTTAAGTTGCACATATATAATTTTTAATTTATTTTAAAAAGTTAGATTTTTAAAGCTTTCTGCTCTCCCTCCTCAAGGATAACTGCTTTTTGTTTGTTTGAAGATCCTAGACTGATTCCATTTTGAGGCTCTCTGAAATTACTATTATAATGAAGAGATTTCATAATATACCAGAATAACTAAGCTATTTCGTAAAAAAATAAGTCCATTTAAAATTCTTAACTACCAATCTTTTTGGACTATCATTATAAGCGTTTCATGCTTAAGCAAAATCTTCAAATCGTCTCGTGACCGCAAAATAGCGCTGTGATGTCAAATTCATACAACCATACTTGTTTGAACATACTACAGAAATGTACAGGACTAGATGAGACACCATGAAAAGATACATACATAGTAAACTTCACACAAAAATTAAGGGAGCAAAAAGATTCTACATTTTTAGGTGATTTTCAACAGGCTGTAACTTGAAGAAAAATAGATAGATAGATAACACTTTATTGCTCACCAAATATACAATTTCAAAAATACACAATTACAATATTGTTATGGTAGAAACAATAGGCGGCCTTATCGCTTAAAGCAATCTCTTCCAGGCAACCTAACTTAAGGAATAGTATAACCTAATCTGGCGATGTAGGTGGTGCAAATTATGAGGTATATCATAATTAAACAAAAATAGTCTTACAGCAAATTTAAAAGCAAAAAATTGTAGCTCCATGTGTCTAATTTTTCGATGTGAACTACAATTTTTTTCGAGTAATATAGACAAATAGTTTTTTATTCAAGTATACCAAGTCACTGATACAGAATTGAGAAATAAAGCTGAGATTTTTTTAATCGGTCTGGATAAAGATCCTTTCAGAACAAAAATGTTGCTCCTTTAATTTTTTCAAAAATTACTCGTAAAAAATTGCAATTTACATCCAAAAATAGACACTTGAGCTACAATTTGCTCTGCACGACCATTTTTCAAGTTACAGCCTGTTGAAAATTACCCAAAAATGTATTTTTATTTGCTTCCTTAATTTTTGTGCGAAGTGTATTTCCATAGCCAAAGCGCCGTCTATTTATACAATGAAGAAATTATTTTTGTAGCTTTATTTGGACTAATGTATGTGTTTTTAATCGTGGATACTAAATTGACAATGGGAAAAGTAAAACGTATACATTATATAGGGCGCGTACTCTAGTACCTCACAAAGATTAAAATGCTCCTTCAGCCGTTCCACATAGCGACCGCGGTTGTTATGGTTGCCGCGAAAACGTCACCGATGACGTCATTATTTTCAGTCACACAGCGCTCACAACGACCCATGTCAAGAGGTGGGTCGAAGTGGGCGTTAACCACAAAGCATTAATTCTCTCTATCGATTTACATTGGAAAAGAAGCGCGATTTTCAAATCAACCAATGACATTCGTGTATTTCGTCGTTAATTACATCAACGCTTCATAATCCGTTTCACTAGAGTTTATGATTGTAACGCCCGCAAGCAAGTGAAACGGGAAAAATCGCGGTAGTGAACGTGGTCGTTGTGAGCCGCATGTGGAACGTAGCTTTATAAGTCTGAAATTTGCAAACTGTCCGTTAACAAGATATAAATCAGGTGAAATCGTAGGAATCATATTTACCTTAAATAGCAGTATGATTTAAGTATGTTCAGGAGTTGCATTGTTAGATGTGTACAGTGCATTCTCATTTTGATATAAAATATCATATTGTATAAGCTATAAATCAAATATTACAAATATGTAATTTAGTTCAGTCTAATGACAGGACTAAGCTGCATCACTTATGATATAATGAAAAACACAACATGAGTGCATATTTCTTTACTTGAAACTTATAGTACTTACTGAATTTATAATTAAATAAGCTTATATTACTTGTATAATACAAAATATAAAATAAAAACTTTTTTTATAAATACTACATTAATTTTTATTAATCCTAATATGCATTATTTGTCTTCAACACAAAAGTTTCATTATTACCGAGAGCTACAAGAGATCGTTTGCTATGCAAGCGTTGTTTATGGTTGATTGCAACTGTTGATGTAAGCTTTGGCCCTGTAGACAAGTGGCATTAGAGCGATAAACGAATAGAATAAAAAATGCAAGTGAATAACATATGGTTACACTAAGTATTATGTCATTCCAATACATTTTCATTCTATTTCTTAAGCGCTAATGACACTGTCTACAGGGCCTGAACAAACCGGGGCAAATCCTGCGCTGGTTGCGGGTCGGAAGTCGCTCGCGCCGCTTCTGCCAACTAACTTAGGGTGCGTTCCTCTAGTAACTCACAACGATTAAAATGCTCCCTCAGCCGTTCCACATAGCGACCGCAGTCGTTATGGTCGCCGCGAAAACGTCACTGATGACGTCATAATTTTCGATTACGCAGCGCTCACAACGACGCACGTTAATAGGTGGGTCGATTTAATTCGTTCTACTTGAGTTTACGATTGTAACGCCTCGAAGCAAGTCGAACGGGATAAATCGCAGTCCTTGTGAGTCTCATGCGGAACGTAGCCTTTTATGAACGTGTTCAAATTGGCGCGAATAATCGCATAAATCTCGAATCTTCAATTAAATATGGAACTAACAACAGTAAAACTTCGTCTTAAAAATTAGAGACAAGTTTCTTTACCGAGAAACCAGGAATGATGTCCTCTTAACTTAAATAATGTTATTTTGAAAATAAAAAATATAGAAGTTTTTTAACTTAAAAAAAATTATATCGAAGCGAATAGCTTTTTTACTGTCAATCTACGATGTATTTTGAAATATATTACTTTATTCATTTCGATACAATTATTTTTTGACAGTTAAAAACTCTTAAATTTTCAACTTTCAAGATAACACATTATTGAAGCGAAGAGGCGAATAAGGAAAGTTGTGTTAGTTTGAGAGGCTAAGCGAGCGATATTATCACTCTAATTCACTTGCCCTATCATCGGTTAAATTTTGACATTACTTATATGGAACTTATGTCAAGTTTGAACCGATAGTAGGGCAATTAAACGATAGGCAAGATATAGTAATACCATCCCTGAATCGTGTCCCGCATGTCCCTCACTTTGATGAGAGCTTATGTTTGAATCAGACTGTTTAAGCTGTAATGTGTCATCTAATAAGTATATATTATAGCAATGTGATGGCGATTTTAAGAAATATCAGTTCTATTTGAAAAATACTTTTTTGTTAGATGGCTCCTTTTATTGAGAAAGGAGACTATGTAATATTAGACTACGACCTAAAGAATAGTAGTTGTTAAGATATGTAAAAGCTTGCGGTTTAGCTTAAGCGGCCAGAATTTACATAATTATATCAAATTTACACAAGGCCCTTATCCAGTTTGAATAGTAGAGAGATTTATAGCTAGATAAGTAATGGAACATTTTAATACATGCGAAAAAACATGAAAAACAACAAGTTACTGCTGCACACATGTAAATATCTGCCTGGTTTTTAAATCAATTTATTAAAACCATAAAGAATAAGAGCCTTGTATATTCCAAGACACTTGTCAAGTCAAACTTGACCTATCTATATATTAAATAATATGCCTGCCTTAAGCAATTTAGTAAGCATTTATATCTTTAATTGCACTGAACACTGGTCGACTAACGCGATGGCTAAATTATACTTCGCCAGGTAGCGACTGCAAGTGATAAACGATTAGTTAACAAATGTATATAGTGTGAATTAACAATTAAAAACTGGTAAACTGATACCGAAAATGTTCACATAATACATACTCTCCAACTCATCATGCCCTATAGACAAGTGGCATTAGCGCTAAATGAATAGAATGAAAATGTATGGAAATGAGCTTATACTTAGCGTAACGATATGTCATTCCCATACATCTTCTATTCTATTCATATGTGAATAGAAAGAAGATGTATGGCGTAGCGCTATATGTTTCTAAGCGTTTATTTTACTTTTGACGTTCGCAGGTTGATCATGTTACACATTTCTTGACAGTAAAGCCCACATGAATCAAATGACTTCCGTCATTCATGTGGGCGTCAGCGTCAACGTAGCCATTGTAGGACAAATAATTGTCCTACAATGGCTACGTTCCATCAGGGACTCACAACGACCACGTTCAGGACCGCGATTTATCCCGTCCCACTTGCTTGCCGACGTACAATCGTAAACCCAAGTGGAACGGCTATTCGACCCACCTATTGACATGGGTCGTTGTGAGCGTTGTGTAATCGAAAATGATGACGTCATTAGTGATGTTTTCGCCACGACCACAACGACCGCGGTCGCCTTGTGGAACGGCTAACTGAGCATTTTGGGCATTGTGAGCTACTAGTGGAACGCCCTGTTCATTGTTGTGGGTGATGTAATAGTGATGTTCTGCGAGTCATGTAACGCACAGACTATTAACCCATCGACTCTTTACGTAAATAAACCGAAAGTAATTGATTTGGAAATAAAAAATGTTTTAGTGTATTACAAAAATGGCTTAAAATATGTTTATTGAAATGTGGGTATATTTATTACACGATATAGTATTTTTAGCAAAGATATATAGATAAGTTAAATTGATTCAAGTTTAATATAAATGAAATCGATTTTTATATCAAATCGAGTCGGTAAGATATTAGGACGTTACTAATTGATCCGTCATCGAGCTGTCAAAAGTAAAATAAATGCTTGGAAAGAGTAAAATGCCACTTCTGTAAAGGGCCAGAAATTATTAGCTAACGGTTTTCATTAAGTTAATGTATTTTGTTCCTCTAAACTCATTTTTATGCATTTAATTTGAAGAGGTCATTATGTTTCGCACAAATTACACTTGCTATAAATAAACGTCTAATAGGTGCTTATCATACGCAGTTGCTGCTTCACGAATGCATAAACTAGCATTTGTGCAATTTACCCTTTTATGGGCATTTACTTTTTGCTGACAGAAATAACGTCTAACTTGTCTATACAACAGGAATCGATAGACGAAAACACGCCTCGCATATAGCCAAGTTTAACAAGATGTGTTTTTAGTATGAGTTCTATAACAGATAATATTGGTGCTGGTCCCAGTAAGATCTACTTAGATCAGATTGTAAAAGATCGTTTCCGATATACTGCTGACCAATCCGTACCACGGGATCTAGTAAGCCAAGTTGGTTACGATTATATTAATCGACCAGTAAAGACAATGGCTTACTCATAGGACTCTTATTCCAGAACAACAGTCACGAATAAATAATAGGATAAATATACGGTAAATTTGAAAAGCACTTTTTCAACACATTTGTTCAAAACATGCATTTATGAAGCCTGTATACATTGTCCGAAAGTTAAAAATTACGCTCCGCACAATGTAACGTGTGGTAAAATAGGTGATTTCACTTAGGTGAAAAAAAATAAGAATTCCACCAAGGAGTTTCACATTACGAAGATATATAAGCTGAATAATCAAACGTACTTGGAAGCGCTTCGATACATTTGTCTCACTTTAATACTATAGAGAAAATGAGACGAAAGATGTAGTTCTAATTTTCATCCAACTGATTTTTTTTTTCATTACCTATTGTACTGTTATCTCGCAAATGTGTTGAAAAACGTATGACACACGTGCGGTCGTTGGTTTTTACAAATCGTCTCGTGACTATGGTAAACGCTCGACTTGGTCTTGGGCATACATATGTATGCTCGTTTGTAAAAACAAACTTACCCCACTAGTATCATAAATAACTGATGTGGCATGTCGACAATTTTAATTTTATCAATTCTATATTGAATATTATTTTAAGAATGCCATTCTCGAATACGAACTCGGAGCCGTATTTTTAAAACAATACTCGTACGCAAATGACAATGATTAATAAAATAGAGATATGAACACATGTTACAATAAATTCTAATTGTGAGGCTTCATTTGGAATAACGTCACAGATATAGGCCGTTTTAGATGTGGCGATGGGTTTGTTAATGACAGATAAAGTATGTATATACAATAACATGACTATCCATTAACGGCGTTATTTTTAACGCTTTAAATAAGCCACATTCGGTCACAGTACCTTTAACATTACCACAGGTGGGGCCGCAATATAAAATAATAGACTCTAAAATAACACCTAAAATATGATCGAAATAATTTCAAAAATTGTCTAAACAACGCGCTTGATTCCTTTCACTTCTACGCTCTTACAAAATATATGAGGATGCAACGTTTTATGAGATGAAAACGTATCTCATTGTCAGTTATTTTGACTGTCCACTCCCCGATCGAATCATCGCGCAACCCAGTTGAGAAGAATTTATAATTCGGACGGTTTGCGTATGAGTAATGTTTTGAAATACAAAATTAAAATTGGTTTTTTTTATAATTTTGAAAAGTATACAATAGGTTAATTATGCAATTTTTAAATAATATATATAACGAATAACTTTGGTATTTATGTGACCACATCACATTCGATAGGCATAACGACGTCTATGAAAGTAAACCTGCGATCGGCCAATGTGAAACTTGACTGCCACTCTCAGAGGGATTAAAGATCGCACATAAGCATGAAATTTCTAATAGGGCAATTGTCATTTTTAAATAGCGGTCACTCTTCACAATTTATTCTTTGCTAGAAGCAAAGAATTAGTAAACGAGAAATAACATTATTATTCCTATTTAAGATTAACGGATCATTATTCGACTCTGAGTGTAGTGGTTAGGTGCAAGCCATAAAGAAATATTTAAGGCGAAGATGAGACCAAAACGTGTTTTCACCCAGATGTAATTTCATGCAGCACCAAATATATTACAATTATGTTATATGTGAATAATATAATTTTAATTATATATTATTACGGTATAGAAGCGTCTATCCTGCCTCTTAACCTTACCTACTCTATTATGAGTACATAAAATTCATTAGGTACTTTTTACTTTATATATTAAGGTGAAACTTCGGTGCTTATTATACTAAAACAGGTTAATTTTAAAAGCAAAACTATTCCAAAAATTCATTGTAAACATATCGTTTTTATTAAATATAACAATTAAACAGCCAGAAATATCAAAATATGTGAGATTGGGGATAAATATAAAATTTGCATTTAAAAATAACCATATGTTGTACGCAAGAAAATAAACCTAATAACATATACTAAAAGTAATGCAATTAGTTTGTAAACCCCATGAAATAATAGTAACATTAATTAATAATACGTTTGTCAAGAAATGTTTACTTATTATTGAAGTCGACGTCCATTTTGTATAGAAGTTGTAGTCACAAAGGACATTAATATAATAGGATAGTTGTAGTTGAAGTTCCAGTGGCGCCTTGTACACTTTGGCGTTGACACATTAATATATTTCTGTCAACATTAAAATGGTCTAGTCGAAATTGTTCTTGTCTTGTTGTGAGACATTCAAAATAAAATAACGAAACAAAGAAGTATAAAAAACTATTAAAATGAATTCGTCTTCTTCACGCGCCAACTTATATTTGACAAACTGTAACAATTAATGTTCAGCATAAAATTATCAACAGGCGACACGTCTTACGTCTATTCTGTATGGCTTGCATCATATGAGAACAATAATTCACTCTTATCGCTATAAAAAAAGTATAACGTAAGCAGGATTACACAGAACGCTCAAAATCCATTCCAATTTAGAACCAACCATTATTGGAAAAATACCCACCACACTCAAAGTCAATTTAGCTTTTCGTTTAATTCCATTTTAGTCCGCGTCAAACTTTATGGCCTTTCACTACTGCAGGATACGAGATACTGCAGCATATTGCGTAGTTCTACCTAGCTTACGACAAACGGCCAGTTTGGTGCGGACAATAGAATTCATATTTCATTTAAAATAAAAATCTTAAAAATGCATCGTGTTCAAAACCACCGTTTATATAGTCTTATTCCAGTTGTTTTTTTTTTAATAGCATAAATATACAGAACTTCATTTTTACAATGTTGTAGATAACTATTTAACGTACTCAGAGTTAGACAACGGTCCATTAACTTTAAATAATGATAATTATTTTTATAATAGATTGTCGTATCCCGAACATTGTATTTTCAAAGATGGATTTCGGATTTATCCTTTTAGTCAATTATTTGTCCGACTTCGCGTCAGCTAGTGCAAAAATTAATATTTTGCTGTAAAAGTTACTTTTAATAGAGACTTTCGAGTTAAGTCCTTCTAATCTCTCCGAGTGCGTTTCTGTATCGAGAAATAAATCAAACTTCATTAAAGAAAAAGCCAAATTTTCTATTAATAATTTAATTGTTTTTAAGCTCTTTGAGTGCGGCCATTAAATGGCATTATTAGGTTGGTATAAAATATCGACAGGCATTTTGAGTATTCCGCCAATAGCCGCCGATAACATATTGCGCGGTCGCAGCGCTACACGCTGAAGCTATAGCGTGGGAGGGGGTTAAGGGGGAGAGGCTCAGCGGCCGCTATGACGAATCCTCTTCGTACCAGGAACGGAAATCGCAGTTTTCATCGTAGTCATCCTATAAAATACATAAATAACAGTTTATTTAAAATAAATTAGGTGAAATTCAAAAACACTTCTTTATCATCGTTTACTTAAATAGAAAATGATTTTTTGTCACCAGATAAACGACAAAATAAAACGTAAACAAATTAAATACCTTAATTAAAATATACGTTCCTTAGATATAAATGTTAAAATTTAACAAAAATATATTTGGACCCCTTTCAACCAGATTCGGACGACTTAAACGCCGCCATCTTGGCACACTTTCATAAGGTGGACGCTTACGTCACGCAATAACTAGGTATTTTTGTATTTTATGAAATACACCTATATTGACAATCTGAACGATTTATCACTTGAGACGTTTAACAGCCCAAGTATTTGATTCATACTAATCTATTTTACTATAAGAAATCTGTAAATGGTTCGAGTTTGTACAATGCGTCTAAAAATGTGAAAAAAATATTAATCATCATGTGGGATATTCGGACCAGGAGATACCGAAGATACAATTTTTAGAATTTTTGTCTGTCTGTCTGTTAGAGCATCACTTGAAAACTACTGAACAGATTTAAATGAAACTCGTCATAGAGCTAGCTTATATTCCGGGGAGTAACTTAACTTACTTTTATCCCTATAAATGACGTTCCCGTGGGATAGACAAAAATATCGAAAAAGATGGCGCTGCGATCGCATCTTTTTTGGAAACTACTAAACGTATACGAATGAAACTCGGGGCCGCTTGCATAACGATCGCCTTTAAAAAAATTTTAGTTAATCATATTAAACTGTGTAAATACGTTTTACACAAAGCGTATTTAAGATGCCTGGCATAAGGCGGTCTCACATGTTATTTAGCTAAGTGTATTTATGCCGTCGGTAAAACAGCTACGTGTTCCGTTTCAAGCTGCAATTCAGTTTTTGGAACAAACACGAAATTTAGCTTTAATGCTAGTTATTTTTTGCATAAAAATGATTTTTAGTTGGCCAATGTCAACTTGTCATTTGAAATTTCGTTCGTTTAGTAGTTTTGCTCCGGAATTTTTGACGGCAACCTGAAGAGTGTTTTTTTTTGCTGTGCCGTTTTATTTTCAAATAATAAATACTGGTTAAAAGTGAACAATTGTTGTAGAATATTGAATAACGTATAATTGTGCATTTGTGTTGAAAATCTCAACTATTTAGTGAAATCAAAGATTTGGTAAAATTATTGTATTTTATGTAGATATTATATTTTACTAGAATATTAATTTTCTCCACTATGGACAGCAGGTTTGTAATTATACTTTAAAATTTATATTAATTCTGTATTCTTTTAATTTGAAATAAGGTATACCTGGCATATCCACATACATTACCAATCGCATTATCTTATATCCGACAGAATACAAATCAAATAAGTGCTAAGGCACCTGAACAATTAAAATAATATCAGAAAATGTCGAACAAAAATATTTGAATTCTATAATATCGACGCTGAACTATAGATAACAGCCTACAAACGTCCCGCAGCTGGGCACAGGCCTCCCATTATAGGGGGAATGAACAGTATACCCGCCACGCTTGTCTAAGGCGGGTTGGCAGGTTTGACACATCCATCGGTTAAAACCTGCACATTTAGACATGATGTTTTTCCTTCACCGTTGTTAGCACGTGGTCATTATAACAATATGCACATTAGGTCAGAAAAGTGCTTAAGTGGTGCATACGTTTCGGCCAGGATTCGAACTCACGCCCTTTGTGTTTAGGATGCGTGCGCTAGCCATTACGCTACCACGACTTATTAAAATGCATGAATATCCTAAATATGAATATGAAATGAACTAGCTTCAGGTAAAATCCGAACACATCTGGCAGTTCTAAAAGCAGAATGCAGATCAATTGTTTTGTCCTTAAATGCATTTAGGGCAGTTAAATACCCATTTTTGGGTGATTAACTTTGACAGTTCTTTAAACACATTTAGAGACAAATTTTGCGTTGTGCAAAACGCTAATAGTATTTAAGGGCGTTAAATACATTTAGTGTTTCTTAAAGAAATTTAAGCAACGATATGCAAGCGGCCCTCGGTATAGAAGCGGCTTATATCTCGAGTTAACACGATAATTTTTTTTCCGATAAATAAGGTCGTTTCCTTAGAATAAACGGATTAGCAAAATAGATGGCTCTGCAATCGCGTTTTTTCAATTCACTAACAAATAACTACGTTGTCATAAACAACATGTCATTCATTGTATTACATCAAATCAGATTGGCTTCGACTCGCCTTTATGTTTTGCTGGGCAGTTGTGTAGACTATATGGATTTAGTTTTTATGCAAGTAACATAGAGTCTATATAAATAAAAATCAATCGTAGAAATGTATGTACGCGCATAACTTGAGAATGACTTCATCAATTTTAATGATTTTTTGTGTTTGAGTGGGGTCCCCGGATTATTTAGATTAATTATTGGAACCGGTAGGTGGCGCTGGGATCGGGTCCTAAATTTTTCTTTTTTCAGGGCAGGACAACGTCTGCCGGTACGTCTAGTTTTATATAAGTAACATCTGTGAAAAGTTATAGATTTAGTTCCATTTCTCTCTCTGATTACACATTAAATTTAAAGAAACTAATAATAATAAATAAAAACTTTCAATATAATTGATTGCTTCGAGAAAATATGTATTTAAAAACTTATGGTTTTTCTTTGTCACAAAGCGATGGAGTTAATCTTGGCTATACAACATAACAGAGAGTCGGGGTATGCGCGGGGAGAGGGTGTCAACGGGTGACAGAGTATGCAAGGCAGGTACTAATATATTGAAATTATATATATGATAGTGTATTGTAATAGGTATGTATTATTGTTTGTATTTATAAAATTACTTATATATTACAAATTACTAATTTATAAATTAAATTATTGTACGAGTGCTGGTTAAGCAACTACCGACTTTTGTTGTCCTTTTTATACTCCATCCAAAGGTTGCCTGAAAGAAATCGTCATAGGCGACAATACCGCCGATTGTATTATATCAATGTCCTTGATTTTATATAACATTTTTGCACAATCAAGTATATTCTATTCTAATTCAGAGTACTCTGTCACGTCTGGCTCTTTGTTAAGTTGTGTAGTATAGTATACTTCTATGGAATTAGGTGGTATGGATCGTATGTATATTTACCGCCATCCATGCGTGGTCCAGCACGTCCTCAGCGGCGAACCTGAGCTCGGGCTGGGGGCGCAGCATGTTCGCGACGAGGTCGATAGCGCCGGCGGAGACGCGCTCCCAGTGCGGCGCGGGGAACTCGAGCCGCGCGCCCAAGATCGCGTCGAACAGCTTCTCCTGATCGCCGTCCGGCGACGAGAACGGCGGGAACCCGCACAGCAGGATGTACAGGATCACGCCCGCGGCCCACACGTCGATCTAAACACCACTTATACACTAGACATTGCGTCGTAAAACAAGTCCCACGGAAAATAAACTAACTAAAAGTGGCAGCTCCTTTATTTGATAGAATTTTGTTTGTAAAGTAGCCAGGAATAGTTACTTATGATACTAGTGCGGTAAATTGGTTTTTACAAACGAGTAGACCAATGTATAGTCACGAGTTTGTAAAAACCAACAACGGCACGTGTGTGATATAACGTTTTTCAACACATTTGCGAGAGAACAGTACAATAGGTAATGAAAAAAATATTAATATCAGTCGGAAAGTCTCTACAATCTTTGACGTTTCTAATATGAAAATAGCGCGCATTTGCAAATGGCGTCACATGTGCGTGGTGAAAATTAGAACTACATCTTTAGTCTCATTTTGACTATAGTGTTAAAGTGAGACAAATGTATTGATCAAAAACGCTTCCAAGGAGGTTCGATTATTCAGGTTCTTTATTTTCATAATGTAAAACTCCTTGGTGGAATTCTTATTTTATGTTTTTCACCTAAGTGCCTATTTACCGCACGTTCCATTGAGTGGTGCGTAATTTTTAACTTTTGAACAATGTATACAGGCTTCGTAAATGCATTTTTGAGCAAATGTGTTCAAAATAAATTTATGGCTTTAATTATGGAATAGTTTATATTTATTATTCAGTAATTACCTACATCGATTTATAGATTAACAAAATAAATAAATAACTACTCTGCAGGGTTAAACACGACGATTGGAGCGCCGCGTCTGTGGGACTTCTTTTGTGGCGTAGACTCTACAACATTTCCTATACGAAGATGGGTGTTGATGATGTAACAGATTTTGTAGACGGCTCAGTATATTTATTTAGGTCACTGCACTATTGTGTTAAGTCACTTTTCCCAAAATAGTCCAGTCAAATCAAGGTTTCACCTCGGAATGTAAGCCGATAAGCTATAAATTTGTAAAAATTCTTATTTTGATTTTCTAAAAGTTGTCCCAAGTCTCATAAGTTCTTGTGCCTGCGTCATGAGGTCTTCAAGGTAAGGTCACGAAAAACTGTTTTTGTAAATATCACTCTTTCTATGCATTATATGATATTTGCATGTATTACAAAAGTTGTAAAGAATAAAATTGTCTACAAATTTAGTTTGAAATATTTTTTTGTACATTCATCCATTTTTGAGATATAGCATAGATTGAGCAGCACTCGGCCACTATGACATCTCTCAAGGTCAAAAGTAAAAATCGGCATATAGTCTCTATAAATTTATAAACGCGAAAGTTTGTCAGAATGGACGTATAGATGTATGTTTGTTACTCTTTCACGCAAAAACTATGAATGGATTTTTATGAAACTTTACAGTAATATAGCTTAGACATCAGAATAACACAGGCTATAATTTATAAAGATATAGTGTGAATTATCCAAAATATAACGATTTTCCATCACCACGCGGGTGAAACCGCGGGCTCAGCTAGTACTGTTATAAAGCTAATTATTGACTCAAAATCACTATTATAATTTGTAGAAACTTTCACTTAAAAAATTGCATTTCTTTTGAAATAGCAGACGAATACTTGAATTTGAGTTATTGGTATAGATGTATAGGCATACCTTAAGCCCGTATCCCGTCTCGAGCAGTATCTCGGGCGCGACATACGTGGGGGTGCCGCAGACGGCGTGCAAGGGCCGCCACACCTCCACGGCCAAACCGAAGTCTGCCAACTTGAGGCCACGTATACTACCGTCCCCACCCACCTCCACCTAATTATTAAGAAAAAAAGTCGCTAAACTCCACTGAAACATAGTTTTTAGCGAATGCTCAATATGATTTTTATGTTTCCATAGCAGTTTTGAAACAAAATTCTTAGATAATTGTCATGCCCATTGGGCCATCTATTCTCAGCTATTTTCCTGAACCCGCAAAGTATATTGGACAAAAAAGTACTTTTAATATACCACTACATAATGGCGTAGTAAAATCATGAAAGATATAAAGGTCAAGAGGTGGTCGCCATACATTTAATTGAGGGTCGAAAACTGTTTTTTCATCAGTATTGATTCATCGTCATTATACTACTCTGTCAAAAAAGTACCGGGAAAAGATCAATAACACACAAAATGTTAGTTTTTTCATTCAAATTTATTTTAACACCTTCAGAAACGATACACTGACGCCAACGAATATATTGTTACATGCCGTCAAAGATAAGCCGCACAGCCTATTGTAAGCGCAGCTTATTGTCCTCCCGGATTAGGGAATCCTTTGTTTTGAATTTGTAACATGCTATTGCTTTCTACTTGTTTTATAACCATCATTAGCGTCGAACTAATCCCTATTGTTATTGTTCTCGACTTTGTGGACGTTCGCAGGTGTGCAAATTAAAATTTCTTAGAAATTCAGTGTGCCCCTCAAATTTCTTTGTACTGTGTAGTTAGTATAAGACGATGCCCGAATGGAGGGGCGGGTGGCAGTCAAGCGACGACTACGAAACGAGTAAGATGTTCTCTAGTACTCTCGTTTAGCGATATAGACGACGGACTTTGCGCGTTCGAATTGTATTGAATAGTGCAGTGTGAACTGGTTGCATCCAGTTTTATTTGTATTTGTTTTTTACGTGTTTGTACAGTTCTAATAAATTCTATAGTAGTTCCAACGGCATTTTTAATTAGAGTCCTGTAGCTCGTAACAATATCAAAACATTTTTTAACGCTTTTTCCGGAATTGAGTTATGTCTTCTACCGAATGAAAAAGGGTGCCACGAAGTAGTAATTTGAGTTTAGGAAAAAGAAAAAAGTCGGCTGGAGCCAGCTGGTGAATACGGTGGTTGCTTGATGGTACTTGCTGAGTTTTTGGTAAAAAATTCGTTCACAATGTTAGCTTTGTGCAAAGGCGCATTATCGTGGTGCAAAATCCAAGAATTTTCTTACCACAAATCTGACCTTTTTCATCGAATTTGCTCTCTTAAACGTCGCATAAAACTCAAAAAATATACTTTATTTACCGTTTGACCTTCCGGTAAGAATTTCGAGCGCACAATACCGCGATAGTCAAAGAAAACAGTCAACATAATTTTGACTTTTGATCCACTTTGGCATGGTTTTTTCGGTTTCAGTTCAGTTAGAAGACGCCACTCCGAAGCTTGTTCACTAGTTTGCATGTCAAACTCGTAAACCCACGTCTAGTCACCAGTAACAATGCGTTTCATGAATGTGGGGTTGGAATTGACTCGTTCTAGCATATCCTCAGCGACTCTTTTGCGATTGAGTTTTTGGAAAAAATTAAGGTTTTTTGGGACTAGCCGACCGGCAACATGTTTCATACCCAAGTGATTATTTAAAATGATACGGATCGACTCGTGAGACAGAAAATTCAGCGGCTATTTCTCTCAAACTTGAATGAGGACTTTCAGTCACTATTTCCTTCACTTTTGCGATGTTAATTTCAGTTGAAGACGTTGATGACCTACCAGGTCGAGGCAAATCTTTTAGCATATCTCGAGCGCTTTTTAACACTCATAAGCACGTGTTTTTGATAAAGTCGATTCATCATAAGCTTTCTGTAACATTTTTAGTGTTTCCGAACACGAAATTCCACTGGCGATGCAAAATTTAAGACGAACTCTTTGTTCGATGTTTTGTCTATTATGAAATTCGCAATACACACTAGATATGATCTAACTAAAAACAGCACTGTATTTAATCTAAATGACCGATGCAACTCAAACTCCGCGCCAAGTTGACAAAACAGTTATGCCAATCTAACAAAAAATAATAATAATTTGGAACATTAAACAAATCATCCATTTCCGATACTTTTTTGACAGAATGTATATAACTAAATGATATTATTCTGATATTCTATTTAAATCTTAAAGAATCTTATTAAGACAATGTGTCTGATTTGATCTAAAATACATTTTGAATAATAAAATGTTGGTTGAAAGTTTTAGTGGTGTTTCTTGCAACCGAAAATAAACGAATGAGCTGTGGCGCTCATTGGCCTACTGCCTACTATATTATTATTTGCTAGTTGCTTCTAGTGTTTTGTATCATACCTAAAGTAACTATAACTAATTTACCTATAGAAATAATCTAATTAATTTAATTTGAAATAAAAAATAATCAATGTAAAAATTATAAAGTAAGCAATGGAACACATGCTGTAACTTGAGGGTAGTTAATATATGAAGGTTAATAACGGAAATGACATCAGAAATAAAAAATTGAGATGAAGTTAAGACCTGTTTCTCTTACCAATAAGTTTTCAGGTTTGATGTCACGATGCACTATGGAAAGTGAGTGTAGATATGCGATAGCTGATGTTAGGTGGCCGATTAGCAAACGCGCTTGTGGTTCAGAGAATTTCGAAGCGGCGGCGATACTATCAAATAAATCTCCACCTAAAAATACAAATATGTTTCAAGTCCCACTTTCTGTCTCAACTACCAAATGAAAATGTGTAATGAATGAGTTAGTACAATATTAATCATAATTATAAAAAAAAGTTTTTGGATGAATAAAATCTGGCAAGTGAAAGTAGAGACATCAGGGCTATTCACATGGAGAGAGTATATCACGTGTTTTGGGCGAGAAATCGTGTACTATTTTCGTAGGCGATATTCTTTAGAGAGTAATCGCATTGACATGTTTACATTGAACCAAAAAACAAATCTCTCCTACGAGTATGTCATACGATAATCGTAAGGTAATTACCAAGAGTTTTGTTTACACTACGACATTTACATGACATGACTGTTAACATTGAGATATTTGCCTACGATTTCTCGACTTGTCTAAACTAGGACTCGTATGACATTTTTTCAAGTTCATGCGAGTATCGTACAAATCAGCTTGAACCGATTTGAATGCGAAACTTGTCTTTCGAGCTCGGTGATCAGCACAGTATTTTGTTTACTCAGAGACGACAGTTTTCAATGACCAGGCGAGTATCGCCCTTCCACGTACGATATCATGTTTAGTTTACGTATTTTTGAGGCAGTAAAATTCTCCATGTAAATGTAGAAATTATCGTAAGTACACAATTAACTTTCTTCTGTTGCTTTTTCTCTAATTTAGAAATCATGCGAAACAACAACTTACGCACTAACTTTTAATGATTTTATTCACACCTGACTCATAAATAATGCTAAAATACACCAAAATAATAAAAATGTCAATCATAACGACATTAGTGTTGCAAAACGGCAATTGGCAACGGTAACCACTTTCCATGAGTAGTAGTAGTAATTTTGTTCTTCATTATTTGAAGAATAGAGAAAAATCATACACGATATAGCATCATCATTTGCGTATCCACTTTCCACGACCTGGGCTGTTTGCCAGCATCGCAATTAAAAAGATATAAATGCTATTTCATGCTTTTGAAATAGCATTGTCATTGTGAAAATTTGTGAATAAAGCGAGTATCTACTTTTGTTAGCCAAATTCTAAGTGACACTAAATTTTAATGGGAACTTGAAGAGTAAATCTTTTGTAATGCGGTTTAACTTTTAAAAACTTCATATTAATTAAAAGTGAACAATAGTTCTAGTTTAGTTAGACTTTGATTGTTGTAGACATTATTCTACAACTTGAATGTTCATGAATAATTGACACTGACTAGATATGTAACTATCTACATAGATAGGTCATGTAGTGCCATATTTAAAAGGACAAAAATTAAGTGATGATACAAACCAAAGAAACATGACTTGAGAGTTATCTAAAGAGTAAGACCCTATTATGCCAAAAGCTCAATGTTATACATAGTTTATGGTATGAAATGATTGATCTAGTCAAAGTAATAAACTTTATTAAACAAAGTAAGTTTTGCAATCATTCTTAACATAGGTCATGCGTAGATTTCGAAAATGAAAAATGTGTCAGTGTTACTTCTACTTGTTCCCATTCAGGTCTACTTAATATGGTGTTGCGAGCCGATACTAATCCTTTACAGGTGTTTTATTACCCCTTCGAATTTGAGTGAGTTATTGTACGCGCTAATCGCATTATTCGTCTGCCGATGAGACGTCATAAATCCTTCTTTCATTTGTTTGCATTTTGTTGCACATTCTTAGAAGCCATTAAGTTTATAAATTAAGAATTCAAAGAAATGGTGAGCTTGTTGCTAGGAGGCCATGTCTAATCTATACATATAATAAAATTGTAGAGGTCAAATTTCTTTACAATGAAAAAAAAATGCTAAAAACCTAGTCAGGGGGATGTAAGAAGTGAAATAGAACTAATTTAGAATTTATTCAATTTTTTTGTTTCTCTGTTTGTCTGTCTGTTTGTACCGGCTGATCTCCGAAACGACTGGGCCGATTTAAATGAAATTTTGTATGGTGGTAGCTTATATCCCTGGCCAACATATAGAATACTTTTGATCCCGAAAAATTAAAAAGTTCCCGTGGGATAGTTAAAAAACCGCACCACGCGGACGAAGTCGCGGGCATCAGCTAGTTTACAAATATATAAGGTCTGACTGAGTTGAGTTTCAATTACGATCGAGGCGTTACCTAATGTACTTTTGAAACGAGTGTCTTATAACGACGGACTTTCAGCAATTTATCAGTACGATTTTTCTACTTTAGGTTTGGACTTGTATTTGTAAGAACTGTGAATTACGTGTATGTACTTTTAATAAACTTTGTGATAATTCCAACGGAATTTTAAATTCACATCCCATAAATTCGTAAAAATATAGTACGAGTAAATATAATATTAAATTTATATAAAAGTGGTATATATCTTAAAAAAGTTGTATAAAACTGAAACTATTCAGAACTCCTGTACAATAAAAAAAACTTTTACAATTTGTTGTTTGTTGTATACATACACAAACATCTTTTAGATGAATAAAAAGCGACAGCACTTGCATGGCTGACACACTCATATAGGGTTCCTCAGTAAAATACGATGCAGGTACGAAATTTAATTATATGCAATTTTTAATCCAAAAATTAGCCGGTTGTTATTATGGCATGCTCTCATAGAGACTTTAGCCCATCAGAGAGCTGCCAATACATTTTTGACTACACAATTTGGAAGATAATATTTATTTTTTAAAATATATACATATGAATTTAATAATCATAAACATAAATTGACTTACCTATATTTTTGTCAAAAATACTATATCGTGTAACAAGTATACCCAGATTTCAATGAATGTACATATTTTACATATAATAAATAAGCCATTTTTGTAATAAAGTAAAAAAAATAATTAAGTAGAACATTTTTTATTTTCAAAACGATTACTTTTACGATTTATTTACATACAGTGTCGATAGTGTGTGTGTGAAAGTCTGTGCGTCACGTGACTCACAAAACATCACTATTACGTCACCCACAACAATAATGTACGACAATTATATCATTCACCAGGGATCTGTCCTCAGTCCGTTTCTGTTCAGCGTGATATTAGACGAAGTGTCAAACAGCATCAGAGACCGACATGAGCAACCACATGGTTGCTCATGTATGCGGACGACATCGTGCTGGCAGATGCGGACAGAGTGCGCCTGGTGCGACGTGTGAATGCGTGGAAGGAGTCGCTTGAGAACGGCGGTCTAAAACTAAGTGTGGTGAAGACGGAGTACTTGGCTTGCAACGTTACAGATCCCACATCCGTGCGGATAGACGAAGATACGACCGAGCGCACGGACCAGTTTAAGTACCTGGGATCTGTACTTAGCGCCTCCGCGGACAACAACCATGACGTCAAGGCCCGTATATCAGCAGCTTGGGTCAAGTGGCATGAGGTGACAGGTGTCATTTGTGACCCCAAAATGCTGGTTAAGTTAAAAGGACAGGTTTACAAATCCATTATTAGACCTGTTCTTTTATACGGCAGTGAAGCGTGGCCTGTACTTGAGCGACACAAGCAGGAGCTGCATGTCACGGAAATGAATATGCTTCCGTGGATGTGTGGAGCCATGTGAAAGGATCGTGTCAGGAACTCCCGCATCCGCGGCAGCCTTCACGTCGGTGACATAACAGACAAACTGCAGGAGAGTTGCTTACACTGGTACGACCACGTTTTACGGAAACCGGCTAGTTACGTGGGGAACAAATGTCTAGCCATGCCGCCTCCCCCAGGTCCCGGTCGAAGGGATAGGCCCAAGAAATGCTGGGCTTGACGTTGTGAGGGATGTCATGCGTATCAATGGTCTCAATACAAGGGATGCCGAAGATCGCGCGAAGTGGAGAAGAAAAAGTAGGAAAGCGGACCCTGGGCGTCGAAGTGATCGCCCAAACGCAACCGGGATTTAACGCTCGGATGATGATGAATTATATCATTTGGTTCATGTGGGCTTTACTGTCAAGAAATATGTAACTTGATAGATGTGAAAATTTCAAAAGTAAAATAAACGCTTGGAAATACTATAGTTGTAGGATTTAACATTATCTAATACAATATTCAATGATATTGCTTAACTTTTAAATATCAATTTTTCATTTCTCGTTTATAGTATTTGGAAAAGCATTTAATCAGATTTTACTCTACACTCAGGTGGACACACAATATTTCTTTCTATATATGTGCAAAACATATACCTATCCTTCAAAAACTAACAAAAAATAATGGGACACACAGACACCAGAATCAGACCACAAGGGTGGGTCGCTTATCTTTTCATATCAGAATAATAACTTACCACTAACTAATTCCATAACTAAGAATAACCATTCTGGACTGTCCTGCTCCTCGATCAAAGATACAATACGAGGATGGCAGAGCTTCCTCATAACACGAACCTGAAATTAACACATTTGTTATAATTTGTATAAACAGCCACTCATAAAGCTACACTATAGAGATATAGCTACACTATAAGATAAAGCGAGAATAATGACCGTTAACTTTGTGTTACATTATTATCAAAGTATAGAAAATGTTGCATATGGCTTTCAATCCCTATTAATATTATAAATGCGAAAGTAACTCTGTCTGTCTGTCTATTGGTCTGTTACTCTTTCATGGAAAAACTACTGGACCGATTGGGCTGAAACTCAGTATACATATATTTTCGATGCTGAGGATGAACATAGGATACAGTTTATTCCGAAAAATGGGATAAAAATATATTTTTTAGGTTTTAGGTTACATTGCATTAAATTTTTATGTTAGTGTTATTTTCCCCTAGAATAATCACTTCATTTTATATCGCAAACTATCCCAGCTTCCGGGATTAGATATTAAGACTACATTTAAACAAAATTACAGCAGAACTGATCCAGTACTCCTAGTAGTTTTACGTGAAAGCTTAAAAGACAGACAGATCAAGTTATTATCGTATTTTTTATAGATGATGAATTTTTATATATATAAATTTGAGAAATGATTAGTCTCATCCAAACTTTCATCATTTATTTCAAACCATCCTAGTTTTATTTATCTATCCCCCGTCTATGAAAACTATATAAATGACAAAAATTACAATAATGAGAAAAAGGACAATAATGACAAAAGGGACAATAATGACAAAAAAGACAAAAATGACATAAAGGACAAAAAGGATAAAAAGGACAAAGATAACCAAAATGACAAAAAGGACAAAGATGACCAAAATGAAAAATCACAAAAACCTCTCCTACTTTTTGGGATAACCTTTACATAAATCTATCCCATTATCCGGGATAAAAGTATCCCTTGTGCACCCTCGGTATTAAAATTACATATATACCGAAATTCAATTAAATTGGTCCAGTAGTTTTTCCGTAAAAGCATAACAAACAGAGAGACAAATATATTTTTATCCCGGAAACTACCCCATTTTTTGGGATATAAAGTATCCTATGTTCATTCTCGGCGTCGAAAAAAATATATACTGAGTTTCAGCCACATCGGTGCAGTAGTTTTTCCGTGAAAACGGAACAGACAGACAGAGTTACTTTCGCATTTATAATATTAGGAATATATATATATATATATATATATATATATATATATGTTTTTGCCCGCGGCTTCGCTCGCGAGATATAAATTTTAATTAACTTCATATGTAAGTTAAATAGAGTTACTTTCTAAGATTTGACCCGTGGCGTACCAGGAGACAGCTCCAGTACATACTAAGTCTCAGCAAAATCAGAATAGTACGTTTACTGTGAAAGTGTAACAGACATAATTAGTTTCGTATTTATTTTAAACTAATGTGTAAAGCTGAAGAGTTTGTTTGTTTGCTTGAACGCGCTAATCTCAGGAACTACTGGTCTGATTTGAAAAATTCGTTCAGTGTTTAATAGCCCATTTATCGAGAATAGCTATAGGCTATATATCATCACGCTAAATTACTTTTTTTTTACTATTCCACGCGGACGAAGTTGCGGGCAGAAGCTACTAATATCATAATATGGATGTATCAATTTACACTATGTCCTTGATGTTGAATGAAAACTCAATCAGATACAAATAAAAACTCATCACAGAGTTTATATGAAATGTCAAGAATCTTACCTCTGCTTCCACATAATGTTCTTTGCCTTTGCACTTTGCTTTGTCTATTACTTTAAGCGCATACTCTTTGCCGGTCGTCTTATCTTTGCATATTCGTACAACAGCGAAATTGCCGTCACCTAAAATTTAAAAAGTTGTAATAACTTTAAAAAAGGATTTTTTGAAATTTATAGGCAATCTATCTGAGAATTTCGGTGAATACAAGTACTATGTAAAATAGAAACCTTATAGGTAAATTTAACATAAGCTTAAATTATAAGATTTTCTTTGTATGTGGTTTATTTTTTATTATGTGGCTTGGATACAAAACCAAAACTTCTTGAAATGTACTATTAATTTAATATTTTTTGTACCACCAAATATTTATTACCTTTAAATATTTATTTTTCAAATTCAAAATAAGTTCTACTGGAACACTTTTTGATGGTCATACATATAAGTTAAAATTTTATTTTATTTCCTATTCTATGTACACCGACCGCTTCGCAACGTGTTATTGCTGTTAAGGAGAAGCGGCAAGAAACTCCCCAGCAACATGTCTAGCTAAAAATTGTTTTTCTTTATCTTTATTATTCTATTTACATCTCAAGTTCTTTTTTTATAAGTTTTATACAGAAGCATGTTACAGAATTACTTTTCGAAGAATTAATGGAGTTGTAGCAAACAGTGCATGCTCAGTAACACAAAGACACAGTAAGAGGAAAGAAGAATATTATTATTGTTATACTAATGACGAGACATACTAAAAGTTTGTACTGCAACATATCTCCATAAATTCCTTACATGTATGGCGAAATTAAAATGTTATACAGATGATTGTACAAGAGGTTGGAGCGAGCTGCTATGTAAATGGAGTTTTATCATTTAAATATTCTTCAATAATGTAATATCCCTTTTTAAGCAAAATACTTTTTAATTTGGTTTTCAATTTAGTGAAAGAAATTATCTTCAATCCTTATAGTAGCGGTATTTAATTTCATGAAAATTGTTTATATCTAAAAAGTAAAATGTAATATGTTATTATTCTCTACACAAAACTTGGAACGAAGTTCGTTATATCGCTCGTTACTTGGCGGGGGATGTGAGCTAGACAAAAAAAAGTGTTAAATGAAACTTAAAATGCTGACCGCTGTATATCGTAATAGAACCAACTTGGAACTTTAATGCAATGAAATAAGATATAAAATAAAATAATATCTCTCAGTGTAATATTGTGTGTCATCAGTGTATACTAATTATCCATATATTAGTTCCGGTAATTTTCACAGACGGCGCAATTTTAATTTCGAGTTTGTACAATAATATAAATGGGAAAGTAGCTGTCTGTCTGTTGGTTTCATTTTCACGGAAAATTAGTGAATCGATTTGGCTGGAAGTCGGTAGACACAAGTGAATTTTTCAGATGAGCCTTCAGGGCCAAATCTTAATCTATACACAATAGCGAAAAACACTCAAAGTCTAAAGATTTTGACGAAAACTAAACTGGTGTTATTAGATTTTTCAAAAATCTATTAATACCTTGTCAGGGATCGAATTGGTTGATTTTAGAAAAATAAACAGCCTGTATCATTAAACCAAATCATAGGTTAACCATCACCTCATTTTATTCTATATAGAAATGATGAAAATTATTCTATATAATAGGCATCTGTCTATATATATATATATATATATATATATATATATATATATATAAATTAATATTCGAAATGCACGTTATTTTACCACTCGATGAAATCAGTCAATGGGTAAACATTGATTGCATTTAAATGAGGTATGGTCAAACCACAAGCGCAATTTGATCTTAAAATAATGTAGGAAAATAGAACATTTTGTTCAAAAACGACTTGATTTTTGATACTTACAAGCTACACTATGATTTAGTATCATGATACAAGTGTATTTATTTTTTCGAAATCTGCCGATTCGATTGCCCTTTGACAAGGGCAATTGTTTTTCCGATAACCTAATGACTAGCTTTCGTCAAATCGGGCTCGAAACTCTTTTAGAGTGTTTTTCGCTATTTAACATAGTTTAGGATTTGGCCCTGAAGGCCCAATTGAAAAATTCACTAAAAATCAATTGCTGTTTGTTAGTCTGACTGAAACTCAAAAATGCCTTGAACTATTTTCATGAAATTTTATGTATGTAATGGGGGTCCGGGATGGTTTAGATTTAGATCCACAATAGGAACTGGAAAGAAGGTGGCACTGGAATTGGGTTCCAGGATTTTGATGCAATTTTTGTGTGTTTGAATAGGGTCCCTGGTTGATTCAGATTTACAATTGAACCAAATAGGTAGAGTTGCAATTGGGTTGTAGATATTATTTTTTCAGGGCAGGTCAAGATGTGCCTGGCCCACTATTTGTATACAATTCTCACCTATAATGTTACCGACGGAATATTTGAGGCGCAGGGGGTGAGGCAACAGCGGGTCCGGGGGCGGGGGCTGCGCGTCGCCCCCTGCCCCTGCCCCGCCCGTACTCCCCGCAGCTCCTGCGCCTACGCCCACAGCCCCCTTGACGGGCATTACCGGCTTCGGCCCGCTCCTAAAAGAACGCATCATTTTCACCACAGAACAAAGAAAATCGACACCACTACCCTTATGCCTGCTATATACCTAGCGACAAATCGTAGCGATTAATCTGAACAAAACCGATTTGCGCAGATATATTGACCGTGTGGATGACAAATCAACACACTACAATGCGGAGGGTTGCTAGAAGGTTTGGTGGCGGTTGGTGCAACTTCTTCTATCATCAGAAGCTTGTGTGTAGCGTCGGCCGTCGGGACTCGCACATATCCCCGGTGACCTCCCCCGGAACAACGAAAAAAAAGGGGGACATGACGAACTTGCTAGGATACACTAGGTCTCCTGATGTTGTGTGCGTGTAAGTGTTCAACATAAACAATGTTAAAACTTGTATTATTAACTAGATATCTATACTAATAAATCTGTAAATGGTTGGAGTTTGTACAATCCATTTAAAAATGTGAAAAAAATTAGGGGTGATAATTCGGACGATGCGATACCGAAAATGCAAATTTTAAAATTTTTGTCTGTCTGTTAAAAAAGCATCATGTAAAAGCTACTGAATGGATTTAAATGAAATACAAACAGAACTAGCTTATATCCCGGGTTGTATCTTAGGATACATTTACTCATGATAAAGGACGTGGTTTCCATGGGACAGACGAAAATAGCGAAAAAGATGGCGCTGCGATCGCAACTTTTTTGGAAACTACTGAACATATATGAATGAAACTCGACGTAGTGCTATTTTATAACCTGAATCAACACTTAGCATATGTTATATCCGGACAAAATATGTTGTTTACTTGGAATAGGCGGATTAGCAAAATAGATGGCGCTGCAATTACGATGTAGGCAACCATCTCTGTAATTCAATAACAAATACGTTGTCAGGTTGCCCACACGTCATTCATTACGTATTAGGTACTTCAAATCAGGTTGGCTGCGACTATGTTTTATGTTCAGTTGTTTACACTATATTGACTTGGTTTCTTTGTAATTGTAGTGAATTTACCAAGAAACTAAAATATTGAAGGTTTATGTATATAAAACACCTAATTAAATTTTTATGTGAGTAACATAGAGTTACTACCTAGGGTTTTTCATGCAGTGTAGCCACGGGGAAAACTCTAGTCTGTCTTATATAAATATTAATTGGGGGATATTTTATTCTAGGCTTCTTTTTTGTATAGTTAAAAATAATGTGAATTAATGTAGGTTGTCAAATGTCAAAATATGATGACTTACACTTCTATAACAAGCTACCCAGCTGGATAAACATCATGTAAGTAAAACGGAGTTTAATTAATAACAGGAGATAATATTATCTTACCTTGAATTTCTTGTGATAGGGGTTTTCCGACATTGTAACACAGCTTTGCTCTCCTCAAATTCAAGTTCAAAATCTTCTTGGTTCACTCTGAAAACGTAAATGATATAATAACAATGCCATACATCAAAATGATTCCCATGAAAGCTGTATTACATGATTCAACAAATCAAACCAATTTAGTTGAAAGGATACAACAATATTCAATGGCATTGAACAATCAGTTTTTCACTTCACCAAAATTGATTGACATAAATGGACAGTGTATTATCAGCTTTAGATTAACCAGCTGACCTTACCTTTCGTTTCCATATGCAAAGAATACATCTTCATCTTCAAAAAATTGGTGTAGTGCTGTAACAGCCGTACCAGACTGTGTGAACACCTTTCGAACACAGCCTGTATCCAATTTGATGCAGTCTGTAATGGCCGCCAGAGCGTGCTCCAGCGTCGGGCTGTTCCGTTTATTTAATAATAGTCTACATACCTGCCAATGCAATCAAATAATCTTTATTTAAGCACACATAAACAGAGATGAATCTATAGTCTAAAGTACTCTAAAGGATGACATGATGATTTGTGGTGAGAAACGAAAAGACATATTCTACATACTTCTACAGCTGTTATATAATAGGTTGGGGAAAAAGTCTTTTCGCATATAGTATGTATGAACTTGTAATAAGATCTCTTTGGCTATACCATTTGTATCTGGCTGGTTTTGGTATCATTAAAAAGTTTTAATTTTAAAGAAGACTATTCCAAATTCAAATTAGGAAAATGTGTGATTTTCATTTGTTTTTCATATTGTTAAAATGAGTGAATCTAATGATGAAAAACGATACATTTTAAAATTTTACTACAAAAAAGTTAAAAATGCAACACAAGCCGCGAAAAAAATTTGTGATGTTTATGGACCTAATGCAGTATCTGGGAGAGTAGCGCAAATTTGGTTTAAGTGTTTTCAATCCGGAAATTTTGATATCAAAGATGCACGTCGCTCTGGTTGCCCTGTTACGGACAAAATTGATGCAATTTCTGAAAAAGTGGAGCAAGATCGGCGTATTAGTAGTTACGATGTAGCTGGAGAACTGGGAATTGACCACAAAGCGGTTTTGGCGCATTTGAAAAAAGCTGGGTACACAAGAAAGCTCGATATTTGGGTGCCTCATGAGCTCACTGAAAGAAACCTAATGAAACATGTACTCATTTGTGATTCTTTATTACGACATAATGAAACTGAACCATTTTTGAAGAAGCTGATAACTGGTGATGAAAAGTGGATCACGTACGACAAAAACGTGCGAAAAAGATCGTGGTCAAAGGCCGGTCAGGCTTCACAGATTGTGGCGAAACCCAGGTTAACTTGCAACAAGGTGATGCTGTGTGTATGGTGGGATTGGAAGAGCATTATTCATTATGAGCTGTTACCGCCAGGCAGAACCATCGATTCTGAACTGTACTGCGAACAACTGATGAGATTAAATCAAAAAGTTGAGAGAAAGCAGCCGGAATTAATCAACAGAAGGTGTGCGATTTTTCACCATGATAACGCTAGACCTCACACATCTTTAGACACTCGGCAAAAATTACGAGTTTGGCTGGGAGGTGTTAATGCATCCGCCGTATAGTCCTGACCTTGCACCTTCAGATTTTCACCTGTTTCGGTCTTTGCAGAATTCCTTAGGCTGTGTCAGGTTAACATCACGAGAGGACTGCCAAAACCACTTGTCGCAGTTTTTTGATCAGAAGCCCCAAAATTTTTATAGCAATGGGATCAAGTCCCTACCTACAAGATGGCAAAAAGTTATCCAACAAAATTGCACCTACATACTTTAGTCAAATGTAAATAAACTTTATAAAAAAACCTTTTGAATTTTTATATAAAATGCGAAGAAACTTGTCCACAACCTAATATAATCGAAAAAAATTCATTGGCTCATTATAATTAAAAAATTAGAAGATCTTTTTATCCAGCTGCGGACCATGGAAAACAGTTGTCATCGCAAAAACGCTGTACATCCGCCATTTGGAAATTAATTGCTTCAAAAAATTTATTGTATACAGTCACTGATGTATTATAGCATCCTTTTTTATAATCTCGATTTATTTTGTGGTTTTTTCTTAAATAGCTTTCCAAAAAAGCTTATTTTATCAGCCTCTAGAGTAGCCTAACCCCATAAAATGGATATATAGTTAATACAATTTTGGTATAAAAATAAATAGTTACAATTATAAATTTGCTGTTTTTATATATCCTAGGTGAAAAGACCCTTCAAAAAATTATCATAGACAGAATAAAAATGGAAGAAAAGTTGCACCACTTATATTGACTTTCTATGTCTAACATGCTTTTTATCTCTACCTTGTGAGTACATTTATGTATGTTAATAAGTAAATATAAATAAATAAGAATGAAAAAATACCTTCCGAGGTTTAACTCCATTTCTTATAATAGTAACTATGCGTGGTCTGACCACATTGTCTCCAGCTGGACTAACTCGTGCTGTCCCGTTGCCAGTAGTCGTACTACTACCATTAGCCTAAAAATCAATATATTATTGTTTTTATTTTATATGTTTGTATCATTTTTAACATACTAAATATTGTATACAAGTATAAAAATGGCTAGAAGGTTTAAACCAAACTAAATGTGTGTGGAAGAATTACTATATTTAAACACTATTTATGCATATGTAAAAAATCAACACATTACACAATAAAATGTCTCAAAATAATGCTTTACGAAAATCTTAGTCAGTTAGAATTCACACTGTTTTATGCCAATATATTAAAAATTCAAAATGTAGAATATAAATGACCTCTGGTCATATTCTAATTAATACAAATGGTTTTTCTTTGAAGTAAATACTTAGATAATAACTATAGATTTTACAGTGCTTTAATAATAATTATTATTATTTAATAATTATTTGTAGATGCTACAAAACTTAATTAGTTGTATGAAATTGAAGTATGCTGAGATTCTATTTCCTTGGTTATGTAAATGGCAAATTTTCCAGAAGAAGATTATACTAGATACTAGCTGACGCCCATGACTTCGTCCGCGTGGTGAGGTTTTTTAACGATCCCACAAGAACTCTTTAATTTTTCGGGATCAAAAGTATCCTATATGTTGACCAGGGATATAAGCTACCACCATACAAAATTTCATTTAAATCGGTCCAATCGTTTCGGTGATTAGCCGGTACAAACAGACAGACAAACAGAGAAACAAAAAATTTGATAAAAATCTAAATTAGTTCTATTTCACTTCTTACATCCCCCTGACTCGGTTTTTAGTATTTTTTTTCATTGTATAGAAATTCGACCTTTACAATTGTATTATATGTATAGATTACTTACAATAAAAGTGCTTACAGACAATTTTGATGTATTTTGAGTCTGTCACTACCAACCCCAAGCACTGTCACTTAGAGTGGATGTAGTCAGTTTTGTCATTTTTTCTAATTTGCTCCTATGACTTAACTAGTCTACTTAGGGACGAAATATTAGTATTTATACTTAGACAGATGTATGAATTACTATAAAAAAACACCTCTCTTTTAGCAAATTGAAATACTACCAAAGTTATGGGTGATTAAATGAAAATTGTCACAACTATACAGTCTACTATATTTAAATAATTGTTGTGCAGTGTTTATTATTTAAACTTTAGTAATATGGATATACTCAATATTCTGACATAAATTAATTAGTATTATTAGTTGTACTTAAGAAAAAGAGATTTCATCTTTTTTTATAAAATTTACTTTTTGTGTACTTTTCATAATAAAGATGAACATTGATAGAACAACAAACAAGTGTATGACAGCATTGTGAATAGGAAAGTTGGTGCTGTTAGACCACAACATACACACCATGATCAAATAGGAGAGGTAATAAAAAGAGAGAAATGTGAAACAGGTGTGATAATATGTATGTATGTATAGATGAAACACTTTTAATCTTAATAACAGGATAGTATCCATGAAATGAATCAAATGTTTACACAAGTTAAACCACTTTGAAGTGTCTTATAAAGTTTCGTTATTACCTGCAAATACCGGGACAGTCTATTATTAGCTCTCGCTGGGGATGGGCTAGCGCTATCACTCAGAGACTCTGGGCCACTCAGTCTAAAAGACTGAGGTGTCACTGCACTAGCCTCATAATCCAAACGTTTAAATGGTTCACCAAATCCACTGCACACGTATGACTGGCCATCTTCAAGATCATCGAGTTTTCCAATCTATTATTAATTATATAAAGTAGTAATATTAAAATATTGAATGCAATATACAATAAGTGTTATGAATTTTTAAGACTATAAACTATAAACCCTCATATTGCTAAATATATTGGTATAGTAAATAGGGGTTCTATATGGGTGATACATGCAATAAAGTAATGCAGACCAGAGACAAGATGTCAATCCTAAAGCAGTCATATAGAATTAAAAGCAGTAATCTGTTGTTTTAATACAGGTAAAATTGCTGGTTTTCACTCTATACTAGTTTTAGTGAAGAAAATGAGTATGATTAAATAAGAAAAATAAAAAACCAAAAGGTAGGTAGATAATCACTTACTTTTCTACCCTCAAGGGAGTATATAGTCCTCACTCCACTAGGCAGAGTGACATTATCAACTAGCACCCTTGTCAAATCTGCAGTTAAACTATCAAAAGATCTGTAATATAATGGTCTTTTATAAATAATATGATCTTTAACAACAATTTTTAAGCAATAATATTTTTATGTATGTTATGTATGTATATTATGGATAAATACAAGTTATGCAAGTCAAGTAGTGAAATTGTAGAATATACAACTAAAATCTGGGTGTAATAGGTTTACAGACAAGTGGCCTATGGCTATACATAAAAGTGAAAGTATAAAACTTTAAAAATAGTGTATCTCTTCCCTAAAGTTATTTTAATTAACACACCTGTATCTTTCTGGCAAGACCGGTATTATCACACCTGAGTAAAATTTATCACCATTACGAAAAAATCTGATTCGTTTAGCTTTTCTTGCTGGCTGTGATCGCTGCAGTATGTTACTACGTCGGTTCGATCTAGTTTTCATAATTTCCATATCGCTTAAATCCTTTTCCAGCTCGCAGACAGAGCTCGATCGACTGCCACTACGGCTTAAATTATTCTCCATCTGGTACATACAAAAAAGTTGAAATAAAGTTACAATATTGAATAACGGATTATCTGTACACGAATTAACCCTTACCTTTTCCATTTGGTTCAACGAACTATGCAGATATTTAACTGAATTACTGTGGTTTCATTAATTTTCAATATTAATTCATTATGTAGAACTTAAGAAGTAAATTAAATATGAAAATTATCGAAACTACTGCTGAAATATCATGAATCACAAGAAACAGAAACACTCGAAAATCTGCACAAGTAAATCCTAACGCGAGAAATGACGAGGGTGACCAATCGTAAAATGAAAAATCAGCATATAAATTTAAGCAAAATTCAAATATTATGTCCGTCATTGTTTGAGTGTCATATTTTAGTGCTTTTATTTGTATGGTAATAAAAAAAGACTTGACATTACAACTTCAAATATTTTTTGCATACGATAAAAGAAAACAGGACGCAAGAACGCTATTTTTAAACATTATCAATTTATATATATATATATATATATATATATATATATATATATATATATATATATATATATATATATGTAAATATATTTATATAGTTGAAATAAGAATGTGGCACATTTTTACAACTTTGGACTTCAACTTTATTAGATGTATGAGATCCACCTCACTCCATATTATGTAGTGACATGTAAATTAGTCCTTGCCGAATTGTACCCGTATGTATAAAGTATTTCATTAAAAGAATTACCTTGAGCTACGAAAACTATCGGACAGATGGACATAACAAAAGAGGCGCAAACAGTCACATCAACTAATACAATTTTTGTAATCATGCTTTTCATACAAGCGTACATATTTATAACGTCATATATATATACAAGTAAAAGAGTCACATATAGATATCATTATTGCTTATACAGTAATTAAAATTATTTCTATTATGATATTTTAGGAACAAGATGATAAAATGTTATTTTAACATCTGTTCTCTTATATGTAAATACTTGTAAGAGTATTTTTATCACACGAGCTGTTTAGGATGGGCAAATCATACATTTGGCACATTTAATAAATCGTCAACATCATATTATGCCAAAGTGAGGATAAAAATGCAAAATTTACCTAAATTGCAGGTTCTACCACAAGTGGTCACATTTGAAATGACAGAACCACAGATACTACCTATAAGTTTGTGTTACTCTTTTCAGGACGGTTTCAATACACGTACCTACCTATTCATTCAAATAATGTTTTAAATAATATCAAATAGTTCATTATAAAATATCAACCATTCACGGATTACAACTGCTACACTATACGACTTCTAAAAAGTCTGTACATCTGTATAAACAGAATTACATTATCCTAGAAAAATAAATTACAGTCTGATATTAACGTCTAATAAAACATGTTATTTTAAGTTTAATATTTATCTGTATAAAATCCACTAATAAAAGCTACTTAAATAGATATATAACAATACTAAGTTTCATACTAGAAGTGATTTCTAAAATTTACCAATTTAATTAAAGCAAACATCTTTGTCATATTTTGACTGGAGGGTACCGGATTATTAGACGTATCGGACTTCTGAAGTGCGGGTTACTGTATTTACCTTATAATTATTATTACTCTTGACATAATATTGGAGTTGCTAGAGTTTAAGCAATTTATCGAAAGTGTCGCCCCTGTAAATTTTTTATCGCCAACCTGTACCGAAAATTATTTGTCAAAATAGTATACAATAGATTTAATTCTGTTTATCAAAATATACATAGCTTTAATTTTCATTGCAAGAAATCTGTGATCAGGCTTTTAAAAACTGGAATTGTGATATTGAACAATAGTAACACTCAAAACAGGTGACGCATTAATTTAGAAGATTTTTACTTCATGTCAAAAGAAAAGACAAAGAGTGTGATTATTTTGTATTTTTCCACGATTTTACAAATTTTTGTGCTATAATGTCGTCAAGAAAAAAGGTTTTGTTAAAAGTAATCATTTTGGGAGACAGCGGTGTTGGTAAAACATCGCTGATGAATCAATTTGTCAACAAGAAATTTTCCAATCAGTATAAAGCAACAATAGGCGCAGATTTTCTCACGAAAGAGGTAATAGTAGACGACAGGATTGTTACGATGCAGATTTGGGACACTGCTGGCCAAGAGCGTTTCCAATCTTTAGGAGTAGCGTTTTATCGCGGGGCGGATTGTTGCGTCTTGGTTTTTGATGTAACTGCCCCTAACACGTTCAAGTCCTTGGAGAGTTGGAGAGATGAATTCCTGATACAGGCTTCGCCACGGGATCCAGACAATTTTCCATTTGTTATACTAGGAAATAAAGTGGATTTGGATAATCGCGCAGTGTCCGCTAAACGTGCACAACAGTGGTGTCAAAGCAAAAATGACATACCATATTTTGAAACAAGTGCCAAAGAAGCAGTGAATGTAGAACTTGCGTTTCAGACTATAGCTCGCAATGCATTGGCACAAGAGACAGAGGCCGAGCTGTACAATGAGTTTCCTGATCAAATCAAACTGAATGCTAATGACAACAGCCGCAACAGGGATGGTGACAACTGTGCTTGCTAGGCCTTATCGAGAATATCTCAATGCAAGCAAAATGCTAGTTTCAGATATAAAGATAAATGCATTAAAGCTAGAACATAACATTATTTTGTAAGTAATGTTTCTTTTTATTTTATTATCATGTAAAAATGTATAGATTATTATGTTCTAAATCAATAATGTTTGGATAATTGTTATGCATATAATAGTTCGGAATATCAATTATGATTATTGCACTGGGAAAATAACAAGTCTAATGTGCAATGGTGGTTCTTATTAGTTGTCACAAATTATTTTGGCTTTGGAATATGTTACCAGTGGTAATTATAATATTCCTGCACCACCATCCCAGATGGAGCAGGAACATAATATTCACAAAAATATGTTGTGGGGTACCGGTACAGATTTTCAGAATATACTATATTTAAAAAAATGTAATACCAGTGCAACAAATTTGTGTATTACTTTTGGTTTTGGTTGACTAGAAAATATATGGATCTTGTTATTATCAATATATTTGTAGCTTCACTATAATAGACAGGAATGTCCAAAATATATCACAATCTAAAAGTTAATAGTTTTTATGCTCAGGAGTTTTAAAATAATTTTGTAAAGAACTCTGTATTTTTTAAAATAAAGCTTTGCCTGCATTATATTTAGATTATAATATCAGCATTAAAATGCCCCATCACTATGCTTAGACTTCTACAATTTTAGGGCAACTGACAGTATTCCATGACAAATGAGTCAGGTAAATTAATAAGTTTAAAAGGTAAACTTCATGGACAATTCAATATTTTTCACTATTAGCATGTGATAATCTTAATATGTATATTGGGTCAGAAAGTTGCTTAATTACTCCATGTTCTCCATCCAGGATTCAAATCTAATAATAGAATTGAGACATTAAGTCTGCAAAATATGTGAAAGCTGATTTACATTGATCCAACTACTGTCTTCAAACGGCACCAGTGCAGGTGCCGAGAACTGACTTCTGCCATTTACATGAAGCCAGTAACCATTTACATGATGCTGCTATGAAACCAGTACTGGAATTCCTTTGAATTTAAAGTCAGTAGCTGGATCAATGTATATCAGCTTTGAGAATAAATTGTAGTGATTTATCTATGCAGAATATTAAGAGTGCCACCAATGAAGTGCATATACAGGTATACTTAAAATTGCAACAATTTTGCACACACAGCATGGAGTGTGTGCAAACCATTCCTCACAGATAATCAGTATGATATACTATTACATATTATGCAACCGGAAATATTCTCTGAGCTACTACAACTGTGTGCATTCTCAATGGGAATTCTTACATTTTTTCCTGTGCTTTGTTATTAAGTTTCTTGCATATACAATTTTATGTAAAATCAGTATATCCAAGGTATATATCGGAATAAACAAACATTACATTTTTTTACTTCTAGGACATTCATATAATAAATCCAGTGTTTGATTCATCGGGGCTTATCATGTTTAGTAATGGTCGCTATGTATATGAATAAGACAACAAATTGATGAATCGTTAATTGTTCTGTTTCATTGCACATGAAGTAGAAAAATTAATTAAATTTGCAGCTAGCTTTATTATATTTTTTTATTTGTAGCTCAATGTTTATTAATGTAATTTGCTGAAAATATCTTGAGTAATTGGCTACATCCATGTCTCTGCATGTAATCTGAACATTTTCTGTTCATATCCACTAATAATGTTAAACTATCAGCTATGTTCATTACCATTTATGAGACATGAAAATAATGTTTCAAATAATTTGTTCAATGTGATATATAATGGATATAAAACTGATTTAAAATATACATTAATAAATTGAGAAATTTGAATATTTCTGTGTATTAATTTCTAGCTTGGTGGTTATTAATTTTGTTAGATTCACCAAATGTAGTTCAATCTTGATCATGTGTTCAAGATATTTATTGCATATTTTACATAAATACTCATTGTATTGTCTTACTTTCACTACCAGCTGTTTACTTTCAATATGACACCTTTTAATTCAATAATTAAAGCTACTTAATATAAAAAGATATTACTGTATGTATATATTTGATTTCTAAAATTTTAGTTTTAAGTAGAATAATAACAATAAAGTGTTTTAGAGCAATCTCTATATTGATAAAATTATTTAACAGATCTAATATAAATGTGTTTTAAGAACAAATCCAATACTATTAATAGAATACATGGCATAGTAAACATAAAGAAAATCAGTGTCATTTATCACCATTGTTATGTTAAGTTGATTTTTGTGTGTAAAATCTGATTTATATTTGCTTAAGAGTAGTTAGTCACTTGTACAACTGGTGAGTAAGTCATCATCATTTGAACAAAAAAATCCAGTTAAGTAACAAGTTGTCAAATAAAAGATGTCTGTCCAAATTCATGATAAAGACTTAGTGTCAAGTTTACTAAATACTTAACTAATGCAAATATAAATCAAGATATTTATGACATAAGAGCATATGTAATTGGTGTTGATATTATGCCTAATCATAAATGACAGTTTTTAGATTTTTTGCGTGTCTGAAAGTTTGTTACTAAGCTGATCAATAGATTATAATGAACAAAAATTTTCATTGAAATCTGTCGAGTAGTATTGATACATATATCTACAATTATATTTTATTCTATCCATCTATAATATTACAAAATTGCAAAAGTATAATGTTTTGTTTTTTAGGTTTATGTCTGCTTATTAGGGATTCACGAAAAACTACAAATCTGTGGTACTTTATATCCCGGGAATACTGCGGAATTTGTCCCAGGAGCGGTTTAAAGTCGATAGGATGAAAAAAATCTCAATCAATGCGATGTTTTTTACGTATTGACACTAACTTGCGGACTTAAAATCTGTGATATTTTATATCCCGGGAAACCTGCGGGATTTTTCTCAGTTTTGGTACAGTTATGTCGTGGGAATTTCGGTTTTTTTCTGCGAATCGATAGCACTGATAAAAGTAGCATGAAAATTGGTCGTGTATTATATATATTCCGGGACTTTTATATTTTGCGGTATTTCCTAACTTCGAAACCACGTGATTAGTAAGATATTTGTATTTGTGTATGACTAGTAGCATTATTTTCTTCGATTTAAAGGTAAGCGTCCACACCCCATCGCAAGCTTCGGACGCATCGTATCAAACAGATCGTAGTATTCTTTGTATAGAAAGTAACACAAGTGCGTCCATTGATCCGTATCGTACGGAACCTGCTCATCGGCAATGCCGATAACAGGTATCTGGCTCTGAGGGGCAACTTTTGCGACGCATGCGGATGACGTCATACGGAATTTTAACCTTTTTCTTACTCTTCTGCTAACAAACAAGCAATTACGACATATTGCTCTTCTTCGCTTTCCTCCATTATCTTGCAAACGCATTCCGCACTTACGCTTACTACGAAAATCTGAATGAAAGAGCTATCGGCAATTTGATTGCTGGTGGTTGCTTCGGCATATCCGATCGTTGCCGATGCAGTGGACGCATTGTTGAAAACTAATCCGTTGGACGTAATGCGGTCGATGCTACGATGCGGATGATGCGAATTTCCGGAATTAGCTACTTTTCAAAAAAAAAAACTGCCGTGCTTGAAATACCGGTTGATAACAAATATTGGCAAAACAACTTTATTTACCTGAAATATCGCTGTAACAAAGTGATACATATAAAAAACAGGCCTGTAAATGATTAGTGCTCTTCACTCTCCTTTAATTCTTATCAACGCTGCTAAACTTCAAATATTTTTTGCCGAAAATGTCGAATTAAAAAGAAATCAGACTTTAGGAGTGCATTAAGTCTCGTCATATTGTTTAATAATAATAATAGTTGGGACTAATAAATGATGCTTTGAAAGTCAAAAGCAGTGCGCTTTCCAAGTGTTGTTTTTGTCAAGTTATTAATCTTTATGGACTACAGATTTTAATTTCAAAATTACATATCAGTCCACAAATATTTTACTTTTGAACAGCATACTATTCATAAAGTTCTAGAAAATTGACATAGTTACGCATCAGCCTTTACTAGCCTAAGTGGTATTAAGTTAGTATAGCTACATTTATGGAACCTGAACACTGGGAAGTACTAGAGTGGTGAGATAACAAGAACTCGCCTCGTTATTTCTATGTGGAGGTATAAAGCTTACAGATCTATTATTAATGATCAACTTTATACAAAATCAATATCGCTTTATATTGCGTGTTTATTGGGCTAGTGCTTTTGACTTGCCTTATGGTCGTGCCAAATTTGATGGGAGATATGTTGCGTATGTTTATTAGTCATTTTGTCAAATATAATCCGCGCTAAACTTTTTAAATGTAAATTAGTCGTAGAAGGCTGTGAAATAACTATTTCGGTATTAAAAACCGTATATTCCGCAGGTATCCATTTTTCAAATTGATCACCATCTTTTGCGCATTATGGGTGGTTTTTATCACGTATTTCTTTTGTCTATTCTTTCTTTAAACGACCGACGGACAGGTACGTTAACATATATTCCGTCAGAGTTGGCCGTACACTGTCCATAAAAAATTGTTATTGATATGAATCGTCAAATTTTCAATAAGAAATTTCATTATAATATCAGTATGTAACATTGTATAATTAAATTACATACAGAAAATTAAATTAAGACCTAGTGTTATTTGAAGGTAACGAAATATGTATGCTGTAATAATGGTTGCTTTTAATTTTATATCAATAAATAAAATCACCGTAGTTTGAGTTTAATTTATTTATTTTCTATCCTTAACCTATTTTGATGCATAGACCGTCAGCGTCGCTTATTAAAGGTGAACTCTCAACCTACTATGTTAATGTTTCTTACAAAATGTAAGTTCTATAGTATGGAAACTTTAAATCTTGACCTGGACGCACATAACTTTTGCATCTCGTTCATACCGATACTTGAAGTTTATATTTTACCAGTTTTCCCTGCGGCTACGCCCCGTGAAAAACCCTAGGTAGTAGCTCTATGTTACATAAAAACTAATTTAGGTTTTTTATATAATAGGTTGGGGAAAAAGTCTTTTCGTATATAGTATGTATGAACTTCTAATAAGATCTCTTTGGCTATACCATTTGTATCTGGCTGGTTTTGGTATCATTAAAAAGTTTGAATTTTAAAGAAGACAATTCCAAATTCAAATTAGGAAAATGTGTGATTTTCATTTGTTTTTCTTATTGTTAAAATGAGTGAATCTAATGAAGAAATTCGATACGTTTTAAAATTTTACTACAAAAAAGGTAAAAATGCAACACCATCCGCGAAAAAAATTTATGATGTTTATGGACCTAATGCAGTATCTGTGAGAGTAGCGCAAATTTGGTTTAAGCGTTTTCAATCGGGAAATTTTGATATCAAAGATGCACGTCGCTCTGGTCGCCCTGTTACGGACAAAATTGATGCAATTTTTGAAAAAAGTGGAGCAAGATCGGCTTATTAGTAGTTGCGATGTAGCTGGAGAACTGGGAATTGACCACAAAACGGTTTTGGCGCATTTGAAAAAAGCTGGGTACACAAGAAATCTCGATATTTGGGTGCCTCATGAGCTCACTGAAAGAAACCTAATGAAACATGTACTCATTTGTGATTCTTTATTACGACGTAATGAAACCGAACCATTTTTGAAGAAGCTGATAACTGGTGATGAAAAGTGGATCACGTACGACAAGAACGTGCGAAAAAGATCGTGGTCAAAGGCCGGTCAGGCTTCACAGACTGGCGAAAACCGGGTTAACTCGCAACAAGGTAATGCTGTGTGTATGGTGGGATTGGAAGGGCATTATTCATTATGAGCTGTTACCGCCAGGCAGGACCATCGATTCTGAACTGTACTGCGAACAACTGATGAGATTAAAGCAAAAAGTTGAGAGAAAGCAGCCGGAATTAATCAGCAGAAGGGGTGTGGTTTTTCACCGTGATAACGCTAGACCTCACACATCTTTAGCCACTCAGCAAAAATTACCAGAGTTTGGCTGGGAGGTGTTAATGCATCCGCCGTATAGTCCTGACCTTGCACCTTCAGATTTTTACCTCTTTCGTTCTCCGCAGAATTCCTTAGGCAGTGTCAGGTTAACATCACGAGAGGACTGCCAAAACCACTTGTCGCAGTTTTTTGATCAGAAGCCCCAAAATTTTTATAGCAATGGGATCACGTCCCTACCTACAAGATGGCAAAAAGTTATCCAACAAAATGGCACCTACATACTTTAGTCAAATGTAAATAAACTTTATTAAAAAACCTTTTGAATTTTTATATAAAATGCGAAGAAACTTTTTCCCCAACCTAATATATTTGTCAGTGTATGAAATGGTATCAAAATTATCATGTCCATCCCTATATATCCGTCGTGTATGTACATAAACATGTTATAGACATTTTTTTAAACTATTGGGTCTGCACTGAAAAAATTGAAAGTTGTACTTTATACGCCGTTACATAATGGTTTTTCTTTTTTTTATTGCAGAGTTCAGCAGACAGGCAGACGGCCCACCTGATGGAGAGCGGTTACCATCACCTATATACATTTGTACCACCAAAGGTGCTACAAGTGCACTGCTGCTCTCATAAGGGAGACTGGAATCTGGCCACTGATGCTGGAACACACCTCAAGGTTATTATGACGGCATACTCTACAGCAGGGGTGGTAGCCATCCAGTCGGACAATTACCCTACCACCTGGTTGTGGGTTGATTTGTCGCCTCTTACGACAGGTCGCCCGGCCGCAGGAAATTATATTCTTTCTCCGTTCCTGCACGGATTAAAGTGGTGTCGTGAATTTATAAATAATAAAAGCGTGTTAAAAAATTGGAGTGAATAAGATATCGTTAGGCAGTCCTCCAAAATGAACGGTGTTTCTTAGTAACCTAAGGGATTTTTAAGCTAATATATGGCGAGATAGGTTTGAAAAGCGTGTCCCACCAACTTTGTCCTTTTTTTTTGTTAAAACAGGGGCAATACATTTCGTATACTACCGGGTCCTTTGCTGGGGAATTAGACCAAAGCGAGCGAGAATTACACCACTGAAGACTGGCGTGGAATAACATATCGTCCGCCGGCATGTGTGGAGACTTAGCAAGGTAAAGACGTTCCCTATGGACCACTACTCCACTAAACTTACCTGCCTCCCATGTGCCTCGCGTTTATGGTAGGAAAAGCATGAGACTTAGAACGCAGTTACGCCCACGCTAATCCTGCACATCAGTGCCTGAGAGTGCCCCGGGAAGCAGAGCAAACTCACTTCGTCAACAGAGGTTAGTTCCCCGCATCCCCAGATGCTGGAGGAACCCCTTAGCGGAATCACGGGAGGAGATTTTGCGCATATCTGCGCCTCCGGAGACCCGACTGACGTCGGAACCCGCGAGTAGCATGCGCACCTCTCTCCCTTTATCGTCCAGCGACTTCCTTTTGCGATAGTACTGACTCGCAGAAATTGAACGCTCCCTCCCAATGATCGTCGCTGTGTAGCATAGCCTGGACCAGACTACCCAGCGAATCGATCGGACCTAAGACGGCCTCGAGTTCAAATCTCTGCGGTGCCCATGCTGCGCACTCGACCAGTCTATGGAATGCAGTCTTGTGTGCCACATTGGCGGCACTGATCACAGCAGGTGTGGCCGTACGGCCTCCACTGTATCAATGCCAGCTGCAGGAGTTTCTAACTCTCTCCACCAGGTTTGGATCATGGTCGCGATTTCCCACGTCCTGATTGCCTGAAGCTTGGCCTGGCAATAAGCCAGGCCACGGGTTAGGGCATCCTGTTGGGAGCGACGAACTTTGGCAAGTACGTCCGCCCTGGAAAGGCCAGGACGGATCGCCTGCCAAGAGTGTCGCCGCCGTCCACGAGACTGTACGGTATCAACGGATGGTCCTCAACGCCAGGACCCGTTGTGCTCGGCACAACAACACGAACTTTGTCCTTGTTCCCAAAGTTTTTCAAAACTCAAAAAAAATCAAACTAGATCCTAAAGTATATTACTTTGAATGAAAATCGATTTGAACATAATCCGTTGAGTAGTTTTTAATTATGAACGGGAGGGTATTTAGATACAATAGCTAAATGAGCTAAATGTCAGAAACAGTGGAATTTCCTCACCTCTAACCCTTTCCTTTGCGTGGACTGCCACCCTTGGCAGATTTATTTAAAAATAAAATTTTAAAGCAAAATATTACTTCAAGTATCCGCTAAAAACAAATTTTCATATCCGCGTGGAAAAAGAATACATACATCCTTAAATTCAGTGATGTTGATGCACTTATAAGGAGCAACTTCTGAGAACTGATGTCTTATAGAAATAAAATATATGATAAATGCTTCATGATTAAATTCATGCCAATAATAAATACCTATATGAATTTGTTTTGCGCTGCTTGTTTGTTCTCTTTTAATGCACTTTTGATATGAACTGCGAAGTGCGCCATAAAAGGCAAATAGATTTAAGAGAAGCTCTTAATATGTCTGAAAATTTGAGATGTTTGTCTAATCGTGCAGAAGTACAGTGTAGTTTGTTCGTGGTATTTAGTCTAATGAGTGATATCTATATTGTTTCTAAGAATCGCAGTGTTTTACAATAATTAATCAGTTTAAGTGGAGGATGTAGAGATTAGACATCGGCGGATCGAGGAGTTGCGCAAGGTTGACGGTAGTGGTAGGGAGAGTACATAGGCATCCTTAGGAGTATGGCCCTGTACGGTGCACCCGTATGGTCCACTGCACTTCATCGCCACAATAGGACTTTGCTGTGCCGCGCACAACGGGTCCTGGCAGTGAGGACCATCCGAGGATACCGTACAGTGTCGTGGACGGCGTCGACACTCTTGGCAGGCGATCCGCCCTGGCCTCTCCAGGCGGACGTGATAGTCAAAGTTCGGCGCTCCCGACAGGATGCCCTCGCCCGTGGCCTGGTCTATGGCCAGGCCGAACTCCAGGTGATCAGGACGCGGGAAACCGCGGCCATGATCCAATCTTGGTCAGTAGAGTTGGAAAACCCTGTTGCTGGCATTGACACGGTGGAAGCGGTTCGACCGCAGCTGTTGCGATGGCTCTCGCGGAAACGCGGGACCCTGACCTTCAGAATGACACAGATACTTACCGGGCACGGTTGCTTCGATAAGTATCTGTGTCAGATTGCGGGCTGCTTGCCTTCACCCCAATGCCGCCAATGTGGCGCGCTGGACACGGCGTTACACACCCTAGTCGAGTGCGCAGCACGGGCACTTCAGAGGTTTGAACTCGAGACACTTGTAGGACCGATCGAATCGCTGGGCGATCTGGTGCAAGCCATGCTGCACAGCGACGATTGGTGGGTTGGGTGCGGCCAATTTCTGCGAGACGGTAGTGTCTCATAAGGAGGCCGCGGAACGAGATAGGGAGAGAGATGGTAGTGCGCATGAGTCTCGCGGGCGCCGACGTCAGTCGCGGGCCCCGAGGCGCAGATATGCGCATGATCTCCCTCCTTGAAATACCGCTGCAGGGGCCCTCTAGCATCTAGGGAGCAGAGGAGTCTTCACCCCTGTTGACGAAGTGAGTTTGCTCTGATTCCCGGGGCAATCTCAGGCACTTTTGGACTAGGATCGGCGTGGGCGTAACTACGTTCTAAGTCTCATACCTTTCCTACCATAAGCGCGGGGCACATGGGAGGAGGGTGGTGTCACGCTTTAGGTGTGAACAAAAATTTTAAAAAAAGGAATAATAATATATATAATTAATTTACTGTAACATAAAAAAAGAATTATGAAAGAAACTAATAATATATATATTTAAATATAAAAGTATAAAAGGTTCATCTAAGCTAGTCTCCGCAACCAGTCAATCCGATATACCGCACTCCCCTAGGCGATTTCCTCGGCAGAGAAGGCAACGTTCCAGTTTTGTTGGTAGTTCTCGCAGGAATCCTCTCTAGTCTTCTGACAAGGCTTATTAAAGTAATCCCAAGGGTAGTTCCTGAAACGCAACCATGCGAGGCGTATTAGAGCGCTGCATAAGCTAAGCACAAGGAAAAGGCTAAGTTCATGAGGCAAATCAGAAGTATACAAATTAGCATTTGCAAGGCAGGCAAGAAAGATCAAGGTGGCGAAAGAAAAGAGCAGAAACGGTTACAAATATAAAGCTACTAAGATAACAAATAACAGTACTAGTACGTATACCAAGTATTTGATATCGATATATTATATTAGGTAATATCAGTATATTACCTAATACTGGATACTGATATAATTAAACGAAATTACACAAACTATTAACGAAGGATATTTTTAAATACTAACTAATTACAATTATGAAAATGTTTCTTCCTGATTGAACTAATATTAACAAAATCAATCATTTTTAACAAAATATAGGTAGTTTGATACAACGGTTTAGCTAGTCATAAAAAGGAGAAGTACCTAAACTATAACATTAATTTATGCACAACTTACCCGAATTGGGAAACAAATTGCAACAGTTATTTCTACTTTGATATTTATAAATGCTAGAGTGTCAGATTAAATAATACGAGTTGGGTATATATCAGAAAATGATAATACGGACGCAGTAAAAGTCACACAGTCGAATCAGTTAACCGCAAGATGGCCGTCGATCGCTTATTGTGTATCGGCGAATACGGCAGAAACAAAATGAATTGGATGCATTCATAATTGTTTAATTATTTTTATAAATTCATGTTAATATTTTCAAACATGAATTTATAAAAAAATATTAAATAGTAATAATTATTTACGAAATCTTAAATATTTGTAACGTTCCGTTACAGTGGTTTTAGTGGGGTATTAGCCTTTGGGCATTTGTTCATTAGTTCGAGTCTCCACACAAGCCGGTCGGTAACTGTTTGGATTGCCCTCAGTGGAAAGCCTCCATGACCGACAACGGTCTAATCCCTAGCAAAGGACCCTGTATATGCGAAATGCATTTCCCCCGCCTGGAAAAAAAAATAGAGGCCTACATTTACATTGAGACGGTGGAGGCGGTGCACCCACATCTGACGCGATGGCTCTCGCGGAAACGCGGGACCCTGACCTTCAGGATGACGCAGATACTTACCAGGCATGGGTGCTTCGATAAGTATCTGAATCATATCGCGGGCTGCCTGCCTTTCCCCCAGTGTCGCCAGTGTGGCGCATTAGACACTGCGTTTCATATGCTGGTCGAGTACGCAGCATGGGCATCGCAGAAATATGAACTCGTAGGTCCGATCGATTCGCTGGGCAGTTTGGTGCAAGCCATTCTGCAAAGCGAAGATCATTGGGTGGGTGCGGCCAATTTCCGCGAGGCTGTTATGTCTCAAAAGGAGGCTGCGGAACGAGAACGGGAGAGGTGCGCATGCGTCTCGCGCGTACCGACGTCATTCGGGGTCCCGGAGGCGCAGATATGCGCAACATCTGCCCCCGTAAATACCGCTGCAGGGGGCCCTCTAGCATCTAGGGAGCAGAGGATTCTTCACCCCTGTTGACGAAGTGAGTTTGCCTGTCCCGGGGCGTTCTCAAGCACTGATGCGCTAGAATCAGCGTGTAACTATGTTCTAAGTCTCGCGCTCTTCCTACCACAGCGCGGGGAATATAGGAGGAGGGTGGTTTTGGTGGAGTATTGAATTCTTCGAGTCTCCACATAAGCCGGCGATTTGACTCTGGTGCGCCATTCGTGTTGACACCTCTCATCGCTTTGATCTAATCCCTAGTAAAGGTCCCGGTAGTGTGCGAAATGCATTTCCCCCGCCTCAAAAAGAAAAAAAATACATAATCGAAAAAAAAAAACACACACACATTGAATATTCCCAAGCTAAGTAAGTTACGCTTATGTTATGAATAATATTCAAGGGACCAATCTGAGGCTGACCCTAGACACCCAAACTAAAGTAAATAATGGAAAGTTCGTTTACGAAACTGACCATGCCAGGATTCGAACCAGGAACCTCCGCTCTACTGAGGTAGACCGGCAAAGGCTCAGCTCATTTAATCACAGAGATTGTCAACAACGTTATGTAAATTCAATTCAATTGCCTGGTAGACGCGTCATGCATGCATAACATTTTACTTACTTTTTATTTTAACCAAATTATTATCACAGCCATCAAAAAAAAAATAAGGAACGGTAATCACAGTAAAAAATGCAACACTGAAAACTTCCTAAATTCTACCTAACTAGATGATAACACAAGTTATTCTCCTCCATCATGACTTGACGTTTTGAGCTTGCAAAATTCTATCAATAAAATAATAAAACAATAGTCCAGAAATATTAGGGGTTTCACCTCGGAATGAGAGATAGTCAGCTATAAACTGTATAAAACTTCATTTTGGTATCCTAAAACTTGTCTCAAAACCTACCTATCGTAGGGTGCTGCGACTACAAATATCCTAAGGTTAAAAGTCAAAATATCGATTTTTTACACATTTATTGCAAATTTTAATATCTCGTTTCCTATGGATTTTATGCTATTTGTATTTCATATAAAGAAAAACAATATTTAGCTAGACGTGTTGCTGGGGAGTTTCTTGCCGCTTCTTCTCCTTAACAGCAAAACACGTTGCGAAGCGGTGTACATGGAAAAGGACTTTTAGAATTTTTTTTAAAAGTACATCCGTGTTTAAAGCCAAACTAGCAGTTACAGATGGGTTAAATAATTGTCCAATCTGAAAGAAAGCCTCGTCTATCTCGTTTAATGTCATGTGGAAAGCAAGTTTATTGAAGCTTTTTTCGTTTGCTTTTATTAGCATTTCTTTTAGTATTGCATCAATTACTTCGTACTAATTGAGTAAACGTGATGTTTTTTCATCAAAATAACCTTGGCGGTGGCGTTCAAGTGATGATTTTAAATCCTCTCATATCAAAATCATCTACAGTTATTGTTATTGTTTATTTCGCGGAAAATACTCAATTTTTTATATTCGCATTTATCACATTTATATAAAAAATTTCGCATGAATTCGCATCTATTTCGTAAATACGTAAATTCCGTACCTCTAATGATTCATTATAACGTAAGAGTTAATAAAAAGTGCAAATTATTTAGAACTATATATTTATTAATAATTTATAAACTTTATTCGGGGTGTTTTTAACCAGGACTACAGGTTGACCTCGAACGATACTCTAAATTCTAAATAGTTCAACACTGCGCGCGTTCTGCTCTCTATCTCTAAAATGGTTCAAGATATAAAAAAAATGTCACAACAAAAGTAGTAGAGAATTTAATCCTCAACAATATTTATGACAAATACAAATAGCATAAAACCTATAGGAAACGAGATATTTGCGATAAATGTGTAAAAAATCGATATTTTGACCTTGGAATATTTGTAGTTGCGGACACCCTACGATAGGTAGGTTTTGAGACAAGTTTTAGGGTACCAAAATAAAGGTTTATACAAGTTTGTAGCTGACTATCTCTCATTCCGAGATTCTTGCCCTCATTTGACTAATATTCCTGGACTACAACAAGTACACATTGTTTCTACTTTTTAAAATTTGTTCAGAAAATTATTACTGTTCAAATTTTGGTCGTGTTCGCTTCGAGTATTGTGCCCAATGGCACTAATGGCACTACCAATAATTGAAGCAAAGGCTCTCAATAGAGCCGTTGCTTCAATTATTTTAACATAGTGCAATCATATAGGCTGATTCATTAATATTACCCACATGTTCGTTGTCCACTGCAATCAACTGCCAGACGCAGGCCTTTGCGAGTTCCCGTATTCCATTTTTCTCATTTAGCCCTTAGGTACCGACGACTTTGCCAAAGCCGTCGGTTCACGGGGCTGAAAGGTATCCTACACTATGTTTGCTGAGATGCGGTTTGCAGAACTCGTGCACTCCATACTCCATCGGTTGCATCATGGCAAAAGTTTTACCTGTGTTGGATATGCGTTTTGAGAAAACATACTTTTTCAAAATTATCTGGTCTGTCTGGTAAACATAGATGATAGTGGGGAGCGGTCTTTTTTCACATTTTTAATTATAAAACCTTAGACCATTAATGGTCTAAGACAAAAATAAAAATATGGAAACTAAATAAAAAGTATTGTAAGCTATCAGTGGCGCGGGGTGGAAACTCAGCTAGGGTAACTAGCTAACTAACTCCGTTGGCTCAGCGACCTTTGGGTCGCTGAGCCACAGGAGTTAAGTTTAAGTAAAGTTTAAGACACATTTTGATGTGTCTTGGTATCCGAGACGAGAACACGCCACCTGTTTCTGTCCTGTGCAATTTCTTGCCAGTTATGGGGTTGAAGCTCACACAGGTCAGCCTCCACTCTGTCCCTCCACAATTACTTGGGGTGACCGACCGGGCGTCGCCCATCCGATCGTCCCAAATAGGCCCTCTACACGTTTCGATCCTCTCCCATCCGTCCCACGTGACCGAGCCAACGAAGGCCGTGAGATTTTATCTCTTCTATAATGTTAGGTAGTTCAGACCCTCCAGCTGCCATCGTCTTTCCTTGTTGGGCCCAAAATCTTACGGAGAACCTTTCTTTCAGCCTCTAACAGCTGGTTCTCTTCCTTTAGGGTAAAATTCCAGGCTTCGCAACCGTACATCAGGATGGGCCGTATGACGGTTTTATAAATCCCGATTTTGGTTTTCCTGCTTAGAAGCCGGGACACCATTATTTTATGTAAGGCTGCACACCACCTCAGGGCGTTTTGAATACGTACGTATATTTCATCCTCTCGGGTGTTCGTATCGGTAACTGTGCCGCCCAGATACTCAAATTTGGCTAACAAGCTAGGGTAAGCCGATTAAAAAACATACCGCATGATGCAAGCGCCGACTACACCGCTGTTGTAGAAATTAAGGCCCCACTATCTGCATACAAAAAAAGCAAGTAGTCAGTGTAACAGCAGTCCAAATGAATTAAAACTATTTTGGCAAATAATACTCACAACAATGAACAATGAATAAAATCCGGGAACAACAACACAATAAACAAATGAAAACAAAAAAAATAACAATTTACAAGCACGCATGTAATAGCAAACCACAACATACTGAATTATTTTTGTAAACATAACTTATACTACTAAATAAAAACGTCTACCTCGCGCTGCATTTTCTTATTTCAATTTGTATTTTTTAATTTGCAATTTGACCGCATATTTTGAAACAAAACTCGGTGTCCGATCGGGTTATGAGTTGCTATTTCATCCAATACGTGTGGAAATCCACACGTATCCACGAGAGCATAAGAGATAGTAATACAAATTGCTCCTTCCTGCTGCATGGTCGTTTCTGCGTGACTCATCGCTGTAGGTAGGGACGTGTCGCCTCCACTCAGTGCCGGCCTCAGGAGATTCCAATTCGCTTTGTCATGTTGGGATCATGGTCACGGTTTCCCGCGTCCTGAAAGCCTCTAACTCTGCCTGGAAATAAACCAGACCCTTAGCAAGGGTAACCTGTCAGGAGCGACGAACTTTGGCAAGGACGTCCGCCTGGAGGGGCCAGAGCAGATCGCCTGCCAAGAGTGTCGCCGACGTCCACGATACTGTACGATATCCCCGTATGGACCTCACCGCCAAGACCCGCTGAACTCTTCTCAGCAGAGTCCTATTGTGGCTATGGAGTGCATGGTTCCACACAGGTGCACCGTAGTGCAGTACCATACTCCGAAGGATGCCAGAAAACAACTTCTGAGCTGTCCCGCCTGGTCCCCCCAAGTTGGGGAGAAGTCGGAGGGCGTCTGCGGACCTAATCAACTTGGAGACAAGCTGTTCAAAGTGACTTTTGAACAGCCATTTTACCTTAAGGAACCACCCAGGATATAAGTTAGCTCTGTGTCGAGTTTCATTTTAATCTGTTCAGTAGTTTTCACGTTATGCTCTAAGAGACAGACAGATAGACAGACAAAAATTCTGAAAATTGTATTTTCGGAAACCACGTGATTCTTAGGACGTGCTTGCTACTGCAGCTTTTGTTTTTATTAGAAATCCTTAGTAGAACAGTTGTATTTGTGTATGGCTTTAGTAACATTACTTAAATGTTTTACAGGAATTTCTGGGATTCATATACTTTCATACTAAAAATCCATTGATCTGTTGGAATCACCATTAAATTATAAATATTGATAAGAAAACTTTGATTTTTTACTTCCTGTCCAATATAGATGAAGTCGCGGGTGAAAACTAGTAAAAGTATATAATAGTGATTATGTTCAAAGGCGAGCATAACCCTAAAAGAGTTTTCTTCCAGTAAACCAATGCGTTTACCGAAAGGGGAAACAAGATAGGTTGTGTGTAGTTGTACATTGATTACATTTATTGCCAAAGTAGGTAGGTACACATCAGACAGACTAACGGCCCACCCACCTAATACAAAGTGGTAACCGTCGCTTATGGATATTTGCAACACCAAAAGTGTTACCAATGCGCTGTCGGCTTATAGCATGGACTTAGACCAATAGTCTAAGAGCATGGAAGAAGAATGATAATCGCCTAATAAAAAAACGTAAGAAAGTAGCTCGTAAAACACTGCAGTTTTCAATCAACGTCCTATTATCTAAAACATTTTTTTTAATAGGTCATAAATGGAAATTTCTAATTAGCTTTTTTCAATCTCATGAAATTAATGAAATTTACGAAATTGAAACGGAGCTAATTAAGACTTCGAATTTTTAAAGTTACATTATTTACTGGGCGGTTGCCATTCCTTGTTTATACCTAATATGCATACTGTACATATTTTATTATAAAACTTAATTAGTTACAGAATAAAATACACTAGTGGTCGCCCGTGATCGAAATTCGACCATAATAATTAATGTCAAAGACTATACTTCTATAATCACAGATTTCGCCAAGGTTAATTTGTTAATTTATTTTTAACAATAAACAAAAGAGTATATGCGTGTGTCAAATACATGGTAGGGTGTGTTATGTTTTTTTTTATTGATTTAATTTATTTTTTATGCATAATTTTAAACAAAATATTAGCATTCTGCACTCCTTCTCTATATCTCTATATAAACTACTAGCTTCTGCCCGCAACTTCGTTCGCGTGGAATAGTTACTTTGGACTAACGCTAACTTTAACCCGCGACTTTGTTTACGTAGAAGGTGCCCCACCGCCTTTCCTCCTCATGACTACCCTCCGGCCTTGCACATCGTAGATGCGCGCGCAGTACTTAATCATTCTTTTGCTGCGATGTTATTTTAAAACTGCGATATTTCCTAAGATATTCATTGAAATCGAATGATGTAAATGGCAATTTTGTTTTAAATGAAATACTTGTAATGAACAACATATTTATTTGGATAAGGATTAATATCATGTTTATAAAAACATCTTCGCAAATAATGCATTATTTTAGAACAAATTTGGTTAGCATAAAAAAGATTATAGTGAGCTAACCTTAAAAAATAGACATATGCTGTTCGCGGACTTTTTTTAGAACTTTTAAAGGGGAATAATTCAGTCACTCATTATTTTTGTGAAACTTTAACCCTTTACGCAGCGGAAGCTCTCAAAAGGAAAAAAAACCCGATTTTGAAACATTCTTCATAGGTGCTCCGCCCCTATTGGTCTTAGCGTGATGATATATAGCCTATAGCCTTCCTCGATAAATGGGCTATATAATACTGGAAGAATTTTTCAAATCAGACCTGAGATTAGCGCGTTCAAGCTAACAAACAAACAAACTCTTTAGCTTTATAAAATATAGTAGCATAAGATAAGTGTGCGAAATTTCATATTCCTCCGACCGCGCAATTTTCGTAAAAAGGGGTACAAAGTTTTTGCTGTGTTTTTGCTTCACGCATATAGCACAGATATATAGGTATACCTATAATGTGTATGTTCTATATGTATTTTATGTATGTAAATATGAGTAAATTAAGACGGATAGTGCACTTTAATCTTTCTACTAAAAATTTTCTCCGACGGTCTATCTCGGATCTTATGAAGGAGGGCGTTCCATAGCCTGATTGCGTGACAAAAGGAGTTATAATATGCTGATGTATGTACCTAGTTAGATAACGGAGGCCATCATGTTCCATAGGCGGTTTTGTAATCCTCCTGCGGACTTGACCGTTACAGTTCAAGGGGTGGATATTCGCGTAGGTCCCCAGATGAAATATCTGGGGCTAATTCTTGATGGGAAATGCATGTTTAAAGCGCACTTTGAGCAGCTAGTTCCCAAACTCGTGAGGTCCGCAGGCGCCCTCTCTCGGCTCCTTCCCAACGTGGGGGGACGGGGGGGGGGGACTAGGAAACTCTATATGGGCGTCCTTAGGAGTATGGCCCTGTACGGTGCACCCATATGGTCGGTTGCACTTTACCGCCACAATAGGACTTTGTTGTGCCGCGCACAACGGGTTCTGGTGGTGAGGGCCATCCGAGGATATCGTACAGTGTCGTGGACGGTGTCGACACTCTTGGCCGGCGATCCGCCCTGGCCTCTCCAGACGGACGTACTTGCCAAAGTTTGGCGCTCCCGACAGGATGCCCTCGCACGTGGCCAGGCCGAGCTTCAGGCGATCAGGACCCGGGAAACCGCGACCATGATCCAATCTTGGTAAGTAGAGTTGGAAAACCCTATGACCGGTATTGATACGGTGGAGGCGGTTCGACCGCAGCCGTTGCGATGGCTCTCGTGGAAAAGCGGGACTCTGACCTTCAGAATGACGCAGTTACTTACCGGGCACGGTTGCTTCGATAAGTATCTGTGTCAGATTGCGGGCTACTTGCCTTCACCCCAATGCCGCCAATGTGGCGCACAAGACACGGCGTTTCATACGCTAGTCGAGTGCGCAGCATGGGCACCCCAGAGGTTTGAACTCGAGACAATAATAGGTCTGATCGATTCGCTAGGCAGTCTGGTGCAAGCCATGCTGCATAGCGATGATCATTGGGTGGGTGCGGCCAATTTCTGCGAGGCTGTTACGTCTCAAAAGGAGGTCGCGGAACGAGATAGGGAGAGAAGTACAAGTGCGCATGCGTCTCACAGGTACCGACGTCAGTCGGGGACCCGGAGGCGCAGATATGCGCATGACCCTCCCTCCTTGAAATACCGCAGCAAGGGCTCTCTAGCATTTAGGGAGCAGAGGAGTCTTCACCCCTGTTGTCGAAGTGAGTTTGCACTGCTTCCCGGGGCATTCTCAAGCACTGATGCGCTAGGATCAGCGTGGGCGTAACTACGTTCTAAGTCTCACGCTCTTCCTACCACAGCGCGGGGCACATGGGAGGAGGGTGGTTTTAGTGGAGTATTAAGTTGGTAGGTAGGATGGTTCGAGTCTCCACACAAGCCGGTCAATCACTATTTGACAGCCCGTAGGGGATTACCTCCATAATCGACTATGGTCTAATCCCTAGCAAAGGACCCGGTATTGTGCGAAATGCATTTCCAGCGCCTTAAAAAAAAATGTACCCAATTAGATATACGGGTTTTGTTGTAAATGTAACTGCTTTCTGGCAGAAGGTTAGCATCCATTAGATCGGTTTTTTCAATCGAGTTTCCAACAGGTACAGGTAGTAGTAAATATCAAACTATGGCTGAATTGAAGGTCATTGGTAATTTTCACGGTAAAGGCAACGATATACAAAAAGTACGTGGCCTGGCCGGGCTTACTGAATCAAATCAAATCAGCCTGCGCATGCGGGGAATGTGTGGGCGGTGGGAGGGGATGTTCAGTGTTCGCCGTTCAGCTTGTTCAGTAACGTCGATTCGCAAATTCAGTCTCGCTTGTGACATGAAAGGGCGCGATCCTCTATACGCATCACGGTGCTTCGAGAAATGCATCAACATGAACAGCCGACAGGGAACGCTTGTAATGGTGAGTACTTATAATACTTTTCATCTTAAATTATACGTAGATGTATTATTATAATTGTAGACGCACATATTTTTAACCAGTTTTCTAATGCTTAACTCAATGTCACAAGAGAATTGATTAGATAAAACCAAATGTGAAGCTAAATAAAAGCCTTAGAATTATCTTCTGAAAAGCATTTGACCAATTATTAATTTTAAATCTAATTGAGGCAGTTGCACATACATCAGTTACGATGATCATAGTATCCAATTTTTTTTAATAATTTGTTTCTCCCTTAACTATACAATATTTTTTTAATTAAATTAAGTATGTAAATACATACTTAATTTTATTTAATTAAAACCAAATAATAATCATCTCTGATATTTAAATAAATATCAGAGATGATTATTATTTGGTATTAATTTTTTTTAAATAACTTCGACACCACCGATATTTATGCGGGTGTACATTTACGCGGGAAGTACCTTTAATAGTAATATATTATTTAGCTTAAGTTTCACGGCGTATGTAGATTATAACGGTATCATTAGCGTCTAAACGGTTCTGGTGTTTAGAAGTTATAGTGAAGTAAAGAAACTCACAGCTTAAGCTTGGAAACATTACTTACTGTTTTCAGAATGTATCAGATGTATCGCGAATATCATAATATAATACTAAACTTAATTTTCAATAAATTTGGCTACGATATTTGAAATTTATTTTTAAGTAAAAATGAATGAATTACTCTTTATTTTAATTTTTACAGTTTTAAAATATACATAAGGGAAAGGGGGCCGCATTAGGATAGAGGGGGAGTTTAGGAGACCGTTAATATAAATAATAAAACATTACTTTATTACATTTTTAAACACATTATTTTACTAAGTACAACTATTGTACATTTGTTCATTTTTCTAAATATTTTGGTAAGCAAATGTTATAGTATTTTTATGCAAGACTTGGGCAAGAGATATATGTACCTACCTACTAGCCGATGCTCGCGACTTCGTCCGCGTGGTGCGGTTTTTTAACTATCCCTCGGGAACTCTTTAATTTTTCGGGATCAAAAGTATCCTATATGTTGACCAGGGATATAAAGTACCACCATACAACATTTCATTTAAATCGGTCCAGCCGTTTCCGAGATTAGCCGGTACAAACAGACAGACAGAGAAACAAAAAATTTGAAAATAATCTAAATTAGTTCTATTTCACTTCTTACATCCCCTGACCCGGATTTTAGCATGTTTTTCATTGTAAAGAAATTCGACCTCTACAATTTTATTATATGTATAAATTACAAAATTTGTGGTGCACATTTTGACAAGTCCTAATTGGGATTGTTAACTTTTTTCAATTTAGCATTTTAAAAACCATTTCGAGGAATAGTGTTCCTGTAATAATTTCTGTCTAGTTAAAATTCCTAAAAACGTACGATCCCTTGTGATTTGTAAGAAATGCGTTTGACCTTTATTTTACCTTACTAAATCCTATAACGTCATTAACGTCTAGTCCATGTAAATACCGTAGTCATTCAGTTTCAAAACACAAAAATCGACATTTTCCTTTTTATGTCATTGTTATGCAGAGATGTACAAGATACCCTATACAAAGTATCCGAATACAAAATACAAGATACTATTAAAATAAGTATTTGAGATACCAGATACAAGATACTTTTGAAAATAAATACTTTTAAAGATAAAATACTTTTTGAAAAAATCCCAATTCTATTGAACTTAAGTTTATTACATGAATTATGAATAGATCGCGCAAATGTGACAATTACAATAATTATATTTTTAAAGTTTCAGTTGAGACCAGTTCTTCAAACATTTTATCACTCAATTTTCTTCGATGAGGTCTCGCTCGGTCGCTACATAGGGGCAGAACTTGGCAAACGGGTGTTAAATTTATTTATTGTTTTTATTGTAAGATAAACATTTAATTATAAAAACAAGGCAACAGCCGCAGCGAGTGGAGGCAAAAAAGAGTACCAAAAAGTCCACGCTTCCTCCAGTCAAACTTGAACCATTGCGCCGCAGCCCTGGACCTAATGGTCCAAAGCATGGTGCAGCGGGGCATTCAGGTATCGGTGGTTTCCTAGCCGCATCGCGTCCTGACCAGAGATGACGGGGCGGAAGACCGGACGGCTACGAATTGACCCCCCCTACTGACGTAGGGGAGAGGTTTAGTAGCAGCTACCATCGAGGAGACAATAGTGTTGGGTGCCTACTTCACCCCAAATCGCTGTCGGTTGGTTGGCACAATGGTCGCCCAGGCCCATCCCCATCTCTTGCTCGTGCTCAGGGACTATAACACTACATCGCGAATTTGGGGTTCCCCGTCCACTGGCCGCAAGGGGAGTGTGCTCGCGGAATGGGCAATCGAGCTCAGTCTCGTGGTCCTCAACCAGAGTCCGCTTACATGTGTGAACGCCAGCGGGGTGGATCCATAATGGACAACACGTTCGCTAGCCCTGCTGTAGCATGCCGTGTCCAGGACTGGAGGGTATTGACGGGAGTGGTGGCGCTATCCGACCACTTTGCTATAGCCATGGTACATACGATTTAGCGTCTCCACATGTAGCTCAGGCTCTAAGGCTCTGGAACCTCCTCCAACCAGTGACTACCCACGCTGGGCTCTGAAACGTCTAGATCAGGAGGCGTTCCAAGAGGCCTTAATCATCCAGCAGCATCAGTTACGGTTGTTAATATCGGCAACGTGTGATGCGGCAATGCCGAGGCAATGTCTCACAGGTCCAACCACCAGGTGTACTGGTGGAGTGATGAAATAGCACAATTACGCAGGGAGTGAATCTTAGCGTACCGCCAATACACTAGATTTAGGAGAAGGCGCCGCCGCGCCGACGACGCAGTGATAGTGGAGACGAGTTTATACGAGGGGTACAGAGACACAAAGGTGTTTCAAAAAGCCAGTAGGCGGCCAAATCGGTGGCATAGCAAATATCTATCTCCTTGCATCCTTTTAATACCTTCTGCTATTGATTTTGAACAGTCCACATATTTACTTAGCAAGCGTATTTCATTCTCGTTCAACAGAGGTAATTTCTACATTTTCATAATTTCACTAAGAAGTTCCTGTACTACTAAAAGATCTTGTATGGAATTATAATATGAGTTCTAACGGGTTCCACGTGGAGATGTCTTTTCATAGGTTGATTTAAATTTAAAAGGTGCGCTCAGTTTCATTTTCAGTATGAGGTGACATATTAAATATAAAAAATTCGTCGGTAATTATGACTAAAAGTATTTTAGCATAAAAGTATTTACAAAATACTAAGATAGATACTTGACGAATGGTATCTAAATACAAGATACAAAATACATTTTTAAAAAGTATCTAGATACAAGACTATAATACGTATTTTGTATGTGTACAGTATATACAGATACTTGTATCTTAGATAAGTTACATCTTTGTTGTTATGTCATACGACATCAACACAATCAAACATTTTATTTGACGTATTCCAGAATAAAATGATGTAAATTATCTCTTCAGACCAATATTTAGGAAATATCTGTAAACAGAATACTTACATATGATCTCAAACTAAAAGTCAAAGAAAAGTGGATTATATAAACGAGCGTCTATGTAAATTGCGGTTGGAACGATGTCGAAACCTTTTCAAGAGATACGATCCAAAAAATAACCTGTTTACTAATGAGAAGATCATCCACGGTGGAAAAAATGTAACCGGCAAAACAATACGACTTACGCCAGAAGTTAGAAGGACGTCCAGCCTTCTGTACACAATGTCCAGCGCATTCATCATCTGGGAAGTGTAATAGTTTAACGAGGTGTTTCCTACGACGAGGTCACTTCGAGGCGCAACATTTCCAAAATCACATATTGGAAACAATGATTTAACCATTAAGTGATACTCTATTCGCTGGATAGCAGTGGATTTTCCAACAGGACTCTGCCCCCTCCCAAGAAGCTAATTCTACCCAACATTGGTTGCAAGCCAATTTGCCAGACTTTGTTCGGAGTTATTATTTCTCCAATATTATGTACTATAGCTATGTACTCTAATAACATTATATTGTTACCTTCAGGTAGGTTTTGCGAATCAGCCTTTACAAAGTTAACACTCTTAGGCCGCTTTCTGAATTGTCGGTGCGGGAGCGGTGCGGGATCTGTAAGGTCTGTACCGAAACGATACCGCGTTGCCTTCAGCTACTCACCTATCGGTATGTTCTCGGTATAAAATCCTGCAGTACCGAAAATGTCCTCTTCAAGTGATGACGATATTTTGGCGTGCTATTATGTTTATCGCATACGTAAAAAAAGAAAGCGTTATTGGCGTCATCCTTATACCTGATAAATGTGTTTTATTAGATATCTCACTCCAAATCCTCTCTGTGACATCCTTTCTTGAATATTCAGCCAGTTTATGATTATACAATGCGGGATACTTTTCAATTTCTAGTACTAAAACGACGTGAATATCTCGCTCCACCATCTTGTTTGCATGACCGTGCGCGGTAAATGTCGAGCAGCGCCTGGACACGCATCCCGAGACGCGGTAAAACGAAACGATCCCTCTCCGCTCCCGCACATACCGCGCCAATTAGAAGATGCACAATGAAATATAGACGCTCGGCAAGCTTTCGGTACCGCCTATACCGAGCGAAACGAATCCGCACCGATCCCACACTGACAAGTCAGAAAGGGCCTTAGTCGAAGATCCGGCCATGTTCACAAAGAGAAAATATTTAATATATTTTCATTAATAAAACAGTTCACTTTTTTCTCGGACGATTCCAGAAGATTTTTCTAAGCACGTAATTAATTTTAATGAATAATATTAGAATTTAGAAATGTCGCATTAACCGCTGATTTAAAGCTGAAATACCCAATGTTGCCTGGTAGCTAATAGTGAAATCACTAAAATGTGAAATTTTTGTGATTTCACTATTCATATTTCAAAACTTCAAAAATTGACTTAAAAAAGAGCTTATCGAACATCGCCATGGTTTCTGAAATGTAAATTTCTGTAGGCACTTCTGGGATGGGGAAATTGCACTTAATTCTCGTGACCGTCACGCTCAGATACCAAGTTTTTACCTCTGAAGTGCAGTGCTAACGACTAATATTTTTTTCAAGTCTGACTAACAATACTCCCCCCCCCTGCCCTCAATTGAAACTAACAATACAACCTTTTCATTTTAACTGCATTGACAACATCATTGGATAATGAGATCATGTATAGGCACCAGATATTAAAAATAATACCCTAAATACCAAATCAAAGTACATATTTTAATGGTCGAATGAGCTTTATCTGTTTTAATCCCCGAAAGAATACTTTATTACAGATTAAGAAAAGTAATGACATCGCAATGATGTCTAATAGAATAACTGGAATTTATGCCTTGTTATTAATTAATGGTATTCACTACTTCTCACTGTACATTATTTAGTTTAGGTACTATGAGATTGATTTTTCACTTAAGGTCACTTTAAATAATTTAACGGTCACTTTCGAAAATATTAATTGTTGAACACCAAAAATAAATATATAAAATAAATCTAGCGACAAAATTGCTAAGCTGGCCACACTAAAATGATCACGATATGTAATGAGTAACGACAGTGGCAATTAAATAGTAGCACTGATTACTATGATTAGTAGGTTTTATTATTTTCGTTTTATAGGCAAAAGAAATTATTGTAAACTTGTCCCCTGTGACGTCACCGGAGATTTTTTTATAATATCGAATTAAAAATACTAAAACTTAAAACACAAAAATATTCAAATTAGTATCTCAAAATACCCTATTTTAAGTAATAAAAATATAAAATCAGAGGGTAATTTTTTTTAACAATCCCAATTGTTATAATGCTAACGTTTTGGGCATAACCACAAATTTTACTTAAATCTATTTTAGAAAGAATATTTATGTTTCACGTTAATGATCAAATAAATACCTATGGATTATAGTCACTATATTTTAGTTTTTAGTACTTTAGGTGAATTTGACGTAGTCATAGGGAATAGTAAGGATAACAGAATTGTCTCAATCAACCGTTTAGTTTTTTTCTAAAATTTAGACAGTAGTAAGTTAATGCTTTGAGCCTGGTGTAATTGGACTTTAAATACAGTTTAAATAAATCATTGCCATCTTTCGCAAATTATACCTTCAGTAGATCTCGTAACAACATACACCAACCTGTTATCAACTTGACCCAAACTGGGCTTAATTGTTACTCTTCGGATTTAGGTAGTAAAATGTTAATTATAAAAAAACCTTATAAGTAATAAACATAATTGTATTTTAATCGCAAAATTTATCTGTGATCTAAATTTCTTAATTTTTTTTGAGGTTGATTAAAAAACCGACATTTTAGCCCCGTTGTCCCTTGCTCATCTTTATCGAAGACTTATGTAGTCATGATTAAAAAATATATATTGCCCTCCTTAGAATACATTACATTGCAATTCATTAAATGACTATTTTTTTAATACATTAATTAGCATTAATTATAATTTGTGACCGCGCTGCCCTAATTATTTTGTCGATTCAAACGTTGAAGAAGCAACTGATGACCCTTGTTCATTGTTACATTGCGATGATGCGAATATTACTGTTATTGGAAAAAATAGTAGGAAATAGTTACTTATTTTAAATCAGAAACGTTTATATTATTATTAAAGACTATTTCTAATAGGCCGGTATGGAAGAAATTACTTAAATAGAGAAATAAACATAGTGATTCTAAGTAAGTATAAGATTATTATTAAATAGTAACAGGATTAAATATATTTTTATATAATTGAAATTAATATTCATTCTGTAGGAAAGTTTAGGATAATGCTACAGTTAAGTTTTATGCATAGATAATATAAGTTATGTTAATGTTGTCATCTCAATGGTTTTATGGATGAGTCAGCCATATCGTCCTGTTTGAAATAGTAGACTTTAGGACTATCCACGCGACTACCGTCGACTACTTGCCATATCGGTGTCGCACAAAATTATTAAATTTTTAGACAAGTAGGTCTAATACTTGAATTCAATAAATATTAGGGGTTTAACAACCTGCCAAGGTCATAAAACAAATTATAATATGGGGTAGCTTAGGAAATTTATAAAAAATATGGAAGTGTTGTTACAATTAATGGGTAAGTATTTCTTATCTTTACGTGCCGTATATACCAAACACAATAAACTTGCCAGTTGTCTGCTAGATCGTGATAAAAATTTAGAACCACTCCAAAAGCTACATTAAGTTTAAAATATTAATATTAGGCTACTAGGTACCACTACCAAATGGTAGTGGCAGTAGCCTAATATTAAAAAAAAAAACGCTGTGTAAAATAATGTAATACACATAGCTGAGTCATACTGTAGCAACAACTAAATTCCTACAGTGTTATAGTCTCTACTCTGATTCAGGTCGTTCTAATAAATGGTCTGTAGAAAATTATTAAAGCTACTTCTGTACGATGTGCATATCTAATACTGAGATGAATAGTACTTGTAACGTGACAAAACAGATAACACTCTTGAAAATACTTGTACATGGTTGTCTACAGCCATAACATTCTCGGGTACATGCCGATTTTACACGTGAATGCATTTCGTTGTCACGTGTATAAAAATACCACTTTGTTGATATACATACAAGATTTTTATGGGGATTGAATTACAGAGTGCAAACATAAGTATAAACTAACATGCATAATTGTAATGTACGAGAACACGTTAACAAGTGCCCGTGCCAAATACTTGAATTCGTTTTATTGATATTATTTATCACTCGGAATTTTTTGTTTTGTAGTTTTTGGTATATTTTATGTAATCAGATGTTTAGTATAAATTTTTTTTGCATTTTATGACTAAGTTCATGTAAGACTTTTGCAAATGTACTAGAACTAGTATTTTTGCATTTTATCGGACGCTTTCGGGTTAATATCCGAATATCCTACGAATAATAATTCATCAGCTATTACAGAAACACAAATATAGTTGGTAGTTATATTGTTCTTTACGCATCTTTAATAATTAACATAGGTAATACAATATAATTTGTTAAGTGATTTAAATGAAACAAACACTAAACATAGTTCAAATATATATATATATATATTTTAATGTAACATAAGTAGCTAATTATTGAATTTGTTGGTTTACTCAATATCGATTCTCCCTGCTTAAACAGCCAGCAACATGATAGAAGGATGAAATAGGCTACTCATTAAAGTGACCTTTTGGTACATACTACCTTGCAACTCCTACATATATCATAGTCTCGAAGAATGTATGGAATTTGTTGCCTTACTCAATATTGATACTCCCTACATAAACAGCCAATAAGATAATAGAATGCTATATACCACTTGTTAAAGTCACTAACGGTTTTCCGGTTTTTTAACGTGCTCTATTATAGTTCATCGCAACGTCTACAAATGATGAAATCTATACATGAGATTTAAAAAAATACCGTGAATATAATGTTTATAAATTGGGAATTAATATGCGTGCATGCGTGCGTATACAGAATAATAATATTGTTACAACCTAAGCGCCGACAAAGCCAAATCCACGTACCTATTTGTAGAAGCACATTTATTACCCGTCGGCATTTGAACTAATAACTAATAACATTGAAACTATTGTAATTCTTTTATGATCGTCTTCTTTTATTTACTTATTTATTGGCATACGTCTCTAGAGAACAGCCTATTGTTGTATTGTAATCATTATCCAGGTGTTACGGGTTTTAAAGCACAAGCTGATTCTGGGAAATTCGGTCCACGTGGCCGGGCGGGCACATTGCACTTATGCAGGATAAAACGATGGCATGATTGAGGGAGGGGGGCAGTGGAGCGAGAACCACGATCAAAGCGAGACTTGTGTACTACAATCGGGAATCTAATAGTGACGGACTTTGCGCGTTTTGTTGAATTACGACCTGCATTATGTTTGGATTTGTTGTGTTCAGTTATATTTGTACCCGTGTTATATGTGTTTGTATAGTTCTAATAAACTCTATAATAATTCCAACGGCATTTTAATTCGAGTCTCGCAACTCGTAACAATAGGTTAAAAATAATGAGTACAATATTATTTTTGCATTCCAATTCTATTTCGATTTTAATATTACTATTTATTTTTCATTGTTGTTCTAATTATTATGGTTCCGTAGCATTTCTTTGCCTTATACGAAACTCTTATTAATTACTTATTGTGTTACAAATACTAGGAATTATTATTTGTTATAATTATTAATTCTTATATATTAATATTATTACGTCTCTGAAGACCACGGACCATAAAAATGGCCTAGACTTCGAGAGCTTACATGAGTCCCTGGAAACGCCAACACGTAGAGGCACCTTGACAAATTTAATATAAATGTGGCGTGACATTGACCGGCGATTATCCCTGTCTACACCATATAAATAAAATACACCCAAGTACAAGCCTCGGTCTGTTTATGACTATTGTAGAAAATGAGAATGAAAGGTACCACCGGGCTATTGGAATGAACTGCTTGTGGAAATAGGGATCTAGCACCAGGGGGGCTCTGGCGTCTGCGCGTCGCAATATTCGAGGAACATGCAAAAAATGGGCACATGGTGACTAGCCACTCCCTGTATGGATGGGCCTCAAAAAATGCCATTCAAGATTGGCAAGGGGCAACATGGGTGTGAATGGCTAAAGGGTGTGGAGAGGTTCACCGAAGCTACTTCTGACGTTATGCCACTTGTCACTTCCACCCGTGGAGCTTAACTCTTAGCTCTAGCGATCTCCACTCCGTGCCGACTCACAATTAAAAAAAATATTGATAATAAATAAACCAAGTTAAAGAATGCTTTAACATATAACAATGTCATAAAATCAAAATTAACCGATTACTAAATTGGTAAAAAGTTCGTCCTTTTTCTAATTTAAAAAAAATGAGGCAGTTAATTCTAAAAATGTCAGAATCGTAGATAATGTTAAAAATATTTTCAAGTAAAGTTACTTTGAACGAGACCTGCTTAGTGGTTTTGGAGATATGGAATATTTTGATAAATACCTTTAAGGACTCTTATCGATTCGGATATAATATTATATTTATACGTGCAGGAACGGAGCAAGAATATAATTTCCTTCGGCCAGGCGGCCTGTCGTAAGAGGCGACTAAACAACCCATAGCCAGGTGGTAGGGTATTTGCTCGACTGGATGGCGACCACCCCTGGTCTAGAGTATGCCGCCATAACAACCTTGTGTTGTGTTCCGGCATCAGTGACCAGGTTCCAGTCTCCTTTAAGAGAGTAGCAGCGCATTCGTAGCACCTTCGGTATTGCAAATGTCCATAGGCGACGGTAACCACTTTCCATCAAGTGGGCCGTCTGCCTGTCCGCTGAACTGCAATAAAATAAAATAAATTAACTACAAAATTTCAAAAACTGCATTTCACGTTCATCATCGCTTGGGCGAATTTTATCTACCATACAATGCCCCCTATTAGGCTCATTATCACCCATTAGGCTCCGTTTTTCTGCCAAAATAAATGTTCTTCTAATTGTATCCTTAAAAAGTCAGATAATTTTGAAAACCTACTGTTTTATTTATAGTGAATTTACAAAATAGTCATCGGAGTATGTCATTATTCAAGTTCTATTCTTACAGTTTGACATAATTTTGTGAATGATTCATTATGTTTGCGTATCTGTTGATTCCAATATGGAGTGTCATTATTAGCAAGATTGTTACATGATAAGATAATCATTGGATATCTGTTAGATAAATTGTATTGCCGTTATAATGGTATTAATGTAGCGGTTTATTTGATAATTTTTGGATTACTTCAATATTATTTGGCACGGCTGTTACGCCCTGATTATGTTTTTCTGTCTATAAAGTTACTAGATTTAATCCAAGAATGTCATTTTCGAACATCAACATTCATATTAGTAGTACCCAAGCCAAGTGTTCAAACTTCAATATAGATTGTGGGTCATTAAAGAAGTCCCGCAGACGGGGCGTTACGGTCGTGCAACCGAATTTTAGAAAGATACAATAAGTTCAGAAAGATTCTGATTTAATAGTATTAGTAAATAGAATAATAACATAATGTTACATTTATATTAAAACACTTGATGAAAACAACAAACAACAACATAGCTGGACTGTTATAATTAGTTTCATTTTTTCACGCAGGACTTGTTTTGTGAGAGGCCGCACTCTAGAATCTAGAGTTTAAAATGTAAAAATCCTATTTGTTTCGTATTAGAACACTATGTACAAATGACAAATAATAAAATAGAGGATAATCTTTTGTGGGTGCTAGTATATTCTCAGTCCTTAGGCTTTCACTTCACATCTAGATCTGATACGTTTGATACGTTGTTTGATGACGAAATCTCTTTTTATTGCAGCCCTACTCTTCAAATAGATCTGTCCGTACTGAACTTCAGGGTCATGTCAATTTACATTTGTCATATTTAGTAAAGGAAATCTGAAAGACATTGAAGCTATTAAAAAAACCAACTGGAATAGATGGAGATGGATGAATAAACGACGGAGAACACGATGCAATTTTTTTTTAGATTTCTTGTCAGCTTGTCGGTTTGTCTGTTTGTTCGGGATTCACGGAAAACTACTGGGCTTATTTGGGTCCGGTTTTCACTTATCGACAGCAATTTAGACAGATTTTTAGACTTAAAATCTACGCTCCTTTTTTCCTGGGAATCCCGCGAGAATATTCTCGGGAGCAGTTTTTAGTTTTTCAGGTGCATAAAAATTAGCTTATTCCGATCCAGTTTTTACTAAAACGATAGCTTACATTCTTTTTTAATTGCTGGCGTAATTTGTGCGGGAATTTTCCCGTGAATGGTATAAATTAGATAGATTAGGTATTACAGCAGCGCATTTGTAGCACCTTTGGTGCTGTAAATGTCTGTAGGCGATGGTAACCGCGTTACCATCAGGTGGGCCATCTGCCTGTTTGCTGAACTCGTGCAATAAAAAAATTACATATATATTAGCTGATTTCGATACAATTTCACTAGAACGATAGCTTAAAGTCCTTTTTCAAATGATTCGATACTTGGTATTCCGGGAATCCCACGAGATTTTACCCGGGAGTGTTTTAAAGTGGGTATAGTATGTATAAAAATTATGATTCGGATCTGATTGATACTAAAACAATATAATCCGCGACTTTTTATAGCAGGATAATTTAGTATATGACGGACTTGCTTAATATGACATTTTCTATATTTATTAGACATATTTAGTAGAACGGATGTAGTTATGTATGCCTTTAGTAATATTACTTATCGCGGGTTTTTACGGGAATCTTCGGAATTCATTATTCATTTATTACTTCCATACTGAAAAATCCATTGCGCTGCTGAAAATACCCTTTGATTTTAAATACTAATATAACTGTAATCTACGTTACCTTATTATAAGCGTGGACGAAGTCGCGGGCAAATCCTGGTAACGAAATATAATTATAACTGCAGTAGTATAAACATCCATATAAATATGAAAGTGAGTAGACTAGATTTTTGTATGCCCGAATAAATATTTGGCAGTTCTAGATTGTCTTTAGATAAAAAATTATAACAGTCTGATTTATGCATAGTGACGCAGATTGGTGACCTTCCCTCCGAACTTTTAATGCTCTAAGTCAAATGCCCCACTTCTAGTAAGATCCCACAAAGGTTTAAAATTGATTCGAGCAAAGCGGTAGGTATGTATTTCATACATGAATAATTATTTTTATATTGCAATTACTATATAGAGTTGGGAATATCGTTTTAAATTGTCTTGACGCATGCGTGAAATCTATTGATTGGTCCGACTGCTATGTCGCCCTCATGACACTTCATCAATGGTCGCTTTCTATATCTTACTATTCATTCGCTTGCTTTACCATTGGTAGACATTTGTATGGAGCTTATGTCAGATTTTAACCAGTAGTAAGGCAAATTAATTGTCAGAAGATACGGGAAATGGCCACAAATCATATCTTATGCTTAGAAGCTCATTGTAAAATGCAGATTATTCAATAATGACTCCATACAGTACCTTTTTGTTTGCCGGTAGAGAACGCAATGACCTTGAAATGCTCTGAATCAATGAAGCGTTTATTTCTCCCCAAGTACGTAACTGACATCTCGATGTTAATTGCTGTAAATATAAGCCCTCCCTATGTACCAATCCAGTCGCAACTAAATTTGATGGAAAATGGCATAATTTTTATTCTATTTGGATAAATGCATACAAATGTAATAGTTATAGAGGTCGTTGGGAAGGACTAAACCAGAAAGTAATCTTTTGCTCGTTGCTGTTTTGATAGTGTTTGTTGAGAATAAGTTTTGGTGGTGTTTGTTGAGAAAAAAAAATAAGTATAACATTAGTTTCCTCAGATGTTAGTGCATTTTAAAATAACTAGGAAATGATATCTAGTGACATCTAGAAAATAAGATAATTCACATTAAATTACTGGGATTCCTACCTATTTCTTATATTCTTATTTTAAAATAATAATAATAGTTTGAAATTGTGTATAATGTGGTGGACGACGAGTTTTCTTGTTACATTTTAAACATTCACCTGTTATAGTTTGTTGGGGCTAGGAAGATGAGAGAAAAACGAGATTTCTGTAACGAGATATAGTCTCAATAGTTACACAAACAACTTAAAAAGTCTACAACGTATTCCAATAAAAACTTATATTCAAATTTATTACGTATAAAATAGGTTTGTATGTTCATCATAGTTCTAGTGCGTAAATAATTTTAATTTAATAATTTCTGATCATTTACGTTGTTCAAGGCCATGGTATTCGTCTCCTATGGCCATATGTAACTTTTAATTAATTTAGTTACTTAAAACAGAGCTAATAATATTGCTTTGCATGTTATACTTTAAGTAGGCGGTAGTGTTTTCAATTATTTTGTTTTTTTTTCCTAGTATTTTAGAATGATCTTTTGGAATAAATGGAAAAATTACGTTACAACTATGAGAGCCACATTTTGTTATGTATAAATGTTGATATTGTTCAATTTTATGTAAAAAATATACGTTTTAACAACTAACATTTCAAACAAAAGCGAAAGGTATGTGTCAAAATCTTTACGTGCAGGAACGGAGAAAGAGTATCAATTCCTGTGGCTGGGTGGCCGGTCGTAAAAGGCGACGACAAAATAACCCACAGCCAGGTAGTAGGGCATCTGCCCGTCTGGATGGCTACCACCTCTGGTCGTGGTACAGTATGCAGCCATAACAAACTTGAGTTATGTTCTGGCATTAGTAACCAGGTTCCAGTCTGCCTTAAGAGAGCGGCAGCACATTGGTAACATTTTGGTGTAACAAATGACCATAGATGATGGTAACCACTTGCTATTAGGTGGGCCGTCTGCCTGCCTGCTAAAGTCAAGTAATCACAAAAATCGTAGAAGGTAGGGGTCCACCATCTTTGTATAGGTGCCCGTATAGGTAACGGAAGTCATTATATTGCAAAGCACGTGACAGTACTTTGAGTGGACATCGCTTCCTAATCAAAATACAGCTATACTCCCCATTCAGTTAGAAGTAGTTGGTGGAGATCCATCGTCTCTGTCTACGCTAATGGGAAACAGGCTTTAGAATATATATTTATTTAATTATGTATGAATTAGAAGTAATATCAGTTGAACTTCTCGTTAGGACCAACGAAAATTGACCAGATATTTTAACAATTCACTCAGTTTTATGAGCAACCTGTGCAGTAAGCCAGGTCACGTAACATCGTCCGGAATCTCAGAATAACTGACCGCCACTTCTAATTATAATACCGTGATCTTGCCGTTGTTTTAACTGAACTATGTCAATATGACCTATTAATTAACTCGCTAGTGAAGAAAATTTCATAGACGTAAAAAGGGACTATTCTAAATCCTTTAATTAAAACAATTTGGTCCACAAATGTGAATAATATCGTATGAATCGGATCTGAATGAAATTTATACCTATACCGTCCTTCTACGCGTAAGCTATCCGTGCAGGAACAGAGAAAGAATACAATTTATTGCAGCCGGGCTGTTGTAAGAGGCGACATAACAACCCACAGCCAGGTGGTAGAGTGTTTGCCCGCCTAGATGGCTACCACCCCTGGTCTAGAGTATGCCGCCATAACAACCTTGAGCTGTGTTCCACCATTAGTGGCCAGGTTCCAGTCTCCCTTTAGAGAGCGGCAGCACATTCTTAGCACCTTTGGTGCTACAAATGTCCATAGGCGATGGTAACCGCTTTCCATCAATTAAATCAAATTCATAATAACAAGGATTTAATCTCGATGTGTGACATAATAATGTTGTGACAAATAAATGACTTATGAATTTATGAGTTCATATTATGACGGTGAAGGAAAACCACGTGAGGAAACCACCAAATCGCCCATATGCCTTGTAGTCTAAGCAACGAAGACAAAAAAGGCCGAATAGGGGAAATAATTCGTGTGGAAGCGAATTTTGGCACAGTCGTAGAGGAAGGTATCCTGAACAACATACTAAAAGTACTGATGGGATGGAGCTAAGGGAGGGGGGAGCATAAAGGTTTAAATGTAGTCATAGGATACTTTTTGCTATAGATTGTAGTTTTTGAGTTATTCGCAAAAAACTGAAAAAAGGGACCTTTATGGGCCTCCCCTCCCTTAACTCCACCCCTACCCATAAGTACTTTTAGTATGTTGTTCAGGACACCTTGCTCTACTAATGTGCCAAAATTCGCTTCCACACGAATTATTTTCCCTATTTTTGCTTCGTTGACTGGAGTATTGTTCATGCCGTTCTCCTAAAGTTCATGAAGTTCTCCTGAAATTGGAAAGACCATGTATGCAGAGCGACGTTTATGCGCTGACAAACAAATAATAAAGAGTATGTGCGCGGATCCAAAGTTAAAAAAAAAACCCCGGATATTCCGTACACAGGAAACCGCTGAAGATAATAGTATAACTTTGTTGCCTTCAGATGTTGTGTAAAGGTTTGTTGAAATATCTTATACTAATATATAAAGCTGAAGAGTTCGTTTGTTTGCTTGAACGCGCTAATCTCAGGAACTACGGGTCTGATTTGAAAAATTCTTTCAGCATTAGATAGCCCATTTATCGAGGAAGGCTATAATATCATCACACTAAGACCAATAGGAGCGGAGCGCCATGAAGAAAGTTTTAAAAATCGGGGGGTTTTTTTTAACTTACTTTTTTTACTATTCCACGCGGACGAAGTCGCGGGCAGAAGCTACTAATAAATAAGTACAGAAATTATACACGCTCACCTAAACTCTAAGACTAAGAACGTCCACTTTGGCTACATAAATTTTTAGGGCGGCCACCATTTAAAATAAGTTCTCCAACTCACTGCACTTCCAAAAATCTATTATTTCTTACATGTCTGTTTATTTAACACAGCAAACGAAATCCGACCACACAATGGCGATATCCTCCTGAAGTAATTCATAATTGGAGGGGACAGAGATAGATATAGATATATACCAGTATACAAAAGAGAAGGAAACATGGATGCATCAAGAATATGTACTAAAGTATGAACAAGAGATAGGGTTACTATGACTCAAAACTATTCTTCAGCGTTAAATAATAAACAAGTAGATACCATTTTTTAATACCTATAGTCGATCAAAGTGGTTATTTTGACTAAATAAAAAGCAGATCTTCTTCGAAAGATTGCCCAAAAGGGCCTAAAGCGGTCGCCTTTGGAGAATCGCTTAGTAAAATTGAAGTATCTAGGTATACCGATAATTGTAAGAAATAACATAAAGTTTCACTTTATGTTAATACTTGTCATGTTCATCATGCGATTAATCTGCGATAACGAACTCTTTAGGGCCCTATTTTCTCGCAAAGAGGTGATACTTAATCACAAACAAATGTTATCGTACGTTTTTATAAAGGTGTTTTACAAATTTATGAAATTGTGACAATATCTCAGGCTTAATACAAAGTACAGAGATTCTAAAACATTTAAAACACATTTTATTATTACAAAGCTAAGTCTGTCTGCTACTGTTGAATGAAGTGTTCGTGTAATAAAGCTGTCATTTTAAAAGTAGAAAATTGATTTTACGGTGTAAAATGACGCACAAATATTAGCAGCTAATAACATGGATTGAGTATAAGTTATTTATTTATTTTATTTTAAAATTAAAATAACGAAACCTCTTCTAAGTTAAATATTAAGTAATAATGATTCGTAGGTATCAACAAATCTATACTAAAAAATAAATCTGAATTAGCTCTCGATTTCAAATTGAATGGTCCACCTAATTTGGGGACAATGTATGTTTTACTCAATAAACTGTTATTATTGATGTCAAAATTTAAGTGAAAACTGCTATTTAAACGCCTTATGACCGTTTGTAGATTTTTTTACAGTCTGTCTGAAAGTTCGTCACGAATAAACTCCGAAGCGGCTCAACAGATTTCAATTACAATATTAGAGATTAAAACAGGAATTTCATTTTATAAATATTTTTTTCCATATCTTGTAGATTAGTGCCACGGAAAACGACTTGGCGGGCACAGCTAGTATATAATAATACTGGCTAAACCGATCCTTCATACATAGAAAAATATTTTAGCGGGAAAGCTACTGCCGTGTACGTATGACATATTAGTCTAATGTAGTTTTTACTTTATGTTGGACTTATTAAAGTAAACAGGAACATAGATAGGTTTTTGAAAATTGGGCTCACGTAACACTTGCTTTATTTTAAACTTGCGGTCCGCCCCGGCTATCTAAAAATAACTTTTTTGTTGAGTTTAATTACCTACTAAGCTAATTCAAAATATTTCCCCTCCCGTACGGCCCGTACCCAAGTGACGCCTACGTCGCATAAGCCTAGCTAGCCGAACAGGGTGCGCGGGAACCACGCAACTTTTTTCTAATACTTACATTTTTAAGTTCGTGATATCTATCGAATGGAATGTCCAAATTGAATAATTCAAAAATTATATAAAGGTATTGAAGCAGTCTTGAATATGAAGTTATTTATTTTGATAAGGATGACTACCAAGATACAAATAAAGAGCATTTTCTAGCGGCGGCATTTCAATAAAAAATTTAAAATTAAAGAACACTTATTGTGGCATAACTATAATAGTTAGACATATGCTGTCGCGATACTTTTTGTAAATAATGATGTGTTCTGCAAAGTCGTAGTACATTATTTTATTCTATCATCAATAGTTTTCGCAGCGCATGCGATTTTAGGTAATTTTTTTACACCTTGGGTTACATTATTGGACTTTTAGTAACGATCCCTAATTTTTTTGAAAATATAATATACCCTATGTCACCCGAGGATAGTGCAGATTGCCAACAGGGAAAGAATTTTTCAAATCCGTTCAGTAGTTTCGGAGCCTATTCAATACAAACAAACAATCAAATAATTCCTCTTTATAATATTAGTACGCATTTTCTTCCAACACAAGTTATATATATATATATATATATATTAGTATAGATAATAATAAATAGCTACTTAAAGAAACAGAAAAAATAATTACTAAGTTTGATAACAACTATAATGCCGAGGAAGTTCGATACGAAGAAAACGAAGAAACGAGAACTTTAAGGAAAAATCTAGGACGTAGAGGACATCGAGGCGTCCCTGAGTCTGGTTTATACATGCTGGAACATCGGGTTGTAAACCCTGATTCACCAGAGAATGGGTATTACCTATTACGAAATAAGGACATACAGACAAACAAAGCTATAAATATTCTACATCTTTATAACTATAACCTCCCGTTTTCATTATGCATACACCCACGGCACAAAGTAAGTGACGAGTAATTGAAGTTTGTGATGAGGGAAGTGTGCATCGAGAGTATCAAATGTTCAAATAAGTTGCGTTGTTACACTCGCGCTGTCCACTTCCCTCGCCACTTTCCTGCTTGTTCTGTGGAAGTGAGCATAACGTCTCTTTTAAAACGTTCCTTCACTACTGAGAATCGTGATTTTGATGATAGTGAATGACTGTCCTCCTCCACCGAAATCGGTTTTGAGCACGGTGGAGGGCCGAACTTATCGATATTTACAGCTGATCAGCAACCTGGTCCATCCTCCTGTTTGGAGATCTACCACGAGGTTTCTTGCCTACAACTTTCCCCGTGACCACAAGTCTCTCAATGTTATCTGGCTTCTTGCGTGCTATGTGGCCAAAGTACTTCAGTGTCCGTTGTGGGTATACTGCTCATAACCTCTGGTGATCTCCAATATTAAGCTCTTCTAATATGGAGGTATTCTTTTGGCGAATGCATAACGTCTCTTATTATATTAATGTACTCCGGCATAACGTAGAGAACTGCAATTTACAAACGTTATTACGTTTAAAAAAGGCAGCATGACATTAGTCATTTCTATTTTGGAGACATGTTTTATTTATTAGATTGGTACTTGAGCATTTAACGCGACTTCACCTGTCCTTGCTTTAGAATCTATATCCCGTGGATGTTAATTGAATATATAGGGCAAAATTCCATGTTCATCTTCGTTATCGTAAGTAAAATTTTATGGGACGATCATATAATAAGAATATGAAAGATCATATAATAAAAATGTATTACACTCTACCTTCCTTCACCCTTCTCTCGGTTTTTATATTTTATTTTTTAAAACACATTTTTCGAACTAGTTCCTCAAAAATTGAAAGTAGGTATTAATAATTTTCTTTTTAATTTAATATTTGAACAATGCATCAAACCCAAGTCTTTCTTTTCTTTTTCGTTAGCTTTTATAGATATTACTTAAGTCAATTTACGAATAATCGATGCTGTATACCTGTATATACGATACGACATTTAGCGAACCAAGTGAAACTAAGCAGACCTTATAAATTCCGAATCCAATATTACGATTATCAAAAGTACATTGTGTAGATATTGAGTTAATCACAGCTCGTTCCTAAAATTAAGAAGAAAAAAAACATAAAAACAAACGCACTTTCATATTTGTATATTAGTATAGATTTCTTTTAACGTGAAGTGATTGGTACAATCTTCTGTTTCAGTGTAATAAAAGGTGATAAATGCTGAAAACAACTGAAATTCAGAGTGAAGTTTTCTTGTATTTCTTTTAAAACGTGTAGCTGCCTCGTGTCACGTAGCCTAGCAACATGCAGTGCGAAAATATGTAACGTTTCACAATACATTTAATTATTCAACAATTTCAACACTACTTATCGCTTATACATTCATACATTATCTGCGGAGTAATTGTTGAGCTATATTTATCAATAATGTACCTGTTATTTGGGCTTCTATTTAAGTATATTTCTTTTTACCTAACTACAAACATTATCTATCTGTGTGTGTGTATCACAGCTGATTACTTATATTTTACAACCTAATAAGGCAATAAAATACAATACACATATAAAATTTGACACAAATATAGATGTACCAGTAGATTTATATTACTTTGTCTTATATATCGCACATGAAAATAAATTCCAACCCCCCCCCCCCCCCCTCCTTCCCTTATTTACGAAGATTACCAGCTGAAAATTTGAGAAATAAAACAAAAAATATTCCCATTTGAGTTATCTTTACGAATTTCCTAATAATTGAAAATATTTTTGATGGAATAATTTATATTTTAAGTTGGAACAACAAAACAAGTTTAAAATCCCTATTTATCCCATATTTTACCTGCACGTGTAAGTCATGAAATTTAACAGCTATATGATTAAATTAATTATTTTTGGTATTTTGGCAAATGTTTGAAAAACAATGCCTGAAATAATGAATTGTAAATTATTTCATAGCATATTACGTGATTTGTTTCAAATTTATCAAACAAACGTTAAATTGTGTTCAAACTTTATACAACAACTTAATCAATAATTTAAATATTAGCTACGTACTAACTAGCGTACTTATACGCATTGTGGGCCAACTGAAATTATCAAAAATATACTACGTAGAAACATGCTAAGTAATCTGTAATACCAATTAAAAAATTGACTTATTGTCTTTTGGCTACGGAGTAAAAAAAAAATAGTGTGTGTGTGTGTGTGTGTGCGTGTGTGTGCGCAGTTCACACGCACACACACACACAAAAGTGATACAAAGTGTGACAAGGGGTGGGAAGTGACGTCACATTTCATATATTATATCGTTACAATATATTTAAGCTTTAAAACACGAAATTTAAAGTATTAACGAAAAACTTAAAAACATTTCCAACTGTATCTGTATGAGTAGAGTGTTTAAATTATTAAATATATTATGTATATTGTATTCTATCTCATTCTCTCGCAGGCTTAGTCCTATAGATTTATGTGTTTATTTCTTTTTAGTGTCGCTTTTTCGCTTTATCGAGTTTCAAATCACAACGATTCTATAGGTTCACTTCAACAAATAGAGTAAATGCTTGATACTACTTGATAGTCTACGCACTACATAGGCTTCCGTCGAGGTAACAAACACCCCTTATATTCATCATTGACTACGGAACCATAAAAAAGCATTTAATCGAAAATTAACGGTTTGGATACATTCCATTATAGTATAACTAGCTTTATGTATGGGTACATATTGTTCATGAATAAAGGATACTTTTTATCTTAAATCAACGATCAATTAGAAATTATCAAAGTTTATGTTAGCAAAAATTAAATTAATATTCGCATTTATTACAATTAGGATTAGGAGGACGATTATCATTAGGATTCCATATTTATATTTATATGAACGAGAAAAACAATGCATGTCAATTTCATTCAACATTTCTTAAAATTCATTGCTTTCCCGTGGAGTCTTCAAATGTGAATGTGAAACGTTTTACAGAATTTTGCATATAACGTGTGTTTATTTTTTATTAATCACCGTTTCGAATCTGAAATACTATGAAAATCGGTTAATACCTTATGCGTTACATAATGAAGCTGAACATAGGATAATTTTTATCCCAGAAGATTTAAAAGTGTAGTAGAAACAAAAACCCTATATACATATAATATTCGTTCTTTCAACAATTCAAATATTTTTCCAGTAACTTAATAAACTAGTTCGGCTATACAATATAACAGATGTAACGAAACTTTATACTAAAATTATTAAACAATCATATAAATAAAACCTTGGGTTTGGTCTGTTAAATTAACTGTCCTACTTTAAAACTAATTTACTCAATCCTCAATAAAAATCGTTTTAAATTCTTAGTCCTTATTACAATAGTATTACGTTATAATATCGCTTAACAACTGAGGACTGTTAAATTTAACATTGTTGCTTTTGACATAACGCCATGGTTCTCATTTATTTGACTTTAGAAATAACTGCCAAGAAATTAAAAAAGGGCTTTGAAATATTTTGCTCTACCTTTAATACCCAACATTTTAATTATTGTATGAAATGATACTTATTTACCAAGTATAATAATTTACCAAGTGCAGAAAGTAACCGATTAAATTAGCGACTGGGGGCCAGCTTTAGCTTAAAAATCTTTTATACCACGCCTCCTCGGAATGAACTTTGAAGAAGAGAGGATGTTGTACAAATATGTGGATGGAAAAAATGTATGAAAATGTAGTCCCAAAATATCTGAATTTTCTCCAAAAACACAATCGCATAAGAGTCGCTGAGGACATGCTAGAACGAGTCAATTCCGACCCCACATTCATAAAACGCATTGTTACTGGTGACGAGACGTGGGTTTATGAGTTTGACATACAAACTAGTCAACAAGCTTCGGAGTGCGCCTTCCAACTGAACCGAAACCGAAAAAACCACGGTGAAGTCGATCAAAAGGCAAAGTCATGTTGACTGTTTTCTATGACTATCGCGGTGTTGTGCAGTTGGAATTCTTACCGGAAGGTCAAATGGTAAATAAAGTATATTATATGAGCGTTATGCGGCGTTTAAGAGAGCAAATTCGACGAAAAAAGCCAGATTTGTGGAAAAAGAATTCTTGGATTTTGCACCACGATAATGCGCCTTCGCACAAGGCCATCATTGTGAACGAGTTTTTCACCAACAACCACCTTATTCATCAGATATGGCTTTAGCCGACTTCTTTCTTCTTCATAAACTCAAATTACCACTTCGTGGCACCCGTTTTCATTCGGTATAAGACATAAAGGAGAATTCACGACGAGAACTAAACTCAATTCCGGAAAAAGCGTTTTAATAATGTTTTGATGATTGGATTATTCGTTGGCGTAAATGCATCGTTTCTGAAGGAGCATACTTTGGAGGTGATAAAATAAATTTGAATGAATAACTAACATTTCGTGTATTATTGACCTTTTCTCGGTACTTTTTTGACAGAGTAGTATTTGGCATATATCTTGAAACCAGCTCAATCAAGCACTTTCGCCAAATTCATAAATTTTTAGGGCGGCCGCCATTTAAAATAATTTCATCAACTCGCAGTCTTATTTAACACCGAAAACGAAATCTGACGACACAATGGCGATATCCTCCTGAAGTAATTCATAATTGGAGGGGACAGAGATAGATATACATACATACCAGTGTACAAAAGAGAAAGAAATACGCATGCATTGAGAATATGTACTGAACTATGAACAAGAAATAGAGTCACCATGACTAAACCATTGTTCAGCATTTAATTATCCGTGCAGGAACGGAGAAGAATACAATTTCCTGCGGCCAGGCGGCCTGTCGTAAGAGGCGACTAAACAACCCACAGCCAGGTGGTAGGGTATTTGCTCGACTGGATGGCGACCACCCCTGGTCTAGAGTATGCCGCCATAACAACCTTGTGTTGTGTTCCGGCATCAGTGACCAGGTTCCAGTCTCCTTTACGAGAGTAGCAGCGCATTTGTAGCACCTTCGGTGTTGCAAATGTCCATAGGCGAAGGTAACCACTTTCCATCAAGTGGGCCGTCTGCCTGTCTGCTGAACTCAAGCAATAAAAAAAAATAAACAAAGGGTGTATATTACTTTAAATTAAATCCCCATTATTTCAGTTAAACGGAATGGTACCTATCAGACTGATAATAGCGAGTTAAATTATGACAGGTGTTGTTTTTTGAACCCTAAATGCCGGTGGTCTACAAATCCATCAATACACATGTCCTTTTGTATGGCAGTGAAGCGTGGCCTATACTTGAGCGACACAAGCAAGAACTGCATGTCACGGATATGAATATGTTGCGGTGGATGTGTGGAGTTACGTAAAAAGACAGCGTCAGGATCTCCCGAATCCGCGGCAGTCTTCATGTGCGTGAGATAGCAGACAAACTGCAAGAGAGTCGCTTGCGCTCGTACGGCCACGTTTTACGGAGACCGGCTAATTATGTGGGGAACAAATGTCTAGCTATGCCGCCTCCGGCAAATATCGATCGAAGGGAAAGGCGGAAGAAATGCTGACTTGACGTTGTGAAGAATGATATCCGTGCCAATGGCCTCAAAACGGGGGGTGTTGAAGACCGCGCAAAGTGGAGCAGAAAAAGTAGGAAAGCGGACCCTGGGCATCGTAGTGAACGCTCCGACCGCAACCGGTATTTAACGCTCGGATGATGATGATGATGACTAGCGAGTTAAATTTTGCCTTTTACATGTACCTATTTTTTACTGATCTTACCAGAAAGTAAGGAGGTAATTTTTCATCAATGATATACCTATTCGTAGGTTAGTAATGTTATTTTCACTGGTGTTATTGTTTTTTTTTTGACATGTTGTCGAGAATGAAGGCCAAAGTGCCAAGTTTTGTAAAGAATAGTTTGTAACATGGATGGTGACGAGATATCAAATCTCGTGGCCATTGATCGGTGGGCGGGCGGCGGCAGGGCGGGCGGCGCGCCCACGTGCTCGCTCGAGCCCGGAATAGACAGTTCGCCTCGCGCAACTGTTCACCTCTCACACATTTCTAGTTTCACTATCATTACCAACTTTTTATACCGTAAACCTTACAGAGAAAATCACCATAATTCATAAGTGCTATAAAATAAGTTTCAAATATTCAATAGTTAAATTTAAAGTACAGTTTTCAATATATACAGTCTTCCACGTGATCGTGATAATAAGGTCGTATTATGAAAAATTAAGCAATAATAGATTTTCCGCCACGTTTGTGTTTAGTGTGTAGTTTATGATTAGTGGTTGCCGTCTGAATGTGTAGTACCGTTTTGACATTGGACTCGAAGGATCGTCCGTGGGTGTTTGTGACGAGCATCGCGTTATTTTGAATTCAGTTACGTTTGTGATTTGGCTCGGTTGTGATATCGGGCTGTTCGGCCGCATCGCACATAGTACGAGGGCGATCGGCGCCGGCGCCGCGGTGCAGGCTGTCAACGAGCGCTAGGGGCTAGCCGCCTATGTGCGATGAAATGCGCGATAAAATCGCTTCGTTATTCCGAAGTTCGGTGCATGCGCCCGCACACGAAACGGACAAACTACAGAATGGCGCCATCTCACCGGTGCTCCTGTTCCCGGATGGAGGTTTACATTCTTTACTACTCTATTCTCGTAAAACCTGGTGACTAATGCCCCTCAGTGTCATTCCAATTTGAAGGCTTGATGCCCCGGCAGCATGCACCACTTAGGTAGATTTTCTGACCTGTTACAATCATTACATACTGATGACGGCGAAGATAAACATCATAAAGAAACCTGCCCATCAAAGTAACTGATGTATGAAACCCGTCAACCCGCCTTTGAACAGTGTAACGGGTATCGTGCAGTCCCCTAAATTACAATGGAACTTTTGGGATTCTTGTACTTTAAATTTGTCTAAAATATTTCTTTCATCGTCAGACTTTTAAAGCGAGTAAGCTTACGCAAAATTTGTTTTCTTATTCCTCGGATACTTTTGGATTTTACGATGAAAAGTATATTAGACTGTGTTAATATTCAGTCTACACAAACTTTATGACAATCACACTTTAAAGCTGTAAAGGGGAAATCTAAGAGTACAAGGAAATAATCAACATACATAAATCAAAATTTCCAAACATATTCTCATACTAGGATATGCCCGTTACTTCGTCCACGCTTGACTTGAAATTCCCGCGGGAATCCCAGGATACAAAGTATCGCAGCATTTAAAATAAAGAATGTAAGCTATCGTTTTAGTGGAAACTGTCGGAATAAGCTAATTTTATGCATCCAAACAACTTCAAACGCTTCCGTGAAAAATCCCACGGGATAAAAAACCACACTTTTTCTTACATTAAATTTGCTTGATCAGTAAAGAGACCACATTGGATTTTTTTTTAATCTGTTCATTTTAAATCATTTCCAGAAAATAATGCGCGGGATTCCCAGGATAAAAAGTAGCGTAAAGTTTATGTCTAAGAATAAGCTGTCGATCAGTGAAAATCGCATCGAAATCGGCCCAGTAGTTTGTACGTGAATCACTAGCAAACAGATATCTAAAAAAATTGCATTGTATTCTCCGTCGTTTATACGGTCTATTATATTCTATGCTTAGAATTTTATAATATTATAGATTAAACTATCTATCTATAATTTTATAAAATTATGCCGTGTCTGTACATTGAAGCTATTTAAAAAAAACAACGAACACACTGGAAAGATGGAGAACATGATGCTATTTTATATTTATTTTGTTTGTCTATTTGTTCGGGATTCATGTAAAAACTGCTGGGCTATTTTCACTGATCGACAGCAAATTCTTAGAATGAAAATCTGCCTTAATTTTTTTGAGAACCCCGTGGGAATTTTTCTGGGAATTATTTTAAATGACCAGACTGAAAAAAATCGAATTCCAATGCGTTTTTATCACTGATCGATAGCAAATTTAGTGTAAAGTGATATTTTTTTATCTCGGGAATCCTGCAGGAACTTTCCCAGGAGCGTTTTTTAGTTGTTCGGGTGTATAAAAATTAGCTTATGCCGACACAATTTAAACTAAAACGATAGCTTATATTCTTTTTTAATTACGATACTTGTGTCCCGGGAAACCCGTGGGAATTTCAAGTCAAGTATGGACGAAGACTCGGGTATATCCTAGTAATACATATAATACTAGAGATTTCCCTGTGACTATGCCGCGGATCAAGCCCCAGTCTCTACCTGTATTATCTATATATATAATAAAACTGTAGAGGTCGAATTTCTGTACAATGAAAAATAATGCTAAAAACCGAGTCAGGGGGATGTAAGAAGTGAAATAGAACTAATATAGATTTTTTTCAAATTTTTTGTTTCTCTGTTTGTCTGTCTGTTTGTACCGGCTAATCTCCGAAACGACTGGACCGATTTAAATGAAATTTTGTATGGTGGTAGCCTATATCCCTGGTCAACATATAGGATACTTTTGATCCCGAAAAATTAAAGAGTTCCCTTCGGATAGTTAAAAAACTTTCCACGCGGACGAAGTCGCGGGCAGAAGCTAGTACTTATTTAAAAAAGTTAATTAGGAATTTAAACCGCGAGCGAAGCCGCAGGAAAAACTTAGTATATATAAACCTCCCTTGAAAAATTATCCAACTGTTGTTGTAAACCGATAAAAAATGCGTTGCGTGGTTTAGGAAAAGTTAACGTATATACAGACAGATAGACAGACGCGGAAAGCGTCTTTGTTTTATGCTATGTAAAGAAGACTATCTTGCTAAATGAACATTTAAAAATTGTGTTTTTCGATGCTTCAATATCGATAATACTGTGCCTGAATATTGATAGTCCTAGTAATCAGTTTTTCATGTGTCATTGGGATCTTGCTAGTAATTTTTTATTCGATAAGATTGGGCATTGAGTGTTATTATTATTGTATGCTGTCATGTTAAATGTAATTGTTATTACAAATACATTGTAGGTACCAATAAGTTCTTGGAAATTTTACCTCAATACAACAGTACAAATTGCGATGACGCATTTTACGGCTGTCATATGAGATACCTGACACGAGAAGGCATACAAACATAACACAGTTTGTGCTTATGATCACGTATGCAGTACACCCATAGGTACATTACATTTTATTTTAAGCTAAGTATAATGATTATTTGTTTTTATGATGATTCCCGTAACTTCGCTCGCATAAACATTCCACACTTATTCTACGGGAAATCTAGCGATAAAAAATATTCATGTATTGTTTTTACATTGGCGTGAAACTGTACGAATTGAGCTAATCGTGTTTTGTACGATGAGTGAAAGTTCCGATGGCCCAATTCTCCCCTTTCTCTATCCCTGGCAACACGTTGGCTTCGACCCCGGTGTTGCAATCATTTATAGGCCACGGTAACCAATTATCATTAGGTGGGCCGTCTGCGTGTTTACCAGCTTTGCAAAAATAAAAAAACAATCAGTAAACAGCCGTAAAACCATAAATTCCATTAAGAACATATAAAATCTAATACCTTAAAAAAAGTATTATAAAATTGCAATTAGATTCGAGCGTTTTAAACGCGCTTATCCTACGGAGAAGCTAACGTCACAACAGGCACATATTATCGTATTACTATTAAAACATCCAATAAACGAGTTCTATTATAGTTGACGATCTGAACGTGTATTTTGACGTCACGTTCAATTAGCCGGTTTTTAAATTTTAATAGTTCTTCGTATGGTTATCACTATAGGTTCCAGAGCTATTTCGGCAAAAACGGAACACTTATGCAAATTGTCATGTTTGTCTGTCTGCTGTGTATGTCACAATCATTTTTCTCTGAAACTATTGTCTTTATAGATGTTTACAGGAAGGTGTAGTCTGTAAAGCGATATCTATATAAAAATATAATGACGCTTTTAATTATTTCTTTTAATGAAGACAATAGGTGCGAGATATTAGCTTCCAAAGTAGTGAAATTAGTACTCCCCCTCAAACTTAAAATATGAAGTGGAAAATTAATTAGGGTTCAAAATTAGTCCATTTTCGTTTTCATTATTAATGATTATCCGCACCAAATTTCATTATGATTAGTTTAAAGGTTTTTAGTCCTTAAAATGTGAAAAACTAGACAGAGTGACTTTAATGTTTATAATAATGTAGTACAAAAGTGAATGTTAACTGCACTCAGAGGATGCTGGACGAGTTAACTAGTTATCCTAGTTGTACATATAAAAACTTAAAATGTTTAATAAAACATGGTCTAATTTTACCGATAAAGTTGCAAATATTTCGACACAATGTTTGCATTAATCGAAAATCAATAAATACATCCACGTTTTCTTTCCTTCAATACAGTATAAATCAGAGTGTAAGGTTCTCAATATATGTAAGAAAGCTTCTAAATTTACGGTAGAATAAACAATGATCGGTTTTAGCATAATTTCAGAAGTGAAAGCAGTTAAATCGATTATATGATATGCATTCGAAGTTTAGTTTATATACTAATGACGCACACACATGTTGCTTGTCACGCGATCTTCGTAGCAGGAAGAAATAATTAACGAGAGATCTCTTAATGTTTAGTCAATTTATTTTAATGTATTTTCATATAACGTAAATGTTAGCTTGCAAATTTTTCAACTTGAATTTGTTTTGTTACTAGTTTCCTTAAAAAGAAGACGACTCGAGCTCAATATAGATGCGTTTAGTTGCTGATGTTATAATCCGTAATTTTTTACTATAGGTAAGTTTCATGTTTTAAGTATAGTGCTATAGGACATAAAAACTTAGACATATCAATGTTTACATTGTAATTACTGCAGGATTTTAAAGAAAAGAAGCGATTATTTATGTTTTAACGATAATAACATTTGGTGTGTGTGTATTAGAAAATAAAATGCGTTTCCAAATAACTCTTAAAAAAAACAAAATATGGTTTAGTTTTATACCGATCTAACTAGGCAAATTATTTTTATATAACAACATTATGTCTACCTCCATATATCGAGATTATGATCATAATATAGGCATGGAATGAGAAGGAATAAAAGTCTCGTGACGAAAATATATAGTAAAAAAACAAGATTTTATTTGAAGCTCTAAAATTAAAAAATTAACATTTAAATTAAATCAAATCCATCAATTTTTTAAATTACACAATTTATATGATATAAAAGCTTGTCACGAGATTTTCTTGTGTATTTTATAAAATACATTTTTTTTCTTTCTTATGTCAAGATCAAGTTACATAGTTATTGTATTCTTGTTTATCTACACAAGTAAATTTCGCGACAAGCTTTTAAATCATACACATTATAAATTTAATAAATTGATTTCATTAATTTTTTTTTTCCTTTTAGAGCTTTAAATAAAAGCTCGTTTATAAAAATGTTCTTTCACTATTAATTTATTTTTTAGTTATTCGTATTCTTGTCAGCAAACTCTGATTTGATACCTATATCATGGGAGTCCATAAAAAATAATAAGCCCGCCACCTTACGCCGTCCGCCTATTGAATTTAGAGTGACCAAATTTTAATTTCGTCGTGGTAGCATAATGGCTAGTGCACGCGTCCCAAGCTCAGAAAGGGCGCGGGTTCAATCCTGGCAGGAACGCATTCACCACTTAGGCAGATTTCTGACCTAATGTGCATATTGCTACAATTACCACGTACTAACAACAGTGAAGGAAAACATCGTGATGCAACCTGCACATTCGAGATAACCGATGTGTCAAACTTGCCAAGCCGCCTTGGACAAGTGTGGCGGGTATACAGTGGGACATTTAGGGGCTGTTATTATTATACAATTTATTTTATTCGTAGACCTCCCAACAAACCCTTTAGTTTGATACCCATATTATGAAAATGCACAAAACTAACTACGCCATCTTGGGCCGTCTGTCATAATGGATTTAGAGTGAAGTCATGTTATTTTATTCGTATTCTTTCTTGTCAGCAAACCCTTTAATTTGATACTCATATGATGGGAGTTCACAAAAAATAACTATTCGGCCGTCCGCCATAGTGGAATTAGAATGACGTCACTTGGGTAATTATGCATTGTCATCTAAACTAAACTAAATGTATACGCAAAATTTCATCTCAATTGCTTGAGGATAATTGCTTTAAAATTTTGTTACAAGATTTGACCCGAGCATACATATAAATATTGCAAGTTAAATAAAAGCATGTAAAAGTAATGTTTAACTGCAAAATCAATGCCTATAAAAATAAAAACAGGTCAGAAGAGAGATAGATGGATTTTTTGAGGATGACACGAAGGTTTGTTTAATTGGGATAAGATAAAAGTAGTTCAAGCGTTGGTTCGCCCAGTTCACTGGGACACCGAGCTTATATATGTTCTATTCTCAGCAGGGTACTTTTTGTAAATAAACATTTCGTTATTTACTCTGGTCTGAATGTTTAGATCGGTCCCATACTGATCTATTCTATATCACCCATAACATTAACATTCGCGTAACTTGATTAAGAGGCTATGTAGACCTGATTCAAATCGGTGTTTCAGAAAATCAACCCCGCACGGCCGATATTTACTTCGATGAAACAGCGCGTAATAAAAGTTCGAGCGTGGCGAAATATTGCAACTGAACATACCTACGCGCACCGTGTCCATACCAACTTGATTCAATTTATTTCATTCTAAGGCTGACGAGCACGAGAGCGAGACGAAATATCCTAAAGTGAGACAGATCGTTTATAAGCTTAATACGTATTGAAATTTTGACATAATTTCTTAAGCGTCATTAGCTCAACGGTTCACCCAGCGTAGTAGTAACTAGGTGGTACAGGGTTCGAATCCTCCTCAGGCTATATGTTTCTTTTTATTTTTTAATAATTTTTTAGACGAGTAAACTTTATTAAAATGATGTAATTGTATTATGGAACAACAATGAATCCATATATAGGTATATATTAATATAAATGCGAAAGTAACTGTCTGTCTGTCTGTTCCCTTTTCACGGAAAAACTACTGGACCGATTTGGCTGAAACTCAGTATATACATTTTCGATGCCGAGAATGAACATAGGATGCATTTTATATATTTTATCCCGGAAAATGTGATAGTTTCCGGGATAAAAATATATTTGTCTTTCTGTTTGTTCTGCTTTTACGGAAAAAACTATTACATCGATTTGGCTGAAATTCGGTATATATGTAATTTAATAATGACGGTGAACAAGGGATACTTTTCATCCCGGATAATGGGAGAGATGTATGTAAGGTTATCTCAGAAAGTAGAACAGGATTTTTTTCAATCATTTCGGTCATTTCATTTTATCATTTAGGCCCGTTCGGCTACATATATTTTCATCCCGGAAACTATCTCATTTTTCGGGATGAAAAGTATCTCTTGGCCACCCTCGGTATTAAAATTACATATGTACCCAGTTTCATCCAAATCGGTTCAATAGTCTTTCCATAAAAGGATAAAAAAAGTGGAGCAAGATCGGCATATTAGTAGTTACGATGTAGCTGGAGAACTGGGCATTGACAACAAAACGGTTTTGGCGCATTTGAAAAAATCTGGGTACACAAAAAAGCTCGATATTTGTGTGCCTCATGAGCTCACTGAAAGAAACCTAATGAACCCTATACTCATTTGTGATTCTTTATTACGACGTAATGAAACTGAACCATTTTTGAAGAAGCTGATAACTGGTGATGAAAAGTGGATCACGTACGACAAGAACGTGTGAAAAAGATCGTAGTCAAAGGCCGGTCAGGCTTCACAGACTGTGGCGAAACCCGGGCTAACTCGCAACAAGATGATGCTGTGTGTATGGTGGGATTAGAAGGGCATTATTCATTATGACCTGTTATCGCCAGGCAGGACCATCGATTCTGAACTGTACTGCGAACAACTGATGAGATTAAAGCAAAAAGTTGAGAGAAAGCGGCCGGAATTAATCAACCGAAGATATGTGGATTTTCACCATGATAACGCTAGACCTCACACATCTTTAGCCACTCAGCAAAAATTACGAGAGTTTGGCTGGGAGGTGTTAATGCATCCGCCGTATAGTCCTGACCTTGCACCTTCAGATTTTCACCTGTTTCGGTCTCTGCAGAATTCCTTAGGCAGTGTCAGGTTAACATCACGAGAGGACTGCCAAAACCACTTGTCGCAGTTTTTTGATCAGAAGCCGCAATTTTTTTATAGCAATGGGATCACGTCCCTACCTACAAGATGGCAAAAACTTATCCAATAAAATGGCACCTACATACTTTTGTCAAATATAAATAAACTTTATAAAAAAACCTTTTGAATTTTTATATAAAATGCGAAGAAACTTTTCCCCAACCTAATAGAAAAGTATTTTTATTGCATTTTATAAAATTATTTAAGAAGAGGAAAAGACCATTTTATCAAATTTGATATAAAAATTAAAAATTCTACTTGATCAAGTGAAGCTAGAAGGATTCGAACCCACACAGTCTATGATTTAGATCAGTCCTCTACCGTATACGCCAAATAAGTATAGCTCTATCGGCTCGAAATTGTGGTTATTATTGCTCCTTCATTTATTTAAAATTTAATTTCGAATAGCACGCTCGAGCAAAGCGACGTGTGTACACAGCACCGAGCCGTCCGGCGTATTGATAAATTCCATACATTGGGACCGGCAAGCGTGATTTTTGAAGTCATTTATAATAAAATAATTAATTACTTGCAAATTCTCTAAGTAACCGAATAAAAAAACTATAATGTGTATATTTCTTTTAATATGATATGTTACTGTTATTTATTTTAGCGATGTACGATTAACAGTAATAACATGACACAAGATTAAAGAACACGTTTAGAGGTTACTTTGCAATTATTTTCTATCGAGAAAATTTATCGAAAATGCGTTTTGAGTACATAGTTCACCTCAGAAATCTGATCAAGATTGACATATATTTTTTCACCACAATAAAGTATGTATAATTACTGTAACAAGGGCTGAGAAATCGATCAAAAAACGCTTTTTGTCTGTTGACTTGCTGTTAACTTGGGAGTATACAAATGTCCGTCTTTGGCATCAATTAGTATTTAGTAATTATTATTTTAAAACTATAACCATGAGTAAAGCGTTTAAACGCTTTTTTAATAAAGTGTAGAAATTAATATGCAATAATTAGATTTTTAAACACATATTAGTTTAGTAAATAAGCCTGTTTCAGTTGGTGTAATAAAGTTGATACTGTTGCGGTTTTTGGTAATCGATAGTTAGCAGCCATATCTAGTTTTTGACTAGAGTATATATTTTTGTACGAGTATACCTATATAGGTATACTCGTAGAAAAATGACAATGATTATTTAATAATTGCAGTATGGGGTCGCGTCTCCTCACTTTCCTGCGCAAAGACATACTGTCTTCTGTTGTTGGTTCGGACAATTGGGTTATCTTAAGGTATCTCTCAACATTTGACTACCAGGTCAATGGCGGGCGGCCTCTACCCAGGCGTTCTGGTATATCTAGAGCAATTTGTACCACATGGTCTTCAGTACGTCTTTTCACATGCCCATACCAACGAAGGCGATTTTCGGTGATTTTACCCCGTACCATATTCATTACGAATTTTATGTAGACGGGTTACATCTCAGCATCTTCATTTCGCTAGTATGTGCCTTTTGCATGTGTGTTTTCTCAGCTGTCCAGCTTTCGGATCGATACAGTAACGCGGGACGGACTGCAGTTTTGTACACTTTACCCTTAGTTCGTACACACACACAACACAACACGTCTGTAAGTGATCGCCATTTTTGCTATGCGAAGTTTATTCTGTGGTTAACATCATCGTCCACATTAGCGTCAGATGTAGGTATGGAGTCAAGAAACTTGAAATTTTGTACACTAGGGATAGGTGTAGACCCAATTTAGATAATTTTTGGACCGTACCATTACCGCTGAAAGAACATTTCAAATATTCTGTTTTGCTCCTACTATCTCTTAGACCGAACTTTTCTAAAGCATGTTTCCACGTATCTAAGAGATCCTGCAAGTGTTTTGCAGTGTTTGCAGTTAGAACTGTGTCGTCTGCATACAACATTGTCCACGGCAGAGGTGGTGGTATATGCCTGGTAAGATAGTCCGTGACAAGATTAAATAAGAGTGGACTGAGCACGCATCCTTGATGGATGGCCACTTTAACCTCGAAAGCTTCACTAACCCCTGATAGGCTTCGCACTCTTGTAGTGACCCACATATACATATCTTGTACCAGTTCGATGTAAGGTTCTGGTATATTTTGGTACCGAAGAGCTTGCCAAACTAATTTTCGGGGCAGTCGATCGAAAGCTTTTTGGAGATCAATAAATGTAAGGTGTAGGTCCTTGTAGAAGATTCTATAAAAATTGAAAAGGAAATTTTTTGCGACTTAAGAAAAAACTTTTTTGTAATTTTTAAGATCTGCCCAAAATCACTCGGTAGTGCCTTTAATTATTACTCCAGTCAATGAAGCAAAAACGAAGGAAATAATTCGTGTGGAAGCGAATTTTATCACAGTCGTAGGAGGTGTCCTGGACAACATAGGGACCGGGTACAAAAGCAACAAACGTTTTGTAAAAATGTCCAATGGATAAAATGACGCGGCCGACTGTTGGATGCTAGTTACGTCCCTAGCTAGCCATGCTTGCATCTAATCACTGCGTCCTTGCGGTACTGCTAGTTTTTTTTTTATAAGTATACGTGATTTTAAGCACAAAAAGTAAGAGATTTTAAGTGGTTATTCATTTAATTTTGTTATAGTAATATGATGATGATGATATTAATGTAACAGATAATCTTACCACATACTACAAGCCAAGTAGGCTTGTAGAATGTGATAAGATTATCTGTAACCTGTTGTTAATTATATTTAAGTATAACGCATGAAATAACAAAAAATTTGTCCGGTACAAAAGTGTATTGAGGAAAGATGGGAAAAGTAGAAGTGTCACGGATAAGACAAGTTTGTTGTTGTTTTCCATTGACAAGTGGCTTTGTTCACAATGATTACCGACGGGAGTTTAAAAAAAAAGTTATTGGTGAAGCACAGCAGATAGGCTGCCGGCCCCACTGTGATGGAAAGTGGTTACCATCGCGTATGGACATTTGCAATACCAGTGGTGTTGCTTATATGCTGCTGGCCTTGAAGGAGAAACTGGAACCTAACCGCTGATGCCGAAACACAACTCAAAGTTGTTATGGTGGCATACTCTAGACCAGGGGTAGTAGCCATCCAGTCAGGCAAATGCCCTACCATCTGGATGTGGGTTGTTTTTCGCCTCTTACGACAGGCCGTCCAGCCGCAAGAATTAGTATTCTTTTTCCGTTTCTGCACGGAGAAGTGTACGGGAGTATGTTAGAATTGACTCGATAACAAGAGAGAGGTCGTCGAGAGAAGAAATTTTAGGAAGAAACCTTCATGTTCACGTGATGCCTCGTCTTTGTGTTTAGGACAATTGCAATTTGATTTTAAAACAACGTGTTTTTTCTGCACAGAAACGTAAGACGAAAATAGGGAGAGAGAAAAAATCTGATTCTATCTAGGCGTCGGACAATCCTTAAAATTCGTGCAACTGTGTTTCATAATTTTAGATTCGTTCATGGGAAGGAAATAAACGTTGAGTGGGGAAATGAAGTTATAAGACTTATCTGTATTGTTGGCGATCTACATGCAGTAGATGCAATATGCCATGACGATGCTCATAAAAGATTTATTTTACGCTTGTCGATCCACCTTCCAAAAGAAGAATTTAACATCCTATTCATGAAGGGGTTTCAGAAGTAACGGACGAAATCTGTCGTTATATCGCAAGGAATGATTATTGCCAATTATGTATGGACGATTTGTTGAAGCAGATTATTGAGAACTACCAACAAACAGTCAATACTTTCAAATCCAAAATCGAAAAAAAAAATATGAGGACCAAATTGTTTCTAGTGCAATTCGCACGAGACAAACAGTCGTCTGCTTTCCTACTACTGGTGAGAAAATGTTGATACACATTGAGGTATACAGATAAATAGGCAGAACATGAAAATATTGTATGAAAAGATGCTAAAATTATATTGGAAGACAAGTGTATCTCTGGCTTACGACAACATTGTGTATTCTCCTTCACCTAGCTTCTGCAAGAAGGCTGAAAAATTTATACCACAATCTCTCGCAGCCTGCACAGACTGTGTAGTAAAGTAAAAAAGCTCAAAAGGGGTTGTGGATAAAAAATAACAACTATATCTTATGCTATTATTGCTGCTGTTCGTCCTAGATGTTTTATATCCCCAATTCCGACCAGCATTGCATTGTTCTTACACTGAAGGGCTCTTCTGTCGAAGCTACCATCTTACGGGATACTCGAGGGACTTTGCACCTGGCTATTCAGCTTTCTTTATTTCAGTACACAGCATTCAAGTCGTGGTTGACGGCTGCTGCTCTAGAATCAAGCCCATCAATGCTGCTGTTACCCAGGGTTGTGTGCTGTCGTCGACACTGTTCATTTTGCATATGAATGATATGTTTTCCATTGACAACATTCATTGTTATGCGGATGATAACACTGGCGACGTTCATTACTCTCGACGTCCAAACGTCCCTCGATTATTTGTGGAGGAAAGTCGGGTTGGACTTGTGTCTGAGGTAGAGAACTCCTTAGAGAGAGAGCCTCTGAGCGGGGAAGACAAAACCATGTCTAAGTCAATTCCACAAAGACACAGGTCTGCGTACTCTCTGCCAATGAAATCCCATTCGTATATGCGCTTCGATTCCAAGGTACACCCCTTACCACCTCTAAGAGTATTGGGATCCTTTGTCACGATGTTGCAAAGGATGGTTTTTTAACCGCTTTTCAGCAGGTGGGCCGTCTGCCAGTCTGCTGTAATCTAGCTATAAAATAAAAAGAATACTTTCCTGTCAAATTTCATCCACATAGACTGGCACTTTTCGAGAAAATTATGGTGTTATACTAGGCCAGAAGCACAGACGGACAGACGGAAATGGCGATTACATAAAAGTTCCTTTTTTGCCAAAATGGCATCCGGACCCTAAAAAGTGTAAAGTGTTTAAAGTAAATAGTTTGTAAAAATATCGTTTTTATTTTAAAATCATATAAGATAATTATCTCGTCAAAATGATAATCATTTATTAAATTAATACGATAAAACGTCTAAACTGTTTGCAATGATTTCTAATGCAAATCTATAGCAATTATAGACATGAACCCTGTTTTATCTTAAATATTATAACTAGCTTTGATTATCGTGAGACCATAATTTCTAGAATAGTACATGAGAAATGTTTTTGATAATTATAATTAATTATTTAGTGTCTTTATTTTTATTAAGATTATTTATACTTATTTATTATCCAATTCCAATACTTTATGGTGAAGAAGAATCCTTGCAGATAGATTCGGATGTCTGTCTATCTTAAAAATTAAACTACATTATAAAAAAGAAACCTAAAATTAAATACTAGAACTAAATAAAAAAGAGGGTATAATCTTGATATATAAAAATGAATATTTGTCTGTATGTCCTTTATAGAATCGTAAACTATTCATTTGATCATGTGATGATCTATTACAAAGTTGTTGTGCATGAGCCAAAGGTTGAGTTGGTTCACAATTGGACCCGGTAGGTGGCGCTGCTGTCGACATATCGATTGAAGCTTTTCCGGGCAGGACGACGTCTGCCGGGACAGCTAGTTATAGATAAAATATTGGTCCCAAACTACTGTCACTTACCGGGAACGTTTCCAAAAGGCTGGCGGCGTTACCATGTTGAATAGCAATGCTTAGATGATGTCTGTTTAAATATCTGTTAAAGCTGAAATCAAAAATTACTGTCTGTCTATTTACATTCTACATATAAACCTTCGTTTACACTGTGTCAACTTTCACGGCAGCAAGCAGGAAAGTGGCGAGGGAAGAGGGCAGCCCGAGTATCAATTGTTCAAATTAGTTGCTTTTACATTCTTACTCGCCCTGCTCTTTTCCCACGCAAATTAACTGGTTGTTGCCGTGGGTGGGCATAATGTAGACAAGGGGTAAGAAACTTGATAATCTTGTAGAAGAATCACAAATATTAAGTAAAAGAAGAGCCAGGAAGTAGAAAATTACGATCGTATTAATATTGGGACGAGTAAATTTGTAGGTTTCTTTAAGAACCTTGAGTTTAGAAATGCTTTCGTCATACGTGGCAAACGAAAAGTATTTATTTAGTACATTTCAAAATTTTATTTATTAATTATGTAAGTCATTTTTGGGGATTTGTAACTGTTTTGGCAAAAATATAATATCTTCATTGTCGCCATCCCTTATTTATAATATTTGATATTTTACTACACCATTTTGGAGCGTCATGTAGATTAAGTACATCTCTCTGCTTAATATCATCCATATAGACCAAGTTGTCTCTGAGAAAAATGATTTTGACATTTAGATAGACAAACAGAGGGACAGACGGGCTGACATGATATTAACAGTTCAGTTTTACCATATTTTTTTACAATCAAACATACACATTATATATCTCCAAGCTAAGGAAGTTATGCTATGTTATGGGTAATATACAATGAACCACTCTGGGGCCGTTCCAAACACCCAGATCATAATAAATAACGGATAGGAAAATTAGGAAAATTCAGGAATAGAACTCGGAGCCTCTGTGTTGCGATGAAGTAAATCGGCAAAGGCTTAGCCAATTCAACCACAGAGGCCGTCAAAATGACTAGGGAACCTTAAAAATAACATGATTGTTAATTTGTTTACAATTTACACCCTCGAAGTTATGCCTCGAAGCTTTCAATATCACCTTGCAGACCAAAGCAACAATTTAAATAAATTAAAGTGATAATTCTGGCAAGTAAGCAGACAGGCGTTTCTGTTTTTCAGCGATTGAGCTCGGCAAGAATGTCTATTTACATGAAATTTATGCATTGTGACGTACACGAATATAAGAGTATCTATTTTAGAGTTTAGCACCAGGTCCATTTGAAACTGCGTTTATTAGTTCTATTTAAAAACATAAGTGAATGTGAAGCATTTCGCGCAACGACGGGGTTTTCGGGGCATTAGCGTGACGTATGGCGGGCGTGGCGTATAATTAATAAAATTAGGATTTCTTTATGTAGGTATCTACTACTAATAAGATTTCTCTTTATTTTCTGAATCACTGCGCAGCAAACACCATTATTGTGAAACTTTTCATACGTAACGGTTGTTTCATTGTGAAAATATTTCGATATTAAACTCAAAAACCGGTTGTTCTATGGATTCTAAACGTAACTTTTTGAATACTTCCAATTTTAACAGTATTTAAAATTAAGAATACTTTCATTTTTTTTATTTTTTAATCACAACACGTGTATTGCATATAGTAGTAGTAACTAAAATGTTTTATACAATTTGCAATGTGTGCGTTCGCTATAAATGTAGGTTATTTTTTTATGCGCGCTTCCCTTTGCTTTTGCGTGTCAAAGTACATAATTATGTACAATGCGAACATTTAGTAATCGTAATCAGTTCATCATGGTCATATTTAAGTGCGGTTTGTTATTAGAATGCATTAATCCATTGTCGAGTCTTAATCGATTAGGTTTAGGATATTTAATCTGTAAGAGGTTCAAATATAGGTTCTTTAGTTCTCATGTGTATTTACTATTTACCATGTTACTAAATAACGATATGCTTTTTATTATATATAAAATTGGAATTTAGATCAAAATTTGAAAAAAAAACATATTAGGTAGTGATTAGTTATGTGTACTGTACATAATCCACCTCAAATATGTAGTACTCTGGTTTAGTTTTTCTTAACCATATTTGCATAATGTCACCTTTTTCCTTTTCTCCGTTAAATATAAAGTAAAATCAACTAAATGAATTGAAGAAATAAAACGTAGATGTTTTAATAAATTATTTGTTTGTCCAGGGGGCGCACGCGAAGGCGGATTGGTATGGCGCGGGTGTTCCGCCAGCTGCGACGCCGAAGACGGCACAGCGGGAACGCTCACCGATGGCAACGCCAACCCAGGAGACAAGGTAACCTTTTTTATAGTCTGAAGCACGCAGCAAGGCTACATCGCCTTCGGATATTGCAACATCAGCGTTGCCGGACGCAAGGAAATTTTATGACGCCCTTTTTAAATAAGCTTATGAAGGGTCTTTATTAGCAGCAGATCAGCAGTGCAATTTCATAACTTAGCAACTGATATTGTTTTTTTAAGTGAATGTTTTGTTTGTTTTTTACTAAGCAGTGGTTGCTAAAACATATTATATAGTTTGTATCAATATATGTATTATGGTATAAGTTTAATAAATATTTTAAAAAAGCATATTCCTGAAGTTTATGACATATTTTATAAAGTCGTGTAGAATTTCTTGGAAGCACTTGCTAGGTTTTAAAATTCCACAGCTGAGTTGGTTATGCAATAGATTTTAAGCACACAAAAAAAATATTGCACATACTTCTATAGCTAATCTTTAGTCATAATTATTGGTACAGTCTATACCATAGCTATGGTAGAACTACATTATTGTTGGGATGTAAATTACGATAGGAAAATATAGATATACCTGGTAAAGAAGTTCATTTATTTAGAAGTGGTAAAAATTAGAAAATAAGTAATCCACGCATAACAAAGGGATCCGTAGTGGACATTGTTATTTGGCTGCGAAACTAAAGAAAAGCGTTTAATCGAATACTCCAAAAAGTATGCAATGGACATTATTCAAAAAAGTTTTTCATAAATCCTACCACCTTGATATTTGTCAGAGTTTTCTACTTCATCAGTTTAAAAGTTAAATTGCATAATTTTCACGACTTTGGGAGCTAATATCTCGCCACCTTATAATTTAATTAGAAAAGTCATTAAGAAATATCATTACGTTTTTCAAGATGTGACCAAAGACACGTCACACAACTACATGCATAATTTTTTCGATAATCGATTTCACTACGCAACTTTAGACTACACCTTTCTGTTAAATTTCTTCCACGTAGACCCAGTAGTTACCGAGTAAAAATGACTATCACATACACAGACAAACGCCATAATGGCCATGGGGCTCTAGAAAGGATTGAATCATATAGATGTTATCGATTGATGATGATGATAGCTTATGCCAGTGCCCAGGTGAAATCGCGAAGGATTTATTAATTATAATAAATCGGGAGATACAGACACATTGTATATCATTTATGTAGCAAAATATTGTTACATCAATGTTGTATATCCCCAAATTGAGCAAGTTACGTTGGTGTTATGGGTAATATACAACGGTTCACTCTGGGGCGGATCCCTGACACGTAGACCATAGTAAATAACGGAAAGTTCGTTTCCGAAGTTTACCGTGCCAGGAATCGAACCCGGAGCCTCTGCTTTCCAGCAAATTCGTCCGGCTAAGACTTAGCCCGTTCAACTACATGGACCGTTCTTTTCAAATATCTTCTGAGCTGTTCGTAGAAAAAAGATAGTTGTAGCATGGAAAAGGATAGTATTTTTCTTCCATGGTTGTAGTTTTATTTATGTGTGGTGGCTGTTTTTGGTAATCTGTATTACGTGTGAGCCATGATGCTTTAATATAACTATATATTAATACTAAGACTTATTATGTAGTACCGTAAAACTTGAGAATACTTAAAATAGGTCACGTTCTCGGGCGGGACGATTCCACTCAGAATGTTTACATTTTGCATTCAATAAGGATTGAAGGACTACAACACAATAGTCATGCCTGTCTATATGGAGGACTTTAATGTTACAAGTTTAAATAACATTCAAGATATTTTAAAAATAAGTTTTACAATTTTATATTGAAGTTATGTATGCATAAATATTACATACACTTTGTTAATGCTTAATTGCAAAATGTATAAAAAATTCTCGCAACCAGAGATATATTAGAGAATTGTCTTGTTAGCAATAAAAACACGCACGAATGGTTAATCACACTGGTTCTAATGTTTCGAATATTATTTAATTTAAATATTATATGTTGTCATTAAATTCTATTAAACTGATATATACCCGATTCAAGTGAAACATTAAATTCAACCACGTAAGGCTTAAATTGTTTTGCAGTACTTAGGGAAGATTCCTAAGAACAGTACGATATACAAGTACTCGAGTAGCGTTTAGTACTCAAGAACCTTGCTGTACCTTTCTTTCTGTTGTGTGACTATTCTATCGATGAAAGCATTTGCGTAGGTTTATATTTTTTTAAATGATAACATGCAATTTTTACAAAAGTCCATTCCCTATTTGTTTAGAAATTAGTACTTATTATCTAAGCCTAAATATAAGTCCTAACTGACATCGTCTATATTTACACTTTTCATACCAGTCCAATACGAATTGGCCAGTTTATACCAATAAATATAATTAAAGTGTCCTAGCTATGATTTGAAAATATTATTATAAATATTTATGTAGATGACAAAATTTACGTGAAAAGTGCTTGTTAAACGATGACTAAATTAAATGTATATCTGGAAGGCTTTTTAACGACTTAATGGATTGTACTGAAATTTTTGGGGAATAAAAGACGAATTTTATCTTCAATTTAAGTGTATGTAAGATATCTTGCAGGGTTTATAAGATAAAGATATAGTAGATATTTGTAGTAGTAGTACTCTTGTGGGAACGAAGAGGCAAGTACAGCTATATACGTACTAGTATTTAGTTCTAAAGAAAAGAAAACTAATAGCCATGATAGACCACCAAACTGGCCTCCTTATAAATCTGCCTTACATTGTTGGTTTGTTCTCTTCACAGTTGGAGGGGACGGACGCAGCTCCGGACGACCCTGTTCACCTCAAGAGACGGGTGGGACTCTTCAGTGGGGTGGCTCTAATCGTCGGCACTATGATTGGTAAGCTTATAACTGTGTATATTAATACCGCTACGCTAGGCACGTATTTTCTCATATTTGAGGGTACATACGTGCCTAGGACTACCTCTTGGCGGACGTCGGATGATTGATATGCTGATTTTTCTTATAAGTTTGCTACAATCAGTGCTGGAAAATAGTAATAATGTGCATATAAGAGCAGTAAACTTTCATCCTTGCTTGAAAGCTGTGCATAATTAACTTCTCTAAGAATAAAATTCTAAACATACCGTGTGTGTACATTGAAGTTATTTAAAAAAACAACTGGAATAAACTATATAAACGATGGAGAACACGATGCATTTATTTTTTAGATTTCTTGGCAGTTTGTTCGGGATTCACGTCAAAACTACTGGTCTGATTTCGATGAGGTTTTCGCTGATAGACAGCAAATTCTTAGACATAAAATCGGCGCTACTTTTTATCCATGTAATCCCGCGGGACTTTTTCTGGGAATTATTTAAAATGGCCAGATTTAAAAAAAATCAAATTCCAATGTCATTTTTTTACTGATCAATAGCAAATTTTATATAATAAAATGTGTGATATTTTTATCCTGGAAGCCGTTTAAAGTTATTCAGGTGCATAAAAATTAGCTTATTCCAACACAGTTTTCGCTAAAATGATAGCTTAGATACTTTTTTAAATGCTGCACTTTGTCTCCCGGGAATTTCAAGTCAAGCATGGACTAAGTTGCGAGCATATCCTAGTATGTAATATAGCTTCCTGTCTACTTCATCCGTATAAACCCAGTCAGTAGTCTCTAAAGAGAATGTCTGCGACATATGTACGTAGGCAGACGGACAGACCAACAGACGGACGAACGAACATGACGATGTCATAGGGTTTGTGTTTGTTTCATGTCAGTTTTTTACAAAATGACTATGGTTCCCTAAAAGGTTAGAAGAGATCTAGAAACAAAACTTCTATCTCGTGTTAAATGGCTGTCAAACAACTTTGCACTGAAGATATATGTAGGTACTGGGAATACTATTACTAATATTAGCTTCGGAAGTGTACTGCTTGTTATGAAATAGATAATGTTTACCAGCTCCGGTGACTTCTTGATTCATAGTATTAAAAAGCACTTTATTGATAAATTGCTTAGCGTAGGATTGTTGGGCTTGCTCCAAACTTATCAGCAGCGTGACGAAATAGTGACACGTGTTTTTCGGGATAGGAAAGGTTTTATGCAAATCGTACTGAAATTAAAAATTGCGTGACTGTATGTATCTCAGTGCCGCTTGAACTGAAACACTCGATTCAGGTGAGTATTAACAATTTCAAGAGTTTGTATGTATTCAAACAAATGTAAGTTGTTGGCAGTTTTCAGATATAAATATTGGTTTTCAAAGAACTGAAGTAGTCTCTTATCTCTGAGTTTGCTGTATTCTATGGCTGCGTATGCAATTTTTTGCAATAAAATTTATTAATCTATTTACAAGACAAAATATTACTTAATTATTTTATTGTACTTTTTATAAACAAGTCACTGTGTTTTTTATTAGTAAATATCCCGCTTTTTTGGACATAGCTAAAGAAAATATTTGTCAATTTACACACGTAATAACTTGTTTATTTCGATGATGAGTATATTAATATTAATAATGTTCTAATACTTATAGACGAATTAATAACGCATAATTTTTTAAATATTTACTGAAGAGTTAACTGTTCACATGTGTTCAGTTTTGTTAAGATCTAAATCGTGAATATTTGTTTATTTTGTGTTCCATCACATGATTGTTTAAATTATAGAACGAATAGACCGCTGCTTGCGTCATAATTATATACATTTAATATAAATTAATTCTCTGAAAATGTTATTAGATGTATGTATGATCTACATCTGGAATCTTTTCAAGCCTACGTAGATTACACCTCGTGATTTTTTAATTATGCTTCAAATTAGCCAAGTTTCGGGATGCCAGGTCAACAAGTATATGTAACAACTAATTTTTTTCTATAAAGAAAGAATCCTTATTATATCATGTTTGTTTTAATTATTACTAAATAAGACGCTAAAGGAAGTCTATAGAACATTTAAAATATCTGAAGCTGATATTCAAATTAGTTTCTTATAGGTAAAACAATGTTAGAAACAAAGCTATGTATACTTTTCTTTTACGTATGTTATTTAATATATGACGTGTTTGATGCCCGCGACTTCGTCCGCGTGGTGTGGTTTTTTAACTATCCCACGGGAACCCCTTAATTTTTCTGGATCAAAAGTATCCTATATATTGACGAGGGAAATAAGCTACCGCCATACAAAATTTCATTTAAATCGGCCTAGTCGTTTCGGAGATTAGCCGGTACAAACAGACAGACAGACAAACGGAGAAACATGAAATATAAAAAAAAAACTAAATTAGTTCTATTTCTTCACTTCTTACATCCCCTTGACTCGGTTTTTAGCATTTTTTTTCATTGTACAGATATTCGACCTCTACAGTTTTATTATATTTATATGTATATAGATTACAAAGAAGCTATTTAATAAAAAAAACAATTGGAATAGACTATATAAACGATGGAGAACACGATGCAATTTTTTTTTAATTTTTTGTCTGTTTTCGGGTTTCACGTAAAAACTACTGGGCCGATTTCGATGCGATTTTCGCTGATCGAGAGCAATTTCTTAGACTTAAATCTGCCCTACTTTTAATTGTGGGAATCCTCTGGGAATTATTTAAAATGGCCAGGTTAAAACAATCGAATTCGAAATCGAATATGATTTTTTCACTGATCGATAGCAAATTTTATGTAATAAAATGTGTGATATTTTTATCTGGGAAATCCCGCGGAAATTTTCCCGGGAGCGGTTTGTAGTTGTTCGGGTGCATCAAAATTAGCTTATTCCAACACAGATTTCACTAAAACGATAACTTATATTTTTTTTAATGCTGCGGTACTTTGTGTACCGGGAATTTCAAGTCAAGCATGGACGAAGTCGCGGGCATATCCTAGTATTAAATAATTGTATTCTTAAACCATGAACGTAAGAAAAAAGATTTTTAAGTCAATTAGTGTTTAATATGAATCGTTTATCATACATTAGTGATCTTATTATGTATTCTAATAATACAGACGAGGCAACCAGTCATCGATTAGTGGCGGTGTTCATAAAATCTGCCTAGACTACTTTTATTAGTATTTTACAAACCCTATCTATTTCGTTTTTTGAAATGGCCTGTTTTTGAGGAGGTTCTTTACAAGGTTATTATAGATTTTTGAGCTTTAAAAAAGTTTTGAGGAATTCCAATTCACTTACCTACACATATCAACAAGGTTATAAAGTCTAATGCTATGTCATTTTTCCAGGATCTGGAATATTCGTCTCGCCCTCTGGGCTGCTGGAGCGCACGGGCTCAGTGGGCATAAGCTTCATCATATGGATGTCATGTGGTCTGCTCTCCCTACTCGGTATCTACTAATCTTCTTATACTTTCCCTATTTAAGATATTTAGTCATTTTTCTTGCTTTCATTTTTACTTTTCATCTTTTAAATTTAAAATAGTGGGCATCTTAACAGTGGCGTAGCTTGCCTTAGACGGGCCCCGTATCAAAATGTGTTGGGGGCCCCAAAGGAAGGGTAAGTGTTTTATAAAAGAAACAAAAAATGCTCGAATCGAATTTTTTTTTTTATCGCTCCGTCATAGTCAAGACAGTCTTTTCTCTTCTCTTGTTTTATTTATCTAATTCCAATACACTTTTTTTAAACAACTCTTATTTTCTAATATCAATCGTTACATATATATTTAGTCTATTGTACGTTTGTTTATTTATACTTATCTATCTATTTCTATGTTTTCCTATCAACTTTATCTATTTACATTTTCTATTTTGTTTTCTTTGATGTTTTTTTATATTTTTAACACTATACTACTAACACTGTGTGGATATATACAATTATATATCACCAGTGTTATTTGTTGACCCATTATATTATATTGAATATAAGTTATTACTCACAGTTAATGCTCCTAGGAGCTAAGTTAGACAAACAATTTAAATCAATGATACACTTTTCTCACCTTTTTTGGCTAGCTTATTTATCAAATCATCCATAGCTGAAGACGATATCAGTTTTTCTAGATTTCCTTCCTCTATAGACAATAATGACAAGTCTGATAGCCGTTTCTGTTGGCCCAGCAGTTGTTCTGAAAAATGTTAATCCTTATATATAAAATTATTCTGTGCGCGTGTATCTGACTGAACTCCTTCTAAACGGCTGGACCGATTTCGATGAATTTTTTTGTGTGTTCAGGTGGATTCGAGAATGATTTACAATCACAATTAGACCGGGTAGGTGGCGCTGCAATCGGGTTTTAAATTTTATTTCGACAGGGCAGGTCAGTCTGTTGGGACAGCTAGTAATCTATAAAAGCTTGTGGATAACATTGTAGCAATTTTTACTTATGGAGTTTCGGGGCCCCTGTGGCCTGGGAGCCTCGTATTTATTATGATAAGGCTGATACGGCGGTAGCTACGCAGGGGCGTGGTAAGAAGGATGCTCCTGCATCTCAACCCCTTTTCATCCATCTTCATTCCGCGCAACCAACCCTTTACGTATATTAACAGCTTTACCATTTACTACATATGCGACATGAGGGAGCTACTCCTTCAATGTCGAACATGTAGACGTGTAATTCGTGACAGCCGACAGCCATTAGCCACTTACCTTCAACAAATAAATAATAAAGCAGATTCTAGTTGACTACTACATGAATGTCTTTGTGGAAACTATAGCTCAAGAGTTTTCGTAAATTAGGAAGTTTGGGAAAACTAGAAACGTATGAGGACGAGTATCAATTGACTTTTGAGTCGACGAAGAATGGAAATGAAGGGGCTCTACAGTGACAATCAATGCGCCCAAGAAGAAACTCAACGAAATATTTCGTTTTTGAATGTGGCGATTAATGAATTAAATAAATGAATGCGTGATTAGTTAAGCATTTTCTGGAATGAAAAATATCTCGTTGAAACTTTTACATCAATTTTTACGATAAACAATTCATTTCCAAGATTCGAAAGTAGAAGCAAATGTCAGTTTTACATCACATACAGTCAATTTTTGTATTGATATCTGTGGATATGCTCGAAAACCATTGGTACGGAATTTTAAATTGTAAAAGGAGTAGTTCATAGGGTAATAATGCAACTGGCTTCCGTCGCTTAATCGATTCAATAAAATCAATAGCAACAATGACCAATTCTATTTTTATGGAGGAGTGCGATAATGTAGCTCAATTGTAACGTCTAACGGCACGTGAATCGTGGTTTCTCGTTGAGCTTCCAATAAAGGCACAGTATACCTACTGTCAAAGGCATCATGTAGTATTTACTTATTCACGGAAGTGCTGCATGAAGATGAGGTTTGCGGAATTGAGATCAGTGCAAGTGGCGTAACAATACACCACTTGTAACAGAGGGTGACAGAGAGGGCAAAATGCAACGGGCCCCCACCCCGGGAGGCCGTAAGCACAAAAGGAATGTGACATTTATTACAAAATTTAGTTAAAAGTATTAAGTTTGTATTTAATTAATTTATGTTTGGTACTAACTCAAGAATATATACGAATTATACAAATAAATTTTCAAGACTTGAACACATTCGTAAGAAAGAGATATCGTTTAGTTTTAGAACGCATTCATTGCAGTAAATCTATTTTATTGTCGCGGCACTTATCTTTGGAGCTGAATACTCCGATAAATTTACAACGGACCTCTTATTATACAGATAAAATTTTTCGAGTTGGTCTTCAGTAATCATCAATTAATGTATGAAAAATAGAACATTTTGTTCAAAAACAACATTTTGCCTTGGTTTGCCGTTTAACATTACTTCACAGAAATTGATCCTTACAAGCTACACTACGATTTGGTATAATAATACAGGCTGTGTTTATTTTTTTAAATCAGCCGATTCGGTTCTTGACAAGGGTAATTGATTTTTAAAAATCTAATGAGACCATTTTACTTTACGTCAAAATCGGCCTCGAGACTCCTTTGAGTGTTTTTTTGCTATCTAGCATAGTTTCAGAGTGTTTGGCCCTGAAGGCCCACTTGAAAAATTCAACTTGCGCCGCTGATTGAGACTTAGTTAGGTATATCTCAATCCCATCAGGTGATGCGATAGCAATTTAGATAATGACGCCATATGAACGCCTGGGCATCAAAATGTGTATACGCAATCTTTTCTTAGAGGTAATAATGCGGGGCAACAGGATATAATAAGGTGGGCGGGCATCGTCTACAATAATATAAAGATAAGCTCAAAAGGCACATGAAGAACTGTGAGCTTGATCGATAAAAGTAAAAATGAGTTGTTATCAATCATTTTTTATAAGTATAATTTGGCAGCGTCACATTTGGTCATATTCAAACAGAAATGAGCAATATTATAATTTATAAGACATTATCTTAAGTAAACTACGCTAAGGTATGCAACTATTACAGACAATACTCGACTTTTAGACAGTTTACATAAATAGATAGTACCGTTTTGTGTCTATGTAGATAGTAGTTGCATGATCAAGCGTAGTTCGCGTATACAGTGTCGATATACAAATTAATACTAGTAGTTATAGTTACAATAAATAAAATTCTTGTTGATAGGAGCGCTCGCTTATGCGGAGCTAGGAACGATGAACACGTCGTCAGGCGCTGAATACGCCTACTTTATGGATGCATTTGGTGGACCACCTGCATTCCTGTTTTCATGGGTAAATATGATTTTTACTTAGATTTTAACCAATGGTTGTCTTGAAATAACTACAAAACGTTCAGGTAAGACATGGATAGTATAGGACCAACGAATTCATGTTTCAACTCTAAACCTGGCACACGATTCCTGTCTAAATGGCCGTTCGAGTGGCACTACTTAAAACACTCATGTTTATACTGTGATATGTACCTAAACGCATTCATAGAAATATAATAAATATTCTTAGACCATCAATGGACGAGACTGAATTTTGGACTCTCAAAATGAAGCCAGCTTAAGGATGCCGACATTAGAATAGGATGCCGATCGCACCGCAGTGCGTTAGGAGAACTCAAGTATGGATAAAGGGAGAATGGTTTCCAGGAAACATTACTATTAACCACACATACGCAAACCACATTTTACATAAGTTTACGTATACAAGTTTTAAAAAAATTGCTTCACTTCTTTTGACGCTTTGTTCACATAGGCTCTGTCTATGTCTATACTATTATGTCGCTGAGTAAATATTATAGTAAAACTGAAACAAGGAACTTAATATTTCAGGTATCAACGTTGGTTTTGAAGCCGTCTCAGATGGCGATAATATGTTTGAGCTTCGCCAAATACGCAGTGGAGCCGTTCGTGTCGGAATGCGAGCCGCCGGAAGGTCTCGTCAAACTGGTCGCGGTCATTTGTATTGGTAAGAATGTTAGACGACACATCAATTTACGGTGCCAACTATTTCAGCAGCACCCTCGTTATTAAGACGACGATTTGTACTGTGATAGTCAATTGATGTCGCCACGGTGTCAATTATGAATAACGCATACCGATTTCGAAGTCCATCAGTTTTGATCTTAATAAGGCATTAATAACTAACTGAGTAGTGAAAATTATTGCAAAGAAAAAAACATCTAAATTGTATTAATAGTTCAGCCTCTAATGTAACTAACTACATATTATATCATATTTAATTTAAAATTAGTTCATATGCAAGGGATCGAAAAAGGACATATGATCCAAAATATATTCGAAAGTGATTACTTGAACAGTTAATACATTGTTTAAGACTATGAACCATAAGAACGGCCTGGACTAGAGGGGGCCATAGAACGGCTAACACGTAGAGAACCTAATCGAAATATGGCGTAACACTCACCGGTGATCCCTCTTCTATGTATCGTGTAGACGTATAGCCAATGACAAATCCTGATCGATTAAGGCAATCGTATAAAGTGCGAACGAGGAGGACTAAGCTATTGACAGCTGGGACTCTGGGGCTCTGAAAAGGACTACAGCGTCTGCCCATCACAATGTTAGAAGGGATGAATGAAATAAGCAGACGGTGAGCTATTGCAGAGTCCCCCCGCCCAAAAGGCTTATTATTACTGGGTTTGTTTCCGCGGTTTCGATTTATAATTAAAATGTGTACACCACGGGGATGCTTACATTTTTCAGGATAAAAAGTGGCCTATTCTTCGTCATTTCTAAAATATATATTAAATTTAATAAAACCCAGTTAATTATTATGATTATGAAGAGGCAAAAATAAAATAACCTTTACATAATATGTACGTATTATTGACTTTATGTTATTAAGGATTATTGATGAAAGAATGTCCTAAATGCAAAGAAAAATGTTTAATTTTTCTAATTCTAATCTAATTTATTTTTATTTCAGTAATGATATTAGCAGTAAATTGCTATAGTGTCAATTTGGCTACGAACGTACAAAACATCTTTACTGCAGCCAAATTGGTGGCAATCGCGATTATTGTCTGTGGAGGAGCTTACAAGCTGATATTAGGTAATATTTTAGTAAATTACTGGGATTCCATCATTTCTTCTCAAAGTAAAATCATTACCAACTCATTATAATAAATCATTTTTTGGGGCCATGTTCGATAAGCATCATTCACGCGAGTAATGTTGCAATTAAATCTGGTTTTAAAGGTCTAATATTGATAGATCGTAAATACAGTAATAATGATTAAAATTTAAAATCACGATCACATGTAAGATAAAATAGCTTTATATTATAATCAACCATCCCAAATCTATATTTTGCTATGACGGTTAAGAAAAACATCATGAGGAAACCTACGTGGTGAAAGATATAATGTGTACCTATATTACTGTGGACTGTGAAAATCTTATTATCCCCTTTTGCGTAAATAGTAAACAAGTCTTTTTTCATAAATAAACCCAATTTCATAAACCTAAATGGAAATTCATATTTAATTCGTTACATTCAAATGGTACTTATGTAACATCCGCATTCAGAATACCTACTTATTATGAAAACAATTAACCTAAAAGACAAATAAAAAAATATAGTTTTACATTAATCTTACAAATAGTAAAATAATATTTTTGTTAATTGAAGGGAGTAGATAAATGAATGTCGCTAAGCCAAATCTTTACTGTCGCTGAAGCGTTTTAATAACTTGTAAGTAATTGCTTAAAAAGAGAAATTAAGTTACCATTATTTAAGGTAAATATGTGTATGTTATAGCTCTTACAAATATGGGGCCTTATGAAAGTTAACAACAATAAGTACTACTAACAAAAGTAACTTGTCTTATAAGACCAAAAAGTACACCGTAAATTTTCAGACAAAGTACTGCATAAAAGCTATTTAGGTATAGGCCTTAACATTATTAATTTTTTATAGTTCATACCATCGATTCCATGTATTTACACTGAACCATGAGCTATGATAGTTAAGTGGCGATGGGTTGTAAATGATGTCTGCAAACACTGACGGGTGGTTTGTGTCCGTATGGTGCAGGTAATACGCGACATTTACAGGAGCCCAACTTCGCTAGTAGTACGGCGACGCTGGGCAACATAGCCACAGCCTTCTACACTGGCCTCTGGGCATATGACGGTTGGAACAATCTCAACTACGTCACTGAGGAAATTAAAAATCCATCCAAGTAAGATACTTTATTTATTTTAATAATAATTCTAATTTATTCATATGGAAGAATCAAGAACAACACTAGGAATGATAATAATCGTAGGTACAGTACGAAATGCAACTATGAAAATGTTCCTTAAAGCCATGTACTCATCTGCAAGCCGTAACTGTAACCGAGCGTATACAGTAACGTGCTCTAATGTGTGCGCCGACACTGATCTTCGCTTTGTAGGCCGTTTGCGAACGCGCCGCGTGCCGCTCACCTCGAGCTCGTGAGCCACGTGCACACTATGATTTTAGGTGACAGTAATGCCTTTAATACATTACGCAGATACGATAATAAACGAAATGATAGATTCCTTCGAATTCTTCAAAATAACTAGACCAGTTTGTTCGTGCGTTTTGTTTGTACAGGGTGTTAAAAAGAGTTGGCGTGTATTGCTTCTAGATTTGATGGTCAGGTCGCCAGAAGAGGATTCTGATTTTGACTTTAATGCGCATGTTGCATTAACATTGACTAAAAGGCGAAGAATTTGGATAGAGCGACATATAAAGCTTAACAAGGACCAAGGTGAATTTAATATTTACAAGGATCTGTCAGATAACAAATGTACAATGTATTTTCAAAACCTAAGGCGGATTTATTTCATGATTTCACGTGCAAACTGGGCCAGCGCGCAACCACCTGGGTAAAATCTTATGCCATATTTACAGCTGATGTTTGCTGCAGATATATTTGTATGTCACCATTGTCGGTACCTACAGATATTTTATACGATAATATAAATGATCTGCACTGTATGTGCTAGTTCATTGAATTACATAGAGAGCGATATTGAAAGATATACCTCAGATACAGATATTTTACCGTATCTGCTCTTAAATGTAACGGTTATGGCTCGCAGGTGAGTACGCGGCTTTTTTACTAACGACTAAAGAAAGGGCGACGAAATCATTCTCATTAAACTTAGGTATAATTCCTGGTAATTCGGATATAACGAACGCAATATATTTTGTGAATATTAGACCTCTGATTATTGAGCCAGTCGTGTGCTCGCATTACTGTGATGATATTCGAATGTATAGAATGAAAACTAAAAATTTTCTCTCGACTTTACTCGCATAATATATTTCGAATCAATATCACGCGAAAAGAATCTCATATTTTGACAATAATAATAACAATAGGATACTTTTGTTGGTAAACAAGATAAAACAAATTGATTGCTTACTATCATAGATTAATCATTTATAAACCTAGGAATCTTCCCATGAGCATAATAATTGGGATTCCACTGGTGACACTGTGCTACGCATTGGTGAACGTGTCATACTTGGCGGTGATGTCGGTTAGCGAAATGACGGACAGTGAAGCAGTTGCCGTGACCTTTGGGAATCGTCTTTTGGGCCCCATGGCGTGGCTGATGCCGCTTGCTGTTACCATCTCTACCTTTGGATCTGCCAATGGAACTTTGTTTGTAGCTGGAAGGTAAATCATTTTGCTATAAGTTTAGTTAGTACCTCTTTAATGTTTGCTTACATAGCCTAGGTTAGAAGATTTTTAGTTAGGCTCAAGCTATTTATCTGTATATTAATACGTGAAGCAAAAACTTTGTACCCCTTTTTACAAAAATTGCGCGGACGGTGGAGTATGAAGTTTCGCACACTTACAGTTTATATAAAGAAGCAACGAATGCTAATATTTTTTAAAATTGTGCATAAAAAATACATTAAATCAATAAAAAAACATTACACACACTACAATATATTTGATACACACACACGCATATAAAATATACTCTTTTGTTTATTGTTCAAGTCAAATTAACAGTGTAGCCTTGGTAAAATCTATGATACTAGAAGTATAATCCTTGACATTAGTTATTAAGGTCGAAATTCGACCACGGGCGACCACTAGTAAGTATTATTCGCTGATGGTATTCAAAAAGATCATGCTTAATGTACACTCTAAAAAATTGGAAACATGATTATTATTGTCAATAATATAACTTAGGATATGTAAAAGAAATTTTCGGGTTTGTTGTGTTGCTTCTTCTCCTTTAACAGCACTAAAAATTGTTTTGAAATCGGTGGTATATTCACGACTTATAATAAGTAATCTGTATAATTCATTAGGGGATACAATTTTAATTACAAATTACTTACTTAATTTTAGTCTTACTTCTTGCTTAAGAAACTATTTCCCTTTTTACATTATTCTACACAGAAATCACTGATATTTATATCATTATCAAACTTATAAACTTGTCGCTTGTCAATTACCTGATAACCATTTCTTTTCAGGCTTTGTTTTGCGGCATCTCGAGAGGGGCATTTATTGGATATCCTATCGTATGTTCACGTGCGCCGATTTACTCCTGCACCTGGACTCATATTCCACGTAAGCTTTACCCAATTCACACAACACAGGTTTCCAGAATAATAATAATAATCATCAGCAGAGAAACACGCACTTTGTATATCCGAAAGCTTCGCGAGTTACGTTTGTGCTATGGGTAATATAAAATGAACCACCCTGAGGCCGATCCGAAACACCCAGTAGATAACGGAGAGTTTGTTTACGAAATATACTATATCAGGATCAGAATCGAACCCGGAGCGTTGCAATGCAGTAGGTCGGCAAAGGCTTCTTAGCCCACTCGGCCATCGAGGCCTATCAAATACAAGTAGCAATAATTGTTATTAACAATCAGGTCTAGCTCTCACCAGCTACTACACTGATATGCCCGTGTTTTGTGATTCGCTTTAACTCGCTAACTGTTGTCTTTCTAAGAACTCATGATTCACTTTTGACATTCTACATTCTTTAAATTATAATTATTCAAAAAAAATTAAGTTAACGTTCTAAATACGTATTACGTATTAAGAAACTAAGCATCGACGATAAGATCTTATGAATTTATTTTCTTTTTTACAGTCTTTGATAGCAACAGCTATGGTTTTGTATGGCACAATTGGTTCCTTGATTGATTTCTTCTCTTTTACTGCATGGATCTTCTATGGCGGTGCCATGTTGGCTTTGATCGTGATGAGACGTACGAAACCACATGCCCCAAGACCATATAAGGTAATCCATATTATTGTATGAAGGTAAATATTTGAATGAATTAAAAAGTTTAGTAGAAATTATTGTAAAAAACCAGCACACTTTCTCTCTTTTATAAATATTTGTTTATAGTTCGCGTCAACTTAATTATGACCAGTATCCCGTTGCAATGATTCTATTTTCTGTGATAAAAAATTATATCTACTTTACGTTGACTCGTGTTATGGAAAATAAATATGTAAATTTTCATGTCAAACGGTTCCTTCCTAAAGCCGTGAAAAACGAACAAACAAACATCTACTTTAATTTTTATTTTTAGTAGATATATATTGATTATTAACAATGCTTTATTGTTCAGGTGCCAATAATAATTCCGTATATAGTGCTGTTCGTGTCAGCTTATCTCGTGGTTGCACCAATCATCGACATGCCCCAGTGGGAGTATTTGTACGCCGCTGCTTTTATTCTTGGAGGATTGGTCGTGTATGTGCCGTTTGTAAAATGGGGATATTCTCTACCATTTATGGGTAAGTATTACATCTGTATCTACCTGGGACGTAACTAATCTTCGGTTGGCTATATGTCTTAGTTTTAGGAATTGGGAGTCATATCATCACGCAATTGAGACTGAACCCGAGAGGAAAATAATTTCATGGTACAAAAACTTATTAGAAGTATATACTGATAATAAGTATGTTTTATGAAACTTAAAAACAATAACAATGTTAAATAAACACTTCGCGCTTTTTTCAAATTTATTAAAGCCGAATTTTAATCTTCAAGAGTTTCTACATATGGATATTAATTACGCACATCTCTTAACAATTAGATTATGATTAGGTTGTAGATAATATTTCAGGATAATTTGCATACACGGGTGTCGGGGCCATTGTAAATTGGGAGTCCTATATCATTGATAGTTACTCATAAAATTCATTTATAAATAACTTGAATGAGACAAATTTTACATAAAAAGCAAACAAGTTGCACTTGTGATAAATCTGCAACATATAACGAAATCTGAGACCGATCGCAATAATACCAAGACCAGAGAAAATGTAACCGATTGCTATGGCGCCGATGCTAAACCTAAGCTTTCGGTGAGCCAAGCGTCCACTACACTATGAGCATTGCATCGCAAAGGCTTTCGAATTTGTAATTTTCGCATAACATTCATGACATTTTTGATTTACAGATAAAATAACCGTTCTCCTGCAAATGGTACTGGAGGTAGTGCCAACGTCAACAACTTTTGAATACTAAAGTCTATGCAAGACTTTAAAGTGCATTTTTTGACAAATATAAAAATACGTTTTATAATTTACAGAAATGTTATAATATAATATATTTTTAACATGTTAATAATTTATTTGGCCATAAATCTCGATGAAATAAAAGTTTTACCAAATAATGTGTATAACAACATGTGTATAATAACAAAAATAAATTACCTAAATGATTGTTAATTGATTGGTTTATTTTGTAATTTAGACTGAAAAGTATGTTCCTTATTATTCAAAATTGTTGCCCAGATATTTACATAAAATGTGGTAATGGTTAGTTAAATATGTGTATGGTGAATGATTATACTGAAAATAATTTCGAACAATTTTCATTTTTAATAAGGATTTTGCCGAAGAATTTATACGTATATCAATTATTTTGATATTAGAGGCCATTCGCCACAATTTGATAATATAGTTAGGACATAAACAGTAGATTTATCTACTGGCTAGAAATATGTATGTTGTTCAAATATTTAACCAATTGTAACAATACAGTCACGATATAAAAATGTTAATTAGTTAGAATTTCACGTCGTGATGGTTAAATAAACATAGGGTACCGTATCTGTCAACTCCTCCTTCACGAGGAGTCCTGAGCATATATTTTTTTACTTAATATCATGGCACTGAATTTGTAAAGCACCTAATCTCTGCGGTGTTGTGCTATGTAAGCGATGAAAGAAAATGTTTGACATTAGTTAGCAGATAAGTATGTGCTCAATGGGAAACTTTTGGTCTTTGGACACCTTAATTCACCTTATTAAGTAAAATCTGGCTCTCGTTTGTTTCCACTACATGGCGCTGGGGTCACTAATGAAACATTTATTTACAGGGTTCAAATTTAAAAAAAACATCTTTTGCGAAAATATCAATTAGCCCTTGTAATTTTTATTTGCACCTACTTCAATTGTAACTTGCAGACTACATGAAACATAAAGAATATAAGTAGAATAATAAAATTATAATGTTGAAATCATGAAAATTAGAGTTAATGGCACATGTCAGTTACAAAATTAAATAATGTAAATATTGTCATGAAAGAAGTTCTTTTAATCTAACAAGATTTGATAGTATGTGAAAAGCATTCGATCATTTTCGTCAAAATTTGAAAAATATAGGTTCGAATTGTGTTGGTTACCTATGGTAAACCATTTAAATACAATAATTGAAATATTATGCTCAACATTATGATATCTTGTTCGTTACCCTAAAAGCTTTTTATTTCCATGGTGAAATACTCAAACTCATTAAATTAAATTAAATGAAAATAATTACTTGCCTTTAAGAACACTGGTATTTTTCTCTTTTTTATGACGTTAGATTTACGGTATTCATTTTTCATACCATTAGTTTGCACGAATCATTCCTATGGGGGTCAAGAGATTTATTTAGCTTTGCCGTGTCTTGCGTAGTTTTGTAGTTCTACTCTGACGTTCAAAAATCATTGTCTAATATTAGCAATTTATACAATAATTTAGGTCATTTTAATTTTGGAAATATGAAGTTTTTGATACAATATATGTACAAGTTATATATACTAGATATTTGGTATTATTTCAAAAAATGTACCCATATAACTGCAACAATGCTAGGGGCAGGTAAATTATCTACGTCCTGTATCTTTTTGCTTTGACGCGGTTATAGGTTCGATCATTACTCGAAATCGAGTAATTGTATTAAAAGTATTAGTGTAATTTAAGTAATATATCAGTTGCTTGTGATTTTAATACCCCCAATAATGGCTTGTTGTTACTCAAACGCAAGAAATCATCAACAAATTGTACTCATTGTAAAACTACAAAAGCACGGTAAAAATAATATCGATAAGACTTGAAACCCCGTTCGCGTCACTATGAGTGATTGTGCTAAACTCATAGTTCATAGTTCATTGTCTCATTTAGACAACCTTAGATTAAATAAAACGTATTAACTATATTTTTATATAATTAAACGGTTTGTTTGCTTTAGTTTTTTTAGTTATAAAGGGGATAAATATCTATCTATTGATCTGATTTTTAGGGTTATTTTTGTTATAAGCTTTCAATTCATAATATTGCGCTGCATCACAAACCAATATCATTACCTACTTATAATCTTATATTGAATGATATTTGAAATTATTTTTGATACATTGGGCTACGATATAGCACTTGAAGAAAAAAATTGTATCTGGTGCAGCGTTTTACGTATTAACGTAATTAGGCATATAATAGCTTACTCAGTGATGGTTGAAATTTTGCAAAGAAACTATTATGTATTTCTAGATTAACAATATTTCAACCTTTATAATTATTCAAAGGCATAGAACATTCAAAAGATCAGCAAAGTACAGCTGAGATAGGTACACCTCTATCAGTACCAACAATCCGTGGATTATAAGCATACACTGCACAGGCAAGTGTGCTTACTTTCTTTAGTCTACCCTTTATACGTGTATATTCTGTGCTTTTGTGTTTTGTGTAGTAAAGGAAAGAGTTATAATTTAGAAACTTATGAGAGAGATTATAAAATATTAAAGTATATTTAACTATATTCTCTATTGCCTTTGTATGAAACGTAAATTGTATATCAAAGTCAATTGGCTATATAGTATATATAATAAACACTGTAAAAATGATGACATTACTACTAAATTCACTATACGCATAAACATAGTCATTGTTCATTATTTTTATCAGTTAAATAATTAAAACAAAAGCATTCTGCTTTGATTAATAAGCTTTTTGTTCTTATTAAAACATCGTGTTTTTGCAAAAATAAAATCGCTGGTCTAAAAGGCTTCGGTTAATTTCTAGATATTTTGTACAGCTACAGTTTTGTTATCAATAATTTAGGTGATGATGACGCAATTATATATATGGCCAGTGGTCGTTGTTTTATCCCCCTTTAAAGACTTAAGTGTGTGTTAACAAAGTTTGGATAAATCTTGACGGAAGAACTTCGCGACTGGTAAAATTTGGTCCTATCATTCCTTACCGGGGCGAAAAGACGCCGTCAGTCAAGAATATTTTATTTGAAGTTGAGATTTTCAAGTTTTTTATCTTTATATATTAACATTTCTAAGTATAAGTTTTTGTTGTAATAATAATACACTATGAATATTACTTTATATTTTACTCCAAGGTAGGTATCTACTAAGTAAAACTGGGCACACATGAGTACACACCTAACGATGTGATATTGTTATGGGTAAAACTGATGGTTTTATTTTGTGTACAGAAAGTAATATCATAAAATACATGTAATTAAATATTACCTATGTATTAATATTAATAAAATGTGTGTACTTATCTCTAAAAGAGAGCAAAATTATTTATTGTTATACAGTACCGATGAAATTTTAAATAAAGACAAATAAAATATAATTGTTGTTTTACTTTGATCATTTTTTTTAATACGTACCCATCATACGTATTTGAATCAAGTCTTATGTATAAATATCCATCACTTCACTCGAACTCGGCACTTTTCGTAGATGTAGCCAGTGTTAAACATTCATTAATATTTCAAGTTTTCGAATTATCTTCAAGCAAAGTGGTATTGGCGTTAAAATATCGAAGACATAAATTTGCTTTTAACTCTCTTATTCATAATAGTTATAAGAGGTTCATAGGCTCATTAAAAAGTAAAACCAAGTGCTTTTCAAAATAATAAACGCCTTCTGTTTTTTAGGATGCTTATAAACTTATATTATGAATAAGGGAGCAAATTTTGAATTAAAAGTTTGTCGATATCGTCTTAGGACAGGCTACGTTTGTCTACGTTTCTTTATTTTTATTATTTTATTGCCTGAACAAGGTAAATAGGCAACCGGCCCACCTGATGGAATGTCGTCTATACACAATTGTTACTTGCTCCATCTGTTATGGATGCTTGCTAATACAGAGGCGTTGCCGGCCTCAAAGAAATTTATTACGCCCTTCTTGAACAACCATATGTAGCGCAAAGGCAAATCCTCAGCGGGAGGTTAACTCTAGGTCATGTTGCACGCGGAATAAACTTTCTAGAGAACTGTTGCATATTAATTAACTAACAAAAGAAATAGGGATGAACATCCATTCGACAGCGAGCCGTGTTGTTGTGAAAATGAAGTGTTGACACCAAATCAAACAAGTCCTCGAAACAATTCCCGTTGTACAGACGTTAATATGCAGAGAAGAGACACAGTCTCTCCAAAGGTGAAGCTAATAATTATAAGCTCTCTGTTAGTATAAGATCAACAATAATACAAACGGCGTGAGACTGGATGCAATCAAGGTGGTCATTCTGGTAAGCGGGTGCCCCAGCCTATAAATGTAAGCAGTACTTCAGATTAGTGTTCTGTTCAGCCGTAGGTGTTGCCGCGGGGTGAAGTGCCACTACTTGGACGGGTTTAGCACATCGAGCATTTGTCAGTAAGCTGGGCCTTGCCTTCCCAGATGACCCCAGCACTATACATCGCTCATTATCTCGACGACAAAAACCCCAATACTATTTGATATGGTGTTGTTCCCTGTAATCCTGACCGTGGGACAAAAAGAGGTTTATTTCGCTAGCTTGTAGCTCACTGGCTAATGCACTAGCATCTCATTCTAATGACGATATGTTCAAATTCAGGCCTGAAAACTTTCAACCCTTAAAAAAAAATGACCTAATGTACATCCCTATTAATATTATAAATGCGAAAGTAATTGTCTGTCTGTTCCATTTTTGCGGAAAAACTGTTGGGCCGATTTGGCTGAAATTCGGTACTCAATACCGAGTAAGTAACTTTAATACCGAGGGTGGACAACGGATACTTTTCATCCCGGATAATGGGATAGATTTATGTAAAGGTTATCCCAGAAAGTAGGATAGGTTTGGTTTTTTTTGTGATTTGCCATTCTCGTAATTTTGGTTATTTAATTCAGATCATTTTGGTCATTTCAGCCATTTCAGTTTAGTCATTTTTGTGGTTTACAAATGCATAGACGGGGGATAAATAAATAAAACTAGAGAACGGGTTGAAATAGAGGATGAAATTTTGTATGGGAGAGCAATCCTTTCTCAAGTTTCTAGATAGAAAAAAACATCATCTATTAAAAAATCCTATAGTAACTCGATCTGTCTGTCAGTAAAGCTTTCACGGAATAACTGCTAGGAGTACTGGATCGGTTTTGCTTGTAATTTTGTACAATTATGTAGTTTTAATTCCGAGATGGGATAGTTTACCGGGAGATGGATAGTTTGCGATATAAAATGAAGGGAATCTTTCGGGGCAAATAGCACTAACATAAAAATGTAATACAATGTAAACTCTTTAAACAAGAGGCATGCACTAGACGTTCACCCGCGGCGTAAACTCTAGTCTCGTTATAATTACCACGTGGTGACAGCGAATGAAAACACCGTTAATTAAAACCACCTTAGACCAGCGGTAGCTCTGCCAATATAAAGAGCTGAGCCCAGCAGGTATAGGTAAATAAAATAAACTTTTATAATCAACAATTTAATGTTGTTAATAAACAAAGATCACAGATCTTTGGGCATTTCTATACCATTTAAAATATTCCAGTTGTTTAAGCCATTGAATGTTGTAAGATTCCCGAATGTGGAGCAATTATTCAGATTTTAATAAGGACTCTGTATATAAAAAATATTCGAGAAATACAGTGAAATTAAAATGGTGCTTTATAACTAACAAAAGGTTAACATCAGGTCAATAAGTTTAATTCTATTAAGAACGTAATAAGGCCTATATTACAAAACACTGACATCAGGTCCATTCTCTTTTGATCCATCATGTTCATCATTGTGGTCAATTTCTAAATCGGTTATTTAAACACTGTGTGTACAGAAAGTGTCCAAAGTCTATTAAAACTTAAAGAACTAAAAAGAGCAAAATGGCGCTAGGGACGAGTGAGTAAACAGCGTATAATCGCTACGTAGTAAGTCTCGAGGTAATTATACAAAATGAATTTTTCAAATGGGCCTTCAGGGGCAAATCCTAAACTATACGAAATAGCTAAAAACACTCAAAGGAGTCTCGAGGCCGATTTTGAGAAAATCTGAAGTGGTTTCATTAGATTTTTAAAAAATCAATTACCCGTGTCAGGAATCGAATTGGCTGATTTTGAAAAAATAAACACACCTGTATTGTTATACTAAATCATCGTGTAGCTTTATAAGGATCAATTTCTGCGAAGGAATGTTAAGTTGCTGCTTAACTGCAACTGCAAGCTAAGGCAAAGATTTGTTTTTGAACAAAATGTTCTATTTTCCATACATTAATTAAACTTCACCTTGTTTTATTATGGAAATGATAAAAACTATTTAATTTTTAATACATACATACATATTATCACACCTGTTTCCCATGGGTGTAGGCAGAGACTATGGATCTCCACTTGTGACGATCGTGACAAACAACTATCACTTCATCTACTTTCATTAACCTCTTCATACATGCACGTTTATTTTAGATGCTTTTTACCTGACCTCTCTTTAGCATTTCTGCTATTTGATCAATGCTGTGTACGTTTCGGTCTATGTCTATTTTTAATAAACTAAATAAATAAAAGTCCGAAACGCACGTTAATTTATCCCAATCAATCAAATCAATCAATGGGTAAACATCGATTCCATTCGAATGAAGTGCGGCGCAATTTAATGTATTGAAAATAGAACATTTTGTTCAAAAACAATCCTTTCCCTTGGTCTCCCTCATAAATTGATCCTTACAAGCTGCACTGTGATTTGGAATATAGACAATTTTTTCAAAATCAGGCGATTTAAGTCCAGACTATGATAATTGATTTTTCAAAAAATCTAATGATACCTTTTAATTTTCGTCATAATCGGCCCCGATAGTCCTTTGAGTGTTTTTCGCTATTTCATGTAGTTTAGGATGTGGCCTTGAAATCCCACTTGCAAAATTCACCTATATAACATGAACCGACTTGAAGTTAGATGAAGTAATAACCGTGAATGAAGTATGGCAATAGAAAAGCCGCCGCAAGTCAATCTGTACTAGTACCGTCTTGATTACACTTAGCGATGGGCGATTCCTATTCAATTAATTGATCAACAATTGATTCGCTCTTCGACTAAACAATCGAAATCATTACCGAATTTTACGAATCAACTTATTCAATTCAATTGTTTAATGCGAAAATGGGTACATACAAAGGTATTATTATTACATTTAATACAGCACGATTCTCCAAATTACGCCTTTCGACTTGCATATACTAATATAATATATTTAATAAATTATTTATGTGACAAAACAACTTAACGATTGTCCGACGCCGTGGTGAGAAGAAGAGACCAGTCGAGCCTCGTACCCATAAATCACATCGGTCCATCTTCACGTTCGTTGATTACGATACCCGAATTGTACTCGAAACAATCAAGTCATCGAGATGTTCGAATAATCGAAACACTCAACAACAACATCTCGTCATTGCTATATACGTTGGATTACTTAAACAAAAAGGAAAAGGCACTGATACATAAAGATGTTATCACAATGGCAGTGATGGATCAAACAGAATCAGCTTAAACTGACTGACACGCGTAACAACTACTGTCCTCACGCCCGTCCTTATAATCAGCAAACTCACAAAGATAAATAGTGTAACTTCTCTAATATAAACAAACACATGAATTAATTCTAAATTAATACAATATTGTGTATTTAGAATAAACAATCATCAAACTTACATGCCATTACTCAAAGGGCAGTTTTTTGTTTACTTAAATGTGATTTTTTAATGTTTTCTTTTTTATTACAATTTATTATAATAGAGAAACTTTGCCCGATTGATTATATAATTCAAAATATTTGAAAGAAAAGTCCAATTCAACATAACCATAATATTTTAGACGACATGAAATGACTTTGTTTCCAAGGCATTCTGATATTCACTCTGTGTTACATTCTTTCTCTATTACATATAATTTTATAATGCTTCTATTAATAACTTAAAACCTAAGGTGTGGCTTATTCTTCATCATATGTCTGGAACAAAAAAAAAAAAAAAAAAGAATCAAGAAACAATGCTTGTTTTTTAAAATATGTAGTTGTAGAGGTACAAAGAATACATTATAGTTTCGATTGTAATGCTACGATTATTTTCAATATTGAAATAAGGCTGATGTGTTAAATGTCTGTGCACACCAGCCTAAACCTATTTTACCACTGTTAGTTGTATTATAACTGACTTGTACTTTTATCTTTAGGCAAAATGATTTTGGTCTAAAATATTGTAAATTATGTGAATTTCAACTACTTTATTAGATTACAGTAGATTTATCTAATATATACTAATATTATAAAGAGGAAAGATTCATATTTTTGTATGTTTGTAACAAATAAACACAAAAACTACTGGACTGATTTCAAAAATCTTTCATCATTCGAATGCTACATTAGCCCTTATAATATAGGACATATAAACATTTGGGATCTCTACTAAAACTTCAATAATATAACCCATCAATCTAAACAAAATATTTGGCGCTGGAATCGGGTTCTAAGATTTTGATGAAATTATATGTGCGTTTGAGTGGGTCCCGAGGCGGTTTTGATTCAAAATTAGACCCGGTAGGTGGCACTGGAATCTGGTTTTCAGATTTTTAGTTTTTCGGGGCAGGACAACATCTGCCGAGATCGCTAGTATATTAATAAAAAGTGTATTTTCACTGGTCTTTTGACACAATGTTACTCATATTTGTTGTTATATTAATATGTCGCTAGATAATCGATTGGACAGTCATATTCGATGATAATAATGTGGAGCGATACATACTTGTCAAGTGTCTCCCAGAAGGCGAGTAGCACGGCGCGGTCCAGATGCCTCTTGGTGCGGCTGAGGTTGAGCACGGTCACCGCCCACCGCGCCACGTTCGCGTCTAGCTTCATCTCGTCGTACTTCAGGTGGAACGCACATACTTAAACAAACATTAACACATCTCAAAGAAATGTTAAAACAGCAATGCTTACTCCAATATCGTCTGACAATAGAGATGCCCAAATATTCGACTACTATTTGGCCACTTTTTTAACTATTCGTTATTCGGCTGGATACTTGAATACCACATCGTAAAAAAAAAACTCATATTACTCAAGATTGTACATATATTCCATCAAAAATTGATGTTGAACTACGTTTTAACAATGTTAAATACGATTTTGATATTTTTTTTATTTTAATTTCAAGTTTCGGCTAGTTTTTAAAATGTTAGAATCAAATAAAAAATCATTTTAAATCGCGCTCAAAACGTTAAAACATGCTTTTAACTATGTGTATCTCATTTGCGAGAACGTAAACAAATAAATCACAAATTATTGCTTCAACACTAACCTGCTACGCGGACATCGTACATATCTCACGCCGAACATTCGGTAACCGGTGTTCGGTATTCGGCCAAGCCACTATTCGTGGCATCTCTAGTTTACAACACCAGAGGCGAAGCCAACGCGTTGCCAGCTTTTTAGGATGGGATAGGATGGAATAAGCGAGGGAGAAGTGGGCCACCGGAACTTGCACTCATCATACGAATCACGATTAGCTCAAGCTCACCGAGCCGAAAACAAGATAATGATTCCAGCATGGCTCTACCACATGAAAACTTTTTACAATGATGTTGGATGTACTTACTATTAGCGAATATTTGCACGGGGTTGCCGTCCCAGGGCCAGCCCTTGAACTGCCAGGCGGGCCCCTGGACGAAGACGGCCACCACGCGGTCCCACTCGGCCGCGGTCAAGCGGCTCGGGTTGTCCACCACTCGGTATGGCACCTGATCGCAGCATCATATAATGTTAAGCACCCAATCCATGTCCACTAATAGTCTACTCGACAGTCAAGACAACTGAGGCAATTTTTAATACATTTCAAAACGTCGCAACCACCTTGATTTCATATAAGTACTACGTCAAGACGTCATAATAGGGGGGCGGACAGTCAAATCAACTGTGATAGTTTTCATCATCCCACCAACTACCTACTTATGACGTCTTAAGTAGATACAAGTAAAAGGAGTCAAATTGCGCATTAATTATTGTTTGAAAAGCAATTCATTTTTTTCTATCATAACATTTTAAAAGTTAGATGATGAGATGTTATTTTATAGTCTGTTTCTTTTTATGTGAAAACATTAGAATTAATTGTAATATGTGTCTGCATCCCTATTGTAACGAGTCAAATTGCTAATTGATTACTTTTTAAAAAATAATTTAATTTATTTCTATGGTGAAAATTTGAATGATATCAAGTCTATGTTTCAGAGAGCAAAAAAAAATCTGTGACAAGAACCATGTGGCTGGAGAGCTTCAGCATGTCAAGCGAGTCTTACAGCGCAATCAGCTGAAGACTCCACACCAACGTCACAAAGGCTCTAAACCACCTTCAGTTGATCGGTGCCCTGCTACCCTACCCTACATCAAGGGGGTCACAGAGAGAATTGGTCATATCCTCAGGCGAGCTTCAATCAAAACAAATTTCAAGCTGCATAAAAAGATTAACCAGTTTTTGAAACCTGTGAAATGCAATATTCAACTCCAGGATGCAGGTGTCTACAAGCTCGATTGTGAGCGTGGATTATCATACATGGGCAAACAAGGAAGAGCTTAAAAACACGGGTAAAAGAACACATTACTGACATGAAACACACAAAGTCTACGAAGTCTGTGATCAGTGAACACACGTTGGATAAATCCAACCACTACATCAGATTCGATAAACCACAAATCCTCGCATAAGAGAATCGTTTCATACCGAGAATGATGCGTGAGGCTATTAAAATCATAAAACACCCAAATTTCAATAGAGAAGATGGTTGACAAGTACCACCTGTTTAGGATCCGATCATCAAAACTATTAAGACCCAAACCCAGCAAAAATCAACTGCCAGAGCTCAAGACACTGTGAACTCTTTCTGCGTGCACCGGAACACAAACGAACTTGATTGACAATTTCTTTTTATTTTACCTCCCACCCATTTTAATACGGTATAAAATTATAAAATTACTAGGCATGTTTGCTGAAGAGTTTCTTGCGCCGCTTCTTCTCTTCAAGCCACAGCATGTTGCAAAGCGGTGGTAAATTAGATTAGGCTCCCATAGAGTAAATCATAACCATAAACAAAATTAAAACTAAATAATTAAAATGAACAAGTTGGCGGTACGCTAATTAAAACTTTAACAATACTCGACACTTGACAACTTTGTCTTCCGTGATCACGGCTACTGAAAAGTGGCCGAAACATCGGAATAAAAAAATCAAATAAATTACCGCGCCTAAAACCGCTAAAACGTAGTTTTATTATGATAGCAAGTTATTTAAGGGCAGCTTCTTTTTACATATTTACATTATTTTAGATTTTTTTTTAAAAATGAATAAATATCCAATATTTAAGTTTTCCCAGTAAATCTAGACTCTGCAACCTAGCATGCGATCACCACCCTTCCATCAGTATTTGTGTAAGGGTAAATACAGGTAATAATATAAATAAAGTCACTTTTGATGACATATATTTAAACTTGTCACTTTCACAATATGTTTCTGGAAGGTAATTGACTCAATGTTTGAATAGTATTTTGAGCTTACCGTCATAGAATTGGCGTTGTTGGCGGCCGGATCGCCGGTGGGTCCTTTCCTTCTCTGTAACAACACTTCATTTTCTCTTACTGTTCCTTCACTCTTCTTTTGCTCCACTGTTACAAACCTGCAATACAAAAACAATTACCTATAGTTTTTATAAACATATTTCTTCAGAATTAGTAAACGAACAAGCCATTGTTTTCTCTGGTCTGGGTATCTGTAATCGGTATCAAGAGTTATTTTGAATATTACCCATAAAGTTGGTTTAAATTGCTTAGCTTAATCTAAAATGTGTTTGTATAACTTTTGCATTTGCTTATGTATTGTGTTTGCCAAAACATGTAATAACTATATCAAAATATGGTATTGTTCCCAATAAGCTTGATAAATAGTTATGATATGGCTATTTGTTGAAGTTCATGAGTTTTTGTGATGTTTAGTGAAATTTTTAACCGACTAGTGCTTCCAAAAATTTTCAAATCGACTGAATTTTTTTTGTATGTTTGTTACGCGATTTCTCCGTCAATTATGGATAAATTTCATTTTTTTATTTTATTCCAAAGAACATACTCCTGAGTTGGTCCCATTGTCGCTAGGTCAAGAACTGAAGAGCGGCTTCCAGGGAAATCTAGGGCATCCCTTGTTGAAGAGCGCAGAGCGCCTACACTCTTCGAATGGCAAACTTGTTTATGCGTGCCAGTAGTACAAGTTTTACAGGCGCAATAATAATATGTTAACATATTATTTCTAAAGTTAAACAAGCAACTAAAAAGTAGAAAATTTTTATTTGTTAACAAAGCAAAACCGACTTCAAAGTAAAAAGCAAAAAATAAATATCTTTCTCCACCTTTTTGTCGGTCAGTGCCAAGTAAAACATACAAAACAACAACAAAATTGCAAAAATGTTTCAGAAAATAAATGTTTTTTTGCTTTTTAGGTTGCAGTCGGTTTTGTTTTTAAAAAAATATTTAGAACACAATAGCTAAGTTTTGAAAATGTTCATTTGAGTTGTTGTACAAAGTTCAAGCAGACATTTAAGTTTTGCTCGTACTATAAATAGAGCAATACAGGACTAACTTGAGGTCCTGCAGCATGTCCTTGACGTTGAACATGGAGATGAGCGAGGTGGCTGCGGCGGGGATGATGATGATGGGCGTGCGCGAGGGCCGCTTGCCGCTGCCCACCGGCGTGCGCGCCATCGCCGTCGGCAGCAGCTCCCGCCGCGGGGTGCCCATGCCCACACCCATGGCACCCATTGCTCCGTTTTCTGTTACCCATACACATTTCCCCTTTTAGTCTCTTGATGACTATTTTTTGAGATAAAAAGTATCCTATATCCTTTCTCAGAATAATTCACATCCCTACCGTATTTCATTATGATTTGTTCAGTCATTCTGTTTCGGACAGAGAGCGCCTCCTGACCATCCTGCCGAAGTACAACTCCCCCATATCCCGCATACCGCCGACGCCCAAAGCTAGCACAGTTACCACGTTACCAGATAGGCCTCAGGCGATTAATGAGACTTATTTAGCGGCTTTAGAGATTCCAAAATATATTCTCTCGATACTAAGATATTTGACTCATACGCTCTATGGCGTTATATACTTATAAACTCTTCTGCAAAAAAAAGGGCCGGTTTTGATTTTTCTACATTATTGGTAATAATTTAGTTCTGAAGAGGTTTTAATAGCCAAGCTATGTTACTGGCACTTAATAAAGAGAGTCTGGGTGTAAAAAAGTTAATTGCAAATTGGAAACTTTTGTTGTTAAAAATAATAATCCTTTTTGAGTTTGTGACTTTTTACTTACTTTTCGCGGGTTTGCGGTTAAAAGGTTATCAGGCAACTAAAACACACTTCTCGATATTTTTAGTAGGATAATTTATGTTTGTGGCATAATCCTGTCTTATTGCGACTTAAAACTAGATATTTTTGTGGCTATTGTAATGACAGAAAAAGCAACAATCGCTAATAAAATTATAGCACTGCTGGAAGACGGGTGTATCCAATGTTACGTCTCACAGCGGTTAAACGTGAGTCGTTCAACCATCCAAAGAACCTGTACTCAATATCAAAAGACAGGCTCCGTTCAGAGAAGGCAAGGTTCTGGCAGAAAACGTTGCACACGGCCACGAGACGACCGCTTTTTAGTGAATCAGGCGCTGAGGAACCGCAAATGCAGTTACATAAACCTCAAAAGAGGAAGAGGTACGAGGAGCACAAGTTAGCCTATGGACTGTGAGGAGCAGGATTTTAGCGGCTGATATACTCAGTCGACGACCAGCGCGGGCCCCCAAGTTATTCCGTGAGCACCGGATTGCTCGACTGAGATTCGCTAGAAATTGCCTATCTTGGAACACTAGGTACCTGGAGTAGCGTACTCTTTTCCGAAGAGGCTCAAATTTGTCTGCATAGTGAGGACCGATGTCGGCGAGTGTTACGAAGACCAAGGAACACTATGCCGACGTGTGTTTTGAAGAATTCACCCCTTATGGTGGAGATTCCGTTATGTTTTGGACGGGCGTAACTTCCAGCTATCGTGCCGAGATAGTATTCATTGAAAATATAGAATACACAACCGAAATCCTTTGTCAACATGCACAACCCGTACTGACTGTAATCGATGAAGATGCCATTTACATGGACGATAATGCTTGGGCTCACCGTTCTGGCGAAGTAGATGTTTATATGCAAAAGGTCGGTATTCGTCGTTTGGATTGGCCATCGCGGTGCCCCGACCTTAACCACATTGAGCATGTCTGGGACCTCATCATAAAAGGCAAGTACGATCTGTCCAACCACCTCCACAAAACATCAGGGAGCTTAAACATATGATCTGGGCTGAGTGGGAAATTATTTCACAGGACACCATCAAAAGCCTGGTGGAAAGCATGCCAAGACGATTACATGCCGTAATCCTTGCAAGGGGAGGTCATACTCGTTATTAATTTTCATTTTTTAATATCTTTTTTTATTAAAATACATTAAAAATACTCATAGTCTTAATTTCATTATAACCATAAAAATGACTATTTTAACACGGCTCTCTGTTTACGTTGACTAAAACACCGATTCCAGCTTTTAAGTGTTAAAAACTATATTCTTATCGATAATAACAAATTTCTAGTCATCTAAGCTAATGACATACTAAAAATATTAATATTGTTACGAGTTGCAGGACTCGAATTAAAATGCCGTTGGAATTCTTATAGAATTTATTAGAACTATACAAACACGTATAACACAGGTACAAATATAACCGACCGCAACAAGTCCAACCGTAATGCCGAAGATCGTAATTCAATAACACGCGCAAAGTCCATCACTAAATAGATTACCGAATGTACACAAGCCTTGCTTCACTTGTGGTTATCGCTTGACTGCCTCTTCCTCAATTGGGCCATTGCTTTATACTGCACAAATGCAAATATGTCTGCCCGGCAAGCGTCGACGCAATTTCCTAGAAATCGTAATCCGCACACCTGGCTAATTATGCCTGCCATAAAAGATTACAATACACAATGGGCTGTTTTCTAATCACAAATTTTAAACACAAAGTAAACAAAAGAAGTCCAAATGCCGAAAGGTATTAAAATGTGTTTCTACAGGTATGCAGGTGTGAATTTGTCTTTGTCGGCGTCTAGGTCGTAACAATATTATCCATAGAAAAGCCAATGACTGTAAGGTGCCCGTTTTTTTTTCTGCAAAGGAGTATATCTTATTATATCCAAATTGCTAGTTTGTAAGGTTTGTACATTATGCTATGTTAATTAATTTAAAATACAGTCTTTAATAAATATTCAGACTATATATTAAAAGAAGATCAACTAGTCAAGAAAAAGTAAAAAATGAACATTAAGATAAATGTAGGGAATTTACCAACATAAAATGTTAATTACAGATGTTTTAATGCAAATTGCTTATTGGTAAAATGCTAATTGATGAAATGATTGAGCTAAAAATCAGAGGCTGTTTACTGACTGATCAAGCACATGCTAAATGAGTACTAATTTCAATATGTAATATCAAAATGCACATTTTGGCACAAACTATTGACATTGCAATGTAGTTATTGTTAGGCCGTACATTAAGAGAACCAAGGCTGCCAACGTTGCTCACAAAATCAACTGAAATAGCATGGGCATTACTATTATTAGCTGTTGCATTTATCACAGAACCAATTATCAAGTAAGCAGATTAATTGTAGAGTGGAGACTGCATCTTGACGAATAGTGAGGGAATCCTTATAGCCCAGTATATCAGTGACCTATTGTATGATCACTGTGGTCAAAAGCAAACAATATATGACACAGACTTCTTAGAGATGTGTATGGCTAAGATGAACATGATCATGAATTGGCTTACAACAAATATTATTATGGATATAAAAGTTGACTTATATAATTTCACCTGTTTACTTTGGGTTTAGTATATTATATATCATGGGACATTAATAGTTTTGAGCAACTTACGTGGCATTTGTCTCGGATGCGTAGGGGTCTGCGGGGCGCGCGCTGCAACCGGCACGCTGGGCCCCTCCGTCACCGACTTCAACGTCATCCCATGGTAAGTGCCCATAGTGTCAATCTTGAACCCTTCAGTCTCTGCAAGTAAAAATAAATCACGTAATATTAAGACACATAGAAAATTTTCATAAACAAATTTTATCTCTGCATTTAAATTTCCACAATGGCAGAATCAATTTGGAGTTGTTGTTTTTCGGTGATGTTATTAATAAATTTTTCATATTCTGAATGTATGCCTGAAGTTGCCTGATCACAGGGCGATCCCTGGGACACGATTTTCCCGACTGTCAAAAAATTTAAAAACTATGCGAACCATAGCAAATGTACGCGACTCGTCTCAAGTTTTTTTACAGTCATTGTTAAATCGCGACTTAAATTGTAATAACAAAATATCAACAATATTGTGACGTAATTTTATACTTATAAATTACTTTTCAATAAATTATTATTTAATTTGCATAAATTTGAGCTAAATATTTACTATAATCAGTGACAAAAAAATATAGGCTGGCATAATGCCACAGAAAAATAAATTTATTTGAAGTTTCATATGAGACATATAAGTTCATCAGATTTAGATATCAATTTAATGCCTGATTTCAAAGAGAAGTAGTTGTTTGTTTAACTAATCAGTTTTTATTTACTTTCCTCATCTTCGAAATGAAAAGAAGATTGTTAAGCTCGGGTGAAAGGCCTATTTAGGCGCTCGAACTATTAGCGCCCATTTCAAGCCTAAATAGGTCACATTCACCTCCCGTATAACAATCTACTATTTAGGATGCTTAAATGATACATATTGTTTAAATGTAAGTGCATTAGTATTGACTGTAGGTTGAACTAAACTTCAAAAGTGGTGTTATTTGGCTTTGCAGTAGCAAAAATGCATCAAGTACAATAAAACAATTGAAATGGGACTGGACCGGAAATATCCTAAGAGATAGTATCAATAAATGGACATATAAAACAACAGAGTGGTACCCAAGCAATGGAATAAGATGTAGAGGATGACAATACAATAGATGGGAAGACAATCTGAAACCCACAGAAGGAACATTGTAGGCCAGAACATGTAAAGACAGGGAAAAATGTGCTTCAAATAGTTTGAGGCCTTTGTCGAAGCATAAGCTGTGTAGGAGGTATAATTGGATACCAATCAATGTATTAAAATAAATGAGGTGAAATTATGGAACATTATTTCAGCAATAAAGGCTATTTTTATTTATTTTATTGACTTTGCAGTAGAGATCCTTCTGCAGCTAGAATAGTGATAAAAAATCCTGTACTGAAAATTCTTATAGCTAGCTAGTGACATGACATAGCTTAAAAATATAAATTTTATTACTTATTAATAGAAGAATAAATAACTCACCTTCTTTTTGTCTAATAAATCTTTCCTGATCGTATCTGTTGTATTGTGTTTGTTGAGCTGGTAATACTGCCGGTGGGGGCATCACTACGGGTTGCGGTCGCGGGATTCCCGGTCTGCCCTCTTCACGTGCTCTTATACTGCTAAGTAGAGCCAATATACTTTTGGCGAACATCTGAAAGTAGATGGAATATTTATTAATCACAACAAAAATTACCCGCATTATAGATTTCTATAGTCACTACGGCAAAAATGAAGCTCTTATACAATCATCATATCCATCCATCCATTGACATTACTACTCCATCCATATCCGTGCAGGAACGGAGAAAGAATACAATTTCCTGCGGCCGGGCGGCCTGTCGTAAGAGGCGACAAAACAGCCCACAGTCAGGTGGTAGGGCATTTGCCTGCCTGGGTGGTTACCACCCCCGGTCTAAAGTATGCCGCCATAACAACCCGAGTTGTGTTCCGGCATTAGTGGCCACGCTCCAGTCTCCCTTTAAAGAGCAGCAGCGCATTTGTAGCACCTTTGGTGTTACAAATGTCCATAAACGATGGTAACCGCTTTCCATCAGGTGGGCGGTCTGCCTGTATACTGAACTCATGCAATAAAAAATCCTATATCTTCGTCATTAGCCAATCACAGTCCACTGCTGGACGTAGGCCTCCCCGGCGTCAGGAGTGGTCTAAGTCGGCGCCACTCAACCCGGTCCTCCGCCTTGCGGTGACCTTGCGCAGGTAGTCAATCCACGAGCTGGAAGGCGTCCGGCACTACATTTACCGAGCGAGGCGCAGTCTCCACTCCAGAACTTGTCTGCTCCATTGGTCATCTGTCCTGCGACAGCCGTTATCAGCCCACTGCCACTACAACTTGCTAATTTTGCGAGCTATGTCGGTTATCTTGGTTCTCTTACGGATATCCTCATTTCTAATTCTATCCATAAGAGAAACACTCAACACAACTCGGTCCATAGCCTGTTGAGCGACTTGGAATATATCCTATATCTTACCAATGGTTTATTTGCCTTACTGTTGATTAAAATTTGTCTAAAGGCTGGTTTACATTTCCATTAGTTAAGTAGCAAGTTACGACTGAGAACTTGCGTTTAAGTAGCAAGTTGTGTCCAATCCAAATGTGTGCTGTATGGAGTTAAGCTTCAAGTATCAATTTATCATTATGAGTGTCAACGAATAGATGTCAATTTTTACGAAAAAATCGTTATATAAATACGTGAAGTAAAAACTTTGTACCCCTTTTTACGAAAATTGCGCGGACGGAGGAGTATGAAATTTCGCACACTTGTAGTTTATATAGAAAAGGAGTGCAGAATGCTAATATTGTTTAAGAATTATGCATAAAAAATACATTAAATCAATAAAAAAAACATTACACACACTACCATGTATTTGACACACACACGCGTATATACTCTTTTGTTTATTGTTAAAATCCAATTAACAGGGTAGCCTTGGCGAAATCTGTGATTATAGAAGTATAGTCTTTGATAACAAAACATTGCTAATGTTCAAACTTATAATTTAAATTAATTATGGTCCAATTTCGACCACTGGGCGACCACTAGTAAAGACGGATATGTGTTATAAATCACGTGAAATTCTTCAAGAAACTATACATCTTCTCGCAAAAGAAATTGAAAACGAAATCCAAATAGAAAGAAGAAAACCGAAACGTATTAGGCAGAAAAGATGGATAGATAGAAGACATATACAAGATGTCAGCAACCAACTTTTTATGGAATTAGCTGGAGAAGATACAGCAGAATTTAAAAAATCTTTGCGAATGTCTGAAGATTCATTCGACTTTCTCTTAAATAAAATTAGGCCTGTCAAACAAAGATCAGACACATTCATAAGATTTGCTTTACCAGCTAAATTAAAACTACAAATTGTATTGTATATTTTGGCTAATGGAAGTAGTCTACGTCTTTCACATTTTTTTAGAGTTTCGAAGTCCAGCATTTCAAATGTGATTCCTGAAATATGTGATGCCATTTACCAAGCTCTAGAGGAATACATAAGGGTAAGAAAAATAAATATTGTAAACGTGTAACTTATTTATTGTATTAACAATATTTAGAAAATAGCTTAAAACAACTAATCAAACAATTAATAATTATTCTTCACCATTTAACGAAAAAGTTACTACATCGGAACATATTTTGGTAATAAATCGTTTTGTTTTACAAAGTCATGTCAAACTTTTTCGCTTTTGTAAATTATCTCGTCTTGGTTTATTGTTTCTTGGCAAGGATTTACCTTATATTGCATATTATTTTCGTTGCAGACGTTAAGGTCCGATATGATTATTTTTTCGCTTGGCGATGGCTTACAGATATACATTGTCGTAGACAGCGGAGAAGAACAATCTATTGAATCTGATGACAGCCCTCTTATTGACTGCATGCGCATACTTGTAAGGTAGTTTTGAATTTGTGTTTGTAACCAGTAACGCATCAGTCAAAGGCATTGCATTTAGTTGTGCAGCTACACTTTTCCCAAATATATCAAAATAATTTTCCACTTGTATCGGCGTCAGTGGTTTCTGGATCATTTCCCCTACATCCCTGACCCTCTTAACTAAGGTATCAAGGTGGGCTAAACGTCTTTTCTGCGTATAAACAGGTTTATTTAAATTATTTTCTTCATTTTTTTGTGGGGTAGACGATTCAAGTTTAACTTCTACAGCTGACTTTTCAATTTCAGCAGAATTCTGCAAATTATAGTTAATCTTATTTTTAGGTTCCGAACCATGAAGCATGGAAGGCAATCGCTAAAGATTTCAATGTCAAGTGGAATTTTCCTAACCGCTGTGGTGCCATTGATGGAAAACATGTTGTAATAAAAGCATCTATCGAAGCTGGAAGTTATTATTACAACTATAAACATCAAAACAGCGTAGTGCTTTGTTTGAAGATGATTATAATTTTACGTACATCGATGTCGGGTGCAATGGTAGAATATCGGACGGAGATTTTAGAAATTGTAGCCTCAGTGGATTATTGGAAAATACAGTACCAGCGAACTACTACGTCGTCGGAGAAAATGCATTTCCATTGAAATCTTATTTAATGATACTTTACGATGAGAACAATATAACCACAGCTCAAAAAATATTCAACTAAGTATAGGCTTTCAAGAGCTAGACGCGTAGTGGATAATACTTTTGGAATTTTAGTCAGTCGCTTTAGAATTTTTGAAAATCCATTACCGTTTTCTCCAGCCAGAGTCGTTAAAATTGTAAAAGCTAGTTGTGCCTTAGATAACTGGTTGAGAAAAATGAACTACAACAATGAACCTATTACACTAGACGCCGAAAACACCAATACAGGTGAAGCAATACCTGGTAATTGGAGAGAACTAGGATCGGGAGGCCTTCAACCACTACCAGATAGCACTGCTAACCAATATGCTCATATGGCACGCAAAGTGCGTTATAATTACGCTAACTACTTTGTCGGAAGTGGATCAGTAAGCTGGCAAACGAGAATGATACATTAAATATATTACAACAAAACCAATAAATATTATTACTACTTACAAAATTGTCTTGCGTTATAATTTCTGTAAGGTCTTTTTCTGTAACAGCGTTATGATACAATTTGTAGCACTTCAAGCTAGGTACATAAACTTGATCTGCCCCTGTACCACTTTCAGAGTCATTAACTTTTTTCTTTCTTGGCTATACGTTGATCTGTTACTTCTTATTTTGGCGAGTGTCTCTTTTACCCCGAAGTTTGGAATATTCATTATTTTAGTTATTTGTCTGAGAGCAGCATCACAAGCGAATTTGTTTCGATAATCACTACTTTTCGTGTTGAATAAACAGTCATATTTGAAGTATTCTTTTACGAATTTCAATGTTTATCTTCCGTCCACTTCATTATTGTTATAGTAGTGGACATCACTAGTTACTGGCAGCTCTATTGGTGGATTAATAGTCTGTGGCTGGCATGACGCGGTATGTGTGGTTATGTAAAAGTGATTCTAATAAAAGGCTTTATTAATAATTAACAGTGGTTTTACTACAATTATAATAAGCTAATTTTACGTTTTCACCTACTTTTAAACTACCGAGGATAATTCACAAAATGGCGATAGGCCGTGTGCGCATCAAGATATATTTTTTCTCCAGTCTATGTCCTATGAAACTCTTTAGAACATCCCACGCGACGGAATTAATCATAAACCATATTCAAATTCTGGTGCGTTTCCGCATAGAATTTTTAGTTTTTCAACAATAAACAAACTGGGCAAGTGCGTGCCAGTCGGTGCTTGTGTAAGGATTCCGAAATTGCGACAAATACATACAATAACAAATATTTAACTTAAACGGAATTAATTTTAAATTGACGTTAAAAAATGAAAACAAATCATCATTAAGAAGAGAACGCCCTGGATATTGTTCAAAATAATGTTGTTGTTGTTGCAAATGTTGCAAGCTTAGATCATATATACCTTTATGGTTGCAAGTATGAATGTATATAAGCTCTACAGCCATGATGAATTTTAGAATTTTTCACTCATAGTTTAAAAGTTAAATGGCGGAAGGAGACCCAATTTACACTAGTTTGGGGATCTAATATCTCGATACATTTTTCGATTTTATTAAAACGGCTATTGTGGGATACAGTCATGTTTTTTTTAAATATCTGACTAACGATATCTCACACGCCTATATAAATATCTCACTCAGCAATATGCTAAGTGTGCACCTTGTTTGCTGAAAATGCGGCGTACAAATTTGCAAAATATACTATGTGTATATATGTGTAATGTATAAGGTATGTAATTACGTCGCTATTTCTTCAAATAAAGTTTTTTTTTCGTTCTTTAAATTGAAAAAAAAACAATGTCCGTAGTTAATTATAATATATAGACTGTACTTCTTGCTAAATGGGCTTTCGAACAGAGATCTTGGGACATAATGTCTGTTAAGTGGGGTATCCTGTCGTCACAATAGTCTTAGCCATAGTGTCTACCGTCTCATTCCCAGATATGCCAGAATGGCTAGGGATCCAAACTAGGATGACATCTAAACTGCATAAAAGGAGATAATCTTTAATGTTGTGAATTAAACGAAAACTTCATGCTAATTTGTATGTCTTCTGAAGCAATTGATTTAAGGCAGCTTAAAGAGTCAGAGAAGATGAGAACGTTGTTAAATTTATTTTTATTAGATAAAATAAACTTAACAGCTTCCAATAAAGTATTGACTCCCCCGTAAATATAGAGGTTAGATGTGGATATTTCAAAATAAGAGCCAGCTTGTATGAATGGCACCACACTGCAGCACCAACAGAACTCTCTCGGGCTAATTTAAAAGTGTAGATTGGGCGCCAGTCAGACCATTCCAAGAAAAGCTTCTGGTTGAGAAGATGATTTGGATTGTGATCGTTTTTGGAGATATTGAAATTTAAAAGAATTTTTGGCTGAAATATTAAGGTGTCATATGAGATGAGTTAGGTTTAATGGGACATAATGGGGCAGGTTTAGGTAATTGGAAAACATGGTTATTTAAGCAGGATACTTTTCTAAGAGATTTTAATAGGCAAGGTGGCTTTTTAAAATGCCAATAAGGGTTGTTAGGTATAAGAGTAGAAAGCGTTTCAAGTTTCAAGATTAGAGACTGGGAAGCATATTGAAAAGTTTTGTATAAAAAACAATCACATAAGAACTGTTGACGAAGGGAAAGAGGGGGATCTAGAGATTCTATTTGTAAAGCATTTGTTGGGGATGACTTCATGGCTCCCAAAATTATTTTGAGGCATCTAAAATGTAGTTTATCTAATTTTAATAAGGCTGTCTGTAGACAAGGTTCTAGAACGAAACTCCACTAGACGCCTGAGAGGCATCTTAAGATGGTCAAATTAGCTTCCGTCTTTTTGGTGATAAACTGAAGATGGCAAAGACCCGACATCTTGGAATCCAAAAGTATTCCAAGAAATTTAACAAAATCATAAACAGGAATTAATTGATCATTATAAGCTACTCTGATTGATGGAGAGCTGCAAATTCTTCAAAATACTATGGCTTTACACTTCTCCATATATAGCTCTAATCCATTATCCATCAAACAATCGTGAAGATAATATAATGCTTTATTAACATAGATTCCGCTTGTTAAGAAGATTCAGTTGTTGCATAGAGAACTATGTCATCTGTGTATCGAAGAATGTTACAAAAGGATGTTACCGTTTGATCCAAGTAGAATGTGTAAACGTTATATAAAAGTGGGCTCAGAACCGAACCCTGAGGAAGGCATTTCCATATTCGTCGAGTGAAGTGAATAGAACCTAGTCTAGTTACGGCCGTTCTATCGATTAAGAAATTGCATATATAATATGTCAACCACATGGGGACACTCAGCTGTTGCAATTTCTGCCTGAGGTAGTGAAATAAAACATTATCATAGGCACCAGAGATGTCCAAAAACACAGCTGCCAAGGGCTTAATGTTATGTTTATTTTTGGATTATATAGTCAAATGACAATAGCAGTGCCCGTCCGTCAATTGTACGAAACTCTTGAACATATACGTAATTCGAAATGCACTTGGCTGATGTTTTACTTAATTCTTTTTTGTCAATTCTACCGAGGATCGGCGTATGACGTCTACTTGCGACTTGCGAGCACATGCAAGCGGAGTGCACTTAACTCGCGAAAAATAGACGTGCTTTTGTATTTTTTACTTCATCGTCAACTTACGACTTAACTGAAAAATGTCTGCCATAAGGTCTTAACTCGCATGTTCTCAGTCGTAACTTGTTACTTAACTAATGGAAATGTAAACCAGCCCGTAAGCTCTATACAAGCAATGTCAAAATTCAACCGATAGTGAGGCAAGTGAATGAATAGTAAGATATAGGAATGGGTCATATGTAAGTCACACAGACTGGTTAGGCGCCTTATATTACCTACCTATCCTCTCCTTCCCGCAAACCCGTACGCTGGATAGAGACAGGCGGTGCCACCTGTCGGCTAACCACGATTCGTGCCGGCGGGCGGCCCAGTACGTAATCGGTCACGCGAGCATCGCACGCGCATTGAGTGCAAATATAGAACGCTTTTTACTTATAAACCCGCTCCTGTTGGTGTGAACATACACAAATTTGAAGACGTGCTGAGGAGTCTAAGGAACGAAGACTGGAGATCCGCAGGTGAGTGCCGCTTCATTTTACCCGGCTGTGGGTTTTGCCCTCCTTCCACCACCAACATTTTTTTACCTTTGTCACCCGCACCACCATATTAGTTCTGGTCCAATCGAGCCGCGATATATGTATTTTATTTTTTCCGCTATATATTTTTTAATATTCCCGTTATATAATTATTTTACGTATTATTCCCGCTATATTTATATATTTTTCCGCTATATATATTTAAAAACTACACATAATCCCCTTTTCTTGCCTTAAATACTTTAATTTCTTTATTTTAATTCTTCTTTGAATCATTTTTTGGTTCATATCGCTACCCGCCACCCGCTAACTCATATGAGATTCTATACGTAATTTGTGCTGTATCATTGAATTATTGCCAAATTTACTCATTTAATCAACCCGCATTGGCATTATATTCATTTATTTATCCCGCGTGATCAGTATTAAATACGTATATTTAAAAATCGCAATAATATAGGTGTTACTTTGCATCTTTTCTTAACCGGCTTTAATAGAGGGTAGGTTAGCGAAATTTCGTAGCGCGTCGGCGCTTCGAGTCACGTTCACTCGAGGCGAGTTTTAATATTTTATTTAACCGACCACTTCACTAGTATAGACGTTTTGAGTTTTAATTTTTTCTACGCTACGTTTAATTAGTTTTTTTTCTTCGCCTCAGTAAATTTGAACACTCAATATGAGTAAGAAAGGTGGAGAAGCTATGGTTTCAGAGGCAAACTAAAGACAATAGTAAATTAATTGTTCTTCAATATAAAAGCGACATGTTATTTAGCCGCATGCAAAATATTTACGATAAATCGTCAAATATTTCCGATGAGAATAATCGAAAAATATTTATTCACAACGCTTCCAATATTGACAATTTACGTAAGGAATTTGAATCTGTTTTGGACTCTTATAATATGCTTTACATAAAAATTAACCCTCATAAAGCACAAACTATAAATTATCAATCATTTATCAGTTTTGATGAAATGTATTGTTCTGTCAAACAAATTTTAACTGAGATTACAAATGAAAATGAGTCATCTCAAACTGCAAATATATTGGCTACGCATTCACATAATTCTGTACGCAAACCAAATCTACCTCCTATCGATTTAATTTCTTTCTCAGGTGATGTTCGTACATGGCATCTCTTTTATACGCAATTTAAAAATATGGTACACGATAATCCTTCCTTGTCTAATAGTGAGAAGGCATTTTATTTAATTGGAAAGTTATCTGGTCAAGCATTATCTATTTGCGCGGGCCTTCCGCCAACCCCAGAAAACTATTTAATAATTTGGAACGCTTTAATCGAAAAATATGATGACCCTCGGTCACTCGCTAGTTCTTATTTTAATCAATTGTTAAACTTCAAACAATTATCCGCTAATAATGCAACTAATCTCGATTCTTTTGTAAACAACTTTGACTCGTCTGTACAAGCCCTTAAACAATTGCAGTTAAACGATTTAAATGACTTTATATTTTTACACCTCGCATTGCAACGCTTAGATTCCGATACTGTAAAGTTATTCGAAATTACATATCGTAAAGAAAATATTCCTTCCTATAAGGACCTCATTACCTTTGTAAAAGAACAGAGTAAAGTTTTGTCTCGTTCTTCTTGTAAAACCGCAAATAATATAATTAACCCGCAAAATATAAATCGCAAACAAACGTATAAAACAACTAAATCATTTGTAAATGTAAAGTCCAATTCATTTAATAATGATAAATATGAAAAATGTAATTTATGTCAAAATGACATTCTTTACTTTTGTCCTTCTTTTATAAAGTTGATTCCGCATGAAACATATAAGTTTTATGTTTAACACTTAAACAATTATGTTTAAGTGTTAAACATAAAACTTATGCTTGTTCTTCCAAACATGTTTGTTGATTTTGTTCTGCTAAATATCATACATTGCTACATTTCACGAATAACGCTGATACTTCTCGAACAAACAGTTCTCCGCTTGCCGCTAAGGCGGTGTCGCACTATTCGCAGTCGCCGCAACGAGAGAACCGTGCGCTAGCGCACGTCAGTATGAGTGCCGATCGCTCAGAGCCGCGTAACTCGAGTGAATGCATCACGCACATGCCGCAGAGTAATAAGAATGAAACTTTAACTTTATTAAATAATAATACATCGGTTTCGTTTGCTTCGGAACTTAAACCCTTTTCTACTATTTTGTTGTCAACCGCGCAAGTTTACGCTACTTGTTACAATAATAATGACAAGTTAATTGTTCGCTGTTTAATTGACAGTGGCAGTCAAAGTAATTTAATAACATTAGATCTTTGCAAACGCTTAAATCTTCCTATAACATAGTTACTTAATTCATACTTGCAAGGTGTTGGTATGAACTCGCAACCGGTTTACGGTTATGTTAACTTTAATGTCGAATCCCGCATTTATCCAGATAACAAATATTATATTCACGCTCTTGTAGTTGATTGTATAACTGATCGACTTCCCGCTAATTATATTGAAATTTCTGAGGACATGACTTACTTAAATAATTTACAACTCGCAGATTTAACCTGGAATGTACCAGGGGAAATAGAACTAGTTCTAGGTGTTCAACTATTTCCGTATATTTATTTAGGTGATAGGGTTGAATCTGGAACTCGCGCACCTCCCGCAATTCATACCAGTTTTGGTTATGTGTTAATGGGCAAAGTCCCATGTAATTCCGATGTGATACCGCCGCCGCAATCTTTCGCTTGTTTTACCGCGCATACGCCTATTGACATTGAGTCAAGCTTGCATAAATTTTTCGAGTTAGAAGAAGTCGCTTCTAAACGCTTTCTTAGTCCCGCTGAAATTGAGTGTGAGAATAATTTTGTCTCAACAACCAATTTTCAAAATAATAAATATAACATTGATTTACCGTTTTGTCGCAACCCTGATGACTTAGGTTGCTCCCGCGCTGTTGCACATCGCCGCTTTCTCGCTTTAGAACGCAAGTTTAAAATTGTTCCTGGCTTACAGGATAGCTATGATAAAACAATAAGTGACTATATAACAAATGGATATTTGCCAGAAGTTCCGGTTTCCGATATTAAGGATGTCGGTTATTATATACCACATCATGGTGTCGTACGCCCGGATAAAGATGGAGTCCGCGTAGTGTTAGACGCCAGCGCGAAAACTCATTCTGGCTTATCGTTAAACGACGTATTGCACGTAGGTCCTAACTTGCAGTCTGATTTATTTTAGCTTTTGATCGACTTTAGATTATTTCCTATTGCATTAACCGCTGACATTAAATCTATGTTTCTTCGCATCGGTGTAAATGAACACCACCGCAAATATTTACGCATTTTATTTCGCTTTACCGCTAACGAACCTATCCGCACTTATAATTTTAATAGTTTGCCGTTCGGTTTAAAATCAAGTCCTTTCTTAGCTATGCGTACATTACGTCAACTAGCTTCTGATTTTGGACACCGCTATCCCGAGGCATCTAAATTAATAGATACTCAATTTTTTATGGATGATTTTGTACATTCTGCTCCTGATGAACAAACCGCTGTAAGAGTTTCGCAAGATTTAATTGAATTATTTAAATTAGGTTCATTTGATCTTATTAAGTGGGCTAGTAATTCACCAGCTTTACTTGACGCTTTTCCTGATTCGCATCGTATGTCTATTGACTTTGCACAGTCAGACCTGTATAATTGTAAAATCCTAGGATTATCCTGGGAGCCTATTCACGATACTCTCTCTTTAAGCATTGTCAAAGTTAGTGATAAATGCACAAAACGCACGATTCTTTAGTTTGTTGTACGCCTATTTGACACGCTCGGTTTAGTCGCGCCCATCATTTTATTCGCCAAAATTCTTATTAAGGAACTTTGGTTGAGTACAATTGACTGGGATGAAACGTCTCCAGAATCTATTCGTCGACGTTTCACCGCCCTCGCATTAGAACTTCCCATGCTTGCGACTTTGAGCATTCCGCGTCATTCTGGTGTTCAGTTAGGATCCGAGATTTACATAGTAGCATTTTGTGACGCTAGCTTTAGTGGTTACGGATGCTGTGTGTATTTACATGTTACAGATTCATTAGGTAATGTAATTGTCCGCCTTCTGTGTGCAAAGTCTAAAGTTTCGCCAGTTAAAATTGTAACGCTCGCTCGCTTAGAGCTAGTCGCCGCTTTGTTATTATCAAAACTTGTTAAATTAGTTTGGGATAGGCTATCCGCTCGCATTCCTATTAAAGGAGTCTACGCATTTTCTGACTCCACTATAGCACTCTCTTGGATTCATTCTTCTCCACATAGATGGTCTATATTCGTGAGCAACCGCGTGGCTAAGATACAAGAAAATCTTTCATCCGATTGTTTCTACCACATTGTAGGTAAAGAAAACCCGAGTGACTGTCTGTCACGTGGTATGTTACCTTCACAACTTCTATCGCACCACTGTGGTGGAATGGTCCAACATGGCTTAGTAAGCCCATTAACGAATGGCCTATTATAGCCTTTTCACCTCTAGTTCAGGAGTCGCTTCGTGAGTTTAAAATGAATAGTAAAACACTTACATCTGCAATTCAGTGTGAGTCACCGCTCTTAATTGATATAATTAACCGCATCAGCTCTTGGTCTAAATTGTTAAAAATATTTGTTTATATTCTAAAATTCACAAACAAAATTGCCAAATAATGAACCTGTATTTAATATTAACATCGCTGAAAAATTTATTATTAAAACTATTCAAAATATATGTTTCGCTAAAGAAATTCAACTTTTAAAGATTAATGAATTACCATCTAAAAGGTTCCGCAATTTATCAGCCTTTTTAGATGAGGAGGGAATACTCCGCGTAGGAGGCAGGTTGTCTAAATCTTCCCTTCCATATGAAGTGAAATACCCGCTATACTCCCTAAACGTCATCGTTTAGTGGATCTTATCATTGATCATTATCATGAATCGAGTTGTCATACTGGACCTGGACTTCTTATGTCCATCATACGTCAACGTTTTTGGATTTTGGATGCTAGAACCGTCATTCGCTCCCGTTGCCGTCAGTGTAATATTTGTTTCCGTCTAAATCCTAAGCATCCGACTCCAAAAATGGCTGATCTACCCGCATTTCGTATTAGCGATGCCAAAGCATTCGTTCACTCTGGAGTAGATCTATCGGGCCCGCTTAGTTATATTCCGATAAGAAGAGGGCTGCATTCTCGTAAGGCATATATTTGCCTCTTTATATGCCTCGTTACTAAGGCAATTCATATTGAATTGGTGTCAAATCTCACTTCCGCATCATTTATTTCCGCTTTCAAGAGATTTATATCTCGCCGTGGTCCAGTATCGGTAATATATTCAGATAATGGCACTAATTTTGTCGGTGCCAAAGTAATGTTAGACGAAATGCATAATTTTCTGTTCAGTTCGACTTTACAAGCTGAAGTCAAGCGAGAGCTATTGAATAGTCGAATAGAGTGGAAAATGATTCCTCCACGATCTCCACACTTTGGGGGGGCGTGGGAGGCTAATATTAAAAGTGTTAAGACGCATTTGTTTAGAATAATAGGCAAACAACTTCTCACCTATGAGGAACTTTTGACAGTCTTAGTACAAATCGAATGTATCTTGAATTCGAGACCGCTTATTGCTGTATCCGCAGATCCGCATCCGGACGTGTTAACACCCGCTCATTTTTTGATGTCAAGTCCTTTAAAGCACTTGCCTTCTTCTGAATTGTCAGATGCCCGCATAACGTTAACTAAACGGAAAGATCTTTTAGATCAACTCGTTCTTTCTTACTGGAAGAAGTGGCGAGTTGAGTATTTACATACATTACAAGTGCGCCAAAAATGGTGTACTCCGGAACGCTCCGTGGAAATAGGCACCATAGTTCTATTAGAAAACGATAATTTGCCACCTTTGAGTTGGCCCTTAGGTATAATTACGGAAGTCTATACAGGATCAGACAGAGTTATCCGAGTCGCTACTGTAAAAACTAGTACTGGAGTTTATAAACGTCCAGTTGTCAAACTTTATCCTTTACCACAACAATCACTATTCGAAGATTCGTTTAGCACATAGTAACATCTTAATTATTAGTAAAATTTAGTTCAATAATCGCTTTAATATTAGTTTATATTATATAATTCATTGATACCGCACTTATTAGCATAATTTTCAACCGCTACTTATATTTATTTTATATATCCGCACCGCACTTTATTTTCGTTTAGGCCTTATGCCTGCTCTATCCTCTCTTTTCTTCTTTTCGCATCTTCTGTTGAAAGTTTTATGAACTTTCAAGGCGGGGTGCATGGTTAGGCGCCTTATATTACCTACCTATCCTCTCCTTCCCGCAAACCCGCACGCTGGATAGAGACAGGCGGTGCCACCTGTCGGCTAACCACGATTCGTGCCGGCGGGCGGCCCAGTAGGTAATCGGTCACGCGAGCATCGCACGCGCATTGAGTGCAAATATAGAACGCTTTTTACTTATAAACCCGCTCCTGTTGGTGTGAACATACGCAAATTTGAAGATGTGCCGAGTAGTCTAAGGAACGAGGACTGGAGAACCGCAGGTGAGTGCCGCTTCATTCTACCCGGCTGTGGGTTTTGCCCTCCTTCCACCACCAACATTTTTTTACCTTTGTCACCCGCACCACCACAGACATAGACATTTTATCAATAACTTACTAGATTTGTATAGATGAAATTTGGCAGAAAGGTGTATTTCGTATGGTGTAGTAAAATAGCAAAAAATAAAGAGTAATAATAGCAGTCTTAAATGTCACAATACATTGGCTTCCAAAGTGGTAATGGTTGTGAAGCACAAGTTTTAAAATATGATAAACACACATAAAAAACACTTTCAAATTGCCTTTAAAAACAGGACATTCAACTAGACATAAATTGTAATGACAATAGTAAAATAATTTTAGTGGCTACTAACAACATTAAGATAAAAAAGCAATGTACTACAAATAACCAACCTTTCCATTACTTTGTAATACTGTTGTCCTAGTTCTCCATTGCCTCTCTCGGCTGATAATATCTTTGGTTAGATCCACATCATAGTCAAGTATTGCTCTCAAGTCTGAACCAACAACACCCAATGTATCTGAATAATCATTACTTTTAATTGTAGTCCTTTTCTTGGCCAAACGTTTTGCTTTGATTGCTGCAATTTTCTCCACTGACATAGCTTCAGACAGAGATCTGAGAATAAGAATTATATTAGAAAACAATACTATGGAGGCTTAAGAGTGAAATTCAAATCCTGTTCTGAGTACTTATGGCATCAGCTAGGAATCAGCCTATAATAAATATTAGAGAAGATCATTAGTTAGCTAGTTTTATAATACTGTGCATATGAGCCTTTTTCAGAATATTGAATTTTGCCAGTGTCCCACATTTTTGCTAAAGAATAAATATTAGCTCATTAATCATACAGGTTGGTGTTTGGTTTTATTTACTTCACAACTTACCAAATTATCAATAAAAACACATAAAAAACAAAGTATTTTATTGAGAAACAATAAAAACAAATACCATGGAAATTGGTGTTTATGGAAAATGGATTGTCCTAAGTATCACAGTACTTTAAACTCAATTGTGGTAATTATTTTCAAAGAACATATTACATCAAGAGTTTAAAGCATCATTTTACAATATAATATATTAATTGCAGGTTTGACACCATGAGTTTATTACTTTTGTTTTTCTTACTGTGTAGTGATATCCTAAAATCAATAAAATAATCCTATATGGTATCATATAATCATCATAAAAGCAAGTAACAAAAAATAATTATTAAATGGTCAAGAAATTTGGGAATCAGTAACTGTTGAAGAGAATAATTAATTTTGTAATTTAATAAATAAGATGTAGATATAAACATACTTAATGTTGTCAACGGTGACTGAAGCTTCTTTTGGTGCATCAAGGCGAGCTGCCAATTGTTCTCGTACTTTCTGTACATGTGTCTCTTCAATTCGGGGCTTTTTTGCAGCTGAATCACCTCCATCATTATCATGTGTTCTTTTTACCTATTTTAAATTAACATTTATTGTCTTATAAATGTAATTTAGTACTCCTTGCACCAAGAACAAATTATGGTAAAAGCAGCATACTATGTGAAGGAGCCCAAACATATAATCAACTTCCAAAAGCCATAACAGTGTTTAAAAAATGTCTAAAAAATCATGTATTGCAAAATATCTTAAAGTAAGAAAATTAAATATAAATTTGGCACAATACAAAAAAATATATATAATAGTAATAAAGGCAAATATATACAGTTACATAATATGTTTATGTTATGTCTGTACTATTTTTGTCTAAATCTTTATATATTAATAGTAATACATAAGACATTACTTATATTAAAATAAATATATATATAAAAATAAATAAATAAAAAATAACAAGTTACACTATGACACTTCTATGAAATCTAGATCCTTGTTTTTTTTGGTTCAAAGGAACTGTAACTTGCATGTACAAAAATAAATCAAAATTAACTGCAATTTTAGTATTTGTGTTTTCTATCTCGTTACAAATTACAATTTATTTTTTAACAACTTATAAATGTTCTCATAGTTTAAGTGAATCATAAAAATTATTTTATGAGAAACAAAGTTCTTTAACCCGATCTTCTATGTATACCGAGAACACCAGACAAGTTCATATTCAAATTCATGTATCAAATTGAGTAATCAATCTAGAAAGAAATATTGGTGTGGACTGACCACCAAATAATTTGCTATAAGGATGGGATGTGGGAGCTTTTAGAAAAAGTTTTTCTCAACTCAGCATTATTCATCGCAATTCGAAACATACAAATCTCTAGGACTGAGGAGAATTTAGTTTTTACAATGTCTTATCTAGTGATAAATCCACTATTAGGTAGATTTTAAAGAGTTTATTGACTCACACAAGAAGATAATTACATGTTGCACTACTATAGATTTTATTTGAACAACAATTATGAAATTATAGAATTTATCTTATCCAATAATTGATTATAACTAATAATTAGAAAACTATGTCTACTTGTCAAGTTAGGGAATTATTGTTTCTTAAAATCAACAACAAAAAATTTTTATATTTTGGTGGTTTTTTAAATATCCTATTTTAAATCATCTTACCATCTTTTTCTAATCATCACATGTAAGAGTGTTAAAAGTAGACTTAAGATTACATAGACCTGTATGTTTGCACACAGATATTTATAGCACAAGTTTCCTGTTTTAAGACAGACTTAATTTAGTACTTTTAAGCTGATCATCATTATTTTAGTATTTAGGTGTCTAAGAGTGTGTATTCTAGAAGAAGTTAAGAACCTCAATATTTATATCCAGAGCACAGGTTATACTCTGTTGCAAAAGATATCCTCAGATGGCTCCAAACTTCAAGTTCTGTTTAAATCAGTTGACATATGAAGGTTATTTAGAGCATATTTTGCCATTTTACTAGCGCTTATAATCCAATATCTAGGTTATAAGCAATGATCAGAGCTGTTTCACTGTTGCTGGTACTTGTACTTCCCTACCATGGTAAGCAGCAATATTTTTATAAATATGCTAAACTAATAAAAGTCCTCAAACAAAATTAACTAATACCTGAGTAGGGATCTCCAATGGTGCACTCTTGTCAATAGAGGCACATGTCGCTGTTTCCCCATTCAAATAAGCTAATAGTTCCTTACGATCTGGACGACGTACAGCCGGTATGTTGGCAGCCTAAAATTATAATAAAATTCGTCTTTCATAGGCACTTTAAATGCTTATTCCAGTGAAAGTTGTTTGGTTTCACTTACAGCTGCTTGTCTCACATATACTGGATGTGTCATCTGTATGTTCTTAAGTATAAACAAAAGGCATTCCAAAGTGTAATACTCTTTAACGCTGCCCTCTTTACCCGATCTACAATTAAACATGGTCTTATAAAATTAGTAAACTGACGAAAAAACACAACATATTTTGTTACATAATTCGTACTTACCCCCACATAAGATAGTTTGTCTTAACATTTTTAGGCCAGGAGAATTCACCGAAAATAATTTGGTTGTCACGTTCAATTATTTCCTTTTTATTTACGTTGTATTGTCGTAGTAAACTTAGTGGGTCCGCCATGACTGCTTTGCTTCAATGCAGTTGATGCTTGAAATTAAGGCTGGAATATGCGTGATTATCGTATTTAAACAATTAACACTTAACAAAAGGACTAAAAGTTATTTCCAAACACTTGAGATATAAACTTAAGGTTTCACATTGCAACAATTAAACATAATATCACTATAGAACACCGTGTATTTTTCGTAAGTGAACCACGGAGTTATTTGTCATCTGTCAACGTCTTCGTCTCGCAGAAACTGAACGTCAAAAATGTACTATTACCTATTATAAGGTGACTAGTATTTTTATTAAAAACTTAATATTAATTTGTGATCTGGTTAATTTAAATGGCTTGTCTTTGTAGTAGCCTAATAAGTGCCCAGTCTCCTTTCAGATTTTTCATTGCCAATGAGTAGTGATAAATCCCCTAGGTTGGCCACACTGGTGCAGTCCGGCATTGAAATTCACCCTTCTGCTTACAAGAAATTTGTCCATTACGCAGGTCGCCAAACGACTGAACGTCTTGCATGGCGGACTCTTACATTAATTACTGTAATTAATTTTCTTAGTTTAATTAAGTAATTAATTATATAATTAATAGGGGGGGGCTGTAAATGGTGGGCGGAGCTTGTAGGCCTCGCGCAGGACTCGAGAGGCATCCTGCTTGGTGTTGCAGACGCGGACTGCCGCGCAGGTCCGTGAATAAGTTACTTATCTCTACACATTCTCGTCTGACGTAAACGTACTGGTCTTCTCGTGACAAGGGCGATAATGTGGATAACGTTTTAGGATGTCTACTCATACTTTCCAATTTTAACAGCAGACGGCAAATTAATATAATAAGTTATTCAGATACACCACAACACAAACATACATTCATTAAATGTCACACACAATAACAAAGTAACAAATAAGCGTGTACAACTTCTTAACTTCTTCTTAAATTTAATTGTAAAAAAGGGTATGGAACTAGAGTCCTTAAAGTTAATCTCAAAAAAATACAGTAGATGGCGTTAGCGGGTCTTCGTCCCCGTCTCGTTTATACTTCATAAATTGTTTTCTAAACATGGCTGCCGGCTGGTTAAAAGTAATGATAATTTTGTGATTTTCTTTTTTTGAATTATTGAATAAGTAAAAGAACGATTAATGTGATAATATGCCATAGTGAATTTGACTAAATACAATGACCTCTACTCCGAAGACCGAAAAATATGGACTGGGTAAGAGGCGTATCATTTCTTTGGTATCTTGAACATTTTTTTATTTATTAAAAGTATATTCGTCGGTTTCTATTTTAATTTGTCTAATTTTCAGTTGTTATTTCCGAAGTCGCCTTAATAATATTAACCTTGTAATTACTTCATAGCAAAACTAGTCAAAATCTTGTGGGACTGACAGATACAAAAAGAAGTAATAGTACTGATAGCAATGTACAAAGTCAGTTCATTTTATTTTAGAAACACAAAAAGCGTTAATTTCATACCCCTAAAAGTCTAAAATTTATTTCTGTATATAAACACAATGTACAATGAGACCGTCCTTATTTCCTTAATTTACCCAGTTATTCTGAATCACTTGTTATCATCACTAATTTAATCAGTGATATACACAATAAATGTATTGATTCATATTTGTATTAAGATAGTTTATATCAACCAGTGTTGTTCGCAAAACCTGTAAAAAATTGATCATAGTTATATATTTTGATACAAAGAACCAATAATATAAAAAAGTTATATAAATTAAAACTTTTTTAAAGGAATGAAAAAAGAGAGAGAGTCTATGAATGATAATGAAATTATATATATTGTAAAGACACAACCTCCATAGAAGTTTTCTGTCTAAATGTCTCTGACAGAATATTGTTGCTTAGCAACTTTCCTGTTGGACTTAATATTAATTAGATATCAAGACAAGATTGAAGTAAGTATTCCCAACAGGAAAGTTGCTAAGCAACAATATTTTGTTAGAGACATTTAGACAGAAAACTTATATGGAGGTAGTATGTCTTCACAATATATACTAATGTTAGTTTCTTCTATATATACCAATTAAAGATTAGGCGGTAAAATAAAATCATGTCCCATTATTACCAAAACATTTATATAAATTATGAAATGCTTACATTTTGACCTTATTGTTAGTTGGTAAAACAATATGCTGTTTATTTAAGAAATATATTTGGTACAGCTGTTAAAATTTTGTAAATACATAAGAAAAATATGCAGATTACTTGTATTTTAGTAAGTATAAAATTATTTAATACTATCTGTGCCCTGCGGTTTCACCCGCATGGTGATGAAAACTTGTGATAATGATGATCATTCACACTATATCTTCATAAATTATAATTTATAGGCAATAGCCTATGTGTTATTCTGATGTGTAAGCTATATTATTGTAAAATTTCATCAAACTCCATTCAGTACTATTTGTGTGAAAGAGTAACAAACATACATCCATACATTCTTATAAACTTTCACATATATAATATTAGTGCAATTTACTCTAGATTGATTATTTTTAGTGATGCAGTTTTATAATTGTTATAAGGGGAAACAATTTTAATCTGAGTGAATAAAGTTGTTTACTTTAATAACTAACTACAGTATTTTCAATACATGCTTAAGCTTTAAATCTACAACTCAAAAAAACTACTATTTTCGCAATGGAAAGTATCATATCCTACTTAAAACAAATTACAAAAATACCAAATTTCAACCTTTAGTGCTTGCTTCTTGTTTAAAGAGCAGGCGTTAATACAGGTTACATTGTACTAATTTTTTTATATTACTGTATTTTTATGTTAGGGCTATTTGCACTCGGAAGATTAATTTCATTTTATATCGCAAACTATCCCATCTCCCAGCATGAAAAGTATTTATGTCCATTTTCAGTATTAAAAATACATTTAAACAAAATTACAGCAAAGCCGATTCAGTATTCCTAGTAGTTTTCTGTGAAAGCTTAACGGAAAAACATATCGAGTTACTATTACATTTTTTATAGACTATGAAGTTTTATATCTATAAACTTGAGCAATGATTGGTCTCATCTAAACTTTTATCCTCTATTTCAAACCGTCCTAGTTTTATTTATGTTTCCCCATTTATCAAAACTATATAAATGACAAAAATGACAATAATGACAAAAAGGACAAACAGGACAAAAACGAAAAAAAGGACAAAAGACAAAGATGACCAAAATGACGAAAATTGAAAATCACAAATAACCTATCCCTATTTTCTGGGATAATCTTTACATAATTCTATCCCAAAACTTATCCCACTATCCACCATGAAAAGTATCCCTTGTCCACCCTCGGTATTAAAATTACATATATACCGAATTTCAACTAAATCGGCCCAATCGTTTTTCTGCTAAACCATAACAAACAGAGAGACTATCCTATTTTTTGGGATAAAAAGTGTCCTATGTTCATCCTAAGTATCGAAAATATATATATACTGAGTTTAGTTTACAGCCAACTAGGTCTAGTAGTTTTTCCATGAAAACGGAACAGACAGGCAGAGTTACTTTTGCATTTATAATATTAATAGGGATTTTTAAGATCGTAAACATGAAACAGACAATACTCGAAAATAACAAATTTATATATGCAAACTCGTCAGAGCCGTATAAGCTCAGTAAGGTTTTATTTATCAGAATTCATCATGGCATGGCAGGAATATGTGGATGTATGGTATTTATGAAATTAACATCTTTTATAACATTTCCAATGTTACAAGATAATGTGTCTATTGCGTAAATAACAATTATCACTTTTGAAATTAACACTAATAACATTATAATTTACTGATTAGGGCAATGGATAGGGATTCGTCGAATAATACTTGGTGCGCCGGTGATCATTTTCAAGAAGAGGTTATATTTCTTTCTTATACAACCAACCTCGCTTCCTCAGACAGACGCTTCGCCAGAGTGACATTGATAACATATCATTCTTGGCAATGACATTTCAATGAATCTCTTACATATATTATTAGGGATAAATACTGATAAATGTTTATAAACAAAAATGACCAAAAGGCAAAGGGCATAAGGAAATTAGTTTGTTAGTGATGTGTTTTAATGGTTTAAATTCTACTTCTGTAAGCCTTACAAAATTTGTTATGTTATAATCTTTGTAAATCATGGTAGTTTAATAGTTATTATAGTTGCTTCTCATTGAAGTGAAGTGGGTTTGAATCCGGGGTGAGAGATGTGTGCCTCTTACACAATTTTTGTGACTTAATGTTATATTGTTACAATTATTATAAGCTAATGATGAAGGAAAATGTTGTTATGAAACCTGCAAATCCATCTTGGATTACCATCACAAGTGTATTGTTATCAAGTGTAAGTAAGTGTATCATTGCTTCCATCCTATCTGAGCAGTGGGACATTTTCAGCCTAATGTTTTTGTCTTAAAGCTCTGTTTAATAAACTGTTAATCACACACTCACTATTTGTGACTGCTTTTAGTTAGCAAGTGTTGGCTAGACAATATAATGTATTTTCTCATACAAAATATAGTGTTGTACAGCTTTCTATAGTTAATCTGGGTAAATGATAATAACCTTCTATGTATAAATCATAAATATGAATGAACTTAGAAGGGTCCAAGCTTTATGCCCTATCCAGAGTACATATAGAAAGTACACATTGTAAAAATATGAAGATTTTTTTCATGAATTTTCCTTACCCTTAATCCAGGAGGTACATTCTGTAAGGTCAGTTTATGCATAAATAAACTTTTATATCTTACTGGTTCTTTGCCGCCCGGAAGACAGGACTCCCCCTCCGCACGCTCATGACAAGCGCAACAAGAAATACCCATAGACGTAAATCGATTGGCGTATCTTTGAGCAATTGTGACAAAAAATTGTTTGACGTATCTCGGAACGACGTAAATCGAGGATTGCCTGTATTCAGAATAAAACACGGCAATAGCCACGTACCTACTTTGCTATAGGCCAGCCATCGAGAAGGTTTCGTGCACAAATATTATCATGTCACAATATAGTGTATCCACGCCATGAAAATTGATTAATTTAATACAATAATTAGGGCCCAGATATGGACACTGACGGCAGGACTGGTCAACAAATTAAAGTCGCTGCACGGGCTATGGAGCGAGCTATGTTTGGTGTTTCCCTTATGATAGAATTAGAAATGAGGATATCCGTAAGAGAACTAATATAACCGACATAACTCCCAAAATTAGCAAGTTGAAGTGGTAGTGAGCCGGTCACATCTGTCACAGGACCGATGGTCGATGGAGCAGATAAGTCCTGGAGTGGAGATCGCGTTTCGGTAAACGTAGTGTCGGACGCCTACACTACGTTTAGTGTAGGCCTACACTACGCCTCCAGCCTGATGGGCTGACGACCTGCGCAAGGTCGCCGGTGGGCGCTGGATGAGCAAGGCGGAGAACCGTGATGCCGACTTGGGGTGGCCTACGTCCAGCTGTGGACTGTGATTGGCTGACGACGAAATACAGTAAAATTTATCTTTCATTGTAGTCTTATTGCTAGTTATGGGCTTTCATTTCAGGGAACCTACTATACTTATTCAGGGCGATATGTAATTTTCGTTACGACGTTTTCTTTGATTATCAGCACGTGGTAATTGTAACAATATGAGATCGAATCCGCGAAATTTAAATGTGACACAGACGATGTAATCAATTTTAGTTACCACAATTTGTTAACGATAATATACCTTATTAAATTCAAGAAATAAGTCATTGTAATACTGCTTAAAATAACGAGGTAGGTATTGGCGAGAGTACACTGAACGTGATAGCGGCCATTCAATTTCTACGAGCAGGAATGAGATAATCAGATGACTTACTATTGTTACAAGTAACTAAGGAATAGCGGGATTCTGTATAACCGAATCTAATCTCAATTGTCCTGCTATATACACTATCCTTTTAAGCTAAGGCAATTACTCAGTAGTATCGGACCCATTCCACCGTGCTAACGGTACATTTTTCGTAAATTGCTCTTCGAAACTGTTGTTCGAATGGATTTATTTCACGTTGCCTAAATCTTGTTTTTTTGTTTTATTGTAAAGTTTTTAATCATCGCGATAAAATAAAAATTAATCATATTGCTACAATTAATCGTAACGTGTTTTCTGTTACAAGATTGATTCGATACTTAAGGGTCTTAAAAATACTGAATTCGATTGATCTTCATTTTTAGTAGACTCGTTTTGGAACCTAGAGATCGCGTTCCTACTATTTCTGTTCCTGTTAAGTCTGAACTAAAGTTTATGGCCTCTCTAGATTAGCTGCAGAAAGCTGTGCAATACTTGATTTCGCATGAAGAAGCATTTATTGCAGAGCCGTCTTCTACAGAGAGAGCAGTAGTTTGCAAAGAGCGTTCATAAGACCTTAAAGGGTTGTACGCTCTCTTCAAGTTTTAGACTTTTCTTGGGCTTAGCTCCGCGATACTGAGTTTTTCGTAATCAGTGCTATATCTAGATTGCATACCTTTGTTTAGATATAAAAGACAAAGAATTTTCTTCGAAATAAATCTTGTTCGTAATGCGGATAATCTAATACCATCAATCACTGTAATAGTCATAAAGCATATTAACATTTTGAAAAATTAAAGAATTTTGTAAATTCTTTTACTCAACTTACTGAGTTGCAGAACATGCCATACTATTACTATTATTCCAGCCATTTCGTCATGTTCTGCAGAATATTCAAAATCGCTATGTGGAAACCATTTGCACTTGCTATGTGTTATGTTACCTACATTACGAAGTGGTTTACGTAACGTTTTCTATGCAAATGTTTGTTACAGTGCCAATTCAAACACTTAGTTGTTTCTTGATTATAGCCGATGATGGTAGTGCAAATGTTCACCTGGAAAATTGCTTAAACATTACAGACGCAGTTGATATAAGTATTTAATATTTACAGAGTTAAAACTTGTCGAGAAAGTAAAAAAGGAGTGGTTCCTAAATATCAATATTAATTTACAAAAATTTGCTCTCGTGAATATATATTTCGTTTTTCTATTATGCTCAATTAATTTCGAGCTGTATTCTCTTTTCGGTTATGACTATGACGAACTTTTTTTATTACATATAACTATTGAAATATAATTATACTGTTTGTTACCGTGTTATTTATAAGATGTAAAGTAACGCCCAGTTATCATTCTAAAAATTCCTACTCGAAATAAGCACCTATATATTTTATAACCTAACCTTACCTGCATTATGTGCTTTGCAATCTTTCAGAAAATATTTATATTAGTAATTTCTTTTTTCATTAGTTATGTTATATTTAATCCAGTATGCTAGGTCTACATATTTTTGGCCTTATTGTTTCTAAAAGTTTCCTTAATTTGGAGATTTAAAGCTGCAGCAATAGAGCAGTTACAATAACAACACGAGATTCGCGTGTGAATTACTATACGCCGATTATAGTCAATTACGCCAATTGACAAATTGCTATTGAAAGGTTTTCGACCTTCAGATATACTGGCGAAGATATCGCAATGCTAAATGTTCTCATAAATTTCAGACGGTAATCTTCCTGCAACGAAATTGGGTGTATAAAATTGCTATTTTATGAGATATTTTGTAAGAAAGCTTTATGATTGTACGTGTTGTATTCAACGAAATACAGCTGTATTATGTATGTATATTATTTAAAAAAATGGAGCACTTTTGTGTTAATCGTAACTTCAAAAATGAATTATTATCGTGTTGCCGTTAAATAGGTTTCTTTCCTGTTGTTGTTGAGGCAATCCACTTCTAAAATACAATGTAAATCGTTATATTATTACAGCTTCAATTGCGGATTCGTGATTAGATGGGCTGTCACCACAATGTTGAATAAACCATCACGATGTGGTCAGGCGAACGCTTCTTTCGTAATGATGAAACATAAAAATATATATACATATTATAATGCATACCTGCGACTTAAAAGCTGTAAGTGCCCGTGTAACATAAATCTGCTATTGCGTAATGGCAAAACGGTGTCAGTAAATTGCGGTATTTCATCTTATTAAGTAAGATGATTTTGATTTTCGACGTCGACATCCTAAGGCTGTATTTCCGACATCAGCGGAAACAGGGCCGGAGCGGAAGAGACTAGTGTTGTATCAACCCGTTCCCTCCGTTATTAAGAACTGAGGTCCTAAAACGGTCGTCTTTGGAGAATCGCTTAGTAAAATTGATACGTGTGTAGATAGATATACTGGTAGTTATAAGACAGCATAAAGTTCCATTTTATGTTGATACTTGTCATATTCAGCAAATTAATCTTTGAAAACGAGCTCTTTCTTTCTTTCTTCCTTCTGTTTCATGCGTATTGACTATTGATTAACCGCACCACTATACCTTTCGCTATTTGCCAGAAACGCGGTCGAATGGACGCTTGCTACTCATAAATTGACACTAAATAGAAAATGCCGCAGCCTAAGTATAATGATCAGCCAGTTCACCTATAAAGAAATGTAAAATCCCGTTAGCTAAAGTATCACGATCGCGGCTGGTTTGTGATGCACAAACCGTGGTCGGTAGATGGGTACGCGCGTGTGCCTGCGCAAGCGTCTATTGTGGGAAGAAACCTAAGATCAGCCATCAGTAAAAATCATCGCTTTATGAATCAATTATAGATTATACGGAAGTCTTATGTAAAACTTGATTAAAAGACGTAAATCAACAGAATTAACTCGTAAATTTAGTCACATTTATAACGGAGTCTGTAGATTTGTTTAAATGGGAGCATTCCTGGATTTATTTTAATTTTAACTGCCGTATTTCGTTGTTACTTATATTCAACTAAAAAGCCGTAGTAGCTTAGTGGTTAGCGCAAGCGTTCCATACCCTAAAAGGGCTCAAAATGGGTTCGAATCCTGGCCGAAAAGCATGCAACTCTTAGACAATTTTCTGACCTAATGTGTATATTGTTATAATTACTTGGTTTTGCCGGAGCACCGCGATGTAGTATGAAAGCACGTCTGTGTCGTGTCTGTATTAACTTTTTGTTGATGTTGTAATGCGCTGTTCAGAGCTTCGTACATTGAAAAGCTCTTTTTAATTTAGCTGAACGTTGATCTAGTATCAATGTGCGACCAATAACTGTTTAAGACTTCCTGTCAAAACTCAGCTCGTGTCTTTTACATGATTCTTCATTTTCGTTATTTATTTCCTTATTAATTATTTTAAGTTTTTCGTGTTTATGCTCAAAGCGGCCATGTTCATGATACGTACATGTTGAAAATGAACGGTTATCACTTGAATTTAAAATCGTGAAAGTGTAACAATAAAACTTTTCGAAACTAAAATCTATTGAAATGAGAACGAAATATAATATTAGTTATCTGTGTCGTTGCATGTCTAATATAGTAATTGTCCGTTGTACACCGTTAACAGATTTCATTACATGTCTAGGGTAAGTATGAAGTTGCCGCAGGTTGTTACGGTCAAGTGATATAGATAGTACTTCGTTTTGTAGGTGAATGATAGAACATGTACTTCATTATTATTATTATAGTCAAGTTAAGTTCGCCGGGGCAGCTAGTATGTATATATATATATATATATATATATATATATATATATATATATATATATATATATATATATATATATATATATATATATATATATATATATACGTGTGTGTGTATATATAACAAACACATTATTACAGATGACTAACACACATTATTTTTGTTATTTGTTAATAGAAACTCAAAATAAGCAGTTAACCGATAGTATCCTATAATTTTTCATTGAGAGTATTATTTAAGGTACCTTCAAGGTCCCATTTCATAATTTAAAAGTTAGAGTAGGCAAACCCACTTTAGGGCTTTATTTAAACCAATTATTGTTGACGACTTCATAACTATTTTTCAATTTTTTTCAATTTCGGTAAATTATAACCTTACTAGAGATTTCCATGCGGCTGGGTCCGTGAAAGCTTCTAATTGTTATCCAGTAGGAACTATCAAATTTTTCAATTACTAATTTCTTAGTTCACATGTAAGAGTTTGCAGAAGAACACATTTAAACTTTATTCATATATGCATGAATACTCTATCATTGTGGTTAGGTAATTGTTAATGGTTTTAATTTTTATGTAATATGGATATAATATGTAATAATCGGTGGAAGAGATGTAGGCTAGGATAGGCAGGCAGGGCCTAGGCGCAGCCGGTGCGGGAGATGCGCGACGAAGTCCAAAACTTTCACTATCGCTGGTGCTGTTGCATAGGCCGCGAAAGGCTGCGTCAGTGGTGCCGCGCCGCCGGTCGCCGCCGCCGGCTCATACGAACCACCGCGAATCGTGATCGATTCACCCTGTGTCAATACTTCAATAGTATGCTCCGCTGCGCACGAGTTCGCCAACTCGTTGCTTTTCTGAATTTCGAGATCGCCTTGTGAAAAAAAAGATTTTTAGTTTAGGTTTCGTTAAGTCCGCAGTTGTTTCATGTAAATATCAGTTTTCGCATCTTAATGTATTTTGGCGTGCTTCGGTCATTATTTTATAATAAAATATTATTTAAGGAAACCAATATAATAATTAATAGTGATGTGAATGTGATTTTTCGTTTAAGAATGCCAAATGTTTTAATATATTTAATCAGTGACCTTTTGCAAAGAAAGTTGGAAATTGCGTTGTTTGAGTTTCCTCTTAGTTAAGTGTTTAACGAGACGTTTGAATTTCGTAACTTTCTTCAATACGCTCGTGACTGTAGTTGTTTAATTACATACCTGTGAGCTTCTAATAATAAGACGTAACGCGTAAGATTCATAGATGATAGAAGTGATATTTGAATTTATTAACCATGATGATTTTGAAGTGTTTCTCAAACGCTAATATTTAAGAAAATGAATCTAGAAGGATTTCCATCCGAGTTTGAAAATTATCGAAGTGAGATTTTTTTGTGTCAAAAATGACTTCGTAATATTTTGTAGTGTCAAGGTTACCAGAAAAAACTGGCCAGAATTTAATGCAGAGTAGACGCGTAAAACTCACATGACGACGGGCGCGGCGTCCTGGCCGACGTGTACTGTAAATAAATAATGATCTAATTGTATCTACTGTGTACATACATCTATCGTATACGCTATTTCTGAATCTGACATCTTACAAGAGCATATACGACCTTATAGAAATCAAGTGCAACTCAAAAACTGTTTGCATGAAACCTGCAGTGAAAGAAGAAACGATCGCAGTGCCTACTTTTGATGTTTTCTAAAGGGACCTCCTTTTCCCTTGCGCTTGGCACTCTAAGCATCCGCTTTGACGATCTCCGGTTTCTGAGGAAACATCCGCGTTACGCGGTTTCTAATAGAAATGAAAACATTATGTTATTGTATGTACTACATAATAGTAATTACGTAATACTAGCCCTCAGTATTGCTTAACATACATTGTAAACAAATAGTTGTAAAGATTGCAGTATTTATAATGCCTCACTACGATGAAAGTTTTATAAATGATGACAATGTCAATCAAAGAAGAAACAAGCGTAGTTATCACGTTTACAAGAACAGAGTGGGAGTGAGTCCTCTTAACTTATTAGATCGTACAGATGTGTTACATACGCTCGAGGAAAGAGGAACATCTGTAATAAAACGAAATATTAGAAATATTAAACATCGTGGATGTCGGTTTAAACCGGAATCTCAATTTAATGCGCAATCGATAAGTTCTGGACATCAAAAGGCTCCAGATATAATCGTTGACCACTTTCCGCGAAATAGTGTTTTCGACACAAACAACTATTACGATTTGAGAAATAACAATGTTTTGCCGCTAACACCATGTAAGAGTCTTGATAACTTGACATTAAAACACGGAAACAAAGATAAAGCGCCTAAAGAAATAATAAAATATGGCGCCAGTCTTCAAAATCTGGCATACGAAGGAAATTTGAAACATTACGCTTCTCCGTTAGAAGAGGAGCGTTTGCCGTCAGCACGAAAAGATGCTCCTAAAAATTCATATTCGGTTGTCGATGCCCGTCGTCGGCTGGTGCAGCGGCGAGCTTGTCGCGGTATTCTCGCGCCAGGGGTTGGAATCTACAGACAAATAAACAACGATGGTATTTGTCCTAAAGCTGTAACGGGTAGGTATTTAATTTTAATTGATACGTGTATATTATATTCCTAAAATAAAAATCGTATCGATAAAATAAAATTACGATTGAATGAAGCTGTAGAAAATTAGAAACACGTGGTACAATCATAGGACACCAATTTAATTGATTTTTATTGTTGCACTCAAAGAACCGTAAAGTCGATTAACCTCAAGAACAATTAAATTTTATTATTAATTTTATTTTATAGTAGAGAAACTGTTAAAATGATTGTTCAATTTCATTTGTTCTGCAACAAATTCACGTAATATATAAATACACACACACAGATCATTTGTTTAGTACTATTGCAACAAAAATGTATCTGTTAATGTTATTAGTCACCTAATTGAAAACTGGTCCTTTTGCCACAGGTACCTTTTAATATTTACTTGAAGATCCCAACCCCATAACTTTTTGTATCGGGTAATTGGAACAGATGTAAACAATTTTATTATTATTTACTAGTTTTCCCGGCGGGTACGCCGCGTGAAAAGCCCTAGGTAGTAAGTAGCTCTATGTTACTCACATAAAAACTAAATTAATTTTTTTGTATATATTAGACCTAAAACTTTACTGTTTCTTGTTCAATTCAGTATAATAACAAAGAAACTAAGTTCATATAGTCTAAACAGCTGCCCATCAAAACATAGAGATGAGTCGAAGCCAACCTGATTTGAAGTAATACAATGCATGATTTATTCTCTATGACAACGTATTTGTTAGTAAATTGATAAAACGCGATTGCAGTGCCATCTATTTAGCTAATCTGTCTATTTTATGGAAACTGCATAATTTATCGGGATAAAATGTTAAATTGAGTTATAAGCCAGCATTATGTCGAGTTTCATTCATAGACGTTCAGGAGTGTCCATAAAAGATGTGATCTTAGCGTCATCTTTTTCGCTATTTTCGTCTATCCCACGAATACGACGTTATTTATCGGGATAAAAAAGTATCCAAAGTTACGCCTCGGGATATAAGCTTGCTCTATGTCGAGTTTCATTTAAATCCGTTCAGTAGTTTCACGTGATTTCTTTATTTTATTTCACATTTTCTAACAGACACACAGACAGACAAAAATTCTAAATATTGCATTTTCGTAATCTTCTATTGGTCCCAATTATCCTCCTGATTTTGTTTACATTTTTAAACGTATTGTACAAACACGAACCATTTATAGATTTATTATAGTATGGAAAGATTATTATAAAGGCTTAAACAAAATGGTAAGTCAAGAATTTCAATTGCCACAATTTAAGGTTGATTTACTAACCATTATCTGACTCTGAATGTAGGCCACGTTGTGCAGTGTGCTACGATTTGTACTTTATTTTAACTAAATATGCTTTCGGTCCTTATTGATAAACAAGAAAAAATATTTTTACTACACCAGACCCTCCTATATCATTAAAACTGGCATAAGGAAGGTATTTCTTAACAAAAGGTAAAAGACAGGTTGACAAATGTTTGAATAGTCTTTCTAAAAACATACGGTGCTTAAACGTGAACACTAACAGTGAAACAAGTAAACAAATTAAAGTCGTTTAGCAGACTATGAAGTAAGTTGTTTATGTATAGAATCTAAAATGAAAATATTGATTACAGTTTATAGATAAAGTAACGATGAAGCTCTTAAAGTGAGGCATGGGCCAGTTACAATATTAAGATTTTTGGAGCTGACGACCTTATATTGGTGATCGTACTTTTGTCAAATGTAATGTCGGATGTTCTCCAGCTTGTATAAATAGCCTGCGATAAGATGCCGGTAGGGGTTGGATAAACAGCCGCGGGCGAAACCCAGGAGAGGGGCCGCCCGCACTATGGCCTCTGGATGAGGGAGCGGAGTTGTTCCGCGCTCCCCATTCTGTCGCCGCGGGGTGCTTTGCGCCTTACCAATAGATGAGGCCTCTTTGACCGACGCCTGCCGGAGCTTATGCGGAACAGGCTGTATCCACTCCCTGCGGCCCTGGTTATAGACGACTGGATGAACACGAAGTAATTTTAGTGGGTATTCCGGCAACAGGCCGGCAAGTCTCACACCGTGACACCCCGATGATAAGTTCGTAAATAGATTTCTCCTCTTCAAAAAAAGGGGGCTGGATGAAGTAAGCTAACGGCCGGAAGAAGAGGTTTGCGCATCATATCTCGGTCCTACGCTATCCTAATCACTTACAAGACAATAATTTGGCTTGTATACGGTCTACTTGCTTAAAAAAAGATACGACGAAATAGCAAACATGTGTAGTATAGAAAATAGAAAGTTATTTATTCATCAATATTCAATTACTATCGACACGGAAAAGTGGATGGAAAGCTTAAGATAAAATTACCTTCCTTTATCGTGTTTTACGCTACATAAAAAAATGATCTGAATTTGTTATCTACTTACCTGATCTTGTAAACAATACGTAAGATACGCGGGAACTGCACTATTGTGTCTATTGTTTTCATAATGTTAAGGCCGTTTACAAAAACCGGACTACTCTAATGACTTCATAATATCATGCTGATAGTCAAACCTATTATTCATTGTAATGTTCTCTCAGTTACGAGGGGGCGTTTTTATGTTCGCGGAATGGGGGACAAGGAAGGTAAATAAAATATCAAAATTATTTTTCTTTTTCTATATATTCTCCTGCAAGATAAATACTTTCTTGAAATCTTTCGAATAATTTATTTATACCCTTTTAAAAATATGTTTTTCCTTGTCGGAAAAATACCAGGAAACTGTTACCTTCACTTCTTTATCGGTGATATTTTTTTTATTCACGGAGCTCTTTTCTTTTTTTGGAAAGAGATAATAATCACCCGGAGACAGGTCTAGACTATAGGGTGAGTGATTTAAAATATCGAAGTTCACCTTACCCAAGGCAGCCAGTGCAACACGGCTTTTGTGGACGGGAGCATCGTCGTGCAAAGCAGGAAACCTCTACTTAGTTTCTCCTTTTTTCTATTTCATAGCGTCTTTTAACCGCTCTATGATTTTTGCGTAGTAATCTCCGGTTATAGAGACACCCTTATCCTTACAATCTGTCAACAAGATTCCTTTTGGGTCCCAAAAATTGTTGCCATGTGTCTACCGGTAGATTGTAACACCTTAAATCTCTTGAAGGTGCTGCATCCTTTTTATACCACTGCATGGAGTCTGCTTAAACTCAGATTCATAGTGACGAACCCAAGTTTTATATATAGTAACAATCCTGTTCAGTACATCACCCTTGTCTTCACCACAGAGGTCCAAAAACACTCAAGAATATTCGTCGCGCTGTTGTTTTTGCGACAGCGTGAGCATTCTGGGCACCCAGCTTGCGTTGACCTTAGCCATGCCAAAATGTTAATACAGAATTTTATAAATAATTGTATCGAATACTCTAACTAATTCTACGAGCGCTTTCTTCTTTAGCCTAGCACCTCCTAATACTATTCTTTTTACTTTTTAAACCAGTTCCGAAGTGGTCACTTCAATAGGCCGTCTTGGTGTTAGGTCGTTTTTATTTAATTTATTCCCTACCTTGCTTAAAAAGGCAATGCCACTTGAAAACCATGATTTTCCCAGGACAAGAGTCCCTGTTAACCGATGACATCTCTTCCAGTCGATTTGAACAGTTTTCTTTGCTTTGTAAGAAAGTTGATGACGGCGCGATACTCGATTTTCTAAATTTTCCAAACTTCCTTCCCGTTTGAGTTGCTTAGTTGTCGATAGTTTCAAAACTAATGATTTAATTGTGACAAAACTTTATAATAGGTTGGGGAAAAAGTCTTTTCGCATATAGTATGTATGAACTTGCAATAAGATCTCTTTGGCTATAGCATTTGTACCTGGCTGGTTTCGGTATTTTAAAGTTTATATATATTAGATTTGAAATGTGTCGTCACGAAATTTAGAATCCCTCCCACCCCTTGTCACACAATGTCACACTTCGTTTACTCCCTCCCCCTCTCAACGTGTGACGTTATTTCTGGATAACCCCTTGTGGGGAAGACAGCCCTAACATACTATGATGATTTAATTTCACTTTCGTTAGATGTTGACTACAGTAATTTATTTATGAATTCTGTTTATATGTTTGGCAACTTTCATTTTCGTAAGAAAATAGTGGATTTTCAAGTGATAACATTTAGATATAACCAAAATACATAATTTACATATTGATTAGGCGAACTTTCATTTTATTTACTACAGTCATAGTACAAGTATATATCGCCATATACAATCGAACAAAGGTGTATTATAATGTGGTGGTTATATGGAGTCACGGAATAAGATCGCGTTAGGAACGACAGACACACGATTCGCGACAGCCTCCATTTCTGGAACATGCAGACATTTTACAAAAACCGTTATTTGGCGAACAATTGTCTTAAAGTAAGGGAATCGTTAGTCACGTGAAATGGAGGCAGAATTAGGAACGTGAACCCCAGGCTACAAAACGTTCCGAACAAATGCTGACGATCACCATATACTACTAGTTTTCTACATTAAACTTTCATTTTATGGGCATTTCATTTTCATTGCATTTAATTTTGTGTTAGTATGCCGTGCCGCCGTATCTTTTTATAGAAAGTACAAAATTTAGGTCGGTTGTCAATTTATTAATTCGAATAAAATAATTCTGTAACTCATTCAATATTCTGTATTTTAAACTGCCATTTGTGACGTCAAATTGACTTACACTGTTGGTGACGCCGGTCTCACGCGCCGGGATATTTAACCAAAGATTTCCCATAAATAAGTATATTCTGGCTTTTATTAATTTATTTCTATAAACACTTATTTAATTGATAATAAAACATAAGTATCAATGAAATCAAAAATCTTTTACAAGTTCTAGTACAAATAAACTTATACCTCTGAAATTTACCTTGTTTTCTGATGTATGTTTATGAAAAATTCAAAAATTTTAACAATATATTTTTTTTTGACTGTCTTATCTTTTATGGATCTTATGAAAATAAGAATTTTTATAAAATAAATAAAATGTGGTATACTTTCTAACAAAAAAATACGGAAAAACGCCCTTTAATTCTCAATATTAAAACTTCAACGGTCAAGCAGGTTCTATAAGTAAGCTGTGAATGATCAAGTCGCAATTTTTATTATATTTGTGGAAAGTATATTTAGTCTTAGAGCTTTTCGCTCTCAACAGTCATAACATCGACTATTATTGAAGAACCAACCATCCTAAGCACGTCAACTATGCCAAAAGTTTTTTGCATATTTTAATTCTGAATCTTTTTCACTTGCAGCCTGCTAAATTAGTTATTATATTGAAATATCTTGTGCGAAGAAACTGGCGATGAGGTTCTTCAGTCTATTTGATAACGTTAATAAATATATATAATAATATACTCCTTTCTAACATGAAATGTTCTGACCCAGATATTCCCAGTTGCACAAATATTCTTCACTATCCGATTTCGAGTTCGCCATCACTTCTAGCTGTCACTGTCTGAGGGTTTCTACAATCTGTCCACATCAGAAGCAAATATTTCTTGTAAAGAGCTTCGAAATGACAGTGTTAACTTACTTTTAAGTGTTTACTTTACTTGTACGACATGCTGAAACAAATGCATAGGTATTATGTCAAACATTGGTAAACCATGTGTAATCTATTCTGATCACATAGTAATAGTTTAACCCCACGAAGACACAGGTCTGCGCATTTTCTGCCAAAAAGACCCCATTTGTCCCTGCGCCACAGTTCCAAGGAACACATCTAACTATCTCCAATAGTATCGGGATCCTTGGCGTCGACATAACGAACGACGTGCAGTTTCGGGGTCATCTGGAAGGCAAGGCTAAACCTGCCTCTAAAAAGCTTGGTGTGCTAAACCGGTCCAAGCAGTACTTCACTCCGCGGCAAGGACTTGCGCTATACAAAGCGCAAATCAGACCGCATATGGAGTACTGCTCACATCTATGGGCCGGAGCACCCGCTTACCAGACTGACCCCCTCGACTCCATCCAGCGTCGCGCCGTTCGTATCGTCGACGATCCCATACTTACAGGCCGTTTAGAATCGCTTAGCCTTCGAAGAGACTTTGCGTCCTTCTGCGTATTTTACCGCCTGTATAACGGGGAGTATTCCGAGGAACTGTTTGATCTGGTGCCAACACCTCACTTTTACAACCGCATCGTTCATTAATGGGGGTGAATATTCCGTCGGAATATTCACCCCCATTTCCTTGAGCTCCCACGCTCAACTACGCAACGGTTCTCTAGAACATTTATTCCGCGTACAACAATGATCTGGAGGAACTTCCCGCCGCGGTTTTCCCATTGCGCTATGACATGGGGTTCTTTAAGAAGGGCGTTATAAAATTTCTTAGAGGTCGGCAACGCGTTGGTGACACCCCTGGTGTTGCAAACGTCCATAGGCGACGGTAACCACTTTCCATCAGGTGGGCCGTCTGCCTGTTTGCCTGCTTTTGGCTATAAAAAAAATACTATAATGCAATAGATAACAATAATAATATACATATTCGGATTAAAATGTAAAAAATTAAAACACCGACATGTTTCTTTCACTTACGTAGTTAGTGACCCCGGACTCACGCACCGGGTCGGCAACAAACAACAACAAAACTAGAAAAAGCACCCGCGTCGCTGCCGCAGCATAAACCACTAGTGGGGGGGCATAAAGATAGGAAGCTACTCGAAATCACAACGCAAATGGATAACGGGTTAAAAAGTTATTCGACTTTTTCGTATCACTCGGTCTCAGACAGTTACGACACAAATGGCGGGTTAAGTAAGTTAAATAGACATTAAGACAGAAGTCTTAGTGTGTATTTAACTTATAGTTTGGCTTCATCCGGGATAATGTTAAAGGTCGTTTCACACAGATGTGGCGGTGGGTGTAATGCGCAATATGAGATGCGATATTGTTAATGACGTTAAATATTGACAGATAACGTATATCTACACCAATGTGAAACGCTTTAAATAAGACGCATTCGGCCTCAGCTTAAATCTTTAACACTAATGCAGATAAAGCCAGCATTACTACGAGGAGGGATCAAAAAGTAGTGAGAACAACAAACTCCTTGGTAAGAAAAAAATAAATACTGGCAGGCATAGCTCAGATACATATTTGTAATATTAATAAAGAAAAAAATCTTCGATTCTCTTTTGTTTTTTTCTGAATGTAGTCAATTGTTTGCTTCGTGTCGGAACGTGTTCTCGAAAATGGAGAAAAACGAAGGGCGAGCTGTTATTAAATACCTCTGTTTAAAAAAGTTAACGACGCAAGAGATTTATTGCGATTTGGAGGCAACATTAGGAGAGTCTGCTCCGCCGTATTCCACTGTCGCAAGGTGGGCTTCTCAATTTCGAGTAGAGAGAACGAGCACGAAAGACGAACATCGTTTCGGCCGTCCATCGACGTCAATCGCCCAAGAAAATGTTGCGAAAGTCGAGAAAATTGTATTGAGCGATCGAAGAGTTACCATCTGATACTTAATTCAAGAAACGGTCATTTCATATGGAAGTATTCAATCCATATTGAAACAATCTTTGAATAGGAGAAAAGTCTCCACAAGATGGGTGCCGAGAATGTTAACCGACAGTCAGAAACAAAATCGACTTGACATTTCGAAGATATTGTTGGAGAAGTTTCAAGAAGATTCTGATTTTTTTTTGTCTCGTTTCGTAACAATGGACGAAACATGGGTCCATCATTTTGATCCCGAGACAAAACAGCAATCTTCGCAATGGAAACGGCCATCATCACCGACCCTGAAGAAGTTTCGTGCCGTGGCATCGGCTGGCAAGGTTATGGCCTCAATATTTTGGGACTCAGAAGGGATATTGTTGATTGACTACCTGGAGCGTGGAACCACTATTACAGGCCAATATTATGCAGCTTTAATTCCCAAGTTGATGAGGAATGCCATCAAAGAGAAAAGGAGAGGGAAACTTCGAAGGGGCGTGCTGTTTCATCATGACAACGCACCCGCGCACAGGTCGGCAGTTGCGATGGCTGCTATTCAGCAAGCTGGCTTCGAATTGGTTGACCACCCCTCTTATTCACCAGATCTGGCGCCTAGCGATTTTTATCTGTTCCCCAAATTGAAAGAATACTTAAGGGGAAACAAGTACGAAGACGATAACGAGGTGATGGATGCCGTGGAGAGCTTTTTGCAGGACTAAGACAAAACTTTTTTTTTGAAAGGGATTGAAGCCTTGGAAAAGCACTGGACTCGGTATGTAGAGAGACTCTGAGACTATGTAGAAAAATAAATTATTAAGTTATCCATAGTCATTATATTCTATCTCATTCTCACTACTCTTTGATCCCTTCTCGTATAATATTTATAAAATGTCCTACTTGTGTGTGTTAAAATCAAATGGAACTTTGATTCTCATAAAAGTATTCTATTAAAGGCACAATATAATAATTTATTACTCAAGACAGGGACAAGCGTAATACAAAAGCTGCATATTAAGTGGAATTTAATATCGTGTGTACATAAGCGATGTGTTATGTATGACGCATTGGAGTTGGGAAGTATAAGCATGACCCAGGCGTAAGGCGTCCGCCGTCGGGCAGCCGAGTACGGTGCGTTGTGTTGAGGTTCACTGGTTCAGTCTGAGCTCGGAGCCAGTCGCCACAGCGACATTGGGCGCGTCCTCCGTCGCCTTCGCGTTTATAAATAAACTAAAACTATATTAAACTTGCATTGATAAACTGATGTTTACTACTTCGGAGTTCTATTCTCTTTGTGTCTATAATACATTCATTTATAATGCGGTTTTGACGTAATAACGGGCAAAAGTGCTTACAGATAACTTGTTACGCTGATACAGAAATAACAAAGTTGTGTGTGACGTCATTTATTAATTAGGTATGTGTAATAATATAAAATATTTATTTCACAGTTATATTATTAGTTTATTATATGCATCTTGGTTTTTTGTAATCAAATGTTCTTGGTCATAAAATTAAAGATCACTTTTGTAATTTTACATTATTTGACAATTTCATGTTTTATTATTCTTTAACCGGACTTCCTTATTGATATGATTCAATACGTGCTTCGACTCTACTACCTTATCTAATATGTACAGAACACACACAAGGGATTCTTCCAATGTCTTACATTTTTATTGTTTGCTTTAGCTTTGGATTACTTTATTTAGGAGGAAGATTGTTGGGCCTTCGTGTCAATGTTTACGATTCACGATTACATATAAATGTATGACATATGCACCGGTTTGCATTGCTGTAAGTGGTTTTCGCCTTGATAAATTCTAACACCGATGAAATATCTCAAAACTACTTGACCAACCTATATAAGGTTTGAAATGATTATAATTATAAACGCCTAAGTATCTTCCATATACCAGGTTTTATTGCTATGAAAGATCTTTTAAATATTTAGAATTCCGTAATAACACCTGGTTATCAAATTAAAACGTAATTATCTATATGACCTCAGTGTAATGTTGTTTACCAAGTTAAATAAAGGCTCGTCAACATTATGTATATGCTGTCCAAACTCAACATTTTGGAGGAGTAAACTTCTCGTTTATATTATGCCCAATTTACGGCAGCCATTAAAAATATTGGAACAAAAATAAATTAGAAACTTCCACATTCACAAGTTTGAAAAATTAGTAAAGCAACGTTTGTTGCGAGAAGTCATATTATCCGACGAAAGATTTTCTAGATGTCCGCACCGAATGGGAATAATGCGATCGCTACCAAGCTCTTTCAGTAACTATTGCTTCAGATTACTTGGTTAAATCTAGTATTAATTCAAAATTAATTTAAAAAGAGACCACGAATATATATACATAATAATGATGAAGTATATACCTATGTGTTGCAGGGGAGTTTGTTGCGCCGCTTTTCTTTTAACAGTAACTAAAATTGCTTTGAAAGCGGTGGTAGACTCATGATTTTCAATAAGTAATCTTTAAGATTGCATTTTGAAATAAATACATTCATTTTCAACAAGCAGGAAAGTGGCGAGAGAAATGGGTCACGAATGTATGTAAACTCAACATATAATATGAAACCTATTTGCTGCCTTGGAAAGCATACTGTAAACGAGAAGTTAGAAAGTGATACCATAAATAAAATTGTTACATACACTAATTTTAGTTGGTTGAGGTCAGTGGTGTAGCTTGCCTTAGACGGGCCCTGTATCAAATGTGTTTCGGGGAGCCCAAAGGAAGGGTAAAGTTTTTTTTATAAAAGAAACAACAAAATGTTCTAATTGAATTAAAATAAATATATATTGATTATAAGTTATTACTTATACCTACTTAATGCTCCTAGGATCTAAGTTAGACAAACAATTCAAATAAAATATACACTTTTTTCGGCAAGCTTATTTATCAAATCATCTATAGCTGACGACAATTTCAGTTTTTCTAGATTTTCTTCCTCTACAATGATAAGTCTGATAGCCGTTTCTGTAGGCCCAGCAGTTATTTTCAAAAATATTATTAATATATAAAAGATTATAGATAACATTTTAGGAATTTTTGCTTACACGGAGCCCTGTATCATTGATACGGCTGATACAGCGGTAGCTACGCCCCTGGTTGAGATGTGGTACGCCGGCATTATCTACAAATGATGTTGGCTATTCAGTTTATTTGCATTGATAGAAGTTCAAGTAGAATTCATACATAGAGAGAGAGAGAGAGCGATATGTTACACAATTTCAAGAAAAAGAAGACGAAACATTTTCTTTGAAGCAAACAAAAGAACTCTAATGGTAAAAATACAAGAAGTGTAGTATCTTAAACTATGGAGACAATACTCTGTATTTTTGGGAGATTTCCAGAAATACTTTTTTCTATTTTGGTACTTTTTCGTCAAAGTTCTTGCAACGAAAGTAAAACAAATTATATTAGCATCGACTAAAATGTTACAAATGTGGGTGCTTCCTAATGCGCTTTATTACAAGCTGTAAGCAATTTTATTTAAGGAGGTGACTTTATTTTCCTCATTCGATTTGCCCTATATACCTGAGTTAAAATTAAATTAATCGACAACTTTACGTCACAGTTATAGGTAAAGTCCTAATTTTCCTACAACTGTGTGGTTTAACTATTTTTTATTACGAATATGAATATTTACTAAAGAACTTAAATTAAATCTACTAATGCCTAATGATAAAAAAGATTATATTCTTCTAAAAGCCTCCATAAGAGAGTTTATAGGCCTATTAACCTAATAATGTATTGGAATTGATTACTGTATTGATTAATTTAATGAAGAAATAAATATTTTCCTAATTATTTATAGATCCCTATCCTTATTAATATTATAAGTGCGAAAGTAACTCTTTCTGTCTGTATCGTTTTCACGGAAAAACTACTGAACCGATTTGGCAGAAACTCAGTATATATATATATATATATATATATATATATATATTCGATGCTGAGGATGAACATAGGTTATTTAATATCCCGAAAAATGGGATAGTTTCCGGGATAAAAATATTTTTTTGTCTCTGTGTTTGTTATTCTTTTACGGGAAAACTACTGGACCGATTTGGCTGAAATTCGGTATATATGTAATTTTAATACCGAGGGTGGATAAGATATGCTTTTCATCCCGGATAATAGGATAAGTTTAGGGATAGATATATGTAAAGATTATCCCAGAAAGTAGGATAGGTTTTTATTTTGTGATTTGCCATTTTCGTCATTTTGGTTAATTTGGTCGGTGTGGTCGGTGTGGTGGATGTGGTCTATGTTGTTGGTGTGGTCGATGTGGTCGGTTTAATCGATATGGTCGGTGTGGTCGATTTGGCCGATGTGGGCAATGTGATCGATGTGGTCGGTGTGGTCGATGTGGTCATTTTTGGTGATTTGGTCATTTTGGTACACATGTAGTTTTAATACCGAAAATTGGCATAGATACTTTTCATCCGGGAGATGGGATAGTTTGGGATATAAAATAAAGTGAATCTTCCTGGGCAAATAGCAGTAACATAAAAATGTAACCTGTGTTGTAATCTCTAAACAAGAGGCACGCACTAGTTACTAGAGGTTGACCCGCGGCGTAGCCGCGGGATAAACTCTACTCTAGTCTCGGGGTAAACTATTTTTATCCCGAAAAATATCCATTTATTCGGGATAAAAATATATTGGTCTCTTTGTTTGTTATGCTTTTACGAAAAAACTACTGAACCGATTTGGTTGAAATTCGGTATATATGTAATTTTAATTTCGAGGGTGGACAAGGGATACTGTTTATCCCGGATAATGGGATAGATTTATGTAAAGGTTATTCCAGAAATCAGGATAGGTTTTTTGTGATTTGCCATTTTGGTTACTTTGGTCACTTTAATCGTTATGGTCAATTTCGTAATTTTAGTCATTTTGGTAAATTTAGCCATTTTGACCATTTTGGTAATTTTGGTTATTTTGGTAATTTGGGTGAATTTGGTCATTTTGGTAATTTTGGTTTATTTGGTCATTTTGGTCAATTTGGTTAATTTGATCAATTCGGTCATTTTGGTCATTTTAGTCATTTTCGTCATTTTGGTAATTTTGATCAATTTAGTGAATTTGGACATTTAGTCAATTAGGTCATTTTACTCATTTTGTTCATTTTTGTCATTTTGGCTATTTTGACCATTTTGGCCATTTGGTAAAATTTGGTCATTTTATTCATTTTGGTCATTTATTTAGTTTCAAGATAGATAGACGGGGGGATAGAGATAAATAAAACTAGAACAGGTTGAAATAGGGGATGAAAGTTTGTATGGGAGACCAATCATTTCTCAAGTTTAGATATAAAAAATTAGCATCCATGAAAAAAATGCGATAGTAACTATTATACGGTAGTACTAAGAGTACTGGATCGGTTTTGCTGTAATTTTGTTTAATGTAGTTTTAATACCGAAAATGGGCATAAATATTTTTCATGCCGGGAGCTGGGATAGTTTGTGATATAAAATGAAGTAATATTCCGGGGGCAAATAGTTCTAACATAAAAATTTAATACAGTGTAACCTGTATTAGCGCCTGCTGTTTAAACAAGAGGCAGGCACCAGAGGTTGACCCGCGGCGGCAAACACTAGTGACATAATCAAAATAAAGATATATTTTTTAATAAAAACAAAACCGACTTCACACTAGAAACCAAAAAATAAATATTTAATTGACTTGTTTCTACATCTCGAAGTCGGTGCCACGTAAAGGAGAAATTTATCAAAATATAGTAATTTTTATGTTTTATTTAACACCGACTTCGAGATGTTGTAGAAAGAAGTGGGTTAAATATTATTTTTTGGTGTTAGGGTGATTCGGTTTTATTTTGTTAAAAAAATATTTTTTACTTTTTAGTTGAGCAAATACTTCAATAGATTTAGAGATAATATATTAAGCGCCTGTAGAAATTGTAAAATTGGCACGTGTATGTGTACAAATTTGTCATCTCACTTTTCGGTGTATATGCTTTTCAACAAGTTGCTCTCGATTTCCTTGCGAACTACAGATCAGAACCTGACACGGTGACTACGTGACCATTTCGGGAGTTAAAAAAGAAACATATTGAAAATCGGTCCATAATTGGCGGAGAAATCGCGTAACATGCCTACAAGAAAAATTAAGCGCTTGTAGAAAGTGTAATACTGGCACGTGTATAGAAGTTTTTTTTGGAAAAATGTAGACTCAGCGTTTTTTAATAAAGGTTACTCTTGATTTCTCTAAGATCGACTTATCAGATCCTGACTTGGTGACCATTAAACCACCTCGGGGGTTTATACTTAGGAATAAAGAAGAAAAATTCAGGATCGATCCACAAATGACGGGGAAATCACGAAACATGCATATAAAAAATTAAGACCCTGTAGAAAATGTAATAGTTACACAACTTTTTTCCAAGAATTTAGACGCATGGCGTTCTTTAATAAGTAATGAGTACTCTCGTTTTCCCTGCAATCCGCTCACCAGATCCTGACTTGGTGACCATGGCACTCCCTTGAGAGTATAGACTTACGAGTAAAGAAAAAAATGAAAATCGGCTTACATTGACGGAGATATCGTGTAACGAAGACGTCTGTTATCAATTTTCGTGAGATTCTCTAATTCCTTGGAATCCACTCATCAGATCCTGACATGATGGCAATGAAACCAATTCGGGAGTATAACCTTTCGATTAAAAGATTTTTTTAAATCGATTCACAATTAACGGAGAAATCGAGTAAGGAACATACAGACGAATTGAGAACCTCCTCCTTTTTGAAGTCGGTAAAAATATAATAATAACAGCCCGTACACGTCTCACTTATGGGCTGGGGCTTCCCATTATTGGGTAATGAACAGTATTCCCGCCACGCTTGGCTATGGCGGCTTGGCAGGTTTAACACATCAGTTATCTCGATATGCAGGTTTCATCGCGATGTTTTCCTTTACCGTTGTTAGCACGTGGTAATTGTAACAATAAGCACAATAGGTGACAAAACTGTCTAAGTGGTGCAAGCCACTCGGCTGGGTTCGAACCCGCGTCCTTTGACTGTAGGCCACGTGCGTTAGCCATTACGGTATCATGACTATTAAGAATTACGAAAAATAAAAATACTAACGGGAAATTCGATCGCTATTATTTAAGTTTCATGCGTCATTATCTAATGCTGAGTGAGCAAATATCAGGCCACTCGGAAAGTATTGCGAAAGAAGTTTTTATGTATGAGAGACTGGCCAGTTATAATCAATTATGAAAATATAATTATTTATAACTAAAAATAGGTACGTTCCAATTTAAAAACTTCCCTCCACGTTGTTTGCGAGTTAATTTAAATTATCGTGTCTCATTGAAAAATGGATTTGCGCCGGGAACATTTTCGCGCTATGATTTTTTACGATTTCAAGTGTCGCCTGAAATCAGATGAATCGTACGATAGACTTCATATGGCATTCATGGATGAAGGCCCTTCTTAGGCAACCGTGTATCGATGGTACAACGAATTCTAAGCGCGGTCGACTAACTTTGGGGGATGAAGAAAGAAGTGGTCGCCCTTTGACGGCTATTATGGAAGAAAACGTGCTAGCAGTGAAAAATTTAATCCAAGACAATAGGCGAGTTACGTATCAAGAGATTCAGAACGTACTGCAGATTAGATCGGGAAACCTTCACGAGATTCTACACGTGCATTTTCGCGTAAGGAGGATAGTTTCACGCTGGGTGCAGCACAACCTCACCGACGCTCAGAAGCAGGCCCGGGTGGAATTATGTCGTGATATGATAAACAAATTTGAAGTAAGCTCGTTTCGGCCTCTTTACGACATCATTACAGGTGATGAGTCCTGGATTTATCAATACGATCCAGAAACAAAGCGCCAGTCGACGGTTTGGGAGTTTCAAAACGAAACAACGCCTATCAAAGTGAAGCGATCTAAAAGCGGGGGGAAGATTTTGATCGCGAGTTTTTGCAAAATGACTGGCTACTTGGTGTCAATTCCTTTACGGAACCAAAGAAACATCAACGCCAAATGGTATACTACTAAATGCTTGGCAGAAGTTTTCTCTGTTGTGAGCAACAAGCGACCAAACACAGGGCTCCGCGGGCAATTGCTCCACCACGATGATGCGCCCGCCCGTACCGCGCTCTAAACGAGGGACTTCCTGGACAGCACGCCGGTTAAACTCCTGGGTCACCCTCCTTACAGCCGTGACCTAGCACCGTATGACTTCTTTTTATTCCCCAAAATAAGTAACCAGCTCAAAGGGATGCAATTTTCGTCGCCGAAAGATGCGCTATTAGCGTTCAAGCAAGCCGTAAACGAAGTGTCTGCGGCGGACTGGAAGATGTATTTCGAAAACTGGTTCAGACGCATGAAACTTGGTATAGAGGCTGGTGGAGAGTACTTTGAAAAGATTTAATAAAAACATACTTACCTATAGAACATCTTTTTTCGCGTAACTTTCTGAGTGTCCCACGTATGGTTTGCTAACTTTATACTTGGAATTTAAAACTTTATTAGTTATGTGGCTTAAAAGACACACGCAAAATGCAAGTCAAATTTCAGCAGCAGTAAGCAAAATAAAAATATGAAATGTCGACCTTTGGTTCTCAGTTTTATTTTATTAAAACTATTATTCTACATCAGGCATAAATACGTTCAATTTTTCTAGCCATTAGTGACTGTATTCCCAACACATTCAGTCGACGTAGTTAGTCTGTGTTCGTGAGTTGTAGGTAGATAACCCAATGGCGTTAGCCTGCGGTCTTTGGGCTCAGCCTGTGGACTAGTTATAAAATCATGGACAAATTATTCCATGGTCAAAGGTCTCGTAGATTTGTAAAAAAAGCAATAGTATGACTGTGTATCAATTTATAATTGAGGACATGGGAGGCTGATATCAGCAATAACCGATATTAATAAAATAGCCAGGCAGAGAGAAAAAGGCATATTCAAATAATGTCTTATTTTTCTTAAGTATCGATATGGAAAATAATACTAACGGTACATATTATTATTTGAAATAGATCTTAATAATGTGGCCATTTCTTCATTAGACGTCATCTGTAGTAGTAATTCTCAGATACATATAAGTTACTTGTAAAGAAACAAATATCGAAGCAACTGGAGGCATCCAGGCATTATAGTAAGGCATTACTATAATGCCCTAAATAATAAAACGGACTCTTGTCTGTAAAACCTATTCCATTTCTCCATACAAATGGAGAAACTCCATACGTGGGTTAAAAATTTGACACAAACTCCATAATTTGTGTCAATTTTTTTACCGACTTCAAAAGAGGAGGAGATTTTCAATTCGTCGTGTAAATAAATATATTTTTTTTCTATGTATGTTCAGCCATAACTTTTTTGACGTTTCTTTAGCGTTGGATCCAGTAAGGCAAATGAATGGACTGATTACTGCCCGGATTCTATATCTTAGAATCGTTCATTTGCCTTTCTACTAGTTAAAATTTGACATAAGCTCCATCCATACAAGTAAGGTCTTTTTACCAATGGTAAGTGAATGAATAGTGAAATATAGAAAGCGGCCATAAATGGGGTCCAGAACAAATAAATGTCTAGGTATTCCGCCCCTAGATCGGATGTTAAAGAAACCACAAAGAGTCCAGAAGGAGTCAAGGAATACGTGATTATAAATAAAGATTTAGGTTTTAAATTACGAGGTAACTCATTAGTTTCTGTTTCGGAACCAGAAGGCGTAACGACATGATTTGATAACGTTTATAAAAACGTGTGACACTTGAATCTCTTTCAAATTGAGTTGCTTTGTAACATAATGTTTTTGTATGATGTTGTTTAAGATCATTATAATGATTTTGATTGTTTCCAAAATGCTGGCAGTACCTACCTACTTATTTGTACCGTACTTCTTGAAAAAGCCACCATATTTTTTCTTATATTATTCAGCGAATATATGTATATAGACCAACTGCTTGTCAGTCTACACACTGTGATGAATAAAAGGTTTACATAGACGGTACAAAAGTCCATTGTTTTGTCATTTTTCTGCAGTACCTACCCTAAAACGAGTTAAATAGCGTATTAATTAGGGTTTATAGCTTGTAATTAAAATTATTCCTATCACGATATTTTAAAAGTATGATGACAAGGTATTTTGCCACTTGCTCTGTTTAACCGACTTCAAAAAGGAAGGAAATATCAATTGAACTGTATGTTTTTTATATGCGTGTTACGCGATTACTCCATCAATTGTGTAACGGTTTTCAAATTTTATCTTTATTCGTAAGTGTGTACTCCCGATGTTGTCCTATTTTTACCAAGTCAGGATCTGAAGAGTGGATCGCAGGGAAATCGAGAGCAACCCTTATGAACGAGCGTCTACACCGAAGAGTGAGATAGCAACCATGTATACGCGTGCTAGTAGTACAATTTCTACAGGCGCTTAATATATTATTTCTAAAGCTATTCAAGTATTTGCGCAACTAAAAAGTAAAAAATATGTTTTTTAGGTAAGTATTTCAGTTTTTACCCTTTTTGTTTTAGAACTAATTTTGATCATTGTTTTTGTGTTGGATTCAGTATAGCTTCAGAAGGTTGCCATATGAATTTCATTGCTATTAGACTCTGAGTTTTAAATATATATCAGAAAAATTCTCAATATCAAATAGGACACGTATTGAAATATTGTTAGGTTCATGACAATCCTAAAAAGAGTAGGTACCTAATATGAGTAATAACGTGTTGTACTAGACTCGACTAGGACTAGAAAGGAGTAAAATGGAAATCAATAATGATAAACAGCACGACCGCTTAAATTGAGTTGTAAGTTTCGGCGTATTTAGAAAATATCGATTATTGGAGTTGAGATACAAACGAAAATGTTGCCTGGTGAAACCAGACGACGAGTCTAATCATTATATTTAACAATTATCATCAAACACATTTTTAATGACACAATAACAAAAATAGGTTGCGAGGTGCGACCGACGGTCGTGTCAAGCAGTTGGTTTTTGGCAAAGCAAAATGCACGAGCCGCGCCGCGGCAGCGGCCGGCGGGTGCCAGCATGTGCTAGAGGAACTTCGTTTGCATTAAAATGATAACGACGTATGTATCTGTGAAATTTAACGGCACTTATTTGAGGTTCATAAGTACACATAATTAGCATCGAGCTCCACTGCACAGTTGTTTTCGGACTAAATTATGTTAGAAACCCTTGTGTGGTACAGATCGCCTACGTTCTGAGTTCAACAACTTTTTCTAAATACGCTTCCGTTTCATATAGTTATCGTTTCCGCATTCGAGAAGCTACCTTATTAGGGATACCATATACATATTATGCAACTTAAAAGTGTAAAATAAGAAGTAATAACAAAAAAGAAACCAACGTCAAGAGTAATTAAAAAGTAAAAATATTTTTTTCTACAACATCTTGAAGTCGGTGCGAGGTAAGACATAAAAATTACTGTATACATCATTACAACAACTAAATATTGCAAAATATAGTAATTTTTATATTTTACATGGCACCTACTGCAAGATGTTGTAGAAACATTTACTTTTGCTTTTTAGTTACTCTTGAAGTCAGTTTCTTTTTTAGTAGAAATTTTTTATATATGAATATTGTTTTAGAATTTATTGTAGAATATGTCACCTACCCAATTGAGCGCGGATGCCTTAGCCACTAAACTGTTTAGGTTGAGTGCTTGAAAAGAATCAAAATGTATTTGTTATAAAAATAAGGAGCTCTCAAAATTCTTTACCGTTTTAAATATATCTGTTCTGTTGTGTTTGTGTTTATTGGAATTTATGGTGTAATCCAAAAACATTTTGTGACGTTTACAGAGGGCGAAGTCTGCGGCGAGGCGGGTTCAGGGCACCGCGGTTCGCTGCGCGGCGCCAACAAGCTGGCAAGGCGCGCGCGCTCATTCAAGGACGACTTGCTCGAGCGCATATCGAACATGCGTTCCCCGGCCCAACAGCACCATCCGCAGCATCTCTCATCCGCTATCAGGTTAATGTTGTGACATTGATATGTGTATCACACACACACATGAAGTAGACGCACTATGATCAATGTTGAACTGACCCCATTGCCTACACTACACATCAATAGGTTTATTTAAGTATTTACTTATTATTAACGAATACATAATTATCCAATGAATTCAAATTGAACTGCAATTACTAAACTAGACACTATGACTCTGAATAAGTACAATTAAATAATTAATTAACGAACTACGACTACAGCCTTAAAAACAAAAAAATATCTATTTGATTAGAGTTGGGACAAACTGCTAAGAAGTTCTCATGAGGTAATTTTAACACCTTTGGTTGCAAATGTCCATAGGCGACAGTAACCGCTTTCCTTCAGGTGACCCATTAACCTGACCTATCTCCTATACTCCGGAAAGAAGTAGATGTTGGTTGTAGATAGTAAACAGCTCATCGTTTCCTTGCTTACATAATATTAGTCATTTCGATTTGTGACTAATTGAAACTATTTGTAACCTTATACAGAGCACAGCGATAAATTAGTAGGTCTCACCTTCATTTGTTTAACTTAATTGTTATCATAACTCACCATCTTCGGCTTAGCATTAATTACCAGTTACATCTCTTGCTTCTGTTTCATTTCACTTACGATCGTTTTTTTTTAAAGCAGTTATGTGTTAAGTCTATACCTATACCTGAAAAGTACAACTAGGCTTGGCTTAGGTTTTTCATTTTACTGGTAGTAGGACGAGCTAGCAGACCCCGTCGCAGACGTCCAACAGGGCGTCGAAGGCGCCGCTACGCCCACCTCCACCTAATGACGTAGTGGAACCGGGTTGAGGTCGGGGTACCTCCCTGGCAAGCTACACCCAATGATGTGGGGTGTACGCGTTGCGGCGAACTGTCCACGACAAACCTCGTGGTGCCTCACAAAGACGCGGAGGGACGCTGGTTTAGTGGGTAGTCCAGCGGCTGGTATCTGACATCTCCCTCCCGATGGAGGGTTCGTGCGGAGCCGGCTCCTGGGAGCTCCACATATCCCTCGTAGAATACCCATGATGGTCCGAGGGGATACGTAAATGCATTCCCCCAGCGATCTAAACAAAAAAGGTTTTTCATCTCTTGCAATAAGTCAGTTTCCATAAGACCTGACAACGACCAAATCTTCAATATATTCCCAATACAATGACGATAATGTTATTGTGTCTAGACATAAAGCTCCAGACATAATTATATTATAGCGATAAAACACAAAAGCGGCACAAAGAAGGGCAAGTCTAATAATAAGTTTATCGACCTGTCCGTCTTCAGTTTCACCGGCATTTAGATTTCACAACAACATCCCTTACCTCATGGAATTTATTTATTATCTATTATCTGATTTACAGTATAAATATTTCTGTAGTTATTTCATATTTTCGTCATTATCACGAGTATCGTGACTTTATCAGGCAACTTGTGTGCATTACTATAAAATCTTAAAAACAGTATACTGTTTCTTATCTTTATTGATAAATTTACATACATACCTCTCCCATCTTAACTGACAGCGACATAAGAAAGTGTCGTTTATTGTAACAGTTTTATCTTCACCACTGGTGCAATAACAATACTACAATTTAGCGTATTTAATTGATATTATTTTATCTTGTGCAACTTGTATCAACAGTATAGCGCTTTTGTTTGTGATGGGATTTATACAGTGGCTAAGTGTAAAACTATCGACGCCTTTATTAAAGTGGACATTGTGCTAAATGTGTCCGTAATTATGAGTCACGATCGCGACCTGCAACTGTCGCACTCATTAGTACATTGTCTGCTGAAATCACATTAGTTTAGTGCGTGCTGCGTTAAGTGATTACATTATAATGTCAGCGCGCGGGCTGACAGCGTGACTGAATTGCCTTCTATTCATTGTCAGCTCAGTGGACACTAGTTTTTACTATGGCCGAGTGAGGTTGTTCGAAAGTGTTTCTCTGTCTCGATCGTTCATAAAGCCGCTAGTGCAAAAGAGTGTTCAATACGGTTCAGGTGTGGTGTTATTTGGGTGTTTCTGCTAAATGTCGAACACTGTGCGTTCGCCTGTCGGTGATTGGTTCAACAAACGTACGCACAAATTTCAACAGAGATTCGTTTACAATGGAAAACGGTACGATTCGACCCATGTCTCATATAGTAGGTACACATACACACATTATGTACACAATACGTTCCGGATGCCGGGGTGCAGTGCTCGTCGGTATTTTTTCATTACACCGTTAAGATCTCAGACAATGTTTGAGAAAATCATCATCATTTGCCTATTTATGACAATGTCTGAGCACTTTAATAACTCTATCTCAATTCATTTCATACCTCATCAAAATAATTTATTAAAACCAAATATATTACATAAAATAAATCGATCATAATTACGTTTCTTATTGCCTGAGTCGGTCTCGTAAAGTAACCGATCACGTAGTAGATTATTTCCGCCAGTCGGCAAGACTGGTTTTAATAAAAAGCAGCAAGAAAATCATACGTAATTGGCGGTGCGTACGCCTATATTCGTTTTCACCATAATGGAAGTCGTTTCCAAATATTGTGTCATAGACGGTGACCGTCAAACTGGTTATTATTGTGTTTATAATAGTATATCGATCGTGTTTTTGCTTGAGTTAACTGTGCGGTACACAAGTCGCAGCGGCACCTCCTAATTGAATATCAAATAATAGCCGAGCTCCGCATAGTGGGGCGGTGCGGCGTGGACTTGCTTGCATGCAAAACAGTATTTCGCAAGACATTCCGACCAATGACATTTGTATAGGAATCCACCTGCTTATCGAACTGATTAATCAATGTGTATTTTTGGTAGTGCCTATTGTTTTTAATGATTCAAGCAATCCCGAAAACATCTGTAACAGTGCTATAACACATTGTGGTATAACAACCCATAATAACCATGTGTTGTGTTCCGGTATTAGTGGCCAAGTTCCAGTCTCCCTTTAGAGAGCAACAGCACATAGGTAGCACCTTTGGTGTTAGAAATGTCCATAGGCGATAGTAACTGCTTTCCATCAGTCAGGCTGTCTGCTGAACTCATGCAATAATAAAAAACATGTATAAAGAATTGTGTGTGTGTGTGTGTGCAGTTCACACGCAGTATAGAAGTGAAACTTCAGGGAATATACTCACAGATAATTCTTCTCTAACTTTTATTAATATTAATATAATTCCTTTAGCCTAAGTCCGTCAACATATTATAATTCAAAATAAATTTCTAAGTATCACTTTCAATTTTTCACTTTTTTTGTCTTTTTTTATGTTTGCATAAGCAAACATAAAAAAAGGCAAACTGGCAGACGGGTCCACTTGATGGCAAGTGTCATCTAAAATATAATTATCGCCCGTCTAAAATATAATTATTAATATCAGTTTTATTTCGGTCTAAATTGGACCTATGTTTAATAATCGGCCTCATTGACTCTCTAATCTGTGCTGCACAATGTAAAACTGGTATCTAAAACTCTAATTCTCTCGCAGGCTTAGTCCTATAGATTTATGTGTTTATCTCTTTTTAGTGACGCTTTTTTGTTTCATCGAGTTTCAAATAACAACGATCCTAAAGAAGTTTCACTGCAAAACACGATGTAAACGATTCGAATTAAACACATTTATAACTAAACCAGGTGTACCCACCCAACATGCGTGGCAATGCCACATGAAGAAAAAACTATTTAATTTCATAATCTGTTTATTGAAGCGCTTTTAGGTATACAATATTTTTCGTTTTTTTTCTCTAGTGGTCTGTTGTGACACAAACAAGTCAGACGGTTTCCTGACGCATGAGCACGACATATAGTTGCCCATGTCAAATGTGTGGATTTAAAAAAAAAACTACTTACTATCCTGTCTTAGATTGTATAGGGTACAATAATAATTCTTTGGCCAGTAAATTTCACGGACGTACAAAGAACAACCAAACAAAGTTTCATCAAAATCAGATCAATCGTTTAGGAACGCATAGAGGACAAGCATACATACAAATTTCGTTGTTGTATGACTACTATTTTTCAGTATCGTTTCGTATCTATTTATTAGTTCTGTAACATACGCGAAGTCTGCACCATGCATATATCGTTGGAATACTATTAAAGCGCCCGAACCATTGTAGCTCCACGTGTCATCATGCAAACTCCTGGGACCTGAAACATCTTAATTAATTTTATATTTCCTGACAAACACGATAGAATGAGTCTGAGTACTATATCGGTTTTTCAGCAATTTTGTACATATGTAGTTTTAATACTCAAAATGGACATAGATACTTTTCATCCCGGGAGATGGGGTACTTTACTTTGCGATATAAATTGAAGTGAATCTTCCGGGGCCAAATAGCACTTATATAAAAATGTAATATAATATTAATGCCTGCTCTTTAGGAGGCACGCACCAGGGGAAAACTCTAGATATTAACAAATGGTAATATTTTAAAATTTATTTCAGGTCGCACTCCCCACTTAGTCCGAAACTTCGGAACATGGGGACGAAACCCAATACAGTGGAAGAGGGGGAGATTACGCCCGCCAAAGAACTGGAACGACTAGTCAAAGAGGTCAGTGTCAAACATTCAACATAATGTATATTTTTAGTATTTGATTTTACAATATCCGTTTACTACGATAAGTTGTACGTAATATATAACTTTCTGTATGAATTTATTTTTCATAAGTCTCTGTTCGCGTGACCTCTTAAAAACTCTTAATTTTCTGTAATATAAAAATTACTTATAGTAATTATTATTTATTGACTGTCCCTATGGCGGTGGGCTAGGCCTTCGCCTGTCTAGTTCCCTAGAACGCAGAGGCCCCGGGTTCGAATCTCGGCAGATTAAAGTTCATATATGAACTCCGTTATTTACACTGTTCTGGGTTCTGGGAATAGCCCCAGAGTTATTCGTAGTAAAAAACACGATGTGTGTTTGTTGTCGGTTTATTATTGTCCGTTTCTAAAATATCTCATAATAGGTCAAATATAATTTAAATCAGTTATTTATAAGGCCGTAAACATGTAACAAAATATAAACATCCCATCGAATTCATTTGGACAGTTATAAATATGGATGGCCTTCAAACGTGCCGTCCATATGTGCAAGGTCGTGCAGTTGCGGATGGCGCCGGTCTACTTATGCCCGGTTCCTATATCTTACTAACCATTCATTCGCCTTACTACCGGTTAAAATTTGATATAAGCTCTATAGAAATTTTTACCGACGGTGAAAGAAGTAAATGAGTAGAAAGAATAGGAACTGGCATTAAACCGCTACATCTTTCCGTTCTGGGGCTTCTCACGTATAAAAGTACTATTTTAATATGTATATCTTCTCCATATTTTGATATATGGAGAAATCATGTGACACCATATATAAATAAGTGTTCGATGTTAAAAATGAAGCACCGTCGTAAATTGCATCTTACCTGCTTACTTTTCGGTGTCATCAAGTATAAAGCTCCATTATACTTATACGATAAACTTTCGTGGTTTGCTTCTCAGAGATCTGAATTGCGACAATATGCTATGCAGCTTACGACGTTACGGCATAAGACGGTTGCTTTTAGGGGTAGTTTTCGCTATGCTGCGACTAAATGTTGGAACAATATTCCACCCCCTATTAAAAACTTGCAAAATATACACGGGTTTAGAGCGAAATTAAAAAAAAATATATATGATCATCAAGTGAGTCAGGCGGATCTTGTACATGATACTAGTGCCATATAATGGTGTTGGTTTCATGTGCAGGTTCTGCCTGATCTACTTTAATTTTTCAGTCTCTTTTTGCCTGTTTAACCATGATTATTCTCAGATTAGATATTTCCTATTTGCAGCATATTTGACACAAACAACAGACTGACAGACAAAATATAAAATTGATATTGTTATAGTTTTTTAGTTTTTAAGCTTTATGTTCCTTATTCCATTATATTGTTCTTTATAAATTCGCTTCGTAGCATTAATTTTTATATCAGTTTTTTTATATATTAATGATATAGTTTATTTTTATATAATTTTTTATATTATATATTAATTTTTATATTTGTTTGTTTGTAATAGTCATATTTTATATTTATTTATTTTTGGTTTTGTATTTGTTTCGTTTTGTCTATCCGTAAGTCACTTGAACGGCCCTAACGGAAGACCAGCGCTGGTTAAGCCAACCAGCATCATGCTGAGTTAGGACCGATTCAGAACTTCATTTCAATTGTATTGTCTTATTTATAAGTACGTTTTGTGTTTGAAGTTCTGAATAAATATTTTTCTTTCTTTCTTTCTATCATATATAGACAATTTGTCCAACAGCGTTGATTATATATAATGTACGTCTGATGACATTTCAAAGACTAGTATGTTGATTCGATGTCATATAGTCAGCGCCAAACTTTATGGCCGGCTGCTCTTATTTACCAAACGATAGCTGCACAACACAGGTTATTTCATACAAAATCAGGTATTACGCGGCCTTATTATCCACATTTTATCCGTGCAGGACCGTTCCTGTAAATTTCCTGCGGCCGGGTGGCTTGTCGTAAGAGGCGACAAAAAACCCCAAAGCCAGGTGGTAGGGTATTCGCCCGAATGGATGGCTACCACCCCTGGTCTGGAGTATGCCGTCACAACAACATTGAGTTGTGTTCAGGCATTAGTGATTAAGTTTCAGTCTCCCTTAAATAGAGCAGCAGCGCATTTGTAGCACCTTTGGTGTTGCAAATGTCCATAGGCGATAGTAAGCGCTTTCCATCAAGTGGGCCGTCTGCCTGTCAGCTGAACTCGTGCAATAAAAGAAAAATTAAATCGATAACCTCACTTTTTAAATATTTCATTACGTGTAACAACTTTAAACAATGATTTCACGAACAGAATTATACCAATTAGGAAGGAGGTCTTCAAGTTACAGGTCGGCCTTGTTTGGGGATAGATGTACTTAAATAATGTGAATTATGTTGTACTCAGTAAACGATTATTATTTTTATTATTATTAAACCCCTTGTAGTTTACGTCTTATAAGCAAAATAGTTAGAATTTCGCATAGCAAGGTTTGAATAGAAAAAAGAATAATTTGAAAAAGGCCGTGTACCATATGAGCTATGTGTTGAATCTGCTAAAATAATTGACATTTTTACATTTTAGGTCACATTTGGTTTAAAACATTTCTCAGATGTCATTACCAAAAGGAAACTGGAAATGTTACCAGATAATGGCACCATCGTTTTTGAATCAATCGCAAATATTCACAAAGGTAAATATTTTTATATTAAATATTTATTGTCCTTAATAACATAGTTTTTTAATTATAATATGGTTCGAATATGTTAACAATCGTATGAATTTAGGAATGTACTATGATCTGTCAATTTAATTATATGTATATGTGTATTGTCTCAGATAATTTGATACTTGATTACACGGGCAATACTGAATGTACCAATTGCCATGGAATTTAGTGATGAGTATATGTCCATAACGAGGACGAATATAAGAAAGTATTTTATGCGGAAAAAATCGTTGTTATGGGACAAAGTCCCGATGTATGTGTCTGTAATATTGTATGATTAGCTGTAGTCATTAATAAATATATTGACTGTCAAAATATATAATATGAGCCCATAAAACATCTTGCTTCTGTTCATGAACCCCCCGTTTTTAGGGGTGGGTATGTATGAATTGGGGAAGTTTGCCACGTTAGATATTTAAATGTGCGCGGTTTAATCACGATAATATTCTTTACCGTCAGCACGTGCTAAGTGTCAATAATATGAACATTATTTTAGAAAACTGCCTAATGCATTTAATACTCCATGCGATATTCAGATATCCTTTCCCTAAATCGGGGTGTAGAAAAGTAGTAGTAGTGGGGATCTATAGCCATCCTAAATACCGTACTTGTAACAAAGGCATAAGTGGTACTTGCTTTCCCATTCCGCTTCCATGGATTTTTTTAAATATATAAATAAACTGGGTCAGAAACAAAAAAGATATGGCTTAAACATATATAAATAAATATTTACACGACAAATTGAGAACCCCCTCCTTTTTTGAAGTCGGCTAAGAACCCATCTTCGTTTTGCTGTTGTAAATGTGTATGCAATATGAATGTTTTCCAGCAATAAAACCGTACTGCAGCCGGTCACCGCAGCTGACGAGCGCGGTGAAACGCCTCTGCGCCGCCCTGGCCATGCTGATAAGGCTATGCGACGAGATAGCCGCGGTGAGCCTGCGGGCCGACGCCAGCAAGGAGGAGTTCGAGGCGTCCGCGTCCGCGTCGGCGCTGTCCCCGGAGCACGTGGGCGCGGTGGTCAAGGGCGTGACGGCCGCCGTGGAGGAGGTGGCCTCGCTCGCCCAGCAGCACATGGCTCGCCCGGCACTCTCGCCCAGGCCGGCGCTCGTCTCGCCCAGGTCATCCACGCAGAGGAACTCATTACCTGGTACGTTGTTTAGTCTATTTCATTATATACATAGATAGATAACTCTTTACTGTACACCATTACAGAAAACTTACGAACTAGTACTACTTTAATTGTATACAAAGGGCGGTCTTCCAGAAAACCCGTAGCAGAAATATTACTGGTTTGGAGTGGCAATGGTGGTGTGGTATATATAATTATTGTATGAGTACTTACATACAAGATATAGTAATAAAATGCAACTATTAAAACATAATAAACATATGCAATGTTGTGCATCATAACATACAATTACATATCATTATGTTGCAGGTAATATTTTCTGAGCATGTTCTTGAAAATTAATAGAGATATTGCTTGTTTGACAGCAACAGCCAATGTTTTGTACTACATACTAATTTATTGAATAGCCTTCCTTAATCGTGAACGAATGATTGAAAAACATTGTATTATGAATGAGAGTAATAAGTCTTATGTTGATGGAAGGGCGTAAATTGTGAGAACAAGAAATAAATTTGAAGCGTTCTTTAAGGTATTGTGGAGTATTAGGGATGAATAAAATACTATAAAGCTGTGAAAGTATGGGTCTATTCCGGCGAAAACGAATTACGAAATTCAGAAACGTGGTCATACTTGAGTATCCCAAATATGCACATAATAGAAAAATTTTGGAAGTGCTCAAGTTAGTATCGTCGTCAGTCAATCGCAGTCCACTGTTGGACATAGGACTCCTCCAACACCCACCTGCGGATCTCACGCAAGTCGTCAGTCCCCCGGATGTCCTATACTATGTTTACTGAGATGCGGTCTCCACTCCAGAACTCGTCGCCGTCATAGATAGACCACCGGTCCTGTGATCGCCACGACAGACCCATTCAGAACCCACTTCAGCCGACTAATTTTGTGAGTTGGTTCTATTGCGGATGTTTCATTTCGGATTTTATCGATAAGAAATGATAAAGTTAACTCCGAGCATAGCTCGTTGAGCGATTTGGAATTTGTAGACTAATCTTGCCTACAGTGTCCACGTTTTGGCCCCGTAGTTCAGGACATAGAGAATACACTGCTCGAAGTCTCGTCTTCAAGCGTTGCGGATTAGTCAACATGACTTACTTTTTTTAGTGCTACTTAGCCATTTTGGCTAAATCGGAATGATAATGTTTTCGACACGTCCATCCATCTGCCTTTGCATGTCGCAGTAATTTTTACCGGAATCTTGTTAGAGAGCTGTAGTCTACATGGCGATACCTTTACGGAATTCTTTGTTCTACGCGGATTACCAATTGCGCACTCAATTTATTTTAAAAGTGACATTGCGATGTTTGTGTTGAACATTTTAGGTTATTTATTAATGTAAATGAGTACTAAGAGAAAATGCATCAATATTACTTACTCACTTTAGCTACGAAACCTTGGATCGTCTGGCATTAAATATCAACCTTCAGAAGCAACCTAAAAATTTCCTTTCACTAGGGAGATATAAAAAATTACACCGTTATTATGTTTAGTTTTTAAAAAAGATGCTGTACAACAATTGTTCACTCTTGATAAATTTGCGCTATCCATAACGCTACCACGACTTGTGTTCATTGTACTTGGTTAATTCATTATTCTAACGGCAAAGTTTCTCTTGTAAAACCTTTATATAACTCATGTAAAGTATTATAATTTATTGTCATAATTAGAATTTTCATGATGTAACTTAATTTGATGATGTGTAAGTACATGCAATTACTGTGTAGTTTAAAAACGTAAATATGTGGAACGTGTTGTATTTTTAGGCTTACGTTTACTGTATGATAATGTTATGTAATATAAATGTGCAAAATGTTTTACTAATAAGTTCTTACATATTGATGTTGGAAATTTCATATGTCGTAGGTTTTTTACACAATTTAAATATTTTGTTTCTATCAGTCGTATGTATGTATATCTTTTAAACATAGATATTATAAGTTCTAAAAATGAAGGAGTTACAATTGTCTATCATTTTGTGTAAATGACAAAATAGTTAAAACAATAACTCGCGCAGATTAAATACAGGACTTGCTGGTTTCAGTACTTATTTCATGCAGTCTAGTAGTTTAAGGCAAATTTAGGCATATTTAAATAATTTCATTTGCGTTTAATTATATTTAACAATAGTTTGTCATTGATGGATTAATTACATAAATAGTTTGTCTTAATTATCTTAATAGAATAAAAATAAATAGTATGTTATTATAGATACATTTTTCGTTATTCTGAAAAGTATGGATTTTTCACTTACAATATTTGAAATTTCCACCATCAATATGTATAATCTTTAATTCGTCACGACTGCTTTACACAACTGCATGAAAGCATTTCTGACATTAACTACATTATTTACGGTAGTTTACGAAAGCGTTTACGATCGTTTATTTACGTTTAATATGCAACACAAGTATTGCGATATCGTTCTTGCACACAAATGGTCAAAGTATGGGAATATTCGGTAAATCGTCAGGTATTGCAATGTTAATCTTAGTAGTTATACTATAGCCATAGAGATTATTACTACACAAAAGCAATATTACTTAGTCTGTATTTAACATCATTTATTACTAGTTAAGTAAAGAATAAGGGGTATAACTATAATTATTAGAGATTAACGCTATCCGCCATCTTGTTCGCGCGTGACTTGGATATTGCATTTGTATTTTATAAAGCCTGCGTTATCGAAATGAAACATGCGCGAATATCTATAATATTATATAATTCTAAACATGCCTTGTCTGTACATTGAAGCTATTTAAAAAAACCCAGCTGGATGGAATACACTATATAAACGACGGAGAACACAATGCATTTTTTAGATTTCTTGTCTGTTTGTCGATTTCTCTGTTTATTCGGGATTCACGTAAAAACTACTGAGCCGATTTCGATGAGCTTTTCGCTGATCGACAGCGAATTCTCGGACTTAAAATCTGCGCTACTTTTGCTTTCTGCGCCTGGGAACAATGGCCAGATTAAAAAAAATCGAGTTTCGATTTGATTTTTCTACTGATCGATAATAAATTTAATGTAATAAAATGCGTGATAATTTTTATACCGAGAATCCCGCGGGAATTTTCTCGGTAGCGGAGTGAAGTGGTTCGGATACATAAAAATTTGCTTCAGTTTCCACTAAAACGATAGCATACATTATTTTTTTAATTGCTGCGATACTTTGTGTCCCGGGAATCCCGAGAGAATTTGAAGCCAAGCGTTGACGAAGTCGCGGGCATATCCTAGATTAAAATACAATTCCAGTTTTAATTTCTATTTAATTGAATTCTGTTTAGCCATTTCATAATTGCTGGATTCGGGCTTCCCAATTTTAGAGGATTGGGCCGTAATCTACCATGTATATGGCGTCGTACCATGTCATAAAATGGCGGATTAACATGATAAATACATTGGCAATCTTGTTGTTAAGGCTTTCTCACGATATTTTTCATCACGAGCAGCACGTGGTAATTGCAATATTGTGCCAAGTAAATTATATGAACTGGCCAAGCGCTAGTGCATTAGCTACTACGAGTTCATGGCAAAAGTGATGTAAAATATGTATGTACTTGCCCTTAGGTTAATGTTTAATACTATTACAGTTTACTTTATTCCATGCATGGTTGTATTGATGGTTTACTTTAATACTAGATTCTTTCTCATAACTTAGCCTGAGTTGTTTCATGTCCTAAGAAAACTCATACATTTTTCACAAAAATAAGTTTTACAACAAGTAGTCTCTCTATTGTAATTTATAACAACTAAACAAAGAAATTTCCAGAAATAAATATTAATAAACATGAAATCCATAAAAGGACAATTTGTTTGTAAAAGGAAGATTATTTTATTATTACCACATTTGGATATAGACTGAGTTGTATACGGAAAATAATTGTTTCCTGCACATACCACAACATATTATCAGTTCTTTTGTATATTATATACTTAAGAGGGGTTTCCCCGCAGTTTTGTCTACTTTAAACTTAGGTTTCGTATTCCGCGAGCACTTTAATTGTTACGAAATTAAAATGTTATAGGTTCATTCATGATCTTAATAGCTTATTTTTACAAAATAAAAAATCAAATATAGAAAATAAATTTAAACCCAAACTAATGCAATGTCATGTTTACGACATTAGTAGTACAGAACACTTATTATCCGTGCAGGAATGGATGAAAGAATACAATTTCCTGCGGCCGGGTGGCCTGTCGTAAGAGGCGACAAAACAACCCGGAGCCTGGTGGTAGAGTATTAGCCGTCTGGATTGTTACTACCTCTGGTCTAGAGTATGCCGCCATAACAATCTTGACTTGTGTTCCGGGATTAGTGGCCAGGTTCCAGTTTCCCTTTAGAGAGCGGCAACATATGGGTAGCGCCTTTGGTGTTACATAGGCAATGGTAACCGCTTTTCATCAGATGGGTCGTCTGTCTGTGTGCTGAAATCATCCAATAAAAAAAAATGGTGATGTATAATCATGTAATTATTATTGTAATGACGTGAGTTCGAAACCTGGTTGCAGGGCATGCACCGCTTAGGCTGTTTTTCTAATTTAATGTAGATATAATGACCTCGTATTTACGTAGAAGGAAAGTATCATGAGAGAATTTAAATGCACATTAAGATTACCGACAAGTGAAATCCAGTAATCCTGTTTTCAGTGCTTTATACATCAGTACGCGCAGAACTTAAACGCTTCTCGAGGAAAGTTAGATCAGTGAGTTTGTGCAGGTCCAGTCAAACTTTAAGGTTTATTATACCTGATAGTGTGTAGAGCGAAAGAGATGCTATGCAAGTCTAGATAACGGCCGAGCGAGAGGGCAACACTTTGCCTCTTCAGTTCTGTTAATAAATCTTACAATTGTATTTTATAAGTTACAAATGTCAAGAACCTATTTAAGTTTTACTCGCATTACAAACGAGAAATAACAATTAGGTGAAACACGTTTTCACCCTGTTCACACTTCACGTGTTTTAAAACGACATTATTATTCGTACATAATGAAGTTCATGTAAATTGTATTGTTTTCAGATATCCCCCTGACACCCAAAGAGCGTTCTTTATTGACTGGCGAAAGTGGAACGGAAGCGGCTGGGGTGCGAGCTTCTCACTCTTCAGAGTCTGTACTCGACGCGCCTGACTCTCCACCTCCAAAGCCAGCCAGGCCCAATAGGTATGTCTACCCGAAAAAAGAAGAGTATGCTAAACCTATTTTTAAATAGGGTCTAGCCCATTCTAGGTCTTGTGATGACACTAAGTACGATATTATATTTCATTTTGGGCCTCTTTAATATAAAACAATATTTTCCCTCGCTTGGTAACTACACTACCCACAATGTTTATATACGTGTCTTTCATATATTTAGTCTTAGTAGGTCCGTGAGATGATCAGCTTTGACATACAGACACCGAAGTAAAAATCATGTGTTTCTTTTTGACTTAATATCTTTGAACACGAAAATGATGAATATGCTGTCTAATTTCAAGAAAGTTCCGTTTAACTGCATACTTAGTTGTAAAGGCTAATAAATGGATAAGCTGATTTTAAAAGATATGAGATTGGTTTTTTGATTATCCCAAACAAACCTTACCTTGCACATGGGTGGGTCCCTGCGAGTCACAAAACTTGTCAAGTGTTTTTTTTATTACTGTATAGGTTCGCGTTTGACCATTATCTCGCTCGAAAGTGTTTGGTTTTTGAAATGAAATTCTTATTATATCCAAGTACTAGGATATGCCCGCGACTTCGTCCACGCTTGACTTGAATTACCCGCGGGATTCTTGGGATACAAAGTACCGCAGTATTTAAATAAAGAATGTTAGCTATCGTTTTATTGAACACTGTGTCGGAATAAGCTAATTTTTAGGCACCTGAACTAGTTCGAACCGCTCCCGAGAAAATATTCGCGGGATTCCTGGGCTAAAAAATAAAAATTTGCTATCGGTCAGTGAAAAAAACACATTCAAATTCGATTTATTTAAATTAGCCATTTTAAATGATTACCAGAAAAATTCCCGCAGGATTCCTACGATAAAAAGTAGCGCAGATTTTATTCTAAAAATTTGCTGACGATCAGTGAAAATCGCACCGAAATCGGCCCAGTAGTTTTTACGTGTATCCCGAATAAATAGACAACAAACCGACAAACAGAGTACAAGTAAAAAAATAGTATCGTGTTTTCCGTCGTTTATATAGTCTATTCCAATTGTCTTTTTTAAGTAGCTTCAATGTACAAACATGGGTGTATAGAATTTTATATTATTATTATAGATGACATTGAGCTATAAATTGCAGGAAAATCGAGCCGGCTCCCCCTTTGCCTCCTAAACGCAAGTCCGCTAACGACAACTCCCTCCTAGGCCTGTCTATTGACAGGTAAGTTTATTCACGACTTGTTAGTTTATATGGATAAAATTTAATCTCACTATATAATTTTATTCATATTGCAATAAGTGGTAGGAATAATCATTCAGCCAGCTAAAAACAAGCTACAGCATGCATTTTTTATGGTTAATAATTAAACAGGTCGTCCCAATAATGGTTCCACTGCTAACATGGACAGCAATTTTATGTTTATTTGAATAAATGTTAAGTTCATTAGTTTGGATAAAAAAATTATGTGATTATTCACCATGACATGTCATGCGTTTCATTTTGTGTTTTTACATTAAGATACGAGATAATGCATTAGTGTCATAACTGGATTAATGAAATGATACATGATGTTTGTGTAGAATTAATTAGGTGTAAATATTTATATTTCTTTTTTGTAGGTTGTCACTCCAATCTCATAGCAGTGGTTCACTTGATTCAATGTTGAATGTGTCCAATGATGAAGACCGAAATACTCAAGATTCCTCCACCATTCAAGACCATGTTTTCGTCACGCAACCTTCAAATGATGTAATCGGTAGGATTGTATTTATTAATTTTGTTTCAGAATTAATAGTTATATACAATGGATAAACTACTGTTAAATTTTAAGAAAATTTGAATATTTTTTAAGGCCTTGACATTGTTCAATAAAAATATGTAATTTAAAATATCAAATTCTCTACTTACAAATACCAATATCTTTACAGCCAAATCTCTACGAGTAGAATAGGATAGTGAGAAAAGACCAAATATACTATTTCGAATAATTTTGCATATTTTTTATGTATAAAAATTACAGGTATGTGCAGTTGCAACAGCGGCGGCGAGTTGCGCACTTCGCTGGAGTCCCACGAGTTACACTTGAACTCGACTCACGCCCAGGCCCACTCCAACCACAATCGGTATGCATTAAATACAGTGTACAGTATGTACATGCAAAACTTAAATGCGTTCTTGAAGTTTGTATAAGTATTTGCACAGAACCCAACTATAACATTCACGCGGCGGTACGTAGAGAGAGAGGGTTGCGCTCTGCCTCGTCGCTAACCAGACTCGTATACCATCTCTTTTGTGCTTCTCACTTTCAGTTGTAATAAAAGTTAAAAGGTGACAGGATCTGCGCAAAGTCACGCACCTAACTTCAGTGCAGGCGCATTTAAGTTTTGCGCTTACTGTATTCCGTCGCGTTTTTAGTATGATTATTCTTTTTTTTCATATGACACTGCACAGTTCATAAAGTCCAATATTACATTTTTAGAATAATCAAATTAAAGCCTCAGTTAGATTGTAGGTTATTGAGCGACGTTAAATGAAGGAGTTCTTTTGGCAGCACGAAAAGGCATTTTTTTTTATCAAACAATTGGACTATAAACAAAAAAATATTCTTAATTAAAAATTGATTATTCTAAAAGTATTTCGTAAAAGTAATTCTAAAAGTAGTTCACATTTAACTCAATTTTTTTAACTTATTTAGAGTATTTATTCAAAGGAACATATTTACTAATTTTGGAAATGGTTAATATACACAATCAACAACAATTTGATTTGTTGAGTAATGGTGCTATAGTTAAAACTGTTAAAATCATTTGTTATGGTCTCATGGAGCAGCGATTAACCATGACACAACTGTTATAGCAAAATCAGTTGAAAAACTTTGAAAAGAGGATAAAATAAACATTTTTTTTCAGCTTCTCAAACGAGTCTGGCTTCGTGTCTGTGGGTCATGCTGAGATGTCAACGGAGCACAGCTTTACATCGTCATTCTCATCACACCACTACTCAAGCCATACCGACAGGTATACTTAAATATATTGTTGTCTTGTGTGTTTCCATACTTTTGTGTTCGATTTCATCTTTATTGTTTGCACCAAAATGGAATAATTCTAATACCTAACATGAATTCTTAGTTGATTTTAAACTTCACTCATTTTGTTATATGTTTTTATAGAGATATTGAATATAATAGATCTTGATAAATCGGGGTCGCATATTGTTTCCTCATAAATGAGTTCAGATTGTGATATTTGAAATTTGTAATATTATTAAATTAATTTTAATAACTTTTGTTGCATGTTTACTTTCTAGAATTGAATTAGTTTATATATTATGTCGCATTTTATATTACTGTACATTGTTTTATTGGGGAGCATAATAGATTTCATTTAAATAAAGCCTAGTTTGAATTTTGCGAGACTTTTCAAAGTACTAAATATAAATTGATATTTATTACATGAAAAAATTGTCTATTAACATATTCTATTACGGTCCTAAAATAAATTGTTACTCAGTTTTTATTACTCCCAAAAAAATAGCTGCTGCTTTCTTAAAAATGTCCTTTTATCTTCATTGAAAACTTTTAATATTTTAAAATGTTTGCTATTATTTTAAATTACTCGTAAATTTTTTGATAGTTAATTATTTTTTCTAAAATATTCAGTACTTTTTGGCCACATCTGTATCATTTTGGGCAATTCATTTCTTGTTGCATTGCACTATCGTGTTCATATTGACGGAAAATTTACACGATACTTTATCAATGATATACATGACCTACTTCGTTTAAACATTGGGATAAGCGTTCGTGCAACACAGCGCCGCTCAGATTGACCAAATAATACAGGCGTAGCAAAATAAATAGTCTCCTCACTCAAACTAGTTTCTACAACTGCACAATAACGAGAACGCGTTTTGTATTATTATAATACTTAAATCTGAACCATTGTGAGAAGATATTACAGGATGAAATATTAATAACAGCGACAGATGTCAGTGGGTATATTCAATATCTATTATGTTGAAGCTTTATGTTATTGTTTTTGCAGTACTTTTCACAGTACCGACAGTGTGATCGAAATGAAGTGCACCCTACAAAATTTTGAAAGCCGCATGAATATAACCAATATGAACTGTGTAACAACGCACCATTCTTCCTCAAAGTGAGTTCACATCATCGCACATTTTTAGTTAAACCTACTATCAAACTTTGTTTACTTTCCGACCAAGCCAAGTAGAGCAATGCTAGATGTGCGGTTGAACGTGTCGGGTACCGCACTGCAAAAAATCTAAAAATACCAACATAATTACGGTCATTAATTTAAATTTGGTCGTCTACTTATATTATTCATTAATAATACTAATTTATGAGTCGATAACTGGTTTTTGTAATATTTTTTATTTTCCTTTTTAAATGTAAAAAAGTATAAATATTTGTAAGGGATGGTAAAAAAAGGATAAACGAGCAAAAAATAAATAATAAACAAAAAACAACTAGACAAAAAATTACAATCAACGAAAAAGATTAAAACAAAACAACTAATATGCCAAGCGTAAAATGTGCAAATTTATCGAAGTGGCGAACGGTACTAGAAGGTACGCGGTATCTGAGGCGGCGGTATGCGGGCGGGGAGGCCGCATTTCACGCGTTAATCTAGTTAGTTTGGTCGAGTAGTACAGTTTGAGTAATAATTATTGTTATAGTTGTAATAACTAAACTAATTTTCAGCTACTAAGAATCAGGCTCGAAATGTATCAAAGCAGAGGTGAGAGGAGTAGTATTCTAAAAAAATCTATATTATTCAGATTTTTATCTCCACACTTAGCATTAGAAATATTATAAAGAACATGACAAGTATCAAAATAAAGTGGGACTTTATGTTTTAATCTACAAGTGTATCTAGACATGAGTCCATTTCATTAAGCGATTATCCAAGACGGCCACTTAAGGCCTCCAGTAGTGTCATTCTTATCACAGTAATAATATTATTATTATAAAATAATAAAAATAAAAGCAATCATTAAATAACGAATCATGCATATTTCTAATTTTAAGTGCAATGTGTTTTAGTATTTGTTGCTTTTGGTTTATGGCTCAATTATTATTTATCAACCTCATTTCATATCTATCTAAAGTGTTCTGACATACATATGTCAGAACATTATAGTGAGAAGCAAGTAACTTGTAAGTTACTATAGAATGACGATAGCTATCTTTATCCTTATTAATATATCAATATGTAAAATTAGTCTTGCATGTTTTTAGGGACTGGAGTATAAATATAGAAGAATATTGAGAATGATAATCGCCATATAAGAAACGTAACTACTATAACAAACATCTAAATCGAATCTATCCTTTAATAAATAGAATTCATAAAATTATAATGCGTCTATACTAGTGATATTTAGCGACAAAAGTTATCGCTAAGCACCCAAGCAATATTATCATTCCTAGTATGGGGCCATGCACAAATTACGTTACACGAATTTCATGACTTTTGACCCCTCCCCGTCCTTGTCACAGCTGGTCACATTCGTGAGACTCACTTCCTCATTAGTGTGACATCACATATTTTGCAATTTTACATGAACAAATAATTAAATTAAACCTGTAATTAGTTTTATTTCCATTTAAATTTTTTAAATAATTTAATTACAATTAGATTTGGAAATATTTTGAAGTTTTTCGTTAATAGTTCAAATTTCGTGTTTTAAAGCTTAAATATATTAGATTTTGAACTGTGACGTCACGAAATTTAGACTCCCTCCCACTTCTTGTCACACAATGTTACACTTCGTCGGACCCCCCCCCCCGCCCCTAACGTGTGATGTAATTTATGGATGGCCCCTATTCTACTTCCGTGGTATAGATTTTTTTTATTGTGGAAATTAAAAGTAGTGACAGAGATAGCCGAGTGTGTGAACACCTTGGATTGGAAGCATATGTAAATTGATACATATAATGTGTCTTCGTTGTATATAATTTGCTTAAAACTTTAACCTATCAATTGTTTTGCATGATCTAACTAATACGTTGTTATATTTTTGTTCTACTTCTCACAATGGTAAACAAAGGAACTACATATATACTACGTCCTTGTCAGATGTCTTAATCAACACCAGCTCAACTAAATCGTAATTCTTTGATCGACGCCAAATAAGAGAGTTCTTGTGGCTCTTCGAAATGCCACATTTAAACAATTCAAAATTTTAATGACAGATAGTCAGATATAAAATTCTTGCTTAAAAATAATAATTAAACAATATCATAGAAATATTTTTGTTTTCTGTATTGAACAATTAAACTTAAACTTTTAAATTAAACTTTTTTTTATAAAATAACACTACAACAAGTCCCTTCAAGTTTACGCCTATAACTTCTTTACACCATGTTGTTATGATTCTTATAGATAATTATCCTTATTAATATTATAAATGCGAAAGTAACTGTCTGTCTGTCCATCTGTCTATTCCGATTTCACGGAAAAACTACTGGACTGATTTGGCTGAGACTCAGTACATATATATAGGTATATTTTCGATGCCGAGGATGAACATAGGATACTTTTTATCCCGAAAAATGTGATAGTTTCCGGAATAAAAATATATTTGTCTGTTTGTTTGTTATGGTTTTACGGAAAAACTACAGACCGATTTGGCTGAAAATCGGTATATATGTAATTTTAATACCGAGGGTCGACAAGGGATACTTTTCATCCCGGATAATGGGATAAGTTTTGGGATAGATTTATGTAAACATTATCCCATAAAGTGGGATAGGTTTTTTGGTCGATTTGGCCGAATTGATCGATTTGCCTGATTTGGTCGAATTAGTTGATTTCGTCGATTTGGTCAATTTGGTCTTTTTGGTCATTTTGGTGTACATATTAGGTTGGGGAAAAAGTTTATTCGCATTTTATATAAAAATTCAAAAGGTTTTTTTATAAAGTTTATTTACATTTGACTAAAGTATGTAGGTGCCATTTTGTTGGATAACTTTTTGCCATCTTGTAGGTTGGGACGTGATCCCATTGCTACAAAAATTTTGGGGCTTGCGCCCGAAAGCGTTTTGTGGTCAATTCCCAGTTCTCCAGCTACATCGTAACTACTAATATGCCGATCTTGATCCACTTTGTCAAAAATGGCATCAATTTTGTCCGTAACAGGGCGACCAGAGCGACATGCATCTTTGATATCAAAATTTCCGGATTGAATACGCTTGAATCAAATTTGCGTTACTCTCACAGACTGCATTAGGTCCATAAACATCATAAATTTTTTTCGCGTCTTGTGTTGCATTTTTACCTTTTTTGTAGTAAAATTTTAAAATGTATCGAACTTCTTCATTAGATTCACTCATTTTAATAATAAGAAAAACAAATGAAAATCGCACATTTTCCTAATTTGAATTTGGAATTTTCTTCTTTAAAATTAAAACTTTTTAATAATACCAAAACCAGCCAGATGCAAATGGTATAGCAAAAGAGATCTTATTACAAGTTCATACATACTATATGCGAAAAGACTTTTTCCCCAACCTATTATGTAATTTTAATACATAGAAAATGGGCATAGATACTTTTCATCCAGGGATGGGATAGTTTGCGATATAAAATGAGGTGAATCTTTTGGGGCAAATAGCACTAACATAAAAATTTAATACAATGTAACCTGTGATGTAACCTCTTTAAACAAGAAGCATGCATCAGAAGTCGAGCGGCGCAGCCGCGGGCTAATCTCTAGCAATAATATAATTAATTGATGTAGCCAAGCATTGACGTATTTTGTTTGAATTTCAAGATTGGCCAGCATCACCTCGGACGAGAGCGAGACGCCGCCGGAGTTGCCGGTGAAGACCCGCCGCAACATCCGCGCTGATGTGCAGCAGCACTTCCCCACCGTCGAAATAAGGTCACACCATTACAATAATATATAAACTTCCCACAGCTCGGCCTTTCTATTTAAGCAAAGCGTCATGGCAAAGCGAACGAAGTTTCTCTGACACAGCTAGTTTATCATAAGGGTGTGTTCATGTTGTAGGGCGTCGCCGGGGTGCAGCGTGCACGGAGAGGCGCGGCCGCACACGCTCGCCGACCACCACCCGCCGCGCCCGCCCCCACTACCGCTCAAGAAGAAACACAGTCAGTATACGAATATCTATATTACTGACATTCTTTTTTTGCGTTATAGACTAAAATAACCGATTTCAAAAATGTATTTTCTCAATCTTCCCCTAATACCAGACCATTAATCATGAATCAAAGCTTTAAATTCAAGTACTTCATCGATATTCATCGCTCTCTATAGCGATGCCGTATAATGTGGTTATAACATTATCAGAACGAATTAGAAAATATCAGTAAAGTTCCTATAAAAATTTTGATATAAAAGATAATTTCAGATCTTTTTTGTTGTCTATAATTTAGAACTAATACACTGTTAATAGGGGCCTGGCTAGCTATGGACACTAAGCACCTACTGTGGCCTGTTTCGATAGAACTTGTAGTGATATTTTACTTCGAACATTATAAACAAATACATTGGAAAGTTGTGTGTTCTCACTTGCAAAATAAGAACCGAACTGCCTCTCATTAGTAAAATATTAGTTGTCACTTTAAATTACGTATTTATTAAAATTACAGCCATAAAGATACTCGGTGAAGTTCAAACTATTTTGTATTAAATCTGAATACAACAAATAATAAAAGTGTCTCTATAGGTCACAATTTGAAACTTTAAACAAATCAGATACAGGTATAGTGACAGTTTTCCAAACAGAAATGTTGTATTAAACTCACATCTTTTTGTTTTGATTGATTTTAAATTATGCTCAAATGCACATGTCTCTGAATGAGATATTTCTGTCAATATTCTGTGAAATTTATCCTTAGGTGTTGATGTGTACTTTATGAAAGCCTTACAATAAAGATGCTTATACTTTATGGTCTACATTACCAAAAGTAATTGCTCTAGAGCAGTACAATGCTCGTTCGAGATTGTTAGTACTTGAAAAAATAAACCAGTATAATATCATAAACTTAAAAACTAGACTATGAACAATTAAATATTTAACCTATATTGATGGTGGAGTGTTGTAAAAATCAGTTTAAATATTACTAAGTTAAGATCCATGTACAGTTTAGAATGTAATAGGGATCCATGTTAGATGTTTACTGTAAAACTGGTGCATGACAGATTATGTGATCCTTCTAAAATGACGCATGAAAGAGATTTTTGCTGTATGAGTACATTTCGTATCTCTCTGTCGTGAGACTGGAAAATGATCTGCATAATTTCATAAAGTTACACTGTGATATGCAATGCCAAGTGCTCATTCTCTATGCTTCGAAAGCTCAAATGCACTGTCTGTGTTCTGGTCCGTTCCTATATCTTACCCACCGTTCATACATTACTATCAGTTAAAAATTGACAGAAGCTCCATACAATTAATGTCAAAATTCAACCGACGGTAAGGCAAGTGAATGCATAATAAGATATAAGAACCGGCTATTCATCTGTCACTGTTTAGGTTCATCTGTACCATAATAATCACCTATAGACTCTTACGTCCAAGTTTGTGTCCATTAGTCTTTCCATCCTACTCGAAACCTTGGTGTATGAATGATTGTCCATATAAATATAACTATGATGTGGGGCTATAACGGCATGTTTGTCTGTTGTATCGGTTCACCGCGGCAGTGTTCCAAAGCGTCGCGTACAGTGGTGAGTGGATATTTGCATGCGAAGCGCTATTTAGCTCAGGCGACACGCGCTTCCACCGAATACTGTGTGTTCTATCGTTGTTGTAACACTTCAACGTCATTACTCATTATTATTGCGACACTTGAAAGAGATATTCATTTCATTCTTGAACTTGGCATTAATAAAATAAATTAGCCCGCTGTTTACACAAAAAATGTTCTCGTAAATCTGAGGAAATGATTTAAAGTTTGAATTCAAAGACATACGGCATTTTAGAATATTATTAAAATATAATGTCTTGTACGAACTCATTTATATCTGTGAAATTGAATTGTCTAAGGTAAAAAAGATGTTTTTCAAACAATAACAATAAAATAACTGAATAATAAAGGCACACATTATAACTTGGCATTTTGTTTATAGAGTTCACATATCCTAAAATTCGATACATAAAGTTAAAAATTGCTTGGAAAAATAATAGCCGCTCTTATCACTAACAGTAAACTCTTCTAGATAATCTTGTGGTGGATTAAAAAAATTATGAGACACAGAGCGATTTGTTTGTTTGTACTTTTAGTATATTTAAATAGAATAGAATATTTGACTGAAAATGATTGATTACTAATAATACTGATGATAATGACTAATTTATAACTGATCTGATGTTAGTGAAGCGGTAAAAATGAGTAATGATTATTTGTTATTATACATCACAGGCTCACTCCACAAAAAGACATGCTGGAGATTCAGTCGACGTGCTTCTAGCGGTCAACGAAGCTTATTAATCACGCGAAAATTATAGAAAGTAGTCTTCTTACTGAAATCATTGAGAAACTCTTATGTGTTGTGCAATACTACCATGAATCTTATTCAGAGTTGAATAATGTGTTGAACAAGTGCTTAGGGGCATTTACTACAAATCGCACTATAGTCCAGTCGTATTAGGCGTTTCACCTCGGAATGAGCGATAATATGCTGGAAACTTGTATACACCTTCATTTTGATGTTCTAAAAGTTGTCTGAAAAGTCTCGTGTCTGCGCCGTAAGTTATTCTAGGTCAAATGTCACAAAAATCTATTTATTTTTTTTAGATAGAGGGCAGGGAGCCCGCAGCGCTCAGCCATACTCACTATAATGCTAGGTCGACCGTACATCTCAGTGAATAATACCTTGTATAAAGTTATTAGATCATTGAAATACCATTAACAATAAATAATTTGTATTATTTATTAGTTAATACATTCTCTTTAATAACATTTTGCATACAATTCATATATTTATTTAATAATATAATCCTACTTTGTGTAATTAAAAGCAGTTCAATTCAATTTGTAAGAAATATATAGCTACTGAATAAAGATAAAATTAGGATATACAATAAATATTTAATCTAATGAGTTTCTAATTACACAAAGTAAATATATGAAATGTATGCAAAATGTTATTAAATGTAGTAGTATTAACTAATAAATAATACAAATTATTTATTGTTAATGGTATTTCAATCTATACATATAATAAAACTGTAGAGGTCGAATTTCTGTACAATGAAAAAAAATACTAAAAACCAAGTCAAGGGGATGTAAGAAGTGAAATAGAACTATTTAGATTTTTTTCAATTTTTTTGTTTCTCTGTTTGTACCGGCTAATCTCCGAAACGACTGGACCGATTTAAATGAAATTCTGTATGATGGAAGCTTATATCCCTAGTCAACATATAGGATACTTTTGATCCCGAAAAATTAAAGAGTTCCCGTCGGATAGTTTAAAAAACTTTCCACGCGGAGGAAGTCGCGGGCAGAAACTAGTGATTTAATAATTTTATACAAGGTATTCATTATTCACTGAGATGTACGGTCGACCTAGCATTACAGTGAGTATGGCTGAGCGCTGCGGGCTCTCTGCCCTCTATCTCAAAAACGGTTGGGCGTACGAAGAAAATTTTAAGACAAAATTAGTCGGAAATTTTATGCTGTACAATTTTTATAATAACTATTAACTTCATTGGAGATATAGAAACCGAGATAATCGCGAAAAACTGATTTTTGTGACCTTAGACCTTGAATAACTTACGGCGCAGACACGAGATTTTATGAGACTTTTCAGACAATTTTTAGAACATTAAAATGAAGGTGTATACAAGTTAACAGCTATTATCTCTCATGACCTCTTTTTTTGCTTAAATGAGTGGACGGCTAGTGAAGAAAGGTATATCATATATAAGTATTTCAAAGTATAGCAGTAAGTTTATATGCTGGACTTTTAATGACATAGTCACTGCTAGACTCGAGCCTTTCTGTAGTAGTTTCAGGTGTTTCATCGAAAGTGGCAAAACTTCGGACTTGAGTTCGAAGTTTAAAAAGTGGTAAAACTTTTTAAACTTTGAACTCACTTTATTTGAATGTGATATAGGTGCTTTAGTCATTGAGCTACCACGACTTTTGCAGTAATAAGAGTTAAATCGATATTTATCGCGAACAAAGTATTAGGTCTTACACATAATAAAAATAGCACTAATATTCAGTAATATTTAGGAATCATGGTAGATGTACAGCTTGCTTATACTTCATGTGCGAATCGTGCACTCATTGTTTTCGGCAAATTGGCTTTCGTCGCTTTGAATTACGAACATCGAGTGTTGATTGGCGCCGTAGTTAATTATCACCTCAGATGATAGATGTACTTAGCGCTTCATTACGATCATGACCGTGTTCTTCTGCTGTTACATTATGATGAGACGACGGCGAATAGTTTGAAACACGCACATGTTTCTTTTGCATACGCTCTCTGTGATTAATTTCTTTTTACTAACCCTAAGGTGTATTAAAATTGGTTAGTGAGAAAAATAAGGTACTTTTTTCTACTATTGCTCTAACTGCCGCACTTAGAAAGCTTAAAGGATGATTTATTTGAAAATATTTTTTTTTATTACTTTTATATATCACAACTTCGTTTCTATTTGAGTTACAGACTTAATTAAAGAGAAAAAAAGCGTGTTAAAATGGGGCTTTCAATTGACGTTATTTACATTACGTGTTGCCTGCGTAGTTCATTAGAATGTAGAGGTTTCGCGTTTTACCCCCGTAGTGTAAATATCTTAAAAGTTAACATTCGATTATTATATACTCTGATTTGGTTGCCTAGGTTTAACCTCACGGTTGTCTGTCGCAACCTACCTATAATGCAAACATATCTCAATAAAATATTATTCAATTTATTTTTTAATCGACTATTATGCGATTGAGTGCGGCAGTAAATGGTTGGAAGTTGACAAGCGATACTACCGATTTTATTGCACCTATTAATAGATTGGATTACTATACTAATTATTGATTTCTTTTGTAGTAATGGCTTACATGGAGATGTTTGGCAACTGCAGTCATCCGCCCAACAACGCGGCGGCACCTCCGGATATGTTCCGTCACTCCATACACACCTACAACTTAGCCAGGTAATTTCAACTAATAAAATCTATTAAAGTAACAAACAAGTATATATTTTGATATATTTTGCTGTGCAATAAAGTGTTATCTCTCTCTCTCTATTTTCTTTTTGTGTGTATTTAGTTTATGTCTAAAACAACTAAATACGAAAAGGTTAACTATTCATTAGAATTTATGCATTTTAGAGACTTCGTGTCTTTGCGTTCAACAGTCTCTGTAAAGGAGTTTTCTGAGGAACTATTCAGAATGTGTCTTCGTTCTATTTGTACCACCACACCGCTAACGATCGGGTGGGCGTCCGTCCGCACTACTTTAAGCCGTTATACTCATGTACAGTAGATGCGAAACTTAAATGCTGTCCAAATAAAGTTAGTTCCGTGAGTTCGCAGGTTCAGTCAAATGTTAACGTTTATTACGCCTTACGGTGTTCTGTACGAAAGCGATGGCACGTGAGTCCGGATGCGTACGAGCGAGAGCGCGACACTCCTCTCTCAGCTCTGTCGTTGAACATTATAACTGTGTAGTGCGCAACGACGCGTACGAATTTCAAAGATGCATTTAAATTTTGCTCGTATTATGCTTAGTTTCTCAAACACATTCCGTCCTTTATGGATTTTAAATGCGCTTGCGGTTAAGTTTTTCACTTCGCATTGCAATATGGGTATTTTTAATGGAATTCTTAAGAGGTTGGCAACATGTATTACCATACATTTGGTGTTGCAAAAGATCATAGGCGACGTTAACCACTTTCCATCAATTGACAGGTTATATACTATACTATAGCTGTAAAGATTTTTGTTGCAGTGCTCAGCATACCAATGCGGGAGCTATAAACGTACAACGACACCAACAAGTTCAGTGTTCCGTTGCTCAGTCTTTCACTATTCAGAACTTTGGAAACCCACCAATGAGGTAGGTTTACTGATTCTTTATTAAATATCCAAAATGAGAAGTATTCTGTCCTTTTCATATATGCCTACTTATAATTTATCGAAATTTTTGCTGTTAACTAAAACTAATATGGTCTGCTTAAGTTAATATATACCCTGTTCTATGGAAGCTTATATAAATATTTCGAATTAAGAGTCTTGCCTAACCAGCAAGAAAGTTTTATTTATAATACTAATTATAAACTAAAATATAATAAGGTAAATTCAAGATATTACTTATATGTGCATTATTCATTATTAATTATTTAGTTAGTAGATGTAACAATATTAGGCAATGTTCCTATTTTCAGATTTCAAATTTGTTGTTGAATTTTATTAGGTAAAACGATAGATTAGCCTTTTTCAAGATCACGGGAGTTAATAAACTGCTCATAGTGAATTTGTGAGTTTTGTGCTATTTCACTCAATTAATGTTTGTGTATAAATTTAATGTAGGTAGTTGTGATAATAATGTTGCAATTCTGTTGTTTAGCGGATCCAATGACAGCGTAAGCATAACGTCGAGCGGTACGAGTCCGATCCCGTCGGAGCCACCGGCGCTGCCACCCAAGCTGAGCAAGAGCAGACAGGTCAGTGAGCGCACCCTTATGTTTGGTGTTTAATATTTTGACCACAATAAAATTGGCCAAGTGTGAATCAGTCTACGACGCAAAATAGGGGGTTGCGTAGACGTGACCAACGTACACTGTTTTTGTCATTTGGTTACAGGACCCTCAAAAGAATTTAATAGAAAATATACCATTTTTTTTTAAAAAGGATCGAAAACCAAATCACTTTCGGTCAAATTATTTTTTAAATTCTATCTAATTTTTAATTTTATCAGAATAAGTTAGTTTACACTTTTTTGTAATTTTAAAATCAGAGTATTCCTCCATGTGGTCTTAAATAAAACGTCATTATACATCATTATTAATTTTCAAGATCTGTTTACAGTTTTACACGACTTATTATTCCGATCGGCAGTTTTTGCGTGCTTCTTGTTTAAAAAGCCTGCTTTTTAATACAGGTTAATACAGGTTACATTATACTAATTAGTTTGTTAGTGCTATTTGCACCCAGAAGATTAATTTCATTTTATATCGCAAACTATCCCATATCTCCCGGCATGAAAAGTATTTATGTCCATTTTCGGTATTAAAATTACATTAAAACAAAATTACAGCAAATCGATCCAGTATTCCTAGTAGTTTTCAACGAAAGCTTAACAGAAAGACATATAGAGTTACTATCGCATTTTTTATAGACAATTAATTTTTATATTATAAACTTGAGAAATGATTGGTCTCATCCAAACTTTCGTTCTCTATTTCAAACCATCCTAGTTTTATTTGTTTCCCCCGTCTATGAAAACTACATAAATTACAAAAATGACAAAAAGGAAAAAAAGGATAAAAAGGACAAAAAGGATAAATAGGACAAAAAAGACAAAGATGACCTTTTGGTCATTGACAAAAAGGACAAAGATGACTAAAATGACCCAAATGACAGAAATGAATAAAATTACAGAAATGACCAAAATGATCAAAATAACAAAAATGGCAAATCACAAAAAAACCTATCCTACTTTTTGGGATAACCTTTATATAAATCTATCGCATTATCCGGGATAAAAAGTATCCCTTGTCCACCCTCAGTATTAAAATTACATATATACCGAATTTCAGCCAAATCGATCCAGTAGTTTTTCCGTGAAAACAGAACAGACAGAGTTACTTTCGCATTTATAATATTAATAGGAATATGGAACTTTATTTGCAAATGGAAATGGCAGTGTTGCTTGCTATACATTCTTAGCTTTGTTCCACTTACACAACCTGACGCGCTACTAAAATTGGTCTACTGCGCTGGTACATCAGGATGAATTATTAGCTGTGTAAAAGATAGAAATAAACTGTAGTGGCTATGATATTAAAGATGTTATAACAAATCACATTATTATTATTTTCAGCTGCAAATGAATTCGAGCAACGAATTACTGCCTCCACCGTCCCCTCGGCCTTCCTCACACAACAGCTCCATCGATGACACGGTTATTAATAATACTGTAAGTATATCTCCTGTAGAATATACATAGCTATAATAGTTCCTAAATTCCCAGGGAATCAGAATACTATAATATAATAGTAAATCTAGAAGTACAATATTAGTACTTTAATATATTTCTTTTGCAGTTAGTTCCAATTTATTTGTTTAATGTCACTAGTATCGCTGCATTGTATTTCAAGTACATAACGTCTGGACGTTTAGTTCTGATACTTTCAATTGAAAGTAAATGACTTGGTGTAAAAAATGTGTAATAAATCGTTGGTTGAAAGTTAGCTGGCCTTTTCCGGGAGTTGCGTTTCATACTGGACCACTGTATTTTCAAGATTCTTCTATGTTAATTGCTAAACATAACACATTGATAAACTAAAAATATGAGCTTTGTCACTACCATTTGCTTTGACAACACGTGATACATTTTTAAATACACTTTGTTATGATTGTAATAACAATGAAAGTAACTTTGGTTAATTGACTTTGTGTTTATTTCTTCTTCACAGTCTTGGAAATAAACCGATTGTCTTGAAATTTCATACATACTTTTATATACTTTTGATAACACAGATGAACACAAGATATGACCAACTTAATAATAATATTCAATTGTTTGACAGAATTCGGACGAATCCTTCGTCAGCGTGACAACACCAGGAAAGTTCCCACTAGAAGAGGAATTGGAACTCCTTGTCAATCAGTCGGCTCCATCTCCTGTACCCTCAACGGTGAGGATTTTTCCTGCTAAATTCATTTCATTATAATTGTATATTTGTGAAACATGTGAATAAACATATTCAGGTTCCTAAGGCAATGAGTACCTTTAGATATTTTTCGAAGACAGTAAAATAATCTATAGTGGTGTCTAATATACCCGCATGTCGATTTACGTGTAAAGCTCGAACAATATCCGCGCGATTAGTGGTGTTTGACAATGCACCCTTTTAAGTTTGAAATTTGGTACAACAGAGAAGTGAGACAAACTCGGAACCAGTGCCAATTGTCACTGAGGAGACTGCTTCAAGCACCGATGAACCTGAGGACATAATCCTCCAGACGGACATCAGTTCCTGGTTGGTTCTGAAGGAACCAACAAAAGATGGGCCAGATGTTAGGGGGGGTCAACCCGATGCCCTCATTGTACTGGCCACCAAAGCCACCAAAGGTATGTCATTATTATATTCACATGTATAACCTGGAAAGGGTCCTGTCCTATTATAAAATGTAAGATTTAAATTATATCTGCTATCCATGATTGTGATGTATTGCATCAGAGGAATTTGAGTTTTTTAAAGTAGCTATTTGTGTGTCATTGAAGACCATGGTTCAAAAGGACAGACAGCACTTTTGGAAGGCTTGCCTAGGGCCCATGAGACACCCAATACGTAGAGATTTTTTCGACACTTCAATCTAATCATGGCGTCACACTGTATTATATAATAGTGGAGTTTACCCCGCGGCTACGCTGCGTGCAAAACTCTAGATTGTAAGTAGCTTTACGTATGTAAAAAAAATATTAGGTATTTTATATATATAAACCGTCAATACTTTAGTTTCTTGTTTAATTCACTACAACTACAAAGAAACAACATAAAGAAAAATCGCAGCCAACCTGATTTGAAGTACCTGATATGTAATGAATAACATGTGGGCAACCTGACAATGTATTTATTAAAAAATTGCAGTGATGGATGTGTACATCGCAATTGCAGCGCCATCTATTGTGCTAATCCGTCTATTTTTGAGAAACGACGTCATTTGTCGGGATATAATGTATCCTAAGTTATTAATTCGGGTTATAAGCCAACATTGTCGAGTTTCAATAATATATGTTTACTAGTTTCCAAAAAGGATGCGATAGCAGCGCCACCTTTTTCGCTATTTTTGTATGTCCCACGAAAACGATGCTATTTATCGGGATAAAAAGTATCCTAAGTTACGGCCCGGGATATAAGATAACTCTATGTCGAGTTTAATTTAAATCCGTTCAGTAGTTTTCACGTGATGTTCTAACAGAAAAACAGACAGACAAAATTCTAAGAAATTTATTTACGGAATCTGTTGGTCCGAATTAGCCCCCTTGATTTTTTTCACATTTTTAACTCCATACAAACTCGAACCATTTACAGATTTATTATAGTATAGATTATTATTATTCTTTGAGTAGTTAGACTACATATTTTTATGGAGATGCTTGACAACGTTCTCGACTCAGTATGTCTTTAGTTCCGCTGCTAGTCCATATTATTTAAAGTGTGTTAGTATTTTTCTGTTTTCTCTTTGCGGCTTTTGTTATGAACCGATTTTCACTTGATTGTGATAAAATGTTCTTTAGTGAAATTTTCTGCGTATTTTTACACCTTTAAAAATTAAAGGATTTTCATACAAAGTTTCTGCTATGCTAGTCACTCCGAAAGCAACCTTTACACACTTTCATAAAAATACTTCTGATGCAAACCGTCACAATTGTGTTTTGATGCAGATTTTTAGAAGCTTAAGTACCCCAAAACATTATTCGCGGTATTGGTGTAATAATAGATATCAAATATTCTGGTGATCATATTCTTATGGAGGCATGAACATATCTTGATATTTTCATAATCCTTTTCTCGTCTGAAGTGATTAGAAATTCACCCTTCGAAAATTATTAAGACCATAAATGCCTGTGGATTATTTTCATACCTGGTACGGGAGGCATGTTTTCATAAGATGCCCAAGCGCATCATAATAATTTCTTATTAAATTATGAGTTATTCCTTGATAACATAGCTTCTAACCTCTGATCTATCATGCTTTCACTTTTACAGAGTCGGACGAGTGTAAGTGGTTGAGACATTTTTATCATGGGGCTGAAACTCACTGGTTCTATTCACTAATTTTTTTAAGCTTTGAAACCGTTGCTTATCTTTTATGCACGATTTTTATATAATTATACTATCATTAATCTTTTCCCTTTTTATCGCTTTGAAAAGTAACTGGTCACGATTGCGATGCTTTTATGAACTCTATACTCAGCCATGTCATATTCATTATGAAATCGTTCTGGAAATTTGAGTCTATAACCAGTTTAACAGTTCTGACAAGAGAATTTGTTTCCATGACGATTGTAAAGTATTATTTGCCAATATATTGTATTTATTCTGGCTTCACTATAGCTTTGAGAGTGACACATTTCACAAAAACCACCAATAATTTAGTTTCAATGTGTGTCACTATTACTTATTTTGGTCAGTGCATGTTGCTAGTATAATTTATTTCATGTTGAATTGTTGAAAATTGAATATGAAATAGAAAAGAATGTATGCAATAGCACTGTCTAAAGTGAGTATATCTGGCTGAAAGTACGTCTACAACCCGTGTTTTGCTCAACGTAATTTATTGGTAACCCATAGAGAAACGAAACTAAAATGGCGGGCTTGTACTTGCATTGACAGATCGTACAACTAATGAATAAGGCCTGTTTCTTTTAAATTCCGTCATTAGACACCATTTGAAAATATCCACAAATTCGGAACTAAACTTTAGCGAACAGATTGTTATTGTTAAACAAAATGTTCTTACAGTAGTATAATATCAATTTTATATGAAAAATAAATATTCTGCTTGATGTTGTGTGTACTATTGAGCAAAAAAGATGGATATAACAGAGAGTCAGCGCAGCCATATTAGATCGAATCTGATGGACCGCGTTTTACATTCTATACTTAGTTTTGAATAATAAAAATAATTTACGTTTGTTATTTGGGCAAGATCCGAGTTGCAGACGCGGCATTAAATAAGGCTGGTTTATACGATGGCAGTGATGGTATCCAGAGCCTTGGAATTTTGGTGCCAGTCATTGGGTACACATAGAACCGACTAAATAATTTTATAAAATAGGTTACACTATACCGGACGGACTGTCAGATAGTGTTGATTCATAAAGAAAGCTACAAGACTAATACCGGTTCTACCTGAACGGATAAAAAGTGGGGTTAGAAAGCAACAAGTACGCAAAAAAGCAGTAAAAGTATTTTTTTCGTAAAAGTAACGATATTGAAACATTACAATTTTAAATACCAACATATAAGAAACGCCTATCGTTATTTATTTTTTGTTGACCGTACGGGAGGTTTTGCACAGTGCGAGCGAGAGGCGAATAGAGGCGACGCGATTTCTTATCCCACTTTTATCCATTCAGGTTATATGCTGTAATATGAGCGATCGTTTACTGTGCTGCCATCGGGTAAAGTAGCCTTTGGGCCGGCCAGTTGTGTTTGACGTTGGTTGGTCTGTGTGTGTAGATTTCGCATACCAAGAGGCTTTCCTCGCCACGTACCGGACGTGGGTGTCGCCGAGCGGGCTGGTGGGGCGGCTCGTGCGCCGCGCGCGCTTCTTCCGCTCCCGCCCGCACGAGCTTCGCTCCACTCTCAGCTTGCTCACCAGAGTTGTAGCTGATTTGACGTTAGTAATTTGTTTATCGATTATTAATTATAATCGATTATATGTTTGAACTGTAACAATAATATACTAAGGTACTATTTTAAAAGAATTTTCAATTTATTTTTCTTCCAATTTTATTATCCCTTGTGTTGCGGTATATAGAATCCCTACATTTTTCTTTACTAGTTTTTACAAATGTGACTGTGATATACAAACGGAAATGGCGATTTTATAAAGGTGACATTTATGAAAACATCGCTATGTAACTCTAAAAATAGCAAAAATTGGATTACCGTGTATAAAATGTGATAGTGTTTTTAGGGTATTCAGCTAAAACCAACAGGTCTGTAGTGGCCCTAAGTATGCTTTTATATTGCAGAATGTCTGATCTCGATTGTTCGTTGATGGAAGAGATAATGGAGTTCATATATTGGCTGGTGGACGCGGAAGAACTTTACATAGCGAAAGCACTGAGACAAATTCTAGTCGACAAACAGAAACAATTGCATTTCCAACAGGTACATGTTTTTTTATATATTTTCTGTATTTTATCTATTACCAATTAGCTCATGTCCTATTCACAACTTTGATTTAATGATTGTTCACTTGAAAATTCTCTCTTTTATTCATATTTAACCAAATTGTAATTTTTCATTTGATTTTAGTCAATTATTAAAACTGTGAAAATATAAGTTGATTTATTAGCACAAATAAAATTCTGGCAGACACAAAATACACTCGAACCAGAGCCATAATACCAGGCCTCTCAGAAAGTATTGCGAAAAAAAGTTTTTATGCCTGAGAGACTAGCCAGTTATAGTTTATATTGAAAATATGTTTATTAATTGATTATTTATAAATAAAAATAGGTACGTTCCAATTTCAAAATTTCTCTCATTCTCAGTGAAAAATGGATCTGCGCCGGGAACATATTCGCGTTATGATTTTTTACAATTTCAAGTGTCGCCTGTAACCGGACGAATCGTACGATAGACTTCAAATAGTATTCGTGGATGAAGGCTCTTCTAGGGCAACCGTGTATCGTTGGTACAACGAATTCAAGCGCGGTCGACTAACTTTGGGGGATGAAGAAAGAAGTGGTCGCCTTTTGACGGCTGTGATGGAAGAAAACGTGCTAGCAGTGAAAAATTTAATCCAAGACAATAGGCGAGTTACGTATCAAGAGATTCAGAACGTACTGCAGATTGGATCGGGAAGCCTTCACGAGATTGTACAAGTGCATCTTCGCGTGAGGAAGATAGTTTCACGCTGGGTGCCGTTAAACCTCACCGATGCTCCGAAGCAAGCCCGGGTGGAATTATGTCGTGATATGATAAACAAATTTGAAGCAGGCTCGTGTCGACGTGTTTACGACATCATTTGATTTGATCGCGAGTTTTTTCAATTTGACTGGCTACTTGCTGTCAATTCCTTTACGGAACCAAAGCAACATCAACGCCGAATGGTATACTACAAAATGCTTGGCAGAAGTTCTCTCTGTTGTGAGCAACAAGCGACCAAACACGGCTCCGCGGGCTACTACTTCACCATGACAACGCGCCCGCCCATACCGCGCTCAAAACGAGGGACTTCCTGGACAGCACACTGATCAAACTCCTCGGTCACCCTCCTTACAGCCCTGACTTAGCACTGTGCGACTTCTATTTATTCTCGAAAATAAAAAATCACCTCAAAGGGATACTACAATTTTCGTCGCCGAAAGATGCGTTGTCAGCGTTCGAGTAAGCTGTAAACGAGGTGTCTACGGCGGACTGAAAGAATTGTTTCGAAAACTGGTTCAGATGCATAAAACTTTATATTGAGGCTGGTGGACTTTACTTAGTACTTTGAAAAGATTTAATAAAATCCCGCGTACATACATGTAGGTCCTTTATTATTTTAAGTGCAGACCCAGTTTTACATTAACCTAAGACAGCTGTCGTAACTATGACGCCAACAGTGTTATCATGACTTCACTATAAAGCAAATGCTTTCCGTGTATTTCTTAGTTTTCTTTTAATTTCCCTACCAATACTGTGGAATAAATTAAGCTTATTCACTGTTATTTCTATGGTACAAAGAGAGCAATTAGCAGTGTTTTATATATTTTTTTAATCGCTTGTTACAGACCAACAATCGTTACGAGTACGAATCGCCGTGCAACGGGCCGGTGTCGACAAAGCGCGATACACTTTTGGACTTCAAGTCGACAGAATTGGCCGAACAGATGACATTGCTCGACGCTGCGTTATTCGTGAGGCTCACCACTGCCGAGGTTACTTCTATTTCAAAGTTCTTATTTAAAACTAAGATATGCACGCGACACATTTTATTATATAAAATTTGCTATAGATCACTGAAAATATCACATTGGATTTCGATTTTTTTTATTCTGGCCATTTTAAATAATTCCTAGAAAATTCCCGCCCGATTCCCACCATAAAAAGTAGCTATGCGCTACTTTTAAGTCTAGGAATTTGCTGTCAACTAGCGAAAACCGCATTGAAATCGGCCGAGTAGTTTTTACGTGTATCTTGAAGAAACTGACAACAAATTAAAAAAAAATTGCATCATGTTCTCCATAGTTTATAATTATATTGTATGCCAGTTGTTTTTTAAATGGCTTCAATGTACAGACATGGCATTTTTAGGAATTTATAATATTATAGACTAGAGTTTACCCCCGGGTCAACCTCAAGTGCGTGCCTCTTGTTTAAAGAGCAGGCATTAATACAGCTTACATTTTACTAAATATTTATGTTAGTTCTATTTGCAACCGGAAAAGTCACTTCATTTTATATCGCAAAGTATCCCATCTCCCGGCATGAAAAGTATTTATGTCCATTTTCGGTATTAAAATTACATTTAAACAAAATTACAGAAAAACCAATTCAGTATTCCTAGTAGTTTTTCCGTGAAAGCTTAACAGATAGACATATCTCAAACTTTCATCCCCTATTTCAACCCGTTTTAGTTTTATTTGTTTATCCTCGTCTATCTATCTGTAAATTACACAAATGACAAAAATGTCCAAACTGTCAAAAATGTCCAAAATGACTAAAATACCCAAAATGTTCAAACTATAAAAATGTCCAAAATGACCAAAATGTCCAAACTGTCCAAAATGACCAAAATATCCAAAACGAGAAAAATGTTCAAAACAACCAAAATGTTCAAAATAACCAAAATGTCCAAAATTACCAAAATATCCAAACTCCCAAATTACCTGAATTACCAAAATGTCCAAAATGACCAAAAAGTAAAAAATGGTCAATGTCAAAAATGTTCAAATGTCCAAAATATCCAAAATATCCAAAATGCCCAAAATAACTAAAATGACGAAAATGGCAAATCACAAAAACCAAAACCTATCCCACTTTCTGGGATGAACTTTATATAAATCTATTCTATATCTATATAATCCGGGATGAAAAGTATCCCTTTTCCACCCTCGGTATTAAAATTACATATACATACCGAATTTCAGCCAAATCAGTCCAATAGTTTTCCATAAAAGCATAACAAACAGAGAGACAAATATATTTTTATCCCAGAAACTATTCCATTTTTCGGGATAAAAAGTATCCTATGTTCATCCTCGGCATCGAAAATATATCTATATATACTGAGTTTCAGCCAAATCGGGCCAGTAGTTTTTCCGTGAAAACTGAACAGGCAGACAGACAGACACGAGTTACTTTCGTATTTGTAATATAAATAGGGATTAGTTAATTTATTGAGGCTGGGTTATATAATTGAAATACCAAAGAAAAATTGAGACACAATGGCTTCAAAAGGCTAATACCCGTAAAAATGCTGAGATAATAAAATTATGATTGTCATAATTTAGCCAAATAATAAATTCACAATCGCTTAGTAACTTTTGATCCATATTTTTTTTAATGTCTCATTGAATTTATATTTTTGTGTACTTCTTCTTGGCCTTGTGTGTGGTTATCATATTATTTAGTGTGAATAATAAAAATTCGTAGGTGCTGTCATGGCCGAGAGACCAATCCGAAGAGAGTTCACCGAATCTCACCCGTTTCACTGAGCACTTCAACAAGATGAGCTACTGGGCGAGATCGCGTATATTGGAACAGGTAAAACTCAAGGTGCCGCCGGTCTCATACATCTGCTATATCGCCCATAACCGTTGCACTGTTCTCATTCACGCACTCTAGAGGTGTGCCCATTCTGGGATCTGAGTCCCAAGTCTGCTATTACAATAGTGTTACACTGGTTCATCTCTAACGTCATTATGACACCGTAATCTTCGTTTTTATATATCAAGGCAACGATGACGGTGTCAATATCTAGTATTCAACTATTTTGACACTATAGTAATAATGAACTTGGGGTACTGGCCACCTTTTCCTTTAAACACTTTGACTTTCGTTTACTTAGGTTAATAATTAGCAAGGAACCAATCTTACGTTCTTGTATATGAGCTGATTCATACTTGATTTTTGTCCTTTCACTTGTATCAATTTAGCATTAGATGTTGGGACAGTGTTTTTTTCTTCCATTTTCTTTCTATGCACATGTTATTTAATTTTATCACTTAACAAATCTTCATGTCTCATATTCATCCCTTTTTTGGTATGCCTTTAGTATTATGTCTACCAATCTTCCAGTTTATCTATTTTGTACTTTATATACTCACATGTACAGCATAAAGAATAGTAAAAAAATGTAAATTACATGATATCTATAGCGTTTTACGAGATATTCGTATGCCATAGCCATCTTCGTTCTTTATGGCATATATGCAAATCACATTAAAAACATTTAATCCCACGAAAAGGAATATACAATCCACTCCTCTATCGCAATGGGTTACTAGGTAGTCAAATTAGCCGATATACCTTTTATTAATAATAGGTTGGGGAAAAAGTCTTTTCGCACATAGTATGTATGAACTTGTAATAAGATCTCTTTGGATATACCATTTGTATCTGGCTGGTTTTGGTATAATTAAAAAGTTTTAATTTTAAAGAAGACAATTCCAAATTCAAATTAGGAAAATGTGTGATTTTCATTTGTTTTTCTTATTGTTAAAATGAGTGAATCTAATGAAGAACTTCGATACATTTTAAAATTTTACTATAAAAAAAGGTAAAAATGCAACACAAGCCGCGAAAAAAATTGTGATGTTTATGGACCTAATGCAGTATCTGTATAGAGTAGCGCAAATTTGGTTTAAGCGTTTTCAATCCGGAAATTTTGATATCAAAGATGCACGTCGCTCTGGTCGCCCTGTTACGGATAAAATTGATGCCATTTCTGAAAAAGTGGAGCAAGATTGGCATATTAGTAGTTACGATGTAGCTGGAGAACTGGGAATTGACCACAAAACTGTTTTGGCGCATTTGAAAAAAGCTGGGTACACAAAAAGCTCGATATTTGGGTGTCTCGTGAGCTCACTGAAAGAAACCTAATGAACAGTGTACTCATTTGTGATTCTTTATTACGACGTAATGAAACCGAACCATTTTTGAAGAAGCTGATAACTAGTGATGAAAAGTGTATCACGTACGACAAGAACGTGCGAAAAAGATCGTGGTCAAAGGCCGGTCAGGCTTCACAGACTGTGGCGAAACCCGGGTTAAATCGCAGCAAGGTGATGCTGTGTGTATGGTGGGATTGGAAGGGCATTATTCATTATGAGCTGTTACCGCCAGGCAGGACCATCGATTCTGAACTGTACTGCGAACAACTGATGAGATTAAAGCAAAAAGTTGAGAGAAAGCGACCGGAATTAATCAACAGAAGGGGTGTGGTTTTTCACCATGATAACGCTAGACCTCACACAGCTTTAGCCACTCAGCAAAAACTATGAGAGTTTGGCTGGGAGGTGTTAATGCATCCGCCGTATAGACCTGACCTTGCACCTTCAGATTTTCACCTGTTTCGGTCTCTGCAGAATTCCTTAGGCAGTGTCAGGTTAACATCACGAGAGGACTGCCAAAACCACTTGTCGCCGTTTTTTGATCAGAAGCCCCAAAATTTTTATAACAATGGGATCACGTCCCTACCTACAAGATGGCAAAAAGTTATCCAACAAAATGGCACCTACATACTTTAGTCAAATGTAAATAAACTTTATAAAAAAACCTTTTGAATTTTTATATAAAATGCGAAGAAACGTTTTCCCCAACCTAATATACAAAACTTTTCAACATCCTCGATGTTTTCACATTTTTAAACGCATTGTACAAACTCGAACCATTTACAGATTTATTATAGTAATCTATCCCTATCACTATTATAATATTATAAATGTGAAAGTAACTCTGTCTGTCTGTCTGTCAGTTCCGTTTTCACGAAAAAACTACTGGACCAATTTGGCTGAAACTTGGTGTTAGCGACGCAATATAATATTTATTTAATGTTGAATTATATTTTAAATAAATAGCGAAGACGGGCGGAATAGGGCGCGCGTAGGACAACAGAGGGGGTTTGGCGGGGTGCGGGGGTTGTCTTATGTCGATTGTCGCCCGCGCACCCTAAAATAGTCTTCGGTCCGCGTCGCGCCGCGATATTTGTGTTTCTTTGTGCCTACGTTCGTCCGCGTGCCGTTTCTTTTCGTTGTAAAAAAATCTCCTTGTTTTATTTGCTGGAGTTACAAAAGTGATCGTCGAGCCAGATCATTATGTTTAAAACGCTCTTAGCGAAGAAAATGGACCAAACAAGGAGAAACGCGAGTGTAATAGATCAAATAATTTTACCAAAAGTGCCGTCAGTTAGTGCGAATGTTGTAACGGTCGATGTGCACACTAGGCCCAAGACAGTGCCGTTGGATACCGGGAGCATAAAGTCAGAGATACCTGTCGGAAATACAATGAATGTCTCGCGACAATGTGCTTCGCTGTCAAGGAAATCGTCATCTTCCATTGAGGCACGTAGGAAAAGGCTTGAGTTGCAAGCCGCAGAGGCAAAAGCACGTATAAATATAGAATTGATTGAAAAACGGCTAGCCGCGGACATTGCAGATTTAGAAGACGAAAAATACAGTTCACATTTGGAGGGAGGAAACCACTCTGAACATGGAAATGTGGAAGAGTGGCTAGAACGGAGCCAGCACGAACTGGAGGCCCAAGCTGACCCACGAGATGGTAGAAAATCGGGACAGCTGGACCAGCCGCTGCCACCGCCTGCGCCCCAGGCTACAGGCACCGACAGCAACAATGGGACAGTTCATATGTTGGCTTCCGCGCTGAAGGATCTTGTCGCCGCTTCCAGCAGTAATTCGAACGCCCAGATGCTCAGCCGCTTATGCACACCAAGGGACCTGTCGGCGTATTCCGGTGATCCACTTGAATGGCTGCAGTTCAAGCAAGCGTTCAAAGAATCAACGAGAGTGTGTAACTTCAGCGATCAGGAAAATTTATGGAGGGTAAGAAAGTGCTTGCATGGTCCAGCAAAAGACGCCGTGACGGCTTTGCTGATAAGTGCAACGTCACCAGCTGTTGTGATGTCTTCTCTGGAGTTGCAATTTGGAAATCCGGACATAATTATTTCGAAAATTATGTACGATATAAAAAAGCTTCAACCTATGTCTCAAGAATATCGCAAAGATATAATTGTATTCTCGATAAAGGTCACGAATTACGTTGCCGCTGTTCTTGCAATTAGCCAAGAAGAGTACCTGAAAGGAACAAGTTTAACATCAATTATGTTGTCTAAATTGCCAACGGTATTAATTTGAAAATGGGCAGATTATAGTTATAAATTAATACAAGAAGGTAGTAAGCCAAAATTATTTTTTTTGTCTGAGTTTTTGAACGAAGATACAATTAAAATATCAAAAACGTCAGTAAATATTTCATATTCCACTCCCAGTGACTATAAACGTAAACTAAGCAACTATAATATCGCGAATCGTACGCACACAGTGTTGGTACAAAACAGTGGTGAGAGTGAGAAGTGTCGTTATTGTCACGCGTCTTATCATAACTTACCGAACTCCAAGAAGTTTAAAAAAGCGTTACAGAAGGACAAGTGGCAATTTGTAAAACGCGCAAGTTTATGTTATAGGTGTTTAGTGTCACGTCATAAGCGAGAATCGTGTTCAGCACCCGTGTGCGACAGGGATAATTGTGGACAGTCGCATCATAGATTGCTGCATTATGTTTACGCGCCGAAACAACAAACTGGTTTGCAAGTTAGTGAAAACGCGCCTGTGCCTTTTAACAACCGCTCGGACGAATCGCGAAATGAAACTGTTATGCACATACAAATGAAAAATCGGAAAGTGTTGTTAAAAACAGTGCCAATACGTGTTCACGGACCTAATGGTGTTGTTATAAATATTGTGGTATTATTGGATGACGGATCTACGGTGTCAATAGTAAGTGAGAATCTTGTAAAGCGTCTAGGAGTGCACGGATGTAAACAAACATTACGTGTACGAGGCGCCTGGGATTGCAACGATCTGGTATGTAATAGTGAATTAGTCAATTTAACTATATCTAATAAAGAAGGGACAATGTTTAACTTGCAATTATGTAGTACAAATGGACTTAACTTACCTTCTCAATATGTATCTTTAGATGAACTTTTGTATAGTGAAAATTTTGAAAATATAAGACATTGTGTAACGGACAGTGTAAACCTGAAATACTAATTGGTCAGGACAATTATAATTTATTAGTGCCATTACAAATAACACAGGGCACAGCAAATGGACCATACCTGACGCGTACTCCGTTGGCATGGTGTGTGCATGGTTATGTATGCACATTGCAGGAACGGCCTCACTCTATGCTCTTCTTGTCAGGCTCAGGTGTCGACGGGGATTCACGAGAATCTGAAAAAGAGTCATTACATAATTTACATGAAACCGTATGGCAATCCTCCATTGAAACCATGGGCGTCTCCGGGAAGCCGCGCCAGAACTCTGAGCATGTGGAAGCCATTGAACATCTAGAGCGTACGTACATGTTGAAGGATGGCATGCGGCACGTAGTCTTGCCATGGAAAGAGCACCTGTAAAATGCCAGAGTTATTGAGAAACGTTTGCAATATGCTGAAAGGCGTGAAGAAGAAGTGCAAAGCCAACCCGAGTTATGCAGTGAGATACGGAGAAAGAATAAACTATCTCCTGGAAAATGATTACGCATACGAGCTTACCAACGATAAGGTGACATCAAAGTTACGGAATCTCCTGCATTTTAGCGTTGATAACCCAAATAAAAATAAGCTCGTCTGGTTTTTGATTCAGCCGCTAAGAGCAATGGGTACTCTCGTAACAATTACTTAATGACGGGACCTGACCTACTTACATCACTAAAAGGAATTATGTTGAAATTTCGAAACAATGTAATTGCCGTGACGGAGGACATCCACGATATATTTTCGCACATAAAATATAATCCCGAGGATCGACATACCTGACGTCTGCTATGGAAACCTCCCGGGAACTTACAGTACGATATCGAAACCTATTCGATGTTATCATTCATATTTAGAATTGATGTTATCCATTCATTGCTTCGTCTAGAATACATAATAACAACGTTCTACTGCCGCGCTGTCGCCATGCGATTGTTCGAGTGAACAAGATGGCAATAGTTGCACCGATCGTAACGAATAGCCAGTGGCCGCGGGGCAAAGCACACCGATCGCGCGCCAGCGCCGCCGCAGAGAATCAAAGCGTGAACGCGCGCATTTCTAGATATACCTACATTTATACAAAGCTACAGGTACACATTAATTACGATGCAGTAACTCAAGCGATGAGCGCCGAAACTTACTGTCGTTGGATAACTGAAGCCTGGAGTGTTTATGCCAAGAAAATCATACCTCGCATAAAGGTATACCTCGAGGTGTATGCAGCGAAGTCTCCATTTTCATTGTAATTATGTTTAATAACATTACGAGTGTGGTATAATTATTCATAGATAAGTGTAAGAAATTCTCAGGTGACATTGGTCGCGACATGGTGAGGAGGGCAGAGCGCCTATTGATTGTGTACTCGTAGAGTCAGTCATTCGCTGAAGACTTGGAAGCACCTGAAAAATAAAAATACATTAGAACAAAAAAAAATATTATTCTTACCTTATCTCCTTATGTCGACGAATTTGGAATTCCACTATTTGGTGGCCGCATCGATTACGCTTCTGGGTATTTATTAACTGAAACGAATGGATCGACCCCAACTGTCTGGTCACAGGGAAGTATGGAGAGCAATGCCTGGCCATGACAGAACTATTAAGGGTTGTGGGCGTCAGAACAAAATCTGACTTGTTGCAGTGGTCGGTAACACTCGTCGCTTTGATCTCTATGGAAGATGAGTGCGTTCGCACTTGGGTGGGGTGTGTTAGCGACGCAATATAACATTTATTTAATGTTGAATTATATTTTAAATAAATGGCGAAGGCGGGCGGCAGAGGGCGTGCGTAGGACAACAGAGGGGGTTTGGCGGGGTGCGGGGGTTGTCTTATGTCGATTGTCGCCCGCGCACCCTAAAATAGTCTTCGGTCCGCGTCGCGCCGCGATATATGTTTCTTTGTGTTTATGTTCGTCAGCGTGCCGTTTTTTTTCGTTGTAAAAAAATCTCCTTGTTTTACTTGCTGGAGTTACACTTGGTGTATATCTACGCTGAGGATAAACAATGGGATAGTTTCCGGGAGAAAAATATATTTGTCTGTTTGTATGTTATGCTTTTACGAAAAACTGAAAAATTTGGTTGAAAATCGGTATATATGTAATTTTAATACCGAGGGTGGACAAGGGATGCTTTTTATCCCGGATAGTGGGATAAGTTTTGGGTTAGAATTATGTAAACGTTATCCCAGCAAGTAGTATAGGTTTTTTGTGATTTGCCATTTTCGTCGATTTCGTCGATTTTGTTGATTTGGTCGAATTGGCCGATTTGGTTTTTATAGTCATTCTGGTCTACACATGTAGTTTTAATACATAGAAAATGGGTATAGATGCTTTTCATCTGGTAGATGGGATACTTGGCGATATAAAATGAAGTGAATCTTTCGGGGCAAATAGCACTAACATAAAAATTTAATACAATGTAATGTAACCTCTTTAAACAAGAGGCATGCACTAGAGGTTGACCCGCGGCGCAGCCGCGGTGTAAACTCTAGTAAAATTATAAAATTCTAAACATGCCGTATCTGCACATTAAAGCTATTTAAAAAAACAACTGGAATAGACTAAATACTGGAATTGAACTGGAATAGAGAAGACTATGCAATTTTTCACATTTCTTGTCTGTTTGTTCGGGATTCACGTAAAAACTACTAGGCTGATTTCGTTGCGATTTTCGTTGATCGACAGCAAATTCTTAGACTTTTTTATACTGGGAATCCCACGGGAAATTTGCGGGGAATGATTTAAAATGGTCAAATTGAAAACAAAAAAAATATATTTATTCTAATGCGATTTTTTCACTGATCAATAGCAAATTTTATGTAATAAAATGATTTTTCCTGGGAGTGGTTTATAGGTTTTCGGGTGCGCAAAAATTAGTTTATTCCGACAAAGTTTTCACTAAAATGATAGCTGCGATACTTTGTGTCCCGGGAATCCCGCTGGGATTTAAAGTCGAGCGTGAACGAAGTTGCGGACATATCCTGTTAGATAATAAAAATGTCTTCGATGTTTTGATTGCCCAGTATCCCATTGCTATTCGTTTCATAACAGGAGGACAGTCGCGAGCGTGAGAAATACGCGAGCAAGCTGCTGAAAGTGATGAAGGCTTTGCGCAAAATGAACAACTTCAACTCGTACCTGGCGCTGGTGTCGGCGCTCGACTCGCCGCCGGTGCGCCGGCTGGGCTGGCCGCGCGCCATCACCGACACGCTGCACGACTACTGCACCATCATCGACTCCTCGTCGTCGTTCCGCGCGTACCGACAGGCGCTTGCTGATACGCAACCACCGTGCATACCGTACATGTGAGTATATAACTTTAATCTTTTTTCAAGCAGGAGCAGTGACGGACAAGACTTTTGGCAGTAATAAAAGAACTTTATTTAATTAAATTACCCACCTTAACTATCAATATAATTATGTTTTCGAAAGTATATAGTTATATCTACTTGTGTTTTTTGTAACCTACGCGTCATCTCGAAACATATCGAGAAAAGTATTTTCTTAAGTTTTCGTGACTAGGACACATAATTAAAACTACATTTTAACGGTTTTTAGCATGGCATTTTATTTGATTTTTATTTTGACGTTTCGAAATGTGTGGACGAAATGTCGAAATTAGAATCATATAAAATGCCGCGCGTATAATCGTGAAAAGTAGTTTCAATTATACCGAGATAAAATTTGTCAGTATTGTCATAAAAGGGTTAGGGTTATTTTTCGAAGTTACACAGTTATAATATAACCAAAACTTAAATGCGTCTTTGAAGTTCTTCCACATCATTTTATAGCATACACAGTTGTAAAGTTCACAGACAGAGCTTAGAGGAGAGTGTTTCGTTTTCACCCGGCTGCTATCCGGACTCTCTTTCCATTTTCAACGCACAACACGCCATAAGGTTTAATAAACGTTAAAATTTGACCGGACGTGCGCCAACTCACGGAACTAATTTCACTCTAAACGCACATAAGTTTTGCGCGTACTGTACTGATCTATTGCCGTTTTTAGTATTATATTTCCATGTCTATATCTACTTTCTATTATGTGGGTGAGTAAATTGATGCATCCATGTGCTTATTAAGCATGTTATGATGTTATTTATACAGTGGGCTAGTCCTCCAAGATCTGACGTTCGTGCACATCGGCAACCCGGACTTGTTGCCGGACGGCAGCATCAACTTCACCAAGAGGTGGCAGCAGTATCTCATTATGGAGAACATGAAGAGGTTCCACAAAGAGTGAGTTACTTTTTATTTCTCTTTCTATTCTTTTCTAACTTTATCATTTTTTGACTGTCTTAACTGTAAATCTTAGAATCATTTTTAACTAATCATTGTATTGTTTGTATCTCAAACAATACAATATTTGGTTTTTTAACCTTTCTAACGATATTTAGACAGAAGGTCAAAGTCCGCAATGTCCTTTTTCCCCCGTTAAATTTAAGACACTCTTCTTTTGATCTTGATTTTGGTTATAGCGGTGAAGTTAGGTCTTGCCCTTGCGAAGAGGGGGCGGGTATTGTGGAGAAAGAGATGCAAGGGAGTCGCTTGGTTTTTGGGCTCGCAGGCACATGAAAGATCCTTTTTAACTTGAAACGATAGAAGTATTCAGAGAACCTTCTCTGTCATGTCAGAGCTTAGGTCTATCGGCGCATGGTCTCCATTCGCCTCACTATCTTACTAGTGTTCTTGCGCCTGTGTCGAAGAATATCAGCGACGACGATGACGGACGCACTTGGCTCGTCCCTGTATTTCCCGTTCTATTTGTCAACGATGTCCATACGGATCATTCGTTTTATAAATTATAAAAATAAGTATTATTATTTCGCAGCAGACAGTACAAGTTCAAGAAGAACGAGCGCATCCAGGCGATGTTCAACGACTTCGACGACGTGCTCAGCGAGGAGGCCATGTGGCAGATATCCGAGAGCATCAAGCCAAGGGGCGCGCGACCCCGCCACAACGACGCCCCCAACTGATATGGTATGACACGACATTCTCATTTTCACTCCACCTCCAAGTTTTAAAACTCATTATTTGTAACAAAATACATTATGAGGAAGAGAGAAAAAATATTTACACAAAATTAACAAAAAAAAAACACGCTGAAAAGAAAATACGCTTAAGTAACAAGACATTGTACAGCATGAATGCATAATTGTTAGAAACACAAAATATTAAAAAAGTACATCAAATTCACAGTAATAACGCTTGAACTCGGCACTATACTGCGACAAGAGCTGACGCAGCGCTGAATAAATTCCCGCAGGTTACATGTATGCCTAATAAATTAGAAATACCGTTTTGATACTATTCATTTAGCAAATACATTATTTTCTCATCGTTACAGGTAAAGTTTAGATCCAAAGATGATCCATTCGATTGAAGGATGCAAGTACATACGAATAATTCGTGAGTTAACATTGTGATTTTGTGTCCTAACAAGGCCTAATTAATGTTAGTAGGAAATGATAAAATTGATGAAATATGGAACCGAAAGCCCGTAAATCTGTGGACACGTGTTGGAACTACGAAATAATCTTTTCACCCGTTTCCCATTTCGAAGCTTTTCGTGTGCAACTAAATATTTCATACATAAGCCAAATATTCTTTATCAGTATTTGAGTCGAGTAACTGTCTTTACATATCAGCATGTGACTTGCGTAGCGTATTAAACGAGCGACGCCTTCAATGTTTAGAATAATTGATTCTTCTTGTCGTATTTGCCATTCGTGTCACAATTTGAATAAACTTAAGCCAGCTTTGAAAGTAACATTTTAAATACATCGAATTAGAAGAAGTTAAAGTACTAGTGCGATAGGAAGTTTTTACTGTTTGTTCGTAGTAACATAGTCGAATGTTATTAATTAATTTACAACTATTTGCATGGAAGATTAGTACTAGGAATGACAATAGCGTTGTCAAAAATGTAATTTTGAATAGCTTCTTAATCCTAACTTGCTAGATGATGGAGGGATAAGTTTTACTTTTCTCGCTTTTCGATGTTTATTATTTCAAATCTTAAGTCCCTTTTAAGAGGCTATCTAAATGGAGTTTGCTCGCTCATTACCACATTTTTGAAGATATAATTTCATAGAATTTGTTCATGACAAATCTCTGTCTTCTACGAATCCTAACGATAATTATACAAATATATATAAAACCTTGTGTGAGTCAATTTTTTTGTGAAACATTCGTAATTTTGTTGCTGAGATTCGTAGAATACAGGTTTGTGGTAAGAAAATTTTGTCAATTTATATCTTCAAAAATGTGATAATGCGCGATCGAGATGAAAACTCCATTTAGGTAGCTCCTTGGTGCTTTCCAGAATAATGTTTTTTTCGATTTCAGCTATTGTCTTTTCTAGTAGTCTACCATGTTATTAGTTAAGTCGGTTATTAGTTACATAATAGCAACTAATTTATAAAGTAATGTGAGACGCTTTCAAGTACGAAATGAGACAGTGCCTTCCGCATAACATGCAAAGATTATCTAATAATATCATGCAGTTTATTCTATTCGAATAAATTTTAGTAATGCGTGCCAAAATTTGAAGGACTGTCCCTTTTCATTGATAGTACAAGGATTTTTAATTAAATTTAAGTCAAACGTGTCACAATATAGAAACGCTTGTGGTACAAACTTGTAAGGGAACGGGCACCATATTTATTGGGTGCCTAAAAGTGCACTCGCTTCGCGCACTTGTACTATTTTATGACGTATGTTCTGCAGTATACATTAAAATTTGATACATTTGAATTTTTCTGTGTGATATATTATTATGACAGTCTCAGCTGTTTTTTTTATAATAAGAGGAAGTTTCAATTGCTATGAGCCATTGTCGTTTCACTCGTGTGGAAATGTTACAGTTAACAAAATATTTTTATGCATGCTCTTAAAATATTAAATTATTCGAGGCATAATTTTATTTTTGATATTCAAAACTATATATTTTTCCTATATGTTGCGACCTGTTGGGTGGCAAACATTTTACTATGGTCGAACTTTTGAGATCTTAACATATTTATATTAGTCTTTCACTGTTCGCAATATTTATCTCATAAGGTTTAAATCATTGATACTTGTCGAGTTGTAGCTAATTATTGTATGAATCTTCAAAAATATTAAACTTTTCGATTTCATAGATACAGTTCGTGTTAAGAAATAATAATAATCTTAAAAAAAATTATTATAGGAAATTATTAATACATAGTGTAATCAACGTTTAATTTGCCTTAAGACATTCGCGTCTTTATTGAAACAGCAATAAATTTTGAATTGTTGGTTAGAGTTGCTGCACAATTTGTGATACTACTCATGTAGCGAACCGCTTACAACTCGAGTCTTATTGACGTCCTCTATGCGTAGGGAAAATATACTAGGTGAATGTTAGCAGTAAGAGTAATAAAACCCCATTTATCTCGCTAAGCCGATAATAACGAGTATCTTTAAATATCACTTTAGTGATAGTGAAACGCAAGCTGGCAATAATCGTGTTTACGAAGGATATGTTGAGTTATTGACAAGTTTATAGTAACCAATAGAAACTATAGAAATCAAGCAATACAATACAGTGTTTTAAAGTTAGATTAGTGAATTTTTTAATCGATCTGATGAATTGCGCGGCGACGCGCGGTCGTACAAGTCATGCAATAACTAATTAGACCAATATTTAGAAACATTTACATACAGTGCTTTATTGAAATTATGTGCTGATATTGTATTTTGTACGTATAAATAAATTTTAATTGCTAGTTAAGTTGTAGGGTATGTTACCATTTTTTCTGGTATTATTTATTTAGTGTATTATTATTACGAAGTTGTGTAACAGTTTGATAGAATTATTAACTAAAATATTTTAAAGACTGCTTAAATTAATAATTATAATTATTATTCATTATAATTGAACGTTTACATTAGTATAAATTGTTTAACTGTCCAACTAGGACGGAGTTGAAAGGCAATGAACTAATATTTTAACATCGTCTTTTGATAACTTGCATTGATTAAATAATGCATTTGAATGTCACAATGTTGCTATTTATTGCATAAATATCATTTTGATTGTAATAATGAATGAAAATCACATGATTTTTGTGCCTTTTCGCTTCGGTTATTGCGAGGGTGGCTGGATATAGTTCACTATCTATCTGCATTGATTATATTATTTTGATTTGTCATATATTGTGAAGTTAATACTCACCAAAGTAAAACCTAATTTACGTATTGACATAGTTGTAACTGCAAGGTGTGAGACGGACTGTCACTATGGAGCTTTTGGTGAAACAATCAAAAAACCTGTTTTGCCGGGCATTTTTATTTCGAAATGTATATATAATAAATAAATAAAAATATTATACGTTTCAAATTTTTTTGTTAAAAATGTGTTAATGGCGAAAATGTCAACTGTTCAGTGAAACGACCTTTCGACTTTCTACAGGAACTCCTTTGTTTTGCGTCGTTCATAAACCTAGAACTTAGTTGAGGGTGGGGTGGCGTTTATATTCAAGTTTTTACCATCCAGCTTACGCTATTTTCTTGACGATTATTCTAAAACCACGGTATTCATTAATACTTTAAATTGGTTACATTCACGAATCATGCAATATCAAGAGTTTCAAAAGTTTAATGCGAAATGATAATCGCACCTATTTTCGTCACTTCCTGTTGTAAATATTGACTTATTACTTGCAGTTGCTTCTTGTTAAATGTGTGAATTCGGCTTAAAGCTGTGTTTAAGTGACCAAAAAAATATTTATTTTAATTATGCTATTCAATCGATAATTACTACTATTGCGCTTTGATAGGTTTGCTTTGGTGAACAATTAACGTGGATATGGAGGCAATCGTGTAAACGCCATCCATGCCATGTATTAATTTTTAAAATCAAATGTAACAAAGTAACAAAAACAAGTCTTTCTTCATTTAAATTTGTTAAACATGTTTAGAATAAAGCCTCAGACACAGTGTATGCATATGGGCATATGGAGCAACATGTTGCGGAACATGTCCGTCCCTCAACAAATGCGTGGAAAGTTTTGAGACAAATGTTGCGAAACAGTTTAAATGCGTTCACTCGCGGAGCGGGGGGATCAAGCAATATATCCCAAGTCATGTAAAACGTTCCGGGACACTGGGCAATATTGTAGCGTCACGTGGATTGAGCGGTGCGCGTCATGTTGGTGGACATTTTCCCCCATAGCGTATATGACGCTTGAAAGCAGCTTATTTTTCCCAATAGTAAGGTATAGTTGAATTTCAAAATTCAAATTTCATGGTAACCTAATAACCTAACAAAATTCAAGACAATGAGTTACATAATGATTTTGTAATTTTTTAAATGAACTACAACAATATATATGAAATAAGTAAATATAAATATATGAAATAAGTAAAGTTGTAATACTTGCTATAACTTGAAGAGACTAAATAAATATAAAAGAACAAAAAAAACGGTTTACTATGTTTGAAGTGATTTTGAACGTGTAAATTTGATATGCAACGCAATTATTAATATAGATTATGATCCAGTAAATAGCAAGCAAGCAAACAAAATTACCAGACCCTAGGCTCTTTTTTGTTACTTGTGTAAATTTGTTTTGAAAATTACTTATTTAGCATTATGTTGACAATGCCTTTAAGGAACAGCGTACATATTCAATGTTGTATTAGCAGGTTCAGTATTATGTTAGGAATGCCATAATGTATGAAATGGATTATAATTCTTTTTATATTTTATTACTGTGAAAATTGTTTTATTATACCGTATTAAAAATTAAATCAATTATTTCCCTTGATTAGTATTTTATCGATTGCATTCAATTTATTGTAAATTAATTATCGATTAAGTTATACATAACGTATTATTATATCCTGAATTATATGCATGTACAGTCAAGTTTTGTGTGTCGAGGTTCTTTTTTGTAATTATTTTTTGTAATATAAAATATAGCACGTTATTTACAACATACAACATGTATATTATTTTATCCTTCAACAGCAACAATCGATATGAACTAAAAATAACCCACATTATGATATACCACTCGCACTATAGAAAAAACAGCTATTCTATTTATAGGATAAATAATATTATCACCAAAATTCGGGAGACCACTGCTGTCACCATCTCAGTGGGAATTGCCCAACGACATTGCTTCAGTTAGATCGTGTTTGCAACAAACGGCAACTACTACTTAATATATTTTTTTACAAATTGCGATGTATTTTGCGATCATTTTAAATTACAGCCAATGTTAAATACGAAAATAAAATCACGTATTAAAATTTAGTGCAAGTTTTGACAAAACCTTGCTGTTGTTTCCAGCAGAATTTTGAAAATATCACAAAGCATGCCGTTCATGTTATATCGTTATCCAGTTCAATCCAAACGCTATGAAGATGTGGGTTTTTTTTTAACTTAATATAGGATGCTCCTAAGCCCTTTGTACCAATTTGTCTGGCGCAACATTGCTGGTAGCGACTGGATAAGTAAGGTGTGGGATTGGAAGTAATGGCGCAAACTTGGGGAGGCCTCCATCCAGTAATAAACAGCAATTGGCTCACGACGTACTTACCTAACACATACATATAAGTACCGTTTGTGTAAAACTAATAAAATTAAATGAATCAACTAGGATATGTCCGCAACTTCGTCCATGCTTGACTTGAACTTCCCGCAGAATTACCGGGACACAAAGTACCGCGGCATTTAAAAAAGAATGTAAGCTATCGCTTTAGTGAAAACTGTCAGAATAAGTTAATTTTTATGCACTCGAACAACTACAAACCGCTTCTGGGAAAATTCGCGCGGGATTTCCGGGATAAAAATATCACACATTTTTATTCCATGTTTGTTATCGATCAGTGAAAAAATCACATTTGAATTCGATTTTTTTAATCTGGCTATTTTAAATCATTCCCAGAAAAATTCCCGCCGGATTCCCAGTAAAAAAATTGGAGCTCAGATTTTATTTTATTTTTTTAAATTGAATAAGTTCGCGTTTGACTGACATTGCGCCTGATGTCAGGTGGAAATGCAGTCTTAGGTGGAGCACGCTAACCTAGAAGATGCCTGTTAACGCGATACTTGAAGACACTTAGATTGTATTATTCAGGAAAAACAGACGACGGTGAAGAGTTTCACTCTTCAGCGGTACGTATGATAAAAGTGGAAGATTTTAAGTCCTAAGAATTTGCTTTCGATCAGCGAAAACCGCATCGAAATTGGCTCAGTAGTTTTTACGTGACCCCGATCAAACAAACAAGAAATCTAAAAAGATGTATCGTGTTCTCCGTCTTTTATATAGTCTATTCCAGGTGGGGGTTTTTTTAAAAGCTTTATTGTACAGACACGGCATTCTTAGAATTTTATAATACTATAGATTCTAGCAAGGATGGAACCCTTCAAATTGTTGAAAGAGATATTAATAGCCATCGACGAGCATTATCAGATAACAACATTTGGAGGGCAATTAGTTACGTGCCATTGACTTTTCGCAATTGATGCCTTTTATCTTTATTTATGTACGGTGCCCTGTAGAGAGCCACGGGGTATGTAGATAAATGACTCGAGTGGCGAAATAGAAACTACTTAATTTTGTAAGCAACGACGTGTTGAACTGATAAACCGTATATCTAATTAGGTGATCATTGTTAATGCAAGGAGCTTATAAACATAAAAGGCGTGTAAAAGTGAACTCCATTCAGTTCTGGAGAATTATTGCATCGCATTAGACTGGAGTATTAAACATGTTACCTCAACTTTTAGCAGCAAGTTTGCTTGTTTTAAGTAAAGCAGCTCCGTTATGGCCAGGAGAATATAGTAATTTTATCGCTAATGAACTGGAGGGTAAGTATTATTAACTAAATATTATGGAATCAGAATAAATCGCTTAATTATAGCATGGCAAGTACATTTGTTTCTGATTTTTGTTCGTATTATAAATTAAGTAATCTGCCGAGCTTGTCAATGCACGCATTGTTAAGAGTTCTGTAGATGTAATAAATGTCTTGTCCGATACGCCTCTGTAAATACACTGATTTTTTACATGCCTCAGTTTTTTTTATTGCTTGAGTTCAGCAGATCGGCAGACGGACCACCTGATGGAAAGCGGTTACCATCGTCTATGAAAATTTGCAACATCAAAGGTGCTACAAATGTGCTGCTGCTCTCTAAAGAAAGACTGGAGTCTGGCCACTAATGCCGGAACACAACTCAAGGTTGTTATGGCGGCATACTCTAGACCAGTGGTGGTAGCCATCCAGTCGAGCAGATGCCCTACCACGTGGCTGTGGGTTGTTTTGTTGCCTCTTACGACAGGCCGCCCGGCCGCAGGTATTGTATTCTTTCTTCATTCCTGCACGGATGAAAAGGCTTATATGAATGACCGACAGTTCTGGTCGTAGGTGAATTCGGCGACCACTTTGAGGGAGATATGCTGTTAACAGAGAAGCAACGGCAAGCTATTTCGTACGCAATTGATGGAAGGAACGGTCTTAAAGAGGGTGCCAAGCGATGGCCAAACCGAACAATTGTGTATCATATTATAGAAGATGATTTCGGTATGTGATTTTTTTAAATTATGTTATGTAAACTGATTTTTACGTACAGGGCTTTCCTGTTTTTTATTTTATTTAAAAGTAGATTTTGCAAGAAGTTTTAGCTAAAATTTATAGAATGTAAGTACTGTACGCTGTATACTAAAAATAATGATGATGACAATAATAAAATTAAATGTATAATGGAGGGAAAGTTTTACAGCGCGAGCTAAGAAATAACCATATTTCAAATAACTTCATTGATAGTTTTTGTAATAAAGCTAGCTGTCTGTAGTTCATTAGAAACAACACTCAAATATGGCTATAACGTTGCAGTACGTCGTCAGGCTTCTTCGTAAAAGTAATTAAAAATATATTTAAAAGATATCGGTTTTTATGTTATCGCGCGGCTGTATATATGCTCACTCAATGGGATTTGCTATACATAATCTATACAAATAATAAAACTGTAGAGGTCGAATTTCTGTACAATGAAAAAAAATGCTAAAAACCGAGTCAGGGGAATGAAGTAAGAAGAGATGTAAGAAGTGAAATAGATTTTTTTTTAAATTTTATGTTTCTCTGTCTGTTTGTACCGGCTAATCTCCGAAACGACTTGACCGATTTAAATGAAATTTTGTATGGTGGTAGCTTATATCCCTGGTCAACATACTAGAACATGCTTTTGATCCCGAAAAATTAAAGAGTTCCCGTGGGATAGTTAAAAACCGCACGCACCACGCGGACGAAGTTGCGGGCATCAGCTAGTAATACCTAAGTCTATATCAGTTTTTTTTATAATACCGTGCATCGTCTTACTATAAGCGGTCTTAAATTATTTTGAAAAAAATAATGTTTTGAACAGATGACGATCAAGTAAAGTTAATTGAAAACGGTATGGCCGATATTGCGAACCGATCGTGTCTTAAATTTCGTCAAAAAGAAGGAGAAGAACACTCAGTGATTATACAGGTCAGTTTAAAAGCAAAGAATTCTCAAAAATGTTGTGTACAATATTATCCATAAACTCGAACTTGTTAAACAAGAACAAGTTTTTGTACTTATGAACTTAACGAAAATGAAAGTTTGACCCATAATTTATGATATGCCTACAGACGTGTAAAATCTTTAGAATTGCAAATGCAAAAAAATAAAACTTTGATTTCTACGCAATTTCCCTTTCAATGGAAGCGATTACTAGCACACCTACTTAGAAGCAATTTAAGCATGAAAATTTTTAAGTTGAAAGATTTCGAAACCAGAAAAAGGGATGTTAAGGTGATTTGGAGATATAGACAAAATGAATGAAAAGAGATTAAAAGACTTGTGTATGACAGTTGTTTCGAAGGCAGAGTTGATGTCTATAGACCGCTTTTGCTTAAGATGACCAAATCGTAAACATTTTGAACAAAGAACACAATAACCACTTTAAACAGACGTGCATATATGAAGATATTAATGTAAGGATTGTAAGGAATACGTGAGTTCCAAGATGTTTGCAAGTTCAGATCCATAGCCCCTATCTGCTCCTACGAAAAATAATTATGACAAATATGTACGTACAGTTTTACATAACTTATAATTACGATGGACAGTTTTCGTTTGTGCAGAAAAAAGCAGACCGGTTTCGAACATTTAAATATTGAACTTTATTTCCAAGCGAAAATGGCAGTGTAGCTTGCTATGCATTCTTTCTTAGCTTTGTACTGCTTATATGATCTCTGTTCCACGTTACTAAAATTGGTCTACTACGCAGGTACATCGGTAGGAATTATTAGTTGTGTAAAACTGTATGTACCTACTATGTGCATTGTAGAAAACGTTGTTGACGATGTTGATGACACGCCCAATTGAGTTTAAATCAACTGTATCTGCTAAATCTGTTTTGTTTTTTAAATAGGGTTCGGCAAACGGTTGTTTTTCCAACGTAGGCTTAAGCAGTCCTGATGATGAAGATGATGGGGATGTCAACCAAGTTTTGAATTTAGCCAAAGGATGTTTCAGACATGGCACTGTAGTTCATGAAATGTTACACACTATCGGGTTCTACCACATGCAGAGTACTTATGATAGAGATGATTACGTAGAAATAGTTTGGGAGAATATTAAATCAGGTAAGAGGCAAGTTTTATGTGGGCGTATTCACTTGAGAATCGTTAGAGTACTGCTAGGGTTTTTTATTCGTTTTCTGTATAGTCAGTTGCCAGGTAAGTAGGGTATTTGCCCGTCTGGATGGCTACCACCCCTGGTCTAGAGTATTTCGCCATAATAACCTTGAGTTGTGTTCCGGCATTAGTGGACAGGTTTCAGTCTGCCTCTAGAGAGCGGCGGCACATTGGTAGCACCTTTGTTGTTACAAATGTCCATTGCGATGGTAACCGCTGTCCATCGGGTGGGCCGTTTGCCTGTCACCCAATAAACAAAAATAGTCTTCGTGTTCAGTGGAGGGTGATTGTGTTTTCCATCCGTTGTCGTATAATTTCATTAAAACATACATATATCGTTGCGCCAGTTAGAGGAGGACCGGGATAAGTGGCGCAAAGTACTGGGGAAGCCTACGTCCAGCAGTGGACAATGAATATTATCATGACGGTCGCCTGCCAATATATTTTTAATAATAATTTATATTCGTAATCATTTGAGTGCCTACAAGCAGTATAAGGATGTTCACAACTCCAACACTGGACGCCTTCGACGCACTGCGGCCAGTCACGGACGAAGCAACTCAAGCGAAGGATAATGTCCTGGCGGTATCGTTCGGCGTAGCGAACGCCTTTAACAGTCTCCCTCATGAGACGATCAGGGCGGGGCTCCGATCACACGGAGTTATCCCGTACCTCACGAGGCTGTTGGGCGATGATTCCATGGCAGGGGTCTGCGCATCGTGGGGATGCGACGGGTCCAACCTCTGTTGGTGAAGTGGGTCACTCTGCATCCCGGGGTGACCTAAGCTAGTGGCGCGGTTGAACAATGGGTGTAGCTTCGCTCGCCATCTCATGTTCTTCCACACAAACGCCGTTATCACCGGGGTCCGGTCCACACACTCCCACAGCCCAGAGGAACTCAGTATGGTACGAAATGTATTCTCTGGGCATCAATAAAAAAAGGCATAGTAATATACTGATATTGCCATCTTTTGATTACAAAAAGTATTGTCCTCTTTCTTGGGGGTTGATATACGCTTCTTCAATGAGATTCCTAATGTTAGATCTGCCTTTCACTAAATTTAAAACCAAATTAAAAAGCATCTTGCTTAAAAAGGGATATTACAGTGTTGAAGAATATTTAAATGACAAAACTTAGTGTACAGAACAGCTCGCTCCATCCTCTTATACTATCGTCTGTATAACGTTTTTATCTTACAAACATGTAAGGAATTTATGTAAATACCAGAGTTTACCCCGCGGATCAACCTCTGTTGCGTATCTCTTGTATACAATATAACCTGTACCGCCTGCTTTAAAGAGCAGGCGGTACAGGTTACATTCTATTTAATATTTTATGTATTTGCCCCCAGAAGATTCACTTCATTTTATATCGCAAATTATACCATTCCCCATCTATATCTGTAAACTACGTTTTCTGTGACAAAACTGACAAAAAATGACAAAAGTGAACCAAGTGAACCAAGGGGACCAAGGCGACCAACGGGGACCAAGGGGACCAACGGGACATACGCGACCAAGTGGATGAAATGGACAAAATCACAAAAAACCTATCCTACTTTTTGGGATAAACTTTACATAAACCTATCCCATTATCCGGGATGAAAAGTATCCCTTGACCACCCTCGGTATTAAAATTACATATGTACCGAGTTTCAGCTAAATCGGTCTAATAGTCTTTCCATAAAAGGATAACAAACAGAGAGACAAATATATTTTTATCCCGGAATCTATCCCATTTTTCGGGATTAAAAGTGTCCACTGTTTGCTACAACTCCATTCTTCGAAAAGTAATTCTGTAACATACTTCTGTATAAAACTTAAAAAAAGATATAAATTGAATAAGAAATATAATGAAAAACAATTTTTAGCTAGTTTCTGGGGATTTTTTTGCCGATTCTTCTCCTTAACAGCAATAACACGTTGCAAAGCGGTGTACATAGAATAGGAAGTAAATTTAAATTTTAACTTATATGTGTGGAACTTCAAAAAGTGTTCTCCAATGGATCTTATTTAGAATAAAAACTTTTGAATTTGAATAGTCTGACGACGACGATCACTTTGTCAGATTTTTGGCAGTATTTAATACATCATACATAGCCACATATACTTAAGTCTTACCATAAATATTGTAACAAAGATTTTTTTTCTTTTGCAAATAACATTTATAAGTTTTACAGTGTGTTAGTTTAATACATAAATATAAAACAATTTAAAATATAAAAAGCTTATGCGAAGTGGTCTCCATTGGCTAGAATACAGTCCTTTAAACGTTGAGGCCAGTTATCAATAGAAGCACGCACTCTTTCCATGGGAAAATTCTTCACTGCCAATCGTATGGATTGTTTTAGGGACTCCAAATTATCATGGCGTTTAGAGCAAGCCGTACTCTCTAAAACTGACTATAAATCATAACCCAGCGGATTAAGATCGGGACTAGACGACGGCCAGTTTTCAGCTTTGATGAAGTCTGAAACGTTCGTTTCCAACCAAGACTGCGTGGACCGAGCTTTATGACCCGGCGCCGAGTCTTGCTGGAAGGACCATTCTTGGTTATTGAACATGGTGTTGTTAAGGGGCTTAACTATTTTCTCAAGAATGGTATCTTGATACACTTGTGCCGATATTTTGATACCTTTTTCACAAAAATATGGCTCAGTCACTCCTTTATAGCTAACACCCCACCAAACCATCACTAAAGAGGGATAATGCCCACGTTGCACTCTGTCGACTAATTGAGAAGCTTCCTTAGAGCTTTGAGCATAAAAACGGTCATTTTGTTTGTTAAAATGTTGCTCAATTGTAAAACAAATTCTCATCCGTAAACAAAAATTTTCTGTGATCTCCCTTTGCGTACCGCTTCAGTACATGTTTAGATTTAACCACCCTATTCTTTTTTAAAATATTAGTTAAGAAATGACCAGTGCGTCTCTTATAGGCTGCAAGTCCTAAGCCATCTTTTAAAATACGCGACATGGTTCTAGGTGATATCTTCATCTCCCGAGATAAAATCTTTTGCTTTCGGACAGGATTTCTTCGAATTCTTTCTCTTACTGCTTTGACCAGCTTTTTCGTACGTGGACGGCCAGATCTTTTTCTGTCACAAACAGAGGAGGTCTCATTGTGCCTATTAAAAGCCCGGTACACAAACATTTGACTAATACCAAGCGTATGGAGAGTTTTAAAAATTGCATTTGGCTCCATACCTACTTTGTGTAATGCAATCACAGCGATTCGGTTCTTTTTATCGCCCCACTCCATTTTAATATCGCAAAATGTTGTACAATGTATTGGCGCCAAAATGAGAAAACACAATGAACAATCATATTAAAATGACAGATTCCAAATTCAAATGTATTATTTTGCTTTTTTTTAATTGTAACATTATTTATGGCCAGACTAAGTATATACATAGCCATTCGATATCTGCGTCGAATATATCTCATCTACAGTTTAACTCTGACATATCGACAGCAGCAGATAAAATTGGTCTTACCTCATTTACATTTTGTATTCACTAAAACTGCTCTTTAACTGTGATCTTTTTAACATTGTTGATCTATCTATTTTAGGCTTAGAACATAATTTTGCAAAGTATAATAATGATACAGTCACAGATTTTGGAGTACAGTACGACTATAGTAGTGTCATGCACTACCCAGAAACTGCATTCTCCAAAAATGGAAATAGAACAATAATTCCATTGAAGGTAAAAATAGTTATTATAAAATGATTTTTTATGTTATAATTTTGTTAGTATATTTATAAATCAAATGGATCAATGGCGTAACCAAGAGAGGGTGCCGCCTGCAAAATTTTAAAACTCCCCTAAAATAGTTTAGAAATTCCCTGATATTTTTATTTTTCTTTTATTTTATTTGGGGCCTGTTATATATGTTGTTATAGCTGTTAAGCTATCATTAACAATAACTAGAAATAAGCTAAATTAAGAAAAGCTATTAATAAGTCTCCACAGATAACAGTAAAATAAAAAAAGGAAATTAAACAAAGAAACAATAAAAAATGTGCATAGATAGGTACTTAAACTGATAAATCCGAGTTTGAATAGAACTTGACCAACTTAGCGCTAAACAATGCTACACTATTAGTAAATAAGTCTAAGTCTATATCTTCCAACTTACTTATTAAATTAATTTGCTGTTCTGATACAGAACGAATTCCGTCGGTAAACTGTGCGCCTCAATGGTGTGTGTAATAATTTCCTAGGGCGAACATTAGTAGGAGGAACATACAGATGTAGTTTCTCAATGAGATTTGCACAATCAATTTTAGATTGAGCAATTTTACTAAGAAACGTAAATCAGCAATCTTTCTTCTAGTTTTAAGAGGTAAAAGGTGAAATAAAGTACAGCGCTCAATGTAACATTTCTATGGTAATTTAAATTTAAAATTGATAAACCTAGTGAATTTCTTTTGAATATTTTCTAGTCTAGTGGAATGTATTTCATACTTAGGATTCCAAATTTGACTAGCATATTCGAGGTGACTGTGGACAAAAGCACAATACAGAACTTTGAGAGTCTTCATTGCCTTAAACGAGCTACCGTTGTGAATGAGGAAACCCAAAGACGATGAAGCTTTTTTGGCAATATCATCAATATGGTGATCATAAATAAGTTGATTATCTAAGCACAAACCAAGGTCACGTATTACTGTAACTCTGGCTAGTGGCTCATTATTAATACTATAGTGGTAATTAAAAGCCGTATTTTTTCGAGTAAACGTAATTACTGAACATTTGGAAATATTTAAATCTAATTTATTACGTTTACAATAATAAACGTGTGATATCATCCTGAAGGTGTGATGGATCAGCTAAACTATTGATGGATTTGTAAATTTTCATATCGCCAGTAAATAGCTGAAATTGAGAATGATGCATACAAGTTTAAATATCGTTAATAAATAGAACAAATAGCAGGGGGCCCAAAAGCGATCCTTGAGGTACTCCTGACGGGATATCAATCTACGAAGAAGTGAAACCACAAAGGACAACTGCTTGGGACCTATTGGCAACATAGTAAGAGAACCAGCGGTATAAGTCTCCTCTAATACCTAATAGGAGAAGTTTCATTAGCAATATCTTGTGGTCGATTCTGTCGAAAGCTTTGCTAAAATCTGTGTAGATAGCATCGCATTGTAAACCACTGTCCATACTGTCAGATACGTAATCGGTAAATAGCATAAGATTAGTGACGGTTGATTTACCTTTTAAGAAACCGTGTTGATGAGGGCTGACATGTGGTTGCAAAGTGTTATATAGTTGATTGTAAACTATTCGTTCAAGGATCTTGGCGATTAAACAAAGCTTGGAAATTGGTCTATAGTTTTCTACTTTATCTTTGGGTCTTTTTTTATGGATGGGTGAGATAAATGCCGATTTCCAAACTGACGGTACGATACCTTCACTTAAAGAGCGTTGAAAGAGAATAGATATTGGATGTGTTAACTGATCGGCACATTTTACAATAAAAAGTGCTGGGAGATGATCTGGCCTAGCAGATTTGTTCAAATCGAGCGATTTCAAATGCTTGCGAACGATCGCAGGATCAATTTTAATGGACGTTATATCACATGGGGAGTCAGAATAGAGAGGTAAAAAGGGGTCCATTGATGAAGTGTTCGAGTAACTTGAATTAAGAAAAGTAGATTTGAAATAATTGGAAAAAAGTTCGCATATTCCTTGACCCGTGTCACAAGTTGTATTTGAATAAGACATAGTCGAAGGATAATTGGATTTAGCTCGCTTAATTTTAATGTATGACCAAAATAATTTCGGATCGAGATTGATGGAAGACTCAATTGTGTCTATATATATCTTATGACATTTTTTTTCAACTAAATTGACTGACTCGATCTCGTAGAAGTTGAAATGTAATCAGATCGCACAAATTGCCATAAATCTTATGTTTTATAAAATATTTGTGTTTTACCTTAATTAACTTGATAGAGCAACGTTGTTTTTGTACCCCTCATGATTTATTCTAGGTGATTATTAATAAAAAAAAGCACAATCGTAAGTGTTTTTGAATTGAAAGGTTGACTAGAACTGTCCACAGTATTTTGAATATAAAATATCAAATTTTAATCTCATTGCAATAATTTTCAAAAAGGGTCTTAAGGATTTCCCCGACAACGCGGGAATTGCCAGTGGTTTAGTTACGCTTGCTTTATACAGACATGGAAGAAAGCCATGAATGGCTTCTATAATCGTAAACGGCTTTTTAAAGCTTAGCATTTTAGATCAAATCCGTTATAATTCGAATGTTTTAAAAAGTTTATTTTAAATTTTTCACTGGCTTAGCGTATGTTTATTTTTTAAATGATAAAACACCAAGAAGTGAGAGACGAATTGTCCGCAGCTCAATATGAACTTTTTAGTCATTAAAATTTATGAGACATAATGGAGCATAAAGTTATTAAAATATTTTTACAGGAGAATGTGACTATCGGCCAAAGAGATGGCTTATCTGAAAGCGATATAATTAAACTGAATAAAATGTACTGCGAAGATTCTGAAGCGGAAGAAAAACAAGTTTTATCTAGCATTGTGTAAACTCAGGCTGTTTGCAAAGTTTACGACTAACGCGAACATAACAAAGACATGGAAGTGGACGCTATATAATAAGTTTTGAAATATATTGATCGAATAGTTTGACCTAGTTTTCATGATAACAAACTCATTTTCATTTTGTCATAAGTACCTTTTACTTTCCTATCGATATCAAGGACAGAAATCGTAACAGCAAGTGACTTATTAGTTTTTTTTTTTTGTAATTAATGAAAGCTCTTTATTATTCACCAGAAAGTATGCTGTTTGAGCGAAATAATACTAATAAATCAGTACTTACGTAATATTGAATAACGGGCGGACTTTTCGCTCTTATAGGCAACCCCGAACATAATATGTATATAAAATTTACTCGACATTTCATTAAACGTGTTAATGGGTAACGTAGATTACAGATATTTTGACAGCATTTAAAATTAATTTTCAGCAGGGTAACGGGTTTTTATAGTATGAAAATACTTGAATTCCGAAGATTCCCGTAAAAACCTGAGATAGTAACATTTTAATAAAGGCATACATATCTTCGTGCTTGTGAAGGAGAAAGCGGAGCGGGAGCGTGAGCGTACGTCTTAGCTTCGCTCCCGCCAAGGAGGTCTCGTCGGTACTGGATGGGCAGTTTGGACCTTCGGTCGCCGTGAGCGGGCTGCGCGGGTAGGTCCTTGGGGAAAGGGTTCTCACCCGCCGTTACACCGTCGAGATGGAGGCGCGCCGTGTTCCGTGCACGGTCACCTCTCCTCTCGTGCGACGCATTACAAACTATCCCACGCCTGAAGAGTTTGGAGATGCCGGCCGGGGTATAAAAAGAAGTCCCCCGGCAATGGATGATGCCGATGGGCGACCGCCTGTCAGGCTAGCGGAGGGGCTAGGCCGCGTGCCCGTAGCCCTGGCATAAGACGAAGGACGGAAAACCGAGAGGTTTTAGTGGGTATCCCTGACTTTGGTATGGCAATAACACTTCCAGTTCTGGCTAGAGGTGCTAGTGAAAATATCAAATTGTTTTCAATTTGACAATTTAAAATCATTTTCAGAAAAATTCCCGCGTGATTCCCAGCATAAAAAATAGCGCAGATTTTGACTCTGAGAATTAGCTGTCGATCAGCAAAAACTACATCGAAATCTGCCCTGTAGTTTTTACGTGAATCTCGAACAAACAGACAAATTTACAAATGCATTGTGTTCTCCAACGTTTACATAGTCTATTCCAGTTGTTTTTTTTAATAGCTTCAATGTACAGACACGATATGTTTAAAATTTTATAATATTATAGATAGATAATCAACCTGCTGGTCTGGTGCAGTCATCGCCTATTAGATTTTGTACAAACCTATTTTTGATATTTACTTTAAAAGTTTAGATTTTGATTTACTTGTAAAATTAGTTAGGCATGACTTTTAGATCAATATGTTTTATAACTTATAAGAATAAGGATATAAGAATGTTAATAGTTTAATTTATATTATAATTTTCAGGTTGAAATAATTCGTACTGAACCGAGTTATTTCTAACAAATTAAAAATTAACTTTATTAAAAAAATGTGTTTTTTAAAATGAACCATATAATTTCCTTTTAGATATCGTCTGGCTTAAGCATGACCCGTGCAAAATATTGTTTACTTTGAAGTATCTTTATCAAGGTAACCAATACCTATTGTTTCTATGCAGCCGCAGTCGTGGACAAAAACTAGTGATCTGTAGAAATGGTACAGATTTTCGGCGTCTGACAATGGCATTGAATTGTTGCGAAACACCTGTAAATACTTTAAGTAGATCGGATCGCATTGTATTATATTGGTCAACTGTAAGAAAAAATAATTGGATTAATGAAGTGGAAAGCTTTCTGTGGTTTCAATTATTATTCTTATAAAATGGGGGTTATTTGTGACGCAGGATTTTACAACTGCGATATTATATAAGAAAATTAGCATAATATAACATGCACCTTTCCTGTATCAAACACGTTTACAACATTCCACAATATGCGAGTCATACCTTTTTTGTGGCGGTTTCTTCATCGAATATCATTGGGCATCGGTGATTTAAATACCTAATATAAAACAATAAATAAATAATCAGCAGACAAGCGCACACATTGTATACTCCTAAGCTAAATAATTGGCGTTGTGTTATGGGTGATACATATACAACGGACGACTCTGGGGCCGAATCCAGACACTCGGACCATAGTAAATAACCGAAAGTTAGTTTACTCTGCGTTCCAGTGAGCTGCGTCGGCAAAGGCTTAGCCCACTCAATCACAGAAGCTGTCAATATGAGCCGTTCACCACTGCATAACATAACATGGTCTGTCCATTTTTAGGTGAATGTAGTTGGTGTAGTCGCTTGGCGTACTCTTTTAGGGCGCAGATTAGCAGATATTTTTCGCCTTCAGCACGCGCTAATAGTAAATACATGCACATTAAGTCATAAACATGGCCTAGGCAGTGCATGCTTTAAGTGTATTCATTGATTAAATGAAATTCACATGTTTTGATGTGGTCGCCGGTCCCTTAGCCATTGAAATTACGACGTTATTAGAGTTACGACATTTGATAGGCAGATGCGCTATTATGGCGCTAATTTTGATAAAATTATAACCACCTTGATCGCCAAGTTATAGGTATGTTTACTAACATGTCTTCCAACCACTCAGATCAGCACTAATATTACTTTTATTGATCTTTGTAAAACCTACAGAAAGTAGAATTACTAGGTTTAGGCTTATTTATATTTTTTTTTAGGTATATGTCTTCAATTGTATGCGAATCGAGGAGTTAAAATGATTTCCCAGCGTTATTTATTTACTGTCTGACCGTTAAACTGTAAATATGTATTTATTCTACTTTTAAAAGTTACTACATATTTCTTAACATAACAATTAAATAATATAATGCCGGCTTATATATATATATATTATTGATTGCTGCGGTAATGATTACGGTAGTATTGTACAGTTACGTTTCCCTGTTAAATTGATTTTAATGTGAATACTTAAATTTAATATACTTCAGCATGTAATTTGTAATCATTGTTGGTGAATAGAAATTATTAAACAGTTTGGCAATAAGGTCTTGCACGAGTTATGCTAAAGTGGTGGTTCGACTTAGTGTGGCCGTTGTCAGCGAAGCACCGAATCAGCCGCTGTCGCAAGCGCCGGCGCAGTTGCGGCCCAACACCTTGTGAAATGGTCGTATTGGAAGCTATATTAAATCTCGCCCCTCCTAGGCGGGTTTTGTTCAACGTAAAAAATCACGCGGTGCTGGAGTAAAATATCTATCGGAAAAAGATAATAATGTTCCTAACAAGACTTTGAGACCGTTAATATGACACACTTTTTACGAAATCAACGTGTGAGTTGATTCTATTGTAATTAGTCAGAAGACAATACCTTATGAATTTAGTTTATAAACGACACTGTGTAAGCTTTAACAGTTAACATGGAGCACATTAAATTATTGATGATCATTATTTGTTTTGTCGAATGTTGCACCATGTCGCTTGATGAGATTGAAGATTTTGCTAACTTTTTGGAAAAAACATCTCAGTTGGATCAAAATTTGAAAAGTAAGTATGCACTAAATATTTGAATTTGTAATGTTACTTTTCATCTTCTTTCTCTTTACATCGTATAAAACGAAGTCGCATTCCGCGTCTGTCTGTCTGTAAATTCGCTAACTTCCTACACCATGTAATAATTCTTAAGCGGTTTTCACTATCAGTTAGGTAATTTTTACCAAAGAAGGATTGTGTATATCCTAGCTTGTGCCTGCGGCTTCGCCCGCGGTTTATGACAATGTAACATTTTTATGTATAGAGGTAATTACTAGTTGTAGCGTCTGCATTATTCAATTTTCCAGTTTGTCGCTAATAATATTTATGTATCTAATTGTGAATTTGTTTGATTTTGTTTAGATATTCGGAGGGTTGTTGGTTCCTTTTTCACGGATTTGGGTATTCTCATTTTATTTTTTAATAAATAACCATCAAATTTATTATAAACTAGGATACGCCCGCGATTTCGTCAACGCTTGACTTAAAATTCCCGCGGGATTCCCAGGATACAAAGTACATTTAAAAATGTAAGCTATCGTTTTAGAGTAAACTGTGTCGGAATAAGCAAATTCTTATGAACCCTAACAACTACAAACCGCTCTCAATTCCCGGGATAAAAAATATCACGCATTTTATTACATAAAATTGGCTATCGGTCAGTGAAAAATCACATTGGATTTCGATTTTTTTAATCTTGCCATTTTAAATCATTTCCAGAAAATTTCCGCGTGATTCACAGGATAAAAAGTAGCGCAGATTTTAAGTCTAAGAATCTGCTGTCTATCAGCGAAAATCACATCGAAATTGGCCCAGTAGTTGTTACGTGAATCCCGAACAAATAGACAAACCGACAAACTGACAAGAAACCTAAAAAAAATGCATCGTGTTCTCCGTCGTTTATATAGTATATTTCCGTTGCTTTTTTTTAAATATCTTCAATATACAGACACGGCATGATTAGAATTGTATAATATTATAGATTTACTTTTGATAATCGGATTACACATTATTATGATACTATAGAGAAATATTGATTTAACCAATGTAATTTGAAAAATTAATAAATTATATTGTGTACTTTTGATAACGGGGACCATCGTGGGATACTTCCTATCCCAGATAACGGGATAATTCCTTTGTGGTACAGAATTATGCGAGTGCAGCTGCATGGAAAGCTGTTATTCAATTACCTTAAAATTTTATTCAATAAACAAGAGAATTTAGGTTTTTGATATTAAACATTTTTATTACAAGTAAGTATATGGGAGAGAATTATAATATTAATGTATTGTTAAACGTGATTTTAGAAGGAACTGACTCTGATGACTATGATGAGGATGAAATAATTACTGACCACGCATGGGAAGACAGTGGCAAATTTGAAGGAGATCTTATTCTGAACGAGCGACAAAGGAGACTAATTGTTGAAAACGTCGCTGAAGGGCTCTCTAGAAATGGTCTCAAAGATGGGACTAAGAGGTGGCCAAACAATGAAGTTATTTACTATATTCAAAAGGAACATTTTTGTAAGTGTGTTTTTTTGCTCTTTTATATATTATTATTATGAAGTACCAGTTACTAAAAGAATATTTTTGCCTGTTTGCTAATTCTATTCTAATAGTATCTAATATAAAAGTAGGTAATATAAAGCATTGCACGCATTTTATTTAAATAAATTTTCCATATATCATCGTATAAATTAATAAATAAATACGTGTTTTGTTTATAAGAATACTTATACATTGTAAATAAACTAATTCCTTACTATGACGATGTTTTTTGATTTTAGCTCTGGATCAGATGCAAGCCATCCAAAATGGCATAGATGATCTCGCTCGAGCGTCATGTGTAAAATTCCGCCCATATCAAAGGGGAGACCGGGATGCTGTGGTTATCCAGGTAGGGTTTAATTAAGGTTAAAATTGACATGAATACGGTTAAATTGGTCAACGGAGTATCAAGTTGCTCGGCGAGATATGGAGCATATCCCGTACAGCTCTCAAAATATGTAAGCTGAAGGACAGTCCCTATGCTAGTCACACCTCTTGCAGGACCGATGGCTAATAGAGCAAATGAGTCTTAAAGTCTAAGAGATCGTGCTTTGGTAGCAATAACCTTGGATGTCTGCCAGCCCGCTCGATCCATGACTAGAGAAAATAGGAGCTGGATGAGGAAAGCAGAGGGCCGGGGTATATGGTGCGAATTTCAGGAGTGTAATGTCCAACAGTGGATTGTGATTGGCTGTCGACGACTGTAGGTATACAAAATACAATATAATTCAAATTTATTGTTTTATAATTCTATGCAATTTCTATTTATATAATATACCTAGTTGATTTCTTAAATGGAGCAAACTGCGGTTACTGTAATTTTTTTCGTTTCGTTTTCAGGGAAGTCGAAGAGGTTGTTTCTCCCAAGTAGGTTACCAGGGCGGTTATCAAGTTTTGAATTTGTCCGGTCGCCACCCAGTTGGTAGAGGATGTTTTCGACATGGAACTGTTGTTCATGAACTACTGCATTCTCTTGGATTCTATCACATGCAAAGTAGTCCCGACAGGGATGACTATGTTAATATACAATGGCAGAATATTAGACAACGTAAGTACTATACAGTCCGCTAATATAAGGTTGTGTTATCACCCTAATATATTAGGTTGGGGAAAAACTTTCTTCGCATTTTATATAAAAATTCAAAAGGTTTTTTTATAAAGTTTATTTACATTTGACTAAAGTATGTAGGTGCCATTTTGTTGGATAACTTTTTGCTATCTTATAGGTAGGGACGTGATTCCATTGCTATAAAAATTTTGGGGCTTCTGATCAAAAAACTGCGACATGTGGTTTTGGCAGTCCTCTCGTGATGTTAACCTGACACTGCCTAAGGAATTCTCCAGAGACCGAAACAGGTGAAAATCTGAAGGTGGAAGGTCAGGACTATACGGCGGATGCATCAACACCTCCCAGCCAAACTCTCGTAATTTTTGCTGAGTGGCGAAAGATGTGTGAGGTCTAGCGTTATCATGGTGAAAAACCACACCCCTTCTGTTGATTAATTCCGGCCGCTTTCTCTCAACTTTTTGCCTTAATCTCATCAGTTGTTCGCAGTACAGTTCAGAATCGATGGTCCTGCCTGGCGGTAACAGCTCATAATGAATAATGCCCTTCCAATCCCACCATACAAACAGCATCACCTTGTTGCGAGTTAACCCGGGTTTTGCCACAGTCTGTGAAGCCTGACCGGCCTTTGACCACGATCTTTTTCGCACGTTCTTGTCGTATGTGATCCACTTTTCATCACCAGTTATCAGCTTCTTCAAAAAAGGTTCGGTTTCATTACGTCATAATAAAGAATCACAAATGAGTACCCGGTTCATTAGGTTTCTTTCAGTGAGCTCATGAGGCACCCAAATATCGAGCTTTTTTGTGTACCCAGCTTTTTTCAAATGCACCAAAACCATTTTGTGGTCAATTCCCAGTTCTCCAGCTACATCGTAACTACTAATAAGCTGATCTTGCTCCACTTTTTCAAAAATGGCATCAATTTTGTCCGTAACAGGGCGACCAGAGCGACGTGCATCTTTTATATCAAAATTTCCGGATTGAAAACGCTTAAACCAAATTTGCGCTACTCTCACAGATACTGCATTAGGTCCATAAACATCACAAATTTTTTTCGCGGCTTGTATTGCATTTTTACCTTTTTTGTAGTAAAATTTTAAAATGTATCGAATTTCTTCATTAGATTCGCTCATTTTAACAATAAGAAAAACAAATGAATATCACACATTTTCCTAATTTGATTTGGAATTGTCTTCTTTAAAATTAAAACTTATTAGTGATATCAAAACCAGCCAGATACAAATGGTATAGCCAAAGAGATCTTATTACAAGTTCATACATACTTATATACGAAAAGACTTTTTCCGCATATTGTATCTAAAAAATGTGCCCTGCGGACTCACCTGCGTTAAATTTACTAATCAGCTTATTTGAATCGTAGCATGACCTAGGTATGTATGTCCTTGAAAAACTGGTTTTCGCAGAATTCTACAGTTTTATTTTTTTCCACCAACATATTTATTATATAAAAATAAAGCAAAATGAATAATATTCAATTAACGATTTAGAAGTTCAATTACTTATAGAACTAATGATTTATGAAGTCACGAGTAAGTAATTGGATTTTACATATAAGTGGAGAAATATAGTAATTTGATTTGCTTGTGTTTGGGTTTTAAAATTTAAGTTCGATTTCCATGTATTCTTGATACAGCAAAAATACACTTTCATTGATAATCAAGTTGCGAATACCAAACACCGTTAGATCGATCGCTATACAATTCGAATGTAAATGAATGTAGGTATATACGTCTTTGGATTACGTTGGTAAAAGCCTAACCTAAAAAGACAAATAATATAAGAACAACCACTCGTCAAGAATAAAATTTAAATTTTGAAATAAACATTCCTTCTAGATGTTCAGAAATTAGTTTTTTGCTAGGTTACTACCCTTAAGGACAACATTTTAGCAATAGGTTTAGGGTTTGGGGGAAACCAGAATAATTATTTACATTGACATTGATCCAGCTTACTGACTTGAGGAGTGGACTGACTTTAAAATATTCAAACGAGAACTCTGAAGTCAGTCAGACTTGGTAGCGCTGTACTGACCTCGATCCTCTTACACGATACCATTATGAAGTCAGCACTGGCTTCCTTCGAATTGAAGTCAGTAGCTGCATCAATGTGAATCAACTTTTATAGTCAAAACATGATTGCATTTTTGAAAGAAAGTAACATAAGAACTCTAGGTTACTAATGTACTTTGTGTAGTTATAGTTGTTACTACAAAGTACATTAATATGAGTTATACAATAAGCAGTAAATCTAAAATATAAATTAAGAAACTTATAGTAAATGTTTAAAAAGAGGCTTCGCTATTCACTTAATTTGTTTATTCTCAGAGGCCAGACATAACTTTCGCAAATACAACTCGTTCGCGGTATCTGACTTTGGTGTCGGGTATGACTACGACAGTGTCCTGCATTACAGCCGGCGAGCTTTCTCCGCCAATGGTCAAGACACTATAGTACCAAAGCAGGTGATTTCAAAATTATATTTAATGAATTACTGCGTTTTTAATTTGTATGAAGAGTAATAATTATTGTTCCACTCTCAGTTATAGTCTCACAATTTCTGGGGTGGTCATTTTAGCCGCCAGACTTTTATAAAGGTGCAAATTTCTTCACGATGTTTTCCTTCAGCCAAACGTATAAATTAGCTATGATAGCTACTTAACTCACGTGGGACCTGGAATTTATATTCATATCTTCCGAATCTTGCAAGACATCGAAGTGAAACACGAAAATTTACGAATATTGGCAATTTTAATGCCAAAATTTTTCATTCTTATCTCATTCAAATACCAATGGTAATGGTTAAATAATTAGGTACAATAAAAAAATATTTTGTCGTATGCTATAAAGTTTTGATTTCCGAACCAGAATTAAATAAAGTAAGAGTTTTAAAAGTAAGGAGTATAAATAATATATTTTACCATAAGTACGTATTTTTTTCAGAGTGGTGTTGAAATCGGCCAAAGGGTTGGATTGTCAGATAAAGATGCCCAAAAATTAAACAGAATGTATTGTGATGCGGAATCGAGTAATTCAGAAGCTGATGAGGAACCAAAGAAACCTGAAATAAAATCCAGAAAAGCAATGAACGAACCATTTGGAGGACACGGCATAGGATATCATCAAGGTAAAACTGTGGTAATAAAACTTCTACCTGCGGCGGAAACCTATAAATTGCCTGATGTACCATCATTTCATCTATTTGATTATTTTAGTAAAGCGCCGCAAGCCATGTCGACATCGGAAATCGAAGGAACTCGAATTGGAAAAGAAATAATACATCCATATCAACCGTCCTCTCCATTCAATTTTGAAGAATATACAAAATCATTACAGACAAATACAGCTAACTCAGTGCAGAATAATGCTGATGAGGCACAGAAACTTGGCAAGCCCGACGACAGCAACATTAAAACTACAGGGAATGAAGTTCTTAACAAGGAATCACTACAAGAAAAAAAAGAAAGAGAAAATGTACGCAAACCAGGGACTGATCAGCGAACTAATCAAAATATGGAAGAATTAGATGAAAATTTGAGTGAAGCTTTTGAAGAACTATCTAAAGTAATTAAAGACAACGTATATCCATTGTCTAGTTCAGATTCTAATACTTATAAAGTGCGTAAAGATTATTCATTGTACACTCCTTCTAAATTTACTAAAAAAGGCAATTACGAAGATTATACGAATATTGGAACAGTAAAAGTAAATAAGAACAAACCAATGGAATATTTAAACGATGATTCAACATACTACTCTAGTCCTTATTCTCTTAAAGAAGTGCTCAATGATAAAGTACTGGAAAAAATGAATAAAGATCTTATCGCAAAACATATAAAGACACCGATTTGGAAAGAAATGGGTTCACTTTATAGAACTCGGTTTCCGTTTCAACTTGACTATGACAAAGAAGACCATTTGAAACCTACAGAATTACCGGGGTACTTAACTAGAGGTTTATTCTCAGATAACAGTAATGACAGCATGCTGTATCCTGCAAAGACACAAACGGGTATGAGGCTTATCAGAGTCAAAAGTGACTATACTTTATTTGACGACGATATACCATATGCTGGAACAGGTGGGAATTGGTATAGCAATGTTTTCAAACATAATGCTGCTTTATATGACGGTTTAATAACTGAAGAAAGTCAAAGATAGAACCCATAATTGTATTGTTAAAAAACCTATAAATATTCATGACTTGAATAATCAGTTTGTAGGTACCTACTATATATTCATAGCTGGATGATAACTATACTTAAGTAAAACAGATACACATCGATATGTGTATTAGGATAATGAAATGACTACCCATCCCCGAGACTGGAAGAATAAAACATTATTAAAGAACATCACTTATTATTTTTTTCAGCAACCTTCACCTAATCCCCGAGATTTCAGTTCTGAGCATATATTATTTTTAGAGTAACCAGCTGGCAAATCTCCTTCGTATAGATTGACGCCAGACTTTAAGTCAGCCGTTTCGACCCTTTTTGAAGTGAAACTTCTTTAGAATCGTGATTTGAAACTCGATGAAACGAAAATACGACAGTTAAATGAGATATTTAATCTTTTAAACTCTATAGGTACGTACCCTACCCATAAAGATATTTGGAAATATTTTGAAGTTTTTCGTTATTTAATCATTTATACAATATGCTCATAGAGTTGGAAATATTTTGAAGTTCATAAATGAAATTGAAACTAGAGCATTTGTTTCCTATTTTAGTTGTAATAAGGCTCTCGTGTAATTTTTTTGATTAAAACAGTAAAAAATTGAAAGTGATACTTACGAAGTTTTTATTGGGACCATATAGACGTATTTACTTTGATTATGTAACCACTAGATTTGGCGTCGCTCTATAGTTCTTACTATAAAAACTGGCCAGCTAATGCATGCTTGTGTGCGTGACAGCGTTGTCTTACACTCGCGTTCCGCCATTTTATTTGTCTGTGTGAAGCGTATATAGAGATGCCAGCTAAAAACAAACACAATATTTATGGGAAAAACTGATCACGCTAAGGTCTACTTTATGCTTTTTCAAGAAAGTAAAAAATATAAAATGGAATTTAAATATCTATCATAAATAGTGGTAACGTAAAGTTACAATTTATTTTAAAATGAAACTTCTTTTGGGAGGGACAGTGTGAATTGGATTCTATGAAACAAAAATGAAAAAAGAGATAACTATAAATGTATTTATAGGGTTTCGGCTGTGAGAAAATGAGACAAAATATAGCTAATTCGACGCTCACTTAGGGGTTTTGCTTTTGTAAACCAGCAGCACCGACAAAAAGGTCAAGTACGCGTCGTACTGATTTTACCTAATAAATAAATTGATTTTTACGAAATACTGAGTTCTGTATAATTACTTACCGGTCGTAGGTGATTTCGTTCGTCGTTTTTGTCCGTCTTTTGTAATTTCTGCACACTTTTATCGCGCAAAACGACATTTTAGTTCATTGAAAGTTGACACGTAACACGACTGTTCACCGTGGCAACAAAATTGACACTGCGCCGTCACTGCGGGACCGCTAGCCGCTTATGAGGTGACAGTTACCTGATATTTTTATCTAGAGGTTCTATATAATCAAAGCGTATTTGATATAGTGCCGCAGACCGCAACATTATTTTACGTCTTTTTTACTACAAGAATACAGAGTAGACTAGCTGGTGGCCTCCCTGGTAGAAAGTGTTTACGACATTTATGGACATTTGTAACACCAAAGGTGGTACCAATGTAAATCGATAACATAATATAACTGCTAAGCGAGCTACTCATAAAAGCTCTGAGGGCCACACGCGGCCCGTGGGCTATAGGTTAAGTATGGTGGTGTTATGCCATTATGGCCTCTAGTTCAAGCGAGTTGCTCAATTTTATATGAAAAGTCCTTTTACATAGTAATCTACTAAATACCATTACAGACTTATACTAGTCATTAGACATGTTTTTTTTCTAGGTATATTCAAACAGTATGTTGGGATTACGGCTATTCCACAATAGTAGGTATAACGTGAACGGATAAAGAGGGGGATTAAATATCTGTATGGAACTTTAATCAGATATTCTTTTGATAATAGGCAAATTGCAAATAATATGAACCGTATATAGTTGTTTTTCGCAAAATATCGATAATTTTTCAATATTTGCAAAAATTATTGATTTAATGGATGAAAATTTTGAACTCTGGACAGAAATATCGGTTACAATAGTTTACATGAACAATATATTAATGTTTATCGGGAAATATTGATATTTTTAAATATTAGCAAGAATATTGTTTTAATGTATGATAACTTTGAAATTTGGACAGAAATATCGTTCATACATAAGGACGATACATTGATGTTTTTCGGGAAATATTGTAATTTTTCAATGTTTGCAAAGAATATTATTTTCCTAAAAACATAAAAGCTATTCTTCATAAGCACGAACGATATTTCTGTCGAAAGTTCGAAATTATCAATCATTAAATTAATATCCTTTACAAAATTTCAAAAATTATCGACGTTTGCTGAAAAACATTAATATATAAAGAGGTAAAGTTTGTGAGCTTGTGACGTTGTAGGGGGTAATCTCCGAAACTACTGAACCGATTTAAAAAATTCTTTTACTGTTGGCAAGCTTATTTTTTTTCCAGGCAGGGAAATGCATTTCGCACATACCGGGTCCTTGCTAGGGATTAGACCGTTGTCGATCATGGAGGCATTCCACTGAGGGCAATCCAAACAGTAAACGACCGGCTTGTATGGAGACTCGAATCAATGGATAAATGCCCAAGAGCTAATACTCCACCAAAATAACCCTTCTCCCATGTGCCCCGCGCTTATGGTAGGAAAGGCATGAGACTTAGAACGTAGTTACGCCCACGCCGATTCTAGCGCAAAAGTGCCTGAGAGTGCCGCGGGAATCAGAGCAAACTCACTTCGTCAACAGGGGTGAAGACTCCTCTGCTCGCTAGATGCTAGAGGGCCCCCTGCAGCGGTATTTCAGGGAGGGAGATCATGCGCATATATGCGCCTCTGACCCCCGACTGGCGTCGGCGCCCGCTAGATGCATGCGCACTTGTACCTCTCTCCCTATCTCGTTGATCCCTATCTCTCTATCTCCCTATCCCCGGTTGACATAGGCTATATTATATATTTTTTTTACATTGGGGATTGTCGCCGCACGATTTACCAAAGGAAGGTACACACCGGTTCAGCAGAGTATGAAATCAGTATACTCGCGCCTGTGTGTACAGGCAATAACAAAATTGCCTATGACAAAATCTCGTAGTCTACGGCAACCGCCAATATTCTAAAATTCACTACGAAACGAAGACAACGATTGTACGCGCAACAAAAAAATGGAAAATCGCATAATATTAAAATACACGCATTATTAGAGCAAAAGGTGCTTCATTGAAGACTTCTACGCTTCAGGGATCTTTACTAAAACTCCAATAGTGTAACCCAATAAGTGTAAAAAAATGACCTAAAATCGCGTGCGCTGTGAAAACTATTGATGATAGAATAAAATAATGTAATACGACTTTGCAGAACACATCATTATTTACGAAAAGTGTCGCGAGAGCATTTATCAAACTATTATAGTTATGCCAAAAGAAGTGTTCTTTTATTTTAAAAATTTAATTAAAACCCCGCCGCTAGAGAAGGCTCTTTATTTATATCTTGGTATTCATCCTTATCAAAATAAATTACTTCATATTCAAAACTGCTTCAATATCTTTATATAACTTTTTGAATTATTCAGTCCGGACATTCCATTCCATTCGAAAGATATCACGAGATTAAAAATGTAAGTATTAGAAAAAAGTTGCGTGGTCGCCGCGCACCCTATTCGGTTAGATTAGGTTAGGCTTATGCGATGTAGGCGTCACTGGGGTATGGGCACTACGGGAGGCGAAATATTTTGAACTCGCTTAGTAGGTAATTAAACTCAACAAAAAATAAAGAGGTAAAATTTGTGAGTTTGTGACGTTGTAGGGGGTAATCTCTGGATCTACTACACCGATTTTGAAAATTCTTTCACCAGTGGAATGCTACATTATTCCTAAGTGACATAGGGTATATTTGATTGTGATTAATATTTTTTTTTCTGATGCCCAGCGAAGTGGGCACGGTTCAGCTAGTCGTTTATAACTATGAATAATATATTAATATTTCTGGCGAATATTCAGAACGGGGTTTCATTAAACATTTTTCAAAAAATATCGTTTTTGAAAATTATCAATATCATAGTGTCATTCATAAGTATAATCGATATTTGTGTTCAAAGTCCAAAATTATCATCCATTCAATCAACAGTCTTCGCAAATGTAGAAAAATATCTATATCTCCGGAAAAGATACAAATATAACATTCGTAATTATGAAAGACTAGCTGCGCCCCGCGGTTTCACCCGCGTGGTGATGGAAAATCGTTATATTTTGGATAATTAACACTATATCTTTATAAATCATATCCTATGTGTTATTCTGACGTGTAAGCTATATTATTGTAAATTTTCATCAAAATCCATTCAATAGTTTTTGCGTGAAAGAGTAACAAACATACATCCATCTATACTTACAAACTTTCGCGTTTATAATATTAGTAGGATGTATCATTGTTCCTGTAAAAAAATCGAAATGTTCAAATTCAAATTCAAATTCAAAGTTTTTTATTCAAAATAAGTTCCACTGGAGAACACTTTTTGAAGGTCATATAAATATATAAGTTAAAATTTAATTTTTCTTCCTATTCTATGTATACCGCTTCACAACGTGTTATTGCTGTTAAGGAGAAGAAGCGGCAAGAAACTCCCCAGCAACACGTCTAGCTAAATAATGTTTTTCTTTAAGTTTCTTATTCTATTTATATCTCAAGTTGTTTTTTTTTTAAATAAGTTTTATACAGAAGTATGTTACAGAATTACTTTTTGAAGAATTAATGGAGTTGTAGCAAACAGTGCATACTCAATAAGACCAAGACACAATAAGAGGAAAGAAAAATATTATGAAAGTTATAATAATGATATGACGTACTAAAATGTTATGCTGCAATATATCTCCATAAATCCCTTACAAGCTTGGCAAGACAACATTAAATAAAATATAGTATAAGATGTTAGAGTGAGCTGCTATGTAAATGAATTTTTGTCATTTAAGTATTCTTCAATAGTGTAGTATCCCTTTTTTAGCAAGAGACTTTTTAATTTGGTTTTAAATTTAGTGAAAGGCAGATCTAACATTTCACTCGGAATCTTATTGAAGAAGCGTATACCAACCCCCAAGAAAGAGGACAGTACTTTTTGTAATCTAAAAGATGGCAATATCAGTCTATTACAATGCCTGGTGTTGAAATTGTGAATATCCTTATACTGCTTGTAGGCACTCAAATTATTACGAATATAAATTATATTATTAAAGATATATTGGCAGGCGACCGTCATAATATTGATTTCCTTGAAGCATTCTCTAAGAGACTCCCGAGGGCCGAGGTTGTAAATTGATCTTACGGCTCTTTTTTGTAAAATAAATATGGTCTCTAAGTCAACAGCGTTGCCCCAAAGTAAAATACCATAGGACATGACACTATGAAAATAACTAAAATAAACTAGTTTAGCAGTCTCTTCGTCAGTGAACTGCCTAACTCTTCTGACCGCATATGCAGCAGAACTAAGTTTTCCTGAGAGACTAGATAGATACATGAGCGCCCCAGTGGAGCTTCTGATCAAGGTTAATGCCTAAGAATACAGTTGAATCTACTAGATTAAGTCTAGTGTCGTTAAGAGAGATATTAATATCGTATTCTTTTACATTGGGCATAACAAACTTAACACATTTAGTTTTGCTCGGATTGAGTAATAAGTTATTTAAAGTAAACCACTTAGATATTTGGGATAAGGCGTTGTTTACGTCGTCAAAGTTCAGTTTATTTCTATCAACTTTAAATATAAGTGATGTGTCATCAGCAAACAACACTACCTCACACATTCATATAATGTCTTTCATAAATCATGCATTATTGAAATCGTTCATAAAACTTCGTTCTTAATTTAGTTCAGAAAATATCGTTCAGTAGAAATAATTGAAGTGAAACTTTTATATAGACAGGCTGTATTAGGCTTTTTCTGTCATGAAAAAGCGTTACGGCCGCGTGGAGAGGCGCCATAATTTTAGAGTAGACTGTGGATGTTTTTTTGGTTCCGGATCGAATTCAGTTTTTTTGTTTCCTAAAATGTTTAAATAAAAATGCATACGGGCTTTCAAATTGGACAAGTACATTAAGAATTTGCCCGTAAAACTTCAAGTCAAAACTTTGTTGCGATTCATTTTGCCACTTGTCCGTTGCTATTCGTTTTTCTACTTGTCCGTTGCGATTCGTTTTTCCACTTATCCGTTGCCATTCGTTTTTCCACTTGTCCGTTGTATTCATAAAAAAACCCTTTAAGCTAAATATCGTTCTGACTGATATATCGTCGATAAACCGTTCATAAATATCGATATTTATAAATATCGTTTGCATCCCTTTTTTCTTTGTTTTTTTTTAAGGCTGGGGAAATGCATTTCGCACATTACCGGGTCCTTGCTAGGGATTAGACCATAGTTGATTATGGAGGCAATCCCCTAGGGGCTGTCAAACAGTAATCGACCGGCTTGTGTGGAGACTCAAACCATCCTACCTACCAACTCAATACTCCACTAAAACCACCCTTCTCCCATGTGCCCCGCGCTACTGGCAGGAAGAGCGTGACTTAGAACGTACTTACGCCCATGCTGATCCTGGCGCATCAGTACTTGAGAATGCCCCGGGAAGCAGTGCAAACTCACTTCGACAACAAGGGTGAAGACTCCTCTGCTCCCTAGATGATAGAGGGCCCCTGCAGCGGTATTTCAAGGAGGGAGGTCATGCGCATATCTGCGCCTCCGGGACCCCAACTGTCGTCGGTACCCGTGAGACCCATGCGCACTTGTACCTCTGTCCCTATCTCGTTCCGCGGCCTCCTTTTCAGAAATAACAGCCTCGTAGAAATTGGCCGCACCCACCCAATGATCATCGCCATGCAGCATGGCTTGCACCAGACTGCCCAGCGAATCGATCGGACCTACTATTGTCTCGAGTTCAAACCTCTGGGGTGCCCTGGCTGCGCAATTGACTAGCGTATGAAACGCCGTGTCTTGTGCGCCACACTGGCGGCATCGGGGTGAAGGCAAGCAGCCCGCAATCTGACAGATACTTATCGAAGCAACCGTGCCCGGTAAGTGTCTGCGTCATTCTGAAGGCCAGAGTCCCGCGTTTCCGCGAGAGCCACCGCAACAGCTGCGGTCGAACCGTTTCCACCGTATCAATGCCAGCCACAGGATTTTCCAACTCTACTGACCAAGATTGGATCATGGTCGCGGTTTCCCACGTCCTGATCGCCTGAAGCTCGGCATGGCAGTAGACCTGGCCACATGCGAGGGCATCTTGCTGGGAGCGCCGAACTTTGGCAAGTACGTCCGCCTAGAGAGGCCAGGGCGGATCGCCTGCCAAGAGTGTCGACGCCGTCCACGACACTGTACGGTATCCTCGGATGGCTCTCACCTCCAGAAACCGTTGTGCGCGGCACAACAAGGTCCTATTGTGGAGGTGAAGTGCAACGGACCAATCGTTTCTACCCCTTAGGCCAACGTTTTGACATGGGCCGTTGTGAGTGCTGTGTCATCGAAAATAATGAAGTAATAAGTGACGTTTTCGTCACGACCATAACGATCGTGGTCGCTATCTGGAACGGCTGAAGATCCCTTTTGGGCATTTTGAGTTACTGGAGGAACGCACCCTAGGGCTACGTTCCATCAGGGACTCACAACGACCACGTTCACGACCGCAATTTATCCCGTTCCACTTGGTTGCCGGCGTTATAATTGTAAACCCAAGTGGAACGGCTATTCGACCCACCTATTGACACGGGTCGTTGTGAGCGTTGTGTGATCGAAAATGATGACGTCATTAGTGACTTTTCGCCACGACCACGGCGACCGCGGTCGCCTTGTGGAACGGCTAATTGAGTATTTTAGGCGTTGTGAGCTATGTGGAACGCCCTGTAGATTTATGATTAGCTCGCAAGCAGGTGGAACGCGAAAATGCTGGTCGTGAGCGTGGTCGATGTGACCTGCCAGTTTGGAACGCGGCCATGTCAAAGAAAACTACTAAAAGTAACTGCCAATGTCAATTCAATTCAAACTGTCAAGTGTCAATTACTTTAAAAAAATTAGTCATCAACAAATGGACTTGGTTGTTTTTCTATTTCAATTTACGATTAAATATTTTATTTCAAACAATATCTGATAATGCAATTAGATAACGATTTGTGTATTATCGTGATGAAATAATAATAACGGTGGTACGTCACCTGCAATGTCTACCAAGAACAAGAATCGGTGACAGAGGACTGTTTTCAAAATAAATTATCTACTTCCTCCAGTTAGTTTTCATGGGTTGCGGCGTATCACAAATGAACCGTGCTATAATGTCGTTGTTTGGTAGAAATTCTAATTCTGTCAACAATGTTGAATCTAGGGCAAAACTGGAAAGGAAATTGTACATTGCTAAAGAATCACCTGAACCCGAGTTTGATTTGTCAGATTGTGCTCTCCAGTCAGTACCTTCCGGCACATACTCCATATGTAAGGTTTATAGAAAAGAATTCTTGTATTTGCAAGATAATCAGCTGCAGTCATTACAAGAAGGAGGTCAGCTATCAGATCTATTTCTTATTAAAGTGCTCAATATAAGTTGTAATAAGTTTATGCATCTGCCTCCCGATATTAGATTTTTGGTTAATCTTACTGAATTATATGTACAAAATAATCAAATAAAACACATACCAGAGTCAATACAATATTTGCAAAGCCTACAAATTTTAGATGTATCAAGCAATAACCTAAGGGACCTGACTTCATCATTAGGAAAATTAATCAATTTAAGAAGACTGAACATTATCAATAATAGAGATTTAAATCAACTATGTCCTGAGTTATGTTTTGCAAAAAACTTGGTGCAAATTGACTTAGATGGAGAACAATTTGTATATCCTCCTAAGGAAATTTGCACTCAGAGTACAAAAGATATTATGACATTTTTGTGTGATAAGATGAGTGTTGAATATATAGAACCTTCATCAGATCAATTGCATGAGCCGTCTGCTCAGAATAAAAAATATCATATGAATTCTTTTGTTAAACAAAATTCATTAACTTGGGAAGAACAGGAAGCTGCTATTGTGGACCAGGAACAAAAATTGCACCAAGCAGCTAAATCACAAAGGGAAAAATTCTTATCTCAAGTTTTGAAAGAACAACTAGTTTTGGATACAGAAATTGCCAAAGTACAAGAAATAAAAGAGATAGAAAGGCAAAGATTGTTGAAATCAATTCAGGAAGATGAAAAGGAAATTGAATGTTTAGTTAAAAATTTTATTAAATCTGATTATTTGAAACCTGAAGTTATTCAACAACAACTTGCTCATGAACAGGCTGAACATGATAGGCTGTTAGAGATTGTTAGGCAAAATTATGATAATATCAGAAAGGCTGATGTGCTCAAAGCAATGGAAAGGCTTATTGAAGAGGATTCATCTATTCAATATTCCAAGAAACATTATGAAGATGCATTAAACAATGTGAAGCAAAGTGTTTTAATTCAGGAATTTGAAGGTACAGAAAAACTTATGGAATTATTGAAAGCTAAAGACCAATCAAGAACAGTACTAGTAGAGCAATTACTTGAAGACCAAGACATTCAGAAAGCAATAGTAGCTTCTCTACTTGAAAGAGTTGATGCTAGAAGTTGGAGCTTAAATCAAGAGATAGTCTTAATATCTGGACATTTAGCTAGATTGAGTGTGATTGAACAAGAGAAGAAAAAAATGCACATTGAGTACAATTATAATGAACTATTACAGCAAAGACTTCACCTTGTCAATTTATTGAATGATCTTTTTGACCAGCAAAGTAAGAGGAGGAAGCAACTTGTAGACACATTAAGGGACATGGAAGTTGAAGCTGAGGCAGCTACTGATTTCTGGTTGAAGAATTATCAAAAACTTATGGACTCGGCACCAAGAACTTTATTAGATGTAGGAAAAAGTCTAGACCCTCTTTTAGCAAACTACCTGCTGCAAGAGGGAGTAATACATTGTTTACCATTTTTGGTAAAGTTCTTGTTTTCTGAAGAATCATTGATGAATATTAATTTAGAGATGTTGAAAAAGAATGGAGTTACTCTATCATCAGACAGAGAAGGCATTATAAGAGCTATAAATTATTATGTGGCGACTAAAAGTTTAAATAATAACTTTGAAACTTTGACCTCTGCTGAGCCTTCTGCACCTCTAGTAGAGAATAATGAGAAAAACTTTACAGGTGTTGTGAACACTAAGGATGTAGAGGAATCTGGACTCGAGTCAGAATGTGTTATCTGCATGGATGCTAAATGTGAAATTGTGTTTATCCCATGTGGGCACATGTGTTGCTGCCAGAATTGTGGAAACCAAGATGTTAAATCTTGTCCTATGTGCAGAAGCATTGTGGAGAAGGCAATAAAAGTAATTATTGCATGATTGTTTATTTTGTTATATTATTATGGTGTACATTGTACAAATAAATAAGGTGAGTCATTTCATACTTTATCTCTACTATTTCCATTATTTATATAATATCCTATATTGAGATAATAAATAAAGCATTTTATCATATGATTTTGTGTAATTTAGGATACTAAACTATCCTATTTTCAAGAATAAAATATTTTATGTTCACCCTTATCATTGAAAGTAAATATACATCAAAATTCATGATAATTACTTTCGTCCTAAGACTGAAGCAGGAAAATAATTACAGAGTAATTTAGATGTCTACTATCTATGTATAATAATTAAATATTAAATTCTCCTGATAAACCCACATAATGATATTAATAAGCAATGCTAATTATGTTTGAGTTGATTATTATTTATTATCACGATCCTTACAATTATGATGGAAGCTTCAGTAATTTATTTTTAAAATGCTTAAATATTAATTTTTCAGGAGCTCAAAATATTCTTTGTAACTGATGAAAAATTGGCTGAATCATGGAATTTATAATTATTACAAAGGTATTAAGGATGGATGAACTATCTCTGTAGATAAAAGTAGTTTTTGTATGTTTGAGAACTGTATTTTTTAAAGCAACAAAACAAATTTAAAATTAAAACTGAATAATTTATTCAAAGATTTTCTCATATTGTGCAATATTTTGATTTTATCACTTAAACATATTAGCACTTTATCATATAAATTAATATACTTTTTAATATGATTAAATGATGATAAAGGGGCATGCTTGATTTGCAATTTCATATTACTGTAGTTTAGATCATAGCAGATCTAGTAACTATACTTCTATTAAGGGGTTAGGTCAGTCTAGAATTTTATCGATTTTATTTTGTATTAATTTTAATGGTCCCTAGGACTTCAAAAATGTTTGGCCAGTTGTATGCTGCAGACATTGCAGATTAAAGCTATTGCAAAATTGTTTATGATTTTCTACTAATCAAAATTTCATACACTTTTATCTAGAACTGCATTTTTTAGGTAGGCCAGAAACATAACTCGGATAATATTCTATTGTTTCACATGAAATGATGAATATATCTTGAAAAATATGTTGTCTATAGAAGTACATAAGATTTTTTTATTTTGCATAGTTTATTTGTTATTAAGAATTATCTGATGATTTTTTAGGCAAATTTTTAATTTCCGATTTTAGAAGAGCACCATTTGGACAAAAATCAATATGTCGAAAAAATCCTATAGCTGTTATTATAGATAATCGAAAAAATCATTGATTTATAATTCTAAAAGTAAATGAGCAGCTTATTCAGCCACGGTTTCTTAGAAAAACGGAGAAGTCATCGCAAAAAAGGCTGCATAGATAGCCGTCATTTTGAAAAAATCGCTTCAAAAAAATGATTGTATACAGTCACTGACGTTTACACCCTTTTTCTGGTAAACTCGATTTACTTTGTATCTTTTCTGAAAAAACCCCATAATAGCCCATTTTTTTAGCCTCTAGAGTAGCCTAACCCCTTAAATAGTGATATTAAGGAGTTAGTTAATAAGAATCAAAAACCTTTTGAAATCGATCTGGCTCTTAGTAAAAGTAAGGAGGAAAAATACTAGGAATGGCCATAGCCCAGTAAAAACAAAGTTCTAAAAACTTCCTACAATCCTACACAAACTAGGTGGCGTTACAAGTCAAATATCTATCTTTCGCTTTTGCTTCTAAAGTATTATATTATTATGATTATTTATTACATATTTTTTAGATCAAAGTTAACACAAATTTCAAAGATTATGTATTGGTATGGCAATGCAGCGAGGAAAAGTAGCCAGCCTTCTGGGCACCTTACCCATAGAAGATGGTGATCTAGGTTCAGTATTCTACTTATAGCCTTGAAGGACTATGGGTAGAATATAATTTAAACAAGTTTTCTAAAGACGCTTTTTATAAACTACTAATTTGATCTAGAACAATATCTAGTCATTTAGGACTAACTAACATTAAAGAGCTTTTAAAAATAAGTTTTTTTGGACTAATGTCATCGATCCTAGTATCCCTCTTCCACAGTGAAAATATACAACTAACTACACTATTTAATTAATTTATAATAAATCATTGAGCTGTTACATTGTAAATGTACCTACATAATGAGAAATCCGACGGGGCCTTATTTTTGTCATATGAAATATTGAAATTGAAAAAATTAAAATTGAATTGTATTCATCTAATGTAAACTTAATAAAGGCCAGCGTAAATTAAAGCTTTTAATTTAAATAAATAGTCGGATTTGAAAACCTGGCGCTTAGGCACTCTATTTAACTATGGCCGGCTTCTATATCTTACTATTTATTCACTTGCCTTTCCATTGGTTAAATTTTGACTTATTTTAACTGATAGGCAAATAAACAGTCGGCATAATACAGGACTGCAACTAATGTACATTTTGTTCTAACTACTATATATGCTAACTGTAAATGAACGGAATAGTAAGGGAACCGGCACATCATGATTGTGGTTTGTTGCTAGTGATATTTAGTGAACAGAGTGGAACCAACCATCGGTACCATTAATGTATCGGGATTATCATTCCCAATATTCTTTCATGTTTGGAGGCTCTGCCCTCCATACATGAAAGAATATTAAGGATGATTATCTTATATAGTGGACAAACCGAAAAAGTGGCCAAAGGTGAGCAGTAAATAATAATTCAAGTACCGACCAGAATATCAATAACGTTGCAATTATAGATTGCCAAATATGTGTCACACTAGGGAGGGAGGGAGTCTCACGAATGTGACCAGCTGTGACAAGGACGGGGAGGGGTCAAAAATCATGAAATTCGTGTGACGTAATTTGTGGATGGCCTTCTAATAAAATACAGTTATTGTATGTTGCACCGTTATATGTAACATAACAAGCAAGTGTTGTAATGTGATATTGGTATTTAAAAAAAAATATTTTGGATTGTAAAGTTGTAATTAGACGGTTCATTTCTGTCTTTCAATTTTGTTAGAAAGGGTGCAAAAAATATAATAAAACAAACAAACTCAATAATTACTTTTTTCACAAGCGACTTATTTAACAGCTTAAATACATCATACTGTCTTTTACAACAGCTTAAATAAGCAGTGAAAACGGCACCTATGAAAAATATTGTAAACATTCTTTAAATGCTAAAAACATCATATTGCCTTTTACAGCTGCTTAAATAAGCAGTGAAAACAGCGTTTATGAAAAATATTATAAACATTAAAACTAGATCGTTTATCACATGCGTTATGTGCACATCATAGTGTAGTGACTGTAGTGGATACTTGTAATAATTGTAGTTATGAATTTGTGCCTCGATTTGAATATTATGTAGTTTAGTTACTTAATAGTCGCGTTTTTGTATATTTCGTTCACTTTTTTAAATCCTTAAAAAGCAATACGATGTACTTGTACAATATAGTAAGAATAACGGTTTATATATATTTGTAAGTTTCATGACACTGACAGTTTAATTGTAATGTATGTAAGGACCTAGAATAGCATAATTTAGTAAGAACTATCTCTGGCCATACTTTATATAGACTGCTGTAGTCTAGTAGACTACGCTAGTATTTTGGTAGTTAAATATGTCTATTATTAACTTTTATATTAAAGTAATTCGTATTAAGGCTGGTATTGAAGAAAAAACAACACACATCGCAAAACGACCCTGCGGGCCGAAATAATCCGTCGAGATTAAAAAGTATTTTCGATTACACAAAGCATTACAGGTCTACGTGGAATTTTAATTTTATTAGTTAAAATTTCAATAGTCTGTTTGCGCATGCCTATTATTCTAGAATGTATGCGTTATTTAGTCCAATAAGATCAATAGGTACTGGCAAGTGCGTGCAGTATTTTCAGTCCTTTTAATTCTAAGTATCTTGATGTTATGGTAATGTTTTAAATATCTCCAAAGTTTAGTTTTATACCAAATAGTTCTATTAATTATGTCCTAATTATTTTGAAAAATGCTTTGGTTGTTGTTCTTATTAATCGTACTATTCCAATAAACTAGGTCACTAGTACCACGTTACTAGTATAACTTATTGTTTCTAACAAGATAAATTGGATGCAATTTCTGTTAAATTGTGTTTTTAGAAGAGTAATATAAAACATTTTCTACTGTAATACTAATATCTAACTTTAGAAGTGGTTTACGTTGTCTAAGATATTTAAACATAGGTAATAGTATAATCTATTGCAAAACTCCTGCTTGTAATTTATGCAAATGGTCTAAGGAAAAACAATGTATAGAGAATACAATACGAAATGTCAACATTATTGACTCATGCATAGTTCATTTATAGCAATAAGTCCTATTTTATCTGTGAACTATTTTATATTTCCCCATCGCGGCTAATGATTTTAAAATTGACAAATTGTTGTCAGTGATACTTCCCGTTTAACCGCACTTGCCCCAACTGACCTTCGCGTACTGTTTTACTATAATAATACTGGCGTAGTGCATACTAGGCATTAGCCATTAATAATAATATTTTATTTTATAATTAAGTACCAAAGCAGTAATGTATTATTATCATAGCATATTGTTTCTATTTAAGAGATCGTACACGATTCAATAATTATGTTAAAACATATTTTTTTACATGTTAATAATTATGTGAAGACTTCTTGCATAAATCAGGTATAATGTAGTTTGGGGTATTTATGATACAGAATACTAGGGCGATGTTTACATATCTAAAACCATAGTAAATACAGGGGTAATGTTTTGGAAAAAAAAGCCTTTTTTTCATTATACATTTTTGGGTCAACTGCAGGTTTTCTATAAAATTGTCTATTTCTTTTAACTTCGTTCTTCTCGATTTCATGTAAGAATTATTTCTTTGTCTTTGGAGTAAAAATGGGACAACGAAATATTTTTACACCATAGATTTTTTTTGTGAGTATTAAATTTTGAAATATAAACTAAAAAGGAATAAGAAATACTTGTACACAAACCATTTGATAAGTTTTTCTATACTATATAAACTGAATCGATCAAAATTGAAAATATTACTTAGTTAATTATTTCTATTCATTTTTATAGACAGCTCGCGATTGACCATACAGATTGAGCAAATATAGTTGCCACAAGTGGCTTCGGTAATAGATTTTACTTCAAACAGTTTTCTTGTAGTTTTAAATTCCTTTACAGTGTACAAATAACAAACTGTAGTATATAAACAAATCGTCGAATGTGAGCCGGAATCATACATAAAGCGTATCTCTATAAAATAAATCGTGTGTAAATAAGTCATTAATAAATTCTTTTTCTTTTCTCTTTCTTATAAAAACACTCTTTCTCATATAAAATAAATTTTAAAACTAGCAAATTATTACGTATAAGGCTTGTGCCTTAATCGACTTAAACCTTGTAATACAAGTTATCAAAATCTAAACGTTGGCCAGAGCAACTGGTTGAGTGAATAAAAAGTAGGTACTTATAAAAACATCATAACTGTGTGACATGAGTTTGTGCACTTAAGTGGTGCATGAGTGTGTGTACATTATTTAATTCACAGTCAATAAAAAAAGACATTTATTACATTTTAAGTATTGATGGTCAATCACTAGTATCTGATACTCATCAACCTTTGTCGCTTCAGCTCCAGCTTACCCGCTTTTGCACTGGCCCGTCAAAGCTTCTTGTAGTTACAATTATTATAATTTTTAGAACTGTTTTTAAATTTGCTCAGTCAGGCCCTCCTTTCAATATTAAAAAAATATTGCGATTTTGACATTATAGATAGATGAAGACAAAATATTTTGTGTGTCATATGTCAAATCTCTAGTCGTATTAGTTTTTGAGATTATCAACTGAGATACCTACACATACAGACAAACACTAGAGTGAGGCCCATAAGGTTTCCTTTTCACCACTAGGTATCTGAACCCTAAAAATCAACCTTATCACAATTAAAAGTTCCTCATATTATTATTAGCTATGTGGTATTTAAACGCACTATACATAATTTAGAATCTCTTAAAATGGCGTTAATAATGTGCAATGTCGTCATAGTTTTGGGGCTTTACTCAATATTATTATATTACATATATTACAGTCTATAAAACTTGTAAATGAAAGTCAATCTAAATGATTGTGCCTTGTTATTTTCGATGTCTGTACCATTTTGTGTACCAATGCCGGGTTTTTATATTTGTCTCATTTGTCTTACGACTCGTTTAATTTTGAAAATAGGAATTATAAAAGTAATGCAAATAATCTACCAACGGTAAGGTAAAAGAAGTAAGATATGGAAATCCAACAAATAATTTCATTAAATTCGATGTTTAAAAAAAGGCTGTGAAAATACTGAAAAATGTTACTCTTGCCATACCACAATATATATGTTGTAATTTAGACTAAGTGTTAATTAATGATATTTAGTTGTACTCTTGTAACATATTATTTAAAAAAAACTATTCGTGACAATCTAAGTCACATGCTCATGGATTATTGGTAGGAATATTTCAATTATCGGTTGAGCTTTACTCTGCTAAGAAGATGCCAATATCCTATTCAATTGCGGTGATATTCCTCAGCTACTCGTGTGACATATAAACATACCTCAACATGTTCGAGTTCTTATTTATTTATGAAATTTTAAACCTCGCTTTCCACTACTATACTCAGAGCCATCATTACCCAGGGGTGCAAGGGGTGCGTGACACCCGGGCGAAGAGATCTAGAGAGTGGAAGCTGACGATCTTGTATCTACGCATACTTACCTTACGTAATCTGCTAGCTTTGAAAATTACATCATTTAGGTACATCATCTCAACTCGAACACCAAAAACATAATTGACTATATTTTTTTATTAATTTTATTTTTTGTTACTGGAAAACCCCTTTTCCAGTAACAAAAAATAACCCCCAATATGGTCAAGACGGCCCTGCTACACTATACCACCGTATTAATTATTTTCTTTTCACCAGGGATATTCCGCTAATTAATCGACAATTGTACAGAGATGCTAATTCTGTGGTGAACCGACTGTAAATTGATAATATACTAGGATGTGCCCGCGACTTCGTCTACGCTTGATTTGAGATTCTCGGGACACAAAATACCGCAGCATTTGAAAAAGAATGTAAGCTATTGTTTTAGTGAAAACTGTGTCGGAATAAGCTAATTTTCAACAACAACATCTACAAACCGCTCCCGGGAAAATTCCCACGTGATTCCCGGGAAAAAATCCCAGATTTTATTATATTAAATTTGGTATCGATCACTACAAAAGTCACATTGGAATTAGATTTTTTTAATCTGGCCATTTTAAATCGTTCCCAGAAAAATTCCTGCGGGATTCCCAAGACAAAAAGTAGCGCAGAGTTCCAAGAATCGGCTGTCGATCAGCGAAAACCGCATGGAAATTAGCTCGTTTTTACGTGAAACCCGAACAAACGCAAAAAATTGCATCGTGTCTCCATTGTTTATATAGTATATTTCACTTGAATTTTTTTAAATAGCTTTAATGTACAGAAACGATATGTTTAGAATTTTATAATGTTATAGATTGCTTGTGATAAATCGCTTTTCGTTTTTAAAAATAAATATTACTACGATTCCAAATATATTAAGTTATAATAGTTGTGTATACTTTTATTATATTCTTATATTCTATTCTGCACTCAATTAAAATTATTTAAATTTAGTGTTTTTAATTTTTATGATCCTATTCCTCTTCGATATTACAAATAAAACAAAGAAAGAAAAACGTTGCGCCTAGCGCCATCTAGTAGTTTACTTCAAGTCATTGAAATGAAAATGCTATTTTTTTATTAGGCGCGCGAACGATTTTTTTGTTATTATGTATTCAATGGTGGAAATCATAATAGGAACAAACTTCTCCGTAACCTTGCTGCTTCATCTGGGATATATTAGGTTGGGGAAAAGTTTCTTCGCATTTTATATAAAATTTCAAAAGGTTTTTTTATAAAGTTTATTTACATTTGACTAAAGTATGTAGGTGCCATTTTGTTGGATAACTTTTTTCCATCTTGTAGGTAGGGACGTGATCCGATTGCTATAAAAATTTTGGGGCTTCTGATCAAATAACTGCGACAAGTGGTTTTGGCAGTCCTTTCGTGATGTTAACCTGACACTGCCTAAGGAATTCTGCAGAGACCGAAACAGGTAAAAATCTGAAGGTGCAAGGTCAGGACTATACGGCGAATGCATTAACACCTCCCAGCCAAATTCTCGTAATTTTTGCTGAGTCACTAAAGATGTGTGAGGTCTAGAGTTATCATGGTGAAAAACCACACCCCTTCTGTTGATTAATTCCGGCCGCTTTCTCTCAACTTTTTGCTTTAATCTCATCAGTTGTTCGCAGTACAGTTCAGAATCGATGGTCCTGCCTGGTGGTAATAGCTCATAATGAATAATGCCCTTCCAATCCCACAATATACATAGCATCACCCTGTTGCGAGTTAACCCGGGTTTCGCCACAGTCTGTGAAGTCTGACCGGCCTTTGACCACGATCTTTTTCGCACGTTCTTGTCGTACGTGATCCACTTTTCATCACCAGTTATCAGCTTTTTCAAAAATGATTCGGTTTCATTACGTCGTAATAAAGAATCACAAATGAGTACACGGTTCATTAAATTTCTTTCAGTGAGCTCATGAGGCACACAAATATCGAGCTTTTTTATGTACCCAGCTTTTTTCAAATGCGCCAAGACCGTTTTGTGGTCAATTCTCAGTTCTCAATCAATCAATTTTGTCCGTAACAGGGCGAACAGAGCGACGTGCATCTTTGATATCAAAATTTCCGGATTGAAAAAGCTTAAACCAAATTTGCGCTACTCTCACAGTTACTGCATTAGGTCCATAAACATCACAATTTTTTTCGCGGCTTGTGTTGCATTTTTACCTTTTTTGTAGTAAAATTTTAAAATATATCGAATTTCTTCATTAGATTCACTCATTTTAACAATAAGAAAACCAAATGAAAATCACACATTTTCCTAATTTGAATTTGGAATTGTCTTCTTTAAAATCAAAACTTTTTAATGATACCAAAACCAGCCAAATACAAATGGTATAGCCAAAGAAATCTTATAAGTTCATAATACTATATGCGAAAAGACTTTTTCCCCAACCTATTAGTTTTAGGCCGGTTCACGCAGATGTAGCGACGGGTTTAATGCGTTATTTGTGATACGATATCGTTATTATTGTTAACTAGTTCTCCCCGCGTCTACGTCGCGGGTCAAACTCTAGTAGGTAACTTTATTTTACTTAATAAAACTACGTTTTAACGGTTTAAATCGGGGTAATTTATTTGATTTTTATCCTCCAGGATGCAGATGTCTTATACTAGCTCGATTGTGAGTATAGTTTATCATACATTGGGCAAACAAAGAGGAGCATAAAAACACGGGTAACACATTGCTGATATGAAACACACACGGTCTACGAAGTCTGCAATCGGTGAACATACGCTGGATACACCCAATCACTACATCGGATTCGATAAACCACAAATCCTCGCAAAAGTTAATCGTTTCATACCTAGAATGATGCGTGAGGCTATTGAAATCAAAGTACATCGAAGTTTCAATAGAGAAGATAGTTAGCAAGTACCACCTTTTGGGATCCGACCATCAAAACTATTAACACGCATACCCAGCAAAAACTAACTGCCACACCTCAAAACACTGTTAGCTCTTTCTGCGTGCACCGGAACACAAACTAACTTGATTGACAAATTCTTTTTATTTTACCTCGCACCCAGTTTAATAAATAGGTAGTATTGGTGGCAGTTGCTTCTTTGTTTGGAGAATTAAAACTCGGGAGTAATGGACTGTATGATTATTATTTAACTTTTTACACGAATAAAATAGGTATACATTTTGCAAGAGAGTCTGAGTTGTGATGAGAGAAGTACACATGTGCCGTTGTGAAGATGTGACAAGATGTAACAAGTTGTGTCAAGTTGAGTCAAGTTGTGTCCTTTTTGCCTCCAAGGCTGTCCCTATATCCCGCATCCCGTCTGACGCCTAGTTGCTAATTGTGCTAGCTATGGGCGTCAGCGGTATGCGGGGCGCGGAGAGTAGGTGTGCTCCGGCGGGTGGGTCAGGGGGGTGCTCTCTGTCCGCAACATCCTCCCCCCGGCGCAGATCCTCGAAGCCATTTCTTCTCGTCAGGACGATGAGCCTCCTTACTGGTCTCCTGAAGATGCCTCCCCGCGTTCGCACGTCCGCGCTCCGTATTACGTTGTCCGGTCCGCGATAAGTGCGCTCGATTTGACCCCGGGGCCATACGTTACGTGGCAACAGACTGTCCGCAATGATAACGACGTCTCCCACGCGTACGTTTTCCTCATTTCGTCGTACGTCGTCCCTCGGTGTCAATGTAGGTAAATACTCGCGTAGCCAACGAGTCCAGAACATGTCCGCTAAAGCTTGAGTGGCGATCCATGTCTTCTTACCTGCCAACTCGTTCGTTCCCGTGATTGGTAGGCCCGTCGCCGATCCGATTAGAAAATGGTTCGGGGTAAGCGCTTCGTCGTCTTCAGGGCTCACCGACACGTGAGTCAGCGGGCGCGAGTTTACGGTGTGCTCTATTTCCGTGATGACAGTCGTAAGTGTCTCTTCTCTGGGAGCTTGTTCCGCCAATGTTGCGTGGAGTGCCGTTTTCACCGTTCGAATTAGTCGCTCCCAAGCTCCCCCCTGGTTTGGTGCGCCGGGATCGATGAAACGCCACGCTAGGTGTCTCCCTTTCACGTGATCTGGCATCTCTTTCTTCCATCTCGTGTACGCCGTTAGTAACTCCGCGTTCGCTCCATGGAAATTCGTTGCATTATCAGACCATATCACTTGTGGCCAGCCGCGTCGTGCTCCCATCCTTCTTAGGGCCATGATAGCCGAGTCTGTGCTAAGGCTCGCTATAAGTTCCATATGAATGGCACGAGTCACCATACATGTGAACAGCATTCCCCATCGTTTTTCTTTACGACGTCCTATGGTCACCCACATGGGGCCAAAACAGTCGATTCCGCAATTGGTAAAGGGCCGTGCGTAGGCAGCTAGACGATCCTTTGGAAGGTTTCCTTTCACAGGTACTGTCGGCGCGGTTTTTCTCAACCGACAGACTGTACACTGCCGCAGGATGTTTCGCACAGTAGGCCGCACTCGTAGCACCCAGTACTTTTGCCGGACGTTGTTTACGACGTGTTCTCTTCCTATGTGATGATGCTGTTCATGTTCACCTCTTATCATCAGCCGAGTGAGGTGATGTGACCCGTCTAAGATCGGTGGGTTCCCGGTAAGCTCGCGCAGGGTGGCCGCATTGATCCTACCGTTTAGTCTTATTACCCCGTCCCCCCATATTCGGGGTCGAGCTTATAAAGCCGGCTGTCACGTGACACGCGTTCCCCTTTCTTTAATCGCTCATAATCCTTCGGGAAGCTTTCCTGTTGCGCTTGATGAATGAGTAAACGTTCAGCTTGCTCTATATGTCGCGTTTCCATAGTGCGAGTCCTTTTTCTGCACTTGTCCATAAAGGCGAGCGCGTAGGCGGTCGCTCGTAACAATTTTCCGTATGACGAAAATCTTGTGACGTCAACAAGTGGCTTTTCATCGGTCGTGTAATTTACCACGACTTCGTCATCTTCGGTTTCCGTCGGTTCTTCCTTCGGCCATTTCGTCGGGGGTTCACGGAGAAATTCCGGGCCTTTAAACCAGCGGTCGTCCGATTTCATATTCGGGACGTTAATCCTGGTTGCGTCGTCGGCGACGTTGTAACTCGTCGGCACCCATCGCCATTGCTCGGACTCGGTTATTTCGCCGATTTCGCTCAGTCTATGTGCAACGTATGGGGTATATCGTGCCGAGTCGTTTCTTATCCAATGAAGAACAGTCTTCGAGTCGCTCCAGTAGATGACGTCATAAGGCTTGAAACTATGTTCCTTATGATCACTCGCATTCCTGTCTCTCACGCTATGTGCGAGGAATGGCGAGCTTCGTGCTCCGAATATCATAGACGTCATAATGTAGCGCCGAAGCGGGTTATGGCGGTCGTCACCGCGCCATAAAAAGTGCTGCACCGCTCTGTCTTCTTTCCTTATCTTCACTTGAAGGAACATGTCACGTATGTCGGCTGTTACGGCGATCTTCCCTTCCCGGAATCTGAACAGGATTCCGTATAAGGCGCATAGCAAGTCTGGCCCATCCAGTAACGCATCGTTCATGCACACCCCGTTCGAAAGGGCGGCAGCGTCAAATACCAGTCTCACTTTGTCCGACTTATTCGGGTTCGTAACGGCGAAGTGAGGCATGTACCACACGCGTTGGTTTCCTTCGTGGCTTCGTTCGCAAGGCTCGGCGTAACCTCTTTCTAGTAGCCTGTTGACCTGAGCTGTGTATGCTTGTTTGAACTGCGGCGATTTGTCCATTTTGCGCTCGATCCCGCGTAGACGACGCACTGCCATGTCATAGCTCGGTGGCATGGTGACGTCATCGTTTCGCCAGGGCAGTCCGACTTCGAAGCGGCCGTTTTCTCTCTTCACGGTTTCTGAAAATATCTTCAGCGCCCGTTGTTCTTCAGCTACAGGTTTCACTTTGTTCGATATGCCGAGTGCGTCGATATCGAAATGAGACTTCACTATTTCGAATAATTTGTCCTTTCCCGCGGCTCTTTGTCTTGCCACGTTCGGACGTGTAATACTGTGTCGTTTCCCTGCGTTACTATGCCTCTGGGTGCACTCCCATGTATGGTCCACCCCAAGAGGGTCAGGGAAGCGGCTGGTTGGCTCTTCTTTCCTGCCAACAGTTTTCTAGTCACGATCAGATGCCAGTTGTCAGCTCCAATCAATACGCGCGGTTTAGCGTTCATATAACACACATCGTCTGTATGAAGCGTCTTCAAATGACGTAACTGTCGTACGACTTCAGACTTAACGGAGTGAGTTCCCAGTGCGAGTTTCTTCACAGTGCGCGCCTTGATAGGATGGTAGTGCGGTTGCGCTCTTCCGCGCACCGCAACGCTCACCACCCTACTTTCCGCTTCCCGCTGGCTCGACGTGATGCCGTGGATGTTCAATGGCCGTCTCGGGCCATCTGCCCCTAGCATCCCGGCTATCTCCTCGTCGACGAGCGTGATCGTGGACCCTTCATCCAGCAGCGCGTACGTACTCACTTCCTCTCCGTTAAGCCCCTTGACGGTAATCGGACACACCTTCAATAACACTCTGCTCCCGGTGTTAGAATTGTGAGCCGATGCCGTCATGACCGACTCCTCTCTGTCGGCCGGTTGATTGACCGACTCCGCTCGGTCGATCGGTCCACTGACGGCTTCAGTTTCCCTCCGCTGGTGTAGAAGTGCGTGATGCGGCTCGCGGCATTCGTTAACACCGCACTTCCTCGCCTTACAACGGAACCGCCTGTGTTTACTTAGTAGGCACAAAAAACATATTCTCGTCTCCTTGGCCCACTCCCATCTGGTTGGCAACGACATCGAAGCCAGCTTGCCGCACTGCGTTGTCTGGTGGTCAGCTCCGCAACAGTAGCACACGATCTTGGCTTCCGTTGTAGCGTACACGCGACGACGCTCGTTCATCCTCGGCGGCTTCACTTTATTTTCTTTAGTGACGTTTACACTCATCGTAGGTAGTGATGACGTCACGAAGGAATACTTCATTGCTCTGTCTGCTTCGCCCATTAGAAACTTCGATAGTGTCATAATCTCCGGCTCGTCTCGGCTCGAGAATTCATCTGCAAAGTCGCACCATTTCGTTCGTAGATGCGGGCTGAGCTTCTCGACGACTTGTCCCGTCAACATAGGGTTAAGTAGATACCCCTTGTTGTCGACACACGAGATGACCGTCACTATATTCTGTAGTTTGGTGGCTAGGCTGTTGAGTTCGCTGGCAGACGAACCCGATCGTGGCAACTTCTTGATGTCTTCCAATGCGCGACTGATTATTATCTCTGGACGTCCATAGCAGCGCTCCAACGTCTTCATGATGATCGCAGGATCCACGGCGGTATACAGCAGGGCTGTTACGCACTCCCTTGCTTCGCCTTTAAGGCAAGTGCGTAGACGGCCTAAATTCTCCGCAGGTGAAAATCCGTGTAAGCTCGTCGACTCGCGCATTGCAGCTTTAAATGGTAGCCACTCTCCCGGGGCCCCGCTAAAGGTAGGCAGCTCCTGACACTGTCGCGGTGTTGGCCTGTTGCGTGTCATGCGTTCCAACACTTCGGCTAGGCGGTCGATTCCTCGATCCCTGGATCTGGTCGGCGTCGGCGATCTTGTATTGCGCGGCGTTCTGAACGTCACGCGAGCGGTCTGGTCGTTCGTTTCCGCAGACCGGTCGCGCGCCATTGGATACACTTCCCTTGCTCTTCCCGCGGCGTCTAACGGTGGTCGCGGTCCGGCTCCTCTCGTTCCGAGCTCGGTCCTGTCGCCTGCGCTCGGCGACTCCCCCCGTATGCGGGTATTCTTCAACCACTCTGTGATATTTCTCTCTGTTTCCACCTCATCGTCTTCGCACACGCTGTTTCCGTCTGTCTGCTCCTTGAGGGCGGCTATGTTCGCAGCGACCCTCTTCTTAATCAGCGACACTTGTAACCGGAGCTCTTCTCGACGGATCGCGGCGATTTGTTCCTCTGCTTCCAGTTCCACTTGCCTTACCAAAGTGGCGGCGCTGAGCTGCGAGCGGTGTGATCGGACGGACGGTGATCGCGATCGGCGTTCAGTACGACTTGCGGCGTGTACTTGTGCGGTCGTCGTCTGTTGCACTCCGGGCGACGCGGGTCGTGATACGTTCGGCGCGGACGCGGACGCGGATATATGTACGGACGGCGACGCGGGGGGTTCTTGATACGCTCTCTGCACTCTGTCTTCGGCGGTCTTGCTCCTAGTGTTCGGCATCTTCGGTCCTTGCCTAAGCCTAACACGTATGACCGACTACCCTGACCAGTGTGTATATGAGTGTGTATGACCGACGATCCTAATTCACTACACTAAACACTAAACACTGAGACCTTTGACCGACCTAACTGGAAACTGCGCACCGTCTACGACTTTGTGAACTGACCGTTTGGCACCGTTAGGTGGACAGTCACTCGGTCACGGTACGAAGTAACGTTATTCTTTTTTCCGGTCTTGATCCTGCAGACGCGTAGCCTCGGCGTCCGGGGCAGGAACTCTTGGTCTCCTGGTACGTAGTCCGGCAGGAACTCTTGGTCTCCTAGTACGTAGTCCGGGTTGCCCACGATGATCTTCTATAATAATCTTCTTTCTTCTTTGGGGTACCGCTACGAGACCGTATAGAATTGGTCTTTCTTCTTTCTTGTGGTTTCGATGGAGCAAAAGACACTGCTCGTTTCTTCTTTGCAATTCTTCTATCCGGCGGCGAAGTACCAAAAAACTATTGGTGGCAGTTGCTTCTTTGTTTGGAGAATTAAAACTCGGGAGTAATGGACTGTATGATTATTATTTAACTTTTTACACGAATAAAATAGGTATACATTTTGCAAGAGAGTCTGAGTTGTGATGAGAGAAGTACACATGTGCCGTTGTGAAGATGTGACAAGATGTAACAAGTTGTGTCAAGTTGAGTCAAGTTGTGTCCTTTTTGCCTCCAAGGCTGTCCCTATATCCCGCATCCCGTCTGACGCCTAGTTGCTAATTGTGCTAGCTATGGGCGTCAGCGGTATGCGGGGCGCGGAGAGTAGGTGTGCTCCGGCGGGTGGGTCAGGGGGGTGCTCTCTGTCCGCAACAGGTAGTATTATATAAAACTGGGATATGCCCGCGACTTCGTTCACGCTTGACTTGAAATTCCCGGAGCTCATAGTACCGCAGCATAAAAAAATGTAAGCTATCGTTTTAGTGAAAACTGTGTTGGAATAAGTTAATTTTTATGCACCCGAACCGCTCCCGGGGAAATTCCAGCGGTGTTCCCGGCTGCATCGTGTTCTCCATCGTTTAAATAGTCTATTCCAGTTGTTTTTGTTTATAGCTTCAATGTACAGACACAGCATCTTTAGAATTTTATAATATTAGATATAGATAGCTAGGCATGTTGCTAGAGTTTCTTGCGTTGCTTCTCTTCAAGCCACGTTTTTTTTTATTGGACTTGATTTAACATTGTTGGTCCGAAGACCTCACAACTTTACTGGAGTTCTCGGGGCGAGCCGGGGGGGCAACTTGCTCGAGGGAGCTCCTTAGGGGGCTTTACCTCGGCTGAATTGTTGCTATGAAAGGGCGATGAATCTAACGATGCCGACTAGAGGACGACACAATGTAAGTACTAATTGGTAACGGGCGACGGGTAATATAAAGCCCGAGGGGAATGATCCCGGCAGACCGGGATCGGCGGTTCGCGACGGCCTGCGCTATCTTACTGCCTTTTCGGAACTTGTTATGGCTGGGACACGACGAGCGGATTTCGATGGTGCGGCGCGAGATGTAAATACTCATGCGAGAGCGACGTAATATAGTTTTTGATGGAGGGAAGCTCCAGATTGCGGTGGAGGTCGACGTTACGCATATAGAGGGGAGCACCGACGTCGGAATAATAAAATCAAATAAATTACTGCGTTTAAATTCGTTATCACGTAGTTTGATTGTATATACTAGTCGCGAAAACTTAAAAAAATCTTATTATATATATTATTTATATAATAATTAGGTTTTTATATATCGCGAGTGAAGCCGCGGGCAAAAGTTAGTATATATATATATATGAACCTTCCTTTAAAAATTATCTGAGATGAAAACCGCTTAAAAATCCGCTGCGTGGGGAGAGGTGGGAGGAGGGTGGGATGAGTTAGCGAATATACAGATAGACTTTGTTTTATACTATGTAAAGATGAAAGAAACAATTTATTTGCTAGGAAAGCGACAATACAAGGTTGTAGAAATAATTTATACATTTCTATGGTTGTTGTACGCCGCATTTCCTACAAATGAGGTCGGCAACTCAGCTTAAAACTGTGTTGGAATTTCTTCCAGCATTTCACAGCGCTGATTGTCAATGCCAACCCCGCCTCATTGATTAATATTTGACCCATCGTGGATACTTAACTTAAATAGACATATTCAAATAATACTTAACGATATACGTACATACTATAACGCATAAACGCATAAATTTAGTATGTATGTATACCATTAATTATGACGTTAAATATTGAAAGATAACATATGTATTTTGTATATAAACTAATGTAGTTATTCGTTAAAGGCGTTATTTTTAACGTTTTAAATAAAACGTATTTGACCGCAGTCAATAAGTATATACATTATTTTTGCAAGTAAGTCCCGACCTTTAGAAAATTGCGTTATATGTTTTGAAAGGATAAGGGTCGACATGAAAGACGTAAAACCCTCCGGAATGCAAAAGTGAATGTGTGAATGAATAAATATTACAATAATTATATTTTTTTTATTACTTTCATTCTGATTGATTTACGAAAGGAAACTAGGTAAAAATTAAATAGATGTTTTAGCAATGTTCACGTAAAACAATACTCCTTCCTATTTTTGAATATAGTGTTGATCTTATTGATTGCTTATGCATCTATCTATTGCTTATTAGCAATTTGGTTTGTGATTCAAGGAGAATAACCATGTCACCTAGAAAAAAAGAGTTTGATATTGTATAGGCAATATTAAAATTTATGGCAATATTATATTTCTTAATAAATATATTATTTATTTATTTATTTATTAAGCTCGGTAAAAGCTTTTTCATTACTATTAATAACAAATTTTATTAAAAACCTGGACACTTTGACTACGTCATCTTATTTCACGGGACTTGTGTGTTCCTCCTTTTAAAGATGCTGAGTCAGCGGAGTTGGAATAAGTCATAGCTATATTTTTATTCAAATCGTGTCTTTCTGAGAGTGCCGACAGCGAAAGCTAGAATCGTAACAACTAAGTTTTACTGTGGTTTCAAAGAATTGTACCTGACGTAGGTATTTTAATATTTAAATGATGTATAGTCGTAGTACATTTAGGGACATTTCTGTTTAGAGGTTTACACTTGGTAGATATAATCCCGGTTAAGTATAGGACCAGTATTTCTAATTCATGGGCGTCAAACTTATTGATATTTCAAAGAAAATACAGAAGTCTGCACAGGAAATGGTTTAGGGACTTTCTGTGATCAGGTACATACCTGGAACGAAATAGTTTCGAAAGTTTTTTCCAAATTTGGCTGCGTAATAAACAGTTTTGAAGTAAAACTTCTTTAGAATCGTTGTGATTTGAAACTGGATGAAACGAGCACGATGAAACGATATTAAAGAGATAAACACAAATCTATAGGACTAAGCATGCGAGAGAATGAGATAGAATACATTATATTTAATAACTTATACACTATGCTTATACAGAGTTGGAAATGTTTTGAAGTTTTTCGTTAATACTTAAAATTTTGTGTTTTAAAGCCTTACTATATTATAACGATATAATATATGAAATGTGACGTCACGAAATTTAGAATCTCTCCCACCCCTTGTCACATTTTGTTTCACTTCTACTGGGTGTGAACTGCACACACACACACATTTTTTTTTTAGAAGAACCTATTTCCATTAATACTTGTTCGTAAAATAGCTGCAATAAGAGTGCATGATATTATATTAAACTGCAATCACTCAATACTTTGAGGATTAATTATGAGAGAAAAGTTTTCATGTAATAAATTAATAACTTTATTGAACTAATATTCTATTTTATCCTGTAAATAATGTTTTTCTTATAATTATAAAATCAGTTGTAAGTAAAAGTAAGGTAAGATGGTCTCACCTAATATACATATTGCGCTACAAGGACGTGTCCGCCGACCATTCAGCAGGCATCAATGCAAAATTGTCTGTTTCGCTGAAATTCAATCTCATTACGACCACCAATCATGTTGGCTTCGGATATTATATCTAATGTAATCATTTGTTACCCATCTGGATAGTATCTACTCGACAAAATATGTTGCATTCAGCTAGCTTATGTACAGTCAGCGTCTTATAGAAAGGAGCGGCCAAGATGGTCAAATAGATAAGAACATTGAAAGTGATCATTAATATTGATACAACCAAGGTTGTACTATTAGAGTTCGAATCAGCCTTCTTATCCAAAAACATCGGCACACCAAGAACTCCAAATACATGAGTGCATTCAAGTCATCCATATTATGTTAACAACCACCTCGCCATATGTAACTAAGCAGACAAGTAGCCTAAACATAGTGACAGTCTAGAAAAATGAACTGTATTCTAAATGTGATTAGAGTCAAATCGAGATGATTCCATTTTAAATCTAAATTCAAATAGTATTATTACGGTTATATAAATCTTTTTCATTTTTATGACGTAACTAGTATTTGCCCTCGACTTCATTTTCATTACTTAGATGGCAAAGATTAAAGTTATTTTATCAATATTTATTTATGGATTTTTAATATGACAATGCATGAATCCTGGATATATCCATAAAACCCCGACATTAGTAATGTTACTAAAGACTTATTCCACTACAGATGTCTCACTAAGGATTTCTAATAAATACAGACAGTGTCTTGTGATTTGCAAACATTGCGTCAAAGCTGATCTAGTGGTTTGGAAGTGAAAGGAAATCCCGGGAAATTCCACGAGTCCCAATACAGTCATGTATAAAAATGTCATAAAGGTTCAAACTATGCTATAATAAGAGTAACACGGCCAGTTTTCATACTATTTCTAGGCGTATAATTCCCTAGAAAATTTTGAAACTTTCCGACACTAAAGTATGGGAGTAAAAACACGAAAAAGTGAATCCGGTTTCCGGAAAAACTACACTAGAATTCCCATGATATTAGCTTTTTCAGCATTTAAGTCAAAAATGCCTGTATAATAGTGAAAACCTCATAGAAATTAACATATATTTATAGATAAAAGCCTTATTTTTTTAATTTTCCATCAATAAAATAATTTGATCCCAAATGGTTTTTTTGAATAGCTTCAATGTACAGACAAGGCTATTTTACAATATTAACTTAATTTTAACATTTCATTTGACGTAATACATTATGTATATGTGAGTATATTTTCTATGTAATAGGTTGGGGAAAAAGTCTTTTCGTATATAGTATGTATGAACTTGTAATAAGATCTCTTTGGCTATATCATTTGCATCTGGCTGGTTTTGGTATCATTAAAAAGTTTTAATTTTAAAGAAGACAATTCCAAATTCAAATTAGGAAAAATGTGTGATTTTCATTTGTTGTTCTTATTGTTAAAATGAGTGAATCTAATGAAAAAATTTGACACATTTTAAAATTTTACTACAAAAAAGGTAAAAATGCAACACAAGCCGCGAAAATTTTTTGTGATGTTTATGGACCTAATGCAGTATCTGTGAGAGTAGCGCAAATTTGGTTTAAGCGTTTTCGATCCGGAAATTTTGATGTCAAAGATGCACGTCGCTCTGGTCGCCCTGTTACTGACAAAATTGATGCCATTTTTGAAAAACTGGAGCAAGATCGGCATATTAGTAATTACGATGTAGCTGGAGAACTGGGAATTGACTACAAAGCGGTTTTAGCGCATTTGAAAAAAGCTGGGTACACAAAAAAGCTCGATATTTGGGTGTCTCATGAGCTCACTGAAAGAAACCTAATGAACCGTGTACTCATTTGTGATTCTTTATTACGACGTAATGAAACCGGACCATTTTTGAAGAAGCTGATAACTGGTGATGAGAAGTGGATTAAGTACGACAAGAACGTGAGAAAAAGATCGTGGTCAAAGGCCGGTCAGACTTCACAGACTGTGGCGAAACCCGGTTAACTCGCAACAAGGTGATGCTGTGTGTATGGTCGGATTGGAAGGGCATTATTCATTATGAGCTGTTACCGCCAGTCAGGACCATCGATTCTGAACTGTACTGCGAACAACTGATGAGATTAAAGCAAAAAGTTGAGAGAAAGCGGCCGGAATTAATCAACAGAAGGGGTGTGGTTTTTCACCATGATAACGCTACACCTCACACATCTTTAGCCACTCAGCAAAAATTACGAGAGTTTGGCTGGGTGTTAATGCATCCGCCGTATAGTCCTGATCTTGCACCTTTAGATTTTCACCTGTTTCGGTCTCTGCAGAATTCCTTAGACAGTGTCAGGTTAACATCACGAGAGGACTACCAAAACCACTTGTCGCAGTTTTTTGATCAGAAGCCCCAAAATTTTTATAGCAATGGGATCACGTCCCTACCTACAAGATGGCAAAAAGTTATCCAACAAAATGGCATATACATACTTTAGTCAAATGTATATAAACTTTATGAAAAAACCTTTTGAATTTTTATATAAAATGCGAAGAAACTTTTTCCCCAACCTAATATGTGAGTTTGTAGAAATATCTACTAAAGAGTTTCAAAACACAAGAAATTTAAAATTCGAGATAAAACTTATTTTATTACCACTGAATAATTGATGTTTTTTGGATATCGTTTTAATACCAAATACGTATATGAATTCTCGTGATCTATACTCAGCAAAAGAATTCGAGATGCCTAGGATATAATATAATATATATACCCCAGTACTAATTGAAAAAAGCGTAAGCTAACGTTCTGGCGAAATCGTATCGGAATCAGCCAATTTTTATGTATTCTAACCGCTTTAAACCACTCTCGTGAAATTTTCCGCGGGATTCCTGGGACATAAAGTACCGAAGCTTTCGGAAATTCAAATTCGAAAGTTTTACAAAATAAATACATAGCTTAGAAACCTGTTCTTGCTGTTAAGGAAAAGAAGTGGCAAAATCTCTCAACAACACGACTAGCTCAAAATTGTTTTCATTTATATTTCTTATTCTATTTATATCTCAAGTTTTTTTTTATAACTTTTATACAGAAGTATGTTACAGAATTACCACAGGAAAAGAACGTAAACCATTGTTTTAGTGTCAATTGAATCTGAATCAACAAATTGTTATGCAAATATATAATCTATACTATTCCCAGGAAAAATCCCGCGGGAAATCCGGATCAAAAGTACAGCAGTGTTTGAAAAAGAAAGTGCACTATGTTTTAGTATAAATCATATCCAAATCAGTTAATTTATATGCATACTAACCACTTTTAACCACACCTGGGAAAATTTGCGTGGGATTCCCAGGGCATAAGGTATTGCGATATTTAAAAAATAATGTGTCGTGTCGAAAATCATGTAGGGATAAGCTATTTTTTTAGCGTTCTAACAACTTCAATCCACTCCTGGGAAAATTCGCTGGATCCCTGGGATAAAAATCACAGATTTCATTTCAGAAAGTTTGCTATCGATGAGTAAAATCATCGCATCGAAATCAGAAAGCTTTTTTATTCTGGCCTTTTTAAGCCGTTCCCGGGATTCCAGTATAAAAGGTAGCACAGAATTTAAGTCTGAGAATTTGCTCAATGAGAATCGAATCGAAATCGGCCTAGTAGTTTTTACGTAAATCCCGAACAAACAAACAAGAAATCTAAAAAAAAACATCGTGTTCTCCATCGTTTATATAGTCTATTCCAATTTTTTTTCTAATAACTTCAATGTAGAGACATGACATATTTAGCATATTATAATATTATAGACTATCGTCTTCCCACGAAACTTCCTTCGCGTTTCCATGATGTTGATGCATTTGATAGTGAATTGCATGGATGAAAAATTAACTGACGGTCTTATTCATAGAGAGTTAAAATAAGTTTAAACACTTCTTTATGGTTGTTAAAGCAGCATTCAAACTTACTCTAACTATATATGAATATGACCGTTAGTATTTAGTAAAAATGATAACTCAAAGATGCATACAGTGTTATCAAGTATTAAATAATGTAAACAAAAGTATGAAAAACCTAAATAAATTAAGAGGACTGAAATATCTGGTTAGAAACAGGAACTTAAGACCATTTATAAAATTTATAGGTTACTAATATACTAATAGTAGTCAATAAATGATGCTTAATTGGAAAAAACTGGTGTTTTTTTCCAATTCCAGTGCTTACCCTCGATCAAACGTAATAAATATTATTATGCTCATATAATCCTCCTCGTCAATCACACTGCTGTGATCAGGAGTTTTTTTAAAGTTTTGATTGAAACGCCTTTAGCATTGATTTCGTTAATTTCAGATTGGAAAAGTAAGGTGCTTTTCATTTAATGCAAATTTAGCAATAAGTAATTCAATTTTAAATACATAATTCGAAATACAATTTTGATTTAGTATGAAACCATCTCGATTTGACTCTAATCACATGTAGAACACAGTTCATTTTTCTAGACTCTCACTATGTTTTGGCTACTTGTCTGCTTAGTTACACATGGCGAGGTGGTTGTTCACATAATATGTGTATATATGTTAGTAAATACAATTAGTAGATAATTAAGAATATCCCAGTATCAAGGATTTTTGCGATATTTACTCTTTAGTCTGAGTGTTACAAATATCAGTTTTATCTTTATCCATTCCTACAATTAGTTAAATAAGAACTTCAGTTAGTAAATAAGCCTGCGTGCTGAAAATCTTGATGTAACCTATAAGGAAACCCCATTTAGATTCCAGAAGTTAATTTACGACATCTTATATGAAAGTTAAGTGCCTAGGAATTTAATATAAGATGGTGCCTACTAAGTAAGTGCCTCTTTGGTTAGAAAGATACTCAAAGACTTGATGCTCGTATTTCAATGTGTATGTAACCTAAAGACCAATAATAAAAATATCACATGGCTTTTCAGGCTTTTATTATTATGAATAGGCTATTCATTCATGAACTCAAGTTTATGAGCTTATAATTTAATATTATCGGAAAGCATCTATTCGATCTTGCAGGTGTGAAAGTAAATTTGGATGGTGGTTTGTTTCCTTCTTTGTGGCCTTAGTAATAAACCAATTCTCATGAAATTTACTACCGATACCTACATACATGTATATATTTGTAACATATGCCCTTGTGAATACTTATGGCTTGAAATTTTTTATTGCAATAAATAGGTATGACTACAATGCTAAAAGTTAGGTATATTATGAATTACACTTGTGTTTAGAAACTTAGCGAAATGAAATAATTTTCATTTACTTAAAAGCTGTAAACCGTATTGTTCAGGATTTGCAACATGTTAACATAGTCATTAACGAAGCCAACATTAACGAACACATAAAATATAGTTTTAGTACTTATTGCGTTTATATCTGGGTCATAAGTTAGTAGTTGGTTGTTGGGTCGGTTGTTAGTTGCTAAAGTAGGAGCAACTTTATTTATAGGCTAGTTAACAAACACTATAGTGGGTCAGCTACGCACTACAACTTTTCGGACAAAACTTTTTGAGGTAACATAGAGCTACAAAAAGAGTTCAGTTTTGTTTCCCATTCATTGAAATAGGATAAAATTTACCATCTTTATTGTATTTTGGAACGTTGTTCAGTTGTAAATTTGTGAAAAAGCTTTTACGTTAACATAATTTGTAAAATAATAAAATATTCGTACAATATTTTCGATCTTATTCATATTGAGTAAGTTTGTAGACTTCTTTAAGAAACTTAACCTTGTGTTTTTAGCGGCAAATGAAGGCTGATGTTATGCTGTGCAGTTTTGTTTTATAAAAATGTATAAATATTGTTTTTAAATGATCTTAATTGTAGGATATTGATAGTTTTTGAGTAGTAATTATGTGTTTTTGAGAGAAGTGTGGACTTTGTAGCCAAATATGGTCTTTAGAGATATCACAAGAACACCGTTGATTGGCTGTCAATTTTTATTAGACACTGCTAACTACTATTGCAGTGCTAATATTTATTTAAAATCTTGTTATTTAAATGTTTCATTACAATTACTAATTACTATAAAACAGAAATAGCAACTCGTTAAAAATTAGCGGTAATAATTGTCTTATCCTCGAACAACACACGTACGCGGGGAAATGTTATGAATCCTCTGGTGAAGGTAATCCTTTCAATTAGTTTGAGATTAGTCGACTGCAGGATTACTGACTTTAGACCAACACTTAGAAGTTCACTTTCACCGAACTTTACCCCGGCATGGCATCGTCGGTTCATTCTTGCAGAAATTTACTGTCAAAATACAATTTAATACTCGGTTCGACTATTATTTGATAGTTTAGTTTAGACTTAAACGTTTTAATTGAGGTTTAGGTTTAGTTTATTTATTTATGTATTTTTTAAAAATAATGGGTATATTTTTTTATTTTACAATTTTTGGATAACTATCAGCTATTCATATTATTGATAGAGAGCTACTAATAAGTCACCACAGATAGAAGTATCTAAATTAAGTTCCGTGTAGTTTTTGTATGTCTACTTGAAATTGTGATTATTATATAAAATGAAATTCATTGAGACTGGCATGAATGCTCTTTTTTTGAAATTTTGACTTTGTATGCCTACTCGGTCATACATGCGGTACCTAAGGTAAATTTTTACATCATGCATCTATTGTACCTGTCGCTTATTTAAAAAAGAAAATGGTTTTTATTTTTATGCTACCAATTCTTTTATTAATTAGCTACATTACTGCAATAAAATAAACGTTTTCATTGACATTAGATACATTTTTTTAGGTTACTCTTAACAAGTTCTAGCCGAAACAGTGTAGTCTGTTTTTAAGTGGTCGCATTTTTTTCGTCTGTTTAAGAGCTTGAAGTGGCCTGAAGCTACACTATTTGTAATATGACAGCACTGCTACTGGTCTTGTAGTATTAAGGGTATCTATAATATAATCAGGCAGACCATCTTCTTGTTTTTTGATCTTATTACTACAAAATATCTTATATTAAGATCCCGCGAAGGTTCCTTTCTGAATATATTTACAAGATGGAGACTATTTCGCAATATGAATTACATGTCAACAAATCTCTTTTATAATTAAAGATTGCTCATACAACCTTCAGTTCCCTATCCGGCACTTGTTTTTATCGATTTAGTGTCAGTTCCTATATCTTACCAACCGTTCATTTGCCTCACTATCGGTTATATAAGCCCCATACAAGTGATGGCATCCTAAAATATATGGCAGCTAATATGTACTTATGGAAGATATCATGAAACTATAGTTATAGTAGTTATTCATATAATAATGCCATAATTTAATAGATTATATTAGGTTGGGGAAATTTTTTTTCGCATTTTATATAAAAATTCAAAAGGTTTTTTATAAAGTTTATTTACATTTGACTAAAGTATGTAGGTACCATTTTGTTGGATAACTTTTCGCCATCTTGTAGGTAGGGACGTGATCCCATTGCTATAAAAAATTTGGGGCTTCTGATCAAAAAACTGCGACAAGTGGTTTTGGCAGTCCTCTCGTGATGTTAAGCTGACACTGCCTAAGGAATTCTGCAGAGACCGAAACAGGTGAAAATCTGAAGGTGCAAGGTCAGGACTATACGGCGGATGCATTAAGACCTCCCAGCCAAACTCTCGTAATTTTTGCTGACTGGCTAAAGATGTGTGAGGTCTAGCGTTATCATGGTGAAAAACCACACCGCTTCTGTTGATTAATTCCGGCCGCTTTCTCTCAACTTTTTGCTTTAATCTCATCAGTTGTTCGCAGTACAGTTCAGAATCGATGGTCCTGCTTGGGGGTAACAGCTCATAATTAATAATGCCCTTCCTATCCCACCATACACATAGCATCACCTTGTTGCGAGTTAACCCGGGTTTCGCCACAGTCTGTGAAACCTGACCGGCCTTTGACCACGATCTTTTTCGCACGTTCTTGTCGTACGTGATCCACTTTTCATCACCAGTTATCAGCTTCTTCAAAAATAGTTCGGTTTCATTACGTCGTAATAAAGAATCACAAATGAGTACACGGTTCATTGGGTTTCTTTCAGTGAGCTCACGAGGCACCCAAATAACGAGCTTTTTTGTGTACCCAGCTTTTTTCAAATGCGCCAAAACCGTTTTGTCGTCAATTCCCAGTTCTCCAGCTACAGCGTAATTACTAATATGCCGATCTTGCTCCACTTTTTCAAAAATGGCATCAATTTTGTCCGTAATAGGGCGAACAGAGCGACGTGCATCTTTGATATCAAAATTTCCGGATTGAAAACGCTTAAACCAAATTTGCGCTACTCTCACAGATACTGCATTAGGTCCATAAACATCACAATTTTTTTTCGCGGCTTGTGTCGCATTTTTACCATTTTTGTAGTAAAATTTTAAAATGTATCGAATTTCTTCATTAGATTCCCTCATTTTAACAATAAGAAAAACAAATGAAAATCACACATTTTCCTAATTTTAATTTGGAATTGTCTTCTTTAAAATTATAACTTTTTAATGATACCAAAACCAGCCAGATACAAATGGTATAGCCACAGAGATCTTATTACAAGTTCATACATACTATATGCGAAAAGACTTTTTCCCCAACCTATTATGAAACTATGTAAGTAATTATATGCGATGTATAACGTTGACAGTTGTGAAAATAAGTAGTTGTATTGTTATGAAAACCTTGTATCCGAAAAGATTCGCTGTTTAAAGATGGCGCCACTAAAGGTACCGCCTGCTTACAAAATTCGGTGGGTTTTAACGCATAAAATATAAAAACGGCTAGTGTTTGCTGGAAAGGATTATTCGATCTGTGTATCAATAAAGCTTAAAGTGAAGTGTAAAGTCGATGATTGGAATTGTGTTTAAGTGTGAAAAGTGATATAGCGTTGTTATCGTGCATTGTATTTTTGTGAAGCTCAACGTCCCACACACGTAACGTCAAAATTTAACCGATAGTAAGACAAGTGAATAAAATATCATGGTGTATTGTAAATTATAGTTACTTCTATACTATACTTCTGATCGTACCCAGAGAGAATACTTATATTCTTACAATTACCATGTGTTGGCGTTGAAGTAATCGTAAGGAAACATGCATATCTATTTGACCAATTGATATACGAAACACGTCAACCTCGCTTGGACAAGCGTGACGAATATATTTGACGGCGTCGACACTCTTGGCAGGCGATCCGCCCTGGCCTCTCAGGCGGACGTGATAGCCAAGTTCGGCGCTCCCGACAGGATGCCCTCGCCCGTGGCCTGGTCTATGGCCAGGCCGAACTCCAGGTGATCAGGACGCGGGAAACCGCGGCCATGATCCAAGCTTGGTCAGTAGAGTTGGAAAACCCTGTTGCTGGCATTGACACGGTGGAAGCGGTTCGACCGCAGCTGTTGCGATGGCTCTCGCGGAAACGCGGGACCCTGACCTTCAGAATGACACAGATACTTACCGGGCACGGCTGCTTCGATAAGTATCTGTGTCAGATTGCGGGCTGCTTGCCTTCACCCCAATGCCGCCAATGTGGCGCGCTAGACACGGCGTTACACACGCTAGTCGAGTGCGCAGCATGGGCACCTCAGAGGTTTGAACTCGAGACACTTGTAGGACCGATCGAATCGCTGGGCGATCTGGTGCAAGCCATGCTGCACAGCGACGATTGGTGGGTGGGTGCGGCCAATTTCTGCGAGACGGTAGTGTCTCATAAAGAGGCCGCGGAACGAGATAAGGAGAGAGATGGTAGTGCGCATGCGTCTCGCGGGCGCCGACGTCAGTCGGGAGCCCGGAGGCGCAAGTATGCGCATGACCTCCCTCCCTGAAATACCGCTGCAGGGGCCTTCTAGCATCTAGGGAGCAGAGGAGTCTTCACCCCTGTTGACGAAGTGAGTTTGCCTCTCCCGGGGCATTCTCAAGCACTTGTGCGCTAGGATCGGTGTGGGCGTAACTACGTTCTGTATCTCACGCCTTTCCTGCCATAAGCGCGGGGCACATGGGAGGAGGGTGGTTTTAGTGGGGCATTGATTAGTCGAGTCTCCACACAAGCCGGTTGATTATTGTTTGGATTGCCTCAGTGGAAAGCCTCCATGATCAACAACGGTCTAATCCCTAGCAAAGGACCCGGTATGTGCGAAATGCATTTCCCCCGCCTTAAAAAAAAAAAAAAAGCGTGACGAATATACCGTTCTTTTTTGCTATAATGACGAGACCTGGGCCCAGAAACGTGTCGTTTATGGAGTGATATTATTTTTGAAGTGAAACTTTTTTAGAATCGTTGTTATTTAAAACTCGATGAAACGAAAAAGCGACATTGAAAAGAGATATACATAATATTTTCGTAAGTTTTCGCGACTTGTATACATAATAAAACTGCGTTTAACGGTTTTAATCGCGGTAATTTATATGATTTTTACTATTCCGACGCTTCGGTCACTTTTCAGTGGCCGTGATCACGGAAGACAATAATGTCAAGTGTCTTCCGTTAAACGTAGTTTTATTAAGAGATAAACACATAAATCTATAGGACTAAGCCTGCGAGAAAATGACATGGGAGTTTTACATTGTGCAGCACAGATTAGAGTTAATATGACCGATCAAACATAGGTCCAAGTTGGACCGAAATATAACTGATAATAATATTTTTTAGACTAAAACAGGAAAAATTTAAAGTGATATTTAAGAAGTTTAATTTTTTTTAGTTGTGGAAATTTTCAATACGTAAATATAATTTTCATTAAATATCATTAATAAATTCAAGGACTTAAAGAGAAAAAAAGAAATAAAGTCAAACCAAACCTAATTTTACGTTGATATAAGTAATATCCTTGTTTGTATAACATTTGGAATATTTATCAAATGACTGAACTTGGCTTGTTACACACTTAATTGCTGAATAATTTCTTGGTTAGCCGTTGGGAAACATGTCAAGTGTGAACATCAAATTAATTATTGGTTTCTTCGGTCAAGTTGGGTAAGAGAGATTAAAGCCCAAACTTCCTAATGGGGCCAACCCAGAAGGAAGAGGAATACTTTGTACATACCGTGTATAAGTTTTATATGTATATCGCAATGAGTTCACTAAGTGTCTGTGATTATGTATCTAACCTATGTATTTTATTATATCCGCGTATTGTTATGGGATTTATTCGTTTTTTTTGTTATTATAAAATAATTTGCTGTGAAAGTGGTAAATGAAATTCACATAACAATAATGTCGTCCATTAAACGTCCCATTACTGGTCGTACCCACAAAGTTTAAGCAAGGCGGATTAGCGGGTTTTACACCTCAGTTATCGCGATTTAAATTTAGGTCATTCGAATGAGACAAAGGCAGGTTAACCACAATTACCCCGACTTTATACATTTCATTTGTATAGTTGGAATCTGTAAAGTAAATATCATGAAAGAAGAAGAATACGACATAATTAGGGTTTCATATAAGAACATTAATGAAATATGTCTAATTGTGTGTAAGTAATTTGGTAGCCGTTATCACTTCGAAGTGTCTAGTCGTCCGGCAACCGGACGAATAATAATAGTCTTAATTGAATACGTTTAAAGACGGGCTAATTCAATTATTAATTTCAGTCTATCGAACAAGAATCTCTTTGTAAAGACTATAATTTGAAATTTTCATTGAATTACGAGAAATACCACGAAGAGCGGGAACAATTCGAGATCTAAAACGCAAAGAGATTTTCAGAGATGCTGTAATTGATATCAATTAGGGTGCAATAGCGATGGTTTGCCGCAGGCTCGGTCACAATGGACTGTCTCGACTGAGAAATAGCTTCTAGAAACTCCTATCTTTCACTCAGATCGTCATGCTGATAAATTATTTTCGGCGAAATCCGTTCATTTCATTTCACTATAGAGCACGACAAATAGGTTTCTTGGTTGGTTCATTGCTTGGTGGGTGATTATTTGTGTGTCTTCCAAAGGTCAATCTTTTATTTTTTTTATTAACCGCAAAATCTTTTTCTTTCAAAATCAGATTTCCATTCGGGTTAGTTTGCATAAACTTTCGCATTCCTGTTCAGAACAAAAAATGAAATCTATTCCACCTTGATATTTATATCTGTTGGAATTTCTAACAGAGTTTATAACGTGGTTAGTAAAGCTTAGGACAGGCCACCAATAATATTTTTAAATATAGAACGTTACATACAGATCTTCTTTTGTTTTTTATGTATCAAATTTCTCTTCTGTATCAAACCGTCTGATATATCAGCTCGTGCAGTTTTCATTATTATAATATTTAAAGTCTATTCCAATATTAATATTTAAAGAAGTATTTCACAATAGTGTTTTATCATAATTATCCATTTAACAGGTTTGCCATAGTATAGATGGACATCTATGAGAGTGGTCAGTTCAATAATTTTCATTAGTATGCATAAAGTTAACATTTAAAAAATAGAGGTTACTTATATACATAGAATCTTGGTTTTAATTGAAGTTCGGTAAAGTAGCGACTCATTGAAATTCTCTTTGTTACCTTCTAACTGTGGGGGTGGAGGTGCTTGTACCTAATTGTTTCTCATTAGCTAACAAGTTAAATTGATTGCGGGTTTGTATATAGAAATAGAGACTTGTATTGTGCTGAACACAGCAGGGTTGCTCTATATATTATTATTTATATTATCAGATTGCATGCAGTCTGGGCTTACAATAAATTAATTCACATCAAAAATGCGACTAAGAAATTTATTAATGATGATCTAGTATTCAGGATTTTTTGAATAACAAATTTTGACCGTTAATTGCTTTGCAACTTTTTTTGCAGCTACTGGCATTGTCATTACACTATAACTTATTAACTGTAAATTCTTACATCAAACGGTTACAAATAAATTTTATCCTATTTTAAAATGGCGTTTAATACTTTCTCAGGTTTTTGCAACTATTAGTCATAACTATTTCTCCTTCGATACGGGGATGAATGGAAGAGATCGTTATATAACGGTGATATTAGAATATTCACGGTATATAGAATACTAGTTTTACCTGCAGCTACGCTGTTCGCCAAAAGCTAGTAAGTAGCTGTGTTAGACTTGAAAATAAACTTAAAGGCTTTTATATCGCAAGCGAAACCGCAGGCAAAACCTAGTGTATATATAAATCTTCCTTGAAAAATCCGTTGCCCGGCTTCAGAGGAGTTAGCCGATATACAGATAGACAGTCATGGAAAGCGACTTTGTCCGACAATCTTTATATATAAAATTCTTTTGTGCGTGTGTATGTGATTGAACTCCTCCTAAACAGCTGTACCGATTTCGATGAAGTTTTTTATGTGTGTTCAGGTGGATTCGAGAATGGTTTAGATCTGCAATTGGATCCGGTAGGTGGCGCTGCAATCGGGTCCTAAATTTTATTTCTTCAGGGCAGGACAACGTCTGCCGGGACAGCTAGTACTATGTAAAGATTCATGTTATTAGAATAATAGCCCATAAATGTCGCATTACTGGGCTCGAGTCTGCCCATTCCTAAGGGCTCGGAGTGTATATCTGCTACGTTCATCCAAGACAAATTGGCAGGTTGGATACATTGATTATCTCGATGTTTCCTTCACCGTTGACCTATGGTAATTGTAATAAAAAATCAGGGCAAATATCGTCAAAACTTATTTACAAAGGTTCATAGCTTTTTACTGAACTCGTTAATAACATAAACTTAACAATTACATTATTTGAATCACGCATAATAGATGATAACACTTTGATAGATAGATAACACTTTATCATATATTGTCCATTAAAAACCCTGTTTTTTAAATTAAAAATCCAGTCACTTTACATGACTCAGTATCCCATGGAAATTCTTGCATTCTCTGAGATAAAAAAATGAAATGGCTTCAAAGATAAAATTAATTACAATTTAAAGTATCAATCCTAATTCTTTTAATAAATTATGTATTTTCAACATCCAAATAGAACGTAAATAAACTAAGTTCTGTGATAAAAAGAAAAACCAATAAAATCAGTGCTATATTAAAATACGAAAGTTCTTCTTGACAAGAATGAAAGTAGCTTAAATATACCTTTATGCGAAAATACGAAAAGTGTTTACTTGACAGACTTTATGAAATTTCATAGAAACTTTTATATAGGCACAGGCCTCGACGGTAACTTTCTTTTGACAAGTTTTTGATATTCGCTGACGGGGGGTTCAATCGGAAGTTCACGTCTTTGCCAGCGTACGTGATAATTTAAAATAACCAGATTTTTTTACGTTTTATATTTCACAACTGTATTTCGCCATTATTTAGATTGTTTTATAATAGTATAATAGAGAGCGCGTGTGTGTGTGCGTGATTTGTTAAGTAAGCTGGCTATATATAATATCGAGCGACTTCGTATGACATGGGATAAAAACTATTTCTTTGTAGTTTACTGTGCTATTTATTACCTTTTACTTCTTGCTTTATTTACTTCTTTATATTATATAGAGGTGAATTTTTCAAGTGGGTCTCTGTGGCCAAATCTGAAACTATAAGAAATAACGAAAAATGGAGTTTCGGGGCCGATTTTGATGAGAACAAAAGCGGCATCATTACATTTTGAAAAATCAATTACTCTAGTCAAGGATCGAATGGCCTAATTTTGAAAAAAAAAGCTCATACCTACTGCATTATTGTTACGCCGACCCATACATAGTGTAGATTGTAAGAAACAATTTCTGTGAAGGAATGTCAAACGTAAAACTAAGGGTTGAATAGGTTTCGCTATATTTGATATTATATTTTCGGATTTAGAGTTCCACTTGAAAAATTCACCTATATACATAATTTACAAGAATATAGTTCCACTATCAATTTCTTTTCTAGGTATCCTTATTTTACCTTCTGTAAAATAAGAATTAAACAAAGTTCAACTAGTGTTAAAGTTTCTTTAGCAAATCCTGTTCAGTGTACCTATCATTATTCCGTATTAAGAATGTAAGCATTAATATATTTACACAACAAAGTTTTAACTGAATAGGTGCAACAAACGCTCGTCTCGAAGAAAATTAATCGCTTAGCTCGGGTGAAAGCGCTTTGGTTCACATTCGAGTACCGATTCCAGCTAAATTGAGTATTGGAAATAGGATTTGGTCTTTTATAACTGCATCGGGAACTAAGATCGTATTTAAGAATTTTACTGCATTTCAATTCAGCAGATTGGTTTAAATAAAATGTCATAGATGCATAGATGTTAATCTGTATAAAATCATCATCTTATACTTCAGTCAGACAAAACCATTGGCTCCAGTAACGGAATTTTAGACGTTTTAAGTAATTAAGATTTTTCGAAATTACTTTCAATAAGGGGTGTAATAACAATAGCTCCAAACAATTCGGTTCACTATTAAGTAAAATATTATAAGTATGAAGATAATTATTCTACCCCAAAAAATATTCAATTGTTTCGTTCAGTTCATATTGTTACGAGTTTGCGGGACTCGAATTAAAATGCCGTTAGAATTATTGTAGAGTTTATTAGAACTATACAAACACTTATGACATAGGTACAAATATAACCGAATGCAAAAAATCCAAACGTAATGCAGAAGGTCGTAATTCAATAAAACGCGCAAAGTCCGTCAATATTAGATTCCCGAATGTACACACGTCACGCATAGATCGTAGTTGTAGCTAAACTGACCCCCTCTCTCAATCAGGCCATCATTTTATACTTCACAAATCCAAATGTGTCCGCCCGGCAACGTCGACATATTGTCCTAGAATTAGCTTGTACTTATAATCCGCAACACGTGGCTAATGATGCTCCTGAGCGGCCGTAAACGAGTACAATAGGACAATAGGCTGTTCTACACAATAACTAGAAACGTATGCCAATAAATGAGTGAACAAAAGAAGACGATCATAAAAAGGACTACAATTAGTTCAAATGCCGACAAGTAATAAAATGTGCTTTTACAGAGCTGTACGTGGAATTTGTCTTTGTCGGAGGCTAAGTTGTAACAATATTAATAAATACACGAACAAACTTTATAATTTGTTGTGTTTTAGTAGAGAAGCCTTAGAAGAACGTAATCTTGAACAAGATATACCAATAGAATATACCAATCGGTAAACCTCTCTCGAGATATATAATGCTGCCTTAGCTTATTATTAAAATTACTGTTCAAATTTTATATTCGTTTTCCCCTGACGGTTGACGCCAAGTTAATTCTTTTACTAAAAGAACCTTTTGCCTTCAAAAATGACTTTCATTTTATACAATTCATACAAATATATTAGCAAAGTAAGAATTTTAAGACGATGCATAAAATTAGACGGATGGATGAAGGAAGAAAGTACCGTTCAATGATCAAAATACGGTAGTTCAAGGTTAGGAATTAGGATGATAATTGATAAGGCGTTTTTATCAGATTATCATAACACGTTTGGGATTAAAGTGAACTTTTTAACTTTATTTACGTCTTCTTCTTAAACTCAAGTTCAAGATTAAGGTCTTGCTTTTAAAATATTATAATAAAAATAATTTTAATTATGGTTTTGTGTTTAATTAACACGATATTTGACTATTTATCGTTTTAACGGCATAATTTGCATGGTTTTTCAAAAACTAGAAGGCTGCGGCGTTTTGCGAGATTATAAAATGTGTCTCAATTGATTTGACTGTCAACTACCTACTCTATTGAAGATATAATCCTAGTTTTGTTTGTCGACAAACATTTACTCCGGTTTTCTTATTTATTATGATATATTAATTTTATTATTTTCGTTTATTGCTCGTTCTCGCTTTAATATTCTGTCCGCACATTGTTTGGACACCAGAAGATATTAATGGAATATACGTGAAGTGTGTCTGTCCAAAAACGTGTCCATATTTGAGTGTGTTTATGAGTTTTATTTCAGGCCCAGTACAAAAAACCTTTTATCATTCTTAAAGAAATTCGATTTAATTTTGAAATGAAACTTTTATATAGACAGGGGGGTGTTAGGATTTTCTGTAACGAAAAAGCCTTACGGCCGCGCGCATGGAGGAGCGGCATAAATTTATACTAGACGTGGTGAGAGGCGGTATAATTTTAGACTAGACTATGGATTCGTTTTTTGGTTTCGGATTGAATTCAGTTTTTTTGTTTGATAAAATAAAATATGTTTAAATAAAAAAATTCATTCATTAAAATGTACCTAACCTACCTAAATCGTAATTTGCAGTAAACCTGCGAAAAATCGAAATGTGTGCTGGGACACATAGTAGAAGTGAAACTTCAACGGACAAGAGGAAAAACGAATGGCAACGCATAAGTGGCAAAACGTATCGCAACAAAATTTTAACTTGAAGTTTTACGGGCAGGTTTTCAAATTGGACAAGTACATTAACTATGTGTTTCAGCACACATTTCGATTTTTTAAATTTCGTTGTATTTACTAACGTCAATAAAATTCTATTTTTTTAAGGAACCACTCAATAGTTCTTCTTATTTTTAGGTAAGGTAGTTGTTGAATGATCTCACTATAAAATAGGAGTAACTGCCATAGTTTCACAACACCATTGTGTAGGGGAACAGTGAATACATAGCTTCCTGTAAAATTTTATGTACCAGTGTATATAAACTCAAAAGATTCCGAGAAATATTATTTCAAAATACCACATACCACAACGGTTTGACATAACAATTTCTAATGGTTTCCTTTTTCAAAATGGCCAGGGAACCCTAAAAATAACGTAATAATACCTTCAGACTCTTCAATAGTAATATAAAACTTTTATATATCGTTGTGTTCCACAATGTACGTTTGTGAATGTAATGGTTTTGAAAAGTATTTTAATATTAAAGTTTTTGAATTATTTTGAATAGTCTACAGAAGTTGAAAGCAAATTTTGCTGCCAATAAGTCGACTCAATATTATATTCTAATACTTCTGAATATTAAAAAAATGCTTTGTATTGAGATAGAAATACAAGTGTTTTAGGACATTGTTCACCAAAGTTTTCGGACGACCACGAGGTTCATTTTCAGGTCGAAATTTCCAGAACAGAAGCGGACAAACCAATAACAGGTTGTTTGTTGTGTTGCAGTGTTCGCTCTGTAAATGTCGTTGATGTTGCGTGCCGCTTGTCGCTGCGTTGCTGCTACGACGATACTCATATTCCATAATTACTCGAGTTTTTAATGTATCCATGATGACGAAAAACATTCAAATGCGATGAAAACATAACGCTAATCAATAAATAAACAAATGACTAATTTAAAAAAAATTCCATGTTTTTAAAATAAAATTAATTTGAAATTAGAATTCTTAGCCAAACAAAAATTATTTTGATTTGAAATGGCTGGTACTGCAGAACGGGAATTTCATAGGTAAAGACCTATTTATATTATTATTATCACTACATTGTATTTGTTTATAAACTATTCTCGAGTTCCAAGCTGCTGGTCATTCAAAGAAGTTTTAATAAAATTATTATGTTTTAGTATACCTATGTGTTATTTTCTAAGCATAATATTTATCAATAATTCAGGAAAGTTTTTTTAAATTAAAAAAGTATGTCGTAATAAAAAAATAATTATATAAATTGGTAAATACAATCATCAACAATGAGATGGATATGTTGAAATATTTCATAAATTGTAAAGGCGTGAAGGTGTAATCGGCGATCTATTTTGTATAGCGAACATTTGTTCCAGCTAGCTTATTACAGTTGTAATTTGCTTGGGTGGGAAGTGGAACGCATTGGTCATCCGATTAGACCCGTACGCTCGAACGTGGTCCGGTGTTCCCTCAGGAACTGCCAAACACACTGATTTTCTATAGCACACGAGCAAAGCGTGAGGAAACTAACTTCTGGAGATCCAATTTTAGAATATTGTTAGTCTGCTTGTTGTTAACGCTTGTTTCTGTATGTTATTCGTCAGTAGTTTGCATACATGCAATGCAAGACTTTATATTTTATAGCGTATTAAAAAGCTATTCTAGATTTATCTAAGCGGCTAAGACATTGTCTCATTTCACTGACGTGCTTTAAATCTAGATTAAAGAGTAAGCTTTCAGTATTTGTACCTCATATGCATATTGAATATCTATAATATTATATTTTACGATAATTGGGGATTGAATAAAAATGTCTAATAAGTTACAAATATTTTAGATAATACAAAATAATGTATTACGGATTGAGAAAAATAATGTTGCTCATATCATTTGTACTATTGATCTGATAACTTCACTGGATATTTAATTTGAGTGTCAGAACAATAAACATAGTTGTAAATATTGAGTAAAAATAATAAAATTGATTATTAGGTAAGTTGATACTTGCATAAAATATGTAGATTCGGATTTATTACGCCCATGGGAACAAGCTGGTTTCGATGTAAGACATTGAATGATTTGTAGGTTAATTCAATGAATTCCTTATCTGAGGATAAGATATATAGATTCGCAATTGGTTACGAATTGAAAACGTCTTGTGGCTGGATTAATAGGACGTTACGTTTCGGACCCTTTCTGTGCGAAGTAGCAACGTTAATTAAGAAGTTTCCTCTCCGATCAACATAAATTTTATTACGTCAGGGTTGTCCTGTTAAGTTCGCCTTCTAAAATTAAATCAGCTCAAGAGATGAATAGGATTTCTAATTTAAAGATTCAAAGGAAACAAGTTTGAGTAACTGTCTGTAATAGGCTCAGAGGTCCGTAATTAAAGTTTATTAGGATTTAGACTTACCTTTCTTTAATAATGAATTGTGGTATTAATAAAAATAGCGACAGGCTTAAAAAAGTAAGAGGTGTCTTTGGGACACCTGGTTAGAACGAAGTCCTTCTAAAAAGTTGTAAAAATTCTCAAAATTATTAATAATTATCGAAAAATATCCAAAATCATCAAAGAAAACAAACAAATTGTATAAAAATTTAATAAATATTGTAAAAACTCGAAATTTAAAGCATACAGTCGAATTGAGTACCTCTTTCTTTTGGAAGTCAGTTAAAAATAGTAATTTATATAAAAGCATGTGCACGTGAGCGGCGACAAATAACAACGGCAATTATAAAACCTACTCTTTTAAAAACAGCGTATATTACGCTATTGGATATTATTCTACAATATAATTCATTACATTAAAGTTCGAAATTATATATTAATATACAGCGGTCAGCACTTTTCGTTTCGATTACACTTTTTTTAACCTGCGATAAGGAACCAGGATTGTGTGTTAAGTGCCAGGATTTAAGCAATCACTTGGAAAAATTATAAAGGTTATGATATCTTTTACTTAAAGGAAGAATGGAGAAATACCATTGTCAAAATCTAAAATTATAGTAATTTTCATAAGCTCTCATTTGGGGGTTGACCGTACATGAACCTACAATGAAATTGTAAAATTCGATGTTTTGTGAATATCAATCAATAACTCTTTATTGTATACCAATACAAAAAAGAACTTACAGACTAAAACTATGTCTCATTATGCACAAAGGGCAGTCTTATCGCTAAAAAGCGATCTCTTCCAGACAACCCCAGGAATTAATTGAGATTATAATGACGATGGTGGTATACATAATACATAGTATAATTTCTATCTTAAGCATAAGAATATAAGTAGCGTAAGTGACTGTTTCGTTACTTAAATACAGTTTGAGTTCTTCCACGTTTCTAAAATGACATGATCGATCACATGCTCGGTTGCATAGACGGGTTATCCTTATTATAAATGTAAAAGTAACTCTGTCTGTCTGTTCCGTTTTCACGGAAAAACCATGGGACCAATTTCTCTGAAACTCAATATATATATTCGATGCCGAGGATGAACATTTTATCCCAAAAAATGGGATAGTTTCCGGGATACAAATATATTTGTTCCTCTCTTTGTTATGCTTTTACAGAAAACTACTGTACCGATTTGGCTGAAATCCCTATTAATACTATAAATGCGAAAGTAACTCTATCTGTCTGTCTGTTCCGTTTTCACGGAAAAACTACTGTATATTCGATGCCGAGGATATATTTCCGGGATAAAAATATATTAGTCTCTTTGTTTGTTATGCTTTTATGGAAAAATTACTGCACGGATTTGGTCGATGTGGTCGGTGTGGTTGATGTGGTAATTTTGGTGTACATATGTAGTTTTAATATCGAATATTGGCATAGATACTTTTCATCCAGGAGATGGGATAGTTTGCGTAATAAAATTAAGTGAATCTTCCGGGGCAAATAGCAGTAACATAAAAATTTAATACAATGTAACCTATGTTGTAGCCTCTTTAAACAAGAGGCACACAATAGCGGTTGACTAGTTTTATTATATAGAAATCAAGTATGTTCTATAACTTTCTACTATATGCCGCTCAAGCGATAATGATGATATGCGGTCAGCTTAAGCGCGCAATTTCACTCGATTGATAGAGTGGTCCATTTGTCAATGTCATTTGCCAATTCAGCGAAATAAAGGCATCACGGAGTGGTCTCGTGGATCGTTCACCTTGTTTTATTAGCCGGCGCGATTTTGGTAGTCGCGGTTTAGGAATGGTATTTCTCTATGAAATTAATTAATAAGGTATTTAAGAATTTAATTATTGTATACTTTTAATGTTGTATGTGTCAGCGGACGAACGGTATTCATTTCGAGTGCTGTCTGTCAGCTTGTTTATTATAAAATCGCTAAGACATATGAATTTTGCGTTTATTAATCCTATGTATAGAGGAAAAAAAACACATGTTTACATGAAAATTTCAATATTTTCATTACAATTTGTAAAAGAGTTTGTATCTGTATTTTGCCCATAAAGTACTTGGTAATAAACTATTACGATAGTTACTGATGTGCTGTGTACTGATATGCACAGTCTTCAATTTTGATATTTTTCTTTCAAAAGCACTGAAAATATTTGAAAAGTATGATACAAACAAAGTATGATATCACTATTCTTCAGTGTCGAAAAAAAATCAGCTTTTCTGAACATTTTAGTAAGTTCTATCAGTTTGATTTAACATAGTAAAAATAATAAACACAAAGGATATGTAAGTGAATATAGAAGTTGACAAAAGCTCTTAGCACCGTTGGCGGCGCGTGCTCCTCTGTATAACCGTATGACTAAAGATTGTGCTCATACTTTGTGATATACGGTTGCGTAAGTGCTCGCGTATACCGTTTATAAATAGTGCTAAGTAGCTACTTAAGAATATGTGCAAATCTTAATAATGCATTTCTGTTCTTGCTTTAAAACTAATCCAGTCCATTATGGAAATATATGATAAAGTAATATTGCCAATAAACTGTTGTATTATGGTCTTGTTCATATTGGGTTAGAGTAAGTTTAGGCTTCTTTTAAGGTTCTTAAAGAATATTACAAACTTACTGCAACTCTATATGAATAAGAGCATTTAGGTTCAAGCCCCTTATTACAGAAGAGCTGTCAATAAAGCACGCTTATTGAGGCAGTTTAAGGTGTTTTCTCTTGGCCGATTCATATATCTTGCCATTTATTCACTTGCCCTACCATCGGTTAAATTTTGACATGACTTGTATGGAGCTTATATCAAATTTTAACCGATAGTAGAGCAAATATACAGTCAGTAAGATATAGGACCAGGCATCTGTAAATCATTTACCGTTACCACATATAACATTTTTTTCACATGTCCACCAACCCTTGTCATTTCTTGCAAATCCATTCTGTTTTCATTTCACGTGTGTTCTTAGTTGTGAACGACGGTGTGTAAAAATAAGGCGTGTTGCATATAAGTCGACATGAAACTTGAGCACTTTTGCTAGCGATGTCTGCAGAGTTGTTCAACTGAGTCTGTCTCGAAGCTCTGATAGTACTCAATGATACCAATGTCGCTTCTTACCTTTCCTGCATTCAATTTCTACCTTTTTAAAATTTCCTAAGATAGGTATTTCATTTTAAAATGCATTCTTCGTATTTTAGTAATTGTTATTCTTCATCTTTGCGTTAAATGTTGTGTTTTGTATTTTATCTTCTCAACTTGATTACCCGTATCGACACACGGAAACGATAAATAAGAGGTCCCTATTGTATTTCCCCTTTGATTATAAAGGTTATATAATCAAAGGTACTTCTCATTCCACGAGCGTAATATGAACAAAATAATTATCATGTACTTATATAAGTACATGATAATTATTTTGTTCAAACGTTTCAAAGAATTTTATATACTACAAATTCTTTGAAACGTTAAATCCATAAAAATACTTAAGTAGTACAATGGGTAGTAGATAGAAATTAATTATCGTACTTAAAAGTAATGTAAGAAAACAGAACAATCGCCAAAAAATAAACTCCCGTCGAAACTTTGGCTCTCCTGTAAAAAAATGGTAAGTACCTATATATTTTGAATTCTACCCAAACTTAGATAAATAACTCAATCCTTAGATAACAGGGACGATAAATGTTTAGAAATGTTAATTCATCAGCGAAGTTCATTTCTTGCAAAAATATGAAATTTAACACACGGAAGCGTTCCTATGGCAACAAGGTTACTTGTCGCATAGCGTGGGGAGTCTTGAATATATGACCCTAATATGATGAGCTGTTATTGCTTCATTTAAACGTTCCTAACCTTCGTGCATCGTAAGGAGATATTCAGATTTTATGGGTAAAAATGCCATCGCATTATATCAACCTGGCCAATTTGGAGAAACAGTTTTTAAGGTTCCGTATTCATTTCGACAAAAAAGGAAAATGATTTCTTGTACGGTGCCCGTCTATCTATGTGACACGGAAATAGTGTTTTCTATAAGCTAATACATAATTTATATACTTAGCAGAAAAAAATTGGGGTGGCCCCCATCGATTGAGGGATGAAGTTTTCCAGTGTAAGCGGGTAGTGTATATCATTCTTCAGACAATGCTTACTAGACTATGCTTAATAGGTATTGAGATGGCTTCCAAAATCTTAAAAACTCTGAAAAAATTCAAAATAGTAGATTTAAACAAATACTTTTAACTAAGAAAAATTGACGGCGATCCGTTGAGTAGTTTTTGAGGTATGAAATTATATGTCTTTTGAGAATACGTAGCCTAAAGAATTATTCAGTCAACTTCGTGAATACTACGGAACCTTTTTGTCTGACACGCACTTAGCAGATTATATTATTGTTGCAGACAAAACGATACAAAAAGATATCGTATTTTGTTACGACAAAGCGAAATGATATTATGCTTTCAATTTTATCCTAAGTTTATGTCGGATTCTGAAATGAAATACATAATATACTAGCGGCCCCGGCAGACATTGTTCTGAGCTGAAAAATAAAAATCTAGGATCCGATTTTAGTACCTCCTACCGGTACCAGTTGTGAATCTAAGCCATGCGGAGAACCCACTTAAACACGACAAAAAAATTTCATTCAACTCGGTAAAGTTGTTCTCAAGTTATGCGCGTAGGGCGCGTACATATATTTCTAAGATTCACTTTTATTTATATAATATATATATATATATATATATATATATATATATATATATATATATATATATATATATAGATAGATAGATAGATAGATACTTTATTGTACACCATTACAGAAAACCTTATAGCCTAAAAATATTCTAAATGAAATGCGGTCTTATTATAAGCGATCTCTTCCAGACAACCCGTGGCAGGAATTTTATCCAAAGGTGGTATACATAAATATTAGAAAATAAGCAGTTACTTACATATATTTTGTTCATTTATAAACATATAAGTATGTAAAATATTATATGAGTAAAATTATACTTAATATAATAATATAATTATATACATATAATAACATATATAATTATACCTACTGATATCACATGCATAAATATATATATACATATTTATATATATATATATATATATATATATATATATATATATATATATATAATACAGAAATATACATAAAAATATCAAACATCACTATGTTGCAGGTAGTGCTTTTTGTCATGTTCTTAAATATTGTTAGTGATTTAGCTTGTCTAACAGTAACAGGTAGCTCATTCAGAGTCGAATAGCCTGTACAGTAAAAGAATTATTGTAAAAAGATGAATAATGTTTGGGAGTATTAAGTCTAAGATCGTAGAAGGTCGTAAATTGTGAGATGAAGAGATGAATTCAAAGCGTTCTTTGAGATAATACGGGGTTGTGGGGATAAACAACACACTGTAAAGGAGTGAAAGAATATGTCGGCGAAATTGGCAACCACTTGAGTTTTTACGAAACTCAGAGACGTGGTCATATTTGCGTAACCCAAATATGAACCCCAAAAATTTTGGAGGCGCTCAAGTTTATTAAGTTGCTCGAGTCAAATCAATATAGCTGGCGTCAGCATAATCAAGAATGGGGAGTAGTAAGGACTCTGCAAGCTTAACTTTGGTGGCTATGGACAGGAAGTTTTTCAACCTCCCCTGGGATTTCGAAGAGAGGAAGAGACGTCGACTCAATTCGGTTATGTGAGGTCGCCAAGATAGCTCCTTATCAAATATGACTCCTAGATTTTTATTTTCTCACTAACCAGGATATGTGTACCATTAAATATGAAATTTGGTAAGCAGGTCCAGTCAATTCTACACAGCATCCGCGAACTACCTATGATAATTTAGCTGAGTTTTCTCGGGATTTACTTGTAGTCCATATGATTTACTCCATTGCGTTATGTGATCGAAGTCGGAGTTTATTGTCAAGACTGCATCTTGTAACGTCGCAACAGGTGATTGTGTATAGATTTGTAAATCGTCTGCATAGAGATGGTAGGAAGAAGTAAGTTGATTAGAGATTGAATTTATAAAAATCGTGAATAGTAAAGGAGATAAAACGCCGCCCTGAGGAACGCCAGCAGAGATCAAGCCATGACGAATAGTCGTCATCGACTCGAATCCGCTGCCGGCGACCGTACAGGTAACTATGAAACCAGTCGATTACTGTAGGAGATATGTTAATAGAGCTAAGAACCTTAAGCAACAATTCAAAATTTACATTGTTGAAGGCACTGCTGAAATCAAGCAGCGATAAAACAGTCAGCAGACCGTTATCCATGCCATGCCGGATGTCATCAGTGATTTGGACGAGGGCTGTGGTTTGTACTATGGCCAGGGCGGAATCCGGATTGATAAGGATTTAAGAGGGAATTGCGGTTCAGGAAGAAACTTAACTGTTGATGAACTAGACGTTCAAGGACTTTAGAAAGGAAGGGAGTATAGAAATAGGACGGAAATGAGAAATTAAGGTAGGATTTGGATTTGGTTTTTGGAAGAGGAATGACCTGGGCTTCCTTCCAGGCAGTAGGAAAAACACCAGAGGTAATAGAAGCATTAAGGATATGAGTAAGGATAGGATTAATGACATCCAGTATGGGTAAGACCATATTGCGACTGATGCCATCGCTGCCGACAGCATTAGATGTAATGGATTTTGCTGCTTTTTCAACATCACTATCAGTGAATCGACTAAGAAGAAAAGGAGAATGTTTGGGTGTTGGCATAGAAGTGATTTTGTTTAAAGTGTGAGACTTAGTTACTATGTCAAAGTCAGAAGTGGTAGTGAAATGTCGATTTAAATCATCGATGTTGAATATTTTAGAAATTAGACAGTCTGCTTGTTTGCCAACTCCCAAAGTACGAAGAAATTTCCAAACTTTGGCTGGATTATCGTTTTCAACTGATTCATGGATGTAACGGCGTTGAGCGTCCCTACACATCCTATTGCAGCGATTACGAATCATGACAAAGGCCGTTTTGTTTTCCTCTGTTGGTTTCATTTTATACCTAGTTTTAGCCTTAGACTTCTTATACATTAGTAATCTAATATCGGCTGTGAGCCACGGTGCTGGCAGATGCTTGACCTTGATACGGCGTAGAGGCGCATGAGTATCGTACAGCTTTATCAGAGCTGCATGAAACGCATGCACCTTCTCATCAATGGCTGATACATTGAGGACCCTGACCATTCGACTTCCTGGGCATCCTTAAGAAGAGCGTCCAGGTCCATACCACCAAAGTTGCGCTGAAGTATGACTTTGGAAGCGGCTTTCGGCGGATGCAGATTATAAGAGAGGAAAATCAAATCGTGATATGAAAATGCATCCGCCGGGCACTGACCATGATTAGAAACATGAGAAAGCGATGAAATCAATATTAGATCAAGAAGAGAAGGGTTTGAGTTAGGAAAGTGATGCGTTGCACTCAGTGGAAGAATATGTAAGTTAAGAGATCGTATTAATGTTTCTAAAGAAGAAGAACGTTGGTCATATTTCAAGAGGCAGGTATTAAAATCACCCAGATAATAGTATGTGTGAATGAGAGTTTTTCTAAAATAGTTTCGAAAGAAGTGAAGTAATTAACGCGAAGGGAAGAGGCGTAAAAATCAAGTAAAACCCATGATCCACTTCTAGAAACAGTGTCACCATTAAAGGAGAGACGCGCTTTTTGTAAGCCAAAATAGCAACACCTCCACCACCAACGTAATTAACGCCTACGTATAAGATGAAAACCTCCTAAGAAATGAAGCTCCACTTCTAGAAACAGATGTTCACCATTATCCGGTGGCGGTGGCTGTGAGGACGCGCTTAAGATTTTGTAAGCCAAGTGGGAGCGGAGGTAAATGGCAACACCTCCACCACCACTGCCAATACGGTCATTAGTATAAGATGAAAACCTGGTAAGCTATAGAAGTAGTGGACAGGCAAGGCTTCAACAAGTTTCTGAAATTAATATAGCGTGCAAGGAATTTTGATTAAATGACGCCAACATATCTGGGAAGTGAGCTGGGAATACTCTGAGCATTTATGTGTACTGCATTGAAATGACTAGAAAAATGTGAAAAATGACTTTCAATGACATCTTGAAGTGGGAGTATACTGGAAAAACTGTCGCATGTATTGCTAGACAAAGACGGACAAGATTGAAAATCTGTACCGGAGTCGCTAACACTATCATAATGATCCATTAGATAGTTTATATATGTATATGTCACAATAAAAAAAAAATATATATATAAATAATATATATTAAAAAAAAATATATATATATATAAATATACTACAATAAATATGTGTATTATCTGTAAATTAAATCACAATTTATCTGCCAAGTGTGTGGATGAGATGGCTGAGAAAATTAAAAACTAGAGAACTGGTAACAAAACAAAGCAATAACAAAACGCATCTAAAAGTATGCAATATTGACAATAACAGTTATATGTAACTTTAGAGATAGAAAAAACAATAAAACATAAACAAAACAACATTTCAGAAAAATGAAAAGAAAGTTATAGTAATTCATAGTTTACAAACATAAAGAGAATAAATGAAAACGTCGACGACGTATAAAATAAACAAATATTTTAGTAAAAGGATAAAATGATTGGAAAAAGTCAGAAGTAAAATTAATATCTCTTGGCTCCTGTCGCAGGCCGACGAGTCTTAGGAGGAGGCACAGGCACATGCTCTTTTGCCACTGGTTGAATCGTTTCCTCTTCCATATAAGACGAAGTAGAGAAGCTGTCTAAATCTGTTTGGTTGTCGATGCGATGACGACTACCGTCATTATATTATTACCGATTTATATATATATATATATATATATATATATATATATATATAAATCCCGCCAAATAGTGAAACCCGCCAATCCGTTATATATATTTATTTTTAATAGTCAGTAGCAGGCAAACAGGCAGACAGCCCACCTGATGGAAAGTGGTTACCGTCGCCTATGAACGTTTGCAACACCAGGGGTGTCACCAACGCGTTGCCGACCTCTAAGAAATTTTATAACGCTCTTCTTAAAGAACCCCATGTCATAGCGCAAAGGGAAAACCGCGGCGGGAAGTTCCCTCCAGATCATTGTTGTACGCGGAATAAATGTTCTAGAGAGCCGTTGCGTAGATGAGCGTGGGAGCTCAAGGAAATGGGGGTGAATATCCCGTCGCTGGCGAGCGGTGCGGTTGTAAAAGTGAGGTATTGGCACCAGATCAAACAGTTCCTCGGAACACTCCCCGTTATACAGGCGGTAAAATACGCAGAGGGACGCAAAGTCTCTTCGAAGGCTAAGCGATTCTAAACCGCCTGTAAGTATGGGATCGTCGACGATACATACGAACGGCGCGACGCTGGATGGAGTCGAGGGGGTCAGTCTGGTAAGCGGGTGCTCCGGCCCATAGATGTGAGCAGTACTCCGTGTGCGGTCTGATTTGCGCTTTGTATAGCGCAAGTCGTTGCCGCGGAGTAATAAAGTACTGCTTGGACCGGTTTAGCACACCAAGCTTTTTAGAGGCAAGTTTAGCCTTGCCTTCCAGATGACCCCGAAATTGCACGTTGTTCGTTATGTCGACGCCAAGGATCCCGATACTATTGGAGATAGTTAGATGTGTTTCTTGGAACTGTGGCGTGGGGACAAATGGGGTCTTTTTGGCAGAAAATGCACAGACCTGTGTCTTCGTGGGGTTAAACTGGACAAGATTTTGTCGTCCCCATTCAGAAACTCGCTCCAGGGAGTCCTCTACTTCAGACACAAGTCTAACCCGACTCTCTTCTACTAGCGTCCGAGGGACATTAAGCGCGACTGGTGTATCTGGCGTCACCGGTACTATCATCCGCATAGCAATGAATGATAGGCTTGGTGGATGAGCAGCAGCCGTCGACAGCGACTTTGATGCTGCGACCACCAAGAAAGCTGGATAGCCACTTGCAAAGCCCCTCGGGTATCCCGTATGATGGCAGCTTCGTGAGAAGAGCCCTATGCCAGACTCGATAAAAGGCCTTAGCGATGTAAAGGTTATCTTAGCCTTAGCGTTATATATATATATATATATATAACGGTTTGGCGGGTTTCACACTTTGGTTTTCTAAATGCGTAGATTTCTTTACGAGGTTTTCCTTCATCTTCAGCATAATTATGGTACTTGTAATTCACATTAGGTTAGAAAACCGCCTAAGGACTGCAAGCTACTCGGCCGGAATTCGAACCTACATGATTGGAATAAGACATGGGGGCTTTACCGGCTAAGCTTTCATTTGACTTGTTACTTTTACTATTAGTGAAACTTTGCTTTCACTATATATATACAGATCCAATATAGGAATTAAAACGAGCCAATAAATCTCTGTTACTTATTATGAGTAAGAACGAATTTCCGTTCGAGTGTCATGGAGCCAGACATGTACAGGATACCCTATACGAAGTATCTGAATACAAAATACAAGATACTATTAAAATAAGTATTTGAGATACCAGATAAAAGATTCTTTTGAAAATATTATTTGAAATACTAGATACAAAATACGTATCTTCTAAATACTTTTTGAAAGATATCCCAATTTTATTGCACTTAAGATTATTACATGAATTATGAATAGATTGCGCAAATGTAACAAAATATTATATTTTTAAGGTGCTGGTTGAGACCAGTTCTTAAAACATTTTATCACTCATTTTTCTTCGATAAGATCTCAATATCATATCCCCAAAAGAGAAGAGTCGCTACATGGGAGTAGAACACGGTAAACAGGTTTTATATTTGAAAAATATTATTTTTATAGTAGAATAAACATTTAATTATAAAATACAAGATAAAGGTATAAGAAAGAACAAAGCCGCGACTTAGAATCAAGCCCAGCTGTAGTCATAGCCGCAGTGAATGGAGGACGCAAAAAAGAGTACCAAATAATGGACTGCACTCTACGCTTCTCCAGTCAAACCTGAACCATTGCGCCGTAGCCCAGAATCTAATGGTTCAAAGCATGGCGCAGTGGGGCGTTCAGCTGTCAGTGGTTTCCTAGCCATATGGCGTCCCGTTCAGAGATGACTGGGAGGGAGACGGACGGCTACGATTTGCCCCCTCCCCCCTCACTGACGTAGTAAGGGGAAGAGGCTTAGTCACATGTACCATCGAGGAGACATTAGTATCGAGTGCTTATTTCTCCCCTAATCGCTACCTCGCCGACTTCAGAGTGGTTGGAAGATGCGGGCACAATGGTCGCTCAGAGCCATCCCCGTCCCGTGGTCGTGCTCGGAAATTACAACGGTACGTCGGTAGTTTGGAGTTCTCCGTCCACAGGCCGTAGGGGCAGCGTGCTCGCGGAATGGGCGATCGAGCTCGGTCACGTGGTGTTCAACCGGAGTCTGCTTACATATGCGTACGGAAGCGGGGTGGGCCCGTAGTGGACGTCACCTTCGCTAGCGCCGCTGTAGCAAGCCGTTTCTAAGACTGGAGGGTACTGACGAGAGTGGTGGTGCTATCCGACCACTAGTATATACGATTTAGCGTCTGCATCAGGAGATCAGGTTCTTAGGCCCTGGAACGTCCCTGGATTTGCAACACCATAGGTGCTACAAATGCGCTGCTGCTCTCTTAAGGGAGACAGGAACCTGGTCACTAATGTCGGAACACAATTCATTGTTGTTATAGCGGCATACTCTAGATTAGGGGTGGTAGCCGTCCAGTCGGGCAAATACCCTACCACCTGGCTGTGGGTTGTTTTGTCGCCTCTTACGACAGGCCGCTCAGCCGCAGGAAGTTGTATTCTTTCTCCGTTCCTGCACGGATAGGATATCTACATTATAAGGTGGCATAGTAAATGTAAAAAATGCGTACGTAATTATGACTAAAAGTATTTTAGCAAACAAAGTATTTACAAAATACTAAGATACTTTACAAATGGTATCTAAATACAAGATACATTTTCAAAAAGTATCTAGATACAAGATACAAAATACATATTTTGTATCTTGTATCTGTATTTCAGATATTTGTATCTTAGGTAAGTCACATCTCTGCATGGAGCACACCTGCCCTATTATTTGTAACTAGGATATGGAAATTCCCGGGACACAAAGTTTCGCAGAATTTAAAAAAGAATATAAGTTATCGTTTTATTGGAAACTATGTCGGAATAAGCAAATTTTTATGCATCCGGAAAACTTCAATCCGCTCCCGGGAAAAATCACACATTTTATTACATAAAAAGTGAAATTGATCAGTGACAAAATTACATTGGAATTCGATTTTTTTTATCTGGTCTTTTTAAATAATTTCCAGAAAAATCCCCGGGGGATCTTCCGGAACCCATTGTCTCAATCTTATTTTCGTTATTCTTTTATTTATTGTCTATACCTTTCTAAACATCTATCTATCTCTGTCTTTTCCTTACTGAACCTTCTATTCTAGAATTTCGATCTTCATTTCGTTATTTTTTTGTTCGTCATCTACCCCTCTCTAAAATGTATCTGTGACAGATAATCTGTCCTTGTCTTTTCTTTCCAGAATCTTCTACCTTTTTCTGAAAGTCTTAAGACCAGCTTACGCTGCCAGAACGTTCTACCCTCGGTCGCCACAATATATTGTTTTTGTGTCATGATCGTCGAATAAACAAGTCTGCTGACGAGACGTGTTTCTTTTAAACGCATGTCAAGAAAATTTTCGAAATCACGCCAAACGCATCTACAATTACCACGTGCCAACGGTGAAGGAAAACATCGTGTTGAAACTGCACATCGAAATAACCGATGTGTCAAGTCCGCTATTCCGCCTTTGACCAGCGTGACAGGTATACCTATTTATTACCTAATGTCTGTTTCCCTGTGAAATAGAAGGCTCAAACCCCGCAGTGGGATATTTATGGGCTGTTATTATTATATTACATGATTTTGTAGATTGCAAATCCTTTATTTTCAGAATTTACTACGATAGCACACTATGTATATGTTCGATAACGTAAGATTAATAATAGAACTTGCTATTAATACCTTTTCCATTTCATATTTATCCATATTCACAATGGACGAGGTTACTCACAATTAAAAAAAAGAGAGGCTACAAGATATTGCACGATGTGCTCTATACTCTATAAATACATTCTTAATGTAACACGGAGGTCGTATCTTTTTGTCATAGGCGTACAAAAGCGATGGACATGAGCTCTTGACACAATTAACATAGCACTTAAAATAATCTCAAACAACTTATACGAAACACTTTTCGAACGATTTTTCATGTTCAAAGTTGGGTTAGATATCATATCCGCATGGTATTATTTACTAGGATACGCCCGCGATTTCGTCCACGCTTGACTTGAAATTCCCGCGGCATTCCCGGGATATAAAGTACAGCATCTATCGTTTTAGTAAAAACTGTGTCGGAATAAGCTAATTTTTATGCACCCGAACAATTACAAATCGCTTCCGGGAAAATTCCCGGGATAAAAACACACATTTTACTACATTAAATTTGCTATCTATCAGTAAAAAATCATATTTGAATTGTTTTTAATATGGCCATTTTAAATCATTTCCAGAAAAAATCCAGTGGGATTCCCAGGATAAAAAGATTTGAAGTCTAAGAATTTGCTGGTAATCAGCGAAAACTGCATCAAAATCGGCCCAGTAGTTTTTACGTACATCTCGAACAAATAGATAAACAGACAAGAAATAAAAAAAAATTGTATCATGTTCTCCATCTTTTATATAGTCTATTCCAGTTGGTTATTTTAAGTAGCTTCAATGTACAAATATATAGGTATATTATAGATAGACGAATTCCTTGCGCAACTCCGACTCGCACACGGCTAATCGAACATATTAGTATTAGCCTTAATTAAAGCTGCTCGAAAGCACATTGGTTCTACTGGTCGACACTGCTATCAGCTTCTGTCGCCCACAGCGTGTGTAGTTGTCTACTATTATGTAGAAGTTTACTATCACTTCCGATCACCAGATCATTGAGATTAAATGAGATTAATCATCTTATATTTTAACAACAACTATTGGATGAATTAATGTCAAACTTATCCAATTCGTAAAATAAAATGCAATTTTTTTCGTGAACTGTAAGCGCGTAAAAATATATACCACCGAATACCGATTGATAAAACATACAAAAAGAGTATCGTATGCGTGTGTTCTGAACGCGGCCCTAGCAATATTATAAAACACGGCTTTTACTTATAGTTCAACAACTATAGATTTGCTGGTGGCTATTTTGAGAAATATAAAGACTCCTTGATATTTTCATATACTTAGTTGTACAGTTTTGTATAGCCTGGCGTTCAGTGCCGGCTTTATCTATACTGTAGGATGTGCAGCACACACGGGCGCCGGGTCTCAGAAGGCGCAGTATCTGTGCAGTTGCCATTTTAGCACAGTTTATATGAGACTTCTTGTTTTAAGTGTGTACATATTGCGTCCCGACATCATTTAAAATTGCATCATTTGCACCCGAATTTCTGTTCACTAGTGAAAATATAACTGTAATTATTCAATTTTGACCGCGCGCCTAATAGAGGGCGCCAGGGTATTGATTGCACACGGGCGCTAAATGTTCTAGAGCCGCCTCTGCGGGCGTTATTACTTTTGAAAATTACGGGAACTTTCATTGCTCGGGGACATACGAGTATGTGATAGTGTGGGACTCGCCGGCTGCTTTGCCGGAATACTCACTAATACAACCCGATGATATTGTGTTCTTCCTCTTATGACGGGGACCTAAGATTATTATAGTATTTATAATTTTTACAGTAATGAATATAACCTGTATAAAATCAGTAATTATCCATGTTTATACCTATATAAATAAATATGTAAATATAGATATTCTTTAGGGCCTCGGTAATGAACATGGTCTACTTTTTATTTCGGATAATACAAAAGTTTCTGTGGGAAAGGCGGAATGAAAGCGAAGCCATGCGTATAGTAGCTCAGTTTCTTTTTAAAAATACGAAATTTTGCTAAGTTTGGGAATATTTTACATAATTTTTGTCTGTGTTTACAGCTATATTCTTTAACGTCCCTTTGTTTTTCTTTAATTTGTTCGCCTGGATTGCTAGTTAAATATATCTCTATACGTTTAAACATAGGTACCTACACTCATTGAGTAACAATATAAAATGTTTTTGGTTTTTAATTTAGACGAGCCTTTTATATAATAAAACAGTTAAAACATTATAAATTATACGAATAACTTGTGGATTTTGCTAATACTTTTTCACATTTTATCTTAATACACATAATGCACATCACATTTGCGAATCTTGTGACAGGGTCAGCAAATAACGTTTCCCGCGTAAAATGCCGTCAGGTACCCCCGATTTCGGATTTCAATTTCAGAATGTATTTCTATTTCCTGCTTTTCGGATGATAGACTACTTTTTATTGTTCACATTAATTATGGTTTTACAAATACAAGTATATTGTTACATACCGTCAAAGATAAGCGCACAGCTGCCTATTATAAGCGCAGTCTATGGTCTTCCCAGATGGATTAAGCAATTATTTTTGTGTTTTGAATTTGTAATTAAGAAAAACATGCCATTGTTTTTCTACTTGTTTTATAACCATCATTAGCGTCGAACTAATCCTTATTGTTTTCGACTTTGTTAGCCGTTCGCAGTGTGCAAATTACTATTTCTCAGAAACTCAGTGCGCGCGGTTAATTTTTTTTTGTACTGTGTAGTTAGTATAAGACGATGTCCGAATGGAGGGGCAGCCAGTCAAGCGACGGGTACGAAACGAATAAGACGTTTTCTAGTACTCTCGATTAGCTATATAGACGACGGACTTTGCTCGTATCGAATTGTATTGAATCGTGCAGTGTGAACTGGTTGTATCCAGTTTTATTTGTATTTGTTTTATACGTGTTTGTACAGTTCTAATAAATTCTATAGTAGTTCCAACGGCAATTTTTAATTCGAGTCCTGTAGCTCGTAACAATATGATTAACGAGTCTTAAACTAAAAGAAAACCATTAATCTTTTAGCTAAACGCAGTTAATTTAAATAGTTTCTATTTTAATAAATATGATGAGTCTATAATTTTTGAGATATTAACTTATTCTCGTTTTATTATGGATTAGTATTCTTAATTAATGATTTTATTCAAATTTTTACTAATTATTTATTAATAAATAACGAGAGTAGAAAGAGGGTATGACACTTGAAGTCCCTCAAATTAAAAAATAACACTGTATTTTTTTATTGCCTACGTTGATTACCCATTATACTTTTCAAAGACGATTGACAAACTAATCATCCAACGTTATAAATAATTTTCAAATACATGTCCAATATCAAACTAATAAATTAATTTTCTTTTTACCTTTAGATGTAGGCAATCAAGCAGACAGAATCGAAATACATAATATTATATCGGACAGAAATAGAATGCATTGAATAGTTAAAGTACAAAAGTGTATCTGGACCCAAATCCGAGGATGGGTGTAGCTATTGTACAATCACTTCGTCCCCAAGTTACGGTCCAGACCCAGAAATTTCGTACGAAGTTAGATTTACATTCATACATGAATCAGTAATGTCAAATTGTTGCTGTACATTATTCACAAAGGTCACAATATTCGCCAATGTGAAGAAAAGCTCTTTTTGCTTATAATTCACAACTGTAAAAATACTTGTCTAATTTAGACGACTGAATACGAAGCTTAAGTCATAATACTTTTTCTTGAATATGATACCGCAATATGAGGTTTGGAAAACAATTACACTTTCCGATTTTGTAATTATAAACAAAAATCTAATAGACTCCTAAAAATAACAATATAAATGCTTCCCGGCAAGGATTCAAGTATTTGGAATGAGAATCGCTAAGCTATTATGATCTGCGCGAATCCATCAAAAATAATCGTAGCTATAAATGCAAGATAGGTTTGTACAAATCTTACACAGTATAGTAACATTGTAACAATTCGAAACTGATATTATGTGAGTGGAGGATATAATATAGTACAATATAGGTATATTATATCGTATCATTACAATTAACAAGGCGTGAGTTACTCAGTGGTATTGTCAAAGACACCGCCGTCGGTCGAGCCTTGATTGAAATGCTGTGTTCTGGCGTTAATAATGATACTGTTACGAACTATTCTGAATCACATAGTAAGTAGTATAGAGCTATGTTGCTTTTGTCACATATTATAAGCTAAGTCGTATCTAGGTCAAATTTGATTAAAATTGAATTTAAATTCAAATGACATATCTAATATTAACAAATTAGGTTTCCCTAAAGTTAAATTTTCTTTAATATGGGCTGGTGTCCATATTTATACCGCACCGATATTTAACCAGTGGTTAAAATAAAATAATCGATCAAACTGTATGCATAAACAGTGATTATTTTAACCATCGGTTAAATGTCGGTGCACACCAGCGAAGGTTTAACATTAATTATTTTATATGTACATAACTATAATTAAGTTGTTGTGTATTGAAAGTATTCCCAGGTGTATAGCAAGATCTATCTATAAAAGGATTCTTATTCCCAAAAAGATGTTCAAAATTGTATCAGACTTGGAGTAACTTCGTTTCAAGTAACAATACGGACGCATATGATAATAAACCTTTGTTTATTCATTCATTTATTATTAATCAATATACAAAAGCTTTTTTCGTATATTTTATTTATTTATTTATCTCGAAATCTCAAGGTTTCAATAATGCACAAGCTTCTTTTACTTACATAATAAATGTGGCTTTTACCTTTATTATTTCTTTGCATATAAAGCGATTGATTGTGTATACTTGTTTTTAAATACGGTTTCGGAAAGCTTGTGAATCTGGCCAGTGTCAAGTATACATTCAATATTTAATCACGTTACGTATCTCTTAGCTAATGAAGACCCCAGGGAAAAAGATGAACTTGTCAAGAAACATTGACTTTGAGATATCGCATTTTCATGTTTGGAACCTTGTGCTTCGGAAACTCATAAGTTTCACAATAAAACAAAAATATAAGTTGAATTACTTAAAAATCAAAAAGGCTTCAAGAATAAAAATATTAAAAACTATCTTAAGTCTGATGTAACAGAGAAAACAGGTTTGCAGTTACAATAGTGACATATTATGTCATTGCATACCTGTTTTTATCCTTGGACTTTTTAGGTATGCTATGCTAATTTTTCCCTGCATGCGATTTTTAAACGTCAAGAACTCTAAGATTAATTCTTGTTTGACCCTGTTCGGTTTATAAATCGTATAATACCTGAAATGCACTACAAAATCGCATTCACAGATCAGTTTAGAAAAAAAGTGACAAGTTCGTCTTTTTCCTTGGAGTCTTTACATAGGTACCAGACGAAATCCGGACACCTATATGCAGGATTATTAATAGTCAAACGAACTTACCTGTACGTGAAGTTCGACTGTAATTATCGGAAATAGACCTTCTTTTGGTTGTACCGATACCGATATTACGTTATTAAGGATGAAGTGGTATTTCTGATAACCACTTATAGCCGATTCCTGTATTTACTGTTCATCCACCTACCATACCATCGGTAGAAATTTGACATTATATGGAGTTTATGGCAAATTTTAAACGATAGTACGGCAAATGAACTTTTGGTAAGATATAAAAACCGGCTATTAATTATTTAACCGACGTCAAATTTCACAGTACTTATGGTTGTGCTTCTGGCACATAATTGCCCGATTCTTACTTTTTAGTTCAGTTAGTTACTATTTGAGCATGTTTTTTTTCAATTTTTAAAAGTATGATTTTGTTTGAAATTTTGTACCTTTTTTGTTTTATAGAAGGGAAACCCGATTGAGGGCTATCAGCCGCGGGTAGGGTGAAAATCGCGGCCAGTGTGTAGTATTTGCCAGGTCGGGGTGGCACTAGCACTTCTAGGCGGTATTAAAGATGCTATTATCACACCACAGTTAGGGATACCCACTAAAACCCTTCGGTATTCCGTCCTTCGCCCTTATTGCCAGTACCACAGGTATATAGCATAGCCTCTCCGCTGATCCTGGGAGGCGGTGGCCTAACGGCCTCAACCATTGCTGGGGAACTTCTTTCTGTCCCACGGCATCTTCATACTCTCGTTGCGTGTGGCGGCCTGTAACACGCCCCACGGGAGGAGAGGTGAGCGCGCGCGGAATACGTCACACCCTCATCTCGACAGCATAAGGGTGGGTGGGAAACCCTTTCTTCAGGGTCCCACGCCGCCCGCTCACGGCAGCCGAAGGTCCAAACTGGCCCTCCAGGGCCGACGCTTCCTCCTTTGGCCGGAGGGGAGCAAAGACGTGCACTCACATTCCCGCTCCGCCTTCTCTTTAGCAAGCATAAAGTGCTCGCAGAAGGAGGAGATGGCGTGCCATCCGGTACGGCTCCCGACTATGATGCGAACCAATGCGAAAACGAGATCTCGGCGCTGCTCTGTCCAGGCAGGACATACGTGGAGGGTGTGCAGTCCCATATCCTCCTCGCTAGTGTCACAATTATGGCACCCCGACGTTGGCTCACGGTAAAGGCAACACAAGTATCTTCCGAAGCAGCCGAGTGGTCCTGCGTCAGCCAAAAAGTCAGGGTGCCGTGTTTTCGTCCAATCCAGTCCTGCAGGACGGGCCTCACCATTTCGATAGTAGCGAGGCCCGCGCTGGATTTTCTGAGGCGCTCTTCCCAGACCACCTTGGTGTCGTCGCGGAGCTCCGACCGGCAAGCCTCAGTTGCCAGAACCTCCTTACACCACTGGTATAGCAACACGAGGACCCTGGGTTCAAGGTCCCTTGGTAGGGATCCGGCGAGTAGCGAGGCCGTTTCGAAACACCTTACGGTATCCCCTTATCGCTCTGTGCAATTATGTACCTATTATAACTATATCACTAGTTGCTTCTCTTTAATTGCCATTTTTTTATTGCAGGAGTTCAGCAGACAGGCAGACGGACCCACTTGATGGAAAGAGAAGCTGAAAAGCCACTCCGTAGTCTCTTTATCGTACTGATATTAATAAGATGTGAGGATTATAACCAATACCTACATAACCATTTCAAAGCGTTGCGTGTATACAATTTCGTGTGTCATAAAAATAACAAACGGCCATAGCAGTTTCAAACAACAAAGAGAACCCTAATAAGTTTAACAAGGTTGCTGCCAGAGATCATTATGAAGGTTCTATTAAAAGCTTTGTAAGCCGCAAAAATTCGGTCGAAACGTTTTTAATTAAGCCACTGAGGCGTTTGTTGAAATGAAACGAACTGTTTTAACATTACTTTTTATATTTTAATGTTTTTTATTTCATATTTATTGGTTATTAATTTTAGGTTAAGTCTAGCTGTGGCCGCCACTTCGTTTGCGTGGGACTTAGACTTGTATTCATATTTTCTGAACCTTGCTATATATCAAAGTGGAACATACACGAAAAATTTATATAAATCTAGCTGACCCGGCAAACTTCGTACCGCCTCAGAATCAATTTTTTTCATACTCACCTTTTAAACCTTCCCTGGACTTCCACAAATAATTCAAAACCAAACTTAGCCAAATCAGTCTAGCCGTTCTCGAGTTTTAGCGAGACTAATGAACAGCAATTGATTTTTATATATAAGATTATCCTTATAACTTTTATTCAAATCCATTGAATCGTTTGTAGACCTAATTCGTAATATACTTACGATTATACTGACCGAAACAAAGTCATCCATGATTTGGAAAGCAGTTCCTTATCGCACGTTACTCGGCGTATGGATGCTAGACGAAAAAAGTGTTAGCGAAGAAAAATGCTGACCGCTTTATATTATTTTACAATTTCAAACTTTGATGCAATGAAATAAGATCTAAAATAATATCCATTAGTGTAATATACGCTGTTTTGAAAATATGTCTTGTAGTCGCCCTTATTACTATACAATTTCTTCTTTGGTCTCCGATGGCTTTCGATGGCCTTTAATCTTCTTCTAAGGTCTTCGATGGTCTTCCATTGTCTTCGAACCTTCATTACAACCGGGTGTCCCAAAGACATCTCATTATTTTTTTTTATTCACCCTCTCCTGTCAAATTGATCATGGTATTATTATTCCCTGCAAGATGTTATCGACATTTATATATATCTTTCTTTTTTGTTTTTATTACGGTCTTTCATGTTTAGGCATCGTATAAAAAGCAAATTTCATTTTTTAATTAAGTAATTGTATATCTATAGTATCAATGGGCTTCGTGTAAAACGGCTGTAGTATAAACAGACAGATTGATAGAGAGATATAATGAATTTATAAATCCGGCAGTCGGCCACGGAACCCTAAAATTGTTTATACCTATTTTTTGTATAACAGTGATTAATGTTATGGTAAGCCCACTGTCTATCGTTACCTAGAACATCGCTTTTCTTGTTTTATGGTACACAGTATACGTTTATGGCCATAGTAATGCAGTGGAAGCTATCGCATAAGCCGCGGGTATTGTACACCAAATGGGCTGTAAATGAAAAACGAGGCAATTGTCATAGCGCTGTGGTCGCCAAGGGCACAGTTAGCTCGCCATGCTCGGGGTATGTGGCCGGTGTCCCCCTTTTATGATCCAATTGTATCGGTTTAGCGGCGGTTACGTGACTCCCAGAGATAATAATTGGGAGATTACGGGTCTGTTTTCATGTTCGCTTTGGAACATTACTCGTGGTAGTTTTGTGGCTAAAGATATAATAATTGATTGAGTTGATAAGAAAACTATCCCATATTCCCGAATAAAACTTTTTCTACGTTCATAGACTTTATTAAAACATATACATTAAACATGACAATCGGGTTATTCCAAAGGTATGTGCAAGGAACAAACAAACGTTCACTTTTAAATTTATGTATTACTTGGATAATTATATTTCACATTTTATAATGTAAAATTATTTTGTAAAAACCCATTCCTTGCGATTTAAAGTTTCCCTCAGCTCAATAAAAATCCCTAAAATTCCCTATCCCATCCCTAAGGGCATTCCAAATCCCTAAGGTGCACAAAAGAAACGGTTTATTAGTATATACCGCTAAGTATAATTTCTAGACAAACAAGTGAAAACTCCGGAAATAATAGCAAATGACTACAGTATTAAAGACATATTTTTTTACTGCATGTGTGTCCAGCAGACTGGCAGGCGGCCCACCTAATGGAAAACAGTTACCACCGCCTATGGACATTTGTCACATCAAAGGTGGTCTGGAACCTGATATGATGGAATACTCTAGACCTGGGGTAGTAGCTATCGAGATGGGTAAATATCCTAGCACCTGGTTTTGGGTTGTTTTTTCGCTTCTTACAACAGGCCGCTCGGCCGCAGGATATTGTATTCTTTCTCAGTTCCTGCACGGATAAAAAAGATGTTGCCTATGGCGATGTTTATATCACGGATATTTTTCAAATATCTTAGGTAAGAGTTTCAGTAGTATTTCGGTGTCGTATGTGTCGGTCGGTCCAAAATGAAAGACAATTTATCCCGGGGTAAGATACGATGACAGGGGTCAATCGATTGCCTATACATCGTTGTGACAAATAGTTCGATTTGCCGTTTTCAGATGGCGACGGGTGCCTTTTATTTCCTAAGCACACTGTCTACGGCTAAACGCTTTCCTTCATTTTCCTTGTGTTTTCAAACCTTTTCTATAAATAAATCATACTAGCACCCATTCAATAACTTTTCCGGCGTAAACTTCCAATCCTACATTATAATATGTATTTGTATCGATAAATGTCACCTCTACAATATGAAAATCGACAGTTTAAAAAGGATATATTATTTCGAAAACCATAATATTTTATAGTCGATTGTTAGTTGTAGGAAGCAACTTCTTTCTTTTCATATTTTGGTTTTTAGCGAAATGTTACTTTTCGAGTTGTCATAATAGCTCCGTTGATTAAAGTCGATCACAAATCGACAATTTGGTTGAGCTGATATAGTTATTAATATATTTGACAAGATTATATGGACTTAGATTATTTGTTTACTGTTTTAATGAACTGAGCATTAAACAAAAAATATTTCTTTCTCCTTCTGTTATCGGTATTCTATTGGTATTGTTAACCAATTAGGAAATTTGAAATCTTCCGATTTAGCTTGAATAATCGAAACGGGTATGCAGAGAGATTCCAACAAAAGAGGCCAGAGGTCAGTAATGCGCCGTTTATGGGTTAGTATTGATATTAAAAATATATTATGTTTATAATTATCTAACTGAGCGATATTACGATTATTATAAGGACTCCGTTAGGTTAACGGAACCTTTGCTAAGCATATGGAAGCCAGCTAAGCTAACAGCTAAGAACTTAAATAACAATCTCATATTCCCAATCTGTGATTCTAAGTTGATTATTCAAAATCAAATTGCAAAAATGAAATGACTAACGTTAGCAAACATTTAAGATTTTTACGTCAAAGAAGTTTTTCTTTGACGTAAAAATCTTAAATGTTTCTACCTTCACCTTGCAAATTGGCAACGCGATTGCTCAAAGGAATACGTAATAAACATTCGTACCTGTTATTACGCAATGCTGTGAACACGATGATGACATATGGAAAATGGTTAAGTTCTTTCAAATTGTTTGTTTGAAATTTGTCGTTAGTTATTAATTCTTCTTTCTTGATACGTTTAAAACAAAAACTAAAATTATGGGGCCGGGAGACCCCCGTCAGAAAGGAAGTTCCTTACGTTAAAGGTCGCCTAGAGGAGGAGGAGGTATAACGCTTTTTCCTTACATATCGATTCTGCCAGTTCACTCTAATGTAAGCCTCGTAAAAGAATTTCGTTCCAAAAATAACTAAATATAGAATCTATCAAATTAAGGTGCAATCATTAACTATAAACAAACAAATAAAAAAATCGATAAGTACTTGGTAGTCAGCGCACAACATAGGGTTCCGTAAAGGTGACAAACGTCGACTAATTTCGATATTTCGCTACGGAACCAAATAAGAATTTAATGTAAAATCGTTTTGAACATCATTTGTTAAGTAGCTTTTGAGATATGGGGTATTTTCAACTAAATACTTTTTTATGGTTCTGTAATCAAATGACGTAAGTGGACGTTTATCACCTTCTTGAAAATCTTCATAGTTCGTGAATTACCACGTACTTACCCAATGTTTTTTTAAGCAAATCCTTATTAGAAATGTAATTTAAATACTATTATGATTACATGTACGAAGATATATACAAACTTAGTAAATTATGTAGACATACACAAAATCCTATGGAGCCTTCTTACAAATTTGAGACACGTGTATATCTTTTTTCGCCATACCCACATTACACGGATAGGGATCTCCATTTTATTTAATATTGCCCCAAAATACAATTCCCTCGGACATGGGTAAAGTTTGCTGAAGTAGATATGTTTTTCCAGGTATTTGATTTTTGCCCGCTAAGATTGTTTTTATTCGAACCCGCCCAAACCATGATTTTGTCTGCTACAAGAAACGTCCACTCAATAGTAACTAATGAAGCACGAACTACATGAAATGAAGTGTCACTTATAACGACTGCGTATTGGAATCTAGTCTAATGGTGATTGGCATAATATTCAAGTGTTTTATTTAAAAGGTTCTAATATTATCTTTACATAATATAAAGTATACATACATATTCTAGCGATAGACAGTATTAAAATAATGAGTAAATAGGGTTTAAAATTGGTCTAGTATGCATCCGTCCTCGCACACTGTTTTCTGCTGGAAATAAAGATTACTATTATTAAAAAAAATTATGATTTTTGTGCTGGTTATCAATGTCTACTGTATTTGTCAAACAAAGGAAATGTCACTTGATTACAGATACTCTAAAATGTATTTAATTAAAGTACCACAACATGTCAAAATTTAGTGACCGGATCTTTTTCAAACTAATTTTTATTGAGAGTATTTTGAAGATTTTATAAACCTTAAATTTTTTGAGAAATTTCTATTTCTTAATTCAAAAGTTTAAGGGAGTGCGAAGGACAAGGTTATTTTTTAATTTGGAAGCAAATATGTCGATATAACGAAATTACTATGAGGCATTTTTAGCCTCGTAGCAATTAGAGATGCCATAACCTTTGCTTGTTATTAGTGTTGCGTGAAAGAACTACTACTATAAAGTTTAATGAGGATACCAGGTTCTGTTTATGTTGTGTCATAAACACGCTATATGTCTATTGTATTTCACTGATTTTTAACAACTTCCACATTTTTTTTAGGTATACCTAACCAAATAATGAATACGAAAGATGTTTGTCAGTTCTACAGAACTCTTCATAGTTGTCAACTGCCACGTACTTATCCGATTTTTTGTAAAAGGCACTAAAAAAATTAGTATAAACATTTAAATGCAAGGCCGAAATTGCTAAATACCTTGTACGATACATGACCTTGCTTATTTATACTTAACCATTAGTTAATTTTTAATTATTATACACTTTACATTGCATAGACCGGATGAGGCAGTAAAATAAAAACTGTTTATTGAAGTCGAAGATTCGCAATTAGTACTACGATTATACCATTTTTTATCTATGTTATACCTGCTAATATAATTGAAGTATCTATCTGTGATTTCATAATATAGGCTTAAATTTAGATGAAATAATAATCATTTTTAATTGATGGAATTTTTGCCAGTCAGTTAATCTTTCCGAAAATTTGTCCGAATAGGTCCCGAAAGGCCTTACTGGATTTCAGTTAAAATTTTAGAGACCAAATCAGTAATTTCATGTTAAATTTTCGTGTATGTTTTATAACAGTAAATTGTGGGTTCATAAGATATGAATAAAAATCCATGACACGCGCGAACGCAGCGGCGAGCACGCTGGTACTCAATAAACTAAAACAATGTTTTTAACTAAATCAAACACGACAATTTATTCAAAAGTCAGAAATCCTGTTTATTACCTCATCTGCATTGCTCATAACAAATTATTGATTCCGCTATAAAGTTCCGGTATGTGGAAATTCGTACAAAGTTCATACATATTTATGATGTACCTACCTACCTACATATTGAGATCAAAGGCTGTAAAGGAAGTAATGAATTGTTACTTTTGTGTTTGTTCTCTCCTACTTTGCGTGAATAACGAGCTGTCTGATGTTTTACTGTTTTAAAACGACATTTTAAAGTTGATTGTCTGTTTTCTGTAACGATATACATATGCAACATAAATTCTTCTTCTTTGTTAAATTTTGGCTTGGCACAGTTTGAGCATCCAGCCAGAGTCACGTGGTAACACAAATAAAATTATTCTGCGATCAATATTATGGAGGTATACTCTAGACCAGGGATGATCCCAGATAGATCCAGCTGGGCAAATACCCTACCAACTGGCTGTGGGTTGTTTGGTCGCCTCTTACGACTGGCCGCCCGGCCGCAAGAAATTGTATTCTTTCTCCGTTCTTGCACGGATAAAATTGTGACAAACAACAAAACTTAACACTTCACTGAAATCTATCGTGAATCTAAATAACATATACAAAATAAGAATAATACTTCAGATTTTAAAAAAGAAAACATTCTAAGGGCATTAAATTCTTTAAAGTTCGTCGTTCGTAGAGCGGCGAGAAGCTGTTGAGAAAATGAACAAATCTAAAATAATGTCGCTGCATTTCCCACGGGAGCTGCCGACGAATTTACTCTTATTTATTGAACAGACTTCTTTTAAAATGATTTTTTTCACGTGTTCCATAAGACAAACTTTGTAATTATAACAAACAGAAAGAAGTCTTTGGGGTGTGGCGTCGGGTGATCTATACACAAGGCTGTCAACCATGTCGCACGCTTAAAATTATAGACACCTAAATCAAAACGTTAGGTCATTGGATTTAAATATCTATTTCATAATTACATATTTCATATTATAATTAGGTCTCTATAATTCTAATGGTGCGATGTATTGATATAAACAGAATTGTTCTTAATAATAGGTAAGTCAATACTTTTTGCTCTTTATTTTTAGAAGGGTTTGGTCAGTTCTGAGTTAGTCTGACCATGCCACCCTCACAGGGAGAAATCACATCAAGTTAGCGGCGTTTAACGCCAGGACTCGCAAAGCGGTCATGGCATTTACTCATAGCCCTGGTATAAGATGAAAGAAAGAACACAGAGGATTTTAGAGTTTGGCTTATGAAAGTAGACATTAAAAATTTTCATAAACTTTTTCTTGGCAATTCTAATATTAATTTTACAAAAACATTGTCGTCATTACTATTATTTTGGTGTACTTTACATATACATTTACGAGTCTATAAAAGCATGAATTATATTATAAGTCATTAAAACTGAAGTCCGAAAGTTATAACTCTGGCATAATTTCCAAATTCAAGAAAAAGTAAAAGAAGAAAGACGCTGAATTCAAAGAAAAATAAGGTTGTTTACGTATCGTATATATTAATACGCTGTGGTAATTTGGAGTTGCAATACTAATATGTTTTTAATTTGTTGCTACGTTTCAGTCTCTACTTTCATTAGCCACGCTTTAATGGGTATTCCTGACTTCTTTCGAACACATGTTCGGGTGCTATCATTACTCCAACGTAGCGAATCCACACGCCCTCACCGCGCTTCCCCCGCGGTGGACAGCCGTCAACCGGATTTCTCATCGATTAAAAAGGCGGTGATTAACTATATACTTTAACGAAATTGCATTCCAACCTTCCATCACCTGAGAGGGAATATGCCAGGATATTTATTAATTTTATATTTGAAATATCTATTACTAGCCTATACAGTATTGTTCTGTGTCTATCTAAGCGCCGTGTAAAGTTTACACACAAACAAGTCTTCGTAGCCAGGTGTAGATTTAAAGAAGAATCCTGCAATAAAATCTATAATATTATAAAATTCTATATAAACATGCCATGTCTGTACATTGAAGCTATAAAACAAACTAGAATAGATTATATAAACGACGGAGAACACGTTGCAATTTTGTTTTAGATTTCTTATCTGTTTGTTCGGGATTCACGTGAAAACTACGTGGCCGATTTCGATGCGGTTTTCGCTGATAGACAGCTACTTCTTAGACTTAAACTCAGCGCTACTTTTTATCCTGGGAATCCCGCGGGATTTTTTTATGGGAATGATTTAAAATAGCCAGATTAAAGAAATCGAATTCCATTGTGATTTTTTTTACTGATCGATAGCAAATTTAATGTAATAAAATGTGTGATATTTTTTATCCCAAGAATCGCGCGAAAATTTTTCCGGGATCGGTTTGTAGTTCTTCGGGTGCGTAAAAATTAGCTTATTCCGGCACAGTTTTCATTAAAACGATAGCTTACATTCTTTTTTAAATGCTGTGGTATTTTGTGTCCAGGGAAACCCGTGGGCATGCCAAGTCAAACGTAGACAAAGTCGGGGGCATATCCTAGTACATAACAAAATGTTAATTCTTGAACAAAACTTTTGCAACCCTAGTTTATTTTCGAGTCCCTACTAATTCAAATACCGGACTGTTTCTAAAGTGGAATACTAAAGTCAATTACATATTTACCAATAGGTAAGGACAATGCCGAACTCTGGGGACTGACAAACTTTCTTATGTTTAATTAATGTGTCGAAAAGTATTTTCCGCCCCATTATCCCACTTAAAACTTGTCCTTTTAGATCAAAATTAAGGAATAGCGACATATGGCAGGAACTAAAAAAATATCTGGATCTATTTTAATATACATAAATATATGTATAATTTATTATTATTAAATGTGTTGTTGATGTATTATTTATTTATTAACTTGCAAACATTATGTTCCGAATACGGATAATTTTCAGATTCTTCTGTTGATATTTATGATATAATTTCTTTATTAACAAACAGACAACAACAGAGACGGGCATACTGAAATGTCGATTTTACGAATTCCGTTTTTGTCCAAATTTCTACAAAACCGTAGAAATATTCTAAAGCGACCAAGCATATAAAACCCTCGCGTTAATTTCTTAAAAAATCTAAAGTCGTACTATTTAAAACAATGATTTAGGTAATAAGCTGCAATTCCTATTAAATTAGAACAGATCAAAAACTTGATACATTACATTTTACTGTCCATTTTCCAACGTTTCTACTACTACTACTAGTCACTTCTACTAGTCATCACTACTAAAAATCACGTTTGATAAAATGATTAAATTTAGTAATGATTATAGCTTATGCCTTTGCTACATCTAGGATAATGTTACTGTGTTAGTGATCGTTTCACACATATGTAGCCGTTTAATGCGTTATTGATATTAATTGTTAAAACGTTCAACATTGACAGATAATGTATGTATATTGGAGCTAATCATTAACGGCGTTATTTTTAATATTATAAGAAAGAAGCATTTGTCCACAGTGTCTAACTACCCTTATCTCAGATTGAGTAGTGATATTACAAGTCATCTTCTTCGTTAAATCTGACAAAATTAGAAATAAGCGTTCTATTAAATATGGTTTTGAATAAAAAGCCTATAATGAAATAGCATTTATTTGGATTTTCCAGCTGATTTGAACGTTAAGTGGTACAGATTTACATTTGAATACATTATATGTATTCCAAGAATGTCTCCACGTGACAGACAGATTTCACTTAGATGTAAATTATACTGAATTCTGAAGATTGAAATAGTTGTGGTGTGTCGTAGCGAGTAACATAGTATACATACCTTATTAGTTAGTTTAGTATATACCTTTTACATTAATTTTAGACTCAATCATTTCATCATCAATATATTGTTAGGAATTCCTTTGAAAATAAATTTGAATTTATTAAAAATTCTAACTTATTGCCAAAGGAAACGGAAGAATAACAATTTATATAGATAGATAATACCTTATTGCGCACCAAAATAAACAATGATAAAAATTTGTAACACTTTCTTGCCAAAATAATTGCCAGCCTCATCGCTTAAAACGATCTTTTCCTAGCAACTTTTGAGAAATATTCTTAGCTATTCTGGTAATTTAGATGATACGAAAAATGAAATGGAATAAAAAAATTCAAATAAAAACACACATACAGTATACACAAATTATAATTCCGATTAGCAGTTTTCGTTTGCGCAGATAAGACGGATTGGTTTCCGACGTGTAAATAATCTATATTGAACTTTGTTCGCAATGGCAAATGGCAGTGTTGCTTGCTATGCATTCTTAGCTCTGTCTCTCTTACATTATTTGTACATTGTCGCGTGTATTAAAATTGGTTTACTACGCAGGTATATCGGGAGGAATTGCTTTTTGTGTAAAACTACATATTTATGTAGGTATAGTATACTTACAAAATATATAGGTATATTCATGTCATATTCGGGATGAATGGTAAATTATACCTACAAAACATTTCTTTAGGGAAATTTAAGTCATTAATATATTATGGCTTTAAGTCTTCAATCTTTTGTTTAAAGTAATTTAATAAACTTTTCGTGAGATCACAAGTTTAAAGACGCTGAAACAAGAATTTAAACTTGGATATAGAATTAAAAAATTAAATATCCAATAAATATCTAGTGACGTAAATAGAGTACATTCACAGAGGACTTTGTTCTTTGCGGTATTTGTATGTGTAATGTCACAGAGGAACGACAAAGGGAGCTTTGCCTTGTTGTTCGACTCTTTGCTTAAAATGTTTACGAACCCTTAGCTTTATATATAACAACATATACGCGCAGTAATGCGAGTAATTAGGCTACATTACTTATCTTACATTACGAACCACTCATAATCTAATAATATAATAATTATTGTCATATATGACCACTTTGGTGTTATCAGAAATATATATAGATAGATCACATATTTTTGTATACACACACAAACACAATAAAATTCCGGCATCTAAGACACAGATTAATAGTGTAGTGGAACACTTACTAGACAATAGATGGCGCTGTGCAATAATTGAGGTCGCAAACGTTTCCCGAAATATACAAAGAAAATATACAAATTTTCAACAGTAACAGTTAGGCCTAGGCCTGCGAGAAACGACATTGGCCTCGCTGGAAGATCTTCCTTTGAGGCGGGGGAGCATTCCACCTTGCTCCCCCACCCTATACGGGTCACACACTACACTAGTTAGGATGCTAAAACAGAGTTTTGTACTTTAATAATATAAAATATTCTGTAAATCAATGTTTTGTATTCAGTCCTAAAATGTTGTGTGTATGCGTTATTAAAAAAAGATCATGGAATATCTTGCCACAAATAAGTATTAAGACAGAAACACATTATTAACACTTCACCCCACGGCCCTTTCGACATATGACGCGTACTGTTAATGACTATTTTTGGAATCAGACAGCTAGAATATCCCTAATTTCCCTTCATAATGTCAATTGATTAGTTATCCGTTAGTTTAAGTGAAAAAATAATATAGAAATGTAAATGTCCTTCACAGTTTTAGACAATCGACAGGTAGCATCGAATGTTGTCCAGAAACACGCGTTTTTGTGGTGGTGCTTTTATCGCCATTATAGTCAACACGCTGAGCTCAAGCGAGGCCATCGAGTCACGTCTAAGAATGTTGTATCGCATCAGGTGTTTATTATGTGTTTCTGGTCATACAACATAGCACATTTGGATTTGAGTTCACACATGTCACGTGTCTTATGGGCAAGAAATGATATGTATATTTTTGCGCGATTTCAGCATTAACTATGAGAAATCGGCCCAAACTCTTTCAAATTCCAAAAAATGAATTTACATTTCTTATTTAACTTTTTATTAAGGCCCGGCGTCACCTCCAACCTAGTCAGGGATCTTGCTATAGCTCTTTTATTGAAATTAGGTGTTCTTTTTTTTATTTCTAGTTTAGTCTTACACTCTTTTGAAAGGGTGTGCTTTTCCTTCAATTTACTTTATTTACACAAATATTTATATTTACTTATTTTACACTCTTTCTTTGTACAATCCTGTCAGTTCTTCCATCGTTCTTATTCCTCTTATTTGTGACTAATCTATACATTTTCTTAATTATTATATTTGCATGTTTTATTTAAGTAAGAGTAGGTCTAGCTTCTGGTGTGTACTGAGCCTAACTGGTATTATGACATCACAAATTTACCTCACACTGGTAATTCATGTGACGGAAGAAAATTCCGGGAAATTAATGCTGCACAAGGTAATTAGTTGGTAGGGCTTTACAAATTGTTTTGGAAGGATACTTTATAGGGCTCTTTACACATTAATTACATTGTATTATATAATATACCTATTGCCTTGTAAAATATGTTTCTTTATCTAATCAGAGGGATTATTCTGAGCAGGGATAGAGATGTTGGCAAATAATTTGTATTCTACATCTTGTAGCTTCAGATAAACTGTATTTTTCTCCACTGTGAAATCGACTTTATTTTTTATCCGTAACCGGCGTACTCATCTGCGAGCCGTAACTGTAACTGAGCGGATACAGTAATATACTCGATGGCCGGTCCCTATATTTACCGTTCATTTGCCTTACTATCGGTTAAAATTTGACATAAGCTGACCATACAAGTAATGTCAAAATTCAACCGATGGTAAAGCAAGCGAATGAATAGTAAGATATAGAAAATGGCTACTAACGTGTATGCCGACAGTGATCTTCGCTTTGTCGGCTAGTAGCGAGCGCGCTGCGTGCCGCTTGCGAGCTACACACACTATGATTTTTGGTTACAGTTACAGCAATGGTTACGGTAATGTCTCGCAGATGATTACGCGGCTATGACAACAACGGAACACTCTTAAAATTGTCTGTCTATGTATGTTAGAACAATTCTTTTTAAAATCTATATTTACTATAAAATTCTAAACATGCCCGGTTCTGTAGGTAGAAGCTATTAAAAAAAACAACTGGTATAGACTATATAAATGACGGAGAACACGATGCAATTTTTTTAGATTTAAAAACCAGTAAAAATTAATAGGCCGATTTCGACGGGGTTTTCGCTGATCGACTAATTCTATTCGTTAATTCTTAGAATTAAAATCTGCGCTACTTGTTATCCTGGGAATTCCGCGGGAATTTTTATAGTAACGATTTAAAGAGGCTAAATTAAAAAAACTAATTCCGATGCGATTTTTTTACTAATAAGATGTGTGATATTTTTATATTCCGGGAATTCTGTGGGAATCTTCCCGGGAGCGGTTTGAAGTTGTTTGGTTGCATAAAAAATTTCTTATTCCGACACATTTGTCACTAAAACAATATAATTAACACTATAATTTACATATCTATCGTGTACTTTACTAATAATAAGAGCGTTTGCCTTACAAGGACGCTTAAATTGTTGAGTTTGTTTTATCTTGTTCGCCACAATGTGCTGCTGGTACTTATTTTAACAGCCCATTAACGTCAAGGCTCCTGGTTGGTGGAACAATTTATTAACTAAACTTGTCCAATGCAGGTTGGAGGGCTGTTGTTACGTAACTGCAGTTTTCTTAATGATGTTTGCCATTAAATTGTTTGGGGATAATATATTTGAGGTATTGTTTATTCACTTGCTGTGTTTTTTGTGTTTTTTTTAAGTGTGCGTTTTCCTTGATTATTTATGGAGGAGGAGGAGGTCTATGGAGGAGCCCGCCTTTTGTTAAATCTATCGACGATCCAATTTTCAGAAGGTTTAGATACGTTTGGCCTTCGGAGAGACTAACCGGCTCTCTGCGTTTTCTACCGACTGTACAATGAGGAGTTCTGTCACCGCTCACCAACGGCTGGGCGTTCATCCCCACTTTCTTGAGACGTTTCGCATTACGCAACGGTTCTCTAGAATGTTTTGTCTGGCGTACTGTGCGGATTTAAAATGAGCTCCCAACTGAGGTTTTCCCACAGCGCTACGATATGGAAATTTTCAAAAAGGGTGTCATAAAATTTCTCCGAGACCGGCATCGCATTGCTAACATGTAACAACCCTCTTGTGTTGCAAATATCCATAGGGGACGGTAACCGTCTTCCATTAGGTGGGTGGTCGTCAGCGTGTCTGCTGTACTTCGCAATAAAAAATCCATACCATATTTAGTTTTTCAAAACCTAGTTAGGATTCCATTCACTCGTTCGTTGCCTCTACGGAATCCGTCAATGTGCATGATCGCACACGCACTTGGCCGATGTTTTTAGTTCCAAATAGTATAAAAAAATGAAGTATAGTGTAACTTAAGATTATTAATATAGTATTAGTTAAATTAATATTTATAAAAGCTTGAATTTAATACGACTAAAACCGTTCCCAAAGTTAGTATTACATCTTTCATAATAAAATGTATAGGGCGTTCAGAACCGTGATTAAATAATTTAATAATGCATGAAGTATTTTGAACACCGTATTCGTTATCTGAGCAAGCAGTATTATTGAACCATTTGTTCAGGTCCCCAATCACGGGTCATATTCAATTTCATCCAATTTTATACGGTACGATAATCCTGAAAGATACGGACGGAAAATATGAGAAGCCCTATTATTATAAACGTTATTGGTCTATTATTTAGTCATGTGAAAAATTTGGGAAGTAGGTCAGTTTTGGATGGTAAGAGAATGGACTCGATTCGAATAGATATAAATAACAATTGTTGTGTTATTTCCAACAAAGATGTTTATATTGAGCTGATATAATATCAGCCAATAAACGTCCCACTGTTGGGCTCAGGCTTCCCATTTAAAGGGAACGGACGTTATAACAGCAAAATTGGTCTAAGACGGTTCAGCGGGTTTCACATATTGGTTATCTTGATAAGCAGTTTTCATTACGACGTTTTCTTTTATTGTTAGCACGTGGTAATTCTAATTATACGCACATTAGGTCAGAATAAATGCGTAAGCTGTGCACGTGTATCGGCTAGGATTCGAACCCTGAAATAATATGCAGGTATGTTAGTCACTATACGACTAGGGATTTTTAAAAATTGTTGTTTATTTATATCATCAATTTAATTAGTGTTTTCACTGCGGCTTTGCTCACGTAAACTCGAATCTTCTGAAATATGTATATTTCAAAAAGGCAATCAATTCATCATTATTAAAACAAACTCATTTATATCCATTTTGGCTTAATGTGAACCCTTATAAAAATGAGATATGGGATATTTTCCACATAATATTTTTCCTGGGGTTCAGAAAACCAAAATATTAAGTATAATAGAATAAATAAAATAAAATAAAAATAAAAAAAGCCTTTATTTCTACTATTAAGTTTAGTTTTGAAAATGTATAATGTACACATTAAATAATGGAAGTCGCCTCTGCGGCGTAGGCCTCCCTTAACTCTTTCCAATTTTCTCTATCTCCAACTGTTCTTCTCCATTTAATTCCTCACATTTTTACGAAAACATTTTCCCATCTCTTACTAGGTCTTCTTCTTTCTCTTTTCCCATCTCTGGGTAGCCAATCATAGATTTTCTTTGTACATCTATTGTCTTCTTGCCTACTTGTGTGTCCTGCCCATTTCCATTTCAGAGTCCTTACTCTTTTGATGACGTCTGTTATTCTAGTCTTTTTTCTTATGATTTTGTTGTGAACTTTATCTTGTAGTTTTATTCCTAACATACTTCTTTCTATTTTCCTTTGGTGTACTAATAATTTTTCCTCATCCTTTTTTCTTAAAGCCGTATAATAGAATATATTACACTAAAGGCCGATTTTTCAATCACACGATAGAAGTTATTCATATAATAAATAAAGTATAACATGGAAAAATTAAAAATGTCAGTTGCATAAATAAAACAGTTGAATAGTCTCACTTCTGAATTCACTCAGGTTATAATTTATTCCACTGATAACTTTTATCTGATGATTATGAAATTTGCCATAAATCTAATAGATATTAGACGTTAAACATCTTGACGCAACCTTTCACTGTATGTGAACTAACTTGGTTACTAAATTTTCATTATTTACGTAATTTCTAAGAATACGTGTGAATAAATTTAAATATTTATATAACAGAGTGACGTAATAAGGTAATTAAAAGTAGAGTTGTCTCTATGCATAATTAGATAATATGTTAATATCGTATGACTTGATCGAAATCGTATTGGAATAGTGTATTGGAGTAAGAAACGTAATTATTACATTTATTATACTATATTTCCTAACTAGGTATATAATAAATAGGGGTTTTATTGGCCATGAGTAATCGAGCGAATCTCCGAAGAGCGTCTTTATCTGCAATCAAATGTTTTCAAAACTCGTTCATTTGTTTTTGGTGACAATATCACTGATTAATACTCATTATAGTTATCAACAAGGTACTTAAAATTGAAAAATTCTTAAGAAGATATAGGATTTAATAACATTTCGTTGCGGCCAATGATGAGCGCTGGAGATTCACCCAGTCTCTGTTCGTGTGTCGCGGAACACACCTATAACTAGGCAGACTAAAATTATCTAGTAAGTGTAAGTAAAGTAGTCTATGTATGTAACGAAAAGTATTAGAGATACCGGTTATAGAGTATTCTTGTTAGTAGTACGCAAACAATATTTTATATCGTACACGTATTATTTATTATCTCTTGAAATGCAGGGTATAGGTATAATATCTCTAGGCCTACTCGAATGATATTGATTAGTGTCTGCTACCATAATACAGTCCTGTTATAGACTATAGAAAATAATTTACTTTACCTATAATATTACAAAATTCTACACATGCCATGTCTGTACATTAAAGCTATTTAAAAATCTCAACTTGAATAGACTGTGTAAACGATAGAGAATACGATGCAATTTTTTTGGATTTCTTGTCTGTTTGTCTGTTTATTCGGGATTCACGTAAAAACTACTGGGCCGATTTCAATACGGGTTTCGCTGATCGACAGCAAATTCTTAGACTCAAAATCGGCGCTACTTTTTATCCTGAGAATCTTGGGGAATTTTTCTGAGAAAGATTTAAAATGGCTAGTTTTAAAAAAAACCGAATTCCAATGTAGTTTTTTCACTGATCGATAGCAAATTTTATTTCATAACAAATTTCCGGGAGCGATTAGTAGTTGTTTGGGTGCATAAAACTTAGCTTATTGCGATACAGTTTTCATTAAAACGATAGCTTACATGCTTTTTACATTCTCTTCTTTGTGTCCCGGGAATCCCACGGTAATTTCTAGTCAAGCGTGGACGAAGTCACGGGCATAGTTGTACAATCAAATTAATGAAACAATACACAAAAAGAGCTTAGAATTAGGTACAAATCGTGGTCTTATCGCTATGTTATACTACCTCCTTCAACCAAGATTGATACTAAAAGAATTTTTTTACGAGGTGAGACTGAAAAAGAGTCTTATTTTTGTATATTATTAAGTATGTACCTACTTGACACCAACTTCGAGATGTTGTAGAAAGAAGTCGGTTTTTTTTTTTTATGAAGTTTAGTGTGAAATCGGTTTTGCTTCTGTTAAAAAAAAATAGTTGTTACTTTTTAGTTGCACAAATACTTCAGTCACTTTAGAAATAATATATTAAGCAGCTGTAGAAATTGTACAAAGGGCACGCGTATACAAATTGGCCATCTCAGTCTTCGGTGTATATGTTCTTCCACAAGGGTTTCTCTCGATTTCCTTGCGATCCACAAATCAGATCGAGACTTGGTGACTACGGGACCATCTCGCGAGTCAAAAAATATAATTTGAAAATTAGTCCACAATTGACGGAGAAATCGCTTAGCATGCCTACCAAAAAATTGTAAAAAGTGTAATACTAGCACGCGTATACAAGTTTTTTTTTTGGAAAAATGTAGGCTTCCGGCGTTTTTTTATTAAGGGTTGCTCTCGATTTCTCTGGGATCCACTTATTAGATCTTGACTTGGTGGCCGCCACGGGAGCATACACATTTACGAATAAAGGAAGAAATTTCAAAATCGATCTACAATTGAAGGAGATATTGCGTAACATGTATATAAAAAATTAAGCGCCTATAGAAAATGTAATACATTCATACAAGCTTTTTTCTAAGAATATAGGCGCACGGTGTTCTTTATTAAGGGTTATGCTCGATATCCCTGGGATCCGATCCGCTCATCAGATTCTGACTTGATGACCATGGAACTACCTCGAGAGTATATACTTACGAGTAAAGAAAACAATTTGAAAATCCGTTTACAATTAACGAACATATCGTGCGACGAAGAAGTTGGTTAGCAATTTTCGTGCGTTTCTCTAATTTCTTGGAATCCACTGATCAGATCCTGACGTGGTGACAATGGGACCAATTCGGGAGTATAGAACCTTTCGATTAAGAACAAAATTTTGTAAATCGATCCATAATTGACGGAGAAATCGAGTAACGAACATACAAAAAAAAAATACAAACGAATTGGAACCACCTCCTTTTTGAAGTCAGTTAAAACGGAAATAGAGTGAATAAGGTGTTCGTTTTTATTTTATTGACTCCCACGTAAAACGATGGACATGGCAACCACTACTCCTACGTTTATAAAATAGTTGTAAAGTTACATTCTAAATAACATGGATAGCAAAAATAAATATGTTGAGCGTAAATTCTATTACTGCTTTATTATGCGTCTGTGTGTAGTGTTATCGTTAGTTTAAACACATAAGATTTGACTTTTTAGATTTTCGACATAAGGCTGTTGGGTTATTTAACTGACATTGGATGGTTTATTTCTGTCTTTAGATTTGGACAGATCAACCAATCCATATAAACACAAATTTGATTATTTGAATTTGAATACCTTCATCTTGTAATTTTAGTTCTATGTCTTAAAAAGATGTGAATGATCCCTCTAATATCAGCATATATTAATCAATCATCAATATAATATCATTTTAATTAAGGTAAATATTAGTTTCTATGATAAACATTTTAGTAAATTGCTATAAAATTTTATGAGGAAATGATTCGGATTATTCGTTTTGGTACCAACCTAAAGAGTACAGGGCAGCATGAAGATTTTAACAGTTTTTAACCCCTGTAAAAGTAAATTCTTTTTGTGTTGATCGTTGAACCTCACAGAATCCAGTGCGGGATCGTGTTAACTGGCAGTTTCCATCGTGTTGTGGACGCCACAATAAAATAAACCCAGCCCACACTAATGTGCAAATATACAGCATACCAGCATACATTTGCAATGGTGGTATGTGGCTATCTAAAAAGGACGAATAAATGTCCAGAAAGTATTATACTCTGTTATACTGCCAGTGTCCTTTTCGCATGATAGATAGGTATATATTATAGTTTCTATAGTAAAAACTATGGATCGTGTGAAGGATGACATAATAATTATACTGTGACAGAGCACGGACATACAGAATAGAGGTGTATGGAAGGAAGACATATTGTGCCTATCCCAAATAATTGGGGACGGTGAAACAAAAGAGAGATATAGGGTAAACTTTATTGTTGGCATAATGATTGGAACCCTATTAATTTACAACATGGAAGCACGGGATATCTTATGTGATAAATTTAAAAAAATAAATATTTTAACCGTGGCTTCACAGTATATTTTTGAAAATATTCTTTATGTTAAGAAAAATATTTCGGATTTTCCCAGATTAGGTAAACACTGTAAAAATACTAGGAACAAAAATAAATTAAAAACTCGCACGTGTAGGCTCCATAAAGTTCACAATAGTTCCGTGGGGCAAAGAATGCTTTGCAACAAAATTCCAGTAAACGTTCAAGAGCTTTCGGTAAACAAGTTGAAAAAATTATAAAAGCAACGTTTGCTCTAGAAAGGTTATTTTGCGACTAAACATTTTCTAGATTTTCTATTTTTTTCATTATTTATAAAAATTACTTTGATAAACCTTGTATTATTATAAACGACATTAAAATAGAAGACCAATAATAATAATAATGAAGTAAAGATATGTTGCTGGGAAGTTTGTTGCGCTGATTTTTCCCCTTTAACAGTAACTAAAATTGCTTTCGAAGCGGTGGTAGACTCATGACTTTCAATAAGTAATCTGTAAGATTCCATTATGAAATAAATAAATACATTTTTATTTAATTAAAACGTCAAGAAACCTTCATATTTTTTTTTTTTTTTGCGATACAATGATAATTATAATATTATTGTATGGCTACGAAGTGAAAAATATTAGGATTTATTAATATTTTGAAGAAACTGACAGGGTGTCAATCATGGGGCGCAAAATAGTTTATCGAAAGTATATTACAAGTTCTAAGTAAAATAATATTTTTTAGGGTTTAAAAGTAACTTTTGTCCGTTTGTCTTTCTGTCTATATATGCCGTAGTTATTATTCTTACCTTTCGTTTACATTATGTTCACTTCTACTGTAGCAAGCAGGAAAGTGGCGTGGGGAGTGGGGCGAGTATCAAATATTCAAATAAATGGCGTTTACATAACGCCCGCTGCCCGTTTCCCTCGTCGCTTTCTTGCTTGCCACCATGGATGTGGACATGACGTAAACATGTCAGAAACTACTAGGCCTATATGGATATTTTTTTTCACAAAGGTATTTTCTTTATACATGTCGGCGCACAATGGTGTTGCGAAACCGCCATTCTATAAAAAATAGAGGTGACCGCCATACATACATGTACCTAAGTGTGGATGAAAGAAATATTTATATTGTATACCTATGTACAATTCGTACTCTTTGTTAATTATTGTTTTATTCAAGTGTTGACTTTTGTCTTAGTTAAGAAATTAAGCCAATAGGTCGTAGGATGTTCGCTTTTAAAGTCATAAAAGTAGAGAATTTTGGAAAAAATTAAAGGTGAGATAGATCTTAAAAAATATTTTCAACGAAAATTAGTTTGTGTATCATCTTTGTGATTTTTTTAAAGTTATGGAGTATTTCATACTAAATTCTTTTTTTAACCGACTTCTTAGTTTCATAGCTATATTAGAAAAACAAAACACTCTTGCTCGCTTCTACGAAATAATCTACTGTCTGTGGTATCCAGCCACTTGGCCGAGTTTTCAGATTCGTGTAACGTTAACATTAGATATATGTTTAAATAATTAATCACAACTTCAACATTTTCAAATATACATCCATAACTTTACTGTAGCTTTAAACTTAAGGCTGTCGATCATCCATGAACTTCATTCAAATTGGATTTGTTTAATTATTTTACAGCATACCGTCAACAAGTAATTTTTAACTTAAAGTTTTTTATTAATTTACTAACAGCGCTAATTATGTTAAGCCGATATTAGCGGTTCATTTCTGTGTTTCAATTTGAATGAATCCACCAAAGTGATATACATATATTATTAGGTTGGGGAAAAAGTTTCTTCGCATTTTATATAAAAATTTAAAAGGTTTTTTTATAAAGTTTATTTACATTTGACTAAAGTATGTAGGTGCCATTTTGTTGGATAACTTTTTGCCATCTTGTAGGTAGGGACGTGATCCCATTGCTATAAAAATTTTGGGGCTTCTGATCAAAAAACTGCGACAAGTGGTTTTGGCAGTCCTCTCGTGATGTTAACCTGACACTGCCTAAGGAATTCTGCAGAGACCGACACAGGTGAAAATCTGAAGGTGCAAGGTCAGGACTATACGACGGATGCATTAAAACCTCCCAGCCAAACTCTCGTAATTTTTGCTGACTGGCTAAAGATGTGTGAGGTCTAGCGTTATCATGGTGAAAAACCACACCCCTTCTCTTGATTAATTCCGGCCGCTTTCTCTAAACTTTTTGCTTTAATCTCATCAGTTGTTCGCAGTACAGTTCAGAATCGATGGTCCTGCCTGGCGGTAACAGCTCATAATGAATAATGCCCTTCCAATCCCACCATACACACAGTATCACCTTGTTGCGAGTTAACCCGGGTTTCGCCACAGTCTGTGAAGCCTGGCCGGCCTTTGACCACGATCTTTTTCGCACGTTCTTGTTGTACGTGATCCAGTTTTCATCACCAGTTATCAGCTTCTTCAAAAATGGTTCGGTTTCATTACGTCGTAATAAAGAGTCACAAATGAGTACACGGTTCATTAGGTTTCTTTCAGTGAGCTCATGAGGCACCCAAATATCGAGTTTTTTTGTGCACCCAGCTTTTTTCAAATGTGCCAAAACCGTTTTGTGGTCAATTCCCAGTTCTCCAGCTACATCGTAACTACTAATATGCCGATCTTGCTCCACTTTTTCAAAAATGGCATCAATTTTGTCCGTAACAGGGCGACCAGAGCGACATGCATCTTTAATATCAAAATTTCTGGATTGAAAACGCTTAAACCATATTTGCACTACTCTCACAGATACTGCATTAGGTCCATAAACATCACAAATTTTTTTCGCGGCTTGTGTTGCATTTTTACCTTTTTTGTAGTAAAATTTTAAAATGTATCGAATTTCTTCATTAGATTCACTCATTTTAACAATATGAAAAACAAATGAAAATCACACATTTTCCTAATTTGAATTTGGAATTGTGTTCTTTAAAATTAAACCTTTTTAATGGTACCAAAACCAGCCAGATACAAATGGTATAGCCAAAGAGATCTTATTACAAGTTCATACATACTATATGCGAAAACACTTTTTCCCCAACCTATTATAAACATAAACTTGAATCATACAATTTCATTGAATACCGTCGTGTACTTTTAATTCTGTGCCTTTCAACCAATTTGAAACCAAATGGTGGATCTGTCTAATATCGGTTTCGGTATTAGGGGTTAGCAAGACGTGGTAAATATTATTAGGTATTTGGAAACGGCAATATATTAACCCATAATTGGCTAATTTACCTGAAGCTGAAGAAGTGATATAATAAAATGTAGTGAGATGCATAATTTTTTTATAATCTTTCCAGGATGTGGTAGTGTAAATTACATTAGGTAGTTTTAATCACAGCGTCGTAACAACTTGCCAATTGTAAAACAAACTTTGCCGATAATTATAATTCATTATAACAAATATATTGAAAACGTTCATCACGGCTTAAACCCTCGTGAATAATTTCTTTATTTAGAAAGCAAGCATTCATACTGGTTACATTGCCTTTTATTTTTATCTATTTTTGGAATCGATTTCTATGCGTTTTTATAAATATAAATAGATTATCTCATTTTCAGAGATGAGAAGTAATAGTATTCTATATTCATTCTTGGTTTTGAGACTACATATATTCCAAATTCAACACAATCGCTCCCTGTAGTTTATCCATGAAATCGTGATAGACAGAAAGACAGAGTTACTTTCGCATTTATAATACAAGTATGGATAATAAAGACTAAATTGGGAAACTATTTTGGGCGTTATTTATTCTTTACTCGCGTCGACTTGAGTTATTAGTAAATGACAGGTTTTTTATGCGACTTTTCTTGTATTAATTTAGGATCTATGTCTTAAGAAAAGTCTCCCATATTTCAGAACTTATGCTTACCTCTGATTTTTAGGTATTTCAAAAAAATCTAATTATGTTATCATTAGTTTATTCCTAAAGACGTGAAGGAATATATAGACAAACATTTGCTATATGAACTTCAAAGGTAAATAAAAATAAAATGTGAAGATAAAAAAGTTTTCAAAGTGATGGCTTTTTCTTACTTGTTCTGCAGATAGGTCTTAAGGGGCGCGGATGGTCGAAATTAATTTAATAAACGACTCATTCATTTATTTAAACGGCAATTGGTAGTAATTAGCGTTCCGAAATGTCGACCCTTTGCAATCCAATATTTTCAAGGGAAACGAATTATTCGATTTCAGTGTAAATTCAATCAAAAGTTCAAGGATATTACTAATGAAATTTTCAAGTGTTATTGACTTCACTGCCAGAGTCAATAGTGACCCGGAAAAATTTTAAGGGTTGAAATTTCAAAAGAAATTAATGAGTATGTTGTAATAATAATACTTAACCCATAAAAAATTATAACAGGATAAACACTATGAAATGTGATCAACGATTTTTACACTTCAATTTTATATAACTCTTATTAGGTGATCTTTGAAAACTCTCTCTCTTTCGTATTCATTTAAAGTCGGTTCAGTATGTCCTTCCCTTTCATACTCCTGTATCCTTCTTCTGTTCTTATACGTCTTCTGTCAACCACACATCTTCATGCCCCATTTCATAAAATCCGGTCATCTGTCATTCGGCCTAATATTTTGAAATCTTAATTGTAAATAGTATAATCATTATGGTCTATAATGTGAAGTTCTGAACTTCTTACTATTAGATTGATTGATACTATCCGACACGCAAATCACTTTATAATCCATCAATTTCCCAAACTAGAAGTTAAATAAATTTTATAAAAGAAATGGGATTAGATGTAATTCATTAGATGACAGCCGGAAGAATTTAATATGGCACGTAGGCCGGTATGCAGGTAATCTACGAGCACGGTTGAAGGAGTTTCTACGTGAGAAGGATAATATTGTCATTTGAGATTACTCCCATTCGAATACTTGGCTCGAGGGCGCGACGACGGCTTTCGCGATGGCGACATAATGCAATAAAAAGACTGTAATATCCCCATTTTGCAGACAATTTAAACTTCAATTTTAAGACGGCACTTAGATAATAGGTGTTTTTTCACGTCTTTAGAGGTTTATTTTTAAACGAAAAATGAACTAATACTGTAATTATGGCAATTATTTTCTCTTTTTACTTACATTTAACTGGGTTGTGGTATGAAAAATTGTGGTAACTATGGTAAACTGGTAAGTACGTCGCGAGATGCATACAATACTTGTCTTATCTAAATTAGCTATGGAGTATAAATCCCAGACTTCAGATTAGTCTGAAAGTAATTATTTTATGTGAAATTTAAGAGTTAGGTACCATTTCATATATAACGATTATTATGACGTCTAGTCAACTAAGTAGGTATGCACACAATACACATCATGACCTACCATATAATAACTTCTAGTTGCTTTTATTTCTAAATTTTTCAAATTATATTTGTTTTGTTTTTTAATGCTGAACAATGGCTTTTAAGTCATGGTAACCCATCTCTTGTTCGAACTTCAGTACACGTTCTTGATACATACATATTTTCTTCTCTTTTTGTATACTTGTATGTATGTATATCTATCTCTGTACCCCCTCAATTATGGCTTACTTCACGAAGTTGCCGCCATTGTGTCATCGGATCCGTATGCGGTGTTAAATAGACAGACATGTAAGAAATATAAAATTTTTGGCATGTGCAGAAGTTGTTGAAACAAACTTAATGGCGGCCGCCCTGAAGAGTGATTATTATTGTTTGAATGATTGATTGAGCTGGTTTCGAGATATGTGCAAGATATAATATACTTATGAAGCCAAGGTGAACGTTCTTAGTCGACGGGGTTTTGGGCGAGTTTATATAATAGTCTACTGTATTTATTTTTGTTATTCAACAAACATTTACACAACAACTGAAGGCAACAAACTTATACTATTATCTTCAGCGGTTTCGTGTGTACAGAATATCCGGGGTTTTTTTTAAATTTCGGTTCCGCGTACACAATATTAAACGAGTATTATAATTATAGATTCTTAAGTGTACAACAAAAATAATATTAAAAACAACAACAATGACTTCTCTAATAATGTAGTAATTTAAACTATACCTAAAATTATTTAGACTATACCTCTAAATAATAAGTATGCCTATTTTAAGTATTGCAACACATGCTCATTTTATTTTACAAAATAGCGTTATGATTTTCTTCATTTATTGTAATAACAAGTTAACCTATTAATTCTACTTCATAAATAACTTTATTAAAGCTGAAATAAATAAATTTGTTTGTATACTCATTCATTTCTATTTCATTCAAGGAAATTAACTACTTAACAGACCTTGGCAACTAATTCGCAAACTCCGCGCCAACTTGGTTCCTCCGCGTCAGTATAAGTTAATACCTTGTTACGTCTTTAATTATGATTAACTAATTAGTTTCCTTCTCCGTATAGTAAGAGGCCTTTTTCACTATTTACTAGAAAAAATACTTTTTACCTCTTAGAACGTTTCATGAAGTTTCACTTGTGTATAGTTTGAATGCAAAAGTATCTTCTGTTATTTTGTTAATGATCCCTTTAATTAGTAATAGATTTTTCAAGAATCTTATGGTGGCGCTTTAGTTTTCATCAAAATCGGCCGCGAGACTCTTTGAGTATTTTTCGCTATTTCTTATAGTTTCAGATTTGGCCATAGAGACCCAATTGTAAAATTCATACTTATATATGTATACTTGTCACCGCTATAATCAGAAATACATTATCAGATTTATTACAAGCTACTAACTACCTCCTTAATTCGACTAATTTTTCTCCAAAGTATGCCTCTAACTTCTAAACAAAAATTACTCAATGAAAAGTTTGAACTTCCTCGAATTTAATGCTGCACTTGAGATATTCTCTGATGCTTTTGATGTTAATTAAAAAGTTAGTTCCTAATTTCGTTGTAAGGCTACTAAAAAACTTTGGAATAGGTCATACAGGAATCCTAATATGAATAAATTTTAATAGTGTGCTACGATCAATCTTTACGAGCACTAGCTGTTGCAGGCTACTTTTACTAGATTAATTTTAATTTAAAAATAAGTAAAAAGTAGCCTGGAAAAGTAACGTTAAATATTATTTAGTACATAGAATTTCCTTGGTGATATTTTTTTTGTAAAGATATATGAGACTAATAGTGCAAATAACGAAAATTTTATCATTTTAATCTTTTTTTATCGCATACAGCATGCAAGGAAATATCAAAGTTTACATATATGGACATTTCATATCCCTACTTTAAGTAATTACGTGTTCTTCGTAACTACACTATAGCTATAGATTCATTTCTTAAATGAATGAATGGATGAATCCTTTATTGCTAAAATATATGTACACAAGATGTTACAATATGCGTTGTTTCAATACATTTTGCCTTATTAGGCGTGCAATGTCGGAATACATATCATAAATATAAAACTAAATTTACATTTAAAAAAAGAAATATATATATGATATAAAATATTACAATAAAATTATGTCTAGTTACAAAATATTATTAGTCATGTCTTTGTTATTCTCATATTCATTTACAATATAATAAACTTTTTCTAATAAAATTCATTAGTTAGTCACTTAGTTCATCTATTTCAAGAAAGTTTACACACATTACTTAATACGTAGTCTTATTATGTGTACTAGTCACGAAAACTTCTTACTTACAACTAAGATTCGTTTAGTTGTTTAGTCGTGCAAAAAAATAGGCATTTGATTCTTGGTTGATAATGGGTGACTTAAGTATTATAATAAGGATAAGATTGCACAGTAACTGATTTTGTATAAAAAATCGTCACTCTACAGCCGTCTGTTGCTGAATATTAGTAGCTATAATGTACAGCGCGAAAGTGCACCCGTGATCGAAAAACTGAGAGGAAGTAGATTGAGGTGCTATGTGCATGTAATAAGGAGGGCCGAAAGTCGCGCAACAAAAAGAATGTTAAACTGCAAGATTGATGGGTACAAAGATAAAAGTGGACCAAAATAGAGATGGCTGGATTGTGTGAAGGATGATATGATGATTTGTGATTTATGAACAAAATGACGTATTGTGTCGACCCCAAATAATTGGGCGAAGGTGAATAAAAAGAGAATTTACGGCGCGAAATATAGTTACTTCAAACATGACTTGGACGTATGATTAAGCACTGCTAAAATATACCTAATAGGTAGTGTGTTGTCGACATCAGGGATTATCTCAAAGAGGAAAGCACTGGGTAATCACAGCTGTTACCGATGTAAGCGTACGAAAACAAGGATCCAATTAAATTGGATCCCTAAATAATTGAATTATTGATTCACGAAACAATTTTCCAGAATCTCTCACTCGGGCGATCGGCTAAATCGAATTATTTGAGGCTAATAGTACCATTAAATCTGAATCTAGAGATAGCCATGCCATTAAATTTTATCGACAAAAATATTCTTAACGTTTTCCTGATGACATTATTAGAAACTTACACTTTTGGTATCTTTTGTTTTATCAAAGTGAAGCGACAGATTATTTAAAACAGTCATCTTCTTTGTGAATACTGTGCAAGCCATCATCTTTCAAGTTTGTGCCAAAACCGTCATCAAAAATGATTAAAACACCTAGAAATAGTTTTTCACAGACATACTTAAATAAGATTTTTAAGCGGGTAAATTTCTTGAAAGAAATTTTTGTTATTTATTTTGGTTTAGATGTCTATGATCGGCCTCAAATTTCATCCGTTGTTTATTATCCATAACTAATTAAGTTTCAGAGTAAACAATCTGTATGTTTCTCTGCTGATCTATTATTTGCACCTATATATACTAATATGACAAATGAAAATGTGCTTATAAGTTTATTTTTTCTTCTTCAAGATCTTAACGGATAGAAACTAAAATTGTTATTAACATGTAACATAGGATACTTCTTATTCCTTGAGCATATTTTTTTTAAAAAACACGAACATAACATATAGTATGGGCCCACGAGTGAACTCGCAAGGAAAGCTCAAATAATTGTGAAATTAGAAGTAAAAAATTAAATGAGACTTAACAAGTTTATTAGTATTTAAGCAAAGAAAATATTAATAATAGTAATTTGAAACACAAAAAAAATCTTGACATTTAAAAGCGTTGCTTGTTTTTGAATTTTCTGCCCCTGTAAGAAAGTCCTTTAAGTAAAGTCTTATGTTATATTCATCACTTCATCTGTTACTAACCTCGTCAGCCATTCGCAGTCCACTGCTGGACGTAGGCCTCCCCTACGTCCCCTACGGCCATGTCCTCAGCTACTCTTATGTGATTGAGTTTTTGGAGAAAATTCAGGTCTTTTTAGTCTAGCCGAGCGGCAACATGTTTCATACCCAAGTGATTTATTACTAAGTCTCGGTTGAATTGTGTATGCATTTCATTAACGTGACACAATGGAGGAGTTCTTGTGGTAACTCGGAAAATGATTTTTTACATTTATTATAAGTACAAAAACAGAATGATTATAGCTTATAACTATTGTTGACAGGAATAAGGTACATGCATATATACATACACATGTAGTTTTGGTATAAATTAACGGTCTTATTCATATTGAGTTTGAAGTTTCAACATGAATAAGACCGCAAGTATTTTTATTTAAAAGATTTTTATCGTTCCTTCCTTCATTCGAAAGTAGACACTCAGAATGTTATTGTTATTTGTTTGATTTCTAGTTAAGTATATATTTAAAGAAAAAAACTGCTGGCTCGTAATAGAGAAGATTGGAGGACGGTACAGCGACAAGAACACAGCGCTTAATAGATTTTAAATAATTAGAGATCTTAAGCATATACGGGAAATTTTAAATTAGAAAACTTGCTAATTGAATAATGACGTCACATTATACATTCAGGTTGCCTACAAAGATGCGTTTAAGTACTAGGTGTTACCTACAGTGTACAAAATGTTATTGTGAGATGTCAGCACCCACGATATGAAATCCGCTGTTGCTAAAATTTTAACATTTCCTCAAAGGTATATTAATTACCGAGTAATTATTTATTAATCTAAATAAATTTAAAAAATAATGCATATAAAAATAACTATACCTTTAAAAACTAAAAGCTTCAAAGCATGAACAAATTACATTATCTGTTTGCGTTCCATTTTTAAATAGTCAAGTGCTTTTTCTTTTGTTTATTTAAGGCATCACTCACTATACGTGCGCGGAAAAAGTAGGTTAACATACTGTAAGATATTTACTCACATCTCAAGAGAAAACACGCGTAAGTACACACGTACGTACCTACTTTATTTTATATGTGAGATGGTGTAATGCTTTCAAACAAGAGCAAGATATTAGTTTTAATAGAAGGAAGCTATCAAGAGCTCTCATAATTCTTCTTTTTTAAATATTGACTTTAGTAAAATGGGTTAAAACTTTTACCTTACATTGTTTTCTATAAGATAAAAGTTCTAATCGATTTTATTAAAGCCAATCCTAATAACAGCTTAATCACTCTAAAGACGTCCCAATGCTTGGCTATAGCCTCCGCATTTTTAGAAAAATGTAACTCTTGCTCCAGATTATCAAATTTCCTACATTTGTAATATCTAATTATACACGTTTCCTAATAATATTTTCCAAACTCAGGGAGTGATAATTGCAACAAATCTGCTTAAGCGATACATGTTACCGACCTTAACCGACGTCATTGAAGAAATGCAGGGTATCTTATTAAACTACCACAGCTTGAAAGTTAGACAAAAGCAGATTACAGATTTTTTCGAAATTTAGTCTACCGATAATTTTATCTTTGGTTTCTAGTAAAGCGGTCAAATTTTCTAACCACTAGACTACAGAGAACACTATATTGTGCGGCATATGCAAACAATTTGTCGTTCAAATTGATTAAACTTTAAGATCTAAATGATATTGTAATATAGCTTTTGGAGAAGCCATGAATCACTACTAAATGAACACTTAAGCTCGTTCCAAAACTAATTAGTATGATATTAATTACTTTATACGCTATAAAAAAAACTACAGACTACGAGTAGGTACGACTCGCAGATCGTCTCTTATTTTGTATCATATCCCTTGTCAATAAATATCAAACATTTCATTCGATGTAGTTAGTAGGTATACACGACTTCTATTTGTTACAAATAAATAATATATTGGTAAATATAAGAATTTTAACGCTGTTGGCACGAACAAGTTCATAACGACAAAAATATATTCTATTTATTGACGTCAAATCGAAAAGGAATGCTCTTTTGATTTTAGAGATTCTTTTGAAGTAAGCTTATTGCTGACATTTCTCTCGTATGGCACTTCAGAACACCCAAACACCTTCCTTCAAGTATTGCTCTTTGTCATAACCGAACATGTCTCGGCTGGGGAGTAATGGAACCCCTGAGTGTTGGCTGCGTCAAATGCAGGCAAGTGTGCATTTAGCGAGTTGGGAACTTAGGTTTAAGATGGTCTTTTGTGTATATTGTCCTGTTCAATTTCTAGCGTTGAACCAAAATGTTTTCGGGTGCTCCAAAAAACTGAAACATAAAGGTTAGAATGCGGATTTTAGTTCATTCATGTTATCACGTAAATAGTGTCAGTGCAGGTTTTATAATTATAACGAAATACATAGAACTTTGAGAACTGTTTTATTTGTGTTCAGAGTGAAGACTACTCGAATCACAGCAGGTTTACAGACAGTATTTACACATCGTTAACAGTCCAATTAATATTATGTTATTTACTAAAACACATTTGATTCTTACAATAGAGGTCAATTGTGCCAAAACATTAATAACTTTATGCCTAATTTTTAATCACTTGGATAAGAATTCCATTAAATACTGTAAAGCGTATGAGGCCTCATGTATGCTGATGATATTGCGCTGGCAGATGCGGACAGAGAGCGCCTAGTGCGATCCGTGAATACGTGGGGCCGCTTGAGAACGACGGTCTGAAACTAAATGTGGCGAAGACTGAGTACTTGGCCTGCAACACTATAGATTCCACATTCGTGCGCATAGGCGAAGATACAGTCGAGCATACGGACCAGTTTAAATACTTGAGGTCTGCACTTCACGCATCCGGAGACATCGATTACGACGTCAAGTCCCGTATCTCAGCAGCTTGAGCTAAGTGGCGTGAGGTAACTGGTGTCATTTGTGATCCCAAAATGCCAGTTAAGCTAAAAGAATAGGTCTATAAATCTACCATTAGACCTTTCCTTCTGTAAGGCAGTGAAGCGTGGCCTGTACTCCAGCGAAAGAAGCATACTGCATGTCATGGTGATGAATATGCTGCGTTGGATGTGTGGAGTCAGGCGGAAGTACCGTGTTAGAAACTCTCGCATTCGCAGCAGCTTCTATATCCGTGACATAGCGGATAAACTGCAAGAGTGTCGCCTACGTTGGTACGCCCACGTTTTACTGAAACCGGCTACTTATCTGGGGAACAAATGTCTAGCTATAACGCCACCACCAGGTCCTGGTCGAAGGGGTAGGCCCAAGAAATGCTGGCTTGACGTCGTGAAGTATGAGATGCGTACTAATGGTCTCACAAACGGGGATTCCGAAGACCGCGTGAAGTGAAGTAGAAAAAGTAGGAAAGCGGACTCCAGGCTTTGAGGCAGACGCCTCGACTGCAACCGAGATTTAATGCTAAGATGATGATGATGATGACTGTATAGCGTATGACATTAGTTCAAATATTATCTGTTAGACGGCGCCACCTATCTAACGTAACAAGCGGTTACGAAAGTACCTTAATTATTTGAAATTAAAAATAACAACTTTGTCAAATGTTCGTGCAACTACTAGTCTAAATGTTTAATAATAGATGGAGTTACGAACACCAAACTGAGTAGGTAACGCTAGTGGTAACAAATGCTATTAATAATAGACTTAATTGTGGTGTCAAGAGGAAATTTTGTATATCGATGAATACCGAATCTTATGCTTCGTCGCTTTGGCTTTGTTTGCCCGATTTGCAAGCATTATTTGTTACTACATATTTAAACACATACACACTTGATCGCATGAAACATTATTAATAATAATGGACTAATTGTTACTTTTCATTAATTTTTTTAATTTGTACTTAATATCATTTATAAGTAGGTACTTACACACATGTATAAATTGTATGAAAAGATCTGAAACATTATAGTTATTGCAGCTACCTGATGATAAGTTATTTATTAAAACTTTCTTGTACCTTGTTATACAATTCTTTTTGCCTTAATTTAAAGCGTAATACATGCGGCGGCCTCTGTGGTTGAGCGGGCTAAGCCATTGCTGGCCTACCTCACTGCAACGCAGAGGCTCACATGGGCATCCTTAGGAGTATGGCCCTGTACGGTGCACCCGTATGGTCCACTGCACTTCACCGCCACAATAGGACTTTGTTGTGCCGCGCACAACGGGTCCTGGCGGTGAGGACCATCCGAGGATACCGTACAGTGTCGTGGACGGCGTCGACACTCTTGGCAGGCGATCCGCCCTGGCCTCTCCAGGCGGACGTGATAGCCAAAGTTCGGCGCTCCCGACAGGATGCCCTCGCCCGTGGCCTGGTTTATGGCCAGGCCGAACTCCAGGTGATCAGGACGCGGGAAACCGCGGCCATGATCCAATCTTGGTCAGTAGAGTTGGAAAACCCTGTTGCTGGCATTGACACGGTGGAGGCGGTTCGACCGCAGCTGTTGCGATGGCTCTCGCGGAAACGCGGGACCCTGACCTTCAGAATGACACAGATACTTACCGGGCACGGTTGCTTCGATAAGTATCTGTGTCAGATTGCGGGCTGCTTGCCTTCACCCCAATGCCGCCAGTGTGGCGCGCTGGACACGGCGTTACACACGCTAGTCGAGTGCGCAGCATGGGCACCTCAGAGGTTTGAACTCGAGACACTTGTAGGACCGATCGAATCGCTGGGCGATCTGGTGCAAGCCATGCTGCACAGCGACGATTGGTGGGTGGGTGCGGCCAATTTCTGCGAGACGGTAGTGTCTCATAAGGAGGCCGCGGAACGAGATAGGGAGAGAGATGGTAGTGCGCATGCGTCTCGCGGGCGCCGACGTCAGTTGGGAGCCCGGAGGCGCAGGTATGCGCATGACCTCCCTCCCTGAAATACCGCTGCAGGGGCCCTCTAGCATCTAGGGAGCAGAGAGTCTTCACCCCTGTTGACGAAGTGAGTTTGCCTCTCCCGGGGCATTCTCAAGCACTTGTGCGCTAGGATCGGTGTGGGCGTAACTACGTTCTGTATCTCACGCCTTTCCTGCCATAAGCGCGGGGCACATGGGAGGAGGGTGGTTTTAGTGGGGTATTGATTAGTCGAGTCTCCACACAAGCCGGTTGATTATTGTTTGGATTGCCTCAGTGGAAAGCCTCCATGATCAACAACGGTCTAATCCCTAGCAAAGGACCCGGTATGTGCGAAATGCATTTCCCCCGCCTTAAAAAAAAAAAAAAAAAAACGCAGAGGCTCCGGGTTCGATTCCTGGTATAGTAAATTTCGGAAACGTATTTTCTCCGTTATTTACTATGGGTGTCTGGGTGTCTGGGATCGGCCCCAGAGTAGTACGTTGTATATTACCCATAACACAAGCATAACTTGCTTAATTTGGGGATATACAATATGTGTGTTTGTCTGCCGATTATTATAATAATTATTATTTATTTATTTTAAATTAAACATAACGTTAAATAGGTATAATACATATTTCCGTTGTTAGCATTCAATATTCCACACAAATTGGACTGGTACTTTGAAATTGTTTAACATCTCCCCTGGGTTTGCGCAAAACAAAACAAATACCGAAAATGGTTAAATGGAAATATTTAAAAAAACAAAAGCAGCAACGCCTAATTTTCATTGTGGCTGTGAAATATGCAAAACGATACGCGAACAAGCATTGATGTGGTTTAATTGGAGACAGGGCTGGCATCGATTGGGGTCACCAGATTCATAAAATAAATTTCAAGAGGAAATTCCGGACTGTTTACGATAAACGCGTAACTACGCTTTTCTGTTTCGTTTTCACGGAAAAACTAAATGACCGATGTGGCTGAAAATCAGTATATATGTAAATTTTATACCAAGGGTGGACAAGAGATACTTTTCATCCCGGATTATAGGTTAGATTTTGGAATAGATTTATGTAAAGGTTATCCCAGAAAATATGATAGGTTTTTTATTTGTGGTTTGCCATTTTCGTCATTTTGGTCATTTAGGTAGTTTTGATAGTTTCGGTACTTTTGGTAGTTTTGGTAGTTTTAGTGGTTTTGATAGTTGTAGTAGTTTTGGTAGTTGTCGTAGTTTCGGTAGTTTTAGTGGTTTTGTTAGTTTTGGTAGTTGTGGGTAGTTTTGGTGGTTTCGGCAGTGTCGTTAGTTTCGGTAGTTTCGATAGTTTTGGTAATTATAGTAGATTTGATAGTTTTGGTAGTTTCGGTAGTTTTGGTAGTTATGGTAGGTTTGATAGTTTTGGTAGTTTCGGTAGTTTTGGTTGTTTTAGTAGTTTTGGTCGTTTCGGTGGTTTCATTAGTATCAGTAGTTTTGGTAGTTTCGATAGTTTTGGTAGTTGTGGTAGTTTTGGTAGTTTTGGTAGTTTTGGTAGTTTTGGTAGTTTATATAGTTGTGGTATTTTTTGTACTTTTGGTCGTTTATGTAGTTTAAAGAGAGATAGGCGGGAGTTACATAAATAAAATAAGAACGGGTTGAAATAGGGCATAAAAGTTTGTATGGGAGATCAATCATTTCTCAAGTTTATAGATATAGTAATTCATAATTTAAAAAATGCGATAGTCACTCGATCTATCTGTCTGAATACCGAAAAAGGAAACGGATACTTTTCACCTCGGGAGATGGGATAGTTTGCGATATAAAATGAAGTAAAACTTCCGTGGGCAAATAGCACCAACATAAGAATATAATGCAATGTAACCTGTATTAACGGCTGCTCTTTAAACAAGACGTTCACACTGGAGTTTGACCCGCGGCGCAGCCGCGGGGTAAGCTCTAGTCTAATATAATATTAATTTCTACAAATCACAGAACAATTTACTAGACTGAAATCATCCTGAATATATAAAACAGTTTCTTTAATAAGTTGAACCCAAATCATGAACTTTAAAAAAAACGTGTGCGTCTCGAGACGCCCGACAGAGATGATAACTTAAACTAATCTAAGTTGAACTATTTAATATTGAAATTGTTTAACTTGAGAATAGCTTAGGTTATTACTAAAATTTTATGTATATAGCGCGCGAGTTAGAGTGAGAGAGAAATAGTCTGCCTACCACTGCCGCATCCGTGAGAGAAAGGGAAGCCAGACAGACTGTCGCCGTAACGCGTTACGTAATGAAGCGGTTTACCCTCCCATAAGAAGTTATCACTTCAAAACGTATTGGTATGTTGAATCGAGGCGTTAACTGACATACGTCCTGAGTGTGAGTAACTGATGACGACGATGACGAGAATGGGGGCCTCTGTGGTTGACCGGGCTAAGCCTTTGCCGACTTACCTCACTGCAACGCAGAGGTTCCGGGTTCGATTCCTGGTATAATAAATTTCGGAAACGTATTTTCTCCGTTATTTACTATGGTCTGGGTGTCAGGGATCGGCCCCAGAATGGTCCGTTGTATATTACCCATAGCACAAGCGTAACTTGCTTAATTTGGGGATATGCAGTGTGTGTATTTGTCGGCCGATTTATTATTATTATTATTAACTTTCATAGGAGTAAAAGTGGCTCATGTGCCATATTTGATATTATGTTTTGGTGTTACGTGTGGTATAGCTGTTACGCTAATTATTGAGAAAAATATTAAATTGATTTGATTATAAATTATTTATGTTTTTAGCCATTTGATAGTTTAGTTATAGCTTGGGACGATACCAATTGAAAATAAAACAACCTCACAACTGCATCGTAGTCTCTGTCTCATGAAAGAAGTCTGGTAGACGGGGCGTTACGGTTGTACAACGGACTGTTAGACAGATTAAATCATTTTATAATATTCCGATTTAATAGTATTAGTAAATATAATTACATTAAAACACTTGATAAATAAACAACATAACAACGTGGCTGGTCTGATCTGTTATAATTAGTTTATTTTTTTCCGTGGGACTTGTGTCGTGAGATATATATACTCTATACAAGTTTATTCGCGACTATTGAAGGTTTTTGAGCGCAATCGCATATTACACACAATTATAGTTTGCTTGTGTAATGGTTTGTGTCCCTCTATGTCTTAACTACCTAAATATTACAAATTTCTAACACCTTAGAAATCTCTGAAATATTCCGGGCATATGGCAACCTTGCAATTCCCGTGTTCAACATATTCGTAGAGCGCGGATGGTAAAAATTGAAAAATAATTGACGAATCGTATATCGAGTGTTCGACAGAAAGCATTCATGAATATTTTAACGAGAGAGGCGTGGATATCTCTTTAGACGCTACATTTCAATAAGCCTATAGGGTCAAAGCGTTATAGTGTTTTATAACACATAGACTTAACACTAGACTACCTATAACTAGAAAAAGTGTAAACAATGATCACATCGGTTTCACAAGGCTTATCGTTTCGCTGTAGACATGCGTGAAATTTAGTTTTAATAATCAGATTGTACAAATATTTTGGAAAGTGGTTAAAGTTATTATCTAAAATCGCATATTTAGAAAATTCATATTGTAATGTGAATGTAACACAATTCACAATGCACTAAAGCGGCTTGACTATACTGTTTTTCAGGCAGGCAGAACACCAATAAACCATTTTTTAAAACAATTAATATTTTCTTGTACTATCATTGTTATAGCATGTCATAATAATACAAATTCTCTTTTAAATAAAGAGAGAAAAATTGTTATAATCATAATGAAACAATTATTATAGCAAGCTAAATAATAAAAGTTCTGATTGTAAAACTTTATTCCAGAATAAAGTAGTTGTCCAATAGGTTATAACTCCAATGTCATCATAAAACATATTGAAAAAGGTATGTTGTATTAAAATAATCGATCCCTTCAGTATCTTACTTCTCCATGTAATATGATACTAGGCATAGGCAATAGAACACTGTATAATATATGAGGAGCAATACTTCAAATTTATGACAAACCTTTAACATAATAATTAGTATCGTTGACCGTTCCTCGCGTCTAACAAACACAGTAATTAATGTTTTTTCTTTCATATAATTTGTGTGTGTGTGTGTGTGTATGTATTTGTGTGCAGTTGACACACAGTACAAGTGAAAACAAAATGTGACAAGGGGTGGGAAGGATTCTAAATTTCATGGCGGCACATTTCATATATTATATAATATATCGGCATAATATATTTAAGCTTTAAAACACGAAATTTGAAGTATTAACGAAAAACTTCGAAACATTTCCAACGCTATCTGTATAAGCTTAGTGTTTAAATGATTAAATATAATGTATTCTAGGTCATTCTAGCGCAGGCTTAGTCCTATAGATTTATGTGTTTATCAAATACAACGATTCTAAAGAAGTTTAACTTCAACAAAGACTTTAACACGAAGACAGTTTATTGATAGATAGTATGTGCGCTGGCTCTTATGCCATGGCTAATATTAATAAAATAAAGAATAACTATTGCAAAATTGTAATCGGTATCGTATGTTATTATTATTATTTGTTTTTGTCGTTACCACAAACGGTACGGGATTTTATCATAATTACCACGTCACCACGAGTGACGTGGGATAATTGCGATTCACTACAGCAAGCGGTTATCATCTGTCGATTAAAATTTGTAATTGAAGTAACTCGCGTAATTTGGTTTCGAAAGGTTCCTCAACAAATCTTAATGGAATCCTAAGGTTTTGTTACATTTTTCTATTGTGTTTTATAGATTTCATTTTATTTTTAAATAATGGAGTGATCAAATTATATATTTTAGAACAGAGAAGCATGGAAGGAAAAGACATATTATGTCGACCACAAATAATTGGCATAAGGTGAAAGAACAGAAATAGAATGATTATATTCATATATTTACGCAACGATTTTTAAGAAAGTTTTACTTGTGCAACTTAGAGATTTAGAATGAATTCAGGGAAAACTCAAAGTACAATGATATCGTTTTTAGAAAAGGTATAAAATGCATTCGACATTTCGATAACAACTCTGGTGTTGCAAACATCTATAGACGAAGGCATCCATTTTCCATTAAGTGACCTGTTAGCTGCTGTTTGTGTCTGTACTAAAGAAATACCATAGCAATTCGCTACATAAGGTAACAGAGGAAAATGAAAGCCAAAAAGGTTCCTTAATCCAATAACATAAAAGGTGTCACCTTTTTTTATTGCGAAAGTACAGCAGACTAACGGCCCAACAGATAAAAAGCGGCTATGGTCGCTTATGGTCATTTGCAACAGCAGAGGTGATACCAATGCGCTGCTGGCCTGGAAGAATTTCATGCCATCTTTTTGAAAAATTGCATAAGAGAAACTTTCTAGAGGACCGTTGCGTACGTGAGTGTAAGAAGTTGCTTTGTACAAAGAAGTTAAACAGCTAGCCCAATATTCGAGAAGAGTGGAGGAAGTGTAGGAGGCTTCATTGTCAAGAGCTCAGCTCATAAACATGATGGAACATAGTAGAACAGAGAGTTTAGAAGTGAAAATGCAAAAAAACGGGATAATAATTACACATTTCTTTTATTAAAAGTTTACGTAAATTTCAATTGAAATTAATGTATACATTACGTTGAATTGTTTTTTAATTTATTTAAATCCATTATTCATAGAGATATCCATTATCTATTCGAAAATAAATAGTATTTACAACATATTTTTATTCTAGGTTGGACTAATCCAAATGTTAGAGTAGTCCAATAAATCTGTTCTACTTTATACATATTATTGTTTTGTTAACTTATCAAATAATAGAATCTGAATAGTTAGCTCCTAAATTAACGTTAATAATTAAATAATAGGCGAGCTGTAAGCTTGACGTTTGAACTTTATTAAGTTGCCGTTTCTAAATTTGAAACAGTGATTGCTTGTTCAAAATTAAGTTATTTTACAGTATAATTCATTGTGTAGGATGTCAGCTGTAAACGTGACTAGCAACTACTCAAATTTATATGTTTGCAAGTCATAATTATTATTGTTTTAGATTCATTATTTATAATTATCATCATAAATTATTATCGTAGGTAATAGTTTTTTTTCCGTTGCACCAATATAACAACCTTGAGTCTTTAGTGATATCTGGGGTGTTTTGGATTAAGGCTTGTAGAAACGCCAATGTCCTTGAGGATTTTCGGTACCCGGTAAATATTTCGGGCGATAATGGGGATTCCATAGACACGGTTGTTTTTCAGATACATTATTATTTTATTGTGAATAAAATAAGGTAGTATTTAAAAAAAAACTAAATTATTTATCTCTCTTTTATAAAGAATTAGATATATTTTTTAAACCTGATTTGGTGAATGTTTTTCTTAACTTAAAATTACCATTAAACCACGTCATGTCTCATATCGTGAATATTTATGATAATATTTTTGGTAAATTCTTGATCAATAAATACCAACGAAAAGTTGGTTCGTTTCCACCTCACTTTTGACCTTTTGCGGCAACTGAAGCCTTAAATGGTTTGTTTATGTTTCCGTAACGAAAACGAGAAACGATTATCTTCTTTACGGAACCATTCTTCCTGCGAAGCACTTAACGAATTTATTGTTTATATATATAGGTAAAACTAATGGCAAAACTTTAGAATATTATCATAGAAAAGTGCATATTAATAAAGTTTTGAAAAACTAAAAACGATTATTTATTAACGCCATTCTTTAGGAGAATAGGCAGGCTATAAAGTGTTTCATTATGTAAACAATCACGGACTTTCAATAAAATTTTATGAACTTTAAAATTACTGTGATTTTATCTCCAATATAAAATGTGAACCAGAAGGCGTTTCTTTATTCGTCTCATCCTCTCTAAATGAAATCCCTTTTGTGGAAAAAGGAATTTTTATTTGTAGCCCTGAGACGTGGCTGGATTAATGTATTGCTTATTTTTGATGTGGGTTAGAAGATTACATACCTACCTACATTATTGTACAACTGTAAATAAAACATAGTAAGCTGATTTATATTAGTTTACTCTTCATTCCAATCTTTCTAGTATTTTACTTTTACATTTTTGTTAATGAACTTGATGAGATGAAGAAAGACTAACTGTAATTTCTGTAAAATCTTCCAATTTTATAATATACAGGGGGGTTTACAAATATTGGTTATGACTTCGTATAGTTAAAAAGCTTCAAAGGAATCTAGATCCGGTCTAACACAAAAAGACTATCAGCTGACGCGCGCCGGTAGGTTACTACATGCTTCTGATCTGTGCATGCGGAAACTATGAATGGCTACCCTACGGATTTGGGAGTTCTTTCATGTTTTTAAAAAATTCTCATGTAACAAACAAACAGTCACAAAATCACCATGTTATACACATCTTTCTCACTCTGTCAATATTTTGTGCGCGTAACTCTCTTCTTTCTTCTCTTTTCTTCCTGTATTTATACGTTTTCTTAATATATATTGTTAATTCACTACAATAATAATCGAAGGATTAATTCATAGAATTTTTCATAATCAGATTGATTCCCTGTCATGAAGAATAAACATGCAAAAAAACTCCCTTTCATATTTATACAGGTATGTACAAGTATTGGTAAACACGTGTATAGTATTATATTATAATATGTGTATTTAGTGACGCCTAATCAAGTAAAAATCTATATCTAAATTATATAATATAAATATTAGATATCGAAATCAACATCAATTGAAAATTTCCTGTTTACTTTGTTGATGAATAAAATACTAAACAAACCTGTTCTCAAACACTAAACAGTTTTTGGGTTATAAATTTGAACTAAAAGCCAATCCTCCAAGTATGTAAATAAAAATGTAGGCGGATTTCTATCCGTCGTATACAGACGGTGGTTTGGGCACTTTCGTATATTAAAAGACCACAAATGTTCCGTAAATTTTATTTACTTTATAGTTAAGCTTTTGTTTTTGTGGCTCTTTTTCAAATCGGAAATATAAGGCATGTGTTTAATTTTATGGCTGCTCTTAATAACAGGTAGCTTTATAGCACAGACTTCTGTAGAATCCCATTACTGTAGCTGTAGCCCAAGGCAGCAGTGGACAGCGGTTGGCTGAGGAGAACGACATATCTTGATGTGTCCTTCTATTGACATTGACTTTGAAATTGCGAGTTGATTTAAACTACATTCCACAAGAGACTCACAACGACCACGTTCATAACTGCGATTTTTCCTGTTCCACTTGCTTGCGGGCGTTACGTATAAACTCTAGTGGAACGGATTATGGATCGTTGATGTCATTAACGACGGAATACACAAATGTCATTGATTGATTTGAATATCGCCCCCTTTTCGATAGAGAGAATTAATGCTCTGTGGTCAATGCCCACTTCGACCCAGCTCTTGACATGGGTCGTTGTGAGTGCTGATCGAAAATAATGACGGGATTAGTGACGTTTTCGCCACGACCATAAGGACCGTGGTCGCCATGTGGAACGGCAGACGGAGCTTTATGGGCGCTGTGAGATACTAGAGGAACGCGCCCTTATTGTGTCCCAATGACGTTTTCTCCGTATTATTATTATTATTATACCCACCCACCAGCCCACCATAATTATGTCGAACTAATGTATGGAAATTACCTTGTCGCTTTGGACGAAGGACAAGTCAACAAGTAAGTTCACTTATGTTACGTATAGATAACAAGCATTAGACAACCCGTCGAGAACCGATGCGCACTTGGGCGAGTTTTTGGCCATTTTTGTAAAATCACTAATGGTACACAAATATTTTTGTTTAACAATATGGTATAGGTACTTATTTGTGTCAGAGAAACTGATTGATGTTAAGATTTCGCCACTTGTGTACACTTAAAGGGCTAAGTTTGGCAAGATACTGCAAAACCATTCATATACAAATTACTCAAAAATTTAGCACGATATTGGTATTTCAAAGCCGTCCTTGCAGATAATGAATAACTTTATCAATAATTACTTAGAGAAAATAGCGCTGGAAGCTGGCAGATTAGTACTCTATGGAAAGAAGAACACGTTGAGTAGTAGAGAAATGAGTTCAGCTATAAAATTATTATTACCTGGAGAGCTAGCTAAAAATTGAGGGTACAAGGGCAATGAAATCATTCTTCGACAGTAAAGCCAAGGAATCTTTAGGAACTACATAGAATGCAACATATTAAAAATAAAAGAGAAATTTTAATATTGTCAAATGTATATTATAATACATAATATATAATACAGACTAGAAGAACTAAATGATTATTTATAAATTGCTAGAAATTAACCCGCGGCTGCTCCGCGGGTCAACCTCGAGGGTTTCTTGTTTAAAAAGCAGGCGTTAATATAGGTTACATTGTACAAATTTTTTATTTTAGTGCGCTATTTGCTCCCGGAAAATTCACTTCATTTTATATCGCAAACTATCCGATCTCCTGGCATGAGTATATATGTCCAATTTCGGCATTAAAACTAAATTTAAACAAAATTACAATAAAACCGATCCAGTATTCCCAGTAGTTTTCCGTGAAAACTTAACAGAAAGACATATCGAGTTACTATCGCATTTTTTATAGACTATGAATTTTATATCTATAAACATGAGAAATGATTTGTCTCATCCAAACTTTCATCCTCTATTTCAAACCGTCCTAGTTTTATTTATATATCCCCCGTCTATGAAAACTACAAAAAGGACAAAAAGAGTAAAAAGATCAAAAATATCAAAAAGGACAAAGAGAGGAAAAAGAGCAAAAAGTACAAAAAGGACAAAAAGAACAAACAGGACAAAAAGAACAAAAAGAGTAAAAAGAAAATAAAGGACTAAAGCACAAAAGGACAAAAAAGACAAAAAGAGCAAAAAGGACAAAAAGAGCAAAAAGGACAAAAAGAGCAAAAAAGGACAATAAGATAACCGTTACATAAATCTATCCCATTATCCGGGATGAAAAATCCCTTGTCCACCCTCGGTATTAAAATTACATATACTTATATACTGAATCTCAACCAAATCGGTCCAATAGTTTTCCGTAAAAGCATAACAAACAGAGAGACAAATATATTTTAATCCCGGAAACTATCCCATTTTTCGGGATAAAAAGTAACCTATGTTCATCCTCGGCATCGAAAATATATATATATATTGAGCTTCAGCCAAATCGGTCCAGTAGTTTTTCCGTGAAAATGGAACAGACAGACAGACAGAGTTACTTTCGCATTTATAATATTAATAGGGACCACATATCAACAAGAACTAAAACAATTTCACGTCTAAAGAAAGACAAACTGTGAGGAAAATCTAAGGATAATGGAGAATATTGGATAAATAAAAGTAATGTATTACTTAATAGAAAAAGAACTAGGAAATATAGAAGCACTCATAATCACAGTAAAAATTATAAGTAGCATAGACAATGAATGTCTAAAGTCCAAGAAAAGGTTTATTTAGCATTGTCATTGCTAAAAAAAAGATCGGAAAATACCCGCGAAAATTGCTCTAGGTTGTTTTTCCTACATATGTTTTTAATATTACTGTAGCTTTCTGTATAATACACAAATATATTATATTACACCATTCTAGCATATTTCATTCGTATGAAATGTCAATATCGATAGTATACTAGAAAAATAACTATGATATCGGTATGTAAATATATAGGCAAACAGACCTGGCGATTATATTAAAAAAATGTAGTTATTTTGGCAACAAAGAGAACCTTAAAAAGAAAGTCTTACAAATATTCTGTTCTAAGTGGGGCTGGAACTTACAGACACACAGAAACATGGTGAGTATGGTAACCATGACTAGACTATGCCTTTTCATGATACTTGTGAGTTTATGGGCTCTGACTTCAAACTACTGCTTCCTAAGGGTCTTAAGAGATCTCATTCTCGTGATAGTTTTATCTTGAACATGGACGTGTCTTGTTAAACGTGGTGTAAGACGCCCTCCAGGCTGGCAGATCTAACTTGGTTACTAGTTTGGCGATAAGAGCTCGATAACAAAAACCAAATCATCCGGACATCAGGCGCTAATCTGGGAAACCAACGTCGAACAGTGGACAACGATTGGCTGACGAAGGCACTTTGAACAATAATCATACAAATCTACATAGCCATGATATGTTTAATGATATTAAAACCTAATAAATAAAAATTGTTTACGCATCTCACACGCAGTAGAAGTGAAACAAAGTGTGGCAAGGGGTGGGAAGGACTCTAAATTTTGTGACGTCACATTTCATGTATTATATCGTTATAATATATTTGGGCTTTAAAACACGAAATTCGAAGTATTAACGAAAAACTTCAAAACATTTCCAACTCTATCGCTATGAGCAGTGTTTAAATTAATTATATTCTATCCCTTTCCCGCGTAGGTTTAGTCCTGTACATTTGTGTTTATCTCTTTTTAGTGTCGCTGTTTCGCTACATCGAGTTTCAAATCACAACGATTCTAAAGAAGTTTCACTTCAAAAATAGGATCACGAAAACTTCTTATATAGTTATCTTATATAGTTAGTTAGTTATATATCTACTGTGAAAATAAGTAGGTACATACATTCAAGCACTTTAACTTTTTTACAGTATGCAAATATGAGTTGTGAATTAATGACGAAGTTTCAAGACTCGACGCCCATTTTTTCTTTGGAGTTTTTATAGCTTTAAATTGTTATTAATTCTTAAGAACTTGCCTATCTTCTATTATATTGTTTTGTAATCTATACTGGTGCAATAAAATTTAATTCTTCTCCATGGGATTCGACATGAAACGATTATTATGACATTTTCTTTAAATCTACGATAACAGAGATGAATGATTAAGATGCATTTATTTTGGAAAACTGGATAGTTTCCGAAAGAAATGGATTCAAAGTGCGCGTGAGTAAAGTAGCGTGAAAATGTCTGGCGTTAAATATTATTATTTGTAATATAATAAATCACATCAATTCATTTTAAATAATCAATAATGCAGATTTTATTTAAGTTAGACAGACAAACATACTTTATATTAGGTTGGGGAAAAAGTTTCTTCGCATTTTATATAAAAATTCAAAAGGTTTTTTTATAATGTTTATTTACATTTGACTAAAGTATGTAGGTGCCATTTTGTTGGATAACTTTTTGCCATCTTGTAGGTAGGGACGTGATCCCATTGCTATAAAAATTTTGGGGCTTCTGATCAAAAAACTGCGACAAGTGGTTTTAGCAGTCCTCTCGTGATGTTAATTTGACACTGCCTAAGGAATTCTGCAGAGACCGAAACAGGTGAAAATCTGAAGGTGCCAGGTCAGGACTATACGGCGGATGTATTAACACCTCTCAGCCAAACTCTCGTAATTTTTGCTGAGTGGCTAAAGATGTGTGAGGTCTAGCGTTATCATGGTGAAAAACCACACCCCTTCTGTTGATTAATTCCGGCCGCTTTCTCTCAACTTTTTGCTTTAATCTCATCAGTTGTTCGTAGTACAGTTCAAAATTGATGGTCCTGCCTGGCGGTAACAGCTCATAATGAATAATGCCCTTCCAATCCCACCATACACACAGCATCACCTTGTTGCGAGTTAACCCGGCTTTCGTCACAGTCTGTGAAGCCTGACCGGCCTTTGACCACGATCTTTTTCTCACGTTCTTGTCGTACGTGATCCACTTTTCATCACCAGTTATCAGCTTCTTCAAAAATGGTTCGATTTCATTAAGTCGTAACAAACAATCACAAATGAGTACATGGTTCATTAGGTTTATTTCAGTGAGCTTATGAGGCACCCAAATATCGAGCATTTTTGTGTACTCAGCTTCTTTCAAATGCGCCAAAACCGTTTTGTGGTCAATTCCCAGTTCTCCAGCTACATCGTAACTACTACTATGCCGATCTTGCTCCACTTTTTCAAAAATTGCATCAATTTTGTCCATAACAGGGCGACCAGAGCGACGTGCATCTGATATCAAAATTTCCGGATTGAAAACGCTTAAACCAAATTTGCGCTACTCTCACAGACACTGCATTAGGTCCATAAACAACTCAAAAAAAATTCGCGGCTTGTGTTGCATTTTTACCTTTTTTGTAGTAAAATTTTAAAATGTATCGAATTTCTTCATTAGATTCACTCATTTTAACAATAAGAAAAACAAATGAAAATCATACGTTTTCCTTGTTTAAAATTGAATTGTCTTCTTTAAAATTAAAACTTTTTAATTATACCAAAACCAACCAGATACAAATGGTATAGCCAAAGAGATCTTATTACAAGTTCATACATACTATATGCGAAATGACTTTTTCCCCAACCTATTATATTTCCATACTCGATACGTCCTGTTTATGTTACGAGTGATGCTCATAATATAAGCATGACGTATCGAGCTGATGCTGCTGACGAAAAAACCTATCCTATAACACACACTTTGTGCTACAGGATTCCTAGAAAACAAGAGGACCAAAGGCAATAATAAATTTAAAAAAGAAAAACACGTAGAATAAAGAATGAATTCAAAACTTTTATCAATAAGTACTCCAAATTCTGGATACATATCCATTGGACTTAATTAAAATAGTAAGCTTCGTAATATGGATCTCTGAATTGAGGCCTACAAACAAACAAACCCTTGCATTATGTAAATAATGTAGATAAAGACGGCAATTCAATTAGGGAAGACTATGTGTACTAGTGGTGTGACTTTCTAGCATGTTACTCCATTAACTCAATCTACCAAATTAAAAATAATTAATTTTTAAAATTAAATATGAATTGTAATTATAAATATTATAAATATTATTATTACAACTTTGCTAAAATTCCACGAAGCACGCCGACAAAAGTGGATGCACACCTGCCGGCCATAAAGCGCAGTTTATTACCTGCCCACATTTGGAGTTCTTTTTGTTTACTTTGTGTTTAATATTTGTAATTAGAAAAACCGCCTATTGTGTATTGTAATCCTTTATGATGGTCGTTAGCCAGGTGTGGTTCTTGGAAAACTTCAGTCCACGCGGTCGATTGTTGTATTGTACCGTTTAGTATAAAACAATGCCCGAATCGGGGGTTGAGGCAGTCTAGCGAGAACCACGATCAAAGCAAGACGTGTACATTCGATAAGCTTAAAGCCGGTGCAAAGTAAAAGATAAAAATGACTACATTTTACAAATTTGTTATTATTTTATATTTTACTGGGCACTGACTTCAAATTGTTGTAGAAAATATTTATTTTTGCATTTAAGTTACTTTTGAATTGGGTTTTCTTTTGTTGTTATATTTTTTTATTTTCTACTTTTAATTATGCAAATACTGAAATAGCTTTAGAAATAAATTATTTTATACTTTTTAGTGACTAGCTATGGGTAGGCCTACGAAATGTGCCGCGCGCCTTAAAAAATATAGGTCCCAAGAAACGGGAACGGAAATATTTTTTATTAAAAATATTTCATAAAATGAAAACTACTGGGCCAAACTATGTAAAATTTTTATGGGACCAAAGAATCACGTAAATCAGATCATAAATCTCAGTATTACACTGAGATTTACGGTGTACATACATAAAAATAAAATACAAATCAAGTTGATAACCTCCTCCTTTTTGAAGTCGGCTAAAAATATGAGCACACTAGCTATTATTTTGTTATTTAGAACAACGCTCACTTATGAATAGCCTTTTGGCCTAATATCCAATCAAATAAGTATCCTTTCCATATTTATGAGACACCAATTAAGTAGTATAATATTATAAGTTTCAGTTATATTAGTTAATCCTAAAAGAATATAAAGTGAAATTAAGTTAGAAATTTCGTCTACCATTCTGTCTGAAGGTTTGCCTCGAATGGATTCCGCAACGGCTCAACCGATTTCAATACGAATTTTAGTAACAAAATATAACATTTTATACAAAAACTGCTTTTATTTCGTAACAAACAAGTAAAGTATAGTTATTTACAATTTCATATTAAAATATTACACATAATATATAACCCCCAAATTGCTGTCAGTTGGGAACGTGCCCAATACACTGGCCGCATTCCCGCGTTGGATGACGTTTGAGTTGTCCCAAGTACAGGTCAGCCTTTTTTTTGGTCACGTGATAAAAGACCTCGATAAAAACAGATAGGCTTCGATACCCCATGGCCATAGTGTGTCGACAGCGAAGGTCACAAATATGTATCCGTTGCTAATATATGCATATTTGCGGCGTTTCAGGTTCTCCTGTCGTGCGACAGTTGCGCCAGCTAACACAGCCGTGTCTGCAAGATGGGAGAATTAAAAAAATATTACGATTTTGCATAATTTCTGTATGTTGTAGATTTCAGCAAATATGAATATACTTATGGTTTTATTCATATTGAGTTAGAGTAAGTTTTGTAAGCTTCTTTAAGAACCTTAAGCCTATAAAACTTGCTCTAACTCAATACGAATTAAGCAGTTACAGTCAAGTCCCACGCAAACGAAGTGGCTGCCGCGTCTTCACCCAAGGAATCGAGTCAAGGCTCCTCTCTAGTTAATACACGATCCCGTACCTACACGCGTAGTGGGTTTCAGCTCAACAGGATTTCCATTAATTAATACAATTATTTCATCACATATCAAAACTGTACTAACTCAAACATTCTCTGAATGTTTTGATAGAATGAAATATTGAATTTGATATCAATTTGTCGAGACGCCACCGTTGATTAAATGTCGGAGTTGTATATTGGAATTCTGTGTATATACATACCTATATACATATAAATCCAATTACAGGAAACATTTGAAGTGTGGTTCATGTAAGCTGGAAATAATATCAAAGGTTTTATGTGCATGATCAAATAACAAAAGTGTTAAAAAGAGGTCAGATAAAAGCATATCAAATAAACGTGCATGTATGAAGAGGTTAATGAAAGTAGATGAAGCTAAAGTTGTTCGTCAGGATCGTCGCAAGTAGAGATCTATAGTCTCTGCCTACCCCCATGGGAAACGGGCGTGATAATATGTATGTATGTAAAGGTTATGTGCTATTACTGAGGGAATAGTATATAGAAACTATTATACAGTCGATATTTTATCTCTAGCTACTTCATTTACATTAGGTACGAATCGATTATAATTTAGATATAAATATAAATTAATTAGATATAAATTATCGCTTAAGATAATAATAATAATATTCGTTTGTTAATGTAAAAAAGCTGAATTTGTAGTGGTATTGCAAATTAAGAACACAGTGAGATATATATAATCTTTTATTAACTTTTATATGACTACACTTTTCCTCTTCCATTCTTACATAGGATAAGCGAAATACAATTTTTCCATCAATTTTGGTGTTCCGGAAAGGTTTTACGAGCGGCCGCCAATCATCATAAGCGATGCCAGAGTTTTGCTTCAGTCGGTAAAAATCAATATCGATTGCTGTTATCACGAAAATGACGACTAGCTGCTATGTTATATTCACATAATTCTAGAAATAAAACATCCTCTATTTTTCTTAGTATTTTAATCTGACTATGTTTAGATTTATAATGCTAGAAGGCCTAAAGTAGTTTATAAAAGGTCATCGCCAAAATAATAGTAACAAAAATCTTTTCTCTCATGAAATAACTATTAAGCATTAGATAGACGATCAAGAGAAGAGGAAGAAGTAATATGCCAACAGATGAAGTTGTTAAACATTGGACTTACTCTAGCAAAATTTGAATATACGCAGTATTTGAACATCTTTAGATTTTTGTAACAACGGGAGACTAATTCCTTTGGACTAGATAATTGTAGAATTGAGGTGTTTATCCTAATAATTATAATTATAAAGTAATAACTGAGAAGAATACTTTTGCGTGTGCTTGCGTGCGTGCGTGTGTATGTGTGTGTTAACATGATTAATTTTCTTTTAGCAATAAATGTTTGAAACGTATGTTTTAAACACGTTGAATAAATAAAATGGCATTTATTTTCTCATATATCTGTAGGGTTAACGGCGTGCGAACGACACGACACCGAGTATAACACAATAATAATCTGAAATATTATAATTACAGTTTATTACACTACAATTATTACAATTACAATATTAAATACAGCACAATAATACACAGAAATATTAGGACAACTCCAACAGTCGCATCCACGCTTGTCAGGTGTCAAGCAGCAATTTGCCCTCCAAGAATACTGCGATTATCAAGCAGTAATTATCGACCGCAAGACGACTTGGTTGTAGACTGGTCGGTTGAAGACTATCCCCTCTCTGCCCGAACACCGCGTATTTAAGGTCCTCGTAGCGCGCCGTAGTGACAATATCCGGTAATGCTTTGGCGCCACTTCAGTTTCGCTTTCTTCATAAAACCAACTTCCGCCATCCATACTAACTTCCAACTTCCGGTTACTCCATTTCCGATATTCGTCGCTCGATAATAAATGCCTACATTGACATCGGGTTATTGACTACTTCCGTTATATGGTTACTTTATAATAACTTTATAAAGTAACCATATAACGTTAAAAATTTTGCTGATTAAACAGGGATAGTATGAGAATCCGCATTATCAACTTAAAGAAGAATATATTTATCTGTATAAGTTCTTATTTAATACTTGAAAATATTGAATCATTTACGTAATATGCGGATCCCAGATGCTTAATCATTAATCAGTTATGCCTTGAACAGGCATCAGTCATTCGCCACCCGTCTCACTCCACCTTTGATTGATTTTGTCGAATAAATTAAGTCTTTGTTAGTACGTAAGCCGTACAAAAGTAGTACGCAGAATTCAATTTTCGTGACAACTAATAGATATACAATGTATGTTTGTTGTCAACAGGTTATTACAATTTTATCTAATGAATGCTAATTCCGATCAACCTAATTGTTGATCGAACCTAATTTTTGGTTTTGATTGAAACTGTTACGTTTTCTAGTTTTAAAACTATCCTAGTTTCATCTTTAATGCCGAAATAATATGCGTACGAAATTTAGTAATTTCAGTTAAGAGACTTCAATTAAATAGCATAAATTTAATTTAAGGATATTGTGACATCTTCCAAGATAAAAACCAGTGATATACTTTACACAAATATGATTCAAAACTCTTACTTTTACTCCTCGTTGATGAAAGTACATACGCACCAAATATATACATATATGATTAAACTTGCAATGTGATATATTTATAGATCGTTTGGAATAGGGATTCAACACAATACTGAACATTGACATAACGCTGACAGAAACTTGAAAGCACAATGCGGCCAGTCAAGCCTTTATAATGCAAAATGTTCACAGAATTCACACGAATAATGTACGTGATGACTTGCAGAGAGATCTGCAAGCTATCATGTGAATTTAACAAATGGTTTATGTATACGTTCTCATTTTTATATTTCATCATAGTAACTTAGTAAGCCTTATTTGTTCGGGAACTTTGCTTTTCATGATTCCGTAGCCATTTTGGTAAAATTAATTTTATAAATTCGTCTATCTTTGCCTGTCTCAGTGATTTTTCTCAAAAAGTACTAGAGTTATATAGATATAGGAAGGTAGATTAGTTAAATATATAGATCTTTACACAATTGTGCAATTAAACCATGATAACATTTTTTAAATAATGCTTATAAATTCTAAGGAATTGGTGTTTACATTTATCTGAATCTTGGTAAATGTTCAATATCTTTTTCTACATATCCTATATATACCCTTTCCAAGCCTTTATCGTACTTTTGATATTTCGATAACGGATCAATTAGTAATGTTCTAACACGACTTGATTTGTTATAAAAATCGACTCATTAGTAAATAAGTTTTAATCAGTTCAACTTATGTATATATTTCTGCTAAAAATACTATATCGGAAAATAAATATTTACATTTATTAAATAAGCAAAATAAAACTTGTAATAATTACCATATTAGTTTTTTTAAGTAGAACATTTTTTATTATCAAATCAATTACTTTCGATTTATTTACGTGTAGTGTCGATGGTGTAATAATCTGTGCATCACATGACTCACAGAACATCACTATTACGTCACCCACAACATTAAAGTAGGACAGAATATCCAAAACAGATTTTGCTTAAAGGTCTAGAAAGCAAGCCATAAAATCCAAAAAAAAAAGTACGACATTTATGCCATTTTTTCACGTGGACTTACTTTACTATCAAGAAATATGAAACTTGATAGACGTGCAAACGTCAAAAGTAAAAAAACGCTTGAGAACAGTATAAGTAAGAAGGTTTTTTAATAAATCTAATCTTTGTAATCAATTTCATAAATACATACTAATAAACAAAGTTAGTTAAGGAGTTGGTTTCTTGTTCTTTCACGGAGTTGGTTCGATTATCATGAAATTTGATATTTAATTATAAGAATATACTTTGAATAACATTTATATACGTAGGATACTTTTATTCCGAAAAAGATGTAGTATCTCATGGGATTGGATTCTGAAGTGTACGCGAACAAACCCGTGTAAAAGTAATGTCATAAATATATCGCTGAATTGATTGAATTAATAGAGATCAACACATTTCACAAATATATTTGTGCATTTAAAACAAAATAGAAACATGTAATCATACAATAGCAACATTGCTACAACATAGTTTTATACCCACTCCGGATCTCAGTTATTCAAGGCAGAAAGGTCACTGGGCTGAGTCACAGACAATGATCCGGTTAATTTTCTATACATAATATTGCACACTGCTCTTGCATTCCAAGGTAAATCAGCAATATGTGTAGTTATAATGTTATGTAGCCACTAGGATATGCCCGTAACTTTGTCCACGGCATGCATTACCATGGCATTTCCGAGACATAAAGTATCGCAGCATTTAAAAAATAGTGTAAGCTATTGTTTTAGAAGAAACTGTGTCGAAGTAAGTTAATTTTTATGTACCCTAACAACTTCAAACCGCTCCCGGGGATTCCCGGGATAAAAAGTAGCACAGATTTTATGTTTAAGAATTTGCTGTCGAACAGCGAAATCTGTATCTAAATCGGCCTAGTAGATTTTACGTCTATCCCGAACAAACGGACAAAAGGACAGACGAACAAGCAGAAAAATAGACTAAAACACAAGAAATCTAAAAAAAATTGCATCGTGTTCTCCGTCGTTTATAGTGTTTTTTTTTAAATAGCTTCTATGTACAGACACGGCAGAGTTAGAATTTTATAATATTATAGATTAGTTTGAATTTAGATCCTACGAGTACAATCCATATTCATTTTCCATTTGTACGTCTGTCTATGTATGTTATTTACATTTTTCTCCGTAATTATTGGATCTGGACAAAAAGCAGAAACTTCTCCTTCTTATTCTATATGTCACTATGATACACAATGAGACCGATAACGCTGTGGAGAACAAGGTTTAAATAATGATAAAATACGTTAGTGTAAGTTTGATTTTAATTTTGATTGTATTAGAATGATTAAATTCCCGAAATAGAAGCAGAAAAATAAAATGCTCTAACTTTTAAACCATGTGGAAGAAAAATCTGAAAAAGTTCAAGGTTAAACTTTCATAGAAATTAGTATGAAAGAAATCCGTTTAAAAGTTTTAGATATATAGGGTATTTTCGAATAAATTATTTTTGTATAACATTTCCTGATTCGCAGAAACCGTAGACGTTCGTCACCTCTGTGGAACCCATCAACTGAATTCGATATTTTTGGTAATATAACAACTTTAAGTAGGTATATAATATTTCCACCCGAAGTTATAAAGAGGCAAAGCCCACTCTTTCAAATAAATATTGCTTGAAGTAGCTTTTATTTCGTTATGAAATTTTCTAAGGATATAATTTTTTTCAGTTCCATGTTTTACTAAGTGTTCTTTGATAAATTATTCTTTTTATATTAATCAAAGGAAGGTTTCGTGAAATGCTCTAGGTAGGTATATATTGTTTTACAATTTATTCAGGTCGCGAAGCTTTTCCTATTTCTTTATAAAGACGTTTCATTAGTTAATTCGATATGATATATATATATATATATATATAATTCTTATCTTAACGCTACCGGGGTAGCGTTCGAAGCATCGCTTCGGAGCCTGGTTCGGTTCGGTTGCCTATAAGTTCCTTTCGCGTACGGCAGTGTTGTGAAACACGCAAACAGAGTCCGTGCTCCCTAAAAATTATAATCAAACACTGTGCGGGCGCGATGCGAAGGCCGGGAGAAGACAAAGGGACGTAGAAGAAGCAAGCGGAAACTTAGCTCGCCACACGTCCCCCGGCGGTTAACACACTTCACTAGGATATGATTGATTGAAATTACAGTTATTTAATTAATTTGTAAGGTTTTCTTTGTGTCGTGTTCCAGCTATATCAATTTCACTATATATTGCGGTGACAGCGCTAACATGATGCGTCTCTTATTTGCACATTCTTAATTTGAAAGTTTATTTTTTTCTTGATGGCGAGGATGGGGAGGAAGAATTTATAAGGAGGTGTACCTCGGCGCAGCCATACTATGTATTTTCTAAGTAAGCGTGCTCCATTCTCGACCATATGATAACTTAACATTGAGCAGGTTCGGGGTTAAACTCAAACCTATTTATAATAATAAAAAATATATTTTCTCCACTTTGCGTGGTCTTCGGTATTCCTTTATTTACACTGTATCAATCTTTAATATTTATTATCAATAGTAAACACTTTTTCTTAAGCTATTCCACACTGCTTGATATGAATATCTTAATAGCGTAGTTGACAGTCTACTTAACTAAGAAACTTTTTATCATCTTAAAACATACCGAAGCTTTCTTGATAAATGTACCTGAATAACAGGTTATGACATAATTTTTTTTATTAATGCATGAGATCATCAGAAAGGCAGACAGCCCACCTGATGTAAAGCGGTTACCATCGCCTATGGACATTTGCAACATCAAAGGTGCTACAAATGCGTTGCTGCTCTCTTAAGGGAGACTGGAATCGGGCTACTGATACGAGAACACAAGTCAAGTTTGTTACGGCGGCATACTCTAGACCAGAGTACTCTGTCACATAGCTGTAGGTTGTTTTGTTGCCTCATACGACAGGCTGCCCGGCCGCAGGAAGTTGTATTCCTTCTTCGTTCCTGATTTTATTGTTTAAACAGTAACTACAATTATTGTTTTTATTATATTTTAAAAATTAGATAACAGTATGATGTGTTAGCGTCCGTGCTTTTATATGAAAATACTTTTGGAAACTATGGTAACATGTGTCAGCAATCCTATACTCTCAAAACTACATTTCTGTCATACGACCAAGAAGGATATGGAGACATGTTAATATTATAAAAGGAAACAGGCGGTAAAATAACTTTTTGTCAGCTAACTTTTAAGATATTATGATAGAAATTTCAATTATTTTTCAAATAATAATGAGTGCGCCATTTGACTGCTTTTACTTGTAGGTACATACATACTTGTGACGTCAAAAGCAGGTACACACGTACGAAATCTATGAGGCTGGGACATTCAGTATGTTTGTAAATGGTATTTTAATTGATTTGACTGTCTGCTCCCCCCTATTACGTTCTGCACTTTAGATAAGAATAATAATTTAGATGAACTGGAAATATAAGTAAATATTATAAAGAGAAACTAATTTCGCTTGCAGTGATACTTGATGCGTGAAGCTAGCCTATACAGTAAATTTGCAATTTCTTTGTTTCGCTACAAAAGAGAGAACCGCACAGTATTGTTTCCGAGATAAACAGTTATTGGTTTCGTAGGAAACTGAGAAAAGTTTCGTGTTTTATGGGCTGGAGCTAATACTTTCTGGATTTGTTGGTTCTTCTAGGCTAGAACCTTTTTTCGCACCTCGTAAAAAAACTTGTGTACGATATATTCAGTTAAGCTGGGTAAAACGTTTATTACAAATTGAAAGTTGTTTTCAATACAACGTAAACTGAACATAGAAAATAGTTGTTGAGGTTGTAGAATTTGCCACAATAGCGGGTAAAGGAACTGAGTATACAGCTTTGTCAAATGTAGGTGCTACTTTTCAGGAGTGGCTTAGTCAAATTGTGCGTCAATAACGGATTTCTTGTGGCAGCTCGAAAAAGCACATTTTACTAAACAGTGGAGATTTTCAACACAACACGTAATTCTAACATAAAAACAATTAATATATTATAACTTACTATTGTCATTATTAAACCAGTATATCACATTATTTGAATGTAAAATTGCTCAGCAAAATATTTTCCGCCAAGTTCCTGCCAAAAGCGCCAGAATACAGGTGGTAACTTTCAGAAGGGCAGTAAGGGAGGAAGTACATTAATCGTTGCAGCTACAAGAAAATGGTTTTATAAGACTATTCATAATTTTTCGTGAAATTTTAATAACCATTCAAAATTTTCAAAAAAATGTAGATACAGTTAGCAAGAAAATGGCCATTTTACAAATCAATTTTTTTATGCAAATCGATCCTGTTTCTAATACTGATAAAAAAAAATCTATTGGACCAACCATCGTTGAAGTACTAAATGAGTCAGAAATCGCAAAAATCTTTTCCCATACATCTTTTAAGAAGTCCAACTTACCTTTTTTGTTTATCAAATCTTTTTGTTGTCTGAATAAAAAGATAAGATTGAAAAAATTTAAATTTCGAACTCTATTATTTTATTTCCATATAAAAACTAATCTTTATAGTTTTGTTGCGTCAGAAAAGCTCTGTGTGATTTTCTTTCCATCTTATCTTTTTATTCAGTCAAAAAAAAAGATTCAATAAAAAAAGAGATAAGCCGGACTTATTAAAAAATGCATGGGAACAGATTTTTGTGTTTTCTTACTCTTTTAGTACTCCAACGAAGGTTGGTTCAATAAAAGTTTTTGATTATCGATTGACATAAAAAAAATGTATAAAATTTTCATACAAAATGTACGGGAAAAGTTTTTTGCAATTTCTGACTTTTCTAATACTCCAACCTGGGTTGATCCCGTAGAAGTTTTTCATCGGTATCAGAAACAGGGTCGGTTGGCATCAAAAAAATAATTTGTGTACAATAGCAATTTTCTTGCCAACTGTAAATTTCACGAAAAAATATGGATAGGCTCCTTAGGCCATTTTAATGTAGCTGCAACGGTTAAGGTACTTCCCCTGACGGCCACGCTGAAAGTTTCCGGCCTAAATAGAGTCCGCGCCACAAAAGAAGCCCAACAGACGAGGCGCTGCAATCGCCCTACTTAATCTTGCCAGAGTAATTATTTACTAATCTGTAAATTGATGTAATTACTGATTAATAAATACAAAATATTCCATAATTAAAGATGTAAAATTATTTCCTGCCTACTTTACGAAAAAAAAATGTATAAAAAAGCGGAGCTGCCACTTCTAGTTCCTGTATTTTCCGTGGGACATCTTGTGTGGAGCGGACACTAATTTTAAATTTTTGAATTTATAATATCTTGTTGTTCAGTTCATAGATAGATTAACTATTATCTAAATAGGATCTATATTAGTAATATATATATATATATATATATATATATATATATATATATAGTATAACAGACGGCCTCTGTGGTTGAGCGGGCTAAGTCTTAGACGGCCAAACTCGCTAGATCCCAGAGGCTCCGGGTTTGATTCCTGGCATGGTAAATTTTGGAAACAAACTTTCTCTTATTTACTATTGTTTGGGTGTCTGGGATTGGCCTCAGAGTGGTCCATTGTATATTAACCATAACGCAAGCGTAACTTGCTTAGGTTGGGGATATACAATGTGTGTGTTTGTCTGCCGATAGTAAAAAGTAATAATAATAATATGTCGGTTAATGAATGTAAAGAATGTAGAACATGTAAAGGATAAAAGGATTCATCGAGTTTCTCTTCTAAATATTTTCGTTTGGCACGTCATCGATACAGTTTCAGATAAATAATATTATGAAAAAATACTATCCACTACCACTAAATTCTATCATTGATTTATGTGTAGTTTTATACCAGAATACCAATATTGTTTTTAAAAATAATATAATTGTATAATATTGTATATAAAATAATATAATATAATTGCTATTGCTACTTCCAATATAATGTCTTCCATTCTATAAGTAGGGTAAGCTCGAATATAAAATATTTAAGTTGCCATTAATACCAAATTTATGTTGTTTAATTTGCTTTCGAACAGTTCGCATTTCACTACAACCTCATTTTCTTCAATAAGGGCTAATGGGTTGCTGTCATACTCTGTTATTCAATTTAGGTCATGCCAAGGGTCCACAAACAAATGGAAGCTTTGTTAACTTTGACTTTTTGTTAAATTTGGTTAACTTTGACTTTTTATCTTTACGACCTTTTACCATTGAAGAGGTAGGCTAGGGATGACAATTGCTAATGAAATCGGAACATTTCTTAAACATTACAATACGTCACCAGGCGTCACAGATGTTCCTTAAATCAAAACAGGGTTGCTGGAGTCGCCTAAGTTGACAGGTCTTTTTTTTACGAGGGGAAACCCGATTCAGAGCCATCAGCCACGCAGTGAACTGGGGAAATCGCTTACGGTGTGTGGGATTCGCCAGGCCGGGCTGGCACTAGCACCTCTAGTCAGAACTAAAGATGCTATTGCCACACCACAGTCACGGATATCCATTAAAACCCCCTCGGTATTCCGCCCTTCGCCTTTAATGTCAGGGCCACGGGTAAATGGCCTAGACTCTTCGCTGGCCCTGGCAGACGGTGGCCCATCGGCCTCTTCCACTGCCGGGGGACAAAGGTAGTCTCCCGGATTTTTTTTATTGCACGATATCAGCAGACAGGTAGACGGCCCATCTGATAGAAAGCGGCATCTACTTACATTCATTGCGTGGGGCGGTTTGCAATTTGCCCCACGGGAGGTGGGTGGGTGCGCGCGGACCGCACCCCCATCTCGAGAGCATAAAGCGGGTGGGGAGTCCTTTTTCTAGGGGAGCTCACGGTAGCCGAAGGTCCAAGCTGGCCCTCCGGCGCAGACGCGTCCTCCTTTGACGGGAGCGGAGCAATGAAGTCCGCTCACGTTCCCATAAGTTGACAGGTCTGGGTTAACTTAATTGGTGACTTTAGATTTAAAATTGAATGCACTAGAATATTCTTTATAGAAATAGTAATAATTTAAAACAAAAAATATTTTCTAAAAACAGTAGTATGCAGTAATTTAATAATATTAATAAAAAGACAATATAAGAGATGTCGTAGAAGTACGCACCATTTGACAGTTTTTCTGATCTTAAAGTGCATGTAATTAAAAAGACGAAAACATCGTGATGAAATTTGCTTATCGAGGTAAATGTGTCAGACCTTCCAATCCGCTTTGGACAAGTGTGGTGGGTATAGTATCTCACTTCTCCAAATGGGGAGACCTGAGCCTAGCGGTGGTACCTACGTTATGGTCTGTTATTATTTAATAGGAATGCTAGATTTAAGTTTATATTATTTTGATATTAGGTACTAGAGAAACAATGAACTTTGTCTGAATAAGTAATAAACAAAATTATATTATTTTTATTTTATTGCATGAGTTCAGCAGACATGTAGACGGCCCACTTGATGGAAAGCGGTTACCATCGCCTATGGACATTTGCAACACCTAAGGTGCTACAAATGCGATACTGCTGTCTTAAGGCAGACTGGAACCTGGTCTCTAATGCCGGAACACAACTCAAGATTAATATGGCGGCATACTCTAGACCAGGAGTGGTAGCCATCCAGTCGGGCAAATGCCCTACCACCTGGCAAAATTATATTCTAATAAGGAATATTGTTGGAAGATTATCCGTACAACATTAGTTGATTTAAATTTCTGGGTTTGATAGCGCCGTTAATTGAGCATGTAAAGTAAACAATGGCTTAATAAAGGGATCTCATAAAACTTCCTATCGCAGAATTAACACCCGAAAGCAGGAATATTATTACAATCCGTTAAACTGTTTAGATCAAACACAATAACAAATTGAAATTCATCTTGAGGGATTATAACAAACGATGTACGAAACGAATACAGGATATTTAGAAACGTAGGTGAAACTGATAACCAAGCTAACAGTTTAAAGTGTAGACCCCGTAGACAAGTGGCATTAGCGCCATATTTTATGAATAAAATAAAAATGTATGAGAATGACATAATATTTAGCGTAACAATATATCATTCCCTAGCGGGCCTGAAGTTGATTTATACTATTTCCTCTTTAGGCATATTAATTGAAGCTTCACAAATGATCTTTTGTGTTAACTATAATTTAAAAGTTTAATTAATTGATATTAGATAGAAAAGCCCTTTCGTGTTAGCAAAACAAACGAACCATTATAAGCGGGTAAAACTAGTTATCTTAGTTTAATACGACATCACGTTATATCCCACGAGGTTTCCAGACCTTAGGATGTTTTACGCTCTTTCTATTGTTAGACGGGTAATAATGAAACTTGGCCTATTGTCTAACAAGGAATTAGATTTTGCCGACAGAGGCTTAATTTTATAAAACAAAAGATAGCATTACGTAATTAATTATCCAAAATACACATTCGAAGCTATAACAATCAAAGTAGAAAAGTGTATATCTTGTATTTTGGATTCTTTTTATATTTTTGGATAAAGTTCTAGTTAAATTTTGACTTTATATGATTAATATAAGATATTTTCTACTAATATTTAACTTTAGATGTGGCTTGAGTTCTGTAAGACATTTAAACATCATTAAATAGTGTTGTAACTCATTGCAAAAATCATCTTTGTCATTATATGTCATTACACATTACATACGAAAATGATTTGTCTAAGGAAAAACAATGTATATAAGTAATTGTATATTTAAGTGGACTGTATTCAAAATCAAATTAAACTAAAAGAACTATTTTAGAATATTTGTTAACTTCTAAGCATAATATTTGATAATACCAGAGAAAAGAAAGATTTTAAATTAAGAAATGCTATAAAGAGGGTATGTGTTTGAGCAGATTTGGGTCAATATATCTATTTATATTTCTTACAAATTTTAATTATCAATCTTTTTTCCGTTATTCGTAGAAATATGTATAAATAAATGCATACAAGATATTATGATAGACACCCACAAAAACATAACTTTATAAAGCTTCTAATCCTTACAACACTACTTGTCGTCACAGACACATTCTCCTCTCTCTTTTTGATGTTTTTTTTTTAATTTATACCAAATGAGAAGATAAAGCATTAGCTTGTCGCATCATTTAGGTATTATTGAAGAGTTTAAGCGTCATTTGGATATATGAGATAGAAGATGTTCCTACGGAAATTCATGACATATGACAACGTCACTGTGTGTCTTCTCTTTTCGAGTGTATGTTTACCTTTTGGAGGAGGGTAGGATCTCGGGGATGTTTCTTTTCACCCTGGTTTCAACTCAGCTGACGATAACCTATCGGTGTCTGGAGTTTGATCCGCGAATGGCCTTCCCGGCTTAGCGGTGGTCCTTTAGCAACTCCAGTCGGCCATCCAAAAGCTTCCGGTGGCCATCCCGGGCTTCCCGTTGGCCATTATTGGCCGCTGGAGGCCGTTCTGCATCTTTGAGGATGACTGGAGCGAGGCTGAACTTGATCAACTATCAAGATTGTCAGTCGTTCTTACCCTCGCTATACTGTGTGTGTGTGTGTGTGGGGGGGGTTGTTTGGAAATACAGAAAGTCTGAAGGTTGAACATGATGATATTATAAATGGCTCGTTTTTTGTCACACTGCTAATGAGCCCCAAAAACATTATACAATCATTTAATATTTTCGCTTATCGTTCTTACGAGTTGCGAGAGTAAATGTCTATCGATAAATAGCCTAACTTTTGGAAAACTTTGCTCTTGATTAATTGTAATGATTTCGACTCACGACGAATTGACTTTAAGGAAAATCATATTATATAAATGAATTTCGTTTTCTTTTGTAGGCTCAAATTCATAAACTTTAACTTAATATAGATAGATACCCGAATGATAAAAAAACGGCCATCACCCGAGTATCTTTTGTATTGATGGTTGTATTTAATTTAAAAAATTGGTGTCTTAGTTTCTATGACACGGACATTCTACATTGTAGACATTTTTCATTTCTATTTGTACCTATATTCTAGTTTTAAAGTATTAAGTGCCACTCGTCGGCGATTGGGAAGTTCATCCACACGTCCTCGAAACTTTTTTTACATTAATTAAATCCTTATATACCTACTATACATTTACGCTACGTTTGTAAATTGATTCAATCACCGGTGCATCACATTAATGAGTTGACTGCAGTATAACAATACTCTATATAAATACAAAATATGCTTACGTGTAGATATTGCATATCCCTTCTTAAAGGAATACGTGTATAAGCTGTGGAATGAACTCCCTCCCACGGTTTTACCAGAGTGCTGCAATATTGGCCTCTTCAAAATGGGTATAAACATATATTTAAAGTCTCAACGAAGTAGGCAAGGCATTGCTCCCTTAACGTTGTTCATGATGCCCAGATGTCCATGGGCGACGGTATCCACTTGTCATCAAGTGGACATGCTTACCAGTTTGCCTACAAGCAAGTAAAAAAAAACAAGGGTTGTTATATATGTAAATAGTGGTCGGTGCCTGCTACATTCTTCGCGCGGGATATTTACATATATCTTCTGAACCCTGGAAGATATAGAAATGACATATACTATAAAGCTTAAAGTTTTGTGTTAACCCCTAAAATATTAGTTGAAATCTGGATGGCGTAAAAAAGTCGTTTTCGCAGATTCGTATGATGAACAAGACATGACAAGTAAGTATAAACCTAGAGTGAAACTTTATGCTATCTGTTACAACTACCAGTAGGTATATCGACTATATTCACTAACCGATTTTCCAAAGTAGACCGCTTTAGCCCCTTAGTTCTTTCGTTTAAATTTTGCCATTTATTTTGAGACCGTACAATTTTTTTATTGATATAAATAAAAATTACTCACATTGTTTTAGTAATTTTTTGCTGCTAGATTGCAGTACAGTCACCTAATGAAAAGCAGTTACCGTCACCTATAGATATTCTTGCAGCCCCGAAAGTGCTACTAATGTATTGCCTTTCTCAAATGTAGTACTGGAACCTGATCACTGACCTCAAAACACAACTCAAGGCCTTCCCGACCAAATGTCCTACCACCTGGCTGTGTGATGTTTTGTCGGGTCTGGCAGGCAGCCTGGAATATGTGTTAAAGTAATAATTTTTTATGATGTAGAAAAGAACACAAATTTACAAGTCTATTTATAAACATTGCCAGAACCATCTCACCTCTAAATAATTCTACCAATTTTACGAATCTCGAGCAATAAGAAAACAATGTGTACAGACTGGCGTCAATAGCGAGAATTTATTCGTTTCAATGTTTTCGACACAATCCTTTATATAACTTATTCATTCATACTCTAGACTCTAGTGGTACCTATTTGTTTTGTCTTCAAAATAATAATAATTCTTGATTTACTCTCACACTAACCATAATTAAATTAGTAATAATTTTTCTTATAAACTGAAATGGTGAGAGCCTGGTGTCAGTAAAAGGAATAATCCTGTGTGACTGATCACCAGCCTCTTTCTCCTCGGAAAAACCAGCTAAACAAATTTTGATAAATATTGTGTATTGAGTGTAATTATGTGTGACTGTGTGAGTATATTATCATGTATAACAGATATAGAATAGTAATAGGTGTTTATAAAATAAGAATTACATATAAGTTAGACGAGCCTATGATAATGAAATTTAACTAAATTTTAAATATAATGAAATATATAAAATACAATTATTGTACTATTAAAGTAATAAATAAATAACATATAAGTAGTAATATTAGGAAACTATATCTAAGTAACTAAGGCTAACAATGCTTCAGTGGAGTCGTAATCGAGTTTTAATAGCCACTCAGTCAAGTGTTTTCTTACATTTAGATTTAGTTAAGGGGTATATATCAATTTGCTTATTGATTTTGTTGTATAAATAACTGCCTAGGAAATAAAAGAATCTACAAACAAAAGGCTGTCGTAACAGTGTTTTGTTTGTAATTTGTTGAATAAAAAGTTCCCGAACTGTTGGCACTTTCCAGCGGTCATAAAGGTCTTTGGTGGAGTATTTAAAAGGGAGAGACAAACTCACTTTAAGTACCGCCCGTTGCGCACGTTCCAATTTTAACATTGCAGTTTTAACAAAGCCCACGACGTGATACAATAGCTCACAATGGATTGACATAAATCGTAATATAAAAATTCCATTACATTAAAATCAGCAACTTTACCAAGGGTTTTAAATATGTAAATTAATTTGCGTAATTTGAGTGTAAGTGAATTAACATGTGGCTGGAAACTAAGCTTTTGATCAATAATTATACCTAAATATTTAACATCTTGAGTTGTTTGCAAGGTAGGACAAGAGTTACAGGTAATATATGAAAGACAAGAGTGGGCTATGATTTTCATAGTTTCTGGTTGTGGTTGATCCTGACTTCTGAGACCAAAAGTTACATACTTGGTTTTATCTGTATTAAGTGTTAATATATTCGAATGTAGCCAACTCATAACTTTGTTAAGGCCGTTCTGTGTGCTTTGGAATGCTTCTACCCACGTATAAGCAGAAAAAAGGAGTGCTGTATCGTCAGCATACGTAATTATATTTCCGTTTACTAGTTCCATATCACAGAAAGAGTTCATATAAGTAAGAAAGAATGTGTGGCCAAGTATACTGCCTTGAGGGACACCAAAAGTAACAACATCTTCTTTACTTACATAATCACCAACTCGTACGCATTGTGTTCTATTTTGGAGGTAATCGGTGAAAAGTTGTAACTCTCTCTCTCTCTCTATCTATCGTCTCTTATATATATATATCTCTTATTCGTCTTATTCTAGATCGAGGAATATAGCTATAACTTTCTGTTTCTTGTCAAGTTTAGTTGTTATATAGTTTGTTAAAGATTCAACCGTCGTATCTGTACATTTACCAGATCGGAAACCAAATTGATGGGTTGATATTAAATGATTTGACTCTAGATATTTAGTTAATCTATTGTTAAGTAAACGTTCTAGTAAAGACCTTTGATAAAGCCAGTAAAATAGATATAGGCCTATAATTGCCCACGTGGCTTTAATCGCCAGATTTATAGACTGGTATGATTACTGACTTTTTGAATAAGTCAGGAAAAATACCACTAGAGAACGATAAATTGCAGATATGACTGATTGATGGAAGTAAAATATCTTTATACATTTTCAAAAAGTTGTTTGAAATACCGTCAAGAGCAACAGAGCAGTTCAACTTAGAATTTACAATAATAATATCAATTTCTGATTCGGTTATGGGTAACAGAACCAAAGATTTAAGAACAGTTGTGGTAGGAGGCTGACAAGGGGACAGAATATTTTTAGAAATAATTATCTGTGCTAAATCAGAGCCAATCTTAGAAAAGTAGGAGTTAATTTTGTTTATCGAATCGTTAGAGTTTGCAGATGATAAGAGTTGTGTAGATGATTCATGTGGTTTTTCATATATGTAATATTTTTTATTGTATCCCATAAAAGTTTGCTGTTATTGTTAGCCTTAACAAGTGCCGTTTTATCGTAATCACTTTTCAGTTTCTTTAAAGATAGTTACAAAAATTTCTATATCGCTTATATGTGACTTTCAAAGCTTCAGTTGGATACTTTTTTGTCTTTTTAAAAGTGAATCACGGTGTCGCATACATCTTATAAATGTATAATATTTTGAAAGTAGCATCCATTTTGCGGCGAAATTGAATTGTACCTAATATGATTACAAATATAATAATTGTCTAGATAACACATTTTTTTTTATAAACACTCATATCCCCAAATTAAGCAAGTTCGCTTATATTATGGTTAATATATAAGGTGCCGATCCCAGACAACACATTACAATTCTGACTGCGCGGACAACGGCGGTCACACATGGCTCCACGAGATCGCCCCCCTACACGCGTGACTACCGGACCATCAAAGCACCTGTCTGCCGGCCACCCGTGATTTCATGCGCTCGCCTGATCAGGGTGATATTAAAAAGTCGCGAACACCACAAACTCGCTGACAGGCTACGAGAAGCCACAGATGACCACCTAAATAAAGCCTGAGATGGCCACCAAACGCCAACGAATGGCCAACTAAGCCACAGACGATGCCAACGCAAAGCATACGAAGGCCATTGGTCGCCGCAGGCTGGTCAACGAGAGCCATTGAAAGACCACCATTAACCAGGTGGGCCGTCTACATTACTGCCTACGTCAGAGAACAGAAATACATATATAGTGAACTATCTGATTATGCAAAGCATATCCTACATTGGATTGAATGTGTGTAAATGAAATAACCGCAATGCAGCTGGTCACGTCTCTCAGGCGATGTGCGCTACGGCTGTGAAAGAATGGGATTTAGATGTAGAGCCCGTCGGAGTGAGCTCAAGTGCCTACATTTTGATTGTAAGATGACAAAATAACTATTTAATTATGAATTACATTAGAGGGTTCTATATAGGTACCGCTGTATAATTCCGGAAAAGCAATAAATTTTCAATGTTTTTATCGTTTAGCTTTGAAATCCTCAAAATCATTTAATGGAAAATAGCCAGAGATTCTATAGAAATCCGTTTTTGTTAATACTATTATTAAAATTCTACCCACCATTTTTTTAAATTTTCCACTGTTCAAAAATTAGTTAAGAACACACTTTTGATGGTTTTGAAAGTTAGGGCCGCTTGCATAACGTTGCTTAAATTTATTTAAGAGACACTAAACTCATTTAGTACCCTTAAATACAATTAGCGTCTTGCACAATGCAAAATGTGTCGCTAAATATGTTTAAAGAACTGTCAAAGTTAATCACCCAAAAATGGGTATTTAATTGCCCTAAATGCATTTAAGGACAAAAAAAATAGATCCGCATTCTGTTTTGAACAATAGAAATGCCAGATGTGTTCGGATTTTGGTCGACATTTTCTGATATAATTATTTTAATTCTTAAGATGAATTTGCACTTTGATTTGTATTCCGTCGAATATATGATAATACGATTGGGAATGTGTGTAGATATGTCAGGTATACCTTATTTCAAATGAAAATAATACAGAATTAATATAAATTTTATTAATTTTCAAAGTATAATTTCAAAGCCGGTGTTCATAGTGGAGAAAACTAATTTTCTAGTAAAATATTTATTGGTCTTTATGATTTGTGTATCTAGCTAGTGTCAAGTTAGAATATGGTTGAGGTTTTACCATATTACGATATGGTCTTGGATTTCACTAAATAGTTGAGATTTTCAACACAAATGCCACAGTTCTACGTTATTCAATACTATACAACTATTGTTCACTTTTAAACAGTATTTATTATTTGAAAATAAAACAGCACAGCAAAAAATCATTCTTCAGGTTGCCGCCAAAAATTCCGAAGCAAACTTAACCAAACGAACGAAATTTCAAATGACATGTTGACACTGGCCAACTAATATTCCTTTTTACGCAAAAAATAGTTAACATTAAAGCTAAATTTCGTGTGATTGTTCGAAAAAATGGATCGCAGTGTGATACGGAACACGTCTGGCTGTTTTACCGACGGCATAAATACATTTAGCTAAATAACATAGGAGACCGCCTTATGCAAGGCATTTTAAATACATTTTGTGTAAAACGTATTTAGGCAGTATAGGCAGTTTAATATGATTAATTAATTTTTATTTAAAGGCGATCGTTATGCAAGCGGCCCTTAATCTTATAGCCTACTAACTAAAATAATAACGATGGAATAAGAATCATATTTTCTATGTTGTAAACTCCTTGAATAAAGAAGTTATAATGGAACGATCCCCGCAGACGGGTTCTATGACATGAATTAAAACATCTGTTTTATGTGGACGCTACCAACTTCATATCCTGAAAAGGAACCCATAGGAAATTAACATAATATTTTGTACTATATGTACAGTCATAGTATGAAAAGGTTCGCCAGTTTTCAAATTGATAAATTGATTTTCAGACTAAGTATTTAAGTAAAGATGTACTTAATTATATATAGCTTGATGATATGCAAACATAGATATGAATGTATGTTTGCATATCATCAATATTATCATACCTATGAAGATATGTAAGTTTGTATATCTAAGATAAATAATATTAAAAATATAAACGTGTTCTTTTGAATAAATTTCAAATGACCGGAAATAACTTTTTTGGTTTGAAAGGTTTTATGTAAATTAATATTACTTTATTAATAAAGTTGTAATTGGGAAAGCTAAAAACATATAATCAAAATTATGTTTTAAATATTATAAACACGAAACGGATACTTGAACTTAATCGAAATATGTCAATTATTAGTCATTTTAGAAATGAACCATGTAGTAGTACATCACCAAAGTATAAGTAGTTTAAATTTGTGTTTTAATATCGCAGCACTCAATTATTATTATATAAAGGGTAAGTCTAAATACTGACTTGCGGTCCTGACAAAATTACAACCAAATAAATTTTATTTTCAGAACACGTGATGTTCATGTTTTAAACGCAGGTTTCAAATTACATGTTAGAGCTCGTATTACAATTGATTGTCGTGCTTTAACTTTTTGTAGAACTAAACAGACGTAATTTTAATATTCTCTTTTGAACATTCTGTATTGATATTACAAATTCTCTTAATATAAATGGTTCCTGTGGGAAGATTTTTGATGGAATCATTGATATAGCTTTGCCTTTATACATTTGAAAAACCTATTAAATTAAAAACGATCGGTTTTCTTAAAAGCTATACACCCTCCCACCCGCTTTGTTTAAATTCATTCCGAATTTTGGTCGAATAGACTTGCCTCATTTTGGTGTGGGCGTCAAAGAATAAAGATATATGAGAAAGGACAAAGGAAACCTTTACACTCGCTTTCTTGCGCTCAAAAGCCTTCAATGCATGATTGACTATGAAGATCTTAATACGTTCGAACCCATCGAAGGTTTAATATAATTCATTATGCCTTGTAAATTTTCAATGTCGGCTATGCGTTAAATAACTTAAAGAGTGTAAAGCGTATTTGTTTTCAATGTTTAATACGATAGTTGACAGACAAACAACTGATATACTTTTTGCCGTGTTACAAAATGTAACAGCTTCCTTTCTATTTTTTTATGAGTGTCATAAGTGCCTATAACTCTAAAGAGTCAAATACCTCTTTAATTAAAAAAGTAATTAAAATTCTTTTCATTGCATATATATTAGTATAGTATGATAAATTAAATCCTTGTTTTTTTTTACCAATATTATTTCATAACTACTGTACGTTTATTATAACTTGGACCGCAAGGCTACCAACTCCTAAAATTTGGAATTACTTATATGGAGTAATAAAATACCGTGCAGTAAACTTGTATACGTGCAGGAACGGCGAAAGGATACAATTTCCTGCGGCCAATTGTAAGTGGCGACAAAATAACCCATAGCCAGGTGATAGGGTATTTGCCATCTGGATGGCTATCACCCCTGGTCTAGAGTGTAACCATAACAACTTCGAGTTGGTTTCCGGCATTAGTGACCTGGTTCCAGTCTCCCTTTGGAGAGCGGCAGCACATTGGTAGCACCTTTGATGTTACAAATGTCCATAGGCGATGGTAACCGTTTTCCATCAGGTGGGCTGTCTGCCCATCTGCTGAACTCCTGCAATAAAAAAATAGCTTATCTATAATATTATAAAATTCTAAGCATGCTGTGTCTGTACATTGAAGCTATTAACAAAAAAACAACTGGAATCTAACAACTATGTAATTTTTATAGATTTCTTGTCTTTTTGTTCAGGATTCACGTAAAAACCACGGGGCCGATTTCGATGCGGTTTTCAGTGAGCGACAGCAAATTATTAGACTTAAATCTATGCTACTTTTTATGCTGGGAATCCCGCGGGAATTTTTCTAAGAATGATTTGAAATGGCCAGATTAAAAAAAAAATCGAATTCCAATGTGACTTTTTCACTGATCGATAGCAAATTTTATTTAATAAAATTTGTGATATTTTTTATCCCGAGAATCCCATGGGAATTTCCTGGGATTGGTTTGAAGTTGTTCGGGTACATAAAAATTTGCTTATTCCGACACAGTTTTTTCTAAGACGATAGCTTAAATTCTAGTTTAGATGCTGTGGTACTTTGTGTTTTGGAAATCCCGCGGGAATTTCAAGTCAAGCGTGGACGAAGTCGCTACGTAAATTGTTGGAAATAGGTTTTTTACGCGACTTAGAGTGAACTAGCAGAAATTATCACGTAAGGAAAAAGCGTTATGCTCTCCAGGCGATCTTTTTTATACAATTTCGAACTTTAATGTAAACTAATAAGATACAAAATAATATTAAGTGTAACATACAATATTTTGAAATTAGAAGGCCTTGTAACCGCCCGCCCGCCCTTATTCGGCAGAATTCGGGCGCTGTCGCCGCGCATTGCGCATGCTGAAAATGGTCTACCATTCTGTTTTAACGTATATAAATATTATATAATATCAGCCCATAAATGCCCCAGTGCTGGGCTCAGGCCTCCCACTATAGGGGAACGGACAGTATACCCGCCACGCTTGTCCAAGGCGGCTTGGCAGGTTTGACACATCGGTTATCTCGATGTGCAGGTTGCATCACGATGTTTTCCTTCACCGTTATTAGCACGTGGTAATTGTAACACGTACTGTTTTAACGTAAGGAACTTTATTCCTGACGGGGATCCCCGTCCGGAATCCGGTCCGATCAGATCCCCTGACCGCATTACATTTTTTTGGTGACTTTTCCAGCAAGACGTAATTTGAGATGTCTTTGATTTTTAGCTTTAGGGGAGAACATTCTAAGTAATGGTAACCGTGCGTAAGTTGTCGTACGAGACTGACTTTATATTATCTGAACTTAGCAAGATATCGAAAGATGATATCTATTCAAAAATTTAAGATAAATTAGTGTTTTCATAGTTTTAACCCTAAAATATTCATTGCAATCCATTGAGCTATTTCGGAGTCCATTTGGAATTTACTGTCAGGCACACTGTGATATATACATTTTAAAAACGGTATTTATAGGTGACGATAGTTGCCACATAAATTTAGGCATTTATTACGAAATAAGAGACAAAAATCTTATTTGTATTATTTAATACTGAAGATCGAAACTTCGTACAACATTTTCTGATATTTGCTTGTATGAACGTAGTATTTAAAATATTTGAACTAAAATACATTTGAGAGGTAGTTACAATTTACTGGAGATAAGTATTTCGAAAGAGCATTCCAGTATATATCCTACATTTAGTGTAGCATACTGTAGTATGCTACGCTAAATGTAAAATGCAGTTTTTATTGTTGCAAAACTGTATTTCTTTTTCGAGTAAGATTTTTGATGCATGACAAAGAGTTTTGATGGATGATGAAGATTTTTGATGACCGCTACTGTCCATAGTTTAATATTTGATTTGTATTTAAAGATAATGCCAAAAAACAAACTGTAGTATATGCGAGGGTAATTCCGAATATTTATTTATGTAAAGAACGGATGAAAGTAAGCATTTTGTCAGAGAATGCACCGCCGCCAGAGGTAGAAGCAAGTAATGGTTCGCTGGCATGGCGACCTAAGGATAGAACGACACATTGTAATTATGAGATCCTAAGAATAAACGGCGTATCCTACACAAATTTATTTGCATCCGTCATACAGAACCACTCAATGTGTTTGTGCTGATACGCACTTAGACATTTTTTTAATTCTTAGCCAAATAGCAAAAACCTTGGAACTTTACTATGCATGAATCGACTCGTTTGGCCCGTTGTATTAAATTGAAAATTGTTCATGTATAAAAGGTTAATGTACTTAATTAGGATAAGCAAGTTCAAAGATATAAAATTACACGTGAATCTCTGCGTGAACTTCTGTTCATAGGATACCCGTTCACACAGAAGCGAAACGTAAAGTACGCATCAAATTAAATTAATAGCTGTTGAATGAATTTTATCTTTTTATCATTCGTATCCTTCATACGAAATAGAATAATAATATTGCGTCTTTGTAAAGTATGTTTTGGGTTTGTTTTTTCAATTGTGAGATTTCATTTAATTTACAACGCAATACAACCGTAATGTTATTGCCTCACTAGAAAAGGTTTTCTGCAAATACTCTACCGGTTTATTATAGTTTGACAAACACAATACTAGACTTGCCAATACTCAGGTGAAGTAGTTTGGCATTCCCAACGTTCACATGCCAAATCTATATTTGTTCAGAAAATTGTGTTAGGATTGTTTGTATTTTTGCAATCATAGTTGCACCAAATTTTAAAGTTTCACTCCAAAGTAATAAAAGTATGTTTTAACAGTTTTAAGGGCTGTTAACACTCATTTAAAACAACATCACTTAAAAACATGAAATTTATATGTGTTCTAGTTTGTTCTTCATTTCTCTTTTCGTTACAATTATATTATATGTGTTCCATTCCAAAGTCTGGGCATGACAGCCGCATAACAGTTTGCACAATGCTGCAGGTGTCAATAACAACTTGTTTTCATTATTCGTTATGGTGCATGTTTATTATTTAATGCTGAATAATGGTTTTTGAGTCATGGTAACACTATCTCTTGTTCATACTTCAGTACATATTCTTGATACATGCACATTTCCTTCTTTTTTTGTATACTGGTACGTAATCTATCTCTATCTCCCCCAAAATTATGGATTACTCTAGCAATTCCAATTTTTATGCTGGGGACCTCACATGCGATAGTGTCAAAGATATTGATTGTGGCCTAATTAGATCACAAATAACGCATTACACTCATTGTCACAACTGCGCGAAACAGCCTATACATATATATCTATAACATTATCTAATAGGAGGTACTACGTCAAACATCATGCAAGAATCAGGTTGCTTCGTTTACGACATGCGTGCATTTTTTCAACATAACCTATGATGTTTATTTTAATCATAATGACTACAATTTTGTAAGCAAGAGCTTTAATACCTTGCGGTAATTAACAAAACAATAATTTTATTAAACGAAGCTAAACGACCCTTACAAACCCACCATGTCGGCTCTTCTTTGATGAATATAACGTCAAAATATAACGAAAAGATTTTTGCTTGAAATTCCACTAGACATGCTTAATAAACTATAAAATGACTTATCGTGTGAAACGTAGCATTGTTATATCCATATAATTTTTAATGGATTTTAGACTTATACAAGTCTAAAATCCAGCGTTAAAATTAAAATAACATGAGTAAATTCGCTTTGTTATAATTCACTGACCTTGACTATAGATAGGATAGAATATTCCTAGAAGGCAAAAAAATTAGTTAATGTTCTCAACGTTAAAGTAAGGTTATACACAAAGTTTACAAAAATACTATTCAAAGACCTTTATTTTAATGTTACTTGACTTTAAAGCGTATGTTCATTTTATTATTCATTCAAAATACCCTGAAATAAAAAAATATAGGTATTACTTAATTATACTTTATTTCAATAAATCTTCATCTAAATATTCTATCTCGTTAACTACTTCTATATCCATGTCTTGGTTAGAGCTGGTCGCAACATCATCTCGGATTTAGAATTCTGCTATTGTCATCCTCGAAATTTACAACTAATCACTCACACAGAGTAGGTTGGTACGAATTTTTATAATCGTTTTTAGTGATATCTCGAAATGCACGCTCAGCTGCTTCCTATAATGACAGAAAATCATAATCAATGTGATATCTTCATAGAATGTAATTCGACCAAAAGTCAAAGTAAAAGAAATTATTACGTAAATTTATTCAAACCATATCATACATTTTATGTCAATCGACCTCATATTGTGATAACATTCTTGCAGGTGTGGCCCCGGTACAAACAAATACTAAAAAAGCAAACATAAACAACCTATCTGGTCAATGATAATTGTACAAAATTTTACATATATCTTATACGAGAGATTCAAAATAGAGATTTTTTTATCAAGTAATACGTTGGACTAAAAACAACAATATAAACTTAAATATACCTGTCATATCAGTGGTTCTTTGGCAAACAACCTCGAGGTTAGAAAGAATACTTCTTGCTTCATATTCCGCAAGATATCGTCTATAAACTTTATAAATTATTTTTCTTCCCGAACTTAGAACAAGTTCAGTCATATTTTGTCACTTTCCACGTATTTCAATCACTGTTAATAGGTAACAAAAAAAATATTACGAGCACCTGTACCTTTGTTCACATCATATCATATGTCACAGCAGAATCACAGACTAGTTAGAAATATTGCTAGTAGAAAAGAAAAAAAAGTTTCTGTTTCAAGTCAATTATGCCAGAATATATCTATATGTCAGGCATATTCATTCATAAATTTTATAGCCAATTGTATACATAATAAGTGCGTAATACAGTATCATAACTTATATAATCAAAGTTTCATTTCATTGTTGTTTTAATATACTAAGCATTGTTAAAATTATCTCGAAGCATTTGTCGTGAACAAAGGCTAGAGAACATCTTAGAAGAATATACATAGATTTACTGTATGTTCCAGTTGCACCGGTATAACCGGAGTGCGTACCGCTCTATTGTTATTTTATATCAAAAATACTTTATAGTTGATATTACGCTTTCGATCAGTATAAAGATGTTGATTGGAAAACCGAATTGTCGGGGAGCTGTGACCCGGAAACAATAAAAACTTTACGATCCGCTCGGCGGAAGCCAGGGTCCCTGGTGCCGGGGAGGTGCTGCGGCCGTCGTTCCAGTTGTCCCTTTTACGACCAGATTACGTGAAGATTAAATAAAAAACAAAGTTCCTAAGTTTTACATCATTTGTTATATAGCCTTTCTAACATTTTCACTTGAGGAAAATAGTGTATGTTCCTTGTTCGGATTTTTTTCACACTGGTTAATTATTTTGATAATTTAATTATCTATAGTATGAAAGAAGAATACCTACTAAGATTGATAGGCTCCCAATAAAATAACGTATCTTTGAAAAGTCCAGAAGCTACATGCTTGAAGATTAGGGGAGCTGACATTTAAATCAACTGAGATACCTTTTATAAATTTACAGATCGTCACAGCCTCATAGATTTTGTATGAGCGTGCCCACGTATGACGTAGTAAATAAGTAGGTACAAATAAAAGGAGTCAAATAACAATTAACTATTGTTTGAAAAATAATTAAAATTATTTCTATCGTGATATTTAAAAAAGTTCGATGGTAAGATATTCTTTTATATGCAATATTATTAGAATTTATTATAACATGTCTCCGCATGCCTATTAAAATATTTATAAAAAATTGTTTTACGGAGTTTTTGGCGGGAACTGAAAGGAGATGTAGTGCTGTGCAGTTTTATTTTCTAAAAATGTGTAAAGTTACTCTAAAATGAACAATAGTTGTAGGATATTGATAGTTTTTGAGTAGTAATTATGTGTTTTGTGAGGAATGTGAACTGTATAGTCAAATGTGGCCTTTTGAGTTGTCACAAGAAATCCGGTGAATGACACCAGCTGATAACCTACAGTTCAGCTGTGCTACACATAGGCTTAAGAAAATGAAGAAACTACATTATAATCTAAGATCTGGCTCCCAAGCCATAAACCTAAATAAATAATAACAATTTGTTATACAAAAGTAAATGACGTTTTTCCTTCTCAATACATGCTTACACATATTTTATAATAATTACACAATAAAAACGTGAAAAGAGATTACAACAGAGAGTATTACTAAAACCAACATTTTCATTCATTTCTACTTACTAGCAAAAATATATTTACAAGTATTTCTGTCACAGAAAAGAATATCAATTATTGTCAAATTATCAACAACAAAGAGAATCGGCCGTGTGCGTGTTTCACCTACATCTCACACATATAGGTTCCGTTGTGACAATATTTCGTAGTTCCATTCCACTATTTCTTGCAATAGAATCCTAAGTACTCAGTATCTCAATAAGTTCTGAACGAATTTTGTTTAAACCAATTTTTAGGGTTCCGTACTCATTTTGTCAAATCCAGAATGTTTTATAGTTGTTATATCCGGCTGTCAGACTGTCCCTGTATGTCATGTTCATTTTATCGGACACAACTGGCTTTATATGAATAATATTTCACAGAAGGTATAATCTATTTAGTGCTGCGAAGTAATGTAGCGAAATAAATAATATTAGGGGTACGGCAGCCACCCCTAATATTTACTTATTATATGTCACTGCGGGATGAACTGATAACTCAGCGGGTGCTGTGTATAATATCATTAAACATGTGTTAAAATGATAACGTAGTATCTAAATGACTTGTTTGTTCAAGTTAATTGGTTGTGAGGTATGCGTAGTGAAACCGTAAATAAATACCTGAGTGTAGCTACGAAAAATCTGTAAATCCTCTATTTACAGATTTTTGAGGAATATTATCGTTGTTTTGACGTAGGTATAAAAAACCTTACAAATTTTATCCATATCGACTCAACATTTTTCGAAAAAATACCTATCCTATTCATATTTAGACGGAATGGAGATTACAAAATAAGGAATCCTTTTTTGTGCAAATGGCTACATAACCATAACAATGAAAGGATATCAATTTTATAAAGTCTAAGATGAACTCTGTTATGTCGTACATCTGTAATCTAGTCACGCAAACCACCCTTGCAGAATAGAAACGTGACATTGTAGGTATTTTCCAAAGTCGTATACTATTAGATCATCGTAAAAAATGCTCGGAAACCTTGGTGTGCCCTCGATTCGCTTTCACTCGGTCGTTGCGACGGTCGCACGTTACTACTTCGTAGTTTTATGAATGAATGGAAACTCTTAATTTTTATAACTTAATGTAGTTTGTTCTATAAAATGTTTTAAAACATTTTCAAGTCTGTTTGACACACTAAGAGTCGGATAATGGTCTTATTAAATATCACGTTTTATCATTTAATTTATGATTTTACATTTTAAACCAGTAATAAGTAAATATAGTAAATTTCAGTTTATCGATTATGCCCTATATATAAAACATATTCTCCGAGCGCCATTAAACTAATAGTGCAAAATATGACGTGGATTTCTAAAAAAAATCCAAATAACAATAGAACTGATGAAAACATTCAGAATGTTTTTTTCGAAAACTATACTTACTCGAAACATGAAAGTTGCCAAGAATGCAAAAGTTCCTGACTTTTAACAATATTTAATTATTTAAAGTGTCTTATTTTAATAAAGATATTTTGAAAATAAATTTTACACTTCGAATTCAAATATTTTTTACCTCGTTATAATTATGGCACTTATTTGCATTTAAAATCAAGTACGTAACCATGTACTTATCTATACTATATACTATTGTTACAGTTATTGATTAGCATATTTGTTCTTCTCGTGTTTCTTTTTAAAGTTAATAATTGATTTTGTTATATAACCTCTTATTTCTAAACGGTACGGTCGGCCATTTCCGTAATTGAATAGTAATGTTATATTTTTAATTATTCTGTGATTAGCGCCTGTTTTGTATAGAGTAGTTGTCTATAATTTACAATGATTTTGTTCCAATATTTATCATTTGTATAATGTGATAATTGTGTACAGATTATAATTCAAACCTCTCAATTGTATATAGCACTACATTTTATTTTCATGTCGGTAGACGCGGTAGATTTATACTGTGTTCCGCTCATTTTATTGCATATAAAACTTTAAGTATAATATTTTATACAATAACTTGAAATATTATACTTAAACTGAAATATCCAAACAATAATGTATTAAATTCTTGTCATGCATAACCCTTTAATTAAAATAGTTTATCAATGACTTAATTTTTAAGTCTCCGGATTGTAGTGGCTATCTAACAATCGCCACGAGTCCCGCCATACTCAACTGTCTACCCCCGGACACTGTCTGAGGGCATACTCTCAAACGTCTTCCGATGTTGGTTTTCATTTTAGAACTCTTTTTCTTGTTTTTTTTTTTAAATATTTGAGTGCATTTTCCATTACATATTCCATTTATTATTGTGTTATATATTGTAGTTTTATAGAAATCGTTGTTCTTTCTTTCTTGTATCTAAAATTTCATTGACTCTTTCGGGCTAATCAGACGAATACGAACGTCGAAAGGCGTTTGAGAGTAAGGCCTCTGAGGGTTTACTCTCAAACGTCTTTCGACTTTCTTTCGCTACACTCCTCCTTCACTGAACTGTCCACTAAACTTTTCCCTAAATTCAGCACTAAACTCGTCACGGTCTTCTATTAAACTTCTCTTCCAACACTTTCGTATAGCACTTGTCGCTTCGCTGTCTTGAACTGAACTTCCCGTAGGCACGCTTTACGCTGCTTATATACCCGGAAGAATCTTCTGGAACCCATAATATCTATCTCTTTCTTTTCCCTCCCGAACCTTCTATTCTAGAACTTTCGTTCATCATGTATCCCGTTCTAACAAGTATCTGTTCTTGTCTTTTCCTTCCAGAATCTTCTACCTTTTTCTAAAACTACTTAAACCAACTAGATTGTTCCACCATCACTCGCCACAATATCATTGACTCGTTCGGGCTAACCGATCGAAAACGAAGGACGAAAGGCGTTTGAGAGTAAGGCCTCTGTTCAGGACAGTTATACTTTGTTAACATTTTTTGAAATTGCGAAGCTGGGAAAGAAACAGACAGCCCAGTTCATGGAAAGTCGTTACCGTCACCTACAGATGGTTGCAACACCAGGGGCGAAGCCAACGCGTCAACCTCTCTCAACCCCCAACCTCTAGGATGAGATAATGAGTATGAGATCGGGGATCAGATACGAGGAATTTGATATAAAAAGAGAATATGGGGACGGAAAACGGAAGATGGGATAGGGGGAGAGGGAAGTGAGCCATTGGAACTCACTCATCGCACGAAACATAATTACTTCAAGGTTTACCGTTTCACGTCAATATTCTATAAAAGCGTGGTATCACACCGATCGAGCGGACCTGAAGAGCTGTAATCGAGATAATGATTCCAGCACATATAACACTTGCCACGTATAAAACATCAGACGGTAATGAAAATCAAACTATGCACAATGTCAAGATATTTATTATAAGAAAAACTTCATCAAATAAGTGTCTAGACCTTTCACCTTCCACTGTCAGTTGAAGGGCTCCAAATAATTTTACGGCCCATTATTTGTTGCTCTTTTATATAATAAAATGATAACTCGTATTTTATGGACACTCTCGAAATTATGGACATCAATTACTTAGAAATATTTGCAAGGAAAATATCAAGAGATTCTTCTTTATATTGACATATTTTTATTAACAAAGATTAATTAATTAACACGATTAAATAAACATTGTAACCTATTGAACACACTTGTTCAGTTCTTCAAATTACGTTTAAGTTACTTTAAATGTAACCTACAATACCTATCAGTCCATGATGGTTTCATTACTGGGCTAGGGCTCCCCTTTTCAGGAAAAGGTATTTTATTCCGACAACTTTGTGCATAGTAGTGTTGCTTGTTGTATGTTATGACGCATTATAAAATATCTAAGTTGCTTATTAATACTAATGATAGTTTTAACGATAATTTATTTTTATATCACACCTGGTTGTAACGTATCTGATTGTTTTTTATAAATGAAGAAGCTGCTTGCTTTTTGTAAATGCATTTTTATAATTTTTTTAATTTAGGAGAATGTCGGCCGGTGATCTACTTTAATTAAAATATAACGCCAAAAGTAAATGCTTTTTTCCGAACACCACTTGAAAACCTTGATTTTTACTTTGATAAACTGTACTACAAAAAGGACAGTGTATCGAAATAAAGTACGAATTCCAACTCGTGTGGATTAATTAAATAACTAGTCCAACCTTAGGAATCGGTTATTTTATACCCTCGATGCACAATGGCCTATTCAACATAATCGACTAAATATAAAAAAACAACTGTCTTCTGCCCGCAACTTAGTTCGCGTGGAATAGTTAAAAAAAACCCTCGATTTTGAAACATTCTTCATTGGTGTTCCGCTCCTATTGGTCTTAGCGTGATAATATATAGCCTATAAGCCTTACTCGATAAATGTGCTATCTAACACTGAAAGAATTTTTCACCAATAGTTCCTGAGATTAGCGCGTTCAAGCAAACAAACAAACAAACTCTTCAGCTTTATATATTAGTATAAGATAATAAAGTAAGGCGAGACGGGCTTTATTTAGTGCAGGGTTCTTTAGGAACCATATCTCAGTCAGAATGTGACAATCAGGACAACTTACCTTAACACAATCTTTTGGCATGAAATGAGAAGATTGCTTACATAAATAAATTTTAAAAAATGCACTCGCTCTTATACGCAAATTATTTTATTTTAGATTTTATTGTTACTTAAAGGTGTCTTATACCCAATGACTGACCTCCCATTTTCATGTAAGTATGCGTTCATTAAAAATTGCGTCGTTACGCTCTAGTCTAGTTGTTGAGGATGGCAATTACATCCGTGTGTATCGACACAACAATAGCGCAATTTGGACTTGCACTGGAACAGGTTGCCCTGCAAGGTTGCGATACCATTCAAAAATGTAGTTCCGCGTCCACGGTCGACATTACACAACAAATACACAATAATAACCTTAATACAATACAATACGCAATTACTGACAATAAGGACCTGTACTCAAATAGTACACGTACAACAGCCTATAGAAATCATTATAAACTCGAAACTTTTATGCATTTTCGTTAGTTTTCCTCGCAGAAAAATTCTCCACCTACGGAAACTATCCCATTTCTCGGGATAAAAAGCGTCCTTTTAATTTTTTATTGCATGAGTTCAGGAAACAGGCAGACAACCCACCTGATGGAAAGCGGTTACTATCGTCTATGGACATTCGTGACACCAAAGTTGCTATCAATGTGCTGCCGCTCTCTAAATGGGGACTGGAACCTGATCACTAATAATAATATTAATATCAGCCCATAAATGTTCCACTGTTGGGCTCGGGCCTCCCATTATAGGGGAATGGACAGTATACCCGCCACGCTTGTCCAAGGCGGCTTGGCAGGTTTGACACATCGGTTATCTCGATGTGCAGGTTGCATCACGATGTTTTCCTTCACCGTTGTTAGCACGTGGTAATTGTAACAATATACACATTAGATCAGAAAATTGACAAAGTGGTGCATGCGTTTCGGCCACGATCGAACACGCGCCCTTTGAGTCTGAGACGCGTGCGCTAGCCATTACGCTACCACGACTTCGGTCACGGTCACTAATGCTGGAACACAATTCAAGGATGTTATGGCGGCATACTCTAGACCAGGGGTGATAGCCACTCAGACGGGCAAATACCCTACCACCTGACTGTGGGTTATTTTGTCGCCTCTTACGACAAGCCATTCAGTCATAGGAAATTATATTCTTTCTCCGTTCCTGCACGGATAAAAAAAAAAACTCTTTCGTGTTATCGAAAGTATGATCCTATACTTAATTTTATAACAATCGGTTCGTACAAATACACTTAACTTATTTACTGAAAAAACAATAACAATATAATACTTTTAAGTCTCAGACCAACTAAATAGGTAGACCGAGCCCCGACCTATCAGCTAAAAGAAGACGATTTTGGAAATATCGAAAATAATTTTGGAAATAATTGAATTAGTACATAATAGAATAATTTCCAGTGGACACATTACTATTAACTACACATAAATAAACCACGTGTATACTATATAAGTTTACGCATATAAGTTTTAAATAATTCTACACTTCATTTGACGCTTTTGTACACGTATGCTCCGTCTATACTTTTATTCATTTGTTTGTATTCTAAGTATAAACAATGCTAAATCAACGTAATTAATCTAATTAAATTTCCCGTAAACGTCGTTTAGGATTTTAATCGGAGAAAACGTTAACCGCCTATAAAACAATGAACAAAGTCGTAAAATAGGTGAACGCATTCTATTGTGTATTCAAAGCTTAAAGTTTCCTCATTCCTCGAACTGAGAGATAAATTTCTACAAACAAAGGATTCTATATTTTATAAATAAATTTATTTAGCTTCTTAGTTGATTGAAGAAAATTTAATATTGAAGTAATATAGTTATGGGTTGACGATATAAAATAATATATTGTATATTTACTTTTACTACTAGTTGGTCCGACACTGTATTGCCCTAAAAAAGTAAAAATCTAGAACCAGAATGTAGCACCACTTACCGGTTCCAATTGTAAATCTGAACCACTCGAGCACACACACAAAATTTAATCAAAATTATTCAAACTGTTTTTAAGTTCTAGCCAGACTAACGAACAGCAATTGATTTTTGTATACAAGATATTTGTTTTAGAAATTACGTAGTCATACATCAAATATTTTAATTCTATAAACATAATTATTAAACTTATCAAAGGACTAAAGTTTTTCATTCCGTTTTGTTTTCACCAATTGATATCGATCATAGAAGTATGAGAAGAAATGAAAGTAAGTAATATTCATCTCTGGTCTCCAAAATATCTTTCAATTCTCGTTTAACAGATGACTCTTTTTATATTTTAGTACAATGATACAGATGACTTAAAAATCAGTCTATAACCAAGGCAGTAACGAAAAAAGATACACGTCTAATATAATCTAAATTACATATATATTGTCTCACATGTTTCCCATTGCGGTAGGCAGAGACGATGGATATCCACTTGCTACGATCCTGACAACCAATTTTCGCGTTATCTACTTGCATTAATATCTTCATACATTCACGTTTATTTGAGGTGCTTTTTATCTGACCTTATTTCAAAATATCTGCAATCGCTACAGGACTAAAAAAATGTGTGTGTTTCAGTTCACACGCAGTAGAAGTGAAACTTCAGAGAAGATACTCACATATAATTCTTCTCTAACTTTTATTAATATTAATGTATTTCCTTTAGTCTACATCCGTCAACATATTATAATTCAAAATAAACTTCTTAAGTACCACTTTCAATTTTTCACTGTTTTAGTCTAAAAAATATTATCAGTTTTATTTCGATCCAAATTGGACCCATGTTTAATCATCGGTCTTATTAACCTCTCTAATCTGTGCTGCGCAATGTAAAACTCGTATCTCATCCTCTCGCAGGCTTAATCCTATAGATTTATGTGTTTATCTCTTTAGTGACGCTTTTTCGTTTCATCGCGTTTCAAATCACAACGATTCTAAAGAAGTTTTACTTCAAAAATACAAGCTTCCACCATCCAAACCAACTTACATTATATCACAATAGTATGGAATTTAAATGGTAACAAATAACTGTTTGTTAAAGCGTCCTTGTCTTGGGGACACCGAACTTATTAACAGTATCGCAAAAGTTGCTAGTCTTGAAAGCAATCACTTAAATACGCCCAGAACCACGTGTTTTTAACATTCCAAAAGAATTAATCTGAGTAGATCAACGTAAAAAATAACAATGAACTGTACGTAACAGATTTTTTTTTAAATATAATAATGAGACATGAACAAAGAGGAAATAGATTTTGTATTGATATGCACGAGGATGTGTGTCTTACAAAGAACCGTGGGAAACTTTGGAACAATAGTCGAGCTTAGAATACTGAATAAGTCGAAATATGTGGACAAGTCAATTATTACAATGACTGAACGATGATGCATCGTGCATGTCATATTAAATAATATTGATGAGGGTACGAAAATATTTTAACCATTGTTGGTCAGTTTAAACACCGTAAGGAAACCTATATTATATACACGTGTGTCCCATGAAAACTAACCCATATTCTGGCGTAAAAATAATCTACGTTCAGCGATCTTACAAGAAGTAAGTATACCACTTAGATTTCAGGATATTAGGATAATTTAGATTTTCTCGCATAAAGATCGTATCTGTATTCCACGGAAATCATTCCATTTTTCAGGTTGAAAAATATCTTAATATGCATCCCAGTTTCTCGTAGTACATAATATGTGCATAGGTAGCAAATCACACTGTAATCTATCTATCTATTATCAAGATCGTGAAGAAGAAATAGATAAACACCCAAAGAAAGTGATTTTCAAATTTATATATTGATACAATTTCTAATTCAAACGATTCACATAAACTTCAAACTTCACATGACTACAACCGTCGTGCTTCAAAAGGTTTGTCATGTCATGGGAAATTCCAAAAATATCTGCACCAAGAATCACTCGTACAGACCCTATATTGAATGTATTGTACGTAGCATTGACCTGCGAAGAATGCTTGAAAGTGAATAAAGTAAGTCGAGATCCGTTTGCAGGTGTCTTTTTGAAGCGATAGTGAATAGATTTTTTCTTGTAAAATGTACTCGTAATTTGGAAAAACAAAAAATATGGCTATAGCCCGATTTACATTTGAATTAATTAAGGAGTTATTAACGTGCGAAAATTGCAAGTTGGGACAGAAATTTGTACCATAAATAACAAGCTGTCGATTAAGCAGCTGTTTGTCTAAATGATAATAAATGCATTAACCCGTTACTTAACTGATTCAAATATAAACCAGGCTTAAAGTTGATTTTTATATCCAATTTAATTAGTAGTTACTTACGAAGCAAGAGAGTTTATTTTTATCATAATTTGGTCAGACATTTTTTAGTTAAGTATTAACTTGTCTATTAAGTAGATGCCTATCCAAACTATGATAAGGACTTATTCGCAAATTAACTAACTACTTAACTAATGTAAATGTGAAAAAAGTAGCTAAACGTTTCAGAAAATGTATACATTTAAATTAAAAATAACTTAAAACAAGTACATACCATTCTACGAACAATGTACATGTGTAGGAGTCTCTTGAAGTGACAAACAGTCAATTTTTATCATTTAGCTATGTAATCACAAATGTTTAATCGACAATACTCCATATCTCGAAAACTACTTAACCTGCCAGGCTTATTTTGCCCACGGCGGATTAGCGGGATTCACACATCGGTTGTACACACAACATCTTAACTAAAAGTCTCTGTCAAAGTGTAATGAGTACTAGTTAACGTGAACAGGTTAGATGCCGCTACCGGCTCTATTAATTTTTATCATAATTACTGCTATAGCCACGTACTGTTGTGTAACGCTTGGTCATTAAATAATGCCACGGGCTTGAGTACACACCGGTGTGAATAATGTAAGTGCCCACAAACATTCATATAAAACATATATAAAAGTTAGAAATGGATATTTGTGTCATTAGAAAATATATACCAATAAATATAATTGAAGTATCTACATATGATTTCAAAATAAATGCTAAAATATATATGGGAACTGCTGTTTACAATGTCGGCCAATCATAAATGGCCGTTTTTAGAATTTATGTCTGTATGTCAGTCTGAAAATTTATATTATCTCGTGTTCTGAAACGGATTTACAGATTTCAATAAAAATTTCAGGGATTAAAATAGGAATTTTACATAAGATTTCCGAGATTGATTTTCCGAGGTTTTAACGAAAATTATTATATATTTTCTCTAAAGTGGACAAGGTCGTAGACATACGCTAGTTTTAATTTATAACTGCCATACTCACAGAGCTGAAAAGACAACTTAAAGAGCAATTAAATATCATTCAATTAGTAATGGAGACGTTTATATTTCATCGATTATACAATTCTGATGTTAATGTTCACAACAGTAACTTACTTTTCTGAAACTTGTTATATTAAGAGCGATGAGCTGCTCACTAAGAATTACCCGGGTCTATAAAGATAATGGCTGATGCAAAGTTTTCCTACAAAATAATGGAATCCCATAAAAATACTAAGGCTGGGTTCGGGCCATCTCATTTTAGGCTCATGAATGGCTTACCCGCCATGTTTACCGGTGGTGGATTGGCGGGTTTCACAGCTTTGCTTACGGCATTTTCTCCGCCGTTAGTACGTGGTAATTTAACTATATGCACATTAGGACCGAAGCATAGCCTAAGCGATACATGCTTTTATGGCTAGGATTTAAACACACCCCATTAGAAATAGATGAAAATGAGATAGGCAATAAATTCATGGCGTATAGTTATATTAAGGAAGGATATCTCACAGTTAAACTGTATTCATCATAAGCCTTACAATTAATCAAAATCTTTTGAATGATGACAATTACACCGTCAGCGTCGTGAGAACTTAATGATTGTGAGTCCATAATGCCTATTGGTATTTTACCTTGTAAGGTATGTAGTAATTGCACGGTTTTTGTCATTTCCGTTACATACATAACAAATGCTTGTGCAATGAGGTATACACCTTTCAAATAATTCACAAAGGCAAAACACGGTCCAACTTAGAACTATCAAGTCTCGAGTTCGGGTTTTCCTGTGAGGCTGCGTTCCGTCCTTTTCTCGCTGGCTGTTGGGGGAAACCAGCCGTGTTTTGTTTCATTCTCACTTGAGAAGGCTTGCGCGGAAAGAGAATGTGGGTAACGAACGACCTTTTGCCGTTACGGGCAAGCAGTGCGGCCCGTACATTCGCAGGGAGCGGTCCGTTCGGCCACGGCCATATTACATCGTCTCGACCGTCTGACATACTGAAAAAAAATTACGTAAATATTACAACATTCACGCATTGATTATGAAACGTCCGTGACTGTTGAATAGCAGCACTGTTCCCAAAACTAGAGTCCCGACCACGTAACGTCGTCAGTGACCAAGTTGTGCCAAAGCGCGTTTTTGTTTTAAATGTGTTCTTCTTTGACCCTGGTGATTTTATTTTATTAATATTGTTTTATAACCCTCCCTCCGTGGTGTTCATTGTAACCTTTATTTCTGTGTTTCTGTTGTGATTTATTTCTGTATACGCATATTGGATTGTCACTTGATTTATTGGTAAGTTGTTGTTTTTAGTTTTGCATGTTTTTTATTAGTATCATATTTAAAGGTTAACTAATTCTGTAATATTTCGACGTATGTCTAAAACCCATGCTTAGTCTTTCTAACGCACGTTTTAAGAAATTAAACCACGTTTGTTCGATTACGATATAATCAACGTAAAGTAAAATACTATTTTAACCTAAAAAAATATTTTTATAAATATGCATTTTTGTAATTAAAATGGTTGTATAATTTTATGACATAATAGTGAGTTTATAAAAATTATAGATCATGTTAATTAATAGTTAATTATTATAGACATAAAAATTAATTAAATTGAAAACTTTAAATCGCTACTTTGAAAATTTTGCTTTTTGGAGTTAATATTTATGGGAACGTTCCCAACAAGTAACATTGGTTTGGGACAAAAAATTTATCTCCATATTTATTAATTATTAAAATTAAATCTCATCAAGTTCAATAGGTTGTCTCCTCTCTTTTCTTTCACCTTGTCCTAATGATTGTGGTATGTTTGAAAAATGGAATAAATTGTGTAAGAACGCCGTAGCGACAGCCGGGATTAATAGTAATTGACAAGCAGTACGATAAAAATAACTTTCATGGGACTGAAAAGTTTAGAATATGAGACGAATTCATAACTATTACATATTATGATACTTTATTTTAAATTAATGTACAAAATCAAATATTAGATAGTATATTAGCAAAAAAAAATATTACATTTATTTTATTAGTAACATACAACGGATAAATTCTAGGGCGAATCCCACTAGAGTAAACACCAAAAACATATATAAGTAATAATTGTTAAATTTAGACCTGTAATTTATTTATAATTCTGTAGAGTATTATGGAAGAGGCGAATGCGAGAAGACCTCCCATTGACCTACTCAGCTGTGACTATATAAAATTTATTTATTCACTCGTTGATTTCGAACTTTACTCTATTAGAAATCGAACCCGTGACCTCTGAGTACTAGGTAACCTAGCGACCAGCTTAGACCATCAACCACATAGGTAACAGCTTAAACAATGAGATCTATCTGCTATCAGAACTTGCATTTTAATTGATTCTATACTTCGGATCAGTATATCGATCCGGCGATGTACCTAATAACGTAGTTAGCCTTTCTTACCAATTGGCTTCAAAGACCTGGGCTCAGTATTATACTTACAGTCCTTAGGTATTGTAAACAGAATATTATTCCAGTTAAGTTTTATTCTTTGTACTTTATAATTTATGTATATTTTGATGTAAATTGATTATATAGTTTATTAAGAATCATTTAAGCTCTCAATGTGATTTTCCTATGTCATATGAACAGCCAACCTAACATAATTAACAGAAAGCTTGCTTTGATATGAAAGCACTTTAATTAATTAAATAAATAAATAATCGGCAGACAAACACACATATTGTATATCCTCAAATTAAACAAGTTAACCTTGGTTTATGGGTAATATACAACGGACTACTTTGGGGCCGATACCAGACACCCGGATCATATTATATAACAGAGAAAATTCGTTTCTAAAATTTACCATACCAGGAATCGACCCTGAGCCTCTGCGTTGCAGTAAGGTAGGCCGACAAAGGCTTAGCCCGCTCATCTACATCAATTAGTTAATAACAGGTCGTGTTAGCTTAGTGGATTACGTATCTGCATTTCATTCTTATGAAATGTGGAGCCTGGCTAAGTAGAATTACCACGTGCTGACACTAAAGGAATGCATCGTTAGGAAACCTACATATCAAGATAACGGATGTGCCAAAACCGTCAATCCGCCTTGTACACGTGTGGTGGATATATCTTCCTTTCCTTCCCTAATATGGGAAGGCCAGAGCCCAGTTGTCGGATGTTACAATTAATATTATAAATAAATAAAATTTGGGTAGTGCGTGGCATTCCACACACTATGTAAGGTTGCTTTCGTAGAAGTAACTAACGTACATTATTTTCATTAGTTGCCCACAGAATCATATAAAGCATTTAATCGAAGATACTCCATATCTCGAAAACTCGGTAACGGATTGTGTTCAAACCAATTTTCGTTCAATATATTTGTGACGGTCTACAATCGCAAATAAGTTCAGAGAATTTTTCATTTCTCAGTTCGAAAGAGGGTGCAGATGAATAGATAACTTTTACGACTGATCTAACGAGTGACTTATTGACTTCAATTACGCAAATGTATTTATTACAATGACTTTATAAATTAATACAATAAAAGAAAACTCAACTTAGTTATATTGTATTCTACCCATAGTCCCTCAAGACTATAAGTAGAATGCTGAGCCTAAGTCACCTTCTTCTATGAGTAAAGTGCCCAGAAGGTTGGCTACGTTTCCCCGCTGGATCGTCAGACTTAATAAAAAAAGTCATTAAAAATTTATTTATGGTTTTTCAAGATACGACTATGCGCATTGAAAAAAATCAGCTCTCAGTTGTATTATGGCGGCCACTTCTAATTTTTACTTTTTCGCTATATTTTGATTACAGTATTGCGTAGCGTAATATATATAAAAGTTTCTATAAAATTAATTCATATAAAGCCAGTAATTTTCTTAGAAAAAATGACTGACATACAAAGACAAACTGATGGACAAAACGGATAGGACGAAAACACAAGGTTTCCGTTTTTGCCAAAATGACTCTTAAATAGGTATGTCCTCAAAAAAAAATAACCGCGTCGGCTTGTTGAATGACAACTCTATATGTTGAATGTTGCCCGAGGTATAGAGTATTCTTTTGATTGCGTGAGACCTCAACCAAGCATTTAGCTACATATCGGTACGATTTTGATGATTTTGAAAGTGTTATAATTTCACTAAATTTTTACTTGAAATGCCGAGAAGAAATTAATAACTTAATTAATACACATAAGATATACCGGCTGTATTTGTATTAAAAAACGACTAAACTATAGTAAAATATTGGATTCATGGTAGAAATGATTGCAGGCACTTAACCAATTTTAAATAGATAAACGCGCTGATTAGTAACTAGTGCTAGTGAAACACATAATTTATTACAGTTTAATTAATAGTCGTGTATGCGGTTTTTAAATGGCGGGCAAAGACACCTATTTTGCACATTCTCAAACTAAATAAGTTCCACTTATGTTATGAATATTATTATATAATAACGAACAACTTTGGGCCCGATGCCAGAGACCAAGACAGACAGAGTTTGTTACAAACTTTACCCTGCCCTGCACTGAACCTAGGTTCTCAAGAGTTCTAGTGGACTAGGAAGGCTAACGCTTAGACAACTGCATTATAAAGGCCATCGAATTGAGTATGTTTCACTTTTACAATAATATCTAAAACAGTTGCAGCCAACTAAAATCGAAATAAAGAATTTGTATGTAATCGAAATAAACATACACTATCTTTGAAGACGTTAAATCAGAAATAACTAGTCCAATTCGAAAAATCCTTTTTATATACAATTAAATAACACGACTTTCATTATAAACTCATTCCTTTATTAGCTAATTTATTTAATGCTTTTGTAGATTAGAATTTTAAGAATGTTGGCATGTTCTTTGTTGCTTCTTTTTATTTGATTAGCTTTGTTTTATACGTTATTAACTAACACTATTGCGCAATGAGCACATTTTTCATAATATAATAATGATAATTACCCCTGTTTACTCAACTTTATTATTAATTTATTCAAATATTTCTTACGCTCTGCTTTTTGTGAAATAAACAGACCGTGTCATACTTGGTGGTACTTTAACTTGTATTAATTTAGATTACAATACTTTTGTAGTAGTTTTGCCACTAAATCAGCATAAATTAATGCCAATATTGAAATTATTGTTATTCATACCCCGTATGTATACTTCTTCATAAAAACGAAGAATTATACAGAATGTATAAGAGTTTCAAAAGTAGTATCTGTTTGTTTTAAAAATAATCTGGGCATATAAATGATGTATGTAAATTATTTGTAACTTTTTTATTTTAACAAGTCGTATACATAATATTAGTCGGTACTAATTTTATAACACTAAGATACGCACGCGAGTTTGCTCACGCTTGACTTGAAATTCACACGGGATTCCCGAGATAAATAGTAGTGCAGATTTTAAGTCTAAAAATTTGCTGTCGGCCAGCAATAACCGCATCGAAATTAGCCCAGTCGTTTTTACGTGAATCCCGAACAAACAGAGAAACCGACATATCGACAAACCGACAGACAAGAATTCTTATAAAATGCATAGTGTTCTCCATCGTTTATATACTCTATTCCTGTTGTTTTTTTTAATAGCTTCAATGTACAGACACAGCATGTTTAAAATTTCATAGATAATAATTTAAATTATTTTTTATGTAAATTGCTTTTGGTACAGATGGTACACAGACTAAAAGTTATAGACATGTTTACTTCTACTCAATAAGTGAGAGGAAACTTGTTGGTGAGCAGTGTGTTTGTCTCCGAACATATAGCATTTCCACTTCAGAAAAAAGCCAATAATATTCTAGCAAAGAATAACGTAACTGATTTTAAAGATGCATTGGCAAGCGAAACTGAGTATCAATAAATTTAATGAGCATTCAACCAAGAGTAATCTATTAGAAAATATTATTATCCACGCCTACGCAATAGCAATTACATACATCACTACAACGGTTTGAAAGTCTGTCAAAGAAAGTAACAATTATTAGCGAGTTAACACATCGTGACGGCACTGGGATGCGAGTTGTGGCACACCCTTATCTCAAATTTCTTAAACTCTCACGGAACGTCGCGAAAGTGAAGTTCTAATGGAAACAACGGTGTTTCTCCTATAATGTCTAAAGAAAATAATAATAGTATAAAATAAGCTGTAAAGGAGGATTTTGAGGCGATATCAAGTTGAGTGGAGTGGCGTCACCTTTTAGGTATGCAATTTTGTTAAGCTTCCAAGGAAATCTTCCAAGGAAGGAATTGGAATTTTTTCCAAGGAAAAGCCCTGTCTCAGCCGGTTGTAACCGAAATTATTAAATGTATAAAGTCTAGGTAAAACTGCAGCATATGTTTTAATTCCCGCAGCCACCCATATCTGTTTTGTCATTTGCGTTCTTCTATGAAATCTTTAGTGACCCATACAGTTAGTGCCAACTCACAAACTTCAATTTTTCGAATATTTTAACAGGCAATTTTCACTTAACTGCAATAGAACACTAACCGGAGCTTATTTTTGGGCACATTATTTTTATTTATAAAGGTAAAGGGACGAGCGTCAGTTGTACAGGCCCTACGTGCTGTGCTAAGTTGAGACACCGCAAAACTCTTGTATAGCCCAACACAAGTTTTTCAAAAGTTCGAGGCGTTTTACAATAGTTGATACTATTGATATATAGGTATACCTAAAATCAGCTCCGCCTCTACTGCTATACGCGAAGCTTAGCTTCTTCTATTTGAAGAGAACTAATGGTATACTCACCACACTAAGGCGGATAGGCAGGTTTAACATATAGGTGTCTTAATTTCAGGATTTTAAAGCTGTGAATCAAAGCCTGCTAATTTAATGTTATCAATATGCACATTAAGCTGGAAGAAACCAAAACAGTCTTTTATAGAGAAAATAAATCAGTCCTTAACAAATAAAAAGTATGAAAACCTTGAAACCACTAAAAGGATTAGCTTGAGAATAATATGATGAAGAAAACCAATATCAGAAACTTTTACCACCAAAAAGTCTAATGAATTTAACTGAATAATAATAGGCATCTTGGTAACTTGGTATTTGGAGGTTATCTCTGGATGTACCTTCTACTCGGATTTCAAAATTCTTCTTACTTCAGATAGTTAGTTTATTTAGGAATATATATACCTAGGTTATATAAAAATTTACTAAAATGCGAAGGATGTAGTTTGAGTTAGGTTATAAATAAAAATATTTTATAAGCATTATTTAATATTCTACTAATATCAGCCCATAAATGTCCCACTGCTGGGCTCGGGCCTTCCACTAAAGGGGTACGGACAGTATACCCGCCACGCTTGTCCAAGGCGACTCGGCAGGTTTGACACATCGGTTATCTCGATGTGCAGGTTGCATCACGAGGTTTTCCTTCACTGTTATTAGCACGTGGTAATTGTAATAATATGCACATTAGGTCAGAAAACTGCCTAAGTGGTGCATGCGTTCCGGCCAGGATCGAACCCGCGCCCTTTGAGTTTAGGACGCGTGCGTTAGCCATTACGCTACCACGACATGATTTAATATTCAGTTGATTGTTATTAGTAGCGTTTAGTGTAAATAAAGTAAAAATAATATCGATTTTCAATCGAAACAATGTTGTCTATTAGGAAGACAACATTAAAAGCAAATAATAGTTGGATATATACAACAAAAATATTTAAGAGTGTTTTTTAAATTTGAAACGAAATATAAAATAGATTCTGAACTTCTGCATAGTGCATGGAAATATAAAAAACGGATAGTTTTAAACATAAAAAATCGCATATCAACCCGTAAACATTCCATCGCCTCGGGATGTTATTAGAACAGCGAACGATATACCACTCAAGTGTGTTCAGAGTGGATTGTTTTACGGATCAATAATCAAAATATACCTACAGATTACTTGACAATGTCATCTTTCACTCTGCATGTGATAGTTGTGACAATATACACCCATCATATCAATCAATAAAAGATCCAATCTCATATCCCATCCATAGGTTGTGTATTACATATAATACAAGTATAGCTTCCTTAGCTTGGGGATAGACTAGTTAAGTTCCACGGTGTATTTAAAGTGGAAATAAAGAATTTTATTATTATACAACCAGAGTTTGCCCCGCGGCTGCGCCGCGTGTTAGCCCGTAGTCAGTAGCTTATTTAGGCAGTAACTATTTTACTTATACAAAAACTTAATTCGGTTTTCACATATAATAATAACAAAGAAACTAAGTCCATAGAGACTAGACAACTGCCCAACAAAACATAGAGGTGAGGCGAAGCCAACCTGATTTGTCGTAATACAACGAATGACATTTTTTTTATGATAACGTAGGTATTTGTTTGTAAATTGACGAAACGCGATGCAGCGCCGTCTATTTAGCTAATCCGTCTATTTTATAGAAACGACATCGGTTATCGGGATAAAAAGTATCTTAAGTGTTGATTCGGGATATAAGCCATCTCTTTGTCGAGTTTTGTTCATATACGTTCTGTGTTTTCACGTGTTGCTCTAACCAACAGACAAAAATTCTAAAAATTGCATTTTCGGAATCTCCTGGTCCGAATTATCCCCCCTGATTTTTTCATATTTTTATACGCTTTGTAACTTTGTAACTCGAACTATTTACAGATTTATTACAGTATTGACATAATTATATGTTTACATATAAGTTGGGGTAGCGTAATGGTTAGTGCAGGCGTCCCAAACTCAAAGAGCGCGGGTTCGAATCCTGGCCCGAACGCCTGCACCACTTACGGCAGTTTCTGACCTAATGTGTATATTCTTACAATTACCACATGCTAACAACGGTGAAGGAAAACATCGTGGTGAAATCTGCACATCGAGATAACCGATGTCTAAAACCTGCCAAGCCGCTTCAGACATGCGTGGCGGGTACACTGTCCGTTCCCCTACAGTGGGAGGCCCTAACCCAGCAGTGGGACATTTATGGGCTGTTATTAAGTATATGTTTGTCTACCGATTAAATTATTATTACAAAATATCTTACTTTGCACTTAATGTAAATTGCATCAGTAGATTAACGAAAAACAGAACTAAAGCAAGCGAACTTAATGTACTATAAACAGAACTTTGTAATCAGTTTCTACTTTCGGAGCAATGCCGTATATGCCGTAATCCGACAAAACCTCTATTGGGGAATCATTTATTTTTATACTATGCTTAACAGCGTCCAGTCATTACTTTCTTAAAGCAACTTGTACTTATATACTCCTCTAACCAGCTACATCTGCAATATGTAGTGTTAATAGTCGCCGACGGTCATGGGACTAGATGACCACCGATGTAAGATCACCGGCCGGAAAATAGGCAATTTACACGCTGTGGTCGCTCAGTTTATGCGCGGTAAAAGGCTTCTTGAACAGTAAAGGTTAATATTACTTGATAGTTTTGAGAAAGTTTCAATAAAAGGTATTTTTAAATAAATAAAATTACTATTTAGTGTCTCGTTCTGACCCAGTTTTTTTTGTATTGACTATAATTAAAAGGCAAGATTATTTATTGTAAATTATGTACACTTTACCACATAAAAACGATTAAAACTTTAAAGTAGCATAAAGGACATAAAGAAAAATGTTGAGGTACTATTGAAGTGTAGCCTAGATAAATGATGTCATAGATCGATTAGATTTTATATATGTACTATATTGATATAAGGTTTAATTTGTTTGCTGAAATTAGAAAAAAATACTAAAGGCTGACTTATATTGATCCAGCTGCTGACTTGGGGAGCAGACTGGCTTCAAAATATTCAATCGGGAATATTGAAGTCAGTCAGACTCGGTGCGCTGTACTGACCTCAAATCAATTTACACGACGCCGGTATGAACTCAACTCTGGCTTCCTTCGAATTTGAAGTCAGTAGCTGGATCCATGTAAGTCAATTTGAAGTCCCGCCTGTGCAATTACTTGAATTAGAATTGCATGAAAGTTACTGTAATACTTAGTACTTGTAAAAACTGAATTGTATTATTTAATATCAGCATGAATCGTTGAAGTTGATTGAAAGCAGTCAAGAGGCTGATTGTAAATGTTTACGTTTTCGATGTGAGACTTCAAGAGATCGATTAAGGCTTAGAAGTTTATCGATTTTTTATCGGATACACTTCGGAAGAGTGTGCAGTTGACTTGTTCAACTTGATTCTCTCCGCTCTATTCTATTTTTGAAACACAATTTTTAAAATTACTTATGCATATGGCACAATTGTGGAATGCTCTATCAAAGTCCTTAGTTCCTAAAAAAAGACAATCTGGGTGTCTTCAAGGCTTGTGTTATAGCTATTTTCCAGGTAAGTTTGACCCATCCATGACTACATGATTGATCAACATAAACCTTGATAATGATCAAGATAGAATCTATTTATATGTACTTTACTACTTATATATTTTAGTATGTGTACATGTATGTATATAAAAGTTTAGGACATAGTCATTGAATCTCGCGTTAAATATTTATATAGATTGTCTTATGTACTTTAAAATCCGTTAACACAATTATTTTCAAGGTCCGTACTATTTATTATTCTTATTTTCTATGTACAGTAAAAATAAACAATTGAATATTTCACTAACGTTTTGTAATAAGCTAAAGACAATTAAAATTCACTCACAACCATATACTCAACACTACGAAACATTTCACAATAATACATTTTTGTTAATCTACGATTTCATTTCATATAAAACAATCGACTAACAACATAGTAGTTTCGTAAATGCAGTGCGGTCACGACTTGACGTATTTTACTCGCTCAGTGCGTGTCCATCATTATATTTTTATCCTACTTTATTTAAGAATAAGGTATTTTCAGGATTTCTCACTTATGTCTGAAATTAGTTTTTACCTAAATTAATTAAAAATATTAAGAACATGTCCAATAAAATAAAATAAATCTTATTTTCTTTGCATTTTTCAATATTTCAAAATTATTAAAGTCTTAATAAAATATGGAGAACGATAAATTTCTCATTGGGTCATCGTAGAAAATACTGTAAAATATTAATTTGTTCCAAGTCATTTATCGTTACTCTAGGCATTTATTAGAAAATCCTATTGTTTCTCTTCATTCAAAGGTTGTTTGAAAAATGTCTTTCATCGCATATTAATTAGTAATTTGTTTGCTTAGAAAGTACATACTTCTTATTAACAAAATATTTTTTGGCGGGAACTGAAAGAGGAACTCAGCAGTTCTATTTTCTAAAAATTTTAAAATTACTCTAAAATTAACAATTTTTGTAGGATATTGATCGTTTTTGAGTAATAATTATGCGGTTTTGTGATATGTGACGTGTAGTCAAATGTGGCCTTTCGAGTTGTAATAAGAACTCCGTGGATTGGCCTCAGTCTAAGACCTACAATTTTGCTGAGCTATACGATATACATCTGAATAGGCTGTATGGACCAACTTTCTTACATGCCATTGTGTCGAATTGTACTACTACTACGCTGTGGGTAATCTAGCAGACGTGTCCCAGAGGGAACAACGCGTCTCAGCAAATATAATGTACGATAATCTCCAGCACGTTAGCCCAACGAACTGCGCAATATCACTGATTGCTTCTGGACGAGGAAAGCAGATGATCGGGATATGTGGCGGAAGAGGATGGATACGTCCAGTACTTGAAGGGGATTGTCTTTGATTCAATGTCTGGACTGCAACAGTGCATAATACGATCGCAAATGCAAAACAAATGAATAAGTGTGAAATTACCACCACTTCGTGTGTACTGGAGCAATGGCGCAGTTCATAAAGATTTCACGTCCAATAATGGAATGCAGATAATTATTAGGGATAAAATTGCCGTTTATAAATTTTATAAGTAGTTTCTGTTCAGAATTTTATATATATCTAACTTAAGAGTTTTATAAAGCTTTATCATTACGGCAGTTAAATATAATATATGAATAAAGAGAACATCTTAAAACTCCTTATTTTTATAGAATAGTCGCTTCATCGTGAATATTATAAATAATTAAAAGGTTACAGCTTTATAACATGTATTTTCTCCCCAGGCTTATAACATTGGAAGCTTGTTATTATAATGCGACATCGGCAACTAAATCCGGCTTCACGACAGCTTTAAAAGTTATCGTCCTTGTATATTTATTCAATATATTATTGAGACTAATTTATAATATGCATGGTGTCATAAGGCAGGGAAAGATAATTTTACTAAATTACGTTGTAAGTTTTTTTTATTAAGAAAAACAGGTATACACATTTACGTAAATTTATAAGTATCTATGGTCATAAACCTGACTTTATAACGCTCAAACTCTGTAAGTATTGGATTTAAGAAAAAGTTAATATATAATTAAGTATTTTGTTACATTTTAATTGATTTAAAAGCAAAATATATATTCATACCTAAGTGAATCAAAAAGTTCTTAGAAGTGTATATATTAGGTTGGGTAAAAAGTTTCTTCGCATTTTATATAAAAATTCAAAAGGTTTTTTATAAAGTTTATTTACATTTGAGTAAAGTATGTAGGTGCCATTTTGTTGGATAACTTTTTGCCATCTTGTAGGTGGGGACGTGATCCCATTGCTATAAAAATTTTGGGGCTTCTGATCAACAAACTGCGACAAGTGGTTTTGTCAGTCCTCTCGTGATGTTAACCTGACACTGCCTAAGGAATTCTGCAGAGACCGAAACAGGTGAAAATCTGAAGGTGCAAGGTCAGGACTATGCGGCGGATGCATTAACACCTCCCAGTCAAACTCTCGTAATTTTTGCTGAGTGGCTAAAGATATGTGAGGTCTAGCGTTATCATGGTGAAAAACCACACCCCTTCTGTTGATTAATTCCGGCCGCTTGCTCTCAACTTTTTGCTTTAATCTCATCAGTTATTCGCAGTACAGTTCAGAATCGATGGTCCTGCCTGGCGGTAACAGCTCATAATGAATAATGCCCTTCCAATCCCACCATACACACAGCATCACCTTGTTGCGAGTTAGCCCGGGTTTCGCCACAGTCTGTGAAGCCTGACCGGCCTTTGACCACGATCTTTTTCGCACGTTCTTGTCGTTATCCTCTTTTCATCACCAGTTATCAGCTTCTTCAAAAATGGTTCGGTTTCATTACGTCGTAATAAAGAGTCACAAATGAGTACACGGTTCATTAGGTTTCTTTCAGTGAGCTCATGAGGCACCCAAATATCGAGCTTTTTTGTGCACCCAGCTTTTTTCAAATGTGCCAAAACCGTTTTGTGGTCAATTCCCAGTTCTCCAGTTACATCGTAACTACTAATATGGCGATCTTGCTCAACTTTTTCAAAAATGGCATCAATTTTGTCTGTATCAGGGCGACCAGAGCGACGTGCATCTTGGATATTAAAATTTCCGGAGTGAAAACGCTTAAACCAAATTTGCGCTACTCTCACAGATACTGCATTAGGTCCATAAACATCACAATTTTTTTTCGCGGCTTGTGTTGCATTTTTACCTTTTTTTTGGTAAAATTTTAAATGTATCGAATTTCTTCATTAGGTTCATTCATTTTAACAATAAGAAAAACAAATGAAAATCACACGTTTTCCTAATTTGAATTTGGAATTGTCTTCTTTAATATTAAAACTTTTTAATGATACCAAAACCAGCCAGATACAAATGGTATAGCCAAAAAGATCTTACTACAAGTTCATACATACTATATGCGAAAAGACTTTTTCCCCAACCTATTATATAAAATCTTTTTGGGGAAGTTCAATATTCAATTAAAGAGTGTCAATCACACAATATTTATGTCAACTGTGACTTGTTTTTGTCAGGTAGTTCGCACGTAATAAATTGTTTTGTGCAACGAGTTGCTAAAAACGCAAAATTATGGATAAAAGTGAGTTAGTGCGGTTATAAAATATCTCAGCTTGAAAAAATGTCTACCAAATAATTTTTTCGGACATTCAGCAGACATAGATGATGCTGTACCCTATTCTACGGTTACGTACTGGGTGGTTGACTTTAAAAGAGGTAGATCAACCTGTAAAGATGACCCGCGTTCTGGGTGGCCTTCAATCGGAAGAAAATGTCAAAAAGGTTGAGAATCTGGTTTTGGAAGAGAGAAGAATAAGTATAAAACATACAGCTCCGATCCTAAAGATATCTTTTGGTAGCGTTCAATTAATTTTAATTGATTTACTGGGGTTCAAAAACGTGTCGGCAAGATGGGTGCCACAAATGCTAACCAACGAAAACAAAAAGCGACGTTTGGAAATTTCTAAGTGTAATCTCGAAATGTTTTATCATAATTCGGATAATTTTTGCCGTCGCCTTGTTACCATGGATGAAACATGGGTCCACTATTTCGATTCTGAAATTAAGAGAAAAAGTATGTTTTGGAAACGACCACCATTAAGAAATTTCGAGTTGCTTCTACCGCTGACAAAGCTATGGCCTTAGTGTTTTACGATAGTGAAGGAATCCTGTTTATTGATTACATGCCAAGAGGCCAGACGATTATTGGATCCTATTATGCAAATTTAATTCCGAAAGTGCGTGAAGCGATTAAAAAAACGTCGTGGAAAACTGTCGTTGGGCGTGTTGTTTCTTCACGATAACGCTCATCGATCGGAAGTTGCGCTCAACGCAATCCGCTGTGCTAGCTTCAATCTCCTTGACCACCCACAATATTCTCCGGACTTAACCCCAAGTGATTTTCACTTATTCTCAAAAATAAAAGAGGGAATTCGTGGAACTAAATTTCACGATAATGACGCGGCTATTCCTGCCGTAGCCGTAGAGGAGTTTTTAGAGACTCAAGAAAAACAAATTTTCGCATGAAATAAGGAAGTTAGACACGCATTATTCTAAATGCATTGGAAGGAGATTATGTAGAAAAACAAATTTTTTGTTTAAATATTTGCATTTTTTAATATTGTTTCGACCGACAAAGACAAATTCACACCCACATACCTGTTTTGCACGTTATATTACTTTTCGGCATTTGGACTTCTTTTGTTTACTTTGTGTTTAAAATTTGTGATTAGAAAAACGGCCCATTGTGTATTGTAATGTTTATGGTAGTAATTAGCCAGGTGTGATTCTAAGAAATTCGGTCCACGCGGTCTGGTAGACATATTGCATTTGGACAGCATAAAGCAAGGCCCCAATGGAAAGATCGTCAGTCGAGCGATAACCATCCGCGAGGCAAAACTTGTGTACATTCAATAATCTATTTAGTGACGGACTTTGCGCGTGTTATTGAATCGTGCATTACGTTTGGACTGATTGTGTTCAGTTATATTTGTACCTGTGTTAGACGTGTTTGTATAGTTCTAATAAATTCTAGAGTAGGTAATTCTAACGGCATTTTAATTCGTCTCCTGCAACTCGTTACAATATTGATTCCAAGAACTTTTTGATTCACCCTTGCTTTTAAATCAATTAACCTGTAACAAAATACTTAATTATATATTCACTTTTTCTTAAATCCAATACTTGTAGAATTTGAGCGTTATAAAAAGTCAAGTTTATGACCATAGATAGATACTTATAAATTTTCGTAAATGGGTATTATCATACCGATTTTTCTTATTAAAAAAAACTTATGCGTGAATTTAATAAAATTATTTTTTCCCTGCCTTATGACATCATGCAAACAAAAAGCTCACCTTTTAGAAGATACATGTTATTATACTAGGACATGCCCACGACTTCGTCCACGCTTAACTTGAAATTCCCGTGGGATACCTGGGGCACGAAGTATCCCAGCATTTCAAAAAGAATGTAAGCTATCGTTTTAGTGAAAACTGTCGGAATAAGCTCACTTTTATGTACCCTAACAACTTCAAATCGCTCCCGGGAAATTTATGCTTGATTCCCAGGATAAAAAGTAGTGCAGATTTTACGTCTAAGAATTTGCTGTCGATCAGCGAAAACCGCATCGAAATCGGCCACGTAGTTTTCACGTGAATCCCAAACAAACAGACAAACAGACAAGAAATCTAAAAAAAATTTGCATAGTGTTCTCCATCGTTTATATAGTCTATTCCAGATTTTTTTAATAGTTTTAATATATACAGACGAAATTCTAAACATGCCGTATGTTTAGAATTTTATCATATTGTAGTAAGATTTATGAAACGACAATGGTTATTTATGTCGTCTAACATTTCTGTAATAAACTTAGTCTTTTTCTTAGTCATGTTGATATATTTTTTGCTTGCACTCGTAATATAAGTTTAACTGGTATAAATAAAGATCGATTCTCATAAAAATGAGTACAAGAAGTTAGACAGAAGGCACACCCATTCAAGGACAACTGCAGCTAATGTTCACTTTGACATTGGAACACCTAATCGAAGTGTGGGCTGTGGTTTGTTTTGTTTGGTGAATTCGCTACAAGATGAGTCACTATTGAAACTGATCGGAGGTCAACTATATCCGCCTTCGTCTGTTGCAAACAGATTAAGATTGAACCTTAATGTGCGGGACGGTGTCGTGATAGCGACGCGCTGAATCACATTAGGCTGATCGTATACTGGTTACTTTTGTTTGAGCAACTCGCAAGTTCGCGCGACTGAATACTGGTAAACGCGACTAGCACTCGCATTTGAACATTTTTTGATTTTTGTACAGTCTTGCGTGTCTAGACATGTGTGTAAAACTTTGACCGAGTACTTTGACAAATGCTAACGTTGCATACGACCGCTCCATGGCTTAATATGCGATAATAGTCAGTGTGTGATCTTCTTTGATATAGATGCTGCCAACTTAGTGGAAGGAATGACTAGGAAATGTCAAATTATTGTAATTCGATTTATTATTACCGATAAGTAATATTTGCGGGTAGTTGTGATTACTACTCTGCTAGTTTTGTCATCGTTAGTGTATAAAAGCGAGCAGATGCAGCGACCGACAATCATCCTCACTTCTAATTTGATCCGAGCCACATGTCGTAGAGGCGCTCTAGGGTAGCTAATTAATATAGTTTTTTTTATTGCAAGAGTTCAGCACACAGGTAGACGGCCCATCTGATGGAAGCGATCACCATCGCCTATGGACATTTGTAACACCAAAGATGCTACAAATGTGCTGGCGCTCTCTATGGACACTGGAACACAACTCAAATTTATTATAGCGACATACTCTAGACCAGGGGTGGTAGCCATCTAGACAGGAATACCCTACCACCTGGCTGTGGGTTTTTCAATTGCCTCTTACGACAGGCCGCCTGGCCGCAGGAAATTGTATTCTTCCTCCGTTAGTGCGCGGAGTGCAAGAATTATAATCATAGATTCGGTATTTTAGTGACAGAAGAACGTTCAGAATAAATACGGTTCAGAAACCAGCATCCCCTTTTATTATACTTTGCCGACATTTCTATTATTATGACCTTTATACGGCTATTACGAAAGAGAAAATATATCGGTGGTTTAGCAGTGTTGCCAATTTAGAGACTTTTTGACTAAACACATTTTTATTAAAATGCTTCGCGACTTATCTGGAATTCTCTAGTAAAAATTAGAATAAAATTCTAATTAAAAACAGGAATTTTACAGAGTAATGAGTAATTTATCTACTAGATATACATAACTAATCTAGTGAAAAATAGCTAAATAGTTTAGGTATCTTTGTAAACACAGTAACCTCTCATCACGGCTGTATAATTTCATGGAATAGTGTTCTATTTTCATTTTAAGTTATCAGGCGGAAATTATAATTGGCATAATATATTTATAGATTGACGAAAAACATGTCCCAGTAAAAAAGTCACATAACAAATCGACCGGTTTTCTACCTTTAACTTCGGTTTTTAACACGAAAAACTTGTGACATAAATATTAATATAAACTAGAGTATTAAATTATAATATTGTAGTTATTTCGTTATCCTGAAAGTAATAATTTTAGGCTTACCGCATACGCACTGTTTACTCTCGCGGAGTCGAGGAGTGTAAGTTATTTGCTTCTCAAATTTTAAGCCCTTTCCTTACCGCTTCGTGTGCCGAAAGCTTTATTTGTCGGAGATGTTTATACAATAAAAACTCGTCTTTCCTTGCACTAATCAAAAAAAATATCACGCGCAAAAAATACGACCTTTAAAGAGAAAATACGAGGTAGAAACACGCTATGACTGTATTGTATGCGTTTAAGCTTTCGAATCAGGTATGATTCTATTTAAGAATAAGATGAAATGCATCAAACGACGCTTAAAGAGATAAGCGCCGTACATGGTAATAATATTAGGATATTTATAAATGTTTTCTAAGTAATAGTTACTTAATAGTGCGCGAAAGATACTTTTTGACCTTTCTTCATAGTTATAATTACCTTTCAACGGGTTAAGGACGGTTTTTATTAATATACCCGTTAAACCATAGTTTAAATTATGAAATATTGTGTTATTGAATAAACAAAATAATCAGTCCGAAGAGTCTCCTATTATCCAGAAAATATAAAGCCCCTGACGCAAAACTAAGAATAAATATACGAGAATAGAATATTATTTTATCTTTAAATCTCACCGTACATTTCTTTGAACATTATTTGTATAAAAACAGCAAATAAGAAAAGAACAAATTTAAAACGTTAAATCTTAAGTCAGTAGGATCAGCCACTTTTAAACAAAGGAAAACGTATTTGACTGTTCAAACCACCTCCTGTCCCGATTACGTCGAAGTTGGAACATTTTTTGCAAAGAGAGCAAATTATGCCTTTGTATCTTGAAACCGCTCTCGCCTTACCGAATTTTAGCGTTAAATACGACTCTGTAATTTTAATCTTGCAAGGTTATTCAACGTTCTGTGATCATTTTATCAAAAAAATTGGATGTGTTATGGGTGGGTATCATCTTCTTCTATTATCTATTTATTCATTCTATATTATACATCGCCATTATCATCTCAATTCATTACTGGACTCGTAGACAAGTAGCATAAGCGCTAAACGAATAAAATGGAAAATGTATGGGAATGACATATTATGCTAAGTATTATGTCATTCATACATTTTCTATTATATCCGTTTACCCCTAACGCCACTTGTCTACAGGACCTGGGGTTGTCTCTTTCAGACAACCCCAGGTCCTGTAGACAAGTGGCTCGAAGATCAAGTAATCGATTTGCAGCGAGAAGACCGCCCTTTGTGCATAGTTTCAGTTTGTTAAAGTTCATTTTTGTATTGGTATACAATAAAGAGTTATCTATCTATCGGTGACTCCCTGAGTTGTTAGCCATAGTTTGCTCTTGAGCGCTTAATTTGCAGAATTTGCTCGGTTGTTGGAAAATGAACTTTATAGTGCTAACCGAGCAATGCCGCGATTTCACCTCACGGGCGACATGCTACAAAAGTCACGAATAACTTGGAAGACTCTTCGGAACTAATTAGTTGGTGAACGAACCAGCCACCATAGAATAATACTTACACCTAAGTCATCATAATTTTAGTCACGTATTGGGTTACCGTTCCTTTGTTATGCGATCCACTTTCGGTGAATGAAAGGAACCGAAGGACCGGCGTGTGTTTTGAATTAATTATTTAATATGCATAAATATTCATTGATGATTGACCGTTACCTGGTTTGTTTCTTAATCAGGTCCAGTGATTATAAAGACATTTGCTCGTACTCTACTCATGCTAGCGATTGATTGCTACATTATACAACCTAATTGGATACATTGCAAGTTACAAAGAGTGAAGCAGTAGTTACTGTTACGCCACTACATGGCAGTATTATGATTACTGTGTAAGTATTGATTGCACGAGATAGTACAAAAGTAACGTTTTATTTTTATATAGGTTACCTAATGTTTTTGTTAAAGTGGGAATGCTTTAAATTATTAAGGCACCATGAATATCCCTCAATGATTTGAACTAGGCTCACAGAACAGAAAGCTAAACGACGCCGACGTTGCGACTCTGGTAAGTGTGTGCTCGCTTAAATCAGTTTATAGCAGGCATACCTCTCAATTAAACAGAAGAAGAAGAGAGAAGAAGTCTTTATTCATGTCCAAGTAGGCGCGTACGTCTAACTTTCGCTTCTTCGCCTCTTCAATCTTGGTACGGATGATGATTGTTGACATTTTGGAGAGCCGTTACTCGAGAACATGCAACTACGGCGACCGCAAGTCGTTGAGCGCCGTGGTCCTATAGAGCTGCTGGGGCTATTAGTGTTTATTTCATTTAAATTAGCCAAAATTAATTGTGTACGTGTGTTACGTATGTAACATAACGTAAACATATATGTATGCGTGTTATGAAATTACAGATGTTCTAAAATATATAAAAAAATCCAGTCGGTGTAACAGGAGACCGAAAGGCTGCAGCTTACCTCGTTCAAAGAATTAGCCTCTGTATCCAGGTAATGCTGCTAGCCTTATAACTACACTGCGCAGTGACAGTGGTCTGGTGTGGCTGGATGGGTTTTACATGAGTGTACTTTTTTTTTAAATTGTATATATTTATATTTTTAAGTCAGTTTTATTTGTATTATATAGGTAGAGATTCACCAGTAAATCTGCTAAAGCTAAGCTAATTCATTCACATGATTGATTATTCACAAAAGTATCAGTTCTTCAAAGTCTCCACAAAACGTTCAATCTTCCACTAGACGTTTTTTGAACAATACAAATTCCATTACATGAGTCCAGTTCAGTTACTTAATAAATTGAACTAAGAAATTAATCACGAGACCGTAATAACTGCCCGATGTAAGTCGGCCACAAGTGATTTACACTTAGTGGGATTGTGCTCACGTCAGACGAAAATTTAACCTGGGTATTTACGAGCCTGTTTTTATAATATATATTTGGTTCTTTTTGGGTATTATTATATCATAAATGTTTCCTATAAATCTAGGTGAAGAAAACAAAGAAGAATAGGTGCAAATATTCTAATACTTGTAGTATTTAATTGATCTAATTACTATTATCTTGTACCGAGACACTGCATAATAATTATACAATTTCACGTAACGAAAATCGGATAAATCCAATAGAAATGTTCTATTGGATGGATAAGGATGTAAAGTTTTTTTGGGTTTCTGACATTTTCGTATTTTTTAATGTTCAGAATATTAATAGACAAGAAAATTAATACGTCCAATACTTCAAAAACAGATGTAAAGTTTCAAATAACTTTATTTTGCCACTATGTTGATTAGGAGTATATTAATTATGTTTTGATATCTTAACTTGCACGTATTTGCCGAGCATATTATTAAATCTTAAATTAATAAAGTTACAACACCGCATTTACTTAAAATTACTTCCTGCGATTTGCTTAAACAATACTAAGACTTATTCACTTTGGAGATTAAGCAGTCAAGTGTTTATATTTAAAGAAGAATATATTTTAACTTATTACCCACCTGAGACCGTCATTATCATTCGAGCGTTAAATCCCGGTTGCGTTGGGAGCATTCGCTTCGAAGCCCAGGATTCGCTTTACTACGTTTTCTTTTTCACGACATGTGGTCTTCGGCATTTCTTGTCTTGAGACCAGTGGTACACATGCCATCTTCACGATATGAACAGTATTTCTTGGGCTTTCTTTTGACGGGACCTGCCGAAAACGGCATGGCTAATTATTTATTCCCCACATAATTAGCTGGTCTTTGTAAAAAGTTGCCGTACCAGTCAGCATAAGCGACTCTTTTACAGTATACTACTATGTGACGGACATGAAAATTGCTACGGAAGGGGGAGGTCTTGATGCAGTACTTTCGCGTGACTCCATGCCTTCACCGCAGCATATTCATTTCCATGACGCGCGACTCTTGCGTGTGTCGCTCAAGTACGGGCCACGTTTCACCGCTTTACAAAAGTACATGTCTAATAATGGATTTGTAGATCTGTCCTTTTAACTTAACAAGCATTTTGGGGCTGCAAATGGCACCTTCACTTCACGCCACTAAACCGAATCTGCTGAGATACGAGCTTTAAAGTCATGATTACCCGTCTCTAAATGCATAGTGAAACTTTGTCACTCCTATAAGTTGATCAAAGTTTGACTAAGTTATAAAAATCTTAACGGTAATTTTAACTTTTGCGTATTCGTAAGGCTCCAGGCCCACGCAATGACATTGGCTTCGTTCCAAGATGCCAAGCCAAGGTTCAAAGACTTGTACAACAATTTTTTCTGTTCCGGGCATAATGCTATCATTCTACTTGAGATAAAGCAATAAACGCCACTAGAAAGCAAAGCTCATTTATTTCCGGAAGACACTGCAGTGGTGCTTCATTTTAATTTCCTTGTCGTGGATTTTTCGTATTCAATTATTCTGAAGTAGTACTTAAGATAATCAAGAGCAGTCCCCATAGAGTTGTAAAGATAAGGGAAAAATATACTTTTTCTTATATTTTGACTCCTTTTTTCAAGTGACTGGCTGTTGTGTAGAGATGCTAAGAAACAATCTTATTAAATCATTCTCTTTTGCATACGACAAGTGTAACAGAGTTGGAGTCTTGTAGATTTTTTTATATTTAAATATCACTTTTTTAATGTGGCTACTCATATTTTATCTATTTAGTCAGTGTCAAGTAATCGCACACCTTCAAGAAAAAAGGTAACAGTTATAGATTTTAGGATGTTGCCAGGTAGTTTACCTATATTTATTTGTCGCCATGCTTTGAAAATATTTTAGGCTTTCCCAATAAACACATGCTTAGAAACTGAAGCTTAAATGTGATAGAATGTTTACTCATGACCATAAAGATGTATTAATCAGTTTGTTGAATACTTCTTTCAATATTAATATAATTAACATATTAGCGTTCTCTAATTTATCTAAATATTTCACAATGAAAATCTGCGCGTGTGTATAATGCATCTCACGAAGAATCTCTAGGCAAAAAATGGAACTAATCACACAAATCAGCCCAGCCGCGTAATATTGTTTTTATCAAGTGTTGTAATGTAAATATTACATTATATTGATATTCTATTCACTAAAATTATTAAATTAGAAACTTTTTAAAATTATTTTCAGTTGCACGATTGTAGCGCCCCGTTTGCGGGTCTTCTTCCACGAGACAGAGTCTATATTAATGTGCTCTGTGGACAATCTAAATCTGAAGATTTTAAGTGGCTTCCACACAATACAATTTTACGACCAAATTGACTAGATTGACAATGGAATTATGTAGTGTGGATAGAAATATGAATCTAAGGTCATTGATTGATAGGGACCGCTCGATACGATTATATCCAATCAAAGCGGGTGCTGTGCGCGCCAGTTGGTCAATTTTTTAACGTAGTCATCAACTTCTCCCATTATAGTGTTTTCCTTCTTGCTTAGTGCTACATGGACTAACTAAATTCAATATTTCTTGAAAGGTTTCGTGATCCATTCTCATAACATTTCTGATATCGGTACTCTCCAGCAGCAGCTGTTACTTTCTTTTTAACAACCATTATTTTGTCCATAGTCTTCTTTTCTTTTCTCATCTACATTTGTATTTAAAGCCAAAATCAATCTAATTTTTTGCTTCTGGTTACACAAGCTACTGGTGGTCAAAAGTCCAAGTCCAAGAAGCAACGAAATAAAACTAAAATTGGCGATCTTCTCTTGTACATTCGGACGGACAATCAGTGTGTAGCCAATTCAATTGGGAAATCTGATTGGCAACCAAATCGTATCGTGTGGAAAGGATTTGGTTTTAATATGCAGAGGAAAAAATTGAAATAAGAAAAGCAAACGAACACCAATAAAATTCTAAATTAATAAATTACATCTTGTGACCATCCTGAATATTATTAACAACATTAAAAACATTTTGTTAGAGATTCCTACACAGATATTAATTTACATAAATAGAAAAATTATAACCCCGATTGCAACCATACTGATGTATTCTAACTGTATGAGTTTTATAAATGCATTTATTTGTAAATGATTTATATAAATTTTGTACTATGGTAGTTTAAAGTCGATTTGAAATAAATAATAGTAAATGAAGAATATATGTAGTTTACGTTCTAAAGTAGTTTTGGTTCGGGTTATTAATTTATAGCTAAATATGTACCTACATGCGGGCCACCAGAATTATTTTGATGTAGTTCAGCGGCCTATACAGATAATAGTGGAACAACTTCGGGGTTTATTAAGCGGAGGTAATGAACCTTTTGTAGTAGGTATACATAGCGAATTTAATGTCACCAACGTTCTACCTACCTTAGGTTCTGTTTTCCTTAAATAATAGTTACTGGTTTCTTTATAGTTGTACTAATTTAAATGTTTACTTTACAAATTTTATAGGTTTGACCTCAAATATATGTGTGGAGCGCTGTAACCCACGGGTAAGTTGCTGATTCTATAGTTATGGACTGTATGAGAGAGATATGAACAAATCCTTGCACTAGTAAAGCAGAAGCTCCACCAACCTTGAGATCCGCCCTCTCCTGGCTCGGTTCAGGTTGCACACAGGAACAGCAAACACTTTAACACTTTGTAAAAAGTCTAAATATGGTAAATGTTCTTGGCACAGCCAGTAATTACAATGAATTGAGGGAATCTTATCCAAGACATGGGTGAGCGCACGGTGCGGTGTTTCTCGTTAAAACGTTGACAGCTAGTCACCAAAAAATGGCTGCTCCTACCCAGCTCTGTATTGGCCGTCGCCTCCCACAGAAAGAGAGTATACAGCAAAATTGATAGAGCAATGTTCTACCTACTTCATACTAGGCAAGGACCGAACAATATATTTTTAAAAACAATTCGTATCCCGTGAAGAAGAAACATACCAATGAACCATAGCAGATAGGTACTTGTAAATCATCTAATGCTAAAACGTAACACGCACGGTTATGAATTCTACAGAAGTGATCCACTGTTTTTGAATTATAAGAAAAGCATTTAATCGATAATAACTCGAATTTCAAAAATTTATTTTCCTCGAGGGCAGGTTTTGAGTTCTATCACTTTTAAAATTTACCACACCATAATCTATAAAATTATAACATTCTAAACATGCCGTATCTGTACATTTAAGCTATTAAAAAAGCAACTGGATTAGACTATATAAACGATGGAGAACATGATGCATTTATTTACGTTACTTGTCTGTTTGTTCCGGATTCACACGTAAAAACTACTGGGCCGATTTCGATGCAGTTTTCGCTGATTGACATCAAATTCTTAGACATAAAATCTGCGCTACTTTTTATGCTTGGAATCGCGCGGGAGTTTTTCTGGGAATGATTTAAAATGACCAGATTGATAAAAAATCGAATTCCAGTTCCAGTGCGATTTTTTCATTGATCGATAGAAAATTTTATATAATAAAATGTGTGATACTTTTTATTCCGGGAACCCCGTGGGAATTTCAAATCAAGCGTAGATGAAGTCGCGGGCATATATTAGCTTAAAATAAAAAGGTTAAAACGATACTTCATATTAGGGTGACTATGTACTTTATGTACCACTGTAAAATGGCTTCATAATTATGTACAATAAATGATTCAGTATTGAATATTTTTTAAGGCATTTCATACGCCATCCTACATATATAAAAGAATACAATTTCCTGCGGCCGGGCGGCCTGTCGTAAGAGGCGACTAAACAAACCACAGCCAGGTGGTAGGGTATTTTCCCGACTAGATGGCTACCACCCCTGGTCTAAAGTATGTCGCCATAGCAACCTTAAGTTGTGTTCCGGCATTAGTGACCAGGTTCCAGTCTTCCCTAAGAGAGCAGCAGCGCATTTGTAGCACCTTTGGTGTTGCAAATGTCCACAGGCGATGGTGACCGTTTTCCATCAAGTGGGCCGTCTGCCTGTCTGCTGAACTACTGCAATAAAAAAAAAATATGTAGGTAGACTGAATTTCTTTTTCGACCCTCACTTACGTAATATATGACCACACACGTCATCGAATATCGTTATTTACAATATTTGACTACACTGTTGCACAGGGCATATCGAACAAGTAGATCTTCCAGCCAAATTTTATTTTGGTATAATTTAATTTCTGAGTAACATGACTTTGGACATAAACAGACGAACATGACGATTATATAAGGATTGCGTGTTCGGCAAAATTGCTACGTAACCCTAAAAGGATAGATAGATAGATCGATTTTTTTATTGTTCACCACATTAGTTAGTACATCAACATTTTTTAGAGCTAAAGATCAGAACAATCGGCGGTTTTATCGCTTATAAGCGATCTCTTCCAGAGAACCCAGGTTACAGGTTAAGTCTAAGGAAACGCACTGTATGAAGCTGGTATGCAAATAAGATAAAAAATAAATAAAATATTTATAAATATATATGAATAACTAGCTGACCCGGCAACCTTCGTACTACCTCAGAATCAATGTTTTTCAAATTTACTCACCTTTTGAACCTTCCCTGGACTTTCATAAATATTTCAAAACCAAAATCAGCTAAATCATTCCAGCCGTTCTCGAGTTTTAGCGAGGCTAACGAACAGCAACTGATTTTTATATATATAGATGACTAATGATTTGAGACATACATATACATATATATATACATATACCTTAAATTGAAATTTATTTAAAATATAGCTAAATAGTCTTAGAAATATTATTTTTTACTAAATGGAGGTTGAAAGTTTATATGGGAGACAAATCATACTAAATTATTATTTTAAATATTGAAAGCGACTTCGCTTGTTCACATTTTCGGGCAGTGAGTTCCGCAGCCGGACAGCCTTCACAGCGAAAAGAACAATTTACAAACTTCTGTGTCATTAACTCTTCAATACAAACTAGCTAAAACAATTTATACTGTTATCGCTCCATTAGCGTCATTGATTCGCCATCACGGCGGATCTCAGTCTGGGAAAGTCTTGCGCATTATAAATTTCTTATGCAAATATCAATAGCAAATGCTTTCTAACCAGTTTTTTTACTTTCACCTTCAAATACAGTCAGTAGCCCTAATGCTATTAGTAACAGTGCAAAAAAAATGTTAATGCGCGTGACCGATTAAGAAGGTTGAATTCCATTTTAGTTGTTGTGCAAGTCGGTTAACGAAAACCTGTTGTGCTGTACAGCGTGTACCTGTGTTGCTTATACAAGTTAATATCTTGGCCAACACGAAGCGTGGAAATGTCTAGATATTTCATGTCATGAATAACTTGCGTGCTAACTTTGGGTTTGTAGGTAATATTATTTCTTTACTTACGAATACTTATGTTTTATTACATAGTTGGCTATTACATAGAAAGTATGGTACGATAGTAATTTTAGAATTCCGTAGTGAAAGGGCAAAATCACCCACATATCTAATAGAGAGAAAAATTCAAGGCAGCTGATATGTGTACGTGATATTATCGTTAGATATAATATCGATTAAATCATAAACTTATTTATTTTATATTAATTAATACTCATGAGATAATCTCCAAAGTAGAAAAAGCGCCAACTCAACAACCAACTAACTGTGAAGTGCATAATTCTGAAAAAATTAGGATGGTAGAATTTAGAAACAACTTTCAATAAATATTAATAACAAGGTCTGTTTTTTTTGAGTTTATGGCTTGGCAACTAGACCTTTAAGCCAGGCGCAGTTGTATTGTAGGCTACAATAGACGCCATTCAACGGAAATTCTTGTGAAAACTCGAAAGGCCACATTTGACTATATAGTTCACATTTCTCACAAAACACATAATTACTACTCAAAAACTGTCAATATCCTACAACTATTGTTCATTTTAGAACAACTTTACATATTTTTAGAAAATAAAACTGCACAGCACAACGTCCCCCTTTCAGTTCCCGCCAAAAACTCCAAATAACAAGATTTGTTCAGTAGTTTGAAATTAGGGAGGGGGGTGGAAGGGCGGTTGTTTTTTCGATCAAATAATTTTCTAAAGGTTAAGTAGTCTCTTAAGTGGCGTAGGCTTTTTAATTATTAATATTATAAAATATTAATATTGAAATGAGTAGGTAATAAAAATGATAGACTTGGCTCTCTATTATACACCATTTACTGTGCATGAATTGCACGCATTAAGCCGGTCTCATCTATACAGATAAATAAAATTGAAGTGTCTGTTTGTAATGTCAAAATAACGGTATCTCATAATAATACGATATTTAAATTAAACACAACTATTTTTAAAATTTTTGTCTGTCTGGTTGTTCCGGCTAATCTCTGAAACGGCAAGACCGATTTAGATGGGACTTTCACTGGCAGATAGCTGCTGCTGATGATATAAAAAGTAAATTAGACTTAGATTTTTTAGGGCTTCGCAAAAAAAAAATCCACGCAGCCGGAATCGCGAGCATACAGTTTACACTTATTTTTATCAGAATATTGGTTTCATATCACCATTTTTTTGTATAAAAGTCAATGTTGTTTAGTGTATTATGTACGTCAGGCACTATTATAATTTTTGATATAAGTTTGCCAACTATAACATTTTCCATATAGCTGTTGTATGATAAATAACTATTAGAAAATAAGAAACAAATTTTGAATAACTAAGTTAATTATAATTTGCCCAATTTAGGCAAAATTATTGTGTATAATTTCAAATTACATTTTGATTTGCTGTGAATTACATTGAAATTTAACGTTTATAAACCTAATCTACGTGTTTCTAACTGAAGATTGACATAATTTCAACAGCTTTTTCATTGCGGAATGTAATAATGTATAAAGCAACATTGTGTTTGTAACTCATTAAAATTAAGTAATATTATTTACAAGCCTACGCAATCACAACATTAGAGTATCACTTTATTTACGAATAATAGTCTCATTTACACGAACTTATGAATTTTATATTAGGCGTTTGAACCAAACCAAAAAGTAACGTCATTAAAATCTGAAAAATTAGCAAAGAATCTCTTTTTTGTTTGTCTGTCTCTTAGTAACCGTTGCAGTTACTGTAACCAAAAATCATACCTAATATTTATGTGGCTCGCGAGTAGGGTTGCCAACCATACTATAGTATCGTACTATATTTTCATTGCCAATTCAATTATCGCGCTTTTTGTTCAGATACTTACGATTATTTTAAAAATAATAGATTTTTGCTGGCCAAGCAAAAAGTAGTAATAAAAACACATGAAAAATACAATAATGAAATAAATAAAATACATAATAAATAATAAATATAAGTATTTCCCTTTTTTTCACCTAAATTTCCCAAAAATACTATATTTTTACAGCTTAAAAACAAAACACTGTATTGTCTTAAAAAAAAAGGTGGCATCCCTACTGGCGATCTCGATGCGAGCGGCGCGCTCGCAACCAGCCGACAAAGCAACGATTAATGTCCGCGTATAGGTACACACTAAAGCACGTTACTGTATCTGATTGGTTACAGTTACGGCTCGCAGATGAGTAGGCGGCTCTAGAGAAATATATATAAAATTCTTCAGTTCATGTGAATGTGACTGAACTCCTCCTAAACGGCTGGACCGATTTCGATGATTTTTTTGTGTGTTCTGGAGGATTCAAGAATGGTTTAGATTCATAATTGGACCCGGTAGGTGGTGCTGCAACCGGATTCTAAATTTTATTTCTTCAGAGACAACGTCTGCCGGGGCAGCTAGTATTCTTATAAATTGAATTAAAATTCTTTTACTGCCAAAAACAGGTTAAGAATACCTATTTTTTTTATCTTTTCCGAATCGTTTATAGTCGGTGCAGTGTCTTGACCTTTCGCTTGGTCTATGTTGGCTACTGCTAATATGCAGTTAATACACAAGGCGTCTGTGACAACTATCCATTAGTTCTGATGGAAACTTCAAGAGTGGTATTTTACTGAGCAGTTTTATTTAAACAACGTATAGGTAATATTGGTTAAAAGTTTGTACCTTTCGGATATTGATTGTTTTTAGCGAAGAATTGTGTGTTCGTATGGAAAACTGAACTATATATAGTAAAACATGGATTTCCAAACTGCCTTAAGAATTTCCTCGTTTGGCGTCTGTCAAGGCCAATAATTTGGCTGACACTTATTGTTGAAGATTATTCTAAAACTTGATTATTCATGGTTAACTTGACTTTGGCTAGAAACACAAATCGTACACACTTATATTTAAAATGAAGAAGAAAAACTATTTATCAAATGGGCTGTTAGTTCAAAGGTCTTTTATATAGAATTACTAGGATATGCCCGCGACTTCGTCCACGCCTGACTTGAAGTTCCCGTGGGATTCCCGAAACACAAAGTACCGCAGCATTTAAAAAATAATGTATCGTTTTAGTAAAAATTGTGTCGGAATAAGTTCATTTTTACGTGTCCGAACAAATTCAAACCGCCGATAAAAAATAATCACACATTTTATTACATAAAATTTGCTATCAAACAGTGAAATTTTTTTTTAAACTTCCCATTTTAAATCATTCCCAGAAGAATTCCCGCGGAGTTCTCAGAACAAATTTGCTGTCAATCAGCGATAACAACATCGAAATCAGCCCAATAGTGTTTACGTGAATCCAGAATGCCCGTGCAGGAACGGAGAAAAAATACAATTTCCTGCGGCCGGGCGGCCTGTCGTAAAAGGCGACTAAACAACCCACAGCCAAGTGGTAGGGTATTTGCTCGATTGGATGGCGACCACCCCTGGTCTAGAGTATGCCGCCATAAAAACCTTGTGTTGTGTTCCGGCATCAGAACGGCAGATGTGTTGCGCCTAGACCATTGTTTGTTAGTGTTGCTAGCAGCCCGATCAACCAGGTCGAAAATACAATGTTTCTCGGTTTCCAGGTAGACAGGGGGCTACAGTGAACAAACCACATTGACGGGCTCTGCTCTAAACTAGGAAGAGCGTGTTATGCATTGAGTAGGGTTGCACGTGTAGTATCGATGGATGTCGCTCGGGCATGTTATTTCGCTACTGTCCATTCGCTGCTGCAGTACGGTACGGAGCTGTGGACGCGCGCTGCCGACTGGCAGCGTGCCTTCTGCATGCAAAAAAGGGCCGTACGCTCAATAGTGCGCGTGCGTAGATGTGAGTCAGCAAGACCGCATTTTAAAAAACTGGGTATACTCACACTACCCAGTATACTAATATATCAAGTTGCGGTGTATGTGCGACTTGATGTTCATACCTTTTTTTTTGTTTTTTTTTTTAAGGCGGGGTAAATGCATTTCGCACATACCGGGTCCTTTGCTAGGGATTAGACCTATGCCAAGCATAGCCAAGTGCATACGCACTTCACTCGGCATAGGAATAACATGATTCATGTAAAACACAAACTTGAGAAATCGGGGAGATTGACGCATGTCATGGGTCCGCTAATATACAATAAACTACCGAGTAGGATAACGGAGTCACCATCCGTCGGCTCATTTAAAACACGACTCACGAAATGCTTAGTCGAGCACACCTTCTATAATCATGAGGAGTTTATAACCTACAATATGACATAATTTTTATTTTATTTTATTTTGTGACATGTGTATTTAAATGATGTAAGAATTGACGTGTAACTTTGTTATGAATAAATGATTTCTGATTTCAGTGACCAGGTTCCAGGCTCCTTTAAGAGAGCAGCAGCGCATTTGTAGCATCTTTGGTGTTGCAAATGTCTATAGGCGACGGTAACCACTTTCCATCAACTAGGCCGTCTGCCTGTCTGTTGAACTACTGCAATAAAAAATAAAAAAAGTAATAAACAGAAAAACTGACAAATAAACAAACAAACAAGAAATCTAAAAAAATTGCATCGTGTTCTCCATGCTTTATCAGTTTTTTTTTTAAATAGCTACAATGTACAGACACGGCATATTTAAAATTTTACAATATTATAGATTTCTATAATAGCCGTGAAAATTATACACACAAAATTTCAAGTAGACCTACCATAAAATAAATCGGTAATCTTATACGAATATTATTGCATTGAGATGTGCACCTTGGTCTCCAATGCGGCGGCAGCGACCGGGCGGTGGGGAGGCGGAATGTGACCGCTTAGGAATGCCGCGTTTCAGGGATTGCAAATCGCGATTAAGAGGCTACGTTACGGATATGCTCATTGCTCAATTTAATAATCTCAGCAATTAAAAACTAAACGACATGTTTTTCTCGTTTATTAATTAAGCTAACGATTGAACAAACACTTTGCACATTCTCAAGTTTAGTATATTATTATTGACGTTTCTTTGTTGACAGTTAATATAATTTTCAAGTGTGATGTGCTATATATAGTTCTTGCAATCCACCAAGGCGAGCAGGTTTTAGTCGTGGTTGTATGTTTACATGCACGTTGCGATAGTGTACGTGTATGACGGAGCGAGCAGTTGTGAGCGTGCCGTCCAATTATATGAGCTTTTAGTCTCACGCACACACAGATACATGTTTACCACCAGTAAAGTACACACGCCTTCAAGAGTTTCAAGAACTGTAAAGTCAAACTAATTACTACAATATAGTGTTGTTGGTCACTACTAATAATAATTATTACATAGATGTTCATTTATTTTAAACACACTACCTTTTAACATCGGCAATATCAAACCAAATAAATTTTGAATACCTTTCTTACATTTTTTCTTTGAAGCGGGGGAACTGCATTTCGCACACTACCGGGTCCTTTGCTAGGGATTGGACCAAAGCGATGAGAGGTGAAGCCACGAATGGCCACCAGAGTCAATCGCCGGCCGACATGTGTGGAGACTCGAATACTCAATACTCCACTAAAACCCCCTCCTCCCATGTGCCCCGCGCTTATGGCAGGAAGAGCGTGAGACTTAGAACGTAATTACGCCCACGCTGATCCTAGCGCATCAGTGCTTGAGAAAGCCCCGGAAAAGGCAAACTCACTTCGTCGACAGGGGTGAAGACTCCTCTGCTGCCTAGATGCTAGACGGCCCCTGCAGCGATATTACGGGAGGAGATCTTGCGCATATCTGCGACTCCAGGACCCCGACTGACGTGGTTACCCGCGAGACGCCTGCGCACCTCTCTCTCTTTCTCGTTCTGCGACCTCCTTTTAAGACATGACAGTCTGGCAGAAATAGACCGCACCCACCCAATGATCGTCGCTATGCAATACCTTTCGTACATTCAACAACATCGCACGACGTCGCGTGACGGGTGCAAAAATATCTGACGTCATGCATACATGTCTTTGTGACATAAATTCGCACGGATACGTATATGAAATGGATGCTTTCGCAAGCAACGGTACGAAGCCGATCGTATCGATGGATCGTTGATATCCTGCCGGACGCAATCGGCTGTCGCCGCATCCGTTCGTATCCTTTCCGACCCGATGCGATGCGTGACGTTTGGTGGAAATAAATTTTTTCCTCATCAAGAAAATCATCCTTTAAAGTATCGATTTTCCTAATTACTCCACTCATGTTTTATTCATTTTATATTTTTAACTAAATAAAAAATATTAATTACGATAAATGTTAATGTTTAATCCAAATACGGAGTGCATCCATTCTTAAGATTTCTTATCGAAGATCCAATTTATATTGGAATTCAGGTTTGACTTTCTAATAATGTCTTACGAAACAGATTACGATAATTCTAGTTACAAACCTACTATAAATTATAAATGCTCATATTTGATAAGAGATAGTTTTGGACATTTGTTTCCGTTTAAGCCTTATATAGCAATTCTTAAAGTTATCTATAATAATTGAACCACTAAGTTCACACTTTGTTTTTAAAATCTAGAACATTTCATTTCGTAATACAAGAAGTGTTCAGTCAGCTTTGTAGCATTTTGTAATAATATTATTAAATATTAGAATGAAGATGTTCGAATAAGACGATAAAATGTTTAAATATTATGTTACTGTTACATTTGGGTAATAATGACCGTTTCACGCAAATGTAGCGATGGGTTTAAGGCGTTATTTGTAATGCCACATTGTTATTAATAGTTAATGGCGCTAAATATTGATAGATAACGTATGTCTTATATTCTAATATAGTTAATCATTAATGGCGTTACTTTTAACGCTATAATCAAGACGCATTTGGCCACAGTCACTGAAACTAATATTATCCCAGATGAAGCAGGGACATTAGATATTTTACAGATAACAAATTGGGAAGTGCACTCCGCGCACAATAAAGAGTCCCGTAGAAGTGATAAAAATCAACTGTTTCTGTCATTTGGATACAGACCTATAAAAAAGAATTTAAATGAAAATCTGTATAATATTATAAAATTCTAAACATCCCGTGTCTGTACAATGAAACTATTGAAAAACACAACTTTAATAGACTATATAAACGACGGTGAATACGATGCCATTTTTTTTAGATTTCTTGTCTGTTCGTCAGTTTGTGTGTTTGTTCGGAATTCACATAAAAACTACCGAACCGATTTTGAAGTGGTTTTCCGTAATCCACAGCCAATACTTATACTTAAAATCTGCACTTTTTATTCCGGGAATCCCGCGGGGATTTTTCTGGGGGCGGTTTGAAGTTATTCGGGTGCATAAAAATTAGCTTATTCTGACACAGTTTCCACTAAAATGAGAGATTACATTATTTTTTAAATGCTGCGATGCTTTATATTCCGGAAATCCTGCGGGGATTTTCCCGGGAGTATTTTAGAGTGGGTATTATACGTAAAAATTAGCGGATTCGGATCTAATTGATACTTAAACAATATATAATTCGGAACTTTTTACATTCCCCCGGATTTCCTAATTTCGAATCCAAGTGATATGAGGACTTGCTTAATATTACAGTTTCTATGTTTATTAGACATCTTTAGTAGAACAGATGTAGTTATGTATGCCTTTGGTAACATTGCTTATCCCGAGTTTTTACTGGAACCCTCGGTTTTAAATACTGGCAAAATAACTGTAATCTAGGTTATCCGTGAAACGTTGAGGAAATCGCGGGCAAATCCTAGTACCCTATATCTAACAACATAGTCAACAGGTCTTGTTCAAACTAAATTACTTTGCAAATATTTTTAAGCTCTACCATTATGAATTTTTTAGAATGTCCGCCTTACTGTTTAAAAGTTACAAGGCCACAATTTTCACGATTTCGATAATATCGGGTTGCCTATTGACTTCATTAAAAAGTCATTAAGGAACATCGGTACGTTTTTGGAGATCTGATTAACGATATTGTTCATGACATGACATGTATATTGAAAAAAATCAACTCTTAGGGGCCATCCACAAATTACGTCACACACATTTTATTATATGATTTTGACCCCGCCCCCGTCTTTGTCACAGCTGGTCACATTCGCGAGACTCCTCCCTCCCTAATCTAACATCACATATTCTGCAATTTTACATCAAGAAGTTATTAAATTAGAACAGCAGCTCCGTAATTAGCTTAAATATATTAGAGTTCTCTCAATATCAATCTTCCTCGACCCCCTCCCTTAACGTGTGACGTAATTTATGCATAGCCCCTTAGTGATATGTTGTATAGCGACCCTCCTTATTTTATTTTGTCCTATTTTCACTTTATAAATTTGTACCGCCATACAGACTACGTATGTTTTGTCTATTTTTTCATATAGACCTAGTAGTTTCAGAAAAAAATTAGTGTAACATGCAAAAAAAACAGACGGACACGATGATTTCATAAAAGTTGTTTCTGTTCTTGCGAAAAGGGCCACGGAATCCCTAAAAATTTACAGCAATACATTGCTCCACAAGCTACCGTTAAAAAGTTATCTTTATAAATAATTCAATTTTATTTATAAAGTTGAGTTCCAGGTCACTTTATCAAGAATGCAAGATGAAATAATGACGCAGATTTTTTCATGCGCATATTACTTCCCAGTACCCACGCTGACAGTTGCAGCCGGTGCGATATATGAAAATGTCTGGTTCTTTTTACTCCAATCATGGCGGAGGCGGCGCCAAGACGATATTGAGTTTACGAACTCATTCTCCCTGCAATATTAGTGCTGAAACTATAAATTTGATATTATTTCAATATCATGTTTATGAAACATTTTTCACTTACATTATTTGTGTGTTTGAAAATATTAAAAGCACAACATGGTTATAGAGATAGTAACTGTATATATTATATATGTATTTTTTGCTATTTTAAGAAGCGCATACTTACTAGTATATAGTGAATTAAATAAATAAAACATTAAAAAAAGAATTATATATTAAGTAAGATTTGTCTGATCTGATAATAAAGATTCCTACGTACCAGCGGCGTAGCGTGGGTGAAGGCCGCCCGGGGCGGAAGACAATTTTGCCGCCCTTTTATTTAGGTATTTCAATTTAATGCATACTATATCTATACTAATATTACAAAGAGGTAAAATTTGTGTGTTTGTCACGTTGTAGGGGATCATCTCTGGATCTACTGAACCGATTTTGAAAATTCTTTTTGCGTTGGAAAGCCCTTTAATTAAGGAATCACGCTAGGACCAATAGGAGCGGAGCGGTAATGAAAAATCTGTCCGTTTTGAGCCGGGCGAGCCTGCTAGTATTACATACATTAATTCTAGATAACTTTTCGGCAAGAACAGTCATTATTTTGCAGTATACAGGTTAGATTATAAATATAAAAGTTTATGTAAGTTTTACAATCACCATTATTAATACAAAAAATATTATATTTCAAAGCACAAAATAAACTATGGGGAGTCCCCGCAAGTCAGAATAGACGATGTTGCCAGCAGTCACTACAAAATATCATTCAAAGAAAGGGATTCCCCGAATTCGTCACAGAATAAGTAATGAAAAATTCCGTGCTCTTTTCAATCGGTCCGAATTTGTAGTTTTGATAAAAATATGAAATGGTTCAAATATTTATATTATTTATTGTGAAATTTTGCCGCCCCCTAAAAAGTGCCGCCCCTGCCGCCCCCACTACGCTACGCCACTTCTACGTACACTAAGTTTTTTTTATCGCCGCGCGCCGCTGAAACATATTGACAGACAGACACAGAAATGATATTGTTTTCATTCTCAAAAACTAAAACAGTACCTAATTTATAAAAACATTTACAAAGGTAAAAGCAAAATAATATTGGTTTATTTATTTATCATATAATTCATTGCACACAACTTAAAAATAAATCTATGTTAACAGTATAACGAAAATTGTAAAATGAATTACTATAATTTTGAATTTATTATAAGCTGCATAAAATATAATAGTCAGATATTTTGTCAAGCATAGTGCCTGTAAAATATCGCTAAGATCTAGTGAGAAATTATCTTGGCAACTCTTAGGTTAAGAAGCGCTGTGGTAAAGCAATTCACTGTACTAGCCCTCACTTGTTCATGACACACGTATGAAAAGACTTATAAAGTGCCCATCTTAGATATTCTATCGACGTCCATAGCATCCGTAGGTTGTATGTACTTCCATGAAAAGAATGCTCTCGTAAATTGGAATGGCATGATCCTTTCTTGTTATTCCCGTATATTACTTTTATACTAAAGCTTTATTTGTACTCAACTAAGCCAGTGGCAGGTAGTTTACCGATGTCAACGAACAAGGGATCTCATTACATCTCCCCGGGGCCAAAGATTTCAGCGACAAAGGGGGCTCGTTTGACTGACATTTAATATTATTATCAGAAATGTACGCAGGACTGACTTATGCTGAAGTTATTTTTTCTTCTTATAGTAGGCCAGATAACTATCCAGAATCAGGAGTAGGTAATTGTATATCTATTTTGATGAAAGCGAAAATGTGGCACTTATACAAACGTAAAAGCTGTCCACGCGATTTGACTCTGTATAGATACCGAAGTAACGATCTCATTTTGCGGGGAAAATATCCTATATTTTATCTCCTTTTATCAAAAGAACTTACACAGATGAGCTCAAAACTTACATAAGAACCTTGGATTCTAACCTACTAATAAAATAAACAAATCCAAAATTTCGAAGAGGAGCAAAAAAAGGTAAGCACCCTTAGATCCCAGAAGTGGCGAAAAAAAGGCAAAATACCATAATGTACTTATGTAACAATTACCATTTTAGCACTCCTATAAATACTTGACGTAAGTCATATAGATCAAAATTCTTCAGCGTATTGTATTTTATATTCATTAATTTCAGACAAAAAGGTAGACGGCTCACCTGATGGAAAATGGTTGCCAACCTCAAAGGAATATTAATATGCTGCCTTACTCTGTACCCAATTAAAACATTAAAGAACTAAAGTAATTATTATAATTGGAAACTGGTTTTAGAAATTGTAAAGTTGGTTAAAGTTGTATCTATTTTCCAATTAAGGTATTAATTTTAGCAAAGTCAATTAAACTTTCTTAGAAGTATCGATTTAAGTTTAATATTAGGTCATGAATTCCATTTCTGACCAAATAATAAACATAAAAGGTAAACTTGATTCATTAACTAAGTTACGTCTTTTGATAGTTCTTTTAGCCCTTTATTTGCGTGAAACTATCCTTATAGCTCACAAACAATGTCTCGCAAGAAATGCTGAAGAATGAAATGCAAGAAAATACGAACTGAAATATAATAAAATCCCTATTACTAATATTATAAATGCGAAAGTAACTCTGTCTGTCTGCCTGTTCCGTTTTCACGGAAAAGCTACTGCACCGATTTGGCAGAAACTCAGTATATATATATATTCGATGCCGAGGATGAACATAGGATACTTTTTATCCCGAAAAATGGGACAGTTTCCGGGATAAAAATATATTTGTCTCTCTGTTTGTTATGCTTTTACGGAAAAACTACTGGGCCCATTTGGCTGAAATTCGGCAGATATGTAATTTTAATACCGTGGATGGACAAGAGATACTTTTCGTCCCGGATAATGGGATAAGTTTGGGGATAGATTTATGTAAAGATTATCCCAGAAAGTAGGATAGGTTTTTATTTTGTGATTTGCCATTTTCGTCATTTTGTATAATTTCATCATTTTGGTCGATTTGGTCAATTTGGTCGATTTGATGTGGTCGATGTGATAAATTGGTATATGTGGTAGATGTGATCGAAGTGATCGATGTGGTCGATATGGTCGATTAGGTCATTTTGGTGTACATATGTAGTTTTAATACCGAAAACTGGCATAAATACTTTTCATCCGGGAGATAGGATATTTTGCGATATAAAATAAAGTGAATCTTCCGAGGCAAATAGCAGTAACATAAAAATTTAATACGATGTAACCTGTGTTGTAACCTCTTTAAACAAGAGGGATGCAGTTAAGGTTGACCCGCGGGGTAAACTCTAGTTATGTTATAATTCGCAAATAATTCGTAGATAGAGGCACTCATTTGAAGTTGTTCATATAATTCTTAGCATTCCATACTAAAACTACATATTATTCTTTAGTTAATTCCAGGCTTTTTTATAAACATCTAAAAATAATACCATTTTGATTATTATAAATACTAATTAATAAACATGTCAATAAACATTTTTATTCAAAAGCACCAATTAAAGCATACAAAAATTCATCTATAATTTAGGATTACAAAGGGACAAAAGTTAGGTGCCTTCCACCGGAAATTCCTTGTTCATTGTTAAGAAATTTCCATCAAAGTCGGTACACGCCTTACCCATGACTGTTCGAAAAATACAAAGAGCCGCCCGTGGACCGTCTCCCGTCCGGTCGGTTAGACACGCGCTCCTCTACTCTGTTAATGACATTGGAAATCGACCGAGTGACTCCACGATTTTTCCTAATCAAACGGCTGATCGGCTTTGATTTATTTGAGCTTCAGTTTCCTTTCAAGAATAAATAGTTATTAACGTAAATACATCTACCGTAGATTCCTTTTTACAAAGCCGAGACGGGACCGACGGAAAACATTACGTAAATGGGCGAGCTAGAAACGTAAGGAACTCGTAGAAGTAACATAAAGTGTGAGTGGGCCGCGAGATAGCGCGATATTCGACCCTTCCCAATGCCTATTTGCGGGTTGTGTATGTCTTACAAATGTTGTATACTGTTTTCGTTACTGTTTACGACTTGGACTAGAGGAAAGACGGTTAACGTAGCATTGCTTTATAACCTGTTTACTTATACCTATATATAGACGCGTCTTAAAAGTTAATGAAGAAACCCGCGTTTTACACAATTGTTTATTTATATACAGCCTGGTTTATTTAAGTACTGGTTATGTATTATTTTATAACATTTTAGTTCATTTTACAGGCCCCCATAACGACTTATTTATTTATTGCAATATATTGAAATGCAATTATTAATTACTTGCTGGTTTTATCACAAAATCATAAAGCTGTTTATTATCCACACTATTCCTATCCTTACACACGTGTAAGTTAACGTAAGCAAAGTTTGTTTAAGTGTACTGTGGAAGGACAATACTACGAGTGGCACTCGCCAAGCAAAAAACGTTACCCCGAAAAAGTAAAAAACGTAACCTTAAACGCCACACGAATAGATAGTGCTATAAGTCACTTCTCTTGCTACTTAATCTTTTATTATTTAGACCAAATCAGTCGAAAATTGAATTAAAAGTTTGCTTTTTTGAGCGACTATCATAATTTTCTAATATACTTCTTCCATGATATGTATTTTAATCATCATCATCAGACGAGCGTTAAATCTCGGTTGCCTTCGGAGCGTTCACTCCGACGCCCAGGGTCCGCTTTCCTACATTTTGTACTCCACTTCGCGCGGTCTTCAGCATCCCCCGTTTTGAAACCATTGGTACGCATGTCATCCTTCACAATATCAAGCCAGCATTTTTTGGGCCTTCCCCTTCGACCGGGAACTGGCGGAGGCGGCATGACTAGACATTTATTCCCCATAATCAGCCGGTCTCCATAAAACGTGGCCGTACCAGCGTAAGCGACACTTTTGCAGTTTGTTTGCTATGTCACGGACATGAAGACTGCCGCGGGTGCGCGAGTTCCTGACACGGTCTTTCCGTGTCACTCCACACATTTTTAATATCTGGGACGAATATTGAAAATACATATACCTAATATTTTGTAATCCGAAAGATCAGATAGCTTCCGCAACTTTACGGAGTATGTGATTAAAGCCGTGTGGTTCTTAAAAAAGTGTTCCGGTATTGTTGAGGCTTTAATTTTTTTAATGTATAGAGCTACAGAATTCGTAACACGCAATCGATGTGTGACCATTAGAAGTTGAACAAGTTTAGATCACGATCGAGTTTGGTATGTGAACGGCACGACTTAGGCGCAGCGGTGCCGAGGTCGCCTGGTGCCGCGAAACTGAAAGTATGGTCCACTTCACTTAATAGCGATTTATATCAATACCTGCACATAGTTTTATAGGATTACCGTATTTATTATGAGAATTGATTAAATAGACTATAGTGATCACCAATACTGATTTGTGACTGAGGTAAAATTTCTAACATCTAAATGTAGGTTTTGTGACTGTTTCAATATATGATATATTGAAACAGATATCATCTTTTTTCCATGGTTTTGAATCATATCGTTGGCACCAGTGCAGGACCTTGTAACTAAATTTTTTAGTGATATTATGTTATTCATCAAAATTGTTACCTATAGAAATACTTGTTATTGGTTTGACGAAAAATAACTATAATAATATAATTTAAAAAAAAAACTATAATTACAAAGAGGCATCAACGCCGACGATGTGTAAAAATTTTGAAGAAAATAAATTGTAGTCACAAGGTCCTCCACTGACGCCGACGATGTATCGTGAATTTTGAAAGATGAAAATGTATCACCTTCCATTCAAATAGTGCCACACATACGTATGTATCAAGTTAGTAAAGAAAATTAGGAATGATATAAGCAAATAGGAAAAAATGTTATTGTGTTATAAAACTAAACACTAACTACTAATGGAAGAATGACTTGTGCTGCTAACTGTCTAGTATTTTTCATCAATGATGGAACGAATTTTTCATCAATGATACGGATTATTATTTTTACACTTCAACAGTAACTTTTTATGGCGGGGCTTCATCAGGGATAATGTAGCAGATATAGGCCGTCTCATGCAGATGTAGCGATGGGTGTAAAGCGTAATGCGTTATTTCTGATGCGATATTGTTTTTGATTGTTAATGACATCACATGTTGACAGATAACATATGTGTTTATTCGTTAAAGGCGTTATTTTTAACTCTATAAATAAGACGCATTCGCCTTTAATATTATCGCAGGTAAGACCCCACCATTATGATAACTCTTTTTTCGCAGGCTGTCAAAAGTCATTTACAAAAAAGAGACCTTTTGTGATATACGATTGTCATTAAAAATCAAGCTTTCAATCAATCTGCTTTAAAAATACTTACAATTACATAGCCATTTTATATGAATGTTGCATGAACAAAACGCAGTTATCTAAACAACATATAAACTCTTTAAATAATGATTGTTCCAATGTCATTGGATTTTTTGGAAAAAAAAGAGTGTTGTCACAAGAAACAATGTTGTCACTTCAGAAATTTTTCGCTAGGTATAGGGATATGTGGTTTTATATCGCAATTTTTTTTAAAATAAGTTAGGCTAAAAACAACGATTTTCATGGTACCAGAGTCAAATGACGGAAACTTTGTGGGAACCTTGTCCGATTTTTTGTTTTCATTCAAATGTTAAATTTAGGGAACTTTTTGTAACGCGACCGTTTCACAGAGATGTAGCGATGGATTTAATGTGTTATTGGAAGCGATATTGTAATTTATTGTTAATGACGTTAAATATTGACAGTTAGTACGTACTAATACGTTATCGATTAATAATGTTATATTCATTCACAGTGTTATTTTTAACGCTATATTGAAAACGCATTAGGTCGGTCACAATCGATAAGAATAACGTTATCGCAGGTGAAGAGATGAATAGTAAAGCAATACTTAAATTGAAATTAGAACTGTTAAAGATAGAAAAGTAAATTTGAAAGATATAAATAAATAAGAATTAAATCCATGTCAAAAGAAGAAGTAAAAAAATTGAGTTTAATTTAATTTAAAATCACGTATTAATAACGACAAAAAACCGGCAACCCAAAAAAAACGGTAACCGGCCGAAATCGGATGGTAATAAAATTCTTACGAATAGTAGTGTTGACAACCAGCGGTTATAATATAGAACCACTTCATCTGTCGTTTCCATACAAAAAGTCTACCGATCGGTTAGAAAATCCCTTCCATCCGTATTTGGTACTTTCATGAGTAACTAACTACGGACAGTTCATTATAGAAACATCAGTAGAGCTACCGGGCGTTAATATTCTACCCGTCGGTATCAAAAACGAATCGTTTTTGCAATATTGAAACCGGGCATAAGTCCATATAGTTTAGACGACTGTCCAGCAAAACATACAGGTGAGTCGAAGCCAACCTGATTTGAAGGAATACAATGAATGACAGGTTGCTGACAAATACCTACGTTATCAGTAGGTATTTGTTAGTGAATTGAAAAAACGCGATTGCAACGCCATCTATTCTGCTAATCCGTTTATTCCATGGAAACGAAGTTGATTCAGGATATAAGCCGCCTCTGTGCCGAGTTTCATTCGTATACGTTGAGTAGTTTTCAAAAAATATGCGATCGTAGCGCCATCTTTTTCACTAATTTCGTCTATCCCCCGGAAAAAACATCATTTATCGGTATAAAAAGTATCCTAAGTTACGACCTGGGATATAAGCTAACACTGTATCGAGTTTCATTTCAATCCGTTCATTAGTTTTTACTTGATGCTGTAACTGACAGATAGATAGACAAAAATTCTTAAAGTTGCATTTTCTGAATCTCCTCGTCCGAATTAGCCTCCTGATTCCAATTTTAGATCGTATCTTATTTCCTACACCCACACCCACACCGTCACATTACTTAAGTTCTTTAAGAAGAGATCGTTTTATACGGTAAAATTGCCTATCGTTTTGTCATGAAAATATTGTATTGTGAGCAACAAAACGTTATTTATTTTGAAACACCACCAATTCATATAATTAATTAATACTACAGGGAAAAACTTTAACAGCAAAAATGGGGTACTTACTTTGCAATAACGTTTAATTAGAGCTTAAATAGAAGGCTTATTGCGATTGAACTTTTAATTATTTGGTGACCGTAGGTTCACTTCGATATTGAATTCATAGGGTCACGAGAGATTTTGATAGTTGACTCATGATTTTAAACTCTTTGCTGCATGTATATTTTATTATTGCTAGTTTTATTTATGTGTGCCCTAGTCTAGAGTATGCCGTCATAACAACCTTTGATTGTGTTCCGGCATTAGTGTTATTATCAGTTCCAGCTTCCAGTCTCCTCTTAGAGAGCAGCAGCGCATTTGTAGAACCTTTGGTGTTGCGAACGTCCATTGGCGGTGGTAACCGCTTTCCAACAGTGGGCCGTCTGCCTGACTGCTGAACTCATGCAATAAAAAAATAATAAAGGTGTATAATTTTTACTTCGAATACACGAGTAATAGGTATAAATCAAGACCCTGATGTTCTATGGTAATGGAAAAATATTATAAACGAAATCGGCTTACACATTTATCAAAGCAAGTTTAATATTCTAGTTTGGAGATTAAAAATCTAATACGCTTTAAATAATCAAATGTTAGTTTAAGTGAATTGTTTTGTATCAAAAAGCGAGGTCAGAATCCCTTTAGTAGCTGTTTAAAAATGTAGAATGTAGCGGCTTTGCTTTCCACTAGATGGTAGTTATTATTAGTATTCATAAAGCTAATAGAGGCCTGTATCTATCTATATGTATAGATAGATTGACGGACAGGACCTTTCTGTTTTTGTCATTTGGCTACGGAATCCTAATCTATACTAATATTAAAAAGAGGAAAGTTTGTATTTTTGTATGTTTATAACGAATAAACTAAAAACTACTGGACCGATTTCAAAAAATCTTTCATTATTCGAATGCTACATCATCCCTGATTAATATAAAATGGCTATATAAAAAATAGGGATCGCTACTAAAACTTCAATACATTAAACACCAATCTAAACAAAATACTTGACGCCGGAATAGGTTTCTACGATTTTGATGAAATTTTATGTGTTTGAGTGGAACCCGGGGTGGTTTAAATTCACAATTAAACCCGGTAGATGGCGCTGGAATCTGGTTCTAGATTTTTATTTTTTCAGGGCAGGGCAACGTCTGCCGAGACCGTTAGTAAAATATAAAACAGAAATTCTCGTTACAAATAATCAGAAATTATTAACTTATTTCTGGAAGACACCTTATAAATAAAATACACTTTAGACTGTAGAAAATGAAGCCAGACTTTCTAATGAAACCGTAGTAAATATTTTGATTAGGATACAGAAAATTATAACAAAATATCAATTAAAGAGAACCGTCTGTTAGCTATTTTATATCAAGTAAGCAAGTTAAAAGGTCCTTGAGCAAATAACCCGACTAACTCAGCCAGAAATATTTTCTACGTTGTTAAGCGAAATGGTAAAAGATTTATAACAATTTTCGTCGTCGACAGCAACTTGCCGAGGCGGATATAAAAGTTTCTTATGCGGCGCAATAACTCCAAAACTTAGCTAATATTCAAGTTTTAATAAATTGCTAAGAGATAACTTTATTTATAGATTTCATTATGGACGTCAACCCCGTTAAATTACTTGCGCCATTATTTTTACACGCGTATATTGCGAGTTTATAAAGCCATATTTAACGTGAACAGGCTAGTTATGTAAAAAACAAACGCCTAGCCGGTGCCGCTTTGGGGGTAGGTCCAAAAAATGTTTGACTTGTATCTTAGGGGTGATATGTGTGGTAATGTTCTTTTAAATAAAATGATAATAAATTAATTTAAATTAAAGACCATCTAAAATATCCTGAAATATACAAATTAAGAATTAACCTTAAAAATAAACTATATACAGAATAAAATGGAACTAGAAAATATAGTGCTAGACCGCTGTCAGTCGGGAACGTCCTCAAATGACCGGCCGTATTACCTCGGATAAATTATAGTTTAAAAAACTAAAAAGTGCGCTTTGATAGCAAATCGAACTAAAACGTAAAATATAATTTTAAGGATAGAGATGGTTATATATGTGGATATCTATAATATTATAAAAGTGTAGTCTTTTGTTTCTTACATTTTTTGTATTTGTCTATTTGTGCGGAATTCACGTAAAAACTACTGGGCCGATTTCGATGCGGTTTTCGCTGATCGATAGTAAATTCCAGGACTTAAAATGTGCGGTACTTTATGTCTCGAGAGACAAAAATATACTTGGGAGAGGCTTATAGTGGCCGGGTCGAAAAAAATATTTTATTCCGATGCGAAATTTTCATTGCTCGATAAAACCTTTAGTAAAACAATTGTAGTTGTGTGTGCCTGTAGTAACTTTACTTATCCCGAGGTTTTATGGGAATTTTCGGGATTCATTTATTTTCCTACTAAAAAATCCATTACCTTGCTGAAAATAATCTTTGATTTTATATTTAGCCAAATAACTATAATCTTTGTTACCTGTCCAACGTGGACAAAATCGCGGGCAAATGCTAGTTTCCTTTATTTATCATCAGTTTTGTGTATACATTCTATTATATAATATAGTTCAGAAACTCTAATTAAAGATTATATAAAATGGCCCATTTATAAATTCCCTATCACAGTACAGTATGATTTAGAAGTGAATCATACAATGGGATTTACCTCTCCAGTCAGATGAATGGGTTGCCAACACTAATAGAAATCAAGTCTATAAATTATGTTAAAAATCCAATAAGGTTTTTGACCTATTATTAGGTTGGATGTCCCATAATAATGGCCGCAGGTTTTTACACGTTTCGTAAAAGGAAGTTGGCTAGCCCCGCTTTAATATGACGGCTTATAAATTAACTCTTTAAAGAAGCCGGTTAGTCATCTCAAGTTTAATGAGTAGAAAAACCACAGGATCGTAAATTTCTTCTTCCTTGTCTTTTATGTGACAAACTGAGCTTTTTATAACATCCATTTTGAATTTCCAGCAATTTTCAACCGTAATTACCAGTCTTCATAAAATTTTAGGGACAACATTCCTTTTCTTATAAAATACATTATAAAATTCTAAATATGCCGTGTCTGTACATTGAAGCTATTAAAAAAAAACAACAGGAATACACTATATAAACGATGAAAAGTTTTCACTAAAACGATGGCTTACATTCTTCTCTAATTCTGTGGTACTTTGTGTCCCGAGACTCCCGCGAGAATTTCAAGTCAAGCGTGGACGAAGTCGCAGGCATATCCTAGTAGTATAATAAATATATTATGTAGCATATATTTTCTTACTAAGATTTTATTATGAAATTAAAGTACAACAGTTATTTATGTACAGTTATGTATTATTTTAATTTCCATTCGTGCAGGAACGGAGAAAGAATACAATTTCCTGTGGCCGGGTGGCCTGTCGTAAGAGGCGACTAAATAACCCACAGCTGGGGGGTATTTGCTCGACTGGATGGCGACCACCCCTGGTCTAGCGTATGCCACCATAACAACCTTGTGTTGTGTTCCGGCATGAGTGACCAGGTTCCAGTCCCCTTTAAGAGAGCAGCAGTACATTTGTAGCTCCTTTGGTGTTGCAAATGTCCATAGGCGACGGTAAACACTTTCATCAAGTGGGCCGTCTGCCTGTCTGCTGAACTTCTACAATAAAAAAAAATAAAAATAAAAATGTACAGCTACACAAATTTAATTGTAACATCTGAATTGAAAATAAGAAATAAAAGATGTTTAATTCAAACTCCATTGAAATGTGGTAAAGTTCTGCTGGCGCCTGCCATTGCCCTGAAACAGGAAATTAAAAAATTTAAAACAGGTTTCGTTCTAACTGCACCATATTATGTTAGTCGTAAGTGAACATAGCTTTTAAGTCAATTACATATTATTATTATATTTAGTATTTTCTTAACTTTTCGCGACTAGCAGACGCAACATAAAAACTGTAGTTTTATTATTATTATACCATTTTTACGGTTCTGATATCTGAAGGCAAAAATCATCCAACTACCTATATGTTAGCAGGTTTGATTTAAATCAAAGCGGACGGTAGCAGGCGACAAGTGCCAGAATCACTTTATTTTTTGTGCTTTTAAAGAAGTAACAGCTGGTAATCTTTAGACATCTTTATATTTCAACATTTACCGTGTTGCAGATATAAAACCTAAGATTTACTATGTAAATGGTGGTAAAAATCGAAATTAACGATGATCATAGAACACTTCGACCTTTATATTAAGAGTTGTTATATCTTAGGATTTACTGGAAAATCTTTTGTTTTGCCATAGTTCGCACTTTTACAGTAACATAATATACATACATAATTACGTCATAACTTTTTGTTTCATGCAATTCAGTTCCTGGAGATATAAATGTACATAGAAACGAAAATACGAAGTCGCAATGAAATCCACTTATTTATTTTTTAAACAAGCAATTAGTCAAAGCTCATTTTGCACCATAACCTCTCAACTAATATGGTTGGATGACGTGATAAGTTAAACTGATTGCTCCGAGCGTTAGCATTTACATAATGTGCGGTGATGCTAATGGCTGCACTAATGTGCTATACAAAAGCCAGGCCAATGTTTTTGGCGAATAAACCTGGCTACGTTAAAAATGTGTATTAACTGTCTGGGCCTAATAACATAAAATATATTTATGGTTATGTTTTGATGATTTGTTTTATTGTGTTTCTTTTTAATTTGTACAATTATACATATGTGCTGTTTCTTAAACTATTTGAGTTTTAGCAATAAGAGAAGTGTGTAAATTATTATACATTTAGTCCGCAGGTATATAAACGTCGAAGTAAGTTTGGTTTCATGTTTGTTTCTTCTTCCCGACTTCGTAAATTAATTAATTATCATATTATTATATAAAATATGGTAGATATTTATTTTAAATAACAAATATAAAATTATAAATTCCTCCCGGAAAATGCATTAGTTTTCGTAGGATACGCATCCGACTAATGCGTGAAGCATGGAAATCAGTCGAAAATTGAGTCTTAATAAAAGATCAAATCTCAAAAATGTGTTTTTAATAAACGAAAAAAGTAACTTTTAACGCCATCTGATCGATTAGAATTGACTAATATTATACAATCACATGTTTTGCCGATTATCATTACCAGTATTGTTCTGAATTGAGAAATATATGATTTAAAATTTTATAGAAATAGTTACTCGATATTGAGTATAAATTTAAAAAAATAGTTCCCAATATTATCAGTTTCTTTACTTTGATCTGCTAGCATTGATGTCAACATGGCTTACTTAATCTAAAGGATCCAAGTGTATGTATCACTGGAAAAGGCAGGAATCAGTCTTATCTATTAATGTAATAAGACAAACTATTTTGTTTAGTTTGAGTTGTGATTGTCTGTCAATTTATTATAATTACTACTCGTAACAATACGGCAATATCAAATAGTTATAGTTCCAACACATACTGTTTATTTAAAAACTTCTAAGGTGATCAAGTAACATTTAAAGTCGCCTCCTTCCGCAGGTAAAATATACACAGAATTATTTGCATAAACCGGTCTTTACACAACCGCCATCTTGGGATCTACGAGTGTCCACAACGCGGGTCAAAGGCTTTAATATTCTAAAGAACGCGGATCTGGTCACTTCTACACCGTTGTTATTTTGTAAAATGTGGGTTTCTATAGAAAACGCGCACAACCATAAGTGGTAGAATTGGCAGCATAATAGTAGATATAGGAAACACGGTGCGGAGTAACTACAAACATTGCCAGGTAAAATATTAGACGTGATGTACAACTTGTAAAAATTGCTTTTTATGCTAAAAAATTGGTGAATGTAAAGATTCTGAGTTTTTAGATAACCACGTGCTTTTTATTTCAAAAATCCATGCAGGAACAGAGAAAGAATTCTAATTTTTTCGGCTTGGTGGCCTATTGTAAGAGGCGTGACAATACAATCTACAGTGCGGTAATAGGTGCTGGCGCATTTGTACGTCTGGATGTTTACCACCCCTGGTCTAGAGCAAGCCACCAAACTAACCTCATCAAGGCATTATTGGCCAGGTATCACTCTCCTTCGAGGCCGGCAGCACATTGGTAGCACGTCTAGTATTATAAATATCCATAAACGACCAATTTCCATCACGCGGACCGTGAACCTGTCTGTTATAATCCAGCATTGCAAAAAAAAAATAGGAAGTTTCTGTGGGATACAAAGTTAGACAAGACGCTATTATTATGAGTCAAACTACTACTGCCACGTATAGTGACCTCCATTTAAGTACACACTGGATATACTAAGTTTGAAATCTCCTAAATCGTATTAACTAGCGGCCTTAATCGATTTGTATCTGAAATGCCGAAAAAATTGTGCAACTAAGGATATATACAAATTTTAATGACACGTTGCTCTGATCTAATATTCGATAACAAATTTTTAATTGTATTTCAAATAAATAAAGACCCGTATTCGGAAACATGCGAGTTTTGTTTTAGAAATAAAACTCGCTAGAGTTTGAAATTGTAATTCTTACGAAATAAAAATTGCTTTGTGGTTTAAGTAATTTTATTTACTTAAAAGGATTTGTATTCTAGGGAAACTTAAAATAGAAGCCGTGGTACCTACCTTAGTGATTAACTCACTCGCCTCTCAACTCAAAAAGCGCGCATTCGAATCCTGGCTGGAAAGCATACCCACTCAGGCAGTTTTTTGACTTAATGTTCATATTGTTACAATGTGATGTAGCAATATGCACATATGTACATGATGAATCCTACACATTGAGATAACCGATGTGCCAAACTCGCCTGCTCGCCATGAACAAGCGTGACGTGAGTATTATACTACCGTTCCCTTATAAATGGGAGGGAGGCCCGAGCCCAGCAATGGGACATTTATGGTCTGTTATAACAAAAAGTTTAAAATATTAAAACTAAGCTTAATTGATCTTTACAATTTATAACACGTCTTTAGGAATTAACTAACAATCATGAAAATTGATATAAATTTATCCTGAAACACAGGTTACTTTCTGCGGGATTTACAAATTATATCTGCAATGAAAATAGCTGTAAAAAAATGTAAAGAAAATAATTGCAACGTCACTTCCAGAAAAAATAGTAACTATATTAATAGTTTCAATAATCATTTGTAAATGAAACTAAATTATGATTTAAATATAAACACATGACATATTTAATAATTATTAATTTACGAATTAAACTTTTTGAAATCCATACTACCTCGAGTAATTCATGTATTCATAGATGTTTATTATGAAATACATAGTTTTACATAATAAGACGGTTTTAATTAATAAACATGCTCTAATTATTTTCAAGCAGTTAAATTTTATAATTGATATAGTAAGACATGCTCGTAAAAAGAATAAAGCTAACATTTTGTATAGATGTCGAAAAATTTCTTGCTCCAAATATACACAGTGGTGGTCATATAATAGGTTGGGGAAAAAGTCTTTTCGCATATAGTATGTATGAACTTGTAATAAGATCTCTTTGGCTATACCATTTGTATCTGGCTGGTTTTGGTATCATTAAAAAGTTTTAATTTCAAAGAAGACAATTCCAAATTCAAATTAGGGAAATGTGTGATTTTCATTTGTTTTTCTTATTGTTAAAATGAGTGAATCTAATGAAGAAATTCGATACATTTTAAAATTAAACTAGAAAAAAGGTAAAAATGCAACACAAGCCGCAAAAAAAATTGTGATGTTTATGGACCTAATTCAGTATCTGTGAGAGTAGCGCAAATTTGATTTAAGCGTTTTCAATAGGAAATTCTGATATCAAAGATGCACGTCGCTCTGGTCGCCCTGTTACGGACAAAATTGATGCCATTTTTTAAAAAGTGGGGCAAGATATTAGCAGTTACGATGTAGCTGGAGAACTGGGAATTGACCACAAAACGGTTTTGGCGCGTTTGAAAAAAGCTGGGTACACAAAAAAGCTCGATATTTGGGTGCCTCATGAGCTTACTGAAAGAAACCTAATGAACCGTGTACTCATTTGTGATTCTTTATTACGACGTAATGAAACCGAACCATTTTTGAAGAAGCTGATAACTGGTGATGAAAAGTGGATCACATACGACAAGAACGTGCCAAAAAGATCGTGGTCAAAGGCCGGTCAGGTTTCACAGACTGTGGCGAAGCCCGGGTTAACTCGCAACAAGGTGATGTTGTGGGTATGGTGGGATTTGAAGGGCATTATTCATTATGAGCTATTACCGCCAGGCAGGACCATCGGTTCTGAACTGTACTGCAAACAACTGATGAGATTAAAGCAAAAAGTTGAGAGAAAGCGGCCGGAATTAATCAACAGAAGGGGTATGGTTTTTCACCATGATAACGCTAGACCTCACACATCTTTAGCCACTCAACAAAAATTATGAGAGTTTGGCTGGGAGGTGTTAATGCATCCGCCGTATAGTTCTGACCTTGCACCTTCAGATTTTCACCTGTTTCGGTCTCTGCAGAATTCCTTAGGAGTGTCAGGTTAACATCACGAGAGGACTGCCAAAACCACTTGTCGCAGTTTTTTGATCAGAAGTCCCAAAATTTTTATAGCAATGGGATCACGTCCTTACCTTCAAGTTGGCAAAAAGTTATCCAACAAAATGGCACCTACATTCTTTAGTCAAATGTAAATAAACTTTATAAAAAAACCTTTTTAATTTTTATATAAAATGCGAAGAAACTTTTTCCCCAACCTAATAATTAAGAACGCTGATTTAAAGTGAAGATTTTTTCAAACTAAGATGCAAAACTAATTGCATGCATTTTTTTTATTTTTCTCGATATCGTAAAACTTTTCCATAATACCGCTGTATTCATTTCATTGATATGATTAACTAAAAATAAATAGATAATCTTTTTACACTACTTCTAAACATAGTATTCCTATTTACTGGCTGGTCACGTAATTAAGAACGCTAAATAGTTTATACCTTTATTCAAATTTAAATAGAGAACACTCAGTCAATTTGTTATTGTTTGTATAATTTTGGCGCCATTTAGTGCTGTAAAAGATTAAAAGTGATTGCTTCTTATGAAAAAACAATGGGAAAAAATAAAAGTTGTGATAAATCTACAAGGGAAGTAATAATAAAACTTCGCCGGAAGAATTGGTCTTATAAAAAGATAGCCGACCACCTGCAATGTTCAAAACGATGGTTTTCCATGCTGTAAAGCATTGTGCTACGTATCAAACTACTTCGAATGTTCCACGTGTACCTAAACGGAGAAAAACAACTCCTCGAGATGACCGAAACATCGTTCGTATAGCAAAACAAAATTCTTTTAAAGGGTCCAATAAACTGAGAAAATAATATTTTGGTGAAAACAACCCTTCAGCAATCTCAGCACGCACTATTCGAAGACGTTTGGTAGAAGAAAAATTGCACGGTAGGATAGCAAGAAAGGTACCCAATCAAAGGTATATTGAAACCTTGCCACAAGCAAGCCCGGCTTGCGTTTGCGAGAAAGTATGAAAACTGAACTGTGGGACAGGGGAAAAATGTACTTTTTTCTGACGAGAAGAAAATAAACAGAGTATGTTCTGATGGAAAACGATATGTACGACGTCTCCCGAATACAGCATTCGACCCTAAGAACACGAAAGTTACATTAAAGCACGGTGGTAGAAATGTGAAAATTTGGGGGTGTTTTTCTGGACATGGTGTTGGATCTGTAAAGTTGATAGAAGGTAACATGGATCAGTTCCAATACAAAAATATACTGGAAGAAACAATGTTACCTTATGCTGAAGACGTTCTACCGGTTATTTGGACATTCCAGCATGACAATGATCCAAAGCACACTGCACGCACCGTAAAGGAATTTATTACAGCGCAATCAGTTTCTGTCTTAAACTGACCAGCTAACAACCCCAATCTAAACCCAATAGAGAATCTGTGATTCAAAGTAAAGAAAAAGGTTTCAAATACACAGTGTGGTAATTTAATAAAGCTGTACGATGTTTTTTTAGAAGAATGGAACTCTATTTCTTTTGCGAAATGTCAAAAATTAATAGAGTCAATGCCTCGCCGGTGTAAAGCAGTAATTAAAAATCGTGGATATGCTATTAACTATTAATTTTAGTTAAAAATGTATTAAATTGCTTTTTAAATTTCTCGCGCTACATATATTATTGTGATTTTTTAAATGTGAGTGTCATACAAAACGATTCCCGAGCAGTTTAATAAATTGTTCTTAATTATTGGTCCAGCTTCAGTACTATTTGAATGTGTTACTTTGGTAAAATAAATAAAATGTGAAAAAAAATATTTAGCGATTTTATTCTTTATTCCTAAGCCACGTTCCTCTATTAATGTGGCTATTTTATAACATAACTAGTTGCTTCTCAGAAGGTACACATCTCTGTGAATGACACGATTTAAATAAAAAAAACTTCTAGAACTTCAAATCGTTCTTAATTATATGACCACAACTGTATACCTTTGTGGAATGTTTGTATGAACTGATCGTAAATATAATACATTTATTTAAATATAATATGACCTTCGTTGAAACTAGACGTTTGGCTACGAAGCCCCTAGAACTATTAATCAAACAGACCAACAGATAAAACCAATTTTCGTTGAAAATAATTTTCAAGCTCTACCACCCTGATCTTTATTTAGAACTTTCCATTTGATTGTTGAAAAGTTAAAAGCAAGGGAATATTTGTCTATTTTGGAAGGAAGTACATCGCCGCTTACTGATGAACATCGGAATATATCGACGATTAATGACAGTATAGACGGAGAATTTTTACAAACTTGTGTGCGTAAACTCATTTAGGATGCCTACACGTGGTTTTCGTCTGTGTGGGTAATAATAATGTAATCTACTGGTAACTATTTCCGCCTTTATCCGTAATAATTCGATTATTTAAAATTAGGTTGACGTAATGCACTGCGGCGCAATCGACTTCTTATTCCAAAATCGGCTTCTATTAGCCGGCTTCACTCAGAGAGCTCGGGGCTAGGTCTAGCTATTTTGTTCATTTGAGCATAAGCAAAGAATTTATGAAAGAACAATCATATGTATTTTTTACCCGACAGACACATGCAGTACACAGAAATAAACTAATTTATCAATGCTTAGTTACATGTATGGCGGTCTAATCTTAATTTTTTTGCGATTTTAAATTGTGTAACAGCATATACATTACATATCGTTGCTAAATATAACCCATAACGGGCCAGCCACCAATGTCTTCAAAACTCTGGATTGGAGTGGACGGGGCATCAACATCAACGGCGAGCGCATCTCTCACCTCCATTTCGCCGACGATATTGTTATCTTTGCAGAGACTTTGGAGGATCTTACCGAAATGCTGGGCAGCTTAAATGAATCATCTCGACGAGTCGGTCTCGGCATGAATTTGGACAAGACAAAAGTCATGTTCAATGAACACGTCATGCCGAGACCTGTAAACGTCGATGGTGCCCCTTTTGAAGTTGTGCAAGAATCTGTCTTCCTTGGACAGAAAATACGGGTAGGCAGGCAAAACTTGGAACTACGCTTCGTCAAGTCTTTTCGTTGACCATCTCGCAATGCCTGAAGACGAAAGTTTTCGTGCAGTGCGTCCTCCCCGTCCTGACCTACGGGACCGCGACGTGGACACTAACGGCAGGACTGGTCCATAAATTTCAAGGCACTCAACGGGCTATGGAGCGAGCTATGTTGGATGTTTCTCTTATTATTCTTAGAGTTAGAAATGAGGATATCCGTAAGAGAACCAAGCTAACCGACATAGCTCGCAACATTAGCAAGTTGAAGTGGCACCACTGCCACTGGCCTACGCCAGTCACACTTGTCGCAGGACCGATGGCCGATGGAGCAGATGAGTCCTGGAGTGGAAACCGCGTCTCGGTAAACGTAGTGTCGGACGCCCTCCAGCCCAATGGACTGACGACCCGTGCAAGCTCGCCGGTAGGTGCCGGATGGGGAAGGCAGAGGACCGTGATGAGTGGCGCCAACTTGGGGAGGCCTACGTCCAGCAATGGACGGTTATTGGCTGACGACGAACGGACCACCCACAAATTACGTCACACGAATTTTATGATTTTTCTACCTCACCCCCGTCCTTGTCACAGCTAGTCACATTCGTGAGACTCCTCCCTACTTCCCTGGTGTGACGTCACATATTTTGCAATTTTACATCAACAATTTATAAAATTAAAACAGCAGTTTCGTAATCAGCTTAAATATTATGAAATGTGACGTCATGAAATTTAGAAGCCCCCCTCCCTCCCTTGTCACACAATGTCACACTTCGTCGAAAACTTGTGACGTAATTTATGGATAGCCCCTAATAGATCCAATAGTTTCCAAGAAATATAACTGTGACATACAAAGAGAGACAGACAGACATTCGGACGGATATGGCCCTGTAGATAAGTAATAATAATAATAATCGGCAGACAAACACACATATTGTATATCCCCAAATTAAGCAAGTTACGCTTGTATTATGGGTAATATACAACGTACCAGTCTGGAGCCGATCCCAGACACCCAGACCATAGTAAATAACGGATAAAATACGTTTCCGAAATTTACTATACCAGGAATCGAACCCGGAGCTTCTGGGTTGCAGTGTGGTAGGCCGGAAATGGCTTAGCCCGCTCAATTAGAGAGGCCGTCGATAAGTGGCATTAGCACTAAACGAATAGATTAGAAAATGTATGGAAATGACATATCGTCACGCTAAGTATCAAGTCACACCGATACATTTTCATTTTATTCGTTCAGCGCTAATCTCGCTTGTCTACAGGGCACGATGAGTCCACAATGTTTTAATTTCTGTCAACATGCCTACGGAACCCCAAGCAGAAGAGACCTTCTTCTGTCATATTGATTGTTTGACAACATGCAGCGTATCCTCGACAGTACAACATACATCACCAAGTCATCATTAGAATAACGCAACATATTATTACTCAACTTTGTTGTTTAGCACGTCTGAAGCCGGTACAGCCGGTTCGCAACCTTGTATTCCCCCACAACAAACACTTTCACTCAATGATCGGCCTCACTCGGCCTTCTTCGGCCTTGTTCGGCCGTCTTTGGTATTTCTTATGACTACACTTAGATGTGTTCACGTTTGTTTGAATAAAATATTTTCTTTGTTGTTTGTAGTAATGCGAATCAATGGAATGCTTGGCTAAAGCTATCTTTTATATAAGTAAATAACCTTGATCACTTGATTGTTTCTTGAATTTCCTGTGATGGTTACCACCACTAGTTCATACTGTTCGTTTTCAAAAAAAAATGTATTTTTTTAACACCGCTCAATAATAAAATATAATATGTTTAACGTTTATAACTCTTGGTGTCTACCAATTTCACATACCTATATTATTACACAATGATATTGATGTTTATAGATCAGAAGGAATTTGGATTAAATTTTATCGAACAAAATACATGGGTTAAGCGCCTGACCACACGCGAACGTATTTTAGTACAGAGTGCTAGCCCCTTTATAGTGGTAGCAGCTGACAAGGTTCAGAGTCACTCTAATTTGTTAAATAAGAAAAGTTAGACCGAAATAGATTTTAATATTCATATTGTATTTTATAGAGAAACCGTTGTCGCTGTAAAAGTTTCCAAAACATTAATCCCTCATACGAAATTAAGAGATTGAGTTGGGTGGAGCATTTTATATTTCTGTTTGTTTTCCGAAAATTAGTAGGTCTGTTTTTCTTATCAAGTCATATATATATATAACCATTGGATCGATTTGGCTGAAACTCGGATATATGTAACATCAATATCTATGATGGACATAAGATACTTTTGTGCCCGGAAAAGAGATAGATTTTGGGATAGATTTATGTAAAGGTTATCCCAGAAAATAGGATACGTTTTGTTTTTTTTTTTTTTATTTGTCATTTTGGTCATTTTCGCTATTTTCGTCATATTTGTAGTTTATAGATGATAGACGAGACTTGACACACAGGCGACAACTTTTTATCGCAAAAATAAAACTAGAACAGGTTGAAATAGGGAATAAAAGTGTGTATATGTATGTGGGAGACCAATCATTTCTCAAGTTTATAGATATAAAAAATCATTATCTATAAAAATATGTTAAGCTTTTACGGAAAAGCTACTGCAGTACTGGAATGGTTTTGCTGTAATTTTGTACTTATGTAGTTTTAAGACCGAAAATGGCCATAGATAATTTTCATCGCGGGAGATGGGATAGTTTGCGATTTAAAATGCAGTGAATCTTCCGGGGCGAATAGCACTAACATAAAAATGTCATAATTTAACTTATAATAATGCTTGCTCTTTAAACAAGAGGCACGCCGTAGAGTTTGACCCACGGCGCAACGTCAATAATAATTTATTATAAAATATATCTTTTCTTAACTTAAAAAAGTTTTGATGGCGAGCAAAAAGTTATTCAATATTAAAACTGGATCTATGAGATCCATTGATCTACTTTAATGTCGGTCTCCTTCGCCGTTTCCGGTTTCCTACTGATTATTTAATGAAACCCACGACATGGTTATTGCGTGTTTGCAACCTTGTGAAATATGAAAGGTCTCCTCAGTCGGTATATTGAACCAGTTTTCCATTAGACGGCACGATGACGGCACTAGAAGGTAGATCAGATCAGCGCTCCATTTACGTATAGGCCCGTGATGAGGCCAGGGCCTAGGACAGCATTATTTTTGGGGCGGCAACATTATCCGGACAACAAAATTTAAAAGGCAAATGTAAGGACAATTCAAATTAAAAAATTGATTTGAATTAGTTTGGATAAAATACAAGGAGACGGCTGGAATGGCAATTACATAAGGGTTCCCTTTCTGTTGAAATGTCTACGAAATGCTAAAAAGAGCAGTATTTCATACGGAGTCTAGGGCGGCAGTCAGCCTAACTCCGCCATTGAATTAGACACCAGCAATAGTACATATCCAATAATTAGTTGGACAGCCAAAATTAAATCACATGCACCGTCTTATCGGCGCTCATCGGCGTTAGTACGATTTACACTTATAAATTTATAGTTTTATTAAGTAGTATATTTTCTACTGCAAGGTCCTTTACGTTTTAGTGGAAGCGACAGAAATACGACAGAAATCAAAGAAAATGGCTGTTTATTACAGTTTTCTTTTATTAACTACTATTTGAATATGATAATATTTAAGTTAGTTATCCACTATAGGACAAGCATAAACTATTACCGATTCCAGCGCCATCTACCGGGTCTAATTGTGAATCTGAACCATTGAATCGCTCAAACACTATTTTATTGGATTACATTATTGAAGTTTTAGTAAGGATCCCTAATTTTTTCTAATAATAAACATAATATTATAATGTAGCATTCTAATGGTGAAAGAATTTTTGAAATCGGTCCCGTAGTTTTTGAGTTTATTCGTTACAAACATACAAAAATTCAAAAATACAGATATTTCCTCTTTATAATATTAGTATAGGCGGTGCTGGGACTGAAAATTAGAACTATGTTGGAGGAAATTCCAGCACAGCTTAATGCTGAGTGGCCGACCTCATTTGTTGGAATTGCGGCGAACAATATCTTAAATTTAACCATAGAAATATATATGTTACTCGTATTTATGTCTTTGTATTATCGCTTTTGTAAAAAATCAATTATTTATTTCTGTCTTTCTAATTTGCTTTGTCATTTGTATCGTCGTTTTTACAGTACCGCCTTTGCCGGTGTCAGTTCCGTACCGTAGGACCGTAGCCGTGCTGGCTATTGGAAAAACAGCCTCGTAGATAAAGCCAGCAATAATGAAGTACAAGATCACATCCGCGTTGTACTTTTTATTTAAACACGGCATTCGGAAGTATAACCACTCCCAAACTTGGCCGACGCTCAAGTGCACATATCGGTATTCGAAAGGCTGCACTTGCCAAATGAACTTTCCATAACATAAATCAGCTGATTTTACATACAAATGAATCGGAAGCCAAAGTATGATTACTTTAAGCCAAGATACAGTTACTTAACAGTAAACTTAAGCTTGTTGTATGCTCTTCTAATGTATGTATAGGTATACCTGTTCTATTAGATTGTGTTCATTAGATTATTCTGTGGCATTTTGTAAAATGAAATTCTGAAATGATTTCAACCATGGTATATTTTGTTTTGTAGAATATAAAATTTCCTGGAAAAAACATATGAAGTTTATTAAACTTCATATGTTTTGAATAACAATAATTCACTTATTTATTGCCTACAGCAGGCAAACGGCCTGGTGGCTCCTTAGATCATATAAAGTCTAGATAACACATGAATTGCACACAAACGACCACATAAAAGTGCACTAAAATTGGTGCACTTGCTTCCCACGCATGTTACTGCCTTTTCGACTACTTTACTGATTAGAGCTCTCGCAAATCATTATGCCGTCCTGCGCTATTAAAATATGTCAGAACTATTTTAAAAGAGGAAAGTATAAGGATAAGATCTCATTTCATCGGTAAGTTTAACACATTTCTCATGATTTCTTTATGAAAATATGAAATTTAATTTTGATAAATAAAAGGTTATCCAATTGTTTGATGTTGTCAGGTGACAATATTAAAAAATATTTGGATTACACATAACGCCCACTACCCAGTATGAACCATGAACCCAGCATATCCATTATTACAACTGATTTCGCTGACTTTTATCTCGGGATAATCTTTTAAGCATAACTAGTCTAATAAATAGCCTTTGTCAACGTGTTGTGTAATCTATGCTAATATTATAAAAGAGGAAAGATTTCTATTTTTGTATGTTTGTAACGAATAAACTCAAAAACTACTGGACCGATTCCAAAAATTCTTTCAATATTCGAATGCTACGTTATCCCTGAGTAGTATAGGCTATACTTATTACTATAAATTAGGGATCTACTAAAACTTCAATAATGTACCCCATGGTGTATAAAAATTAGCCATAAACCAGCCGTACGAAGCTGGGGTGGGTCGTAGAACAAAAATATTTTTACATTACGAATAGCTTTTTTTAGAATGATTACATTAGTATTGGTAATTAACAGACTTAAAAATACTAAAATCTGTACAGACATTTTAATGAGAATTAAAATGATTAGTACATTACATACTAAAATCCGTTATGAACTCATTTGTGTATGCAGTTTATTTTCTACGGTTTGTTCCAAGACACAACTTTTGTTGGTAACACTTTAAATTATTTAAAAAATCTTTGAAACATCTGAGTAATATTAAAATTATAACACATATAGCGATTAAATCATAATGATTATTTAAACTTTTCAATTACATAAAAATATATATATATAAAAAATAGGGTAATATTTTTTAGCTGGCACCCCCAAAATACGCACCAATTGATAGATTTTGGGGAGTGAATATAGCAACGCTTTGCTTTTTCGATGCCATTTTTCGCGGTGTTGTTTATTAGCAATGCTTTCTCTAGACATATTATACCTTTATGGACGGCCCACTTAAAGGAAGGAGAAGAAGTCATACTTACCTATTAATACTTAATGAGTTATGCTGGAATCCATAAACTATGATTGTGTACGATTATGTATATACTCGACCGCTGAACCGTAACCACTCAATAAATATGATGATAGAATAATATTGTTGGGCAACAATTAAATTATCAGGTGCACCATTTGTGTTCGACTGTGAAGTAATATGATTGGCGTTACCTCAAACGACCAATGAATTTATTACGCTCCAGTTGTGTGTGCCGTGTGCACTGGAACGTGGAACATTGCGTTCCAGTTGCCGCGGGCCTTTTCACAATCGCGCTAACGAAATCAATAATTCGATAGTGTTATCTTCCAATAAATCCCATATTTACGAAAACTATTATTTATAATGTTGTGGCTTCACCTGGGTTAAAGTTAAAGGTATAAGTTTTTTCACGCAGATGTGTCGGTGGGCTTAATGCATTACTTGAGATATAACTGCCGCTACTGATGCTACTTGAGATGCGTTAAATATTGACAGATAATGTATGTATATATACACTAATGTAGTTATGCGTTAAAGGCGTTATTTTTTAACGCTTTAAGTAAGACGCTTTCGGCCACAGCCTAACGGTTGTATGCATATTGAATTAGAGTGAGTTTGTAGGCTTCTTTAATGTTATTCAAGAAGTCTACAAACTTATTCTAACTCAATATGAATAAGACCGCTAATCTTTAACACTAACGCAGATTAAACCCGAGCTTAACACAGTATGGTGTTGCTTTATTAACCGACTTCAAATAGGAGGAGGTTCTCAATTCGTCTGCCAGTGGTACCATTTCTACAGGGGCTTCATACATTTTTTCTAAAGCTATTCATATGCCTGCGCAACTAAAAAGTAAAAAATGATGAAAAAAGCTCGGCAGACTGTAGTTATAGGTATATAAATGAATATCAGAAAGAAAACATTCTGTAATTGCGAAATGCAGTTTAGTCGAGGCTATTTTTTCTTACACACGTTGTTGATCATTGCAACTTAACAACCAATAGTGTCTTAATTTAAAAACATTACAAATAATAAATACTAAAGAGGCCGTACAAAAACAAAAGCGACTTCCAAGTACAAAGCAAACATAAATATTACTATATTTAGCATATTCGTTGTTGTTTTTTATGTTTTACTTGTCAACGACTTCAAGGTGTTGTAGAAATAAATCGGTTAAATATTTATTTTAAATACGTAGTACTACTACTACTAATACATTATATATATATATATATATATATATATATATATATATATATATATATATATATATATATATATATATATATATATATATAATATTAAAATGTTTTTTATTACTGAATTCGCTTGACAAGTTTTTTTAGCCAAATATGAGTAATTAAATTGTGTGTCTTCCAATAAAAGATTTTCTCCTGATTTTTCACCGTAATAATCTCAACGTTAAATTAAATTTACATAGCAGCTCGCTCCAACCCCTTATACTATAATTTGTATAACGTTTTTATCTTGCCAAGCTTGTAAGGAATTTATGGAGATATGTTGCAGCAAAAAAGAAAATGAAAATTAGTACGTCATATCTTTATTATAACTGTAATAATATTTTTCTTTACTTTTATTGTGTCTCTGTCTCATTGAATATGCACTGTTTGCTAGAACTCCATTAATTCTTCAAAAGTCATTCTGTAACATACTTCTGTATAAAAATTAAAAAAAAAGAGAACTTGAGATATAAATAGAATGAGAAATATAAAGAAAAACAATTTTTAGCTAGACGTGTTGCTGGGGAGTTTCTTGCCGCTTCTTCTTAACAGCAATAACACGTTGCGAAACGGTGTACATAGACTGGGAAGTAAAATTAATTTTAACCTATATATATGACCTTCAAAAGGTGTTCTCCAGTGGAACTTTGAATAAAAACTTTTGAATTTGAATAAATTAAATTTCGAAATGGTAAAAATAGTCGTGTTAATTATAGTCTGTTGTGTTGGTATTCCTATTGAACATGTTAATGTTCGTGTAAAAATAGGAACAATGGAAAAATAATACTATAGGAATGACAGTCACGTAGAAACAATATTTCTCTTAAAAAAATGCAGAATACACAGAAGGCACACGGCCGCTTCTATGATCAAAGAAAATCTCCACGAAAACTAAAAACTGCAATGACCTTTCGTATTCTTCTTTCATGATAAACAATTGTTTTAAAAATTATTCTAATATTATGTATCAAGTATCCAGTTATATCTACTCGCTTATTTTAAAATCCGAATAAAGCTACACAGCAGCAAACGAAAAACCAGAATTTATGAACTTTGTACATTTAGCATAGATCATAGGTAACTGCGCATTATAACGGTTAGCAAAATGTTATTTGCTAAGATTTACGTGCTAAGCTGCATGTCAGGGTTGGCGTGGTCCATAGAATGCATTAGTGGACGGACGCCCATAGAATAATAATTCCACTAACATGGCGGGAAAGCGGATTGTGAGAGTTAACGAACCCTTGCGCAGTGACGGGTTAGGTTATGTTTGCTTGAATTTTATTTTAACACACAGAATATTTAATTGAACTCTGTGAATATCAGACTTGTTTTACGGGGCTTGAAACGTGTAATTGCGAAACTCTCCTAAAACTATCCTTCGTCCAGCCCCGTTATCAAGAGTACATTTTAAAATTTATGATGACAATCGGTTCTTTAATAAGACTATGAAGAATTAATATTTGACAAGGAAAAACCAACATAATACGCAAAGAAAATCTGAACATAATGTGTTATCTGCATCATTTTGCATTCGCCAGCGATCCCAAGTATTGGCTAGTGGAATTTTAGAATACTTTCACAACAATACATTCAACGTAAAACTTAATCAAATTAAATTGAAATATAGAATCAAGGACCTAAACCACCGAAAGACAATGAAGAAAGAACAGACAAATAACATCGCAATTGTACACAATAAGAAGCTGAAACAATTTACTACAAATTCTATAGTGAAGTAAAGCATTACAGCTGTAAGTATTTTATTTTGTGAAAAATTATAAACTAACACACCATATTATTTTAAATTTTGATAAAGATGTATTTGTACCATATTTATTGAGATGTAATTATGTTTTCATATAACTAGGTTACTTCCATAAACGGTGCCATACAATGTTCGAATAGTGAATTAGATTATTCTCTTTTTCTTTCTGTACATTTTTTTCTTTAAAAGTAAACATTTTGCCATATAGACCGATAGTATATTGATTGATCCATTAGGGATATTACGAAATTTCACATCTTAAAGGATATCCTCCTATTGTCAAAGATGCTTCCTAAGTCTAGGAAAAGAACCCATGACAAAGATCTTTTCTTTGGAATAAATAAACATTACGTTAGAAATACACACATACATATACAATTCAACATTTATTTCTAATTACTTATAGTATTGTGGGATTTTAGGTAGAATATAATATGACTAAGTTTATTTTTTATAATTTTCAAATATAAAAGCATTGATTGCGTATATTCTAGAAATATGTCATATTTTTATGCTTACCATATCGAATACCATGACCAAATAGCAAATATTACGAACAAAATGAGGTAAGAAGCACTTTAAACAGACGTATGGATAGATAACGAAACGAAAGATCAGTGCCAAAATCGTAGTAAGTGAAAACACCGATCCTACATTGATCGATAACTCGCTCGCTAGCTTAATGCCATAGAGCCTTTATACCAAATTATACTGCGGTTTATGGAGTAAACAAATAATGATTTAAACAAACGTTTTGTGTGGATGGATTTCATTTCATATCTGATATCTTAATTTTCTCTCAATATTGTCATCCTCTAACAAACTTGCTCGCTTTAAATACAACAACAATACTCTCAGATATTTTCTCAAAAAGGTTTTCTAAATAACAAAAGTTGAAAAATTGCAACAGTAGTATTAATAATGTAAAAATTATATCTTTTGTAATACTTTGTATTGTTAACGTTTTTTCCTCAATTGCGTTCATGGTCGCTATAAGAAATAACCGCCAGTAATTGCTTAATGATTGAATAACCTTAGGCCTTTGAAAATTGGAATTTAAGATTAAATTTCTTGGTCCATAAATTTTTTAAATCAATTATATTAAACGTTTCGTGCCATTGAATTAATGTCTTAAAAATGTTGTATTTCGTTTTTATTTTATTATTTCTGATTTTAATATAAAACGCGTGCGACTAGGATTGTGAAAGCATAAACTGCATGTCCATATTGCTCTGGTATTTAAAAAAAACTTGTTGCATTTGATACCTGTGTACTTGATAAACAAGTAGGGTGAATATAATATACTGACTGTTCACCTGAAATAGGCTAATAGGAGGCTTGAAGCAGCCTAAACCCAGCAGAAGGTTGAATTACTTGTAAAATTAGGCACTTGAGCCATATCAACAGAGATACTTTTAATAGTCCCAAAAAATCTACCTAGCCTTTTAATTTTGTATAGATGTACTGCGTTGTAATGTCATAGTTCTAACGAGTCAAATAGCTTATTAATTACTATTTAAAAACAGCAATGAAATTATTTATTTGACGAAATTCTGAAAGTAAGATGATATTGAGGTAGTTAAACACACGCTCTTTTTATGTACATAGTTTTAAATTTGTTGTAATACGTGTCAAAACCGCATTGTATCAACACAAAGGTACATTATTGTCAACAAAGCTTTTAGGCTGCGTGCAAACGGGCTACCGGCCAGACGTGTGCGGCGAATCCCTACAAAATGCTTGAAAAAGCGTGTGAACCGCTTGTCGCTGGCCATCGGTGACTCTGATAGGTAGCGCGTTTGCGCCCAGCCTTAAATATAGACATAGAGTCTGTGTCACGAAAGTAGTAGCACTTCCGCTATTTGATAGAATTTTGTTGTTAAAGTAACCAAGAAATAAATTTACAGCTTTAATAATAGATTATTTTGTACTTGTGCAAACTCTACCGACATCGCTTTTAAAAGTAGCATGTGCAGATTTATTTTTAAAATCACCGATAGAACAGAGGTCGAGTGCTGTTAAATATTTATAGTGCATAGTTTATATTTAACGTTATTCGAGAATCGTGAGTTATTTAATACTACAATTGAGTGTCAAAAATATAGACCTTCGATGATTAACACGAAACCTACAAAACAATTGGTGTATGAATCTGCGTGTCTTTTGTGACCATGTTAATGGTTATAAGTTGTCATATAAATTAACGTATTAATGAGTTAATTTGTGTCAAGGTCAACTATTTGCTTGTATAGATATTTCAATGTTCTTAAAAAGAGGAGTAGTGGTTGTCTATAACGGACTCGAGTTGGATTTTGTACGCATGATATAATGGTGCGGCTTCATCTGGGATAACGTTAAGGGTATAGGCCGTTTCACGGAAATGGGTGTAATGTATAACATGTGATGTGACATTGTTAATGATGCAAATATTGACAAATTACGTCAATGTATATACACTAATGTGGCTATTCGTTTACAACGCAAACTATATCGCATCACAAATAACATAACACATTTTGGGCGTGTTCCTTTAGTATCTCACAACGCCCAAAATGGTCCAGCTGCTGTTCCACAAGGCGACCGCGGTCGTTATAGTGGTGGCAAAAACGTCACCAATGACGTTATTATTTTCGATCACACAGCGCACACAACGACCTATGTCAAGATCTGGGTCTAAGTGGGCGTTGATCGCAAAGCATTAATTCTCTCTATAGATTGAGATTGAAAATGGCGCTATTTTTAAATCAACCAATGACATTTGTGTATTTCGTTGTTAATGACATCAACGCTCCATAATCCGTTCCACTAGAGTTTATTGTAACGTCCGCAAGCAAGTTGAACGGGAAACATCGCGGTCGTGAATGTGGTCGTTGTGGGTCTCTACGTAGTCTTTATGTCGATCCGTTTTATAGCGTTCTATTTTTGATGATATTAAAGCGAGAAAATGTTGTCCGACCTTGACTTGCACATACGCCTGCCTATCTTGTTTCTATACATCATTTCAAAAAGTATACCTAGCTTTGAAGTTAAAGAAGATTGCCTTTATATGGGTGTCGGCGTTATACGAATATTGAAAATTGTTATCCGTGCAGGACCGGAGAAAAAATAGTTTCCTCCGGACAGGCGGACTGTCGTAAGTGGCGACAAAACAACCCACATCCAGGTGATAGGGCATTTGCCCGTCTGGGTGGCTACTACCCCTGGTCCAACCTTGAAATGTGCTCCGGCATTAGTGGCCAGGTTCCAATCTCCCTTGTGTTGCAAGGGTCCATAGGCGACGGTAACCGCTCTTCATCAAATGAGGGCCGCCTGCCTGTCTGCTTCAGCAGACAGGCAGACGGAACCTTTTTTTTATTACAGAACTCCTGCAATAAAAAAAGTGCCTACCGTTCTAAACATTTTTTAGACGAGATTCAAATTTTAATACAACTCTCAGTCGTGTGTCCAGAGTTAATACCCTGGAGATGTTATCCAGCCACAATAAAAAGTCGTTTTGAATGCATGAAACGCCTGCCTGAAGTGATATTCCAATTCACCAATTCTGCGCTTTAGTCATTAGTCAAACTCAAGACCAATTTTTTTACTGTTAGAGTACAGCAGACAAGCTGACAGCCAACCTGGTGGAAAGTGGTTACCATCTACGAACAATTGCAACAACGAAGGTCCTGCCAATAATCTGCTGGCCTCGAAGGAGTAACTGGAACCTGGCAACTGATGCCGCTACACAACTCAAGGTTATTATGGCAGCATGCTTTTAGACCAACCGTGCTAGTCATCTAAATTGAATTATTGTAATTTTGGAATACTTTTGAGTTGTTTCAATATGCTATTTGTGTAAAATACGAGTTGTAGGTGTTTAATGGTGAAGCTCGTTTCAGTTTCCCAAAAATCTATACTTGGTACATAATAACTAAAACAAAAAATAGACAAGAAAGACAATAAAGACCACAATAGGTGTTATGTTTTTGTTTTACTAAAGCGAAAAAAAATCAGATTTATATTAACAAAAGCTCCGATTAACATTATTTTGATTTTAAATCTGTCAATAAAAGCCAACAGTGTTGATGCGAAATTAACGATCAAACATATTAATTGCAGTTATAATAATTAAATTAAAAGTTAATTAACATTGGCATAAATTCATATTTGGGACCTCGCGAATACAAAGAACGTGTAGTAACCATCAATTATAATGATTTTAACCTTTTTGTTGATATACACTTTTGTATAAACTTTACAATAAGCAATAGCATTTAAGTTTCTATTAACATCTTTCTAATATCGTTAACATTGCCTCATAGTGTCGTTGTTGACGTTACAAAGATCAAATTTATTAACCAATATATAAAAAATGCATCACAAATATCTTCTTAATATCGTTACTGTATTTTTTATCAGTCAGTCAGTCTACAGACTCATTTCAGTAAAGATGACACAATGTTTATTCTTAGCAGGCTCGAAAGCATGAATTTAATTATTGTGCAATTGCTACTTGGCATCATGTGTGTTGTAGACAGTTCTAGTAATGAGTATTATTTTGTTTGAGTTGTGGTTGGAATTGGACGTGCTCCTACAACTGAACTAGTCCAAGTAGCAGTTCTGTATATTATTTAAAAGTATTCTTAAAATGTGGGGAACAATTGTCTAGCCGTGCCACATTAGCAGGCCCGGTAAATGGGGCAGACCTAAGGAATACTGGCTTACCGTCGTGAAAAATGACATGCGTACTAGTGGTTTCAATAATTAAGGATGCTGAAGGTTGCACGAAGTAGAGAAATAAAAGAAGAAAGCGGAACCCAGGCTTCGAAGCGAAAGCTTCGAATACAGTTGAGAGTTAACGCTCGGATGATGATAATAATTTAGAAGTATTCTTAAAACCTGCGTGTTAATTGCCAGTACATATATACAGTTGAATAGCACGCTAGTATCATAAAAAAAACTTCTTTCACGCTAATATTAAGCACACCTACATGAATAGCACGATTTTTATGAAATTATGTCTCTCTCGAACTACAAGCTGCCTAGAAGAGATTATTTATGCGATATAAAGCCGCTCATGGCTTTACCAGGATAGTATTATAAATATGCATTCTTGCAATAGGGATGCGGACACGTGTTACCATAAATTCTAACATTTTACATATAAAAGAACAGGCGTTAAAATAACACATTATGATATTACTTGTGAAATATCATGACAGAAATAATTTTCATTAATTTTCAAATAATAATTAATGCGCTATTTGACTCCTTTTACTTGTACTTACTTATGACGCCATTAGGTAATGTCGTATAAAATCTACGAGGCGCGACGTTCTGAGGTTTATAAAAAGTATACCAGTTGACTTGACTGTCCGTTTCCCTATTGTTTACTTTGGTAAGGAAAAAAGTATATCTATCTACAGGATGCTAATATAACTAAAACAGACACACAATTTCCAAGAGGCAGCTTTTAACAATTACTTATCGAACCCTGTACTAGGTCAAACAATACTTAAAGGTAGAATTTATAAATAAAAAAAAATAGTAATGAATTATACTTTTGACCAATAGGGACTAGGCAGTCAAATCAACTGAGATACTTTTTATAAACTTATAGAATATCACAGCCTCATAGATTTTGTACAAGTGTACCCACTTCTGACGTCATAGTAGATACAAGTAAAAGGAATCAAATAGCGCTTTATTGATTGCAAGTAATTAAAATTACTTTTGTCACGATATTTCAAAAGTTACATAAAAATGTTATTTTAACACCTGTTGTTTTATATGGTGCTGCTGGCCCCATAGGTTGCAGCATTACGTAAGATGCTTGCAGTTTGTGAGACGTATGCCTTATCTCACGGTTTGGTGTATAATTTGAAAAAGACCGAATACATGGTGTTTAAAGCTGGAGCCAAGTGTCCATTATTTGTCAATCCTATTCGCCTATGTCGCCTCTATTGCTCAATGGAACTTCAATAAATAGAGTTAAAGAGCTTAAATATCTGGGGCATTGGGTAACGGAGGTCCACGACGATAATGTGGACATGAGGAACGTAGGGCATTGTAAGTCCGGGCAAACATATTGGCCCGCAGATGCGGGCTGTTTAAGGCTTAGTGTACCTCTCTGTACTCGACAAATCTGTGATTCAAATATACCTAAAGAGTTTACAATGCCCTACGAGTCCAATACAATAATTCCCTCAGGGCGCTGTTGGGGTCACCGCGTTTCTGCAGTCGTTCGTCTATGTTCGCCGAAGCACACATAGATGGTTTTATGGCGAAACAAACAGCGAAATTGCTAAGTAGATTGCGTGGTAGCAGCAACAGCATCCTGAAGGGAATATCTGATAAATGTGACTGCCCACTGATTTGGTCCTTCATTAAGAGGACTAGATCAGTGCTAGTCATTAATTACTAACATAGACACAAGGAAAAAAAATACTAATTACTAATAACATTATTGTGTGTGTTTTGAAAATATGTATTGGACTGAGTTGTCTTCAAATAAATCAATTATTATTATGTATTATAAGTAAAATAAAATATAAAATTATTACTATTTTATATTTTATTATACTGGGATTTATTGTAACATATGTCCGTAATATACCAATATTTATTTAGTAGATTAATTTGCAAAATAATAAGAATACTTGTTGTATCTAAAGAAAATCAAAAATTCATGAACGTTCCTTGTTTGACATTCTTATTCTGTTTATCTAACAGTAACAACAATAGCAGCAGTAAGGCTCAATACATACCGTACGACAATAAGTTGACCGTGAGAGCATGTCGTAACCTCTACAATGGTCGCAATTTGAAACTTGCGTTATTTGCATGTAAATGGTGGGGACGCTCGTTCAATGATAATTATTCGGAACTATGTATAATTGTATATGCACATTAATAAGTGTGTAAATGTCAATATGCGTTTGTGGTCTGATGTTACGACCGCGTCGATTCCTTTGGATCTCTAGGACGTAAAATTCGATTTTTCGTAATGAGTATCGATTTGTTATGAAAGTTCTAAATCTACTTTGAAATTCAATGACAGCGGTAAATGAATGATTTTTGTTATTCTCGTAAATGTGGAGATGAAAATGGATATAATTATAACACAACAATTAAAAATTCAAATGTAACAGTAATTCGATTTTGATGTACACAAAACTGCGTGAAATGTCTAATAATGTAATAAAATATTTTTTAGGGGCCCATGCAGTGAGTGGCGAGTCACCGTCTGCCCATTCTTTCCATGTTCCTTGAACATTGCGACGGGCAGTCGCCATAGTCCCAAATCCCTAGTTCTACTAACAGTTCATCCCAATAGCCCGGTATCTTTTGTTCTCACTCTCTACAATAATCCTATACTTACCGGAGCTTGTCAGTGTCACGCCACATTTAGATTAAATTTGTTAAGGGGCCTCTACGTGTTTACCTTCCCATGGCCCCACGCAAGCCCTCCAAAAGTCTGGGACATTTTTATGGCCCGTGGTCTTGAGAGACATATATAATAAAATAATAATATAAAAACACGCTTACGATCTAATCAACTTTTACAGCGACTAACTACCGACGCCACGCGGCGGTCAGCATAGGCTAAAACACTATCACAATCACAAAATAAAATAGAAGCACTACCCCTCCGCTCACCGTAATAAATACCTAATTTTTTATGTCTACTATACCGCTTTGAGCTTTAAGAATCTTTATTTCTTTTGTGCGTATTTATTTCTTTTGTGCCAGAAATTGATGTTTGTTATCAGCGATATTAGCAGAAACGTATCTGTACTATGTATAATATCATAAATGCGATAGTTTGGATGGATGTTTGCCCCTTCAACACGCCAGAACGACTAAAGGGATCTGAATGTATCGTACAAAGATAGATTTATAGTCTGGAATAGCACATAGGCTACTTTTTATCCCGGAAAAATGTAACGGTTCCCGTGCGAGAATTCACGCAAGTGAAGCCACGGGCAAGAGCTAATTTATTATAATTACGTCCGTTACGCGGCTTCACTTTTAATCTACCGAAACGGTGTCATAAGAATTATATAGAACAATACATATTATATATTTAAGGCATAAACTTTAAATCTAATTACGATTCTTGTTTTTATGTTTGATTTATTGCTGTAGGATGTACCTTCGTTATATCTTAAGGTCAATATATATTACGACATCTGTCGGTCGGTCTTCATTTACATTCCAATCCAACTTTGCTTCATGCATAATTACTTTTTCAACCGGCAACCTTCTTATTACAATTTGCACTTTAATTCACGGCCGACGGTGGATTATTCTAACAATAAGTAATCGATTCGTTATTGTTATTATTACAGTAACTATAAATTATTAAAAAGAGTATTTATTTTATTGTAAGTACAATTAATTTATGGTTTCATTGCTAGTGTTATTTATTGGCTTTATTTTTATACATAAAATTGAACAGGTGCGATTAGACCAAGCACAGGAAGGATTCCGTAGAGATGATGAGCGTCCACTATTTTTTTGTTAGGCTACGAAACACTAAAACAATTGTTTAATCATCATAAATATCCCATATCTCAAAAACTACTCAACATGTCTCGATCAAACTAAATTTCTTTGAAAGCATTTTTTCAACTACCACTATGAATTTTTCACATTTCCATTCATTTTCATCGCCTAGCTATTCACCGCCTGGTATTGTGTTCTCTTAATAACATCTTATGTCATTTTGAATAGTTATATATTATAACATACATTAAATATGTACGCAGAGTTATATAATAATTTCTGCTTAAGCATTCTATGCTAAACGTGTCTCAGAGATTTTTAAGTTTATAATTAGTGAGTAGGTCGTGTTAAATCATATCTCTCGTTATTTTCGTTAATTAATGTTGAAATAAATTACCATTTTAAATATGTTTATAAGTAGTAATGTTGATATTTTTTAGAAGATAGCATTAATTGTTCTAATGGGAAGATGTAAAGTACGCATTCAAAACCTGATGGTACTTAAAGTTACGTTACAAACTGGTACTATTCTAATTGTGTACAAAGAATGGTCTTGTCACTTAAAAGCGATATTTCCCAAATAACCCGTAGCAGGAAAGAAGTTACTGGTGGTATAGGTAGGTATACCTTGTTTTTTATTACAAGATAAATTTTTGGATAAAATTTTAGTTAAATTCTGTCTTTAGATGATTAATAATATCAAACATTTTCTACTGTAATATCTAACTTTAGATGTGGTTTAAGTTGTCTAAGACAAACATTAAACATTTAAACATCATTAAATAGTGTAATTCATTTCAAACATCCTGTTTTTTATCCCAAGTAGTGCATGTTTTCAGTCGGGATCGAACCTTTGTCATTTGAGTAAGACACGGGTGCCTTTGTCACTAAATTACCACGAGTATAACATGTAAAAATAAAACTACCACTAACGAAATAATAACAATGAATAAAATTTAATAATTTAAATACTTGAGCATAAATAGTTGACGAAATCTAGCTTCAACATAACACACTGACTGAGAGATTATGCAAATATTAAGAAATATTTGAATTTTTATATTTCATTTAGTTTAATTTGTACATATAAGTAGTTTATTTTTCGTGATATGTTATTAGTTTTTAACTCTGACAAATTAATAAAATAAAACAAAAAGTAACCTATTTTTGAAGCAATGGATTAAAAATATTAAAATCAAAATAAAACACAAAACATTAACAATGTGTAACAATTATTTAAATTATAATAAAATACCAAACAATTTTAATACTGCAATACAAACCCTTTTTCTCGTCGGTTACAAAAATAAAACTGTCAGCACGATGGGTATGCGTTTGAAAGCCAAAATAAGCCAATCGGTGCATACTGCATAGTGCTCGTATCTGTGTATTTACGTGAAACTGTTCGACGAGGTGGAACGCGTCGCTTTCACGACTCGCGCGCCAACGCACCGCTCTATCTACGTGCCGATATCTGACAAAGAAGTAATACCGTGTCTAATATGTCACTGATATATTTTACTGGTTCTTTTTTATTAATGTTCATGTTCCCCATCTGCATCTTGTCCTTAATTTATCTATATAAATTTTACCACTAATACAAGGTTTTTGGTGATAAAAGGTAGCATTAGACAAAATTGTTATTACGCCATATTAGATAATAGGTATCTAATCAAGACTTATTCTCCAAATATGTTATTGAATTTTAATTTAACCTAATTCATTTGTAGAAAAATCTTTGATGTCACCCATGACCAGAAGGCTAGTTTATACTTCGCACAGCGAATTAGTATTGCCATGCAGCGTGGCAATGAAGCCAGCCTTCGGGGCACGCTTCCCTCTGGCAGCGAATCTAGAAATTAATCTTTAATTTGCGTATAGTTTTACCCTTTGTATTTTTAAGATAGGTTAGTTTAAAATGTATTTGTTAATTAGCAAACTCATTAACTAATCAAGTTATTAAAGAAAACATTAAAGCATGTTTTCTATACACTTAATTATTTAAAATAACATTAGAACGGTTGCAACAAAATTACTGCACAATTAATTTAATTACAACAATTTTACGTCCGTTCTATTTTCTCAATGACACTAATCAAGGTGCGGTAATAGCACAGATCCGTATATTTAATTACATATGCAATATTCCAAGACCATAAACAACCAGTAGAAATGAAATATTTTCCCATAAGCTGATCTTCATTATTAGCAACACTTAGGACTTTTAATTGCAGCTATAATTTAAAGGGAAAAAGAAGAAAACTTAACGAAACGTATTTTATCTCATTTATGAAAGTAGGTATAAATTATGTAGGTACCAAATTTTATAATAATTTTATTCATTCAAACAACGAATTTGTATATCGCAAAAATACATATTTTCCGGAACAAAAATAATGTAAATTTCGTGATAATCGTTTCTATTCCAAGCATATTTAAAGGGAACATGAAATAGAACTTTTTATTTATTTCGTACTTTATCTATGTTGTCCACTGCTGGACATATGCCTTACTAAGTTTGCGCCATACTGTTACAGTTATTTTAGTAGCATAGTTGTTCTTGTCATGTTTCTTTTTAAAGTTAATAATTAATTTTGTTATGTACTCTCTTATTTCTGAACGTTACAATCGGCCATTTCCTTAATTGAATAATAATGTTATATTTTTATTTATTCGGTGATTAGCGCCTGTTTTCTAGACAGTAAGTAGTTCTCTATAATTTAACATAATTTTATGTAATAATATTTATCTCTAATATATAGCAATTGTGTACAGATTATAATTCAAAATCTGTCATTTGTATATAGACAGTATTCATTACATTTTATTTTCATGTTGGCAGACGCGGTAGATTTATACTGTGTTCGGTTTATTTTTATTACATGTAAAACTTTAAGTATAATATTTTATATAATATCTTATAGAATAATATATTATGATCTAGAGTATGTCGCCATAACAACCCTTTTTTTTTTTTAAGGCTGGGGAAATGCATTTCGCACATACCGGGTCCTTTGCTAGGGATTAGACCGTTGTTGATCATGGAGGCTTTTCACTGAGGCAATCCAAACAATAATCAACCGGCTTGTGTGGAGACTCGACTAATCAATGCCCCACTAAAACCACCCTCCTCCCATGTGCCCCGCGCTTATGGCAGGAAAGGCGTGAGATACAGAACGTAGTTACGCCCACACCGATCCTAGCGCACAAGTGCTTGAGAATGACCCGGGAGAGGCAAACTCACTTCGTCAACAGGGGTGAAGACTCCTCTGCTCCCTAGATGCTAGAGGGCCCCTGCAGCGGTATTTCAGGGAGGGAGGTCATGCGCATACCTGCGCCTCCGGGCTCCCGACTGACGTCGGCGCCAGCGAGACGCATGCGCACTACCATCTCTCTCCCCTATCTCGTTCCGCGGCCTCCTTATGAGACACTACCGTCTCGCAGAAATTGGCCGCACCCACCCACTAATCGTCGCTGTGCAGCATGGCTTGCACCAGATCGCCCAGCGATTCGATCGGTCCTACAAGTGTCTCGAGTTCAAACCTCTGAGGTGCCCATGCTGCGCACTCGACTAGCGTGTATAACGCCGTGTCCAGCGCGCCACATTGGCGGCATTGGGGTGAAGGCAAGCAGCCCGCAATCTGACACAGATACTTATCGAAGCAACCGTGCCCGGTAAGTATCTGTGTCGTTCTGAAGGTCAGGGTCCCGCGTTTCCGCGAGAGCCATCACAACAGCTGCGGTCGAACCGCTTCCATCGTGTCAATGCCAGCAACAGGGTTTTCCAACTCTACCGACCAAGATTGGATCATGGCCGCGGTTTCCCGCGTCCTGATCACCTGCAGCTCCGCCTGGCCATAAACCAGGCCACGGTTGAGGGCATCCTGTCAGGAGTGCCGAACTTTGGCAATCACGTCCACCTGGAGAGGTCAGGGCGGATCGCCCGCCAAGAGTGTCGACGCCGTCCACGACACTGTACGGTATCGTCGGATGGTCCTCACCGCCAGGACCCGTTGTGCGCGGCAAACATGGTCCTATTGTGGCGGTGAAGTGCAGTGGACCATACGGGTGCACCGTACAGGGCCACACTCCTAAGGATGCCCATGTAGATTTTCTAGTCGTCGTCCCCGGTCCCCCCACGTTGGGAAGGAGCCGAGAGAGGGCGCCTGCGGACCTCACGAGTTTGGGAACTAGCTGCTCAAAGTGCGCTTTAAACAGCCATTTCCTATCGAGAATCAGCCCTAGATATTTCATCTAGCGACCTACACGAATATCCACCCCTTGGAGTATAACGGTCAAGTCCGCAGGGGATTACGAAACCGCCTATGGAACATGATGGCCTCCGTTTTCGCGGGGGAGACCTTCAAGCCCAGCCTACCTATTCTTCGGACCACGATCGCCAACCCGGCGTTGGCAAGGTCCACGGATTCCGCGAATGACGCAGCGCTTGCCGTGAGTAGGGTGTCATCCGCAAAGCAAATTAGCCCTATCCCGGGCAGGACCGGAACCCGAAGGATCCAGTCATAACCGACGTTCCAAAGAACCGGCCCGAGGACCGATCCCTGTGGGACGCCGCACGCGACGCGTCGCCGACCTATCGCGCGATTTTCGGACTCGCCGCCCTCCTAAAGGATGTACCTGTCCTGGAGGTACGCGCCCAGCATACATCCTGGTCCTCCGCTATCTCTCATCCAACCCCTACCAACAATCTTTCGGAGATCGTCGGCGCACTGGAGAATATCATAGTGTAATTGTATTCACTAAAGAAATTGAGTTTATTTCTTATCCAAAGCCTATAAATAATATATAATATAAATATTCATATATTTAACCTAAAAAATTATGGGTTGCCCATACAAATTTTAAAAATAGCCCAGGCAACTATCTTTTTACATAAAATAATACAAGTAATGGCCCATAAACGTCCCACCGCTGGTCTCGACTCTTCCATTTTTTTAAGAAACAGAACGGTTATTTCGATGTGCAGGTTTATGATGACGTTTTCTTTCACTATCAATACATGGCAATTGGAACAATTAGGCCAGAAAACTATTTAAGTGATGCACGCTCTCCAGCCAGGAAAGCTCCTATTTTTGATACAACAATAATATAGGATAAATTCATATTACAAGTGTCATTGTGTATCATAACTTTTATGTATTTTACACGACTCTTTGCGGCACGAATAAACCCATGGGGTTTCTGTGACACAGGAATGTTTTTCTATATAATAAATGTAAGCATATCGAAAAAATAACTGCATCATTTAATTTTGAGGCACAAGTTTGCGACACGAGTGATTTAACCACTAAGCTACCACAGGTTATATCTATCTTCTATCTTCTTGATAAGTTATACGATCCGTTCAGCTGTTTAGTGAACATACGCGTACTACGTGACTCATTTTTCCAAATTTTTTTAACACCCGCATTACATGCCAAGACCCTTCCCACTGTAGTTTTCCCGTAGTAATTCATTTAAATATTTTTTTGCTAACAGAAAATATATTTTTTTGGCTCATTTGCAGTTTAAAATTCGATAAACGCTATGCGCCATATTAGAATATAGTTCGAAAAACCGCGAGATTTCCCGTGAGGATATTGACTACGTGACGAAAACCTAAGCCCCCGTGACCAAGCGTGGTATTTTGAAGACAGACGTCCCCTCCCCCCCTGAACAATTCTCGCAGTATGACGTTTCCTTTCCTTAATCGTGAAAAGGTAACAAATAAATAAAGTTACTTTCGCATTTTTATATGAATAGCGATGTATGAATATGGATTACTTATACATACCATAACTAAGTAATTATATAATTAAGACGTTGTATTCTTGTGTTAGTAGACCGGAACCATCGACATTGCTTAGCTAATCACGCAGGACTTTCTAACCACTGCCGTAGATTTTGTACCATAATAAATGGTAGTATAAACGACTCGAATAGACAATTTAATAACCGGAAATATAAATTACTTTATGCGATACATGCTACCAATTAGGATTTTGATACTAAAATATAAATCTTTAACTAATTTTTGTTTTTGCGTCATTTTGAACTTTTGATTAAAAAATGCGTTTAAATAACTCTAAAATTTCTTATTTATGTAAACAGTATAAATATATGAATAGTGTAATTTTTTTCAAAAACTGTAGGAAAAAGTGAAATACATTGATGTTTTAGCTTCTTTTTACGAATATAATAAGCCAAACAAATGCTTCGAAACTCACCTCAGTTTAATTTGATTTGTGTATTTCGTCTATAGATAAACAATCCCACCAATAGGGTAACTGACAGTCAAATCAACTGAGATACTTTTCATAAACTTACAGAACGTTGCAGCATGGATTTTGTACAAGCGAATCTACTTCTGACGTCATAAGTAGATATAAGTGAAGGAGACAAATAGAGAATTCATTATTGGATCTAAAATAATAATTAAAATTATTTCTATCGTGATATTTTAAAGATGTTTTTTCCATTTCTCATATTGTGAAAGTATGCCTAGAGTTGCCTCATCACAGGGACGAAAACAGTACTTTTCGTCCCTGGGAAACGATTTTCCCTGCTGTCGGACGTTTTTTTTCCATGTTTAAGGCTTTGTCAAACATTTAAAAACTATGCGAACATAGATAATGCATGTGACTCATATCCCAACTTTTTCTATAGCCTGGTAAATCACGGCATAAATCGTAATAAAAATACATAAACAATTTTGTAACATCTTTTTATACTTATAAATTGCTTTTCACTAAATTGTTATTTCTGAGTTCTTCAGATTTAGATCTGGGTTTAACGTCTAATGTCATAGAGAAATAGGTGTTTCTTTAATTAATCAGTTTTTATTTAATTTCCTATTATTTAGGCACTCGAACTATTAGCGCCCCTCGCTACGCTCGTGCGCTAATCTATCTCGTACCTAAATAGTTCACTTTCACCTCTCGTGTAACAATCTACTATTAACGCCTGTTCTTAATATGTATATATATATCTTTAATATTGTATAAGGGTAGTTTTTGTTTTTTAGATTTTTTGTTTTTGTCCGTTTGTTCAGGATTCACGAAAAACCACTGGGCCGATTTCGATGCGTTTTTGGCTCATCGATAGCAAATTGTCGGACTCAAAATTTGCGGTACTTTATATCTGGGAATCACGCTGGAAATACTAATACGTTAAATAAAACTACTAATACTGATAAATAAAATTGATCGATAGCAAATTCTGTCATGAAATCTGTGATACTTTTTCCGGGGAAACCCGACACAATTTTCTCAGGAGCGCTTTAAAGTTTTTAGGCAAAATAACTGTAATTGTTATTACCTGTCCAACTTGAACAAATCGCGGGCGAATTCTAATATTAGAATTTATTGTAACACGTGTCCGCATCCCTATTGTGTAGATAACACATGTTACATTATTTACCTAATAAAAAATTGGCGTTACAATACGTTATCGTAATCTTATTTTTCAAATATCGTTATAGGTAGATATAAACTTATATTACTGTATAAACAATATAATCAATGCGTTATTTGACTCATTTTATTGTACATCGTACAAAATCTACTTGGCCGTGACGTTTGATTTGTCTGTATCTACCCTATTAAAACGCACGATCAGTGTTCTAAGGCAAAATATACCACAAATAATCTCGTAAATTTAATAATAGCTTCCGTTCTGATGGCAAATGTCGATATCGGTTATCTTAGCGAGCTCAGCACCGGATCAACCCGAAAGCCTGTCACGTAAACTTTGTATTGACCCTGTCGGAACTCCTAAAGTTTGTGAACACTAAACCTGATAATATAACTCACTGCAATAATATCTAAAAGTTTAATATATAGTATATAGTATGCATTTTGCTTTTGTTTTATTTTATATAAATTTTTAACAATATTTTTATCAACTCACTCTATTGTGCAAATACATATTAATTTTTTCAACACATTTGCTCATAACGCATTATTTACGAAGCCTGCATACATTTCTCGAAAGTTAAAAGTTACGCACCATACAACGAAACATGCTGTAATATAAGTACTTTCGCCGAAGTACCTATTTTACCGCACGCCGATAAAATAAAAATATATAACACCCCTTCAAATTATGATAATAAATAAGCTGAATGATCGAACCTCCTTGGAAGCGCTTTTGATCAATATTTTTATCTCACTTTAATACTATAGAGAAAATGACACGAAAGATGTAGTTCTAATTTTCAACATGCGCATATAATGCCTTTTTCATATTAGAAACGTCAAAGATTGTTGCAACTTTCCGACTGGTATTTATGTTTGTTTCACTACCTATTCTACTGTTATCTCTGAAATTTGTGGAAAAACGTTGTATGGCACACGTCCGGAAGTTGGTTTTTATAACCTCGTGACTATGGTAAACCCTCGAGTTGGCAGGTTTATATTAGGTACTCGTTTTTAAAAACCAACTTACCGCACTAGTTTCATAAATAACTATTCTTTAAATATATTTCACACCAGTAGCAATCAATCCATTAAAAAAAAAAACACCAGCTTCACAAGTTATAGTATATTGTAAAATCTACACTAACGTGTATAATTACTAAAGTGTCTTACTTTGAATGTTGGAATATGTATTTATTTCTTCTTCACGGCCTTAAAAATAAACCGATTATCCTGAAATGACTAAACATTAAAACAGTCTTTTTACCCCCTCTTCAACGTTGAAAATTATCTGTATATGTTTACTTTCGACAAAGGGGGTGAGATATGTATTTCAAATGTACGCGAGCGCAGCTACAAGAAAAAACTACTAAATTATTATAAAATTGGATATTGTATATAAGTACAATTATTACGTGCTGGCGGCGATTTTTTAAACCTGCAAGAAACTTATGAGATAAAAAAAACTGGAACCCATCAATCCGTCTTGGATAAGCGTATGTTTATAATATTCTTTCTGAAATTGTGAACACAGCAATATACAGACATCTTTATCCGTGCAGCAACGAAGAAGAGTTAGAGTAAGTTTGTAGGTCTATTTTTAGTGTCTAGCGCAAGTGTCCCAAACGCAAAAGGCTGCGTGTTCGAACCTGGTCAAAAAGCATGCACCTCTTAGTCAGTTTTCTGACCTAATGTGCATATTGTTACTACTACTGCGTGCTAACAGCGAAGGAAAACATCGTGATTGAACTTGCACATTGTGATAAACGATGTGTCAAACCTGCCAAACCGCCTTGGACAAGCGTGGCGGGTATACTGTCCGTTCCCCTGTAATGGGAGGTCCAAGCCCAGCAGTGGGACGTTTATGGGCTGTTATTATAATATACATATTCGCCCAACTGTATCTATACCTATCTATTACTATGTATTACAATGATACAGTATACCCGGACGTCAGTACAGTGTTCCGGTAAATGTTTGACGACATTGCCACACTTTCCCAAACTAATCTATAAAGTTTAATTGCTACCTGACACCTCTCGTCTACCCTACTTGATTAGGTATTCTCAATTTTGGGTTTATTGATTAAGTATAAATTAGCGTACGATCAATTACCATGGCTATGTATACTCCTAATACCGCCATTAGAGGCTATGTTATATAATGATTACCCTCTTAACGATTTTGACTATAATTAATGAATATGTATATACACATATATTAATTCTCTGAGGTGGTAGAGCCATGCTGGAATCATTATCTAGCTGGAATGATGCCTCTGTGATTGAGTACACCAAGCCTTTGCCGACCTACCTCAATACAATACAGAGGCTGCGGATTCGATTCCTGGCATAGTTAATTTCGGAAACGATTTTTCTCCGTTATTTATTATAAGAGAAGACAGTTGTATATTACCTATAACATAAGTTAACTTGCTTAATTTGGGGATATACAATATTTGTGTTTGTCAGCCGATTATAATGATAAAATAATATTTTGATTTCAGCTCATAGTGCGAGGGCCGCACGTGGTCAGGTGTACTGCCTGGCCGAGCTGCAGACGTTCAGGACGCGGCAAACCGCGACCATGACCCAATCTTGGTCAGTAGAGTTGGAAAACTCTGTCGCTGGCATTGATACGGTGGAAGCAGTTCGACCGCAACTGTTGCGATGGCTCTAGCGGAAACGCGGGACTCTGACCTTCAGAATGACGCATATACTTACCGGGCACGGTTGCTTCGATAAGTATCTGTGCCAGACTTCGGGCTGCTTGCCTTCACCCTAATGCCGCCAGTGTGGCGCACAAGACACGGTGTTTCATACCCTAGTCGAGTGCGCAGCATGGGCACCCCAGAGGTTTGAACTCGAAACAACAGTAGGTCCGATCGATTCGCTGGGCAGTTTGGTGCAAGCCATGCTGCATAGCGATGATCATTGGTTGGGTACGACCAATTTCTGCGAGGCTGTTATGTCTCAAAAGGAGGCCGCGGAACGAGATAGGGAGAGAGGTACAAGTGTGCATGCGTCTCGCGGGCAACGATGTTAGTCGGGGGCCCAGAGGCGCAGATATGCGCATGATCTCCCTCCCTGAAATACCGCTGCAGGGGCCCTCTAGCATCTAGGGAGCAAAGGAGTCTTCACCCCTGTTGTCGAAGAGAGTTTGCGCTGCTTCCCGGAGTATTCACAAGCACTGATGCGCTAGGATCAGTGTGGGCGTAACTACGTTCTAAGTCTCACGCTCTTCCTACCACAGCGCGGGGCACATGGGAGGAGGGTGGTTTTAGTGGGGTATGGAGTAATCGAGTCTCCACACAAGCCGATCGATTAGTGTTTGGATTGCCACCTTGGGAATGCCTCCATAATCGACTATGGTCTAATCCCTAGCAAAGGACCCGGGACTGTGCGAAATGAATTTCCCCGCCTTAAAAAAAAAAGAAGTAGTACAATGATTGGCCTACTATTATTTTATTCAAAACATTAAGAAACCTTAATATTTCTTTATGTTGTAGCCATACAATAATATTAATATTATTGTATGGGTAATAAATAAAAAATATCTTGAACAAAATTGATTTGGTGCCAATCATTGGATGGAGTGCCAACAACTGTATTGTTTACTCTACATCTCAATGTTTGATTATTTCTTCTTCACGGCCTTGGGGTTCAATTGTATTCGATAACGGAGCTGATAATAGGATACTTTTTGTCCCGGTTAAGGTAATGGTTTCCGCAAAATACTGATCCGTAATTAATGTGAGGGAAGCAGCTTAAACAACGCAAGTTGACCAGGACAATTTACTTTTGATTTAAAATGTTATCTAAACGTAAGTCCTTTTAAAATTGCAAATGAGAATGGAAATTTAGCAAGGGTGTTTGAAACTGACATTAACGGTAAAGTTATTGTGGTTAGTAATTAAAATTAGACCTTTGTGTAGTGGTAAAAAATATTATTGAAATGAAGTTTCTTATCGCTCGTGACTCGGCGGATGGGAGCTAGATGAAAAAAGAGTAACCGAAACGAAAAATGCGGACTGCTCTATATCGTTGTACAATTTCAAACTTTAAAGGAATGAAATTATATCTAAAATAATATACATTAGTCTAATATCCTGTTTTGAAGATAGAAGGTCTTGTAATTGCCCTTATAACTATACAATTTATTCGAAACTTTATTTCAAACAGGTGCCCCAAAGACACCTCATTAGTTTTGTTAACTGTTAACCTTCTCTGAGAAAAAAATAGTTTTTCTTTGTTTTTTTAACATGGCTTGACTTTGGCTAGTCAGTGTCAAGTAATCATAACATTTTTTTTAGAACAATCTTCCAGCTAAAATTAACCAGACTCATATAATAAAATTGTAGATCCTTGACTGACACCTAACGAGGAAGTTCTTGTAGCGATCTGATTCACATAACACATTCTGAGTCACATTTGATTAAACGTTTTCCCACACAAACAGTGTGGAAAAACCTAAGCGGTTCAATCAATTTTTACTAAAAACAACATTTTAAATTTTGTAATAGATGTTGATTTATTACAACGTTTTAAATACGGCTTTAAATAAAGAATATTCTTTTAGACATAATTTTATTGGGTGGGGTGTAGTTATAGGGCACATTTATTTATTATGAACTATTATGAACAGATTTGAACTTTTTTTAAAAGGTTAGAAGGCTAAGGCGGGAAGCGAAGCGAAGCGGAACTCCTGACTTAGTCTTGTGGACTTTTTTATAACCACCCAAAGTTCACTTTATATCTCAAATAATAAATAAAAGTGCCTCATATCTATACTGCACCTATTTTATTTGTCTCAAACAAAAAAATAAGTATATTTTTTCTTCTATTACAGATGTGACAGTGCTGCCGACATGGCTCAGACTTAATCAATGACTGTGCTAATATCTACTTCCAAATATGGCGTACTCAACAATTCGAGTGACTTTCGACGAACTTTAAGTTTCACGATTTGGTGAAGTGTTTTGGAACAGTTATATCAATGGTACGGTGAAAATTAATTTTAAAAAAAACAACAAAAATACACAATGGGACGACGCCGCTGGAGATTCGTCACGATTGCAGCGTGTTTGCTGTTCATTATAAAAGACACACAGTGTCAAGGTAAGCATTTTATTTGCCTACATTATTAAGTTAGGTATGTCGCAAAAAAGTCATTTTTGCAATTATAATTTCAAGGTTCTATTTAGATGTGAGGACTGTTATTGTGTCTTTTTATTTTCGTCATATTTGTTTTTCAATTAACTTTACAAATTGTTAGATTTGTGAAGGATTTTGTAAAAGTAAAGTGTAATCGTATATTATATAGATAAATGTTAAAGTGAATTTGTTTAGCTGTATGTTTTTTCTTTCCTAGTGGTTAAGAGAATTGACTAAATTTCATAATCTATATAAACAAAAATGAATCCTAGAAATGTATGTACGCGCATAACTTAAGAACGACTTGTTTGACGATTTTCATTAAAATTTTTGTGTGAGTTTGAGAGGCTCCGGGTGATTTAGATTCACAATTGGAACAGGAAGGTGGCACCTGGATCGGGTCCTAAATTTTTATTTTTTCAGGGCAGGACAACGTCTGCCGGGACCTTTAATTTAGTATATTATGGAAAAAGATAATTAGAAATGATAATCCGAGGACTCTAATGTGTAGTCATGATTTATTTATTATTCAACAAAACGATGGATAGTTCCGCTATGTTTGCTAGATGACATTAGTATCGGTATATCGCAATATTACGTAGGTGCGTAATTTTTGTAGATATAGTTTCCGCAGTATAAGAATTATTCACGGTTAATATGAGCTTTGCCTGCACACGGATTATCACGAACCTTGCTTTATATATTGCGCAGTTTGCGCAATACTTAGCTAACTATACTTGCTACACTATACTTGCCCGATTTTTACACTATTTAAATACAAATACACATCTCATCAGGGTTTCGATGGACCTCGAGAAGATATATAATAAAATATTGTATTGTAAAACTTTAACCGTGATAGCTCTTTTAGTTCATTACACATTCTAATTTGTAAATAATTAATATAAGGGTAAATACAATGAATGCACTTTAAAGAACATAATAGTGTGCTCTGAACACATTTTATGATTTAAAAAATATTTTAGTGTATCGTAAACATTTATTAGAAGAAGAAAGCTGTCATAATATAACAGTAATCATGCTGCCATATAAAATAGCGTGAACTTTGTCACAAATTATTTCTCTCTCTTTCTCTCTCTCTCTAAGGAGACTACAAGGCACTGCAACGATATAATAGATCACAAGGGTTTAGAAATTAAATTTTCTAGAAAAATGCTCAGAATGGACTCGCTTTATTGCGAATGCAATTTTGCAAGATAGTTTCATTTATTTTACTGCCAGTGGTTAAGAGTAACGTTAGAGAAATACGTATTACTGCTACTTAGATAAGTGTAGAATAAGTCTATGTGCAAATTAAATATAAAGCTATCTATACTGCAGTGACATTAGGTTTGTTTAGTCTTTCTTATTGCATATGAAAAAATTTTCATAAATTTTGTATTTTAGAGACCAGATAGGAAGATAGAATACTTTATCTCTTAATTTTAAGAAAAGAAGTTAAATCTAAAGAAAACTCTTATATTTTATTATATTTAATGCAGTATTACTTTTTATAAAAACATATATAGGTACTACGAGAAAAAATATCGTAAGAAAATTTGCACACTGAGATGGTTGATGTGCGAAACCCTCCAGTCGAGTTAGACAAGTGTGGTGGCTATATCGTCTATTCTATATATTTATTAAAAATGGGCAACACAAATTTAGGGAGGTTAAGCTACCCAGCCACGAAGTGACTATACGCAACGCGACGACAAAAAATACAAAAACAAAAGTATTAATCGCGTCGCTTATATCCTCGCCCTTCGCTAAGCGCTAGGTCGTGGCCGGACTGCAAAGGCTATGAAAATTGTAACTTTTAACGACGATAGGATTAAAAATCTCGGTTTCTTCGAGTATCATGTAAATAGGTAGGTATTTCTTAGGAAAGTGTGCTTGACTCTCGACCGCATCGTCGCTGTGATCGAAAGCGAACCTATTATTATTTACTTAGTCTGGCCATAAATATTGTTACAATTAAAAAGAAACAAAATGTTATATTTGAATTTGGAATCTGTCATTTTTATATGATTGTTCATTGTGTTTTCTCATTTTGGCGCTAATACATTGTACAATATTTTGCGATATTAAAATAAACTGAGGCTATAAAGAGAACCGAATTGCTGTGATTGCATTACATAAACTAGTAGTATGGAGCCAAATGCAATTTTTAAAACTCTCCATACGCTTGGTTTTAGTCAAATGTTTGTGTACCGGGCTATTAATGGGTACAATGAGACCTCCTCTGTTTGTGACAGAAAAAGATCTGGCTGTCCACGCAGTGTTCGTACGAAAAAGGTGGTCAAAGCATTAAGGGAAAGAATTCGAAGAAATCCTATCCGAAAGCAAAAGATTTTATCTCGGGAGATGAAGATATCATCTAGAACCATATCGCGTATTATAAAAGATGACTTAGGACTTGCAGCCTATAAGAGACGCACTGGTAATTTCTTAACTCATAATTTAAAAAAGAATAGGGTGGTAAAATCGGAACAACTACTGAAGCAGTACGCAAAGGAATGTCACAGAAAAATTTTGTTTACGGATAAGAAAATTTTTACAATTGAACAACATTTTAACAAACAAAATGACCGTATTTATGCTCAAAGCTCTAAGGAAGCTTCTCAATTAGTCGACAGAGTGCAACGTGGTCATTATCCGTCTTCAGTGATGGTTTGGTGGGGTGTTAGCTATGAAGGAGTGACTGAGCCATATTTTTGTGAAAAAGGTATCAAAACATCGGCGCAAGTGTATCAAGATACCATTCTTGAGAAGGTAGTTAAACCCCTTAACAACACCATGCTCAATAACCAAGAATAGTCCTTCCAGCAAGACTCGGTGCCGGGTCATAAAGTTCGGTCCACGCAGTCTTGGTTGGAAACGAACGTTTCGGACTTCATCAGAGCTGAAGACTGGCCGTCGTCTAGTCTCGATCTTAATCCGCTGGATTATGATTTATGGTCAGTTTTAGAGAGTACGGCTTACTCTAAACGCCATGATAATTTGGAGTCCCTAAAACAATCCATACGATTGACAGTGAAGAATTTTCCCATGAAAAGAGTGCGAGCTTCTATTGATAACTGGCCTCAACGTTTAAAGGACTGTATTGCAGCCAATGGAGGCCACTTTGAATAAGCTTTTTATAATAGGTTGGGAAAAAGTCTTTTCGCATATAGTATGTATGAACTTGTTATAAGATCTCTTTAGCTATACCATTTGTATCTAGCTGGTTTTGGTATCATTAAAAAGTTTTAATTTTAAAGAAGACAATTCCAAATTCAAATTAGGAAAATATGTGATTTTCATTTGTTTTTCTTATTGTTAAAATAAGTGAATCTAATGAAGAAATTCGATACATTTTAAAATTTTACTACAAAAAAGGTAAAAATGCAACACAAGCCGCAAAAAAAATTGTGATGTTTATGGACCTAATGCAGTAAACTGTGAGAGTAGGGCAAATTTGGTTTAAGCATTTTCAATCCGGAAATTTTGATATCAAAGATGCACGTCGCTCTGGTCGCCCTGTTACGGACAAAATTGATGCCATTTTTGAAAAAGTGGAGCAAGATCGGCATATTAGTAGTTAAGATGTAGCTGGAGAACTGGGAATTGACCACAAAACGGTTTTGGCGCATTTGAAAAAAGCTGGGTACACAAAATAGCTCGATATTTGGGTGCCTCATGACCTCACTGAAAGAAACATTTGTGATTCTTTATTACGACGTAATGAAACCGAACCATTTTTGAAGAAGCTGATAACTGGTGATGAAAAGTGGATCACGTACGACAAGAACGTGCGAAAAACATGGTGGTCAAAGGCCGGTCAGGCTTCACAGACTGTGGCGAAACCCGGGTTAACTCGCAACAAGGTGATGTTGTGGGTATGGTGGGATTAGAAGGGCATTATTCATTATGACCTGTTACCTCCAGGCAGGACCATCGATTCTGAACTGTACTGCGAACAACTGATGAGATTAAAGCAAAAAGTTGAGAGAAAGCGGCCGGAATTAATCAACAGAAGGGGTGTGGTTTTTCACCATGATAACGCTAGACCTCACACATCTTTAGCCACTCAGCAAAAAATACGAGAGTTTGGCTGGGAGGTGTTAATGTATCCGCCGTATAGTCCTGACCTTGCACCTTCAGATTTTCACCTGTTTCGGTCTCTGCAGAATTCCTTAGGCAGTGTCAGGTTAACATCACGAGAGGACTGCCAAAACCACTTGTCGCAGTTTTTTTATCAGAAGCCCCAAAATTTTTATAGCAATGTGATCACGTCCCTACCTACAAGATGGCAAAAAGTTATCCAACAAAATGGCACCTAAATACTTTAGTCAAATGTAAATAAACTTTATAAAAAAACCTTTTGAATTTTTATATAAAATGCGAAGAAACTTTTTCCCCAACCTAATATATTAAATTGTTTTATATTTATGTATTAAACTAACACACTGTAAAACTTGTAAATGTTATTTGCAATAGAAATTTTTTTCTTTTTTAAAATATTTATGACAAGACTAGGTATATATTTAAAAAAGTCTGGGATGCAGCAGTAGTGTAACAATTTTCATATTTGATCGTCTGTGTCTGTTGGTGCACAGACCATACCATAAGATTTGAGTATATACCATATGAATACCAGAATCCTATGCTAATAACTTCTTTGTCATTATCAGTATCATAATTCACATAGGTATCGTCTGTCACAAGGATGTCAAGAATAAAATTTTAAAATAAATCTAAATTTATAATTGCTTAGATTACCTTAACCTATCACATTATATTATCAAATACGACAATGAGTCGATGATTAATCCTCCCACAGCACAAAATAACAGTTCAACAGTGGTTGATTGAGTGGTCTAAATACCACTCAATCAAGTCATGGAATATGTTTACATCAATTTAAACCATTTTCTTTATTTATATAGGCGTATATTCCTTCTTGGAAATAGTTTCCTTATAAGGATTATTAAATTAGCACCCATCACAAGTTTTAATTAAAACTATGTATGGTTTAATTACGACAATCAAATTGTTTGATGGAATATTAAGATCGTTTCAAATTCGGAGAAATTACAAACGATTTAATTAAATACAGTAGTAGTAATACAGTATGCTCTTCACGATATCTTTCTGAGTTTGATCCCCACTTGAAATAGAATATTTCCTTAAATTTTTCTTATTTTTTTAATTATTAACCTTACTCAATTTTATATTATAGCCAGCGTCAGTTCGTAAATGGTTTTATATCATGTTTACATTATGCTTACTGCCATGTCAGCAATCTCAAAAGTGACGAGAGAATAGGCAGCCGGCAGTACACAGAAAAGTGATAAGCGAAATGGGCAGCGCGAACATGTAAACAACATAATTATGTTGAACATGTCGTACTCGTTTTGCCCACTTTCCTACTTGCTGTTGTGAATGAGGGCATAATGCAAGGTATAATGTAAACGCAAAGTTATAATAATCTTCAATCAAGTAGGTACAAGGCGAGAACCCTAATCTTGCTTTTCTTTTTTTTATTGCGTAAAGTAGACTTAGACAGGCAAATGGCCCGCCCACCTGATGGAAAACGGTTACCGTCGCCTATGGACATTTGTAACACCATATTTGCTACTAATGTGCTGGCACTCTCTAGAGGGAGGCTGGAACCTAGCCACTAATGCCGGAACACAACTCAACGTTGTTATGGTAGCATACTCTAGACCAGGGATGGTAGCTATCCAGACATGCAAATATCCTACCACCTGGCTGCGGGTTGTTTTGTCGCCTCTAACGACAGGCCACCCGGCCGCAAGAATTATATTCTTTCTCCGTTCCTGCACGGATAAAAATCTGGCGTTGCATATTAAAACAGATTTAAATTATTATTATTTTAATAAATAATTAGTAAAAATAAGTGGCTAAAACCATAAATTGCAGTTAATATGTGGATAATTAAATATTGAAATAAAAATACTGAATGAAGCATTGAGAAAATTATTTCGAGAAGGATCCTGCATAAGTCTTGACTTAAAAAATAAATAGAGCGCCAAAGAGTCGTGGCACGTGGGCGCTGTTTGCATTATCTGCCCACCGTCAACACCGCATATAGAAATGCCTTTTATATTAGTTTTAATCTTGTTTTGTCTTTGTTACAAGTTTAGCAAAAATGTAAACGCTTACCTGCGTATAGTAGGTAGTGTAGATTTGTCAGTGATTTCAAAATAATGTCAAAGTATAAAATGCTATTTATACGATTCCTTATACTATTGCTTAATCTGAGATAATGTTTTAGATATTGACCGTTTTACGCAAATGTAGCGATGGGTTTAATACGTTATTTGATGTAATTAATTGTTAATGACGTCAAATATTGACAGATAACGTTTGTATAATGTATATACTCTAATGTAGCTATTTGTTAACGCCGTTATTTTGAAACGCTATAAATAAAACGTCCTTGGACACAGACAATAATTTTAACATTATCCCTTATGAAGCATTAATAATAAATGACTATTTTTTATCAATGTTGTTTGAATTCTATCTGAACGTTTGTCTCAAGTAGGGAGTCCACACAACGGCTCAACGGATTTCAATCAAAAAGACAGTGAAATATAATGTTAAATTATCCTCCATCAAAATATTTACATGATTCAGATATAGTTATTAAAATAGCACAATGTAACCTAAATGAAATGAAAATCTAAAGTAGATTATAATTTAATTTCCATCCATAAGAAGTACGAACGAACACCTGTTTTTATACAGCTATTCTAAAAGGTACGGAAGTCGGCGAGAGACACGAAAAATGTAAAGGAAACAATGAAATGAAAAATTTCCTAGTTCACTCATATTTAAACGCAGCGATGTAAATTGTTGTGAGAAAAAATTGCCTTTGTTAATTCTTTTGCGTGGTCTTATCTTGAACAGTATTTTGTGAAATATCTTCCATTTGAAATGAAGAATACTGCCGCCGAATTTGTTAAATATACACCGATTATCACTATAGCGGGTTGCAAAATTTAATACAGTAATTTTTTTATCATTATCTAATTGTTTTATTTATCTTTTTGTTTCTTTCTCATCTCAAGTTTTTGAATATAATTATCTTTTTTGTTTTCTGTCTAACATTGGGCTACGAATCCCGTGGGGTTCAACATATTGAATGAATGAATAAATGATGAATGAATGAATTACTCTTCTTTATTGCATATGTACATGTAAATCATATCTAATACTATATGAGGCCTTATCGCCATCGGAGATAGCTTCCAGATCACCTTCACAATTATTAAAACCAACTTAAATATATGTTTATACACTTATCATGTATGATTAAAAAAGGAAAATTTAAATGTCATGGTGTAAGATTTATTTCATTATTTTTTGAGAAAAAAGTATAATGTACGTCAACGATTTATAGAACATCTACATAATTGTTTCTTGACAAAAAGTCCATATGCAACGTTGTGTGCCTTAAAGAGGTGATTAACTCAAAACTAGTAAGGAAAGGGTAGAAATTGCACCACGAGAGATATTTCATTAATGTATTAAATATCTCTTGTGGTGTATTTATACCCTTTCCTTACTAGTTTTGATTTAGTCATATGGTCCTTCGAGCCGACCAAGTCAAATTTGTTGGTGTTGCCAACACAAGGAATTAGCAAACGTTTTCGTTTTTAGAATTCCAAAGCCTAAAGGTTAAGAAAGAAACCCTAAAGTCTTATTTCGATGTACACTTGTAAAGATAAACCTACTATATTTATAATAATGTATAGTAGCGGAGCTTGCCTTAGACGGGCCCTTTATCAAAATGTGTTGGGGGGCCCAAAGGAAGGGTAAAGTTTTTTTTTATAGAAGAAATAAAATGCTCGAATTTAATTAAAATAATTATTATTGATTATAAGTTATTACTTATAATTAAGGCTCCTAGGAGCTAAGTTACAAAAACATTTCGAAACAAAGATACACTTTTCTCGCCTTTTTTTCAGCAAACTTATTTATCAAATCATCCATAGCTGAAGATGATTTCAGTTTTTCTAGATTTCCGTTCCTGTTGGGACAGCAGTCATTCTCAAAAATGTTATTAATCTATAAAAGATTATGGATAACATTTTAGGAATTTTTGCTTACACAGTTTCGGGGCCCCTGTAGCCTGGGGCCCCGTATCATTGATACGGCTGATACGGCGGTAGCTACGCCCCTGTATAGCAGGTTAAATTTACGTTTGATTTTAAGTTACTAACCCTAATACCCAGATAATTGCAGAATGTAACATATTGCAAAATAAATTTCTTAACTTGATTACAATAAACCAAAAAGAATATTAACTCATAATTCGAATAATAAAACTATGAAAGTGTGCCAGTATCCCTTATTTAAACGATGACGAGTTTCGTACGTGAGGGTCCACCCTAATTACGGCTAAAGAGACTCTAGGCGGAAGTTTGCATAACCTGCAAACATTAAACGGCATACCAAGTATCTATAGTCAATGATCATTACATAATACCACTTCTACACACTTAATTTTAAATCGTATTACGCGTATGTGTTTAAGCTGTAGGCTCTATATTCACCATAATAAAAATGTATAATCGAAAAAATAGATTATTTACTTCGTATATGAAAAATATTTATGCAGCAGATGTCATTAACTTGTATGTAATAGTAGAGTTTGCCCCGCGCCTACGCCGCATGTCAAACTGCGCAGTAGCTTTACTTTACTTATATAAAAACTTAATTCGATTTTTACATATAATATAAAAAACATAATAATAACAAATAAACTAAGTCAACTCACTCAAACTATCTTTTTAATGAAATCGTATTGAAATCAGCTAATATTTATGTAATCTAACAAATTTGTGTCACACCTGGGAAAATTCCCAGGGGATTCCCGGGTTAAAAAATAGCGCAGATTTGAAGTCTAAGAATTTGAAAAAAATGGCATCGAAGTCGGCTCAGTAGTTTTTACGTGAATACCGAACAAACAGACAAGAAATCTAAAAAAAATTGCATCGTGTTCTCCGTCGTTTATACTATATATTATTTTATATTTTATAATTTTCATTAAGATCCGTTGAACTGTTTTGGAGTTTAATAGATAAAAAATGTAAGTATAGTCAAACATGATTACGTATCGCCAGTAGTAAATCTTGGTATTTATTCAGAAACTAGCTAAACCCGGCCATTCTTCGCTGGTCTTAATCCGATATTTATTATTAAGGAAGTCAATTTAACTACTACTATTCGAGTTTTGCAGACAGAAACATACGGAATTATATAGGACTATGAACATAGGAACATACGGAAGAAAGTTCCAGCTAATCTCTGAAACAGCTGGATCGATTTTGACGGGACTTTCACTGTTAGATACCTGATGTTATAAAAAGTAACTTGGGCTACTTTGAAAATTAGGGTTCCGCGAAAAATTTCCACGTTGACGAAGACGATGGCGGGCACAGCTAGCAATATTAATATAGGTCACAGGCAGACACTTTCATTTATTTGTATAGATAACTGGTAGTCAACGGCGCAGCCAGAAGTCAAGTCATAACAATATTGACACAAATTTTATAATGCTGGTACTTAGGCTTAAGCAATATTGTTTTCATACGAAAAAAACCAATACTGATAAATTTCCTTTTCATAATTCCCAGCTTAGGTTCTATTTTCTAACACAAAATTATTGCTATAGTATTTTAAAACGAAATTATTAAATCGTTATTATTGTGACGCTTTTGTATTACCTACATAAGTTTTTCAAGACCAGACATGCTACGATTCACAATGAAAATCGCTTAAAAGAAAGTTCTAAAATTCAAAGTTTCATATACGAATTGCCGAGTAAAAAAGTTCGAAACATATATTTTTACTTTTAATTGTTTGAAAAAGGGTTTATTTCAACATCATTAAAGAGGAAAGCTGTTTAATGAAGCATTTAGTCAAACACCGTTAATTATGCTCTCTGAACTCTCTCATCGTGAGTTCTTTCTAACGATGCTTACTTTTTCGTTTTGTTAAACGCGGGGCTCGTTGATGGGCAACTCTTTCACCGCTACAAAATATGGAAAGTAGGTACCTAAAAATTCGTAAAAGGTTTTTGCCCTTTATTATTTTAGGTCATACTCATAAACAGGTGAATTTAAGTTATATGTTTTGTAACTGTTATTTTGTAGTCCCTTTTAATGACAAGAATAACATTTTATTGGAATATTTTTTGTTTTAGAAAGCATAATGCTATTAAGATAATTAAGTTTATATAACAATAATATTTGTTTAAGAATTTATCAGTACGAATATATTGTTTCATTTGTACTTTATACGTCATATAAATAGATTGAGTAAGACTAGTTCATGTAGACTGGTTTTCTTTTTACAGATTTATAGCTTGATTCATGTACCTTGTTTCTTATGCAAAATACCAGACGTTGTTATTTTCTCAATAATTTATTTTGAATTGCGAAAAACATATAACTTTATAGGTTACAAAAATATTTGAAGCGGAAGTATCTCTTTAGGAAGAAAGGGTAGCTAGATATGGAGGAATACGTGAAATAACTCCATAAGGTGCCTTTACAGAATCTATTTTGCCAATATCCAATACCGCATAGTGGATAGCGGGAGGGCCAAGATAAATGCCATATAAAACGTGATCCTTTTCTAAATTTATTTGGGTAGGTAGAGTTTATTAGGAGCTTGCCGTGCCCTCCTTTAGCATTCGCCGAATCCTCTCCGTCCATTTTTGCTTGAGGTCGCGAGATGATTTTATTAGATAGCACAATAGCGATGCTCATTGTACCAACACCATTTAAATTAATGAATTAAAAGAACACTTGCGAGTGCTTTCGTTTAATTTTTAATTACTAAGGTTGCCCACGCGTCTTCGTACTATTCCAATTACCGCTATAAATAAAGTGCTTGGCAAGGCACACACAAGAAAAGATTCTATGGAGGTGACGTAATTATGTCCACTGTTTTCATTATTTCGCTACGGATCCATAAAAAGCATTTATTCGAAAATACTTGATACCTTGATGTTTCTCTTCTTTTTTTTAAACATTGTAAGGTAGCGTACTGTCAAATCAATTGAGATACTTTATATACACTTACAGAAATCGTGGCCTCATAGATGTCGTTCGAACATACCTACGTAAAAGGAGTCAAACAGGGCATAAATTATTGTTTGAAAATAATTAAAATTATATATATCATGATAATTTAAAATTTACATGATAAGATGTGATTTCAAAGCCTAACGCTAACGCCTGTTCTTTTATATGTAAGAATATTAAAATTTATTATAACATGTATCCGCTCCCCTATTATTAGTAATTTTCAAAGCTGCAAAGACTCTTCACTAACAGACTACTTTTACATTTCCAGATAAAAATGGTAGTGTACCTATGATTTCATATACCTATACATATTTACACGTTCTACCATATACACATATTTAATTTAGACAGACATATCATACTTTTATTATTGTTAATGTATTTATCTAAAAATCATAACAGGTGGAAATTCTAATAACAGAAAAAAAATGAAAACACGGTCGTTAACTTTAATTTTTATTTACTTTTTACAAAACTTGTAAATAGAGTCATAAGTAGATCAAAACAAAGATAATTACATCACAACGTCAATCTTGCTTTAACTTAAATAATAATGTAATTTATTACTTCGAACTCGTATTTTTTAATTCGATAAATTTCTCTTTTAGAAATCAAATATGACTCGTAATTCCGTTATAAATTTCTGATAGCCAATTAACTAGTTTGCGAGGTAACGAGAAAAGCCTTTGGCACTATAAACTCATCTAGTTCATCCAGTAATTATAGCTCACTATAAAATATTATAAGGCTTATAAATTGGAGATATGAATGGATGAAGGGGTTCTGACAGTTCAAATGAAGTTTTAGAGGAACAACAATCATATTATTTGTCGATGTTAAAACAACTTTATTTGATCTTGACTTTATAAACAGCAAGTGACGAAATGAATAAAGACAGAATGATAATATTTAAACATAACTTAGCGGGTCGTTTTCTCATAATTATTTACAAATTGTTTTTATTATGTCCCCTTCATCCACTCAGGTTTTTTACTATTTTATTTAACACTTTTTTCATTTGAACTAATCAACTCGTTTTAGGACCAATGCTCAGTACATATACATAATTTAAAAATAATAAAGTAGTCGCTTCTCGTTTGTCCCGGAGTCGGGTAAATACACATAATCTTTAAAGTGCAGCATTATAAATAAAAATAAATAAAAAGTGTCCTTGTGTACGAGTCGGATTCGCACAACTTGTATATAAAAAAGACAACAGATAATTAAGTCTTCTCGTAAACTTTGAAGATAGAAGGGAATTATTCATTAAATTATTTTTAATTTACGCAAGCTTAGGCAATAGAAATATAAGCATTACCTCTAGTATTCTTTATTTTAGCTCGACTAATGACCTAATAATTAACTGGTATTTAAAGTCCTAATTCCTACTGAAGTATTTGATTTCACTTTTGCGTATGGATTGACGCGCTTTCAAATACTTAGGCAGGACTTAATCTTGAGTGGCATTTCTTGATTGGTGTAATATACAGCTATCACACTAAGAAAATAAATTTGAACAGCATACTCTATAATATTATAAAATTCAAAACATGCCGTGTCTGTACATTGAAGCTATTAACAAAAACTGGAATAGGTAGTCTATTACAGTAATAAACCACGGAGAACACGATGCAATTTTTATAGATTTTTTTTCGTTTGTCGGTTTGTCTGTTTGTTCGGAATTCACGTAAAAACTACTGGACCAGTTTCGATGCGGTTTTCGCTGATCGACAGCAAATTCTTAGACTTGAAATCTGCGCTACTTTTTATCTCTTGGAATTTTACTGGGAATGATTTAAAATGGCCAGATTAAAAAAAAGTAGAATTCCAAAGTGATTTTTTCACTGTTAGCAAATTTTAGGTAATAAAGTATGTAATATTTTTTACCCCGGGAATCCCGCAGGAATAGTCCTGGGAGCAGTTTGTAGTTATTCAGGTGCCTAAAAATTGGCTTATTCCGACACAGTTTTGAATAAATCGATAGTATACATATTTTTTTTAATATTGTGGTATTTTGTGTCCCGGGAACCGCGTGGGAGTTTCAAGTCAAGTGTGGACGATGTCGCGGGCATATCCTATTTTTTAATAAAATTCATATGGATATACAAGTACGAGTAGATCATATAGAATTATAACAGGATTTTAAAGTTCTTCTATGTATATGTCCATTTGGGGACCAGACACAAGCTTTTAGGAACAATCAGCCAAGTACGTGCCATGCATTTTTAACATTTAGGGGTTCAGAAAAAGTGACCTAAAATATCCCAAATATTTAAAACTACGAAACAGACCTTCTTCAATTTTTTTTTGTTAAAACTCTATTACTATTGTGATTAGAAATTCAGAAGTTAAAGGGGCTGGCTTACTTTAAGACTTTGAATACACCTTCGTACCAAATTTCATTCATATGAATGCAATAAAAAGTTCTTTAGAAAAATTCCTGTGGCTTTCATAGACACACACATTTTATGAACTCATTTTTTGGTAAAATAGCCACTTAATACCCTAATAAAATTGAACATTCAAGCCTCACCTCGGTAAGGTAACAAATTCAATTATACACATTAAAGATAAGTAAGGAATGGATAATATATTTAGGAAATAAATTACCATTCATAAAAAACGTTACTCTTTTATCTATTTAATAACATACCTGACCTTAATATAAATGTTATCATCTCTCTAAATGAGACTAAGATACACATGTTTTTGTTTCAAGGAGTAATTTTGCTCACAAAAAGGTTTAACAGCCGAAAAAGTAAAAAACGCTTATCGTTAAGCGAGACACAGTAGTACCCCGAGTACGTCATAAAGGGCTATAAGCCCCTGCCTCACACATCACGTGCAGGCTGGTGGGTAGAACGTGCGTCTGCCTAATTACCTGCGATTTACGACATGGGCACCCACCCTTATATTCATTACATGTTAAGGATTAGTATACACGGTAAAACTCATTACAGGCAAATTTTAATTAAGTAGAAATTCTTATTTTAATTTTTGTCGAATTGAAATACAGTTTACACACATCCCACTTTTCTGAAAATTGCAGTGTAAGGCATATCAGCTACACGCTATGCCCACTAAAACACCTCGATGCTCCTCCTTTCGACATGGTCAGGAGACGCGGGTAAAAGGCATTAAGGCCGCGACGCCGGCTGATATGGACTTGTTCATAACACAGAGCCATCCTCTCCACAGGGCTAGATAAGTCAAACTCCCCATCTTTGTCTAACTTATCCAAACGGCAGTGCGCATATTTTAGCTGGCCTTGGTTCGGGTGACGGCTGATGTTGTCCCTGAGGGTCGTGAACCACGGCCGTGCATCTACGGCGGCCGGAGATCGTTGGATGCGGCGCTATCCGGTTTCTGCTCATAACACCGCCAGCTGAAACCACATCTATCGGTGTGACGATGCTGTATTGTTCTTTAAAGTAAATCCTTGGTGCTGATTTTTTACTGAACTAATAATATGCAGAACACATTCTACCACTATTATATTTTTACTGATTTTGCACCTCTAAACGAAAGAATAGTATAGCCGAGGAAACTTGCTTAACTTGGAAACATACCTACAATATGCACAAAAAGAAATTACACACCAATTTCATAATAGGTCCTACCCAAGTTTGTGAAAAAAAAACAAGCGGACAAACATATCAATTTTCCTTCAAAAGTAATGTATTGTATAAGCAGGATATTTTAATTAATGCATTCATTATTACTTGCACCGTGTAACCTGTCTTTATATAGTGTATGAAGCTACCATAATGTTTTTGGGCTTAACTTTTAATGAAACTAAGGTCCACAAAGGGCTCGACCTTATTTCGTTTGTTAACAACCCTCTATTGTGTTGTGAACATAATGCAATAAATATATGACTTACGAATATAGAAACTGTGTACAAAATTTAAACTTTACTAAGTCGTAGTAGTTCCGTAGGTGTATCCATATAAGACATCCACTTTTTATTCAGTTACCTATGCTGATTTGAATCAAAGAGCATGAACAGCCGCTTAGGTAGTTTTTAGCCTAATGTGCAAATTGATACAATTGGTACCTGCTGACAATGAAAGAACACGTCTTGAGAAGAGCAATATATGAACACCGTCAATCCTTAGATACCTAAGTGTAATAGACACTATAACAACGGGTCAGGGAAGTCTTTGAAATATATAGCCACAAGCGCGGTTCGCAGGCCACTGGCAGATGTCTTCGATTTTATATATAATTGATTGATATACAATTAATAACATAGTCACCTAGTTTTCTGCATACCTTAAAGAGAGCTAATTTTATAAACGACCATCTAATGCCGGGCATGCGTTGCAGTGTCTTTTCTCATGTTTTTCGTAATTTCTTAGATCCAATACGACCGCCTCCAATTGGTTCTTGGACGTCAGAAATGTAAGTCATAATTATATTCACGCAAGTCCCAACAATATTGTATGAAGGTTAAACTCAATCGCCTGAACGATGCGAGAACGTATAGGGAACAAAGACTCAATCAATAATTTTTATACATTAGACTTGATTAACTTGTGCTCGGAGATTTTTTCATTTTCCGGAATAGAAAATACTTTACGAATCTTCAGTTTCTAAAAGATGATCATGTCGAACAGTCTTTAATTATATATTAAAGACCAATAGGTTATAAAGAAATTATTGCACATTAATAAAATTAATGATTTTTCTCTGTGATTTCGAAGTAAATGTCAAACTTTAACCGCTATTTATGCGACGCCTGATGACTTTTTTAAATGTCTGTCTGAAAGTTTGATATAGATGGTCCGAAAGGGCGCAATAGATTTCAATGTAAATTTAAAAGATTAGAAGACGGATTTTGTCCAAAATTTCTGTGTATGCTTCGTTCAGATATTGCAGGGTTCAGAAGTAGAAAAATAAAGTCAAAGTCTCGCTTAAACGAAATGACGGGCACAGCTAGTAGTATCAGAATTAAACATGAATGAAGTATCAATGAAATGGAGCACGTTAGGCAAAAAATGTATATTTAATATATAAAGTAAATATTAATTAATTAAACAGGAGAGAATAGGAAACCCTATTAATTTGCTGTGTACATATTATACAATATAATCTAGATAATTTGACAACCACGTAATAATAGCACGTACGGAATTATCCAGCTTTTGGTGACTTTCCTGGAATACGATGAATTTTTATAATTTGATGTTTTGTTTAACATTTACTCTTTGTAAAAATCTATAAATGTGGTTTAATATCCTACAATATTTTTTAAGTATCTGTCGGTAAACAATGTAATAATAATCAATTATAATTTTATATCAAACCAAGGTCCATATATTATTATCTATGTCCTTGAAGACAACGGGCCAATAAAGATGTTCCGGACTTTTCGAGGGCTTGATTGGGACAATGGGAAGGCTAACACGTAGAGGGCTCTTGACAAATTTTATCTAAATGTGACGTGACACTGACCCGCGATTATCCCTATCTACACCATACAGTAATACATCCAAGGACAAGCCCCGGTCAGTATAGGATTATTGTAAGAAATGAGAACAAAAGGTACAGGGCTATTGGGATGAACTGTTAGTGGAACTAGGGGCCTGGGACTACGGGGACTATGGCGTCTGCTCGTCGCAATGTTCGAGGAACATGGAAAAAATGGGCAGACGGCTACTCACCACTCCCTGCATGGGCCCCAAAAAAATGCCGTATAAGATTGGCGAAGGGCAACATAGGTATGAGTGGCTAAGGTTTGTCGAGAGGGTAAGCGGCAGGTTAACCGAAGCTACTTCCGATGTTATGCCATTTATAACTTCCAACCCTGAAGCTTGATTTTAAGCGATCTAGCGATCTCCACTCCGTGCCGGCTGGCTAAGCCAAGCATAAAGGCGGGGCCTTGTCTTGGCCCCCAGGAGATGAGTACGAAGTGTCACTACTTACCTAAGGCTTCGCCACAAAACCCCCTCTGCGTAAATTATAGTTAATACACATTTTAATAACAATTTATTATTAACTAGGATATGCCCGCAACTTCGTCCACGCTGACTTGATTCCCGTGAGATTCCCGGGATAAAAATCACACATTTTATCACATAACATTTGCTATCGATCAGTGAAAAAATCGCATTGGAATTCACATTTTTTTTCAATCTGGCCATGTCAAACCATTTCCACAAAAATTCCCGTGGGATTCCCAGGATAAAACGTAGCGCCGAGTTTATGTCTAAAAATTAGCTGTTGACCAGTGAAAACTGCATCGAAATTGGCTCAATAGTTTTTACGTGAATCCCGAACAAACAGATACACAGACAAGAAATCCAAAAAATGCATCGTGTTCTCCATCGTTTATATAGTCTATTCCAGTTGAGTTATTTTAAATAGCTTTAATGTACAGACACGCCATGTTTAGAATTTTATAATATTATATTATAGATTTATTAGTAATTTTGGAAAACGGAATTAATAATTAAAAAAACGGCCAATTGCTTTCTCTGCTATACACAGAGGAAGATTCTTTAGAATAATAAATATCAACTTTAATTGGATTTGTAGTATACCTCAAAAGCTATTAAATGCATTTCTTCTAAACAACTTTTAATTTATTTTTAGATTCTACCTTAATTTCTTTTTGCAATTTTCCGCCTCATAGTACAAACGTTAAAGGCACACATTTAGTATAACTTTCGGAGCGAATGTCTCTATTGTCTTTAAAATTGGTCAATAAATTACTGAATTAACCTTAAAATTGATCCATGAATGCCTATATTAAACTTAAAATTGATCAATTATCTTGTTTGACTTTGAAACTGATCAAGAAACGTCTTTATACTTTTTCAAGATCTGATTAACTATAACGATTTGATAATCGTCAAAAACAAAACACACAAACATCGGCATACGATAATGTATATATGTATGACGGTCATCCCTAATTTTATTATTTTCTCAATTTCACTCCCCATTGTGCAGTGGTATATAGAATATAATTCTAAGCAGGTAGCAATGTAAGCAAGACCTAATACCTAATTTTAAGAAAAGTTATTAATAGAGTGACAGGCGCACATGTAAATTGTTCTATTTTTGAAATGTCTACGGAACCCTAAAAACAAAGAAGACGTTAAAGTTACTTTCATTGAGGACTCAATAATTGCCCCAGTAACCTTACACTAGTGAGAAAGCAGTGAGCGATTGAGGGGGCTTAACCACACATGACCGAGCCAGCCTCTAGAATCAACATCGGCTTACAAACATTGGCACCGGGCGATAAAGCGACAAAACTCAAATGTCCCCGGGGAAATTCCAGTTTCCTACCGCACAGAACTTAATCAGAAAAAATATACTTATAAAAGCCGAAGGAAATGAACTGAGAGCCACCTTGAAAGAGGGAAGGCCATGACTGCTAATAAGTAGTCCTGCCTTTCTTAAAACACCGTGCGGTTGGGAATAATAGAAAGTAAAAAGAAATATTAAATTTTCTGTTACAATTTCTTAGTGATATAATCAAAATCTACTAAGGTTTTAATACAATTGAACGAAATTTTAGTTGAAACTATGTGTTGTGTAAATTTTCCTTTTTGTCTAAAGATCAGGCCGCGTTGAAAAAATTAAAGAATTTTAATATTGTAATAGGATTTCCTAAAATCTATCTTTACTAAAATATAAATATGAAAGTAATTATCTGATTGTTTATTTCTTTACGGCCTAGACAATAAACATATTCTTATGAGATTAAGTATATGTATGTACTTTCGATAACAAAGGTGAACATAGGATATTTCTTATCCTTAAAAATAGGATAGTGTCTGGGGGATAGGAACCCAATTTATGCGAGCCATTTTGAATGAACTAAGCTTTTGATGATTATTATGAAGTTAGGTGTATAAGATTTTACTTCGAAACAGGGCTGAATATATAGGAATATTCTTATGCTGAAAAATGAATTAATATTTGCGGAATACTGATATCAAATTCATAGGGGTCAAGTTCTGTGGAATTGTGGACAGGGCTAGTTATTATTTAATAAAATTTATACCTAAACTTTGTTGGTAAAAGGGGGGTCGTGTAGTTTACTAGCGTACCAATTTATTGATTTTCTATTACGCCCAACGGTGGTACTACTTGAGCCATGATGAGAACCGTCGCCATTCTTAATTAGGGATATGATCCACAAGAAAGTAATTTCCTCGAGATTATCTATCCGAACGATATGGAGGACGAAACTGAGGGCATAATAAACTGGAACACTCATAAAGATTAGCCTGCCTCGCCTTCGCCAAATATATTTGGAATTAATTATACACGTTAAATATACACATTATTAATTATATTATTTCTAAATTATTTATAAATATAATTAATTTAAATAGTGACTATGATTTCTTATGCGCTTTAGCTTTAGATCATTCTATTTTTCTACCAGTAAAGCTACCAAAATAAATAAGTACAAATACTTACAATACCTCTTTCATGACAAAAAATATGCTGACGGGCCTATCTCTTCCGTGATGCTATTAGCTAATCTAACAAATGTAGGTGGTGCAAAAAATGTACAAAAATATACGTACTTAAATTATTTCTTTATAAATTAAGTACACGTATACTTATATAAAATATTTTTTATATATTATAGCAATTCGATATCATTATTACAATATATGAATAAATAATTGTAGATACGTACCTATATCATATTGGGCATAAATACTTGAGGAAGAATAAAGCTTTCTTTTCTAACGCTAGTCTTTGTAAGAGACGTGCTTTTGTGTAGTACCTATTAAACTGAATATGACTACTGAATCGTCATGAAGCCATATTTAAAAATAAATTTTACTAAAATGTAACAATCACTACCAGCAACATATTTATTATACGCGTTCTCTATTTAAATATCTGTAATCTATACATATAATAAAACTGTAGAGGTCGAATTTCTGTACAAAGAAAAAAAATGCTAAAAACTGAGTCAGGGGGATGTAAGAAGTGAAATAGAACTAATTTAGAATTTTTAAATTTTATGTTTCCCTCTTTGTCTGTCTATTTGTACCGGCTAATTTCCGAAACGACTGGTCCGATTTAAATGAAATTTTGTATGGTGGTAGCTTATATCCCCGGTCAACATATAGGATACTTTTGGTCCCAAAAAATTAAAGAGTTCCCGTGGGATAGTTAAAAAAACCCACATCACGCGGACAAAGTCGCGGGAATCAGCTAGTTAAGCATAAAATACAATTTAAATTTATATAAATTCTTCAAACAATTAAATTTGTTTAAATCAAAAATAAATAATTTTCACAAAAGTCAATCTTTAATTATTAGCCTTTAACTATTGTGTTTGCAAATATATTTCAGACCAAACAAACATCTATTTGTGAAATCCATTACGATATTGTTTTGTAGCTAGTGTTTTGTACTTACTTCAAATAATTTATAGCTCTTCCAGAGCAGGATTTATTTTACGCGCAAATTGTTTTTGTCTGTGCTGTTCTTACAGTCTATTTTAAATAGGACGGTTAGGAAGAAATCACGTAAATAGAGAAATAAAAATCGTGATTCTAAGTATAAGATTATTTAGTAAATAGTAATAGGATTAAATTTAATTAAATAAAATATTTTTATATAATTAAAAGTATTATTTTATTTCGTAAGAACTTTATGGATGTGTAAGCCGTCCTATTTGGAATAGATTTTAATTTACAGTACATAATGGATTCTCATTGTTTACCTTAACGTAAACCGTTGAAGTTTTTGCAATATGCGGTAAAACAATATCAGCCCATAAACGTTCCACTCTGGACTGAATCTCCTCATTACTACGGGAATAGACAGTATACCCGCCACACTTGTCTCTTGTTTATCTCGATTACAGGCTTCATTGCGTTATTTTCCTTGTATTATTATTATATTAGATCAGAAAACTACTTAAAGGGTTCTTGTCGGCCAATGAACCCACGTCGTATGAAACGCGAGTGTCCTAGAGCCTAGGCTACCTCGGTTTTCTTAGTGTATTTGAATAAGTGATATTTTCAATTAAACATATCTTTAGAGTTCAGTAGCCAAATAACAAAAACGTTTTTCGTGGACGTTGGTCACCTTTAAGGAAACTTTTCCTATGCAGGGACTGACACGCACTTAGCTGGTTTTATGTTTGTATCACCCCCGCAGTACAAGTTAATTATCCGAGATCTAGCATGGATGGCTGTCCCATTTAAAAACCTTTTCGTTTGTCAAATATTTACACCCTTTTTTTTCGGTATTCCTACACTTTACGTCATTTTGATTGTTCGTTACTTATTAAATATTTAATACTAGGAATTACTTGCTTTTTTTTACTAAAAATCATTTTATTAAATATATTTTGTATTCACAAATCGAATTTTTGTAAATCTAGCGTGCAAACTTCTTGTTATAAGACAAATTTGAAAAATGTTAAAATTGCTAGTCATATGTTTGAAATTGGGGTACCTGAGTAGTTGTTATCTTTAAAAAAAAGTTTATTAACACTGCATACCTGGTAAAAATTACTTTAATAATTGCTATCTAAAATTATTCGTGTGGAAAACACCCGCTCTGAAGTCGATTAACATGACGTGTGAAGTATTCCCGTGCTGTTTCACGCTACGCTGGCCAGCCCTAATTGGTTGCATATTTTCGTTGTTATTGAAATTAAAAATAAAATTTTAAAAATGAATTCGAATGTTTTCCTTTAGTAAATAGCTGACCCAATTAAATTAAATCAAACATTACAAAATCACATTTTATAAGTACAGTATAAGGTTATATTATACGGGTGGTGCGTTTGCGTTTATGTATACTTATTTCAATTAGTGGGATACTTGACTAGTTGGAAATATGGAGCAAAGGGGGTTTAATTTTAATGTGGATTAAACTAGAGAGCATAGCTAGTATAGGGATAAAAGACGAGTTGCTTGTATTTGCTTAATATTCCAACGTGTACGCGCCCGAAGGAAATTCCAGGGAAACTTCTTACATTACAATGAGAAGATCCGTTCACTGTTGAATGAAATCGCATTACAATTTTATTTTTCAATTCAGTTCTAGTTTTTATTAATTATATTTATGTAAATAAAATCAATTTAATAAAATGTATTATTTGTAATATTTATTTTCTTTTGTTGCAGATGAAAATGATTTCGCGCATGTAGAAAGAAGTTATGCTCAAGTTCAACCGCCTTTATTTCCAAATAGTCGCCAGTCGACTTTTTACGAGAACGAAAATAATTATCGGATGCCACAAACAGTGCAGCAACCTTTCTATTACGACACCCATGTGAGACTACCGAGCCCGAACTACAATCAAAACCCTTCACCTTTTCAATTACCTACGGGTAGAAGTCAGTCAGGAACGCAGTATTATGTAAATCAACCTGAATTCACCCCTCAACGGCAAAGGTTCAGGCCTTCTTTACCTTTTAACTATCAAATAGTTCACCCGGCCTCCACGAAAAGGCCTGACGTATCACAAATACATTCAATAGCTTATCAAAATGACCCTTCTAAACCAGAAACATTTTTAGGCCAAATAACATTAAACAATCCAGATATTGATTATTTGCAGAATAATAGGTTCAAAAATGTCCCATTCGATGGTAACAGTCTTAAAAACAATGGACAAACTGGTCACATTCCTCATGATGACGATGAAGACAACGATAATCAAGACTTATATGAACAACACAAAGTAACAACATATAATCCAAATAGATTTGCAAGCAAACCAAAATCAAATTCTAAACCGTCTAGATATTCACCTTTAGAACAAAAGAAAACTATACCAAACACATCACCCTCTGTTCTTTCAAGAAACGACTTCAAATCACCCAAACCGATTAATTCAAATGAATACTTAAGTACATCCACCGATTATAAAGCTTTAAAAGATCTAGAGCCATTCCTGGAAGATGACATCGAAGATATTAACACGTTTACTGAATTAATGAAGAACAAACAAGGTTCTTTCGACGTGGAAGTTATAAAATCCACTAATAATACTTACCTGATGGATGACAGTAAACCAGATGCTAGTTTTATGACAAGTGATAATTTACTCAAAGAAAAGCCACGCGTAATTGTAAGCACACCTAAAGTACCTACGACTACTACAATGACACCTATGACTTCTACATATTCTGTTCATGATGTGGGAGAGAGTGGAGAAGAAGAAGATGACGAAGGAGAATACGTAGAATACTATGATGATACTGAAAGTTCAGACCAAAAATTTACTACTACGAATCAACCACAATCGATAGAGCCTGTTACTGATATTTATGATGAATATGATTCTTCGGAAGACCAAGATAAGACTGTTCAAGAAACAAAATCAAATGTAAGTGAGTCTTTTGACGTACTTGTAATGAAGCCTGGAAAGACTATGGTTAAAGATGATAATTTTAAACATTTTGTAGACACAACAGTAATAGATCAGATAGACGGTAATGTCACTTCTAATCCCCAACAACATAATGCAGTAAGTGATGAATCAATTGATGCATCTGAAGATATAACATCCATTGAAACACCGTCAATATTGGGAAAAGAAGTAGTTTCCGTTGTCACTACAAAAAGTGTTGTAAATGGAACTATATCTATACCTGAAGTAACATTTGCCCCAAGCACTACTAAAATTGCTAAGGAATTAGAAAATAATCCTCTTTCATCAGAGAATGACTCTTCTATCGTAACAACTGAAAGTTGGATTGTAGCTTCAGTACAAACAAGTCGGAGTGTTTCAGGTGCTAGATTTTTACCCTTTCCAACAGTAGATCAGGAAGAAAAGAAGCAAGTGCTCACAGACGAAAAAGAAGAGGGTGATGTCGAAAATGTTACTAAAGATCCTAGAGAAGATACCAGCAGTCTTATTGGTACATCATCTACTGAAAACATTAACGATAAACTGGACAGTATTCAATCTGAGCTATCAAGTGCTGTGTTATCAGGATCTTTGAATAAAAATAATAAAAATATTGAATTGATTACGGAAACAACTACTGAACATAATACACCAATATCTACTACAAGCACAACAACGACTACGCAAGGCCCATTGAGATTATTTACTTTAAAAAGTACGCAATCTACGTCAATTACAGAACGTTCATCTCCGGATCCATTACCAGTTAATATTAAAAAATTCGCCCATAGGACAATGACATCCACAACCCAGAAACCAAAGAAAAAACTGGTAACCGTTATGGACGAACTTCCCGTTGGTCTATTGCCTGCTGGTTATAAGCCTAAGCTTTCATTCAAGGATAAACGAACAAGTACTTCGACTACTACAACAACTACTACAAGTACAACACCCATGCCTGGTCCGAGTACAGTGCCTATCATAAATGGCACTCAAGGACGTTCATCTGGTATTAACACAAAAAATAAAGTTATTATTTTAGACGACAAATCATTATTACCTAAGGAATATAGACCTAAAGAGCGGAGACCACAAGAAGATTTATTTAGGAAAGTCCAGAAAGATGATATATCAAAGTTTTTGCCACCTGGCAAATCTACTGAGAGTCCTGAAACAAAAGAAACTACTAAATCTGGTATTTTAGAAAAAGCGCAGAAGGTTAACATATCAGCATTTCTAACTAAAGGATTTAATCTCACAACATCGACGACTGAAAAGATTGTTGTTGAAGCTAAATTGCCTGCAGGTTCTATCCCTGTGGATATATCTGCATTTTTACCACCAGGTTTTAAATTAAATAAAACTGAAAAAGGGGAAAGTGAAAATCCGCTCGATAAATTTAAGGTTGTTGCTACTGACGTGGCAAGCTTGTTGCCTCCAGGATTTAAATTAAATAAGACAGATGTAGAAAGAGAGTTATCTAGTTCAACAACTAAAGCACCGGGTGGTATAAAATTGAGATTTCCATCCAGACCAGGCGAGAAAACCTCGAGAAAAACTACAACAACGAAACCAATAGGACCCAGTCCGGTTACCCCCACGATACAAAAGGGCTGGCCTACAAGGTAGTGTATCGTTTTTATTATTATTTACATTTAATTATTGTGTAGAAGAAAAGATAACGTTACAAAGAGAAATTAGTACATTCCAATAGATTAACAAAAAATTATTAAACGACGAATTGAGAACCTCCTCCTTTTTTTGAAGGCGGTCAAACAGAGGTCAAAAAGGTTAGGTCTCAAAAAGAGGTCAGATCGAAAGTAAATATATTATAAACATATTTCATTTTAACAACTTAACATACCGTCACTTTAGATAAAAAAAGTATCTACAAATTTTGTAAAAATTGTATCATAATAACCTTAAAAAACTATATTAATATTTAACACTTTAATAACATAATACATATAGTAACAACTTTGGTAACATATGACATATAGTATAGTAAAAAATATTTATATACCTACATGATACTAAATAATATTTTTTAACAAAATCCATTTTTACTATTCAGGGCTTCCACGGAATTTACCGGCTGGCCTTCACCGTCCACAACTCCGTTCTCTATTGAGAAACTCCTCGAAGCACAGAGAAACGCTACAGCAACTAGCCCCTTACCAGATTACAGCACCGAAGCTACGACTCGACGTACGACGACCACGACCACGACGACACCTGCACCTCCACCTCCCACCACACCTGGTGTCTGCCGCAAGGAGTGTGACATTGCAGCTACCATTAAAATCGTTTCTGGTAGTTATGCCTTTATAGATAGATGACTTTTTAATGTATACCAAAGCATAGAGAAACAAAAGAAACATATCATAAAATAGAAGATCTCATCGCTTAAAAGTAGTTACTTTTCAAAATCCTAAAAATTATAGTATTATTGAATTTCGAATACTGTCGGTGCAAGGCGGTGCAGTTTGCACCACCATTAGTATTAACTATATATAAGTGTATTTCTTATAAATTATGAATAATGAAATAAAGCCTAGTAAAAGTTGTCTTATAGTAAGAGATAGCTCATTCTAAAAGCTCACCTCGAACAATGGATCAATTTGACGATACAAAAAAATAACATTGTGAATTATCTGGTCAACTTACCTGCAGAAAAAGATGATCAAGGCCCAGCTATTTTACTTGTAGTGTCGAAAGACTGCTAGTAGAGTATAAAGTTATTATATAAGTTATAGTAAGATCAGTCTTTTACATTAATAAGACACTATTACTCTTTGGAATAGATTTTATAAGATATTTTTTTTCATTTAAGGAGTTAAATGGATACCTGAACTCTTGGACCACCACACAGAAGAATGGCAGGATCTTGCAAATGAAGTTAAAGAAGAGGTTATATACTTTTTTAGTAGTTTTAAAAAATCACTACCTATTGTGTGCATAGAATAATTTTCAAATTGACTGCTTACAGCTTAACTCCGTCTACTCCAAATCAGAGTATCTTAAGAAATGGTATAAAAGTATACGTATTGACGGATTTACTAAAGGTTCGGTCCTTGTTGACTACTTTATTGAACTGAACGATGTTGCGGAGAGAGTTGATACGCTAGACCTTAAAAAGATGTTCCATAAATCTCTTCATGAGGCGAAACCGGGCTCAGTTATTGAAAACATAACAGAAGCACCGATTGTAGATGAATTTGATCCTGACATGATGCTAGGTGACCAGCCCGAAGAAGACAGAATGAAGAAGAGCAATGAAAAAATGACTAAGACTATCGACAAGTCTGCTGGAAAATTGGAGATTGGGAAGTTCATAATGGATCCTGCATATACGGAATTTATCGGTAAGAAATAATTTATAGCTGAAATGTACTACACTATAGTACAGAACAATGTACAATCCTAATTGTTTTGTTACTTCCAGTTCTACCAAAACGCGAGGAACCGACTATTGTTGCACCAGAAGAAGAATCGTTTTTGCCTCAATGGGGAATTGCTGTAATTGTTATAGCTTTGGCATCTCTTCTATTCGTTATTATATTCGGTGTTACTGTGGTAAGCTATACATAAGTGGTAGCATATTATGTAGCGGCATATAAAATGCTCTTTTCTGCAAAAATTTCAACTTCATAGTAATTTTGAAGAAAATATAAGCTAAGTCTTTACTAAGGTAAAGACTTAGCAATTTTATGAAGATTCAGTTTTTACCATAATGTCTGCGAAGCCCTAAAATATTAAAAGCTACCTAAATTTGTATAAAAGATAGATAAACATTAACTACACGAGCAAAATAAAAATCGTCCTCTAATATTTTTAACCAACTTCCAAAAGGAGGAGGTTCTCAACTTGATTGGTATTTTTTCTTTATTTATTCACCATTGAATCAACTTGTTCAGAAGCAAAAAAGTAGGTTTAATTAAATGTTGTTCTTTATAGTTGGTAAACAGACAAAAGAGTACCAAAGCGAAACAACCAATACCATTGAGCGAAGACATGCTTAGGGAGCTCGACAAGAGTCACATGGGGGGTGGCTACGACGATATGCATCAGTTAAAGGAGCGGGATTTGCCTTATCTGCCATCGGGCAAGGTATGTAATAGAATTGAATCATATTTACATTACTTAAGAGTTTATACATTTGATGGAAAATAGAATATCACGAAATACACAATAATACATGGAATATACAATACAATGTCATATCAAGAATTATATGGTAACGATATTTAAAACGACATTCGAGCTTATTTGAAAACTATTAAAATTTTAGTGTTATATTAATAAGTAATATCTTTGTTGAAACTTTTATTTATTTCCTTGACCAAATAGGTACGTGTAAAACTGACTAATAACTTTTGTACTTTTTCCTAATATATTTTCAACGAAATATCTTCGAATTTATCTAGAAGTTATCCAGAACAGTATTATTTTATTTTGGAAAATAAATTATTTTTGATGAATTGTTTAAAGTGTCGATCATCAGACAAATTTTCTTAAACGTCTCAAAGTGAACTTATAATTTATTTACATGGAATTAAATTATATTGAGCACCCCACATTTTTACAGTAATAATTATCTATATAGCCCACATTACAAATAATTTTCTAACTTTTACTTTGGTTGCTACCCAAGCGTGTTATTCATTTTTTTTTTTTGAAGTATTACTTGTTCAATATAACTTTGGTATTTGGTATCTTATTCAATATAAATTTGGTCCTGTTCGATACTAGCTGTTACCCGCGACTTCGTCCGCGTGGATTTTTTTTCGCTGAAGCCAATTTTAAAAGTAGCCTAAGTTACTCCTTATAACATCAGCTGTCTGCCAGTGAAAGTTCTGTCAAAACCAGTCCCGCCGTTTCAGGGATTAGCTGGAACAAACAAACAGACAGACAGACAAAAAATTTGAAAATAGATTTTTTGGTACAAGTACCATATATACTTTCATATGCATTTTGTAAAAAAGCTGTTATGTCGACATTATAAACAGACAGGTTATCGAATTTTATACCTTACTTACTAAAACTGAAATCAATTCAATGAATTATGGTCGCGTTTCGATCACTAATCGGCCATTAGTAAAAATAAAACGAGAAAAAGTTCTCCTACATATTTACTTGTATGTTTGTTATTTGTAGCGTATGTCAACTGCGTTCATCGAGCAGCTGGCATACCCGAACCCGGGTGATTCCTGGCGGTCGGAATGGACGCCCCAGTTACAAAAGTACATGCAGCACTACACGCCCGATTCTGGTCGAGGGTCACAGATATACGGTCCAGTTGGATATAATGGGTATGAATATAATATTGTTACTAAATCAAAAACAAATAACATACACACATACAAAACGCCATCCAAAAACAGACATTTTACTATTTGAGGTATTGAACCAGTGACCGGTCAAAATGGTTTCCACATAACTCTGTAAAGAAGATATCTCACCGAATCTTGGACGGTGGTTGTAATTCGGTAAAATATACGCTAGCCAAATCACGTGAAGCGCAGTATAACATAAACGTAATTTTTACGTAACCATATGATTTTTTTAAATTAATTTCCCTATAATCCGTTTGATTTTACCAAAGCGTTCATTTTTGCAAATATTATTAAAGATAACAACAAATTATCTTGTAAGTTTGTAGAAATTTTCTTCCGCGGTACTTGTATAAAATCCTTGATTTATAAAACATTATTTGACAGTTTAATCATTTTCATGGCAATGGCTGAATGGAATTTCAGATAAAAACGCTTGAATTATTTTTACAGATACGGTGGTGGCTCCCAGTTGTACGGCCAAACCGGGGGCGGGTCGCAAGTGTACGGCTACACAGGCGAGTACCCGCGCTCGCATTACCCGCGGCGGCGCTCCGACTACGACAGCAATTTCTAGACCATTCTAGAAGCATTTGCTAAATGAGACTTAACACACTCTTGACAATATCTCCTTTGTAACCTCGAAGTTCTTAGTAAAAATACTCAGATCGTTTCATTCATTCTGTATAGATAAGCATTCATCAAATAACGAACATCAGTAACTGGTTGTGAAATATGTTTATCATTGTAAAGTCGCTTTACTAAATCGATAATAGATTCGTATTTCTGACTTTATACAATACAACTTTATACATTAATGCATGATATTTTTAGCAGCTTTTAGTCCGGCCTATTAAGGACGTGTTAACAGTGCCAACCCCAAATATATTCTTTTGCGTTTGATATTTTATATTGTAATAGTTTTAATGAGAAAATAATCTACCAAAATATAAACTATTTACGACTGATTGTGAGATGTAAATAAGTAGAATAAGAACTCAACAATAATGTAAGGAGACCTGAGCGCATGTTGCGAATCTTCCTGTAGATATATTTCTCCCTGCATACCTATATTTGCTCAGAACGTAGTGGAGCGTCAATGGCGCTAGTGTGTGAGCGTGTAACGCCCCTTTGTGCCAAATGTTCGTTCGTATGAATGTAAATATAAACAATATTCCTTCCCTCGTTGGAGCGTTAATATTATTTCTGGGTGCCAATATTGTCACGCATCGATTGCATAGGCTTCCTCTAAGAATTCGCGCCGTGAGGGTGCCTCGGCAAATAATTATGTGGACGTACGCATTCGAGAGCTCCACTTATCGGGAATGAGAATTTATACGTCCCTTTATTATCTTCGAATATAAATCGCGTTTGTTTTATCACTTATTTTGGATCGAAATCATGTAACTTAAGAATTCTTGGAGTTTTTTCTGGAAAATTAGAGTGGTCTTTTACTGTGCTGATATTTTAAATAAACAAATAAGAATAGTTAAAAATGAATAATATTTGTAGGAGATTGATTGCTTTTAAGCAATAATTGTGTGTTTGTGCAGAAAATTTCATAAGTGAAGCGATGAATGAAACAAGTAAGACTTGGCTTAAAGATCTTTCTAACAAAGTCATAAAATTCCTTTAAAAAAAATTAAGAATTCTTATTGAAGAACTCGTTTGATGAGAAATTGTGAAAATCATTGAACGATTTCTAAAAGACATTAAATTATATAATTATTTTAATATAATAACGTTTAGAAAGTAAGTAACAACCTCAATTAATATCGAAGTTTTAATAATTAAAACGTTTCCTTGGATGTCTCGTATAATGAATTGAATCTCGTAATAGATGTTCATGTTGTACATTCCTTGAGTAATGAGCGTTGCGTTATTATGTACCTACCAATTAGAATTAAGATTAGTGATTGCATGAAAATTCTTGTATATATGAAAAAACAATTTTTGTACATGTAGTTTTTTATTTTAATTATTGACTTAAACAATTAAGTTAGTGACAAATTAAACCATTAAGATCCCGACTATAGAATATACATATAATTTAACTGGTGTTTTAATTATTTTTCCAGTGTACTTCTTAGCATGCAATTCGAAAGTGTTTTTTATTTTATTTTATCGCATGAGTTGAGCACATAGGCAGACAACCCACTAGATGGAAAGCGGTTACCATCGCCTATGGACATTTGTTACCAAAGGTGCTACCAATGTGCTACCACTCTCTAAAGGGAGATTGGAACCAGGCCACTAAGTCCGGAACACAACTCAGGGTTGTTATGGTGGCAAATTCTAAACCAAGGGTGGTAGCCATCCAAACAGGCAATTATTTTTTTATCGCATGAGTTTAACAGACAGGCTGACGGCCCATCTGATGTAAAGCGGTTACCATCGCTTAAAAAACATTTCTAACACCAAAGGTGCTGCCAATGTGATACCGCCCACTAAAGGGAGGCTAAAACCTAGCCACTAATGCCGGAACACAACTCAAAGTTATTATGGCGGGATACTTTAGACCAGGGGTGGTAGCCATCCAAATGGCAAATACCCTACCACCTGATTGTGGGTTCTTTTGTTGCCTCTTACGACAGGTCGCCAGGTCGCAGGAAATTGTATTCTTTCTCCGTTCCTGCATGGATAAATAGACTACCACCTGGCGAAGTGTGTCTTTGATAGTATCTGGCCAATCAAGGCCTGAGAAGTAATCTAATATTAAGAAATTTGGTATACATGTGCTTTCGATATAAATATGGGATATTTTGGTCCCGGAAAATAAAATAGAATAGCTTCTGTGGAATACAAAATTAAAGCTTAAGCGAGCAAATCTGCATGAACCGTTTATAATGCAAATTGGTAATATAATTTAATAGCAGATAAACCGCAAGAAAGTTGCTTCGGCGGCTATGTTTTACCAAAACCAGCAAGTTAGGGAGAAAATTACCTAAAGAGAGGATACCGAAGATCACACAAAACGGGGCAGAAAAAATAGGAAATGGGCCCTAGTCTCCAAAATAGGCGCTCGAAATCTAACCGGTAGGTATTTAACGTTAGGATAATAATGATGAATTGATACATATAATTTTAATTACAGGGATAACCATGGGGTATTTTTATCGTGGAAAATGAAATACGTAGTTTTGACACGGTATGGAATGAAAAGTTAGGGCATTAAAGCCGGATGAAAAACTATATTATCTTACTAATATACTTAGTCTGGCCATAAATACTGTTATAATTAAAAAGAAACAAAATATTACATTTGAATTTGGAATCTGTCATTTTTATATGATTGTTCATTGTGTTTTCTCATTTTGGCGCCAATATATTGTACAATATTTTGCGATATTAAAATGGAGTGGGGCGATAAAGAGAACCGAATCGCTGTGATTGCATTACACAACGTAAGTATGGAGTCATATGCAATTTTTAATACTCTCCATACGCTTGGTATTAGTCAAATGTTTGTGTACCGGGCTATTAATAGGTACAATGAGACCTCCTCTGTTTGTGACAGAAAAAGATCTGGCCGTCCACGTAGTGTTCGTACGAAAAAGGTGGTCAAAGCATTAAGGGAAAGAATTCGAAGAAATCCTGTCCGAAAGCAAAAGGTTTTATCTCGGGAGATGAAAATATCATCTAGAACCATGTCGCGTATTTTAAAAGATGACTTAGAAGTTGCAGTATCTAAGAGATGAGAATTTTTTTACAATTGAGCAACGTTTTAACAAACAAAATGACCGTATTTATGCTCAAAGCTCTGAGGAAGCTTCTCAATTAGTCGACAGAGTCCAACGTGGGCATTATCCCTTCAGTGATGGTTTGGTGGGGTGTTAGCTACGAAGAAGTGACTGAGCCATATTTTTGTGAAAAAGGTATCAAAACATCGGCACAAGTGTATCAAGATACCATTCTTGAGAAGGTAGTTAAGCCCCTTAACAACACCATGTTCAATAACCAAGAATGGTCCTTCCAGCAAGACTCGGCGCCGGGTCATAAAGCTCGGTCCACGCAGTCTTGGTTGGAAACGAACGTTTCGGACTTCATCAGAGCTGAAGACTGGCCGTCGTCTAGTCCCGATCTTAATCCGCTGGATTATGATTTATGGTCAGTTTTAGAGAGTACAGTTTGCTCTAAACGCCATGATAATTTGGAGTCCCTAAAACAATCCATACGATTGGCAGTGAAGAATTTTCCCATGGAAAGAGTGCGTGCTTCTATTGATAACTGGCCTCAACATTTAAAGGACTGTATTGCAGCCAATGGAGATCACTTCGAATAAGCTTTTTATATTTTAAATTGTTTTATATTTATGTAATAAACTAACACACTGTAAAACTTATAAATGTTATTTACAATAGAAAAAGAAAATTCTTTGTTACAATATTTATGCCAAGACAGGTAGACAACTTACAAAGATAATTCTTACATAACATAATAATACCCGGGTAAGTCTCTGAAAACCCTCAGTAAATTATTTAAAGATTAAAGCTATCATAAAGTTTGTTTTCAAGGTTTACAAGAAAATTTCCTACTTCTTCTTCTTTTACGAGCGGGCGGGCGGTTTCCGCAACTCGACGACATAGCGCCTATTTTGCGTGCGAGGGTGGATGAGGGTTTACTCCATCCAGCCCAGCTCCTCCAGGAAGTCCACCAGTTTCTTGAAGTTGTTAAAGACTTCTCGGACGGTACCTGGGGCGTCCAGATACGTCGCCCTGTATTGGGCCAGCTCTCCGCATTCAAGTAGGACATGGGTGGCTGTTTCTTCTACCTCCAGGCATGCTCTGCACAGGGGGCTGTCGGTGACACCTATATTGAAAAGATGTCTGTTAAAATTGCCATGTCCAGTTGCACCAATAACTAGTCTCAGCCGGAGAAAAAAAATCCTTTGGGCAGGGAAATGTTTCGTACGTGAGTGATAAAATAACACATGTGAAATGGAAAGACCAAATGCTGTTATTATCAATAAATAATATATGAATCATGAACGTAGTCATATTTACAAAACTCAGTCATGACTACCTCGTAATTCGAGGTAGTAGTAGATCGAGACGTTAGTCGCTCTAAATAAAAAGCAATTCGAAATGCATATAATTATAGTAGACACGTATATGCTTGAATTTTCACTCAAAAAGTGTTGCTTGTTTATGGCTCTATATAATATTGCACGTGTTTTGAACAGTTTTTTCTTAATTAATCATATTTATAAAGCGTATTTCTTTTTTTCTCTGCTAGGAAATCGACGAGTCAAATGATCAGAGATATATTTAACTTATGAATGTGAAGGCCTCCATAGACTAGGTAGGTATATTGAGTACTGGTTCCAGCTTAACTTACTTAAACGTAAAGTTTCTGAACTCAGTTCCCGGGAGAGTAAATCTTAGAGACGGTTTTATAGGTTATTGGGAATTGACTATGTTCTAGTTGCTACTGGTATCTACCACATTGTGGTCTGTTTGTTATATAGATACTATTTGTAACACAAATCTAATCATGTTAGTTTGGGAATATAGTGTAATACTAAGTATGTCCGTCTGCTTTGTTATATCATGAAAGAAAATTACCTACTACAATGCTACAATCGCCCAATAAAAACTTAATTCGTATCTAGGGTTGCCACTTTTTTTAAGCAAAAATATTTATTTTATTTTAGGCTGTAACAATGTACTATATTGGTATAACTTAATAATTTTTTTTTGAGAAATTTAGGTGAAAAAAATTGTACATATTTATTTTTCATCATTTATTATATATTTTATTTATTTCATTATTATATTTTCTTGAGACACCATCCTTGGGCTTGAGGGGAGGCTTTAAACCGAGGGATATGTGGGACTCTTGAACAGCCATATGCCCAACGTGACCTCCAGCGGAGGTCCCGGGGATGTCGGCCCTCAAACTAATAAATAAATCGGCAGACCAACACACACACTGTATATCACCAAATTAAGCAAGTTACGCTTGTGTTATGGGTTATATACAACGGACCATTCTGGGGCCGATCCCAGACACCCAGACTATAGTAAATAACAGAGAAAATACGTTACCGAAATTTACTATACCAGGAATCGAACCCGAAGCCTTTGCGTTGCAGTAAGGTAAGCCGGCAAAGGCTTAGCCCACTCAACCACAGAGGCCGTCAAACTAACCACTAAACCTAAACCTGTGCCCCTAACTCACACGCTTTTGGGGAGCGCCAAAGAAACTAGACCAATAGGTACTACATCTTTGACGCCCCAATGCTTTTCTGACGAACTCAGGGTATTCTGCCGGGAAATACACCCAAGACCCCTGATTCAATGTATAAATATTTAAGCTGCTTGACCACAGAAGCCGCCGTTAATATGAAATTATATTAGGTTGGGGAAAAAGTTTCTTCGCATTTTATATAAAAATTCAAAAGGTTTTTTTATAAAGTTTATTTACATTTGACTAAAGTATGTAGGTGCTATTTTGTTGGATAACTTTTTACCATCTTGTAGGTAGGGACGTGATCCCATTGCTATAAAAATTTTGGGGCTTCTGATAAAAAAACTGCGACAAGTGGTTTTAGCAGTCCTCTCGTGATGTTAACCTGACACTGCCTAAGGAATTCTGCAGAGACCGAAACAGGTGAAAATCTGAAGGTGCAAGGTCAGGACTTTACGGCGGATGCATTAACACCTCCCAGCCAAACTCTCGTAATTTTTGCTGAGTGGCTAAAGATGTGTGAGGTCTAGCGTTATCATAGTGAAAAACCACACCCCTTCTGTTGATTAATTCCGGCCGCTTTCTCTCAACTTTTTGCTTTAATCTCATCAGTTGTTCGCAGTACAGTTCAGAATCGATAGTCCTGCCTGGCGGTAACAGCTCATAATGAATAATGCCCTTCCAATCCCACCATACACACAGCATCACCTTGTTGCGAGTTAACCCGGATTTCGCCACAGTCTGTGAAGCCTGACTGGCCTTTTACCACGATCTTTTCCGCACATTCTTGTCGTACGTGATCCACTTTTCATCACCAGTTATCAGCTTCTTCAAAAATGGTTCGGTTTCATTACGTCGTAATAAAGAATCACAAATGAGTACACGGTTCATTAGGTTTCTTTCAGTGAGCTCATGAGGCACCCAAATATCGAGCTTTTTGTGTACCCATCTTTTTTCAAATGTGCCAAAACCGTTTTGTGGTCAATTCCCAGTTCTCCAGCTACATCGTAACTACCAATATGCCGATCTTGCTCCACTTTTTCAAAAATGGCATCAATTTTGTCCGTAACAGGGCGACCAGAGCGACGTGCATCTTTGATATCAAAATTTCCGGATTGAAAACGCTTAAACCAAATTTGCACTACTCTCACAGTTACTGCATTAGGTCCATAAACATCACAATTTTTTTTGCGGCTTGTGTTGCATTTTTACCTTTTTTGTAGTAAAATTTTAAAATGTATCGAATTTCTTGATTAGATTCACTCATTTTAACAATAAAAAAACAGATGAAAATCACACATTTTCCTAATTTGAATTTGGAATTGTCTTCTTTAAAATTAAAACTTTTTAATGATACCAAAACCAGCCAGATACAAATGGTATAGCCAAAGAGATCTTATTACAAGTTCATACATACTATATGCGAAAACACTTTTTCCCCAACCTATTAAATGAAGCACTTTTCTAGACCACATGATCGCAGATGGCCGCCAAATTAGGGAAAAATTTGCTATTCGCCTGCAAATGCTTTATCGATTCTAGACCAAGTCCTTGCATTAATATAAATTCCCTCTTTTCGATTTGTGTAACGTCCCATCCGGACTTATAGCCAGAGCCCGGAATTACACTCGGCGAACATTACCATTGAAATAAAAACTAGCTCGAGCGTTTGTTTAGGGAAAGTAGGAGGTGGAGTCAGTGTCATTGTTAACTCGCTTTTCCTTTCCTTATTCTCGAATATTCTGAATCGGAAATTCTAGAGGCAGCGTCAGATACTGTTCAAATCAGCGTTTTTTATGAATGGAACTTTACATAGACAATTTTTTGGCAAATAGTATAGAGATTGCAGATCATTTTCATTCCAATATAAAGGTTATTTAAGTACTTAGTAAGTATTTAAATTTTCATCCACGTTAAAAGCTTTGAATCTCAATCTCCTTAAATAATTCATTAAAACAAAATAAGAACTAAATCTAGAGAAACCTAATATAGAAATAGAAAAAAAAGTAATATAAGTAAAATGTCATCTATTCCACTAGAAAACACGGAAGACTATAAATTAAAAAAAGAAATCGACTTCAAGAATAACTAAAAAGCAAAAAATAAATATTTTTACAACACCTTGAAGTCGGTACGAGGTAAAACATATAAAGTACTATATTATATAGTATTGTTATCAATTAATGTTCTGCTATATCTTTCACACCGACCACAGCTAGGTGGTAGATTATTTGCGCGTCTGGATGACTACAACACCTGGTCTAAAGTATACCGCTATAACAACCTTGAGTTGTGTTCCGACATTAGTGGCCAGGTTCCAGTTTCCCTTTAGAGAGCGGCAGTACATTTGTAGCACCTTCGGTGTTACAAATGTCCATAAACGATGATGACCGCTTTCCATCAGGTGGCACGTCTGCTTGTCTGTTGAACTCATGCAAAAAAAATATCCGGGACCCAAAGCCCAGTAGCAATCAAATTTATATGGGATCATTTTAAAGCTTCATTAAATCCACCGAAAAAAGAATCATCAACATCGGTTTAGCAACAAAAAAATTATGGAGACACCAGACTAAACATACATTAAAAAAAAATTTACTCGGCGAATTGAGACGCTTCTTTTTTTGAATTCGATTAAAAAATGAAATGTCTCTGACAGATGTCGTTGTTATAAGGAGGAATTAAAAAAATAAATAATCAGCAGGCAAACACACACATTGTACACCCCAAACGAATTAAGTTACGCTTGTATTATGGAGAAAAGATCAACTTGGGCGTTTACGACCATACCAGAAACCGAATCGAAACCGATCCTCTGCGTTTCAGTAAGCTCGGCCGGCGAAGACTTGTCCCAGTTAACCACAGACGCCGTCAAAAATACCTTTTGAAGTTCGCTCTCATAATTATATCTCAAGAATGGTTAATTGTGGGGTAAGTTATAAGAGTTCTGGATAGATAGAAGATAGAAAACACTTTATTGTTCACCACATACACATAAAATAAACAATTTACAGTAGTCACATTAGACAGTAAAAGTAGGAGCAATGGGCGGCCTTATCGCTTTAGAGCGATCTCTTCCAGACAACCCGGGCTACGGATATTATGAATAGGAGATTCGCAAGTGTATGACGGTGGTGTGCAAATTAAATACATATATAATATATAAATATCAAACAATACCTATACCTAAAACGAATAAAAATAAAATATAGAATAAACAATAACACATATTAATATTATATATATACTAATATATACATCATTAATATGTGTATAGCAACAGCCGGTTAAGTCCGCGATTTCCTAGAAAAACCTGGAATTCCATTAAAAGCTTCAGTCCGACACAGGCGCAGGTAATAAAAATATTTCACGTTACTGTTATTGGTTTGAACCGACCAAGAAAACTCCCAAGAATGTTCACGAGATAAAAAGTACGCAAATTAAAAAATATTTTACAAATAACCAAAAACTACATCAAAGCTTTGATGTGAAACTACAAATAAATATCCAATAAAAAGGGCGCACCCTTTTTTATATCTGTAATATACAAACTAAAACCCGCACAGCGAGCTATAATAAATTTATTATGAATAAAACAAAAAACGAGGATATTCATAACAGAGCCGGGGTTCTGTATAGCTCTCAGAATTAGTAACCTGAAGTTGCTGACACACTAATAATAATAATAATAATTTATTGTGAAAAAGCCAGATACAATGACAAAGAATGCTTAAATTAATTTAAATCTATGTACATATGTGGACATGTCATTTCCCTAACCCCCAAACTAGGTTTGCACCTGTGTCTTGGGGGTTAGTTGTTGGTTCACATGGGTGTATATTACAAAATATTATTAGGTTAACTTGTGAGCAGATAAATGTACAATTAAGATCCAATTTTACTCGGCAGATATTCGGATTCATTAAATGTTAATTTTTGTAAATACTCAGCAAGTTTCTTTTTAATTTTGAATAAATTAAGGGAGTAAATAGATATTTTTTTATTTATTTTATTATATAAGAGCGAACTTAGGGAGACATAATGCCGGCTGGCGAAGGTTGTACGTATAATAGGTACATTACATACTGAGTGACCTTGGCGCTTCAGAAAAACATTTGAGTCTAGGGGGAGGCCTGAGTGACATCGCAAAACTACACGAAGTATGTATAATTGCCGTACTGTTAATACCTTAGAGTCAATATAGAGTTGGGTAGTAGGATAGTCCATTCGTTTAAACTGCGTTACTTTCAGTACTGCTCTCTGGGCCCGTTCTAACTGTATAAGAGTAGTTTTGCAAGCACCACCCCAGACAGGTATACAGTAAGTAATTATAGATTCTGCTAGACTACAATATGCACACACTGAAGAAAATGTGACCTAACTATACCTAATTAATTAATATTGGATACGCAATCTACCTGTAAAGATAGTCCTCTGTTACTTTAAGCACTAAATGTCGATTACTATATATGGATAAAGTGTCTGGAAGTCTGATTACAATATGTGCTGAGATCACCATACTGATCCGTTGCTCGAGAAACACCAACCTTATGATAACCTGAAAAGCAGATTAGACATTTTCAGAAACTCCTAACTCCAAAGCTACGTTCCATTAGGGACTCACAACGACCACGTTCACGACCGCGATTTATCCCGTTCCACTTACTTGCCGGCGTTACAATCGTAAACCCAAGTCGAACGGCTATTCGACCCACCTATTGACGTGGGTCGTTGTGAGCGTTGTGTGATCAAAAATGATGACGTCATTAGTGACGTCCTCGCCACGACCACAACGACCGCAGTCGCCTTGTGGAACGGCTAACTGAGCATTTTGGGCGTTGTGAGATATTTATAGAACGTCCTACAAGAATCCACGATCAAAAGATCTCAGCGCCACAAACAATTATGTAACTCAGCTGCCAATTGTTTGTAAGAAATTTTACAGTAGAGCAAAAAATGTATCTCAAACATACCACGTCGTTAACGATATAGAATTACAAAAAAAAAATGTAGCTTTCTGAAAGTAGATTAGAATTAAAACTACGTTTTAACGGAACGGAGTTACAGGAGATGGTGACAATTATGAACGAGTCTTTTGAGAGAAAGGGTATGAAAATTAATGTGAATAAGACGAAAGTTATGGTGTTTGAAAGAGACGAAAGAATGACAAGTTGTAATATACAGATAGGAAATCAAAAGTTAGAGCAAGTCAGAGAATTTGTTTACTTAGGCTGCATGTTTACCAGAGACGGAAAGCATGAAAGGGATATTGAAAGGAGAGTTATGGCAGGTAATAAGGCGAATGGAGCGCTAAACTCTTTTATGAACAGCCAGAAAGTGTCTGTAAAGGCACGCTTGGCTGTCCATAAAAGGGTGTTGGTGCCAACCCTAATATATGGCAGTGAAAGTTGGGTATGGCAGAATAAGCATGAAAGTAGGATAAACGCAGTTGAAATGAGAGCTTTGAGAAGTATATGTGCGGTTAGCTTGAATGATATGATAACGAACAGTGTGATAAGGGAACGTTGTGGATTGAAAGAAGATGTAATAACAAGAGTTGAAAAAGGTATGTTAAGGTGGTTTGGATATGTAGAGAGAATGGATAAAAGTAGAATCATAAAACAGGTGTATGACAGTATTGTGAATGGTAGGGTTGTTGCCGGTAGACCGAGACGAACACACCATGACCAAATATCAGAAGTGTTAAAGAGAGGTCAGGTAAAAAGCATTTCAAATAAACGTGCATGTATGAAGAGATTAATGAAAGTAGGTGAAGCGAAAGTTGTTTGTCAGGATCGTCGCAAGTGGAGATCCATAGTCTCTGCCTACCCCCATGGGAAACAGGCGTGATATTATGTATGTATGTTTTAACGGTTTCCAACACGACATTTCATTTGATTTTTAGTTACATTTCGACGTTTCGGCTACTTTTTAACCGATTTCAAAAAGGACGAGGTTCTCAATTCGTCTGTATGTTTTTATTTTATATGTTCGTTACTCGATTTCTCCGACAAGTGTGAACCGGTTTTAATTTTTTTTTCTTTTAATCGAAAGGTTGTACTCCCGAATTGGTCCTATTGTCACCATGTCAGAATCTGATGAGTGTATTCCAAGGAATTAAAGACACTCACGAAAATTGTTAACCAACTTCTTCATAACACGATATCTCCGTTAATTGTGGATCGATTTTCAATTTTTTTTCTTTATTCCTAAGTGACTATACTATACTATACTACTGAGGTGGTCCCATGGGCACCAAGTCAGGATCTGATGAGTGGATCGGATCCCAGGCAAATCGAGAATAACTCTTATTAAAGAATGCCAAGCGCCTCAATTATTATAACAAAAAAGTTATATACGCGTGGCAGGTATTACACTTTCTACAAGCACTTAATTTTTTTTATAGGCATGTTACGCGATTTCTCCGTCATTTGTAGACCGATTTTCAAATTGTTTTTTTTTACTCCCGAGATGGTCCTATAGTCACCAAGTCAGGATTTGATTTGTGGATCGCAAGGAAATTAAGAGCAACCCTTGTTGAAGAGCATATATATACACCAAAGAATGAGACGGCAAATTTGAATACGCGTGCCAGGTGTACAATTTCTACAGGCGCTTGATATATTATTTCTAAAGCTATTGAAGCATTTGTGCAACTAAAAAGTAAAAAATATTTTTGTTTTAACAAAAACAAAAACAAAACCGACTTAAAAACCGACCGAAAACCAAAAAAATAATATTTAACTAACTTTTTTATGCAACCTCTTGAAGTCGGTGCCAAGTAAAACATAGAATAACTACAACAAATTTATAAAATATAGTAATTTTTATGTTTTACTTGACACCGACTTCAAGATGTTGTAGAAAGAAGTCGGTTAAATATTTATTTTTTGCTTTTTAGTGTGAAGACGGTTTTGTTTTTGTTAAAAACAAATCAGTAGTCGTGATCACGGAAGAGCGTTAATTTTAATTACGTGTAGGTACAATATGGCGAAAATTTAGTAAAACATTAGATTAGAATGTTTTGACACAGTTCTCATATGTTTTTTCCAAGCACACTTACGGCCGCTTGCATAAGGTTGCTTAAATTTATTTGAGGAAGACAAAACGCACCACACCACCTTACCACCCTTAAATACAATTAGCGTCTTGCACAACGCAAAATTTTCTGCTAAATATGTTTAAAGAACTGTCAATACGTTTTGTGTAAAACGTATTTAGGCAGTTTAATATGATTAACTAATTTTGATTTAAAGGCGATCGTTATGCAAGCGGCCCTTAATACCAATATGAATTATATAGTGATATCTATTATGAAATTCTAAATAAGACGTGTACATTGAAGCTATTAAAAAAAACAACTGGACTATATATACAACTATATATACGATGCAGAACATAATCACACAATCTGAGCCTGCGGCTGAGTCTATCGAGGTCGGTGTAGAAAACAGTAAAATGTTTTTCACTGCAAAGGAAGTTGCCTCGATAATTCAAAAAATGGTCTGAGGAAAATCTCCCGGCCACGATAGCCTCAGTATTGAGCATCTTAAATATGCTGGTATTCATCTCCCTCGAGTACTGGCAATGTTTTTTAATTTGTTTATAAGTCACAGTTTTTTACCTAATGACCTCATGTTTACAGAAGTCCCGAAGAGTAAAACTAGAGACGCTTCCGACAATTGAAATTACAGGCCCATATCCTTGGCTACTGTCATCGCTAAGGTATTGGACAGTCTGCTTGACAATTTACTTGACAAATACTTAAAGTCACATGACGCCCAATTTGGTTTTAAAAAAGGACTATCTACAGAAAGTGCTATACTATGTCTTAAACAGACTGTTCAGTATTATACTGTTAGAAAGACACCTATTTTCGCCTGTTTTTTGGACTTAGATATAATGCTAAGAAGAGCGAGGTTATGATATTTAAAGCAGGCGCTAAATCTTACGATATCATTCCTGACGTATACCTCTGTTGCAAACCGATATCAAGGGTTTCCAAGTTTAAGTATCTGGGGCACTGGGTAACCGAAGACTTAAAGGATGATTGTGATATAGACCGGGAACGTAGGTCGCTGGCTGTCCGATGTAACATGCTGGCCGGCAGGTTCGCACGCTGTACGCAAGAAGTAAAGAAGATCTTTTTTATTTTTTATTTTCATTTTACTGTGTTGCATAATAAATATAGATAATTTAAGAATTTCATCTGAGTCAGGTTGCCTGGAAGAGATCGCTTTTAGCGATAAGGCCGCCTTTTGTTTTACCAAGTAACTATTGTCTTGTACTTTTTTTGTAATTTTTGATTTGGTGAACAATAAAGTGTTGTCTATGTCTATGTCTAAGACGCTTTTCCGAGCATACTGTCAGTCCTTCTACACGTGCAGCCTGTGGGTCAGTTATACGCAGCGGACATACAGCGACCTACGTGTCCAGTATAATAATGGGCTGAGGGTGTTGTTGGGACTGCCGTGGCGGTGCATTGCGTCAGGGATGTTCACAGAAGCGCGAATCGATGGCTTTGCGGCCATCATTAGAAAGAGATGCGCCTCCCTACTGGCCCGCGTTCGCGGCAGCACCAACAGCATGCTCAGTCTTTTTGTAGATCGATGGGCCTCGCCACTGCTACGTAAATGGGTGCAACGCACACCCAGTGAAATGCATGAGTTTGTTTGTTTTCTGCCGCCTCGCGGCCCGGTGGCGAAGGCCATACTTGAAGTCATTTGGTGTACATGTGCCTTTGATGCCGTGGAATCGAAACATTTATGGTGATTGTAGTGACGCGGGTGTAATGCCCTAGTATTTGTTTTATCGATAAATTTTTGTGCCGTGAATTCTTTTGAGGGTTAAAATTTGATTAAATTGAAATAATTTGAAATATAAAACTGTATAATATGGAAATGCTCAATTTCTGAAATAAATGAATTATTATTATTATTATAATGCAATGTTTTTAGATTTCTTTTCTTTTGTCTGTTTGTTTAGGATTCACGTAAAAACTACTAAGCCGATTTCAATGCGGTTTTTGCTATGTTATATAAATATACGCTACTTTTTATCCTAGGAATCCTGCGGGAATTTTTCTGGAAATGTTTTAAAATGGCCAGATTAAAAATATCGAATTCAAATGTGGTTTTTCAATGATTGATAGCAAATTTTATGTAATAAAATGTGTGATATATTTATTCTGAGAATACCGCGGGAATTTTCCCGGGAGCGATTTAAAGTTGTTAGGGTGCATAAAAGTGAGCTTATTCCGACAGTTTTCACTAAAAATATAGCATACATTCTTTTTTAAATGCTGCGGTACTTATGTCCCAGGAATCCCACGGAAATTTAAAGTCAAGCATGGACAAAGTCGCGAGCATATCCTAGTATATATTACGCTTACACAAACTTTTAAAAAATAATGTCAGTTGTCAAGTCAATAATTGCACAACTGAAACGTTACTAAGTTTATTTACTTCGCTATAAACAATGAGAAAAATATCAATATTTACCTACATGTTCTATCAATTTTCAAAAACACACGAGCTTTGATCAGTATACTTCCTGACTGTCGATGTCAGAGCGATAAAGGGAACAGAAAAGAACATTTCCTGTACTGTCACTGCTTCGCGAACGCCAATAAAATATGACAATTTTATTCTGCTAGTAACAACATCAATTCCGTTCATAACTGTCTTGTTGTTGTTTATGTTTTGCATAGTTTCACCAACCATTATCTACTTAAACTAAAACTGACCTTGTTATATTTATGTATATGTTTTTTATAATTAAAAATAATTATATTTCATAGTAATTCATGTTACAAACTATTACAAAAATGGGTTTATGTGAATGAAATATTTATTAAGGGGGACCGTCATACATGTGACTTAGGGTTAAACATTTGTTCTAAATCTATGTAAAGATAACTCAAAACTCAAACTTTGAAAAAAATTATAGCGATATTTCTTTATGACTTTTTATTTAAATCAATTGAATTGATGGCGTGATATATATATATATCATATATATATATATATATATATATATATATATATATATATATATATATATATACATATACATATAATAAAATTGTAGAGGTCGAATTTCTGTACAATGAAAAAAATTGCTAAAAACGGAGTCAGGAGGATGTAAGAAGTGAAATAGAACTATTTTGGATTTTTTCATTTTTTTTGTTTCTCTGTTTGTCTGTCTGTTTATATCGGCTAATCTCCGAAACGACGTCAACATATAGGAAACCTTTGGTCCCGAAAAATTAAAGAGTTCCCGTGGGATAGTTAAAAAAACCGCACCACGCGGACGAAGTCGCGGGCGTCAGCTAGTATATATATATATATATATATATATATATATATATATATATATATATCGATATATATATATATATATATATATATATATATATATATATATATATATATATATATATATATATATATATATATATATATATATATATATATATATGTTTGTATAGATTCCTGTTTGACCACTGTCTAGGAGACCTATTTGTTCGTGACTGAAAGACTCTCAGTTTGTATTTCTCTGGAAAGACAAACTCCGACAAATTATCCCTTTCTTCGGCAGTGCGCACCAGAAAAAATTAAACGAAGCGCTTAGACCTAATTGACGATGTTTCCACCACGTAACGGTGGAACAAATCGGTGCATCTGGTTGTCCGATGATAAAACGAGCATGGAGGAACCATCTCGGTCAGTTCTAAATAACACGAATGTAATTTAGAACCTAACTAGCTTTGTGGACAAAGTGTACCCGGTAGAAGAGCGGCAGTCTGGCAATCTTGGGTCTCTGCTCAAGGCTCTGAAGGCGAGTATTAAAAACACGATCATCGCTGATCAGCCTCCTGGATCTTTTTCAATTCACCCCAACGCCTTCAACTAGTTTATGGCTGAGCCATCCCAAATATCAGAACAGTAATTTCTGCAGTAATATTTACTGTCGAAATCTAGAAATGTGTTCTCTAACTTTTGAACTACGAAATGGATTTTTTTTTATATCTTGTACCTTTACGGAGTATTTTCGATTAAATGCATTTTTCATGGTTTCGTAGTCAAATGAATAAAACAGTGGACTTTTGTCACATGTGCAGAACCCTTCTTTAAGCATGGACAGAGACGCACTTGTCTGATTTTATTTAGCCTCTAGTAGCCATTCCGCTCTGTTTTTACCCAGGAAAGTTCATCAAGTGCCATTATTAGTTTAAAAAGTGCAGTAAAAGTGAGTAAATCGCCCGTTAGTCATGACAGCGTTCGTAGGGATTAAGAACTGGTGATTATACCCTTAAAAGTTAACGTGTTGAGCGTCGTTGGTTACGACGACAGTTTCGTTTTTTTAGGGTTCCGGTACATAACATAAAAACCATTTATTCGATCTATTTGAAACCTCACAAAAATACTAATAGGCAAATTTAATTGAGTCTCACTTCTCGCACAATAATTATTAGCCACCCTAGAGATGTACTATGACATACACATCGGACCAAAGCCGGAGTGAGGCTCTGCACCTAACCAAAGTTGGAATGGGAATGTTGTTTCAGCGTTCTGTCCGCACACTTTTATATTTAATTTACCTTCCAATATTATTCTGTAAGTATAGTAAGTAAATAAAGTCATTAAAATAGTACAATATATAAGCTAATAATACATTTAAATTCCTATAGTAAGCAACGCAAAATAAAGCAAATAACAGCCCGCCCGACTTCCTTCACATCTTTCAACACGGCTAATTCCGGTAAATATAAAAAGAAAATGTATTAATCCTACTCCGATATTTGTTTGTTAGCCTGTTTGTCACATATACCTATACAAAATCAATAATCATGCTGTAGACTGAAATTTAATGTAATACCGGTCACTCGTAAAGTATTGCGAAAAAAAAATTAAGTATGAGAGACTGGCCAGTTATAATATATTATGAAAACATGATTATTTATAATTAAAAATAGGTACGTTCCAGTTTCAAAATTCCCGTCCACATTGTTTGCGAGCTAATTTAAATTATCGTTTCTCGTTGAAAAATGGATATACGACGGGAACATTTTCGCGCTATGACTTTTACCTCCAACTTTCAAGTACCTCCTGAATCCGGACGAATATTACGATAAACTTGAAATGGCATTCATGGATCAAGGCCCTTCTTAGGCAACCGTGTATCCTTGGTACAACGAATTCAAGCGCGGTCGACTAACTTTGGGGGATTAAGAAAGAAGGGGTCGTCCTTTGAGGGCAGAAGCAGGCCCAGGTGGAATGGTGCCGTGATATGACAAACAAATTTGAAGCAGGCTCGTCTCGGCGTGTTTAGGACATCATTACAGGTGATGAACTCTGAATTTATCAATACGATCCAGAAACGAAGCGCCGGTCGACGGTTTGGGTGTTTCAAAACGAATCAACGCCTACCAAAGTGAAGCGATCTAGAAGCGGGGGGGGGGAGATTTTGATCGCGAGTTTTTTCAATTTGACTGGCTACTTGGTGTCAATTCCTTTACGGAACCAAAGAAGCATTAACGCCGAACGGTATACTACGAAATGCTTGGCAAAAGTTTTCTCTGTTGTGAGCTACAAGCGACCAAACACATGGCTCCGCAGGCTACTACTCTACTACGACAACGCGCCCGCTTATACCGCGCTCAGAACGAGGGACTTTTTGGAGAGCACGCCGGTCAAACAAACTCTTGGGTCACACTCCTTACAGCCCTGACCTATCACTGTGTGACTTCCTTTTATTCCCGAAATGAAAAAATCTAAAAGCTCAAAGGGATACAATTTTCGTCGCCGGAAGATGCACTGTCAGCGTTCGAGCAAGTTGTAAACGAGGTGTCTGCTGCGGACTGGAAACAGTGTTTCAAAAACTGATTCAGACGCGTAAAATTTTGTATAGAGGCTGGTGGACAATACTTTGAAAAGATTTAATAAAAAAATATTTCTATAGAACATTTTATTTTTTCGCAGGACATTCTGAGTGTCCCTCCCACGTATTCACTATTTTTACATTAAAAGGGAGAGTCCGAAAAACCAACCATTGAAATTTGAAAGTTGAATAATAAATATCACCGAATAACATATTTAAAAAAGGGGTTTTTATGTGCGTTTGAAGTATGCATGTGATTTTTTATTTCAAATCATAATAAAAAAAATCCAAACATGGACGTGCTATATACTATCTATGGTTCCAAAACTGATATTCCTTTGTTTCCAAAGGTTAATCATACAAAAATGTGAAAAAAGCAAAAGTATCCTCATCCATCCACACTCTATGTATGCTTAGCATTTTTTTACGTTTTTTTTCTGCCTGTCATACGGCATGTTGTGGAATTGATAACCTCCGGCGATTTTCCAAAACTACAATGAAGAACCCTCATCCTAGATATATCCGTGTGCCAGAATAACCCCTTTCTGTTTGGACAATATATCTTGTTTAATTTTACTGTAATGATATATGTACACCTTATTTATTCTTACTAGATAAATATTTGGATAAAATTTTAATTCAATTGTGTCTTTAGATGATTAATATGAAACATTTTCTACTGCAATAACTAACTTTAGATGTGGCTTAAGTTGCCTAGGACATTTAAATATTACTAAATAGTGTATTTCATTACAAAAATCCTGTTTGTGATGTACGAAAATGATCTTTAAGGAATAACAATTAATAATTTTGTATCTTGTAAATTGAATTTTAGAACAGTTTTTTTATCCCTCAATAAATAATTTTATGGAAACGAATAACTTTTTTTCTGTCAGTATACAGTGTATTTTAAAAGACACCACGTTATTCGTTTCGATACAATTCTTTTTTTAGGGTTAAGAAACTCTTTTCTAAAATTCCAATTTACAAGATAACACATTATTGAAGCACAGAAGCGGCATGTATAGATACTTCATTTAAATAAATTGGGTAAAAATTGACAAATAATAAAAATATATTCACCTACGAAACAAAGTATAAACGCCATCGCTAGAAAAGCTAAGTATTTATTTTTAGTTAGTTTGCTTTGACACGATAAGGCTGCCTCTTGTTTTGCCCAGAAAGTATTCTATTTATTTTAAAACCTGTTTAATTGTAGTGACCAAGAGAGTGTCATCTATCTACCTATAAAACGACTTTTTAGTTTAGAGTCATCAATCTTCATCGCCATATATATAGTGGTTAACGGAGTATGCCCGCGGTACACCTATGTGAAAATGATTACAAATGTACGTTTTTGTAACAAAGTGACAAAATGTAACGCACGCGTTATAAAACCTGACACTATTAGGTTTCCATTTGATTAAGTACAGTCGTGGTAAGAAAATATTCGCCAATTTTCAAATTGATTAATTTAAGGTTCTGCGAGCGCGTGTTACCTTTTCGAACTAAGTCACAGAACAGACTGTTCCATAGAAAATTATATTTAACTATTTGACAATAAAGCTTAAAATTACTTTAGCTTAAAGTTGTTTGATTTTCTATCTTGTTTAAGAAGATTGTTTAGACATGTAAGACCTTTTTATTGGTTTACATATTTGTGTTAAACGTAGTGATTATAATTATCCTCTTTGTTCCTTATTGTGAATCACAGCGTCTGTCAAGTGCTTGACAGTTCACGTAAAATGTTCTGTTGTGGTAACAAACGTCCAATGTTTTTATTATTTGACTATGGCATCTTAAAAAAGGCATTTAACTGAAAATGCCCCACATTTCACAATCTAGTGAAGGAATATTGTTCAAACTAATTTTTGGTTAAAATATTTTTGAAACTCTACCACCTTGTTTTTTTCAGAATTTTTCATTTCATAGGTTAGGTTAGTAGAGGGGAGGAAAATTTTTACAACTTTGAGAGCTAAAAGCTAAAGGCAGGAACGGGAAAAAAATACTAATTCCTGCAGTCGGGCGGCCTGTTGTAAGAGGCGACAAAACAACCCACAGCCACATGGTAGGACATTTTCCCGTCTGGATGGCTACCTCCCCAGGTCTAGAGTATGCCGCCATAACAACTTGAATTGTGTTCCGGCATCAGTAGTCAGGTTCCAATTTCTCCTTCAAGGCCGGCAGCACATTGGCAGCACCTCTGGTATTGCTAATTTCCATAAGCAATGGTAACCACTTTCCATCACAGTTGGGCCGTCAGCCTGTCTGCTGTGCTTCAGCAACAAAAAAAGAAGTAATATAATTTTAAAAAATTGTGGTAGTGTGATGGCTAGTGCGCGCGTCCCAAACTCAAAGGGCGCGGTTTCGAATCCTGGCCAGAACGCATGCACCACTTAGGCAATTTTCTGACCTGATGTGCATATTGTTACAATTACCACGTGCTAAGAACGGTGAAGGAAAACATCGCGATGAAACATCGAGATAACCGATGTGTCAAACCTGCCAAGTTTACATGTGTACTTACTGGTCCTAGTTCTTATTTTATTCACGTAGAGCAAGTATTTTTTGGAAAACAAAATTACCGATCTGTAAAGACAGACGGACAGAAGGCCAAACGAATTGGCAGACGTACATGTTGATTTCATAACGACACAATTTTTGCGACAAAATTTATCAAGAAAATTGCGGTTCAATAAATAGATTTTACTGAAGTTTGTTGTCAAGCAGCCTTCATAAGTCTTAATTACAATAAATATGTACCGATGGTAAAGGTTAAGATTATAAGGAAGCCTGCATCGAGATTACCAATATTTGTAACCAAGAAGAAACATACAGAGGAAATAATGAAATATATCTACATAGACAATCAACGCACAATTTTTCCAGTTCAAACTAAGTAGGACTTTTGTACTAAAACGTCCAACTTTAGCCCAACGTTTATTTTTTCTATTTATTTCGAACGTTAGAACGCAGCCAACAGTTGCAGGAAGTAAAAGAAAAATTAACCCGGCACAGCTACGGGTTTTGTGCAATGCTCTGAAGCGAAGCTGAGAAAATAAACAATGAAAGACACTAAAACTTCAATTCCTGAACAGACTCTAAGAAAATAGCGAGAAAAGTCAATATACCGATTCACTAAGGAAACCTCGAAGAATTTGCTAAGGCAAATTCTTACAGAAATGACGTATCATAAAATAAAAAAACAACAACGTAAAAGCGGAAGGGATACTACAGTAATTTTTCTGTAAACTTTTAAGTTAGCAGTATAAATGCGTCTTTCATTATTATGCTCGTATATATATATATATATATAATACATAATAATAGGTTGGGGAAAAAGTCTTTTCGCATATAGTATGTATGAACTTGTAATAAGATCTCTTTGGCTATACCCTTTGTATCTGGCTGGTTTTGGTATCATTAAAAAGTTTTAATTTTAAAGAAGACAATTCTAAATTCAAAATAGGAAAATGTGTGATTTTCATTTGTTTTTTATTGTTAAAATGAGTGAATCTAGTGAAGAAATTCGATACAGTTTAAAATTTTACTACAAAAAGGTAAAAGTGCAACACAAGCCGCGAAAAAAAATTGTGATGTTTATGAACCTAATGTTTTATCTGTGAGAGTAGTGCAATTTTGGTTTAAGCGTTTTCAATCCGGAAATTTTGATATCAAAGATGCACGTCGCTCTGGTCGCCCTGTTACGGACAAAATTGACGCCATTTTTGAACAAGTGGAGCAAGATCGACATATTAGTAGTTACGATGTAGCTGGAGAACTGGGAATTGACCACAAAATGGTTTTGGCGCATTTGAAAAAGCTGGGTACACAAAAAAGCTCGATATTTGGGTGCCTCATGAGCTCACTGAAAGAAACCTAATGAACCGTGTACTCATTTGTGATTCTTTATTACGACGTAATGAAACCGAACCATTTTTGAAGAAGTTGATAACTGGTGATGAAAAGTGGATCACGTACGACAAGAACGTGCGAAAACGATCGTGGTCAAAAGCCGGTCAGGTTTCACAGGCTGGCGAAACCCGGGTTAACTCACAACAAGGTGATGCTGTGTGTATGGTGGGATTAAAAGGGCATTATTCATTATGAGCTGTTACCGCCAGGCAGGACCATCGATTCTGAACTGTACTGCGAACAACTGATGAGATTAAAGCAAAAAGTTGAGAGAAAGCGGCCGGAATTAATCAACAGAAGGGGTCTGGTTTTTGACCATGATAACGCTAGACCTCACACATCTTTAGCCACTCAGCAAAAATTACGAGAGTTTGGCTGGGAGGTGTTAATGCATCCGCCGTATAGTCCTGACCTTGCACCTTCAGATTTTCACCTGTTTCGGTCTCTGCAGAATTCCTTCCTTAGGCAGTGTCAGGTTAACATCACGAGAGGACTGCCAAAACCACTTGTCGCAGTTTTTTGATCAGAAGCCCCAAAATTTTTATAGCAATGGGATCACGTCCCTACCTACAAGTTGACAAAAAGTTATCCAACAAAATGGCACCTACATACTTTAGTCAAATGTAAATAAACTTTATAAAAAAACCTTTTGAATTTTCATATTAAATGCGAAGAAACTTTTTCCCCAACCTAATATAACACTAATATTTAATTAGCATTCACTGCTACCTCATTAATATGGATAAGGATATTTGAAGGATTCTTGAACAACGATCACAGGTGCAGGAGACTACTAATCAACTTACCAGTTAGTTCAACAGTCACAAACATGAGAAATACCTACAAATACGTGTGTTACGGTAATTACTGCTAAACCATAGCGAGGGGTCCTATAATGGAATGATAATACTCGTTCCAAAGCGTGATCTGGATTCTAAATCCAATGGTAAGTACTTTCGGGCTCGAGGCACCGTGAGTTTGTTCTGCTAATTTCCACGAATACGATTTAATTTCGAGTTTCACAAGCAACGGAATCATCTCTGACGTGTGTACGTAATTTGTACGTGATACGTAATTGAAAGTGATTGTCTCTTGTAAAGCTATTTGAGTGTGAGTGAGCTGTGATAACATATTTAGCGGAGCGCCCTCTCACGGCCCACTTTGTTTGAGCTTAATCAGATGTTTAAATTCAAAATTAAATTAATTTTCAGGGAGGTTTCACTTACTAAATGTATTAGAGCGGTACCCACGAAAATATCTTGTTCTGTGAGATGAAACCTTCAGCATCGCTCGCATAAACTTGGAAAAAGGCACATGTTAATAAATAGCTGATTTAAACTCAAATACAGACTTTTGCTTAAAGGAAACAATATCCTACACTATCACTAATTGTCGTTTATTTAAAACTATATTTTCGTTTTAACCGACTGCAAAAAAGGAGGAGGTTCTTCTTGGGGATACATTTTTTAATAAAACATCTTAATCGATTGTTTAGATGGCTAAGTTAAAATATTTTCTACTTATTTAATTTTAGATGTTTCTTAAGTGAAAACGTTAATTTAAATTATAACTTATTCTCTTGTCAAATTAAAAATATTTGCTAAAAAACAATTAAATGCTAAAATTAAACTAAGTTTTAATATATAAGTGATATAGACTGTGTAATAAATCACCGCTAGAAGGAGTTGAAAAAATCGTATGTTTCTTGTTCCAAAATTATCTTCTGAGGAAAAACAATGTGGCTATAATATTATACATTTTTTTAATAAAACTTCACAGCAATACATCGCCTTCCAAGTACCCCCCAAAAGCTCCACTGAGGAAATATAAAGGTGCTCCTTCACCGCGAGCATTCGCCTCTAATGTAATATTTATAATTCGATTTTAAGCATTACGTTACAATACTACCTCTCTGATTAACGAGCATTGGCTTGTAACGAAATATTTATGATTCGACTAGAGTTTACCCCGCGGCTGACCCGTGGGTCTACAGGTTAATACAGGTTACATTGTACAAAATTTTATGTTAGTGCTATTTGCAGCCGTAGAATTCACTTAATTTTATATCGTAAACTATCCGATCTCCTGGCATAAGTATATATGTCCATTTTCGGCATTAAAAGGAGCAAAAAGGACAAAAAGAGCAAAAAAAATCAAAAAGGACAATGAGGACAAAAAGAGAAAAAAAAGTCAAAAAGGACAATGAGGACAAAAAGAGCAAAAAGAGTAAAAAGGGCAAAAAGAGCAAAAAGAGAAAAACAACAAAAAAGCAAATAAGGACAAAAAGGACAAAAACACCAAAAATCAAAAGAGCAAAAAGATCAAAAGAGCAAAAAGGACAAAAAGAGCAAATAATACAAAAAGAGCAAAAAGGACAAAATTACAGAAATGACCAATATAACCAAAATGGCGACAATGGCAAATCACAAAAAAAAACCTATCCGACTTTCTGGGATAACCTTACATAAATCTATCCCAAAACCTATCCCATTATCCGGGACGAAAAATATCCCTTGTCCACCCTCGGTATTAAAATTACATATATACCGAATCTCAGCCAAATCGGTTCAGTAGTTTTTCCGTAAAAACAGAACAGACAGACTGACAGACTGACAGACTGACAGACTGACAGACAGACAGACAGACAGACAGACAAACAGACAGAGTTACTTTCGCATTTATAATATTATTAGGGATTTTGAGCGTTTAGTTAATTCCACAATGTCAGATGATGCGGTCGTTGTGTTAAAAGTTGTATCAAAATATTACAAATTGTATAATTAATTTCAGGTTGCGCACTGCAATGCTCGGTTCTTCTCCTTCACTGATGATTTCTTTCACCATAATCTGAGCGTAATCGGAATATTCGCGAAAAATCATAATTTTCAATATCAAGTATTATAATTTATACAAATAAAAATTGCCTTTCAATTAAAGAACGGGGTCTCCAGGTCCAATCTAAAAATACGAAATTAAGAACACACACACACAAACACACCCTATCCGACATTGCTGTTGTCTTTCATATCAACCATAAGTTATCATACCGCCTCACTCCTCGCAATATATATATATATATATATATATATATACAATATACAAGAAGTATAAATACTATGACATTGGGTAGCTTATGATAGTAGGATATTTGCCACTCTGGTTGGCTACCACCCCTGGTCTGGCGGCCGGGTTCCAGTTCCGCTACTTGTATACTATATACTTTTTTTATTGCATGAGTTCAGCAGACAGGCAGACGGCCCACTGATTAAAAGCGGTTACCATCGCCTATGGACATTTGTAACCCCAAAGGCGCTACCAATGTGCTGCCGCTCTGTAAAGGGAGACAATAGTGTAATTAGAGATACATAGTAAATAAATAAATTGTCTCATACTTCCCATATCAAATTGTCCTGCATATTTCCTTTATTTTGATGTAGTCTACTATCATCCTAAAACCAGCGCAGCCGCAGATTATATCTTTATAAACATCTTTTTTACAAAAGCTATAAACATAATATTTAGACACAACAAACTGCAAATGTTAATTTATTATATTATATTTAAATTTTTTCTTTATATTTTACTGTCATAAAACTTTTATTTACCACATAAGATAAACTATACCATTGTTGGCACCAGCGCATAACTTTTGTATGGGTACAAAATAAAAAAGATATTTAACATTCCTTAACAAATTGAATAAATTGACAGGATGCCAATCATGTGATAACAAAGGTATTGTTTCCCCCATATCCCGTTACTTCAACGAAATGTAATAGTTTGCGCACAATGATTTTGATCTGAAAAGTAGATAATGACAATTTTTAATTATCTCAATTGCCAAGTCATTTAGGGGGAAAAAAGGGGTTACCTGGAAAGTTTTTCGGGAATTTGGAAAATGGGTAATTTTACAAATTTCGATATGCTCTTCTGAATGTCAATTTTGCCACCTCGTATCGTAGCCGCTAGCGCCTCCATAGTGGAAATATGGCACCTAATAGCAGTTTTTTGACAATATCTGCTTGCCAGCTCATTTTGCGATAACAATGTGAAATACAAAAGTAAATTAGAGAAAATTTCCTACAATTTATGTAATGCCTTTTTTTGTAAAAACAATAGTTTTGGCGCACGAGCGCCGCAAACTCTACATTCGTCTATGACAATAAGTGTTTTTCGTATATAGTCTATTCAAATAAAGCGAAAAAAAATGTAAACCTTGAACATGAAATCCAACAAGCTACAACATTGTAATAACCTTTAGTTTGATATTTCAAAATTGTCCCAAAGTTTCTATAAAAGGCAATAATGGCAAAGGCAACTTTTATCCTCTACAATTTTTGATATATAAGCACTATAAAACCATAACTTAAAAAAGTACATTACACGGCTTCCTAGTTCAAATTCAGTCTAGTTCAGCATGTCTTGGATCATAATTAGGTACCTGCTGGTTTTAAGATTGTCATAAACCTAATAATATTTTAATTACTACATATTTTTGATTTGATTTTGAGGAGTTCTTAGCTATATCTTCGGAGTCTAAGGTCTAGTGCCAACAAAATTTATATGGGACTATCTTAAAGCTACATTAAGTTCAATGCAAAAATAATTATCCAAATCAGCTCAGAAATAAAAAATTATAACCCTAACAATACCTCAATATATATTTTTTTAATACTTTTTTTATATTTCTATATTTCTTTTTTTCTTTTTCCGCTTTGCTCATTGGTACATCGAAATCTACTGGATACGTGTGCCAATGAGACTGAGCGTGCCCGTATCCTAGCTGTTTCGCGTTGGGAGTCTGGCTTGTGGCTACAGGCACTCCCCTCGGAGAAATTTGGGCACTTTTCTAGACGATAACACGTTAGAATAAGTGCCTGCATTCGCCTAGGGGCGGCCTGTGTTGTCCCACACCACTGTCAGTGTGGAAATAAGGTGGAGCGCCTCGGTCACCATGGTTTATCTTGTACCAGAAGTTCCGGCAGAATTCCGCGCCATGCAGCAGCTAATGACATAATCCGTCGGGCTCTTGTCACCACCACCTGACGTTCTAGAACCGAATGGAATTTATAATGTTTTTTTCTGTAACAAAAACAAAGCCTCCTTTTTCTATTTTATTTCGGGGAATATGCTAAATCTGCTACAATTTCAGGGGCCAATGTCTAATATCAATGAAATTTGTATGAAACTATCTTAAAGCCATACTGAACCCAATACATAATAAATTATTTTAAATTGGTTTAGAAATAAAAAAGTTATAACCCTAACAATACCTCAATCAATACAAATTATCAATTTTATTCATTATATTATAATTATTTTTATTGAGTCTAATTTTAATGAAATTTGTGTGAGACTGCATTTATAATATACTGATTCCAACACAAAAAGAAGGATTAAAATTGGTGAAGAAACAAAAAAGTTAACGCTAAAAATATATATAAAAATAGCAAAAAATTATTGTATGATTAGATTAAGTTACTTTTAGTTTCTAAAAGCTTTTGTAATTTAAAATTCGTACATTTTAAAAATAAATAAACTAAACTATACTATAAATAAAGCTATACTTACAAAATAATATAAATCTATAAACAAAAAATTGAATCCAAATCGCTGTCGGCGGGGAGCGTGCCCAAAATACTGGCCGCATTTCGGCGTTGGATGGCAACGTTAATTCGTTGCCCTAGGTGCAAGCCAGCCCTTTGGTCACGTGAGACCTCAATTAGACGCGTTGAGAGGTCTCGATAGAGGTGATGAGCTCCAAGCCTCCACGGCCCCAGGGTCTCGACCCCGAAAACCACAAATATGTACCCACTACCAATGGACACATACTTGCGACATTTCAGGGCTTCCTGGTGTGCAGCAGCAGCCCCGGCTGTCACAGCCCATTTGGTTCAAGAACAGCTGATGCCCCGGCGGTGACAAGAGACCGATGGATAATGTCATTAAGTGTAGCATGCCGTGAGTGACATTGTATGAGAAATTGAGAAACTCCTCCTTTAATTGAGAAACTCGGTTAAAATTTATACATATAATGTATTGAATAGTAAGTAATTAAGGTTTTTACAAATTATAATAGTAATTTTTCTTATAAATTAGGTACTCTTGCCTAAAGTTATGTGGAAATTAGTTTTTTAGCCAAAACGCACGGTGAAGTACACTTTGCGTCGCTCGTATGCCAAAACTATTGATTTTACAAAAAAGTTGTTGTACCAATATTATGGGAAGTTTTCTCTAGTTTCATTTTTACGTGTGTCTTTATTGTAAAATGAGTCACAAAGGAAATATTGTCAAAAACCTGCTATTAGCCGCCTTTTTTTACTGCGGCCGCGCTAATGTCAACGATACGAGGTTGCAAAATTGACATTAGGAAAGAGCACATCGAAATCTATAAAATTATCAATTTTTAAACCTCCCAGACAACTTTCCAGATAAAACTTTCTTTGTCTTTTTGTAAATGGAATACATATTGTAAAAAATATAACAAATTAATTTATACGGCGGCGCTTAAACTATTTTAGTATTGAAGGGCATTAAACTATCCGTCATCCCTTTTTATTGTACGCAAGAGTCATAGGAAAGATAGAAGATAGCTGTCACATTTAATTTTAGAATCAGTTATAAATATTATTTATAATCCATTTAAAGGTTGTCTGGAAGACATCGCTTATAGCGATAAAACTGCCAATTATACTCTTTGTTGAATTGTTAAAATGATTTTATTTTTAAGTGGTTTGGAATAAAGTACGCATATGTATAATTAATAAATATTAATATTTCTGGGAATGAATGGAGCATAGGGTGGACCCTTAAATTGGATTTCATTCACCATCAAATAAAAACAGCAATCTTTTTTGAATCAGCATTGAAATTTGTTTTATTGTTATTAAAATGTTATTTATTTCTGTCCCTTATATTTTCGTTGGCGCCGAACCACCGATGAATTATTCAACGGCGAGAGATTTAGGTGAAATTAATTGTACAGTTACGGCCTCCAGCCGCAACATACATTTTCCATCAAAGGGATTTGCCGAGGAATGCTCCCGGGTGGCGCGCTCAGCTCTAAAGAACAATTGAACGCGCTAAACTCTTGATGCGTAAACAAACTGTTTCACTTTTGAATGATAAACGTAGACTGATAAACAAAATGCAGTCTACGGTCTCTAAGAAAGTGAATTCTGAATATGACAATCGCATAGTAAATAAATCGTAACTGAAAGCTCCTACAATTGCTTTAAAACACCTTTTTATTTAAATCTGGTTTAAATAAAAAAATGCTTAAAAGTGAGATGATAATGAATTGTGGCACCACCATAGTCATTTTCTTTATTGCAAAGCTGCCAAAGAAACACACGATTCAACTAATGAAAAGCGGTTACCGTCGCTTATAGACATTTGCAACACCAGGAGCGAAGCCAACGCGTTGCCATCCTTTAGGGTGGGACAAATAAGACACTTTTTTTTTAACATTGGAAGCTAATGTCTACTTAAAAAGCATTCATCCTTCAATTACATGTATGGCAACGACCCCTAATTTTTAGTTGTTTCACAGATATAGCACCGTACAAAGTACACTACCATATAAACTGACAGCTTTCTGTCAAATTTCACTTCTATAAACCAAATAATAATAAAAAATACTGTCACATCAGAGAATAATGAATAATAAATAAGTGTGCAAAATCTGCTACGGCAGACTAAAAGCAATCCCAGCCTACGCAATGATAATTGCACACTTGAAAATCGAAGCCAACAACACAATATTACGTTTGGCACGTTATCATTATTATTCATAAAGCCCCTGAGTGGCATAAAGAGAACAAAAAGCCTTGTTTTCAGTACAAAACAATAAGTAACCGCGTGCGAACGACAGCCGAGCCAGAAAATTGTTCAGGAAAGCGATTAAAGCTTGGAAATTGTTTCACAACAATGAAGGTCCGTCTGCAACACATTCGCTAAGGACCCTATTAAATCTTTTATCTCGTTTGACAACAAACTGCCGGTGGAGCGGCGGTCACGATATACAAATAGGAACAGCCTGCTAGCACGTTGGGAGCACGTGGGCAATAGGAACGTACTTACATAGGTATTCTATAAAAATGTCTAGATTTATGTAGATATGTATTAAATACATAAATTAGTGTAAGTATATACGTTTAAATTGTACATTCCTATCTTATTTTATGTTCCACCTACACTGAAAGATTAGTTAAAAAATTATTTTAAGCTAAGTTGCCTGGAAGAAATCGCGAAAGTCTGTTGTTTTATCAAGAAATAAATTGTAATTATGCATTTTTTGTAATTGTTTATTTTAGTGAGCATTGTCTTATGGTATTTTTCATATTGAGTTAGAGTAATTTTGTAGGCTTCTTTAAGGTTGTTAAAGACGCCTACACAGTTGCTCTAACTAATATGAATAAGACCGTTATAGACTAACAGTTGTATCAAAAATTTGTAGTAATGACTAAACTTCATTTATTATATTAGGTATCAATCTATAAATGTCCCATTTGTTGAGATTAGATGATGCAATTTGTTGCCGATCTAAAAGCTTCAAACAATTTCTTGATAATTAATATTTTTTATTTGAAATTAAAAAAAACACAGGTCCACAAAAAAAGATTTGTGTGTGCTGGGTGTCAGACTGTGATTAACTGGGATATTTTTCCACGATGAACACGAATCTGAAGTGAAAATTGGAGGTCAATATAAGCAAATAATCGAGAAAAAACCAATAAAAATCAAGAATTTTTTCAGTCGATTAATCGTTTTTGGATTTTTCTCGATTATTGGTAATTGATCCCCAATTCTGACATCAGATTCGTATACGTCAGAAAATCATAGTCTGACACCTAGCACACGCAACTTTTTTGTGTAATTAATTGCCTCAATTTTAACTAAAGCTTAATAGTTATTCTAAAATACGTACCGTAGTGTTATCTGCATACATAGTGTATAAGATACCGCAAAACTTTAAGTAAGGCATGCAACTACACCTCAAATACAAAGGACCACTTAAGTTCTTATAGTAACTTCCAGCGGGTTGCCATTGTTTCAGGAACTCAATTTGCGTAATCGGCTGTACCACTTATAAGATCAAAATTGATTTACACTCAATTTACACTGTTATTTATTTCTGAAGTCGGTCACAGTTATTTTCATTTTTTTTTATTGCGTGAGTTCAGCAGACAAGCAGACGGCCCACCTGACAGAAAGCGGTTCCCATCGCCTATGAACATTTGTAACACCAAAGGTGCTACAAATGCGCTGCTGCTCTTTAAAGGGAAACTGAAACCTGGCCACTAATGCCGGGACACACCTTAAAGTTGTTATGGCGGCATACTCTAGACCAGGGGTGGTAGCCATCCAGACGGGCAAATACCCAACTTTACCGTTACTATACCGTTTTTCTTACCCGATGGGATCCCTATGCCAGATGCTAGAGATTCTGGAACGTACAATTGGCTTAGACAGGGTGGCACTATACAAACGTGTGGGCGTCTCCCCTACCGCATGCTTAACATCAACCGAAGAATATCATTGGTCGTTACACTGCTTGCGGGGAATATTAACACCTTACGTCACTAGTAGACTATCAACTTATCACTTTCATTACTCGTTATATCCCTGCATGCTGTGTATCGAGCAAGTTATTGACCAATGAACCCTGAGTTCTATCGATAGCCACGTATGCCAATGCTCAGAGGGTTCAAACATGATACATAGATATTTCTGAAATAACGTCTTACACGCCACCGTACCTACATATAAGTTTATTACCTTTTGTGAAATGCCTACAGTCGATATAGAAAACATCTCCATGTGTTGATATGACGGAATGGTCAACCATTTAAAGTTTGTAATTTTTTGTTGATAATTTTGTTTTGTTCATCAAAGTAACAAACAAAAGAAAATACGGAATATCATAATAAAATTCGAATATCTCACATTAACTGAAAACAAAAAGAAAGTACAACATTAGTCGACCAGTATTCAGCCGAATTTTTATTTATTTTGCGTTACGTACCTAATTAAATAATGTTCATCGTAATGTAAAATAAATTAGACGCAAAAAGGGTCCCTTTGAAAATATAAAATTCTGATAAAAAATGTCGAATAAAATTACACCATTTTTACAGCTAGGCAATGTTAATTTTGTTTTTCATACATCTCTTTCATGTAATTGCCGAAAAATAAATAAAAAAGCGTGTGAAGCCATTTGGGAGATTAAAGAGCGGGATCAGTCATTAATCACAACAGGCTGAGAAAGGATTCCAGGGGTGAAATGTGTTGGCTATAAAACCTTCTTCACACTACGTCCCTCGTTATTGCATCGTTTATGGCGATATGTAATTTACATTATGTATATCAGGCCCCTTATATTTTTAACCCTTTTTATATTTGATAATATTCCACAATGAAAGTACCCCGAATATCACTGTGAAACACAGCCCTGGTATTTTGAGACCTTTGGTGATTAAGAAGAAGTAAGCGCAGGATTGACACCACTTACATAAACCATCCGAAAAGATAGCCCGTGAGAAATGTGTGACTTGACCTGATAGTGAATATTTCAATTATATGTAAGTAAATTACGACGCTGTTCAATAAATTCTATAATAACTTTTTAACTTATATAAATTTATAAAATAAAAAAGATTAAGTGAAACGAACTTTAAACAATTGATTACAAATATAAAACTAGAGTTTTTTTAACAGATACTAAAATATTTTAGTCCAAATGTGTAAATGGAAATGGGACACACAGCTTTTCATACAATGAAATTGTAATTTCATTGTTTTTATTCCCTTAAAATGAATTGAATTAATTTTGACATATTTCTTTAATATTTTCAAGTGGCAAATGGACTATAGTAATCCTCTTAGTTTAAGAAATTTAAAATATTCTTGGCAAAATATGGAAATATTCATATTCAGAGTTATAGGACGTCGCAAAATGTGATATTTGTAAAAAAAAGATATGCTCTTATACGGCTTGTTGAAGGATTTATAGATTTATTTTATTTGTAAAATTGTGATCGCACAATTTAGGAATTTAGGAATCGCGAATTTAGGAAGCTCTAGTTAATGTAGGTATCGACCTACATTAACTAGAGCTTCCTAAATTCGAAAGAATACCACGTAAACTATCCCATTACTCGAGTTAAATTTGTGCTATAAGTGTCCTCGTAATCAGAAGTATATAAACATCATCATTTTATTATGATATTTTAAAAGTAAAATGAGCGACATTTTTATTCTTTGACTAGCTGACTAGCTAGACTAAACCCGGCCAGGATTCTGTCAGTCTGATATTGATTGTTAGGGAAGTCAATCCATCGACTGTTTTTTAGTTTTGCGGACGCAAACATATGAACCATGAATTTTTAACTGACTTATTACAGAATTTATTGTAAAATACGTTACAGCACGAGAATGTTTACGCCATTGTGTATTAAACTGAAGTAGTCCAATCCTAAATTATTATTAAAATAATTCGTTACAGAAATAATTTTAATTACAGTTTAAACAATAAATAAACTATACTTCTATACTTTACTATATATAACAACTAGAATTTTGTTTATTGTTGTTGTTTACCATACATATTTTAATTGTATTTGTATAAATGGCATACAAAATAACTTGTAATACCCAATATCCTTCAAACTTGACTGTACAATATGGAAGCAGTTGGTTTAATTTAAGGCTTCCTTTTCAAATTCAGCATTGTGACAAAACAAAAAGGAACCCATAATAGACGGTAACACTATAAAGTTCTGAAGAAATAGGGTGCAGAACTTTCTAACAAACTGGTTTTGTAAGATTAATAATATTAAAGCACTAGGGCATGCCCGCGACTTCGTCCACGTTTGAATGGTAACGTAGATTACAGTTATTTTACCAGTATTTGAAATCAAAACGTACTTTAAGCACTAAAAACTCCATCTGTACTAAAGATTTCTAATAAATATAGAAACTTTCTTAACAAGCTAGTCCTAATATCACGTGGTTTCAAATGAGGGAATCCCAGGAAATATAAAAAGTCCCGGATTACATTGTTTTAGTAGCCATCGGATCCAAATCAGCAAATTTTTGTGCAAGCATACTACCCACTTTAAAACACTCTCGGGAAAATTCCAGCGGGATTCCCGAAATATAAAGTATCGCATCACTTGAAAAAGGACTTAGTTATCGTTCTAGTGAAATCGTATCAGAATCAGCGAATTTTTATGCACCCGAATAACTTCAAACCGCTCCCGTGAAAACCCAGCGATTCCCGTAATAACAAATCACACATTTTATTACATAAAATTTGCTATCGATTAGTGAAAAACCCCATTGAAATCGTCCCAGTACTTTTTACGTGAATCACGAACAACCAGATAACCCGACAAACAGATAAACAGACAATCAATCTGAATAGAATGCATCGTGTTCTCCATCGTTTATATAGTCTATTCCAATTGTTTTTTTAAATAACTTCAATGTACAGACATGGCACGTTTAGAATTTTATAATATTATAGATTTTAAATAATATATCGCTATTATTTAAAAGACTTGTTTGCATAAGCATTGAACCATTCAATGACTTTAAAACAAAATGAAAAGAAGCTTGAGCAAACCTTTTAATTACTCGCCTTCTTAATTGCTGTTAACGAAATTTAAAACTTTTATGCTAACAATAGGTTGTTAGCTGCTTTGTAATTGTCCCTTACCTTTTTAAATTTACTACAACGAATAACCATAACGGGCCCACAATTAGGGATGCTGAAAACCGTGGCCAGTGGAGGAGAATAGTTAAATGGAGCTCTGGCTCCAAATCGGCTATTCCGCGCGTAACCGGGATTTAACTGTCCGATGATAATAATTAGTAATACATATCTATCTATTCATTGATATGAATAGATAGATAAGACGGTTTATTGATTTAAGCCGTCTCATTACTATCTCCATCTGAATGTAGGTAAAAAAAAACTACAATACAAATAATGTTTTATTTTATATATAAAATAATTGTAATATTTTGTAATGACGACAATTACGTATTTATATCGAGGGCTTCATAACATATAAGCGTATACGCAAAAATGCCATTATTTTGTTGTTTACTAAAAACTATGCATGTTACAATTTAGAAAGTCTTACCAGTATGCAAGTTGTACCTAAAAAGAAGGGTATTCCAAATTTCAGCCTTATACAATCAACTAGTTTTGTTCTATTCACAATTTTGTCCTTTGTGTAAAACTGCAATTTTGTCTGTATGCCCATTTGTTATGAAGCCCACGATATGTGACAATGATATATAAAGATAAAGATAGCCTTAATCACTAAACTAATACATTAGGTTTATACTGATTAAAATAATATCTATCATTACCCTCCTGAGCTTGAGTTTCCGACAAAGGCCTCCTACTATGGCATATGTTTACATTTACTTTATATAATGTATATACGTATAACACAAGTGTACTTATGAAATATTACATAGGGTCCTGGTTTTTTTGTATTTGAAAGGAAAGTTTCTTTCGTCTTGAGAGCCTTACCTCGAATGACGCCATAAGCTTCTCCGTAACATTATAAATAACCTACTAAAAAAAGTTTCAACAAAAGAGATTGGGTGAAAGTTTGTTCGCAAACATGTTACTTTATGTTGGCCTGCGTCCATACCGGCAATATTCCTAGCGAGGCCTACGTAAGTACAGGTACATCCACATGAGCACATTTACAGAATAATTTATGGTCGCAAACTACCTAGTTGAATGTTGTTTGTCGTAAAAAAACTTGTATCATCGTATGAAGCAAATAATCAAAGCCACTGTAATAATAATAATAATTTATTTCGATTTCAGACTCGTAAAACTGTCAAATTATTGTTATTTATGTATTTAGAATAACCTCAAACTAAATAAATACATGTTTAAAACTAGGAAGTTTTAAACATAATTATATATAAGGAGGGCTTTACTGATAGTTTGTGCAACTGTGTTCAATGTTACGCATTGGACAGTCGGTTGCACACTGCTTCAGGATGCTGAAATGCTACCGCGTACCGGTTGTATGGAAGTGTATTGCTTCAGCACCCAATAGTGTCTCCGCAAATATAACTGAAGCACTTACAAGAATTCCGCAGCACCTTTACGAATCATTTTGATATATGCCAAAGGGGTTATATTGCCCTTGTACATACTGAGGTATGTACTAATACAGGTACAATGTACAAACTGCAGGTACAGTAAATCTGGCAATATAATATGAAGGTCAAGTTAACATAACTTCCCCATCTCCCAAATCTGCGAGTAAAAATATTACATCAAAAAATCAGTGCCACGCTCATTCACTTTACTTAAATTATCATCAAGACTTTCAGCTACATACCTACACTTTGTGAGATATGCACATTACAGAATTACAGAAAAAAACTATCTAAACGGCTCATACTCCAAAACTCAGAACTCGAACCCACGTCAAAAAGCCTTAGCTACTAATAAGCTACCACAGATTCATTTTAGATTACCGGTACCGAAACCTAACTACGAAATGACTTGACAAATTTCAGTTCTGTCCCTACTCCATCTGGGATAGTGTTAATGTTAGCGACTGTGGCCAATGCGTCTTGTTTATAGCATTACAAATAACACATTTCATGATCAGCTACATGTTTATAATATTCGTTAACTGTTAACCTTCGCACACAAATAACGCATTAAAGTCCTGGCTTAAATCTACGTGACACAATCACTGACACATTATCCCAAATGGAACAGGAACATTCGAAAAAGAAAAACAATGTAAAGTATGACACATAGTTCGATGTATAATATGGTGTGAAGTAACACAATGTATGGTATAAATCAACGTCAGCATCGATCGCTCACAAGTCAGTCAGGGGCGGATTTAAACGTTTGCCCTACTCAAATTTTGCCCCACAGTCATATTGGTTATAATAGATACATTTTTTTTACAATGAAATTGTAACATTATGGTTTGTGCAGCATCGTCTTATTACTCCTCCTCTTTTCCATAATTTGTAGATTGTTAACTAGGGTATCGATGTGTTTATTCCTGCCGTAGCCAAACATGAATATGAAATTATTTAAGAATGAAAAATAAAATTATTGCTGTGTGTTGAATAAATAATAGAAATGTAAATAAATTGTAAATATTTACTGTGATTATATATTATTTTTTTCTTTTTCTTAGGATAGGTATTTTTTTTTAATACTCATTATTTCATTTTTATTATTACAACCTACATTGTTCTATTTCTTGTGTTTTATATTTTAATCTTTGGTACTTATATGTTCTATATAATTACTTGTTTTTTTTTAATATTTAGCACGGGTCGCATGCCATATGTGATTTAGGAGGTGGGCATGGAAAATCAGCACTGTGTCGGACTACGATTCGGCACAGCAAAATGCTGAGTGCCAACCTCATTTCCAAATTGCGGCATACAATTTTTGTACAATTTTATCTATACTTTATTTTAGTACTATTTTATGTTGTGTGTCGCTGTTAGAAATAAATATTTTTCTTTCTTTCTTTCAAATGAATAATTTAAGATTTTTTATTTGGAATGTGACTTCATGTGATTAATCAGGAACATTTAGGTACCTATATAATTTGTTTTTAATTCAGTAAGAAATAAAAAAAATGGGCCCAAAATTGTCGCCCCTCCAAAATCTGCCGCCCTAGGCTTCAGCCTACTCGGCTTAGTTGTAAATCCGTTACTGGTACGTCATAGTACACAAAAATACAATACGCCCGTATTCATCTAAAGTCAGCGATCCGTCGCACTGAATAAATACTTCCTGTTACAATCTTGTTTATAAGGGTTTGGATATTCTGAAACAGTAGGATAATACATTTCCAATACGTACACATAGCAAAACAATTTAGTTGTTGACTGTCAAGTCACAAGAGACACTTTTATGATCTTAAAAAAACGTCGAAGAATCCTAATTTTTGTACGGGAATAGCAAGTTATGAAGTCATCACTTAAAGATGTCAAATAGCGTATTAATTATTGTTTATAATTGATATTGTTTATTAAAACTATTTTTATCGTTGTATTTTAAAAATAGTTGCTCTCGTGGTTAGTTCGCTAGACAGCGCTACCTACCTACGGCTGTTTTTGCATAGGTATTTTAAATAAAAAATAATTGCAATAATTATAACATATCCACTTCGTGACCTACATATTGGTTTTTATAATGCTGGGGAAATACTTTTGCGAATGTTTCCGTGCCGGGAGGACGGATGGACCCGAACTAAGCCACGGCCAAAGTGTAGCAATAAATTGCAGTTTTGTTTTTAATTAAATTCACTTTAGCTCTGGGGTGTGCGACTATTTGACGCAGAATCAGGTATTAGTTTGTAATCATGAAAGGTAAAATGCATCAGAACATGACGTGAAAGTGAAACTCGCGCTGTTTCACATTTAAAAACAAAATGTCGCTCTCATCCCTGTTTACTTTCGCAGACACGTACCTATAAATCTACCTTAATATTAGTTTGTGTTAGGCCGAAAGGTAAGATGGGGGAAAGAGGATGGGATATGGAGATGAGATAGAGGGATCAGACATGAGGAATAAAAAAATTATCAGCATACAAACACACATATTGTATATCCCCAAATTAAACAAGTTACGCCTGTGTTATGGGTAATATACAACGGACCACTCTGGGTCCGATCCCAGACACCTAAACTATCGTAAATAACGGAGAAAATTCTTTTCCGAAATTTACCGTACCAGGAATCGAACCCGGAGCCTCTGCGTTGCAGTGAGGTAAGCCATCACAGGCTTAATCCTCTCAACCACCGAAGGAATAAGTTATGGGATTGGAATAGGGGGATAGCCATAGGGAAGGGGGGGAGGAGCCATCGGAATTTTCCTCACCGCATAAAACATGATTAGCTCAAGGCAAATTGTTTCACGCCGATATTCTGTGAGAGCGTGATATCACACCGATCGAGCTGGCCCTAACAGCTATAAGATAGTGATAAGACAGTGATCAAGATAATGATACCAGCATGGCTCTACCAAGGCAATCGTCCTACGAGAGCATTCTACTGAAATGTGTCATGCGAAATCCTTCTTGATCTATGTCGCATTTTGAGTAATTTTTCATGTTGGTTCAGTACATAATGAGATATCCTCGCATACGAAGGTAGATGCTTAAGCTGTCAAGCAAATAAGCAAGATATTATTTTTAAAATATTACGTTATTTTCCGCCGCGGTGCTCATAATCTCCACAAATAATGTGTTCCATTTTTCCTTTTTATTTCAAACACAGTGTAGACAAAATATAAATAATAGATCTCTAACTTCGTTCAGAGCTGTGTTTGTAATTCTGGAGCGGGAGCGGACTCAAAAAACCTGATGTTTGTGACCATATTGACAATATAGGTTACCTAAATATGGTAGAGAATGCAATTGTAGCATAGAACACCACTGTAATCATCATCATCTCTGTTCGGTTTAACCAAAACAATTGTGATCTGCCTGTCCGTCTATCTTTATGTCATAGTCATCATTTTCCTCAGAATTTATTAAGTCTATATAAGTATATCTTGTTTTTTCTTACAAGATAATTTTTTAGACAAAAAATTAGTTAAATTGTGTCTTGAGATGATTATATAAAACATGTAATATCTAATTTTAGATGTGGCTTAAACTGTCTTCAGACATTTAAATATCATTAAATAATGTAATTCATTGCAACAATCCCGTTTTCTAATGTACGAAAATGATCTTCATTAATCTTTTATTAATGACATTTGGTAGGACAACGTATACACATAATGGTTTAATGTAATCATAAAGTAAGATATTCGCTTCCAAATTCTCAAAAATTTGACATAAATTCTTTCAAACAAAATTAGTTTAAGTAAAATCAATATTGTAGTTTCTAAAATATAGAATAATTTCCATAGACTAGTAAAGTAAAGTAAAAAGAAATGTTATACAAATTCGCATTCCACAAGCAGACAAAAATTTATTTATTAATTAAATTATAGTATTAGCCTTACTTCATCTATCTTCTTATAAATAAAAAACAATGTTTAGACATAGACATAGACAATAAAGTGTTGACTTTATTGTTCACCAAATCAAAAATTACAAAAAATGCACAAGACAATAGTTACTTGGTAAAACAAAAGGCGGCCTTATCGCTAAAAGCGATCTCGTCCAGGCAACCTGAATGTATTTGTACATTGAATGTTTGTCCTCGATGCGTTACTAAACCACTGATCAGATTGTGATGAAACTTTGGTAGGGCGTTCTGAGGACGCCCGAAAGGGTTTCTGGCCCAAAAATCTATCTTTATAGATAAAAATTTCTTCTGGTCATGCCATGTCACTGCACTTTTCGATTCACAAATGGACCAGGTAAGTGGCGCCACTGAACTCCTCCTAAAGGGTGAGACCGACTTTGATGAAATTTTTTGTGTTTGTTCAAGTGGATTTGAGAATGGTTTAGAATATAAACTTTAGATTAATTTACGAAGGGCGCGACTATGATACGTGCCTTAGGCGCCTTTTTCATATACTACGCCCCTGGGTCCCGGTAGGTGGCGTTGCAATCGGGTTTCAGGATTTAGTTGAAATTATTTTTTGTGTGTGGGTGGGGTCTTGGGGTGGTTTAAAATCCCAAATGGGTCCGATAAACAGTGATCTTTATATATATATATATATATATATATATATATATATATATATATATATATATATATATATATATATATATATATATATATATATATATATATATATATATATATATTCTGTATATTTGCATGTCAGTGAACTGCTCCTAAGCTGCTGCACCGATTTTGATGAAATGTTTTGTGTGTGTTTGAGTGGATCTCGGGATGATTTACATTTAGAACTGGATCCGGTATATGGCCTGCCAGGTAGCTAGTAATATTATAAAATTCTAAACAAGCAGTGTCTGTATATTGAAGCTGTTTAAAAAAACAACTGGAATACACTGTATAAACGAAGGAGAACACGCTGCATTTTTTTTAGATTTCTTGTCTGTTTGTCGCTTTGGCTGTTTGGTCGGGATTCACGTAAAAAATACTGGCCCGATTTCGATGCTATTTTCGCAGATCGACGGCAAATTCTTAGTCTTAAAATCTGCGCTATTCTTTATCCTGGTAACCTCACGGAATTTTTCTGGGAATTATTTAAGATGGCCAGTTAGAAAATAAATCGAATTCCAATGTGATATTTTGACTGATCGATAGCAAATTTTATGTAATAAAATGTATAATATTTTTTATCCCGGGAATCCCAGGGGAGATTTCCCGGGAGTGGACTGTAGTTGTTCGGGTGCATACAAATTAGTTTATTACGACAGTTTTCACTAAAACGATATCCTACACTATTTTTTAAATGCTTCGGTATTTTGTCTCCCGACAATCCCGCGGGAATTTCAAGTCAAGTGGATATAGTCGCGGGCATATCCTAGTAATAATATAAAATAAAAGCAAATAGAATATCTCTTTATTGCGTTATTTCGTTCAAATATTGTTTAAGTATACATATTTAATTTACAATAACTTCTATAAACCTCGAGCAAAATCTCAACAAAACCTATTCCTAAAAATAAAAGTCAAAATCAGTGAAAGTAACTTCGGCCATCCGAAGTTTTCTAATTGTTCTCTCATCCATGAATGCAATGGGGAAATCATTCTGGGCGTCGGAAAAATTGCGTATTCTTGCCGAGGGAAAAGCATTTCCTTGGAGGGCACTCGACCGTGTTATTCGCAGTGGCCAGGCCCAGAAATCGGAGTACACATCATCCGACTGCCTGCTCTATAACTAGACAAAATCATATAAGCTTATCTATTTTGCGGTGTCCTACATTACGCACCATAGTGCGCGCCAAGCCGATATTAGACGGTTCGTTTCTGTCTTACAATTTAGATGAATCCACCGAAGTGATACATATTGTTACAACCTAAGCGCCGACAAAGTCAAATTCCACGTACAGATTTGTAGAAGCACATTTATTACCCGTCAGCATTTGAACTAATAACATACATTACATACATACATAACATAGAACTAATAACATTGTAACTATTGTAATTCTTTTATGATCGTCTTCTTTTGTTTACTTATTTATTGGCATACGTTTCTAGAGAACAGCCTATTGTTGTACTGTAATCATTAACCAGGTGTTACGAATTTTAAAGTACAAGCTGATTCTAGGAAATTCGGTCCACGTGGCCGGGCGGGCCCATTGCACTTGTGCAGGATAAAACGATGACCTGATTGAGAAAGGTAGGCAGTCGGGCGAGAACCACGATTGAAGCGAAACGTGTGTACTACAATCGGGAATCTTATAGTGACGGACTTTACGCGTTTTATTGAATTACGACCTTCTGCATTACCTTTGGACTTGTTGTGTTCGGTTATATTTGTACCTGTGTTATCGTGTTTGTATAGTTCTAATAAACTCTATAGTAATTCTAACGGCATTTTAATTCGAGTCTCGCACTTGTAACAATATGATCATAAATTTAAATAATTCAATGACATTGAATAGCATCGTGTCCTTTCAGTTCTGTGATTTTCAACAAAATTGATTGAATTTCGTTGATCTGTCTAATGACAAACCCCTTTTATTAAGAACTAGCATGTGCCAGCAAAACTTCGTTCGCATTGCCATGACGGTAATGTATATGTTTATGAATTGCAACGACTGCAACACAGGTGTGTGTGCTGTGTTGAGTTTCATTGAAATCTATTCAGTAGTTTTCAGGTGATGCTCTAAAGTCTAACAGAATCAGGTGGTCCTGTTTAGCCATTTGGCTACGGAAGCGTAAAAAAGATTTAAGGTAAAATACCTTCATAAACCTCTCATAAACTACTCGACGAATTTTGGTCAAACGAATCTTCTTCATAACTAGTAGTAAAATTTTGTATTACTTTAATTTTGACAATGAAAATGAATAAAAGCATAATAAAAGAGATAAATAAAAATATTAAAATACCCAAAAAATACAAATAATACCCTGACAAAGTAGTGTGATGGGAGAAAGAAATAATAAAAATAACATTTATATTTTAAAGTATTCTTTTAAAGCTAAGCCTCAATATTTCAAAATTTTCTATTTTATAATTGGAAAGTTAAAGGGGGACACATTAACTTCAGAAGCGAATACACATCTTCTCACACTTAAAGAAAGTCATTAAAGAACATCATCATGATTTTTCAAGATCCGACTAAATACACGTCATACAAATAGTTGTATAACGTATCTTTAGTCACATCTTGAATGTATATATGTAGGTATATGCATTGAAAAATTTCAACGCACATTTAAATGTATGGTAGCCAACCTCTAACCATTAATATACTTTAGGGACTCTGGGACTCGTTTGTTTCATCAGCGACAGACGTGATCGGCCCACTGCCTTTCCAGCTTAGTTACTAATTGGAAGTAAGACGCTACTACATCGATATTTAAATTTTGAACAAAATTATCTATAATGTTATAAAATGTAAAACTTACCGTGTCTGTACATTGAAGGTATTTAAAAAAATAACTGGAAGAGACTATATAATCGTGGAGAAGACGGTGCAATATTTTTAGATTTCTCGTTTGTTTGTTCGGGATTCACGTAAAAACTACTGGCCCAATTTCATTGCGGTTTTCGCTGATAGACAACAAATTCATAGACTTAAAATCTGCACTACTTTTTATTATCCAGGGAATCCTGTAGGAATTTTCACGGAAGCGGTTTGTAGTAGTTCAGGTGCATAAAAATTAGCTTATACCAACACAGCTTTCACTAAAAGGATAGCTTACATTGTTTTTTAAATGCTGTGTCGCGGGAATCCCGCGGAATTTCAACTCAAGCGTGGACGAAGTCGCGGGCATATCCTATTTATTAATACAATCAGTACCTGCAACCATGGAAAAAGAAAACTATTCGTCCATAATACAGATTAGCCATAATGTTTGGTATATGATTGAATTCGACGATGCTACCAAAGAACGACAACATAACAGGTCTGTAATGGTTCATTTAGCTTATTTTAATCAAATAATGGCTCTGTTATAATTATCACATGGTGTTATAAAGCTCTGGTTTACAAAATTTTAGCCAGTATTATTAAAGTACACATAGGTTAGAATGAAAAAATGCGTATGTCATGATAAAGCAATTTGATGTTTGCATGATGTTGACACATTACAAAAAATATCTAGTTAGTATCGAAATTATTCTTTGTCATGTTGGGGTTGTTAGAGCTTAGAATTAGCGAAATTGGCGCTGCTAATATATTATATTTTATTTGGCCAACCTGTATTTATAGACTATAAACATCCAGACCTTCTTTAGTGTAATCAATTAGTCGATTTGTGTATCTAACTTTATATATATTTTTTTATTTAATAATTGGTTTATATCATCATGTGTTCGGTTTCTGTGTTCGGAAGCCGCTTTCCTATTTTTCCTTCTCCATTTCGCATAATCTTCGGTATCCTTTATTGTTAGTTTATTGGCTCGCATATCATTGCATAACTGCAACTATTCATGAATATGTTTAAAATACACTGATTTTATCACGACCTTTGCATAACTGAAACTACTAAGTATAGTAGTATCAATATTTATATCAAGAATATTCAATATTTAAAACAATATAAAATATGTAATTACCGACCGACATTTGTTGTATAGCACAATAAATATAAGGCTTATTTCAGGACCATCAGCTAACTACTTAAAGATCAATAACAACGCAGGCAATCCAATAACCATGTGTAGTCGTCTACAGACGAACAATAAACTTAATTATGTTGTTTTGGGTCAAGTTTGCTAATCTCAATAGGCCGAGTCGAGTGTCCGTGTTGACCGTCAATGAGCCCACTGTTTTTGTTCGTAATGAAGAGAGAAACTGAAAGATTATTGGAAAACTTTGTCATTATCCGCAGCGGTGAACTTTATTACATACTTTTTTCTTCAGTGCGTTAATTATCTCATTAATAACTTACTTCTCGTATCACTTTTGTGTTTAATTTCGACCTTGGTGAACAAATTGGAAAATTGAAAACATATTTAAATCATTGTCCATTAAAAACCACCGCCTGGAAAATGTATTAAAAGCTTGAACAAATATAATATATAATAGATTTTTTAATTGTTTGCTTTTTATCATAAATATCTTATTCAAACACTGGAGCAATTTTTATTACGATTTTCATCATTTGAAATGTTATATTTGTTGAAAGGTAAGACATATTATTAGCGGTGTGCAATTATGAGATATACTAATGAAATCATTCGATTATGAAAATATATCGATTATGACAGATAAGTAGTTACTAATTTAGTTGTGAGTCGCCTCTTGCTTGTTGAGAGTTAACAACCCTATACGAGCGAGCGAGACGCGTTGGTCGGATCGGACGATCTCACGATCGTCATTCTTCGGCGGGCGCGTGAGGATTGCCCCGCGCCCCCGCACGTTGACTGCGTCCTAGCTACGACACACACACACAGACACACACACACACACACACACACACACACACACACACACACACACACACACACACACACACACACACACACACACACACACACACACACACACACACACACACACACACACACACACACACACACACACACACACACACACACACACACACACACACACACACACACACACACGCACACGCACACGCACACGCACACACACACGCACACACACACACACACACACACACACACACACACACACACACACACACACACACACACACACACACACACACACACACACACACACACACACACACACACACACACCACATATACTAGTACCCACAGAGAAAGTAACGTAAGCGTAGCGTTCTGTATTTTTTTAAGTTTATATTTATAGCAATGTGTGATACTACACTGATGTAATAAAAAATAGTAGTACTAATATTGGTAACATCATTCGATTATGAAAACAAATTAATAACTAATTTCATAATCGATTATCAAGATCAGTAATTCAAAGTTATTCGATTATATAAATAAGTATAATCGCCCACCTTTACATATTATCATTTACATAGTATGGGAGCTGCAAACGTCTTGTCATCATAGCGGACAACGCACTACTGGCACAGCGCCGGAGCGCACATATTAATAGTTGCTCTATCTCGCTCGCACATCATCCATCCCGCTCACACACTGTGCTATACATTGTACTAGCAGTACGACTTGTTAATATTTGTACTTAGGTTACCGTTTCCAAAATAAATCAGTTCACTTCAGTTCACATCAGCACTCGACAGTGAATACTACTCTCTGCCATCTGAAGTATTATTTAACCTCTAACTCTCGCTGCTACAATAGTATTACAATTTTGTTTTAGGTAATAATATATAATAACATTTGGTGAATAGATGTGTTGATATAAATATTGGCTTATAAACGTCTCACTGCTAGACACGAAACCTTCCAATGTCATTATCTCTAACGAACAGCATACCTGTGACGATTGTCCAAAGCTGATGTTGATGTGTGTATACCCCGTTAATGGGGTTACACACAATACTACCTCTCACCGTCATCACTTGGTAATAATGTATTTCAATAATTATATTTTAAAAATGTGCATTTTTTCTAAAAAGTGCATGCTCTCTCGGGGTTGGAACTTTTTTCGTTTGAATTTAAAGCGAGTTCCTTAACCACTAAGTCACTACGTAGATTTCTTATCCAGAAACATTACTTTTTGATAGAAATATTGAATAAATGTTAAACAAAAAATATAAAAAGCTACTTCATAAAATAAATGATTATAAAAAAATATCACTTATACAAAAAAGTACTTCAATTACTCAAGAAACTTTAATTTATTAAAAGCCTGAGAAAGAAAAAGATAAAAGTGATTATTTTATTTAATATCCGCAAAAGTAGAGCACTTACTCAACTGTTGATGGAAATAATGTCAGTACTTTATAGTATTATAAATAGACAACCATAAAAGGTTGACCTACTTTGATGTTAAATTCATTTAATTCATTTCTAAATTCACCTTAAGCCCTCCTAATTTCCCTTGATTTATGCCAACTTTCTGTATTTCAAAATCCATACATTTGTATCTCTTCTGGTTAAAATTTAAGATAAACTCTATATTATAGGCAATGTTAATCTGTTACTAATAATAAAGTTAAAATTGAATAGTAAGTAATATATGGACCCGGCTATGAACTGTAAAGCTGATTTAAAGCAAAAGTTATCGTGATCTTCGATTATACTATACTTGCTACTTACACCCAGATTTTCACCCACTTTACTGGGCGTCATCAGAAGCCCCAACATTTTTATAGCAATGGGATCACGTCCCTAAAGATAAAAATTTCACAATCAAATATAGTATATGTCACTCAGTGATAATGTAGCTTTCTACTGGTGAATTATTTTTCAAAACCTTTCCTGAAGAAATTCCTACAAATAAACTAACTATATACCTCTTTATAACATAAGTATAGAAGTAGAGATATAAATTGACTGTTGATACGTCTAGGCACCAGAACGTCCAGGCAGTAGGGAAAATATTACGGTAGGAGGGCAAAAGTCCCTAGCATACTTTGTTGTAATGTTTTCATAACTCTAGTTGACATATTCAAACAATATATACTTGTAGTATGTTTGATGTTCCGAATAGCGGATCGTGGAGTACTTGGGACGTTACGTGCTCTTTTTTGTTGGGATTACTAATACCCCGGACATTCTAGTGAATAAACCCTCATAATATCATGTCAGCATTTCTTGAGCTTGACTTAATTGTAGTTTTATTGGAGTATATAAAACGAAATAGATAATTATTTATTTCGTTTTATATACTCAAATAAAACTGCATCTGAAAATAACACAAAGGCGGTGTTCTTAATTGCATTAATTCCATTTAATTTGTTATAATATACTCCTACATGAACATTACAAACGCACTGAAATATGCTTATTTTCATTGCGAGCTAAATATTATAATTAGTTATGAAAAGTCGGCAAGCTTTTCACCTGGATATTAATATGTACATACAGATAAATAAAGTTGAAGTTTCTGTTTGTTATGTCAAAATAAAAATGTGAAAAAAATAAGGGGGATAATTCGAACCAGGAGATAATGCAATTATTGTCTGTCTGTTTGGATGTTACGGCTAATCTCTGAAACGGCTGAACCGATTTCGACGGGACTTTCACTGGCAGATAGCTGATGTTCTAAGCAGTAGCGTAGGCTACTTTTAATCAATATCTCCAAGTTTATTAAATTAAATCAAGAAGAGACAAGTCAGTCAAGAAACATCGTTATGATTTTTTTTTAAGTCTTTTCTAACGATATTAAAAGAGTTCTACCCTCAGTTGCATGTAAGGCAGCCACATCTAATTTTTAAAACGTTTTGCGAATCTCGCTGCACTATTTTGTAGTGGCATTTAAAATACGTGTAGATAAATACATACATAAATGCATTTACCTATATGAAACATGTAGCGAATCAGTTCTCTTTTAAAGGCAAAGAGGCGTCAGGAGAGCCCAGCATTTTGCATGTCGGATCATCAGAAAACAAGTGATGGTAACGAGGCCTTAAACACGCTTCGTTAGCCAAGGTTGAGTAGGTGCCTATTTCGAGGAAGCTTTATGGGTTCAGGGCTGTTGGTTACCTTCGATTCACTTATAAAGTATAAAATGTTCCTTTATAATTTAATTTATATAATTACATCCACTGGGAGTAATGGTAATTTAAAAAAGTATTTTTTACGGTTTCATAGCCATATTGATAACAACGGAACAACACTTGTGAAATCGGCATGTCAGTCCGTCTGTTCTTACAATGTCTTCTAATAAAACTTTTTAGGCCAAATCGGTCAAATATTGGAAAGAAACTTAAGCAGTGAACGTGCAAATTTTCTTATAATATCGTCAACTTTATATAAATATACAACACGTATCCATTCTATTTACTATTAAAAATAAACTAAGTTCTAAATAAATTAACATAAACTAAATCTATATCTATATAAGTTCATATAATAAAATTGTAGAGGTCGAATTTCTGTACAATGAAAAAAAATACTAAAAACCGAGTCAGGGGGATAAGTGAAATAGAACTAATTTAGATTTTTTATAAATTTTTTATTTCTCTGTTTGTCTGTCTCTTTGTACCGGCTAATCTCCGAAACGACTGGACCGATTTAAATGAAATTTTATATGGTGGTAGCTTATATCCCTGGTCAACATATAGGATACTTTTGATTCCAAAAACTTAAAGAGTTCTCGTGGGATAGTTAAAAAACCGAACCACGCGGACGAAGTCGCGGGCATCAGCTAGTTTAAAGTATACTATAACTACAACTATACTATTTATAAAATAACATAAATCTTAAAATGAAAAATAGACTCCAAATCGCTTTCGGCGGGGAGCGTGCTTAATGCTAGCCGCAAACCCTGGTTAAAAATTAAAAAAAATACATTAACGACGTTATTTGGTGAGCGATTGTCGTTTTTAGTGGAAATTATTTATTCTATGCCAGGAATAAACATACTTTTTTATTCGATGTTGCCGGCGAATCTGAATGAAAACCTTTATTCTAAATATCCTCTATTTTAAAAACAAAGGTGAATAATTTATTTTTTAACTCAACAAAGATTGAATATTCTATAAGTAATTGTAGTCGCTGATGGTACTGAGCATTATTTAAACAGTTTCAATTTTTTGCACATAATTCAAATGGAAACGTGACTCATTTCAGAAACAATTTGTAAACAACATTGCGTTCGCATAATTTGATGGCTTATCTTGACTCTGACAGAGAAAATACTCAAAGGATGGAAAAAAAACAAAATTACACTCCGTACATCACGAAAGTAATTTTTCTTTTAAAAAGTTCACTTGTTAAAGCGCCTTCCCTTTTTATTATAGCAACGTAATTCAGCATTTCTAGAGTAGGCGTAAACGTTGAAAGTTCTTTGAACAACAGTATGGCGGCGATGTGTTACTTAAAATTTCCGACGACGAATACTTTTGTATTATTATTCCAGCTTAGTGCTATCCCGAGCAAATTATTTCTCTTATACTAAAGCTTTATGCCTGCCTCGCATCCCCGTTTCTCTTTATTTATATCCGGCACACTTCTCTCGAATGAATCGTGGAGAGAAAAACAGTTCTCAGAGCTTAGTCTAATCCCATTCTTGTATCTCAACACGAGCTCACTTACTGAGAGATTTACGAAATTGCTGGCCCGTTACAACGTATTCAGCTCTTGTCGCTCATGGCCTGACCTGGATTACCTTAATTTTATTATAAAACTATCAGGGTATTTTACTCACTTATAAGTCTAAAAATGTATGTTTATATAATATATGACACTATTGGCCATAAAAATCCAGAAAAAGTTAATAAAAATGAAAAATAATTTTGATATACAATTTTAAACATTCTGTATTTTATTACCTGTACCAAGAACATGCCAGACGCTCTACATGCTATAATAGATTAATTAACTTTTGTTTAAATATTTTTTTCAGTGTGCATAGTCGTGTGTCAGCCAAATCTGAAATAATACCAACAAATCATTCTATAAAAATTTCTATCAATAGGTACGCTTGTAAAAGTTATGACCACCCGCCCGCCCCTTCTCCTTTTGGACTACTTACTTATGAAGTAAAAAACGGAAACTGGTTTGTCCATATGCATTTAGTACATTTTAGGATATTATTGTTTTTATTTTTTAAGTATTTTTGATTTAATGCTTTTTTAGAGTTTCATAGTCAAATTTCAAAAACAGTGGACTTTCGTCCCCTTTTTAAAAACTTTTTTATATGGGTTGTACAACACACATTTATGGCCGGTTACTATCTATATCTTACTATTCAATCAATTCATTTACTTACCATCAGTTGAAAATTGATATTACTTTATGGAATTTATATCAAATTTTAACCAGTAGTAAAGCAAATAAATGGTTAGTTACATATAGGAACCCGCCATTAGTCGATCTTTGATGTCGTTATGTGCAAGACCGTGGAAGGTTTTACTTCATACTAAAATAATAATAAAATGTACTTGAATAGTCAATAACTTATTTTAAATAACTCTGTATAACATTAGTTAGTTATACATATTGTTAGCTGGAAACAATAGAATCAATGAAAGATAGGCAAACGAAAACATCCCCTTTTCTTAGAACTCTTCAACGGCGGATTGATTGATGTCTTTCTTGATTATTTTTAGATGACTTTTTGCTCGATCAAAAACGTTAAAAAATATATCACTTACAACGGCATAGTTACAGTTTCTTCTAGGTGATATCTATAAAAGCCGATCATAAAAGTTTTTGAAACTTTCAGTTTAACCAAGTATTTTAATACAATAGTTCTATTGCTTGTCCGTGGTATGTACCAGTTGATCAAGTTTCTAGTTTAATTTATATCCATAAAATATTGTAGAAATAAGTGTAATATGACAACAAACAAGCTGCTAGAACATTGTTAAGAAACTTGCAGAAGTGACGCCATAACATAAAGAATAAGTAGGTACTTGAAATGGCTATCGTAAAAACATGATCCTGAACAGCTCCTAAATCTTTATAGCGGTAACGATCTTGTCTCATTTTTGATAGTTTATTATTTAAAATATACATATATTTTTAGACTAAATCAATCAATAATCGCCGACCGCAACTGATCATGAAAACATGTCAGATTCGATAGACGTGAAAAGTCAGTAAGTGTAAATACTTACGGGAACTCGGCGAAGTTTGCAGGCTTATTATTATATAGTATAAAACAAAAATTAGCTTTCCGCATCTGTCTGTCTGTATACAGTAGGAGTAAGCGCCTACTAAACCACACAACGGAATTTAAACGGTTTTCACCATCATTTATATTTTTTCAAGGGAGGTTTTCTCACGATAGATATAAACCTAATTAAGTTTTTGTATAAGTAAAATAAGGGCTTGACCAGCGGTGTAGACGCGGGGAAAACTAGTTTTAAATAAATCGTCAATAAGTGTTATTCATAAACACATCTAGCATTAAAACGCTTTACAAATTTAATATAAGTTTGTTTAATATATTCATAACGAGATATTTAAAAATTATCGACTCGATGGCCAAAAAGTGTTAGTTATAATCGCATATCAATACTAAAATTCTTTTACTTAAGTAGGTACTACATTACAACAACAACAGTTATATCTAATTTAGTTCTGCTTACGTAAATAATATTTTATATTATAATGCGTAAACAAGAAGACCTTAATAATACTACATTAATGTGTTTCAAACTTTAAAGTCCAATAAATGATATAAACGCACCGGCCTCACCATTGTCAAAGTAGAGAGGAACCCAGCTGTTGTTAAGCTGCTGTAAATACAGATTTTACGATCGGCCGAAAGCCACATCCCTTTGAACGTTTCTGTGGCGGAAGGCGACGCTCCTAGCGCCCTTATAGGACCTTCGACAAACACTTCCTTCCCGTCGAATTTAGCTTGGCTTTTGTCAATCACGCCTTTTCAGTCGGATTACATTTTAAAATCACTGGAGCTTACTGTGACTATATCTCTTATTCTTATTCTGAGACGTTACTTGGAATGAAAAGGCAACGTGGAAGCGATTGGTTCATAAATTTGCACACATTTAAAAAGGTTTTAATAGCATGCAGTGCCGGCCGGCACCCTGTGCGACATTTCTGGGACTCTCTCTGTCTAACCTCAAATTTACATATATAAAAAATTGAATAAAACAAGGATAAAAATTTAAAAAGTACCTTTATTACTAATACGCCTTCTGTGGTAGAGCGGGCTAAGCCTTTGCCGGTCAACCTCACAAGAACGCAGCGGGTTCGATACCTGGCATGGTAAATTTCGTTAACAAATTTTTTGTTATTTATTTTTAGTCTGGGTGCCTCAGATTAGCCCCAGAGTGATCCGTTGTATTATCCATAACACAAGCGTAACTTGCTTAGGTTGGGGATATGCAATGTGTTTGTCTGCCGATTTATTTATTTATAATTGAAAATTAATTAAGTGCATAAATAAATACTTTTCAAGCCTTCCTATATTAACGAATCAAAGTCTGTTCTCTGCAATTTTAATCTTGTTTGATAAAGTTGCCAAATTTGTAAACCTAGATTATTGTCAATCGTAGATAAGTTTCTATCAACTTTAGACGCTCTAGCAAGTCGGGCGCCCTTGGGCTTTCGCCCAACCGCGACATTTATTTCAGGCTTGTAATGCAGTTATGGCATGCCACTTCTACCCGGCAAAACCTTGCTAGGTATAAGGGACTTCTGGGCAGTGAAACTACCCACCCTACCCACTAAAGAACTGAGCATGATTTTCTACTTCCTAGAAGCGATACTTTTTATTCCACGACTTCAGCAAACAGGTAGACTACCCACCTGACATTTGTAACACCAAAGGTGCTACCAAAGTGCTGCCGCTCTCTAAAGGGAAACTGGAACCTGGCCACTAATGCCGGAACACAACTCAAAGTTGTTATGGTAGCATACTCCAGACGGGCAAATGGCCCTACCTCCAGGCTGTGGGTTGTCTTGCCGCCTCTTACGACAGGCCACCCGGCCGCAGGAAATTGTATTCTTTCTCCGTTCCTGCACGGATAAAATATAGAACCTATACTACTGTATTACGCTGTAGCGCTTCAGCGCGATGACTCAGAGGATGCCGTTGGTAAGGGTGGGTACAAGCCCGCGTATTATCCTAACGCCGCTACTTAGCCGCCGCAAGCGGATAGCTAACAGACAGGAAACCTACTTATAAACATTTATGACAAAAATGATAATAATAAATGTCTCTTTAACATTGAGGGACTAGTTTTCTAATATCACAATTGTTGCTATACTGTTTTGATAAAAAGTATCGATTTGCATAATGTCTGATCACTTGGTTCTTAGAATAGGTACTCTATGTTATGTAGTTTATATAGGTATATATATATATAACTTACTTACTTTCTCGGAGCAGCACGAATTTCCCAAATAGCGATTGATCTATAATATTATAAAGTTCGAAATATGTCGTCTCTGTACATTGAAGCTATTTAAAAAAAAAACACATAGAATACACTATATAAACGATGGAGAACACGATGCAATTTTTTAGATTTCTAGACTAGACTATTGGGCCGATTTCGATGCGGTTTTCTCAGATCGACAGCAAATTCTTAGACTTAAAATATGCGCTACTTTTTTATTTTCAGATAAATACCGCGGGTATTTTTTTGGTAATGATTTACAATGACCAGATTAAAAAAATCGTGTGTCAATTTTTTTCGCTGAAATCAGCGGGAATTTTCATAAAATGTGTGCGGTTTTTATCCCGGAAATCGGGAATTTTCATATAATTTATATAGTTGTACTAATTCCTACACAGTTTTCGCTAAAACTATATCCCGCGGGAATTTCAATTCAAGCATAGACGAAGTCGCGGGCATATCCTACTTAAATTATATCATTTAATAGATACCTAAATACGTTGATATGAAACGTTAAAACCGTTTCCTTATTTCCAAGTCTTGAAAGACTGTGGTCAGCGCAAATGGTGTTCGAAGAAAATGACACACTGGAATACCACACTTGACAGGAGGTCAGCGAAAACCTTCGGTGACACTGACAAATCGTAGGCGACGAGGCGACGCCGCGCCGCGCCGCTTCGGTGCCAGGCCTCGCCACTGTGACGCTCCAACGTCCGACGCCCCGACAATCTGCATTTAGCCCGCTGACCAGCTGACGCCTGTCACAACTCTAAGCATTGAAAATCATAACCCTCTTAGAACTCCCATTTGATTTAATTAATTATTTTTTTTAAACATTTTTCAGTGAATACAAATATATTCTCGTTGTCATTCTAACATTCGGTTGTATTCCGAGCGTTGATATAGAGTCCTATTTCTATCATTATCCCCTCGTTCAAGACGATTCAGTTAAAAACTTCCCACGTCTTTATTGATTTGGCAATAAGTTAGAATAATTCAACCAGTTGTGTATTGTCGTCAGCCAATCGCAGTCCACTGCTGGACGTAGGCCTCTCCAAGTCGGCGGCACTTATCCCAGTCCTCGAACTTTCTTATCCAGTGCCATCGCACATTTATCGGACCATGCACATTAAAGAGTTCCGTAGAGGTAAAGAAAGTTCAGTTTTCGTTATTTAACCACGGAATACTGTAAAATTGATATGTATATCTCAAAAACTACTAAAAGGATCTTGTCCAAAGTCTACTTGACTTAAATAAGAAAGTTATTGAGGAACACTGTTATGATTTTTTTTTGTGAAGGATGGAGGATGTGATGATGCGTACCAATGGTCTCAAAACGGGGGATGCTGAAGACCGCGCGAAGTGGAGTAGAAAGCGGACCCTGGGCGTCGGAGTGAATGCTCCAAACGCAACCGAGATTTAACGTTCGGATGATGATGATGACTGTTATGGCTTTTAAGACTTGCCTAATAATAGGTACTCCACACGACACATATGTTCAACCCGCTTCATTCATAGCAATCACTCCTAATATTTACATTTTTGTATAATACTTAACAACTTGGTAATTTTCGACAAAAATGTCTGTGAAATATTAGCATATACAAAAAAAATGCCTTAACTGAATTGTGGCTGCAGCAGTTAGCAATATAATTATAGCTATAGAAATGCAAACTTAACTGTTTGCAGCCAAATTACGGATATAAGCCGATTTGTGGCAAGCCTCAGCTTGCAATTGACAGGCCCTCTCAGCAAGGACCGATCGTAGGGTCGTCCCAACCAGTCCGGCCGCCCGTGGCGCTCTACCATTTATAATTTTATAGTAACTCAAATAACTTTAGGAAATAGAATTAAGGTTGTTTCCTTCGTTTAATATAAAAATATCGATCTGATAATGATAAGACCATTATATTATTTATTACAAATTATTACTATGTTTTTATTTGTAGCAATAAAAAGTCGCCAAGTGCATCTCCGGTCAATTTTTTTATCAAGGTTACGAAGACTTTAAAGTATTTAATATAAAATATCCTCTATATTTTAATACAAAAAACTAGAAATTTGAAATTCTTTCCGATTTTTGACTTAATCTAAACAAATATGTACAAATAACGATAGAAGTGGCGGTATCTAGTCATACAGAGATTAGGACTTTTTCACAGTTACTTATTTTATTACACGATTGTCATTCCCTGTATTTTTGCTTTTACAATTATAGAAACTTTTGTTTTAAACATTATACCTAGGTGAATCAAAAGTTCTTGTAATTAATATTCAAAAATGTAAATGTTTAATTTTTCTACATAATCTCCCTCCAATGCAATGCATTTAGAATAACGTTTCTAACTTCCTTATTCCTTGCGTAAAAAATTGTTTTACTTGAGTCTCGAAAAACTCGTCTACCTCAGCTATAGCCGAGTCATTATCGTGAAATTTTGTTCGACGAATTTCCTCTTTTAATTTTGGGATTAAGTGAAAATCACTTGCGGCTAAGTCGGAGAATATGGGGGTGGTCAAGAACATGGAAGCCAGCACAGCGGATTGCGTTGAGCGCCACTTTCGATCGATGAGCGGGAGCGTTATCGTAAAGAACCAACACGCCCAACGACAGTTTTACACAACGTTTTTCTTCAATCGCTTAACGTACTTTCGCAATTAAATTTGCATAATAGGGTCCAGTAATCGTCTGGCCTTTTGGCACGTAATCAATAAAAAGGATTCTTTCACTATCCCAGAACGCGGGTTTATTTTATTATCTTTAGAGCTTGATCTACCTCTTTTAAATTCAGCCACCTAGTACACAACTGTAAAATAGGGTACAGCATCATCCCCTAATGTCTGCCGAATGTCCGAAAATTTTCTTCCGTACACATTTTTGTCAAGCTGAGATATTTTATCACCGCATGTAACTCATTTTTATCCATAATTTTGCGTTTTTAGCAACTCGTTGCACAAAAAAATATTACGTGCAAGCGAACTAACAAAAACAAGTGACAGTTGGCATAAATATTGTGTGATTGACTCTTTAATTTTAATATGAAACTTCTCCCAATAAGGTTTTATATGTATATATGCACTTATAAGAACTTTTTGATTCACCCTCGTAATAATAATAAATAAATAATGAAACTTTTTTGTAAAAAGCCAGATACAGTGATATAAACATTTTAAAATTAATTTACACTTATGAAAATGACATTGTCATTTCCCTAACTCCCAAACTAGGTTTGCACCTGTGTCTTGAGGGTTACTTGTAGGTTCTCTATAGGGTGTTAGTTACAGAGCCATACTGGATACATCAGCTTAATAACTGCTCTCTGGGCCGGCTTAACCGGTATGACGATACCACGCTTTCAAGAATATCGGGGTGAAGTCATTAGTTTTGAGCTAATTATGTTTCGTATGGTGAGTGAGAATTACGGTAGCCCACTTCACCCTATCCACTCCCCTCTATCCCATCCTAAATTTTGACAATGCCTCTACTGTCTCGTCAAAATCGCCGGACACTCGTATCAAACATAAATTTGCCGAATTTCGGTATTCTGTTAATTCAGGCACACCACTCTATATTTATAAGAGAGAACTCGCGATAAATATTTTAAAAAATTGGTAACTTTTCAATACTCATTTCGGTTAATGCTATTTCTGCTAAATATTACGGAATTAGTGAAATACGAATTGTTGACAGTACCGTAAAGGAATCGTACTTTGAATATCTTCGCAGCGCCACGATATTGAAATAGCAGAATTGGGCCCTTGGTGTTGCAAACGTCCATGACAGATGGTAACCACTTTACGTCAGTTGACAGTCTGTTTGCCCGTTTCTTGAAATAAACAAACTACAAATAACGATAATAAAAAATAGAGTGTGATTTATTAGATAAAATGTGTGACATTTACCATCCCTTTGTATGTAAACCACTCGGTACGTAAAACGGGACCAACACTTCACTGTAATAAGTCACCGGGTACCAATTATACCGTGAAATATTAGCAAGGGCTCCATTTGTGTTGGAATACCAAACATTCTTGGCTTCGTATAAAAGGGTATGGCGACGCTGTGGCTTTTAAACTTGTTCTCTGACAGAATTGAATATAGACCAGGGTCTCAAGGGTTGACCCGTGTCAAATGACAGCGATCTATTACCTCGCACATTACGCATTACATTCAGCTTCCTTTACATATTATCATATGCAAACACACGCGGCCCAACACTAGGAATATAAATTAAATGGACCGAAATGGTGCCTGTGTAGAATGTCCGGCTATCAACCTAATGCGGTACTAATGTAATAATGCGGTAATGCACCATACGGTACACCATACAGCGACCCATTTCGTAAGTATGGGTGGTGTAATAGTAAAAAGAGAGCCGGAATCTATAGCCAGGCCCCCACTTTCTTTATTTTGTCTTATATATAATGTGGAGTATTCCCGCTCACGGAACATTAACTTACTAATAAAAATTATGACTTTATAAATTACACTAAAAACAGCATTCATAAAAAGGATGTCTACATAATGCTAGGGCTTTATGTTCCTTAGCGTTAAAGAATGAGGCTGCGCCCGAATGCGTCTTATTTAAAGCATTAAAGAATATCTAACGTCGTTAACGCATAGTCACATTGGTCCAAATAGTATATACATACATACATACTTTATCAGGTATACAGACAAGAAATCTAAAAAAAATGCATCGTGATTTTTCTGTCACGAAAAAGCGTTAGGGCCGCGTAGTGGAGCGGCATAATTGTAGAGTGGACTATGGACGCGTTTTTTGGTCCCGGATCAAATTCAGTTTTTTTTTGTTTGATAAAATAAATTATGTTTATTTAAAAAATGCATTCATTTAAATGAACCTAACCTAACCAAATCATAATTTGCAGCAAGCCTGCGAAAATCGAAATGTGTGATGAGACACATAGTAGAAGTGAAACTTCAACGGACAACTGGAAAAACGAATGGCAACGGACAAGTGGCAAAACGAATCGCAACAAAATTTTCACTTGAAGTTTTACGGGCAGATTGTTAATGTATTTGTCCAATTTGAAAACCTGCCCGTAAAACTTCAAATTAAAATTTTGTTGCGATTCGTTTCGCCACTTGTCCGCTGCCATTCGTTTTTGCACTTGTCCGTTGAGGTTTTTTTTCAAATAGCTTCAATATGCAGACATGGCATGCTTCGAATTTTATAGATAGATGATGAATCACCCTTGATAAAAATCGAACTATTTGAATAAAAAAACACATACTTTATTATTACACCAACGGATAATGTAGCTTGTAAGGAGTAATCTCTGTGAATGAATGTCAAACGTAAAACTAAGGGAAAGGGTGAGTTCTATACAAGTTATCATAATTTTAGCTATATTCATCTATCCCACAGAAATGACGTCATTTATAGGGGATAAAAAGTATCCTAAGTGTTGACTCGGGATTGATTTAAATTTCGTTCAGTGGTTTCCAGGTGATGCTCTAACAGACAGACAGAGTAACAGACAGATAGACAGACGGACAGACAGATACTGTAATTTTATCTTTCTTTTAAATTCATTATACAAAGTTTAACCCCCTTACAAAGTCATTATAGTATAGATAGATAAGATACCTATTGCATATTATCATAGAAACGTATTTTATACCTAAACAAGTATGAATAACTTTTTAAAAATGACGAACGTATGTACAACCACGACCCAGGCTGTGTAACTAATTGTGTTTCTAATCTAATCTCAATCAATACCTTACAAGAACATAAATTTAAATATAGCTTTACATGCGAAACCTAGCGATGCATAGCGTTTGAACTAATTCCACAACCGCCATTAATATATCTTTCTGGACAGGTAAAATATCGTACACAAAATACATTCTACTATCCCAGAAATTTAACTATATCTATCGAATGTAGCATTATATAAGTTTACTTGACGAATCCACGAGGAATATTCAAAATATACATTTATCGTAATTTTTTTATATTCTACCTTGAATTTTATAATATTTTCCACTTTATAGTTCTGATGCTAAAGGGAATTTCCGTTTACAACCTCAGAAGCGCTCCGAGCCTACCAATTATTTTCTTTAACACAATTATTTAAATTCACCATTATGATTTTTTCAAGGCTTGTCTAATAATACTTTTTAAGTTTTCGCGACTAGTATACATAATAAACTACGTTTTAACGGTTTTAAATGCGGTAATTTATTTGACTATTATTCCCGATTAGGCTCTCATATAGTAAAAATAACCATAAACAAAATTAAAACTAAATATTTAAAATGAACAAGTTCGCGGTAGGCTAAATAAAACTTTAACAATATTCATTGACATTTAACATCTTTGTCTTCCGTGATCACGGCTACTGAAAAGTCGCCGAATCGTCGGAATAATAAAAACAAATAAATTACGGCGCCTAAAACCGGTAAAACGTAGTTTTATCAGGCTTATCTAATATTATTTAGTAGGTACATATAATAGAACATTCTGTAGCGATACATAAAAGACACCTACGGTCTAAAATATTATCTTTGTAGTATATACTTACCTACCACCACTGAATAAAATAACAAGCTATGGCTTATAAAGATAAATAGACTAAAGGTAGAACAGGCAAAATAAAATGTATAAGGTTTATGTGATTTGCTTAGAGAACATTAAAAACCATTTTAGTAACATAAGATATTTTAAAAATTATATTCTCGGCTTTAAGCACACATGAAAAAAGGTTTATCAAACTTTATGAAGCAACAATCAAAATGTTATGCAAATACAGCTGAGATATTCATGAACATGTTGCTTATTTTGTTTTCGGTGTAATGATTTAATTGTAGCGCTGCCTGGCACACCGGCTGGTAATCACACGCTCATAATATAATTTTAGTATATGACCCGCTATTAATTAAATTTAGTAGCTTCGCAGCTTTTGCACGGTTCGTAGACGTAGAAGTATTATTTTATTTCCTACAATCTTGTTAAGTTAATGTTATTTTGTAACTATATTATTTCGCGGATTAACATAAGCCCTTTATGTCTTTTCATCAACTCTATTTTTTTTATGACTCTGTAATATTATAAGGTTGTGACGCTGGCTAAACTGTAGTCCCACATCTCTAGCTTAGGGTAATAGAAGAAACACTGGAGTTGTTTCAGTGGGGATTCGGTTCTCACTGCGAGTTACACACATACCTATCCCCAAACAGCGAGGTTTGCAATAAACATTTCCACCTGGAAAAAAAAGTTTCAATCAAAAGACTGGATTGAATTGAATTCACAAAATGTCACATACATACAGAGACCATTTTAAATGAACATACACTATGAATCGTATACTTTTACTACGAATTAATTAAATATAAATAAGCTATCATTTTTGCATTTTCCTTTCTAAACTTGCTACAGAGAAACATGTAATAAACCATTTTAATTCTGTCTAAATCTCTCCATGTTTATGTATGCTTAAACCCAAAACACGGTATCCTTTTAACCATGTTATGTTTTTATACAAAAGAGAACTCTGTGTTAACAGTGATTGATTGTATTGAATCACCCTGTTGGGATGTTATTAAATCCTCATAAAAAAGGATTTTTAAAAACAGGATTCGCAAACCGGAATAATCAATGACAACAGATAATGTGATGATGATGTATATTATGTACCTATTGAGACGTAGACGCTGGCAGGGGGGATAATCGAACAATTTAAGGTTGCTCAAGGACCGAGCTGTTTCTTTTATGGATTGAATCAGAAATTAAGATATCCATAACTCAGTCGCAGGACCAATGACTGATGGAGCAAAGGAGTGCTTGAGTAGAAATTGTCAAACTTAGTGTAGGACGCCGTCCAGCCAGATGAACTTGATCCCTTGCGTAAGGTCGTGAATATGGGATGACTGCGCAAACATGGGAAAGCTTGTATCGAGCATTAAGTTTCTAGAGGCAGATGATGAAAAAGATGATGTTTAATAATAGAATTCTATGAAATAACAGTGTATAAAGTAAAGTACTTAAAGGCCGTAAAGTTAGCTACAGAATATAATACCGCACTCAGTCGAAACATTTGCAAGATGCATTGCACTAAAATAACATTTGCATTCTCATTAGAATATTATTCGTCTTAACACCCTTTAGCGTAAATATGCAAACAACACATTCTCTGGCAGCAACGGGGACTTGTTTCACAGCTGAATTTCTAATTAAATAGGTTACAACAAATAAATTTAATGTTAACGAAATAATTAAAATACCGTTTTCCTCGACGTAAACATTTTCTGTCCTAATAATTGCCCAATTTGTATGTCCGGCAATGTTTACTGATTGTGTAATATCGTCACTAGGCTTTTGTATAAATCTATGTTAATAGTCTGCGTGAATTCATAACGTAGTTTCTATTCTAGAAAGGATATTGGATTTCATCAAAGTAAAACACAATTTTGATCGAGTATACTTATCCCATAATATACTTGCTTATTCTAGGAATTTCCATTTAACTTATCTTGATATTGAATAATAAGAAACAAAAAAGAATTATTGAGATATATGTTCTTTCAAATGCATACCAGCAATATACGTAGCCTAAAATTACATATAAGTAAATTACATTACATACAGGTATGTGGCTTTCTAATGATTGTCTATTCTTTGTACTATGTAAAGAATTTTATTAATATAACTTGTGATTTTTTTAAGCAAGCTACAAAACCAGAAGTTGTCATTCAATTAGAAACTGCTTAGATCTCTAAAGATTTTTTGCGGCATTTGTCCGTTGTTACAATCCGACATTCCGGCTCAAAGTGCGGAAACAGGAAAAGTTGTAGAGAAAAAATCTGTCTGAAGTTACGGATTTCAAGAGTATTTATTAAGCCATTACGGTCTGACGCTGTTTCAACTAAATAGTGGATTTAGATGAGTAAAAAATCACAAACTATATTGATATATTGTACTGGTTATTGTACTATTCATATTTTCGAAATACGGATGTTTATGGGTGATATAAGTCAGCAATTAAACTTTATTACAGTTGGAAAATTATAACGTAAATAGATTTTTAACCGAAACATGTTTTGCGTGTTCAATACATTTTACGGTAGGTAACTAAGGAAAAACCAAAAGAAAAAACAAATCAGGGCGCAGACGCAAAGCCGCGTCACTGAACTAGTGTTGCGCCGTAACAATTGATATTACTGACAATAATGGAAATTTTCTTTATGTTATGGTTTTTTAAGAGCAATCCACTCAATGACTTATTTAATTCATTTATAATTATCATCATCATGAATCTTAAAATCTGCGTTCTTGTCGATGGTGCCTATTCCGAGTATTCTCAGTTTTAGGCCAAATGTTTTACCTCTATGTACTTTTGATTGAGAGACGGTCTTCTTGGCCTTACCTGCTCTTCCCTATTTTCCAGTTAAGTAAATTATAGCTTATTAAATTTAAGTAATATTAAAACTAGATAAATTTTACTCATACAATTTTCACAATTTTATACAAACATTCAAAAGTAAAATATTAATATAAAAATAAGAATTAGTTTGTTTAAGTGTGTGTTTTTGTGACATGAATGACCAAAATTGAATTTTTTAAAAAGGACTAGCTGTCCCGGCACACGTCGTCCTGCCCGGAAAGGCTTCAGTCCATATGCCGACAGTAGCGCCACCTACCGGGTCCAATTGTGAACCAACTCAGAAACCTTCTTTGGCTCATGCACAACAACTTTGCTAAGGCTCATCACATGATCAAATGTATAGTTTACGATTCTATAAAGGACATACAGACAAATATTCATTTTTATATATCAAAATAATATAAAAATTCCGGTGGGATCCGGGAAGTATATGCATATGAAGCCATCTAGTATAGTTATAGTAGGTATAACGATAAATACAAAGACAAATTGTATCCCATATTGTATAAAGCACACCCACTATGCTCGCATCAGATATATTTCTAACCTCAACTTATTTGCATCCATGTTATTTTGGCAAAATTCCAAATTCCATCTACACAATGACCTTTACTAAGTGTAATTATGGCAAATGGTACAATAAATACTTCATATGCGTTATAAACTCTTTAATATAGTACTAAATTATAAACAGAGAATATAATTCTGATTATATACGTACATTACTGATATTTTATTTAACAAGCTATTCATAAACAAAAGAACTGTAAGTATATGAGCTTGACATGTATGCATATCTTGAAAGTTTATAACCAATACTACCCTATTCCATATATAGTGTTAATCAGAAAATAAGTAACGTCTGGCGATATTGGGATTTTATCATATTAATTTAATGTATTTAAATATTATATGACAATTTTTATTTGTACGCTCTCATCAGGCAAGTTGTTGCTTCTCCCGTGTATTAATACCATCTTTACGTACACAGTTTAATAATAAAACTATTATGTCATAGAATAATTAACTAAAGTACAGATATAAAATAATTAAAATGAATTTAAATTGTATTTGTGTCTGATCTCATCCCACTAGACCGCTGTCACTAGCGAGCGTTAGTTAGGGGGACTCGAAAGTTGGCAGTAGGCATTACCTCGCTGAATAGAGATTTCATAAATTACTTGAACTTACCCTACCTGTAGTCCGCGACATTGCTTGCGTTGAGTGATCAAATTAGTTTTTATATATTTTAGTAAAACTACTTGTTATTCTTATTTTTAGTATTCCAACACGTAAATATAAAAGGGAACATGTATAGTTTCATTCAGCTGTCTGTTTGTGTCAGAACTGATTTTTTATTTTGTTTTTATTGCAGGAGTTCAGCAGACAGCCCACTTGATGGAAAGCGGTTACCATCGCCTATGGACATTTGCAACATCAAAGGTGCTACAAATGCGCTGCTGCTTTCTTATGGGAGACTAGAACCTAGTCACTAATGCCGGATGCCGGAACACAACTCAAGGTTGCTATGGCGACATACTTTAGACCAGGGGCGCTAGCCATCCAGTCGGGCAAATACCCTACCACCTGGCTGTGGGTTGTTTAGTCGCCTCTTACGACAGGCCGCCCGGCCGCAGGAAATTGTATTCTTTCTCCGTTACTGCACGGATAAAAGATATATATAGGTATAAATGATTATATAATGAACTATGTATTATGCCTAGAAATAAAAATATTCGGCACCCTTAAAAAATCTTGTGTGTATAAATATGTTGTGCGTAAGTGAATTCTTTTTTTTCTCATTTGAGGCGTCAGTCGAGAAAAACAAAATTTTAAAAGTGCTCAACTTCATCAAGTAAGATATCAAAAGAGCTATAGGTAAATAAATATATTTACATACCTATACATAAATGAAATATATTTTTATTTATTTTTATGCAATAACAAGTACCCTACAAAAATATAGTTTACACTAAGGACTGTTCGTAAAGCAACAACTTATAATTAATTTACCATTAGCAAGCACGGCCTGTCATCAATCAGTGAAGGAAAATCCCCATAGTTCCGTTTAATTATGAGTTTTGATTCATGAAGATCGAATTTCCCAATGGGACTTTTGAAATATTATATGCACGGATGGCGTTCGATGGTGTGTGAACACATCAAATAACACATATATTATGATCCTAATTCAAAACATAGATGTTCTTAGTCGTTTAAGCCGATATTAGACAGTTCGTTTCTGGCTTTCAATCTGGATGAATCAACCAAAGTGATTCATATAAATGTATCATTCAACTTGAATCATTCAATATCATTGAATACCATTGTAATCTTTCAGAGGCTCAATCCTACAATTCAATATCTTGGTATTGAGAAGATATTCAAAGTACGATTCAACTGCGATGGTGTTAAAAATACGTATTCTACTAAATCCACGATATCTTTCGATATTGTCGCTGCAGAATAATACTAGAATAAAATTGGTATTACCGTTAGCACATATGGCGTTACCCGAATGAGTATTGAAAAGCTACCAAAAATTTAAAGATTTGTTTCGTGAGTTTTCGCTTATAAATATTTACAAAGATAGAGTGGCTTGCCACGAGCACACCACTCGACGCTCTGAGACCGTCCATGTATGTGCGAAAACTTTTGGATCCACAGTCCGATAGCTAACAGTAAAATTTTTCACTAATTATGTGAATATCTCTCCAAAAGTTTTCCCTTTACAGCTGCTTCACATTTAAAATCTCCTTATCATCTTAATTATAAACACGAATGAGTTTATTTTTTTACTACATAAGGCTTTTGACGCGACTTCGCTTGTATGGACTTGACACATAATATACAGAAACTATCCGATTTCCCGAGGTAAAATTATCCTATGTTTATACCCGAAACCAAAGAAGAAATATATGAGATAGGTGTATACAAGTAAAAGGCGCAGAACGCAAATATAAACATCCATATAAATTCTTTCTCGTTGGTGGTAAGGGTACAGGCCCGCCTACTACCCTAACGCCTCTACTTAGCCGCCGCAAGCGAACAACAAATAGACAGGAAACGTACTTAAAAACATTTATGACAAAAATGCTAATAATAAATCACTTTTTAACATCGAGGGACTAGTCTTCTAATATCACAATTGCTGCAGTATTGTTCTGATAAAAAGTGTCGATTTTCATAATATCTGGTCACGTGGTTCTTAGAGTACCTACATAATTTTCTAATTTTCCCGAAATCTATCTATAATATTATAACAACTGGAATAGTCTATATAAACGATGGAGAACACGATGTATTTTTTTTAGATTTCTTGTCTATTTGTCGTTTTGTCTGTTTGTTCGAGATTCGCGTAATGATTATGGGCCGATTTCGATGTGGTTTTCAGTGATCGACAGCAAATTCTTAGACTTCAAATCTGCGCTACTTTTCATCTCGGGAACGCTGTGGAAATTTTTCTGGGAATGATTTAAACTGGCCAGATTAAAAAAAATCGAATTCCAATGTGATTTTTTCGTTGATTGATAGCAAATTTTATATAATAAAATCTGTGATGTTTTTATCCCAGAAATTTCGCGGAAAATTTCCCGGGAGCGGTTTGTAGTTGTTCGGGTGCATAACAATTTGCTTATTCCGACACAGTTTTCACTAAAACGATAACTTACATTATTTTTACATTATTTTCTTTGTGTCCCGGGAAACAAGCGTGGACGAAGTCGCGGGCATATCCTAGTTTATACTATATACGTATGAACTATGTTCGTAGTATCGCATCGCAAAGGAATTCGCGTTTCATTCTGATGACGTGGATTCAAAACCTAATTTCGGAGCCGGCAGGAGCGTAACCATCCATGGTCTGTGCCCAGTAGTGTCACGTATGATACGTGTATGTATGTATTTTTATTAAATCCTAAACATAATATTTCGAATGTCATAAATTATACCTTTTTTATTGTATAGGTACGCGTTTGACCGATATTGCACCTGATGTCAGGTAGAAATGCAATCTAAGATGGAGCAGGCTTACCTAGTTACGTAGACGGTATCTTCTACCTGGTGACGCAAGACTTGAAGACACCTAAATTATATGTTTCAAGAAAAATGGATGACGGTAAAGAGTTCCACTCCTCAGCAGTACGTATCATAAATGTGAAAGTACAGTGCTTCCACTATTATGATGCAGTCCGCTTGGTTGGTATTTCCACCATATATCGGTGGCATGAGCTCGTACGTCTGCTTGTCAAGTGGTAAAAAGGTGAAGGAGGAATTAATTGTGTAAAAAAACGGCGAAGTGTATCTTATAAATTATAGAATACCGACAAATTAGCGACTCTGTGTCGACCTGGCCACAAACTATTTTCTAAGTACAGTTTAGCTTAGATCTTGATATTTTCAAAATATAACTTCTCGTTCTTTTGTATCAATTCAAGCTAAAGTTATATATAAAGTCAGAAAGAAAGTTACCTATTTATCAAACCAATATGTAGTACGTAAATCGCTTCGGTCGGCGTATTGTGCGCAGTTTCCGCCCGATTTGTTGGTGTAACATCACATTCCTTAAATAACGTCTCGTGAAAACCTTCGGAATTTCTATTATTCCTATCATCCGAACCTGACAAGCTCGCTATCTTATCATAATGGTTTCCAACTGAGTTATCAACCTTTAATATAACTTTTGCTGTATCTTAGCTTCGCCTTAGTAATATTATTTTAGCTGAAATCTGTCTAGATGTTTTGCCTAAAGAAAAAGATAGATACTACAATAACAGCCAAGTGTCGGATCATGTAGATTCAAGGGTTCCGTATAGGCGATGAACCTTTTCTGATTTGGTATTTGCCTACAAAATTCCATAAACCTAGGCTCTTTAAACATATAAGTAAACGCTACAACATGTGGACAAAAAGCAAGAAAAATAATCATATAACCGAAAAAACCAAACTGTAATACAAACACGATAAACGTGACTCGAATTTTCTTATTATAGTGAAATCAACACCAAAAAATAGAGAATAAAAATACGTAAATCTGAAAATTATTTAACAATATATCTAGGCAAGTGTTTTTAAGTTTTACTACCGCAATGAAAAAGTTGTTATGAAATATAATTTTCCAGGATGATTTACGCGGTTATATGCATGAAACTGTTTCCATTATTGATAAATAATAGGAATTTAATATTTTAATCATTTTCGTCGTTCTATAGCGGTTATTACATAATACTCTTTCCTTAAAAATATCATATAGATGATGATACTATAATTATAGATAGTACGCCTTAATTACCTCGTATAATGGCCATGACATACACACAAAGAAAGAAGAAAGAAAATGTTTACTTAAGAGTTATTTAAAATGGAAATTATAGATAGTTTAACAAAAGCCAAAGGTTAACTAACTCTAAACAGGCGCTAAATCAGCAAATGCTGGTTGATAAAAACCAATGCTGGTCTTCCGTTAGTGCCAACCAGTAACGTTACCTTCACAGAAGAAAAAAATAGTAAAAAATTAAATATTTATGCCTAATAGCAAACAAACAAAGAGACAGGCGGACAGATAAGACTATCTCGACGAAATTGTAAGGATTCAATTTTTAACATTTATCTACAAAACCCAAAAATCCTCAGGATTTATCTAGTATGTTTATGTAATATTTATATTTCACCTTTTTAAAATTTAACTACAAGCATAATATATTTTACCATGATGGCTTACCTGCCTAATTCTGCTTTTACTCAATTAATAATTAATAAAGAATTTTAATAAATTTTCTGCCTTTTCCACATGCAATTCTCAACGCTTTTTTATGTAGGGTATAAACTTTTCTTATTTTGCCGTTTTATATTGCCAGTCGTCGTCGATTATTTAATGTGCGTAAGAAAATGTTTAATAAAAATGAATGACAAAAAAACATTTAATTTTTTAGATTTAAAAACTAGCATCTCTTTTATTATAAAACTAGCTATGTTCGTCACTTCGTTCTCGTGGGATTTGGACTTTTATGTCTTCTGAATTCCGTAAGATATCAAAATAAAACATACACAAAATTTAAGATGCAGTCCAGTTATAATCCCCAAAAGTATTTATTGGAATTCGATAAGCCGTTTAGGCGCCTATTCGAGACTGTCAGACTGACAGATAAGAATTCTATCATAAAAATCACATTAATAGCAGAGTCTATTTAAATATTGGCCTTTATTTTGATATCACAGACGCATACTACAATTTTATTTATTGTTATAGATTATGCATCGTAATTCTTACATGTACTATTTGGTTTGAACAAACAAATATTTAATTTATATTTATTAATTGAATATATTTACTACATTATGCAATTAAATTTATTACTATAGATAGTAAGCACAAAAACAAGTATGCAGTTAATTAAATTACGACATAAGGGTACCACTGCGATAGCATCGTGTTCAAGTGCACGAGCGTAGAAATAACAGAATACCTGTCTGAAATACGCAGATGTCGCCAGATTTCCATTTAAGGTTTCCTCGCAAATTTCTATATTCGCGCGCTCTCCCCGAAGCGCTAAGCATTAAGTGGAAACCGGCATTATTGTTCGCTCCACCAAACCCTTGACGGAATCATGAAGGGCTCGATATGATCGCCAAATATTGAATAAAGTCGTGTGTCGTCTTGCCGCTTAGAAGGTTTTGTGTAAGATTTGTGAAATAAAACGATCAAATAGGATACGTCTACGTAAAACGAATGTTTTTTTCATGGCCATAAGCTAGCAAACAGGCAAACAGCCCACCTGATGGAAAGTGATCACCGCCGCCTATGAACATTTGCAAGGAGTGTGGGGTGTTGCCAATGCGTTGCCGGCCTCAAGAAAATTAAATTACGCCCTTCTTAAATGCCCCCATGTCGTAGCGCAGAAGGGAAACTGCGCCGGGAAGTTCCCTCCAGGTCGTTATTATACGCGAAATAAACATTCTTGATAACCGTTTGGTAGTTGAGGGTGGTAGCCAAGGAAATGAGGGTGAATATCTCGCCGATGGCTAGCAGTGCAATGGTGAAAATGTGGCGCTGGCATCAGTTCAAACAGTTCTTCAGAAGAACATTCCATATTGTACAGATGTTTCTGTAGATGCGACCAACGTTTACTGTTTTTGTCATTTAGCTACTGAAACCCAAATTTTTTTTTTATTGCTGAAGCACAGCAGACAGGCTGATGGCCCAACTATGAAGGAAAATGGTTACCGTCGCCTATAAACATTCGCAATACCAGAGTTGCTGCCAATGTGCTGCAGCCTTGAAGGAGAAACTGGAACCTGGCCACTGATACCGGAATACAACTCAAAGTTGTTATGGCGGCATACTCTAGACCAAGGGTGGTAGCCATTCAGACGGGCAAATGCCCTACCACCTGGCTGTGGGTTGTTTTCTAGCCTTTTACGACAGGCCGCCCGGCCACAAGAATTAGTCATCTTTATCCGTTCCTCCACGGAGAATATATTATGAGTGAATAATTGAAAATGCTCCTCTATATCGCAAAAACTAGCCAACAGATCTTGTTCAAACTTATCTTGATACTTAATTGTTAAACTAGCACTTTATTATTTCCATATTTTATATTTTGAAAATTAACTACACACTTTTTAAGATATTGAGAGCGAACACCGCCCCCACTTACATATATCACTAAATACATCATTAATAGGTTTCAAAACCTGTCTAATAATACTACCCTCAACGTAAAGATAGGCATATCTAATATATAAAATTCTCGTGTCACAGTGTTTCTAACAAAACTCCTCTGAAACGGCTTGACCGATTCTTATGAAATTTTGTGTGTATATTTAGTGGGTCTGAGAATACGATGTAAACTATTTTTCATACCCCTGAGTGATAAGGGTGGTCCACAGCAAAAAAAAATCTAAATATATTTTATTTTAATTTTTTTGTGATTCAGCATTAAAAAATACATACAACCCTAAATTATCACTCTTCTGCCAGCAACCACTATTTTTTAATAGAGGTATTAATACTTCAATAATTTTCTACTCTCGGCAGTCGATAATTATAATAAAAGATTCACGATTAGACCCGGTAGGTGGCACCGCTAATCTCCTCCTAAGTAGTGGGACCGATTGTGGCGATTTTTTTTTGTGTTTGTGTGGGTACCGGCATGGTTTCGATTCAAATTTAAGCCAGGTAGGAGGCCCTGCAATTGGGTTCCAAGATTTAGGTGAATTATTTCTGTGTGTGTTCAAGTGTTTAAATTCACGATTGGACCCTGTAGGTGGCGCCGCCAAACTCCTAAACGGTGGGCCCCCTAAAGTTTCAAATTTTAAAAATCTTGATTTTTGAGTTGAATCGATATCGTACAAATACATTAAAGTGTGAATTTACTGAAGAAAATATTTCTACCACCAAAGTAAATATTATTTCCATAAAGTTGTCTACCCTTTGCATAAAAGAGTAAAAGCTTGAACAATTCAAGTAATGTATATTTGCTTTCCATAAGCCCCGGATACGACAAGTAAACGTTGCTCGATTGATTTAAGGTATTCCTTTATCTTCTCTTTGAATATAGCTTTACAGATTTGTGAATCTCACTAGCGTTAAGTATTTTGCAAAATTCACAATTGACGAACATTTTAAAGCCAATTAACGTTAAGAAAAATAGAACCTTTATAAAATCCCCAAGCTAGCCTCAGCCACATTGTATGTTTTTCTTTAAAAACAACTGAACACAAGTCCAGTAATGATGTTATTACAATTCTTGTGGTCGGTAACGAGAGATATAATTATTTTTAATAAGATATATCCTATATAAAGCATGAAAGTAAAATATATGCAGTTGAAATGAGAGCTTTGATAAGTATATGTGAGGTAAGCATACATGATATGATATGGAATAGTGTAAGAAGGAACGTTGTGGATTGAAAGAAGATGCAATAACAAGAGTTGAAAAAGGAATATTAAGTTTGAGCATGTAGAGAAGATGGATGAAAATAGAATCACAAAACAAGTGTATGACAGCATTGTAAATGGTAGAGTTGGTACCGTTAGACCACGACGTACACATCATGATCAAATAACAGAAGTGTTAAAACGAGGTCGGGTAAAAAGTATATCAAATACACGTGCATGTATGAAAAGGTTAATGAAACGAAAGTTTTTTATCAAGATCGTCGCAAGTGGAGATCTGTAGTGTGGTAGATCCCATGGGGGTCCATGGGAAACAGGCGTGGTAATACGTATGTATGTAATACATAGCTAATAAACACAACAATCGATAATTCAGACGTGTATTTCTCTCAATAATTTTCACTTGACAAAAAACAGTTTGACATGAAAAGTAAATAATCATATTTAAGTAACAGTCTATACGAAAATAGGTTTCAAATTAATGAGTCTGCAATAACAATTAAATATTATCTGTAGCTTACTTCTAAACACAAATTATTATTTAGTTGTAGTACCAAAACTAGAATATTGCATACTACTACTATAGATTTCACCTAGTTTGTTTTCACTGCTTCGATAAGATTCATGCTGGCCAAATATATTTGATTTGCTGCCGTTAGTTATTGGTGTGCGTTCGTGCCCAAATCTAATTCTGTACGATTGATGCGAGGCCAGCATCCATCCCTTCCGCCGCAGCCTTCCCGCAATTAGTCTATTTCACTTGATTGTGCCAATATTTCTTTAGCAACGACCAATAAACTGACGAAATAAACTACTTGCTTTCGCTACTTGCATTATTTGGCCACAAATCTAACATTTATAGAGTTGCGTAATCAATGGGAACGATTCTTTTATAAACCGTCATGTCCGTCCGGTCGTTTATGGATGTAAATATAGTACGACGTTTTTATTTTAAACAAAACTATTTGAGTAAAAATACACATAATGCTACACAATGGTCCAAAAAGAGAGAATACCACCATAAATACATATAACTGAGGAATTAAAATAAATAGGCATATAAAGTATTGTTAGATAGATTCAAAAATCTGGTGTGAACAAGATCCAGTCACTATATATATTTTTAGATATTATCTACACCTCGTGTTATGAAGTATTTTAATTAAATATGTTTTACTAATTTATAACCAAACGACAAAAAATGTGGACGATCGTCAACTCTATGAAATGCTGTACTCTTTGTGGACTGGCACGAACTGGGACATATTTTGTCATTTAGATTACGCGAGGATGAAGGTTCGCTTAGTGAATATATTAATCTTTAAAGTACTACAATCTACAATATATATATATAGAGTAGACTACTAATACTATTAAAATATATATGAAGACCCCAAAAAGACGAATTTGTCAAGCAACGCTGATTTTGTAATATCGCATTTTTAAGTTTGGAACCTTGTGCTTCAGAAACCCATAAGTTTCAAAATAAAACAAACATATAAGTTGAATCACTTAAAAATAAAAAGATTTCAAGCATAAAATAATTAAAAACTCGTAAGTCAGACTTAACAGGGAAAAGTGACATATTATGTCACTGAGAAACCTGTTTTTTTCCCTGGACTTTTTAGGTGTGCTATGCTACCTTTTTCCCTGCATACGATTTTTTAAACGTCAAGAAAAAAACGTTCAGTTTATTATCGTATAATGCCGGAAATTCCCTACAAAATCGCATTCACAGATCGGTTTCGAAAAAAAGTGACAAGTTCGTCTTTTTCCCTGGAGTCTTCATATAAAATGGACGTTTTGCCTTCTTGAAACTTTAGAGAACAAACCGATTATCGTGATATTTTAGTATATACATATAATTATGTATTTACGTGTAGAACAATGTCATGTGGTCACTTTATAAATAATTGATTATTGCTTATAATCAATTATCGTTAAATTAAGATATAATGAACATTAACACTACCACACCCACCAAACGATTATATGAAGTTACTTAGAAAGTACGAAAACAATGCCAATAGGAAGCAAAAAGGCACTCGTAGCTTTCCAAAGCGAAGTGTTCGAGCGTGGCTGGAGATTGCAACGGACGCTTTTCACAGGATCCAGCGAAGCGCGAAAACGGCACCGATAGCGGAACACTCCCAACGATACAACCGCTCCGGACCCCTGTCCCTGTCACACATGTCTATCAGGCTAGGTACACAATCAATCCCTATTCTACTCTTACATAATTTGATATGACAGGTTTTACAATAGATTTTAAAACAATTTATGTATTGTATAAAAACAATGGGCGCTAAAATACAATTAACTGACTTTTAAAATACCATTATTAAAATAATTTGTATACCCATTTTCTGAAATAATCTTGTATTAATCTCTATCTTTAAGGATTATCCTGGGGTACATACAGAGGGTCAAAGAGGCCTCTCTATACGTATTATTTTAGCTATCCTGTAACTTACGCAAGCTGCCAGTCTTGGATATTTTTGACCCGTGATATACATTTTAATTACCGTTTAAATAAATATTAATTCACTATTTGACTCGTAAACATCATTATTCTCTTCATTTATAATCTTGTACAATCTTTAAGAGTGACGTCAAAGTTATCTGCACATTATTTACTAACTCAAAGCCTAATAAATTTTATACTGATGTAAGATTGATCATGTAGTTCTAAGCTATTTCATATATGTATATCCTATATTCTGTTATGTATTAACCTTTGTTTCGCGTTAACATCTACCTATGGAACTCACGTCACAGTCATAAATTTCATTGATCATAACATATTACACAACGACGTATTGAAAACATGCAAAGTCAACACACGTGTGAACTTTTTTTTGGGTTATTTATTCGCCTGTTTTGTTTGTCTTAAATTTCTGTCTTTTATTATTTAACATGAATAATATACTATTGTTACATGCCGTCAAAGATAAGCCGCACAGCCTATTGTAAGCGCAGCTTATTGTCCTCCCGGATTAAGGAACTCTTTTGTCTTTTGAACTTGTAGTTAAGAAAAACATGCTATTGTCTTTTTACTTGTTTTATAACCATCATTAGCGTCGAACTAATCCTTATTGTTATTATTCTCGACTTTGTGGACGTTCGCAGGTGTGCAAATTAATATTTCTTAGAAACTCAGTGTGCACCTCCAATTTCTTTGTACTATGTAGTTATTATAAGACGATGCCCGAATAGAGGGGCGAGGGCAGTCAAGCGACGACTACGAAACGAGTAAGACGTTCTCTAGTACTCTCGATTAGCGATAAAGACGACGGACTTTGCGCGTTCGAATTGTATTGAATCGTGCAGTGTGAACTGGTTGCATCTAGTTTTATTTGTATTTGTTTTATAAGTGTTTGTACAGTTCTAATAAATTCTATAGTAGTTCCAACGGCATTTTTAATTCGAGTCCTGTAGCTCGTAACACTATTATATAGCAGAGCTTTCTACGAGATGGCATTTGGGTTTCGTAATTAGCAGAAACATTACAACTTTTCAAGATACAGTTACATGGTTATGTCAAGAATCTATAGAGTCAGTACTAAGTTGTATTACAATATATTTATCGGCACCTAAATTTCTCCAGAATGCTGAAGAAACCTCATTTTTGTTTAAAAAGAGCATCCATTGCACAGTCATGTTGGTAACTAAAATCAGCTATAAAATATTCCATATTTCAACGGTGAAAAAATCGTGAGAAATAATATGCTCATAGACATAGACAACACTTTATTGTTCACCAAAACAAAAATGCATAACAAGACAATAGTTCTTTGGTAAAACAAAAGGCGGCCTTATCGCTAAAAGAGATCTCTTCAGGCAACCTGACTCAAAGGAAATTCTTTAAATATCTATAATTATTATGCAATGAAGAAAAGGGAGAAAAAATTAATAATATAAAAATGACATACATGATCAGTAGGTTACAGTCTGAAGTATTGTAAACTATCACATACATTATTGCGTAAAACTAACATAATTAATTCCTAAGGGAATATTTAAATATGGCAAAAGATTCAGCATTTCTGACGTCAGTGGGCAAAGAGTTCCAAAGTAAGACAGCCTGCATGGCGAAGGAGTTGCTCATCGACATTACCAATGTATGAAATCCGCCAAATCTAATATCTAAGCGACTCCAATGAAGACCCAGCTTAGCAATGTGACGTTTATGATTGATATTACATATTACACCCTTAGCTGCATCTAATATCTACTTTAATTGAAGTAGATGGCACTCTACGGTTTTATTACAATCCCAATAACACTCTCAGTAACCTGTAGATATACTTTCCTAAAGCATTATAAAAAGATCCGCCTTTTTATAAATCGGCAGACAAACACATACGTTGTATACCAAGCTAAGCAAGTTACGCTTGTGCTATAATAGGTGATTCACAACGGACCACTCTGGGGTCAATCTAAGACACCTAGGCTACAGTAAATAACAGAAAGTTCCTTTCCGAAATTTACCATGCCAATAATCGAACCCGTAGCCTCTGCGTTCCAGCGAGTTCGGCTAGCTAAGACTTAGCAACGCTCAACCACAGAAGCTGCATTAACATTTGGAGGTTTAAAAAAGGCGTCACAAAATTCTTGCGAGGCCTGGAGCACATTCAGGTACGTTGGTAACATCTCTAGTGTTGTAAATGTACATAGGTGACAACAATCACTTTCCATCAAGCAGGCCGTTAGCCTGTCGGCTGTACAGCAACAATAAAAACGACAAATCGAAAGAAGGACTCTACGGTCGATCAAAATGTTGTCTAGACACTGGAAGGCAAAATACCCGAAAAGATACCCGCAGAGTACACGAAATGTTTATTATGACTCTAGTGTGGATGTTTAGGTCCTAATAACTCAATGAACTTCAGAATTGGAATCAGACGAATACAATTAAACAATGTTTATTCCAACATTAAAATATGTGTATACGAAACTGCTGTAGTACACAGTACGGTGTTGCAGTTGTTAGCACCCACTTTAAAAACACAGTAATTATATTTACATAATTAGACTAAGATTAATAAAATTATAAAAGAAATTAAAAGATTATATTTCTTAGTATGTATGCATATGTGATAAGTGTGTTGTTTGTCTGCTGCTTTGTTTATTCATTATATGTATATTTCAGAGAAAATAATATAATACTCGTAAAATGAACAGACATACAATGTAATAAACTGTATAATATCCCAATCGAGCTATAGACGTGTGTAAATGCTGATTCTCTCATACAATATGTACATGCAATCGTAGTAACGAGCCAGGTTTAGCAAGGCATTAACCAATATTAGTAGAACCCAATTGAACATGCGTGGCTGCGGCACACGGATGCGGGTAATAATTCTGTTACGATGTTGCCATAGTCGTTCATTTGCTTTATCAAATGAGTCGGATGTTGTTCTTTCTAATGAGGAACAACTGTTTTAAACGAAGGATTTCATACTGATTATATAATTAATTATATAAGTAACGTATAAAAGTTCCTACAAAACTTTGGATCGTAAAAAATTTGGTAAAAATTGTTATTTGTATTACAAATACTTTAGAAGCCGAATAGCATAGAATACCTATATGTTATTCCTTAGAATGCAATACTTAGTACAAGAATATTCGCCTACATTGATTTCGATCCCAAATTTTTACCGATGTTAACATAGGCAAAATGGTGGCGAAATCTCTAATTCAATATACTCGTAATATATTGTGGTGACATTAATGTCAACATTATAAGCAAGCACGCAAGCGCGAAGCTAATATTAATCTGTGTAGCATGCAAAACAACGCCCCGTTTTATGACAACGCGGGCTCACAACGTTCGCGCCGATTCTCTTGGCGCGAAAACACCATCCATCAAAAGAACCGAACGACAGTTCGGGACAGTTCGACACACCTTCAACGCGGACACACGAAATTTGTGGTCGTGTATAAATTCAGTTCTCGCGCTTGCTGCTTGCCCTCACCTAAACAAAAATCCTTCTGATTTGTAAATAACATATAGAGTGTGTGTGTATTAAAAGTGTACAATACGAAGTTATCTTTTATTCCCGGTATACCGCTCAACGGATAACCGACAGCCGTACACATCACCCTCAATGTTATTCTGACTTGCAGTTATTGTAAAGTAGTGCATTTTGAAAACACACCATACAATATTCTTTACCACAATAAACCGTAAACAAAACTGTATAGATGTTTTACATACATGATGTCAAATAAAAGCTATATAATTTTACATTTATTTTTTTAATATTTTTCCAAATGTACAATCTCTGATTTAAATTTTCGGCCCATTGATTTTTTCCAAGAAAGTTCATTATTTAGTTTATTTCTGTTAATATGTAAGATTAATAAACAATAAATGGACCAAAAGATAGGTAACAATATCAGCTTTAAAAAAATGCAAAAGTCGTTTTTACAACAACAAAAAAAGGAGATGTCATGTATTTAATTTTGCAATGACGGGAGCGATATATTTTAATAGTTAACTTCTCTAAATTCTGACAACATTATTCTACTTGAAACTATAACTAAGCTAAGGTAATCTCTCTATTATTCATGAAGCATTTAAGATACGGTTCCCGGAACGGTTGGTCTGGTATCAACTCAGAGTTTAATACCAAGATAAAGCTGTAAAATACGTTATGATGCCTTAGCACTAAGCTCTGACCTATAACCTTACCTGTGAAACTATTAATTTCCGGTCAGTTATATAAGCATGTTGCTATACAGTGTTAGATACTATTTCCAATACAGCAAGTCAATCGGTAGTTCTTTCCCTTATACTTGAAAGCTTGCATTTACTTTTAAAATAAGAACGTGTACTTGGGAATATTTGATGGGATCTTGTAGAGACATTTTGTAGAGTAGTATTATTTTCAAATATTTTATATTATTGGTTGAAAGATAATAATTGCAGGATATTGGTTGATCCGTAACAATCTTTTAGTACAAATAGTTACGTGGAGCCAGACCTTGAAAAATCATAAAGACTTTCGTTAATAATATAATAAAATAATAATAATAATTTTTATTTAAGTTAATGACTGGGAATATAATTATCAGTTTCCAAAATCACAAAATTATGTCACCCACACCATGGAATCTTCTATGCCCACACTAATCTTCGAACTCTATCTGGGAATATTCTGAAAAAATTTAAGTTGTTAGAACCAAAAAACTACTTTCAACATATATTCTTTGCTTGATAAATATAATTAACCTGTTTATTTATAATCGATGTATACGAAATGTAGGGTACCAATGGTACATAATGTTCTACATATACCATACATCGCTTTTATTGCTATATTTTATTATGCACATAGCTCTAAATTAGTCCATATAATCTTCGTTATAAGGAAATAATTAAAGTATGCTATAATAACGCTGGAATGTTCTATTATGAAGGATTGAAGTAGGCGGTAATAATTTCCACGTCACTAAAAGACGTGAGGCGGTTGGAGAAGATTGCTCTCGATACAAAACGATGACGGGGCGTATTAAAACGTGGTTACCGCGTAATTTCGAGGTGAAAGTGAACATTTAATAAATTCGATACTAAACCTATGCCTATATAAATGAACGTTAATCTCTATTTTACTATATAATGAGGAATCTTTTTACCACTTTTTAAGCGTATTACGAGCGGAAGAGTGTGAAATTTGGATTAGATATAGTTTATATGCAGAAGTATATCTGTCCAATCCAAATGTAGAGTCTTGACTAACGCCAAACGATAAAGTTCTTAGGTCTATCTTAAAAAGGCAAGCTTCAATACATATATATTTTATTGTATGTATGTATGGAAAATGGAACATTTTGTTCAAAAACAAACCTTTACCTTAGATTGCCGTTTGATATTCCCTCACAGAAATTGATCTTTACAAGTTACCCTATGATTTGGTGTAATAATACAGAATCTGTTTATTTTTCAAAATCAGCCGATTCGATTCCTGATAAGGGTAATTGATTTTTCAAAAATCTAATGATTAAATCCCTTTCGAGACTCCTTTGAGTATTTTTTGCTATCTAGCCTAGTTTAGAGTTTGACCCTGAAGGCTTTCTTGAAAAATTCATTCTGTATCTAAGTAGATAATTATTAGCTTTATTTTTTACAATAGACAAGTTGTCAAAGACGGGTGGACGGACCTACTTGACAGAATATTATTTTTAAATAAACGACTCACATATTTTATTTGTGTTTATTAAGAACGCGTTTTAAAGGTTGCAAACCCATTTTTTAAATGATTCGGATTTTAGGTATCAATGTGTTTTATTACATTGCGATCGTTAGGGCTCTGATTTCCGAGACAACTAGGTGCTCGAATATCGTTTATATAGCCTAATTTGGCCAGAAATGTGCCACAATCATTTTTCGTCAGATCTAGTATCAATAATACTATCTGTTTAATGAGACCTTAATACAATTTGTATCACTTTTATGAAGTATTTTAATCATTACATGACATATTAGTTTATAAATAGGTACATCGTTGGCAGTGATTAATAAGTTGGCAGTAACTCAGATTAATGATCTGAGTGATTATCAGTTTGAGTTCAGTCGCTGATTATAATCGAGTGACTGTCAATCAGGTTGCGATTTCATGACGAGGATTTATGGTACGAAGGGTCGCAAAGTAAATAATTTATTAGACGTCGATCTTGCCTCGCTCTATTGATAAATGCTGTCTTAGGGCTCTGATAAACACAGGCGTTCACGGCAATGTAACAAATTTTACAGCAGTGGCGGATTTACCAACAGGCTGAGTAGGCTGCAGCCTAGGGAAGCAAATATTAGGGGAGGCATACTTGGAGTCAATCTTATTTTACTTTTAACAGAAATTATAATAATAATATGTAACAAATTGAATAATCTATTTCACCACTTGAGGGCCATCCACAAATTACGTCATTATATTGTGTGACGTCACATTTCAAAATCTAATATACTTATATAAGCTAATTACGGAACTGCTGTTCTAATTTAATAATTTCTTGATGTAAAACTGCTAAATATGTGATGTCACACTAGGGAGGGAGGAATCTCACAAATGTGACCAGCTGTGACAATGACGGGTAAAGGGTCAAAAAATCATAAAATTCGTGTGTCGTAATTTGTGGATGACCCCTTAGATGATTTTTGCACGGGAAAAAGGTTCTGTAATTAGGAGCATAGTTTATAAATCATAAAGTTACGATTTGATTGACAAAAAGTTGTAATTGATATGATCGTGAACTAAAAATATGGTATCGAATTGTACAGGTCGATAGGAGCGACAGAACTTGAGTCTACAGCCAGCACATGTGTAAATCCGGCACTGTTTTACAGTCGGCAATATTTTTGCAGTAAATGTTAAAAGTACCATCTCTGCATGTATGTACAACATATATGTATACATATAGACGATAATTTTAATACTAACTGTATTGTTGTGTCCTAGCTAAGTACAGACTAGTATAATATATATGTATTCCAGGACAAAATGCCTATATTCCACCAATTCCAAATGTATGTGGGTGTATTGAATATCATAACGTAATGTCTGCTACTAAAAATATTTTGCGATAATGAGTAGGTAATAGTTATTTAATTCGGAACAAAAGCTAGGTGTTGTTGACCACAAAATATAAAGGATGAAAAAATACAAAATGTTTTCTAGGGTATTATTAACTTATCTCGGTTATTTTATACATATAAACAGGATGACAATTTTGCGTGAATCCGTTCTCGCGTCTACAGGTGAATTATGTTTAATGCGTTCAAAAATTTTCGTATTCTTTTTAAATGTAGCTACACGTTCCTTGTATCTAGGCAGTTTTAGTTTTACAATAATCTATCAAATGCGACAGCTAAATTTTAGGTTTTTGACTGACGTCGAACGAGGAAATTCTTGTGACATCTAGAAAAGGTACATTTCGCTAAACAATTGCCACTTTCAACACAATCGCACCATCCTTGGTAAAAAACAGTAATTATCCTACATTTAAGTTTTAACCAATATTAAACATATTTGAAAACAAAACTGCACAGAAAAGCATTAATTACCCTTTAGTTTCCGCCAAAAATCTGCATTTGAAAATAAAAAAGATGTAATAAAAAATTAAAAGCACAATTAATGTTTCAAAATAAGTTGTGACATTACCAGTTCCAACATTAAATATAATATATTAATATTGTTACGAGCTACAGGACTCGAATTAAAAATGCCGTTGGAACTACTATAGAATTTATTAAAACTGTACAAACACGTATAAAACAAATACAAATAAAACTGGATGCAACCAGTTCACACTGCACGATTCAACACAATTCGATGCGCGCAAAGTCCGTGGTCTATATCGCTAATCAAGAGTACTAGAAAACGTCTTACTCGTTTCGTAGTAATCGCTTGACTGCCCACCCCTCCATTCGGGCATCATCTTATACTAACTACACAGTACAAAAAAAGGGTCGCGCGCACTAAGTTTCCGATAAATAGTAATTTGCACACCTGCGAACGGCTAACAAAGTCGAAAACAATAACAATAAGGATTAGTTTGACGCTAATGATGGTTATAAAACAAGTAGAAAAACAATAGCATGTTTTTGTTAATTACAAATTCAAAACACAAAAGAATTCTTAATCCGGGAAGACAATAAACTGCGCTTACAACAGGCAGCTGTGCGCTTATCTTTGACGGCATGTAACAATATTATGAAAATCACAAATGATTTCAACGATGTAAGCCGTTAGTGATGGTTACACCCGTAATACTGGCTTTATTAAAATTTAATTCCATCCCGTAATATCTTGAGTATCATAACACCATCAGGTTTTTATGACGCAATAAAATAGGCGCGTTAGGTAAAGTCATAAACATTAAACTTAATTTACTCGTACAACTTGGGGTATATATTTCAATTAATATAAAGTCTAAAATAAATTTAAGTTATAACATTCAGTGCTTATTACAAATACAAATTAATTTTTTTTTATTCAAACTAAGTTCCACTCGACAATATTTTTTTAAGGTCATACAGTTAATAAGGTTTTCCATTTTATATAACACGGCTTCACTACGTGTCATTGCTTTGAAGGAGAAGAAACAGTAACAAACTCTCCAGCAACACGTCTAGCTAAAAATTATTTTATTTAATATTTGTTAATTTCAGTTTTTTTCATAATTACATAAATACACATTTATTACAAACTAGAGTTTAACCCGCAGTTGCGCCGCGGTTTTTTTTTTAACAATTCTACGGACTCGACTTCCGTACCCTTTTATACAACTTAATTTCTATGAAAGTTTTTAGAGTTCATACACGCTTATTGTTTATTTTTGTTACTGTGTGTGACATTAATTTTGTGATTTTTATGTTGTAGTGTACCTTAAGAATAACTTATAATATTATTTTTTTCTAATTTTAATACTAAACTTATACTAATGTAGAGTGTATCTGTTTCATGCTGGTGTTGTGAGGAAGTACATGTGCAGTGTGTGCCTTATGTCTATACCTATATATATATCTTAACTAGTGCCATGTGTGTTGTCTTTCCTTTCTGTGCCTAGGTTATTAATCTTTAGGCTCTTTGTGTGTCTTGGTTTGTTTGTGAAGTGTGCGTGTAAAGCAATGCGGTGGTAGTGCGCGTTGGTGTGAGTATGTTTATGAGTTTTGTTGTTAGTTGTGTGTTTGTGACTTTGTGTGGTGTTATAATTTATTGTTTAATTGTTGTTGCACCGCGGTTCAACCTCTCGTGCGAGCCTCTTGTTTAAAGAGCAGGCGCTAATACAGGTTACCTTGTACTAAATTTTTATGTTAGTGCTATTTGCACCCGGCAGATTAATTTCATTTTATATCGCAAGCTATCCCATCTCCCGGCATGAAAAGTATTTATGTCCATTTTCGGTATTAAAACTATATTTAAATCAAATTACAGCAAAACCGATCCAGTATTCCTAGTAGTTTTCCGTGAAAGCTTAACAGATAGACATATCAAGTTACTATCATATCTTTTATAGACGATAAATTTTAATATCTGTAAACTTGAGAAATGATTGGTCTTATACAAACTTTCATCCTCTATTTCAAACCGTCTTGGTTTTATTTATCTATCCCCCGTTTATGAAAAATACATAAATATAAAATGACAAAAATGACCAAACTGGCGAAAATGACTAATATGACCAAAATGACATCACACAAATAAAAAAAAACCTATCCTACTTTCTGGGATAACCTTTACATAAATCTATCCATTATCCGGGATGAACAGTATCCCTTGTCCACCCTCAATATTAAAATTACATATATACCAAATTTTAGCCAAATCGGTCCAATAGTTTTTCTGTAAAAGCATAACAATAAGTGAAACGAATATATTTCATCCCGGAAACTATCCCATTTATCGGAATAAAAAGTACGTTCGTCCTACGTTCATCCTCGGCATCGAAAATATATATCTACTGAGTTTCAGCCAAATCTGTCGCGTAGATTTTCCATGAAAACGGAACAGACAGACAGAATTACTTTCGCATTTATAATATTAATAGGGATGCAATAACATACAGGTATTGGTGTAATTTAAAAATTAAAAATAAGCATTATATCTGTGGAAGTGGAAAAACTCTGACAAGTGGAAAAACAAATCGCAACGGTCAAGTGGAAAAACGAATGCCAACGGATAAGTGGAAAAACGAATCGCAACGGACAAGTGGAAAAATTTCAAGTTAATGTTTTTGCAATTCATTCTGCTACTTGTCCGTTGCCATTCGTTTTTCCACTTGTCCGCTAAAGTTTCACTTCTACTACGTGTCCCAGCACACATTTCGATTTTTATTTATAAATTAGTAGTATAATTTTATTAATTACTTAATTAGTAGTGGAACCATTGATTTGTAAATCAATTAAATGCTTCAAGTTCCTTGCACTAACAGCGATCGGAAATGTTACAAACGAGTCATCGTCAATACTTAGAATTGTATAATGAAAAGTAATATAATAGTAAAAATAGAGGAACCATATATAGGCCAACTCGTACATGGCCACATATTTATATACAAATGAAATAAATAAAACCATTATTATAAATAGCATTTGCGTTCGCATAATAATGTTATTCCCGTTCTCAAAGCTGACGTTGACAATGTGCAAAGCATATAGTAATATCTAAATAATTCAATTACACTATATGGGCTCGCTAAAATTAAAGCCTTTGTTGCCGTGTCCACATTTATGGAACAAACCACAGTAAGCATAGTTCAAGCCGCAACAACGGACGCAACTTTTGTGACAAGTGCTATAAACCTTATGTTGAAAACAGTGGATTTCAACGTCGAGTGCACTATTATTGGCTGCATAAATGACATACTTTCGTTCTTTCTTTTCATAAAGTAGTCCCGCTTTTCACTTCTTTATAAGCGTCTTCATATTTTGCTATGTCACGCTGCCCTCTTTTGGTCTTCCTTAATCGTATTGTTAAAACTTAGCCAAAATTCCACGAAGCACGCCGATAAATGTGAATGCACACCTGCCGGCCATAAAGCACGGTTTATTACCTGCCCGCATTTGGACTTCTTTTGTTTACTTTGTGTTTTATATTTGTAATTAGAAAGCCGCTTATTGTGTATTGTAATCCTTTATGGTAGGCAGTGGCCAGGTGTGATTCTTATAAATCATTATTTACCCAGTCGTGACATATTGTAAGTTGAGTATAAAGGAATGTCCGAACGGAGAGACCGGCAGTCAAGCAACGATTACAATACAAGCAAAACGTGTACATTCGATAAGCTATATAGTGACGGACTTTGCGCGTGTTATTTAATCGTGCAGATTGTACTGGTTGTGTCCAGTTATATTTGTACCTGTGTTATACGTGTTTGTATAGTTCTAATAAATTCTATAATAATTCCAACGGCATTTTAATTCGAGACTCGTAACGCGTAACAGTATACTAGGCATCTAAAACCAAAATAAAAATAATTACTCATGTCACAACCGTACCCAGGAAAAATGTCACAACCGTACACAACGCACCTCTTCACACAAAACCAATCGCCAGGACAATATAAAGTAATTTACGTAGTAAGTAATCACTGCTATCTAATTAATAGTGTTTAACTTATAATGAGCAAAGACACTCATTAACTCTATATGTAGACATACCAGGCCACTCAGAATGTATTGCGAAAAAGTTTTATGTATGAGAGACTAGCCAGTTATAATTTATTTTGAAAATATGATTATAACTAAAATTTCCATCCACATTGCTTGCGAACTAATTTAAATTATCGTGTCTCATTGAAAAATGGATCTGCGCTGGGAATATTTTCGCGCTATGAGTTTTTATGATTTCAAGTGTCGCCTGAAATCGGACGAATCGTACGATAGACTTCAAATGGCATTTATGGATGAAGACCCTTCTAATGCAACTGTGTATCGTTGGTACAACGAATTCAAGTGTGGTCGACTAACTTTGGGGGATTAAGAAAGAAGTGGTCGACCTTTGACGGCTGTTACGGAAGAAAACGTGCTAGCAAGCGTGAAAAATTTAATCCAAGACAATAGGCGAGTTACGTATCAAGAGATTGCATCGGGAAGCCTTAACGAGATTCTACACTTGCATATTCGCGTGAGGAGGATAGTTTCACGCTGGCTGCCGCACAACCTCACCGATGCTCAGAAGCAGGCCCGGGTGGAATTGTGCCGTGATATGATAAACAACGAACGAATCAACGCCTACCAAAGTGAAGCGATCTTGAAACGGGGGGAAGATTTTGATTGCGAGTTTTTTTCAATTTGACTCGCTACTTAGTGTCAATTCTTTTACGGAACCAAAGAAGCATCAACGCCGAATGGTATACTACCAAATTCTCTGTTGTGAGCAACAAGCGACCAAACACAGGGCTTCGCGGGCTACTGCTCCACCACGACAACGCGCCCGCCTATACCGCGCTCAAAACAAGGGTCTACTTGGACAACACGCCAGTCAAACTCCTCGGTCACCCTCCTTACAAGCCCTAACTTAGCATCGTGTAACTTCTTTTTATTCTCGAAAATAAAAAAAAAACTACTCAAAGTGATACAATTTTCGACGCCGGAAGATACTTTGTCAGCGTTAGAGCAAGCTGTAAACGAGGTGTCTGCGGCGGACTGGAAAAAGTGTTTTGAAAACTTGTTCAGACGTATGAATCTTTGTATTGAGGGTGGTGGAGAGTACTTTGATAAGATTTCATAAAAAATATTTACTTATAGAACATTTTTTTCGCAAAACTTTCTGAGTGTCCCACATATAACAACATTTATAAATAGAAATTGAATAAAAATACTTACATTTAACTGTTAAAAAGTAATAGAGGCATCCACCATCTTTAATGTCGTATAATAGCGGACGCAATAGTGTGACATACATTCAGATACCACGCCGCTCCTCTTTCCCCTTGTACCCTTTCCCCGTATTCCTTATAGTTTTGCGAATATCACGACTGTCACAACCGTCCTCTGGAACAACCGTACCCATTGTACCCTACTGCAATGGACAGAGTATATCTTTAAAAACAAAATAAAAACATTAACATTATTATTAACATAATACTTATTAACTTCGTTAACGTTAAATTCGTATAAGCATTTTTAAAATAAGTACTACAGTTTTCCCCGCGGCTACGCCGCGTGATAAACCTTAAGTGATATCTCTATCTTACGTCAATAAAAAATTAATTAGGTGTTTTATATATACAAACCTTCAATACTTTCGTTTCTTATTCCATTCAGTACAATTACAAACAAACTAAGTCAATATAGTGTAGACAACTGCACAGCAAAACATAAAAAAAAGTCGCAGCCAACCTCATTTGAAGTACCTAATATGAAATGTGTGACATGTGGGCAACATGACAACGTATTTGTTATTGCATTACAGCGATGGTTGTCTACATCGCAATTGCAGCGCCATCTATTCAGTTAATCTATCTATTTTATGGAAACGACATTATTTATCGGTATAAAAAGTATCTTAAATGTTGACTCGGGATATAAGCCAGCTCTGTGTCGAGTTTCATTCATATACGTTCAGTAGTTTTCAAAAAGGATGTGATCGCAACGCCATCTTTTTCGATATTGTTATCTATCCCGCGGAAACGACGCCATTTATCGAGATAAAAAATAACCTAAGTTAGGCACCGGGACATGCTAGCTAGCTCCGTGTCGAATTTCATTTAAATTCGTTCAGTAGTTTTCACGTAATCCGCTAAGCGTATGGCCTGAGTGCCCACTCTATTCGACCGGGCAGCGGGGCAGAGCGTGCAGCGTTTGAGTCAAACACGTAGAAACGCTAGTGGGTATTCCTAGGAGCGGGCGGCTGGCGCGGCGGCTCCAGCGGGCCGTCTTTGCGTTGAGCGACGCGCCGTGTATATGAACGCTGCAAGCCCCGCTCCGCTGCACGCCCGAGCGTGCACTGAGACTGTAGATAAACTAATTTAAATGCATCTAAACGCTAGCGAGTGTCCGTAGTGCCAGCCAAGATGTGCGTCGAGCGGGGCGTTGCGTACAGGTTTAAACCAGTTTGTGAACGATTAACGCCGAGCGTGCACTCAGACCACTCAGTTGGACGCTCTATTGTCCGCAGCCCACCCCGCCGGTGCCACCGCCGGACGCTTTACCACTCAGGCCGTACACTTAGAGACAGACAGACAGAAAGACAGACAAAAATCCTATATATAGCATATTCGGAATCTCCTGCTCCGAATTAGCCCCCTGGTTGTTTTTACATTTTTAAACGCAATGTATAAACTCGAACCATTTACAGATTTATTATAGTATAGATAGAAGATAGATTGTGCACCTATATATAGGTATTATGTCTATCCTCAGGCTCTGAAAAAACCTGCCAAATTAAAAGAAAACGAGTTAGCACATATTTCTCTATCTCTCTCTTTCGGATTTATAGCGGCTGCGGAGCGTAGAAGTGTGGTGAAAGCGTCGGTATCGAAATCAGTTTTACATATATTTTTTATGTGCAGCTTATCGGACGGCTGATCGGACTGCGGCTAGCCGTTGGCCACCGAATACTTAAGAAAAAACAATGGTTTGAGATACGCTTTTTTTGTTGCAGGAGTTCGGCAGACAGGTAGACGGCCCGCTTGGTGGAAAGACTTCTATAACAATGTGATCTACACCTATATGTATATCCAAACGTACTATAATAAGAATAATAATAATCGGCAGACAAACACACACATTTTATATCCTCCAGCTAAGGAAGTTACGCTTGTGTTATGGGATTACCCATAACACAAGCGTAATGTAATATATTAATACAACGGACCGCTTTGGGGCCGATCTCAGACAACCAGACCATAATAGTAAATAACGGAATTCGTTTCCGAAATTTACCATACCAGGAATTGAACCCGGAGCCTCTGCGTTCCAGCGTTCCAGTTCGGCCGGCTAAAACTTAGCACGCTCCACCACAGAGTCCGCCAAAAAATACTGTTTAAATTAATTCCAACGTTTACCACATCTCTCGCAAGGCTTATGATCTGCTGAGCATATGTGTCTTGGAATGGAAATCACAATTCGGCAGGCACAGCGTAGAACGCCCACCAGCCGATAAGTACCCGAAAGTTCACTGATTAAAGCTGAGTAAGGAAAGAAGAGAACCATATGTGATGAAAACAAGGGGACACCTACGCCCATCAGTGGATAGACTTGATAGACATAAGTAAATAGGATATATTAGTCGATGACGATTAGTATGAACTTTACGCGTTTAGTAGCGTAGAATATAGAAAAATATATCACTTGGAAACAAATCCTCTATATTGTACTGAATAAATAGTGATTTAATGTACGCAGTATACACAGCCTATTGTCGAGGTCCGGGGTGGAAATGCAGTCAGAGTGACCAACTGCGGCGAGTCGCGTCGCATCTAACCGGGAACATTTTAATTAGCCTCGCTGGTGCTCTCGCATGATACATCGTATTCTACTCTGTATCCCAGATTAATAAAAAATATAATTGGAAATATTCACTTGGGTTTTTAAATAGTAGGTTTTTACACGAGAGGTGAAAGGGACGAGTGTGTGCACGGGGAACAGCTCCAGAGCTTAAAGTCGAAGACCTAGCATTTATTGTCGATAACCAACTTCCACGAGGGTCCTAGCCAAAAGGAAGAGTTATTTCTGTCCACTCCGGCCAAGATGGAGTCGTTCGAATTTCGGATGTACAAACTTCTGCTGAATTATTTCGTCGACCATTGAGAAAGCTGGTGCCTCTCCCCGTTTGAAGAAAAATGGGAGAACGAACTCTTTTGTGTTTTTATTCTTAATTTATTTGTATATAAGAAAATGACGTTTTTGGTGATCCTAGATATGTTTAGTTACAAAAGTACATGATTTTCACCATCGTTATCCGTGCAGGAACGGAGAAAGAATACAATTTCCTGCAACGGGGCGACCAGTCGTAAGAGGCAACAAAACAAGCCACAGCCAAGTGGTATTTGCCCGACTGGCTGGCTACCACCCCTGGTCTAAAGTATATCGCCATAACAACCTTGAGTTGTGTTCTGGCATTAGTGACCAGGTTTCAGTCTCCCTTTAGAGAGCAGCAGCGCATTTGTAGCAATTTTGGTGTTGCAAATGTCCATAGGCGATGGTAACCGCTATCAATAAAGTGGGCTGCCTGCCTGTCTGCTGAACTCCTGCAATAAAAATAAATAAAAGTTGTTGTCCAGCGTATTATTTTAGAATTAACGAAATTCATACATTCCCTAACAACTACTAATATTTAAACTGAAGAATAAGATACGATCCCCATATAGGTAAATATAATATATAAACTCATAAACCCATTTATTCATAACTGTTGTTACATGTCAAAGTTATTTGAAATTTTACAATTATTAAGATTTACATATTATATAGTTATCGAACTTTATATTCCACAAACTAACTCCTTCAAAGTAGCAGGTGTGCCCGATTGGCCACTTCTTAAGCTGACAAGTGAATATGTCTATACTCGTATATAACCAAAGCTTATACGAACGAAGTCGCATCAAAGGCCCTAGTTAAATATAAGCATGGTAATTTTAATGTCCTTTCTTTTAAAAACGGGAACAGTTATAGAATATTAAAATACTGATTTTATTGGAGTTATGGCTGTACGATAACTTCGATAAATTTACATTTTAACGGGCAGTTAGGATGCAGTCGACCGAAGTTAGTAAAATGTAAGGCTATAGAGGCCGACATGCATTTAAATAGCACGATGAAGGTAGCTTTATGAGCTATTCATACAATAATTGCTACTATTAGGACACATGAAAAGAAACAATAAGAATAATGTTATGCTTCTCAAATAATTTTATAGTAATAGGATCTATTCCTTTCAAACCAACTTTTACGTTTGTGTGCGAGGATCCGAAGTTTAAAAAAACCCCGGATATTCCGTATACATAAAACCGCTGAAAATAATAGTATTATTTTGTTGCTTTCAGTTGTTGTGTAAATGTTTGTCTAATAACAAAAATAAATATTGACCATGAAAAAAATTGACCATTATATGGACTCACCCAAAATCCCGTCGACTAAGCACGTCCACCTTGGCTTCATAATCACATCTCAGACATCACACATACACTGAAACTGAAACTCCCTTAATCAATCATTAAAACAATAACAGTCACCTTTCAGGGGGGCTGCCATTTAGTTTCCTTCAACAACTCACTGCATTTGCCAAAGATCTTATATTTCTTACATGTCTGTCTTTTTTAACACAGCAAACGAATCCGACGACACAATGGCGGCATCTTCCATGAACCAAAGAGAAATCGGGGGAGAGAGATATACATACATACCATATACAAAAAGAGAAGGAAACATGTATGTATCAAGAATGTGTGTGTGAAGTTTAAACAAGAGATAGCGGTACCATGATTTAAAAATCATTATTCAACATTAAATAATAAACAATGTTCCCGTTTGATCGACATTGCACCTGATGTCAGGTGGAAATGCGGTCTAGGAAAGAATACGCTTACCTGGAAGATACCTGGTCACGCCAGACCTAAAGACACCTAAATTGTATGTTTCAGGAAAACAGACAACAACAGTAAGAAATTCTACTCATTAACGGCATGGCACGTATTTATTATAAAAGTGGAATCAAAGCTCTTCGTCCACTTGGTTGATATTTCCACCATATGATATCAATGATATGAACTCGTACTCTGCTTGTTCGGTGGTAAACTTTCTGGAAATATGTGTTGGACACAATTAACACTCTACCTATGCTTCATGTGTGACATGGTATATGGTTTTGTAGTAAAATATTGTTACAACTTAAATTCCGACGAAAACAAAATCCATCTGCATATCTATAAAAACACATTTTATTACCCGTCGGCATTTGAACTAATTGTAATCCTTTTATGGTTGTCTTCTTTTGTTCACTTATTTACTGATTATTGTGGAAAACAGCCTATTGTACTCGTTTATGGCCGCTTGTAGGCATAATTAGCCAGATGTGCGGATTACGATTCTAGGAAATTCGGTCCACGCTGCCGGGCGGATATATTGCATTTGTGCAGTATAAAGCAATGGCCCAACTGAGGGAGCAGGCAGTTGAGCGAGAACCACGAGCAAAGCAAGACGTGTGTACTACAATCGGGAATCTAATAAGTGACGGACTTTGCGCGTTTTATTGAGTTACGACCTTCTACATTACGTTTGGACTTGTTGTGTTCGGTTATATTTGTACCTGTGTTATACGTGTTTGTATAGTTCTAATAAACTCTATAGTAATTCTAACGGAATTTTAATTCGAGTCTCGGGACTCATAACAAAATCTTCCCATCAGCGCCAAAAATGATTGTACGAATGGTCCATTCAGCTAAGATTTGGGACGTATGGTCAGCGTAAGTAAGGAAATAATAATAACTATTATTATACTTGTTTTTTTTTACACCATAAAATTTTGAATAACTTTTTAATTAAATTATAGCTTTAATTAAATGATTAATATAAAACATTTTCTACTGTAATATCTAACTGTAGATGTGACTCAAGTTATCTAAAACATTTAAACACCATTAAATATTTGTAATTCATTGTAAAAATCCTGTTTGTAATATACGAAAATGATCTTCTAAGGATTATCCCGAAATCTACAAATAATATTTTAAAACTTTTTTAATCTGTAACGAATCTCCGTTGTCACTTGAACAGGCGACGCGACACTTCTTATTTTTCAGAATTGGTTTCACAAAGTTCAATTTTAAAAGTTAAAATTGAAAAGATCTTTCAAGTTGAGGAACTGTTCACTCAGTTATCTGTTCATTGCAGTTGGCCGGAGAACCCGGGGTAAAATATCAGGTAGTCGTGAAATAGTGTTTTAACAAAATGATACCGTAAAAATTTACATAGTCTTCTAAATTATACCTTGACCATTATAGCAGAAAAGCCACTTTTTTAAATTCGTCATAATTTTTCGTCCGTCTGCATGTCCAACCTTTATGTGTCGCAGTTGTTTTTGTCTGAAATTGTTAGGTATATATTGATGGAAGATAAGTAGGTGTCTACTGAAACAGAGAACTGGAAATTAGGAGTGGGCGTCATACATGTACCTGAAGGTCGGTAATGTTTGTTTTTCATATTTTGACGTATTATAATTGCAACGTTTTTAGACCCCATTAGTCAAAAATTTTAAATAAATTTATTTTCACTTATATTTTTACAAACAAAGAAGTTGGTGTCATTATAGTAATTATCGTGTATATTGTTAGTAGTTTTTTCATTATCTCATTGAGAAACAATTTGTTATAGAAATATATTTAAGTCTATAAAGAAGTGACACAGACCAAACATTTGCGAATAAACACGAGGACTATAAAAAATGCTATTCTGCACACGCTAAGCGAGCCCTCATTAGCCAGTATTCCCACTGAGTCCATTGAGAAATCGCAAAATATGTTTTATCTTTATTTTCTGAAAACACCGCCATGCTTTCAGTCCTCTATTTTCATATTTCTCGGAAAAGAGGATTTTTATATTTTCAGGAAGATTTTCACTTGCATAATCTGAAAAAGCTTATTTCATTTAATTTAAGCTGGCTGGTTTTGTTTAACTAAAGAGGAAAATATAAAATTCGCAGAAGCAAAATGATATTTTGTACCACTTAAAATATAAATATTTTGCAAGCTACAAATAAGGTAGGATGCAGTTATCCCGTAATCTATTATTGACATTATAGCTGTATATCCTGTATTCCCAATATAAATTATTTTGACATTACTTGTAAAAGTATTGTACTTTGTATTTGTATTTTTTGATTTCACAAACATGAGAGCCGAGATGCTACATTTTTATCATGAGTACCTAAAATACAAAGTAAACAGATACAAAATTTATATTAATATAATTGAAGTGATTGTCTGTGATTTCAAAATAAATGCCAACGTTTAAAAACTATTCATACGATCTTATTTATAATTTATCTGTTTGAAATTTCGTAGCAAATATAGACTCAGAATGGATTTTAATGAAAATCTTAGACATTACAACAGCAATTTTATCTTAAACTTTCGTGTGTTACATTTCGATGTCTTGCAGGGTTATGATATTGTTATAACTTAGTCTTCGACAAGGGCAATTTCCACGTACAGTCTGTAAAAGCACATTTTATTACCTTTCGGCATTTGAACTGATTGTAATCCTTTTATGATCGTCTTCCTTTATTCACTTATTTATTGGCATACGTTTCTAGTTATTGTCTAGAATAGCCTATTGTTCTCGTTTACGGCCGCTTGCAGGCCATTAGCCAGGTGTTACGGATTATAAAGTACAAGCTGATTCTAGGAAATTTGGTCCACGTTGCCGGGCGGGCATATTTGCATTTGTGCAGTATAAAACGATGGTCTGGTGGAGAGAGGGAGCAGTTGAGCGAGAACCACGATCAAGGCATCACGTGTGTACAATTGAGAATCTAATAGTGACGGACTTTGCGCAAAACGCGCAAAGTCCGTTCAATAAAACATTGAATTACGACCTTCTGCATTACGTTTGGATTTGTTGTGTTCGGTTATATTTGTACCTGTGTTATACGTTTTGTATAGTTCTAATAAACTCTATAATAATTCCAACGGCATTTTAATTCGAGTCTCGCAACTCGTAACAATATGAATGTAGAAAATATATAAGTTAAATACAGATCGAAGTCCCGCGCAAATAAAATTACGAGAACGGATAATAAAGAATAAAAATCGAAAATTTACTTGACTAGAAATATGTATATTTCTTTATAGATTACAAAATATGTCTTCCCACTGGTAATCGAACTCCATCTTAAATTTTTATAAAAGGAACATAAGTACGAGTTTATTCTAGAATAGTAGATTTAAGTAAGTCTCGAATTCTGAAAGTACTTAGATAATATCTACAACAGCTTTAAGTATATACGGTAGAAAGTAATAATATCACCTTTGGAATATAAACAATATCTGTATTTTAGTTAGCCAACACTCCGGGTTTGCTCTCATTTCATAGTCCCTGGATGCAAACTGTAACATCGTTAGACGAGAATATTAACAATATTGCAAGTCTGGCCAAGCAGCCAGGCAGCTATCTGAATACTGAATATGTATGTTCAAACTGCAATAATCTTTACCAACTGTGGCTAGAATTTGTAGGAAACCAAAAAACACTTTTTTTAAATCATACAAATACGGCAAGTATCAAAGTAAAGTGAAATTTTATGCTCTGTTCTAAACCTACCAGTGTATCTGGTAGGCTTGGAACTCAGTGTAATACATGTGTCATTTTAACTAAGCGGTTCTCCAAAAGCGGCCGTTTTAGGCCTCCAGATCCAGCTTTCTGCAGCTATTATAGATGGCCATGTTTAGCACTTCCAATAATATCTGCATACAATAAATTAATCCTGTAGTTTTATTTCAAAGTTTATTGAAAAACTTTAACGCCCCAAGATATTCCAAATATCTTATAACTTGCTAAATACAAAAACCATGAGAACCCGTCCGACAACCAGCATAAGCTTTACTGAGTTGATCCTTCAGCAGTTATTTTCTTATATTTCCAACATCCATATTCCAGTAAAGCTTTGTTCTCTAAATTGGTGGTATTAAATAAAGGCCAAACATGATTATCTCTGGGGATTTGTAAGATTACTCACCTTTTCTTTTGTACGGTGTCCAGTGGAGATAATAACACTTGTCTGTAAATATCGTGAGTAACTGCTACAATAATTTGTAGCAATTTTATTATATTATCTGAGTTAATAAATTTTCGATTATCCTTACAAACAAGGATTATAGAAAAAGAATGCGCGGATAGATAAAAATTGCCCAGTTAAAAAAGGATCTCATAACACTCTTTGCAATCATGGTTGGCACCATCAACCAGACCGTTCTTATTTGTATAGCAAATCTCAACTAAACTTTCAATCAAAGTCGAACTTAAAATATTGTTACGACCTAGTGCCGACAAAGACAAATTCACACCTGCAGCCCTGTAGAAACACATTTATTACCTTTTCGGCATTTGGACTTCTTTTGTTTACTTTGTGTTTAAAATTGGTGATTAGAAAACAGCTCATTGTGTATGGGTTGCTATCTTTTATGGCAGTCATTAGCCAGGTGTGTCGAACTGGTTCTAAGAAATTCGGTCTATGCGGTCGGGCAGCCATATTGTATCGGTGCAGTAAAAGCAATGGCCCAATGGGGAGATCGTCAGTCGAGCTATAACCACAAGCGGAGCGAGACTTGTGTACATTCGGTAATCTATTTAGTGACGGACTTTGGGCGTATTATTGAATCGTGCTTTACGTTTAGACTGGTTGTGTTCAGTTATATTTGTAACTGTGTTATACGTGTTTGTATAGTTCTAATAAACTCTATAATAATTCCAACGGCATTTTAATTCGAGTCTTGCAACTCGTAACGATATTTTCTAAACTCGAAACTAAACTAACGTTAAAAATACAATAAGCTACTTAAAATAAACTAATTTATGAATTACTAGCTGATCTATTCCCGCTTCGCTGGGCATCAGAAAAAAATTAAAAAATACTTGTATTTAATCACAATCAAATATACCCTATGCCACTCAGGAATAATGTAGCTTTCTACTGGTGAAAGAATTTTCAAAATGGATTTAGTAGATCCAGAGATTACCCCCTACAACATCACAAACTTTACCTCTTTATTTTTTGTTGAGTGTAATTACCTACTAAGCGAATTCAAAATATTTCCCTTCCCGTACTGCCCGTACCCCAGTGACGCCTACATCGCGTAAGCCTATCTAGCCGATTAGGGTGCGCGGCGACCACGCAACTTTTTTCTATTACTTACATTTTTAAACTCGTGATATCTTTCGAATGGAATGTCCGAATTGAATAATTCAAAAAGTTATATAAAGGTATTGAAGCAGTCTTGAATTTATTTTGATAAAGATGAATACCAAGACACAAATAAACAGCTTTTTCTAGCGGCGGCTTTTTAATTAATTTTTTAAAATAAAAGAACACTAATTGTGGCATAACTATAATAGTTAGACATATACTGCCGCGATACTTTTTGTAAATAATGATGTTTTCTGCAAAGTCGCAGTACATTATGTTATTCTATCATCAATAGTTTTCGCAGCGCACTCGATTTTAGTTGATTTTTTTACACCTTGGGTTACACTATTGGACTTTTAGTAAGGATCCCTATTTTTTGAAAATATAATATAGCATATGTCAACCAGGGATAGTGTAGCTTGCCAACAGTGAAATATTTTTTTAAATCGGTTCAGTAGTTTCGGAGATTACCCCCTACAACCTCACAAATTCACAAACTTTACCTCTTTATCATATTAAGTATAGATATAGGTGATTAAAAACTACGTAACAAAACGCTGTCAGAGGGGAGCGTGCCCAGAAGGCTGACTGCATTGCCACGCTATATGGCAATGCTTATTCGTTGGACGAAATATGGGCCAACCTTTTGGTCACGGGTGGCATCAAAGAAACGCTTTGCCGATGGACCCCACGGACCTAATGTTTCAACTCCAAACGTCACAAATATGTAACCGTTTCCTAAGGTTTCATATTTGAGCCTTTTGAGAGCTTCGGCTATTGAAGCAGCGTTGCTAACCCCTGATTCAGTCATTGGAACATATTTTATGACGACGCGCGCGGCGTCAGAGTATCGATACACGTCGCGTCCCACACAAGCGGTCGTCCCATCTTCCAAGGAACCAGTGACATACCATCTGACCTCTTGCCATCGTATCGTTGCACAACAAGCCATTCCGGTTCTAATACGATAGATACGCCGATGCTGACAAGGGCTCGGCAGATGATGGCGTTTACTAAATTTAAATCAGTCAATTGAAAATCCTAATTGATGATCAGCATAGACCTTAGTCTGTGTTGATCACCACTGTCAATGCCTCAGATATTATATCGGTGGTCATGCATACTGTTACGAGTTACAGGACTCGAATTAAAATGCCGTTGGAATAACTATAGAATTTGTTAGAACTATACAAACACGTATAACACAGGTACAAATATAACTGAACACAATCAGTCCAAAGGTAATGCGCGATTCAATTACACGCGCAAAGTCCGTCACTACATAGATTATCGAATGTACACAGGTCTTTTCTCGCTAGTGGTTATCGCTTGACTGCCTTCATCGTGACATTGCTTTATATGGCACAAATGCAAATATGTCTGCCCACCAAGCGTCGACGCAATTTCCCAGAAATCGTAATCCGCACACCTGCTTAATTATGCCTGCAAACGGTCATAAACGAGTGCAATAGGCTGCTCTCCACAATAACCAATAAATAAGTAAACAAAAGAAGACAATCATAAAAGAACTACAATGTTATTAGCTCAAACGCCGGCGGGTAATAAATGTGCTTTGTTTACAAATATGCAGGTGGCCCAAATTGTAACAATATGAATAACTACTACTGCAAACATCATAAAATACTTTAGGCATTCTTAAAAAACCTACAAGAAACAGGTATTTATTGATTCTCCACACACGACACAAGGCCGAAAGTAATGCTAGTTGGTTGATTGGGTTAGTTCCTGAAGATCAGCAATAAGCGCGGAAAGGACGTAAAAGGCGAAATCCTTACCAAAACCATTTGCAAAGTCATCTAACATGTCTCAAAACTATGTTCCCGACTTGTTTGTTTATCGAATCGCATGTAGCTGTTGTCTTATTGTCCTCTCATTAGTATAGAAAGTGTGAAAACTTTTATTTTAATCAAGCATGAAGTGCATTAAATAATGAGACTAATGTATGTATTGTCGACATTTAAAAACAGTCCATTCTCTATACCAAAAGTACAACTGAATTTATTTCTTCGTCCACTTTGTAGCTTTAAAAGAAAAGTTTTCTTCTTCCATGTCTATAGGTATAACATATAGATGACAATGCTCCGTAACTGCCTACTATCAAAGGCAATAAATCAGTTATATCTCGGTCGCAAGCCATTTCGAATTCAGGATTTTAAACGGTCAGTGGGTCGGTATTTCCTTTTCATGTGTTATATGAAAAAAACGTTTGACATTTCCATTCGTTTCAGCAAAAACGCTTGCCCATAAATAAAATTCTTGAAAAAATTCCCATAATCGTAAAAGTTTGTGAACAGACCTACTTAAAATACATCAAAGAATTGTTTTTACTTAATAGCCAAGCATTTTCTCACGGCCAGGTAAAGTAAAATATTTATTAAGTTTTAAAACAAACATTTCAAAGGGAGGAACTTGGAGAGGCCTCTCATTACAACCTGCGAATAATGACTGGCATCCCACCTTTTAATCTTTTCAATGAACGCGCCGGAGCTACAAAAGCTGTTCATTTTTTAATGTATTTAACGAAGAAAAAAGAATTTAATTAAAAATCCAAACATGCCCTTGGAATTTTAAGCTGAGAATTGGTTTTCTAAGCCTGTTTTTTTTTATACGTTTTATTATACAATGTTTTTTAGCAATACAAAGCATCAAACTATATTAGGGCCGATTTTTACCAGATAAAAGTTATTCATGGAATAAAACACAACATGAGAAAATTGAAAAATGACAGTTGAATGAATAAAACAGTTGATTTTCTTCACTTTTGAAGTTAATAAGGTTATAAGTTATTCGAGTGATAACTTTTGTCTGATGATGGAAAAGTCGGCCCTTAGAATAGTTGTTACATATAAAAGCGGAAACCCGTAAGATTCGTAATAAGTCTAGTTTTAGTTAGTGTAATCTCACGGGAACCGTACACAGACTACAATCTATCTTTGTGCGAAATTTCGTCCAAATCCGTTCAGTCGTTCTGGCGTAATTGAGCAACAAACATCCGTCAAACTTTCGCGTTTATAATTTTAAATACTAGCTGATGCCCGCGACTTCGTCCGCATGGTGCGATTTTTTAACTATCCTACGGGAACTCTTTAATTTTTCGGGATCAAAAGTATCCTATATGTTGACCAGGGATATAAGCTACCACCATACAAAATTTCATTTAAATCGGTCCAGTCGTTTCGGAGATTAACCGGTATAAACAGACAGACTAACAGACAAACCGAGACATAAAAAATTTGAAAAATTCTAAATTAGTTCTATTTCAATTCTTACATCCCCCTGACTCGGTTTTTAGCATTTTTTTTCATTGTACAGAGATTTGACCTCTACAATTTTATTATATGTATAGATATAGTATAGATTTGGGAACGCTCCCACTGATGGCGCTCAGGAAACTAATTTTTTATTTTGAAATATGTTGTGTTGGTTATGTCTTCATTTTTAGATATTTTTATTTATTGTTGTAAATTGTTTAAATATATTCTCATAAAAACAAAGAATATAAAATGTTAATAAAAAAGAAAAAAATATTGTTACGAGCTAATTATTAAAACTTTTTGTGGAATAGATAAACGAAGTTTATACTAGCGAATCTACAGAAAGTGACATAGTAGAGAATATATACATTAGCTTTATTTGCTTTTACAACAATTAGTAAGCATGAGTGTATATACCTTTACAGAATTTACGAGCAAACGCAATGGCCAATTGGGTACTGAAAACCGCGGGTTGTAAATCGAAGCGAACGAGGGCATTAATCACGTTAGGTGGGATTTGGACCACGCCCGGCGATTTAACCGGAGTGGTCATTATCCATTAGCAATGATCAAATTAATTACTGCAGTGAATCTGTCATGTTGGACACAGCGAAGTTTCGTACAGAGGAAATATGCGAACGTCACGCGAGTGGGCCAAATGCGGCTATCGCATATTCGTATTATAAGACAAGTATCAAAATGAACTGGAACTTTATGCTATGTGTTACCTACCAGTATATCTAGGTGCGTGTCAATTTCATCGAGCGATTCGCCAAAATTGGTGTAAAGCGACCAATTTTGGCGAATCGCTCGCCCCAGTTACAAAGTTATAATTTAATTAAAAAATAGGAAGCTTTTCCTAGTCACATTTTTACTGAGTGATAATTAGATAATAATTATTATCATTCCCAGTAATCATCTTCCATACTCCCGGTAACAGAAATAATTTCAAGAAAAAACAACTAAAAATGGTTTTATTAAGAGTATCTGTTTAATTTTTAGCGTTAATATTTTTAAGTATTTTATCTATTACACGGAAGAAGATTGCAGGTTTATTCAAATTATTGCTACGGAAACTCCTGCGCGACTGTTTTAGATGAGGTAGATTCCCTGGTAGATTTGATCCCGATGGAATATCATTAAGTAGTTTCAGGGACTTCATCGCAGCAACTTGGGACATAAAGAGGACACCAGCGAAGTTTTTGTAGCAATTACTTAATGGATGGATCGTCACGTCTGAAACATTAAAATTTTGAAACGTTTTTTTTATCTTACACAATTTTTTTATCTTATATAATACGTAATTTATCAAAGACTTTAAGCTAAGAATTTATAAATAAAAAAGCAATCAAAACCGTGTTTTTTTTAGAAACACTTATTTACAATCATCATAATCATAGCGTTGAATACTAGTTGCGCTCAGAACATCTACTTCAGAGCTCTGCCCTACTAATTATACTTGCAGTAGGTAATCGACATTTGTGGGTTTTTCACTTTTTGCAGAAATGATATCTCAAGGCGCTAATTTGTACATAAGCTTGATTTCTTCTTGTTTTTTGGATACTTACACTAAAATATTATATAACATGGACGTGTTGTTTAGATATCTAAAAGTATGTTTACCGCGTTTTTTTCGAAACTACCATTTTGCAAGTACTACATTTGATATAAGGAAGGCAGATCGTTCATCATCATTTCACCCACCATCCATCATTATTCACGACAGCAGGCTAAGATTACTTGGGATGAACTCTTCTATCGGGACCTAGCAGAAGCTGCATGGCAAGATATGATACCTCCACATAATTAGCCGTAAACAATAAAATTTCATTGTTATTATAATACTCATTTTTACCACCGAAGGTAAAAATTGATGTTTAAGTATAGAAGCTTGCTAGTGTTTTTATATGGTTTGTATGGCTGTACTAAAAATACGTTTTAGGACATGACTATTTTACAGTTCAGGATGAAAAAATGAGATTAAATACTCACTGACTCCAACAGCGCAAGAAAACAGATCAATATGACAATGATTGATCATCGGCCTGTAGTCGTAGGATTTCATGTTTGGCTTCCAAATTTGCGCACACGTAGGCTCGTAAGTATCGATGCAATAAGTCGGGCATGTGTGATTACAGGCTTGATGTGCACCCACTATACTAAAATCATTTAGACGACGACCCGTTTCTGCATTTTGATTCTTCTTAATATTACATAACACATCAGAAACTTGATGAATTTCTTGAAAAATTAGGATTAAATTACATTTAGGGTTTAAGATTTCTGAAATAACCGTTTCACATTAGTTTCAAACAAGAGTAATTTGGACTACTTCTTATATGCGCCCCCTACCTCCAAAGAGTTGATTGTAACAAAATAATTGTCCTGCAAAAATAGTAACCTGAAAATTTCCTTATACAACTGAAAATGTATGTACTGTAGGTACAATTAGTAGGCAAGGTATATATTACACATATAAGTTAGGTAAGCAATCTTCCAGAAATAGAAGATAGAAAATAAATAGCACAACAAAAACATACCTAATGTGTGTCTCATCCGACATTGTATCTGTCTCAAATGACAAACGTTTTGATATCTCACAATGACCCGGGCGCCGTCCCATGACTCGGCCACTCCGCACACGTAGTCGAACACATTTGAACATACTATACTCTCACATGTCTTCCCTAATGTGGGGACTGTCAAGAACGCTGCAAGAAACACGATATATTGTACTTTGTAGAAAATGCTTGCAAATTGATTAACCTATCCTCATTTACAATGCTCCAAAATATAAAAAACCATATACCCTGTTTTTTCTTACAATGTCGGCTTTTAGTCAGCTAATTCGAGGGCACGACTGTCGTGCGATGGTAAAAACTCGAATTTTACCATTGGTTACGTTTCGTGTAAAATTTAATGAAGAATTCAATTGAAAAGTTAATTTTTAATAAAAAATATTATTTATAGTTTACTTACTTTAAAAAAAAAGTCCAACATGAGACGAAACGTTTTTGATTTACTTGGTTAATTTAAAATATTTCTACTTGTATATCCCTTAAGTTTACTCGGACATTTAAACATAATTAAATAGTGTAATTGATTGCAAAATTCGTGTGTTTGTGGTACCAAAATGATCTTCTAAGGAAAAGCAATGTATAGGTAATATCTACATATTACCTATACATTGCTTTCCCTTTGTAGCCAGAACTACCTATTAATATGTCCTAAGGTTATTGGAGCTGATAGATATAATTCAAAATATGAAAGTGAAGAAACCTGCATAGGATACCGTTCCCACCAAAATGTGCAGGCTTGGGACTAGCAGTGGGTCGTTTATGGGCTGATATAAGGTAACAAATTTCAGTAAATTATTTTAAAAGTGCACTATGAAAATAACCTTAATTTTTTCTCTACAAACCTGTTACTTACATTGTATAAGTAATAATAAGAAAATATGTTTTTGTACCAAATCAATTGTACACTTCGTTATCACAATGCTGCTAACACGACTTATTTTAGTGCGCATGATTTTCAAATAAATGACATTCAATGTAAGAGAAGAAAGATTTACTGTTTAAATTTTAATTAAATTCGCCATTCGTCTCTTTGATAACGTAACCATGATAGCTATGGGAGGGTCATGCAGTATTTTATATACTTACATACAAAAAAGGGTCAGGCATTTTCTTTATGTATAATTTAACAGTAAATAGCATGAAAGTGTATTGTAGTTACGAAGATTAACAGAGATAAACAATAAATATAAGTAAAAAATAAAATAATATACCATGTACTAGGAAGGAAGATTACTAATTAAAAAATCTAGCTCCAAAAACCTCCTGAATCGTACATACATAGATGGCGCCACAGGTCATTTGCTTTCTCCTTTTTAGCCGACTTCCAAAAGGAGGCGATTTTGTCTTACCTATTTATTACGTAAAACTTCTTTTTTAAACCAAATCATATGAAATACTTTAATAAGTTTCATTTCTACATTTTACTGATTAAGGTTTGTGCATAGACATTTAACCAGTGGTTAAAATAAAATAATCGCTAATAATATATGGCTAAACAGTAATATTTTCTTAAGTTTTCGCGACTTGTATGCAAGTCAACAAAAAGAAGTTTCTTGCGCCGCTTTTTCTCTTCAAGCCATAACATGTCGCAAAGCGGTGGTAAATTAGATTAGGCTCCCATAGAGTAAATAATAATCATAAACAAAATTAAAACTAAATACAGCAACAAGTTGGCGGTAGGCTAAATAAAAACTTTAACAGTAGTCATTGACACTTCACATCTTTGTCTTCCGTGATCACGGCTACTGAAAAGTTGCCGAAACGTCGGAATAATAAAAATCAAATAAATTACCGCGCTTAAAACCGTTAAACGTAGTTTTATTATAGCTAAACAGTGATTATTTTAATTTAACCGTCGGCTAAATGTCTATGCACACCAGCCTAATTGTATTGAAATATATGTTTTCAATAATGATCAAATTAATAACCTGACCCCATCTAGTTATGTAAGGTTTAGAAGGCGATTGACATTCCTAGTAGTAGCATGTCTACTACTACGCTATAAGAGATTTTTTGTGAATAACCCTCTATGTTTTGACATGTAGGATGGATCCAAATGGACTAGACCGTTGCAGATTTATGATTGGACATGAACTTAGGCTGGGCGGGGGACATTAGCGGCGAATGCCGACTGATTGCAGTAGAATAACGGTTATTATATAAGATCTCTATTTACTATAGGAAGCATCTATTACAGCAAATTATTTCACATTGCTGATTTTATACTTTACTTTTGAGTCTTTTGACTCCACTAATCGCTCAGTTTTAAACACAGTATTAAAATTGTGAACTATCAGGTTTATACGTTCAATAACAATAGTTCTACATGAATCTTAGCCCATTTAATATAATTAAGTTATTCCTATTAGTAATAAATTACTTACGTTTGTTGCAGGACCAAAGGCCAATGAAGTAGAGGAGGCATTAGTGGCAAGTTCCTATATTTTACCGACCGTTCATTTGCTTTTTGTTCATTCAACAGACAATAGTAATTGAAGTCTATTTAGCAGTTGTTTACCATCACACATTTATGCTTAACTTTGGATTATTCATTACCTATGTAACTATTTGAAATTATGGAATCTTTGGAAAATACTTTAAAAATACTGATAAATCTGTTGTATTAAAATATTAAATTTACTCTCTGAAAATAGTTTCTGCCGACAAATAAAATTCTACTGAATGGACTAACTAACTAATTATTATTTCTTTAGTTTAAGCTAATATATTTAATTTGGTTTATATGACGTGTATAGTAAGGTAAAATAAGAGTAAGCTGTGGTCAGTATCTGAAACAAAAAATACATTATCTCAATGACGGACACAGGCCTTCTTATTTCAGGAAACGGACGACACATTTGCCTAAACTGCTTATTTGTGACTAATATGCCGCTTTTGGTCATAGGTAAATAATCTTAATTTTGCAAATTGCTATGTTTTCCTTGACAGTTATAACGTGATAATTGTAGGAATATGCACATTGGGTCAGGTAGACTGGCTAGGCGAGGTATGCTCCAACTACCAAGATACGAACAACCCTCATTGAAATGACATGCGAATACCTTAACCACTATGCCACTTCGTGTACACAGCATTGTAATATTATGACTAAGATCAATAATTGTTGAAATATACTTATATATTAAATAAGTTTGGATATCGCAAATGCACCACAACAGTACAAGTAGTTCGTAAAGCAAGTAACACTAGGTGTTAACCGTATATTCGTAAGCGTTTTTTCTTCTGAATGACGTAAAAAAGAAATTTAACGCTGAAACGTTAACTATAGATTTCTATATCCTTTGCTTAAGAAATTACAAGTTGCACATACAAATATTCATTCTCAAGATATAATCTAACTCCATGCTAAATGTCATTAAGGGTCGATTTTTAAATCATCAGATAAGAGTTATCAGTCGAATGAGTAATAACCTGAATGAATTCAAAAGTGAAACCATTCAACGGTTTTATTCACGCAAATGACGTTTTTAATTTTTCCATGTTGTACTTTATTCTATGAATAACTTTTATCTAGTGATTGAGAAATCGGCCCTTGATCGTAAAAAGGTAACTAATAAACAGAATTATCTTCACATTTATGGAAGAGTTTTCTTAGCAAATAAGTTTTGCAGGCGATAAATTCTACCGAATAGGTATAAATATATATATTCAACGGTATTATGGTTAACGCCATTATTTTATAAGGAAAATAGCTTCCTAACTAGCGCATTTTACGAGAAGCTCCGCTGTAATGGACGGCCGACCAAGTGAGATTAATAGGCCTCTCGTCTATAACCATCTTGAGACCTTAAAAGGTGCTCACTTTACACTAATTAAAATAAAAGTAGTTATGCAAACGGAAACTAGCCCACGCGATGAATGTTCTCAGATAAAAAGCTGTATGAGATTGACAAAGAGACCTGTTTTTTAAAAATCTTAAAGGATAAGAAGCTTAGACTTTTTTAGCATATATAAAACATGCGATTTTTTATTGCATGAGTACAGCAGACAAGCAGACGGCCCACCTGATGGAAAGCGGTCACCATCGCGTATTATGGTCATTCGCAACATCAAATACCATACATGTGTGTATGTAATGTGCTGCCGGCTTCGAAGGTGGTATGGAACCTGGCCACTAATGCCGGAACACAACTCAAAGTTGTTATGACGACGTGCCCTAAGCTAGGGGTGGTAGCCATCCAATCGAGCAAATGCCCTATCACCTGGTTATGAGGGTTGCTTTGTTGCCTCTAAAATTTGGAACCATTCTAGCTATTTACATTATTTTTTGCAGTTATAATTTGGTTACGGTTTGAATAACTACGTCCAAATAAACAGGAAACAATAATACAATTAACAGAGCTAAAACAAGGATACAGTGTTTTTGAGATTGGGAATGAATGCAGGATTATATTTATCCGAAAAATGTGATCGTTTTCACGGGATAGAATTAAGCTACATGATTAGCTGTATGTTATGCAATAATTATATTAAAATTTCGAAATAGATATAGACAAGGTGAGGAAGTCCGTCAGAGGGTAAATTAGTATATATCTCGTTTTTCACCTTTTTGAAATGGAATTTAACGTAAACTACAATTTGAAGTCAGAATAAAATTGTGACATAGCTTTACTGGCCGATTTGTTATCGTCGTTGCTACTTAAACACGGAAATAAAGAGGAGTGTATGGAGTTCCCCCACTGATGGACATCCCCACCTTGACTATACAATAGATTTACACTTACAGAACTGTACGTCATCATGGTGATAGTTCTGAATTTCAATGCTGTAAAATATAATGGCTTTTGTAATCTGTAAACAAATGTAATAAGTGCGTTAATTAAAGTTCTCAATCCACCATAAATAAATCCAATTATATTTAAACGCCAAATAGCTTTATTTGTTAATTAATTACCATTAAGTACTGACATTAAACTCAACTATCTATTTACAATCCAAAATCAAAAACTACATACAAATAAATATATTTATTATCACGCCTGTGTCCTATAGAGTAAACAGAGAGGATGGGTTTCCAGTTGCTACAATCTTAGCACACGTTTTGCTTCATCTAATTTAAAAATAAATTAAATTCCTAATCTTAGTATAAAACAAAGTTGCTTTACGCGTCGATCTGTCTGTTTCTCCGCTAACGCCTCCTAAATTACGGAACGGATTTTAAACGATTTTCATCATCAGTTAGGTAATTTTTCTTTGAAGGTTTGTAATTATATATAAAAAACCTAATTAAGTTTTTATGTGAGTAAAATAACTAGCCGGCTACGCTTCGGAGAAAACTCTAATATAAGATAAATTAAAATGAAATCTGGTCGAGCTTCGCCAAATCGCTCTCACTAGACAGCATTCATAGAGAGTTAGAAAAATACATGGGATTACCGCTTCGTACATTAAGGCTAATTTAGTCGACATAATAAAAAGTTATTCCGAACTTTAACACGTTTCATTTATTTCATTTTGAAATAGCTTCTTCTTGGCAGCTTTCATTATTTGAAACAGACTACTAAATGCAATTTCATCACAGGCTGCTTAAATTAAAAATAAAACTAAGCATTGGTCGTAATTGAACGTCAAAGGGAATACCAAACCTTTGAATTACCACTAATAGAGCGCGTTGGCATCTCGTATTGCTTTTATACCAACCACTCTCGTAAACAGCATCTGATACGCCTATGCTCTGCAAAAAATTTGAAAGCATCAGCTTTTAAAATATGAAAAATTGAAATATATTAAATGTATAAAAATGTATCTTATTTTAATCTTCCATACTTTAAAAGCTCGGTTTTTCTCTATGTACCACATTGAAAATAATTTACACCAATTTCAAATACAAGGAATATTTTATGGAAAGAAAATAAAATAAAAATGTAAGTCTCCTTGTAACAAGTTTTATTAGTTTACCAAAATCATAGGAAACCTACCCATCACACTTGTCCGAGGCAGATTCGTGAGTTACTGGAATCGGTGATATTGGTTTTCAGGCATCCTCTTGGGCTTTCAACTACAGAACATATGGATTTATTTTTCTATGGGCAAACCAACATATATATTCAGTTACAAGTATAAAAAATAGCAGCCGATCCCAAAGAATTAAACCAATACTTGTATAAAATTGAAATGTCTATTTATTATTTAAAAATAAATGTAAAATGACTAAAAATTGCAACTCATAGGATCATCCTAAACAATCTTTCAAGAACTTTTGTATGTCTCTATATAATACACTCGAATAATCGTAAAAATGCAAATTCATTCAATTAATTGTAAGGAAATATTAGGAATTAAATCATAAAGTCAAGAGTTAAATACTGTTAGTTCCATTTGAAGGAAGTCGCAGGTACAGTTAGTCAAATACTAAAAAGGTGCTCTTATAGATAATAATTTAGCATCAAATGGATGAGTTTTGAGCATGCAGTGAGGGATCCTAGATTAGTGTTAAGCCACCTCATAATGTGCAATTTCCCCGAGCAGACAATATTTACACAGATTATGCCAACCAACCGCTCTGTAAATGTCGTCAGCGTACCAACAGACGATTCCCATTTGAGTCAACGCAGCTCCGAGGAAGAACTTATTGCTCATTTCCATCCACGGCTCAAGAAACTGGGGAATGTAAGATGCAACTAAGTTTTATTACGGCTGCCGAGATTCCGCTCACATTTTCCTACACAATGTGTTTACTTTGAAGAACTGTATAATCATGTGCATTAAAAACTTTTAAATAAATATTTATCTTATTTTTATCTGTGGAATTGTATCTTTTGAGTTTTTCGTGAAACTGGTGAATATTTAGACAGTGTCACGAGAAGAATCACTTAAAAATTAACATAATTCTTGTTTAATTGTATGAAACTTCAATAATATACTAAGTAAAAAATAAAAACAACCGTCTTCAAAAACACATGTAAGTAAAATATAACTAAATGTTTTCTACATCAATTTAATATTTTTTTACTGTTACGTTTAATCTATAATATTATAATATTCTAAATATGCCTTGTCTGTACATTAAAGCTATTTAAAAAACAACTGGAATAGACTATGTAAACGATGGAGAACACGATGCAATTTTTTAAGATTTCTTATCTGTTTGTCTCTTTGATTGGGATGCACGTAAAAACTAATGGGTCGATTTCGATGCGGTTTTTGCTGATCGACAGCTAATTCTTAGACTTAAGCTCTGCGCTACTTATCTTGGGAATCACGCGGGAATTTTTCTGGGAATTATTTAAAATGGGCAGATTACAAAAAATCGAATTCCAATGTGATCTTTTTACTGATTGATAACAAATGTAATGTAATAAAATGTGTGATTTTTTTATATCGGGAATCCCGTAGAAATATTCTCGGGAGCGATATGTGTACAATATTGTCCGCGTGCGTAAAAATTTACTTATTCCGACACAGATTTCACTAAAAAGATAGCTTACATTATTTTTCAAATGCTGCGGTATTTTGTGTCTCGGGAATCCCGCGGGAATTTCTGGTCAAGCGTAGACAAAGTCACGGGCATATCCTAGTGTAACTATAAAAATACTGTTTATGTAATTATTGGGTCTTTTATGTAACCTTTATTCTTTTTTATTGCGAAGCTGGCGAACCGGCAAACGCCCCATGTACTAGAAAGTGATTGCCGTCGCTTATAGACGTTTTCAACACCCAGGTGCGTAGCTAACGTGTTGCCAGATTTTAGGAAGGGGTAGAGGGGACAGGCTAGGAGGGATGGGATATGAGGATAGGATAGGAAGATCAGACAAGAACAATGGAGAAAGCAATAGATTCGGATGGCATGGAGGAAGTGGACTATTGGAGCTCTCACTCATCACACGAAACATAATTAGCTTAGGATTAATCCACGCTCACTCCTTCACGCCTTCACGCCGATATTCTGTACGTGAGAGCGTGGTACCATACCGACTAAGCCGGCCCTAAGAGCTGTAACAATGGTAATGATTCCAGCATGGCTATAGAACCGTGCTGGAATCATTATCATGATGATCACGAAAATTGATTTCGATTTTGAATTAACCATTTTTCATGAATGTAAAACCATAAATAATCCACAGCAGAGCAAAAGCTTAACCTTTTCATGAATGTATTGAACATCCAACACGCTTGCTCAAGGCAGATTGGCAGGCTTCACACGTCAATAATTTGATCGCTTTTTTTTATTGTCAACACTAGTATCGTAGTGACTCTGTACTTCCGTCTAATTCTAATGACGTGAGTTAATTCCGAATAGAGTATCAATCACTTAAGTAGATTTCCTATCTTAGTACGAGTAAAAAAATATAAGATCTAATAAAATAATATTAATAAAAAATATAAATAAAATTGAAAACTTTTTTGCTTTTAAATGAAAGATACTTATTCAACACTTTCGCATAAAAAAAATTAATCTAATGTAATCAATTACAACGATAACAGTTGACGACGCACAACCATAGCAATTAAAAGAAACTAAAGAAAAATAAAGCGGAACTGTGCTCAAACTAAGTACCATTTGTATAAATAATCTACTCGTATTTTATGTTTTTCTTGGAACGAGTGCCGCCAGTATCAAGGCAGTTAACGGAGTCTACTTGCTTGTTAGCTACAAAAACAAAAGACAATCAGTACAGTCAGCAAGGTCACGTGTCTCGTGCTAGTTTTCGCCGAAAAACATTCTAGGTAAACAAAGTTATCCAAAACTCCTGTTTTAAGGGCAATTTTAAAGATTTTCTTATAATTAAAAGTAATCTCTCTTTGATCTCTTATGATTTTGAAATGTTATAATTATAATTTGGATGTATTTTAACTTACACACATACTAATCATAAGATTGCCTTATCTATTAACTGCATAATGAAATTATATATATCACACGGAGAAAAAGCTATTTAGCTTAAGTGATTTAAAAGAAATCAAGAGAAGAGCGTAAAGTTTCAAATCTCAAAAAAGTATTGTTATCATTCTATGTACCATCGACCATATTTAAATAAAAACAATATCTAAGAATTTCAATAGAAAACTATATTCTGTATATTTTGTTCAGTTTAAAACATAATTATGTATCTTACAAAATATTTAATTCAATCAAATAGCCTTCAAAGTATCGTTCTCGAGGTGTAAAGTTGTAAATGCTTCATGCACATTCTAATGCCGATATCAGACGAATCAACCAAATTAAATCAATTTGGTTGGAATGCAAAAAACTGAAAGGACACGGCATTATTGAATTGCATTGAACGATTTAAGTATTATGTTTATATGATCATTTGTTTATGTATATCAAGTTTGGTTGATTCATCCAATTGAAATTGAAAGACAGAAAGAACTGTCGTTTATCAGCTTAATGCTTGGGCATAAGTATTGAGCTACAATGGGATTGGTCACGACTGTTAAAGAATACCCTCTAAAACACGCCGATGTTTCTTTATTATCCAGAAGAAGCAAGGGTCGCAAAACTAGGACTTTGACAACGCCGCTAACGGGCTGATTCCATAAAAACCAACTTGCGGTGTTGAGCTCGTAATTGCTCATGATTTATTTATAGACAATGTTGATAAATAGTACAATCTGTGATTAAATAATGTAGAGTACAATACAAGTGTTGATTTAATTAAATTGTACTTACAACAATAGTAAACACGACACAGCATATGTTTACAGAACTCAATAATACATTAATCAAGTTTACAACGGAGAACGCATCTTCCAAATCATATATATATCTAAAACAGAAATATCTGTCTATGTTAATTTTAAAACATTATTGATTGTTGGAGAAACGACAAAGTGAATTTTGCAAATTAGTCTAAACCACAAGTGTCCCGGAAATCCTGTACCAATTTATTTATTCAGTTCTGAAACATCACAAATTAACTCAGAACTATCCTAAACAGTTGTTATCGAATCACTTATTATTTATTTACAAACTCTTTTTGGATAACAGCTGGTCAAAGGTAGTATTAAGTAAATTTTTGATATTTTTGGAATTTATTATAAATTAGGATAGGATTTCTTGGTCACCAAATATATGCAGCATGCCTTTCTTAATCCATAATTATTTAATCTAGTAAAGTAGTTAGACATTTCGACCCTTCCAACGAAATCCCCGTCGTGTTGCAGTTTCTCAACTATACAAGTACCACTTAGCATTTACAGCCCTTACCATTTGAAACAGAAATGTAATGTCAAATAGAAGTCAATATTAAAGTAGTTAAAGGATGTGTGTTCAAAACAAATATTTAAAAACAAAAACTTACTGGATGAGACGCTGATGAATTTTTACCACGGAAACAATCTCATCGTAACAGTCAAAATAAATATAACCGTTGGTGATTATGTTGTTATCATAATTATTTAGATCTCCTGAAGCTAATTCCTTTATTCTTACTGATAAAAGTCTTAACAGCATACTGATATGACTTGCCATTGTCATAAATAGTAAATCCGAACCAAGCATGCAACACACCGAGATTATACCTGGAAATGTAACTCATAATTTTAGTTTATCATTAAGTTGTTACTCGCGACATCATCCACATCTGTTTTCTACTTTCTGAATGAAGTAAAATAGTAACTATAGCACCGAAATAGGCTTTCTTATTTACTATCAAATGCCTAAATATTATAAAACGTACATGCCAAAAAAAATAACATGATAATCCTTTTACACACATTTAAATTTTCATATCCTTAACTTGAGGAATAATGGTGACGAATACTGATCTCCTGTTGAATCCACTTCAATACTATTTTTTTAAACAAAAGTAGCCTATATCCTGCCCGAGGTACAATCCAATCTCCTTGCCTTTTATTAAGAATAAGAATTACTTTCGCATATGCCATTTAGAGTCCATCAGCAAGGGCTTTCTTCAAAGATATGAAATTGTCAATGTAAGAAACTCTTTGATGCTACCCGTATTCAGAGCAGTTTCTAGCCATATAGAGTAGCAATAAAGTCTCCAGCTTTATCGACATGCTCCATACTGACAGTAATATTGTTCATTGTAGCTAACACTAGCTACTGCCGGGACTCCGTCCGCGTGGAATAGTTAAAAAAAAGTAAGTTAAACAAAACTCCCGATTTTGAAACATTTACATTGGTGTTCCGCTCCTATTGGTCTTAGCGTGATGATATATAGCCTATAGCCTTCCTCGATAAATGGGCTATCTAACACTGAAAGAATTTTTGAAATCAAACCAGTAGTTCCTGAGATTAGCGCGTTCAAGCAAACAAACAAACAAACTCTTCAGTTTTATATATTAGTATAAGATTAATAAATAGTAATACTTTTAATTATTCAAATTTAAAATATTCTTTCTTCAACAATATTAATTTTTATTCCCTTGTTAAAATATATTACAAAATCCTCTAGGATTTCCTTTTACCCCACGAATAAACATGATTACCTGAACAGGTCTCAAATATGTAAACAATTTCGTGATAAACGGGCTTCGTCTTGTCAAACGGATATGCCAGCTGCCAAACAAAACCCAATTCCGATGGAATACCACGAACTTTACGATACAAAAGTACAGCAATTGGTGTTAAATTGTAGAGCCAGACACCCAATACGTTCCAAAATGCGTACACTGAAATTAAATCACCCAATTTTAATATCTGGGTATATAAAGGTGACTCTATCAACCACATACTCCATAGAATAAGAATACTTACTAAAAACATTCCTAGTATTACATTGATGATTAGTTCCACCTGGATCACTAGATGTAACTGATATTTTATGTTTTAGCGTATTTTACGATCGTAACATAATTACATAAAAACTAATTGATTTGATTCTGATACTGACACTTCCTATTTTTGACTTATTTGTCCCAAATAATAATTTTTAAATAATAAAACATTGGTTTAACCTTAAAATTAGTTTTTTCTGTATTAAAATGCTACATAAGAATATCTTAGGCCCTCCTGAAATATTTTTCGATGTAGCTTTAGAAACTTATTTTCAATGTTTTTACATACAATATTAGCAAATATTTAACAGACACATTTTACTTACTTATTTGCCTTCGCCTCAGCGCAGTAAGACTATCATTTTTTATGTTTTTTGCTTCTTTATCTACGACGGAAACGGGCCAAATGTCAGCCAGTTCATCAACAAGCTTTCCGGAAAGTATGTCTCATATACCATATAGTAACTAACTTTCCGAAACCTGTGGAAATAATTCAATATTGCCTGTTATTATATATTTATAGTATAAACTAGTGGGCACAGCAGACGTTGTCATTCCCTAAAAAAATAAAATTTAGAACCCGATCGCACCACCACCTACCGGATCCAAATGCGAATCTAAATCATCCCGGGACCCACTTAAACATACACACGTTTGTCAAAATCGGTCCAACCATTTACCAGAAGTTCAAGTACACACGAACAGGAGATGTTTGTATATAAAGAATATATTTTGAATAAAAATACCAGATATCTGAAAGATTGGATTTTCTTATTATTGGAGAAATGATTTAGCAGCTTGCTCTATGTAAAAATCTTTGCAATCCTTACTATAATTTAGAAAAATCGTAATGTTAAGCTGTCAGAGGGCAAAAGTAAGTATGCTCATGATACTCTTTAAACGATCTAAAAAAGTGGGATAATGTTATTATGACCTCCGGTAGAATTTTTCATTCTTCATTTCATAAATCTTGAATGAGTATTTAATTCTATATTTAAATAAATTATACTGACTTACTCATCGTATCATACCCTGCAATATGTAAATAACTCCCAACAAATTCTTCTATAGACGCAAAGCTTATCATCTTCACAGCGATATACCCGATCTCTCCAGCTAACATTGTAACCAACAATGTAGATGAAATTACAAATGAGGTATAAGTTTTCACTTTCTCAATAGTGGTCTTCGGTGCTTCATCAATAAAAGAGAGACCGATTCTCCGAATACAAAAATTACACAAGCTCAATGTTTCTGAAATCTCTTTTCGAGCTATAACCTTGCCCTGTTCTGACATTTTGAATAGTTATGCCCAAATCAACCAAAAAGTCTACTTTATACACTATCTATCAATAAATTAATCTGAACACTATCTTATATACAAAAGAAAATTTAGGTTGTTTGTTTATTGTCTATTTATTAAAAGAGCTCAGTTTTCAGATCAGTTCAACTTATTTTTTTTTGGGAATTAGTTTTCTTGAATTGGAAAGAAAACTCATTTTATATAAGAGAACGTCTCAATGAGAATTCTTGCGTATTACATATTCGAAGAACAACTGAACAAAGCCATGTAAAATCTCTTGTCGATTATAATGAAACTAAGGGTTACAAGGAACTTTGATTATTTTTTCAGTAAACGACTAACTTCAACAAATTTATTAGAAAGTTTTTCTGAAGATGGGCATAATAATTATGGGTTAACTTTCTATATAATACTGTATTATTATATTATTAAACCACGGTATTTCTTTTACAGAAATTATGGTGATATCAATCATTTATTTCTTGGCAACTTCTAATTAGATACAAACTTATTTCGGACACAGCTTTTTTTAGTATTAAAGTAATTGAGACATATTTATACTTTCGTAATTGTTAATTCAATTTCTTCTCATAATATAGGCGGCAAATAAACATTATTACCCACCTACGCTATCATAGAACACCAAATTACTTCAAAAATATACTAGCGTATATTATTATGAACCGTATTAATTTAGAAGATACTAGAGTTTACCCCGCGGCTACGCCGCGTGAAAATCCCTGGGTAGTGTAGTCCTATATTTCGTACATAAAAAATTGATTAAATGTTTTATATACATAAACCTTCAATACTTAAGTTTCTTGATCTATTCATAACAATTACAAAGAAACCACTGACTACTTAAGAAACTAGGTCAATATAGTGTAGACAACTGCACAGGAAAATATGAAGAGAAATCGTAGCCAACCTGATTTCAAGTACATAATACATAATAAATGACATGTGGGCAACCTGACAACATATTTGTTATTTAATTAGAGCGATCGTTGTCTACGTCGCATATGCAGCCCCATCTGTTTTGCTAATCCGTCTATTTTAAAGAAACGACGTCATTTATCGGGTTAAAAGTATCCTAAGTTACGCCCCGGGATATAAGATAGTTCCATATCGAATTTCATTTAAATCCGTTCAGTAGTTTTCACGTAATGCTCTGACAGACGAAAATTGTAGTTTCGGAATTTGCTGGTCTGAATTAGCCACCTTGATTTTTTTCTCATTTTTAAACGCTTTGTACAAACACGAACCATTTACAGATTTATTATAGTATAGATTAAAGAAGAAATTTGGAAAATACTTGTGATTTAGGTATTAGGGCTCACGAAAAAAACAATGTAAATATTTTTAATATAATTAATAGAAGACGTTGCTTACAAAAAAACGAATACAAAGATTAATTTAATCCCAAACTTAGGAGTTAACAGCGGAGTTTAAGTGATAGATTAGTTTTGTGTCTAGTAGTTTTAGGACTTACTCACCGGTTCTATTCATTCTTTTATCATACCATTGGTAGAAAATTGGTATTGTCTGTGTGTAATTTATTCAAATTTTAATATGCTGTACTCATGCAAATTAATTCATAGATATACAAATCCTTCATTGCCGTATTTTACGAAGTTAATACCAGAATTATGTATAAATTCACTTCAATTAGTGTTCCACTATACCAATCTTGAATCTTGCATTCATGATTTCTGACCAAATTAATCCGATTTCAAATGGAACACTGTCACCTGCACTCAGTTAATTCATCATATGAGATTCCAAAATTACCAAGCATAATCTCCATTTCATTTCACGCGTCTATACTTTTGTAAAGGTCTAATTAAAATTATATTATATTATAAATGTATAATATTGTATAACAATTAGTCATAAGATAAAACAAGAATGCTAGGAATGAAATTGAAATGATTCGGATTGAAAGACGAACTTTGTAAATTACATAACAAGTCATTCTTCCCTTCAGTTTTTGTTCTTTTATTATTTAAAACTCTATCCTGAGGTTTTCTGAGATTTTGGCGGAAACTTGAAGAAGTGATAATAATTTTGCTATGCAGTGTTTTTAAATATGTATTTAATTATAATAACTACTTCTTAAAAATTATCAATAGTCACTGTTACTAATACTGATTGTTTTTAAGCAAGAATTATATTGTTACGACCTAATGCCGACAAAGACAAATTCACACCTGCAGCCCTATAGAAACACATTTATTACCTTTTCGTCATTTGGACTTCTTTTGTTTACTTTGTGTTTAAAATTGGTGATTAGAAAACAGCCCATTGTGTATTGTAATCTTTTATGGCAGTCATCAGCCAGGTGAGCGGGTTACGATTTATAAGAAATTGCCTCGACGCTTGCCGGGCAGACATATTTGCATTTGTGCAATATAAAGCAATGGCCCGATTGAGGAAGGGGCAGTCGAGCGATAACCACAAGCGAAGCAAGACTTGTGTACTTCGGTAATCTATTTAGTGAGACTTTGCGCGTATATTTGAATTACGATTTCCTACACTGCGTTTGGACTTATTTCGTTCGGTTATATTTGTACCTATGTTATACGTGTTTGTATGGTTCTAAGAAACTCTATAATAATTCCAAGGGCATTTTAATTCGAGTCCTGCAATTCGTAACGATATGTTTATTTTGAAAACAAATCTTAACTGTTTCGTGAAATAGCCCCAAAAGCTCTCGTTTGGCTTCAGTCAATGACCTACAATTTGGCTTAATTTTTTGTTACGAAGGTCCAACTTTCGTGTAACGGCTACTTATTAAAGATTATTTTAAAACTTGAATTTTCATGAACATTTGAAACTGGTTCGATAGATAGATATAGAAATATCGTAGACTCATGTTTAAAAAAGGCAAATCCTATACAAAATACGTATTGTATAACAATTTTTTTCAAAACCATAAGGGAAATCACAATATGCAAACCCAAAATTCAAATTCTTACAAAGTTAAGAACTCCACCTGTCGGTACTCGTCTATTCGAGCATTAAATCGGATTTAAGAGATTATAGGCGGTTGTGGGAACAGGCTTACTTTATAAGCTATAACCAAGAAACCGTTCTTTATAAAACTGGCAGAACTTAACTTTGTTTTTCTTTTCGGGTCACGCAAGGGAGCCATCGGTAGTCATCCCGAGGCTTGGTGTTATGTATACGCAGTAAATAAATAATTCAGAGGCTTTCAGTAAAATCGGTGAGGAAAAAACGAAACCAGTATTTACTCAGATGCACACCGCCTTACTCCTTCAGAATTAATGTTTAACTGTCGAAAGAGAAGTAATTTGATGTACCATTTATAAATCCATTACACACTGCTTATGGGCTATCTAAATGGAGTTGGCTATCTTGCTCGCGCATTACCACATTTTCGAACATATAAATTAACAGAACATTTTATAAAAAATCCGTCTTACACAAATATTAATAAACCTGCAGGGGGGGCTTTGTGGCGAAGCCTTGGGTGTGTAGCGACACCTCGTACCCGACTCCAGGGGGCCAAGGCAAGGCCCCGCCTCCGTGCTTGCCTTAGCCAGCTGGCACAGAGTGGAAATCGTTACAGCTAAGACTCAAGCTCCTGGGGTGGAAGTGATAATAACGTCGGAAGTAGCTTCGCTGAACTTGCAGCCCACCTCTCAGTTGTGAGTTACACCCATGTTGCCTCTCGCCAATCTTCTACTGCATTTTTTGAGGCCCATGCAGGGAGTGGCAAGTAACTGTCTGCCCATTTATTCCATGTTCCCCGAACATTACGACGGACAAACGCCATAGTCCCCATAATCCTAGATCCCCAGTTCCACTAGCAGTTCACCCCAATAGCCCGGTACCTTTTGTTCTCATTTTCTACAATAGTCCTACACTGACCGAGGCTTGTCCTTGGGTGCATCTTTATATGGTGTAGACAGGGATAATCGCCGGTCAGTGTCACGCCACATTTACATTAAATTTGTCTAAGGGGGCTTTACGTGTTGACCTCCCCATGGCCCTTCGCAAGCTCTCCAAAGGTTCGGGCCCTTTTTATGGGCGGTGGTCTTGAGAGACATGCATATGTAATAAATTAAGAATGTTTCACAATAACAATAACTTTGATTCAGACCAAGCTTATATATATCATACATCAAAATCAATTCATGTAAAAAAATAATTTAATTATTTGAAATCTTGTCTGAATAAAAAATATTTTTTTGTGAAACATTCGTAATATTACGAGATTAAAATAAATATCAACGTGTGTATTGAAAAATATGGTATGGCGCCCCTTAAGGCGCAAGAAAGAGGTAATTGAAACAACATTTTGATAAATCAGGACAAGAATTTAAAGTTTTAAGTCGTTGAAATATGACTATTTCAGCAAGAAAAATATAAATAGATTTCAATAAGACACGGGTTCTTTATATTGTCGTACATTTGAAACATCGTAATGAAAAGGTAACATTATGTTATGTTTCTTATAAGATGTCACTTAAACCAAATAACTTTTCACGTTTTGATTTTATATTTCAATTAATAATATGTACTGTACAACTCAGTGTAACTGAAATCTGAACTCAAATGTATACGAAACAAAAATTCCACTGCTGGTTTCAGGTAATCTTATTTAGAGGGGGTACGATATTTCAAAGTGGAAACTGTTCTAAGAAGGGTTTTCAAGTTTCACGCGAAAACCGTCGTTGGTCAAAATTGTAGATATTATCACAACACGTCAAAAACTAACGCTATATGGCAGCATACTTATGTAAATGTTTTAATATTTTAATTCATGAGTTCAGCAGACAGACAGACGGCCCACTTGATGGAAAGCGGTTAGCATCGCCTATGGACATTTGCAACACCAAAGGTCCTACAAATGCGCTGCTGCTCTCTTAAGGCAGACTGGAACCTGGTCACTAATGCCGGAACACAACTCAAGGTTGTTATGGTGGTATACTCTAGACCAGGGGGTAGCCATCCAGCCGGGCAAATGCCCTATCACCTGGTTGTGGGTTGTTTTGTCGTCTCTTACGACAGGCCGCCCGGCCGCAGGAAATTGTATTCCTTCTCCGTTCCTGCACGGATAAAGATAGACGATAGAGATAAATTAATAGAGGGTATTAATTTCCAGCCTACCTAACCTAGCGTATATAATCGAAACAAACATATTTATCTAGTACCTAGCATAGAAAATAATTCTAGATAAAAGCAATTTTCTACCTCTAGACTTGAGAACTAGTGATTTGATATGTATAAAGTATGATCAAATATTCTTGTCCATAATATACCAGCAGTCGCTGAAACCGAAATTGCTTTAGACAAGTGTTAATTTACCAACAGTAGAATAAGTACTTCTTGATCCGGTTTATAATCTTTTTTTCAATTTCTGCCAGTGGTGCTTGGTGTTGATGCGAAATTAATGCCTTTTTAAAGGTAAGGTAAGAAAACATATTTCCAAATCTGGTATTAATTCACGTGTTCTTAAAAAACTCTTATTGGCTTTAGCTTTACGGTGGCAAAGCTTCAAGAGTAGCGAGGAAAAATGTACGGGCTCCGCAGAGGCTTATCTCCTTACACACGGAACATGGAGCCTCACAGACGTTTTAAACCATGATAATGCTCGCTTCAAATACATTTACGTAAATGTAGACGCTAAAATACACCCGATATTTATTTATTTATTTCTACAATTTAGGATAAATTTTATCGGTTAATAATAGGTTGGGGAAAAAGTCTTTTCGCATATAGTATGTATGAACTTGTAATAAGATCTCTTTGGCTATAATCATTTGTATCTGGCTGGTTTTGGTATCAGTAAAAAGTTTTGATTTTAAAGAAGACAATTCCAAATTCAAATTAGGAAAATGTGTGATTTTCATTTGTTTTTCTTATTGTTAAAATGAGTGAATCTAATGAAGAAATTCGATACAATTTAAAATTTTGCTACAAAAAAAGGTAAAAAAGTACCACAAGCCGCGAAAAAAATTTGTGATGTTTATGGACCTAATGCAGTATCTGTGAGAGTAGCGCAAATTTGGTTTAAGCGTTTTCAATCCGGAAATTTTGATATCAAAGATGCACGTCGCTCTGGTCGCCCTGTTACGGACAAAATTGATGCCATTTTTGAAAAAGTGGAGAAAGATCGGCATATTAGTAGTTACGATGTAGCTGGAGAACTGGGAATTGACCACAAAACGGTCTTGGTGCATTTGAAAAAAGCTGAGTACACAAAAAACCTCGATATTTGGGTGCCTCGTGAGCTCACTGAAAGAAACCCAATGAACCGTGTACTCATTTGTGAATCTTTATTACGACGTAATAAAACCGAACCATTTTTGAAGAAGCTGATAACTGGTGATGAAAAGTGGATCACGTACGACAAGAACGTGCGAAAAAGATCGTGGTCAAAGGCCGGTCAGGTTTCACAGACTGTGGCGAAACCCGGGTTAACTCGCAACAAGGTGATGCTGTGTGTATGGTGGGATAGGAAGGGCATTATTAATTATGAGCTGTTACCGCCAAGCAGGACCATCGATTCTGAACTGTACTGCGAACAACTGATGAGATTAAAGCAAAAAGTTGAGAGAAAGCGGCCGGAATTAATCAACAGAAGGGTGTGGTTTTTCACCATGATAACGCTAGACCTCACACATCTTTAGCCACTCAGCAAAAATTACGAGAGTTTGGCTGGGAGGTGTTAATGCATCCGCCGTATAGTCCTGACCTTGCACCTTCAGATTTTCACCTGTTTCGGTCTCTGCAGAATTCTTTAGGCAGTGTCAGGTTAATATCACGAGAGGACTGCCAAAACCACTTGTCGCAGTTTTTTGATCAGAAGCCCCAAAATTTTTATAGCAATGGGATCACGTCCCTATCTACAAGATGGCAAAAAGTTATCCAACAAAATGGCACCTACATACTTTAGTCAAATGTAAATAAACTTTATAAAAAAACCTTTTGAATTTTTATATAAAATGCGAAGAAACTTTTTCCCCAACCTAATACGTCAATTAATTGTTTTTTTTGCTTAAGTAGGCAGTTTGGCAAAAATGGAAATCTTGAATAATAGTAACTTTTGTTCATCTGTCTATATAATAGCCATTACCTCAATACAACTAAATATATGTTATAACTACCTATTTCAATAAATTCGAACTAAATTCAACTGGGTATTTGACAGTCAATTAACTGACACTCTCTTTATAATCGCACAAGATGTCACAGCCTCCTTGATTTTGTATGAGTATACTGCTTTATGACGTCACAACTTTAACGAGTCAGCTTTTTAATTATTATTTTTTTTAATTTATTGATTAAAATTTATTTATATAATGAACTGTTGAAAAGAAGGTAATATGGTAACAAGACATTTTGACGCCTAGTCTTTTATAAGAATAAATACTATTTTAGAATTGATTGTAATATGTGTCAAGTACCCAATTTGTCGCTAAGAATTTATCTCAAATTGTCGAAATGTTTAATATTTTTCTGTAAGATATTCTGATATTTTAATCTGTCAACTTTAAATAAATCCTTTGAAATAAAATATGCAATCGTATACTGCGGATAGCATCGTACTCCACCAACATCTATTTCTCCACTACAATTTGCCAACCGCACTTCAACTTAATTCAAATAGAGATACGAATAAGCAAAAAAATTTTCTCAAATCGCCAGTCTACACTGGGAAAACGAATTTATTAACTTTTATTTCTTTAATCAAATAAATGGAAAAATGAATTCATAAAGTAAATCTTCAGAAACAGTACAGCAGACAGGCTGACGGCTCGTACACCTGATAAAAAGTGGTTACGTAATTATTAGAAGTTATGTAATTATTTATACATATTACGTCCTGTAAATAACATTTTTGACCAATTCTAATTAATATTATAAAAAATGTGGATGTTTTATTACTTTAACAATAAGTAAGATCTTTATAGACCAGGAATGAAACGGCAATCAAAATTCTGTCTCAAACTTCCCTTTATTTTTTTAAATGTAATATTAGTTCTCATATAAAAATACGTCATCAACTGTCAAACTAGTAACTACTTAAATCCCGCATTTAATTAATCGGATCAAAATGAATGAATGTTACAATATGCGTTGTTTCAATATATTTTGCCTTATTAGGCGTGCAATGTCGGAATACATGTCATAATTATAAATCTAAATTTAATTAGAAAAAAAAGAAATATAATTATATATGATATAAAATATTACAATAAAATTATATGTCTAGTTACAAAATATTATTAGTCATGTCTTTGTCATTCTCATATTCATTTACAGTATAATAAACTTTTTCCAATAAAATTTTCTTGAGAGACTTTTTAAAGAAATTTAAAGGCTACACTCGTAACATTTCTGGCAGTTTATTAAATATGATAGGTGCTATCAATCATGCATATATCAAAGCATATAGATAACATCTATGAAATGTTATGTCAGTTTTTACATGTATAAAATACACACCAACAGCGTTCACATGACAAAAGCTCGTGTTTGCACTCCAAAAAAGATATATTGGCATAATAAGACAAAAAAGATTGTGAACGAGCCGTCGAATTCTAAGGCAATCCATTACCAACAAAAGCAAACACTGTCGAAACGTTAAGTAACATATACATCAGTCTCGAGGAGAGGACACACTATCGTAGTGCTACACTGCTATGTTGTTCCTATGATGTTCTTGTTTACATTAGTTTCCTGCTTGTTCTGTTTCAGATTCATTCTCATTGTCATTATTATGGGCCATGTTTAAAATTTTAATTGGTCCCTTACACGCGTAAACTTCGCGCAAACAATTCTATTGTTGAAAAATAGAAAGTACCGCGTGTTCGTTCCCTTATCGAAAGTACATATGTACCGAATTTCACCACAATCAGATCATAGACACAGTCGTAACGAAGGAAAAAACACAAATTATATTGTTCCGAGTCGCGAAACTTGAATTAAAATGCCGTTAGAATTACTATAGAGTTTATTAGAACTATACAAACACGTACAACATAGGTACAAATATAACCGTACAAAACAAGTCCAAACTGCCATAAAAGAATACAATAAAACAATGGGCTGTTTCCTAATCACAAATTTTAAAGTAATTAAAAAAATAAACAAAAGAAGATCATAAAAGAGTTACTATTAGTTTAAATGCCGGCCGGTAATACAATGTTTTTTTGTTTCAGATATACAAGTGGGTTTTGTTTTTGTCGGGACCTGAGTTGTAACAATATTATGTCACATTCACATTTATAAAACTGTATAGATTTTATTATGTTTTTCTTTAGCCAGTCTCATTGTATGCTATGCTAGAGATTTAGAAATCAAAAGTCGATCAAATAATTTATAAGTACTAACAAAAATCTTACTTTGAGAATAATTGTTAATTCATTACGTCTAGTCTTCAATTATCGCTCCAAAATAAAACAATAATTCCTTTGTTTTTCTTAATTTTATGTGACTATCTGAAACCACTTAACCATTCAGATTTCCAAAAAATAACAAGACAAACCTATCACAATTACTAAGTTAAACATAAACATACATTTGTTAGCATGTAATTATGTACGAATTTGATTGTAGGTTCATTGCGGTCCACAAGTTTAGCAAAGAGAAAAATCGATATGAAATTATTCACACCACATTTTTAAGCATTGTTTTCGCACGACGTGCTATAAATTCAGACATGTGGACAGATCTCACAAGCCAGAAAACCTTACGCAGCCTTTCTACACTTTGAAAATGCAAAATACAATGTAAGTACCACAACAACAAGGGTCATAAATCATACTGAATTTTAAAGTCGTATGACGAGCTATGATGTGTTTCTCTGTGTGTTTATGTTAAAAAGTACACATTAGCACTGAAACAAAATCGTAGGGGGGCTTAATAGATGTATGGCTGGATTTACTTTATGAGATATTTATATATATTTATTTATCTTCTTCCTACCATCTCTATGCAGACGATCTGCAGATTTGTGCTCAATCGCCCAAGGACAACTTACACAACGCTATTAAGCTCATCAATGATGATCTGAGACGTATATATAACTGGAGTACTTGACTTGAGACTTAGTGTCAGCTAAAATAGACTTTTTACTGCTTCCCGGTGTGATCTTTAACGGAACACCTATTCCTATCAGTGATCGAGTCAAGAATCTTGGAATACTCATGGACAACGAATTATGCTGGCGAACCCACATCACTGAGTTAAGTCGCAAGATGTTTGCATCCTATGCATCGCTTAGGAGACTGAAAAATTTCCTTCCGACTGGCACTAAAATTGAACTTGCTTAATCAATTTTGTTTTTTTATTTTTATTTTTTTATAATACAAAAAGCAGGCAAACAGGCAGACGGCCCACCTGATGGAAAGCGGTTACCGTCGCCTATGGACGTTTGCAACACCAGGGGTGTCGCCAACGCGTTGCCGACCTTTAACAAATTTTATAAAACGCCCTTCTTAAAAAAGCCCATGTCATAGCGCAAATGGAAAACCGTGGTGGGAAGTTCTCTCCAGATCATTGTTGTACGAGGAATAAATGTTCTAGAGAACCGTTGCGTAGTTGAACGTGAAAGCTCAAGGAAATGAGGGTGAATATCCCGTCACTGGTGAGCGGTGCGGTTGTAAAAGTGAGGCGTTGGCACTAGATCAAACATTTCCTCGGAACACTCCCCGTTATACAGGCGGTAAAATACGCAGAGGGACGCAAAGTCTCTTCAAAGGCTAAGCTTTTCTAAACCGGTTGTTAGTATGGGATCGTCGACGATACGATCGGCGCGACGCTGGATGGAGTCGAGGGGGTCAGTCTGGTAAACGGGAGCTCCAGCCTATAGATGTGAGCAGTACTCCATATGCGGTCTGATTTGCGCTTGGCTTGTTTTGTACAACGCAAGTTGTACGTTGCCGCGGAGTGAAGTACTGCTTGGACCGGTTTAGCATATCGAGCTTTTTGGAGGCAAGTTTAGCCTTGCCTTCCTGATGACCCCGAAACTGCACGTCGTTCGTTATGTCGACGCCAAGGATCCCGATACTATTGGAGATAGTAAGATGTATTCCTTGTACTGTAGCGCAGGGACAAATGGGGTCTTTTTGACAGAGAATGCGCAAACCTGTGTCTTCGTGGGGTTAAACTCGCTCCAGGGAGTTCTCTACTTCAGACACAAGTCTAAGCCGACTCTCTTCTACTAACTACAGAAGAGCATTGGCGCGACTGGTGTATCTGGCGTCACCGGTACTGTCATCCACATAGCAATGAATGCTCTCTATAGACAACCAATCATTGTCAGTGTTGGTGACAACACGCAGCCTCGTGGCACACCAGCATTGATAGGCTTGGTGGATGAGCAGCAGCCATCGACAGCGACTTTGATGCTGCGACCACCAAGAAAGCTGGATAGCCACTTGCAAAGCCCCTCGGGTATCCCATATGATGGCAGCTTCGTGAGAAGTGCCCTATGCCAGACTTGATCAAACGCCTTAGCGATGTCAAGACTAACTGCCAAGGCTTCTCCCTTACTCTAAATGGCTTCTGCCCAACGGTGTGTTAGGTATACCAAGAGATCCCCAGCAGAACGAGCATGGCGGAAGCCATATTGCCGATCGTTGAGTAGTTGAGAATCTTCAAGGTAACCGAAAAGCTGCTGCTTCCCATCCTCGACTACGCTTGCTATCTTAATATCACTCAAAACAACTTATTAAACTTGTGCGTCTTCAAAATATTTATATAAGATTCCTAATTGGTTTAAAAAAATATAATCACGTTTCGGAGTACCGCAAAAAAATTAAGTGATTGCCTATCGCACTTCGCCGGAATTCTCATCCCCTCCAATTACTATATCGCATTATATTCATACCTTATACCCCTCCTTACTTTAAGGTATGTTTCAACTTCCTTTATACTTCACATACCCTCAATTTGCGCTCCACTAAGAACCTCCTGTTTGCACCTGTACACTCTTCAACATTTTATTTCAACTCCTTCGCCGCGCAGGCTGTCTTCCTTTGGAACTCTGCCCATAGACGTCAGAAAAGTTAAAACCTTTACCATATTTAAAAATTCACTCAGGAAACATTATGGCTACGATCCATTAGGGACTCACAACGACCACGTTCACGACCACATTTTATCTCGTTCCACTAGCTTGCCGGCGTTACAATCGTAAACGCAAGTGGAACGACTATTCGATCCACCTATTGACATGGGTCGTTGTGAGCGTTGTGTCATCGAAAATTATGAAGTCATTAGTGACGTTTTCGCCACGACCACAACGACCACGGCCACCTTGTGGAACGGTTAACTGAGCATTTTGGGCGTTGCGAGCTACTAATGGAACGCCCTGTATGTTAACATTACGTAACAATGTACATATATTGCTAGTTTACTCTGGCTTAAATTGTAATTTGCTGTTCATGTATGTCATTATTTTTTTGCATTTTCTTTTTCTTATTTTATTAATTTGTAATAATTAGATAAATTAAGAATTTCCTTTGAGTGAGTCAGAGTGCCTGGAAGAGATCGCTTATAGCGATAAGGCCGCCTTTTGTTTACCAAGTATGTAAATATTGTCTTGTTGTGCATTTTTGTAACTCGTGTTTTGGTAAACAATAAAATGTTATATCTATCTATATATCTAGTTACTTATGTAAAAGCGATTTTTAGTGTTTCTTTTTCTTTTATCCACCATAGATTAGCGAGTTTCACACCCACCTCGGTATCGCCAGTGTGTAGATGCCCTGGTGCTTATGTTTAACCGATCGCTAGTTAAAGCAAAAAATATTCCTTTAGATTTGGTGATCATATACTATATTTGGTATTTAAATACAATTTTGATGTGCAGTCAAAATTTTGAACTTTTTTTTGGTACAATTTTCGGTTTCTATGTGTTTAGTATATTTTTGTAGTAAGAGAACTTAGGGTCCCGAAGTATTTTTCGGTGGTCAGAATATCACTTTGTTGCCATTTCCTTACGACATTTTTCCTCACCCTAACGTGATAATTATAACAATATGAATATTAGATCAAAAACTACTGAAACGGTGCATACTAAACCAGAATTCGAACTCACATCATAGGAAAAGCATGTAGCTACGTCAGCCACTAAATCATCACTAAATAATAATTTAAGATTTAATTGAACGTAATTATGCAAACTGGAACCAACCCATAATTTGACAAGGTCGAGTTAATTACAAACAGCCGTTAGAAAATAAATAAATATCCTATCCTATTTCTATTATAAACGAGAGCTTGTGAATATGGATGTATGTTTGTAACCATTTCACGCAAAAATCACTGAAAGAATTTCGATGAAACTTTAAAAAATTATCGCTTATATTTTCGACAAACATGTATAAGTACTTTAATTTATATAGACAATTTATTTATTTATTAAATATAAATATAAAGATCAGTGACAAACCCACGCGAACGACGTCGCAGAAACAGCTACTTGAAAATATTTTTAGAAAAAAACCATCGGGACTTTAAACAACATTTTATTTTATAAACATTGTTGATGGATATACAGCATATAGGCTGACTGCCAATTGATGGAAAGTGGTGTCCATTGCTCATGTACATTTCTGACACACCACCGAATGTGCTTCTTCTAAAACTGTTATGTTCTTTAAACAATATACTAATCAATCTTAAGAGTACTACATTTCTATTACAGCCTTTGAAAAGGAGAGAACGTTGGAAGTGAATTGAACGGTACGCCCACGTAACCAACACTTAATGCCTTTCGGACGTCGGTGGGTCTCACTTAATTAAGTCAGTAACGAACGAGTAGCGAGACCGCATGCAGTACTCAGTACCAGTACTTAGTTCCGTCTATGTGGATTTTGCAGCTGAGAGCACTAATAAAGGGGGAGGGATTCGAGCTCCTGCTTAATGAAGCCACTCACGTGAAATGCACTTCATTTCAATTTCCTTTCGCGCAAATAATATTGGCTTCACAATGCTTTATATTTCTCTAAAATATATTACATTTTTACGTTTAAGGGCTGATTTTATTATAAGATCCTTAATCTATGCCCAATACTGCGTTCGCGCAAAACTTACGCGAACTCTATGTACGTAACTCTTCTTAATCCTGCAAGATATAGAAATTAAATATATAAAAGTAAACTTAATTTAAAATGTTCGTTGATATCCGTTAAGTCATGTTATAGCTTATTCGAAATAAGCTTTCAGACTTTAAAAAAGGAGGAGATTCTCAATTCGTTGTGTAATTTTTTTTTGATGTTCAGCCATAACTTTGTTGTTTCTATTTTGTTTTGTTGTTATCGATTTTGATGATTTTTTTGCTTTGGAACCATCAAAGCTTTGAAATGATCCCATATCAATTTCTGGTCTTTGGATTCCGAAGATTACCTGAAAAATCCTTAAAATCAGGCAAATTGTGAAATTTGTGCGGATTTTCAGTCATCAGTTTATTGTTTCTGAACCGATTTTAATCATTCTATTTTAATTGGATTTAGTGTACCTTCCTTGTAATTTGATATTATATAATTTCATTGCTATTAGACCCTTGATTCCGAAGATATATCTGAAATTTCCTCAAAATTAAATAGAAATCGTATTGAAAATATTGTTAGGTTTATGACAATCCTGAAACGTGTTGGTGCCTAATTATGATCAATTACGTGCTGTATTAGACACGACTAGGACTAAGAAGGCGTTTAATGGAAATCCATAACAATAAACAGCACGGCCGCTTAAATTGAGTTATGCGATCCGTCGTATTTAGAAAACATCGACGATCGAAATTTTAACATTACTTCTATGGAGCTTATGTGAAATTTTAACCGATAGTAAGCCAAATGAGCGGTCGGTAAAATATAGGAACGAGCCATAAGCCAAGCCCGTCGCGGTGATATTAGCCAAGCACTATGCGATGTAATATTTATTTAAAGTGTCTATGTGGATATTCACGGTGTCGCAAGGACCCGAAACTTTGTGTCTTCACAATTCATGTGATCGTCAGAAGCACTAGGATGAAGATTAACATTAAATTTTAAAGCTTGGATTAGAACACAATCCAACATCACAGCTTTCGTAGGCTTATCGTCCTTGGCAGCTAACCTCCTGTATGAGTACCTATGTAATAAACCTAGCACAAACTTCCACTAGGACAAGGAGTTAATTTAATGTTTATGACAATATTTAATATTTTATACTCAGTGGTTTAAACGACGTAATACTTTCTTAACTTAGTTAACAACAGTATAAAATGGGATCAAACTTTTATTAATGTGCATTATAGTAGTTAATGAATGTGGTTTGGAAATTCCCGTATTAGGTTCATTATTTATTGTCATATATTTCATCTCATAATGGGTAATATTCAGCTCGTTTTAAACTTTCATATTATTGCGCTGCGTTAAAGTAAGATACCATATTGAAGATGTTGCAATAAATCGTTTAGTAAATCTTTATTCTGCCGGTAGCGGTGTGTAATATTTTATGTTTAATTTAGAACAATTTTATCTACGTGTTATCTACAATCTACCCTATAAATTGTTATTAGGCCATATAAACATAAATAAATAAGATAGCGTGTAAGTTTTTAACACAATTATATATATATATATATTTTACTAACAAAGTTACTAAAGAACACTCTGAAGGACTGTTTGAAGGAATTGAAAAGTGTTATGTATATAAATACGCACGCTGCTCTTCAACATATCAAAATTTAAGTGATTATAATAATAATCGGCAGACAAACACACATATTGTATATACCCAAATTAAGCAAATTATGCTTGTGTTATAGGTAATATACAACAGACTACTCTGGGGCCGATCCCAGACACCTAGACCATAGCAAATAACGAAAAAATTAGTTTCCGAAATTTACCATATAAGGCAGGAATCAAACCCGGAGTCTCTGCGTTGCAGTAAGATAGGGCGGCAAAGGCTAAGTCCGCTCAACCACAGAGGTGGAGATTCATGAAAATATAAATTTGCAATTTTTGGTACGTGTGTCAGTATTATTTTGAAGCTACAAGAATAAATCTCTCTTCAAATTAATAATACAAGGTGGGCCAAAAGAAATCTTCCTATTGGAAGATGCTCTCATTTTGGCAAATGCCCGCCAGTGTCAAATCTGTTTTGACATTTGTGGACTAGACAGATGCAGAATACAAGTGAACAAGCCAAGGAACGATACACTCCCCAAGAACGCGGAATAATCGTGTCTATTTTTTTGCGTAACAATTCGTCTGTGGTGTTGGCGCAGCAGGAATTCCGTCGCCGATTCCCCGGCCGTCCGACACCGACTGCGCAAACACTGCGCCGTTTGGCCACCAACCTTGAAGAGCATGGAACCACACGAGACGTTGCCAAGAGTGGCCGGCCCCGGAGCGCCTGTTCTGCAGAGAATATCGCCGCTGTTGCCGAGGATGTCGAGCTGTCGCCGGAAAAATCGACCAGACGCCGTGCCACGCAATTAGCCATCAGCCGGACGTCCTTAAGGCGAATTTTGGTCAAAGAACTGCGCATGTTCCCGTACAAAGTCCAGTCCGTGCATCAGCTGCTGCCTGCCGACCGCCAAACGCGCGTAACCTACGCCCAAGCCAACCTCAATCTCGAGGAAGAAGTGGACGATTTGCGACCAAAATCATAATGAGCGATTAGGCTCATTTCCACCTCAGCGGGTACATGAACAAGCAAAACTACCGCTTCTGGGGCACCGAAAATCCACGAGTGATGCACGATGAGCCATTACACCCGCTCAAAGTGACTGCATGGTGCGCTGTTCACGCTGGAGGAGTCATCGGGCCATTTTTTTCGAGAATGCCGCTGGCCATACGACAACAGTGGACGGTGCGCGCTATAGGGCCATGTTGACCGAGTTTTTTCTGCCGCAATTGGACGAATTAGGACTGAGGGACATATGGTTCCAACAGGACGGAGCAACGGCACGCACTGCGCGAGCCACAACTGATATTCTGAAGGCAGCGTTCCCGAGTCGCCTCATCTCTCGTTTTGGCGATTTGCAATGGCCCGCAACATCGCCCGATTTAAGCGTTCCAGACTTTTTTTGTGGGGATTTTTAAAGTCCTGTGTTTACGTGAACAAGCCCGAGACTCTGGAAGCCCTCAAAGACAACATTCGACACGAGTGCGAGAATCTGTCGCCCGAAGTTCTCGCCGAAGTGATGAAAAATGCCATAAAACGAGCCCGTATGGCAATCAATTGTGACGGCGCCGATTTGGCCGATATAATCTTCTTGACTTGACCAATAAAATTCTAAAGGTTCAAATAAAAATAATCAAAAAACAGAATCGAAGTTTTTCATTTAGAAAAAAAAAGAGAGCCAAACAACATCGGATGACTTCTTTTGGCCCACCTTGTTAATTTGAAGTTAGATCGTGAGATTAGTGAGGTTTTTATGAAATTACTAATATAAAATAGAATTATTTCTCTCAACAACGCCTTCGGCTTCTTGACAAGATATCATAACCAACGGTACAATCAAATGAATTCTTTGCCCCAGGGAATGAGTTGGGCCTGAAAAAATGTTGGGATTGTCCTTTCTTGTCAACGTGAGAACAATCGTTGACCCTTACCTAAGAAATAAGCACGTGTACATCATTTGAACTCCATTGTAGTCCTTAACAAAGGAAACCCTTTCGTATAAAAGACATTCCAACAATATGAATAATAAAATAAGTACAATACAATCGATAGACAAACATACCCACCCACACATTGTATATTCCTAAGTAAACGATTTATACTTGTGTCATAGGTAATAAAAGGGACATTTATAGGAAGTCGATCCTTACAAAGAGGTTGGTCCTGACACCAAGACCAAGTAAATAATGGAAAGTTCGTTTACATTATTTACTTTACTAGGAATTGGAGCATTTCCAATGAACTAGTCAAGCCAACGGCGACGCCCAGACCGCTAGACCTGGAGACCGTCAAATACCAAATATGTATTATATTGCGTTTACTCAAACGAAAGAATATTCACAAATTCGGACTGCTGATAGAATCGATGGCATTTTTAGTCCCCAAAATGCAGACAGACACACATTAAAAAATACCTATTAATCAGATGTTTTGTTGGTTTACCTATCTATCTTCCAAAAGCAAAATGATTACGTGCTCAACGTTCAATAAATCGAATTTCTGCAGTTTTAACGACCGGAACGCAGTCAGCAAACGAGGAAATGTCTCTTCGACGTGCTAGATTTAGGTTAACTTGGGATTTATGTAATCAAAATTTTTAATATATGAAATCATTATTTTCATGCTTACACACAACCATTTTTCAATAACCAATCTCGTTCTTTTGCTTTGCTCTGATTTTTATTGGAAATAAAAAAATGCGTATGTAATGAGGCAAAAGATATAATTTACTGAGGACGTCAATCAGGCTAACATAAAAATAATGGACTATAATGTTAACTAATTTTTTTTTTCTGCCTATAGACAGAGACCAGCTTATTCGGTGTTAATAACCAACCATATTAAACACTCACTTGCCAAACATTAAAAAAAGAAAAATTAAGAATTAAATTACATCGGATTACATACTTTGTATAGTTCTTGTAATCTATTTATTTATTATATTAATTGGCATAAACTCTGAAAGAATTTTTCAATGGTTTGATTGCTTTATATATTTGATTGGTCGTATATTGGCCACAAGACTCACAAGAGACTTATATCGTCGGCGTAAGTGCAGGACCTTGTAACTACATTTTTTTACATAATTTTTTTCGACAAAATTGTTACATAGTATGTACATGTATATAAGTATCAATATTTAAAAAACAAACAATGTCAAAAAAATGTAGTTACAATGTCCTGCACTGACGCCGACGATATTCCTTTTAAAACAAAAGAAAACCTTTGGCCTTTGTCTTTTAAATAAAGTCAAATTAAGACAAGCGACTAGATCCAATTAGTGAATTTTCTTTAACGCCACTTAAACTCTAAGTGTTTCATTCTAATTCAAGAGGTAGGTTAAGTACTTTAAATTTAAAAACCGTGACAAATTATGTTTAAACAAAATTCTTCGTCGACACATCTTTTTTTCAATATACATGCTGTATGTATTTAAAATTTTGGTTCGTACATGTTATGACCAATTAACCAAATCGTGGAGGAGCTCAATTGGATGTGTGAAATCATGCCGAAGAACCGAACCGTGTGGGGAACTTAGGTATACATCGATCGATACGGCCATACTTACACAGAGAAGTTATAAAGGCAACTATAACTAATGTTTAATCATACCACCCTCGCCAAAGTCCGATACCAGGTAGACTCAAGAAATGCGTACTTGTTATGACGTATTATATGTATATTTCACAATAAGGGATGCTTTAGACAGTGAGTATTTAAGAAGTAGAAGAAAAAAAAGTAACCAGCCTGACCCCATCTGCAGCATACGTATCTCTAGACACAATCGGAATTTAACCATATGATAATGATGGTGTATATGCTTTGTACTTTTGGTTCATTTCTTTAAATCGCACTCTGTGTATATCGTATATCCCGAGTCGACATTATTCCAGGATATAAAAAGGTGGAAACATTCATAATGCCTATAAGGTCATATTCATGGGATAATGAAGTTGGTGCAAACCACACGAACAATGTTGTGAGCACACTTTTATTCAATGATTGCATAAGAATTGTTTTGGAAACAATTTATACGAAAATCAGTTTTCCCTTTCGTAAACAAATCGCATTCCATTACACGAAAGAAATAAGTTTTTTTTCTTTTCATTCGTAATGATTTAAAACGCGTGACGTCAATGGGTAGATCATTTTGCTTTCGTCGTGTCTGATCACCATTGAAATTTCCAATTGATTAAATATAAACTGAATGGAATAAATTTCGTTTTGCAAAGAGAGAAGATTTTCCTTATTTACATTGTTCCCGTGGTATAATAACTTTTCGTTTGAATTATAATTCGACAAAGTAATATAAGGCTTATACAGTATCGTCTTTTGTTAATTTCAACGAAGTGTTTTACTTCGAATTCAAGATAAACATTTTATTTAGATACATACTCTAAAAGAGAATACCTAGTAATTTTTACTATACCTATTAGTAATTCTGTACCTCCTTAATTACAACTACGTTTCAAGTGATTTCGGTGCATTTAATTCTATTTTCATTCAAACTCGACTTTTTTCAGACACACTTTGTCTTCTTGGAGATGTACGAGGAGTAACTGGATTTTTAATTACGTATACAGTCGCAAACATTTAGGAAAAACTTATGTAAGTATAATATATTTTAATTATAACTTCATTGCTATAGCGGCTTTGAAATTATCTAAAAACAACAAACTCAACACGTATATTTCAGCATATTCCAACCATATCAAAATGGATTTTGATATCAAAACCTGAAACAGTTCACTATTCTCTTACAGTGCCAGTTTGAACAGCTCTTAAAACTAAAGTATTTTTGTTGAGAGCCATTGAAATGGAACGCTCTCGCACGTTCACACTTTTCAGCTTCGACCGACATTGGAAATTCAACAGTCTCAACCACTCCGTTTAGCGATTTTCGTGTGAGCGCACATTCAAATACGATGAGTGCCTAGGCAGTTACGTAAATCCGTGCGAATTGAAAGTTTTGTTCAATAATACGACCGAGCCCTTATACTACGCTCTGCCGCTTCAAAGCCTTATATAAGTATATAGAGCAATGGATTATCACCATAAAGTGTCAACATTTTCTGGGATACTGATTCGAACTTGTGTGTAAGTAAAGACTTGCAACCGAAACCGATAATCGCAACAGAAGACAGGACTCTACGATTAAGGCATGTGACCGTGCAGGCGATCGCGACGGCAAAGCGGATACGTGGTGTGTCCCGGTCTCCTATCTCGGGTCGCGGATGCCTTTCACCGTCACGTAGCTCAAAATCTACCATAAAACGTAAAAATTATTAAAAATAATATGAAAGAGAAATAATGAAAGTTAATAATCTCGAAACGTGACACTCGTCTAAAGTTGCATCTTAATATTTTGGATATATTCATTTTAAAGAGTACTCTAGCATCGAGCGCACAGCGCTAATACTGTTAACAATTTAAGATGATCTAGATAAGGCACAGCGTCCTCGCTTCCGATTAGTGATGTCTAAACACTGTATAAAAATACAAATATTTTGCACCTACCTTTCTTTAAAAATACATGTAGGTCAATAACAAAATCATTTTTAAAATTTGCTTTAAAAATTACTATGGCAAAGAGAATACCAAAGAGTTAATATCATAATTCTTTGACTGAAAAACGCGGAAAATAGAAATTATAGCGAACTTCAAAATTGACAACCTATTCACATTATTTTGAGAATTAATTAAAATGTATTTAATCGCAATCAATGTTTAAATAAAACCTACAACAAATACATTTTTTATGCGCCTGCTATGATATTCAGATGTCCATTTATCCAAATATTTGTGAGTGTAATAACTTTTCAAACCGTCATAGTAAATGGCAAAACCAAAACAAGAGTAAAAAATTGGATAAATGTAGAAACCCTTGCTGAAACAAATCCATACATAGTGGCATTGTTGAATATCGATAAACAATACATATGTTCAGGCTCTGTTATAGACAAAAGTATAGCTGTGACTTCTGGAAGTTGTGTCAGTTCAAAACCTAGATATATAGTCGTAGGGGCCTCTATATTTAGCCCGAAAACCAACAAGAATAATATATTCGACGTATCATACACAGTATTACACAGTGACTATAATTTTGAATTAAGAGCTGAAGATCCTAACGTTACCAAAATGCACAGCAACATAGGACTAGTATTTGTAACTCGACCGATTCTAGAAGTTTTTATACCTGCAGTTGAAATTGGAGATTTTTATGCCGAAGAGCTAAAAGAAAAGAAACTTAACGTAATTGGATATGGTCCGGAAAATGACTCTTCAAATATGATAGTTTTGCAACAACAGGCTTATTATCAAGCGCCATGCTCAAATCCTAAATGGTACTATTGCGTTTGTGGAATAGAATATTTATCACACGACGATACCTATGTGCAAAAATTTGGCAAAGGTGCTCCTGTGTTATATGACTGGAGGTTCATAGGGATATCTGCAGTTCCTTGTGGGCTATTAACTTTGAAGACGACAGGAGTTAAATACAATATTTTTACTGTAATAAGTCCTTATTTACTTTGGATACAAAAAAATGGTTTGAATCAAACAATAATACAACGTGCTACTTTGACTTCCAATGCGGTTAGAGCGTCAATAAATTTAATTAATATTGTAATCTTTGTAATATTATTATTTACCAGTAAAGTGTTTTTCTAAACTAGGTTTTTGTCTGCATGCTATTTATCCACACAACGACAAGAAGCAAAATCGTGTTGATAAGTTTAAAACATTTCCTTAAAACACGCTAATATTCTATCGCAAATTAGCATACGCAACTCCATTATGGTTATAACACGATACGTACATCTTACAAATAGTGCAAATTAATTCTCAAACGAATGAAATAGGTAGCAACGTAAGCAAAACAAAATTTATAGTAGTCTGGTGAAGTTGAACACAACATATTGACATAATTATAATTATTGTTAAACACGTGCATGAAGATATATGGCCTCCTTGTGGGTCTTTACTTAGTTATTTTGCGTACTTAGTTTATCTGGAGTTCATTGTATGCAAAGGCTTATTTTAGTGCATAAATTATCTAACTGCATTACAAGTTTGTTATCACTGCAGTCTTGTCGCATTCTAAAAAAGTAAGCAAAAGTATTGTTATTTTCCTAAAATGGTAACATTTTAAATTATCTCTTTGAAAAATTATTTGTTACTAATACACATTTATACAGGGATGGATGATTAAACGACTATCCAAGCTATAAGCAATATTTAAAAAAATGTGTATCTTCACCTTCGACCTTAAAACTACACTGAGATAACAGTCAGTATTTTAGTAAAGTTATCTTATAGCGTAAACTGGGCTCTAGCGTAACTATAATGTAGTGTTTGTTGTTATATATATTACAGAAAATTAATTAAAATGAATTTTACAAAAGTTTTAGTGAGAAATATGAGTCAGACGAAGAAATGGGAACCTTTAAAGAAAGTAGGCATCATCGGAGTTCCATTTGAAAAAGGGCAAAAGAAGTATGGTGTAAGTGTAGCTCCTGCAGCAATGAGGTCATCTGGGCTCATAGAACAGCTAGAAGAAATTGGTAACGTATCAATATTATAAATTTTAATTATATCCTTTCTTATGTACTGTACGAAATGTTGTAATAAATAAGTAGGTAATTGAATTTTTTTTACTAATTTTAATATGATGGTAGATTTTAATAATTTAATTACTTGATAATAATTGTATTTTGGTAAAAAACAATAGACTATGATAGAATAATTTCATTTATTTACTTTTGTCCCCAAAGGACAAGCCTAGCTTTGGATGTTATTTCATAAGATTTTGATGTTTAAGATAATCTTTATTGGTTACGAGTAATTTTACTAACCTAATATAGAATATAACATTATTCTCTAATATATTCTTAAGTCTTAGCAATTTTTGTAACATGTGAGAATTAGACGTACCTATACCTGCTGCATTAAACGATTTTTGGACGAAATGCAAAATATTTATATACTGATTATCTTACAGATGGGCTTGACATAAAAGACTATGGAGATATAGACGTAGGTTGTCTTGAAGAACCAGTGAATGTAGACAACATGGCTCATCTTCCGCTGGTGTCAGATTGCAATAGAAAATTATCGGAGCGAGTAGCAAAAATCCTCAAGGATGGCAGAGTAGCAGTTACGATCGGCGGAGACCACTCCATTGGTGTGGGTATGTTATATTTTTCTTTAATTTAGACAATAATCATATCTATAAATACCTATGGCAAACGTTGTTAACTCTATGGATTGTAAATCTACAAATACATTTGCATGTATTTACACGGGATAAAAAAAATGTTTCTTTTATTTATTATTTTGCATTTTTACTTAGTTCAGACACAATGACGCTATAAAATAATATTTCACATCATTCCTTTAACCCTTATGTGTACTAAATTTTATACTTAAGTATCTATTCCAATAGACAATCCGAGAAAAAGCAACTGTAACTTTACTAATAAAAAAGAATTTAACATTTCTTTTTTGTTCACTTATTACACCTAAATCGTTTTTAATAATATGTAATCTCAAACAAATTATCGATTCCTTTGTTTCATTGCCAAAAGTTTGCAAACAGACAAACGGCCCATCTGATGGAAAGTGGTCACCACTACCTATGGATGTTTGCAACACCAGGGGCGACGCTAATGCGGTGTCGGCCTCAAAGAAATTTTCTAACACTCTTAAATGACCCCATGTCACAGCGCAGAAGAAAAACCTACTTTCATTTCTGGTGTAAAAATACATTTGTCACAACTCTAGCCGTAAGGACGCAAACGCCCTACTAAATAATAATTTTGTTTTAGGAACGGTAGATGGCCATTACAGTGTAAACAATGATATGATTCTGATTTGGGTGGATGCTCATGCTGATATAAATACCAACAAGACCTCGGAGTCCGGTTCAGTTCACGGCATGCCTGTTGCTCTGTTAGTGAAAGAGCTCTCAGACTATTGGCCTTATCTTCCAACTATGGATTGGCAAATCCCCAAGTACGTTTCTTAATAGTTTCGGTTTAGCGTAGGTATCATAGGTTAGCAAGATGATAATTAAATTTAAACCTTAACCCCCGGTTTCTATATTTTACCGACGGTTTTCTGCAATAGTAACTGATTGATTTTGAAGCTAACAATAACCGATGGTTGAGAGGGCTATACGCGCGTGAGTAGGTCATCGGGTCTGCCTTTTTGGTGGCAGAGCGTTTCACAAGCTCATTGTCAGTTAGAAATACTGTCGGTTATCAGTTACAAATTCCCTCCCAAGCGTTTTGCTAACGTAACATAGTTGTAGTAGCAACACGCAACGTAATTCAATGAGTTGACGTATAACTACAAAATAAATATATTTTAAAAGAAGTGACCTTTTGTGATATACATTTGTCATTAAAAATCAAGCTTGATGAAATGAATGAAAAAAGATGGAACAGTGTTGTCACTTCAGAATTTTTTGCTAGTTATAGGGATTTGTGATTGTCGATCGCAATTTTTTTTAAATAAGTTAAGGCTAAACACAACGGTTTTTGTGGTTCTAGAGTCAAATGACGTAAACTTTGTGGGAACCTTGTCCGATTTTTTGTTTTCATTCAATTGTTTTAGGGAACTTTTTGTAACGCGACCGTTTCACACAGATGTAGCGATGGATTTAATGTGTTATTTGAAGCGATGTTTTAATTTGTTAATCACGTTAAATGTTGACAGTTAGTACGTACTAATACGTTATCTATTAATAATGTTATAATTATTACACGTGTTATATACAGTGTTATTTTTAACGCTATATTTAAGACGCATTAGGTCACAATCGATAATTATAACGTTATCGCAGGTGAAGCTCAAGAATAACAAAAAACTGTAGTCTAATTAATGACTTTGGAACCTTTGTGACCTTATTATTAGAAAGATGGTATTAACCATATAAGTTTTATCTGTGCTGGCAACAACTGAGAACTGAGAACTTTGTAAATATTTGTCGACGAAAATGACAAAAACGACATCACAAAAAACAAAACTTATCCTACATTCTGGGATAAACTTTACACAAATCTATCCCAAACTCTATCTCTTTTCCGTAATGAAAAGTATCCTATGTCTCTCCTAGATATTGAACTTACTTATATACCAAGTTTCAGCCATATCGATCCAATAGTTTTCCGTGAAAGCATTACAGGCAAACAGAAAAATATACTTTTGTCCCCGAAACTATCCCATTTTTCGAGATAAAAAGTATTCTATGTTCATCCTCGGCATTAAAAAAGTATATACACTGAGTTTCAGCCAAATTCGTGCAGTAAAAAACTACTGCACGAATTTGGCTGAAACTCAGTGTAGGGCAGACGTCTTTCGCATTTATAATATTAATAGGGATGAATAGTGAAGCAATACTGGAAGTGGAATTAGAACTATTAAAGGCAGAAATAGCAACTTTGAAAGATATAAATAAGAATTAAAGTTAAAAGAAGAAGTAAAAAATAAACTGACAACCGCGACAAACAAACAAAACTGGCCGAAATCGGGTGGTAATAGAATTCCTACGAATAGTAGTGTTGACAACCAGCGGTTATAATATAGAAACACTTCATCTGTCGTTTCCATACAAAAAGTCTACCGATCGGTTAGAAAATCCCTCCCATCGGTAGTTGGTACTTTCATGAGTAACTAGCTACGAACAGTTCGTATTAGTTTACAACAAGCAGGCAGTGTCTGATTATAAATGAATTGACGGTCTTAAATATATATATAATAATAATATTCTAATATAATTCTAATAAATAAAGCCAATATTTTTCCGTTAAACGAAACTGAATCGCAGACTTAATAGGTTATGATTATTTTTAATAAATATATTTTTTTAGGTTTTCCATTAATAATTTAGGATACATTGGCCTCCGTTCCGTGGATAAATATGAACGGCTCGCCATAGAGAAGTATAACGTTCCGGCGTTCGCAATGGAAGATGTTGAAGAGTATGTATACGATTTGAGACGTTGCTTTGCTTTCAACTCGGTCTATAGATAGAACTATTAATATATCTATTTATACTTTGTCAATAGGCACGGCATCAAAAAGTCGATTCATCACGTTCTACAAATCTTAGACCCAGAAGGCAAGAAGCCGATTCATGTAAGCTTTGATATAGACTCGCTAGACGCTTTGGAAGCACCCAGTACTGGCACTCCAGGTAATACAAAATATTTAAAAGAATTATATAGTTTACTGTTTGAATTTAAGAAATATTTAAGGTGCTATTGTATGTACTTTCTAAACATAGCAAATAGATTATATAATATCAAATATGTCCTAAAACTTTTCGCACAAAATTTGAATTCATATGCCTCTAAAACTATCCCATTTGTGCAATAACAAACACCCGTATTCATCCCCGTTTTAGAAAGTACATATTATACATACTAAAGTTTTCCCCGGGGCTACGCCGCGTGAAATACGCTACCTAGGTAGTAGCTGTATGTTACTTACATAACTACTAAAACTTAATAAAACTACGTTTTAACGATCTTAAGCGCAGTAATTTATTTGATTTTTATTATCCAACGTTTCAGCCAATTATTTAATTTTAATTTTATTTATGATTATTATGGTAAAGTAGATTAGTCTCCCATAGAGTAAATAATACCATAAACAAAATTAAAACTAAAATTAAAATTAACAAGTTGGCGGTAGGCAAAATAAAACTTAAACAATACTCATTAACACTTGACATCTTTGTCTTCCGTCATCACATCTACTCAAAAGTAGCCGAAACGTCGGAAAAATAAAAATCAAATAAATTCCCGCTCTTAAGACCGTTACAAAATAGTTTTATTATGTATACTAGTCGCGAAAACTTAAGAAAATATTATAGTAAAATTTAATTAGGTTTTTTATATATGCCCGCGACTTTGTCCACGCTTGATATAGCGGACGAGGTGGAATAAACTTAAAACAGTTTTCGATAGCAAACGTATTATATAAAAAAGTAAAGTATTAAAAGTATATTCATAATTTTGCAATATTTTCAACAGACAATATCACAATAACAAAAAATAACACAAAAAAGTACATTTTTTTAAGGAATTTCTCTGTCGCCAACACTTGACTTGAAATTCCCGCGGGATTCCCGGAATAAAAAATAGCACACATTTTATTACGTGAAATTTACTATCGATCAATAAAAAAATAGCATTGGAATTCCATTTTTTTCAATCTAGACTTTTTAAATCATTCCCAGAAAAATTCTCGCAGGATTTCCAGGATAAATTAGCGCAGAATTAAGTCTAAGAATTTTCTGTCGATCAGCGAAAACCGCTTCGAAATCTACCCAGTAGTTTTTACGTGAATCCCGAACAGAAACCAACAAACAGATAAAAAATCTAAAAATTGCAGCGTGTTCTCCTTCGTTTGTATAGTCTATTCTAATTGTTTTTTTAATAGCTGTGAAACTATTAAAAAAAACATTTTAACCGACTTCAAAAAAGAGGAGGTTCTCAATTCGTCTGTATGTGATTTTTTTTCCATGTTCGTTACTCAATTTCTCCGTCAGTGGTGAACCGATTTTCAAAATCTTTTCTTTTAATCGAAAGGGTCGACTTTCGAATTGGTCCCATTGTCACAATGTCAGGATCAGATGAGTAGATCCTAGGCAAATCGAGAGAAACTCGAAATTTGTTAACCGACTTCTTTGTTACACGATATCTTCGTCAATTGTGGAGCGATTTTCAATTTTTTTTTATTCGTAAGTCTATACTCTCCGTGGTGGTGCCATGGTCAACAAGTCAGGATCTGATAAATGGAGCCCAGGGAAATAAAGAGCAACCCTTGTTAACGAGCATGTACATCGAAGAGTTTGATACAAACCTTGTATACGCGTGAGGCGTATTACGATACGATTGAGGCGCTTAATATATTATTTTCTAAAGTTATTCAAGCATTTCCGCAACTAAAATAAAAAAATATTTACAAAAACAAAAGCGATTCCAAACTAAAAAGCAAAAAATAAATATTTAACTAATTCCTTTCTTCAACATCTTGAAGTCGATGTGAAATAAAAATTACTATATTTTGCAAATTTGTTATTTTACTTGACACTTCAAGATTATGTAGAAAGAAGTCTATTAAATAGATTTTTTTTTTTTTAGTTTAAAGCCGGTCTTGTTTTTGTAAACAAAACTTACAATTTTGTAATATTAGGTCTTTACCTATAAAATTGCATGTTTTTTATAAGTTAACGTAATTTTTTTCTATATTTTTTTATTTCTATTAATCAAAATAATCACCCATGTAATCGATGCATCTTAACCAACGCAGTGGCAGTTTATTTATGCCCTTCTTGAAGAAATCAGCTGGGTGCGAGGCAACAAATTCTTCATAAGCATTTTGTACTTACTGCCTCTTGGGTATTGATTTTTTTCCCACCAAGAAGTTATCCAAAGTCTGGAAAAAGCAGAAGTCTGTAGGCGCAAGTTATGGTGAATACGGCGGATGACGAAGAGCTTGCAACCCCAGCTCTTGTAACCTGGAGAACGTCTGCTGTGCAGAATGAGGTTACGCGTTATTATGCAGGAGCAGCAGTGACGGGCGATTGACCAAAGCTGGTTGGAGACGTGCGAGCTTCTCCATCATTGTGTTCAGTTCTTCACAGTACACATCTGCAGTAATGCTCATCCCGTTTGGTAAGAAGCTGTGATGAATCACATCGGCGCTAGACAACCAAACAGTGATCATCACTCTTCTAGGGGTGAGTTTTAACCAGGATCCAAGTAAATTGCTGAGAGCTTGTGATTGTCAAACAGAATCCGTTTATCGTCGCAGGTAACAATGCAGTTCAAAATTCCTTCGTTCGTGTGCCCGTTGAGCAGTGCAAGGCACGTCTCGAGGCGTACTTTGCATTGGCGATCATTGAGTTCGTGGGACACCCATGTGTCAAGCTTTTTTACCTTTCCAATTTGATGTTATTGGACCAATATTGTTTTGACGCTCACGTCGAAAGCTGCTGCTAATTCAGCCGTAGATTGAGTATAATCAGCTTCCACAATTTCGGATCAGTTTTCGGACGACCACGAGGTTATATTTTGCGGATCGAAATTTTCAGAACAGAAGCGGACAAACCAATAACAGGTGGTGCCTTCATTTGTAGTGTTCACTCCGTAAACGTCGTTGATGTTGCGTGCCGCTTGTGCCGCGTTGCTGCCAGGACGGTACTCATATTCCAAAATTACTCGATTTTTTAACGTATCCATAATGACGAAAAAAATTCAAGTGTGATGAAAACATAACACTAATCAATAAACAAATGACTAATTTTGAAAAAGAATTCCATGATAAAACTACGTTTTAACGGTTTTAAGCGCGGTAATTTATTTGATTTTTGTTATTCCGACGTTTCGGCCACTTTTCAGTGGCCGTGATCACGGAAGACAAAGATGTCAAGTGTCAACGAGTATTGTTAAAGTTTTATTTAGCCTACCGCCAACTTGTTCATTTTAATTTTGTTTATGGTTATAATTTACTCTATGGGAGCCTAATCTAATTTACTACCGCTTCGCAACATGTTATGGCTTGAAGAGAAGAAGCGGCACAAGAAACTCTTCAGCAAACATGCCTAGCTCTAATAATTTTATTTAATATTAAAATGGGTGGAAGGAAAAATAAAAGAAATCATCAGTTAAGTTGGTTTGTGTTCCGGTGCACGCAAAAAGAGCTCAGTGTCCTGAGGTCTGGCAGTTGGTTTCGTAGATCTTGTTGGATCGTCGGAATAACAAAAATCAAATAAATTACAGCGCTTAAAACCGTTAAAACGTAGTTTTATTATGTATACAAGTCGCGAAAACTTAAGAAAATATTAAGAATTCCATGTTTTTAAAATAAAACTAATTTTAATTCTTAGCCAAACAAAATAATATTTTGTCTTGAAATGGCCAGCACTGCAGAACGACAATTACATAGGTAAAGACCTGTTATTATAGTTATTTTTTTATGACAATCGGTTTATTTCTAAAGGTCGTGAAAAAAACAAACAAACATACCAACATTTATACAAAATCGCTTTTTCATTTTTATTGCAATGAAGTTCTCAAAAAATGTGAATTGCGTGAGACTCATTTATATATAAAGAGAATAATATTCCATACAGTTTTGTCTATTATGCTTTTAGTAAGAGGAGGTCTAACTCTACGCGAAGCCATAAATCTAATGGAAATCGTCCATTCTACTGGCCGTCTTCGAGCTATCGATTTGGTGGAGATAAACCCAGCGTTGGGCAATGAAGTGGACCGGCGACGGACAATAGAAGCTGGGCTCACTATACTCAAGGCTGCTTTAGGATTCTCAAGAAGAGGCACCGCACCTCGAAACATTTCGGATTTACCCATTCAGACTCATAACAATAATTAAATTATATTAACTTTTGCTACATAAGACATAATTTTAAAAATAGTTATATAGATTGATACAACATATTGCGTTGCGTTGTAAATAATATTTATTGTGAAATAATCTAAAAATAAATATATTTGATCAAAATAAATGTTCGCAGCAAAAAAATGTTATTTGTTGAGTTCTGTCTTTTTTACTTCTATTGTACGAACAACAATTCTTTTCTATTAAAACTTGTTCTACTAATTTTCTAACTCTAATCAGCGGAACGAATACTTGGTACGGTTAGTATCATTGATGAATATTACAATTCTAATTTTAAATTTTATTGTTAATTATGTTACTTAGTTGAAGGCTACTTTGTTACACAATGCGGATCGTAATTTTCACAATCGTGAGTATAAAATATTTTTATATTACTCACATATTCATAAGCACGCTAACTAATTTATGTATAACACTAGGATTTTCCCGCGACTTCGTCAACGTTTGACTTTAGTATTTAAAATCAAAGGGTATTTTGAGTAGTGCAACGGATTTTTTAGTATGAAAATACATGAATTCCGAAGACTCTCGTAAAAACCCGGGATAGATAATGTTACTAAAGATTTCTAGTAAACATAGAAACTGTCATATCAAGCAAGTCCTAATATCACGTGGTTTCGAAGTTAGGAAATTCCGGGGAATATAAAAAGTCCCGGATTATATTGTTTTAGAATCAATCAGATCCGAATCAGCTAATTTTTATGTATAATACCCAGTTTAAAACACTCCCGGGAAAATTCCCACTGGATTCCCGGAATATAAAGTATCGCATCACATGAAAAAGTACTTAAGTTATCGGTCTAGCGAAATCGTATCGAAATCAGCCAATATATATTCGATCAGCGAAAACCGCATCGAAATCGGCCCAGTAGTTTTAACGTCAATCCCGAGCAAAAAGACAAGAAATCTCAAAAAAAATGCTTAGTGTTCCCCGTCCTTTACATAGTCTCTTCCAGCTGCCTTTTTTTAAATAGCTTCAATGTACAGACACGGAATGTTTAAAATTTTATAACATTATAAATATAGATTTTACGATGTCCTATATTCAAGTTGAATCCCTAACGAATATACCTACAGATGAAATTCTCAAGTGGGCCTCTTTGGCTAAATCCGAAACTATAAGATATAGCGAAATATACTCAAAGAAATCGGGGTCAATTTTGATGAAAACCTAAGCGGTATCATCAAATGTTTGAAATATCAATAACCCTTGTCAGGAATCAAATCAATTGATTTTGAAAAAAGAACATGTTTTACACAAGCCCATAGTTTAGCTTATATGAACAAAAAAATTTGAACCTTTCATATTTTGTAAAAGAAAGTTAAACGTCAAACAAGGGAAAGGTTGGCTAAGCCATAGAGAGTAGAAGTCCAGTTTAACCTGTATATCTATACTAAAATGTCTGCAACTCTGTAGATAATAGTGTTATGAAGTAAAAACAATCATTCTTTCGTTTATGGGAATGTAAGAATATACATAGTGTTACAACTGAAGTTCCGAAAAAAACAAAATCCACCTGCATATCTGAAACAAAGCAAATTTATTACCTGCCGGGATTTAAACTAGTTACTAATTAATTAATTAATTAATAATTAAGTAACTCTTTTATGACCATCTTCTTTGGTTTACTTTGTGTTTAAAATTTGTGATTAGAAAACAGCCCACTGTTATTATATTCTTTTATGGCAGTTTGCGGCCGAGTGTGGCGGATTAAGCCGACTTAGATACGGGGATATTGCATTTGTGCAGTAAAAACGATGACCTGATGTAGTGAGAGACAGTCGAACGATAACCACGAGCGAAGCAACGCGTGTGTACTACAATCGGGAATCTAATAAGTGACGGACTTGGCGCGTTTTATTGAATTACGACCTTCTGCATTACGTTTGGACTTGTTGTATTCGGTTATATTTGTACCTGTGTTATACGTGTTTGTATAGTTCTAATAAACTGTATAGTAATTTTAACGGCATTTTAATTCGAGTCTCGCAACAATATTATAATGTAACTAATATTTTACAGTATATCTCATTGGTCTCCATTACATCAGCAAAAGCTCTCGAACCTAAGGACGCTGCTGAAGATGATATAAAACAAATCATCAACAAATATATCAGAAAAATTCCAGATATAGAATCTCGGTATGTTATCGATGAGGGACTATCGCAAGCAATAAGCCACTACTTCAATGGAAAATTGCACACGTTTCCCTTATACAAAATAAGTTTAAAATTGGATAGAAATCCTGTCCAAATTCCATGGACATTGGGCGAACCTGACAAGGAGACTGTAGGAAAGAAAATTATATACAGATATGTTCCACGAAAGAAGAAAGTTCCAGAATTAAAAACTGCTTAAATCTTTATCTGTTCTTTATTTTTAAATAACACTATACAGAAGATAGTTTTCTTACATACTCGTAATGAGAAAATTATAGTTTTTATATTAAAATGCCAGACTGAAGCCTCTTTGACTTGGCACCAAATGGCGACGCAACCGCACGCTTTTTGTAAAAAAAAATAGATTCTTTAAGTTAGGTTGCCTGGAAGAAGTTACTTGGTAAGGTTGCCTAGTGTTTTTACCGAGAAAGTATAGTTGTATTTTTGTAATTGCTTATTTTGGTGAACAATAAAGTGTTACCTATCTATCTAATCAAGTATTGCACAATCTTATGCAGTTAAATCTAAAGAACATATTTACGCAGATAATACCGCAACTCTCATCACTAATGCAATTTCAATTATTTAGCACCTAAAAGGCACCCAATCTATTATATAAAAATCGAACAAGTGCGTCTCAGACCACGCACAATGAAGGGTTCCGTAGAGGTGATGAAGTTGTTTGGTTTTTAATATTTGGCCTAGAATCCTAAATAAAACTTTTAACCAAATAATCCACAAACTTCAAAAATTCCTCAAGAGTTCTTCAACAAATTTTTGGTCAAACCAATTTTTGTTGAATGCTTTATCACCAGAAATTTGGTAGATTTTTCTACCCTACAATTTCAAAATTACACACTTTACAAGATTGATTCACTTATTAAATTAAATTAAAAAGTAATCAAGGTACATATATCGTTACGATTTTTAAGGCCTATATAACGATGATATCACACACAATTATACAAACTGAAAATTCTTCTTAACCACTCAATTACCAGTCTTGCGACCACTAATTTGTTATTTTTCGCGACTTGACTATGGCATTTTATAGCAGCACTAGGATATGCCCGCCACTTCGTCCACGCTTGACTTGAAATTCCTGTGGGATTCCCGGGACACAAAGTACTACAGTATTTAAAAAAGAATGTAAGCTATGCTATCGTTTTAGTGAAAAATGTGTCGGAATAGTTAAGCTATAATTTTTATGCACCCGAACAATTACACACCGCTCCTGGGAAAATTCCCGGGGGATTCCCAGGATAAAAAAGAGCGCAGATTTTAAGACTAAAAATTCGCTCTCGATCAGCGAAAACCGCAACGAAATCGGCCCAGTAGTTTTTGTGTGAATCCCAAACAAACAAACAAATCGAGAAGCAGACAAAACGATAGACATGAATTCTAAAAAAATTACATTATGTTTATACAGTCTATTCCAGTTGTTTTTCTTTATTAAATAGCTTTAATGTATAGACACGGCATGTTTGGAATTTTATAATATTATAGATATAGACTACATCACTCTGCCAAGTTTTATCCATATAGACCTAGTTGTTAGATATACGCAGACAGACGAACGGACATGACTGTTGTACAAGGTTTCTGTTTGGCCACAGAACCCTAATAAAGTTAGAAAATATAAATATATATATATTAAAAGTTAACTTGAGGTCGATAATGCTTTTGAAACTTGTTTGCTTTTAATGAAAGTTTCATCTGCCACTTGGCTTGGACTCGTTTCATGAAGTGGATGTCTCGTGCATTTCTGTAATAAAAAGTATTTATCTTCATATCCTATAGTATCATTAAATCCTCTGAAACCTTCAAGATATTGAAATGGAACATATACAAAGTTTAAATTTTTGTTTTAATAACTTTAATGTTTTGAGCTGTTGTAGAGCCTATTTGGAACAAACTTTCAGACTGACTGACAGGCAAAGGCATTGTATACATAACAATTTTCATATACTTTGGCATTTATTTCAAAATCAGAGCCAGATATTTGAATTTTACTAGTATAGATGTTACTTACTTAGCAACTTGTGCCTGTTCCTTTGGCGCCCAACCAAGTGCCTTATATACACCAAGAAGCTTGTGGAGTTTTCGATCTGATTTCTTAACTAAAGCTTGACGGTTCTGTGTCAAGTTTTGTTTGTAATATCTGAAAAAAAGAAAATTTGCATTTTTATAAAAATAAAACATCATTTCGTTTTTGTCATGATTAGATAACAATATTATTAATTGATACTAGTTAAATATATAAATAGATACAGATAATGATAATAATAATATTATTATCACATCAGTTTCTGCAAGAAACAGTTTATCAAGCAAAACATTACTGTGCACCTATTATGGCTAATTTTAAAAGATTTATGCTGGGTGCAAATGGGCCACTGAACACATTCTCTGGTGGCTAGCAGTTCACACGATTTTTCATACATTTTGTAGGGAATCACCACAGATGTGTGACCAGTAGCAGCCACACATCACCGCCTCTTGTTTGCACAGCGGCTGTGGTCAGTGGCCCATTCACTCATATACTAATTGTTATAGATGTTTATTAAGCACTCAAAAAAAGAAATATACACAATGAACTACTGAATCGATTTTAAAGAACCACTAATTTATTTATTTATACAGTCAAGACCTTATTTTTTGTAAAGAATGTAATGTATGATAATAAAAACTTCACAAATAATAGTATCTATTTTATATGTCAAGTGGGGGGGAAGGTAGCCTATAAGGCGAAGTATTTAGACACACTAGGTAATTTCCAGGAAGTCTTTAGCAAATGCTAAAATCATGTTTCAAACATCGAGTTCCAAAAACCACCTGCAAACAGAAGATGTGTATGTGTGTTTTGTGTGTATTTGTTAATTACCTCATAAGTGAGCGATGGCCAACAGTAATTCCTGATGGTAACACCAATTGGCAGTCATCACCCTCTAGTGTCGCTGGACCATCCACTTCCTCATCAACATCCATATTGTCTTCACCATCTTGGTGATCCGGATATGATGGACTGAAAAAATAACATTGTTGTATGAAAAAATACTTATTATGATCAACTGAATTTATGCCTATATATATTATATCTCTGAAATTTATTTCAGCATATAACTTGAAGTTTACTTCAAGTTATATGCTACTGAAACTCCTACTACTTTCCAAGATAAAAAGTACTGTTTTTATTCCTGTTATTAAAAGTAATATCTAAAGGTAATATCATACCTGTAATCATAATAATCAGCATATTCAGCTAAAGCTAACCCTTCATACAGCATTTTACAGTGTCCCTTATCTACCATGTGAGCTTGCGCTGCTTCCATGGAATAAAATGTTTTACCAGCCTCATTACACCATAAACACATATATCCTCGTGATATCTAAAAATAAATGTAATTGTAGTAGTGTAGTAAAACAAACACCATCTGGACTGATCTCAGTATCAAACATGACAATAGTGAAAACAACTGCTGAAAAAATGCAAGTCATAAATGTGAATCAAAGTACAAAATAAATAACCATGTTTAGTAAAGTGTTTTCTTATTTATATTATTAAACTAGCTGATGCCCATGACTTTGTCCGCATGGTGCGGTTTTTTTAACTATCCCACGGGAACTCTTTAATTTTTCAGGATCAAAGTATCCTATATGTTGACCAGGGATATAAGCTACCACCATACAAATTTTCATTTAAATTGGTCCAGTCGTTTCGGACATTAGCCGGTACAAACAGACAGACAAACAGAGAAATAAAAATTTGAAAAAAATCTAAATTACTTCTATTTCACTTCTTACAGCCCCCTGACTCGGCTTTTAGCATTTTTTTTAATTATACAGAAATTCGACCTCGACAGTTTTATTATATGTATATGCATATAGATTATAATATTGTTTATATCTAATATATAGGAAAATTTACACTACTCTCACAGAAAATGTAAAAAAGAAACTAATAAACCTACCTTTTCCCCTAAATATAATAACAACCCTTTAATATTCACACAATATTCTACATCAGGAATAAAGAAGGAATGTGCTCCTGACATATGCTTTAAGTTTTTCACCATATTTTTGCTATGGTGACTGCAGAACAAACATTCTTTAGGCTTGATGAGAGAGTCACTTCCCTTTTCTCTACATTCATCCCATTCATCAGAGTCCAACTGTAAAAGAAATATGTACACAAATTAATTTGGAGACATTTTTATATTTACAGTAGTAGTATATACAGTGACTAAAATCAGAATAAAATCAGTTTATGCTAGCTAGCTAGGTTGATATGTTTTTGAAACATAGTAGAAGAAGTGTTAGAACACAACAGTAATAAATGTAAAAACATCTCCAAAAAAATTATACTGTTTTTAATTTCACAGAGCAATGACCTTTCTATGGATGTAATTACGGAAAATCTTATTAAAAAGTAATAATAAATTTTAATTGCAGAAAGGAAATAGATAACTAGAGTGATTCAGGAAATGTAATTATTATGCAATACTACAATTAATGCAACACATAAATTATGTTTAACTTACCTCTTCAATTTCAGAATCTGTTTCAATGTCTTCATCATCTGAAACATTAGCATTAACCACAACAAATTTACTGCGCTGTATGGAAGGCTCCACTTTCACAAAACTGTCTGTATCACTATGATCTTCGTCTTTACCTTTTACATGCTTCTCTTCTGCCGATTTGTGCTTCTTACTGTTCAAATGGTTATTATAAGCATTTTTTGTATTAAACAGCTTCGAACAGAACTTACAGTATTGAGACTCATCTTTACTAGCGCTCTGGCCTAACTCCCTATGCTCTTTAGCCCGAAGTTCAAACTCCTCGTAAGTTACTGGTGGTATCGAAGCGACTTTCCTCTTCAAATTATATCTATGCCAATCTAACTTATAATGTTCCCGCTGTAATTCAGCAGTTTTAAACATCACCTGGCATGTGATACAAGTAAATGAGTCTGGCATGATTTTAGATCACTATAATAATAATTTTATCACAGTTTCCTGAACACTAAATTATGAACGTAATGCAAGAGTATGAACAAGGAACAAGCACGACTACTATAGATCTACGTGGAAGAAGGTCAACGAAAAATACAAAAGAATTGCGTGTTCTAGGTGTGCGTAATGTTTAAGGCAGACTTTAAAGTAGTGTTACGTACTCTTTGGCAGACTTGGACTTGGACCACAAACTACTATGGATACTATTTTTTTTTTTTGATTTTATGGCTCGCTTTCTAGACCTTTAAGCCATGTTTGTTTTAGATATTCGGCACTTCACAGGTTTTTCAAATGTAGTTTCTTCATTTTCTTAAGCCTATCGGTAGCACAGCTGAACTATAGGTTATCAGCTGGTGCCATTCAACGGACTTCTTGTGACAACTCAAAAGGCCACATTTGACTATACAGTTCACATTTCTCACAAAACACATAATTACTACTCAAATACTATCAATATCCTACAACTGTAGTTCATTTTAGAGTAATTTTACACATTTTTAGAAAATAAAATTGCACAACATGACATCTCCTCTCGGTTCCCGCCAAAAACTCCATACACCTTAATATTATTATTTAGGGTTATGGCTTGGCAGCTAGGCCTTTAAGCTCTCCATACTACCTTGAACTGATAGGGAATAGTGATTCGATCTGAGATCGATTAATCGAAGAAACGATTTTTCGGGTAAAAAACGATTTTTTAAATCGATATGTAGTACTGAATCAATTAAGTAATTTGATATTTCACTCTAGAAAATCGACATTCGATAATCATAAGATGAATTCAAACGAGAGCTAGCCTTACATGCCTCTATAGAGCTCATCATGACTAGTTATTACCAAGTACCCCGTTGGTCGTCGTTATTTGTTATGCGGTTACTCTATTCTCCATAATTTTATCAGCTGAAATTGATAAGAGAAAGTCGTGATCAACTGACAGTCTGTTATAAATTATGACAGCTGACGACTAACGACAGTTAAACTGCAGATTTTTTAAAGACACTACAGTTTTGTGCATTTGCCAATTACCAATTAATTTATACTAATAAATAAAATTGAAAAGTCCATTTAAGTGAGTTTAAAAGAGTGAGAGTGATCAAATCTTTATGACTACCAGTACCTATTGTCTCACTCCTGACGCCCAAGTTTTTTAACGTTTTCAAGAACTAAACGCCCAAAGTACTTAAAAAGGTTTCATTGGTGAAAACCCAAGACTTTGAACTTTAAAAATTGTACCTTACAGTCATCTCACAACTATGATTTTTTTTTCTTGTATCAGGTGAACTAGGAGAAAGAAAAAAAGGACAAAAAATAGGTTATCTTTTCGTAGGCTTTTGGGTAAAAAGCACTAGATTTAAAACAACAATTACTTACATCATTTTTATCCAACCACCTTCAAAAAATCAAAAATGAAATTAACTTAAAAACCAATTTAATATACCTTAATAAACAAAAAATCCTTTAAAATTAAGAGAAACATTTATTTATTTATTAAAACATTCGAAACAATCATGATAGTCATTATTAACCCAAAGGTCTATTAAAAGTTCTTAAATTTAGAATTAAGATAATTTTTACTTTAACTCAGATCCATATAAAGTTTTGATGTAAACAGCAAATATAGAATATAAACACCTATTTTTGATAAGTATATCAACACAAAACGTAAAAATTTCATGAATAAAATAAGATTTATTTTCACACTCGATGATCTTGTTCGATGTTAAGTCAAGAAAGACAAATGTCTTTTGTTTTTGTTGGCACTGTTGCTTGATCATACACAAATAGAAACCTCGAACATACGTTCGGAGACATTTCTTTATAAAAAGGTGGTAATTTAAAATTAGTAGCAATGGTTAAAGTTGGGGTACTTAGAATAATACCCTGGGCGTTCATTTGACAAAATTGGATTTAGTGCTGGGCTTTATTCACTACTAGAGTTTACCCCGCGGCTCACGAGCCGCGGGTCAACCTCTACTGCACATCTCTTGTTTAAAGAGCAGGCGGTACAGGTTACATTACTATTAATTTTTATGTATTTTCCCCCGGAAGATTCACTTAATTTTATATTGCAAACTATACCATCCCCCGTCTATCTGTAAACTACATAAATGACAAAACTTGATAAAATACGCAACATGAACACCATGGACTAAGTGGCCCAAGTGGACCACGTGGACCCCGGGTGGACCCCGAGTGGACCCGTGTGGACCCCGAGTAGATCCCGAGTGGAGCCTGAGTGGACCCCGAGTAGACGGAGTGGACCCCGAGTGGACCCCGAAGGGACCCCGAGCGGACCCCGCTGAGACTCCGAGTGGACCCCGAGCAGACCCCTAGTGGAGCTCGAGTGGACCCCGAGTGGGCGAAATGGACAAAATCACAAAACCTATCCTAGTTTCCGGGATAACATTTACATAAATCTATCCCATTACTGGGATGAAATATATCCCTTGGCCACCCTCATTATTAAAATTACACATGTGCCGAATTTCCGCTAAGTCGGTCCAATAGTCTTTCCATAAAAGATTAACAAACATAGACACAAATATATTTTTACCCCGGAAACTATCCCATTTTTCAGGATAAAAAGTATCCTATGTTCATCCTCGGCATCGAAAAAATATATATATATATATATATATATATATATATATACTGAGTTTCAGCCAAACCGGTCTAGTAGTTTTTCGTGAAAACGGAACAGACAGACGGACATACAGACAGGGAGACAGGGATCGCATTTATAATATTGATAGGGATTTCATTAAAGTACTTTTTAAAAGACCCGGGGCGCAAGGATGTTAAACCCCAAAAACGGATGATATTGACTTTTGACAGTAACAGTAGTGAAACTAACAAAGTGACACTCGTGACAGTAAGAAAATATATATTTTTTTAATTTATGTGTAAAAATTAAAATGGGAATCAGCAGAGTTAGAATTTAGAATAATTAAGTTTTTCTGAAAAGGTGCATACAAAGCACAGAGCACTAATACTCTAACGAGAAATATAAAGTGTGTTTGTTCGAAGATTCAAATAAGTTTACAACTCTTTTTTACTCGCTACTTTTCACTAATATCAACAAACAAAAAAGTTAATTATGTTGGAATCCGAAGAGGTTGACGAGGATTATTTTACACCAGTGGCAAAGTAATAAATATATTATTTTTAATCCAATAAAATAAATTGTCTGTAAACCTCTAGCAGTACACATTTTACAGTTCACATCTTAAGAAAGTAATTCATCTATAGAGGTATTAAAAAAGATATCAGTTTCAGACACTCATTGGTAGCTAATATTTGTGCACTCTAAGATCATCCATTTGTAATAATTATGCCAGACTCGATTTTCATTCATTCCAGGCGAACCTATATGACTAAGTTTGCACTTCGTAAATTTTTTGTTTTCCTTTCCACTTCTTGCATGTAACCTTATATAGGATAAATGATTCATTGAACTGGAGAGTCATAGTCAGTTGCAATAAATATTTGTAAATATTTTTTATTCCTTTGCAGTACCTCACTGGCTAGTATCTTTGGTAACAAATCTTATAGTGACAACAATGTTGAAAATGACTCTTTGAAGTATACTCCACCTAAACAAAACATTAATAAAAATGCTGAAGAAACAAAAGCCTCACAATGCATCTTTGCATGTGCTCTTCTTGTGTATGAATGGTATGTAATTTTTTTTTAATTATATCTGCAATCTATCTCAATCTTTACACCTGAATATATTAATATAGTTAAAGCTCCATAATAATGCTCTCGAATAATGATTAATTATATGTTTTAGGTCTCAAAATATTTATACACTTAAAGGAAAACTGGGTTTTGCTATTATAAACATTCTGAAAAACAACTCTTATGATATTGTTCTTTATGACTCAAATAAAACAACAATATCATGTACTATAATTACACCCAAGCTGGAAATCACCATAAATAAGCAAAATTATTTGTCATACTATGATAATAATCAAAGGTATTGGAGCATATTTGCTACTGAAGAGGAGACCAATAAAATTACTGATATATTAAAGTCATGTGGTGTAACAATACAACAAGCATCTCAGACAGAGATGCTTGTTGTACCAGACCCTGTTAAAACAGTAGAAATCCCAAACATGTTGAATCTTAAAGAAACCCAAATTAAAGATGTTGAAAGTGACACTGATTCATCATTGAATAGAAAAACTAAAGCTTCTTTGTTAAATAGAATGGCTACTATGGGTCACTCTGTATTACCTCCTCGTTCAAATGTAACAGCAAAAACAAGTGACTCCTCAGATACAAATGATACTTATGAGCATCCCAAAGCAAGGCATAAGACTATTAAGAATACAGTAAAAAGAAACTCCTTAGAAAAGAACACATTACATGAACACAATGTTAATGGAAATCAACAGAAAATAGCCATAATATCTAAACCAGAGCAATCTCATGAAAATATTCCTTCACTATTTACTTATATTAATGGTCAATTAGTTCCAGTTACAAATACTAATATTATCACTAATACAAATAATAGAGTTGGTAATGACTTGGATTTCTTCATATCAGAACAAAGAATAAGTTCTAGTGAGTTAAGAATTAATATGAACCGAATAACGGACAAAGTTGATCATATTTTAGACAAAGTTAATAACCTGCAACAAGTAGACAAGAGTGCGACTGGGTCTAATTTTCAAAATGAAATATTACAAAAATTGCTCAAGGAATATGAAGACAAAATTAAAAGGTATGAAGAGTTACTGAGTTCACAATCAGCTTGCACATCGACAGATACACCCGATACAAGTAAAGAAATCACATCTGAAAATAAAATTATAATTCTTCAAACAAAGTTGGAAGATCTTGAAACCAAGTATCAATCAAAAAATATTGAAATAGCCACATTACAAGATGAAATCATAAGCTTAAAAGATGCAAATAGTAAAGAAAATGAACAAAAACTTGACCAAGAAAATGAAATACGAAAACAAATAAAGCATTTACAAGAAATGGTAATGTCTAAAGATGAGAAGATAGCAACTCTATTACAACTAAACCGAAAGAATTTGCTACCAAACAGTAATGAAGTTAATGACAAAATAAAAAAAATAATGAATGAGACATATAGAGCTGTGTCTGCTAACTTTGAAAATGATGAAATGTATTCTGGAGAGAATGTTAGAAATGTGATAGCTTTGATAATCAAAAAAATAACCATTGATTCCTTAAATTAATTTACCCTTTTAAAACCATAACATAAGTGGAGATTGTTATTGTTTACGAAAAAAGCAATGAATTTTATTCTATAGTACTAATAAATACTAAATAGAGGTAGGAATAAAATACAATAAGAATTAATTATAGAAAAGTTTATAGGAGCCATAATTTTATTATTTGTTATTAAAGGACCAGAGGCCAAAATGGAAAGCCAACAATCAAAATCTTCCTCATTAAGCATCTTGGACAATAGTCGTTTTATAATAAGTATGATTGAAATTGAACCACTTCCATTCCAAATATCATACAATGATTCTTTACCACCTAAAAATTAGTCTAGTTATGTTTGCCATAAAAGTAATATTGCTCTAAGTAACACAAAATTATGTATTTTTTGTGAATGCCTTAATAAATTATGTTATAAAAAAGGTAACAAAGTTCATAGCATTTTTATTTTATAAAACGCATGTCCCCCTCCTCAGGTCGTAGTATTCTTTTCCATGATGAGTTCTGAATAAAAAAAGAGTGACACAGACTATTCTGCATTCAAAGATTTATATTATTGTACCTTAGGAGTTTTTAGCGCGAACTGAAAGGGGACACTGTCTTGTGCAGTTTTCCTTTTCTAAAATGTACAATAGTTAGGATTTTGATAGTTTTTGAGTAGTTATTATGTGTTTTAGTTTAGTGAGAAATATGAACTGTATATACTAAATGTGGCCTTTCGAGTTTTCACTAGAATAGAACTCCGTTAATAAATTGGCGTCAGTTCTAGTAGCCTACAATTCAACTGCGCTACTGTATGAAAACGTATATCAGAATTGACTGTATGGACTAAGATTCCATTGCCTGCCTTTGTAGCGAATTCTAGGTACTACTTATTGTACACTCGTGGAATGAAAATGTTTGTCACCCTAAAGTCGACTTTTGCTTGCACGAGTACAAGAAAAGGTACTGTCAACATTTCAATAGATGTTACGTTTATAAAACACTAGCTGTGCCCGCAACTTCGTCGGTATGGATTTTTTTTCTTAGAATCCTCAAAAAAAATGTAGCCTAAGTTACTACTTAAAACATCAGCTATCTGCCAGTGAAAGTCGCGTCAATATCGGTCTAGCCATTTCAGAGATTAACCGGAAGATCCAGAAAAACAAAAAAATTAAATTGATTTTTGAAGTCATAACTTCTTATGGGAGGGAAAACCGCTTTGTTACGGAGGCAGTCTGTCTGGCTTCCTTTCTCTGACGCATACGGCAGTGGTAAGCAGGCTCCTCTCTCACTCAAACCCACGCGCTATATACATAAAATTTAAGTAATAACCTAAGCTTTTTTCAAGTTAAACAACTTCAATATTAAATAGTTCAACTTAGATTAGTTTAAGTTATCACTTCTGTCGGGCGTCCCGAGACGCACACATTTTTTTTTTAATATGGGTACCGTATATTATATACTTTCATATGCATTTAATAAGAAGCTATTATTCCGACGTTACGAAAAAAGAAAATTGCAGTGGTGACAATAACAGATCTGAGAATAAGAATAGTTTTTCAATCATCGGAAACATAAGGTTGTAATCACTACGCTTATCAACATAAATATTAAAACCCATAAAAAGGTTTTACATCTCTAAACAATCTTCTTAGACAAGATAGAAAATCAAATAACTTTGATCTAAGTAATTTAAACTTTATTGTCAAACAGTTAAACATAATTTTATGTGGAATAGTTTGTTCTGTAACTTAGTTTAAAAAGGTAACATGTGCTCGCAGGACGATAAATGAATAAATTTAAAAACTGTCGAAATTTTTAATTTCGTCACTGTACCATAAACCATAACGAGTTCTAAATAGTATAATAAAATATATAAATAGGAAGGCCAACACGTAAAGGCCCCTTGACAAATTTATTGTAAATGTGCCGTAACAGCGGGACACTGACTGGCGATTATCCCTCTCTACACCATTTAAAAATGCCCCAGTCAGTGTAGTACTATTGCAGGAAATGAGAACAATGAGCCGGTACCTTTTGTTCTATTGGGATGATCTGCTAGTGGAAATAGGAATCTGGAAGATGAGTAAAGATAACTTAGATTATGAATATACTTTATTTATAGTAATGAAAATTTAAAAAATTTAAAATTTGTGAATAATTGCAAATTTGGTGTTTGCCGGCATTATGATTTAGCAAAATTATTATCATTTATAATTATTAATAAGCCCTATGAGTTCATCAGTTGTCTTTGAATAATATTTGTAATTAATAATATAATTTGGAATTTTTGGATTTTGTACTAAAACTATAAAACAAATATTTACACGACCAAATGAGAACTTCCTCCTTTTTTTGGGACGGTTAAAATTTAACGAAATTCTATTCGCCTCTAAGAAATCCTTCAATGTACGCGTACTTGTCCAATTTTTTCGTCTAATTATATGTATAGGGCAAAGTTTCTGAAATAGTATCATATTAGGAGATTTTTGGGGAATGGGGACTTTTCGTAAATTCTATCTGGAACCCTGTTGATATTTGATATATGATTTAGAATGATGTATACGACTGAAAGACTTTGGTTCTATGGTCATGAATATTTTAAAAAAACTGACATATGATTCTAGTTTTCTTTTATAGTTATGTTGATAAATGTATTTTTTTATAGGACAAACTAATATAAAACCTAGAACATGGATGATTTAAATTCTTCTTTAAGCCAATATGCGAGTCAGGTACTGTTATTATATTTATTCATACTTATGTAGAAAAATCGTCGTGGTAGAATAATAATAAAAATCGTTGATATATGAAATATTTATTCACAGCTTTCTATGGTGAATCAAGCCCTTAACACAACTACAGATGTAAAAGAACGCGAAAGTTTGGTAACTTTACAAAATGATTTAGAAGAATTAATTCAATTAACACAAGAAAGCCTGAATGCTATTCTAAGAAAACAAGAAATGAAGTCAACCGCTAGTGACACACCAGGAGCCAGTAAAGATGACTTAGATGATGAATATGCTTTATTTATGGTAATGAAAATTTATGTAGTACTTCGTTAAAAATTGCAAATTCGGTGTTTCCCAGTATTATGACTCCTACAATTATACACAGACATAGTATCTAGTTGTTGTATGCTATAGTTCATAAGAATATAACAATACCAGGATTGATGTTAGGTTGATGCTGAATATGTTTTTATTATTTTACACAGTTATAATAATTATTCAAAATTGGTGGCCTTCATTTCCAGAAATACAAGTTAAATCTTACAGTGAATGTCAATGGTAACTCTGTACATGCAACTTCTATACTTCATGATTTTCATGTGTGACCTTTATTTGCTCAATAGGTCCTTGTTGTTAGTATTAAGTCGGCTGCGCTTTTACACAGAGTGGCATGAGATTAAGGGAAATTGAGTTTAGGGGTATATATATATGCCTTATATATAGACACTAGACCTGTTATTTCGGCTAGGAAACATGTTTTAGGGTCCACCAAAGAGTTTTGAATGAATAATGGGATAAACAAAGATATGTTTGATAAACATGGTTATGCCACTTTTATTCATAACAAAGTGTGATTTGTATTTAAGAATACACTTACACTAAAACTGTTTTTGAGTTTAGTAAACAAGTTTTGAAATAGTTTATTGATTTTTAAATATGAAAATAGTTTTTTTTGTTGCTTATATATTGCAAGAATGGTTAGAAATCAGTTGTGACACTCGCTGACCACTGCCATGGCATGCTTGCTTGGCTTGTGGGCTTCAGTCGAAAGTTGCAACCAGTGACTAGAATGATGACTTAGGTTAGGATATGTTAGACTTGAAACCAAAACACACAAGCCGAGCGTGTTGCGGAAACGGCTGGCAAGTCCAGAACAGACTGGTCACCATCATCGCAATATAACTAAATGAACAGATGAAAAAAAATATTATCTCAAGAACTAGACATGAGAGTAGCAGAAGGGAGAAGTACTCCTCCCCAGCTTCATCCGCCCCCAACTACTGAAAATTCAGTGACCACTTATCTAAAGTTTAACCAATAAGTCTACATTAAAAAAAAACTGGTATATAAGTCATGTTAATTTTCTTTTTAGTATTGTATTTCAACACTACCTATGTAAACTATGCTTAGTGACACAGCTACTACACACAACTGAGTGTAAGCAACATAACACTATCTATGGAAACTACACTGAGTTGGTTTTTGTGTGCATTAGTTGTATGAGATATGGCCAGTTCCTATTTCTATATTGTACTATCAATTCACTTGCCTTACAATAATAGTAAGGCAAGTGAATTTACTAATAAAATTAAAATTTTTACCAATGGATAGTATGGTAGAGAAACCAGCCATTAGGATAGTTTACATAGTATCAATTTTTAGTATAAAATTTCAAAAAAATCCAGTGATATTTTTGGACATTTATTGGTGGTCATACTACAATTTACTATATACCTCTACCTAATTTTTAAAATATGTTTTAAAAACTTACATAAATTAAAAATGTAGATTATTTGATTTGCTTAATTAAATCAGAATGCATTTGTTTCTGTAGCAAGAGATGGCAAAAACGGGTGCATATGATTCCAATGGCAAAGAAAATAAATCTGAATCAACAGGAAAAGATGGGTCACAAAATGATGATGACAGTGATATAGAGGTGAGTGTTTATGTAGGTATTTGTATGTGAGTATGTTCTCAGGGAAGTTACCTGACAGACAGTCCAATTGATGGAATGAAGTATTGAATGAAAACTCTTTATTGTTAACTATAAACTCAAATCTAGACAATTAATATAGATTTGTCTGCATTAGAACAATAGAGTCTTATTAGAGATAGCTATCTTTTTGAGTGAGCCTTGGAGATCTCTTCCAGACAACCCAGAGTCTAAGGAGATTTTAAAGTAAAATTATAGTATACTGAAAGTGTACTTACTATACTAAAATAAAACTAATATAATCATACCTATCAATTGTAGCAATGATATCATTAATTATGGTAACTGGTTATCACCACTTGGTGGTGCGAGTGGCAGAGGTAGAAGGTTGTTGGTGGTGGAAGGAGTGAAAAATCTATAGCCGGCTGAAATTAAAGTGGCACTCACCTGCGGATCCACAATCCTCATACCTTTGGACTCCTTGGGATGTCTTCAGATTAAGTGTCTCTTTAATTGGTCCCCGAGACCATATACCAACAACAACAGCAGGTTTTTACATAAAAAATTCATTCTATCGTTGTACTTAATGTTGTGCGTGCGATGCTCGCATGACCGCAGATAAACTGAGCCACCTGCCGGCATGAATCTTAGCCTCACCCGTCTCTATCCGGCATGTGGATTTTCAGAAAGAAGAGGCAAGGAACAAATACAAAGCATCTAACCACAGCCCATAGATATGTGCAATGCTAAGGGGGTCAATGTGTTGCTTACGTCATTGGGAGTTTAAGAAAAGTACTAGGAATTTGTTACAATTAAATATTTGATTTGATAAGTTGTGGTATTCAAGAAAGGCTAGGCTGCTACTCTTTAGCATACAAAATAAATCCAAATTAAATTCATATAGAATAGACTAAATGTACCAAACCAAGCAACATAGAAATAATACAATGATTCCAAAACAAAGTATTGAAAGGCATTGTAAACATGCCATGGTACATTAGATCGAGCGACCTCCATCGGGACCTGAAAATGAAGTTTGTTACTAGCATTATCAGAAAGTACGCGGAAGCTCACGAGCATCGGCTTCACCATCATGTGAATGTCGAGGCAAATACAACCCAGTTTTTATTGAAGTAAAACACTACTCAATACAATCAAGTGCAGGTATTTAAGAAAAACATAAGTACCCTCAATTTAAAGTCACAGTATGTTCTTAGCATGGCAAATACATAAGTTTCAATTGATTAAATACCTTCATATTACCTATCACGGCCATACCGACCTCCCATATCAGATATTACGTTACGAATTTTTTACAATTATATCGCAGTCTGCGATATATATATATATATATATATATATATATATATATATATATATATATATATATATATATATATATATATATATATATATATATATATATATTGTTTTATTTGATTTTCTAGGATGAATTAGCAACTCTTCTGGGCATGAAATGTTCAGTGTACCACACACATAAATGGGGTGGGCAGCCAACTCTTCACAATGCAATGGTTAGTGCTATTGTGCCAAGGCAGGACGATGATCAATTTAAGGATCTACAGGTTTGTAATATGTATAATTACCAACCTATCCTCTGTACACATAGGTATATTAAGTTTTGGTTGGCTTCAAGATTAAATTCTAATTTTTATTTACAGAAATTTTCAAGTTAGGTATTTGAATTTATTTAACATCGGTATTTCAGTTGTCGGTATACCTTGAAATGCAACAAATCAATCTACCAAATATTTACTTATACTTACAATTTTATTTCAGTGAAATATATTTTTTAAGAACAAAAAAAAAATAGAAAATAAATGGCACAATTGTTTCAAACCAGCTTTATATTTATAAACATTTATCTATTACTAGCTTCTGCCCGCGACTTCGTCCGTGTGGAATAGTTAAAAAAAAGTAAGTTAAAAAAACCCCGATTTTTAAACATTCTTCATTGGTGCTCCGCTCCTATTGGTCTTAGCGTGATGATATATAGCCTAATTGTTTTTTAATGTATAAATTGTTTTATTGTATGATGATGATATCGACAATATCAATACTTAATTAGGTGCATAAGTTGTATAATAAGCTGTTTAAGTAATTAAAGTTTTTTTAACTATCCCACGGGAACTCTTTAATTTTTCGGGATCAAAAGTATCCTATATGTTGACCAAGGATATAAGCTACCACCATACAAAATTTCATTTAAATCGATCCAGTCGTTTTGGAGATTAGCCGGTACAAACAGACAGACAAACAGAGAAACAAAAAATTAAAAAAAAATCTAAATTAGTTCTATTTCACTTCTTACATCCCCTAACTTTAGGTTTCTTGCCTGTTTGTCGTTTTGTCTGTCTGTTCAAGATTCACGTAAAAACTACTGGCCTGATTTCGATGCGGTTTTCGATGATCGACAGCTAATTCTTAGACTTAAACTCTGTGCTACTTTTTATCTTGGGAATCCTACTGGAATTTTTCTGGGAATGATTAAAAGTGGCCTGATTAAAATAGAAATCGAATTCCAATGTGATTTTTCTACTGATCGATAGCAAATTTAATGTAATAAAATGTATGATATTTTTTTATCCCGGGAGCGGTTTTAAGTTGTTCGGATGCATAAAAATTAGCTCATTCTGACACAGTTTCCACTGAAACGATAGCCAACATTTTTTTTTAAATGCTGCGGTACTTTGTGTTCAAGTCAAGCGTGGAAGAGGTATAAAGTATAAATGCTTGAATCTGGGATTTTTAATACTGTTTAATAAAGTTAGTTGTGTAATTATGCTTGTCTATGAAAAAATATAAAACATTTTTTAGGTTAGAGTGCTTTTTACTCACCCTACACACACCGAAATGCTGCCCTGCCCTTTCTACCTTGATGGCGAATGCAGATTTAGTGATGAACAATGTAGGTGAGTTTGTAAACATCATATATTGGCAGTAATTAGAGATGTTGAAAATTATAAAAGAGTAGTGGCCGTCGGCCACTTCGTCTGCGTTTGTCTTGAAAATTCGCAATATGGGCCATCGCTTCTCTCTGCCTTGGCATCGCGAAACCGTACTCAAAAGCTAGTATATCCTATCATTTACCCAATCATATGTGCTTACTAAATTATACTCTCATTTTCATCAAGATAGATCAAACCATTCTTTACCTATAGAAGAATATACAGATTTGTATAGTAGTGCCTATAGATAGTCTACTGTGCTATCTATTCTGCTATAACTAATAATGAAACATATGTGATATGAGACAATTAATAATCTAAGTTCAACTCTGGCACATAACATTTCTAAGGTACAATGTACAGCATTTTGCTGACGCTGTGGCCTACTTTAGGCTACTTTCATATTATGATATTACTATAAATAACGCTCACAAATATCAATAAACAACGCTACGAGTTACTATCAACTAAGTTGAACACAGTGATCAGCATCCAAGCTCAGCTAGTACGAGAATAAATTCCTGAAAGCAACAAGGTGTATTTATCTTCACCCTACTACAAGAAAGTACCAGCACTCCAACTACTGCCAGCATCCACCACTACAAGCAAGAGCGAGTGTACAAATTGTACAACATTATAGCTTTAAAGAAAATCAGCTCATATCCAAGGCCATGAGGAAGCAGCAAACAAACTCACTTTCACATTTGTATCTCTAATAAAAATAATATTATAGGAGTAAACAAAGTAATAAATACATAAATGTGTTAGTAAACTTAATTCTATCTTTGTACGTTGCTTTTTCATGAGCTGACCGTGGGCATAATCATTATGGCATTTTTAGTGCACATGTACTTTCAATAATGGGAATGCACATGACACTTTGTATTCGGAAAAATGGGATAGTTTCCATAATATACGGACCTATACTTTACGCGAGAGACTTCGCGTGAAATATTTTATTGGATATATTTTTTTTCATTGATCCTATTTCTCATCACTCCCAATTAAAACGCGTAGGAATGAAATATACCATTCCAAGAGGTCTGAATACTGAGTAAGGAAAGGATCTTGATGCTAGGGTAAAACATCGTTCACCATCCATACTAATATTATAAATACGAAAGTAATTAATCCTATCTGTCAGTCTGCTATGCTTTCACGGGAAACTATGGTGCCGTATTATGCTAAAATTTGATATATAAATATTATCTAGTGTCAATACTGACAACATGAATACATTTTAACCACAAAAATAAGATTGTTTTTGCTGGAAGAAAAATGTAACCTTTATAAATACTCACTCTCAAAATAAAATAGGGTTAAAACTAGGGTTTTCACTATGGCGATGCCATGGGGAAACTTTAGTAAGATATAACTTTAGTATTATAAAATCCCTGAAGTTTAACCACACATTCCTAACCAAAATAGATTATTTATATAAGACTAGGGATTACCCAGCGGCCGTGCCGCGGGTCAACCTCTAGTGCGTCTCTGTTTAAAGAGCAGGCGGTGCAGGTTACATTGTATAAATTTATTATGTATTTGCCCCCGGAAGATTCGCTTCATTTTATATCGCAAACTATATCCCCCGTCTATCTGTAAACTACATAAATGACAAAACTTGACAAAAATGACAAAGTAGACAACATGGACGAAATGAACCAAGTAGATCAAGTGGACCCAGTGGACCAAGTGGATGAAATAGACAAAATCACCAAATGTATCCTAGTTTCCGGGATAACCTTTACATAAATCTATCCTATTATTCGGGATAAAAGAATCACTTGGCCACCCTCGGTATTAAAATTTCCTATGTACCGAGTTTCAGCCAAATCGATCCAATAGTCTTTCCATAAAAGGATACAAACAGAGAGACAAATATGTTTTTATCCCGGAAACTATCCCATTTTTCGGGATTAAAAGTATCCTATGTTCATCCTCGGCATCGAAAATATATACTGAGTTTTAGCCAAATCGGTCCAGTAGTTTTCCGTGAAAACGGAACAGACAGACAGAGTTACTTTCGCATTTATAATATTAATAAAGATCGAAGGAAGGAAGCGCACACTAATAATACCAAAATAAGTGTTACAATACTAATTTAAATACATTTTACAATTGCATGCATATAAGTCAAAATTTAATATTACTTCCGATTCTATGTACACTGCTTCGCAAGTGTTATCGCTGTTTAAAGGAAAAGAAGCGGCAAGAAACTAACCAGTATCACAAAGTAAACCCCAGTAACACAACTAGCAAAAAAAATGTCATCGTTATTTTTTTTAATACATATAGAAGTTTTATTACAATTACTCTTCAAAGAATGAATGGAGTTGTAAAAAACAAAAAATATTCTTACCGTTGCGATAATAACATACTAAGAATTCATTCTGCAACAAATCTACATAGATTCCTTACATGTTATGCAAAATATAAACGTTATACAGAAGACAGTAAGTACGAAAGGCAGCGAGCGAGCAGCTATGTAAATGCAATTTTGTCATTTAAATATTCTTCAATCGTCTACCGGCTTGCATGCTTCAGAAAATAAAAAAGGAAAAGAATTCCTAACAACAACAGTTATACAACGTTAAACCAGCATTTCTTGGACCTACATAATATATTAGGAGCTCATTACTTTTAAATTTTAAAACCACACTTTAATATGATACTGAAATTTTTCTGAAGCCGCCATTTACAATGAATGAATCGTATTACGATTCGGCAATAAAAGTTTTATCACTGCAGTGCAAAGTAAATGCATCTGATTCCATTTTATGAACCAATTTGAGCTGGTATATGTCTTTTTATTTTGCAGGGTATATACACGTAAGAACCTTAGTAGCGTTTAAAAAAATTAGCAACAAGACTTATATGACATATATAATTTTATCTATAACTGTTTATTTACATCAAAATATACATACATTATAAACTAATGCAATGAAGAAAACTTAGTGATATTATATACTACATATAATCCCTTTAGTTTATACGTACAACACTGTGTCTAGGTTATCAAAGTCCATTGACTTTGGGACTTGATTGACGGCGATTGGATTTGGCGACCTTACGCAGGTCGTCGGTCCACCAGGCTGAAGGGCGTCCTACGCTACGCCTATTAAAACGCGTGCTCCACTCTAGTACATCCATCGCCAGTCGGTCCCGCGATAGACGTGACCAGCCCACTACCACTTCAACTTGCTAATTTTGTGAGCTACATTAGTTACCATTGTTCTCTTACGGATCTCCTCATTCCTGATTCTATTCATAAGAGAAACACCCAACATAGGTTGCCCCATAGCCCGCTAAACGACTTTAAATTTGTCGACCAGTCCTATCGTCGGTGTCCACGTCTCGGCACCATATGTCGTAAACGATAGGACGCACTGCTCGAAGACTTTCGTCTTCAAGCATTGCGGGATGGTCGACGAAAAGATTTTTCGTAGCTTACCGAATGCTGCCCAGCTCAACCGAAACCTCCTGTTGGCTTCCTCCTCGAAGTTGTGCCTGTCAACTGTGTTGTCTATAGTTTATTCACGTATCTATATATATATATATGTATATATATATATATATATATATATATATACACGACGGAGAATACGATGCATTTTTTTTAGATTTCGTCTGTTCCCTGGTTGTCTATTTGTCCGGGATTCACGTAAAAACTACTGGGCCGATTTCGATGTGGTTTTCGCTAATCGCCACCAAATTTTTAGAATTAAAATCTGCACTGCTTTTTATTATAGCAATCCCGCGGGATTATTTCTAGGAATGATTGAAGATGGCCAGATTTAAAAAAACGAATTCCAATGTGGTGTTTTCACTGATCGATAGTAAATTTTATGTAATAAAATGTGCGCCTTTTACATCCCAGGAATCCAACACAGTTTTCATTAAAACGATAGATTACATTCTTTTTTAAATGCTGCTGTAGGTTGTGTCCTAGAAATTTCAAGTGAAGCATGGACGAAGTCGCAAGTATATCCCAGTATTATATAAACATAAACATATAATACCTAGTATTATAAGCAAGAATTGAATTCCCAAGCATTTTTTAATATAAAAATTAGTCGGACAGACGTACGGACATGACGTTTTTAGAAGAAAATTGCTGTAACTGAACAGCCTAGACAAATTTGTAGAAATTTAATATATTTCTCTTAAACAGATATTCCCATGGCGCTGTCACGCACTTGTCGAATTTGAAGGAAGCAATTAAACCAAATTTTGAATCGTTAAAATCAGGCAGCAGAGTATTGTTGAAACTTAAACCACCTGATGATGAGGTAAAGACGTATTTTATATATTACTTTTAACTTGACTATATTATAACAATTATTGTTAACTTGAAAACTGACTATACATTTGGGGCTAATTAATTAAAATATTATTATAATAATAATTGTTAGCAAACTATATACGCTACATGCATAGTGTAGTGTTTCGGCTCGTTAAATTGGGTGTTAAACATGTTTAACAATAAATATTAAAACAATGCTCATAAAAATAGAGTGCTTCATAAATAAGGTTAAACCTTTGCCGGTCTACCTTATTGCAACGCAGAGGCTCCGGGTTCGATTCCTGGTATAGTAAATTTCGGAAACGTATTTTCTCCGTTATTTACTATGGTCTGGGTGTCTGGGATCGACCCCAGAGTAGTCCGTTGTATATTACCCATAACACAAGCGTAACTTGTTTAATTTGGGGATATACAGTATGTGTGTTTGTCTGCCGATTATTATTATAAAATACCTTGCTATGTTATTTTCGAAATTTCATAATATAAATAATTTTTAATTACTATTTAAAGAATAATCAATAAGTTATTTGATGTCTTAGAGCTATGACGTCCCAATGCAGCATACTTGTACAATATCGAGGAGGCTTGAGCTGACCGTTTGTTCCCCTAAGGCTCAGAGATCGACTATAAAAAAAACGAAATATATATTTTTTAATTTTTTGGATAGGATATAAGCCTTACAAAAAAGTCTGCTGAAAAGTATCATCTATGGCACAGAGCTGTTATAAAAAGTATAGATTTAGAAGAAAAAATGTGTGTCGCGAAATTGGAGCAAGCCATCAAAACGGGTGAAAAGAGAAAAATCGGATCGGATGAATACAATGTTCGTATCGAAGACATCTACCCGTTGCACAGTAAGTTTAAAGTGCGGCAGGTAATTTTAATAAATGGTTATTTGTATTGGTTGTTTTGCCATTTAAATTATTTCTTGTAATTTTAAGTAAGTTAAATTAAAAGTACTAATATCGCTCTTAAAAAATAGGGGTTGATCGTAGAAGGGTGAAAATTTGAAGTTGTATGTATTTTTCAATGCTAAATTATAATAAAATATAAGTAAGAAAATTTGTCAAAAATAATAAAAATTTTGGGGTGGGTCACCCTTATCATTTAGGGGTATTAAAAATAGATACTGGCCAATTCTCAGACCTTCCCGACAAAATTTCATACAAATCGGTTCAGCTGTTTCGGAGGAGTTAGGTAACAAACACCGCGACACGAGAATTGTATATATTAGAAGATTTGGGTATTTTTCTTTGGCATTTCTTAGTTTGCTTTTAATAAAATCACTTTTTGATAAATTTAAACTGAACTTGATCTTATTGAGATTTGGTAAAATATTGTGACAGCTTAATTTTCCTTCACGTGATATTGACCATATTATTTTCACGTACCCCTGTTTAAGGAGCTATGTCAATAGAACTTCGTTCGTAATTTTTTTGTTGGCATTGTATGATGACATTATAGACTTTATGACCTATGTTAACATGAGACCATAATTATATTATCGAAATTTACGTGCAACATTGTTATGAATAAAATTTTCCGATTTCATTTATTCCATACACATGTGTCGTAAGTAAATTCTATCAATTTATATCTTCAAAGATGTAATGGACGAGCGGGATAGCGTATTCCGTTTAGGTAACTCCTTAAATGACCCGCGTCACCGCCGCGCGGGTATTTTTATGAGTACTCGCTTACTTTCAAGCTTCGAAGTTATGGAAAACAATCATTCAACAAAACAATCCATTATCCGAAAGTGCATGACCTCCGAAGTGGATGATGTCAACACTGAGTTGCCAAGTCATTAAGCTTAATAATGTTATTTATTCATACATTTGTATAGATGATGACGACGATGAATCTGATTCAAACGATAGTCTGAGTGATACGGAGTACCCGATTAGTAAGGCAGCGTGCACAAAGGCGGGAAACGCTGATAGTGATTTGCTTGTGCAAAAGAGTCTGGAGAACAATGCGCCCGCGATGGGTGAATGGGAGCGACATACAAGGGTACCTGTTATACTAACTAATCAGTCTGTCAATGAAGATATATAATACACGTTTATTATTTTTCGTTAGACTTGCATAAACTTCAAATTCATATCGATGTGGTAGAGCAATGCTGGAGTCTTTATCTTGGTCACAGCTCTTAAAGCCGGCTCCATGGATGTGATACCACGCTCTCGCAGAATATCGGCGTGATACGGCTTGCCTTGAGCTAATCGTGTTTTGCGCGTTAAATGGGACTTCCGATAACCCACTTCCCCTATTGTTATTATCACATTCTTCTTGTCTATTCCCTCTTCCCAACCCGCTATCCCCTTTACTCCATCTTAAAGGATATTCGATTCCATTTCCATGAGCTAAATTGTCTGTCTGTTTGCCAGCTTCGCAATAAAAAGAAAGATATAATTATTCATTTTCATCCCCAATACCAATACGTGTAATGCACCAATTCGTGTAGGCGAATATTATATCTGTCATTCACTATTGTTCTAAAAGAAAAAATAGCTTTGAGATACCCTCAAACTTGTTTTAGTATATTGACGACTTTTGAATATAAATGAATTCATGAATTAAAGCAGCCTATTTCTGTTAGGCCTATTTTTAAGGCAATGTATAAATAGCATTATTGCACCACCATCTGTTGTAGATTTTTTTCTATTTTACGTCTTTCGTTAGTCAAGAAAGAGGGAACTAGGGATATACTACTAAATTCTATATAATAAAAATTCTTACAGTCTTATACATATTTTTGTTATTATTAAGCTATATGCTAGGTTCTTTTATGTTATGTTTACATACTACTTTTCAAAATATAAATTTACAGAAGAGCACAAATATTATTTAAAATTTTTAACCATGTGTATACTATACATACCTTCACCACCTGCACACCTGCACAACAAACTGCACCAAATGGTGCCAGTCCTGGGAAGATGAGTGGACGCGTAATACATATTATATATATTCATATAGAAATTATTTTATAAATATTGTATTATTAGATCTTTTCCTTAAACATTATATTTGTCTGTCTGTCTAGTTTGTATAGTCTATCTTTCTTGTCAACATTATTTATAGTATATTATTAGGTCGCACTATCTATGTATTTACATCTGTTATAGATTACACTTAGGTCACTAGTTTGTAAAAGATCTATACCAGTAATGTATTTTATTAAGCTAGCACTCTATTAAAGAAAGGTATTGGGGCCAGTCTGGTTCTAATGATCTCGATTGAAAATGCTCTGTTACTGTACAGGGTATGGGGTCTAAATTAATGTTAGCAATGGGCTATGTACCGGGCACTGGTCTGGGTGCTGCAAGCGACGGCCGAGTGAAACCCGTGGAAGCCCGATTAGTGCCATTGGGGAAGAGCCTCGACCACGTCATGGCTATTTCAGAGAAAAATGCCGGTCAAGACCCACTCAAGGTGAGCACTGTCTCTTTGTTTAACAATAATAACGCTGAATCATATATATGTCGTCATTTGTAAATTTGTGTTTGTTAAAGGAGTTTTGTAAGGGAGTGCTTTTGGTCAGTGTGGGTGGAACAGTGGGGACTAAAATAAAAAAAAAAACATTATAATTGAGGTTTCCCGGGGATTACTAATGAAGCTTTTAATTTTGACCTAGTCACAATAGCCAATGACATTCACAAAATTGCTATAATGCTATAATATTATAATAGTAACTCAACACTAAAAAATTAAAATATTTTATATGCCCAAAATATTCATTAAACTCCTTTTTTTCTTTTAGATATTTATTTTGAAACCAAAGACCGACGTTTTAATTTTATTTAGTGATATAAATAATAGACTTTAATTCTTATATGTACTTTTTGTTTTGAAGATCGAGCAAAAATTGAAAAGGTTACAGAAGAGAGAAGAGGAACGCAACAAAAGAGCATATGAAAGAGAGAAAGAACGAGAAAGAAGAAACGTTTTCAATTTCATTAACAGAACATTGGGTGATAAGTCTGAGCAGGAAACTTCAGTTGCTCCAGCTATACCTGATGTAAAACAGTCGACGAGCAAAGATCTTAATATAGAACAATTTAAAATAGCTGAAGATATTAAAAAATTAGAAAGAGATATCATAAAACTTAAAAACTCCTTAATGAAATATCCATCGGGCTCAACTGGACATAAAAGTGTAAATATGCAAATTGTAGAAAAGAATAAAGATCTTGATAACTTATTACGTAGAGAAAAACAAATAACAAAGGAACAGTTACATAGGAAGGATAAAGTGAAGATGACAGTATTTTAACAGATTGTAAGGACATTCTATTTTCAAAAAAAGAATGGTCTAGGGTTTAATTATACACACCATAGCCTATATAGTTTTGCAAATTAGTCTTTTGCTAGTACCATGTTAGTATGACAGTTTGAAGCGAGCTACGTTGGTGGATCTAGAAGTACAAAACTGATTTGTGAGGACAAATCAGTTTTGTATTTACTTTCGCTTTCATCCCTAAGCTATTCCCCGTTCACGTAACATGACGCGCAGGGGTACCAAATTTTAAAAATTAACAACACCTAACATTACCTTATAAAATAGGTTATTAATAGAGATTGTTACAAAAACGTAAATTATTCTACACTTTTGTTGGGATTTTCTAGTAACTCGCGTTTCTAGGTGTTTTTGACTCTAGCTTTAGGTGTTAATATTTTTGATTGTTGGCAACTCTGCGAGTCAAGCTATCGTGAACGGAGAATAATCATGTTTCGTACGCTGAGTGTGCGTTACGGTAGCCTAATTTTCCCAAGGGCGAAGGATGGAATACTGAGGGATTTTAGTGGGTATCCCTAACTGTGATGTGGCAATAGCATATTTTGTTCTAGAGGTGGTAGTGCCACCCCGACATGGCAAATCCTCACACACCGGTCGCGATATTCCCCCTACGCACGGCTGAAGGCCCTCAATTGATCCCCCCCCCCCCTCCATTAATTAAAAGATAAGCGCCGCGCAGCGTGTGCGAAGACTGGGCGGAACGAACTACTCCGCTAAACGTATACCTGCGTCCCATACCTGGCGCTTTTGTGGAAGAACATGAGATGACGAGCGAAGCTACCACCTATTGTTCAACCGCGCAACAAGCTTAGGTCACCCCGGGATGCAGAGTGACCCACTTCACCAACAGAAGTTGGACCCGTCGCATCCCCACGATGCGCGGACCCCTGCGATGGAATCATGGGAGGAGATTTTGCGTATACCTGTGTCTCCGGAGGCCAATCTGACCACGGCGTCCGGGCAGCGCGTGCGCAGCTCTCTCCCTTACTCTCTCAGCGGCTTCCTTGCGGAACATTACTGCCTCGCAAAAGGAAGAAACCGCTGACCTGTGATCGTCCCTATGGAGCATGGTTGAGGCCATTCGAATCGAATCGATCGGCCCTTAGATGGCCTCGAGCTCGAACCTCTGAGATTGCCATGCAGCGCATTCCACTAGCGTGTGAAACGCAGTGTCTAGCGCGCCGCACTTGCGGCACTGACGGGAAGGCAGACACCCCACAATCTGATGCAGATACTTATCGAAGCACCCTTGCCCGGTAGGTATCTGCGTCATCCTAAAGGTCAGAGGCCCGCGTTTCCGCGCGACCCATCACAGTAGGAATTAAATAAAAGCCTAATTTGCCCGTACGACGGGATTATTTCCAGTCCATGACTAGAGTACGAAATGCTTAAAAATTATAAAATCCATAGCAAAGCAACTATTTACACTGCTGTTCTTATTAGAGTTATTTTAAAGCTACAATTTTAACTAACGACGCTTAAGCAACCTCATTCGAATATATTTTAACTGACTTGAACAAATGGTATTTTTTAAATCAAAATAGTTATGGAGGTAGCTTCAGTTCACTTTTGAGACTTTCGTATGCCCTCATGCGACTCTTAATCAACCTTACTTCATGCAAATAGACCAGAAGACTAGTGTTACGAATGTAAAAATAAATTTGTAAATTAATAACTAGATAAATCGAAAAAGTTATTTTAATGGTATTAAACAGATACTATATTTTAAAAAACTAGCTGTGCCCCGCGGTTTCACCCGCGTGGTGATGAAAAATCGTTATATTTTGGATAATTCACACTATATCTTTCTAAATTATAGCCTATGTGTTATTCTGTGATGTGTAAGCTATATTATTATACTTTCAATCAAAATCCCTTCAGTAGCTTTTGCGTGAAAGAGTAACAAACCTACAACCATATGTTCTTACAAACTTTCGCGTTTATAATATTAGTAGGATGTTATTTCCATACCTTTACAGAATAAGTTTCACAAAGAAATACTTGTTGTATTATTAATTAAATTATAAATAAAACTCTTGAATAATTATAAATTTCCTTTATTTACATGTGTGATAGTTTTAGTTTAAAATAAGCGTACACGGCATAATTTTACAATTAATATATGAAATATTTTATACTATAAATTAGATATTTGTACTATCAATCAATATATCGAAGAACTTAATGTTAATGGGAGTGTGACTAGCAAATAATATTTGCCGATTTTTTTAAATATACATGATATATTTTAGTGACAGTGGGTCAAATTTTTTTAAGAATATTATTCTAACGCTAGTATCAATATTATAATACCTGATTTCAGATGATCTATTCGCATTTTTGTTAGACAGTACTCCATTGTTGCCGTCTTAGATTTTAATTAATGGACCCCAGAATGTTATTAAAAGAGTTAATATGACATGAAATGACAACCATTTATACTTTCACTTTGATTGAAATAACAGCAATATAAGCCCATAACATGTCCTTGCTTCAGGAAAAAGTTTGATATATCCGCCGTGCTTATCCAAAATGGATTGGCGGTTTTTACACACCCGTAATGTCAGGTTTCCATAACATTTTTCCTACACTCTCAGCCTGCAGTAAATGGAATAGTATGCACAACAGATGCAAGAATAATTGTGTATGTAATACTCCTACTGCACCTATGCCATTAGAAAAAGATGCAAGTTCCTTAGAGACTGTGCCGCAACATGTATATTTTGATATAAAATTCAATAGTAAGTATAACTATACATAATTTATAAAAATTATTTTATCTAATTATCTTGGAATTAGGCTTATCTTTTTGTATTATATCACTTAGAGAGTTGGAGTATATAATTGTTGAAAAATGCACTGATATTGAGTTAAGTACTAATCTTAGATACGTCGTCCGGGCTCGTAGAAGATGCGACTAGATCTCCTGACATGGAGTCGAGGCTTAACCAACCAAATTTTTACACAATTTTTATATATTTTAAGTGCTATCATTCAAATTTGCTACATTAAACATTTCTTTTAGAAACATACAATTTCATTAATACTATTATTAAAATGAGTATAGAATGTTAATTAAAATTAAAAATGTTTGCATTACTACAATATTTTTCATATAAAATCCTAAATTTCTTAAAATTGCTACATGAGCAAAATATTTGTACTTCATCAAACCGATTCACAAGTGATGTATTTAATTCGTATCTATGAATAAAAGCAATATGTCAATAAAATAAGATCTAATTTGAGAAAATTGGCTAAAAGGGAGACCCACGGTAAGTACATTCGTCATTATTGCTTCCACAATGTACGGACGCCCGTCATTAGTGAATCACCGCGACCCGTCACGTGTCATGTTCGGGCTCTCTCCGTGGCCGCGCTTGCGAAGCTTCCGCTGTTGTTGTAAAACGCGGCCTAACAAGGCGATTCTTCTAGAAACGAAAACATTACAAATATATTTTTAGACTTACTCAAATATAAAAATCATGTATACATTTTTCCGTCATTCATATGTGTGACTTGAAGATCATCTTGTATTCAGCCCCTGAATAGAAAAAAAAACACTATAACACGCTATTATTCCTACGCGGGCTTGTGTATTTTATTTTCTATCGCAAATTAAAAGTCCAGTTACTCCGCTATCAACTATATGCATTGAATCAATAATTAATAAAATTTCCTAAACAAATTCATCACAGATATTTGTAATATATTCACAGAGACTACCTTGCCACCGTCACCATTCGCTCTCGCCCTCGCATTCGTATCAACCATGCTATTCCACAAACTCGGTACATTAATTCTCAGTGAAATCTCACTCAAATCATTCACTCTCCCATAGAAACAGTCGAGTGAGTTTCGTAATAAATGATAACCTCACGGCTAATTCAGCGTTCGAATTAGTGAAATGAGTGAGTAAAATAACGTAGCTGAATCATATCCATCCATACCAACCCATAAATGTGAAACTGAGTTTGTATTTGGTCGTCTCCCTCAGTCTTGAATGTGAACTGACGTAGGAGAACCAAACATCGTGACCAAAGGGCTATTTTATTTGGAAAAATATTTTCCACTGTACATGGATCAGAAATAAACGCGAGTGCAGTCACAGCGAAAACATAGTTTCACAAAAATCGCCTACACATTAGATATCATGAAATAGAGAGTGATGAAATGAAAGAGAGACATCCTTTGTACTTAACTAAACGTCTTCAAATTAATAAGTACACGCATTTATGAGACTCTTAGCCACGCAACTAAATATACTAACACCGTCACTTGAACAATAGTAACATTCGTGATGTCTTTATTACGTAATTTGTGATTTTGGCCGCTTCGAGTTTACGTATCTGTAAACTTTGTGGAATTAACTACAGCAATTATAAATTGTGAGCATCTGGTACTATTTGTAACTGAAAATCTATATATTGAGATTCATTTGTGTATAAACTAAAATATCTATTATTTATCAATTAATTAGTTTCATTATTTATTCGGACAAGTTATGATAATTTTTAAGTATAAAGGCTATAAATCAGGTAAAGATATCGATAATAATTGAAGATTTCCCGGATATAGACAAATAATAGCTGAATTTTACTAAACATCAAAGAATTTAATGTAATTTTATATTATTTTCTACTATTATATTCCGATGTTTTTTTTTCAATTATCTATACTTTTAGAAGTGACTATTATCGCTGTCTTGAACTTGTTTCCGTTATCTATTTATATTCTGTGGAAAATATTTGGTTCTAAATATATATACTATTTCACTTTGCTCTTAAATCGAAGCGGCTTAAATTCCTTTCACTTAAATTATCTAAGCTGCAGACATATCTATTGTATAGTGCAATTGAAGTGCAACTGAATGAAGTAGTTGGCACCAATTGGTTCGTTTAATTTAGTCAACTTGCAAACGTTGTTATTAAACATTATTCAGTTAAATTTTAATTTAAAAATAACACAACATTTTGTCAACAGAAAGAAGTTTCTTTTACATTTGACGCGTAATATTATTTAAAGTATAAAAAATCTCAAAAGTTATTTAACAACTTGCATCAGCAGAATCTGCACTAACCACAGAGTTAGAGCGGTTACGCACTGTGTCCTATCCGAATCCGTGAAAATACGTTCCGAAGTAGTTGTAGAATTATTTGTATGATAGTTTACGCATTAGGGATAGTTTTCGTCATCCGGGAAACTCCATTCCGGAGAAGATTATTGACGGACGGACGGATAAATGCGTACGCTAAAAGGTGGCCTCTTAATTGCTTGGATTTGGATCGAGATCGGACTAGTGCACATCCGAATTCAATCAGTCTTCCAGATCTGTCTTTTCACGGATTTGGTGCGGAAGTACTGCGAATAGCAATATCCCCGAGTTCGGTCAGAATTGTCTAGGTCCGTATTTTCATAGATTTGGACTGGACACAGTGCGTAACCGCTCTCAGCCCTAAAAGAAAGTAGACCAACAGGAAGTTGCATTTTAATAAAAAGCCAATCCATTAAAATTACCAGAATGGGAATTCCAGGTAGAATTCCATTACCAGATGGGATAAATTAAAATAGCTACTTTCTTTGATTTGTATTATTACACGAATATGACAAGTGTCAAAATAACGTTCCACCTTATGTCATGTCTTACACATGCCAGTGTGTCTACATATAGACACGACGTCTCAATTCCATAATGCGATTCTTCAAAAGTAGCCGTTTTAAGGCTTCGGGGTCTTATTTAACTAGCTATCCGTGAAACAAAATGTCTAATGAAATAAAATGTCTGCAACACAGATATACAATACACTACTAAAGCTAGGTTTCTATGTCTTACTTTCCATTAATTTAACTTACCATTGGTAGAAAAATGGCTAAAAAATGAAGTTTATGTCAAATTATAGCCAGTAGTTAAGGGAAATGAATGAATAGCAAGATATAAAGACCCGGCGTAAACAGTTGACGTGGTAAGTAAGAGTGTGTGGTCGCTACGCCCTGAGGCGTGCGAGCACGCACGCCATGGCGGCGGGCACGTTGTCGAAGACGGGCACGCCGGTGCGCCGCGCCAGGTCGCTCAGGTAGTGCCGCCCTCTGTTATAGTCCTTCACCGCCGCCTCGCTGTACTGTTGACAAAACGAAACGCTCACATCGGCACACAAATGCCACTTACAGGGTGGTGGTCGTCTGCGCCACGTAGAGCGACTGAGTGGGAGTTGGCATCGCCCCGTAGTTATGGCCATGCTTCCGCATGCCCTTCGCTCCTCGTACTCCACTTCCACTTAGACCCAAATAGCCGGCTCTACTGCGCATGGGTCAACTTAGGAATCACTTATTATATATATCCACCATGACGTTAAGGCTCGTATCGCAGCAGCTTGGGCCAAGTGGCGTGAGGTGACAGGTGTCATTTGTGACCCCAAAATGCCCGGTTAAGTTGAAAATACAGGTCTATAAATCTAGCATTAGACCTGCCCTTTTGTATGGCAGTGAAACGCGGCCGGTACTTGAGTGGCACAAGCAAGAGCTGCGTGTTATGGAGATCAATATGTTGCGTTGGATGTGTGAAGTCACGCGGAAAGATCGCGTTAGAAATTCCCGCACCCGCGGTAGTGACCACGTCCGTGACATGGCAGACAAACTTGCAAGAGTCTTAAGGAGACCCAAGAAATGCTGGCTAGACGCTGTGAAAGATGACATGCGTATCAATGGTCCCAAAACGAGGGATGCTGAAAACCGCACGAAATGGAGAAGAAAAAGTAGGAAAGCGGACCCTGGGCGTCGGAGTCGCCGCCGCCGCCTCTTGTGCACGGCACATACGGTAATAAGCCGTTGATTGAGTTGTAAACTAAATCTAACTCTCCATACTCTTTTTATATTTATAGACAATTTAAGTAGGTATTTAAAAATGATTGAGCTCTCTAAAACCATTAATTCAATTCTTCGCATGATATAGTCTGAAAAGAGCGGAGAGAGGTAGTCTTTGCGTCGTTTAATTCTGTCTATTTATTCCCGGTTTACAACTCCAACTTTTATGTGTCCCGACATATTTTTTCTTATTTGTCGAAACAAACATAAATGGAGTAGATTTAAATACAGAACATATAAAAGCTTGAAATTGTCCCATCACCGATTTTAAACGCGATGCCATGTCCAGTGGTTATTAAGGAACTATCAAAATGGAGTTGGCTATCTACCTCACGCAATACCATACTTTAAAAGATATAAATTGACTAAAGTTACTTACGACAAGACTAAATCTGTATTCTATAAATTTTAACAATACAATAACGAATGTTTACCAAAATGCATCTCCACATACAGTACAGTATATAACCTCTGTGTTTCACTCCAGGACTCAGATGTATCGATCATTAGTCCTGCGACTGACATGACCAGCCAATTCGCGCAAAACTTAAATGCGCGCCTCGACAGAAATTAGCTTCGGAACTTTGCGCAGGTTTTGTCAACTTTTAACATTTATTACACAAGTGAGAAGCACGAAGTAGATACTATTCGAATCTGGATAGTGGACGAGCGGGAGCGCAATACTCTCTCCTACGTACCACCGCGTGGACCTCGTAATTTTTTTTCTGCACAATGACTTCTCTAACTTCAAGCACGCATTTAAGTTTTGCGCTTACTATACACATCGAAACTATTACGTCAGGAGGCATTAGTGATGTAATATTCACTCACATTGTTTGCCTTGTGCGGGTCCATCTGTTGCACGAGGAGCACTGTGTTGGTGGGGCGCAGGCCCATGTAGTGCGCCGCGAGCACCATCGCCGCGAAGCACGGCGCCTCCGCGCTCAGCGAGAACACCACCACGCGGGCGCCCAGCAGCAGGTCCTCGTCGTATGTACCTGGAGGAGAAGTCGATAAGTTATATTTGGAACTTTAATATGTGTGTGTATGTACAGTCATGGTATGAAAATGTTTGTCACCTTAAAGTCGGCTTTTGCTTGCACGAGTATAAGAAACAATACTTCCAACATAAATGTTACGTTTAATTCTTTAATATGTTAATGGTTTCGAATAAATTCTTTAATTTATAAAATATAGAAACGTGGAAAAAGAACATTGCAATGTTGACAATGACAGACGCGACAACATAACCACAATTTACAATAAAAACAAATATATAATCACTACGCTTAACCTATATATTAAAAACCAATAAAAAGGTTTTACATGTCTAAATAATCTTCTTAGACAAGATAAAAAAATCAATCAACTTTGATCTAAATAACTATAAACTTTATTGTAAAATAGTTAAACATAATTTTCTGTGGAACAGTCTCTTCGGTTACTTAGTTTGAAAAGGCAACAAGTACTCGCGGAACGCTAAATGAATCAATTTGAAAACTGACGAACATTTTCATACCACGACTGTACCGGATTCGGAAGTCTATAATTTAACTTTAAAAGGAGTTTTTGGCAGGAAGTGCCGGGCGGCATTGTACTCTGCAGTTTCTTTTTTGATGTGTAAAATTACTCTAAAATGAACAAAAATTGTAGGATATTGATAGTTTTTTTAGTAACAATTATTTGTTTTAGTTAGAAATATGAACTGTTTACTCAAATGTGGCCTTTCGAGTTGTCACAATAATTCCGTTAATTGGCATCAGTCGAAGACCTAGTATTCGGTTGAACTATAAGAAGACTTATACATTAAAATAAGCTCGTAGACGAAGATCCTTTGCCTGCCATTGTGGCGAATATTAATTACTACTTAACCTTAAAATTTTACTTTTCTGTAAGTAGAAATTAATAAAATATTTATGACATACACTTGTTTGGCTTAGAACACTTATTTGATTAGTCTCTCGGAATAAAACTATTTTACCAAACCATATTAACGTATAAAGGCAACCGTGCGAGTTTTGGCGGTAACTTAAGGAGGGATGGATGCCTGCTTGAATTTACAGTTTTATTTTCATAAAATTAGGCAAGTTCTTGGCAGCCCATAACCTAAAGAGTCCTGTGAAGGTAACAAACGAATTTTCGTTATTTGGCCAAGGATCCTACAAAAAACATTTAAACAAAAATACCCAAACAATCTCAAAAACTGTTCAATGGATTTGTTTTATTTTTAAATCAATTGTCATTGAACATATTTTTAAAGCATTACAATATCCATTTTTTCCAGAATTTTCTACGTCGTAGCTTAAACGTTAAAGGGAAAGTGTTATTTTTCTTGCATTGATAAGAAAAATATGACATGGACATCTTCAGACAACATTTTTATTATTAAAACATTTTGTAAACCCAATTAATCAAAACATTATATTGAAAATATACTTATTAAGACTAAAATTATGTTTTCAGACCGCAGGCGGAACTTGAGACTTGCTCTAGAAATATAGTATTAAACGATTGACGAATTAGAACACATAATAATAATTAATGCGCATAAATTAAATTACTTATTTACCTTTGAACGGTTGCGGCGTGTGGTCCTCGGTGACCGAATAGAAGTCAGAGGCGCTCAACCTGTCCGCGCGGTCCGGCTGCGGCGTCCGATCCCGCAACTGCACGTCGTCGTCGTTGACCGCGAGCGGCGAGTGCGGTTCAGGCCGAGGCTTTTTATCCCTGCGTGGCGACTCGGGATGCGCGGGCGCAGACCTCCTCGCGGGCGTCGAGAACATTCGGGTGTAATCATTCGCACGCGGCATCACGTATGTGAAGCCCTCGCGTGATAACGTCTCCTCGGGCCGGACTGCGTCACTCTGTTTGTGCATCACTCGAGATTAGTTTACCATACCTACTAAAGATCGTGTTAGGTAGGTATGTGGGTAGAGGAGGGTAGCTATTGTAAAAGCCAGCTAATAAGCGGTCGTTCACAAAATAGCTACGGCTAATTGTCAACCACTTTGCCAATTGTCTGTTATTAATGGTTGTCGAATAAAACCGGAAACCGATAACTTTCAAGTTTGCAGCTTAACCCGCTGCTATCAATTCGCCAGCTGACTAGTAGTTGTCGAATACATCCAAAAATTGTCAACTGACAAGTTTACGGCTTAGCCGTCAGCCGTCAGCTGGCGAGTCATTTACCAATTAGCCAAAAAGCCAGCAACTGGGTTTTTACCCGAATAATGATCTACCGTTAGCTGTATGGGTAAGTTTTTGGAATTTTGGTTGGTTATATGCTATATGTACCAAATATCTCTAGCCATGTCGCCTACTCTGGGCCTAGGTGAACGATGCAAACTGACGAAATTCTGGCTTCATATTATAAACGAGGATATGGGTGTGAGTAATTGTAAAGTAATAGAGAGAGAGATAATAGATGCCAAGAACCAGGCGAAATAGTGAACAAAGATTAGAAAAGCAGACACTAAATGCAAAGAACATTTAACGATAGTATCTAATATTTAAAAATTAAATAGGAAGTGGTAGGTATAATTTCTGGTGTGACAGATTTGATGCAATTATGTCAGAACAGAAACATATGGAATATGACACATGCCACTTCCAAAATTATTTGAAAATGTCAAGAAACAGACAACTACAATAAAATATGTATCTCTCAATTTCGATGTAGTGATTCATAAATTTTGGTTTTTTATCATTCATTGCAAACAGAAAGGTTTAAAAATTATAATTTGGCTCTAATGAGCTAAATAATTATTGTTTTACCTTTCTACGGCTAATGTCGTTTAAAAGGCGCTAAACTTTGTGCGCTATATTTGAATATAGCTCGAAAAAACGAGATTGACCACCTGACGAAAACATAAGCCCCAAATAACTCTGTGACCAAGTTTTACACAACTTATAGTTCCGTCGGCAGTTTTCGTTTGCACAAAAAAGTGCAGACTGGTTTCAGCCAAGTAAATGATCTAAGTATATTGAACTTTATTTGCAAGGAAATGTCAGAATATTATTTACTATGCATTCTTTATTAGCCCTGTCCCACTTACACGATTCGTCCGTCTCGCGCTACTAATATTGGTCTACTGCCCAGGTACATCATCGGTAAGAATGATTAGTTACGTAAAACTCTAGTCAAAACCGGGACCTCCGCGTCCTAGTGGATCAACACAACGCTCACGCAAGCAGTCCTTCAAACAAGAGGCAAGAGAGAATATAACTCACAGGGAAAGCGCCGCCGAGATACACGTCGCAGGTGGCGCCGAGCATAAGGGTCTTGAGCCGTCTCTCGGTGCCGGGAGTGAACACGTTGTCCTGGGGGGAGGGGGTGTTCCCCCCTCCCCCTCCACCACCACTCCCACAACCGCTCTCCGTGTCCCCACCCACTCTGTTACCACCGTTCTGTAATATCACATTGCCCTCGTAAGAGTAGATTTTGGTATTCTTTTTCAAATAGCCTCGTTTACATTAAGCCCAGTTACGCGGCAGAGAAAGGAAGCGGCGAGGAAAGTGGGCAGCGCCAATATGTAAAAAACACACTCTAGATTACAATTTAGAAGCTTTGAATGAATGAATGAAACATTGTTTGCAGTGATACAGGTAATAGTAGAATGTCGACAAACGTTGGTAAATAATGTGACTACTATCACCGTATCTGACCCATGGTCACAAAAGTCTATAAAATGTTACTTATATGTAACTTCTTACATTTTAAGTCATATGATACAAAAAAATAGATTTTAAGTCTTTTTCAGAGTTATACTTTTGAGTAGGAGATTGTCATTCCTAGTATTGTTTTTGCATGGTATAGATAATATGGTTACCTTCGGAATGAATAAACTGAGCTTCCGCCCATACGCCCTCAGTCTGGCGTTGTAAACATGGCGCCCGTTGCTCTCCGGCTCCTGGACACGCGTGACCGCCTCACGATTCCCCGCTATACTGACAACGTTCTCCACTATTTCCGGACCATTACGACCATGTACTTCTGTAAAGATATAACTCAATGAGAGAAATGTAGCTAACATAAAACTATAATCATCTTACGTTAATAAACATTATTTAAAATAAACTGTACAATAATTAATAAACTCTATGAAGAAAATTAGCATTGATGAAATATAAACAACAGATTAGCGTTTTTAAGCGTGTATTTAAGTGGCAGCGTTGCTATAAAACTGAAAAGTCGACATGAATAAGAATAGGAGCAGTGCGCACACGCACACGCACCGTGAGGGGACGCGGGCGCGGGCGGGGTGAGCAAGTGACGCAACGCGCGAAACGCGCGCCGCACGCGCGACGCCACGCCCTCGCTTGGCGAACGCGCCGAGGGCGAACCTTCAACAGATACCACAGCTCTTATTCCCATTGACCAACATCGATTAACACATCTAATGTACATATTATAATATTTATTACTTAACAAATTGCAGATAACCTAAGCTTTTTGGGCTCTAATGATTCCGAACCGAAGTGCATAGTTGAAATTATCAATCTGATGTGATGGTGCTGTAAATACAGCAGACGTTTACCGCTATGCTATTAAAGTCCATACATCAACTGTAATATAATAACGATCAAAACACTAATTTAAAATCTACCTGCTTCCGCAGCGAGTTCAGCGACTGTAGCGCAGAACATTTCAAAGTCAACAAAATCGGCAGCAGGAGGCAGGCAGTGGTCCACAAGGTCACGCGGCACTCTAGTCACGTCTTTCAACGCGTCCACCGCTCTCGTACGCGATAACTTGGCGTTTCTTCCGCCGGCTGCGTCGTAGGCGCGCTTCAGCCGAAGTATCGTGTGGCCGAGCGAGTGGCGCGGGTGAGTGCGAGCGCCCCTCAGTACTGCCCGCGCGCAACGAAGCGCTGCTGGAATGTCCGTAAAAGCAGGCAGCCCCCGTCGCTCTACGGCCTCTTGAAGAGTCGCGCGCGCTCTTGATAACTCTACGTACTCACTGTAATTAATATTTTTTTGGCCTTGTAGTATCAATAATGTTATCGGTACTAATACATGAGTACAAATGTTTCTGTTTCACAGCCTAATATATTTTTTATAGAGGACATGAACATACACTTCTTATATATCTTACGAAATACAGAGTAAAATGTTGACATAATATTTGTGGGATATTACTCTTTTAGGCCGACACGGCATGCAAATAGAGGAATATTTATGATAAGACAAGAATATGTATTAGAATGTTTAGCTATTCCGATTTTGTCAAAACAGGATGAAATTATCGCTTAAGAAGAATAAAGTAAACATTGCACTAACTGGTCAGATATCGTCTCGTTGCCAATGGTCTGTTGCCGGGTGTACGGTCGTAGTACAAGCAGCAAATCTCTGGGCGCTGCGGCCAAATGCGCGGCCTCCACGCTGGCGGCCACCGCCCGCGTTTCGCTGTCGAGGACGAACAACAACGCACGCGCGGCGGCTTTCGCCCGGTGTTCCACTTCCACCAACTCTGTTGACCAATCCTCCACCTGCTGGCGATTTCAATGTCATAAAGTTATTTTAATGTACAAGATTAACAGCCAGCTAAACAGACCAACTTTAAAATCACGGGCAAAGTAATACTATGCTAGAATAGAATTCCAAAAATGAAACAGTATTAAAAATAGTAATGTAACTAATGCTATTTATTATTCAATCACGCACTTTATTTATATCGTAGTAGTTACTAATTTCAAATATTTTCGCCATACTAGTCGCGATTCTTTATATGATATATTGATATTAATATCAAAACCGGCTTTGAAATGTCGATATAAATATGCATATTTAAATAGCGACCCACGCGTAACTTATTACATTTAATTAGTTGCTCATAACTCGTAACGTCCGCAATCTACAAAAAAGGTTTCATATCAAGACATTTTTGACACGACAGTCGACGTGGGGAGAGGAGCCTGTCCGGTTATTAAAATTCCATAGTCATTTTGGTCATAATTGTACTTTTATAAAATGGTCACATCTGTATTTGTATGTCACAGCTATATTACTCTTTTCAAAAACTACTGGCTGTATATTGCTAAAATTTGGTGAAAAGGTGTATTTTACATTTTGATACACAACGGTGAGAAAAATAGTGAAAAACTTTAAAAAATTTGGGGTCGCCGCCATTGAATTTTTCGGTGTATATGCCTATGTACACGTATTTAAAAATCACACCGATGTTTTCTAATAACTCTAAGTCAATAGATGGGTAGATATGCGTCCAAAGTCATAAACTGAAAACTGTAGAAGGCAAAATAGAGGCAAGTAGAATGACGTTAGACATTGCAGGCCTTCTTACGTACAAATACAACAAGACTGAATATCGTGACGTAACTTCATATAAGACAGTCAAAATATAGCGAAGAACAGCCCACAATGGAAGAAATTTGCAACCGTCATGATATGAGCCCTTATTTTAAACAACTCTAAAGTGATACAAATGTAGGCAAAGAAATACTTACTGGATTGAAATATGTAATTCCCATCTTCTTTAGCATCGGTATGGCTATATCCGATCTCCAAGTGGTAGGGTTGCACGAACCGCCTAAGAAAACTTCACAGGGCGCCGGCGACACCTCGCTGCCTGCACAACATCACGTGTTAATTAAACGTTTTTAAAAAGAGATCACTAATTAATTTGGTCATTTTCTTGACATTATTGCAACCGTATTATAAATATCATCCGACATACATCATACGTCTTGGTTTGAAACTTCCCATTAGAAAGGAACGAACAGTGTCCGCAACGCTTCTCCAAGACATTGGTATAAATATGCTAATCTGCATATTCCCCGCGCAATATTTTCCTTCGCCGTCAGCAGGCGCTGGTTATAATAATACACAGATTAATGACCGGTTCCTATATCTTACTATTCATTCACTTACCTTACCATCGGTTGAATTTTGACATTATTTATATGGAGCTTATGTCAAATTTAAACCGATAGTAAAGCAAATGAACGGTTGTTAAGATATATGAACCGGCCATAAGCCAGAAAAACAGCCTAAGCGCTGCATGCTCTCGGGGCAGGATTCAAAATAAGATTTTATTTTACACAATCATGCGATGTCTCATTTCAATAACTGTCACTCCCAGAGAAGTCATCGCACTGTTTAAACTAAAATTTAGACGCAAATGAATAATGCTCAGCTTTTTAGAAATACTTTCATAAATAACTTATCTAGTTTTCATCGGTTCTGATCCAATCATAGAACAACCTAAACTTATCACGCGCTCACGAACAAAACCCACGCTTCTATAGTTACTAACGCCTTTCCTTATGAAGATAAATATAGTTATATACATATCGTAATCACCAAAATCTAGCAGAAGTCAATTCAAAGAAGAAAATTAGTCAAGACGTTAAATCTTAAACGTCTTAAAGATATCTTTTCTTAATGGTTTATTGTAACTACTGCGTACTTAATAGGATCGCTGACCTTATTTCAACGATGGGATTCAACACGCAAAAGAAGTACTGTTAATTGTCAACAATTGTACTGCGGTACGGCACGCAAGGCAATGAGTAAAACCACAGTTGTTAGACAGCAATCTAATTGAATATATAACTCAATCACTAGCAGGCAAATTTTTGTAATAGCAGTAGCAAGTTGGCAATACCTCCTGATGATACAGAAAAGCTATAGGCGACAGAATCAAATTCAATCACAGACGTCGGTCTGTCTGCTGGACTCTTGACAAATAAAACAGTATACATTAAGTGATAATACGCCAGAGACAACAAGATGATAATAATAAGAAAAATCATTAGCTATTAAGTGTTCTACCAAACCTTGGATACGAAGAAGGTTGCATGCGATTATAGATATAGAAACAAAGAGGCTGTCCAAATAAGGTGTTAATCAATTAACATGCAAATAGAATCGATTGACAGCATAATTGAATACTGAAAATACATTATAACACTGATACGAGTACTATATCTACAGGTTTGATTAGAAAGCATCACAGCAAGGCGAATGGCGAGTCTCGTCTGTTCAACCAGCAATGTTCATCGTTCGTGATTGATGAGCATCTACTGAGTGGGTGCCAATATGTATGTAGGCAGACACTAAACTACTTCGGACACCTACGTTCTCATTAATGATTTCTATAAAAGGCTGACCATTTTAAGCCAATAGCATCGAGAACACAAGACAAGAACACACTAAATGAGAGTAACAATTTTTTGTATGAAAACCAATTTGGCACGTTCCTTATAGAATAGTTTTCGCTTTTAACTCATGTATCTAATAAGCTCTACTTTAAAAAAATATTTTTAACTCGTGAGACTGTTATTCATATAATAAGCGAAGAACTCTGCATTTGTAAAAAAATATCTAAATCTAGGTGAATGGAATTCATTCATGTTTATACTGCAACTCTTATATCGTGGCCAAACAGCACATCAATCCAATTCGGGAACCTCATTCAATGCCAAAACGAAAACGTAAACACAACGGCTGGTCAACAAACGCACTGAACATCCCTCAACTACTGCTGCGCCCGCACACAACACATCTGAATCATAGACTTAGTATAACGTCCCGTAATTGTCACGTTGACTCGGGATCGTTTCATTATAGTACATTTGCCAAATTTAACACATACGCATTAGCGTCACGCAAAATACAACACAACGTAGGCGGAATAAAATTGATGTTTGTTTTTAAATTTTTCATTAACATTATACAGATGATCAATGTTTTAATCAAATTTTCAATCATTATAAAAGAAAAACTAACACTTCGCCTGGAAACGTACAGGGCACTATCATGGTGGTAGGTGGCATGTCTGCGGGTGTTTCGTGCAGCACAGTGGCCGCGGCGCACTCCACTCGCGAACGGTCGGCGGCCAACTGGCATCCGCCGCTAAGCTGTCAGCTACCACACCAAGACAAGTACTAGCCAATTCCGCATTTTAAAATATGCCGTTATTTCTATACCACCACTAAGACTTGACAAGGAATTATGGTAACCGACAGATCAGCCGTGAACCTCCTAATAATGCACGCCAATTCAAAGTCCAACGCCAAGAAAGACCCTTCCAATGGGACACAACTTGAGAATTAGATATCATGATGATGGGTTAGATTAGTCACCTTAATATTTTAGTGTAAATTTAATTTCATATAAAGTAACATTGGTAGATAAAAAATGAGGTCTGGATATTTAAATTATAATAATAATATTATGATTAATTAAATATAATAAGTCGTCATTTTATTTAAATAGCGATTCTTCCGCAAGATAATGAAGCTGTTTTGTGATGTTTGTTTGCGTTATAAAGTAATACGTAATATACTAAATATATACGGGACAAAAATTACAGTAATAAATCTATAGAGAATCACCATTGATGTAGCAATAATAGAGGTATTGTTACATCAATGAGAATCACAGACATCGTTTATTTCCAAACTAAGCGAGTTACGCTTCTATTATGGATAAAGTACAAAACTCCAAACCCTCCGAACTCCGATCAAAGGAGACCAGAATAAATAAGGAGAACTTCTTTTACGAAATTTACCGTGCTGGGTGACAATCCTGGATATTTGTGTTTCAATCAACAAGCCGGGCGTAGGCCAGATGCCGAGATTACCTAAGCGCATCATAATAATATTTACATTATTTGACAAATATTTAGACTTCCATAAAATTTCAAAATCACACAAACGCTGGAAGTACACCTTTGATAAATTATAAATCATCCAATTTTGTATTTAAAAAACAATAACCACTAACATTTATAAGGAGACCATTTGATTAAAATTTAAACAGAATACATAATTATAAAGGAAGATAACCATAACTATATATTTACGCCATTCACCATCCTTAGCTAATAGTAACTTAATAAATCTAATACTAATTAAACAAGCCTTCACTGGACAGTTCACTACAACGAATAAGAAATATTTAAACGCACGAACAAAAAAAAACCGTGCAGATGACCAAACTGGTAAGCATTGTCTGCTAAAACCAAATAAATGGACGCACTGGTGTTTCCTTACTCCGATTATAGTTTGTACGGAAGAGTTTGTAAGGCCAAGCGCTACATCGATTCAGCTGTTTATATACATGATGTAGTTATCATTATTTATATAAACAAATCTAAATAAATTAGTAAAGGTTTATTTAACCTAACCTACAATATCCCATATCTCACAAATTACTCAACCAACGGTTATAATCCAAAATAATTTTTGTTTGAAAGTATTTTTTAAGCTCTACCACCTTGATTTTTTCAGAAAATTTCACTTTATAGTTTAAAAATTAGATTGGAAAGACACAAATTTTATGACTGGGAGCTAATTATCTCGCCACGTATTTATTGATTTTATCAAAAGACCTTAATTACATCATTATGTTTTTTAAGATCTGACTACAGAGTTCCGATGGCTCACTTCCCTCTCCCCATATCCAACCTTGCATGTCCTATCCCTTCTATCCTATTCCTCCTGTCTGATCCCTCTACCTTATTCCCTATCCTACCCTTAAGGCTGGCAACGCGTTGGCTCCTTCATTAGTGTTGCAAACGCCTTAGACGACGGTAACCACTTTCCATGAGCTGGGCCGTGTGCCTATTTGCCAGCTTCGCAATAATAAAAATGTATGTGTGCAGATCACACGCAGTAGAAGTGAAACTTCAGAGAATATACTCACAGATAATTCTTCTCTAAATTTTAATAATATTAATATAATTCCTTTAGCCTACATCCGTGAACATATTATAATTCAAAATAAACTTCTTAAGTATCACTTTAAATTTTCACTGTTTTAGTCTAAAAAAATATTATTCAGTTTTATTTCGATCCAAATTGGACCCATGTGTAATCAACGGTCTTATTGACTCTCTAATCTGTGCTGGACAATGTAAAACTCGTATCTCGCAGGCTTATAGATTTATATGTTTATTTTCTTTAGTGTCGCTTTTTCGTTTCATCGAGTTTCAAATCACAACGATTCTAAAGAAGTTTCACTTCAAAAAATCTCTTACGATTACATAGACTGAAAAAAACTGTATGTATACAATTCTCACACGGCAGAATTGAAACTTCAGAAAAGTAGCCTACGAGAGAATGTGATAAATATAGAGTATCAGGAGTATTAGGATAATTATAAGGTTTATTACTTTTATAATATTTTTACCAAGCTCAAAAATGATTTTAGATTTTAATGCAAAATATTACATTTCATATATTACATATTTAAGAAATATTATAACATAACACATATTAATCAGATTTCATGTTTTCACTTTGAACAAATGACACGAGAGGCTTATGATAACTAAAATAGGAAACAAATGCTCTAGTTTCAATTTGATTTATGAACTTCAAAACTTCAAAATATTTCCAACTTTATGTATCTTTATGAGCATAGTGTTTAAATTATTTAATATCTCTTTTTAGTGTCGTTTTTATTTTGTTTTGTCGAGTTTCAAATCACAACGATACTAAAGAAGTTTCACTTCAAAATTTCAACTTTTAATTCCATGTATCCGACCATCTTCATTTTTTCGCGATTCACTACATAACTTTGTAGCGCTAAATAGACATCTTCCCGTCAAACTTCATGCATGTAGACCAGATGACTGTTACTTATATAAATAAGGTTTTAGATTATGCCAAAATGGCTACAAAACTCTAAAAGCAAGATCTTCATCTCAAAAATAAACAAAATCAGAAGAATAGTCTCTGGAACAGATATAGCGAGCTATCTCTAATATTACATATACACATTAGTCAGACTGCGGTTCGAGATTGACGCAAATCCGACACATCATAGCCACGAGTGCAAAATATAGCTGATCAACGCACGAAGGGCAAATTATAAATGTCAAAACAATAACTATATATCATAGGAGCACATGTAACGCAATAAGCCATAGTCATACATACAGATCATATGATACGAACGAGAGTGAAGGTTGCCATGGTAAATTTATATATATATATTCCAGTTCCATGAAAACTACAAAAATTTTAGCAGAAATGTATCTTAATTGTTTAAAGATCAGTAAAAGTAAAAGAGACTAAAACCACTTTGATCTAAGTGTATTTTATAATTAAACTCTCAACCAAACGGCAACATTTTATAAAAATGCGTTTTTAAAATAGTTTTTAAACGTTGTTATCCGTGCAGGAAAGGAGAACGAATACAATTTCGCGCAGCCGGGCGGCTTGTCGTAAGAGGCGACGAAACAACCCACAGCCGGGTAGTAGGGTACTTGACTTGTCCGTCTGGATGGCCACCACTCCTGGTCTAAAGTATGCCGCCATAACAACACTGAGTTGTGTTCCAACATTAATGGCTAGGTTCCAGTCTCCCTTTAGACAGCGGCAGCACATTGGTAGCGTCTTTGGTTTTACAAATGTCTATAGACGATGGTAACCGTTTTCCATCAGGTGGGCTGTTTGCCTGTCTGCTGAACTCACGCAAGACAAAAAAAAAGTCTTATCATACTTTTGCTGTAAATTATGGCGTAACATTATATTGAAATACAGAAACAACTCTGAGATATGTTTGCTATGTGAATGGTTATATCTGTCGCAGGTTATGGGTCCTGAGACAGATACAATCAGTGCTGTTGCCACAGATTACCAATTTTCCAAGCTACTTTGGTTCTCTTACTGACATCCTCGTTTCGTATTTTATCGAAAAGAAAAGCAGGCAACACAACTAGCAATAGCCTGTTGAGAGATTTGACATTTGTGAACCAGTTCCACCGTCAGCGTCTACGTCTCTTGTAATAATGGCAACGAAATAAAAAAATACAATAATCTAACCCAAAAGAAATATTTGTACAAATTGACAATGAAACGAGGACTTCATACCTGTCTAAAATAACAGGCTGTGCCCATATGTAATGTTTATTTATGGATTGGTAACGTGCGGAAAATGTAGTCATGATTTTCTTGATTCGGGACAATGTCGCCGGGCAACCTTCCGCCATACGAAAATTCATATTCTACAATATGACAGTAAAATAACACATGGAGATTGTTGGATTGAATATTGTACAGTTAATAGCAAAAGTATATACATACGAGTATACAAACACCACAGTCTTATTAAAATTCTTATGAACGTAAACGTAATAATTATAAATATGGGGATCACCCAAAAGGTCATAGATAATAATTTATGTATTCATCTGTTATATGTTGATAATAATTTATTTATTCACCTTTTGGTGTATTATATGTTGATCATTATAGCTAACAATATCCATGGAGTAGGTAGCTCAATTCTAAAGTTTTCACTTAAAACAAAGACGGGAATAATGAAAATATTTGCAGTGTCACGTACACATACTGAGTGCATATTGTTTATATTCTATACGTGTATGTAAGTACCTATATTATATATATAGATATGCCCGCGACTTAGTCCACGCTTTGCTTGAAATTCCCGCGGGATTACCGGGACAGAGCATTTAAAAAAGAATGTGAGCTATCGTTTTAGTCAAAATTGTGTCAGATTAAGCTAATTTTTATGCTTCCGAACTACTACAAACCGCTCCCGTGAAAATTCATGCGGGGTTCCCGGGATAAAAAAAATATTGCACATTTTACTACACAAAATTTGCTATCGATCAGTGAAAAAATGGCATTGGAATTAGATTTTCTTTTCCAATCTAATCATTTTAAATCATTCCCATAAAAAATCCTGCGGCATTCCCGGGATAAAAAGTAGATTTTAAGTCTAAGGACTTGCTGTTGATCAGCGAAACCCGCATCGAAATCGGTCCAATAGTTTTTCCGTGAATCCCGAACAAACAGACAAGAATTCTAAAAAATTGCATCGTGTTCTCTGTCGTATATACAGTCTACTCCAGTTGTTTTTTTTTTAAATAGCTGCAATGTACAGACACGGCATGTTTAGAATTTTATAATATTACTAGCGGTTTCGGAAGACGTTGCCCTGTCGTGAAAAATAAAAATCTAGAATCCGATTCCAGCGCCACCTACCGGGGCTAGTTTTGAATCTAAACCATCGCCGGACCCACTCAAACACTCATTTTTTTTACACCTTGGTTTACATTATTGAAGTTTTAGTAGGGATCCCTAATTTTTTTCTAGTAATAAATATAGCCTATATTAATCGGGGATATTGTAGCATTCTAATGGTTAAAGAAATTTTAAAATCGGTCCTGTAGTTTTTAACTTTATTCGTTACAAACACAAAAATACAAATCTTTTCTCTTTATAATATTAGTATAGATAGATTTACGAGCAAATAGCTGTAAGTATAATTGTACGCGTTATTAAAAGATGTTTCGTTTATAACGACTACATCACCAACTATCATCAATTCATCAACAGAGGAAGGAACAGTAATATCTAAAGCACGGGCTTATTTTTTTCCATTGTTTATTAGTTTCAATTGTTATTATTTTTAGTTGTATTGTAACATAGTTATTTATATCTTATGATAATCTTAAACTAAAAAAGCCCGATTGGACACTTAAGAATATCTATAGAACGTAACTTTGAATGAAATCAAAACAAAACTGAAAGCCAATAACAATTAATTTATTTAGTTAATAATATACATAATTTTTATACTGGTGCATTACATAATGTTACAAAACATATTTCAATTATTATTTTGCTCCAAATAACAAAATAACGTGAATTTTTTATTAATTCTTTTATGTCTTATTAATCTATGACGATGTCCCAAAAACAGTTACGTTCTAAGGCGTCTTATTTTTAATTCTAGTGTTACCACCAAAAGATTGTTGTAGTTCATTAACTCAATTCGATTCAAGAAAAAACTATATACATATTTATTCCAAGCCTTACATTATTTATGTATTTACACTAAAGCAATATAGTACATATATGTAAAAACAAAACCGATTGTATAAATATATATAATTTACGGGTGAAATCATAAAAATTTCAATAGATTAATTGTGGTGCATGATAAATATATGCAGTACGCGAAAGGCGATGTGAATGAGGCAAAACTTTCGCGCTCCATATTGATTTTGTGAGGTATTTGTGCGTGACAAAAAAGTAATTAACTTAAAATAAATCAAACGATTACAAAGTTGTATAAGTTTAAATCGATTTCTCGTTATAATCGGTTAACTTGATTAACGGTTTAAAGGTTTCAATCCCTAAATATGTTGTAATGAGAGCTGTCCTATCGGGCTTTATTTTGTAATTAATAAAATTGTGATATATGTACATATATATATATATATATACATATTTATTTATTTTTGCATTTGACTGTTCATGGTAAATAATTAAAGTTAATGTGCAATAACACGCACAATGATAATGTAGTGTAATTTGGATTAATAAGATTTCTTACCGTTTACATGTTTACACAAAGCGTCCTTGTCCCGCAAATCTCGAATCTCTTTATCCACATTCCACGCCGGCGAATCAGGTTTGTTCGTTGTCCTGCGAATGAAAACTGAAATTAGAAACAAAATTTCTTATTTCAGTGTTTTTTATTATTTTACTAGAAAAACACAATTGTAAAAGGTAATAATTATGTTTACAAAATGTTACTGCAAGTACTTCCTTATTCCCAATAATTATTCCTTGAAAGGGTGAATTGCATTATTGTTATGATTCAGTGCATGACAAATGTCTCATTGTTTGGCATTCAAGGGTCATCGCACGCCTCAGTGTTAGCCAGCAGCACCTACCCGGTTCAAGACCGAGCATAAGGTAACAGGTCATTATAGTTTTATACTATATAATTACTTAATTAATATATTTTTTTAAATTATATCCTGATAATACATAAATATAGCATATATTTAATCTTTATTAGTAGTACTGTATTTTATGTTAAAAGTACTTATTAGTATATTTTTTTAAACGTACATTCATCTCTGACTGAGAGTTGGCTATACTAGCCACTCATTTTACTTGGGAATATTGCTACATTTATCACGTACATAATGTTAAAGGAAAATATTTCGATTAAACATACATATTAGGACTAATATGTAAACACTTCATTCATTCCTTCATTGTTATGCAGATGACAGCACGGGCGATGCTTTCTACACTGGCCACGCAAATATTCCTCGTGCAGAAGTCGAGGAAAGCAGAATCCGGCTTGTGTCTGAAATCGAGACCTCCCTGGAGCAGGTCTCGGAATGGGGTAGAGATAGGGTACAGTTCCAAAGCACTCCCCTCAAGATCTCAGACTCTATCGGGATCCTAGGCGTCGACATTTCGAGCGAGGTGCAATTTCGGGGTCATTTGGAGAACAAAGCGAAAATCGCTTCAAAAAAGCTTCGGGTGCTCAACAGGGCGAAGCGGTACTTCACACCGGGACATAGGCGTTTATTATATAAGGCCCAAGTCCGTCCCCATGTGGAGTACTGCTCCCATCCTGGGTTGGGGCACCTCAGTACCAGCTGCTCCCACTTGATTCCTTGCAGCGCCGAGCGGTCTGGATAGTCGACGATCACAAACTTTCAGACGGTTTAGAACCTTTAAGTCTCAGAAGAGACGTTGGCGCTCTGAGCGCGTTCTACCGTCTGTACAATGGGGAGTGTTCTGAGGACCTGCTGTTTGGTTTGGTACCTACGTCGCCATTTTACCACCGCACTACTCGCCGGCGACTGGGAGTTCATCCACACTTCCTTGACACCTGGAAGTTATCCACTGTACGTGGCGCTCGCTCCTTTATGCAATAAGTGAGCAAGCTGTGTAATGAGCTCCCTCCTGCGGTTTTCCCAGAGCGCTACAATATGAGGCTCTTCAAAAAGGGTGTAAACAGATATTTAAAGTATCAACGGTAGGCAACGCATAGGCTCCCTTAGTGTTGCAAATGTCCATAGGCGACGGTAGCCACTTGCCATCAAGTGGACTCGTCTGCCAGTTTGCCTATAAGCGGACATAAAAAAAACACTAGCTCGTATTTAAGATCATATAACTTCAAATACTAGTGCATTAGATTCGTATGCTACCAGACTCTAGGGCGCCCGTTTGTAAATATTGAAAAACTTAATATCCTTCCATATCGTATTAAAATTTATTTAGTTTAATTTCCTGATTTGTACGAAAAATCCACTCGCGTATGCATTTTGAGGCCAAACTTCACAATCAATTTCATGCTAAGTGACGTCATTTTATATCACAGAACTTAAAAACAAAGAAGAAAAAGTAAAGAGTAAGTTTTTATACACACGAATAACTAGCGAATAATGTAGGTATTGCATGTATCGTGATACACTCATTATACTATAATATAGGTATAATATTAAATAAGATCTTAAGAGCTCGAATCTAGCTTCCTCGCACGGCTATGTCATACATAGTTAATACATTATAATGAAATATAAATAATAGTATAGAACAGATAATATTAGAGAATAGTAAAATATTCTATAGTGAAAAATATTTATGCTTCTTAATATTTATATCCAAGTGATTTCGAATAAAAACGGCTATAGAAACTCCTTAAATAAGAATACGATTCTGTGTACGTGTCCCATAAAAGATACATACGTACTAATTGGCCTAACATTGTAAATATTATAAAAAATCACATTCAGAGACCGTTCGGTAACCCTAGAACGTCGTAAATAATGCGACCCAAATAAAGTTTTGTCAATAGCATCTTATCGTTTAAACAAGAAACTACATGGTTAAACATCAGAAAATAACATGACACCGCGGAAGAAAATTGCGATCACGGGATAATTAAGCAAACGTCAAACACTGACTAATGCTAACCTGACTAATGTTACCAGTAACTTGTACACTTTTAAGGATACTGTCCTACATTCATTGCTCATTAGTGTGTGAATTTGAAACGACAAATGTTGACGTTTTCTATGACGTGGTTAACCTTAAAGCTTTTGGCTACAAAACAATTAAACAACTGCGAACGGGGAAGAACTATCCGTTCCTATTGAGTTATGAAGTTATTTTTTTTAAATATTAAATAGGTTTGCGTTTGACCACGATCACGTCCAATGATGATGCCGTCGAAGATGGAGCACGCTTACCTAGATAGTACCTATTCACAGGAAACTTGAAGATACCCGGATTGTACTTTTCGGGAAACACGGACTCTGGTAGTGCATTCCAAATACTGCCGTACGTAGAAGGAACGTGGAGGCGAAACGTTTAGTACGCGCTGGTAGCGTTTCCACTGTGAAACGATGGCGTTGACCAGAGCGCCTTGTAGTCCGAAGATGGAATGGTCGAAATAGGGGGAATCAGGTCGAACAGTTCAAATTGCACACTCTCCGAAATGAATGCTGTAAAAAACTGACAGACTAGCAACCCGGCATCGATGCTCTAGGCTTTGAAGCCTCGTATTGACTAGGTGGTCGCTATCAATAGACCTCTTGGCTCTTCTCTCAATTGACTCTAGCGCTTCAAGCTGGTATTTGGCTGAGCCGTCCCAAAGGTGAGAACAGTACTCCATGCATGATCTTACTTGAGCACAGTAAAAGATTAAGCAGTTGCTCTGCAGTGAAGTACCGTCTCACCTTTGAAAGTATACTTAGCTTTTTAGCTGCCAGGTGAGCTACACTTTCAATATAGGAGCCGAAATTGAGAGTGGATATTAAAGAAATGCCAAGTTACAGCACTAACGACAATATGCGGTTTACGTATTTCAATGGCATTTATGGTGACGTAAGTCATCCAAGCAGACATCAATAACTAAACAAAAAAGTGAAGTACGGTCAATTTTAATTATATTAGGTTGGGGAAAAAGTTTTTTCACATTTTATATAAAAATTCAAAAGGTTTTTTTATAAAATTTATTTACATTTGACTAAAGTATGTAGGTGCCATTTTGTTGGATAAGTTTTTGCCATCTTGTAGGTTGGGACGCGATCCCATTGCTATAAAAATTTTGGGGCTTCTGATCAAAAAACTGCGACAAGTGGTTTTGGCAGTCCTCAGGTGATGTTAACATGACACTGCCTAAGGAATTCTGCAGAGACCGAAACAGGTGAAAATCTGAAGGTGCAAGGTCAGAACTATACGGCGGTTGCATTAACACCTCCCAGCCAAAATCTCGTAATTTTTGCTGAGTGGCTAAAGATGTGTGAGGTCTAGCGTTGTCATAGTGAAAAACCACATCCCTTTTGTTGATTAATTCCGGCCGCTTTCTCTCAACTTTTTGCTTTAATCTCATCAGTTGTTCGCAGTACAGTTCAGAATCGATGGTCCTGTCTGGCGGTAACAGCTCATAATGAATAATGCCCTTCCAATCCCACCATACACACAGCATCACCTTGTTGCGAGTTAACCCGGGTTTCGCCACATACTGCATTAGGTCCATAAACATCACAATTTTTTTTCGCGGCTTGTGTTGCATTTTTACCTTTTTTGTAGTAAAATTTTAAAATGTATCGAATTTCTTCATTAGATTCACTCATTTTAACAATAAGAAAAACAAATGAAAATCACACATTTTCCTAATTTGAATTGTCTTCTTTAAAATTAAAACTTTTTAATGATACCAAAACCAGCCAGATACAAATGGTATAGCCAAAAAGATCTTATTACAAGTTCATACATACTATATGCGAAAAGACTTTTTTCCCAACCTATTATGTAGCTACTCAAATCAAATATGTCCTTGTTTAAGATTTTACCTAATAATTATTTATTATAGCTGATGCCCGCGACTACGTCCACGTGGTGCGGTTTTTTAACTATCTCACGGAAACTCTTTAATTTTTCGGGATCAAAAGTATCCTATATGTTGACCAGGGATATAAGCTACCGTCATACAAAATTTCATTTAAATCGGTCCAGTCGTTTCGGAGATTAGCCGGTACAAACAGATAGACAGAGAAACAAAAAAAATCTAAATTAGTTCCATTTCACTTCTTACACCCCCCTGACTCGGTTTATAGCTTTTTTTTCGTTGTACAGAAATTTGACCTCTACAATTTTATTATATGTATAGATTAATTAAATATCCTGTTAGTATAATATCAAAGGAGAAAAGGAGGCAATTTGGAATGACTATTGGCATACTATATTCTGGTAATACTCACTGTCTGGCTTGTCTGGAACACCGACGCAGTTCAGCCGCGAACACGCAAAATTCACCGAATGTTAGAGTAAGCGACTTACGACGCGCACACTGCCGCGCGCACACCAGCATTTCGAATACTGTAAAATAATACACATTATTAACCGAAAACCGAATAGAGATCACAGTGCATACATGTGAAGGGTTACGATAAATAATCCTTAGTTTATAACTTTAACATATGCATTACACGAATTTAGTTGGAATTGGAATGCGAGGGGTAAGAAACTACGACATACATACGTTTTATGCATACTATTGTGGCTTTACAGTTTGTTTCTTTTAAATTTTTACTAGATTGTATGATATACAAATTGTATTTATTGTTTTCTAATTTAAATTATTTAAAATTAAAACATAGATATATTATTTCAAAAACCATCACCTTAATTCAATAGAATGCATTAATACATATTTATTTCCTACTAGCTGCACCCCGCGGTTTCACTCGTGTGGTGATGGAAAATCGTTATATTTTGGATAATTCACACTATATCTTAGTAAATTATAGCCTATGTTTTATTCTGATGTGTAAGCTATATTATTGTAACGTTTCATCAAAATCCATTCACTAGTTTTTGCGTGAAAGAGTAAGATTGTAAGAATGTATGTACGTATGTTTATACATTCTTATAAACTTTCGCGTTTATAATATTAGTAGGATTCATATAACCATTTCACTCAGCCGACAATAGGCAAATTTGAAGTCGTATATTGAAACAATAGACATAGGAATTTATTTAAAATATTCACATAGTACAAATACCACTGCATTCCTCAGAAAAAATAATTAAATCCTCTTTTGAGCTACACTGCCAACAATGCAAGAAATAGCAATTGGCAAATGACTGTGAAATCCCTCAAACACCAAATTTGGGTTTTAATCGCCACGAGATAGCCTATTAATATTATAAATGCGAAAGTAAGTCTGCCTGTCTGTTCCGGTTTCACGGAAAAACTACTGGACCGATTTGGCTGAAACTCAGTATAAATATATTTTCGATGCCGAGAATGAACATGGGTTATTTATATTCCGAAAAATGGGATAGTTTCCGGGATAAAAATATATTTGTCTATTTGTTTGTTATGCTTTTACGAAAAAGCTATTTGACCGATTTGGCTGAAATTTGGTATATATGTAATTTTAATACCGAGGGTGGACAAGGGATACTTTTCATCCCGCATAATAGGATAGATTTTGGGATAGATTTATGTAAAGGTTATCCCAGAAAATATGATAGGTTTTTTTACTGGCCATTTTCTTCATTTTGGTCAATTTGATCGTTTTGGTCGTTTCGGTAGTTTCGGGAGTTTTGGTAGTCATGGTAGTTTTGGTAGTTGTGGTAGTTTTGGTGGGTAATTGTGGTAGTTTTGTTGGTCGTGGTAGTTTTGGTAGTTTTTTGTAGTTTTTAATTTTATGTAGTTCACAGATAGATAGCCGGGGGATATAAAAATAAAACAACAACGGGTTGAAATAGGGGATAAAATTTTGTATGGGAGACCAATCATTTCTCAAATTTTTGATATAAAAATTCAATGCGATAGTAACCTCGATTTGTCTGTCTGAATACTGAAAATGGACATAAGTACTTATCATGCCGGGAGATGGGATAGTTTATGATAATATAAAATGAAGTAAACCTTCCGAGGGCAAATAGTTCCAACATAAAAATATAATACAATGTAACCCGTATTAACGCCTACTCTTTAAACAAGAGGTACGCACTAGAGAAAGACCCTAGCAAACTCTAGCAGTTACATACTTGGTAAACAAAAGGCGGCCTTTAAGCTTAAACTCTAGTAGTCTTACAAAACGAATATAAGACACACACTGATTAAATGTATTTTTATTTATTTATTCAAATTTACCATAAAAACATATTATGATAGTTTTCGGGTTATTACATTTATCCGTTGCAATAAGTTAAGAATCTTAAATTAGCATTAGACATTGGAAAAGAATTCTTAGGAGCCAATGAATTAATATAAAGATTTAGCTTTTTAGTCAATCTGTAATTTACTTGTATTATACACTTGCCATATTTTATAACTGAATGGCGACAGTGTAAACAAAAGTCCGTAGTGAATTTCCATAGAAATAAAAAAACCAAAATAAAATTATCTTCAACATTAATAAGTTTGCAAGAATAGTATTTATTTCACTAACATGAGTCTCTGGGTCATTGCTTAAGTTTATAATACATACCTGAGTGGTATGCGTGTAGTCTTTTCATTATTTTACTATTTGATTTACTTATTCTGTAAATGCGAGTGTTTCTGTTTATTTAGTTAAAAACACATGATACTCCTTTTAGACTTCGCCACAATCGGATCCCGCATAGAAATACATATTACTACTAGCTAATGTGATAATTACTATTTTATAGGTTTTATGTAGTTCTTAATTTCTAGATAAACTCGCATTTAAAGTCCCACCCACACTGCGTTACGACTACAGGAATTCTGAACTAGGCCTACCAACGTGTCGGCAATAAGTATTGAAGTTCAAAGGAACCCGTTGATTCGTCCAATAATGTAATAACAGCGTTAGAGTAAACATATGGAGTCGTGAACTCATTCGGAGGTAATTGGTCATCAGTGAGCAATAACGGTGAGATCACTTCACTGGACATGCGCAGCACAACACCTGCCCGTAATAACAATGGTTCGCGGATATCCACTAATAATTAACCACGTATTTACTACTAACGAAATGAATTACGTTATTCATTATTCGAATTGGCAATGAACTTTTGCAATTACCGATATTTAAATAACAATAACAATGGATATAGGTATAAGTAATTTATCGAGGAACAGCTCTTCATTGACTTTGTTGACTTACAATGAGTGCCTTTTATTTGTACTGTCTATAAGGTTCACACATTTAATGTTATATCCTATTTCAAAATAAGATTATCTTTTGCAACAAATACGTATCCATGTATATCCAATGGATACATATTTGTGGCGTTCTGTGTCGAGACTATGGGGCCATGAGATCCCAAAACCTATCGGTTTTATCGAGACCTATCATCTCGTTTAATAGAAGTCTCACGCGACCCAAAGGCTAGCCTGTACTTGGGATGAAGCGAGGCATCCGCGTTGCCAGCCAGTTCGGGAATGCGACCAGTGTTTTGGGCATGTTCCCAACCGAAACGGATTTGGGACCTATATACTACTTGTAACTTCTTTTAGGGAACTGTACCTAGTCTTGCCATAAATATTGTAATAAAGATTTTTTTTCCATTGCAAATAACATTTATAAGTTTTACACTGTGTTAGTTTAATATATAAATATAAAACAATTTAAAATATAAAAAGCTTATTCGAAGTGGTCTCCATTGGCTGCAATACAGTCCTTTAAACGTTGAGGCCAGTTATCAATACATAAAAACACTGTTACCGATTTATATTTGTTGTGTGTTTAAAACTATATACTACTGTGAGAGGGCACTGATTCCCGAAACACAGGCTTACGCCTAGCTCGAGAGTCAGGGACTTCCATAAGTTATTGTATTAGATTTTTTGGCAATAAAGATTTATTATTATTATTATTATCAATAGAAGCACGCACTCTTTCCATGGGAAAATTCTTCACTGCCAATCGTATGGATTGTTGTAGGTACCTAATCCAAATTATCGTGGCGTTTAGAGCAAGCCATACTCTCTAAAACTGACCATAAATCATAATCCAACGGATTAAGATCGGGACTAGACGACGCCTAGTCTACAGCTCTGATGAAGTCCAAAATGTTCGTTTCCAACCAAGACTGCGTGGACCGAGCTTTATGAACCGGCGCCGAGTCTTGCTGGAAGGACCATTGTTGGTTATTGAACATGGTGTTGTTAAGGGGCTTAACTTCTCAAGAATGGTATCTTGATACACTTGTGCCGAGGTTTTGATACCTTTTTCACAAAAATATGGCTCAGTCACTCCTTTATAGCTAACACCCCACCAAACCATCACTGCAGACTGATAATGCCCACGTTGCACTCTTTCGACTAATTGAGAAGCTTCCTTAGAGCTTTGAGCATAAATACGGTCATTTTGTTTGTTAAAATGTTGCTCAATTGCAAAAAATCATTCGTAAACAAAATTTTTCTGTGACCTCCCTTTGCGTACCGCTTCAGTAGTTGTTTCAATTTTACCACCCTATTCTTTTTTAAATTATGAGTTAGGAAATTACCAGTGAGTCTCTTATAGGCTACAAGTCCTAAGTCATCTTTTAAAATACGTGACATGGTTCTAGGTGATATCTTCATCTCCCGAGATAAAATCTTTTGCTTTCGGACAGGATTTCTTCGAATTCTTTCCCTTACTGCTTTGACCACCTTATTCGTACGAACACTACGTGGACGGCCAGATCTTTTTCTGTCATAAACAGAGGAGGTCTCATTGTACCTATTAATAGCCCGGTACACAAACATTTGACTAATACCAAGCGTATGGAGAGTTTTAAAAATTGCATTTGGCTCCATACCTACTTTGTGTAATGCAATCACAGCGATTCGGTTCTCTTTTTCGCCCCACTCCATTTTAATATCGCAAAATTTTGTACAATGTATTGGCGCCAAAATGAGAAAACACAATGAACAATCATATAACAATGACAGATTCCAAATTCAAATGTAATATTTTGTTTCTTTTTAATTGTAACAGTATTTATGGCCAGACTAAGTGTATACATAGTTTATTTTAAATGTACCACAATAATTAAATAATATTTTCTTAAGTTTTCGCGACTTGTATACGTAATAAAACTACGTTTTAACGGTTTTAAGCGCGATAATTTATTTGATTTTTATTATTCCGACGTTTCGGCCACTTTTCAGTAGCCGTGATCATGGAATACAAAGATGTCAAGTGTCAATAAGTATTATTAAAGTTTTATTTAGCCTACCACCAACTTGTTCATTTTAATTATTTAATTTTAATTTTGTTTATGATTATTATTTACTCTATGGGAGCCTAATCTAATTTACCGAGTGGTCGAAATATCGGAATAATAAAAATCAAATAAATTACCGCGCTTAAAACCGTTAAAACGTAGTTTTATTAATAATTAAATAAATTTAGAAAGATTATCTAAACATGTTGAATTTTCTTTTTCTTTTGAATGCAGTGGCTCTGCACGATTTATGTATCTAGGCAGTATCTAGTATTCATGGCTGTTCAAGTTTTAGAATAGTCTTCAAGCTTCAGCCAAATTGGTTTTTGACTAGCGCCAAACGAACACATTCTTGTAGTAGCTCAAAAAAGCACATTTCACTAAACAGTTTACATTTTGAAAACAAAAACATAATACTTCATTAAACTCAATATTCTACAATTATTTCTAGGTTTTGAAAATAAAACAGCACAGCAAAATATAGTGCCCTTTAAAAACTAGTGTTATTAATAAATAATATATAACTTCGAAAGTACCTCTGATTGTAACCTTACAACTGAACGGATAAACGAATATTAACGAAAGTTGGTAAGGAGATAGATTGTATCCTGTAAAAGGATAGATTGAAGATGGTGAAAATGTGTTCAGACCACTTATATTTTCCCAAGTTAGGAATATGAAACACGACATTTACGTTTTGTAAAAAATAAAAATAAAAGTGTTTCAGGGCGTTACAGTTGCGTTATCGTTTCGTTTAAAAAGTAAAACAATAAAAGCGGACGAAGTCGCGGTTTATAGCTGGTTACTAGTACATAAACGTGAGAGTAAGTCTGTTTGAATGTTCATATATTTGTTTATTAGCTCTTCGTGGTCTTAGATATGAAACGACATTATGCATATTGATATAGGTAGGTACTTTAAATATTGGCAATAATGATCTTGTAGTCCCATAAATTTTCGATCGGATATACTGATAGTGAATCCGCATGATGATCCATAATAGAGTAATATTTTAAACACGATTAAATTCAGAACATCCAACTAAACAAAACTCCATAAATTATTATCAATCAATGATATCTGAAACGATAACATCATCAAAAGCTTATTTTAATTTGGGTTTTAATATTATATAATTAAAGTGATACGTATGTGTTTTCATTTTGGAAGTAGCAACGTAAACCTGACGTAATATTCAGAGTAATTTATCAGCCCCACGTTTCAGTTTGCCAACTGATATTGTTTAAAGACAATTACGCACTAATCTAGACATCATTCTCCAGTAAAATATACCCAATAACATTCTTAGAATCAATTACTAAGTATTTAACTGACTATTAATGTGCGTATATATATGAAAACTCTTTTTATCGCTACATTTTAAATTTTAGTTCTGGTAAATCTCTTTTTCTGACAAAATGCGTGAACTGTCTATAAAATAAGTAGTAATACGGTGCAGTGTAAACAAGCCAGTGGAACAAACTGCATAATTATGTTGGACGTAAAAATAAAGACGCTCTGGAATACGGACCAAAGTCTAAAGTCGGGCCTGTCTGGTTTTTCATAAAACTAATACTGCGAAACATTTACTTCATAAACAGGAAACAAAGCAAATAATTATGTTGTATAGTTTATTATTAATATTATTATATAACCATGGCTGATGTAATGAATAAATTCTTGTTTATTTCGCGGACTATATTAGTTAATAAATACGGCAAATATAATTAAATAATGCACCAACAAAGTGTGTTAAATCAACTTTCAAATGCTAACGCTTCTGATATCAACTTATGGTAATGTCATTGGCGATTTTACTATTTGTGGAAGTCCAGGGAAGGTTTAAAAGGTGAGTAAATATAAAAAAGAAGGATCTGAGGCGGTACGAAGTTGCCAGGTCAGCTAGTTATTATATATATATATATATATATATACATATATATATATATATATATATATATATATATATATATATCAGTCAATCAATAACTCTTTATTGTACACCAATACAAAAAAAGCTTACACACTAAAACAATGTCTCATTATGCATAAAGGGCGATTTTATCACTAAAAAGCGATCTCTTCCAGACAACCTCAGAAATTAAAACATAAAATAAAACTTAGCAAAATATATTTTGATTAATACTAGAGTTTGTCCCGCGGCCGCGTCGCGAGTCAAATTCTGGGCAGTAGCTTTATTTTACTTACACAAATACTTAATTCGGTTTTTTTACATATAATAATAACAAAGAAACTAAGTCCATATAGTCTAGATAACTGCCCAACAAAACAGAGACGAGTCGAAGCCAACTGATTTCAAGTAGGTAATACAACGAATGACATGTTGTTTATGACAACGTAGGTATTTTTGAGTAAATTGAAAAAACTCAATTGCAGTGCCATCCATTTTGTTAATCCGTCTATTCCATGGAAATAACTTCATTTATCGGGATAAAATGTATCCTAAGTGTTAACTCGGTTCAGTAGTTTCAAAAAAAGATGCGTTTGCAACGCCATTTTTTTCGCTATTTTCGTCCATTCTACAAAAAACAATTTTATTTATCGGGATACAAAGTTTTGCCCCGGGATATAAGCTAGCTCTATGTCGAGTTTAATTTAAATCCGTTCAGTAGCTTTCACGTGATGCTTTAACAGACAGACAAAAATTTTAAACTTTGCATTTTCGGAATCTCCTGGTCCGATAGACCCCTCCTGATTTTTTTCACATTTTTAAACGCATTGTACAAACTCGAAGCACTTACAGATTTATTGAAGTGACACTTTTATATAGACGGGGGGTATTAGGATTTTTTGTCACGAAAAAGCGTTACGGCCGTGGTGAAAGGTAGCATAATTTTAGAGTAGACGTGGTGGGAGGCGGCTTAATTTTAGAGTAGACTGAATGATTTTTTTCGGAACGAATTCAGTTTTTTTGTTTGATAAGATAAAATGTGTTTAAATAAAAAATGCATCCATTAAAATGTACCTAACCTAACCGAATCATAATTTGCAGTAAATTTGCGAAAAATCGAAACGTGTGCCGGGACACATAGTAGAAGTGAAACTTCAACGGACAAGTGGAAAAACGAATGGCAACGGACAAATGGCAAAGCGAATCGCAACAAAATTTTAACTTGTTGTTTTACGGGCAGATTGTTAATGTACTTGTCCAATTTGAAAACACACATTGAAGTTCCAGCACACATTTCGATTTTTATAGTATGGATAGATAGATAAATCACTAATGTTTTTCTTTTGTTTGCATTTTTTCTTAAATTGTTTATAAGTATAAAATTTAAATTGTTATTATATTTAAGTATGATATCACAAGACTATGTATTGCATGTTCTGTATTTGAGCGTCAAATATATTTACACAGCCTTTTAGACTAAACCCTTTGTCTGCAATACAAAGAAATAACACTATCTTCCATTTAATCGAAGTTGATTGAATAATAAGGTTTTCGTTACTACTACTAATAATAATAATACTAGTCTTAATGCTTATTTCTTTGTTCCTTCACATATTTGTAAAAAAATCGAAAACGTTATTTAACATGAAGTTTTAGATTAATAAATCCAAGGGGTTAATAGTCCAACAGAAGATTAAAAATCACCCTAAACCCATCTTTATTTCATGTCAAATATATAATCGAAGTCATTTTCATGTCACTCTGACATAAAATATGGCTACTTTTAGGATTCCGTATCAATTTTGGAGAAAAACAACTGTTATGAATCTCTTGTTATGAAGTTTTTCTTTGTACGTCATTGTACATGGATAGAATTCGCCAGGAAAGTGAAGTCTACAAAGTTATATATTGAAATCGAGAAAAAAAAATTAAAGATTAGGGAAAGCTGCCATACATGTAACATTTATAACTAAGGGTTGAACATTTTTTCTTCATTTACATAGTTGTATAGGGTGTAATTAACAATGTTTCTTAATTATTTTATTTAATCACATTAATATGTAACGAGATATTATCTCCCAAAATCGAGAAAACTGTGCCACCCTCCCATTTATCCATAAGTTTTAAACTACGAAATGAAAATTCTGAAGAAGTCAAGTTTGTAAAACTGAGAAAATACTTTCAACGAAAATTGATTTAAATAATATGCGTTGAGTAAAAATAATCTATGTTTCAAAAATTACATGCAGTATTTTTGATTAAAAGCTTTTATATAGTTTTAAAGCCAAATAAAAGTAACGTTTCTCGTCTCTACGGAACTCTTCGTTGTGGTCGAACTATCAACCATTTACCCTATTTATTTATTGCAAACCGAGGGATTAAAAGAAATACGAAGCATCTATATTTGACTGCCATCAATATTTTGGAGAAAATACGTTACTTTCGTTTAATCTTGTAAATATTGGAAGAATATTGTATTTTGTAATCTTACCTAGACAAAACTGATCAGCAACATTATCCCACGAAAGTTTGAATGAATTCCAATTTGATATGAAAAATCGTCTGAAGCCTTAAACGATTAAATATCATAAAAGTCAACAATTAACTTCAGTACTTGTAAATAACATAATTCATCTGTTGATTGCAGTCGCGTGATTTACGAACGTTTAAGATCACAGTCTAAAAACACTATTCATTTGCAAACGCCAATTTATATGAAAACTTAAAATATATAATATAAAAATGTGTTATTACTCTTCTTAATAGATATAACATATGGATCAAGGTAGCACTATAAATTTTATCTTTTATTCACATTTCTATTAGAATAGCTACGAAGGATCGTATCGTGTACTTATAGTAAACAGTGTCTGCGTGACTAATAAATATGTTTTGTAGATAACATCTGATGGTTTCCTAAAAACATTGCGTAAAACTAAATACGTTGTTAGTCATTTGTATTGATATATACGTGAAGCTTTTTTACGACTAATTGCAAATTATTGTAGTTCCGCTCCATCAAGTCTTTTAATCGAATCAAGATGCCAACGTTAATCGAGCTAATTATGCAAACGTTTGTCGACTGATGATAAGTTACAAATTCAAATCATTATTTGCACGATATACCATATTGGTTGTAGGTGTACATGCAGTGCAGTGGAAAATCTATATTAATATATAAACGTGATAGTAACTGTGTTTAAATATAAGTTTGGAAACAAACCGATTAATAAAGGCATTTATGTATATACTAGGTAGATATATATACCTTCGATAATTTCAATAACGGGGATGAGCATAGGATACTTTTATCCTGCTTTTTTGTTGCTGGGTAGTTTGTTGCACCGCTGCGTCTTCTCCTTTAATTGAATTTGCTTTAGCAGCAATCTTAGACTTTCAATAAGTAATTTGTAAAAAAACAATATGAAATAAATATAATTTTTATTTTACTTTATTTATTCCGGAAACTAGGCTAGTTTCCTTTGAACGCGTACTCAAACTTTACAGAAGCGAATATGAATTAACCGCTAACAGTTTAATTAAATGTGATATATGTGTACAAATTAGTAGTAATAATTAGTGTACTTTTAATAGAGAGGCTGCACGTAAGACACTATTTATACTCAAAAATAGAAACGTTTTGTATAAATGTCACTTGTGGATGCTTATCAATAGCTTCTGTTTATCTAGTTTGTAATCCAGTTACTATTATTTTAGACCTTAACCCCCCAAACAAAATAAATATATGTATATTCAAATTTTAGACAAGTGTATCTGCGTGGACATTTCGATTATTACAATAACAGATACCTATATAAAATTGTAGAAAAGCAAGCCGATAGGAATCGGAATGTATCGAGTCTTCGTCATATCACTATATTGGTATTAACTAGAAGCACGATAGTTGCAACATGCGGAACTGACATGTGTAATTTTTAATGGCGTATTGGCATTTGCTGTTGATTCAGGCTATGAAGCCGCTGACGTCATTACGGTATCACATCGCTCATTCAATCGTTGAGCCGTCACCCTAGCTTCAAAGTGTATCACAAATACCTAACTGCTTAAGATAAATGTTAGTTCAAGGGGCAATTGCTTTAAGACGTAAAATGTGCTCAATAAGCATTATATAAGTACATGACGTCCTACAACAGCAATTTAACATCACATTTGTTCTTAGCACTTCGAGATAAACAAATCTATTACGTACAACCCTCATTGGTGTGAACTGCACTTTGAATATACTCGAGATTTTTCTGGATTAAAGATTACCGTAGCGTCCGAATGATGCTGAAATATTAATCAAAGAAGGTTAACCTTTCATATGAATCGTGTTTTGCCAAACAGTGCACTGTTAAGAACGTTTAGGCGAGTGCTTGGCAAACAGTGCATAACAAAGGGTTCCGTAGCGGTAACAAACATCTCCTGTTTATGTTATTTTGCTACGGAACCCTCAAAAAACATTTAATCGAAAGTACCTCATATCTTAAAAACTACTGAAAGGATATTGTTCAAAACAATTTTCAGGGAAGATCACACGACATGTACACAGAAGAAAATTGAAGTCCTAATTACATGTACATATTATAGGTTTCAAACACTTTTAACCGTGTTTATACAATGAACAAGCTGCTTGATAAAGGGTAGACTAAAATTAAATTAAAAGCGTTCACTTGGATTGGCATAGCGTAATTTTATTAGCGTAGCGACTGTTACACGTAATAAAACTCTACAACTAAAGGAGTTATTATGTAAAATAATAAATAAATATGCATCTAATAATAATACCTATATATATCCATAACTGTGAGTGTCTTTATTTGGCCATCTGCAATAGTTTATTTGCGACATTTGTATAATATAACTATATTTTAAAACGTAATGACCATGATACCGATTCGTAACACAAACTCACTAGTAAAAACAGTAATATATATATATATATTGTGGAGAGCACGTAGACTGTATATACTTTTACTTGGACGTGAAGTAATACGAGAATTATCTTATAATATTAATATTTATTACATAACGATACGGTATAATTCAAGGATAAACATAGAGTGCTTAAAAAGAAAAAAAACAAAAGAATGTTGACAGTGTCAAAATATAAAAAGGTGAATCAACTAAAGAGGTTGATTCCAAATATATATATATATATATATATATATATATATATATATATATATATATACTTTTCTATATGTAGTGTATATATATATATATATATATATACTTTATAGAGTGTCATCTTATAAAATAATGGGTAAGAAGGTTGCATATAATATTATAAATTATATCCTTTTGAATACTAAGTCAATGAACAAAGCCCCTAAATAATCGTTCTTTATCAAACATTATTAAATAACTTTTGATAAAACACAGTACTTTTCTATCATTATTACCTTGGAATGTTGTTTTATTACGAAGAAGAAAAGGCACCTAATACGTTTTCTTTATCAATATGATTAAAGAAAAGATTTATCAAACTAATTATCTGTATAAATAATATACATATAAAAATTAATGTCATAGAGCTGTATAAATGCAATTTTGAATATGGAAACTTATGGATACAAAGTTGTAATATATGAGCAGAGCGGTTAGTAAATAACAATGGTATATAATAATATCAGCCCATAAATGTCCCACTGCTGGGGCTCGGGTCTCCCATTACGGGGGACCGGACAGTATACCCGCCACGCTTGTCCAAAGCCGCTTGTCAGGTTTGACACATCGGTTATCTCGATGTGCAGGTTGCATCACGATATTTTCCTTCACCGTTGTTAGCACGTGGTAATTGTAAGAATATGCACATTAAATCAGAAAACTGACTAAGTGGTGCATGCGTTCCGGCCAGGATCGAACCCGCGCCCTTTAAGTTGCGCTAGCCATTATGCTACCACGACTTCATGGCATACATATGCACATATTTATCTTTAGATAGTATAAAACAAAATCGTTTTCCGCGTCTGTTTGTATATTCGCTAAATCCTCTTAAACCACGCAACGGAGTTTTTAGGTAGTTTAACCCGCTGCTTCCATGCTAGTGCTAGCTATCAATGAGTGACCCGCGGTGCAACCGCGGGGATATCTCTAGTTGCATTATAAAACAAGTGCACACACACCACCAATAAATAAGTCGATGCGGTTATTTTTCCGCAAAATCTCTTATAGCCCATAGAATTCTACAGAAGCGCCGGTACCAAGGAATAATTCTGCACAGGATTTAACTTCAATAGATTTGATGTTCACAAAGTATGTGATAATTTTCTCTTGATGCTAGAATTATAATATTTAAATGGGAAAAAGTAGCTAAAGAACATGAGATCCCAAGCTCATCATGCAGATTTATATTGTAAATAATTAAGATATACTTTAATTAAAAGTTTCCTAAACAAAATAAAATAATAAAAGTATATTGACCCTATAAAGTGTCAATTGAATTTCTAGTATTGGTCTATCAATAAGATTTATATTTCCCGATTAAGAATAAATTTAAGAAACTACTGTTGTTAAACACGTAATATTTTTATATTAAAAATTGAATCTTTATTTCAATTGAACTTCAATTTGATCGTTCTTTAAAGGCTGGAAGATTCGACTAATCCCTATCAATAGTATAAATGCGAAAGTATGTCTGTCTGTCTGTCTGATCGTCTGTCCGTCTGACTGTTCCGTTTTCACGAAAAAACTACTGGACCGATTTGGCTGAAATCCCTATTAATATTGTTACAATTTGGGCCACCTGCATATCTGTAAACAAAGCACATTTATGACCGTCTCATTTTGTTTACTTATTTATTGGTTGTTGTGGAGAGCAGCCTATTGTACACGTTTATGGCCGTTCGCAGGCATAATTAGGCAGGTGTGCGGATTACGACTTCTGGGAAATTGCGTCGACGCTTGCCAGGTAGACATATTGCATCGTGCTGTAAGCAATGCCCCAATGGAGAGGTCGTCAGTCAAGCGATAACCACAAGCGTGGCAAGACGTGTGTACATTCGATAAACTATATAGTGACGGACTTTGCGCGTGTTATTGAATCGCACATTACGTTTGTACTGGTTGTGTTTAGTTATATTTGTACCTGTGTTATACTGTGTGTATAGTTCTAAATAAACTCTATAGTAATTCTAACGGCATTTCAATTCGAGTCCCGCACTCATAATGCCTATTAATATTTTAAATGCGAAAGTAACTCTGTCTGTCTGTCCGTCCGTCCGTCCGTTCCGTTTTCACGGAAAAACTACTGTACCGATTTGGCTGAAACTCAGTATATATATTTTCAATGCCGAGAATGAACATAGGATACTTTATATCCCGAAAAATGGGATAGTTTACGGGATACAAATATATTTATCTCTTTGTTTGTTATGCTTTTACGAAGAAACTACTGATCGATTTGTCTGAAACTTGGTATATATGAAATTTTAATATCGAAGGTGGACAAGGAATACTTTTTATCGCGGATAATGGGATAGATAAGCCGATTTGGTCGATTTGGCAGAATTGGTCGATTTGCCTGATTTGGTCAATTTGGCCGAATTGGTCGATTTGCCTGATTTCGTCGATTTCGTCGAATTGGTCGATTTCGACGATTTGGTCGATTTCGTCAAATTGATCGATTTCGTCGAATTGATGGATTTGGTCGAACTGGTCGATTTCGTCGAATTTTTCGAAATGGTCGATTTGGTCGTTTTGTTCATTTTGGTGTAGGCATAGATACTTTTCATCCGGAAATGGGAGAGTTTGCAATATAAAATGAAGTGAATCGTTCGGGGTAAACAGCACTAACATAAAAATTTAATACAATGTAACCTGTGATATAACTTCTTATTCAAGAAGCATTGACTACAGGTTGGCCGCGGGATAGACTCTAGTATATACACACACACACACATATATATATATATATATATATATATATATATATATATATATATATATATACATATATATATGAATAAGTTACCTTGTGTCTTAGTTGGATAAAGTTCGATGTCGTTGAAGAGACTTTGCACGCGATCGGCGGCCGCGGCCTGGTCGGGCGTTCCCACGCGGCATTCCCAGGCGCTCGCCACCTCCCTATAAAAATAAAATAAAAACGTACAGTTTAAGGACATGGTATCAACAATGCACCTAGATTTCTATGTATATTCCCATTCTTTTCTAGACACACTAATAACCTGTTTCTGAATAGAATCCTTACATCTTTAATGCCAAAAGATGCTTAATCAACTCAAAACAAAATTATGACTCCGGCATATTTGAAATTTTACAAGTAAATGAAAAACAACGATAAGCCGTCTCTTTAAATATATTTATACGTTAGATACCTAACACCTAATCGATGATGTCTATTCAATGACATTCTGTCCTATGACGATATCGATAGAAAACATGCATAAGGCCGTGTCCCCATTAGACGAACAGTAAGCGGCTAACTGTTTGTTTCCAGCTTGCCTCACCATTTATTTGGAAATAGAGTGTCTATACAGCGCATAATGTACCCAGTTTGCAGCGTTTTGCTTGCCGACTCATTTAGTAAGCGGCCGATTAGCAACGAACGATGCGCGCAGCGGGCGGCGCAGTTTTCTCACTACGCCGGCCGGAGCACTGCGCGGCGTACTCAATATCTTTTGGTGCAAAGATGGTTTTTATACTTATTTTCATTTAATGTCTCCAAAACAGCTATCTTCAAGAATATCTGTGGCATTAAACACAATCACGTCTCTCAGAACACTGAAATATACTAACCATTTACCTTCCCTCCCAAGAATTCGCAAGCGCTTCACGGCTAATACGCTACAGTTCGCTGCTAACTCGAAATTTAGTTAGTAACCGATACACCGCTCAGAGTCAGCCAGCGAAACAATCAGCCGCTCATTGTTCGTGTAATAGGGACGCAGCCTGAGTTGTTACGTTTTTTATATCAAGTACAGGGGTACTAACGAAAGAGACAACTGATGGAGATACGCACACCCATTTCTATACGACTGGGATAAAATGCAAATAAAGATAGTATACAAATTATACGTAACCTTAATAAAGGTAACTGGAATCAATATCATACATTAAGTAGTAATAAAAATGTAATAGTTACAAGACTAAATATACAATAGTAAGAAATAAGATAAAAGAAAGATAATAAAATAAAAAAGACGCCCACATTTCCCCATAAAGGTATAAAAGGGAAAAGAAATAAAAATAAAAAGAACAAAAAAGAGCTCTGCCCTGTACCATGGCGGAGGATGGCGATATTATTTTTTTTAAACATATTAGACGTTTAAATTGATACCTTTGATTATATAACCTCTAGATTTGGCACTATGGAGCAAAGATGTAGATAAAAATATCAGGTAAATGTTACCTCATAAGCGGCTCGCGGTCCCGCAATTTCCATTTTGTTGCCACGGTGAACGATCGTGTTACGTGTCAACTTTCATTCAGTAACCTAAAATGTTGTTTTTGTGCGATAAAAGTGTGCAGAAATTACAAAAAACGAACAAAAACGACGAACGAAGTGACCTACGATCGATAAGTAATTATTCAGAATTCAGTATTTCGTAAAAATCAATTTATTTATTAGATAAAATCGGTACGACGCGTACTTGACCTTTTTTTGTTGGTGTTGCCAGTTATACAAAAGCAAAATTCCCAAGTGATCGTCGAATTAGTATATCTGGGGTGGACACGAATTGGGTTAAAAAGAAAACAAATTTTGTCATATAGACTACATGGAAAGATCATGTACACTTATAAAGTGGTTAAATTTGTTTGTTTGTATGGGAATAGGAATGGACGCAAACGTAGGGATGGTCGCAGGACCGAGGTCGCAAGACGCGCGTTCGCAGGACGAGTGCTCGACTCCGGCGGGCAAACTGGTTCCATGCTAGCGAATTTCTACTAGAAATGTGCTTGATACTAGGGATGTCCTCTACGTTAGGGCTGTGCCTCATATTATGAATATGCTCCACACTAGGGATGTCCCCTAATAGCACTTTAATTAATTTAATCAAAGCGCCCCACGCTTTTTGCCATATTCATTGAACATTCTATAATCTAAGCATTGGACATTATAAAGTGAAGTTATAAGGGACATCCCTGTTTTGAGGTGCATAGTGAAAAACACTTTCCTAGTACAAAGTCACAGTATGGAACATTCCTATAGCCTAACGTACTCGTTCGTTCTAGAAGACAAAATATTTAACCCGTACAAAATCTTATACTAATATATAAAGCTGACGAGTTTGTTTGTTTGCTTGAACGCGCTAATCTCCGGAACTACTAGTCTGATTTGAAAAAACATTTCAGTGTTAGATAGCCCATTTATCGAGGAAGGCTATAGGCTATCATCACGCTAATGCCAATAGGAGCGCAGCACCAATGAAGAATATTCCAAAGTCGGGGGATTTTTTAACATACATTTTTTTAAACTATTCCACGCAGACGAAGTCACGGGCAGAAGCTAATCCTATATAAAATATGGTTCGGAAAACTGCCTAATGTCAGATTTTTCCTAGGGAGTCGCTTGAAATGACATCGATACATCACTATCATGTACTATATTTTATCTCATTTTCTCACAGCTGAACCCCATAAATACATTTATAGTTATTTCTTTTTTTCATTACACTTTTTGTTTCATAAAATCCAATTCACACCGTCCCTCCCAAATGAAGTTTCATTTTAAAATAAATTGTAACTTTACGTTACCACTATTTATGATAGATATTTAAATTCCATTTTTTATTTTTTTTACTTTCTTGAAAAAGCATCAAGTAGATCTTAGCATGGTCAGTTTGCCCATAAATATTGTGAGCTTGTCTTTAGCTGGCATCTCTATATACGCTTCACACAGACAAATAAAATGGCGTAGCGCGAGTGTAAAACAACGCTGTCACGCACACAAGCATGCATTAGCTGGCCAGTTTTTATAGTAAGAATTATAGAGCGACGCCAAATCTAGAGGTTATATAATCAAAGATTGATACGTTACACTGAAGTCAGAGGACAGGAATGAGTGGCGCCTACTTAGGCAGGCCTATGTCCTGCAATGGACCGCGCGTGGCTGACCACAACGAATGAATTTTATCAATTCCATAATCAATCCAGATATTGTTTTATGCGTGTGCAACTAAGTTTTGTTTGGTTGTATAAACATTAGAATGTTTATTTTTCCTCCTTCCGGCCTTGAAAATGAGCCATTTGTCATGAAATTTAGTAAGTGTGTACTTTTAATAGTATTTTTTTAATACTGGAGCATAAGATATTTTCTGGGCAAAATACATATTCCAAGGTTACGCAAGCAAAGTCGCCAGTAAAACATAAGTTACATAAATCTTGTGTATCTTGCATTTACCACACACAGAGATTACGTGTGGTCCAGACTCGGCACTAAATATCCCACAATCATTTTGTTTCATAACAGACGAGATATTAAGCACCTAGGTATTATTATTTAAATAAATATTTAATTACAATATATAGAGAAAAGTACACATAAGAAAAAGTTTAGACTTTCATTTATTAATTAAGTATTCTTATCTTTAAATTCCTGCACTGTAACCTCTTCTGTATCTTCTTATCTCACTTTTCTTTACGTGACTACTAATAAACAAAGTAATAATCGCGACATGCGAGAGTCGACAACTTTACCACTTAACATCACGTGAATGTTCCCTAGTTTTTTTGGCTTCATGGCAGACAAATATTTATATATCTTAACACGGTTATGCCTGGAACGAAATCTAGGCATCCAATACAACGATGACTACAAATCACAAAACAGTACTTACCAATTGAATGACAATGGAAGATAAATAGTATTCAAAGTGAAGTAAATTATGTAGGACGGTATTCAGTCAGATATTAATAATTACCAGGCAAAAAATAAACAGAGATTGAAGTTTCAACATATATGTTGACAAGTATACATATGTGTAATGTTTGTCTGTAAAGGTTTTATTACTTTAATGTATTTTTAGAAGTTGTCATTTGAGTTGTCTTTCGTGGATTAAAATTGTGAAAACTAAGATGGTATTATTTCCGAATATTATACTGGCGACGAGTTAAATAAATTTGGTTTATATTGTGGACTTTAATACGATTCAATTTAACTAAACACAAGATAATGGGGTAAGATTGGAGAATTCCCATTGAAAACGGGTAACTGGTCTATGTACGTCGAAAGGCTAGACATGTATTTTCTAGTCAATAATATAAAAGATGATTTACGGTTACCAACCCTGATTACTGTTATCGGGGAAGAACCATACGAATTGCTATCAAATTTAGCCTGCCCCAAAAAGCCGGCTGATCTTAAATATGAAGAGGCAATTCAAATTTTAGCTAAACATCTACAACCAGCACCTTCCATACTAGCCGAGAGGTATATATTTAGACAGCGAAGGCAAATCGAAGGGGAAGACATAGCCAATTACGTATCAGAACTAAAAAAACTTGCACGAAACTGTAAATTTGAAGGGAACATATGCGAAAATCTTCGCGATCAGTTTGTGTGTGGCCTAAAAAGTGATGGTTTAAGGCAGCGACTATTCTTGGAGGAAGATTCGTTGACTTTCACAGCTGCAGTTAGGATTGCAACTAATCTTGAAATGGCTGAACGGAATGCATCCATAGTGGAGGTATCTACTTCGAAAACATGTGTGGAGAGTCCAATACAAAATAATTTGCATGTAATTGCGCAAAATAGTAGTTACAATAGTAAAAGAAGGGACTTTCGTATGAAAAGGGAACACAATCTTGAAGATTTGTCAGAAAATCAGAAATGTGGAGCATGTGGTTCGAATTACCACATTTATAACAATTGTCGTTTTAAGAAATCTGTTTGTAATTATTGTAAAAAAAGAGGTCACATCCAGCGAGTTTGTCCAAGGAAGGCAGATAGAAGGCAAGGTTATCCAAAAGATCCGACGTTTATTATGAACATACAGAAGAGGCCGTTTCAGAAGATGAAGTTAACAATGAAGACCTTCATCAACTTTGTTTAAATGATTATAGAGCGGTAAGTTTGCCAATAATTATAGATGATCGAGTGATTTTGATGGAGGTTGATACGGGCACAGCTGTCTCCTGTATAAGTACAGTCATTTACGAAAGATATTTCCGGAATAATCCCTTAGAAAAAACAAAATAGTTCTAAATTTTTATGATGGTTCAAAGGTTAAACCAGTTGGAGTGATAAGACCGGCGGTGACTTACCGAGGCCTGAGAAAGCGTTTAGAGTTGTTTGTAATTGAAGGAGGAACAACTTCTCTGCTTGGCAGGCAATGGTTGACAGAGTTGAATATAAAAATACCTAGTTTTAGTGATTGTCATAATGTAATAGTACCTAAACAAATTCCTCAAGATGTAAATAATTTATTATGTAGGTTTAAGGAGCTCTTCAGCGGCGGGCTTGGACGGTTTACGGCCGGCAAGGCAACGCTACGAGTTCGTGTAGGAGCACAACCGGTGTTCCAACGCGCTCGACCTTTGCCTTTCGCGCTGCGAGATCGAGTTGACGCGGAACTAGACGCTATGCTGCGTGATGGTATTATTGAACCCGTGGACTGTTCAGATTGGGCTTCACCTCTGGTGCCGGTCAACAAGGCAGATGGTTCCTTGCGGATTTGCGCCGACTATAAAGCAACGTTAAATCCAGTTTTGTTAGTGGATCGATATCCTTTACCAAAAATCGAGGATTTAATGGTTAGTTTAGGAAAGTCTCAATTTTATTCTAAAATTGACTTATCACAAGCTTACAATCAAATTGAATTAGATGAGTCAAAAAAATATACGGTTATTAACACTCACCGAGGTTTATTCAGGTACAATAGACTAGTGTTTGGTTTATCTTCAAGCCCGGGTATTTTTCAACGTATTATGTGCACAGTATTAAAAATATACCAAATGTACAAATTTTTCTTGATGACGTAATAATTGGGGGCAAACACAACAAGAGCATTTACTGGCATTAGAGGCTGTATTCATAAGATTACAGAATTATGGTTTAAAGTTAAGAAAAAGTAAATGTGTGTTTTTGGTCGACCAAGTAAGGTATTTAGGATACATTTTAAGTAAAGACGGTATTAAAACCGATCCCGATAAAGTAGAAGCTATTAAAAAAATGCCAAGACCGACAAACGTTACCGAACTTAGATCTTTCCTTGGAATGATTAATTTTTATGGGAAATTTATTAGGAAAATGAGTGATAATCTAGCGCCATTGTACGATTTATTGAAAAAGAGCAAGCATTGGTCTTGGTCTCAAGAGTGTGAAGCTTCATTGGATAAAATTAAAAAATTACTCTCGAGTACTGAGATTTTAGCACATTATGATCCTAAAAGAACTTTGATTTTGACATGTGATGCAAGCGCCCAGGAATAGGAAGTGTACTTTCACAACCAAGTGATGATGGTAAAGGTGAACGTCCGATAGCGTATGCTTCGCGTACGTTGAATGAGGCAGAAAAAAATTACTCCCAAATTCACCGGGAAGCTTTAGCTATTATTTATAGCGTAAATAAATTTCACCAGTATTTATACGGACGACAATTCATTTTGCGAACTGATCATAAACCGCTAGTGTCCATTTTTGGTCCAAACACGGGAATACCAACTATGGTAGCCAGTCGAATGCAGAGGTGGGCCATTATTTTATCAGCATATAATTTCCAGATAGAGTACATTCGCACTAATGAAAATGCAGCAGACGGTCTATCTCGTTTACCAATTTGTAATTTAAACAATAAAACGCTACCAGAGCAAACATATCTTCATTTTGTTCAGGATGCGCTTCTTTTGGACTATGATGAGATTAAACGAGAAACTGCTCGCGACCCCTTGTTATCGAAGGTTCTTGATTATATCAGAACTGGTTGGCCTACACAATGTGAAATTATGAATTTAAAACCCTTTTACAATAGAATTAATGAATTGTATGAAGAGTTAGGTTGTGTTATGTGGGGTCACCGCTTAGTAGTACCTCAAACATGTATAGGGAGAGTTTTGAATATGGTTCATGAACCACATATGGGAATCGTCAAATCAAAGTCTATTGCGCGTAGTTACGTTTGGTGGCCAGGAGTAGACGAGGACGTTGAGCGAATGTGTCGTAATTGTGAAGTATGTGCATCACAGGCAGATAATCCTCCTCAGAACGCGCCAAGCATGTGGCCTTGGCCGAACCGTCCATGGACTAGATTGCATTTAGACTTCATGGGCCCATTAGGGGGAAAAACTTATTTAGTTATAGTAGACGCTACGTCCAAATGGATAGAGATCTTTAATGTTCACTCGACATCCGCTAGGTATACAATCGATAAATTATGTGAGCTTTTTAGTCGATGGGGGTTACCAAAGCAGATTGTAAGCGACAATGGTCCACAATTCGCGTGCAAGGAATTTAAAGATTTCACAAAAAGTAATGGTATTGAGCATATTTTCACAGCACCATACCACCCTGCCTCAAATGGACTCGCTGAAAACGCAGTGCGTACAATGAAAAGAGTAATTAAAAAAGCTGTACAATCGAAGCAGGATATCGATAGATCTTTGTGGGCATTTCTGTTGCATTACAGAAATGTTGAACACGCGACAACTGGGGAGTGCCCGGCGTTATTATTAATAGGTAGAAGAACTCGTACACGTTTAGATATTATTAGGCCCGATCGAGAAGGTAGAGTGTTTAGGGTACAACAACGCCAATGCGAGGCAGCAGGAAGGTTAACAAGACAAGTGTCAAGGGGGGAAAATGTCTGGTATAGACAATTCCAAAACAGAGAAAAATGGGCACCAGGAAAGATTACAGATTGTTTAGGAGCTAGGGATTTCAAGGTGTTAACTCGAGAAGGCATATTGATTCATAGGCATATCGATCAATTAAGGAAACGTCCGAGCGGTAGCCTTGCCCCACTTAGTGATATGGCAGGAGAAAGTAGAAGCCGAATTCCTTATGACCTCCCTCAGCCTAGACATCATAATAGGGAACCGATCGAATCGAGCGATGACACTACTCCAATAAGCAATCCAAGTGAGCCACAACCAGGACCCAGTGGTTTAGCCCAATTCCAGGAACAGACTTCTTCAATTTCTCAACAGCCATCTGATCCGTCAGCCAACTCGTTGGGTCCTATACGACCCGTCAGACAATGTCGTCTAAATAGACCTCCGATTTATAAATATTGATTATTCAGAGTTTATTAATATCTATTAATGTAAAGTCAAGTCATTTCTAATTTAGTTGGAAGGAATGTAATGTTTGTCTGTAAAGGTTTTATTACTTTAATGTATTTTTAGAAGTTGTCATTTGAGTTGTCTTTCGTGGATTAAAATTGTGAAAACTAAGATGGTATTATTTCCGAATATTATAATATGCACATCACGTCACGTTCGTACAATAATAAAACGAAAACTATCAGAATCTACTCGACACAGAAATATAACAACAACTTCATTAATAAAAGAACTGCCTAATCGACACATGTATTGACAAAAACAATGACTACATAAAATTGTACGCTAATAATTTAAGCGTTTGTAAAGTTTCATTAAAAAATACAAGCTCGGAATGTGAAGGTATAATAAATAGGCAAATACAATTAACGAATTGATTACGTAATATAATGTATGCAATATTTAATACAGTTATTATTAATTGAGAAGGTGTGACCGTGACGCATCGGTGTTTGGCGTAATCAGCGCATAATTTCATGCCAATACTGCAAACCTCTCAAATGTAAACATATTCTATATTTCCGGGGTAAGGTAGACGAAATAACACCCGACGTATCAAATTACCTTTACAAGTCACCAATCTACCTACGCACGGCTTTCTCACGTGAAAAATACCAGTAGGCGACAGCTTATTCTTATCTAAAGAGCCTACATCACAAGCAGAATGCACTTCCAGTAAATACAATTATATGAACCAATTGTACCACACTTACTCAAGACGCTTTATTGAATCACAGTTGCACACTAAATCCGCAATGATAAATTGGAATACACATGTACAAAGTATGCCACAAATTACAATTTTAATTAAACCCTTCATAACTTCTAAGTGCTGCTGTACGGAATGGTACTGCTACTATGTTACACAGCGATCCCAGCACGAGCAGGGTAGATATGAATTATGAATAAACGACGTTTTCATATAAATATCGGATATTACAATTACGCTTTGTGGTTAGCTTACTGTAATTGGCTAGAGCGCCATGTAAAATGACAAATGACAATAACATTACTCGGTCTTGACCCGAAAGATAAACTCACAGACCTATTTATTCTCCATCTCTATGGATAAACTTATTAAACAAAAGATATTATAGGTAATATTTTGGCTTCGAAAAGTAATATAATTTTGATTACAAAACAGCACCTGCGATTTGGAAAAAAAACCTGCATTCCAATTATTCGCTGCATTGTGTGTTTTCACCCTATCCTTATCTTACTTAAAGTTCGTAGTTCATGTTGTTTAAACTACACAATACTTGTTGGTCATTATTATGATTTCTCTCAAGCTGTAAATACTCTCCCTGAACCTACAGCTCGCGCGCTGAGAAGCAGTGAAGTGGAGTAAACTAGGTCAAGCGGCGACTACCGAAACCTAATAAGAGCATTCAAAAATTCCTGCATTCACCATTTACTATGATTATGATATAATAGGTTGGGGAAAAAGTCTTTTCGTATATAGTATGTATGAACTTGTAATAAGATCTCTTTGGCTATACCATTTGTATCTGGCTGGTTTTGGTATCATTAAAAAGTTTTAATTTTAAAGAAGACAATTCCAAATTCAAATTAGGAAAATGTGTGATTTCGTTTGATTTTCTTATTTTTAAAATGAGTGAATCTAATGAAGAAATTCGATACATTTTAAAATATTACTACAAAAAAGGTAAAAATGCAACACAAGCCGCGAAAAAAAATTGTGATGTTTATGGATCTAATGCAGTATCTGTGAGAGTAGTGCAAATTTGGTTTAAGCGTTTTCAATCCGGAAATTTTGATATCAAAGATGCACGTCCCTCTGGTCGCCCTGTTACGGACAAAATTGATGCCATTTTTGAAAAAGTGGATCAAGAGCGGCATATTAGTAGTTACGATGTAGCTGGAGAACTGGGAATTGACCACAAAACGGTTTTGGCGCATTTGAAAAAAGCTGGGTACACAAAAAAGCTCGACATTTGGGTGCCTCATGAGCTCACTGAAAAAAACCTATTGAACCGTGTACTCATTTGTGATTCTTTATTAAGAAGTAATGAAACCGAATCATTTTTGAAGAAGCTGATAACTGGTGATGAAAAGTGGATCACGTACGACAAGAACGTGTGAAAAAGATGGCGGTGAAAGGCCGGTCAGGCTTCACAGACTGTAGCGAAACCCGGGTTAACTCGCAACAAGGTGATGCTGCGTGTATGGTGGGATTGGAAGGGCATTATTCATTATGAGCTGTTACCGCCAGGCAGAACCATCGATTCTGAACTGTACTGCGAACAACTGATGAGATTAAAGCAAAAAGTTGAGAGAAAGCGGCCGGAATTAATCAACAGAAGGGGTGTGGTTTTTCACCATGATAACGCTAGACCTCACACATCTTTAGCCACTCAGCAAAAATTACGAGAGTTTGGCTGGGAGGTGTTAATGCAACCGCCGTATAGTCCTGACCTTGCACCTTCAGATTTTCACCTGTTTCGGTCTCTGCAGAATTCCTTAGGCAGTGTCAGGTTAACATCACGAGAGAACTGCCAAAACCACTTGTCGCAGTTTTTTTATTAGAAGCCCCAAAATTTTTATAGCAATGGGATCACGTCCCTAACTACAAGATGGCAAAAAGTTATCCAACAAAATGGCATCTACATACTTTAGTCAAATGTAAATAAACTTTATAAAAAAACCTTTTGAATTTTTATATAAAATGCGAAGAAACTTTTTCCCCAACCTAATAGAACCGCGGAACCTCGGCATAGCTATGGAAATTGATTCCTTCATCAGAAACAAAGCCAGGCTAGTAAAATATAATTTTTCTTCCAAAATTAATGTCTCGTGTGTAAGTATAAATCACTAAAACCTACGATTAGAGAAATCAATATAATTCAATACTAATGTCTGCGCCCTAACGGGCAGTTTGTCGTAAGAGGCACCAAAACAATCCTCCGTCAGCTGGTAGGGCATATGCCCGTCTGGATGGCCACTATAGTCTAGAGATCTAGGGTATGCTGTCATAACAGCCTTAGGTTGTGATGCGGCATCAGTGCCTCGGCTCCAATTTCCCTTCAAGTCCGGCAACACCTCTAATGTTGCAAATGCCCATAGGCAACAGTAACCACTTTCCATTACGTGAGCCGTCAGACATTCTACTGTACTTCAGGAAAAAAAAAACAACTTACAAAATACTGGGAAAAGTGCACTTTTTATCGATATCTACGATTCAAAAACCAGGGAACATGGTTGCGTTTCCAGGTTGGCTAAATTCCGTAAAAATAACGATATTTTCTGTATGTGGGAATTTGGATTTTCTCAATGTAATAATCAAAATATGTGCGCATCGTGAATAAGTTTAGAATATCCAATATGTTTACAAGTCTTACTACCGATTTATAAAAAAAACACTAAATTAAAAAAAAAAAACTATTTAATACAAATACGGTGATTGGTCTAGATTTTTCATTGCTCATACACACTTAATACTTGAAATGGATATTCAGCTGACCATTACTCACTCGATATCATTACCAGTCAGTAGTCCCTTCAAAGAAATGTTTAGGTGACTAATTGCAACCATTTCATATACAGAATTCCACTAATACACAATAAAGGGTGACGAGATCATGACTACATAACTCTCATTAAGTATTAAAGAGAATATTAACACTTGGAAATCAGCAAGCCGGTCTCACAAACAAGTGACCTCTAACATACGAGTAGGGAGTAGGTTTTGGGGCTGCGCAAACTATAGTCTGGATTTGTGAAATTTACTTACTAATTTATCCCTGTAGTTGTGAAGCAGAACAACACCTTTGTGACACATCAACTTAAGTTATTTCGTTCTCAATTTCCATAAAATTCCTTAATTAATTTTTAAATTAGTCTTGTTATTATTTCTTCGAACTCTATCTAGTTGCTGTTTAAGTCATCATAAATTCGGCTAAAAGCTTACTGAATAAAACATGCTATCGAAGACTTTTAAATATACCACGAGGTATGGATGGCAGTGTTAAATATTTATCAAACCATAAAATTGAAGTGTCTATCAGTGATTTCAAAATAAACGCCAAAATTTAAAAGACAACTGCTATTTATAATATGGCAATTCATAAATGACCGTTTAAAGAATCTTTGTCAGTCTGAAAGCTTGTCTCGAATAGACTCTAAAAGGGCTCGACGGATTTTAGTGAAAATTATGGGGATTGAAACATCTATTTTATTTTAAACTAGGATATGCCAGCGACTTCGTCCACGCTTGACATGAAATTCCCACGGTATTCCCAGGGCAAAAAGTACCGCAGCTATCGTTTTATTGAAAACTGTCTCGGAATAAGCTAATTTTTACGCACCCGAACAAATACAAGCCGCTCCCGGGAAAATTCCCTCGGGATTCCCGGGATAAAAAGTATCGCACATTTTACTACATTAAATTTGCTCTCATCAGTAAAAAAAATTACATTGGAATTCAATTTTTTTTTAATCTGGCCATTTTGTCATTTCCAGAAAAAATCCCGCGGGATTCCCAGGATAAAAAGTAGCGCACAGTTTAAGTCTAAGAATTAGCTGTCAATCAGCGAAAACCGCATTGAAATCATCCCAGTAGTTTTTACGTGAATCCCAAACAAACAGACAAAGCGACAAATAGACAAAAAATCTAAATAAATGCATCGTGTTCGCCATCATTTATGTAATGTATTCCAGTTGGGTCTTTTTTAACAGCTTCATGTACAGTCACGGCATGTTTAGAAATTTAAAATTTTATAGATATATATATATCATTCTCAGGGGAACGAAGCGGCGGGCACAGCCAGTAAAAAATAATACATTATTTTACTATTGGACTTATTTTAAAATGAACTGGATGAACTTTAAAATTACGTAAACAATAATTCGGCAACAACCGTCCCCGATCGAGGTCATTAAGAACAAAAAACAATTGTTTTAAAATAACGTTAAATGAGTGATGCGATCATCAAGCTGGCAGTGATTCAAACAATGCCGTTTAATTATTTACGAAAATATCTCTATGACAACCGGAAGACATTAAGATGCAATCGAATGAGTGTTCATCTCATTATACTGTCTACTAAATAACATTTCCTTCCTCGGGCAATTATTTATTTTCGAAGAAATGTGAATCAAATTCAAAATAATACTGCTAACGGATGTGACGACGATCTCAAGCAATCCAAGGCAACGGGAACTGAATACTTTAATGTGGAACCTTTGTTTATAAATGTATGTAGCAAATAGTTTGTATGTATGTAGCAAGCTCGTTACTGCTTCGTCTGGGATAATGTTATAGTTATAGGCCGTTTCACGCAGGTGTGGCGAGGGTTTAACGCGTAATCTGAGTTGGGATATTATTGTTACAACTTAGCCAAAGTTCCACGAAGCACGCCGGCAAATGTGAATGTACACCCGCTGGCCATAAAGCCCAAGTTTTATTACCTGCCCGCATTTGTACTTCTTTTGTTTCTTTGTGTTTAATATTTGTAATTAGAAAAGCCGCCTATTGTGTATTGTAATCCTCTCTGGTATGCAGTGGCCAGGTGTGGTTCTAAGAAACCATTGTTTATACAATCGTGACATATTGTAAGCTGAGTATAAAGGGATGCCCGAACGGAGAGATCGACTGTCAAGCGAAGACTACGATATGAGCAAGACGTGCATTCGATAAGCGATATAGTGACAGACTTTGCGCGTGTTATAGAATCGTGCAGTGTGAACTTGTTGTATCCAGTTATATTTGTACCTGTTTTATACGTGTTTGTACAGTTCTAATTAACTCTATAGTAATTCCAACGGCATTTTAATTCGAGTCCTGTGTAGTTCGTAACATTATTATTAATTGTTAGTGACGTTAAATATTAAGAGATAACGTACATATGTTTATACACTAATGTAGTTATTCGATAACGACGATATTTTAACGCTATAAATAAGACGCATTCGGCCACAGTAAATAACTAGAACGTTATCCCAGATGAGGCCCCTTTACATAAAGTTACAATCAGAAACCAAATGGCATAGTAAGTATAAATAGATAAATAACTATTTCATGACTTTCTTAATTTTAATTGATTACGTTTCACGGTGCAAATTCATTAACTAAAAATCGGCCAAGTGTGAGCCACGGATAGTGAAGGGGTCCATAGTTGTGACAAAAGTCTACTGTTTCAATTGAACCAACCATGTAAGAAATCAAAAATATCCCAATCTCAAAAACTACTCAATGTATGTTATTGAAACTAATTTTCGTTGAAAGTATTGTTCAATTTCTAGTGTAGATATTTTTCGTAATTTTTATGGAGGGTAAAAGTAAGAAGTAAACTGTCAAAACGCGAATAATAAAGGCGGCGATGCGGTAATATAGAATAAATTTTTAAGGAAGCACCAAAAGTAATTAGAGTGAGATAGAAAAATAAACAAGGACCGGAAGATATCCGCTTTAATTTTTATCATTAAAAATCCAAAATAATGAAATTACTCTGCACGTTTTCACACAGAATAAAATTTCCTTATTTATTTTAGAGTACGTAAATAAACTTTGCATAAAAATTAAAGGACCAAAAAAAGTCTACATTTTTGGATGATGTTGGACAGGCTTTGTAACTTGAAAAAAAGTAGTCGTAGAGTAAATTTAAAAAAGTAAATTGTAGCTCTAAGTGTCTAGTTTTTGGATGTGAACTTCAAAAAAAAACCAAAATTTTTTACGAGTATATTTGAGAATTCTATCGAAAAAAAGTTAGTTTTTCTTTTTGATCTACGATCTTCACGAAAAAATTTTCAGGACATAATCTCTATAAGTGAATATGAATCAGATAACTTGTTTATTCAGCTTTAATTTCTTTTTTAAAACCTCAATACGAGCACTTCTCGCTCAGATATCGGTCTTGGAATGGAAAAGGATCATTTTGCCTTTGATTATCAATATCTCAAAAACCAATGATTGCACAAAATGTTCAAGTTGGGTTTCGAAAACTTGAATAAATTCTCTGCAAAAATTAGTCACTGGTGCTTCAAAAAAAAAAATTTTCATTCAATACATGAATTTGAAAAACAACAAAAAAGGGCTATTCGTCGTTTTTTGAAAAACCAAGCGCCTAATCGAAAATATCGCGGAAACCACTAATGTTAAGTGTGCCTTTTACAGTTCAATATACCCACAAAAAACCATAGAGTTTAAATTTTATCTAGCCCACCGTATTTTGTCCCAATCGATTGAATTTTTGAAAAAATTAAAAGAGTTGAATTTTGCTCCGAAAAGCTCTGATAATCTTTATCAAAATGATAAAAAAAAATCTCAGCTTGATATTGGTTTTTTTTTATGTACTGTAACGACCATGTTTCTTTAAGTTTACAGCATATTGAAATCATTCAAAAATGTAGATTTTTATGCCTCCCTTAATTTTTGTGCCAAATTTGAGGTTTTTTATACTGGCGTTTTATTCAATTAATTGCAATTTTTATTTCATACCATAGTTTTTCGTACGCCAGCGTTATGTGGCAGGTATTTGAATCTCTATTTTCAGCATACTGCTGGACACTTTTTCAACTTTCCCTCCATATAAGATGGTCTTCATTACCTCTCACCGCCATAGTAATTTTCCAGTTTATAGTTCACAGAGACTTTGTAAGCCAAAATCGCCCCAGTTCTTGAAAAAATAAAAAATCATTAAATAAAATTATTGTGATTTTTCAAGACCTGTGTAATGACACATACACACACACGCGCGTTTTATCCGTGTAGGAACGGAGAAAGAATATAATTTCCTGCGATCGGGCGGCCTGTCGTAAGAGGAGGCAAAAGAACCCACAGCCAGCTGGTAGGGTACTTGCCCGTCTGGATGGCTACCACCCCTGGTCTAGAGTATGCCGCCATAACAACCCTGAGTTGTGTTCCAGTCTCTCTTTAGAGAACGGCAGCACATTGATAGCACCGTTGGTGTTCAAATGTCCATAGGCGATGTTAAGCGCTTTCCATCAGGTGCGCAGTCTGCCTGTCAGCTCAAATCACGCAATAAAAAAAGACCGCGATCTCTACATTTTATTTTTTCGCAATTTTAGTAAACAAATGTGTAACGACATAATTATTGTATGTTAGAATCACAAATCTGTATATAGAATACATCTTACTCTCAAATAAACGCAATAGTTTTTGAGAATAATGGATGTGACAAAAATAAGAATATAGACAGGCGGACGTAAAGACGGTTTTATAAGAGTTCCGTTAATGCCCTTTGACTACAGAACGCTAAAGATACCAATACAATTTTGTTAGATAACGTAAGTGCAACAATGTATAAGATTAAATAGGAAGACAAGTAAAAGCATAAATCCTATTTTATAGTAACATAGTGACAAACTTGTTCATGGGTCGTTTTAACTCGTTTTCAATAACCTATCTACGCCTTCCCTTGTTTACTGTAGATACGTTGTATACCTTATTGTCTCTTAGTAGATAATTTTTTATTTAAATTATTAATATAAAATATTTTCTATTGTATCTATATCTAACTTTATATGTGGCCTAAGTTGTCTAAAACAGCATTAAATAGTATAATTCATTACAAAAATCCTGTCTGTAATGTACGAAAATGATCTTCTAAAGAAAAACAATGTATAGATATAACATCGCTGTTAACTTAAATTAATGGCTAATTATAAATTTACTGATTGTTTTTAATTTCTCTTTTAACTAATCACCCTTTAAGATATTTGAGTGCGACAATAGGCATCCATACAATTGGATTTATCTACACTAATATTATAAAGAGGAAAGATTTGTATGTTTGTAACGAATAAACTCAAATGCTAATTTGTTCCTGATTAATATTGTTTATATTAAAATTAGGGATTCCTACTAAACCTTCACTAATGAAACCTATCAATCTAAACAATATACTTGGCGCTGGAATCGGGTTCCGCGATTTTAATGAAATTGTATGTGTTGTTTGACTGGGTCCCGGGTTTAGACTTAGAGAATTAAACCCGGTAGGTGGTGCTGGAATCGGGTTCTAGATTTTTATTTTTTCATGGCCGCACAACGTCGGCAGAGACCGCTAGTATTATATTCTTTTGTTCTCAACGTCAAATGGGACTTGAACATAAATACTCTTTTAGTTAAGGTTTTTTATGAAATGAACTCCCCCGTGAATTTACAGATATGTATTCAGTGAAATTTTATGAAAATAAGAATAACTATCGCGCAGTAAATAATAACTCTGAACCCTAAATTATAAAGATGTATAATAAAGGTCGGAATAGCTCCTAAATCGTCGCTTTTTGGCGTTTTATTATATTTCAATTATATTACTTTAAACCAAGTCACATAAAAATAGAAAGAAACTTGACTCTGATTTCGTCATGCAAATATGTATTAATGAATAATAAAACGTAGTCCCAAAAAATTGGATTAAGGAGCTTTTTAGAGTTAAGTCTTTTTTATTGGGCGATAGTCATTTCTAGTTATCATCTTCCACGCTCGTCAAATCGATGAAAATTTGCTATGGTTCCTTATTATAATTATATGTTGTCCTTCTGGAATTATCCCCAGATTGGAAATAGCACGGCCTTTGTCAGCTTTTTAACGCGGAAGAAATCTCAAGCGACCCCCGACTATTAATAATTTTGTTATTACGGACAAGCAGTAAAGCCTTCAAGAAATGGTATAAAACGTGACACAAGTCATAAACAATTTGACAAATGTTAACCGTACGTTTTGCATACATATCATGGCGGGACTTCATGTGCGTTAGTGTTAAAGATTTAGGCTGAGACCGAATGCGACTTATTTATAAGCGTTAAAAAATAACGTCGTTAACGCATAGCCGCATCTTAAATTGCGCATTACACTCATCGCCACATCTGCGTGAAACGGCCTTATACTCTTTAACTTAACTCTAGGTGAAGCCGCACAGGATCGCGATCGCCTATCAGCATATGAAACACAAATGTGACATTATTAAACAGTACCGAATACCGATACGTTAGTGATAGTAAAACTACAAACGAAAAGCGCGTGCGACCCAGCCAGTTGAGTGCTTACAAAAATATACCATGACATCATGGTGTGGGAGTGAGAGGCGCTTATATCCGGCCCTCTCGCACACGACACGCTTATAAATACACGAGTGCATTTACTCCACTTATGTTCGATTATGTATGTACCTCACCTCCAAATACAACAGTAAATAAATTCGAACTAACTTCAATCACACAAAACATGACTATATTGATTTTAATTAATAACTATGTGTAATTAACGTGTTAATTATAAATTACCATTTGTTATGCTACTGATTATGAACGGGCATGTTCCATTTCCGGGTGTGTAACGGTGCTTCATTTTATTTCGGTTGACTACGGCATACATGATATCATGTTTGCCAAATTTGATATTATAATGAGTGTCTATTATATTCCTATGTTACACTAATGGACATAAATTTTAACTATGTTATGCACCTTTTCGGCTGTGGTAGCTGAATAAGTTTCAGTTTTTGACTAATGCGAGTCTTATAAACTCCATATGTTGACAGTGATCCTTTGCTATATTGCAAGGAAACTTGCATTATCGATATTTCTGACGTGTAAAATCCACCCATCTTGATCAAGTTTAGCGGGTATGCAGTCAGTTTCTTCTATAATAAGAAGGTATGGCCCAGGGTGTTTATGGATGATAATAATAATTATTATGCAGCTTTTTATTTAAAGCAAGTATGTTCATGTGTTATACAGTTAAAAATGACATAAATACATCATATGCTCATCCTAGTCATTGGAAACACATTTCAGAAATGACCATGATAATTAATTTATTCAACTTTACTGGCATAAATTATAACTGCCTAGGGAAAAATATTCCAAATTCTAAGATAAAAAAAATCCTATGTTAACCCCAGTTCTGCAAAGAACATAAATCTATATCTAATATTACGCGTATATAATTCTAATCATGCCATGTCTGCACATTGAAGCTATTAAAAAAAAAACCCAACTGGAATACACTATATAAACGATGGAGAACACAATGCATTTTTTTAAATTTCTTGTCTGTTTGTTCGGGATTCACGTAAAAACTACTGAGCCGATTCCGAAGCGGTTGTCGATGATCGACAGCAAATTATTAGTTTTAAAATCTGCGCTACTTTTTGTCTTAGGAATTCCGCAGGAATTTTTCTGGGAATGATTTAAAATGAGCAGATTGAAAAAAATTGGAATTCCAAAACGATTTTTTCACCGATCGACAGCAAATTTTATGTAAAAAAATGTGTGATAGATTTTATCTCGGGAATCCTCCGGGAATTTTCCCGAGAGCGGTCTGAAGTTGTTCGAGTATATAAAAAATGACTTTCCGATACAGTTACAGTACACTAAAACGATAGCTTACATTCTTTTTTAAACGCTGTGATACTTTGTGTCCCGGGAATTTCAAGTCAAGCATGGACGAAGTCACAGGCATATTCTAATTATTATATACAAATTTAATCCAGAACCAATTTATTCCATAAATATGTAGAAAGAACAAACAAATATCCAAAAAAAGTTACTTTCACATACGAGGTTATTAACACTCCAAAGTACATGGGTTACGTAAAACACTTCTTGGATACTGAGGTGGTTTTATAATAATCAATTAAAAGTCTAACGACAAAGATACGATGATCTCATCTTGAACGCTTGATGTTTAAATGGGTGGCTATAAATTTGTAATTATCAAATAAATTATTATAAAAAATGTCACGTTCCCTTCCTTTTTGATATATGGACAATTTAATAACCATAAGATATTTTAAATAGTTTGCTATAATATTGTACCAAAAAACTCTATTACATATAAGTAAGAATAAAATGACAATATGGAAAGTAACTACCACTTATCTATGAAATTACAGCATATAATTTTTTTAAGTAAGTAATTATTTTCACAATTAAAGGTACTATTGTTACTTTGTTGCTTAATTTGAGAATATTAAATATGTGAAAAATTCTGTTATTAAAAAAAATAAACAATTTGCGCTTGTCGTATAGGCATAATTAACGACATCACCTCTACCCCGCGACCTGGGCAAACAAGCAGCCATGATGTCATGCCGATGTTGTTGACCCAAGCACAAGGCACCGCGGCCGCCTTCGCCACCGTTCGCCGCTCATTACCAAACATGTGCTCGACATCGCGAATATGATTGAGCTTTAGATAAAATGTGATCATAGTTTGATTTAAACATCATCCTTATTGAGCGATTGCCAATTTACGTCGGACATGAGTTGAACATACAAAATGTAGTTTGCTCTATAAAGAGTATTATCGTCAGCTAATCGCTGTCCAGTGCTGGACGTAGGCTTCTCCAAGTTTGCGAGTCCTCTGCTTTTCTCATCCAGCCCCAATTGACGACTAAATCCTACACTTCGCAACCAAAGATGTGGTCTCCACTCCAGGACTCGTCTGTGCTATCGGTCATAGGTTTTGCGATAGATGTAGCTCACTAGCACTTTAACTTGTTTATTTTGCGAGGTATGTCGATTACTTTGGTTCTCTTACTTGTTTCTGATTTTAAACCATAAAAGAGACATCCGACATAGATTGTTCCATAGTACACTGACTGAATATATAATACATATTTGTGGACCAGTTTCACTATCAGTGCCCATTCATCGACATGGTATGTCATAACTAGTAAGGACGCACTGTTTGAGGACTTCCGTTTAAACACATTGTGGGATATTAGACTTGAAAAATCGGCGACAATGACTCCAACTAATAACGGCATATAAAGAGTAACCAGTATATAAGTGAGTTTATTTCGATATTCTTTTATTCATAAGTTAATTAAAAAATAACAACATTAAATTCACAGTTTTTTTTTAAAGGTAAAGTAGATAAGTAAGTTTAACTATTTGAAGAACAGAGCTGATCATAGAATACTTTTTACTCTCCAAAATGAAAGTCATCGTGAGGATAACCCTAGAATAACAATAAATAAACTAGACCATAACCTACCCACAGCTTGGCATACCACATTCTCTATCTCTACGAAAACAAATGTTAAAAATAAATAACAATACCTGGCTAAATTTCCTCTCAGCTTGGTAGCGCCATTCGGTGTATTAGGAACCGTGATCTCGTACTGAATCGGCTCAGATGCTTCAAATGAGTTCGCGTGCAGAGTAGGGGCGGGATTCGGTACGGTAACACACACAAGAGGTTCAATTCGGCAAGGGATTGAAGCACGCTTAGGGGGAGAAGTACGAGGGTAGGTATGGTGGCGGGAACTGTTCGCGGTCGTTGTCTCACTGCGCCGTTGCTTCGGCAACGTCCTTGCGCATATTGCACTAGCGGCATTTTTCAAGTGCGTTCGAAATCTATTGTTGTTACTCGAAACGCTAAGAACAGCGCCCTCCATCTTCATCTCAGTGAACTTTCTCTCATAACACAGAGTGTTTCTACGGATCCATGTCTTCCAATTTTCACTTCACTCACTATTTGAATCATGCAATCACATTATTTCAATCAATATAGCTTTCACTGTTCTATACGAGCGATAGACAACTATGAGATTGATTTGCATAAGAAAATTGTTCACTATTTGTATACGAGTTACAGAATAATTATCACTTAAGAATGAGAAAGTTTACGGTGAACAATTCGCGCTGTTAATGCGAATATGGCAACGTGTTGTTTTTCATTGAATGTTTATAAAAGTAGATAAAAATTATTACTAAAACAATTGAATCTTTTCTGCAATAATATTCTTTAATATTACAATTAAACCCTAACTTAACTATAGCGTCTATAAATAAAATTATAATGTAAGACGTTAATGTTAGTAGTATTATACAAACGTTACGTTCCTCAGTCTTGATTTGAATTTAAAATAAGTGGTAGAGTTAATATTGCAAGTCATCTGAATGTTGTGTCACCGTAACCAATTAATTATCTCGTACAACTTGACCTTAATCTAAAGAGTAGGGTATAATACAACTATTTTACACTTCGATGACTCGGTATGACTTATTTGAATCAGTCTGCCTTCCTTCCTTTGTAAGGAGTAAGGTTAAATAAAAATTATGTTTCTCATTGTAGTTGCACTGCGGTCTAATGCGCTTTAGTCATTACTGCATTGCGCCATAAGAATATATAATGGTAGGTAGACATTTTCAAAATAAGTAACAATGTTTAATATAATGCTGGCTTAATTTTAGCAAACGCGCTGATAAACTTTTTACAATTGTTGCAATTGCTTGAGTTTTTCTTTTTAGGTTTTGAAACATTGTTCCTGGAACTTCCTGACACAATATGTAGGTTTATTAAATTAAATTTAAAGTGTAAGAATATTTTTATGCTTTGATTAAATAATTATATTTCAGAAAAATCAATATCACTCTGAAAGCCTTGAAATATGACAGAAATTATTTTGACCAAACGACATAACACTAGAATAATTTATATTTTTTATGCGAACCATCGAATTTTGATTGTTCTAAATATGCAAAAATAATTTTGTAAGATTTAGGTGGTCGTAAGAAACACAGACTTGCGGAAGGCTCTGCTGCGGCAGGTTAATAGAGGGGACGGGGGCGAGGCGTCGTGGGCGCGCTGACATCACCGCCGCAGCCAGCCGATCTTACATCACCGGCGACTGCCTCCCACCGACCGAAATGCCGGCACCGAGCCTGTATGCGAACCCCTCCCCTCTTTCTAACTTTTGTCAAGGCATAATTATATTTCATTGTAATTCATAATATAATATAGTAATCATTGCAATCAAACAAGAAATTATTTCTAGTTTTGTGAATTTTTGTCATAATGCAATATATTTAAAAAAAAGAGTATTTTCTTAAGTTGTCGCGACTAGTACAAATAATTAAAACTAGGTATTAACGATATAACGGTTATGTTATACGTGTTTGATTTTATTTGGTTTTTATTACGACGTTTAGAACATATTGCGAAGCGGTGATAAATTAGATTAGGCTCCCATAGAGTAAATAACAACCAGAAACAAAAAATAAATAATTAAAATTAACAAGTTGGGGGTAGGCTTAGTAATAACTTTAATATTACTCATTGACACTTATCATTTAGTCTTCCGTGATTACGGCTAAAAATTGAATAAAATGCCGCGCTTATAACCGTTAAAACGTAGTTTTAATTAAAAGAACATATTGGTTCCTCGTAAAAGTCCTGGTAGCGTAATGGTTAGCGCACGCATCCCAAACTCAAAGGGCACGGGTTCGAATCCTAGCCGGTACGCCTGCACCTCTCAGGGAGTTTTCGACCTAATGTCCATATTGTTACAATTACTACGTGCTAACAATGTTAAAGGAAAACATCGTGAGGAAACCTGTACATCGAGATAATCGACGTGTCAAACCTGCGAAGCCGCCTTGGACAAGCGTGGCGGGTATACTGTCCGTGCCCCTATAGTGAGAGGCTCAAGCCCAAGAGTGGGACGTTTATAAATAATTAAATAATCAGCACACATTGTATATGCCCTAGATAAGCAAGTTTCACTTGTGTTATGGGTTATATATATATATATACAACAGACCATGCTGGGTCCGATCCCTGACATCCAGGCCACAGTACCTAACGGAAAGTTCGTTTTAAGAAATTTGCCATGCCAGGAATCGAACCCGGAGCCTCTGCGTTCCAGCTAGCTCGTTCGGCTAAGACTTAGCCTGCTTAACCACAGAGACCGTCAATGTCTTATCGTTCTCGTGTTTATGGACTGTTATTATATTGGTTACTCAAATAATAAAGTAATTCTAGTGCTTTTATGTTATTGTGCGTTTCGCTAATCGAGTCAGATGTAGCAGCCAAACTGGCGCCTTTAAACATGTCTATTCTCAGTCCTACACATAGAGTATTATCAAACAGCAGTAATAAGGTAACAGGATTATGGTGGCTCACATTAGTTGGTTCCTTATCTACTATACAAATTAATACTTACCTACTTATTTCATCGTAACATTAATATTACAAGTCTATTTCAATTATGACGGTATAACCATTGATGTAGCAATAATAGAATTGTTACATCAATGGGTATAACTGACAGGAAGTCCAGGGAAGATTTAAAAGGTGAGTTAATATGAAAAAAATTGATTCTGAGGCGGTACGAATTTTGCAGGGTCAGCTAGTCTAGTCATAAATTATTGCTTTTTACTATTTAACAATGATTTTGTTGATTGATTGATTGTGTTTTCTCCTTATTTACGTATTTTTTATAAACACGTTTTAATCAAATTTATTATTTAAGGAACGTTACAAAGTTTCCTTCTACGGTTATTAAACGTAGAGATGTAGTATGCATAATTGGACAAACATTAAAGATCGATTGAATATGATTTAATCGAATTTGCTGTATCGTATTAAAGTAAAAACTTAATATATTACTTTTGTTCAATTATTTTATTGTAACAAACTCCCTAAGTAGGTAACATTGTAATAAATATGGCAGTTTAGTAGCAATGTGCAAAATTCCTGGCGGTTACTTACGGAACTTCCTACTGGGCATATTTAAAGTATTAATTATCTTTGTATGGTTTGATCTTGTAATATAGTTATTTACGTAACGTATTCATGTATCATTTTTATGCGATTGATTGCTGTTAGTAACCAGAAAAAATGTTAATCAATTATTATCATTACTTAATTATGCATCGTAACACATATCTAGAATTACCAAACTGATATAAGCTGGTACCTGTCATCCACACCGCCGTGTCTGAAATAGACAGTAAGCAACTAAATATTGACTAAGTCTTTCGTATAGTTACTGGAGTTGTAGTAAATGCAAATTGCAAAATGTAATTTACGTAAGACAGGTTACTCTTCGGTTGGTCATAGGTATGCTAATTGTACGAAAGTAATATTGAGAAGTGTTTAAAGGAGAAATCGCTATAGGTATTTGAATTCCACATTTCCCACGGCAATGATGTCAAATTGGTTTATCAATCACGGCGCGGGACGGATGTGGAGTGGTGTCGGCGGTCGACAACCGACCGTGGGCGGAGTGTTGTGTACGAAACGCTGAGTTCGTGACGCGATGTTAATCGAGTGGCGGGATGTGCCGATCAATTCAATACAAACGACTGCTGACAACTACACGACGAGCTTACACTGGGATCCACGTAATGTAACCTTTGCAAACATTGTATTAACACTAATAAGAAACAAAACGTGGAAACGTAGCCAATGCTAGGCATAAAAGTGCGATTAGCTAATGGCGAAGCTGTAACGTTTATAGGACCGTTAAGTTAACAATCAACATAATAGCTTAAACAGGTTTAACGGCATATCTTTATGTGGACGCGGATGTAGTCAGTAATTTGAGAACGATTGTAGTTGCGGTGAAGAGACTTTATCATTGTCCATTGATTTGTTAACAATAAGACTCCGAGGTCAGACTTTTGCGGCTCACCGATTGTGTTCTCATCAGGAGAACGGGTTCAAGACATCCGCTCAATTTTGCAATTATACCAGATAACAAGCTCAGCGAACGCGACATCGAATGGACTCACCTACGTTTCGTTACTTGACATGCATCGCCTCATTATTGGAACATTTATCGTGTGTACTGGCTCTATAATTACATTGTTTCTAGGGCATGGAACATGAATAATATAATGAATATCTTAAAGCTAGAAAGGCTCTTTGGTTTAAACAACTTTTTGATTACTGTTTAAGAGAATAGTAAAGTTACAAACTTCTTTAAAAAAACCATGAAAAAACATATGCAGGTAAGGTACTATATTTGAATAAGAAAGGCTAAAAATTTAAATAAGAATCCAGGTTGATCAAAAATAACTTAAAGTTATAGCTTTTCAAAAAAAGACCCTAAAATACCATTGCATAACTGAAATTTATTGTTTTTGCACATGTATAAACATGATCATTTTAGATCTCATACGAAAATTTATAGAAGATCAATATTGTATCAATATGTAAATCTTGCTTAGAAACTTACACTCGAATTCTAGAACAATAATCTGCAAAAACAATGTTTAATAAAATCAGTCTAAAGTGTTTGTTTATGAATGCACAAGATGTTATAGGGCCAAGCGGAATTTTAATTCTACCCGATTATCAATCTGAAGCGTCGTCGGTTTACGCAGGAGTATTGTATTGGAATACGAATTTTATTTAAACGTTTAAAGTCATGGAATGTATTATAACGTATCAAATGTTAAATCATTTCCATAAGAATAAATATAAAAACACATAGTAGGAATTTTACATATTTTCTTTGAAATTTGGTAATTATATTTGTATTTTTGACGTAAAGGAAAATATAACTTCACGCGGCATATAATATTTAAAAGAGAATAATTAGATATAAAGTTTACCCGGATACGAAGTATACATTTCGCATACATAAATCCCCACGAAAACTATTCCGCTTTGAACTTATGATCGAAAGCACCCATAATTTACTTATTTCATTCGCTTATTCGGTTTTGCTCTCATAAACTTCATATGCTCATGGCAGAAGAATATTTGAAATTATAATCGCCCAGTAAAAACACAACTCGAAAAGCTAAATAAACCCTACATAACTAAACTGTGTTTTTGTATTTGACTATCCATTCTTCCGCCTTACGTTGGTATAAAATTGATATAACTTATATGGAATTTATGTCAAATTTTAACAAGTAGTAAGGCAAACGAATGTATAAAAAGATGTATGAACCGACTGTAAATGGCACCACAAAACATTCTCATCTCGCTTTTAATCGTTTTATTATTTGATACACATTTTTTTAGACCAAAACAATCAAAGTTGAAGTAAAACTTCAAGAAGTTTCTTTTCTTTAAGTGATAATAAGTCTAAAATATTTTTTTTTACAACGAAACATTTAAAAGCGAAATAAGCCTGTTAAGCCATGGATGGATCTTGGCTGGAATTGAAAATCAGCGCACAAGTGTTCAAGTCTCATTGCCGTGGAGGTGATATAAATACGGTTGTTATAAATTTTTCGTGTTTTTTTTTATAAGTATGCATGCTTTACATGTACAAATCCTTATTACTGAAACGTATTTTATTTTCTGTGTGTACATTTGCGATAAATATTTTCCTTTCTTTCTTCTTTCACCATCTTGTCATTTACAATTTAGGAGCTCGTCAGGGTTACTAGTTTTACTAGATGGTTCATTCCTAGAATTGTTTTGCAATAAATTCTATAACAATCCGTCTATTCCTAAAGGTGTGGAAAAGTTGAAGGTACAAACAAACATGCCGTCATGTCGTTTATTTATTTTACTGTAGATTATATACGATTATTGTATAATAGAACAAAGTTTATTCTAATCATATATATATTTACAAAGAAAGACATGTTTCTACAAACGATATTTTAATAATAAACGTGCATAATTTAATGTGATTTTTATCTTATCTAAAACATGTTCGCATTCTCTATATAGATTTAAATGCACGAGTATGTGTGTAATTTAGTAGATAGGCACGAACTACATATCAAAAGTAGTTGTATTATCACTTTAATAAATATAAAAGGTAAATCTGCCTTGAAATAGTCTGATGATTACTAAAGACCATTCGTCATTTTAGGAAAATTGCTGGTTTAAAATATTGGTGATACTTAAGTTGTGGATGGCGAGGTTTTTGTGCTAAAGGCCATATAAACAATTAGCAATATAATAAATTAGTTTTAGTTTTTACCAAATGGACTGATGTAGAAAAATTAAATATACAAATTCGAGTAACCGTGTTTAGATATCTCATTTTTCCCTTTTCCCGTCCTCGAGAATGAACTGATTGTTCATTTTTAATACCTATAGGTGCTAACATCCACTTTCAATTCCGATAACGAACGTAGGATCCTCCTTATTATAGAAAATCCGTAGTATAGCGTAAATAGGATAGTGTCTGGGATATAGAAGTATCTAGCCATGTTGGTTATCTGTTTTGAAGGTGTTTCTCTAAATAAAAAGTCGAGAGAAAATCAACTTGTGGCGTTCTAGGGTTAATATTAGAAATGTAGGCTTTAGGGGCTTTTTCTAAGTGACTATTACTACTAGGCAATTTTCATTACTAGTATTCATATTATATATGGCAAAACACAACCGGAATCACTCTGAGCCGCATTAAAAGAATGGTGATGTACAAATAAATAGTCAAAAATATTCTAATGATTTACTAACAGTATCAATAACAATAACTAAGAATGAATTTTAAATTGTTTTAAAAATAATCACAATAAAACTGTAATTCATTTGAAACATTCTGAAACGTACAATTGCTACATTTGATAATATGTTTTCTTATTGCGCAAACTTTGCCTTCACTTGGCGATGGACTATTAGAGTTTACACGATGTAGTAAAGTCAGGAGCATAATTAAATTATGAGCTCATAAACTGAACTGTAAAAGAGTATAATTTAAAGAACAGTTATTTCATCCATGTTAATATATGCATACATGTGTAAGTGTCTTTCTTTGGATGTTTGTATATTTGTTTCTTCTTCACGGCCTTGGAAACGAATGATGAAATGCCTATTAATATTATAAATGTGAAAGTAGCTTTGTTTGTCTGTCTGTTATGCTTTCACGGAAAAACTACTAGACCGATTTGGCTGAAACTCAATATATATATATATATATATATATATATATATATATATATATATAGTTTCGATGCCGAAGATGAACATTGGATATACTTTTTATCCCGAAAATGGGATAGCTTCCGGGATGAAAATATATTTGTCTCTCTGTTTGTTATACTTTTACGGAAAAACTATTGGACCGATTTGGCTGAACTGCCATGGTATAGTATATATGTAATTTTAATACTGAGGGTGGATGGGGATACTTTTCATCTCGCATAATGGGTATAGATTTATATAAAGGTTATCTCAGAAAGTAGTATAGGTTTTTTGTTTGATTTTATTATTTTCGTCATTTTGGACCTTTTTCTCACTTATGTAGTTTACAGATAGATAGATGGGGGATAGATAAATAAAACTAGAACAATTTGAAATAGAGGATGAAAGTTTGTATGGACCAATCATTTCTCAAGTTTATAAGTATAAAAATTTAACATATATAAAAAATGCGATACTAACTCGATCTGTCTATCTGTTAAGCTTTGACGGAAAAACTACTAGGTACTGGATCGGTTTTGCTGAAATTTTGTTTAAATGTTTTTTTAATATCGAAAATGGACACAAATACTTTTCATGGCAGGAGTTAGGATAGTTTGCGATATAGAATAAAATGAATCTTCGGGGGCAAATAGCACTAACATAAAAATTTAATACAATGAAACCTACATTAACGCCTGCTCTTTAAACAAAAGTTACGTACAAGTTTGACCCGTAAAAACTCTATTGTCATTGTATTGGTGTACACCAATACATAATAGAGAAAATCTATTTACATGTATGTAGGGAACCCAATAGCTACAACAGATTTTTTCATATTACAACGCACCCATTTCCAAAAATCAGATGATTTTTGGAAATAGTTCCTGTATACCGCAAAGTGTAAAGTCTTTATTACATTACACTGTATGTAGAACCCGATATATCGTTTTCTAGCTATGAATACCGGTTTCTTTTATAATACCCTGAATTAAGGAAAGAGCCACTGAATAACGCGCGTTGTAATATTCGCATTACAGTACACCAGTGTGCGGCCGCCGGCCGGACAATCGAGGCATGTAGCTAAAACAACCCAAGGCGCTAACGGTATACTCAAAGAAACTCTGCTTACTATATACACACACTTGCCGGTGAAAGTATGAGAATCGGTTAATATCTATATAAATGTTATTGTTACTCGTGTTAAAAGGCTACATTAAACAATACTAGACGATGATAAGAATAAACTAGTTTTATTATTTTAAGATTAAACATCCAATTTACCCCTGTTCGATGACGATTTCGAAATTAAATATAAGTAAAAACATGTTATGGATGTACTTATATTTAAATATAGTAAGGATATAAGGCTAAACTTTGCTAATATATGTAATTTCACCTTTGGTAATGCAGTTTAACCGAAATAGAATTATGTATGTAACTGTAAAAAATTTATTTCTCTCTTAAAATTGTTGAGAGCTGTTAAATGTTTAGTATTTAATCTTTGCTACTAACATGAATTACAGAAATAAATAAAATAATTAAGAAGCTAATATTAACCTTCACGATAATTATGCGATTCAAAGTAAAGCACGTAAAGGTAGAACTTTTAATAAATTGTTCATAGAAGTGTATTAGTACACTTATAAATAACAATCATCGTAATAAGCCAGCGACTTACTGACTTTTTAATAATCCCAACAGCTAATAATACGATCATTTATCATCTCACAAACATTCTGGAGCATAACAGATTTAGCCAAAGAACATTACCAATATATTTTAAGCATTTTGTAAAATGGGTACCAACATTGAAATTGGCTTGGTAACATGCCAAACTTCCATCCAACGCGCAAAGTAGAGTAGAAAGTAAACTAAATATGTTGTTTGCTCCTCACATAGTACCATTTTCAAGTACTCATTCGACGAGCATACGATGACACTTGCACAACCCAATTTTCATATTTTAGTAAAGGCTTACATATCCGTGAATAATACTCGATAACGTATATATTACGAGAATCGTTTTGTACGTTCTCCACAATTTGAGCCAACATTAATACAGCGTGTTTTGTTCATCCGTAACAATATACAAATCAATGGCAATTTTCCACCAGTGGTATATTTTCATCAATCAGTCTCACACAACGTCACTGTAAATAAACTGGCATGTTTGTTCAATTAGCGAAACTAAAATGTATGTTCGCGTACAGTAGCCACGTATGTATGTACCACGCGCCGGAGCTGATCGCGCAGCACTGGAGCACGGCTCAGCACGAGCTGGGACCGGCGAACGATAGCGACTGGCCGACCCTACTGCTGCTACCACGATAACTTTACGACAGTTAGGATCGCATACGCGACGCTATTGCACGAAGAACGACTACAACATCGACCGCTTTGCATATGATTAATGAAGAGCAAGCACCGCAAACATGGTACCAAGCAACGGTGCCTCAACGCTAAACGCTGATAAGAGTCCCGTTTATAAGTACATATCTATCTGCAAACCTATATGTTTGTTAAAGTAAACAAAGTATATTAAATACGCTAATTATTACAAATGACATCATCAGCAAAAGCATGATCACCTTAAAATATAATAAAAGATAAATACACTATATACGCCAAACTAATTTGAGACATTGACAATCTGATATTGAGATTTGAATATATTAGTACCAGTTGTTGTGTAGTTGAGCAATAATTTTTAATGTTTTATTTTTTCTTTAACACAGTAACTAACTGCCATGCCAGGCACTTCGTTCCCTAAAATCACTTGAATTTATTTCGCTGCAACATAAGTAGCGACGGGATAATTACGGATTCTGATGTGAAATATAAATAGTTGTATTAATAAAAATACAATGTTAATAATTTATGTACTACCCAGGCGCGAATTGTTTTCCGTTAGATTTATAGGACAGTCCCATAAGAGCCCATAATATCTGAAATATATAGAAGAATATATACCTATATCTTAACCCAGGTTATTACGCCAAGTTTTAGTAAAATCAGTTCAGTTGCTTCTGCGTTATAAATTCACAGACTCGACAAACTAGCAAAACATTATATTCTGTATATACCTGTACCTGAGCCCAAAGACTAATATTTATGGCATTGTAACGCCAATGAACGATCATTCGAACATGATTGTAATAGCAGACTTAGAGCCCTGGAATGTGTACTCGGACTTTTTGTCGATACTGTAATATATCTATACCAGAAATGGGTCAAAACGTTATTTTGATATATTCTACCAAAATGAGGTCAAAGTACGTTGAATCAGATAAAACCGAGCCTATTGGTGCTCCAGCACCTGATGCAAATCATAATTCGAAAACAGTCGGACAATGACCAAAATAAAGTTGATCGCAGCAGAAGCACAACGCGGGGAGCGTGGCCCGGTATTTTGGCAAGTCAGCCGGTGCGTGTCGCGGCCGCTCGATGGCATCATCGCCGTGGAGGACCGTGACGTCATCTCGCCTTTTCCAAACGTGGCCGCCAGACGAAAATAGTCCCCGCCCCGCCGCGGCGGCCCCTCGCACAGTCACCGACAGAATTAGAGAGCACAGCCACAGCGCGCGGTCCGCTCAACTCGGAGCGTCACTGAGAACAACCAACAGCACGCCGCGCCGCTTAAATCGTCGCTGCCCAAGGAGGACCACAAAACATCACTTTGTCTTCGCGATGGAACAATACAATTTTGCATTTCATTTAACACTAAGATGTAACAATAATTACCAAGCTCAGTCAGTATATTAGAATTAAAACTGACGTCGGCATAACAAACTAGTATTTTGTTCAGTGATATTTAGTCATCCTCTTTGTTAAAAAAACAATTAATCATAGCAGTAGTTAAAATACTCGTAATAACGTAAATAATATACCATTGTTGGCACCCCACCCAACGATTGGCACTGAGTCAATTTACCCAAGACTAGCGTTTTTCACGCGGTGTAACCGTAAATTTTTCTGCACAAGACACCATCTCAAATAAAAAACGGTTATCTACTTATTAATCTTGAGTAGCAGTGGTTTTGACAAGGAACAGGTGGTAGAAAAGGTGTACAAGATTATAGTCCAAAAATGTCATAGTATAAAGCGTGACACTTTTTAGCATTCCGTAACCATTTTGACAAAAATGGACCTCATATGTCTTCGTCACAACTTTCGTCTTTGTATGTCAGTGATTGTTCTCAGAAACTAAAGGGTTTTTATGAATGAAAAAGGTATACAGTGGTTTTAGTATACTAAAACTGTAAAGCAACTCTGGATGCCTTCTGGAGCACGATGGAGCGACGATCGGCGCTAGGTCGCCGATGAAGGCTGGATGAGAACAGTAGAGGACCGAGATAGGTGGCGCAAACTTAGGGAGGTCTACGTCCAACAGTGGACAACGGTTGGCTGACGACGAAGGCAACTAAATATTACGGGTGGCCGTCATACATACAAAAGTGAAGGTGTTAGCTTGTATTGTAGTGTGTATATTGAGTACTGAGGGCTTACTCTCAAACTTCTTTCGTCGTTCGTTTTCGTTTTAAAATTTTCATTTTATATTTAATGCATTTTCCATTGTATCTTCCACATACTTTTGTGTTTTATAGCCTTTTTACAGTTTTCCAAAGCCTAGTGCGTGCCTCTAGTTTAGAGAGCAAGCAGTCGCACAAGTTACATTGTATAGAAACATTATGTAGGCGCTATTCGCCCCGCAAAATTTACTTAATTTTATATAGCAAACTATATTTATTTTCCCTACTTCATTTCGTTCTAGTTCTATTTTTGTGATAAAAAGTTGTGGTCTGTGTGTTTCTTACATTGAATTCAATTTTTATTTAGGTACTATTCGACTAGATATTTAATTCTAAAAACTATTCTATTTCCATTTCAGCAATATTGATCCACTCGTTTTTCTATGAAAGTGTAACAAACAGACAGAGTTCCTTACGCATTCAAAATATTACAGTATGAGTCCGCATATAAGTAATATAAGTAATTAATCAAACTAAAAAAGTCTAAAAAATCCAAAGCCCCAAAAATTACGAAAGTGACAAAAATCACGACCTATCCTACTTTCTGGGATAACCTTTAAATAAATCTATCCCTTTTCGGGGAAGAAAAGTGTCCTATGTTCATCCTAGATATTGAACTTTTACCGAACTACGCGTGTGTGCGTAGCTCTTGTTTAAAGAGCAGGCGTTAATATAGTATTACACACCGACAAAAGTGGATGCACACCTGCCTGCCATAAAACAGCCTATTGTGTATTGTACTCGTTTGGGCCGTTCGCAGGAATATTTACGCAGGTGTGCAGATTACGATTTCTAAGAAATTCGATCTACGCGGGCGGACACCCTTATTGTATCGGTGCAGTATATAGCAATGTCCAATGGAGAGATTGGCAGTCTATCGATGGTCACAAGCGAGACAAGACGTGTGTACATTCGATAAGCTATATAGTGAAGGACTTTGCGCGTGTTGTTGAATCGTGTATTATGTTGTACTAGTTATATTCAGTTATATTTGTACCTGTGTTATACGTGTTTGTACAGTTCTCATAAATTCTATAGTAATTCCAACGGCACTTTAATTCGAGTCCCGTAACTCATAACAATAGGTTACACTGTAGTAAATATTTATGTTAGTGCTATTTGCCCCCGGAAGATTAACTTCATTTTATATCGCAAACTATCCCATTTCCCGGCATGAAAAGTATTTATGTCCATTTTCGGCATTAAAACTACATTTAAATAAAATTACAGCAAAACCGATCCAGTACTCCTAGTAGTTTTTCCGTGAAAGCTTTACAGATAGACAGATCGAGTTACTATAGCGTTTTTTTATAGATGAAGAATTTTTATATCTATAAACTTGAGAAATAATTGGTCTCCCATACAAACTTTCATCCCCTATTTCAACCCGTTCTAGTGTTATTTATCTGTAAACTACATAAATGACTAAAATAACCAAAATTACCAAAATAGCAAATCACAACAAAAAAATCCTACTTATTGGGATAATCTTTCCATAAATCTATTCCATTATCCAGGATGAAAAGTATTCCTTGTCCACCCTCGGTATTAAAATTACATATATACCAAATTTCAGCCAAATCGGTCCTAGGCGGCCTCTGTGGTTGAGCGGGCTAAGTCATAGCCGGCCGAACTCGTTGGAACGCAGAGGCTCCAGGTTCAATTCCCGGTAATGAAATGTACCATCGTTTCGGAAACGAACTTTCTGTTATTTACTATGGTCTGGGTGTCTGAGATCGGCCCCAGAGTGGTCCGTTGTATATCACCCATAACACAAGCGTAACCTGCTTAGCTTGGGGATATACTGTATGTTTGTTTGTCTGCCGATTTTATTTTAAAAAAAAATAGCCTTTCCGTAACGGCATAACAAACAGAGACAAATATATTTTTATCCCGGAAACTATCCCATTTTTCGGGATAAAAAGTATCCTATGTCCATCCTCGGCATCAAAAAATAATATATGTATACTGAGTTTCAGCCAAATTGGCCCAGTAGTTTTTCCGTGAAAGCGTAACAGACAGACAGAGTTACTTTCGCATATATAATATTAATAGGGATAATATATTGTAGTTTTAAAGAAATCCTTATAGTATCTGTATTGTATCTAAAATTTAATTGACTCTTTCGGGCTGATCGGACGAAAACGAACGACGAAAAACCTTTGAGAGTAACGCTTCTGTATAGAATTTTGAATTTGAGTCACTATACGTAGGAACGTATAGTGAGTCAATTTCAAAATTCTATACAGATTATTATAATAATCGCGCTATAACCAATCATTTCATTATTATTTTCACTTTATTGCTTATGTTTATATTAATTTATGTCTAAGTTGTGCAAAAAGATAAAAATACCCATTGTTCCATCTACATCAAAAAATCCAATGTATTTACAACATAGTCATGTGTGATATCGTAGTCAGATCTTGAATATTCATGGCGATGTTCTTGAAATGCATTTTTATTCAAGTCAACTGGTGTGAGATATTAGTATCCAAAGTCGTGAAAATTATGTCCTCCATACGTATAACTTTGAATTAGTAAGTTATAATATAATAATAATAAATAAATAAATATAATCTAAACGAATTTACTTGTAATATTGTTAAATTTATTTAATTGTAATTGTTTGAGTCAAATTGTTTATTATATAAATTATTTTTAGTGGAAACTTGTAATATATATGCATTAATTTTGTATTTTATATTAGTTATTGTAGTATTCCCAAATAAATTAAATAAATAAATAATTGGCAGACAAACACAACATTGTATATCCCCAAGGTAAGCACGTTAGCTTGTTTTATGGCTAATATACATTGAACCACTGTGGGGCCCAACTCAGATACCCAGATCAGTACAAAAAGGAAAGTTCGTTTACAAAATTACCATGCCAAGAATCGAGCAGGGGACCTCTAGTCTTCTAGCGAGCTAGACCTGCAAAGGTTTAGCCCTTTTATACGAGGAAATCTCTTTATATACAGTTCACAATACGGCGACTAGATGCAGCGATAGTGTGTAACTTATTGAAGATTTTGGGAGCTATCTAATATTTAACCATCATATAAGTCATAAACAAACGTAATAATTTTTAAGACCTGTGTAATAAATAATTCTCTACTCTTCCCTTCAAACTTTATTTGCAATTTCATCACAGTATTGTGCAGCTACATATGTATTATAAAATGACTGACATATAAAAACAGAGGGAGCGATGGATGGACAGTTATTTGAGTATATTGGATTAAACACAAGTACATAAATAATTATTATGAATAATTATTAAATGGTATTTAGTAAAATTTAAACGAAAATTAGGTTGAAAAAGATCCATTTAGAAGTTTTTATCATTTGTAATATAAATATTACTTAATTATTTCGTTCTATTAAATGTTTTTTGTGGTTCTGCAGCTAAATGATAAAAACAGTGGACTACAGGGGGGAACCCTTGAATGTGCGACGGCGTGGTCCCATACGCGCTTGGCCGATCTTGTATGTTCCATTTTATTGCTCTCGAATACATATAGGATAAGGTACGTAAAAAGAAATGGACACAGACTTATTATGCACATGTGCAGAGATAAGTTAGTACAGTAATGGAAATGACGTTTCGGTGTAACATTCGAACGTTCTTTGAAAATACTTTCGAAGGCGCTACACTGCTGGCCATTCATTGCTGAAAACCGCGCGCGACAGTCAATCGGTTCCGAGAAACCTACTCGCGTTTCCTGGAAGCGCTACTACAGGCGCACACACTCGCATCGCTATGCGTCCGTGTGGCACACATCGTCGCCCACGGCCCTGATAACGCTCAGCCGTGACGACTTCACGAGACGTATCGGTGCTCTCATTAACCAACCAACTCGTATTGCGTACTCAGATCGGCTTACACCTAATCGTAGAGTTTGCTGCACCAAAGTTACGGTGCAGCTGTCGCATATTGACCACGCGCGAGCGAATTGCGGCAAAGCAAGGACGTAGTGTTACCTGACACTAATGTTTTTAACTTTATAGTCGTAATTCATCTAGTGTACACTTTGCAAATGATCACTGAATTGACGTAGGTATCCATTATGTAATATCATTGATGTCAAATACTTCACGACCGAATTAACCTTTGATGAACTATGTAATTATCGATTCATAAAATTACTTATCTATATATATATAGAGTACATAAACATTTATTGACGGAGATGCCAATAGAAACTCAATAGAACGATCGCAGAGCGTCGGGGTCAACGTCGAAATGGCAACGGTCAATAATAGTGGCTCGACATGTGAACTGAACAGCAATGAATCAATTAAACTCTTTATTCTGTTGCCAATTATATTTTGTTTGCATTCGATCAATACTTAGTATGATGAAAAATGCGGCAGACATTGCCAATATTATTTTTAGTTTCTAGCTTTAAAACAACAATATACTTAGTACAAATTCATATATCCTACTAATATTATAAACGCGAAAGTTTGTAAGAATGTATGTATGGATCTATGTTTGTTACTCTTTCACGCAAAAACTACTGAATGGATTTTGATGAAACTTTACAATAATATAGCTTACACACCAGAATAACACATAGGCTATAATTTATAAACATATAGTGTGAAGTATACAAAATATAACGATTTTCCTTCAGCACGCGGGTAAAACCGCGGGGCGCAGCTAGTACATATATATTATCACGACTGTTTCCTACAGTGGTAAGCAGAGAATATGGATCTCTTTGACGGCCTCTGTGGTTGAGCGGGCTAAGCCTTTGCCGGCTGACCTCACTGCAACGCAGAGGCTCCGGGTTCGATTCCTGGTATAGTAAATTTCGGAAACGTATTTTCTCCGTTATTTACTATGGTCTGGGTGTCTGGGATCGGCCCCAGAATGGTCCATTGTATATTATCCATAACACAAGCGTAACTTGCTTAATTTGGAGACTTACAGTGTGTGTGTGTGTATTTGTCTGCCGATTTATTATTATTATCTCCACGGTGACTATATTGACAAACAACTTTCGCATCATCTACTTTCATTAACCTCTTCATACATGCACGTTTATTAGGCATGCTTTTTACCTGACCTCTCTTTAACACTTCCGCTATTTGCTTATGGGGTGTATGTCTCGGTCTACCGGCAGCAATTCTACCATTCACAATGCTCTCATACGCTTGTTTTATGATTTTACTTTCATGCATTTTCACTACATGCTCAAACCACCTTAACATTCCTGTTTCAACTCACAAAGTCCCTTATCACACTGTTCCTTAAACTGTACATATCATTGAACCTAACCGCAGATATACTTCTTAAAGCTCTCATTTCAACTGCATTCATGCTTTCATGCTTCTTCTGCCATACCCAACTATTACTGCCATACATCAGTGTTAGCACCAACACTCCTTGATGGACAGCCGTTTCCATTTCCATTCATTCCATTCACCTTATTACCTGTTATTACTCTCCTTTCGATTTCACTTTCATGCTTTTCGTCTCTGCTAAATGAATTTGTACTGTTTAGCAGTACAAATTTATTTTAGGTATAATAAAAAACTTAACTTAAGCCGTGGTAGCTTAGTGGCTAAAGGACTCGCGTTTAAAGCGACGTGGTTTAGAACCTTGGCCGGGAAGCATGCACCAATAAAACAGTTTTCTAATCTAACATGCATTAAATATTGTGTGCTGACAATGAAGGATAACATCCATGATCTGCCTTGGGCAAGACTGCCGTGTATACTGTCAGTTCCCCTAAAAATAAGGCGCTCTAAGCCTAGTGCGTTTATGGGCTGATATTATAATAAATTAAAAACAAAAAGGGGAAAATGCTAAATTATTATAAGTTCGATTAATTGATATGAAAAGCTGTGACCGTAACGGCGACAGTCAGCATTTTTCTTCAAGAGGTTTTATAAAACCCTTTTTTAATTATTATTATGTTAGCGAACTGTACCATTTTAATAATTAAAACTACTAGAGCGGATGTATAAAGATTTTAATATGGAGGGAAAAAAGTTGACCCTAAGAAACGAAAGAACATCAATTTTGTTGATTTTTTTTTGTTTCTTGACTAAAAAACAAAAGAATATCAGTATTGTTCTATATTGAAAAATTATATATGTGTGGCCACTGGCGAGTCCTAAGCCTTATTAACCAAATTAAAAACTCTTTGATGCAGATTCCAACTACTCGAGCATACAGAAGCACGCTAGTACTCTACAGTAATGTACTCTAACATTGCTACTTTTTATTATAGTACACTACTACTATTGTAGTACATTTCTTTCAACAAGACTTCATTAGCAATTAATAACACTACAAGTTATGAAACCTACGCATGATCTGCATGAAGAGATGCCAAAAATACGTTCGATACTCACTTGGTGAGGCTGGGAGTGGCATCGCAGACAGCTGCGGCGTTTGCGGGCCGGCGCTCCGCAGCCACGTCTACCATGCCTCTGCATCACCGCGATTAGCATCACTCGCGAGTTGCGCCAACAGGCCACCACCCGCCACGCCGCTTTTATCACACTAGCATCACATATACCCACTAACAAATAACTACCCCTCCACTTGCTCTTAGCCCGACACTTGATCACCCTAGCTCAATTATTAAAGGTTTTGAATTACTCAGTGCAATATATTCTTTGATTTACTGTTGATACAATATGAGATTGCTCAGATTACATGCATGTATCGATGTTCATAAATCTGAAACAACAGAGAAATTGATGAAGATTTCTTATCGCATTAGTATTTTAGGAGTTATCACACATTTTAAGCAAAGGCCATCGATGTAATTAAAATTTAAAATAATATCATAGGTCCACAAAAAAAGTTGTGTGTGCTGAGTTGGTTGGTTGAGTGACCCAAAAAACCAGTAAAAATCAAGATCGTTTTTTCAGCCGTGCATCGGTTTGGGGTTTTCTCGATTATTTGATCATTGACCCACAATTCTAACTTCAAATTCGTGTTCAGCGGGAAAAAATACGCCAAAAAATCATAGTCTGACACCCAGCACCCGCATTTTATGTGGATCTATGTATTTATTTCAAACAGAAAATATTTATGTTCTACTTTTCAGTTAAACTGTATTAAAAAATTTAAGGCTGTTTAAATTATTTTTAGAAAAAAGTATTCTAATAGTTGTTTTATTTTATTACCTTTAAGTTACGAACCTGGGTAGACCTATTATAGTAAGGTAGCTTCTCGAATACGGAAACAACCGCTAGATTAAGCAAACAGAAGCTGAAAGCCAGGAACGTTAAAAAAATAGAACTAGAAATGTTGAAAATAGAAAAAAATGTGCTCATCGGTTTAGTCAAATTCACAAGCGATTGTCTCGTGAATGATAAAAGTAACGTGCTTATTGCTTAAAGTTTCAGAAGCGGATACACAATGAATCTGATGAACATCGATCACAACTATTACGCATTACGTAATTATTCCTGACAGTGAATGCTTAATGAAGGTCTAAAAAAAAGGACTAATCAATTAATAAATCTAAGAAAAGCAACATATAATTTAAGGAATATATCGGTAGTCGAATAATTTAGAAAAGTCAAGATATACCATGTGCCGTATACAATAAACTACTTTATCCTCAATAGCGTATTAATTTACAGACGGCAGGATACAGCTTCATGTTAAGTCCAGTCCAGCATGGTCTTGGTCATAGTTAGGTACATAAGTACATCTTTTGGGCGTGTCATAATAATAACATAATCTTTGTACATTCCCACTACCCATTTCCCCATAAATCTGTTAATCTGCCTTGCACAAACGTAGCGGGTATTAAACCCCAGCGCGCCGGCCTTGCCGTTATCCAAGCGGTAAGGCCGATGATGCCAGAGTGGCTGCTGAGGCGTCACGACCTGACGTTCCGCCTGACGCAGGTCCTCTCGGGGCATGGATACTTCGGGAGGTACCTGTGTCAAATAGGGCGTGAACAGACGCCAGGGTGCCACCACTGCGTCGGCGGCGGCAAAGAAGACACGACATTGCACACCCTCCAGATGTGTCCAGCCTGGAATGAGCAGCGCCGTAATGTTGTCGCCATCGGGGTGGTCTTGTCCCTCCCGGCCATGGTCGGGAACGTCGACGCGTGGGACGCGGCCACTTCCTTCTACGAGACTGTAATGTACGCGTAGGAGGCGGCGGAGCGGGAGCAGACCGCCGCGTTCCTTTCCCGCCAGAGTTGGTAGCAGCGTCGGAGAGTCGTCCATGAAGACCTCTAGCCGCCGTAGGCTACTAAGGGAAACCGGATCCGCCCGCACATAAAGGCCGGAACTCGCGCCTCCTCTCACCTTGTGGTGAGAACCGAGGTAGGCAGAGAGCTGCGTGTCTCCGGCTACCCAACAAAAGCTACCATTTGTTGGGTAGCCAGAGCCCTACGGCCTGCCCGTAAAGGGCCGGCTGACGTCCGTCCGGGCTGGAGGTGAATGCGCAAGCGAGCCCACGGCCCGGACAAGGGACGTTGGAGGATCGGACAGGGGTTTTAGTATGTATCCCTAACTGCGACGTGGCAATGACACTTCATACGTGAGGTGCTAGTGTCACCCCGACCAGGCGAATCCCGAACACGGGCCGCGACCTTTCCCATCGTGCAGCCTATGGTTCTCAATAGGATTTCCCCTGTATAAAAAAAGCGTAGCGGGTATAGCGCCAGATCCCCTAAAAAATTAGAAGGCTCAAGCACAGCAGTGGGATATTTATTGTAATCATTTTTATCCGCTATTTCACACCTTTAAAATTGTTATTCAAAACAAAAGGTCCCTCCCTACCCGGTGTTCTTCCCCAAGATACATACCTCGTTTCAAAATTTCAATGAGATCCGTTCAGCCGTTTGGAATTAACAGACAAAGAGACATTAATTTTTAACGTTCAAATTTCACTGTGCAGTATAAGTATATTATCTCCTATTATATTAATATACTCTGTGGTATTCATATTTTGGTTACACTGGCTGTTGACAGTGAACTCGAGAATTGCGAAGCGAATATGATGTCATTTCGACAAAGGAGTATTTTATGGTAATAGGCGTGCCGAATTGCATTGAAATCAAGCGTATGTGGAAAGACTTCAGTTTAGAAACTATGACATAAATACTTATTCCAAAATTAAGAAATTTATTTATTTTTATGCAGTAGAACCTGAATTGAGGACTTCTGTCGATTAATTGTAGTAGTCTGAGCGCTTAAAAATTCTCAGGTTCGAATACTGGATACGGTAAATCGCGAAAAAGATTTTTTCCGTATTTACTCTGGTCTGGATGCTACCGAGATCATCCTCATATTTCTCCGATGTATGTTAACCAAAACACGGGCGTAACTTGTTTAGCTTGGGAAACAATATACAAACCGCCGTTACCTACTAGAATGCGCCGGTGTGGCGTGTAATACACCGATTATACCGCCCAAGCAGTATCTATACTGAGTTTGCTAGAAAATCTATTTGGTATTTTTATCTCATAAGCATCCCTTCAAAGTTCTATAAAATTTAAAAAAAACAGGTTCGCTCTAGCAGTACATTTAATTTCCACCATGAATAAGTTTATTCTGAACCATCTTAATTATAAGTTTTAAAGGTTCCATAGCCAATTAGGTCAAAAACATCCCTTATAAAATCGTTTTTGAGATATCTCATTACGATTATATGCATTTAGGGGTATGTAGCCAAATTACAAAAACAATGACATCCGTCGCCTCTACGGAAACCTTCAATGTGTGTTATCTGATGCGCATTTGGCCTTTACTTTTGTACAAACTCAGTCTAATATAGGCAGAATTAGAAGTCCGTCTCTTACACATGAACGCTGTTTACTGCTGAATTAATAATTAACAATACTAAAACACTAGTAATTTCCCTGCGTCACAGGCGCAGCGTAACTTTGAAACGTCGCAGGACAGATAAGTATATAAAGAAAGAAAAAGTTAATTTGAAGAAATAGCTCCCGGGAATTCGAAAAAAGCGAAGAATCAAAAAAATCAAAGACACTTGCTTGCAGGTATATTTATTTATTGCATTAAATATTTTTTCGTCATCATCTCTTGTGGGCAATTAAGTATTTCTGATAACTCTAATTATTTATGTATTGTAATGAAGATTCAGAAGATAATTATTAGTTACTTTTTTCATCAATGGATAGTTAATGATTTTTGAACCTCATCTTTTAAAAAGTTAAACTATCTATTGTTATGGGCACTCCACATTCTCGCAAGAACCTATTCGACGTTCTAGTTTACCCCTTTTTTAGGAGAATAAAGAAGCGCCATTAAACGCAAGTAATAATAATTATAAGGAAGATCATAAGCGCCGCAAATATATCACTATTAGAAATGGTTACGTATTTGCGGCGTTTGGAGATGGAGAACCTGCGTCCATGGGGTTACGACGCTTTAAAACTTTATTGAGAGTCGCCAAACATCTAACAAACGTCTCACGTGATCAAAAGGCTGGCCTTTATTTTGGTCAACGAATTAATAGAGCTATCCAACGCAGTAACGTTGCCAGCCTTAAGGAACGTTCCCAACAATTGACGGTAGCTTGACTAGTTTGAGACCAATTTTAACCGACTTAAAAAAAGGAAGACTTTCAATTCATGTCATTCATTTAATTAAATAAATCAATAGACAAACACAATTTTTTCTATACCCAAGCACAGCAACATTTCAATATATTAAGAGCAAACGAATCTAGGACCGAACTATAGAGGGTAGAGACCATCCATGCCATAGACCGAATCCAGACGCCGAGAACAGAGTAAATAAAATGTTTAAGGAATTTACCAAATCAAGCCTTAAAATTTACAGTCAGCAGAATTTTATTTCGTATAATATTGTAAATTAGAGTACCTATTATACCATTATGTTAAAAATAATTGAAAATTGTAATGTGTACTCTTAAATTAATAATATGTTTGATATAGGTAATTATTAAATTGAGTATAAAATCATGATCTACCTTATTTCAAAATAACAAATCCAGATACAGAAATAAAAAGCCCTCGGACTTACAGCCTCATTTGCTACCAGTTTAGTTTATAAGAAATAATACGTTCTTCAGTTCTTATAACGTTTAGTTTTTTAATTTTATTGTAGATACATTTCAAGCATAGCAATGAAGCAAAAGCAAGTATTAAAATCTTATATATGAGATCATCGATAAGTATATACAGCAAATGTAATAAATATAAATGTGACTCACCCGTTATCTACTTCACTACAGAGAAACCGTGTAGGTTATCATTATCACTATTGATGAACGTCACACACAATACATACAACACACGCAACCACAAATCGCACACACTAAAACATTTCATTATTGTTTTGAAAGAAATATGTAGAAAAGTTTATAATTTGACAAGGTTTTCATTGTTAGTTTAATGTAACTGCCTCCTTTTGACAGCAATATTGCATGATTTTGAGAGAAAGAGAAACAAAGTAAAATACCAACATGAATTTACGTATTGAATTTCTGTTATCAGAACCCATAACTCCATCTATGATTTTTCATCATAACAACTTGAAGACGAATACAATCAAGTTTGACAACTTTGACATTTGTAGTTATGCTTGTAACGAGGTAAATAAAAACTAAGTTATCCGAAATCCTGATTATTTAATATACTAAAAACAATTTCTGAGTTATATTTTCAGTAATTGCTAATTTAATTATACTGATCTCATAACATCTTATTTTATGGATACTATTTTTAAATAACTTTCTTTGTATCTTCGATTCACCAAGAAAACGCCAGTACAATGTGACTGTTTCCAAACAAGAATAACTTTTTTGTGACAATGTCTGCATCTGTTGATTAAAATTTGAAACATAATAAGCTTCTAAACAAGGTCAACAGTTTTCATCAACTCGTAGTGAACGAAAATAATTAAAAATTAGTGTGTATTATGTTGATACCTTTAAAAATTCAACATCTGGCGTGTATTCACCGTGTTTACCACATCAAGTGCCTGCGAAAATGATATGTACTTTAATTTTCGCAATCACAACGTTACATGAACATGGATGACCTAAAATGCGAATATGTGAAGAAAAAAAGATGTTTGGGACTTCCGAGAAGAGTGAACTAAGAACATTATAATGTTTTTTACGTCAACCTTTGTTAATCGTTGACATATTCATACAATCACATAACGATCGGTGATTAGCTCGATCACAAAAGTGAAAATGTGATGTGTCAAACTGATTGTTTACCTCGCAGACAGGTGAGTGGATTGTAGAAGTGGCACGCGAGGGCGGCGGGAGGCGGGCGGCATGTCTGGCCGGTCGAGTCCTATGAACGGCGGTTACGAGGCCGCGAGGCTCACCGTCCGCAAAGACCTCTTCCCAGAGGTGCGCTTGCCCAAGTTGTCGACGGATACAACTGACGATGGCAGTACGCTCGACGATGATGAATCTATCTCATGTGTAAAACTAGAAACTGATTTCGAACAGAGCATAGATGAAATAGCCAATCAAAAACTGCAAATTGCCAATGGGAATCGTCTACCACCCAAGCAGCCTCGACATCGAAAACACAAACAACATAGGAGAGATACTGACAATTTAAATGGATGTCTTCCTCCAGAGACTAAAAGAAAGAAAAGATCTCGTCACAAATCTCGTTCAATGAATAGAGCCACAGTGCAAGTAAAAGGTGGTAAAAACTTAAACCTAGTGAGTAGTAGTGAGTGCCAGGATGATGATGAAACAAGTGAGGAGGAGTTGGAAGATGAGGATGATGCAGATTATCAAGCAGAGGAAAGTGAGGATAGCTCCGATGATGAAGTGCTCAAATACAGTGTAAAGTTACCTATAATAAATGTGCCACGACAGAGTGGTAAGCCCTACAGTCATGAACTTAGTCAATTATCAACAAGAAAATGCAAAAAGGACTCGAAAGAGAAAAGAACTCATGCAATTACTCCTTGTAGTGGTAAGCCACGCTCAATGCTGGACATTTGTAGTTCACGTAGTAAAAAGAAAAAGAAAACTGAGTGTACAACCTTATATCAAAGTCAGATAGTGGATACGAACACAATTAAAATTAAAATTAGGAGGACTAGTGTCCATGACACAGTAAGTATTTTTATTGAATTTAATTTTATACCTATCATCTCTTATATGCTATCTATCTACTTGGGAATATTTTAAATATTCTACACTTTGAGGCACTTTTAGGAACATTATAATTTATCTCTGGTAAAGCATTACCTATGATAGACAATGCAATTAACCACAAACAATCACAAATATAATGAAATTTGATAAACTAATAATATTTTAGAATCTCCATTATTTAGAAAAGAAATATACAACATGTCTAAAAATACAACAGAATAGACCAAAGCATATTTTTTAAAGTTCAAGTATAATAATATGTTTATATTATTATATTTGAACTTGTAATAAATTTATTTAATATTTATATCTTAAATACAGGCAATGAAGTACTTTTAACTTTCAAAACAGTTGTCTAACTTAACATTTCTTGACATTCATTGTTTTCCTGTGGAGTCTTTATATGAGATTTATAGGTTCATAAAAAGAAGGTTTATTTAGAAAATGATTATGAATGACATTTTTTCTAACACTTTTTAGCAAACCTATAATTTCTGTCATTTTTTTGAAATCACAAATACCTCAATTTTATTTATTGGTTTAGATTTTAAAAACTTCTGAATAAACTCACTTTCATATTCATCCATAGGCATGTCAGTAAGATCATCTCTATTATTGAAATTTAGCTTTGCATATTTGCATGGATTTCCTATTTTCTAGGATTAAGTATAATTTTCATGTCCATTATTAACTGCACAAATATACCAAATTCCTTGACAATCAATTAATTTGCAAAGCTTTGAGAGAGAAAGGAGTAAACAAACATCCGAAGTCCAGACAAAGATAATTTCACACTGTATTCATATATGAATTTCAAGTTTGGCTATTAAAATCTAATACTGCTTGTTGCACACTGCTTTAAATTTATAATTTAAAAGCAGAATTCAATAAACTTCATGTCGTTTTTTTGGTTAATCAGTAATACTTTACATTTTTATGTTCAAGGAAAGCTCTGATGAAATTAGTCATCTCAAAATGTATTTCCTGAAATAACAGTTCTCATTTTGGTTTGCCAGTTTTTTGTATCATTGTGATTTAAGATACCTAATCCTTTCCAAGCATTTATTTTACTTTTGAAAGCTTGATCATGGATCAATTAGTAAGTTCCTAATACTTTACAGTTTTACTATAAAAATCAACTTCATTTATAAATAAGTTTTAATAAATTTAACTTAGCTTATATATTTTTGCTAAAATACTATATTGTCTAATAAACATACCCAGATTTCAATGAACATATTTTACATATATTAAATAAGCCATTTTATAAGCACAATTGTGGTATTATTTTTCTTTACAGTATATTTTTTTTTATTTTCAAAATCGGTTTCATTTGATTTATTTGAGTTTAGTGTCGATGGTTAAATAGTCTGTGCATTACATGGCTCACAGAACATCACTATTACATCACCCAGAACAATAAAATATGACAATTATGTCATTTGTTTCATGTGGGCTTTACTGTAAGAAATATGCAGATGATAGATGTGCTAATGTCAAAACTAAAATAAATGCTTGGATACAGTATAGACATATTTATTTTCATTGATAATTCTGCCATAGACAATAAGTGTCCTTAACCTTTAAAGACTTTTTATCTATTTAAATAATATGAAAAGCCTTGGTTTTATGTCAGTATTCAACTTACAAAAACCTAACAATGTTAAATTTTATGTGTATCAGTTCATATCTAAGACCTTAAAGAAGATGCTATTATATATATATATATATATATATATATATATATATATATATATATATATATATATATATATATAAGTCGTGGTAGTGTAATGGCTAGCGCATGCGTCCGAATCTGAAAGGGCGCGGGTTCGATCCTGGCCGGAACGCATGCACCGCTTAGGCAGTTTTCTGATGTGCATATTGTTACAATTACCACATGCTAATAACGGTGAAGGAAAACATCGTGATGCAACCTGCACATTGAGATAGCCAATGTGTCAAACCTGCCAAGCCGCCTTGGACAAGCGTGGCGGGTATACTGTCCGTTCCCCTATAGTGGGAGGCCCGAGCCCAGTAGTGGGACATTTATGGGCTGCTATTATTATATATATTATATATATATATATATATATTGTTTTTACAATTATATATATATTGTATAATTGTACTAATATGCATATTAAGTTAAACACTGCTTGAGCAGTGTATGCTACTTTGCCAAGATTTGGGAACAGAATATCTAGCCTGTGTCAAGTATTCATGGATATTTAACTTTTAGAATAATTGTCAAAGAAATGGACATCAAGCAAAAGCTAGACCCATATAAAGTCCACTATACTCTCCTCAAAATTGTAGGTCTTCAACTGACACTAAGTAATACACTAATTCTTATGCCAACTCAACAAGTGATATGTTATTCCTTCAAAAGCTTATAAAAATGTGACAATACAATTTATGAATATACTAAATTAGGATATGCCTGTGACTTCTTCCACGCTTGGCTTGAAACTCCCGCAGGATTCCTGGACACAAAGTGCCACAGGATTTATTAAAAAATGTAAGGCTATTGCGTTAGTGAAAGTAGCAAAGATTTTAAGTCTAAGAATTGGATGTCAGTCAGCGAAAACAGCATTGAAATCGGCCTAGTAGTTTTTACCTGAATCCCGAACAAACAAACAACAAATCCAAAAAAATGCATATTGTTCTCCATTGTTTATATAGTCTATTCCAGTTTTTTTTTAAATAGCTTCAATGTACAGACACTGCATGTTTAGAATTTTATAATATTATAGATTATGCAAAATGGCCTTTTTAATAATAATATATTAACTGAAAAGTTACAATAAAAATTCTGAATATAATTGCATTTTTCCATCTAAATATGGACAAAAGAACATTTTTAATTTTGCATTTTTCTTACTTAGAATTAGTAAACTTATTTGGGGTAGTCATTTTTGAATATATTTTGTACTTTTATTATTCCAGTTTTGGAAGAATAAAACTATTTATAAAATTATACATTTTATATTAAAAGAATTTCCTTTGATACTTTACTTGATGATATTATTACTTAACTTTTAAAATTCAACTTTCTCTTTTGGTGGCTATCTTTCAATATTAATAATAAATTGGCTAAGTGTCAGTCAAAGCACAGTGAAAGATTTTATATCTGTAGATGACAAACATTGACTGTCATTGATGACAAACAACTGGCTCTGGAACTTTAAAAAAATATTTAATCATAAATATTCTACATCTGATGATCTGATTCATATGAACTACTTAACGATCCCATACTGCAAAAATTAGAGGATCCCGCATAGACTTTATGCCTTTTAGAATGCATATCTCCAATTCTATTGACTTAAATAAAATAGTCTGTAATAAATATTAGGTTGGGGAAAACGTTTCTTCGCATTTTATATAAAAACTCAAAAGGTTTTTTTATAAAGTTTATTTACATTTGACTAAAGTATGTAGGTGCCATTTTGTTGGATAACTTTTTGCCATCTTGTAGGTAGGGACGTGATCCCATTGCTATAAAAATTTTGGGGCTTCTGATCAAAAAACTGCGACAAGTGGTTTTGGGAGTCCTCTCGTAATGTTAACCCGACACTGCCTAAGGAATTCTGCAGAGACCGAAACAGGTGAAAATCTGAAGGTGCAAGGTCAGGACTATACGGCGGATGCATTAACACCTCCCAGCCAAACTCTCGTAATTTTTGCTGAGTGGCTAAAGATGTGTGAGGTCTAGTGTTATCATGGTGAAAAACCACACCCCTCCTGTTGATTAATTCCGGCCGCTTTCTCTCAATTTTTTGCTTTAATCTCATCAGTTGTTCGCGGTACAGTTCAGAATCGATGGTCCTGCCTGGTGGTAACAGCTCATAATGAATAATGCCCTTCCAATCCCACCATACACACAGCATCACCTTGTTGCGAGTTAACCCGGGTTTCGCCACAGTCTGTGAAGCCTGATCGGCCTTTGACCACGATCTTTTTCGCACGTTCTCGACGTACGTGATCCACTTTTCATCACCAGTTATCAGCTTCTTCAAAAATGATTCGGTTTCATTACGTCGTAATAAAGAATCACAAATGAGTACACGGTTCATTAGGTTTCTTTCAGTGAGCTCATGAGGCACCCAAATATCGAGCTTTTTTGTGTACCCAGCTTTTTTCAAATGCGCCAAAACCCTTTTGTGGTCAATTCCCAGTTCTCCAGCTACATCGTAACTACTAATATGCCGATCTTGCTCCACGTTTTCAAAAATGGCATCTATTTTGTCCGTAACAGGGCGACCAGAGCGACGTGCATTTTTGATATCAAAATTTCAGGATTAAAAATGCTTAAACCAAATTTGCGCTACTCTCACAGATACTGCATTAGGTCCATAAACATCACAAATTTTTTTCGCGGCTTGTGTTGCATTTTTCCCTTTTTTGTAGTAAAATTTTAAAATGTGTCGAATTTCTTCATTAGATTCACTCATTTTAACAATAAGAAAAACAAATGAAAATCACCCATTTTCCTAATTTGAATTTGGAATTGTCTTCTTTAAAATTAAAACTTTTTAATGATACCAAAACCAGCCAGATACAAATGGTATAGCCAAAGAGATCTTATTATAAGTTCATACATACTATATGCGAAGAGACTTTTTCCCGTACGAAAAGAACGTGCGAAAAAGATCGTGGTCAAAGGCCGGTCAGGCTTCACAGACTGTGGCGAAACCCGGGTTAACTCGCAACAAGGTGATGCTGTGTGTATGGTGGGATTGAAAGGGCATTATTCATTATGAGCTGTTACCGCCAGGCAGGACCATCGATTCTGAACTGTACTGCGAACAACTGATGAGATTAAAGCAAAAAGTTGAGAGAAAGCGGCCGGAATTAATCAACAGAAGGGGTGTGGTTTTTCACCATGATAACGCTAGACCTCACACATCTTTAGCCACTCAGCAAAAATTACGAGAGTTTGTCTGGGAGGTGTTAATGCATCCGCCGTATAGTCCTGACCTTGCACCTCCAGATTTTCACCTGTTTCGGCCTCTGCAGAATTCCTTAGGCAGTGTCAGGTTAACATCACGAGAGGACTGCCAAAACCACTTGTCGCAGTTTTTTGATCAGGAGCCCCAAAATTTTTATAGCAATGGGTTCACGTCCCTACCTACAAAATGGCAAAAAGTTATCCAACAAAATGGCACCTACATACTTTAGTCAAATGTAAATAAACTTTATAAAAAAACCTTTTGAATTTTTATATAAAATGTGAAGAAACTTTTTCCCCAACCTAATATACAGGTGAATTTTTCAAGTGGGCCTTCAGGGCCATATCATAAGCTATATGAAATAGCGAATAACACTCAAAGGAGTTTCGAGGCAGATTTTGACTTATATTTTTGAAAAATCAATTACCCTTGTCAGGAATAGAATCCCTTGATTTTGAAAAAGTAAACACCTGTTTTTCTATACCCAATCATAGTGTAGCTTGCAAGGATCAATTTCTGTAAAGGGTTGTTTTTAAACAAAATGTTCTATTTCCTATACATTAATAAAAATGAAATTGCACAGTCATTTGTACAATCAATGTTTACCCACTGAATGATTTGATTGATCGGGGTAAAATAATGTGAGTTTCAATTATTATTTATCGATGGCTCTTAAAGATAGTATAATATTCATAATTTCCATATTGAATAAACTGACGTAAGGTTTATTTGATGTAAGGAAAATAGAACATTTTGTTTGAAAATAAGCTTTTCCATTGGTTTGCTGTCTGATATTCTTTCATAGAAATGAATCCTTACGAGCTACACTATGATTTTGTATAATAATACAGGTGTTTATTTTTTCAAAATCTGCTCTTTGCATCCTAACAATGGTAATTGATTTTTCTTGAAATCTGCAGTGGTATCATTGTACCACTTTAGTTTTCGTCAAAATCAGCCTTAAGACTCCTTTAAGTGTTTTTCGCTATTTAGCATAGCTTAGGGTTTGGCCCTGAAGGCCCACTTGAAAAATTCACTTGTGTATCTAGAAGTTTTTTATAACACTACATATATGTACACAGGTAAATCAAAATTTAAAAATGCAAACAAATATTTTATCTTTCTACATAATCTGCCTCCAATGCATTTAGAATAACGCGTTTCTGACTTCCTTATTCCTTGCGAAAAAAATGGTTTTTCTTGAGTCTCGAAAAACTCCACCACGACTACGGCAGCCACGTCATTATCGTGAAATTTTGTTCCACGAATTTCCTCTTTTATTTTTGAGAATAAGTGAAAATCACTTGGGATTAAGTCCGGAGAATATTGTGGGTGATCAAGGAGATTGAAGCCAGCACAGTGGATTCCATTGAGCGCAACTTCAGATCGATAAGCGGGAGCGTTATCGTGAAGAAACAACACGTTCTTCTTTCGATCGATAAAAATCGATTCACGCACTTTCGGAATTAAATTTGCATAATAGGATCCAGTAATCGTCTGGCCTTTTGGGATGTAATCAATAAAAAGGATTCCTTCACTATCCCAAAAAACTGAGGCTATAACTTTGCCAGCGGTAGGAGCACAACTCGAAATTTCTTAATAGATGGAGAGGATGGTCGTTTCCAAGACAAGCTTTGTCTCTTAATTTCAGAAACGAAATGATGGACCCATGTTTCATCTATGTTGACAAGGCAATGGCAAAAGTCATGCGAATCACGCTGGAACATTTCGAGATTATGCTTAGAAATTTCCGAACGTCGCTTTTTGTTTTCGTCAGTTAACATTCGTGGCACCCATCTTGCGGACACTTTTTTGAACCCTAGTGAATCGATTAAAATACAGTTTTACAGTTATTCTTCTGTCTTCCAAAACCAGTTTCTCAACAGACAGGTTCTGTTGCAGGTCGCCCAGAACGCGGGTCATCTTTGCAGCTTGATCTACCTATTTTAAATTCAGCCACCCATTACGCAACCGTAAAATAGGGTACAGCATTATCCCCTAATGTCTGCTTAATGTCCGAAAAAATTTCTTTCGTAGACTTTATTCCATCTGAGATATTTTATCACCGCACGTAACTCACTTTTATCCATAATTTTGTGTTTTTAGCAACTCGTAGCACAAAAAAATTATTATGTGTGAACGAACTGACAAAAACAAGTGACAGTTGGCGTAAATATTGTGATGGACATTCTTTAATTTGAATATCGAACTTATTGATTCACCCTCGTATGTACAGACATAAACAGACAGACATGATGATTTTATGGTATTTCCATTTTTTACTACAATGGCTAGAAACCCTGAAAATGCTTTCACAAAAATAACACTACATGAGAAGGGTCTTATTTGTCTTTAGTATATTCTATTATGGCACATAATAATATGTGTGTGTATACAACATTGTGACAACCAGCTAAAACATAACTGTATATATTATTATATAGACAGACCTTCCTTTTTATTTTTATCCTATAGGAACCTTAAATAGTTATCCCATTGCTGCTATTAAAACTTGCTTTAACCCAGAAAATGCAGTGTTTGGTAATTCTATCTTCCTGTACTAATAATAGACTGCTAATATAAAGGGACAAGAAGCCGCCATCCGCACCTAAGCAGTTTGCTGACGAGAAAGGAGTGTATCGATTTTCGCACATGCCACTATCAATCTCGACTGAGTATGGAGAGGCATGCCTACATACAAAAGTGGTCCCATGCCATGTGTGATGCCACAGCCTTAGTCCCGGTTCATGGCAAGAAGAGAAACATCGAGGAGTTTTAATGGAAATTTCTTCGAATATCAGACCGCCGTGTCCCAAACTAACGCCGCTGCGAGTGCCCGTGCAGTAGGGTATCCATAAAGGGATTTCTCCTCCTAAAGCACTATCACTGCTAATACTAGTAAACTAGGAATATCATTTTAATTTTGTTAATGTAATATTCTTGATCATCAACCTATTAAAATCTATTGCAGTCAGTACATGAGTAAAACTGTTCCAAGTCAAATCAATTACATCTACCATAAATAAAGACATCGCCCCATAATGCTCGTTCCTATACCACACTTGTTTAAATGTAATCTTTATTTGAGGCCATGCTTATCCCATTGGTGGTTACAGTCACTATATTATACTTGTTGGAGGTAATATCGACATTGTTATTACGTTAATTTAATTGTGACTATAATTTTTTCAGATAACACCACCAACTCCAACATCAATTGCGGACATTGGTCAAAGGAAATCGAAGAAAAAGCGGGCGGCTTCTCCAGTTCCCAGTGAAAGTTCTGGTGAAGAGTATGATCCATCGCGCGGTGATACCCCGGCAGCTATGAGTGTCGCTGCGCCAAAACCGCGACATCCACCGTCTAAGCCAACTAAAACTCGTAAATCTAATAGCACCAAAAGTAAAAGTAAGTCTAAATGGACTATACAGTAAGAGCTGTAAGCATCATGTTCCTATCTTCTGATCCCAATTACTACTTTTCTCAACTTTGGACATTCTTTGGTTAGTATATTTATTAGACCACTGGCAGGTCATATTAGCAGCATTTTAGGCTTTGCATAATATGCCAAAACACATGGTTTCCATTTATAAATGTTTCCGGCAAATTGTAAATACCGTTACATAATGTATGTATGTATTATGTCATAATACATACATACATACCTGATGTCACAATTTTTAATGTGCATTTAGTTCATTTGACTGACACCTGCGTTTTATTTCTAATTATGGACACAGAACGACCCACCGTAAGACCGACCAATCAGCGCGCGAGGTACGTTCCATCACATGCCATTTCACAAATTGAAGATTTTACGTCGATAGATTTACAATCTACCGAAAAATAATGCGTTAAATTATAAGCAGTATGTTATGGTTCACAATATCCCGACAGTTTACAATCTCTCGAGATAGATTATAATCCAACGGTATTTATAAATTGACAGTGAAATAAATAACCTTGAAAATTTTATGAAAAATTTATTTTTTCATTTTAGATAAAAGTGAAAAGACTGAAAGAACTAGAATTAGTGGTGCTGAAGTTAAAGACACGAGACCACAGAGTCCATGGGGTTATACAATGCCCAAAGAAATTCTTACAACAATATTTGAGTATGTTGTCGCATCTCAGGGCACCTTACCAGCTGTTATCAGGTATGTATACAATCTTCTTTTCTTTTATCATTAAATAACATAACTTTGCGTTTTGTCTTCTGTGATGATATCCAAAAAGCTCTCTATTGAAATGTTTATAAATTACAGTATTACACAACTTATAATTCCGATCAGCAGTTTTCATTTGCCCAGAAAAGTGCAGACCGGTTTCCGACATATAAATAATCTATATTGAACTTTATACGCATTCCGCTTACGCAATTCATACACTATCCCACACTACTAAAATTGGGTACTGCGCAGGTACATCGGGACGAATTATTATTTATTGTTATGTAAAACTGTAGCACTATACCTTCTGTCAAAATTAGATGTGAAATCTATGTTTAATTTCAAAACTTCAATGCTAGGTAAAGAAGATACCTAAAACCTTAGCAACCGAAATAAATCAGCATGTGATCTACGAAATAGAAATACTATGATTCACAAAGTGGAAGAATCTACATGAACGGGGTTGATATTATCATCAATAACAGTATGTAGGTTGCAAGCTAACTAAATAAGAGAGTATATTTCAGCAGTTAGGAATCTTTATATTATTTTTGGGAAATACCGCAATAGTATATCAAGCGCACTGTAAAGGGTGAACCAAAACATTCTTTGACAATAATCACAAAATGACACTTCAATTAATTTAATTATAATTAATTCAATCTACACTTTTATTATAACAGTTTCTGAAATACTGTGAGTGCAGCCCTTATGATTATATTTTTTTTATTTCAGGTTAGGAAAAGTGTGCAAACTATGGTACAATGTGAGTTGTAGGCCTGAATTATGGAAGAATGTGGACCTCGCACAATATACAGTAGACAAATGTAAAACAGACTACAAATTAGTTTGGCTTTTAGAAAATCGGTTGAAACAGTGTCAAAGTCTCAACATTGGTATGTCACAATATTAATTCATATTTGAAATTTAGTTCAAAGATTTTAGCTATATATAGCTTCAAACGCCTAAATACCTTTGATTTATTGAATTGAAGCAATTTAATTTATATTTGTATCTTGACCATCAGATTGGGGAGAAAATATATTTCTATTTTATTGTTTTAATCAGCACAATGGAAAGTGTGCAACGTTTCATGGGTGCTTGCGTGCGTTGCCGACTACTGCCCTGATCTAGTGGAGTTGAGTATCGCAGGCTGGAGCCGAATAACGCCAGAACAACTTTTCGACTTGATGCAGGCTTTGCCTAAGTTACAACGGATTGATCTTTCACATACGGTAAAAATTTTACTGGTCGCTTTTGTATACCTACATACATTATATCCCAGTCATACCTATGGTTTAAAAAGATAATTATAATAGTTTTGAGACAAACTTATACTTGGAATCGGTAAAATTGTATTTTATACAGATTTTTCATTGAAGTATTGGGATGCATTTTATGAATTTTGGGGTGTTTATAACTTTATATAATTTTTCATACATGCAAAAACATTCCATCGTAGTTGAAACACAATATCACTTATTGAATTCCAAGATTACTTTCATTCAGATTTTCTATTATGTGGTCCATTTAAACGTTTTTTACTATAGTTAATAGGCATATTAGGAACGGTTTAGGATTTATCTACCATGAAGTCTATTAAAGACGAAAATAAATTAACAAAATAACATTAGATGTGGTGTCGGACTAATTTTTGTACTATATTGCTTCAACATAAACATAAAGACATAATTCTAAAAATTACTTAGAATTTGCCTTAATATGTACAGTTTTACCCTAGTTATAATTCTGATCAGCAGTATTCCTTTGCGCAGAAAAGTGCAGACCAGTTTCCGACATGTAAATAATCTATATTGAACTTTATATGCAAACAAGAATGGCAGTGTTGTTTGCTATGCATTCTTAGCTCTGTTCCGCTTACACGATTCGTACACTGTCCCGCGCTACTTAAATGGGTGCTGCGCAGGTACATCAGGAGGTATTATTAGTTGTGTAAAACTGTAACCTGCTTTTCACTGTTATGTGGCATATAAATATTTTTTTCTTTTGTGTTTTATTAGCTGCAGCGTTATGGTTTCGTGGAAAAGAGCTTGTATAACATGTTTAGAATTGTATATAATAATTTAAAAAACCAGGGTAAGCTTCTACTCAAAACAGCAATAACATGTTGTATTGTGATACACAAAGAGTTGAACTTAACTTATATGTATGATTGTCAAAATTTGCTCTTCATCAGAACTTATTTTGAATAATATTGTCAGCTACTCCAGCACCTCGGGCATGTTTGCCTTGGCACGCACCAATTGCTTTCAGTCTTCAGACCACCATTAGGAAGCGGTGCGCGTCCCTGGTGCACCAGGCGTGGGCCAACACCAAAGCCCTCCTGGCAATGATTGCTGATAGGGTAAATTGTACCTACTTTAAGCACTGCTGTGCTATGCATAATAGTATAATGGAACCATAACCTGTGGTATATATGTAAATAACTGTGTGTAATAATAACACATACATATATATTCATATGAATATATATGTATGTGTTACTTTTTAAAATTATATGTAATAATGTAATTCTGTATAATGTAATATGTATTAGGACTATGGGACATGTTTTCCTGAAATTAAATTATAAACAAATTACTTGAAATTGATTGTGGTGTTTTTTTTTACTCATAGTAAAGTGTTATGTTTACAGTCCGAGACGGTTGGATCGAATACAGCCCTATCAGCTGCGTCGATGGCCCGCATCGCCGAGAACTTCGGCGAACGCCTCACGCATCTCACACTTGCAAACAATAAGTTCACGGCGCTACCACAGATATTGTCGTCGGTCGCAGTAAGTTCATTTTATTCTTTCTTTATTTGTCAAAAGGATTTCTACGCAGTTTCGTTTGCTTAACATTCGCATCCATATCCAATGAAAATTAATATTATCAGATATTCATTATGGTTTTACTCATTATGAAGATTGGTCTAGTATGTAGTAAAAAAATGCTAATAACAAGCCTTCGCATTCGAGTTCGGCGGGCCGCAAGTTTAGTATAGCGGGACTAGGTTTTTTCTTGTTTTTTTATTGCACGAGTTCAAGAGACAGGCAAACGGCCCACCTGAAGGATGGAAAGCGTAAATGGTTTATGGTGTTATGTGTGTTGCAGGCGCACTGCAAGAACCTGGAGGTGTTGGACATATCGGGCGCGTGCGCGACGTCACACCCCGCGGCCGTGCCGCTGGAGGCGCTGCAGCGCGGCTGCCCCAAGGTGCGCGTGTTCCGGGCGGCCAACGCTCAACTGGTACTCGCACCCCTCTCCGCCGCTCAACAGGTATGATTTGCTTAATCCAAACCCCAGCTGCTCTATTTCAATACCTAGCAACTGATATGTTTTTTTGGAAAAAAGTTCTTTTACTTGTCTTACAGTACAGTAATGCATAGTAGAATGAACGGGCAGAAACCGTTACGTAAGAAAAAAAGAGATATGCGCCTTCCAGGTGACCTCTAATGTCAGAAACTTCGTTCCTGAGGGGGGTTCCCTGACCGCATAATATTAGTTTTTTCAAATATTTTTTTGCATCCCTTGTGTTATTTGTTAAGCATTTGTTGATATACTGTGTTTGTCCAAATCATTTAAAAATTGTATAAAAAGAGGTTTCGTATGAGTGTTTAATTCATAATTTTGTGCAAATAAAAGGAGTCAATTAGCGCATTAATGATCTATTATTGAAATAATTTTGATGATACATTGTCCGCGCGTGCCGGTAGATGGAGAGCGAGGGCTGGTCGCAGCTGGAGGAGCTGTCGATAGCGGGGAGGCGGAGTGCGATCGCGTGGGCGTGGGGCAGTACCGGCTGGGCGACGAGGCGCTCGCGCGGCTGGTGCGCGGCGCCACGAGGCTGCGGCTGCTCGACCTGCGCGCGCTGCAGCGGCTCACGCCCTCGGGCCTCGTGCGCGTGCCGGCCTGGGACCTGCAGCATCTCTTCCTTGGAGGTCGCCAATCTCGTACAATACCATAATAATAACAGCCTATAATCGTTCCACTGCTGGGCTCGGTCCTCCCGCCACGCTTCTTTAAGGTGGCTTGGCGGACTTGACACATCAGTCATCTTTATGTGCAGGTTTCTTCACCGTTAGCATGTGGTAATTGTAACAATATGCACATCAGGTCAAAAAACCGCCTAAGTGATCCATTGATTTAGGACGCGAGTGTGTTAGTCACTAAGCTCCAACAGTTTGACTTAACTAGTGTTGACGTACAACACTATTAGCTCCTTATTGCAAAAACAAAACCAAAGCCCCCCCACGCACTATGCGGCTGGGCATAGTGTGGCTAACTGCAGTATGCAGTTAAATATATGGCTAGCCCAATTGCATTAGCTGGAATCACAAATGCTAAGATGTGATTGAGTACCGGCTACACACCGAACCGACTGTTCAAGGGACAAGAGTGGTTTGGTTCAGTACATTTTCTTACGGCCCTAAATATCAGTTTATAGTATTAGCCATTTTTTAATTTTGAGTAAGTTGAAAAATAATCTTGTCCCTCCTTCAGGTTGCAATGTAACCCGGCAGAGCAATGCATGCCTGGAGCTGATCTGCGAGAAGTGGTCGCATAGCCTCCTGGAGCTGGACCTGTCGTGGGCGTCCGCCGCGCGGGTGCTGGACGACGCGGTCTCCGCGCTCGCCGACTCGCCCAATAGCAAACTTAGGTGGGTATACACATTTTACCATTAATAAATAGGTATTTCTAAACGCTTGCGTTCGCGTTAATTTTCGATCTGTTTATCGCGGAAATTATCTGATTTTCTGGTATGGAAATATATACTATATTTCATCTCCGATATCGATAATTCAGTATTTACAAATTTCCAATAATATAAAAAAAAGGATGATTTTAAATGTTTATCAGGTGAAGATTTTATCGTACAACATAGTTACTGCATGTTACAGATTAATGATTTTCAATTTAATATATTTAGGGCCGATTTTTCAATCATCAGACAAAAGTTATCAGTCAAATACATTATAACCTGACTAAGTTCAAAATAAACAATTCAACTGTTTTATTCATGCAACTGTCATTTTTAATTTTCCCATCTTGTGTTTTATTCTATAGAATAACTTTTATCAAGTGTATCAAGCTATAAAACCATTATATGTTTAAAAAGCTTAAGATTCACTTTCTAATTTAGCAGTTCTGTCTTTGTCTGATAATTAAATTTTAAACTTGAAAGATAAATTGATAAAAATATTTTCAGGATATTGAACTTGTGCGGATCTTCCGTGTCTCTTGATCCAGTGAAGAAAGTTCTTCTCAAATGTCCACACATAGAATCGTTAAACCTGAGTTCTTGTCGAGCACTACCTAGGGGAATGAAACGCCTCTATGTAAGCAAAGAGCTGCAAGATCTGAAGGACAGTTTTGATCCTTCAAAATCTAAAGCCAAAGACGAAGAAAAAACACATGACAATAGAAGATCGAAGAAAGAGAGTAAAAAGTCTGAGACTAATTCCAAGTCTAACACTGCTTCACCTGAAAATAGATCAATTAAAGATACAGACGAAAAATCTAATATAAATGATGAAAACAAAACTGCAGATCAATCTACTTCATTTTCATTCCAAGAACCCAAAAGCATAGTTGATGGGGGACCAATAACGACAGATAAGCAATATTCACCAGCAGAAGCATGTGAGAAACCTTTTACTGATTCCAAGACACAATTACTATCTCCTAGTAAAGACACAATGGATACTATTAGATCTCCAGAAGAAGAGAAACGAAAATCAAGAGATGCAACTCCGAAATTATTAAGCCCTATGTCTAAGCCAGATTCTTCTTCCACTCCAAAGTCTGAAACTGGAAAATCTGAATTAGGAAGCCCTCACTTCAGTCCACTCCCAAAGCCGGACAGCCAAGTACAAAACAGCCCTGAGGTTCAATCCGAACTAATGAAGAGTAGTAACTCTTGGAATTTAGGCGCCTTCAAAACTACACCGACACACAAATCGGCGGAAGCTAGTCCTTTAAATAGAATAGAAAATACTCATAAATTAAAACACAGTAAAATCACAGAACAATGCAGTCCCACTACTTCACATGACACTAAACGTAGTCCGGAAACTCAGGGAGTGACAAAACAAGACCTGAGAAATCCTAATAGCTGGAATATTGGGAATTACAGTCCAATGCCCCGTCAAGATCAATTTTCCTCACAAAGAAGCCCATATTCGGCTCAACCCAGTCCCGCCCAACCAAGTCCATACTCCGCCCAACCTAGCCCCTATTCCACTCAACCCAGCCCATACTCCTCACAACCTAGTCCATATTCGGCGCAACCCAGCCCCGACACTAGTCAAATGGTCAAAACAGACCTCCAGAAAACTGGGGCATGGAATACGGGCAATTATAGTCCTATGCCGAAACACCATCCTCCCTTCTCTCCTCATCCTTCGACACACACAAGCCCCGACCCCGGAGTGGGAGTCAAGAGTGATAGCATAAGAAGTAACCCCAACAGAACCCCCGGTCAATATAGTCCCATGTCTAGACAAGATCGGATACACCAAAGTCCATATTCACCGAGGCCAAGTGTAGACAATTCGCTTTATAACAACAAGAAGAGCCCAGGAATGGGCAACTATAGCCCAATGTTACGTCCAGATTGCCACTTGCCTAGTCCTGATGGTGGGCCTACATCCAGATCAGTAGTAAGTGGCAGGACTTCAGACATTTACGGCAGGCCCATTTCTAAGCCTGCAGATATCATGCACAACTTACCTACACCAGACATGCCTGTATCGTGGGGCATGGAGCGGTTCAATTCGATATGCAACGCCCCAACGTCTAGTATCGAATCTCTAGTGTGGGGTTCCACATCGTTCAGCGCCGACCCTCCGGCGATGCCTCCGCGAGTCGACAACATTCCTAGTGCGTCTTTGCTCAATACACCTCCGCCGCAGCCGTGGACCGATCTACCTTCCTTCGATAGTGCCGTACGAAGAACTAATGAAGACTTAAGTGATCCGTGGAGTGTTGGCCAGTTTGTGCACAATAACTTTATTGAACAAAATGTGAATTTCGAGTCTTTGAGTGGGCACGGGCACGCGCAGCAGGCGCACGCGCTGTCGAGCTACTTGGACGACAGTTTCACGGAGGCGTCGCGTTTGGACTGACGCCTCCCGCAGGTACTCACAAATCATATATTTTATAATATCAGAGGATTCGGGTGATGTTGTATTTAAAAACAATTTGATCAATTTTATAAAATAGTTTATACATTGTAAATAAAATTATTTAGATAGATTCTAAGAGTAATGAAGCTAGGAATGCATTAAAATTACTTTGCCGCCGATTTTATGAGAGTTTTAAGAGATTTAAGAGAAAATTATAATATTAATTACAGTTTTACGATATAGTTAATTCACCTATCGTGACAGTGGTGGAGCATACTCACAGACTTAGTTTAAATGAGTTTGTTTGAATGACAAATTCTGTTTCACTGAGGCCAAAATGGTATATTTATTTGAAAATATGTGTTTAGTCTTAATTTTATGTCTTGTCATATATTAAGAAATTTTATCTGTGCAGCTTATTGTCAATAGATTGAAGGAGTACTTGCTAGTTTGTAGAATACTGGCCTGGGTGGATGACATGAACAATAAGGCAATAAGGCCTATTCACTCTTTTAAAATACTGTAAATCAGATTCAAACAATAAAATCAGGAAAAACTCTAAGAATGACAATAGCCCAGTAAAAAGTGTTACTCAAAAATCCCGTAAATTTTATTCTTCCAGGATTGTCTCAAGGTTTTGTTGTCTTGCCTGTTAATGGTAATGGTAGTGCTAGAGATAAATAGAGTCCTCCCCATCCCCATTTTGCACACCACATAGTGGCGGCTTTAAATTTTTGCAAAGTTGTTGTCTACAGCCTTCCTATTAGTATTTGACAGATCAAAAAATGTCAGTGTGACCGGTTTTATTCCATTCATATAAAATCAAAGTACGAGCCAATCAAAATATTTAACCCAAATAGGTATAGAAAAACATTACTTGACCTTCAACCAACTTTAAATTGAAAAGAAACCTTAAGTTTTTGACTGAAATAATCTAAAAGTTTGTTTTAAATAACAAAATACTTGTTGAAAGTCCAATGATATATTGCTACATCGAGAAAAAAAGAACCTGGCTTTTTCTGGGTACATTTTTACTAGGTAGCTTTCATTCTTAGTATCTTTCTTCCATAATTAAACATTCCTTCATTTCTATTTTAATTAAAATTACACTAAACTTTAGGTATGGTAAAGGAATACTATTCTTCTCCATGACTTTGGGTGCCAGATTTATTGTTAATACATACTAGAACTATAAAGCTATAGTGCACATTGAACATATTTTATAATTTTACATAATATTTTAGAGTTACATAATAAATTAGGATTCAATTAAAAAAATACAATTGTTAACCTTGGCTTATTCTACATAAAATTATTTAATATATTGCCTCAGCAAGATGTTATTGGGAAGACATATGCAGAACTTTTTTATTAGACACCCATATTTATGATCTAAAAATCCATTCTCTAAGTATGTTACCATTGCATACATTTTTTAGCCAGAATGACTTGACTTGCATTATTGTGTAGGTTCTGATTCCCTTATTGGAGATTTGTCAGCCCCATTAATTTCAACTTAGTGTCAGAAGTGTGTATTTATTTAATGGTATATTAGAGCAGCTTTGTTTTCAGCATGCATATAGTTACGAAATTAATATCTTCAAGTTATGAATCTCATATGTACTGCATCTTGTGACTTGTTAATTTTCATCATACTAATGGTATTTGAATATGGAAAAAATTTAGTACTACAAATAGCATAATATAAAACAACATAAATCCTAAATGTGAATTTCTTTTCAAAATTCTTGTCTGCAGATTTCAATTGATTGTGACACACAATTAAAATCATTCTAAAGAAATTGATAGGTTTTCTTTTAATATATTTTTATAATAGTTATAATTCTCACTTTAAAATCAATAAGAATCTATGTTATAAAAAATAGCAGTTTTTTATTTGGAATACTTTCTTTGATATCACTATTGTTTTATGTGAATTAAATAATTTATTTATATATTGAAGTCATACCTTTGTTAATTAAAATAAAATGAATAGTAGATTACAAAAAGTATATATCAAAATAGGCGCAGCCTTTGAAACCCGTTAGAAATAAATTCGGCTTGGTCTAAGCTGTGTCGCCATAACAACCTTGAGTTGTGTTCCGGCATTAGTGACCAGGTTCCAGTCTCCCTTAAGAGGGCAGCAGTGCATTTGTAGCCCCTTTGGTGTTGCAAATTGTCCATAGGCGATGGTAACAGCTTTCTATCAAGTGAGCCGTCTGCCTGTCTGCTGAACTCCTTCAATAAAATAAAATAAAAAAAATTACTGAGATAGATCAAGAACCACATCTTGCTTGGGTTTAAAACGTTTTGTAATACCTTAACACATTGACTGTCCGTGCACCAAATGTAATGAAATTTCACAACGACTGGACGTGTGAGCTGGAATTTTTATACACCCGAAGTGTATGGGCAATGAACCAAGATAAATAAAAACCGATGTCCCATCAACTTGTTTTTCTTTTTCTGGACCTACATTACCTGAAGGAGAAACTTACTAATGTGATACATTAAATAGCTAAAAAAGGGTTAATTGCACTCATAATGTTCAGTTAAGATTTGTACATATTTTTTCATTAGTTGAGAATCAGCTTTCAGTTTTCTGTACAACCTGTTGAAAAGTTTTTGACAAATCTCCCCATTTGTTTTTTTATTTTGGTATACGAGTAATTTTTTATCCAGAAGGTTGCTTTGAAATTGCGATTGACAAGGTATTTTCTGTCGAAAGTTAGTATTTTTATCATATTTAATATTAAAATGTAATACCGTGAATGTAGTCGAAACGACCGTGCATTCAGTCTAATCTACGCGGAAAAAGAAGTCTAGCTAAAACGCCCGTGCAATATACGTATCGCAACGCTGAAATTCAAGATTTTATTAACATAAAGCATGTAAAACGTATCTTTCCTTCATTTTCTTCAAAATTTAACAATTTACTGAAACAAGAAACTGTTGGAAGTACCAGTTCTTTTATCCAAAATAGTCCGGACTGACAATGTGTTAATTAAATTACTATTTTAATAAGTATATAGATGCCAAGAAAGATGAAGAGATTTAATTAAAAAAGCTAATTATGACCGTATCAAACAAAATGTACTGCAAGCAAATTCAATTAATGAATGTATGTGACGTCTTTTTTTACTTTGATATTGAAATATGATGACATAATAATATAGTCGATGGTGGTATTAAATAATATGAAAATTACTTACAATTGTTAATAAAATAACCATAATATCTAATGAAAGAGATCACTCTATAGATAATACATATATTTTAGTATTCAAGTGTCCGAAAACAATCAATTACAATTGTTAATTCAACTTTATTGATAGTTGTCAGTAAATTATTAAGCCAATTGATCGCTAAGAATAATAACAACTATATTTATAGAAACTATTAAAATAGCTACAAAGTACATGCATTAATTTATACTTTTGACTTGTCCAAAATAATAGAAACCCAAGTTTTTCGTTTCATTCACGCTCGTGTATACTGTGTTACTTTATATGAATAAAACAACTCTTAACACGGTTTCTATAGATTTAATTAATTTATTGTTCTGAGGTTTCACATAACTAAGATTTGATATCTCTGATACATTTTATTATAGAGAAATATTATTGTTACTGGTTCCATTGGCATTGCCATTCAGTAGCGTCAGCAAACACTGCCCTATCAATTGAGATTACAGCAACTCCAATTCGCCATAAAGTAATATAAATATAATATTGTCAATTGATTGTGTTTGGGAATCTTAAATATATTTTTCTTTGTATAAAAACATTGTTTAGAGTCCGCACTTCACTTATGGGCATTGTTGTTTTCTATTCTATCTCACCACCATAATGGGAAGAATTAATCAAATATAAGCTAAGTGAAGTGGGAGCTTAAAAGAGGATAGTGTGATAATAATAATTAGAAATGAAATATCTATTCTGACTTATTGACTGTTCTTGACAATATATATTTTTGTTATATATCATGTCCCAAAAGTTTAAAGGCCAAGTACAAATTAATAATTTTATGAGGTACATATTTTATGTTGTGATTAAATTAGTGACCGCAGAAACCACCAAATATCGTTTTCCAACACCTTCGTTAGCCTTATGAAATGCCTAATGTTTAACTGAAGAGAAATTTTATAGTTTTATTAACTTATTACAAAATGAAAAATATTATCTACTATACATAGTGTATAAATATAAAATTAGGTAAATAAATATAATGTTAATTAATCATGTACCATAGTATGTATAAAATAAAGTTGACTAATATCCGTAAGTTCTGTTATGTAGAGATTTTTGTTTGTAATATTGTTAAAATACCGCGTGCATACCACATAGGTGGTCCAATTTTTATAATCTAACCAATAAAATATCGATGTGGTTGTACATTTACATTTTGAATAGAATGTATTTATTAAACTTCTTTTGTTGAAAATGTCATCTTATCCCATGTTTCTTTATGATCCTTTTCCGTGAGTATGCAACTGTTTTACAGTTATATGCGGGCGCTTGAAAAATTATAGGCTTACGTTTAGAGCCTGTTTGTTTGAACATTATTCTAAAATTTAAATGTTAATGAATACTTGACACAGATTATAAAGTAAATCAGAAAATAGATATAGTTAGTCCAGGCACAAAAAAATGTTCCATATAAGGGAAAAACATCAGCTTATTTAAATTTAGCTACGGAGCCCTAAAATATTTGATCAAAAATTCTACATTTTTCAGAAACGACTCCTAAGTTACTGGGATGGGGGTGGAGACTTTATTAACAACCTTGGAAGCGGTTAGCCAGTTTTCTATTATTGAATTATTATCTTAAATGAAAAGTCACTAAGACATATCACTATGATTATTTAAGACCTGTTTAGTGATCATGTCTATGTCCACTGATATTTTTCATCCCTCAGTAACCTCGTTTTTTTCAATTTCTTTGTAGCACTCTAATAGCACATAGAATCCCTATTAATATTATAAATGCGAAAGTAATTCTGTCTGTCTGTTCCGTTTTCACGGAAAAACTACTGGACCGATTTGGCTGAAAATCGGTATATATGTAATTTTAATACCGAGGGTGGACAAAGGATACTTTTTATCCCGGATAATGGGATAGATTTGTGTAAAGGTTATCCCAAAAAGTAGGATAGGTTTTTTGTGATTTGCCATTTTGGTTATTTTGGTCATTTGGGTCATCTTTGTCCTTTTAGTCCCATTTGGCCTTTTTGTCCTATTTGGCCTTTGTGTCCTTTCAGTCCTATTTATCGTTTTTGTCATTTTTGTCCTTTTGGCCTTTGTGTTCTTTTTTGTCCTTTTTGTCCCTTTTGTCCTCTTTATCAAACATTTAGTACAATGTTACCTGTATTAACGCCTGCTCTTTAAACAAGAAGTAGGCACTAGAGGTTGACTCGCGTCTACGCCGCGGGTTTAACTCTCCTACAGTCATATAAACACAATGGTTCTCAAAAAAAATACTGTATAGATAGACATGACAAATAAGAGGTGTTAAAAAAAGGCATATTTAGTAAAAAAAATAGTTTACTTCCACAACAAGCATATATTATAATCATATTGTTAAAATATATTACGCAATAACGAGGTAATATAGCGTACTTATTATAACCACAGTTTACAAGAGCGAAATCAGATACTCTTTATCAATAAAATAAATATATAAAAATGAAGGGCAGGTTATCTCTGAACTGTAAATTTTGTATGTGCGAGTCATTTTTATTTAAATTTTATAACAAAACTAAAACGCTAGCGTCGCTTTTTAATAAGTACCATCACGCAATTTTATTATAATTTTGTGCAGTAATTACTAAATAATTTTGAATTAGACCTGTTTTCATTTATTTTATTTTTGAGATTATTTTTTTACATAAATAAGTTACATATTTATTTGACAATTTAACATTAATTTCACAAGAGTCAACATTGAGATAACTTGCTGTTAAATAATTAATTTGATTAACAATAATCACTATAACAATCTGCCTTACAATTACTGAAACATAGCCATCCATACTCAAAATCGGACGACGACCCATTAACTTTAGATAATGACAATAGAAATTTAAACATTTCACTCTTAATTTTTACGTCACATAGTAAAGAATATTGTGAATATCATTATTTAAAGTTATAAAAATGGAAGAAGTTTCCAGAGCATGAGCGCAGCAGCCGTCATCATTTTTTTATAGCTCAAGTAGCAGATAGACTGACGGCCGACTTATGGCCCGTTATTATATCTTACTAACCGTTCATTTGCCTTACTATCGGTTAAAATTTAACATTTAATAAACTACATACAAGTAATGTCAAAATTCAACCGATGGTAAAACAAGTAAATGAGTGGCAAGACATAGGAACCGGCCATTAAAAGAAAGTGGTTCGAATTTTAGTATAGGCATTCGCAATAACAACCAGCACCAAGGTACTGTCCCAGCCTCGAAGAACTTTTATATCACCTGAAAAATTCCAATTTAGTAAATTTTGTACTTTCATGTCACAAAATCATAGACAAGAATCTGATTAACCAAAAAAAGTATGACACAAAATCCAATTTATATTACACGACTATATTCAAAATATAATCATGATCATTATACAGCGGGTCAGAATTCGACAGAAAAAGGTAATTAGCCTAGGAGAAAAATAGCTAATTGGTAGTAGATTACAAAAATTTGTGAACCGCAATGTATTTTAACTTATTAAACCAAGTTATATGTGGCATTAAATATTTTACCAATATAATGTTACTGATCTTTCAATAAGTTTAACTAAGTAAGTAAATAAAACCCTGAAAAAAGTGCTTGATTTTTAAATTTTAACTGTTAACATTTCAAGTGTTGACAACTTTTTCACCATTTTATTTATTCGCGTTTCATTTCTTTCTTTTTTTTGTTACTAGTTGCTGTTTTTCCGTTCCTATCGTTAAGTTATGCATACTTTTGAAATGAAACTTCTTTAGAATCGCGATTTGAAACTCAAACCAAAAAAGCCACAATAAAAAGAAATAAACACATAAACCTGTACTAAACCTGCGAGAGAATGAGATAGAATACATTATATTTAATCATTTAAACACTGATCATACATATAAGAGTTGGAAATGTTTTCAAGTTTTTGTTAATACCTAGTTCAAATTTCGTGTTTTAAAGCTTAAATGTATTATAACGATATAATATATGAAATGCGACGTCACGAAATTTAGAAATCCTCCTTCCCACCGCTTGTCACACTTCTACTGCGTGCGAACTGCACGCACACACAATTTTTGATATTTTGTTATAATATTTGTTGTTACGTCGTGTTTTTCTTTGGAAAACCTCGACTGCACTGAAATGGAGGGTGAAGTTGTTTTACATGGGTCGTAAACATCAAAGAACGTAATGTCTCCCACAAAAAAATGTCCGCGCAAGTCGTTGAGTGTTACTGAATAAAAAATTCGTAATAAATAAGAAACCGACTTCAAGAGTAACTAAAAAGCAAAAAATAAAATTCTCTACAACATCTTGAAGTCAGTGTCAAGTAATACATAAAAACTACTACGTTTTGCAATATTTTGTTGTAACAATGTCTAGGGTAATTTTTATGAACTATGATCCCTCAATGTTATCTATTTGTAGACTATAAATTGTCAGCTAATTTGTTGCTATTACTACCTTCGAGTAATTTTGTTTTAAACTTTGAATAAAGGCTAAATCTACAAGCTTATATTATATATTATTATATTCAATTAAATAATGAGATTTACTGTATACAACTTCTTTCATGCTAAATTTGGGTTGGTAAGTCTAGCGAGGATGATGATGTATTTATTTTGATTATTTATGTATATCAATAATAAAAATTGAGTAATACACCTGAACTGAACCATTAACTTTGACATAAAGTAACATTTCTTTGTTTATATTTTTTCTGTCGAATTCTGACCCGCAGTACAGTTTACACGAGATTACAATTTACATAAAAATTGAAAAAATATTAGCTATCATTTATGTATAATATATATTAATTTTCTTTTGGCTTATGTGTAATACAGGCGATTACTTGCTTCAAAAAAATGTTTTAGCAACATCTTCGGATTTCAATTTGGAAGCTCTGTTCGATCACCTTTTATGAAGGCGACGTTTTATAAAAATTAAAGTTCAAATTAAAATTAGTTCAATTACACAAATATTTAGTGCAAAAAAAAAATAAACACAAATCTACAAAATGGGTCAGTTCTCGCATGTGCTGACTTAAGCCAATAGTAAACCCCCCTGACAAATCAATTACTGCTCAGATTATAACAGTTTCTAGAATAATTTCTTATATGTATATATATGGAACGCGGAAAAAAGTGCAATTAGTATAATAATATACATATGACACGATCCACCTTGGACAAGCGTGGCAGGTAGACTACCCGTTCCCTTAAAATGGATATTGGGTGTTTCTGGGCTATTATTATGCATACAATACATTTTGTAATCTCCAGCTCAATGGCACTTTTATGTTCTGCATACGTTCAACTTATACACCAAGATATACATATTATCACTCCTATTTCCCATAGGGGTAGGCAGAGATGATAGATTTCCACACACGACACATCTTTCGCTTCATTTACTTTCATAATCCCTTAATACATAAATGTTTCTTAAAAATGCTTTTTACCTGGCCATTCTTTAAGACATCTGCGTTTTGATCATGCTAAGATCGTCATGGTCTACCAGCACCTCAACCAAGATTAATATTTTTTAAACAATCATACATAAAAAGATTCAAGTTTAATAAATGACTTTTTGAGAATATAATGTAATCGCATACTAAAGTGATTATTTTTGGAATGTTAAATACTATCATAGTCCTCGTAATTAAACTCTACAAATGTAGATGGCGCTAACAAATCTTGTTGCGGGTTCGAAGTCCGCTTTTCACTTTTAGATTTCTTTTGTTTGTGCTTTTTCTCTTTCTTCTCCGATTTATCGCTGCCATCGCCTCGGTCTTTATCTTTCGATTTTTTCTTTTTGTGTCTTTTCTCTGTCTGAAACGTACATCATCCAAAAATTAATTATAACCCTAATATATTTTTCATAGTCAATAAGAATTGAAATATGGCAAATATTCTTAATAGGGATTTTACCATTTTAGAAAAGTTAAAATCATATATCATCAATATCACTACTTACTGATACACATATTTCGGTTTAATTTGGTTGTTTAATCATCTACTCACTTTGTCGCTACTTTCCTTCATTGCATCAGGGTCTTCACCACCTGAAAATATAGATAATCGTTTCAAATACGATTTATTAAAAATAAAAATGTATTAATAATGAACCACAATAGTCCATTCAGACCTAAACATGGAATGTCAGCCAAGAAAGTGCTTTAACACCTATAGATTGAACATCATTTGCATCTCATAGGATGGCAAGATCTATTTTTGCTTGTAAAAATCTAGGTAGCAATAACAAAACATTGAAATATACTCAAGTTTTAGATATCGGCCTTAGTGAACATTTTGTTAACTATGAATTGTTATCAGAACTGGTAAACCACTTTCTTGGTTGACTATAAACAGGAGAATTCATCTTGGAAAGTGGAACATATTCCACGGGATACAGGTAAACTACTACAGCGAAGGGATATAGGAAAACCATACTAGGTATGAGGGGCGGCTGAAAAGTTCTGAGCCTAAGTTACTTACAGTTGTACTATTTTTTCTCGCCCACCTGTCACGACTAACGACATATAATTCGTATTTATGGAAAGTATTGTGTGATTAGAAACAGTATATTCCGAGTTATTGAACTTTAAACATGATCGTGTCTGAGTCATTGCTGTATTTGACGCGAAATTGGAGCATCGCGCGGTGATAAAATTCCTTGTAAAACGGGGAAAAAAAACAAATAAGAATTTAAAAAAAAATTGTGTACGGTGAATTTGAACTATCATCTGCCATGGTAAAACGTTGGCTACTATTACTTTAGCAGGGTCGAGAGTCTCTCGAAGACGACCCGCTACGGGCGCCCAAACACCGCCAACACGGATAAAAATGTCGCCAACGTAAAAGAAATCTTAGCGGAACACCGCAAAGAAAATTGTGGCAGATAGCAGAAGATTTGGGCATCAATAAAGAATGTATTAGAGACATTTTACACAACCACTTGCACATGAAAAATAAACCCGCGTTAAGTACCGAAAATGCTTACACCGTTTTTTTTTTTTTTTTTTAAGGCGGGGGAAATGCATTTCGCACATACCGGGTCCTTTGCTAGGGATTAGACCGTTGTTGATCATGGAGGCTTTCACTGAGGCAATCCAAACAATAATCAACCGGCTTCTGTGGAGACTCGACTAATCAATACCCCACTAAAACCACCCTCCTCCCATGTGCCCCGCGCTTATGGCAGGAAAGGCGTGAGATACAGAACGTAGTTACGCCCACACCGATCCTAGCGCACAAGTGCTTGAGAATGCCCCGGGAGAGGCAAACTCACTTCGTCAACAGGGGTGAAGACTCCTCTACTCCCTAGATACTAGAGGGCCCCTGCAGCGGTATTTCAGGGAGGGAGGTCATGCGCATACCTGTGCCTCCGGGCTCCCAACTGACGTCGGCGCCCGCGAGACGCATGCGCACTACCATCTCTCTCCCTATCTCGTTCCGCGGTCTCCTTATGAGACACTACCGTCTCGCAGAAATTGGCCGCACCCACCCACCAATCGTCGCTGTGCAGCATGGCTTGCACCAGATCGCCCAGCGATTCGATCGGTCCTACAAGTGTCTCGAGTTCAAACCTCTGAGGTGCCCATGCTGCGCACTCGACTAGCGTGTGTAACGCCGTGTCCAGCGCGCCACACTGGCGGCATTGGGGTGAAGGCAAGCAGCCCGCAATCTGACACAGATACTTATCGAAGCAACCGTGCCCGGTAAGTATCTGTGTCATTCTGAAGGTCAGGGTCCCGCGTTTCCGCGAGAGCCATCGCAACAGCTGCGGTCGAACCGCCTCCACCGTGTCAATGCCAGCAACAGGGTTTTCCAACTCTACTGACCAAGATTGGATCATGGCCGCGGTTTCCCGCGTCCTGATCACCTGGAGTTCGGCCTGGCCATAGACCAGGCCACGGGCGAGGGCATCCTGGCGGGAGCGCCGAACTTTGGCTATCACGTCCGCCTGCCAAGAGTGTCGATGCCGTCCACGACACTGTACGGTATCCTCGGATGGTCCTCACCGCCAGGACCCGTTGTGCGCGGCACAACAAAGTCCTATTGTGGCGGTGAAGTGCAGTGGACCATACGGGTGCACCGTACAGGGCCATACTCCTAAGGATGCCCATGTAGAGTTTCCTAGTCGTCCCCCCCGGTCCCCCCACGTTGGGAAGAAGCCGAGAGAGGGCGCCTGCGGACCTCACGAGCTTGGGAACTAGCTGCTTAAAGTGCGCTTTGAACAGCCATTTCCCATCAAGAATTAGCCCCAGATATTTCATCTGGGGGCCTACACGAATGTCCACGCCTTGGACTGTAACGGACAAGTCCGCGGGGGGATTTACGAAACCGCCTATGGAACATGATGGCCTCCGTTTTCGCGGGGGAGACCTTCAAGCCCAGCCTACCTATTCTTCGGACCACGATCGCCAGCCCGGCGTTGGCGAAGTCCACGGATTCCGCGAATGACGCAGCGCGTGCCGTGAGTAGGGTGTCATCCGCAAAGCAGATTAGCCCTATTCCGGGCAGGACCGGAACCCGAAGGATCCAGTCATAACCGACGTTCCAAAGAACCGGCCCGAGGACCGATCCCTGTGGTACGCCGCACGCGACGCGTCGCCGACCTATCGCGCGATTCTCGGACTCGCCGCCCTCCCAAAGGATGTATCTATCCTGGAGGTACGCGCCCAACAGCCTCGTGAGGTACGGGGGACTCCGTGTGCACGAAGCCCCTCCTAATCGTCTCGTGAGGGAGGCTGTTAAAGGCGTTCGCTATGTCTAGCGAAACCGCCAGGACAGTATCCTTTGCTTGGACTGCGTCTTCCGTTACAGATCGCAGTGTCTCGAAGGCGTCCAACGTGGAGCGCCTCCGCCGAAACCCGAACTGCGTCTGTGCTAGCCCCGGCTCCACAGTATCGAGATGCTTAACGAGGCGTTCCGCTAAGATCTTCTCGAAAACCTTGGCGACCTCGTTAAGCAACACTATGGGCCTGTAGGCGGACGGATCGTTGGTAGGACGGCCTCCCTTGGGAATCAGGCATAATCGGCCCTCCTTCCATTGCGACGGGAACTGACCTGCGCGAATACAGGCATCGAACAGTTCCCGCAGCTGGCCGCGTAGGTGTTTGGCGGCCAGGAAGAGGAGCCGACCCGGAACCCCGTCGGGTCCCGGAGCCGTCTTCCTGCCCCGGAGCCGGTCCAGGGCGACGTCTAACTCTTCCTCGGTGATGGAGTGAGGCTCCACCTCCGAGGTGTCGGGAATGATTGGACCCATATCGGGGAGTGAAGATCCCCGGATCCGGGAAGAGCCCATCGATAACCGACCGGAGGACCTCGGGTTCGAGCGTTTCCGTAGCCGTGGAGGTGCAGGGCCGCAACGTGTTGCGGGCCGCACGGTACGGACGCCCCAAGGGTCCCGGTCCAGTGTCTCGAGGAGCTCCTCCCGAGCCCGGGCTTTCGCTCGCAGAATTGCGATCGAAAGGGCCTTTCTGGCCTCTCTGAACTCCCCACGAGTCCATTCTCCTCAACATAGTCTGGAGGACGACGCGCTCTGCTGCGTTTGAGCCTGTGGCTGATTCTGCGGACTGCCCTCCGCAGTTCAGCCAGCTCCTCAGTCCACCAGTGGACCGATGTACGCGGCGGCGGTCGTTTGGCTCGAGGCATAGCAGCGTCACAAATCCTTTTGAGGGATTTGCGCATGTGCTCAGCCTGCGCCTCCAGATTCCCCAGGTCGGCTGGATAGGTCCAGCATTCGATGATAGCCCTCTCCTCGGCCTGCTCCGCGTCGAGCTTGGTAAGAGCCCAGCGCGGGAGCCGGGAGGGGCCCTGAACAGGGTTAGCGCTAGGCGAGGGGGAGAGCTCGAATCTGATGTACAAGTGATCAGACAGAGTCTCCACCTCCTCCAGTACTCTCCATCCTACCACTCTGCGGGCGGCCGCATGTGTGGCGAATGACAAGTCGATGATCGATCCACCCCGCGCACGTACGCAGGTCTGGACCGACCCCTGGTTCAGGATGGACAGGTTGGATTGAAGCGCCCAGTCTTCAACCGCCCGTCCCCTAACATCGGTAATCGCGTTCCCCCAGGATTGGTGCTTGGCATTGAAGTCGCCTAGGACGAATATCGTCTTCGGCGCTAGTCTGCCGACGGCTGCCCTAATGGAGTCCAAGGCGAGCTCGTACTCCGCCAGGGGCGGCTCCGCGTGAGGTACACGCCTATGATGACGTAACCTCCGCTTTCCGCCACCGCGTAGCCCTTTCCTCTTTCGAGACTGGTGAGCGGTGTGCCAGATCCGGCTCTGGCGATCACGGCTACCACATCGTCGAGATCCCCACCCAGTTCCTGGCTGGGGTACGTAATAAGGTTCGCTTATTACGGCCAAGTTTGCTTGCCACTCCGCCATCGCCTGCAGGCACAGGTCCTGGGCGTCGGGGGAGTGGTTAACATTAGCTTGGAAGAGTGTTAGGGGTGTACTGGGCATTTAGGTGTCCATAGGTACCCCCTTTCCACTCGCCGGTCGTTTATTCGCCCTCGGGTGGACGAATTTACCCTTGACATATGGGGGCTGGCAATGCCTCGCCAACGTCGGGTGGGTAGCCCGACGTTGGCGACGTTGGTAACGTTTGTCCCCCGCCGCGCAGACGGCGCATTGGGGGTCGCGGGCTGTGCAGTCCGGCTGCTTGTGTCCGCTCTTACCGCAGCGGAGACACAAGCCGGTCCGGTCCGGGCACGAGTCCGGGCAAGTCTGGGTGCCGTGGCCGACGTTGAAACAACGGTAACAACGTATGGGCCGGGCTTCCAGAGCCTCCACCTTCGCCGAGGTGAAGCCCACCAAAAGGTGGCCCCGCTCGGCGATGGCTTTGGCTGCAGAGACGGGGCACATCACGTATGATGCGCCCATCCCCCCAGGTCCTATGCCGATGTGCCTCGCCTTAACATCGTCGCGCAGGCAGTTGCCCACGCTGGCGATGGCACTGCGAAGCCCATCTACTGTGGCCGACTCATCCAGCCCTGAGACGTAAAGCTCCCCAGGCTTTACGGGGCGGATGACTTCGGCCATCCCTTGAGCGCCCTCGAAGGGCCTCGGCGACGCGGTTCGCCCTAGTCGCGCTCTCGGGTCCTGGGGGGAAGTCCAGGAGTCGAGCGTCCCGGGCGGTCCGCGTCACTTTCAGCCCCTCTCTGAGGCCTAGCTCGGTGATATTGACCACCGAGGCGGCCTTCGCGAAGACCTCCCGGTAGCCAATACCGTTTTTGGCCGATTCCGGCAGCAACTTAATGATAATTGCTGCCGATCTCGGCTCCTGAAATACCACGGGCTTCGTAGCCCGTGGCTTGCGCGCCGGTTTCCGCCCCGATGGCGAAGCCGGTGCTTGCGCCGAGGGAGGGGGGCGGGGCGTTTCCGCCTCCGCTCCCCTGCCCTTCTTCCTTCGGACGACCGTGGACCACGCCCCCCCCTCCGGAACGGGGGCGGGGGCAGGGGCCACCGCAGCCGATGGTGGTGCGACGGCAGGTGCCGCGACGGCGCGTGCCGCGACGGCCGGTGTCGCGGCCGCCGGTTTAGCCATGAGCCTGGGGGCCGGCTTGGGGGCCGGTGGCCCGGGCTTAGGCGCTGGAGCAGAAGCGGCGGCGAGAGCTGCGGCTCGGCGCAGCTTCTTCGCCCTCTGCTTTACTCCCCCCCTCTTCACCTTCTTCTTGGGGAGGGGTGGCGGTGGGGAGTCCGCCACCCCGACGACGGGGGCTACCACCACCTCCATCGGTACCGGGGGAATTACTTCCCCCGGGGCCCGGCGGGCGGCGGCGGCAGCTCCCGCCGTTTTAAGCAGCGGTTGTGTCTCCGCGGCCTTTTTCCTGTCCGCCGCAAGCGGCGGGCGAAGAGTTGGCGCGGGCGGCAGCCGCTCCTCAATCCCGGCAAGCCGAGCGTCCAACATCGCGCCCACCGTGCGGGCGATGATATGCGTGAGCATATCATAATCCACACCGGTGTGCGCAGCGGTTGGTGTAGGAACCGGCTCCGCCACAGCGGCGGTAGCCGGAACCGTTCGTCAATCGGCGTCGAGTTGTGACTTCAGAGTTTTTGGACCTGTGCAAAGACAATTTGGATGAAATTTGTAATCGTATCGTCCCCATAGATAAAACTTTGATTCGACAATATGATTCAGAATAAAAACATAAACGAATGCAGTGGATATAAAAAGACAAAAGCCGCCGAAGAAATTTAAGGTGGGGAAGTCGGCTTCGAAACTCATGGCTAACATTTTTTGGTATTCAGAAGGAGTATTATTGATTGAGTACCTTCCAAAAATGCTAAAATTCATGCCAAGCACTTTGATGTCCTTACTTTTGAAAAAATTACGCCGTCATTTTAGAAAAAAGGAAGAACAGTCTAATTAATTAGAAAAAAATTAATACTGTTTTTGCAAGACAATGCGCCCGATCATATGGCTCGCATTGCCAGGCAAGAACTGGGAGAGACTAGTTTCGATGAAATAAACCTTTCAACCTACAGTCTAAACCTGGCTCCCAGTGACTACTTCATAAAGAAAACTTGGAAGATATACCTTCGGAAAGGAAGTTTAAGGACCAGCTGTAGAGGAGCATTTTGATACATGCCCTTTGCAAACAATGTGATAAGTTCATTGTAGTAGAAGAAGACTATATTTAAAAGTAAATTTTGTTTAGATTTTTATCCAATCTGTAATAGTGCCTTACGCTCAGAACTTTTCAGCCCTCCCACGTATATAAAAATACAACTGACCTTCCGGAGACCTCCTAGCGCTGGAATCTCCGGCCCAAAGCGGAAAATCACCATCCAACATATCACTGCGACCATCTTCATAAACGGAAATATTTCTTTCTTCTTTTTCCGTCTCTATTCCATCATTACTTATTGAAACTCTATTTAATTTCATATTTATCGTTTCTTCGGCAAGTTCCCGTGTGTGTTGTATAGACTTTGAAGTGGTGTCTATGAGTATATTTGAATCTGCTGAATTTTCGTGTGATAAGCTTATATCGAGTTCAAAGTCGTCCTGATCGACTATTACTCTAGGGTTTGTCGCGTCGTCATCACTGTAATTATTAGATATATAGTTATATGTCTCTTTGTTTTACACCAAAGCAAGAGAAAAACAAAAGAAAAAGAATCATAAATCGTGCCGATCACTAAAAAATTATATCTTCTAGACAGCCCTAGGTTAGGTTTAATAGATTCCAACCTTCCAGGGTCTGAAGACTACACCACTTCGCTAAAGCCGGCACGTTATTGTTAAATGTTACAACCTGACCATGAATTCCAGCTCTATTTCGTGACGAATGTGAATAATACAACTAAGAAACGGAAACTACTTTGGTATTTTTTATATACCAAAGTAATAATACACAGTTATGGGTTCATTCCATTTTGTCATCGCTATCAAGCTCTCTCAGAAATTACACAAAAAGATTATGTTTGTTAAACCTTGTAGTAGTTTAAAATAGTCACAAAAAAAAAAATTATGTGTGTGTGCAGTTCACACACAGTAGAAGTGAAACAAAATGTAACAAGGAGTGGGAGGGATTCTAAATTCCGTGACGTTACATTTCATATATCGTTATAATATATTTAAGCTATAAAACACTAAATTTGAAATATTAATGAGAAACTACAAAACATTTCCAATTCTATCTGTATGAGCATAGTGTTTAAATTATTAAATACTCTATATCATTCTTTCGCAGGCTTAGTCTTGTAGATTTATGTTATTATCTCTTTTTAATGTCGCTTTTTCGTTTCATCGAGTTTAAAATCACAATGATTTTAAAGAAGTTCCGCTTTAAAAGTCTAAGAATGTTTATACCAGGCCCCTCAGAAAGTACTGCGAAAAAAGTTGTTATGTATGAGAGACTGGCCCGTTATGATCTATTGTGAAAATATGATTATTTATAACTAAAAATAGATAAGTTTCAATTTCAACATTTGCCTCCACATTGTTTGCGAGATAATTTAAATTATGGTGTCTTATTGAAAAATGGATCTGTGCTGGGAACATTACCGCGCTATGATTTTTTACGATTTCAAGTGTCGCCTGAAACCGGACGAATCGTACGATAGACTTCAAACGGTTTTCATGGATGAAGGCCCTTCTACAGCAACCGTGTGTCGTTGGTACAACGAATTCAAGCGCGGACGACTAACTTTGGGGATGAAGAAAGAAGTGGTCGCCATTTGACGGCTGTTAAGGAAGAAAACGTGCTAGCAGTGAAAAATTTAATCCAAGACAACAGGCGAGTTACGTATCAAGAGATACAGCACGTACTGCAGATTGGATCAGGAAGCCTTCACGAGATTCTACACGTGCATCTTCGCGTGAGGAGGTTAGTTTCATGCTGGGTGCCGCAAACCTCACCGATGCTCAAAAGCAGGCCCGGGTGGAATGGTGCCGTGATATGATAAACAAATTTGAAGCAGTTTCGTCTCGGCGTGTTTACAACATAATTACAGATGATGAGTCCTGGATTTATCAATACGATCCAAAAACGAAGCGCCAGTTGACGATTTGGGTGTTTCAAAACGAATCAACGCCTACCAAAGTGAAGCGATCTGGAAGCGGGGGGGAGGATTTTGATCGCGAGTTTTTTCAATTTGATTGGCTACTTGGTGTCAATTCCTTTACGGAACCAAAGAAGCATCAACGCTGAATGGTATACTACCAAATGCTTGGCAGAAGTATTCTCTGTTGTGAGCAACAAGCGACCAAACACAGGGCTCCGCAGGCTACTGCTCCGCCACGACAACGCGCCCGCCCCTGTCGCGCTCAAAACGAGGGACTTCCTGGACAGCACGCCGGTCAAACTCCTGGGTCACCCGCCTTACAGCCCTGACCTAGCACCGTGTGATTTCTTTTAATTCCCGAAAATAAAAAATCTGCTCAAATGGATACAATTTTCGTCCCCGGAAAGTTCGTCCGTGTTCGAGCAAGCTGCAAATGAGGTGTCTGCGGCGGACTGGAAAAAATGTTTCAAAAACGGGTTCAGAAGCATGAAAATTTATATAGAGGCTGGTGGAGAGTACTTTGAAAAGATTTAGTAAAAAATATTTACCTATAGAACATTTTTTTTATTTTCGTAAATCTTTCCGAGTGTCCCACGTACATAATATACAATTACTTATAGCAAAATATAAAGGAATCAAAACATGTTGCTGTAGAGTTTGTTGTGTGGCTTCTTTGCCTTTAACAGTACATAAAATTGTTATAGAAGCGGTTGCAGACTCAAGACTTTTAAGTAATCTGTAAGGTTCTATTTCAAAGCAAATATCTTTATTTTTATTGATGTAACCTACTTTCTTCTTGCAATAAAGAATATTCTATACACAAAATAGATACCTTTCACTTTCATATGTTACATCTTGTTTGGTTGCACTAAGAGGTGTTAAATCTTCCAAGAAACTGCTATCAAGGTTCCCTGCATAAAATTCTTCCAGAGCTCCCGACGACGCTATTGTGGCCCCAGATTGGGGCGTACTTGATTCACTGCTATAACACAAATTGAACTTTCTTAACAAGTATAATAAAAATTATCTCCAAAAAGTATATCAGAAAGAAAACTAACTAAAATAAAACATAATAACAGATAAATTTTATGATAAAAATATTTGCGATAAAATTACTCGCCTAAACTAAAGAGCAATTATTATACCGGTGTACAATGACATGCATCACCTGTCTTTGCCTGGAGCCCGGGGCGGCGTCATCTCAACACTGGCGGGCTGTCTTGCACTGATCAGTTCTGCGCTCACGAAAGACGTCTGCGTAACTTGTGCTTCCGGAATTCTCATTGGCGTCGGGTTCAGAGATTGAGCCAACTATTATTCGAGAAAATAAAAAAGTAATGTTTTATTACATGACATATTCATTATGGAAAATATCTATTACTACTGATTCACAATTAAAACCACTAATAGATCTTATTGTTAGTAAAATTTGGTCTAGATGTTTTCTATATACTGAGATGAAAGTGGTATACTCTCCTCTTTTAAATAATGTTCCTTTATTTAAAAGAGAATAATGAAATGAAATAATAACAATCTATATATATATATATATATATATATAATAATATATATATATATATATATATATATATATATATATATATATATATGTATAGTGTTTGACTACCATGTCAGTGTTTGACTGTACTCCGTTATTTACTATACTCTGGGTGTCTGGAATCAGCCCCAATGTAGTCTGTTGTATATTACATATAAGACAAGCGTAACTTGTTTAATTTGGGGATATACAATGTATGTGTTTGTCTGACTATTACTATAAATAATTCTATCCATTTATTTTTTTGATAATAAAACTAAAAAGTAAAATATCACCTTTCAACCTCCCACTAAAATCCCCTTAATATTTTAAAAGACGAAAGAAAACATACTATACATATGTCTCACCAATGGATTAACACTCGGGGGCACGATAGGTTTGCCGGCCCCGATCACGATGCTCGGTGACCGCTCATTGGCGCGTAGCTCTGGCTGCGTACTCTGTCGCCGTTTATTCGCCAACCGATCAACAAACTGGTTATAATGTGCTTCCTCTGAGTTCTGTAACATCGTTATTATAAAACATTTTCGGGATAAAAGTACTCTATGTTCATTTTCGTTATCAAATATATATAATCAATTTCTTTTCAATATGGCAGAGAAGTGTCTCTCTGCATATACAGGTGAATTTTTCAAGTGGGCCTTTGTACCCGAATTCAAAATTATATGATATAGCGAAAATTTCTCAAAGCAGTCTCAAGGCCGATTTTGATGAAAACTAAAATGGCATCATTAGATTTTTGCAAAAACCCTAGTCAGGAATAAGAAGCAGACAAGGTTGGACTCAAGGTCAACAATGATAAGATGGAGTATCTTCATATGAAGCGGTACAAAAATACCCGCATTGCGAGCAGAAACCTGCATGTTAGAGATACACTGTATAAAGGTGCAAGCAAATTCAAGTACCTGGGATGCACAATCACAGACACGAACTCCCAATACATATCCGTGTTCAAAATGCCCTTAGGTGCAGTGCTGCCTTACATAAGGTGTTAGTGTCCAAGCTCCTAAGCAGGAAACTAAAATACTCGTTTAAAAAAATGTCATTAGACCAATTTTGATGTTCGGCTGTGAGGCTTGGACACTGACATTTAGGGAGGAGAACTAATTGTTGGTCACAGAGAGGCTGGTTCTCAAGAAAATCTTGGGCTCAACAATAAGAGGAGATGGCAGCTGGAGGGTTCGAATCAAATCATGGCCGAGCTCAACATAATTGGGGAGATAAAATAGCGCGCTCTAGCTCTCTAGTCTCCACTAGCTCGGTCATGTAGAACGGATGGAGGAGGATCGGGAAGTGAAGAGAGCATACTTGGGGCGATCAGCAGGCCGGCGACCGGTTGGTCGACCTAAGTATCGCTGCAAGGACAGAGTGGACGTTGACCTGACCGCACTACAAGCCCACATGCAACTGGCAAGACACTGCACAAGACAGAGGAAAGTAGCGAGCTCATTTCAAAAACCAACATTCACTTTGGGGTCAGTTAGTTCTATTCAGGAATCGGATTGAATAATTAAAAAAAAAAGAAAACTGTTATTACCAATTAATAGTGTAGCCTGTAAGGATCATTCCTGTATATTATTATCTATGTCTAATCCATTTTGCTTAAAAATTACTGGGTCTCTACACAATTAAAATCTGCCAGGAAGACAGATTCTATATGTAGATATGCAGTCTTCGTGCAGCGGCTCTCTAAATTTTAAATTATTGTGTAGAAAATTTAAGAAATACAAAGAGTAGAGATTAAGAAAGTAATTTCAATGTAAATTAGATTGTACAAGATTTGTTGAATTGTTGTCATATTAGGGGGGTATTTACAAATAAACATTCTCTAAGTTCCTTAGTCAAATGACAAAAACTGGAGTTTGTCATCTCTACAGAATGCTATGGGTATATACAGACTTTCCCAATATTTGTTACATTCTCATTCAACAGTTTACAATAGAATACCAGTATTTGTATATTTCAAAAACAAGACAAATTTTATTTTATATTTATTTATTTGGACAATGCATTGATAATAATCTATAATTCCCATAATCGGCATTTAATGCTAAAATTATGTGTAGTTTAAAAATATTTACAGCTACACAGCCATCCAGATATGTTAATATTTTAAACTAGGACATGCCCGCGACTTCGTCCACGCTTGATTTGAAATTCCGTTTACGAAATGCGGGATTCCCAGGACACAAATAAGAGAATATAAAAATAATGTAAGCTATCGTTTTAGTGAAAACTGTGTCGGAATAAGCTAATTTTTATGCACCCGAACAACTACAAACCGCTACCGAGAACATTCCCGTGCGATTTCCAGGTTAAAAAATCACACATTTTATTAAATAAAATCCATCAGTGAAAAATCACATTGGAATTTAAGTTTTTTTAACATGGCCGTTTTAAATAATTTCCAGAAAAATTACCGCGGGATTCCCAGGACAAAAAGTAGCGCAGATTTTAAGTCGAAAAATTTGCTGTCGATCAGCGAAAACCGCATTGAAATCGGCCCAGTAGTTTTTACGTGAATTCAGAACAAATAGACAAGAAATCTAAAAAAAATTGCATTGTGTTCTCTGTCGTTTATATAGCCTATTCCATTTTTTTTTAAATAGCTTTAATGTACAGACATGGCATGTTTAGAATTATATAATACTAGAGTTTAGCCTGCGGCCGCGGGTCAACCTCTAGTGCGTGCCTCTTGTTTGCCAGATGTATGCATAAGTCTTTTCCGGTTTTACTAAGAGATGGCACCCCCGAACAATATGCGACGTATAAATTCGACACCAGGTCGGTTTATTTTTATGACAATAACCTACAAAAACACATACAAGTTGAGTCTGCCAATTCATAGTGTTACAACTTAGGCTCCGACAAAGACAAATTCCACGTACAGATCTGTAAAAGCACATTTTATTACTTGTCGGCATTTGAACTAATTGTAATCTTTTTATGATCGTCTTCTTTTGTTCACTCATTTATTTGCATACGTTTCTAGTTATTGGGGAGAACAGCCTATTGTCCCACTGTACTCGTTTATGGCCGCTCAGGAGAACTGAGCTACTACGATCTAGGCATGACGTGTGTACATTCGGGAACTTAATATTGACGGACTTTGCGCGTTTTGTTGAATTACGACCTTCTGCATTACGTTTGGATTTGTTGCGTTCGGTTATATTTGTACCCGTGTTATACGTGTTTGTATAGTTCTTTGGAGCCTCGGCGGACGTCGGTACGACGTTATGGTTACTGAGGGCTCCTTTACTTGTTATATGATGTAGGGAATATTAAACACGAGTTATCACTTGGTATAATGTATTCCGTTTGGTTTACATATAATTTTTATGTTACGAACACAATAATAACATTGATTGAGCGAAACCCTTATTGTGTAGCTGTCAAATTGGTATTCGGACTGGTGTTGCCTAAAATGGCCGTTCTAGTGTTGTCCGTATCAAAAATTAATAGTTGCGTTCGGAGAACGCCACAGTTCTAATAAACTCTATAATAATTCTAACGGCATTTTAATGCGAATCCCGCAAACTCGTAACAATAGCATCTCTGTTGTATAGTTAAAGTTGGAAAGTGGCTTGACGAACGGTTTGCCGCAAAAGACAAACATTTTTTCTGGCAAGGTATTCATAATATACCTGAAAGATGGGCTAAGTGTGTAGAAACCGAAGGCCAATATTTCAAATAAACTCAAAATTTATTTCCTATGAAATTTATGTGTTTAATTTACCACAAAAACCGGAAAAGACTTATGCATACACCTGGTAAAGAGATTACAACACAGGTCACATTGTATTAAATTTTTATGTTACTGCTATTTGTCCCGGAAGATTCACTTCATTTTATATCGCAAACTATCCCATCTCCCGGATAAAAAGTATCTATGCCAATTTTTGGGTATTAAAACTACATATGTACACCAAAATGACCAAATTGACCACATTGACCACACGGACCACATCGACCAAATCGACCACGTTTACCACATCGCCCACATCGACCACATCAATCAAATCGGCCAAATCGACCACATCGCCCACTATACAGCCACCATTTTATATGGTTGATGATTTTTTTAATTCTAAAGAGACGGATAATACGAACGTAATATAATAAATTGACTAAAATATTAGGTTGGGGAAAGTTTCTTCGCATTTTATACAAAAATTCAAAAGGTTTTTTTATAAAGTTTATTTACATTTGACTAAAGTATGTAGGTGCCATTTTGTTGGATAACTTTTTGCCATCTTGTAGGTAGGGACGTGATCCCATTGCTATAAAAATTTTGGGGCTTTTGATCAAAAAACTGCGACAAGTGGTTTTGGCAGTCCTCTCGTGATGTTAATCTGACACTGCCTAAAGAATTCTGCAGAGAACGAAACAGAAGAAAATCTGAAGGTGCAAGGTCAGGACTATACGGCGGATGCATTAACATCTCCCAGCCAAACTCGTAATTTTTGCTGAGTGGCTAAAGATGTGTGAGGTCTAGCGTTATCATGGTGAAAAACCACACCCCTACTGTTCATTAATTCCGGCCGCTTTCTCTCAACTTTTTGCTTCAATCTCATCAGTTGTTCGCAGTACAGTTCAGAATCGATGGTCCTGTCTGGCGGTAACAGCTCATAATGAATAATGCCCTTCCAATCCCACCATACACACAGCATCACCTTGTTGCGAGTTAACCCGGGTTTCGCCACAGTCTGTGAAGCCTGACCGGCCTTTGACCACGATATTTTTCGCACGTTCTTGTCGTACGTGATCCACTTTTCATCACCCGTTATCAGCTTCTTCAAAAATGGTTCGGTTTCATTACGTCGTAATAAAGAATCACAAATGAGTACTCATTAGGTTTCTTTCAGTGAGCCCATGAGGTACCCAAATATCGAGCTTTTTTGTGTACCCAGATTTTTTCAAATGCACTAAAACCGTTTTGTGGTCAATTCCCAGTTCTCCAGCTACATTGTAACTACTAATATGCCGAACTTGCTCCACTTTTTCAAAAATGGCATCAATTTTGTCCGTAACAGGGCGATCAGAGCGACGTGCATCTTTGATATCAAAATTTCCGGATTGAAAACGCTTAAACCAAATTTGCGCTCTCACAGATACTACATTAGGTCCATAAACACCACAAATTTTTTTCGCGGCTTCATCTAGGTTGAAATTATATTTGTAAAAAGTATCCTATGTATATTATAGGGTAAAAAGTATCCTATGTTCAATCTCAGCATCGAAAATATATATATACTGAGTTTCAGCCAAATTGGTCCAGTAATTTTTCCGTAAAAACAGAACAGACAGAGAGAGTGACTTTGGCATTTATAATATTAATAAGAATTATAGATAATCACTACTTCACTACAGGTTTACCTGAAACACGTCAAGTTCTTTTTCAATTTCCTCAGAATCCTTTTGATTTCTTTGCAATTGTTCAAGTAAACTTGTCTTTTGCAGCCTTAAAAATGGTACACTCAAAAACTTGTGTAAAAGGCGAAGACCAAAACCGTTTCTCATTGATGACTCTGCATACCTCACTGGAGCTGTTCTGGAATTTTGTCATTTAAATTTATGAATATTACATAATCCATACCATAATATATAAATGTAAGATTATTTAGGTGTTTGTTGCTTAAAGAATATTGAAAAGATTATTAGGAGTGCTTTAGAAACCGGAAGTAAGTTTGTAGTACTTTTATTTAGGAAACAAAAATATCTCACTGGATAAATAATTGCGTGTAGCTCATGAGCGAAGCCGCATGAGAAACCTAAGTGATAAATAATATTCTATTATGAAACATTAAGCATTCTTATGTAAAGTAATTTTATATTCAGATGAATATATAACTGCTTTCACCTGTATCTAGAACAATGTTTAGACACAGTCTGCAAATTGAGTTGATAATTGTTGAGACTTTGATAATGTGTAGGCACGCTCGGCTAGGGATATGTCGTGCATGTGTTTCATGAATTTGGATGAATTATCTTCTCCAGCATCAGTTTATGTACATGCATATTGTTTTAGAACATGGGCCTTGGTTTAGCTGTAAAATAATTATAAAGGACGCACAAAAAATGGTGTCACCTGGGCCACAGTACAACCACTGCACTGATTAAAATCACTGACGATATACGTCAAGGCATGGACCAAGGTTTGGTGACTATTCTGTCACTGCTAGACTTCAGCAGTGCATTTAATCACGTAGACTTTGATATACTTACTAAAATTCTCCGCTCTCTCAACATATCTCCATCCGCAATTGATTGGTTTCACAGTTACCTGATTGAACGCCGGCAACGTGTTCGTATTGATGATATGTTGTCATCGTGGCAAAATCTCTCTGCCGGCGTTCCTCAGGGCGGCGTTTTATCTTCTCTTCTATTTTCTATTTTTATCAATTCTATCTCGAAAAACTTATCTTCTTCCTACCATCTCTATGCAGACGATTTTGAGATTTATACTCAGGCGCCTAAAGACAACTTACATAACGCTATTAAGCTTATCAATGATGATCTGAACCGCATATACATCTGGAGTACCTTCCATGGACTTAGTCAATCCCAATAAAACTCAGGCCATCATAATTGGTAGCTCGCGAGCCATAGCTAAAATAGAGTTTTTTCACTGCTTCCCGATGTGATCTTTCATGATACGTCTATTCCTATCAGTGATCAAGTCAAGAATCTTGGCATAATAATGGACAAGGAGTTGTGTTGGCGACCCCACATTACTGAATTAAGCCGCAAGATTTTTGCATCCTATGCATTGCTTAGGAGACTGAAAAATTTCCTTCCGACTGCCACTAGGATTTTGCTTGCTCAATCAATTCTACTACCCATCCTCGACTATGCTGATGCTTGCTATCTTAATCTCACTCAAGAGCAACTTACTAAGCTCGAGTGTCTTCAAAATGTTTGCATAAGGTTCATATTGGGTTTAAAAAATATGATCATGTTTCTGAATTTCACAAAAATCTCGAGTGGTTGCCTATCTCACTTCGCCGGAATGCTCATCTTCTCAACTTACTATATTGTATACTGTTTATACCTTATATCCCTCCTTATCTTAAGGAATGTTTCAACTTCCTTCATACGTCACATACACTCAATTTGCGCTCCACTAATAATCTCCTATTAATGGCACCTGCACACTCTTCAACATTTTATTCCAACTCCTTCGCCATGCAGGCTGTCTTACTTTGGAACTCTTTGCCCACTGACGTCAGAAAAGCTAAATCTTTTGCCATATTCAAAAATTCACTTAGGAATCATTATGTAAGTCTTACGCAATGATGTATGTGCTAATTTACAATAGACTGTAATCTGCTGTCCATGTATGTCTTCTTTTATTTTTTATTTTCATTTTTATGTGTTGCATAATAATTATAGATAATTTAAGAATTTCATTTGTGTCAGGTTGCCTGGAAGAGATCGCTTTTAGCGATAAGGCCGCCTTTTGTTTTACCAAGTAACTATTGTCTTGTGCATTTTTTGTAATTTTTGATTTGGTGAACAATAAAGTGTTGTCTATGTCTATGTCAAAGCAAAATCCATTAAAATAGGAATGCATCCCAATCTCATTAAAATAAAAATAGAGGCCATAGATTTTGCAAATTACCTTGTAAGCTTGGCATGGTGCAATGCTTGATCAATGTGATGTGCATGCACTTGGCGGTGGTGTTGCATATCACAGTGATTTCCCAGCACAACCACAGGCAGGTCAGCTGGCACTTGAGACAACTCTTTCACCACATATTCAAATGTCCTGCATAAAAAATAGTTTCTATATATCTATTCTTATAGTTCAATAGTCATTTTGGAAAAGTCATGTGCCATTGATCCTTCTGTATATTGCTGGGTTTCTATCTTAATATACATCCAAGTGCCTTACTACTTAAAAATTAGGTTTAAAATTTGATATAATATCCATACAAGTAACTTCCAAACAAAGTATATTCCATATGTCATATGGGCCTACTCAATGGTGCATTGTTCATTATGTAACTAAAAATATAGCTAAGGCCTCTATATTGAGGGATGAAAATTAGATCAAGAAAATCATAATGATTTTCCTTATGCTGGGGCTTCACCTGGGTTAGTGTTAAAGATTTAGGCTGTGGCCAAATGCGTCTTATCTAAAGCATTAAAAATGAGGCTGTTAATGCATAGCCATACTATATATACTGTTAAATTTATTTAGTTGCATAGTTGTTCTTGTCATGTTTTTTTAAGGTAAATAGTTTTGTTATGTACCCTCTTATATCTAAATGATGATAGATGATACAATCAGCCATTTCCTTAATTGAACAAAAATGTTTTTTTTTTTTATTTATTCTGTGATTAGCGCCTGTTTTGCATAGATTATTTTTCCATGATTTAACATAATTTTATGTAATGATATTTATCTCTAATATGATGTGGTATTTGTGTAGATTATAATTCAAAATCTCTCAATTGTATATCTGTATTCACTACATTTTATTTCCATGTTGGCAGATGCAATCAATTTATTTTTACTGCATTTTATTTCTTTTATTACATGTAAAACTTTAAACATAATATCTTATATAAAATATTATTTAAAATTTCCAAACAATAATGTATTAAATTCTTGTCATTCATAACCCTTTTAATTAAAACAGTTTATCAATGACTGTAATCCGCTATCGGATGTGCCAATTTGTTAAGTTTCATATACTGTAAAACTGTTGGAGGGATGACGAGGTGGTCTAAAAATATTTGTATAGAATCAGTGTATGAAATATATTATGTAAGCCATAAGGTTCTCTGATTATAAGTACAGTGACCAGTTGCTGTGCTTTTATTACCAAAAACCCTTCTGAGTTGTTGCCAGTATTATAATACTTTATCTATCAATATTTAATGTCATTAACAATGTCCCATATCAAATATTATCTTAAACCCACTGCCATATTTGTGTGAAACAGCCTAAATCTTTAACATTATCCCAGATGAAGCCCCACCTTTAAAGTTTTTTTTTACTTAAATCTATAGATGGGGGAAATAATATACAATTTTAAATATTTTATTAAGGAAGCTAGTACATTAATTTTACCTTTCTTTAAGGCTTCAGACATAACATAGTACACCTTCTGTAGAAAACCCACAAGTAACAAATATTGTTTAACTAATATTAATGTTTCCTTCGCATTAAATAATTTAACTAATATCAAACTAAAATCTATACTTGAGAAGCATTTTATTATAATTTTGTTAGATTTTATATACCATTTTAAAGGTCTCAGCGTGTTCTTTTGAAACATCATTCTGAAATTACCAATTTCCACACAAAACCAAAGATATGGTATTTCTATAACACTGTATCTTCATTATAATTATGCAGGTTGTTAATTGTCTTAAATTAACCTTTCTGTAAAATGCACAATTTGGAGTTACAGTAAAATGCCTCTGAAGTATATGTTCAAAATTATCATACCATGGCTTTGTTATATCAAGCATTAATATTACTCCACTAGCATTCTTATAGACATCCAAAAAAGTAGCATCTAAAACAGGTGACTCCATAGAATCATCTGGCAATGTAGCAGAAGACTGGTTTTCAAATTTTAAACCCAAAGGTGGTTTCTTCTTTGTTCTACCTTTATCTACAACTTCCCATACTTCTACCTGAAAAATTATAAATAATCTAAATACAATCAATGGAGATGTTCGGTAAATTAAAAAAAAAAAACTTTATAATTAATTCCAGTCAAATTTGTTTAACTACTAATATGATTTTAAATGGAAATCTAGACCTGTTTTTGTTTTATAGTAGAAAAAGCATTGCAATTCTTAAACATGTTTTTAATAATTATCAATGAAATAAATTTATTAAAACAAATAAATTCAGATTGATCATATATTAATCTGAATTTATTTGTTTTAACAAATTTATTTTGTATGTATACAGTACACATATAGTATTTATAAGACATTTTTAATACACATATTAAAAGTATGTGATAATTGTTTATTAAAGCTATAGGGAACCTGTTTTTAAACATGGTATATCTACATTTAATAAATAATTAACATATGCCCTTGACAAATTTGTCATTGAATAAAGTTGTAAACACTTACTTTGACTATATAGTCGGTATTTTTATAAGCCCAGTGTATTGGAGCAACCTGTATTTGATCTGTTGGCACATATTCTTCGATAAATGGCCCGCCTTGAAGTCGTTGAAGTAAACAAGATTTGCCAACATTTCTATCGCCTTTAATTAATATTTTCACTGAAAGTCAATATGCAGACCATGATATTATTTATACAATTGCGTAGTATCAGAAAAGTTGTAATTTGAAGAAGACGTTACTGTTAAAATGCACTCCTCTTGAGAATTTCTTTTGCAACGATGAAGACATCGGCATAGGAGCCGGACATCGATCATCATTGATTCTTGTTAGTTTTTTCAGAGCAGAAAACATTTTATATAGTAAAACCAACAAGTTGACATAAAATCGTGAGAATTAGAAATAGGTATTCGACACAATATATTATAACTCAACTCCAACAAAGCAAACTTTAAATTCGTTCTCTTTTCATTTCATAATTTTAAGCTCAAAATCTTTTATTGTCAATGTCATAACGTCAGTGTCAAACTAGTCTGTCAGGTAAATTATTTATTTTATGAAGTATATCATCCTAGGCGACCACGGTCCTTAAAAAAGTACTTCAATGAAATAGTGAATAAAGCCCAACACCAAAGCCAATTTCGTCAAAAGCACGCCCAGGGTACTATTCTAAGCACCCTAACTTTAACCATTGCTACTAATTGCAATTTACCACCTTCTCTTAAAGTGATGTCTCCGAGGGTATGTTTGAGTTTTTTATTTGTCTACGAACAAGCAACAGTGCTAACAAAAACAAAAGAAATTTATCTTTCTTGACTTAACATCGAAAAAGATCGTCAAGTGCGAAAATAAATCTTAATTTATTCATGAAATCTTTACGATTTGTATTGATATTCTTATCAAAAATAGGCGCTTATATACTATATTTGCTGTTTACATCAAAACAATATATGGATCTAAGATATAATGAAAATTAGCTTAATTATAAATTTAAGACCTTTGGGTTAATAAGGACTGTCATGATTGTTTCGAATGTTTTAAATAAATAATAATAAAATAAATGATTCTTTTAATTTTAAAGGTTTTTTGTTTATTAAGGTTATTAAATTAGGTTTTAAGTTTAATTTCATTTTTTATTCTTTGAAGGTAGTTGGAAAAAATTGATGTTGGTAAATATTTGTTGTTTTAAGTCCAATGCTTTTGACCCAAAAGCCTACCAAAAGGTAACCTATTTTTGTCCTTCTCTTCGTTCACCTGATACAAGAAAAAATATCATACTTGTGAGATTACTGTAAGATACAATTTTAAAAGTTTTAAGTCTTGGGTTTTCGCCATTGAAACCTTTTTTAAGTAATTTGGGCGTTTAGTTCTCGAAAGCGTTCAAAAACCTGGGCGTCAGGAGGCTATGTGAACAAGGTACTACAATTTTAAGTAAGGCCATAGATGTTTACTAAATTTTTCTTTTGAACTTTATTGTTCTGGCCACCCGTATAATGTATCATCTACGGTCACTAGCGAACCCTACACTCACCGCACCGTGAGCTTATACGTATTTGGGTAATTTTAACTATGTAGGTTATTGAATAATATTTTTTCAAAAATTACCAATTGAAATAATAATTACCCCAAATTTAAAATAAATATTGGATGGAAGACCAGAGTTAGGCGACTTATTTTACAGTCTTTGACTAATTAGTCGATTTGAGTCAAGTTTTTACAAACTGGTATCCGCAAAGATATTATCACTGGCTATAAAAAACGTTGGTGAGTTGCAAATATTGTCTAAGGTTCGCATAGTTTTCTAATTTATTGACAGCTGGGAAAAACAGTGCTGTTTAAATTCCTGTGATTAGGCAACTCCAAGCGTACTTTCAGAAGTTTCAGAACACGAGAAATGAAAATGTATATTCTGACCAAAAAGTATATAACACTACGTTGAATCCTACGAACAGAAGTCTATCAGATACCAGAACTGCCACTTTTAAGTTCCTTTATTTTCCGTAAGCCAACATTAGTGCCGCGGATGTCTTTTAAAATTCTGTGGAATTTTTAGTGCAGCAGCTAGTTTTAAAACTATTTGAAACAAAAATATATTTTTCTATCTCTATTTTTAAAATTTATATTATTACATAATTATTACCTATTGTACTTTAATATCCTCAATAAGTTTGTACTATCTATAAAGATATTTAATTCACAAGGTTAATATCAACGATAAAGGATAATATTGAATGGTGTAAAGTCAAAAAGCTATTTTTAAAATATCAACTTTTCACCAAAGTGCGAGTCTCTTAATATAAGTGCACTGTGAGAAAATTTCTCATTATATTAATTGTAAACGGAACACTACTGTATTATCTATTAGTTATTATATACTTATGTTTCTACATGGATACTGAACATTCTATTTATGACAATTTAAGAGATGTTATTGATATATGAACACACATAATAACAAACAGTTAATTGCACTGCAAAATTATAAAACTGCATGTTGTTGCTATTTCACAACTAGCTTTGCTACTTTGAATCGGTTGACATGTTGCTCATTATTTTGTATTCATTTTTGATAGAAAATTATCAAAGTTTTATATAAGTTTAATAGTTCCAATAATTATGTACAAAGATTACTAAACACAATTTGACTAAATAACACAGATTAGTCCCACTTCGATTTCTTCTTCTCAAATATTTCTTTGCCATCCTTATCAACTGCCGAGTAGTAACCCATTGATTCATATTTATGTCTCATGTAAGCTAAATAACCAAGTGTGATGCCAAAACATGTTAGGCCTATACTCATAATCACTATATTCTGAAAAATAAAATTATTAGTAATTCATTTTGATATAAAATCTGTAATTAATATTTGCCTGAAGAAAATATATTAAAAAACAGTAGATATAGACGATTTGTCATTGTTTAATGTGGTATGTAAGCAATTATTATTTAATAAAGCAGCAGCAGCAGAGTTTAATTTAAAAAAGTGCAGGTAAATGTATAGATATTGAATACATGAATTTTAAGTAGTGGGGGGTGGAGTAAGAAGGGGGAGTTATACTTACAACTTCTGCAACCCCTATGGTCCGGAGTTGTATAAATATTAATTTTTATTAAAATCATTTATTTTTTCAATAATATTGTATTAATTAATTTTCAATAATATTTATATCATAGTCCAAAGTTGACCAATCCAATCAAAGTTCAAAAGAAAGCCAATCAACAGAAAAGAATCAAAATAACCAAAAATTAGCATTAGTCATTCAAAAATCAAGAAAAAACAGAGCACATTCAAATACTACAAGAGTAACAATGAAAATCTTCAAAATGGCAACCATTAGACAAGAAATAATCAGTCATTTTTGCAATTTGTGTAGTTTATGTAGTTTACAGATAGATAAATAAAACTAGAACATGTGGAAATAGGGGATGAAAAAATTTATCATCTATAAAAAAAATGTAATAGTAACTTGATCTGTCTGTTAAGCTTTCACGAAAAAACTACTAGGAGTACCGGATTGATTTTGCTGTAATTTTTTTTAATGCAGTTTTAATACCGAAAATGGGATAATTTGCAATAAAAAGAAGTAAATTTTCCAGGGCAATTAGATAAAAATGTAATACAATGTAACCAGCATTAATGCTTTCTCTTTAAATAAGAGGTACACACTAGAGTTTGACACACGGCACAGCTGTGGGGTAAACTCTAGTGAATCTATATATTAATGATAACAAGTTTTAAATACATTGCAAAACAAATCTAGTTTTTTTAATATGGTTTAAAAATAAATGCTATTATGATAAAAAAATCAATTAATTTCGATGTTGACGCTCATCAACGAGGGATGTTCTTGATTTCCCTGCTATCCACTCATCAGATCCTGACTTGGTAATCATGGAAACACATTGAGTGCATACTCTTATACTTAAAGAAAAAAAATTTAAAATCAGTCCCCAATAGATGGAGAAATCTCATTACATGGATACAAAAAGTTAAGCACCTATAGAAAAATATTATTCCAAGAATTTAGGTGCACGGAGTTCTTTAATTAGTAATGGTTACTTTCAATTTCCCTGGACCTCACCAAATCCTGACTTGGTGACTATGGCACTACCTCGGGAGAATAGACTTACAAGTAAAGAAAAAAAATTGGAAAATTGGTTTAGGATTGATGGAGAAATCTTGTTATGAAGAAGTATGTTATCAATTTTCATAGGTTTTTCTAATAATTAGAGTCTAATTTCTTGGAAACCACTCATCAAATCTTGACAAGGTGACAATGGGAACAATAACCTTTTGTTTAAAGAAAAATATTTGAAAATTGGTTCACAATTGACAGAGAAATTGAGTAATGAACATACAAAAAAAAATAAAACATACAGACGAATTGAGAACCTCCTCCTTTTTGTAGTCAGTTAAAAATAGGTAAGGTTATGTTCACCAAAAAATTATATTTCAAGAACTCCATACCATAGGGGTTGCAGATAGGGTAAGTATACCTTCCCCCCTTTACACTACATCCACCCACTACTTAAAATTTGTGTACCAGATATCTGAGTAGCAGCCAAAGTGCACTTTACTATAAGCATTTTATCTAAGATGTTTTTATGTACAAGATTATTTACTTCATTACTAGTTATTATACTTTTAGTATTTTTAAACCTTGTAAAACATATATGTTGATCTTGTGTAACATAAAATTAAAAGAAAAAACCTTACCGGCTTGGCATAAAGTTCGAAATTGATAACTCTAAAAGCAGTAGTAGACCTCATTGATCTGATTCCATTCCCAGCTTTTTCATTATTGTTTGCCATAATAATAAGTAAAGAAATGAAATATCAAAGGTACTTTATATATTTAATTATTTTATTCTATTTTTTGTGTTATTTGACTTCAACGCTGCTGGCCACGGGTGCCGGCGCTAATTCGGCCAATGTCACAACTAATATAAAAAATGTCAGGATGTTGTAATTATATTGGCAATAACAGCTGTAAAGATAACAAAGGTCGGTTTTCTTTCTAAATTCAACTTCTGTGAACCTGGGGACAACAAAACATAAAACTGGGTTATACTATTACTAACTACACTTATAAACACAGCCTATTATCTTTTAAATAAATGTTATTTAATTCTAAAAACTTACTTAATATATATACAGATTTTTTATTAAATCATTAATTATTATGTAAAGGTTTGTTGACTGTTGTTGACAATTGTCATTCATTTCACAATTTGATTATGTGACATTTTAGTTATTACTAAATTCGTTTCTACAGATGGCAAAAGAGTTTGCTTTAAACACCTTTGTCAAGTATAATAATTTTCAGTATTTATCAGCCAAATAATAGGTATTTGACTGACGTTAAGCAATGGAGTTCTTGTGGTAGTAAATACGGCATATTTCACTAACATTGGAGCTTCATCTGCATTAGTATCAAAGATTTAGGTTAGGCCATTCACACAGATATGGCGATTGGTTTATTTAGTGCATTAAAGTAATTTTACACATTTTTAGAAAATAAAACTGCACATCACAACATCTCCTTTCAGTTCCCGCTAAAAACTCAGTTAGCAAATAACAATGCTCTCTTTAGACATGTTATATCTCAAAACAAGTAATATTTTAAAATAATTAGATACAGTAAGTATTTTAAATAAATAGACAATAAAGATATTATTATTATTGTTTTCCTTTTTTGTTTATGGCTTGGCAACTAGGCCTTTGCTAGGCGCAGTTGTATGTAGTTTCTTCATTTTCATAGGCCTATGTTGTAGCACAGCTGAACTGTAGGTTATGAGCTGGTGCCATTCAACGGAGTTTTTGTGAGAACTCAAAAGGCCATTTGACTATAAAGTTCACATTTCTCACAAAAACACATAATTACACTCAAAAACTACAATATCCTACAACTATTGTTCATTTTAGAGTAATTTGACACATTTTTAGAAAAAAAAACTGCACAGCACTACGTCCCCTTTCAGTTCCCGCCAAAAACTCATTATTTTTCATTTAATTTTGTAGCCATAGATAATACGTATTTGTGGCTATCTAATCTATTAAATTCTATTGTCTATGGTGTTGACTTAATGTCAAAATAGCTTACCTACTTCTTTTAATTTTGTGATATTTTTACGAAAATGTCTATAACTTATGCTTGATATAGTACAATTATTCAATACTTATTGATTTTGAAGTATTAGCAATCACCAATCTTGAGTTCTTGACTAAAATGGAGTCCGATTCTGGTATTCATGCTGATGTTGCCGATGGCGCGGAAGTCGGTGTCTCGCCTGAAAACCAACCTGTAGATGCTATTGGGGATCTTTCTGAAGACAATGTTACGAGCCAAGATGAGGCAATAGAAGCCGAGGAATCAGGTACACCGTTTATGTGGTCAAATTCTCAATATTACAAAAACCTTGTAACCATGTAGTGATACCGTTATTTGAATTCATTGTTATTTGCATTTATTCCAAATAATATTATCGAGCATAACTTTTATGTGTAATGATTTAAATATGTGGTTTTTATGCAGCAGCAAATGGTGATCCTACAAGCAGCAGTGACGCTTTAGACGTGGAACCTGCGCCTCCGCCAGATGGAGAAGATGCTCCAGTTTCTGAACATGGTAAACACATTTAAAGATATACTATACTGCACCTACTTGTATTTACTTCTTTAATTCTTCCAATTTCTTGGGGTCGAAAGTCATATATTTACTTTAGAAATCAGTTATTTGTAAAATGTATTGCTTCACAACTGAGAATATTATAACTAATATTAATGCACTGCTCAAATCTTTATTTTGATACATGATAAACATTATGATGCAGTCATTTCAGGTTTGCAGTCAGGTGAAAACCAGCTAAGACCAGGTATCATTATGAGACAGGAGCATACAAGCTTAGGGGTTAAGCAAAAAAAACTAAACAATTTTTAGATCTTTTGTAATAAGACCAATATAGATACAAATTATATCTGTTATTTAAACATCTCAAGTAATTTTAAAAGTCTGTTCTGTAAGTTTTTTATTTTTTTAAATGAAATATTATGTGCAACATAACTTTTTATTTCTATATTAATGAGTTATTTTTTGGGTGTGGTATAGTTAAAGGGCATAGTTACTTATTATTTGAAAATATAAAGTGAATTTTGGGTGGTTATAAAAAAATTAACCACGAAGACCAAGGCGGAAGCTCTGCTTTTTTTAATTTTTTTTATATTACAGGAGTTCAGCAGACAGGCAGACGGTCCACTTGATGGTAAGTGGTTACCGTCGCCTATGGACATTTGCAACACCAAAGGAGCTGCAAGTGCGCTGCTGCTCTCTTAAAGGAGACTGGAACCTGGTCACTGATGCTGGAACACAACACAAGGTTGTTATGGCGGCATACTCTAGACTAGGGGTGGTCGTCATCCAGTCGAGCAAATGCCCTCCCACCTGGCTGTGCGTTGTTTAGTCGCCTCTTACAACAGGCCGCCTGGCCGCAGGAAATTGTATTCTTTCTCTGTTCCTGCACGGATAGAAATTTAATCTTTGCTTTGCTCCTGCTTTAGCCTTCTAACTTAACATTGGTACTTTTTACCACTGTATTAAGTAAAACTTTCTTGTCTGATTTTTGTTAATGTACACATGTGTAATGTAGATTTTTTTGGTTCAGATGGACAGGCAGATGCTGAAGAGGAAATGGACATTGATGATACAACAACAGGAACTGTTGCAGATGAGTCTGCTTACATTGGAGATAATTGTTTATCTACACCAGTAGGTGTTCTGCTTTTGTTATTAACTAAGATAAGAGGGATGTAGTTTCACCTTTGGTTTTAATAAAATAAAATAAAAATTTGTATAACAATTTGTCTACTATAAAAATATCATAAACAAACTCACAGAAATACAATCAATATAGAGCATTTATTTTCAGCTAATAAAATTATAGTTCCCAACCTTAAAATCATATTTTTAATTAAATGAATTATATTTTAGTTAAATAAAATTGCTGTTTTAAACCCAACATTTTTTGTTGATTTCTGATGAGTTTTTCAAAGCCTATTGAGAAAAAGTAACAGATAAAAATACTAAAAATGGGCTTTATGATTAGTCGAACTCCACCTACCTGAATTTTATTGGTAGATAGATTAAAAAACTTTAAAAGAAAGATTAGTCAGACAGTAATGAATAACTTTTGTTATTAATTGCTATAAGTGGTAGAATCGTAAAGTACAATTTTGAACCATCTGGATGTTTTATTATATAGGACACAGAAAGTCAACTAGATCCTTTAATGAAAGAGCAAGGCTTGGATGATGGTGAGGGTTTGGAGGGGGCAGCTGAGGAGTCTCCAGACCAATCAATAAGTTCAGCAATGCCCACAGATAGTGGGGTCGGGGAGGGTGATGGTGCACCAATTGTTCAAGATGGTAAGTTGGTTGGAAATAGCATGTCTACTCCTTTCAAAACAAATTACTTTGCAATGGTGCACTGTAGCTAACAGGAAGAGACCATTTTGTTTGAACTTGACTTTGATCACTGATCTCTATCATTACCATGGACTACTTGTTAGAGGTGGGCAGTTAGTAGCTATATTCGTCACCTGGTTAATGGTTGTCTAATAAAATTGAAAACTGACAAGTAGATGCTTAAGCTGTCAGCCATTAGCTTCCGGTTGGCAAGCCACTCACCATTAACCAAAAAAAAACTGGTTTTTTAGTTAGCTAATAAAGAACCATTAGCCGGTTGGCTAGGTTTTTGGAATTTTGGATGGTTACCCACCGCTACTGACTGTTGCATATAAATAACAAGTATATTTTTGTGTCAATTTAAAGAGCCACTTGCAGCATTCTCTGGAATTAATATTAGTACTAACACAAGTAAATTTTTTTATTAATTGTAACTGTCAAACTCAGTGCCTTGACTATCAGCGCAGAAATAGCACCAATCAAACAGTAGCAAAAATAAAATCACAGCAGCATGTCTAGTGGTAATAATAGAGGTGGTAACTTGAATTAATGTTACTTTTTTTAAATGTGGTATGTCAATAAAAAGATGGTGCTGTATTTTAATTTGATTAATTTCTTCAACAAAAAATAATGAAATTTTATTACTACTAGCTAAACCCAGCCATACTTTAATTATCATTAGCCAGATCAGTCAAACAACTACTTTTCGAGTTTTAGAACCAGAAACATACATAAGCTGGATGAATATAAATATTTATTTATTTAATTTTAGGAAGGATTACAGTCTAATACATACAAGTTTTAGTAAAAAAATTAATTAAGTGTTATATATATAAACCCTCAATACATTAGTTTCTTGTTGAATTCATTACAATTACAAAAAAACTAAGTCAATATGGTGTAGACAGCTGCACAGCAAAACATAAAGAAAAGTCACAGCCAACCTGATTTGAAGTACCTAATATGTAATGAATGACATGTGGGCAACCTGACAACTTATTTGTTATTTAATTACAGTGATGGATGTTTACATTGCAATTGAAGAATTTTGCTAATCCATATATTCCAAGTAAATAACATTTTGTATCAGGATAAAACAATCTTAAATGTTTATTCGGTTTATAAGCCAGCCCTATGTCAAGTTTCATTCATAAACATTAACTAGTTTCCAAAAACGATGAAATGTTAGCACCATCTTTTTCACTATTTTCGTTTATCCCACAGAAACTACGTCATTTATCGGGATAAAAAGTATTCTAAGTTACGCCCTGTGATATAAGTTAGCTCCGTTATCCATTCAATAGTTTTTACGTGATACTCTAACAGACAGACAAAAGAAATCATAAAAATTGCATTTTTGGAATCTCCTGGTTTAAATTACTCTTTTTGATTTTTTTCACATTTTTAAATGCAATGTACAAACTCTGAATATTACAGATTTATTATAGTATAGATTATAGATTACAATCCAAAGACTTGATATTACACAGAAAGTCTAGGGTGTAAACCTATTATATAGCAATTTTGTAGAGGTGATTTTATTATGTTTCCCTTGGTGTGCGATGCAGATGAGTCTAGTACAATGGATGAGGACATGGGTGGTGGTGAGGGAGTTGCTAGTAGCGATGATGTCAATGATATCAGCAGTGCTGCCCAGGAGGCCCTCAGTACTGGCATAAGGTGAGTTCACAATGAAGCATTTATATTTATTTTTTTTCAGTTTTCAATGTCATTTTATATATACCTATACCTACCTACCTAATTTTTTAATTCATTTCTGACAATTGTCATGTGTTATATATATGTTCTTATCTTAACATGGGTTCTATACCCAGCATGATACGATTTTTAATTATGTAGAATATCTCAAATAAGTTTCATGAAAATTTACCCATCTTACTTGTTATAATTATATTAAATTTTATCAAAAGTCACCACTATGGATTATGTAAATTGGAAATACTAATTATTTTTAAACAGTGCTCATTTAAGAAAGCATCTGCATCACTTGTTTTATAGCTGTAATATCTATAGACTATTTAAAATTTGCTACTAATAATTTGACTAAAATTAACTGATTTTTGTCTACTTCCTCCTTCCAACACAATGTTCTTTTGTTTGACCGTTAAGCTTAATAAAAACAGGATTTCACTACTTTATAATCCTATTTTCGTTGAATAATTTTCATACGAGATCCCGATATGTACTCCATATGATGATACCAGATATTTTAACATATGCTCTTCTATCTATATATTTTTTTAATTTTTTTTATTAAATGTCTCACCTACCCGATTGTTCCACTCCTGTTAGTTCGAGTACAGCTGAAGCTGGTGCGGATATTTCCAGCAGCGGCCAAAGTGAGGCGCCGCTGATATCTTCTACCGCGAACGGGCCCGCAGTGTTGCACTCGTTCTCTTTAACACCACAACAGCAGACGGCTAATGAGTGAGTGTTGGCATTCAAGTCCAGCCACGACCTTATCGCTAGGAGCGACAGCTAATCACGACGCGACACAAAAATAAAAGTATTGAATTAATAATGAAAATGAACAAATTGGCGGTAGGCTAAATAAAAACTTTAACATTATTCATTGACATTTGACATTTTTTTGTCTTCCCTGATCACGGCTACGGAAAAGTTGTCGAAGTGTTGGAATAAAAATCAAATAAAATACCGCGCTTAAAACCGTTAAAACGTAGGTTTATTATATCTACTAGTCGCGAAAACTTAAGATAGTATTGAAATATCACGAATCGTCGCATTCTGCGCCAGACTGTGTTGTATCGCTCGTTGCGTCGCCTGTTGCTAAGCCCAAGGTCGTGGCCGGCCCTTAGACTAGGGATGGCGAACTATTTTGATCTCATGTATGTACCAATATCATGTAAAAATTATCTTTAAGCTTTGATATGTGATTTATTACACCCGAAGTTACAATATATTTGCGAGTATTTAGTATTTCCCAATTATGATCTTAACAATAATTACTATACTTCATAAAGAACAACAAGATTCAATAATTTCTACCTATTTATATGTATTTTGCTTCGAAAGGGTCATATTTCCGAACACCATGTTTCTCAGTCTGTAACATCTGTTGGGAACTTATTCAAAATCTCTAAGGTGCGCGAAATGTTGATAAGTGCTTATTATAATTATAATGTTTATAAAATTAAATTATATCTCTATTTGTATAAAGAAAATATTCCACTTAATTGTTCCACTGTAACTATAGAATACAAGAAGAATATCAGAAAAAACAATCACTCAGTAATCGCAACTCTGAAAATTCCGCCATATTTCATATAAAAACCATAAGTAATCTTCTCTCTCTTGTTGAAGTTTCAAGTAACCATGAAGGCAACACATTAATATACTAAGGACTGTTTGTTACTTCTAGTATTCTTAGGGTCTGTTTCACAATGTACAAGTACCCAATAGCTATTTAACAAATAAATTATGTGGCACATAAAAGTTCTGGTTAGTTCTGATTGCGTTTCACCATCATCTTACCTATAAATTTATTTGGCACATAGCTATTTGCCACTTACTAGCTAATAGGTTTGGCAACATCGCATTTTATAGTTCCCTTTTACGAAATACATGTATTAGGAAATATATTCTGTGTTGTAAATACACGTGAAAATATGTTTTAATCATTTTAGTGTACATTTTATACAATTTTTTATACATTCTATATAAATACACCTTGAAACATGTCATCCCTTAATTTTTTATTGATCAAAACAGCATATACATTATTTTTTGTATTAGTGTGAACGGAACGTCAATCTCAAATTAACAAACGGGAAAGTTGCAACATAAACTAATGTTTGCAGTATCGGCGTAATTTTAGACTGTTTCGTAACATAATATTCACTTATAATTAATAAATATGCATAATCTACAGCATCTTTATTAAGTGAAAATCCTATCCTATAATCCGTACATACAATGCTTGCATATGATTAAATGCGTTGTCGAAATACAGGATTCCTTCGCAGTCCAATAAACGATAAATAAAATCATCTAATTCGTCTTCAATGGTATCAAATACTTCCATTTCACAAATATACATTTATAAAAAAACAAAACTTTTAACAGTAATTATTCGAATCACAGCTGTCAACCAGATGTTATGGCTGTCGACCAATTTATATGGCAGATAGAGTTGCTATTGGCCACTTGGTCTGACAATTAGTTTACAGGGTACTTTATTTGCCAGTTAGTGCTATTTGTTAATTGTGAAACGCAAATGTTGTCTTTATTCGATAAATAAGTTGCAAGTAGCTTATTGGGAACTTTATTTGGACTTTGTGAAACAGGCCCTAAATGTTGTATATTTATAAATAGATACAAAGTATGTTGCCTATTATTTATGTATAAACTCTATTATTTACTTTATTTATTTATTTAATGATGGAAAACCGACAGCTAATACACATGAATAAACGTTTGAAATTTTTAACAGACAGCCAATCACAGGTTTTCGCGAAAAATACCTTGATTAAGTAACACGCAAATATACCTATAATAAACTAGTCACAAAAATAATTATGGCTTTGACACCGTTTGGCTCCCGAAATACTGATCTCAAATGGGTCAACATTTTGCTGCTTACTCATATTATTTCTAGGATTGGCCGCGACTTCGTTCACGTTTGACGGGTAACAAAGATTACAGTTATTTTGCCAGTATATACTACTCTGTCAAAAAGTACCGGGAAAAAGTAAATAATACACAAAAGTGTTAGTTATTCATTCAAATTTATTTTATCATCTTCAAAGTATGAGTATCTGCTCCTTCAGAAACGATATACTTACGCCAAGGAATAATCCAATCATCAAAACATTAAACGCTTTTTCCGGAATTGAGTTTAGTTCTCGTCGCGAAATCTCCTTTATGTTAATTATCGAATGAAAACGGGTGCCACTAAGTAATAATTTGAGTTTAGGGAAAAGAAAGAAGTCGGCTGTAGCTATATATGGTAAATAAGGTGGTTGCTCGATGGTATTTGTTGAGTTTTTGGTCAAAAATTCGTCCACAATGATGGCATTGTGAGAAGTCGCATTATCGTGGTACAAAATTCAAGAATTTTCTTTCCACAGATCTGGCCTTTTTCGTCGAATTTGCCCTCTTAAACGGCGCATAACGCTCAAATATACTTTATTTGCCGATTGACCTTCCGGTAAGAATTCGAGTGAACACAACACCGCGATAGTCATAGAAAACAGTCAACATGACTTTGACTTTTGATCGACTTTGGCGTGGTTTTTTCGGTTTCGGTTCAGTTGGAAGGCCCAACTCCGAAGCTTGTTGACTAGTTTGCATGTCAAACTCGTAGACTAGTTTGCATGTCAAACTCGTAAACCCACGTCTCGTCACCAGTAACAATGCGTTTCATGAATGTTGGATCGGAATTGACACTCGTTATAGCATGTCCTCAGCGACTCTTATGCGATTGAATTTCTGGAGAAAATTCAGGTCTTTTGGGACTAGCCGAGCGGCAACATGTTTCATACCCAACTGATTATTTTAAATGATACATATCGACTCGTGAGACATAAAAAGTTCAGCAGCTATTTCTTTCAAACTTGAATGAGGATTTTCAGTCACTATTTCCTTCACTTTTGTGATGTTAACTTCAGTTAAAGACGTTGATGACCTACCAGGGCGAGGCAAATCTTCCAGCATATGTCGACTGCTTTTCAACGCTTTATACCATTCATAAGCACGTGTTTTTGATATAGTCGATTCATCATAAGCCTTCTGTAACATTTTCAGTGTCTCCGAACACGAAATTCCATTGGCGATGCAACACTTAAGACAAACTGTTTGTTCGATGTTTTTGTCCATTATGAAACTCGCAATACACACTAGATATGATCTAACTAAAAACTGCACTGTATTTAATCTAAATGACAGGTGCAAGTCAAACTCCGCGCCAAAATGAAAAACAGTTGTACCAATCTAACAAAAAAAAAATTGAATTTGGAACCATAAACAAATCATCCATTCCCGATACTTTTTTGACAAAATGTAAAATCAAAGGGTATTTTCAGCAGGGTAACGGATTTTTTTAGTATAAAAAAATAAATGAATCTCGAAGATTTCTGTAAAAACCCGAGACAGGTAATGCTCCTAAAGGCATGTATATCTAAGGACCGATTTTTCAATAGTCGGATAAATCGTTTAATAACTTCCTAAGGAATAAAGTTATCGAACTGTTTATCTGTCCAAGAGATGACTATGGATTATTCAATTGATATTTAACTGACGAATAGCCATACGGGACGTGAAAAAAATATACTGATTAAACACACGTTAGAGCAGGACAGATTATTTCCATTTACATCAATCGTCAAATTCGATAAAATTACCATGTCGGACAGGGTCTCCACATTGGGGATTTTTAGCGCGATTTTGGCAAATGATTTTTATTTGAGGAATTGAATTAGGGCAGACAATTTTATCACGAGAATTTGGGGAATTATTTCACCTGCTTAGCCTTATTAGTTACCTTTGTGTTTTGTGATTGATTTTATCTATAATCATAGGAAGTAAATGTTGCACAGACTCTTTTGAAAGTCGGTATCGACATCGGAATTCTTTTGAATCCCACATAGTGAAGTGATCTGGCGTGGATTTTACAATTCTAATTTTCCTCTCAAATGAATTGATCAATTTGTTTATAAGAGTTTCTTCTTCAATTGTCAAATCATCTGTTAATCCGGTCAAGTTATCCAAAAAATAGGGGAAGGTTACTGTATTCGCATAGAGCTAAAAATGGGTACGAATGTTCGGAACACCATATATTTATATATATATATAAATATATATATATATATATATATATATATATATATATATACGCGTATCCAAAATGGCGGTGGTAGGATTGCTGGTATGGAAAGAACTAGAAGAAAGAGGAGACTAACCTGCGTGCCTCTGGGCTGCACTAACTATGCGTGCTGATCACCAAGTCGTGAGCCTTGCTGCAAATCTTCTGGCTTTTCTCCTTCGATTATTATTGGTACACACACGGCGCGGTATAACTGCACTTATATGCAAGTTGTGGCGGAAAAAGATGTGCGGGTTGTCGTACGAGGGTCGACAGCGGGCTGACTCGTAAAGACGAGCAGCATTAGTACTGCGGTAAGCACGACAAGGATAGTCGTATGGAACGGAAGATGGCGGCTGGGAAAAGGTGATTGGATAACGCGGATAATAGAAAAAGCGGGTAGTTGTGGAAATAAATTGATAGGATAGGATTTTAAAATAAGCGGTGCGAACATATATATATATATATATTATAAATGAAATGTGAAAAGTCCCCATTGATCCCACATTTGCATTTTTTAAATTAAATAGGTTAGACAAAATTGTAGATCATGCAATTATCTATAAATATTGTCTTTAAATGTTTTCTCCTAAGATTCACCATTCCTGAGATATAACGCTTCAAAAAGTTGAAAATGTTGTGTTCTTCATAATGTGCACACGTTACCATGCCAACTCTGGTGTATGTACTTGGTGCGTTTTTTTTAAACGTAATTGCCCTGGTGCTTCTATTCCACTATCTATTGGGATTCTGTTCAAGTCAATACTAATAATTAATAGTAAGAAATGTTAGATACTATTGAAAATGATGAAAGCGGTGTGAATTCAAATAAATCGGGGAAAATTATTCGTCTAATTCATTATCAACATACTTCTTCTTGTTCTTTTTCCTGCTGGGTGCAAGTACATTGTTACGTGACAGTGATGCATCATATGTCTCCTCGCTGATATCGGACAAATCCTTTTTGATGGCGATTCAACATTGGAGCACGACGGATCTTGGCAACTGGTACATGCTAATGAACAAAACTATCTAATTTTTTTTGCAGCAGCATTTAGCATTACACTCTTCTTACAATTGCAATAAATTGTGTTAAGGAGTTTTTCCGGTGCAGGTGGGATCAAGGTAGAGTCTGAATTGGTTCTAATGTATTGTCGATTAATTGCCAACCCCAGTCTTTTGGGCTTAGTTGATTACCAAGCCACATTGCACTTGATAGATGTTGATGAGCAAAAGAACTGATGATTTGAAAAGAAAGATGTTGGTGGAAGATAAGCTAATTGCACGCTTTTTTTGTTACAACTTTTTTTTTGCAAAAAAATACGTATCAAAACTTATCTAAGCAGGTAGAAGTATAAACTAAGAAGTATTAGATGATTATGAACCAAACAAATAATTTTCCCCAATTTCTTTAAATTCACACCACGCACACGCTTTCATCATTTCCAATAGTAATATTTCTTTTTATCAACTGATATTGAATTGAATAGAATCGCAATAGATTGTGGATTGTTTGGAAATTATCCGTGGAATAACGATTATCTATCCCTCAAAGCGGCAGATAAAGTTATTCCGCAGGAACTTCAGTTATTCGTTGATAAACCATATCTGATGATTGAAAAATCGGCCCTAAATGTACTAAAGATGTCTAATAAACATAAAAACTGTCATATCAAGCGAGTTCTATTATCACGTGATTTCGAAGTTAGGAAATCCCGGGGAATATAAAACGTCCCGAATTATATTCTTTTGGTATCAATCGGATCCGAATTCGCTAATTTTTATGTATAATTTAAAACACTGCCGGGAAATTTCCCGCCGGATTCCCAGAATATAAGTAATGCTTCACTTGAAAGAGGACTTAAGCAATCGTTCTAGTGAAATCGTATCGAAATCAAGCTAATATTTATGCAATTTAATATTTACATAAATTCTGTTAGGTTGAGGTTCGCCATCCCTACCTCGAATTACACACAAGAACATCCATTATGCCTCGGAATAGGTATTTGAAATTCCTTACGAGCAGGTTCAGCGACGCGGACACCTCCGAGATGGAGGGCGCTGCGGACACCATGCCCACCGTCAGCGAGTCTATGCCATTGCTCACCATGACGTCTAACAGCGCGGCCGCGCTGCTCTCGCCTACTCTCTTGCAAGGTAGATGAAAGGCGAATTTGAAAATTAAAACATAGCGAATTGATTGATTTATTATAGTGGTTGTGATAGATTCGCTTTTAAGTTTAAAAGATGATGAAGAATGTATGTCGTTCATCTTAACTGTTATGTATTAGGTTGGGGAAAAAGTTTCTTCGCATTTTATATAAAAATTCAAAAGGTTTTTTATAAAATTTATTTACATTTGACTAAAGTATGTAGGTGCCATTTTGTTGGATAACTTTTTGCCATCTTGTAGGTAGGGACGTGATCCCATTGCTATAAAATTTTAGGGGCTTCTGATCAAAAAACTGAGACAAGTGGTTTTGGCAGTCCTCTGGTGATGTTAACCTGACACTGCCTAAGGAATTCTGCAGAGACTGAAACAGGTGAAAATCTGAAGCTGCAAGGTCAGGACTATACGGCGGATGCATTAACACCTCCCAGCCAAACTCGTAATTTTTGCTGAGTGGCTAAAGATGTGTGAGGTCTAGCGTTATCATGGTGAAAAACCACACCTTTTCTGTTGATTAATTCCGGCCGCTTTCTCTCAACTTTTTGCTTTAATCTCATCAGTTGTTAGCAGTACAGTTCAGAATCGATGGTCCTGCCTGGCGGTAACAGCTCATAATGAATAATGCCCTTCCAATCCCACCATACACACAGCATCACCTTGTTGCGAGTTAACCCGGGTTTCTCCACAGTCTGTGAAGCCTGACCGGCCTTTGACCACGATCTTTTTCGCACGTTCTTGTCGTACGTGATCCACTTTTCATCACCAGTTATCAGCTTCTTCAAAAATCGTTCGGTTTCATTACGTCGTAATAAAGAATCACAAATGAGTACACGGTTCATTAGGTTTCTTTCAGTGAGCTCATGAGGCACCCAAATATAGAGCTTTTATGTGTACCCAGCTTTTTTCAAATGCACCAAAGTCGTTTTGTGGTCAATTCCCAGTTCTTCAACTACATTGTAACTACTAATATGCCGATCTTGCTCCACTTTTTCAAAAATGGCATCAAATTTGTCTGTAACAGGGCGACGAGAGCGACGTGCATCTTTGATATCAAAATTTCCGTATTGAAAACGCTTAAACCAAATTTGCGCTACTCTCACAGATACTGCATTAGGTCTATAAACACCACAATTTTTTTTCGCGGCTTGTGTTGCATTTTTACCTTTTTTGTAGTAAAATTTTAAAATGTATCGAATTTCTTCATTAGATTCACTCATTTTAACAATAAGACAAACAAATGAAAATCACACATTTTCCTAATTTGAATTTGGAATTGTCTTCTTTAAAATTAAAACTTTTTAATGATACGAAAACTAGCCAGATACAAATGGTATAGCCAAAGAGATCTTATTACAACTTCATACATACTATATGCGAAAAGACTTTTTCCCCAACCTATTATATGAAACAAATTGTTTGTGAATTGAGGACCGGTTCCAGTAGTGTGTTTTTGCTATTATATTAATAAAGTATAAATATTATTGTCTAGGCTTCGGCAAAGACAAATTCCACGTACAGTCTGTAAAAGCACATTTTATTACCTGTCGGCATTTGAACTAATTGTAATCCTTTTATGATCGTCTTCTTTTGTTTACTTATTTATTGGCATACGTTTCTAGTATGGTGAAGAATAGCCTATTGTTCTATTGTACTCGTTTACGGCCACTTGCAGGCCAATAGCCAGGTGTTACGGATTATAAAGTACAAGCTGATTCTAGGAAATTCGGTCGACGTTGCCGGGCATTTGCATTTGTGCTGTATAAAACGATGGCCTGATTGAGAGGGGGTCAGTTGAGCGATAACTACGATCAAGGCGTGACGTGTGTACATTCGGGAATCTAATATAGATGGACTTTGCGCGTTTTATTGAATTACGACCTTCTGCATTGTTTGGATTTGTTGTGTTCGGTAATAATTGTGCCTGTGTTATACGTGTTTGTATAGGTTCTAATAAACTCTATAATAATTCCAATGGCATTTTAATTCGAGTCTGTGAAGAACTGAACACAATGATTGAGAAGCTTGCACGTCTCTCACCAACTTTGGGCAATCGCTCGTCTCTGCTGCTCCTGCACGACAACGCGTGACTTCATACTGCACAGCAAACGGTCTCCAAGATAAAAGAGCTGGGGTTGGAAGCTCTCCGTCATCCGCCGTACTAATCAGACGTTCGCCAGAAGCAGACTTCTACTTTCCAGAATTTGGATTACTTCTTGGCGGGACAAAAATTCAATACGCGAGAGGCAGTACAAAATGCCTTTGAAGAATTTGTTGCTCCCGTCCAGCTGAATTCTTCAAGAAGCGCATCGATAAACAGCCACTGCGTTGGCAAAGATGCATCGATTGCATGAGTGATTATTTTAATTAATAGAAATAAAAAATATAGAAAAAAAAATATTTTAACTTATTTCATAAAAACGGCAATTTCATAGGTAAAGACCTAATATTTTATAGAGTTTCCACAAGAGTATAACATGATATTGTATTTAGGCGAGGAAGGCGGTGCGGGCGGCGTGTCGTCGTCGGTAGCCGGCGGCGGGGCGGGGGCTGCGGAGGGCGAGGCATGCGCCGAGGGCGAGGGCGCTGTGAGCAGCTCGCAGCCGCCCAACGGGGCGCCGCCCCTGCCTCCCGCGGACGCCGCGCACGCCCTCGCCACCCTCGCGAGCGCAGCGCTACACCACCACGAACAGGTAAAGTAGTTGCCAAAAAGAAGTCCGGCAGACGCGGCGCTGCAATCGCTGTACATAATGCTGATAGAGTAGGTATCTGCTGATTTGTATATCCATGTAGGTAATTAAATAGATAAATAAAAATAGCCTTTATTTCTACTGACATTTATTCTTTTTATCATTCTTTTAACACATTGACAGCTGTCAAGTCAGGTTGCCTCTTTAGCATAGGCATCATCCAGAATATGCCATTTAGTGCGATCTCTCCCTAACCTGCTTTAATCTTTGCTAACCAATATCGCTTACCTCTTCCAAATGCATGCAGGTAATAACTTAATAATAAACACTAAATATCCATAATTAAAGCTCTGAATTAATTGTCTGGCTATATTACGAAAAAAAGTAAAACAAATTGGGAAGTCTCATGGTAGTTATTTTGGTAAATGTTCCAATTAGCCAAAAAACCTTTTACAGGCTGAATCTGAGGAGCCTAAGCAACATGACGAAGACACATGGTTCACAGTTGGCATTATTAAAGGGACGTCATTTACGGTATGTTAAAATAGGCATATTTACTGAACATACAGAGGCACAAAAACTATTATGTATAAATGCAAAAGTGGGTTGCTTTAGGTGTTTATTTTGCTCTCCTTTCACAACCTTGCGTATAAATCAATTGTAATGTTGTTTAGTTCATCGGTATTCATGACACATAAAAATAAACATAAGATGCCTTTAATCTAGATAGTGTAATTATTTTGAGGTGGCATGTAACCTAACCGAGTGCAGGTTTAACCGCAAGGAAAGCCCTACGACTAGTATATTAATGAAATGAGAAGTGGGTTATTTTAGATGTTACATTTGTTTGTTACCACTTCAAACTTCGTCAGTTAATTAGAATTGGAATTTAAATAATTGTAATATTAATTGTATGAAACAAATTTATTTATCAATTCATGATAATGCATGTACCTTTGTATAATATCTTGCTATCCATGTTTCAAGCAAGTACTGATTATGGTTAGAAGTAGACAATACATAAGTTTTCTGTATAAATTACTAGAGGGTTCGCCGCTGGTTAAACCCGGGTGTATATTCCATGTTTGTTTTGAAAGCAAGCATTCACACTGGTTACCTTGTATAAATTTTTTACCGTCCTCTGTATTGAAACTACACATGTATAGAATTTCAGCCAGATCAGTCCAGTAGCTTTTCCGTGAGAACGTAACAGACAGAGTTGCTTTCACATTTATGATATCAATATGGATAGGGATAAAAATTCATGTTTCAGGTACAAAACTACTTATCAGATCCAAATGTGGATTTGTCAAACTTGTCTTTGGACACTTTGCCCGATTTGACGGGTTTACCCACAACGCCCCTTGAACACGGCACCGCCTATAAGTTTAGAATTGCAGCAATCAACTCCTGCGGCCGGGGCGAATTTAGTGAGGTAAATTATTTTTTCATTTCTCATATTCTGAAAGTACACTTGGAGTTGCCTAATCACAGAGATGGAAACAGCACTTTTTGTCCCTGAGAAACGATTCTCTCTGCCGTTAAAAATTTAGAAATCTATGATAATACATGCGACTCATGTCCCAACTTTTTTTACAGCCGCTTTAAAATCGCTGCATAAATTTTAATAAAAAAAATATCAACAATTTTGTAACATCATTTTATACTTATTACTTTTCACTAAATTATTATTTGATTTACATAAATTTCAGCTAAATATTTACTATCTATCATCAGTGACAAAGAAAATACTGGCTGGTAGAATGGCACAGAAAAAAAATTACTTGATGTTTCATATGTGACATACGTGATGAAGTTTTATCAGATTTATATATAGATTTAACGCCTGATTTTATTAGGGAAGTAGTTGTTTGTTTAACTTGGATAAAATGGGAACACGGATAAAATGGTGACTCTCTAATTCCTGCATGGGTTCCAAAAAAATAGTGTATAAATTGGTGCGAGGCAACATAGGTATGAGTGGCTAAGGGTTGTCGAGAGGTGGGCTGCAGGTTCACTAAAGCTTATTCCGATGTTATGTCATTTATCACTCACTCAGTCACTTCCACCGCTGGAGCTTGAGTCTTAGCTCTAGCGATCTCCACCCCGTGCCGGCTGGCTAAGGAAGGCACAGAGGCGGGTCTTATTATATATATTAATAGGATATGCCCGCCGACTTCGTCCACGCTTGACTTGAAACTCGCGGGTTTCCCGGGACACAAAGTACCGCAGCATTTAAAAAAGAATATTACCTATCGTTTTAGTGAATCTTTCTCTGAATAAGCTAATTTCTATGCACCCGAACAACTACAAACCGCTCCTGGGAAAATTTCCACGGTATTCCCGGAATAAAATATATCACACATTTTACTACATAAATTTTGCTATCGATCAGTGAAAAAATCACATTGGAATTTTATGTTTTTTAATCTGGCTATGTTAAATCATTACTAGAAAAAATTACCCCGGGATTCTCAGAACAAGAAGTAGCGTAGATTTTAAGTCTAAGAATTTGCTGTCGATCGACGAAAACCGCACCGAAATCGGCCCAGTAGTTTTTACGTGAATCCTGAACAAACAGTCAAGAAATCTAAAAAAATGCATTCTGTTCTCCGTCGTTTCTACAGTCGTCTATTCCAGTTGGTTTTTTTAAATAGCTTCAATGTACAGACACGGCATGTTTAAAATTTTAAAATATAGATTATATTAAATATTTATGAATGAATTGGAAGTTTTTCGGAGCTACATTTGTTATTGATCGATTGCAATTCCTAGTATTATTGTTGTATGTTTTGAATATTTTCCATTAGGATTCGTCGTTTAAGACGTGCTTGCCCGGGTTCCCGGGCGCGCCGTCGGCCATCAAGATCTCCAAGTCGGTGGAGGGCGCGCACCTCTCGTGGGAGCCCCCGCAGGTGGCCGCCGAGGGCATATTCGAGTACTCGGTGTACCTGGCGGTGCGCTCTAACACCCAGCCAAAGGTAAGCCCAATTAAGTACATGACTCATATTACAATCACTTGTATAGTTCCAGGGACTGACGCAAGCAGCGCTTAAAGTTGCCACAAAATATGTTCGTCAGTGTAGTCTTGTGCAGTGCATGCGATGAAAGTGGATACATAGTATTTAATTCATATATCTATACATATATAACTGCTTGGCCTCACAGACTGACTGACAGACTGACTGACTGAATGCCTGACTGATTGACTGACATATCAACGCACAGCCCAAACTACTGGGGCTAAATAAATATTTTTCACTTTTTTGTTGCGCAAATACTTGAATAGCTTTAGAAATAATATATTAAGCGCCTGTAGAAATTATACTACTGGCACGCGTATACAAGTTTGCCATATGACTCTTCGGTGTAGACACTCTTCAATAACGGTTGCTCTCGATTTTTCTGCGATACACTCATCAGATCCTGACTTGTTGACTATGGGACCACCTCGGGAGTACTTACACTCTTTCAAATAAAAAATTAAAATCGGCACACTATTGACGGAGCAATCGCGTAACGCACTTACAAAAAGTAAATAAATATACAGCGGAATTGAGAACCTCCTCTTTTCGGAAGTCGAGTTAAAAGTTTTGTGATATCATTGGGAAAAGCAACTTTCCATATACTTCAATTTCCAGTATATATCTTTTTATTTGTTTTTAATAAAATTGGCTTACTTTTTATGTGTTTTAATGTGTTTTTTATTTATAATTTTATAAGTTGTGAAGTCACCAAAACCAAATATCGAGCAGTGTGCGTAATGGGCAAATTATTAAAATTCTGAGAAACGCTCATATTTCCACCATATGTATACCGGTGGGACATGTCAGCGAGTGTGGTCTGGTTGTGCGATGGGGGAAGAGATAGGAAGAGTTGAGTGTACGTTTGGTTGCAGCAGCAGCAGGAGGCGTCGAAGTCGCCGCTGGCGTTCGTGCGCGTGTACTGCGGCAAGGCGAACACGTGCGTGGTGGGGCAGGCGTCGCTGGGCGCGGCGCACGTCGACTCCTCCACCAAGCCCGCGATCATCTTCCGCATCGCCGCGCGCAACGACAAGGGCTACGGGCCCGCCACCCAGGTCAGGTGGCTGCAAGGTGCGTCCCGGCTTCTTATTCTCCTACTTTTAATGTGGCTTCTTCACTTGCACACACTTGTGTAACACTATTCTATTGCCTAAATCGTAGGCTTGCCTGATTTCGGTATTCTATAAATTCTAATCGCGTGCCCGTTGCAAGCCACCCCTATCTTAATAAATATTTATAGGTTAAAACTCGCGAAATAAATGTTTAAAATTTTGCTAGATTTTCAATATTCATTTCCGCTAACACCATTTCTACTAATTGCAATACCAATTTTTTTCTACTATTATTCCGCCGCGTCGGTATTGAGAAGGTATTGTAGATTTAGTAAAATACGAAACACTCGCAATGAACTTTTGACTTTTAATATCTTGTAAACACCAAAATATTCAAATAGCAGAATTGGCCCCTGGTGTCTTAGTGTCTAACACACCCGTCTTATGCTCGTATTTTTACTGCGATAATTTTACAGTTATTAATTGTGCCAAATGCGTCTTTAGAATTGTCAATGAATAGCCACATTAGTGTTTATACATACTGTATCTGTCAATATTTAATGTTATTAACAATATTACATCACAAATAATGCATTAAACCCATCGCTGCATCAGCATGAAACGGCCTACAACCATAACATTATCCCAGATGATGCCTTACCTTCAGGAAAATAGGGAAACATTTATTGCTTAAGTCATTTTTGTGACCTACTTTCCATATTATTCCATATTACAAATTGCCGACTGTAAAGAAAACATGGTGATGAAACCTGTATAGTATCCATCTTGTAATACACCTAGTAGAATTGTGGTGGGTATACTGTCCATTTGGTTAGGAGCCTCGCACAACAGTATGGTGTTCATAAGCTAAAATTATTAGGTATAAGTAATTGCGAATTTTAGAATTTTAATCACTTCTAGTTCTTTCTGTTTGTGTTCTATCATAATATTCTTTATCTCTATTAATATTATACATGCGAAAGTAACTCTGTCTGTCTGTCTGTTTCGTTTTCACAGAAAAACTACTGGACCGACTTGGCTGAAACTTAGTATATATATATTTTCGATGTCGAGAATGAACATAGGATACTTTTTATCCCGAAAAGTGGGAGTTTTCGGGATAAAAATATATTTGTCTGTTTGTTTGTTACGCTTTTACGGTAAAAGTACTGGACCGATTTGGCTGAAAATCGGTATATATATAATTTTAATAAGATAGATTTATGTAAAGGTTATCCCAAAAGTAAGATAGGTTTTTTGTGATTTGCCATTTTCTTCATTTGGGTCATCATTGTCCTTTTTGGTCTTTTTGGCCTTTTTGGCCATTTTGTCCTTTTTGACATTTTTGAACTTTTGACCTTTTTGTCCTTTTTGACCTTTTTATCCTTTTTGACCTTTTCATCCTTTTTGGCCTTTTTATCCTTTTTGGTCTTTTTGTCCTTTTTGACCTTTTGTCCTTTTTGACTCTTTTGTACTTTTTGTCCTTTATGACCTTTTTGTCCTTTTTGGCCTTTTTGACTTCTTTGTTCTTTTGTCCTTTTTGACCTTTTTGACCTTTTTGTACTTTTGGCCTTTTTGACCTTTTGTCCTTGTTGACCTTTTGTGCTTTTTGACCTTTTTGTCCTTTTTGACCTTTTTTGTCCTTTTTGGCCTTGTCGGAAGATAGGATAGTTTGCGATATAAAATGTAATAATAGGTTGTGGAAAAAGTCTTTTCGCATATAGTATGTATGAATTTGTAATAAGATCTCTTTGGCTATACCATTTGTATCTGGCTGGTTTTGGTATCATTAAAAAGTTTTAATTTTAAAGAAGACAATTCAAATTAGGAAAATGTGTGATTTTCATTTGTTTTTCTTATTGTTAAAATGAGTGAATCTAATGAAGAAACTCGATACATTTTAAAATTTTACTACAAAAAAGGTAAAGATGCAACACAAGCCGCGAAAAAAATTGTGATGTTTATGGACCTAATGCAGTATCTGTGAGAGTAGCGCAAATTTGGTTTAAGCGTTTTCAATCCGGAAATTTTGATATCAAAGATGCACGTCCCTCTGGTCGCCCTGTTACGGACAAAATTGATGCCATTTTTGAAAAAGTGGAGCAAGATCGGCATATTAGTAGTTACGATGTAGCCGGAGAACTGGGAATTGACCACAAAACGGTTTTGGCGCATTTGAAAAAAGCTGGGTACACAAAAAAGCTTGATATTTGGGTGCCTCGTGAGCTCACTGAAAGAAACCTAATGAACCGCGTACTCATTTGTGATTCTTTATTACGACGTAATGAAACCGAACTATTTTTGAAGAAGCTGATAACTGCTGATGAAAAGTGGATCACGTACGACGAGAACGTGCGAAAAAGATCGTGGTCAAAGGCCGGTCAGGCTTCACAGACTGTGGCGAAACCCGGGTTAAATTGCAACAAGGTGATGCTGTGCGTATGGTGGGATTGGAAGGGCATTATTCATTATGAGCTTTTACCACCAGGCAGGACCTTCGATTCTGAACTGTACTGCGAACAACTGATGAGATTAAAGCAAAAAGTTGAGAGAAAGCGGCCGGAATTAATCAACAGAAGGGGTGTGGTTTTTCACCATTATAACGCTAGACCTCACACATCTTTAGCCACTCAGCAAAAAATACGAGAGTTTGGCTGGGAGGTGTTAATGCATCCGCCGTATAGTCCTGACCTTGCACCTTCAGTATTTCACCTGTTTCAGTCTCTGCAGAATTCCTTAGGTAGTGTCAGGTTAACATCACGAGAGGACTGCCAAAACCACTTGTCGCAGTTTTTTGATCAGAAGCCCCAAAAATTTTATAGCAATGGGATCACGTCCCTACCTACAAGATGGCAAAAAGTTACCCAACAAAATGGCACCTACATACTTTAGTCAAATGTAAATAAACTTTATAAAAAAACCTTTTGAATTTTTATATAAAATGCGAAGAAACTTTTTCCCCAACCTAATATAACTTCCGGGTGCAAATAGCACTCACATAAACATTTAGTACAATGTAACCTGTATTAACGCCTGCTCTTTAAACAAGAGGCAGGAACTAGAGGTTGAATTCTAGTGAAACCATATGTATTTGATTCTTTATCACAGAAGTGTACTATTATTTGGATGCGTTTGTTCCTTAACAGTTTTGAGAATGAACCCAAACTATTAAGACACTAGATGCAGTTGATACGTTGGTCGTATTAGTTTTAAGAAATCAGCAGAATTTTTAGATTTAATAAAATGTTATAAATGTTTATTTAATGTCTCAACTCACTAACATAATTTCTTCTTAGTACACAGGCACGGCCATGATGATAATAATCAAACTTTCTAAAACCGCTTTTAGTTTTGAATTGACTGACTAACTAAACCTAATTTATTTATTACTAGCTGTGCCCGCGGCTTAGTCCGCGTGGAACTTTTTTCTCGAATCCCTAAAAAAAGTAGCCTGAGTTACTCCTTATAACATCAGTTTTATTTTACAATGACAAACAGACACTTCAATTTTATTTATCTGTATAGATTTTATTGCGAAGTTGTCAAACAGGCTGACGGCCCACCTAATGGAAAGTGTTTACCGTCATCTATAGACGTTTGCAACACCAGAGACGAAGCCAACACGTTGCTAGCCTTTAGGATGGGACAGGGGGGCTGGGATAGAGGGCGGGGTACGAGGTCATTGGTACTATGACTCATCGTACGAAATGACTAAAGACTAACAGTTTCACCCCGATATTCTGTGAGAGCGTGGGCCCTTAATGATCGAGCGGGCCTTAAGACCTGTAATCTAGATAATGATTCCGGCATAACTCTACCACGTCAAAAGTTAATATTTAATAAATTTTATGAATAAACTATGATATGCCCACGATTTCGTCCACGTTTGACTTGAAATTCAGGCAGGATTCCCGGACACAAAGTACCGCAGCGTTTAAAAAAGGATGTAAGCTATCGTTTTAGTGAAAACTGTGTGTTGGAATAATTAAATTTTTCTGCACCCGAAGAACTATAAACTGCTCCTAGGAAAATTCCCGTGGGGTTTCCGGGATAAAAAGTATCACACATTTTATTACATAAAGTTTGCTATGGATCAGTGAAAAATCACATTTGAATTAGTTTTGTTTTAATCGGGGCATTTTAAATCATTCCCGCCGAATTCCCAGGATAAAAAACCCCAGATTTTATTTAAGTCTACGAATTTGCAGTCGATCAGCGAAAACCGCATCGAAATCGGCCCAGTAGTTTTTACGTGAATCCCGAACAAACAGACAAGAAATTAAATAAAATTGCATCCTGTTCTCCGTCGTTTATATAGTCTAATTCAGTTTTGTTTTAAATAACTTCAATGTACACACGGCGTTTAGAATTTTATAATATTATAGATATATATTGAAATTATTTTCCAGATATCAAATCAACGGGTATAAAGAGGCCAGGCGAAAGCCGGTTACCTGGAGCGTCGCCCTCCAAACAACCCAAACAAATATTGCAATAAGTGGTAACATTTTTTGTGAAGTTTTACATTCGAGACATTAAGTATTGTGGATAAATACGGACGATTGAGTGAGTACGACTACTATTTCACATAAAAAGGTGCATTGAGCTTGAGCTTTTATGGTTTTTATCTTTGACTGTCGGATCTATTAATGCTTTAATCTTACTTATGTTTTTTGAATAAGTACTATTATTTCATATTTGAAAACAAAACCACACATATTTCCAAGTTTATTGAGTATTATGTCTAACATAATAGGCTAAAAGCTACCAGTTGGTCATTGTAGTCTAAAATTAGCACAGTGCTAAGATTTTATAAATATGTTTTAAAATTATGTAGCAACAAAATATTGAAGTGGCGGGTGTCCACTAGTTTATCTTCATCTGGGCTTTCAAGGCCCATATGAATAGGTAGAGAATTTTTTGGATAAATGTGCTTGCTCTATTTTTGACCTTATGATTTACCATTGTTCAGTCGTAATCAAATGATAACGTACAAAAATAAAACAAAATGACCCTAATAATAATACTTTTAATAATAATTAATTATGTGGATCAAATTCCTATCGCTATTGGCATTAATTAGGCGGCGTTTTAATTAATACATTTATGTATATAATGTAAGTAACTCGATCTGTTTTCTTTGTGGCGATGATTTTAATGATATTTTAAATTAAATGTGTTTCAATTAAAATACCAGGCGAATTTAAGGGCTTCCAGCATATTATACAATTTGTTAAAAGGTTATATGGGTATCAATTTGTAACGTGCTTATCTGTTTATTTTTGACATTTTAGGGAATTGAGGTCGCATGTTACCGCATGTTGTATACGAGGATATAGTGCCCGATTTTCCAACTCCATAATAACTTGGAAATACAAGTTGTATAACATGTTTATAGAAAAAGGTAAATTTATGAAATGAAATAAATGAATGCTGGGAATTTTCTTGTCGCTTCTTGTCCTTAAAATAGCGATAACGTGTTGTGAAGTGATGTACATGTAGACTTCATTTTCAACTTATATGAGCATGACTTTCAAAACGTGCGCATTGGAAATAGTTTGAATAAAAGTATGAATTGAATTTGAGGATCTTGATGATTGTGGTAACTGTGAAACGCCTGCCAGCTTATTATTAGCAATTTAAAATATTAATTTACATAATTCTAACCTTTTGCTATGCTTATTCGAAACAATCGGTAACTCTTACTCTATGAAATTAGATTATTGGAAATATTTTATTCTTATTATGTGTATCATGTTGTATATATTATGTATTCATGAAAGCTCAAGTCTGGTATCCAGCACGCAATGTCCTCTAATCTGGCTTTGAAATATCATAACATGAATTTTTTTAATATAAAGCAAACTAAACAGTTTGAATTGTTTAATTTTTTTGCATTCAATCGATGTTTGTATAAATGGTTGAATTTTAAAATTTTATTCCATATGTCATTGTATGCTCTGTTGTGTGCACCATAATGTTCGACTGAGAAATATGTAGGGTTTATAAGAATCACTGTGTAGATGAAATGTATGATAATAATATTATATATCTCTACATAAATAAATCTTGATATATTTTATGTTTTGTTTTCATTCAATATTATCTCGAAGTCTTTCATTGGAACTTGAAAGATTGTTTCGTTGTGCAGTTTAAGTTTAAGAAGCGTCTTAAAATGTATAAATTACGAAAAATTAAATAATAGTTGTAAATATTTATTGTTCTTAAGTAAGAACAAGTGTGATTTTTTGAGTTGCCCCAAGATTAACTCGGACGTCAGCAAAAGGCTGTTTTGCAAAGGCTGGGTCGGGCTTATATAATAATTTGAAGTCTAGTATTTTTTTCTATGCCAAAACACAAGACAAGAACGACTTGTGGTGCTCTCTATAAATTTAGGGATTATGGAACTTTTTTAGAGTTACAGTTTTTGCCCTTTGCTATTCTAGGTGTTTTTCTTCATAAAACTATCGCCATTTCAAGTACTTTCCAATTATTATTTTATGACGGAAACAGTAAAAACGTACTCACGGCGAAAGATTTTAGTTATATGCTAGCAAAGTCAATTGGAGCATTTCATGTATTGTTCCAGGTGTCGGGCTAAAAACAGGTGTCACAAAGAAAAATATACAAATGGTATTTTGTTTTTAATACTTACATATTATTGATTACACTATACATTTTGTTTCATTGCTATAAAATGCTATCTATAATCAAATTTGATAGGCATTTCAAAATAAAAATCATTATTTATAACACATGGTTTATAGAAAATTGTTCTATAGTCAAAACTTTTTGCGTTTTATCATGATATTAAAGCAGTATCACTAAGTTTACTTATTTGGACAAGTTGCGTTTTTGTTGTGACCATATAAATTCTTCAAACATCCTGTGGATGGCGTAGCCTTCGGTTACTGAAAATAAAGAAGTACAAAGAAATCTGTTAGACATTCATTCACGGTATTCTAGTAATATAGTAGGCATAGTTACGTGGGACACTCAGAAAGATTTACGAAAATAAAAAATGTTCTATAGGTAAATATTTTTTATTATTAAATCTATTCAAAGTACTCTCTACCAACTCTATACAAAGTTTTATGGGTCTGAACCCGTTTTCAAAACATTTTTTCCAGTCCGCCGCAGACACCTCGTTTACAGCTTGCTCGAACGCTGACAGCGCATCTTCCGGCGACGAAAATTGTATCCCTTTGAGGTGATTTTTTATTTTTGGGAATAAAAAAAGTCACACGGTGCTAGGTCAGGGCTGTAAGGAGGATGACCCAGGAGTTTGACCAGCGTGCTGTCCAGGAAGTCCCTCGTTTTGACCGCCGTATGGGCGGGCGCGTTGTCATGGCGGAGCAGTAGCCCGCGGAGCCCTGTGTTTGGTCGCTTGTTGCTCACAACAGAGAATACTTCTGCCAAGCGTTTGGTAGTATACCATTTGGCGTTGATGCTTCTTTGGTTCCGTGAAGGAGTTGATACTAAGTAGCCAGTCGAATTCAAAAAACTCGCGATCAAAATCTTCCCCCCGCTTCTAGATCGCTTCACTTTGGTAGGCGTTGATTCGTTTTGAAAGCGCCAGTCGACTGGCGCTTTCGTTTCTGGATCGTATTGATAAATCCAGAACTCGTCACCTGTAATTATGTCGTAAACACGCCAAGACGAGCCTGCTTTAAATTTGTTTGTCATATCACCCAACTATTCCACCCGGGCCTGCTTCTGAGCATCGGTGAGGTTGTGCGGCACCCAGCGTGAAACTATCCTCCTCACGCGAAGATGCACGTGTAGAATCTCGTGAAGGCTTCCCGATCCAATCTGCAGTACGTGCTGAATGTCTTTATACGTAACTCGCCTATTGTCTTGGATTAAATTTTTCACTGCTAGCGCTTTTCTTCCGTAACAGCTGTCACAGGGCGACCACTTCATTCTTCATCCCCCAAAGTTAGTCGTCCGCGCTTGAAATCGTTGTACCAAGGATACACGGTTGCCTTAGAAGGGCCTTCATCCATGAGTGCCATTTTAAGTCTATCGTACGATTCGTCCGGTTTCAGCCGACACTCGAAATCGTAAAAAATCATAGTGCGAAAATGTTCCCGGCGTAGATCCATTTTTCAATGAGACACGATAATTTAAATTAGCTCGCAAACAATGTGGAGGGAAATTTTGAAATTGAACCGTACCTATTTTTAGTTATAAATAATCATATTTTCAAAATAGATTATAACTGGTCAGTCGCTCATATATAAAAACTTTTTCTCACTACTTTCCGAGTGCCCTGGTATAAGCCACACAAATTGGTAATGATGTCGAAGCAAACTGTAATAGAATTTTTAGACCACTTACAAAATGCAACCAAGGTCACAAGCGTGTAGTTAGTGCTACAGGAGTTGTCAAAAATACAGTGGCAAAGTTAAGGCGCGAAAAGGAAACTGCTACTGCTAGTGGCAGTAAAATCACAACGCCGATTAAAAAAAAGAGTTTTTTGATGACTTTGCGTTAACACGTTAAGAAATATTATTAGTACAATGTACACAGTTCGCAAAGAAATAAATTATGGCTGCTGCAAAAAAGGACTTAAATTATACAGGAAGTGTGAACACATTACGTGGAATAATAAAGGTAAAACTAGGGTACCGATTTAAAAAATGTTACCAAAACCGATTGCATTTAATTGAAAGGCCCAATATTCAAGCTTGGAGGGCTAAATATTTACGTCGCATGAGACAAAATGACTTACTTGGCGCTGACAAAAAAACAAGTAATTTATATCGACGAGACGTGGATACACGCCCATTACACAGTCAAAAAGTGTTGGCAGTCCGACACGGATGTTGTAGTGAAAAAAAATGATAGCCCTGGTCGCCGCTGGATTATAAGTTCATGGTGGAAGTGAGTTAGGATTTGTCAATAACGCTCTTTTAATGTTTAAAGCGGATACAAAAACAGGCGATTATCATGACCAGATGAATACTTAAAGTTTCACGAAATGGTTACAAGAAAAGCTTATACCCAATATACCACCGAACAGTATTGTTGTAATGGACAACGCCTCTTACCATAGTAAAGAGGAAGAAAGAACTGCCACCGTGAGCTCAAAAACACAAGTGATGGTTGAGTGGCTCCAAGCACATAACATTGAGTTCCCGGAATATTTCACAAAACCGGAATTATATTTAATAATAAAACATCACCAAACGCCGAAAAAATACATTATAGATAAATTATTGGCTGATCATGGTCACGAAGTTGTTCGACTGCCAGTGTACAACTGTGACCTTAACCCCATAGAATATATTTGGAACCACGTAAAACAAAGAGTTTCAGACAAGAATGTTGAACAATTGGAGAGTAAGATCGAATCTTTAACTTTAGAGGCTTTGTAATCAATCACTCCTGAAGATTGGAAAAAGGGGGTAGATCATGTGAAGAGACCGTAAGAAGGATACTGGCGAAAAAATAAATTGGTCGACGAGTTATTTATTATTAACACGGGAAATGATACTGATTCTGACGAGACATCAGACTCGGATACCAATTCTGAGTCTGATGTAGATTATATGAGTGGAGTTGAAGAGTTAAGATTTTCAAAAATGTGATGAATGATGATGATGATTAAAAGTTAAACATTATTCAAACATTTTGTTTTAATTAAAAAAAACACTTATCAAATTTCCTTTATAAACTTTTATTAATAAATCAGAATATTACGTTTTGTTAACTGTACTTTTTCTTTGCTGATGACGTCACAAGGGCGTTAATATGACAAGGTTCCAGCGCATTACCAATTTGCGTGGCTTATATATGAATACTGAAACCTTATAAGCTCTCCACATTTTCGCGCGAACGTCGAGAGAACATCGCGAGAAATGAGAATGTGGAACCGATTCTTACATTCTTTTCTCGGCTTCTCGCGCCGATTACTATCATTCTGGTGTTTGTTGTCTGTTTGTGAGTTTGTTTGCTCTTTCGACATGGCTTTGGAATTATCGAGTATTATATATTTATTTAATAATAACACTTTGTATACACCAATTTAGTACAGAGCTGTGGGATAGTTAATTTTGTTACAATTGCAGGCAGTATTTAAAACAGGCAATATATTTTGTTGTGATCACATTAATTATTTACTTCTAAGTGCTACTTTACCTTAATTCCTGCTTCAGTTATGCTATATAGTTATAATCTTTACATACATACATATTGTCACGTCTGTTTCCCATTGGGGTAGGCAGAGACGATAGATCTCCACCTTCTACGATCCTGACAAACACTTTTCGCTTCATCAACTTTCATTAATCTTTTCATACATACACGCTTATTTAAACTACTTTTTATCTGACCTTTCTTCAAAATTTCTTCAATTTGATCATGGTAAGTACGTCTCGGTCTACCGGCACTGACTCTACCAGTCACATTGCTGTCATATACTTGTTTTGTGATTCTGCTTTCATTCATTCTCTCTACATGCCCAAACCACCTTAAAATTCCTTTTTCAACTCTTGTCACTACATCTTCTTTCAATCCACAACGCTCTCTTATCACACTGTTTCTTATCATATCACTTACATTAACCTTACATATACTTCTCAAAGCTCTCATTTCAACTGCATTTATCCTACTTTCATGCTTCTTCTGCCATACCCAACTTTCACTGCCGTACACTAGCGTTGGTACTAATACCCCTTGATGGACAGCTAGACGTGCCTTTACAGACACTTTCCGGCTGTTCAGAAAAGAGTTCAGCGCTCCATTCACCTTATTACCTGCCATTACTCTCCTTTCGATATCAGTTTCATGCTTTCCGTCTCTGGTAAACATGCACCCTGGGTAAACAAACTCTTTAACTTGCTCTAGTCTTTCATTTCCTATCTGTACGTTACACATTGTCATCCTTTCATCTCTTTCAAACACCATAACTTTCGTCTTCTCTACATTAATTTTCATACCCTTATTCTTAAAAGATTCGTCCATAATTGTTACCATCTCCTGTAACTCCTTTTCCGACGATGCAAGTATAATCTGATCATCGGCATAGAGTAGATATCTTTACATATATAAAACAAAATCGCTATCTGCGTCTGTTTGTATGTCCGCTGACTCCTAACCACACAAAGGATTTATAGGCGGTTTTCAGCATCAGTTAGATTTGAAATAACATAATATACTAGGATATGCCCGCGACTTCGTCCACGCTGGACTTGGAATTCCCGGGACACAGCATTTAAAAAGAATGTAAGCTATGATTTTAGTGAAAACTGTCATAATAAGCTAATTTTTATGCACCCGAACTACTACAAACCGCTCCCAGAAATCCTGGGATAAAAAGTAGCGCAGATTTTAACTCTAAGAATTTGCTGTTGATCAGCGAAAATCATTTCATCAAATCATCAGCGAATTTCTTCATTAGATTCACTCATTTTAACAATAAGTAAAACAAATGAAATTCACACATTTTCCTAATTTGAATTTGGAATTGTCTTCTTTAAAATTAAAACTTTTTAATGATACCAAAACCAGCCACATACAAATGGTATAACCAAAGAGATCTTATTACAAGTTCATACATACTATATGCGAAAAGACTTTTTCCCCACCCTATTATATCTAACCTTGTTAGTAGTAACCAATATTATTTCGTAAATAGCGGTTATGTTATTCTTACCAAAGAAGTCGTTCCGAAAAGTTTATACCATCCGATGACGATGTTGGAGAGATTGAGGTCGTCGAGCATGATCTGCGCCACGCCCATGAACACTTTTTTGCCTTCTATGCGCCCATAGTCGCCCCACACTGTGACCTAATGCAAAGATATTTATAATGAGCGGTTCTTACATTTTTTGACCATAGTACTTTTGTAATGCCATGTACTTGCAAAAAAATCGCATATCGCATCGATACTTGGTTTTGGTGACTTCACAAATTATCAATAAACATATAACAACACATAAAAAAGTAGGTAAGTCAATTTTATTAAGAAACGATAAAAACGAATACACTGGAAATTGTTATGTATGAAAAATTGCTTGTCCTAAGATATCACAGTACTTTTAACTCGATTTTATGCGCAGCATTGTGGAGAAACTTCTTAGCATTTTCTTTTGATTTTAATGGTATGTTCAATACTTTTAACCAGCTTTGTAAGATAACATTGCTGTACTCGCCTGTAATACGCATCCCTTGAAGTTGTTCTTAAAGATGAGCGTTTGTTGGTACAGGGGGTCCAGTGTCCGTCGCGCCGTAGTAGTTTTGCCTTTGATTCACATTTCTTACCATTTACAAGGTATACCTTTACATAGGGTGCTGGAATAGTGCGGCTGCCTTGTCTGGCTTGTAGCCCTCTTGCGCGGATTACTTCAACCTAAAAAAATATTTCAAAATGGAAAACGAGATTAATTGGATAAAATATTTTTCAAAGTGGATATCTTGTACCCTTGTGACTAGATTAAGCTTGGCATATATCAAACAAAAAGATCCTGGTTGCATGCAATTCTAGAAGATTATACATTAAACCTCTGAAAGAAAAATAACTACCTCAAGAAACACGTGCAGTTTTACACAACTTATAATTCCGATCGGCAGTTCTCGTTTGCTGAATATGCTTATTTACCTATTATTTAAATTTTAAATGAACGTATATGTAAGTCGCGCAACACTAACTAGACACAATAAGGAGACTGCCATCACCCATTTCCATAAAAATACTTATAACTTCTAAACGACTTCTGGCTCCATTATGAAATCTGGCATGGAGTTTAAACACAATAAAAGGCCTTTTTTAATGAAATTTATTAAAAAAATTATTATGCCGAACTTTGTCAAAAACAATAAAATATAATGTTTTTAATTATTTTGTGATTTTCTTGCTTTTTAGAAATTCAATTATGAGGCTTAACAGGCCACTAAACCAAATGTAAATTGAAGTGGTTTATTTATTTTCATATACCCGTTTTAACCTGAATAATGACCTTTGAAGTAGTACGTACCCCGCGGTTCCTCAAATCTTCAAAGACCCAATCTTATCATCCAGGCTTTCCACTGTAAAAATATTTTGTGTCTGCGTTTAGGGTGTGTACAGGTATAATATACTCCAATATAATTGAAATCGGAAAGTTCAACCTCTATTACCCGGTTAGTTTCACGTGAAAATGCCTCCCCCCATATACGTGTAATTTCAATACCGAGAATGGACATACGATACTTTTCATCCCGGAAAGTTAGATAGTTTTCGAATAGCGTCTATTACTCCTACTACTACATGTTATTGACTAATAAAGCGACAATACTGACATTTTGTTTTTATTTTTTAGGTGTTTTGAAACTTAGGGACTTTTAGGGCCTTTAGGGCCTTTTGGACCTTTTGGACCTTTTGGTACTTTCTGATACGTTTTGATACATTTATGGGACTTGGTACTATTTGAGATTTTCCAGTACTTTTGAGAAGTTTCGGTACTTTTTGATAATTTTCGTACTTTTTGATCCCTTTCGGTAGTTTTTAGTACTTTTCGGCATTATTTGACAGTTTATGGTACTTTTTATTCTTATTGGTATATTTTAGACGTTTTGTGACTTTTAAAATACTTAGAAATAAGACTTTACTGACTTTATAAATATTTCTGATTATAATAGGTCATTACCTATAAAATTGCCGTTCTGCAGTACTGGCTAATTTAAATCAAAATAATTTTTCCTTGGCTAATAATACTAATTTTAAATCATGGAATACTTTTTTCAAAATTAGTCATTTGTTTATTAATTACCGTTATGTTTTAATACGTTAAAAATCGGAGTTATGGAATAAGTACGGTCGTGGCAGCAACGCAACACAAGCGGCAGGCAACATTAACGACGTTTACGAAGCGAACACTACAAACGAACGCACCACCTGCTTATTGGTTTGGCCGCTTCCGTTGTGGAATTTCGACCTGAAAAATTAACCGCGCAGTCATCCGAAGACTGGTCGACAATGACGAAATAAAGGCGATTGTGGAAAATACTCAATCTACGGTTGAATTAGCAGTACCTTCCGACGTTAGCATCAAAACAATATTGGTCCATTTGCGGTAAATTAGCAAGATAGAAAAACTTGACAAATGGGTGCCACACTAACTCAATGATCGCCAGGGCGAAGTACGCGTCAAGACGTGCCTTGCACTGCTCAATAGGCACACAAACGAAGGAATTTTGAACGGCATTCTTACTTGCGACGAAAAATGGATTCTGTTTGACAATCGAACGCGCTCAACAAGTTGGTTGGATCCTGGTTCAGCACCTAAACAATGCCCTAAACGAAACCTTACCCCTAGAAAAGTGATGGTCACTATTTGGTAGTCTAGCGCCGGTGTAACGGGCTGAGCATTACTTCAGATGTATACTGTGACGAACTGAACACGTGGAGAAGCTCGCACGTCTCCAACCACTTTTGGCCAATCATTCGTCTCCACTGCTACTGCGCGACAAAGTGCGACCTCATACTGCATAGCAGACGGTCTCCATGTTACAAGAACTGAGGTTGAAAACTCTTCGTCATCCGCTGTACTCACCAGACCTGGCGCCAACAGACTTCTACTTTTTCCAGAATTTGGATAACTTCTTAGCGGGAAAAAATTTAAATACCAGAGAGGCAGTACTAAACGCCTTTGAAGAATTTGTTTCCTCCCGTTCAGATGATTTCTTCAAGAAGGGCATCAATAAATTGCCACTGCGTTGGTGATTACTTTGGTTAATAGAAATAAAAAATATAGATTTTTTTAAAATAAAAAACTGCAATTCGATAGGTAAAGATCTAATATTAACTTTCTCGACTATTGGTTTTTACTAATTTCACTGATATACTACTTCTGTACTGGAATATTGTAAACCAGAAAGTATATATATATATATATATATATATATATATATATATATATATATATATATATATATATATATATATATATATATATATATATATATGTATACACATATATATATATATATATATATATATACATATTAGGTCGGGGAAAAAGTTTCTTCGCATTTTATATAAAAATTCAAAAGGTTTTTTTATAAAGTTTATTTACATTTGACTAAGTATGTAGGTGCCATTTTGTTGGATAACTTTATGCCATCTTGTAGGTAGGGACGTGATCCCATTGCTATAAAAATTTTGGGGCTTCTGATCAAAAAACTGCGACAAGTGGTTTTGGCAGTCCTCTTGTAATGTTAACCTGACACTGCCTAAGGAATTCTGTAGAGACCGAAACAGGTGAAAATCTGAAGGTACAAGGTCAGGACTATACGGCGGATGCATTAACACCTCCCAGCCAAACTCTCGTAATTTTTGCTGAGTGGCTAAAGATGTGTGAGGTCTAGCGTTATCATGGTGAAAAACCACACCCCTTCTGTTGATTAATTCCGGCCGCTTTCTCTCAACTTCTTGCTTTAATCTCATCAGTTGTTCGCAGTACAGTTCAGCATCGATGGTCCTCCCTGGCGGTAACAGCTCATAATGAATAATGCCCTTCCAATGCCATCATACATACAGCATCACCTTGTTGCGAGTTATCAGCTTCTTCAAAAATGGTTCGGTTTCATTACGTCGTAATAAAGAATCACAAATGAGTACGCGGTTCATTAGGTTTCTTTCAGTGAGCTCACGAGGCACCCAAATATCAAGCTTTTTTGTGTACCCAGCTTTTTTCAAATGCGCCAAAACCGTTTTGTGGTCAATTCCCAGTTCTCCGGCTACATCGTAACTACTAATATGCCGATCTTGCTCCACTTTTCTAAAAATGGCATCAATTTTGTCCGTAATAGGGCGACCAGAGCGACATGCATCTTTGATATCAAAATTTCCGGATTGAAAACGCTTAAACCAAATTTGCGCTACTCTCACAGATACTGCATTAGGTCCATAAACATCACATTTTTTTTCGCGGCTTGTGTTGCATTTTTACCTTTTTTGTAGTAAAATTTTAAAATGTATCGAATTTCTTCATTAGATTCACTCATTTTAACAATAAGAAAAACAAATGAAAATCAACATTTTCCTAATTTGAATTGTCTTCTTTAAAATTAAAAGAAAGAAAAGAAAAGAAAGAAAGAAAAACTTTATTCGAAGAAATAGCGACGTAATTACATTCGTTATACATTATTATACATTATTATACACAGAGCATATTTTGAGAATTTGTACGCCGCATTTTCAACGAACAAGGTTTGCACTCAGCATATTGCTGTGCCGGTATTATATCCGACACAACGCTGATTTTCAGTGCAAACCTTCCTAATGATAAAAAAACTGCCTAAAAACTACTAACTAAAACTTTTTAATGATACCAAAACCAGCCAGATACTAATGGTATAGCCAAAGAGATCTTATTACAAGTTCATGCATACAATATGCGAAAAGACTTTTTCCCCAATCTATTATATATATATATATATATATATATATATGTATATATATATATGTATATATATATATGTATATATATATATATATATATATATGTATATATATATATATATATATATATATATATATATATATATATATATATATATATATTCGATGCCGAGGATGAACATGGGATAATTTTTTATCCTGAAATGTGGGATAGGTTTGTGATTTTCCATTTCGTCCCTTTCAGTCATTGCGGTCATTTTGATCATTTTTGCCGATTGTGAATAATGTGAATATTCTTGTTAAATTAAAAAAAACTCCGAGTGATATTAATTATTTCAAGAAGCCTATGGTGAGAATTCTCTATCTTGTGCACGTGTTTTCGAGTAGAATAAAAGGTTTTCTGAAGGCCGAGACAGCACCGACATCATTTTTGTCGACATCTACGGCATCGTGATGACTAAATGGGTTCCAAAGGGTTAAACTGTAAACCAAACTTACAATACTATTTAAAAGGTTTAGAAGCACTAGGAGAGAGAGTTCCTAAAAAACGGCCGGAGTCGTGGAAAAACAAGTGAATCTTGCACCAGGACAACGCACCTGCCCATAACGAGCGTCTGGAAAGCGTTATTACTCGAACATGCATCGTACTTCGCTGACTTTTTCTGATTTACGAAGATCAAGTCTGCCTTAAAACGAACCCGGAGTCGATGGAGGTGAAGCGAAAATCGGCGGAGCTCCTAGATGCTCTTACAAAAGAAGACTTTCCAGCATTCCTTTGACCAGTGGAACAAAAGAATGGGACGGTGTGGCGAGGGGAGGTGGTGAGTACATTGAAGGGGAACATTCGATAATAGAATAATTTCTAAAATTAAACTGTTTCATAAGCAGTCTCGTTATTTAATAGGTAGACCTCGTATGAGGAATTATTAGTTTTGTAAAACTGTAATTGCAGCTTTGCAGTCTGTTTCAAAAGCAATAATTATAGAAGAGTATGTTCACCTCCAAGAAACCCTTCTGGTGACACATGGAGAGTTGGACGTCGCCCAGCGTGGGCGCGCCCAGCAGCTGGCGCCCCACCAGCTGGCCGGGGCCCAGCCCGTCGATGAACTCGGACAGGCCGCCGCCATCGGAGCCGGACCCGCGCATGCCCGGTGACCACCTTGCAATCAAACCCCTCGCATTGTCTTCACTGCTCCTCATATACACGTCCATTGATCAAAAATCAGAAACTAGACATTTCTTTCATCCATCGATAATTCTTTTACATTAATTTTTATTACTTTGATGTTCACGAATTATGTTTCAGTAAACAGTGAACTATATACTTAATAATAATATTATAATACCAGATAAATAAAATATTAAACAATAATTTATCTTATAAAATCGATTAAAATATTATTTCTCTAAGAATGAAAATTGTTTCCGTTAAAAAAATAACTACCTATATATATATATTTAGATAAAATATAGTGAATATAGGAAATTAAGTAATAGGAAAGATTTACCCCAAACTATAAAGCCTCTCCAGCTGCGGAACGCTGCGTACTACCCGGTTTTATATGAAAAAGCGTTTATTGCGCAGCCATCTGTTGGTAACTAAAGGTACAATATGAGACAGAGGACCGCCATACACACAACATATTCGCTTTATATGCAATTGTACGAAGAACATTTGGAGCGCTAGACAGAGATGAGCAACCATTACTGGTGATAGTTTTTCATAGAAAGCGTATGGCTCGGTCGTTAATCTCAGTCTACCTTAAGAGTGGCCATAAAGTTTGGCGCAGACTCTACTTATAATTTTGTTTACGGCACTACTGTAAGAACAAAGGAATTATAAAATGCAACAACAACAACATTGATACAATAGTGAAACAGGGCGGTAGTCTTTTGGATGCATCGTTTAATAGTGAAGTGGTTGCGGGTACACAGATATCTAATCTAGCGTTTATCTTTGATCTTGAAATCTCTGTTGTTTTTCAATTAGTTCAATAGTACTACAAAGTCGTCAAAATATATAATTATAATTATACTACGTTGCAACATTCATATTAAATGTTAATTAAAATTAAACATAATTAATATTATAGTTAATTAATAATAATCATCATTTTAGTTGGTATAATGTAACAGGTTGAAATAACAAGTTTTAAAAAGTATTTAGGTGGGTGTCATTGTGTATTATTGACAAAATGATAATAGCCTTGTGGTGTGTAACTGGAGAAAAATGTAAAAAGCGTCTCTTGAAACAAAAAATGCAATGATGAAATGTGAGTATAAATCTTTCGACATGCATGGTCTTTTTATGTGTATGTAAGTATATTAATACGAAAGATACATTTAGTACATACATGAAAGTGTAAAAGTAAACTATTGAAATGGTGCTACATTATCATTAACTTGGGGCAACACTTAACGTCCAGTTATAATCGTGCAATTTAATAAATAATACGTATCCTATACTTAGCCAAAAATAACGACACAAACCATAACCGGGGCTTTTGAGAAACTTTAAGATCGCTTCATAAAGAGACGAGAAGGTGCTTTGCTTATGCCAAAGAAGACTCGTGCGTGCTCAACAGAAAAGAGTAGTAAAGTGAGAAATACCAATATGATTCGACAACATGCTTTCACAAGACGTAAGGCACATAGAGAGGGATATTAAAGAAGACATGGGCAACATCAATACAATACAGCGCACGTACAAGAACCAAGTGGAGCGAACTGCAATGCAGAAGAAAAGGGAGCGTACGAGCGAGCGACTTACGAGGATCCCTCCGAGCTAGATATGGAGACGAGGCTGGTGGCGCACACCTCGTGCGAGCGCTGGAAGGTGGTGGTCGTGGGCCCGGAGCGCTTGCGCCGCGCGCCCCCCGCGCCCTCTACGCGGATAACGCCACGCACGCGGTCAGAGGCGGGCCACGGCGGAATCAGTGTACGTGTCGGCCCGCCGCAGACCACAGCGTTGTATTTACACATTTATTGCAGAAAGATATACAATTCCACACATACGTCTATACGGTTAAATAATTCGACAGGTCTATGTAATTCATCAGATTGGTGTTCAGAATGTAATTTTTTGCCTGCGTCAATAATTATGTACGTGACACCGATGAATATGTTAATTCCTTAGTTCACTTTTAGTTTTGAGTATATTATATCAGTAGCATAATTTTTGTTGCTGTTCTATTAACGTAACAATTATATTTAAGTGCCAAATATTGCCTATAAATGATGAAATGGTTATAATGACATGAAATGTAGTTAATGATAATTACTGCTAATTTAAACAAAATACAATGAGTTAAGCTATTTTGTCACTTTAACATTGACAACGTCATATAATATTTCGCTCGCTCGAATTTCAACATTTACCATTAAAAGCTCTACATTAGCAGATTTACAAAAGCCACATAGCGCATTCATTTCTTTCTTCCCTTGGTTTGTTATAATAACATGCTGTTTGTGACCTTCTGATTTGATTTTGAAATAAAATTATACTTTAACGTTCTTTTTATGAGTATTAATATATTGTGTACTATAATTTAAATGATACATATTGAATTATGTCAAAATCTGTAACGAAAATCGCGTTAGATCTACCGCCCCGCCGTATGAAACTATTGCGTCAATGCCGCTGACTAGATCGTGGCGAACCTGTCTTCGTCGTTCTCACTGGAGGCAGAGGACGCTCGAGAGACGCCGACGCCTCCTCTCATTTCACCAGGCACCACTTCCTCACTGCGTTGTACCGTAAACGAGTTTTTGCCACGTTTACCAAAACCTAACCTCCGTTTTCGTCCTGTTAATAATTTTTATTAATATATGTTCAAAACTTTGAAAATTAAGGAATTCACTCATTATATTTAATTCTTCATCTATGTGGTCACGGAATTATATTGTTATATTTAAGGCTTGCAATATAAGTGAAACATGAACAATGATTGATGATGCATGGAATCACAACTGAAATATACTATACCTGTTGCTGAGAGCTGTGATGTAGAATTACTTTTTTTGCCCATTCCAGGTCCAAAATAATCTCTTGGTTCAGCTTTGAGAAGCACATCATCATTGGTAGGTTCCAATTCGGTAGTGCCGAGTGCAGTGTCGCTGAGACTGCCGTCTTTCAAATTTAAAATATGTTATTGCGTTTTTTGAACTTAATAAAAATAATAAGCGTATTATTTACACATACTCATTACCTTTTTCTTCTGGGGGAACATCAGCATTGCTAAGACTTCGTGTGAATTGACCACGACGTGATTCTCGTCTTTCCAGAGGTTGTTGCTGATGATTATTACGTCCATTATCTCGTCCGCCATAGTCATTGCTACGTTTTGATTCCCGCCGTGATATACGTTTTTCATGTTTTTTGGCATTGGTTTTCACACGACGATTTTTGTTTTTAATTACATTACACTCGTCACAAGTTTGTTTAGTAGGCTCAGATGTATTTCCCATGGGTGATATTTTCACAGAAGATTGTTCCGTTGTTGTGGCACGTTTTTTCGAGTGGTCATCATGATGAGGGTCACCGAGTTGCAGATGTGAGGCGACAGGAGCGAGCGCACGACCAGGTGAGCCGAGGTTCGAGGGAGAAAGAGCAATAGTTTGATATTTAGCAAGAGTACTAAAAACTTTACCTAAATGATCTGTTGACGCTAGAGAATATGATCGAGGGCGAGCTTTTTTGATAATAGATGGTAAAGGTTTTTTAACAGATATAATGAAACTTGATTGTGAAGAAATGGACTTGGGGGAGCTATATTCTTGGTATGTTGGAATTTCATTGATGCTGACTACATTACCGTGTTTTCTGGTGATATTGTTTATTTTATCTGTTTCATTTAAATCGGGAGATACAATAGTTGATGAGAATTCACAGCTTTGCAACGACATTTTCATTGTTTTAAAAAGTTTTTTAATACTGTTAGGTGAAATACCGCCATCAGGGGACATGCTGGATATTACATGAGAATCTGAGTGCCGTCTTCGGATGGAATTGTCTTTCGTTTCGGAATTGTTATTGTTTCCACATGTGATTTCATTTTCATTGTTGGATAATTCATATTTTTCTAAGGGTTTATAAAACTCTAAAGATTGAATTTTTTTCAAATTTTTATATTCGTAACTAGATTTCAAGTCCAGTGATAAAAATTTCTTTCTATTTTTATTACAGATAAGGTTTGTTTTTACATTAGTATATGATTCTTCCTCCTTTAAGTATGTGTTTAAGTTTATATTGTCTCTTTTATCAATAACATGACCAGAAACCTTATTTTTGTCTATAGCTATAATTGGTTTTTCAGAAGGAAACGATTCGTTTTGATCATTCCAAATATTCACAGTTTTAACTATCTTTGATATGTTTTCTTCAAAAGTATTTATATCATGTTTGACAATTCTGTTACATTCGAGACTGTCGTCAGTGGTAGCAGTGGTATGTACGTTTTTTTCTAGAAGCGGAATGGGTGGGAGAAATCTTTGATTTAGATGACATAAATTATCTATGTTAGGCAATCGTCTCCGCTTTATGTTAGTAGCGTTTTCTAATTGATCATGTTCATTATTTAATTGCGATTCAGTAAATTTAGAATCATTATGATAAGGAATTATTTGATAATATGGAGATCGAAACTGAAAATAAGATCGCGGTAGGAGATTATTTTCGTCGTTTACAGATAAAACTGACAGTGAATTATTAAGCGTTTTTGGCTGTGGCAGCATCAGTTCACATATATAATCTTTTGTATTTTCTGTAATTTTGTATGTTCTTAATGAGTGAACAGGATAGTCGGGACAACTAGTGCTTCGTTGGTAAGCGTCGGTAGGGAGGCATTCTCTAGTGCACGAGCCGGCGGAGTGACTGCGCGAGAATATTCGTCGGGCCCGGCGCGTGGGGCGCCCGCGGTGCGGCGTACACACTACAGACACATTCGAATCGCAACGGGCGTGTATACGATGCCGAACCGCGTACTCGGCTGCCGCCGGCACGTGCACATGGGGCAAAACACGTCGGATAACTCTGTCGTAATGGTTGTCAGGGTTGGGTATTGGGGTAGCGCTATCACATGAGGAGGATGTACTGTGGGGCTGGAGAATTCTTCTCCGGCTGTAAAGTGGGGTTAATTTATTAAAAGGTTTTAGTGTCTCGAATAATATGATTCATTAGGTCATCCATAAATTACGTCACACGTTAAGGGGGGTGGAGGTCGACGAAGTATGACATTGTGTGACCAGAGGAGGTGTTGACCGAAATTTCGTCACATTTAAAAATCCAATATTTTTAAAGCTTTAAACCACGAAATTAGAACTGTTAACGAGAAGCTTCAAAATATTTCCAACTCTATCTGTATGTGTATAGTGTTTAAATTATTAAAAAATAATTTAAATGGAAATAAAACTAATTAGGGAATTGTTGTCTTATTTTAATAATTTCTTAATGTATAATTGCAAAACATGTGATGTCACACTAGGAAGGGAGGAGTTTCCCAAATGTGACCAGCTGTGACAAAGACGGAAGAGGGGTCAAAATATCATGAAATTCGTGTGACGTAATTTGTGGATGGCCTCTTAGTGACTAGGACAGCATTAGGGATGTAAGGTTGACTTTGAAAATACCTAAGCATACGAGTTGGACGCGGTCTTTCTGATTGTGTGCTAAAGGCGCTTGACGTGACAGATGCTACGGACTCTAGGTCCGAGTCCGCTGCGGCAGCGTCCGGAGAGAGCCGCCGCCGCGGCGCCCACCCGCCGCCACTGCGTGCTGCTAACTCCGAATCCGACAAGCCGGCGTAATGACGCTCCCACCCTGCGACATCACAAAATAGATCTACTGATCATATGGGTTTATCAGAAACGCTTCCTTATGTAAAACATGAACAGATCTCTATTTATACACTGGTTTGTGCACTTGTGATTTTCTAAGTTTTGGTAAATAGGGATGCATGGAAAAGTCATATTACTAAGTATGATTTCAAAAAGGGTACGTGAGGAACAATGGTGGTTTGTTGATCTGTGGAAAGGATATTCGTGTATTGACCTTGTGGCGTGCTGCGGTACGTGAGTGTGGCGCCAATGTGGTGGGGGGCGATCCACTTACGTTCCTCATGATCCGCTGACACCTGTGCTCGGACTGCTCTTTGTCCACTCTATCGACGAGAAAACAGTTTTCAATCTAAAAAATGCTGTGTTGAAGTAAGTTATCCAGTTCAAATATGGATTACCTGGTGCGGTGGTATCTGTGGCAACTGTCTTTTCTTCGGACTTGTGGTCGGAGTGGCGGTGGCCGAGCGAGACTGGAACCGGGGCGCGTATGCGTGTGTCGGCAGTCGCGACGAGTCCCCGCCCCGTTCCTCGTTCACTGTAATATACCACGATATCCTGCTTTCTGATGGAAACGGACCGAGCTGAAGTAATGAATAAGTACTGTCTATAAAATGAAGTTAAGACATTCAAGACACTAACATTAAAGTGATTTTTACATAAAATAGATTAAAAAGACAGGCTTGATACACAGTGTTTGAATCACAATCAAATGTTAATGTCATGCTTCGAAAAAAAAATCATGATGGACGCAGAAATAGAGCGCAGCACTCACAATGAGATTTAAGGTTACACCACCACTACATAATAACAGTATGATGTCGAAGGGTAACGAAGCTACTTTACAAGACATAACAGGATAGCGTGCTTATAGAGGAAAAAAAGGACAAGACGGCGGAAGGTGCGCACAATAATGGAATACAGCGAGGCAGTCGTAACAAGTGGTGATAAACGGACGCGGCAAGAAAACGTGCGTATCTTGACGATAGTGTTCCGTGCGGGGTCGGAGCCCGCTGTTGTTTTGGACGTTCACGGACCGACCGGAATCCGGTACGGTACACCAAACTGGTTCGATCAAATGTCCAAGGGGGTGATCGGATCAGTGTATGAATAGAGCAGGGCGCCGAGGGCCGGAGGCGGCACCTGTGTAGCGCCACGCGTCGCGGTCCGCCGGCGGGGACAGCGAGCGCCGCGGCGATTTGCTGCGCCGTGCCACGCCCGCCGCTGACTGCGATCGCGCCACACCGTACCCGCCACTCTGATCATCACAACATATTACAGACATCACAATGATTATAAATATCATCACTGATCACATAAATGAAAGGTAACTTACGCGATCCCGTGCCATTCCAGCGGTGCGTACACGACCTGCGGGAGATATGTCGCGCCGGCTGTTGCGGTATCCCTCTGTGTCCATTCGCTATGAAGAATAGACTATTATGATGCTTTGATCTTAGCCGATATCCTATTTTTGAATAATAGCAAAATTGAGAAATTACCTCATGTGGTGGTGGAGGGCTGGAACTAGAAGCAAGACTTGATAGTGAGTGGTGTCGCCGTAAGTCGCATTCACTCGGAGTATCAGAGTCAGAAAGTCGGGAAGTTGATGTCGATGGTGGCGATAAATGGTCAGCGTCTGCTTCTTCTTCACGATATCTCTATGAAAGGTGTTCAATATATTCGTAAGCTATTTTCTAAGCTGGATTAAATAATGCTATATGAGTAGATTAACACACAAAAATAGAGATGAGATGAATCCTTTCAAGTGATAGACGAATTCCATGCTGATTTTTGTACCCCGATCAAATCATACACGATTTAAATTTATATTCTTCATTTTTAGACTGACAAATTGATCATTGTTAATGAAAAAGATTACAAACTTACATGAAATCCCGCAGAATCATCGTGTGGTTTCAGTATATACCAATTTGGCTCATGATTCATCATAATATTGTCAAGATCCAACAATACTTCCCCAAGAAAATCGTTTGGTCCGTAACGATTCAAATCCCATACTGTCACCTGAAATTTGAACTTACTTGAATATTAACGGAGTTAAAGTATAATTGATAATCAGAATAGATAAATCTAGTTTGCCCTAAAATGAAAAAGAACATAAGACATTGAGTGGTTATTGATCCTAAAATTCAATTAAATGCTAATATTTTTACAAAATCTCATCTATCTCTTTTCTTTCACCTTCTCCCAATTATTTGGAGTCGGCACAATATGTCTTTTTCTTCCATACTCCTCTATTCTGACATACGTCCTCTGTCATACCACAGATTTTACAAAATTTACAAATACTTGCATTGAGTAATAAAACTATTTCTGGATTCTCATGCTTAAAAACAAATTAGATAGATAGATAGATGTATAACTTACTGAATGATTATCTACTTAAATCTAATTGTGTATAAAGATCGGTTTTATCGCTAAAAAGCGATTTCTTCCGGGCAATCCCAAAAACAAATTGGATTGAACAAAGGCGATGGTGATATACGTAATATATTTAGTACGACTCCTTTCATTTTAGTTTTAAGTATATTAATGTTATATGTACCTATGTATATAGATATTATGTCATTTACATTCCCATATAAATACCCACATATTATTATTATCTACATTCTAATTACCTCTAATGTTCTTTTCTTGATATCTGTTATACGTATTCCACAGTAAACGAATGTTTGATTCCATCTAGGCTCTAATGTATTTGCTAAAGTCTTTGTTCTTCGTTTACTCTTTTCACTTTTATCAGGGAGTAGAAATATCTTCGCATATGGACATCTGGTTGAACCGTCTAGTCTCGGACTTAAATTGCTGGCCGAGACAACTGTTACTAGCAGTTGAAGAGCGGTGATATCAAAGTACACTTTTAGCTAAAAAAAAACAGATAGGTCCATGTTCTACATAAATATACATATTGGTATGTATTAGTAAGTTTATTAAAATTATGAAAAAAGAACCACGAGAATTTTACTATATACAAACCTGTATTCGTCCAGCAACGTTGATATTATGATGACTGTGTCGGCCAGACCGGCGTCGCGCATGTACATCCGGAGAACCCGGAGAAGTCACCAGTACGCTGGGTTTCTCACAACCGCCTATTACTTCCGTGTATACTTCTGTCAAATATTATGAAAATAAAACAAGTGTGTGTAAAACGATACTCGACGAGTTCTGTAGTCGCCTCTATCGACTGTTTCGATAGTAGATAGTAGTGCGATCGACTGTGTCGATGAATCGTCGACTGTTTAGGTATGTCATTTGACTACAAACACCTAAAAAGCATTTAAAGGGCGATTCTCCTGAGTGCATCATGGTCCGCTGGCACATTTTTTTTAACTCGTGCTAGCTAAATCACCCATTTGTGGCTACAAAATCACTGATTATTATTGTTATCAACAAGGCCTTTGATTTAAACAATGTCTTAAGAAGAAGTAGGACTTTAAAATAAACGTGGTTTCGGGCAATCCGCGCTCTGGAAGTTCACCTTAATCAAATATACTTCGTATATCAAAAATGATTCAACAAAAGTTCTTCAAACTAAAGTTTGATATTAATTAATTGTTAATTACAGTTAGAATTTTTTTAAATACTATCTCAGTTCAAAAGTTGAAAGAAGGAATGTTTTCTAAATTTTTGAAGCAAATATTTCCCCACCCATAGACTTAATTAAATAAGTTATCAAGGAATATCATTATTATGATTTTTGTTTGTCTCACAATATCCAACAGGCTTATGTAAATTGATAAAAGATTAATAAACAACTTGGTATAATCGGTATTTTCAATATCGAGGAAAAAAAACGAGTGAAGTTTCGTAGAAAACTATTTCTACAAAGTATTTTAGTAAGTTAAGTCCAGAATGTAATAGTAAATAAATACAACAGTCCTTTTATGTTGGCACTCATGCAGAGTACTAAATCGCTATTCATTGTAAATTACTAATGAAGATTTCCAAACTCTATTAACTATATTTATATTGTGACGGATACGCGTAGCGGAATTTCTTCCCCTTAAGAAAATAGCGCGTAGTCTTCGCCTTAACAATAACACAATACAATGTTGTAATACAAGGACACGAAAGAGCAGGATAGAAATATAGATTCAGACAATTTTGTTAAAACAAGATGGATGTACTCGAGAATAAACTCGTAGTAAATAACAAGGAGGGGAATATTTGTTGGACAAAGATAGACTTAGTGTCGACCGGATGTATAAGCGCGACAATCTGCGCACGGAGACAGACTCGTACGGGCTAGCGAACCGAAAGCAAAGAGTCTCGGAAGGAGTACCGAAGCGAGAGGAAGACGAAAAAGACGAAGACTGCCTAGCTGGGTGGAGGGGAGCCTCGGAGGCAGGTACCGGTCTACGCGCTGAGGCTGCAGCGGGTCGTCGGCGGTTCGACGGGCAGATGAAGAGAACCCTGGTACGAGTTTCGGAGGCGAATACCGGTGAGTGCGCTGAAGCTGCGGCAGGGTCGGTGAAGGTGGCGCTGTGCGGGCTACGGCGTGGTGTTGCAGATGGGCGTTTTGGGCAGTCTGCGAGCGTCGTATTGGGAAGCGCCGGAGGTGACACGCGTGTGGGTCGAGTCACGCGGAAGGAAGGAAGGAAGGACGGTTGGACCCTGGATCGAGTCTTGGGGCCGAGCACTATGGGTACGCCAAGGCTACGCATGGGGTCGTCGGGAGCGGTGCAGAAGGCGATGCGGCAGGAATACTCGTTGGAGACCATCGGGTATCCACAGAGTGTCGCATCGGTGAGGGAGCGCTGGAGTGGCCATGCGCGAAGGTGAATTCGCGCACGCCAAGGATGAAGACTTGTCGTCGTGGGAGCATTATAGGAGTCATGCGTGAGAGTTAAGTGACGTACACCGGTTAAGGATAAAGAAGCCTATGAGCTGGTTTGTGTTATCTATGGATTCGTGACTGTCGTCGAGTGTAGTTTTATCCCGGACTTGGACAACGTATCGGACTGACTGTTCAGTGTGAGTTATACTTGCATTGGCTTAAATAAAGACATATTCTTTTAGATCGGTGTTTCCTTCCAATCCCGGTACCCACAGCACGTAACAATATCTAATTGTCTGTATGTATATTTAAATAAATAAAATAAAAATTGTAAACATCTTTAAATGAGTTTATTTTGGCAAGACTAGTACTTTAGCTGCTTGTTTTTTGTATTTGAATGTTCTGGACATTTTATTCCCAGTCTACTTATGCATATATAAATACGTTGGCAGTAGCTTACGAAAAACATAACCAACTATGATGCGTCTATGTTGGTTACCCCGATGGATAGGTGACGCACCACTGATGGGAGCCCATAGCTCAATCACCACGAGAGCTAGGCTCGTCCGCTGAAGAGGGGAGTACGAAATAAGACGAGTACTTAGTTGTACTCTCGATATAATTGTTGTTTAAAGTTTTGGCCCTGCTAATTGTGCAGGAATAAATTAATGCATGCACCAACCTTTATGGGTCCTCCACGGTTGCGCAGGTGGACGAGTAGACGGTAATGGCCGTGAGACAACCAATTCAACGTGAGAATCATGCTTGCTATCAGCCACAACAGCTGCTACTTCTTCCGCAGTACGGCCTTGTAACGGAATTCCATTCCATTGTAACACCTCATCACCTAATGTGAACAATAATCGTGAATTGCTATACTGTACTGTATTGTATTATATTATACACACATATATAGGTAAATATATTTTGTCTAAAATATGCCGCCATAACAACCTTGAGTTCCGGCATTAGTGGCCAGGTTCCAGTCTCCCTTTAGACAGCGGCAGCACATTGGTAGCACCTTTGGTGTTACAAATGTTCATAGGCGACGGTAACTGCTTTCCATCAGGTGGGCCGTCTGCCTGTCGGCTGAACTCGTGCAATAAAAAAATAAAAATAAACCAGTATGCACATGGTAACATAATGATACAGAATAACAGGTTGCGAATTTTTAAAATTAGAAAGGATCAACTTCCAATAGCGTTTAATATACATATGGCCTATCGGTATTTTCTACTTGCATGACATATTTTGCGAGGAACTTGCTTTACGGCTGATCTAGTTTTATATATATATAACTAAGAAAAAAGTACTCTATATATATATATATATATATATATATATATATATATATATATATATATATATATATATATATATATATATATATATATATATAGAGTACTTTTTCTTAGGCTTCATTTATAATTTAGGCATAAACAATAAACATTGTGTACAATAAACATTTGATATTTAAATTATATTTTCCGAATCTAGTTTTATATTGACATTACTGCTGCTAGACCAAATTCAATTGGTTATATAATAGACTGATTTTCTTTGGAATTTACAAAAGAAAAGAGAAACAAATTTATGGGTCCACGCGTAATGCAAAGGGATATTAAAATTTATCACGAGGAAATAATTTAACGCACCGATTCTAAGTTGTCCTTCCAGATCGGCTATTGAACCCTTTTTCACTTTTTCGACAACAGCGCCTCTAGTGCCGTCTGGTAACAACTTTCCTCCCACGACTTTCAAGCCCAGTATGGCAGCCGAGGAATGTGAGCTACCTTCTATCACGCTCTTGCGTAGCACCATGTGACCGAGCATGCGAGTCCCATCGGTGGATACTTGCCAGCTCAGCGGAAACTGTTCCATAAAGTAACATAAGTTTTGGAAGAGCATTGTTAGACATTGTGATTTCCTGAAATAGTATGAGATTCCTGGGAAATATAAAATGGTTTTAGTTTCAGGAGTAAATCTAATGTTCTTGTTCACTTAAATAAGTCCAAACGCTAATATCTTGTGACGATGATGTGGTTATAGGATAATAAAGTAGGTTTGTGCGAGTCAAGGTCTCACATGGAACGTTTTTCTATAAAATACAATAAATCTTGCTAGTCGTCCGGTAACCGGATGACTAGCAAGTTTCTTATAAGATTATCTAGTCATCCGGTTACCGGAAGACCAGACACTTCGGAATACAATGGGGTACAAATTTGAATTCAATATAAATTAGACAAATATATAACACTACTGTTCACCAAAATAAATATTACAAAAATATGGAATTCTTTTCTATAAACTTTTAATTATTAAAGATTATAACGGATTATGAGTCAGCTTATATACTCGCCGACCACAGTAAGCGTACGCCAGTAATTTATAAATATGTTTTTACCCAATGTCAAAAATGATTAAAAACTTATAAAAATGTACAAATATTAACAATATGATTCAAAGAAAGTAAAGTTAACCGTTAATACGTTAAACATATTGATATGAAAAATTAGAAAATAATTTTATTTTCCTTCTACCTAGTTCCTCGGGCAATCAGCTGTGACAGTCAGACACAGGTATGAAGCAATAAGGGTTTCTTTTTACCTTGATTTATCAGAATCTTAAAAGTACAGAAAACTAGATTCCTCCTTACTTGAATTAAATGTTTATTTCTTACAATGAGAACACGTAGGTGCACAATCACGTCATGTACCGGTGCATGCTCGCAAATGCAATCATGCTACAGCCAAACATAAAATGTATACTCATACGTATGTACATATAAACTCAAATAATTACATTTAGGCTAAATGATGTTTGATGTAATTACAATAGGCGTTAACAGGCGCTTTTATCACAGTTGTTTTGGAAGTGCGCCTTTGGTTTCAGTATTAAAAATAAAGAACCAATTTATATCTATTTCAAATTTTCATATTTAGTTTGTACATCAACAACAGTTAATATTTTAACTGTAATAGTTGTTAATCGAGTTAGAATATGACAAAACTAATATCGGACGCAAGTGAATACGAGTTGTACCTTGGGGCAATCGCCTCTGTTCGAGTCTTCACTCGACGTGAAGGTGCTAGAGGTATCGATGCCCGAGTCTTTGGTGGCGGAGTCCTGGCTGGTCTGGCGCTCAGACTCCCAGCGGAGCGAGGCCCAGTCGTGGGGCGCGGCGGACGCGTCGCGACCACCCCGCGGGAACGTGGCTGCGCCTTCGTGCCCATCGAATCGAACTGTCTTTTTTCTCCTTTCGGTAAACCGTCTATTGTCTGAGGAGTCTTCCCACAAGTAGGCACTCTTATACACGGTCCGGTCGGGGCGCGGGCCCTCGTCCGGCGCATAAGGGCGCAAGTATGCGCCCTCACTGTCATCACGCACCCGCCACCCGCAGTCAGTGACGGAGTCAAAGCTGCGCGTGCCGATGGGCGTCGGCGCCGCCACCGCACCCTCGAACGGGCACTGCGGCTCACCCTCGTACCCGCTCGGCGAGTGGTTTGTCAAATTGTAATAATTGTTGGCCGCTACGGTGGTGCTGCGCAGGTGCGGGTGCCGCAGAGATGCACTCGCCTCTAGCTGTCCTAAGAACGATATCGAATCAATAGAATAGCGAGCGTTTTCAAAAGATACGCGACGTGGTTCCCCACTCTAATGATCATTAATATAACATACTCGCCCGTACGCGCCCGGAACCGGCAGCCGTTAAATAACCAAAGGTATTATCTTGCTATCACTCACTATCCAACCGTGACTTCGTATTTGTGTACCAAAAGGCACATTTAAATGCTTTCAAAAACAGTATTGTCACATTTCGGAAAAATAACCCAAAGCAGTGAACACGCACAAGCGGAAAGAATGTGTGTAAAATTAGTTTAGAAAACAGTAAAACGACAACGATAAAAGGAAATTATACTTTTACAAAATCTATTTTTGTGAATTATGTAACAGTAGGTACTTATAATAAGGGTTAACACTTCTTTTCGCCCAAGCATGCGATTTTTACTTAAACCATAAATCTGAATAGGACGAATTTGTTCAAATAAAAAAAAACGAGATTTATTTTAAAAATTATGTATAGTTTGTTAATAAGTAGGTTCTTTTACATTATGATCTGTTAATAATAAACGTTTATTTGGTCTATACATTATTTTTATTTTGAATTATTTTAAAGTACAAGTTGGCAGAGAATTTATTTGTAAATATGTCAAAATATCGTGGTGGTCTATCTACAGATTTTTGGTTCAAGCAAAAGAAAGAAGAAAGTACTTTTACGCTCACTCTCATGAGTTTTATTATAAGCAATATAGTAATATAGCTATTTCAATTTGATTAATTTAAACTACTGTAATACTGAGGTAAATGTACTTCATTATGAGTATGACGAATGACTTATCGTCATTTAATCAAACATCCATCACAGTTGATCGACCAAAGGAAGAAGTATTTGCGAGAAGAATAATGAAACTGAAACATCTAAAATAATTACAGCGATATGATTACAACGCAGAGACAGAGTCCCGGTAAATCAGGCCTCTCACCGATAAAAACTTATTCATTTTCTCGTTTAACATCGCTTGTTGCTGACTTCTGGAGCTCTCGGAGCTGCTCCTATCTCTATGTGAACCTGTGAACAGGGTTTGGGTGGTGAGGACCAGGCCATCGTCCACTCCGCAGCTCGGTGCCGGGCGCGTACACGCCGAGCGCCGTACGCATCAATGCACACGGATACAATTACATTATGTATTTGAACTAAAAGTAGATTATAATAGATTTATGATCAACTGCTGTTCGTTGATAAAGTTAAAATTACTGAAAGAATATTCCTATAACACGCTAATTGTATTAACGATACACAAGTTGAGTAGATAAGGGCAAGTCTAAATAAAAAGACAAGATGAACAGATACATTATAGATAAGTTTAGGTGCTCATTTATATCCTTTTCTGTGAAAAATAATAATTTGTTAAATTAGTTGACCTAAGATATCAATAGTATACTTCGAATAACTACTTAAAATTAGTTGATACCTCGCACGGAACACCTTAACTTTATCATTGCGTTATGCAACAGGTGACTATGATAAAATATACGACTAAACTGTATGCAAAATATTGGGAAACGTCTGAAATATAGGTAAGTACGGTTTAAAGGACAATTTATGTAAGGGAGTGATAAATAAAAGTTTGGCTTTGATGGAAAGGATTCTTTATATGCCACGTCAGGACAGGTCAGGTGATGACGAATCAACAAAGCGTTCATACTTACCACGATCACGGTACTCGTCGTTCTCATCAGAAACACATTCTGGAACTTCGTCGTCTGAAGACGAGGAGCGTGGAGGCATTGGGGGGTGGACGGTTGTCGCGTGCGGCATCGGCATTAGCTGAGCAGGCGGGAGTGGTGCTACCGGTTCCGCCACGCCGTATGCAGCTTTTTGTCTGGGGTGCACCAGGTGGGGATGGGTCCGAGCTAAACCCTCTAGCTCCCCATAACACCGAGACTCCTGTTGACTGTACTGACGCCGCAAAGCACTCCCTGATCTTTGAAGTGGATGATTTTCCTTTTCAGCCGCACTGTGCGCTCGTTCTAGCTTTGGCCTTTTGTCGAGTGACGAATCTGGTTGAGGCGGCAGACCTCGCATATCTGACTCCATACGCCACAACATAGAATCTTGTCCAGCACTTTTGTGAATCCACTGTCCAGTCTTTGAGAGTAGTTCTTGTTTTTTGCGGCAAAGTATACACACCCATATAACCTAGAATGATTGGGTGTAAGTACTTAATAGTTATTTGTTTTGCTTTGATATTGAATAAAGATAAAATTTTATTAACCTTATTTGAACGTAGAGTAACTTTCCCACCACATCTGGCACAACATCTTACTCTGCAATAGTGGCAGGAGTGGCCCACGCCATCAGCGAACTTTGTCTTGAGACAGATATGGCACGTTGCTGCGAGCTCGATGCCAGCAGCGCGTTGCATCTCATTCCTGGTCCGTATGGTCTGCTCCAATACGGCTACCTCATCTTGTTTACGTCTGTATTCATTTATTTACTTTTGTCAGAAGCTCAAACAGATATTGTTGAACAAAGTTTCATAATATTATGTACTGTCAACAGACTGAATACTATAATGTCGATATTAGACAGATATCGAAATCGAATCGATTAGGTTGTAGAACTGTTCGGATATGACGACATTGAATGGCTCAATTTTATGTTTACAGGGCTCATTTTTGGTTGTCTTATCCAAATTGATAGATCGGCTTAAGCATAGAAAGAACAATTAAATTATTGTATTTAATAATACTATTGTAATGTACTAAGTGCTATCACATACCTCGTATATTACTTATAAGGTCATTACGTGTAGAAAGTTAATCTATATAATTATGTATAAAAGTTACATGATTCTTCAACACAAGAAAAAAGAGAGTTCAATATACGATATCTATTGTATACCCAAACAAACTGATCGGTGTTTTTGACGTGTATAAATTCTCAGTAACGAAATCTATTTTTGTGATTTTCTAAATATGTATCACTTATAGGAACATTAAACAACCGCAGATCTAGTTGTTTAAGCGAAGTATTATATATTCGTCCGCTAACCGGACGACTAGACAGTCTTTTAGCGGACGACTAGCAAGATCCTTCTTTAATAGTAGGCTTCGAAGGTTTAAAAATTGGGCCAATCAATTAATCGTTGTCTCTGCTTTCCGTTGTAGTGCGCACACTGCAGAGTTCAGAAATAATAAGCTGTTCTTGTTACAATAAATTAACCACTGAAATTATTTGCCATTGTCACCAATTCCTTTACAATATAACTTGAAGACTAGTAGGTAGAGTAATTATCAGTCCAACAGATTTTGAACAAATTTAATATATTTTATAAGTAGACACGTAATGCACAATCCTGTTTGTGATTCAAATGCAGAACTATTAATTTAATTAAATATTGCATTACGCACGTAGTCGCATTAACTGTCCTATGATACATAATTAAATACCTTATGCCATATTTCACATTTTCAGCTGCTCAGAGAGCAAAGAGAGCTGCGTCAATTGAACGAAAATGTAGGTGTAGTACCTTAAAATACTTTATCCAGATCAATACCTCAGACATTGACAGACTATTCATGTTTCGTATAACAGAAATTGGATAAAGAAAACTTATAAAATTAAAATACTATATTGAGAAAATTGTTGGAGAACACATCGCAGTCTTTCTGTAAAAATTAGAAAACCGAGACAAAATTAAATTTCACAAATAATTTTGATGCGTGAGGTGCAAGACAGTTATGGCGATATATGAAGGGGGGGTGGGACGCGGAGTCCACGGTAGGGCACACCTCATGATTTCGTGTTCACGCTGTTCCTCTTGTCGCTGGCGCATCATGACGCCTTCGATGATGGCGCGCTCCTCGGGCGTGAGGTGCGACAGGTCCGGCATGTCGGCCATGGCGGGCGGCGGCAGGCCGCGAGCGGTGCGCGGGCCCGCCGCGTGCTGCGGTGCTGTGCCCGCGGCGCGGCGCTCTACGCGCCACTCTGCACGGAGGTTTACTTAGTAATGCCGGGTGAGCCAATAGCGCGCAGCCCGCTCTTGACGTCAGCGCCCTTATTGATCGCACATCTCCAGCCGTCCCGCCCGCCTTACGGCGCCGTCGCGCTTCTAGTCTCTTCAACCGCTGCGTGCGCATCATCCTTACTCCTTATCATGTCAGAGCACCATACAAAGTGGTGAGAACATTAGCTGAACACTCGCTTAAGATATTTTGACACTGCTTTTATATTCTGAATAATCAATTACTAATAGAGACTAAAAATCAAGAATTTATAGGAATGAACTGCAAATAATATATTGCTTGCAGCATTAATTAAGTCATGGGCTTGCGTCGAGTTGTCACAGCTTAGTAGCTAGATATTCACGTCTCATTTCAATGAAGTGGGTATGAATTTTGTCCGCAGGGCAATTCCTAATTTTCATATTACTACATATGCCACGTAGATGATGGCAAAATAAAACATTGTAAGGAAATTATACATCAAAATACCATTGTGTAAAAGCCGCCAATGTCCAAAACTTTGGACAAGTTTAACAGGTTTCCCATGTGTTCCATTAAGAATGGAGCGGGATGCTTAGGGAGTGATATTATTTATAAGGGCTGGAATATTTATTATTTTCAGTGTCACAAACAATCCCTTATATTATAAATGCGAAAGTAACTGTCTGTTACGCTTTAACAGAAAACCTACTGGACCAATTTAGCTGAAATTCGATAATGTAAGTAACGAGACATAAAAATACAAAGAAATTATTGCCAAATTTCTTTATTGCTTTTTTACATTGGTATTTATTTTCATCGATTATGGTCTATTTATATTCAAATGAATACGTCATGTGCTTATTCAGTCGCAGTCTAATGGCGGAGACTCACATTCACCTGGCAAATGGTTTATGTGCTCGTTGTGAAAGAATGTCTCATTACCAGATCCCCATGGGTATTTTTTCGTCCTTATACGCATGTACTCGTAATCACGACACGGACCCTTGTGCGTAATTTCATGGCCCAAAGCGTGAAAAGCTTGTATTATTATCAAAGGGAAGCAGAAGAAAAATGCGATATTTCTGTACTTTTTCCATGTATCCTTGCCATGGTGAAACCGAGGTACACATGGGTTCGGAGCGATTGGACCGGGGCGGCAGTCTGCAGGTGGAACTATCCGGTGGCCTCCACCAGGCACTTGCGATGGACAACCACATTGCCCCGGAGGCACCCGCGGCGGGCAGCACAGGCTATAATATCGATAATGTTCTCTTCTCCAGATACTGTTCCAAAATCGCTTCACGCTTTTTCCTAGCATTTTCATAAAGTATTTTATTTTTATGTTATTTTCTGATTTCTTTTACAAAGTATGAGATGAGTGTAGTTATATTTTTGTATTAAAAGTGCTGTATGAAGAAAGCATGGATAAATAATTTGGCTGATTTTAAATATGTGACAAAGGTGACAATTGTATTAAATTTATTTCCTATAAGTATTCTTCAGTAAGTTCTGTCAAAGGTAAGAAATAGTCCACCAGTACGAATTTGAATTAAAACCTTGCAGTCATAAAATTCTTTATATTCTGAGGATAGCTGTTAGAATAATTACTAAAATGTTCAATTTTGTTGGACATTTACTTAGTTCTGGTTTCATTCACGCCAAATATAGCTTCCAGATTTATTGCAGCATCTTTGGCTGTACAATACCTGATTTTGTACAAAATCTATATTATTATCATAAAATTTAAATTTATTTACTTGCATAAAACATGGTTTAAAAGGTGTTACAATAATTATATTTAAGTACGCATGTTTTTGCCAGATTGGCGTGCAGATTTAAAGAGGTAAAGTTTGGGAGTTTGTTTATAGGAAGTAATCTCTTAAACTATTGAACCGATTTTGAAAACTTTTTCAACATTAGAAAGCTAAATTATTGCTGAGTGACATACATTGTGATCAATAATATTTTGTTCGACGCCCAGCGAAGTGGACACAGGTCAGCTAGTATTAAATAAGTGTGTTGATGCGACTTGATGGAAAGCGGTTTCCATCGCCTATGGACATTTGCAACACCAAAGGTGCTACAAATGCGCTGCTGCTTTCTTAAGGGAGACTGGAACCTGGTCACTAATGCCGGCCGGAACACAACTAAAGGTTGTTATGGCGGCATATTCTAGACCAGGGGTGGTAGCCATCCAGTCGGGCAAATACCCTACCACCTGGCTGTGGGTTGTTTTGTCGCCTCTTACGACAGGCCGCCCGGCCGCAGGAAATTGTATTCTTTCTTCGTTCCTGCACGGATAACAAACGGTTAGTAAAGTTAGCGTGTAACAATGCAGGCTTCTTCGAGTGTGCCTCTTACTATAAAATTATGTAGAACGGAAGACTACTCCATATGGAAAAAAATGAGGAACCTGTTGCTACACGAGGACCTTTGGGAAACTATAGAGGGATACTCAGAAGGTAACGATAATATTACTTCTGAATTAGTAAAATCTCGAAACGACCGTAAGTCCCTGTCAAAGATTTGCTTAACACTAGATGTGCCAGCGATTACCCATGTGAGGAGTGCCACAATGGCAAAAGAAGCATGGAATGCCTTAAGAATGGCGTATGAGGGTCGCGGCATGGGTCGGAGTTTAGCTTTAGAGAGAAAACTTTACAGATTAAGTCTTAACGACTTTAATAACATGGAATCATACAACAATGCTGTACTGAGTACTGTTCAAGATTTGGCTAACATTGGCAAAAATATAGAGGATGCCTCAATTGCAGCTATTCTTTTAGGCGGTCTTCAGCGAAATATGAACCCTTGATTATAGGACTAGAAAATAGTAACGACAACATTACTTCAGAACTCGTAAAAATCAAACTATTAAATGAGATGTCACGTGCAATAGAGCCTGAATCCGCCTTACGTACTAGTACTAATACGCATCGTATTAAACTGAAGAAAAAGAAGATTATATGCTATGATTGTAAAGAACCAGGCCACAAACGTCCAGATTATCCGCATAAGAAGGAAAAGTCAAAGACAAGACAGTCTGCTACACTGACTGTCCAAGCTCTTAGTGGAAATGATGTATTGAAGATGGATAAATGGTTGATAGATTCTGGTGCAACTAGACATATGACTTCTAGATCAGATTGGATGGTTTCTATTAAACCGCATAATTCTGGTAAAGTAATTCGAAAGCGAAAGTCATTTAAAAGTGCTTCCTTTACAAGAGCAACAGAGCCCCTCGGTCTCATACATTCGGATCTGTGCGGGCCTACGTCTGTAAATTCTTGGCAAGGTAATAAGTACCTTTTATTATTTATTGACGATTTTTCAAGAATGATCTTTGCATGTTTCATATCTACAAAAACAGAAGTAAAAAGTAAGTTTACATCTTTCAAAGCGCTAGTAGAAAGACAAAAAGGAGCTCGTATTAAAATATTACGGACTGATAATGGGAAAGAATATGTAAATAGAGAAATGACAGATTACTTAAGTTCTTTAGATATAGAGCATCAAACGACCGTGCCTTATAGTCCTCAATCTAATGGACTCGCTGAGCGTACAAACAGGTCGATAATAGAAAAAGGTCGTTCTCTGCTAACTGATAGTGCTCTTTCAAAGGCATACTGGCAAGATGCTTTTGATACAGCCGTCTATTTGAAGAATAGATGTCCTCGTCGTAGCCTAAAATGTAAAACACCTTATGAGAAGTGGTATGGTCATAAACCTAACTTTAATCATTTAAGAGTGTTTGTTTGTAGAGCTTTGGTCCAAAAGATTCGTCGGATATACTGAAGATGTAAATACTTATTACTTTCGTAACGTTTTTGTCCGAGAAAATTAATTAAGACTCGTGATTTTTCTTTTTTTGAATCTGGCTTTACTGATTTAAAGAAAAAAGAATCTAAATCAGATTTTTCTGCAGATCTACCAATTCCTTTTAACATCACTACAGAGCAACTTCCTCCTGTGATAGAAACTGTAGAAAGTGAGCAGTTGGAAGAGGCTGAAAGCGATGATCAGGTAGAAGTTTCACAAAATGAAAATATTCAGGTCCCAGAGATGACTGTCGTGGAACCACTTGCTGAGTCAAGATATCCAGCTAGGGTATGAAAACCACCTTATTTCCTAACTTAATAAGCTAGTCACTCTTTACAAGCATATAATGAACCCAGTAGCTATATAGAAGCCGTTCACTCTAAAGATGCTGATAAATGGAAACAAGCGATGTTGGATGAATACAAGTCTCTTCAGAAGTTGAAGACTTAGAAGTTGGTGGAAAGACCTAACTAGAGGGCTATCTATACCTTATAAATGGGTATATAAAATTAAAAGGGATGCTCTTGACAATATAATAAAGTACAGGGCAAGGTTAGTGGCAAAAGGTTATAGTCAAATTGCAGGAATAGACTATGGCGAAACGTTTTCTCCAGTAGTTAGGATGTCTTCCTTGAGAACTCTGTTTGCCCTTGCTGCTGAAATGGGTTTGAAAATGCGTTATTTGGACGTAGAGACGGCTTTTGTCAACGGTGATCTTGAAGAGGAGATTTACATGGAACAACCTGAAGGTTTTTCATATAATGGTGATAGTAAGGTTTGCTTGTTACAAAAGTCTTTATATGGCCTTAAACAAGCACCACGGGCCTGGAACATAAAGTTAAACCAAACTTTATCTTCCATAGGTTTTATAAAAACACCGTCAGAACCTTGCGTATATACGAAAGTTTTTATAAAGAATTAGTCATACTGGCTGTATATGTAGATGACATTATTATGTTCTATCAAAGAGAATTGACCTTTGACAATGTAAAGTCGAATTTGCAAAAGTCTTTCAGTTTAAAAGATTTAGGTAAATTAAATTTTTATTTAGACATTAATAATATTACCCGAGAAAATGATCAAATCCAAATAAGTCAGAAAACTTACATAGAGAAGTTGCTGAGTAAATTTGGAATGTTAGACTGTAAACCGGTAAGTGCGCCACTACAGAACATTAAATTCGATACCAATATTGGTAGTAAAAAGTGAATGTGAAAATGAGTGTTCTTATCCGTATCAGAAACTTATAGGTTCCTTGTTATTCTTAGCCGTCAATACTCGACCCGACATAGCCTTTGCCACCAGTTTTCTAGGTCAATTTAGTTGCAATTATAATCAAACCCACTAGGTAACTGCTAAAAGGGTACTACAGTATTTGAAAGATACTATGAATTACTGTTTAACTTACAGAAAAGTTGGAAAGTTGTTGTTTGACTATACAGATGCGGATTGGGCTCATATACTGGTGTATGCATGTCACTGGCGACTGATCCGGTGTCCTGGTAGAGTAAAAAGCAACAGACTGTAGCGCTATCGTCTGCTGAAGCAGAATACATGACCTTGATTGCAGGAGCAAAAGAGGCATGCTATTTACGAAGTTTTATTTACGAAATAACAGGTAAATTGAACGTTGTTGAGATCTTCAGTGATAGTTGTCCGCGTTAAAGCTTGCTGAGAATCCTGTCCACCACAATCGGACCAAGCACATAGATACATGATTCCATTTTATTCGTGAAAAGGTTGCTGATAATATTATAAACCTGAACTTTGTATCTGTTAGAGATGCAGTGAACTGTAGGTTTAGGTCGCTGGTTTAAATATTCTGGAGCTTCCGAAATGAAACGACGAAAATGATACTACGGGAGGCTTCAACTTCGTAAGCGTTGGCGGGAGCAAGCTTCTTTCCTTTCTTGGCTGCTAACCGCGAACTACTACTTGTCACGAACTACGATGCGCCTTACAAGGCGCCCTATATTTATAGAAGCCGCCTCCGCCTGCCCCCCGCTTCGTTGTCACACCCCCTTCAATTTATTTCTTACGGTTTTACATAAAACAAACCTTATTCTATCTTATTATTACTACAAATTTCAGTACCCCATAGATCCCGGTCTATCTTGAGGGTCCTTACATTATTATGTCCCATGGTTTCCGCATACGAGACGTTGTAATGGGCATTTGCCTCGCCCCTCGCTTCACTAGTATAAATATAAAGCGTCGAGCGCTTGTTTATTTACTCCACCGCGATCTGGAGCTTCCCTCCATCAAAAACTACATTACGTCGCTCTCGCGTAAGTATTTCGATCTAGCGCCGCACCATCGAAATCCCCTCGTCGTGCTCGTCGTCGAAAGCGCCTTCGCTTCGCAAAGGCACTCGCCGCGAAAACCCCGGTAAAGTTGTGAGGTCTTCGGACCAACAACATAAAGTCAAGTCCAATAATAATAAAATATGTTTATTTACCGTATTGTAAACCCATGCGCCGCCATGCGCGGACCTCTGCCTGCACTATCATTATGGCCTACTCGCTTGTGGAGTAGGCAGTAGTGCAGGCATACCTCACGGATCCCGGGCTTCAGGTTGCATTCTGCGTCCCTGTAGCCCGGTTGCCGCTACCCTTTAGGTCCCGGGTTCCAGGCTGCGTTCTGCATGCCTGTAACCCGGTCCCATTTTGATTGAGTCCCGGGCTCCAGGCTGCGTTCTGCACGCCCGTAGCCCGGTCTCACTTACCGGGATCTATTGGGGTCCTACTTTTAATGAAAGACAAACGCTATAACATTTATTTCCTAGCAACTTAAGGCTATTACAAATAATTACGTTATTAACACAAATAAAACAAATTTAAATAATAATACATAACTTCATACATAAGCTATACCCGTCTCAGTCCGACCCGTCTCTTTCATGCGCCTAACGGTCGCTTCCACATTATCTACGAGACTTAGCAAATTATATTAATGTTCCTATCGCCTGTCTAGACGGGTCGGTGAGTTTCGCCCATCAATGTTGTCGTCGTCAAAAGTACCAAATCTATGAATTCTCCCATAATGGACATAATAGAGAACCTACATAAGTTAATCAATAATTTTTACTGGAGACTTAAGAAGAAACCTTTGCTAATAGTTTTACATGAAACTCTAAAACAGGAACCTATTTACTGCAGCAAGAATAATGATATTTTCACTTTGAACACCTGGACTAGCAATATGGACCTTTCGAATATTATAAAACCGAACATAGATGATATCATTAAACCGAAACGTGTTATAACACCTATAATCTAAAGACCCTTTGTTGTAAATTAATTAGAGAAAAGTACTCAGATTACTATGCCATCTACACAGATGGCTCTAAAAGTAACAACAATCGTGGCGCTGCATTTTTTGATTCTGAAACTAAGTTTTCTCTCAAATTTAGTGTGAACGCTAAAGTGTCTATAATGCACATAGAACTTATTGCTATCTCGGAAGCACTGTCTTATATTGATTCATTAAATAGCGACAAGTTTGTTATTTTCACTGACTCTAAAAGTGCTCTTCTTCATTTAGTAAAATGCACAAATACATTGCACAGAGGGTTTCCACTGGCTTATTCAATTATAAGGAATATAATTAAGGTTGTAACTAGGGGTCAGACTATTGTTTTACAATGGATTCCTTCACCCGTTGGGCTAGAGGGAAATGAGATGGTTGTTCGCCTGGCAAATGAAGCTGCATCTGATGGAGAAATATACAATTGCCTGCCTTGCTATAGCGAGATTACTCCTGTAATCAGAAATTTATGCTTAAATTTTTGGTCAGAATATTATGACAAAAGATCGTTAACAAAAGGCATATGGTATAAAGTGGTCCAGCCATCTCTCCCTCGCTCCCCTTGGTTTGATGTGAGCAGAATGAATAGGCAAGAAGTTGTTACGGCACTGAGGCTTAGATCTGGTCATGTCCCACTGAATTGTTTTGGCTACATGATGCGTAAAATTAATTCCCCGAATTGCACTTTATGCGGAGTGAGAGAAGATGTCCATCACATTTTGGTTGAATGTGGGCGCGTCGAGCCTCAGAGACGTGACAAATTCGGCGCTAGAACTTTTAATCTAGGCTTCTTTAACAGTATTCTGGCCTCACCACTATCCGATGAGGCCAGAATGCTGTTTGAAATTATTTGTTTAAATTTAAGTAGTAGAAATTAATTATTAATGTTCCTTTTATATATTTTTGTGAGCAATAACGGGGGTGACATTTTCTTTTTGAAAAAACCCTCATAAATAAATAAATAAAGATTTAAAAAAAAAAATAGAGTCAATGTGGGCCGACATATTAACTAAGCAATTAGGAAAAGTTAGCATCTTAAATGTGTTAGAAACTTAGGTTTGTCTTAAAAACAAATTGCGGTTTTGTTGGCTCCAGTGTCTGTTTGTAATCAACAACGTTTCTTTTGAATCTTTTACACATTGCTGATTCTGGGGGGTATGTTGTAAATACTGGTTTCTAATATTTGTTCTTTTATATTTAAATATTTTTCATAGTATCATAGCAACCTTTGTTACCTGTCTTTATAAATAAACTCTTCATTAAAAACTTACATGAAAAAGACTATTTTTTATTTTCATCAGTTTGCGATATAAAATGAAGTGAATCTTCCAGGGGCAAATACATAAAAATGTAATACAACGTAACCTGTATTCATGCTTGCTCTTTAAACAAGAGGTACGCAGTAGAGCTTGACTCACGGCGCAGCCGCGGGGTAAACTCTAGTTTTCTAATAATTTGAAGTTTGGTTTGACATAATAGTACGATTCCACCTATTATATTAATGTACTCTGAGTACGATTTTCTGTCTGTCACTAAAGAAATTGTATGTTTTCAACCCAAAATAAAGTACCATTATTAGCCTCATAAAACTTATCATTTAACGGGTAATCGCCGCAACACTGAGAATCGATCACATGGCGAAAAATGGTCGTGTTAGGTACACTTATTACCTTGTGGCTTTCTGCCTGGTACTAAATACATAACAATTTGCATATCTGACTAATCCGGGATTTTTATATTTTTCCCGGGAATTCCTAACTTTACATTTATTAGACACATTTAGTAGAACATTTGTAATTCTGTATTCTTTTAGTAAAATTACTTTCCCGAGTTTTTACGGGAATCTTCGGGATTAATTATTTTCATACTAAGAAAATCCGTTGCCCTGCTGAAAATACGCTTTGATTTTAAATATTGGCAAAAGAACTAACCTTGGTCATCTGTCAAACGTGGAGGAAATCGCGGGTAAATGCTAGTTTAACATAAAAACTTTAGGCTGGTTTTCCTGTCACGCTGACGGTCGGCGCGTAGCTTGTCAGCGCTGATCGATCAGCTCGTATCTTTTTAGTATCGCGCTGATCACCGTGAAGTACAGACGCAAATAATGTCGATGGTAGTGAAAATTGTTGCCGCGTACTATTTAGCAAAGAAAAATGTCTGCAAAAGAAAAAACTACATGTTCATCCATTGATCGGGCAGAGAATCTTCGCAGGAGAATTCTATATATTATACGGCCAGTTGAGAGAGGACGACAAAAAGTTTTTCAACAATTTCCGTATGTCATCAAGAAGTTTTGACGAATTACTAGCAAAGCTACAAAATAGATTGGTCCATTGCAGCTTACGTCGTGTTTCTATACAGCCGATTGAGCGCTTGATGGTTACTTTAAGGTAAGAAAAAATAAGTATACTGAAATATTATGTAATTATTTATTGTAAGAAATAAAATTAAATATGTTAAGTTTAGACATGTTAAATATTCTCGGATGAACCGCCAGGATGATCATTCTCGGAAGAAGAAGTGTCAGCTGTTTGATACCCCGGGTGTCATGTTGCTGTCTCATAGTCAAAGTGTGTGGTGATGGTGTATTATAAATATTTTGCGGCTCATATTGTGGTGGTGACCTTACGTCTGGGGATGTTAAATTTACTGTGGATGTTGAGCTGGATGGTCTATAATGCATATTTTTTACAGTTGTTAAGATATTCAGGACTCTTGAGCGAAACTCTAACTTTTGTTCAAAGTCAAAGGTTTTTAAAATAGGTCCTAAAGAGGAAAAGAAAGATAAGTCATCACTTGCTAAATCTGCCGTTTGACTTGCAAGCAGATTTAATAGTAAACCTTTTTAAAATTCAGAGCTTTCTTGGCTGGTTTGGCGAGGTTGATTTTTTTCTTTTTTAGCCCATGTATTTTCCGATAATGCTTGGCCTTGTGGGTTTTGTGAAGCGTTTGAAGAAGATGGCAACACATCATTATTAACAGCTGCAGTGGAGTTTTTGGCAGGAACTGAAAGATGTTATGCTACGAAGTTTTATTTTCTAAAAGTGTGTAAAATTATTCTAAAATGAACAATAGTTGTAGGATATTGATAGTTTTTGAGTAGTAATTATATGTTTTGTGAGAAATGTGAACTTTATAGTCAAATGTGGCCTTTTGAGTTGTCACTAGAACTCCGTTGAATGGCACCAGCTGATAACCTACAGTTCAGCTGTGCTACACATAGACTTAAGAAAATGAAGAAACTACATTGTAATCTAAGATCTGGCTTAAAGGCCTAGCTACCAAGCCATATACCTAAATAAATAAATAAACAGCTGCAGTTATATTCTTATCAGAAATAGATTCGGTCTTTTGAGAATTTTAAGAAGATGGCAACACATCATTATTAACAGCTGCAGTGGTGTTTTTGGCGGGAACTGAAAGGAGATGTTGTGCTGTGCAGTTTTATTTTCTAAAAATGTGTAAAATTACTCTAAGATGAACAATAGTTGTAGGATATTGATAGTTTTTGAGTAGTAATTATGTGTTTTGTGAGAAATGTGAACTGTATAGTCAAATGTGGCCTTTTGAGTTGTCACAAGAACTCCGTTGAATGGCACCAGCTGATAACCTACAGTTCAGCTGTGCTACACGTAGCATAAGTTCATTTTAAACATGTTTCCGACTGTAAGACATAGATTCTATGGTCATGAATAAATTAATAAAAAAAAACAGCTGCAGTTATATTCTTGTCAGAAATAGATTCGGTTTTTTGAGAATTTTCTTGGGGTGATAATGCTGATTCTTATAGTGATTCATTTACTTCATTTTGATTTAACGGGATCAAAAAAGTTAATTCGTCAAAAAAAACATATTTTTTAACATTTTTGCTGAACTGCCAGATGGTGTGTTTTTCATAACTGCCTTTGATCTAAAGAAAGCATCCTAGGCTGTCTTCCATCGCTGTTGAATACTTTTTCCTGAAATAATTAAATTATTTTTATTTTCACAGATTTTTGTCTACGAGACGGACATATACAGATCTGCATTATTCGTTTAGAATTGGAATAACAACCATCAGTCGAATCGTGAATGAAGTATATTATGTATGGCAATTTGGGAAATTTTACGTGATGAATGCATTCCAAAAAAAAATTGTGATATGTGGCAAGTTATAGCTGCAGGATTGCTTCAAAGAACACAATTTTCCTAATTGTGTTGGTGCCATTGATGGCAAGCACATAAGAATTATAAATCCAGTGGGTGGCGGGTCAATGTTCTACAATTACAAACATTTTTATTCCATAGTTCTTCTAGCTGTGTGCGGTACAGATTACTGTTTTATACTTACGAACAGATCCGGAAATGCTTTACGAGAACATTTTGCAGAGTACTTTTTGAGTCCCGCGGGTAGTGTGCCCTGGCAAGATTCATGTATATTTTAAAAATAATGATTTTCCTACCACTTTCTCAACCAATGAATAAATAAAAACTTAATACTAATAATCTAAATGTTGTTTTTCTTCTGATGAAACGTTTTCGAAAAGTGCGACGACGATGTCTCCCCAGGCTTTGTTACGTGCATCTTTGTATCGATATAATAAGTCCGAAGTGTCCCATAAACATTTCCTTAATCGCACTTCTTCAATTCCTGGACCGGTGTCTATTTCACGATTGTCCATGACTGTATTTGTCGGTACGTGCGTTCAGCGCGACACGAAAATACATACAAATTGACCCATCAGCGCCGACCGTCAGCGTGACAGGAAAACCAGCCTTAGATTGCTTGAATAAGTGAATACCAAACGTTAAGTTATTTGTCTACAAACGTATTTAATACAATAATCCCTATCAATATTATAAATGCGAAAGTAACTCTGTCTGTCTGTCTGTTCCGTTTTCACAGAAAAACTACTGGACCAATTTGGATAAAACTCAGTATATTTATATTTTCGATGCCGAGAATGAACATAGGATACTTTTTATTCCGGATAATGGGCTAGATTTATGTAAAGGTTATCCCAAAAAGTAAGATAGGTTTTTGTGATTTGCCATTTTCGTCATTTGGGTCATCTTTGTCCTTTTGGACCTTTTTGTCCTTTTTGTCCTTTTGACCTTTTTGTCCTTTTTGACCTTTTTGTCCTTTTTGGCCTTTTTGTCCTTTTTGGCCTTGCCGGGAGATGGGATAGTTTGCGATATAAAATGTAATTCATCTTCCGGGTGCAAATAGCACTCACATAAACATTTAGTACAATACAACCTGTATTAACGCCTGCTCTTTAAACAAGAGGCAGGCACTAGAGGTTAAACTCTAGTCCCATATTAACGCGTGACGTGTTCAAAATAAGTCATAACAAAGAAGTTTACAAAAGGCCATAAATTATCATGGCGATGCGTCGATAACAAAAAGTAAATATTGATGTAACCGTGACTCCATAAATATAAAAGAATTTATAACTTGTATCCAAAAAAAAATATGTGCCACATATAAAATAACTTCTCAAGTGTCGAGTCATAGTGTACAGTGTGTCGCCTGCAGTAATTAGAACAGGTCAGTTCCTGTCGCAACGGAAGAAGGGCCGACTATGCCCGATTCCGAAGGAGGGTCGATCTCCCGATGAACCGTCTACTTATATAATATTTAATTAGTAAATAAATACATTTGTTGCAATAATAAATTATAGCCAAGGTCAGAACGATAAAAATCTTGTAAGCACTAAAAGGCCTCATTAAGCATCTAGATACCGTAGAGCCGGGACTCGCTGAGACGCAGTTCGGTTTTCGGCGGGGGCGCTCCACTGTGGGACGACGCTCACGACCGTGATTTTTCCCGTTCCACTTGGGTTAAACTTTAAAATAGTGGTCACTGAAGCTGTCTTGTTTAAGTTAGTAAAGGGGGCAGGATTACTTCTCCCTTCTGCAACCCCCATGTCTAGGAGACATGTAGTTTTTGAGATATGTTTTTTTTGTAAACATAACTTTACTTATTTTTTCACTAACGGTGTACTTATTTCTTATGTCTAAAGACGAAAAATGCAGAAGAAAGGTAGTGGTCAATGTAAAAATCATTCAAAACAATCTAAAAACATTGTTGCGAGCATGCAACAGCAGCGGTCAGCAAGTGTCAGAACCGATATGTAGCCATTGTTTAAGTAATAAACAGTGACTAAGTGGTTAGTCTGTTCTGACACTTGCCGGCCGCTGCCGCGGTACGCTCGCTTCGCTCGCTCGGCTCATGCGCTTTAGTCTAAAGAGTAACCTAACGTAACCAATTCACCGTTTTAGTCACTGGTCGCGACTTTCGATCACTCCTCACAACCTTAGTGGCTATAAATAAACCGTAAGGTTATCCCTAACTCAAATCACCATTAATTTCCGTCCGGTTCATCTATATCACACCCAAAAATTCAGATATAGGATTTCGTCAAAATCCAAAGTTAAGCAATGCAATCGAAGTCCAGTGAGAAAGCCAGTCAACGTAAAAATAATCAATATAACCAAAACAGCGCAAGTCGTCGAAAAAGGCAAAATAAAACGCAAAGTACATTTATATAACTAAAACAGAAATAGAATAAAAAGGCGGGAAATAGAGCATAGCAAATTATACATCGATTTATTTAAATCGATTAAAAACATACTACTAATTCAAACTCACAATATATAAGCAATAAAAATCAATCCTCATATTTAAAAATGGATATTATTTACATATCGAATTGTTAACATTTATCGTCGTAAAGTAAAAAAAAGTGACAGTACTATGATTTATTATTATGAACTCTAAAATTATAATAACTACTTGAAAACTCGTTTACTAAACTAAAAAACAGTTTTAGTGTTTATATATTAGGTATAAGTGTATTCCTAAACACAAATTAAACCTTTTTTCATCAACAAAAGTGATAACCTTGTTTATCAAACGTATTTTTGTTTTTCCCATTCAAAACTTGTTGGTGGACCCCAAAAACGTGTTTCCTAGCCCAAATAACAGGTTTAATGTCTATATATAATGGCGTATGTATACCCCTAAACTTAACTCTAGTGGAACGGATTATTTGATTCACCTCTTCACATGGGTCGTTGTGAGCGCTGCGTGAGCGAAACTTGTGACATCATTAGTAACGTTTTCACAGTGATCATAACGACCGTGCTCGCTGTGTGGAACGGCTGAAGGAGCATTTTGGACGTTGTAAGCTATAAGAGGAACGCACCCATAGTCGTGTTGGGTGTCGTTAGTCAGATTTTAAAAAACCATGGCGATGTTCTTTAATGACTTTTTAATTATGTAAGTCAATTGACTTACGTCCCTTAGGTCTCTGCGCTCGGCCCGGGTGCCACGCATCCCCGAGTAGAGACAGCCCTGCAGACACCGTACTTATATTATGCTAGCAGAGTCCTTATTACTTCCTATCCTTGATTATGCTGACGCCAGCTATCTAAATTTAACCCAAGAACAACTTAATAAACTTGAGCACCTCCATAATTTTTGTATAAGTTTTATATTTGGACTACGCAAGTATGACCATGTCTCTGAATTCCGAAAACAACTCAAGTGCTTGCCAATTCAATTTCGCCGGAATACTCACATCCTTTCTTTTCTCTGTAGTATTTTATTTGTCCCTAGTACTCCTGATTACCTTAAATAATGTTTTGAATTTCTTTCGTGCTCTCATAATTTACGCCCGTCTACTAAACTTAAATTGAACACTCCTGCACATAACTCAACTTTTTACAACAATTCTTTTACTGTTAAGGCTATACAGCTTTGAAACGCGCTTCCTGTTACTATCAGACAAGCAAAATCGCTAGCGATATTTAAAACTATGATCAAAAAATACTACCTGTCGTTATATGATCTGTAAATTCATGTATAAATATTTATATATTCTGTATATTATTTGTATATATCTATATTAGTATATATAAAATTTCTGCATATATATATTATTTATGTATTTATTATTAAAATGTAAGTAGTTCGTACTATATGTTACGTATACCACCATCGCCATTATCATCTCAATTCATTCCTGGGGTTGTCTGGAAGAGATCGCTTTTTAGCGATAAGACCGCCCTTTGTACATTACTAGTTATGATTTTAGCCTTAAGTTCATGTTTGTGTGTATAATAAAGTGTTATCTATCTATCTATCTAATGTTATATATGTCTATACGTTAACGGCGTTATTTTTAACATTACATAAATAAGACACATTTGACCACTGTCAATAACCCTACTATTATCTCAGTTGGAGCCCTAGCATAAGATAGATTCTCAGGGTGTTCCATCAGTAGCTCACAACGCCTAAAATGCTCTGTTAGCCGTTCCACAAGGCAACCGCGGTCGTTGTGGTCGTGGCGAAAACGTCACTAATGACGTCATCATTTTCGATCACACAACGCTCACAATGACCCATGTCAATAGGTGGGTCGAATAGCCGTTCCACCTGGGTTTACGATTGTAACGCCGGCAAGCAAGTGGAACGGGATAAATCGCGGTCGTGAACGTGGTCGTTGTGAGTCCCTTGTGGAACGTAGGCTCTATATAATTCTTCCGTCATGCCCTTGTCATACCAATCCGGAAACGTCACCTTGATACGAACATATAAAATAGACTATTTTATAGGGCAATATAGGGTTTTTTTCATTATATGAGCCTTTACCACTGATCGGTCGTATGTGACATTAATAACTATATAATAGGTTGGGGAAAAAGTCTTTTCGCATATAGTATGTATGAACTTGTAATAAGATCTCTTTGGCTATACCATTTGTATCTGGCTGGTTTTGGTATCATTAAAAAGTTTTAATTTTAAAGAAGACAATTCCAAATTCACATTAAGAAAATGTGTTATTTTCATTTGTTTTTCTTATTGTTAAATTGAGTGAATTTAATGAAGAAATTCGATACATTTTAAAATTTTACGACAAAAAAGGTAAAAATGCAACACAAGCCGCGAAAAAAATTTGTGATGTTTATGGACCTAATGCAGTATCTGTGAGAGTAGCGCAAATTCGGTTTAAGCGTTTTCAATCCGGAAATTTTGATATTAAAGATGCACGTCGCTCTAGTCGCCCTGTTACGGACAATATTGATGCCATTTTTGAAAAAGTGGAGCAAGATCGGCGTATTAGTAGTTACGATGTAGCTGGAGAACTGGGAATTGACCACAAAACGGTTTTGGTGCATTTGAAAAAAGCTGGGTACACAAAAAAGCTCGATGTTTGGGTGCCTCATGAGCTCACTGAAAGAAATCTAATGAACCGTGTACTCATTTGTGATTCTTTATTACGACGTAATGTAACCGAACAATTTTTGAAGAAGCTGATAACTGGTTGATGAAAAGTGGATCACGTACGACAAGAACGTGCGAAAAAGATCGTGGTCAAAGGCCGATCAGGCTTTACAGACTGTGGCGAAACCCGGGTTAAACTCTCAACAAGGTGATGCTATGTGTATGGTGGGATTGGAAGGGCATTATTCATTGTGAGCTGTTACCGCCAGGCAGGACCATCGATTCTGAACTATACTGCGTACAACTGATGAGATTAAAGCAAAAAGTTGAGAGAAAGCGGCCGGAATTAATCAACAGAAGGGGTGTGGTTTTTCACCATGATAACGCTAGATCTCATACATCTTTAGCCACTCAGCAAAAATTACGAGAGTTTGGCTGGGAGGTGTTAATGCATCCGCCGTATAGTCCTGACCTTGCACCTTCAGATTTTCACCTGTTTCGGTCTCTGCAGAATTCCTTAGGCAGTGTCAGGTTAACATCACGAGAGGATTGCCAAAACCACTTGTCGCAGTTTTTTGATCAGAAGCCCCAAAATTTTTATAGCAATGGGATCACGTCCCTACCTACAAGATGGCAAAAAGTTATCCAACAAAGTGGCACCTACATACTTTAGTCAAATGTAAATAAACTTTATAAAAAAAACTATGGAATTTTTATATAAAATGCTAAGAAACTTTTTCCCCAACATAATATAATGTTTTTGGTTTTTAAATCACTATGGTCTAGTCCGATAAAAATTTAAAGTCCTAAGACCTAAAACATAATATGGGTTAAAATGTCGTTTCCAACAAAAAAAACCTGTTTACTTACAAATGTCACTTACGATAACAAGGCGGTAATTGTTCGAATAGTCCAAAAACCAGTCTTATTTTATTTCAGTATCATTCTTATAGTATTGACTGCGAAATTAATAGTATTTTATCTCGTCATGTGGTCAAGGAGTCACTACACTGCATTAAGAACAGGTAATATTAAATGCTTTGCTAAATATATGTAACTTCTGTGCAATTAAATAACATTGCTATCTTTTTCTAGTATTAGTTTTATTGAATACTAAAAGTAAGTTACAAACCTTTTTAACTTACTTTTCTAAGCTCATAAAATAAAACCGAATTTTCTGAATTACTTATCAAAAACTGTAAAAATGAGTATGCATCAAAGTTTGATAATGAATATCTTTGAAACACCCAATTTAATCGACTAAGCAGTACAGACCATTTTTATAGAGCGTTCAATTTCTTACAAAATATTCATGGCCCATTTTGTAAACTTTATTTGTTCATGAGTTACAAATTTCAGAAGCAAAAAAGAAATTTGTTTAAAAATAATCAAACTTTAATCTTCAATATTTGTTGAATGGTGACATTTACGATAAAAAAGTAAGAGACCTTTTTTGTACCTTCCTATTGAAATTAAGAGCTCATTTTTTGTGAAAATTCTCTAAAGGAGTCTAGCAACCCATTTTTCAGTATGACTGAAAAAAAAACGAAATTGTTTGGCCCACCCTACTATATATGTATATATATGTACGTGTATATATATTTGATATTCTCTAGCATAAATGTCTTGAAACGGAAACATTTATTCTTTTCTACTAGCAACATTTCTAACTAGTTTGTGACTGTAATTCTGCTTTGACATATGATGTAAACAAAGGTACAGATGCTCGTAATATTTCTTTTGTTTCATATATACAGTGATTGTAATACGTAAAAGTGTAAGTTCGGGTAGAAAAATAATTTATAAAGTTTACAGGCGATATCTTGCGGAATATGAAGCAAGAAGTATTCTCGACGATGTTTGCCAAAGAACCACTGATATGGCAGGTTTATTTAAGTTTATACTATTGTTTTTAGTTCAATCGTATATTACTTGATAAAGAAATTGCTATTTTGGATCTCTCGTATAAGATATGTGTGAAAATTTTGTATAATTATCATTGACCAGATAGGTTATGTTTACGTTTGATTTTTTTGTATTTGTTTGTATCGGGGCCACATCTGCAAGAATGTTATCATAACATATGATCGATTGTCATAAATGTACGATATTATAAATATGTATTATGCATTTCATATATATCATGTGTATCATGTATAATGAATATTTATTTTATCGGTATCCCCACAATTTTGTTTCTAATTGCCTGAGTACTAATTATTATTATTTTTATAATAATTTTATGTATATCTATTTATGTAATTTATTATTATTCACACTATATACACACACACACACACACACACACACATATATATATATATATATATATATTGTTACAATTGGGCAACCTGCATATTTGTAAACAAAGCACATTTATTACCCGCTCGGTGTTTGAGCTAATAACATTGAAGCGCTTTTATGACCGTCCTCTTTTGTTTAATTATTTATTGGTTGTTGTGGAGAGCAGCCTATTGTACTTGTTTATGGCCGTTGTCAGTCTAGCGATGGTCACAAGCGAGACAAGATGTGTGTACATTCGATAAGCTATATAGTGACGGACTTTGCGCGTGTTATTGAATCGTGTATTACGTTTGTACTGGTTGTGTCCAGTTATATTTGTACTTGTGTTATACGTGTTTGTATAGTTCTAATAAATTCTATAGTAATTCCAAACGGCATTTTAATTCGAGTCTCGCACTCGTAACAATACACACACATCTATATATATATATATATATATATATATAAATAAATAGCAGTGCAACATCCGTCCGTCCTAAGGTGCAGTTGAAAACCAGCGTCAAGCACCTGTTGCCCGGCACATGCTGAACTGCACCTATTTGGTACCGTCGCGAGACTTTATGCTGTATACCACCGTACAATTCATTGCCATGTGTCTCGTTGTGTGATGACCAAATAAACGTTTTTTCTTTCTTTCTATATGGTTTAAATAAATGTACGTAATAATTTACATAGTAGTATATATATTACTAGGGTTTAAACCGCGGCTACGCCGCGGGTCAACCTCTGCTCCGTGCTTCTTGTTTAAAAAGTAGGTGTTAAAAAAGGTTACATTTTACAAAAAAATTATGTTAGTGCTATTTGCACCCGGAAAATTCACTTAATTTTATATCACTAACTATCCGGTCTCCTGGCATGATTATATTTGTCCATTTTTGGCATTAAAACTACATTTAAACAAAATTACAATAAAACCGATCCAGTATTCCCAGTAGTTTTCCGTGAAAACTTAACAGAAAGACATCGAGTTACTATCGCATTTTTTAGAGACGATGAATTTTATATCTATAAACGTGAGACCAATCTCTCATCCAAACTTTCATCCTCTATTTCAACCCGTCCTTGATTTATTTATCTATCCCCGTCTATGAAAATTTCAAAAATGACAAAAACGACAAAAATATCAAAAAGGACAAAAAGAGCAAAAAGGATAAAAATGACAAAAAGAGCAAACAGGACAAAATATAAAAAAGAGCAAAGAGAGCAAAAGAGCAAAAAGGACAAAAAGGTCCAAAAGAGCAAAAGTACAAAAAGAACAAAAAGAGCAAAAAATACATAAAGGATAAAATTACAGAAATGTCCAAAATAACCAAAATGACGAAAATGGCAAATCACAAAAAACTCAAAAGCTATCCCATTTTCTGGGATAATCTTTACATAAGTCTATCCCATTATCCGGAAAGAAAAACATCCATTGTCCACCCTCGGTATTAAAATTACATATCTCTCTATATAATCATAACTATATAATCTCGCCAAATCGGTCCAATAGTTTTTCCGTAAAAGCATAACAAACGGAGAGACAATATATTTTTATTCCAGAAACTATCCCATTTTCGGGATAGAAAGTATCCTATGTCCATCCTCGGCATCGAAAATATATATATATACTGAGTTTCAGCCAAATCGGTCCAGTAGTTTTTCCGTGAAAACGGAACAGACAGACGGATAGACAGACAGACAGAGTTACTTTCGTATTTATAATATTAATAGGGACTATACTATTTGTTATACGTATTATATATACTATTTATATAATACTTTAAAAATAAGAAAAAACATTTATTTAGAACTACAACACAAATGAGAATACAATACACAAGCATAAATAAATAAATGTACAATGTAACATGCAGTAAAAAAAAGAAACAAAGCAAGTGTAGCTCTACATTGGTCCTAGCTCAGCATGTTGCTGGTTAAGTTAACCATTCAAGTTAGTGAGCCATTCAAATGACATATACAGACACTGAAGCAAATAAAATACAAAGTGAAAAGAAAGTATAAAAGGAAGAAAAAAGAAAATGTGCACAACAATTGTAAAAATATTAAATACATATTATTTATTTAGTTTGAGATAGTTATAAAAAGAAGAGTTTAAAAGCAGCAACTTTGAATTTTAGTCAAATTAAATTCTATGAAGTTTCAAATTGATTATGATTTTCTATCATTATAAGAAGCAGCTGAGCGTGCATTTCGAGATATCGCTAAAAAACGACTGGAAAAATTCTTGCCAACTTACTCTGTGTGAGTGATTAGTTGTAAATAATATATGACATAGCAGTACTTCTAAATCCGAGTCCGACGAAGATGATGTTGTGGCCAGCTTTAATCAAGACATGAATGTAGAATCATTTAGCAAGATAGAATATTTAGATGAAGATTTATTGAAATAAAGTATTATCATTATGTATTTCCAGGATTTTTAATGAATAATAAAATAAACATATACTTTAACGTCAAGTAACATTAAAAGAAAGGTCTTTGGATAGTAAATTTGTAAACTTTGGTTACTATAACGCCCAGAACATAAACAAATTTTTTGCCTTCTAGGAATATTCTATCCTATCTGTAGTCAATATCAGTGATTTATAACAAAGTTAATTTAGCCATGTAATTTTAATTTTAACGCTGATCGAAGTCTAATCCATTAAAAGTAATACGGATATAACAATGCTACGTTTTACACGAGAAGTCATTTTTATAGTTTCTAGCGGAATTTAAAGCAAAAATCTTTTCGTTATATTTTGACGATATTTACCAAATAACAGCCGACATAGCGGGTTTGTAAGGGTTCGTTTAGCCTCTTTTAATAAAATAATTATTCTGTTAATTATCGCAAAGTATTAAAGCACTCGCTTACAAAATTATAGTCATTATAATTAAAATAAACATCATAGATTATGGAGAAAAATGCACGCATTTCGTAAATGAAGTAACTTGATCCTTGCACGATTTGTGATGTAGTACTTTCTCTGGGATAAAGTTTCAGATACAGGCCGGTTCACGTAGATGTGGCGATGGGTGTAATGCGTTATTTGTGATCTAATTGGGCCACAATTAATATCTTTGATATTATCGCAGATGTGGCTCCCTGCATAGAAATTTGAGTTGTTAGAGTTTAGACAAATCTGTGAAAGTGGCGCCCTTATAATTTTTTAAATTAATTTTCCACGGTATATAGATTATAAGAGGCAGGTAGTGAGTAACTACCTGTGCAATAGAATTATTTATCACGTTTTATACTTTTAATACTTTGGCCTCTGTGTACATTGGTAATGGCAACCCTGACTAAGTATTGTTTGGCGGCATTGAGGTATAATGTATATACCTACTATTTATATTACTGTACGTACAAGTACATATAACTCTAACTCTATGTTTGGCATTGTTTGGCGGATAAAATTAAAAACCTACTAAGGTTTACACTGTTTTAATTATATAAAATAGACCTCGCTATACGTTTACGCAGTATTTCTATAACAATTGCGTACACGTAGGTTTTCCTATTACTGTGATAAGAAAACAGTGAATTTTAAAATCACAAACCTCAGTGCCGATTGATTTGAAATTCTTGTGATAAAAATTTATCGATGCGAATTGCCGTAGTTCTGTGTAGTAAGTCACCTGTGATATTCATAAAAATACCATACTATTAATTATACTTATTTTTTTTTAGATTATTAATAAAAGCTTACTTTGTTGTGAGAAAGAAAAAAGAATTACCTGTAATACCTGTATAAAACACAATATAACCTTGAGATATCCCCACCAGCGACTTGTGAATCATATATGATTCATATGTACATATTGGTATCTGTATCGTCTTTGACGCCGGCTGATGATATCATCACACTACAAATTCTAAAGTATCTTCATAGATAAAAATAATACACTATATTGAAGTCAGTCTTGTTGGGTATTCTGTAACATAGACCTGTTCTATGCTTTTATAAGGAAAAGCCAGTATATTAATTTAGTAAATTTTTGCAGTTGTTCTTCTATACATATTACAAAGCAAGTGTTTTGGTGCCACCATGGAAGCACCAGGACTGTCTTCTGCAATTGCCAAGTTCTCAGCAAAGTTTTGTAATGTGAGTCAATCTATTTTTTGATACCTGTGCTTGAATTTGTAAAATGCAGTTAGTTCTGTTTTTACTTATTTATATAAGATTAATACTTTTTTTTGATCAAATTATTGTTTATGTATTAGAAATATTATCTAAAAGCAAGTACAGTAAGTAATATTCACTTTTAAGTGCATAATTTATGTGCAGACACCTTTACCCTATTTAATAACATACATTCCAAATATTAGAGGCAATTTAGTCATCATAAGTCTCGAAAAATAGGTAACTCATATCTGAAAATACTGGTCTCTCTCTCATTTATTAATGAGGAATTTCCATACAGCTTTGAGTTCTATGAATTTGTGTCCAAATCCCTTGAAATTTTTTAAATTAGAAAATAATATGTTTTCTGTGTATAGTGGTTTATATAAACTTCAAAACTTATGAAATAGGTTACTACTACTCAGGATCCCTAATTTTTTCTACTAATAAATGTATAATATATAAAGCCTATATTAATGTGGAATAATGTAGCTATTCTAATGATGAAAGAATTTTTGAAATTGGTCCAGTAGTTTTTAAGTTTATTTTTTACAAACATACAAAAATACATATGTTTCCTCTTTATAATATTAGTATAGAAAAAAGATTTTACAGTCTAACCATTTTGATGCATGTGTACAGGTGCATTCTTCAAGTGGGCCTTCAGAGCCAAATCCTAAACTGTATAACTATGTGAAATAGTGAAAAATACTCAAAGAAGTCTTGAAGCCAATTTTGATGAAAACCAAAGTAACATCATCAGATATAAAAAAAATCGATTATTCTAGTTGGGAATTGAATTGGCAGATTTTGAACACAAAAAACATATTCTGCATTATTACGCCTGTAGATAAAGTAGGTTGTAAGGATCGATTTCTGTGAAGGAATGCCAAACGGCAAACCTAAACCTCACCTCATTTTATTCAATATGGAAATGATGAAAATTATTCTATTTTAATAGGCATCTATAAATTAATATTCGAAACATATGTTATTTTGCCGTAATCAATCAAATCAGTCAATGGGTAAACATTGATTGCATTGAAATAACACACTGTCAAGTTTGATATTTAATTAATGTATGGAAAATAAAACATTTTGTTCAAAAAAACACACAAGCTACACTATCATTTGGTATAATAATATAGGATGTGTTTATTTTACCAAAATCAGCCGATTCAATTTCTGACTAGGGTAATTCATTTTCCAAAAATCTAATGATACCACTTTAGTTTTCAACAAAATTTGTCTTGGGACTCCTTTGAGTATTTTTCGTTATTTCACATAGCTTAGATTTCACCTTGAAGGCCCATTTGAAAAATTCAATCTGTATAATATGCCTTACAACCTTAAAACAGTAACAGAAGTCATAATCTGGGTGTAAATAATTTGGGCCGATATCTATATGTGTCTACTAAAACGTGAGTCTCATGCTTTACTTCTTGAAAATATTGCAGTCTTACAATTCTTCCTCTATCTGCAACTTACCATTTACTTAAATGTACCCCGTCTCTTCTTGACTTAATTTTAGTGTCTTCTGCTACTTTCACTTTTGGCCAATGCTCGGCGGATGCTTTTTCTTATCATGACTTTATTTATATCTCTTATAAATTTCGTCAACCGAAGTCTAAACCCAAACTAACTTTAGTAAATTTGTAGTGGAAAATCTCACTAGAGATGCTAAGGCGATTAATTGGTCTGAGATCTACAACACAGTTTCTGTTGATGAAAAGGTGCATGGGTCCAATACAGCTCGTAATTGAGTTATATGACTTAGATGCACCTATACGTTGATAAAGATTGAACATCTACCTGCTCTGTGGCTAACTGAGGACATAAAGTCATTGCAAAAACAGAAATATTCAGCCCAGACTAAGTACAAATGTAAGCCCACAGAAGAAAAGTGCTCTTAATTAATAAAAAATTGTAATCTCGGCAATAGGGTGTGTAGGGACGCACAACACCGTTATATCGACAAATCTCTTGATATTGACGATTCCACTACAATCTGGAAGTATCTTAAATCTCTGAGGTCGCAAACCTTCAACTATTCCCTTCCTATAGACTTAAACATTGAACTGTTAAATCAGCACTTCTCACCTTCCTGTCTTTCAAATTTTTCAACTCCTGTTTATCTTTTATTTGTTTTCAGTCCATTTTCTGATTGCAATGTTAGGAAGAGCATTCTATCAATCAGTTCCAAGGCTGTGAATTGTGACAGCATCAGTCACAATATGATAGTTCCCATATTAGACATTATCATTCCAGTGATCACTCACGTTTTCAATTGTTCTATAACCTCTAGTACATTTCCTGACACCTGGAAACAAGCACAAGTGATTCCATTACCAAAAAAAAGTAAATCTTGTCCTGTTTTCCGAATATTGTCCCATTTTCATTCTTCTTTTCCTTTCAAGGTCATCTTGGGCATTGGCATTGGGCATCTTGTTTATCAGCAGTTCAGCATCTTTATTAATACAAATTCCGTTATTAACCCTCTCCAATCTGGTTTTCGATCTGGTTATAGTACTATTTCTGCATTGGTAAAAATCAGTGATGATATTCGTTACAGTATGGGAAACAGTCTGCTAACTTTAGCAGCGCCTTTAATAATGTTGATTTCAGCATTCTACTCGGGATTTTATGCTCTTTTAAGATAGCTCCAACGTCTATTGACTGGTTTCGCAGTTACCTGTTTGGACGTCGGTAGCTTATTTGTATTGATGATGTTTACTCGTCGTGGTGTGACTTGCCTGCTGGTGTCTCTCAGGAGGCGTTTTATCCTCTCTTTTATTTGCTATTTTCATTAATTCAATATCCAATAACCTCTCTTCTCATACCACCTTTATGCAGATGACCTACAAATATACACCCAGGCTAATATAGATGGTCTGCATAAGGTAATTGCAACTGCTAACCGAGACTTTTTTAAATAGTTGAATGGAGTAAATCTTACAGTCTATCTGTAAATCCTCAAAAGACATAAGTTATATTAGTTGATAGTTCCAGGCTAATCTCCAAGATAAACTGGTGTAATCTTCCTCAGATTGAATTTGATGGCGTGGTAGTCGATATCAGCGAAATTGTAAAAAATCTTGGGGTTGTCATTAATAGAGAACTTGGAGGTCTTGGAGGTCTCACTTGACCAACCTTAGCCGAAGAATCTTTGCGTCGGCAGCTTTGCTTAGAAGACTTCAAAATTTCCTCTCTACTGCTACTAAAGTAATGCTTGCTAAATCCTTGTTACTACCCATACTTGAATAAGCTGATGCCAGTTATATCGACTTTACACAAGAACAACTGAACAAGCTCAATCTACTTCAAAATGTCTGTATACGGTTCATATTTGGGTTGCGCAAATATGACCATGTTTCCGAATGTCGTAAGAAGCTTAAATGGTTACCTATTCGCTTTTGCTGAATGTTCACTTACTTTCTCTTTTATCTGTCCTTTTTGATCCTCGTACTCCTCCGTAATTAAAGGAATGTTTTGATTTCCTACATCTTTCTCATTCCCATTATTTGCACTCTACTAATAATCTCTCCTTAATGACACCTGTACACACTTCTCCCTTCGTTGATAACTCCTTCACAGTACAGGCTGTCCGTTTATGGAATTTTATTTTTTAAATTTTTTTATGGTTATTATTTACTCTATGGGAGCCTAATCTAATTTACCACCACTTCGCAACATTACGGGTTGTCTGGAAGAGATCGCTTCTTAGCGATAAGACCGCCCATTGTGCACATTTAGAATATTTTTGGGCTATAAGGTTTTCTGTAATGGTGTACAATAAAGTGTTGTCTATCTATCTATCTATCTATGGCTTGAAGAGAAGAAGCGGCGCAAGAAATTCTTCAGCAAACATTCCTAGCTCTAATAATTTTATATAATATTAAAACTTTATTTTTATTAAAACTAAATAATTAAAATGAACAAGTTGGCGGTAGGCTAAATAAAACTTTAACAATACCCGTTGACACTTGACATCTTTGTCTTCCGTGATCACGGCCACTGAAAAGTGTCCGAAACGTCGGAATAACAAAAATCAAATAAATTACCGCGCTTAAAACCGTTAAAACGTAGTTATAGTAGGTAATGTAGGTAGTTAGTTTATTATTTATTGAACTTTTTCATTGTGAATAATTTTGTTGGCTGTAGATTACCCTAATTTTCTACTGGGTTATATACTATATGTATATTAGTTCATTAAATGTTTGTTTGTTTTCCCTAATAATCAAAAAAAAATGTTAATCTAATGCTAGTAGTCAGATCTTGGCCATTGGAACTTTATAAAAGAATCAATCTGGCTTTTAATCTAAAAAGTTTGAATACCTCTTGTGCAGACTATGGGCATTCTCATAGTTTATACCAGAGATATTTTCTCATACATCTACGACCTGACCTGAAGATGATAGTGTATCAATGTAAAAAAAATACTATAATTCAGCATTATTTAGCACTTGTACACAAATGGGAATGATAAAAAAATTAATGGAATTGATAATATAATGTAAGTCAATTGATAAATTTTAATGGATTAATCTTTTAAATGTGTTAAATTGATTACACAGTTTAGTATAATCGTAGTAAATCAATTGATTACACAGGTATATTTTGATAATTAAAATGCTTATAATATGTATCTAAAGTGAAATGAACATTTTTCAAATGGTCTGTCAATGGTCTGGATATTGATTATAATGTTCTTCTTTTTCAAAACATAGATAGATATCAGAAAACATATAATAGGGAATATGCATGCTTTTATATTATATTTTTAAATCATTATTTACATCGTTTTATTATAGTAAAAAAACAGAAATATTGTTGGAACTGTTCAAACTAATTTTAAAAAATATTTAAATTCTCGAATAAATTTGAGCTATTTTAAACGCCATCATTTTCGCGGGCTTTGGATGACGTCATAGTTCATTCTCAGGGCGCCTACCTCTTATGGTTCACAACGCCCAAAGTGCTCCCTCAACTGTTTCATATACCGACCACGGTCGTTATGATCGCCGCGAAAACGCCACTAATGTGGTTATTATTTTCGATCACGCAGCGCTCACAAAGACCCATGTGAAGAGATGGGTCTAAGCGAGCGTTGACCACAAAGTATTAATTATATCTATCGATATATTGATAATGGACCAATATTCAAATCAACCATACAGCAACCAATGACATATGTATATTTCGTTGTTAATGATATCAAAATTCCATAATCCGTTCCATTTGAGTTTTTGAGCTTTGTGAGCTACAATAGGAACGCGCCCTTTGTTGACAAACTGAAACTCAAAATAAAAATTACGTCACGTTTCCATTTGATCAATAGCGTTGCGTTTTGTGATTTTAAATATCCTGCGCATTTTTAACACTTTTTATTAATTTAAATATGTAAATTAAAGGAATTAAATAAAAAATAACGTTTGACATCTACTTCTGCAGCAATAACATCCATATCCCTTTTGTAAATCTTGTATAAAAAAGAGTTTTTGGCGGGAACTAAAAGGAGATGTGCTGTGCAGTTTTATTTTCTAAAATTGTGTAAAATTACTCTAAAATGAACAATAGTTGTAGGATATCGATAGTTTTTGAGTAGTAATTATGTGTATTTGTGAGAAATGTGAACTGTATAGCCAAATGTGGCCTTTCGAGTTTTCACAAGAACTCCGTTGGATGGCGTCGATTGTAGCCATAAACATAAAAAAATGTATAAAAAAACTAAATTAAAATAAACTATTAACAATAGTAAATTCTACTTCGGTTTAACAGACTATATTATGAGCTGAAAGCCTTGGTTACCCACATTAAGTTTAGTACCAAGCGCAACCTATTAATTTTCTTAAGGTTTATAATTTGCAATTGGGTCTCAACTGCTACTAAACTTATCTGCATTAACTTTAATAGCAGGCGCGAGGGACCCAATTAGTTAAAACTATTAAACTCAGGCTTTTAGCTCATAATATAGTCTGTTAAACCGAAGTAAAGTTTACTTTGTTTATAGTTTATTTTAATTTTGTTTTCTATTCTCAATCCTGTTTTGGTCTTTTTAGTGTAATACTTTTAATTTGTCTCTTTTGCAGTTGGGTTTTTGGTTTTTTTAATTAATTATATTATTTTAGACTTTTAATGTCCCGGCACACTCTTAACAACAAAAACTGAAGTCTATATAAGTGAGCTATACTGAATCCAACGCAACACAATAAAAATGATTAAAATCGATTCCGAAACAAAAAAGTTGAGGCTGATAAAATACCTCAATCACTACACATTTTCTATTTTATTAAGAAATTTTCTGCTACATGTTCGGAACCCAACGTCTAATACCAATGAAATTTATATGGGCTTATTTACAAGCCATGTTGTATCTAACGCAACAAGAGATATTAAATCGAATAAGGATAACTAACTAATTGTTGCGACTGGCTTAGCGACCCAAAATGAGCCTTCGAAACGAGAATACTCCACTCTTTCTGTTCAGTGCTGTCTCCTGCCAGTAATAATAGGCTTGAAGCTCGCTCAGATCAGCCTCCACTACGTCCCTCCGGCGATATCTGGACCGACCGACTGGTCGCCGTCCCGTTGGTCCCGCCCAGATAGGCTTTTTTCACCGCGTGATCCTCACCCAATCTGTATAGGTGGCCAAGCCAGTGCAAGCGATGTGCCTGGTCTCGCCTATGATATTGTGTTCATCCACCACTCCTTCGATTTCATGATTTTTTCCGATCCGCCAGTTGCCATCACTTCCCCGTGTCGGACCCAGAATTTTTCTTAGGACCTTTCTTTCAGCCACCAACAGCTTGTTTTCCTCCTTAAGTGTTAGGGTCCAAGCCTCACATCCATACAAACTTCAAACAAATTATTTATTTATATGCCTCAAGATGAAGTAATAAGGAAAAAGTGGACGGGTTCCAAATGCGCACTATCCGCCATCTCATATACAGGTCAATTTTTCAAGTGGTCCTTCAGGGCCAAATCCTAAACTATACTAAATAGCGAAAAACACTCCAAAGGAGTCTTGAGGCCAATGTTGACAAAAATTAAAGTGGTATCATTAGAATTTGGAAAAATCCATCACCCTTGCCAGGAATTGAATCAGTTGATTTGGCGTATAAAAACCTGAAAAATTTGGTTGAATTATTTTTATTTAATAAAAAAACCGATCCCAATAGTAAAAGTGAAAGTAAAAGTAAAAAATGCCACGGGGGCAGTTTTTGATTAGAAACCCTGCTATACCCTTTTGACACTCTTTTTAACCTCACATTTTAATGATAAATAAGCAAAACAATTTCTTTGTTTCGTTTTATATATGATTGGGCTAGGGATATTTATAACTATTCTACATATTATGATAGCACGAGGTCTGACATAAACATAGCCCATTTGTACGCTATCAAAAACTTTTTAAACCAATTTATTATTCCTAATTAAATTTAAACATATAACTTATATGTATTTTTGTAATCTTCTTTTAATTTAATTTCCTTTGTTTGATGATACCCTACATCAGGGGTAACCAAATGGCGGACCGCGGTCCGCCATCCCAGACCGCCGACCCATTTTGTGCGGACCGCGAGAACACAGCAACTTGCACTACAGAGTACGTAATTTAATAAAAATGAGATGAAGATGAACTTCATTAAGAATAAATTTGCGATCTCGACTTTCTGATGAACATCCCCAGCATTTAATGTCAATAGCTTGCACCAATTTTATTCCAAACTTCAGATAGTCCGCAACAAAAAATGTCATTTTTCTGTGATATGTAAAAAAATACCTTTGTAATTTCCGTATTTACATTTGTTTAAAAAATATTTTTTCTATAAAATGTTGTGCTGACCGCGATGGTCATTTCATTCCTCTAAACGGACCCTGAGCGAAACTAATTGGTGACCCCTGCTCTATTCGATTGGTTTGGTTATTTTTTTATTAACGTATTACTATTTCGCGCCAAAAATCCGCCATTTTGTTTTCTTTTTCAAACACCTATCTAAGGACACTTGGGATTTTAAGACGAATATAACGATACCTAACTGTCAAAATTCCTCAAGCTATTAAGATACGAGGTAATAAAGAAATTTACAAACATACAAGATATGCCCAAAAAACATAATCCTCCCTTGGCAGGCGGGTAAAAAGAGTCATCAGTTTGTTTAAGAATAGTTAGTAATTTCCATAAGATTATGACATTAGTTCTCAGAACAGTTCACTTAATTAAAAGTGAATAATTTAAGACTTCATTTGATTTAAAAGAAAACCAAATTAGATGTACAATATTTATATTTTAATAAACATTATACATTTTATTATAATAAATGTAAATTAAATTTTAACTGATGCAAGTTTCAACAGGATGCTTATGCTGAATTAATTATTTCTAGGAACTCGAAAAAGACAAGAGTGTAGTTTCATCACCTCTGTCTGCTGAAATATTGCTGGCATTACTAACTCTGGGCACAGAGGATCCCTCGCACTCTGAACTCCTCACTGCTCTTGAAGTACCTAGTGATGATGCGGTAAGTACCTACATGATTAAGGTTGCAGATATTTTGTCAATATTAGGTATGTTTTGCAAAATGAGATCTACCTTTATACCTTTGGTAAATATTCTTACATTTCGGCACGTCACGAATGGGCCACGCGCATAGCTAAAAAGCTATTGCCACCTATACTGGGATTAGTTGGCAGTGATTAATTAATAGCTTGAGTACTTGACAGACATTTGTAGATAGTATTCTCTTAAGTTAAACCAAACAATTTTAGTTGGTGATCAAAAAAATTAGTGGCGGACACTACTTGCCATGGGCAATCTTTACATTTTATAAAACAAAGTCGCTTTCTGCGTCTGTCTGAATATCCACCAAGTCCTAATCCACGCAACAGATTTTTAATCGGTTTTCACCATCAGTTAAATAATATCTCAAGGAAAGTATATATACTAACTTTTGATCGCAGCTTCGCTCGCGTTATATAAAATCTAATCAAGTTTTTATGTAAATAAAATAGAGCTACTTACCAGTCTCTGTTATATACAAAATTATAATGTATATTATATTATAATTTTCAACCAGAGATAGATAGTGTATCGCGCGAGTGGCGAATGTTGGCGGTTTGTCTATGGTTTTTGGTTGCTGGTGGTCATGCGATGCTATACCTAAGCGGCGGCTCTAGACATGTATTCGTAACGACAAACTTCATGTGGTGCGACGCATTATTTCTTATATGAATTCGCCGCACCGCACGAAAAATGCAATCCGCAACTCATTGGTGGCGTTTCAATTTAAATTCGGACTGATTTTTTGCGAAAAACCTGTTGTAACCTATGGAACTCCATAGAAGCGCGAGTACCACGGAATTCCGCACCGTATTTAAATTCGGTAGATTGCTACAGATTTGATACGTGCTAAGCCATCGCGTGGCCTATGGGTAGCGAACAATAGTTTCAACCTTCAATAAGGCACAAAACTTACACAACACGAGGAAAAGAGGCTTTTGAATGTAGGGTACAAAAGTTATTGTTATATTTTGTATTATCTCATAATACAAAATATTTTTATTATTATTTTATTTTAGATTCGTTCATCTTTCTCTTCACTCTCAGAGAAACTAAAGTCGATCAAAGGTGTGACACTGAATGTAGCCAATAAAATCTTTTTGAAGGAGGGTCCTTATGAAATCTGTACTGAATTGGAACAAGATGCTGTCAAAGTGTTCGGCGCTGGAATAGAAAAAGTCAATTTTGATGACGGTGTGACTGCTTGTAATCTTATTAATAAATGGGTAGGTTTAATTTTAATCACATTGGGTCTATAATCATAAAGTTATATACTTATTAATTTACTCCCTCAAAATGTACACCGAATGAATATGAAATGTCTTTGAAATGGGAAATTTTTCATGGAACATGTAATGTGTATTCATTGATTACAAATAAATCCAAGGAGGTAACGTAGCGAGCCTTCTAGACACCTTACCTGTAGAAGACGGTGACCTACACACAATATTCTTGTTATAATTGTAAGGGATTATAGGTAGAATATAATATAACTAATATTATTTAATAGGGAATATGCATATTTTTTTATTATATTTTAAAATAACTATTTACATCGTTTTGTCATAGTAAAAAATAGAAATACAGTTGGAAATCTAGATATTAATTTTAAAAAAATATTTTAAAATCGAATAAATTTGTGCCAAATAGCACAAATTTATATATAATAGCGCGCAGCACTTGTACCGCTCGCCACTGCCTCATAGAAAAATGCATATTATTTAAACTAATACCGGGCAGTGAAATTTACTTTTGAAATAAAGAACTTAAATCTATAACGCGTATTACTAAAAAAAAACGATTATCGTACTGAGAAGTCATTAAAATTTCAATTTGTTTATTTAAAAGTTAATGAAAAATATGATAATAAACAAATGAAATTTGCAAAAGACTTTTATGTGAAATTATAGATATTTTACTGTAATCGCTGAAAGTTTATCTTCAATAGCTTTTTAAAAAATAAAATTTAATTTGTAGTATCGAAAATTTTTATTGTAAAAAAAATTGTTGTCTAATTCAAAATTTTCAAACACTGTTTTGAGGGATAATTTTTAGGTATGACTACTTTCGATAATTATATTTTAATAAGGTTTTTATCATTAAGTGGTAAAGGGGTCCACTTGACGTGATGTGACCCATTAGAAATAGATATTTTTTTTAGCCTGTTTATTAATTTTTTTTTATATTTATTCTTTTTAAAAATTCTTAACCTATACCCCCTTAACAAGCGTTCAGATTAAGAATTTTGTTAAGTTTATTGTATAAAGTGGAGCCTAGATAACACTGAAATTTGGTGATGAATAATCAGGTTATCATATTGTAATAGTAGATTGGTACACGAGAGGTGAAAGTGACCTATTTAAGCATAAGATGGTTTGGCGAACTAGCGTAGCGAGGGCGCTAATAGTTCGAGTGCCTAACCTTTCACCCGAGGTTAACACTCTGTTTTGCACTTCGAATTCATATTCGAAATGAAAAGTAAATAAGAATTAATAGTTAAACAACTATTTCTCTAATAAAGTCGGGCGTTAAATCCATATCTTTCTGTCTTTATGTAAATTAAATAATAATTTGGTGAAAACTAATTTATAGGTATAAAATGATGTTACCAATTTTTTTTTTTTTTACTATATATGTTCTGATTTAACAGTGGCTGTAAAAAAAGTTGAGATATGAGTCGCATGTATAATCTATTGTACGTATAGTTTTTTAATTTTTTGACAGCAGGGAAAATCATTTCCCAGGGACGAAAAGTACTGTTTTCATCCCTGTGATTAGGCAACTCCTGTGCTTGCTAAAGTGCTTTCAGAATAAGAGAAATGAAAAGTGATTTTTCAATCCACTATCATTGCCAATAATTTTAATAAAACTGGACCCAATTTCAGGTCGAAGACAAGACCAACCATCGTATCAAGGATCTTCTTTCTTCCGATAGCGTTGATACTGACACCCGTCTTGTTTTGGTCAACGCTTTATATTTTAAGGTGAGTTTAATTCTAAAATCATGAAGTTATTACATAAATTTCATAAAATTGAAAAAGAGTTAATTAGGACTTATAATTTGTAACTGACTAGTAGTGCTAGTGAAAATTCGTTTGCGTTGTTATGACGACGTGCATGATAGTAAATTGCAACAGTGGCAGTATAAAAAAGTGACCGTAGCGCCACCTTTTGGTTATATTCGTCTAACTCACGAAGACGACGTCCTTTATCGGGATAAAAATCATCGTAAGTGTTGACCCGAGATTTAAAGTAGCTCTGTGTCGAGTTTAATTTAAATACATACGTTATCTGTTGGTATTTATCGTCATTAACCATGTCGCATCTCAAATTGCGCATTACGTTAGTGAAATGGCCTGTCTATGCTTTTAACTTTATTCCAGATGAAGTCGCACCATAATACATAGAGAAATATAAAATGCATTCCATACATATATTTAATCAAATTAATAAAGTATTACAATTTAGTAATTTGAAATATTATGGTAAGAAAATGGTTACAAATTGGTTATTATTGAAAACATATAAAGAATGTGAAGAATTTTTAGTGTATACTTATATTACATAGTATTCTTAGATTGCAATTTTTAGTCTCATACATCTACACAGACACACACATACACACAGATATAGGTACACAACACATAAAAATTATTGTAATAAAAAATATATTTGAATGTTTAAGTTAATTGAGAGCTTGTGACAAAAGTATATATTAATACTTAATAGTAGGTCCCAACCCCAAAAAAAATCTTGTATGTACTTTTAGAACAAAATAAACAATTACTATTATTATATTATCATGATTTATGGTCCAAAAGACTTAAAATTATGCCAATGATGCGTTCAATTATATTTTCGCTCAAATCTCATTTATTACTAATGTTTGATAAGTGTAGAGCAGTAACAACAATTTTCTCTTTATCATCGGACACTACTTATTTTTCGCGTCATCTCTATGACCGCTTTTAAATAGCAACAGATGGCCATCGGTTGCTGCTTTTTCATAAAACACTAAGTATTTGAAGATAATCTTTTATTTATTATTAAGAGGTATCCAACAGTATGGCCATAAATTTAAGGCATAAGAAAACATAACAATAAATCTAAACCAAAACTGGATACTTCTAATCTAGAAAAGGAACAGAACCAAATATTAAGTTACACTACACTAATATTAATTATTCTATCTATCTAATACTGTGAAACTTCTGACGGGAAAAATAAGCATAACTAAATGATTAAGTTTAAATACAAACATTTATCTTTTGGATCTTATTAATAAGTTTACTAACTACTGATGACTTAAATATTTGTTTCGAAGTATTAAAAATATCTATGTCACTAAAATATTTGTTGTAGCTATTTGTACAACGACGCAGATATTCATTTTGTCCGTAGTTAGTTTTAGAAACAGGGGTAGCAAACAGTTTGAGTGAGGAAGAATTACGAGGGTAACGTTGAGGTACGTTGATATTTAAAGACGAAGTGAGAGCAGGACAATCGATAGTAAAATTTATGATATCGTACAAAAAGGTCATGTCGAGGTAATGCCTTCTTTCACTCCCCCTTAGTGAATAAGATTATAAAGTAGACAAGCTGCAGTATAATCATTGAAATGGTTTTTAGACTTAAAATACAAATGTTTGACAAAAAGTTTTTGGATACGTTCAATTTTGGTTATATGTATGTAATAATTCGGACTCCATACAGTACTGCAAAATTCTAAATGACTGCGAACATAGGCGTAATATATCATTTTTAAACATTTCATATTTTTAAATGGGTTACAAGTTCGCATTAAAAACCCAAGATTCTTATAAACTCGGCCAGTAATGGTATCTATATGTGAAAGAAAAGTCATTTTAAAATCTAAAAGTACACCAAGATCCCGGACTTCCTTTTTTCTTACTAATGATGTATGATTAATTACATAGTCAAAATTAATTATTGTAGTTTTACGTGTAAAAGAAATGTCAACACATTTATCTATTTTGATATATGGTTTATTTTATAATACTCGGAGAGTCTGTCTAGGTCGTCTTGAATTTTTAAGCAATCTTCTATAGATCGAAAAGCCATAAATATTTTTTTGTCTTCGGCGTAGAGTAGGTGCCGAGCATTATTATAACAAGTATCTAGATCAAAAAGATACGCGTTATAAAATAAAGGTCCTAAGTGGGATCTCTGAGGCACGCCTGATTGAATACAAACGTAATCAGACTTGTATCCACCAACAACTACCGCCTGTCGTCTATTTGGGATGTAAGATTTAACCCATCTGAAGAGATCGCCCTGTATTCCGACATTATACAATTTGGTTAATAGTATGTGATGATCGACGCGATCGAAGGCCTTTTCAAAATCCGTATAGATAACATCCACCTGCGCATTAGAATCCATATTATTATATGGAGAGGCTATAACATCTTACGCAGACTTCTTAGAAATCTTAATTTTTAACATATTTTCCTGTTTATTTAGTATAATATTGCTGACGGTCTAAAACTTGTTTTAGTTCATTTATGGATACACCAGCAAACAATCGGGTTAGGTACATTTTGAAGTCGGTCTCTTGTTTCCCTACTGCAATTGTCCTGTTTAAAGAATTAATTACATGTTGTGAGGATGATGTTATAGAATTATTAATTTAATTAATTGTACGATCTATTTTAAACGTATAATTTTTCTCTTGTGCTTTAAGGCCGCTTTCTGATTTGTCGGAACGGAATCAGGATGCTCTATATACACTATACCGAAATCTTACCGAGCTCCTATATATCTATGGACAATTCCTGATTCTTGATCTTCCCTGGTCGATTACTCTTGCGAAATTGCTGCAAAAATGTGGTAATGCGCAGCGAGATAGCGAACTCCATTTTACCTCCCTTCCCTTCCCGTACCTATATCTTAACAACCGTTCTTACTATCGCTTAAAATTTGACATAAGCTCCATACAAGTGATGGCAAAATTCAACCGATGGTAGGGCAAGTGAATGTATTATATAATATAGCATCTAGGATTTTTTTAGAGTTACGTTTTGTTTGGGTGAATGTTATTTCTTGTATTCTTCTATGATAATGTATATTGTAATACTAGATTGTTAATTAAACGAGAGGTGAAAGTGACCTATTTAGGCGTGAGATAGTTTGGCGCCGCTAAACTCCTAAACGGTGGGACCGATTTTAATAAATTAATATTTTTGTTTAAGTGGATTCGAGAAAAGTTTAGATTAACATTTGGTTCCGGTAGATGGCTTTGCAGTCGGCTTCTAGATTATTATTTTTTAAGGTAGGAGAACGTCTGCCGGGAACAACTAATTAAATAATAATTTAGGGAAAATTAATTTATAAGTATAAAATGATGTTACAAAAGTTGTTGATATTTTTTTATTACAATTATGCCGTGATTTAAAAGTGGCCGTAAAAAAAGTTGGGACATGAGTCGCATGTATTATCTATGGCTCGTATATTTTTTTTAAATTTCTTGACAGCAGGGAAAATCGTTTTCCAGGGACAAAAAGTACTGTTTTCATTATTGTGATCAAGCAACTCCAAACGTACTTTCAGAATATGAGAAATGAATAATGAATTAATAAACATATAGATGTGCTTTATAGGTTTCTGCATGTTTGATTACTGTTTTTTTTCAAACCTTGGATATAATGTTATTTTTTTATTTGATAGATCTTTAAGTCATCTGATATGAATATTTATATTTATGTCACTAAAATACAATAATTGTCACGATTAATATAAAATCGATATATATTATAGAGAGCTAGAGGATATACAGCGAGATATTTTATTTATTTATTAAATGGTACATAAAATATAATTATTTGTTACCAATTTACAACTAATTATAATTATATGTAGGTACATTAACATTTCCCCCGCTAATTAATTTGTCAAAGGTTTTTTGACTATTCATTTGAGTATTTCTATCTATACCAACCACTCTAGGGTACATGGCAGAAGCAGTTCGACCCTCATGTCACTCGTCCGCAGCCATTCTTCATAACCGCAGAGGAAACTGTGGAAGTTCCCATGATGTATAGAGAAGACACGTACAGATATGGCGAAAGCGATGCTCTAAACGCGCAGGTATAAAATTAAACCTATTGGAAACAGATAACGTAAACTGTGAACACGATATTGCATGCCGCATGTATGTAAACTGACCTTGTTGTTAGTGTTCTGTTACTTATCTATTATGTGTGTACTATCCAGCCTATATGCTATTTTTTATTAAATTACTATTTAGTGTTCTATATATGTAATCTATGGCTATTTTGTATAAAAAATAGCTATAGATTACATAGAACACTGAAAAGTATTTTATAAACAAACCATTGTATGATTGGGTATGTTGATTTTAATTGGATCCGTTAAATAGTTTTTGGGATATGGGTTACTTTCTCATACAATGTTTTTAAAGGTTTTATAGTCTGCTGAATAAAACTATGGGCATTGATAAGATTACGGGAGAAAAGCGCGGGAAACTTTTGAAATTGGCGGTCGTGTTTTTTTTTTAGAGAAAATTTAATTAATTGATTTCGTGAGGATTCAGTGGAGTTATTTCTCCTTATTTCTTAAGTAGATCATCTATTAGTTCGTTATTGTACATATTAGTGGCTGATTTAGAGTGGTAAGTTACGGGATTTTTCATTGTCTCTGGACAGACACAAACTAGTTCCGAATTATGATTTTTAAAGTATGCAGGGCATGTTTATTATTTTCTCCATTTTAAACCATTAATTTGCGACTGTAGTAGTCTTTGTCCAAGGTCAGGTGGTGTTTGTAATAATCATCCTTTTAATTACCCCTATTGCATTAATTAATTCATCATGGTAAACTGAACGTGAGATAATGTGCACCAATATTTATGTTCCTTAGGCTATCTTATGTACAATATGTATGTATAATAATAATAAAAATAAATAACAAAGAATTTAAACTTTCTGTTTTTAACCTTAATTGTAAGACCATTCGTAAACATTTAATATTTTACGAAATCCTTTGAAAATTAATTTTATTAATTTCAAAATTGAATCTTAAATTGATATTAAGTGATTCATTGATGTCTTTCAATTTGGATAACTTTGCCAAAGTGACCCGTATCAACATAAACCTGAATCGTGAATGATTGAAGTTGTGTTTCTTTTTGTTCTGTGCATTCATTCAATTTGATTGATGCGTTTAATATCAGCAAGACAGATTATTTGTTGAGAGTCATGATTTTACCATCGCTTACAAAGCACTTTTAATTCTTAATAATTTCTCTGATGTGCCCCTTTTACTGGAATTTAGCGGAAGCGGATTAAGTACATTTTCCACATAAATACTCGGTTTCCGTAAAACATTGCGTATTTAGGGCATAATAATAGGTACATATGCAGTCGATTCTCGATAATTTGACACTTAACTCAATTTTCTCTGGTCCCAGAAAAAAATTTCAAATGGCCAAGAGTTCAAAATAACAGGAGTTTATAACTAAGAGGGGGGGCGGGAAACTTCAACTTCAGAACCAATCAATATTGATTGTATTTAATTTATCGAGTATTTTTCAAAAGACTGAGAAAAAATTCAAATTAACCAGTGTCAAATTATAGAGAGTCGACTGTTATGTATTTTATATCTATTGAAATGTGGTTTGTGTAGCCATATTGACACCTGGATAACAGTTTCAGGATATTACATTATTAACCGTTACTTCGGAAGAAAAACCTATGAATAATAATAGCGAATATAAAGAGAAAAATACAATAACTAATATCCAAGAGGCTAGGTGCGTTTTGCGGGACTGTAATAATATGTATGTATTTGATATTGCAGTTATTAGAGATGGCATACGAAGGCGGAGAAGCAAGTATGGTGATAGTGTTGCCACGTGAAATCGATGGCCTTAACGGAGTGCTGGCCAAGTTGGCCGCTGGTCACGACTTGATGGGTGATTTGAGCAATATGTTTTCCATCAAAGTACATGTCTCCCTTCCCAAGTTTAAGATCGAAACTGAAATTGATTTGACTAAAGTCTTGCCACAGGTGAGCATTCGTGATAGTTATATTTTTTCCTTTACTTATTAATAGATACCAGTAGAATATTTTTTGCAATAGATAAACCGATGTATTATCACTTTAAGATGCTTTAAAAAATATACGCCACCATGAGTATATTTATTTTCTTAGGACAGTAGGACCAATGACAAGCATTACGAAAGTGTACATTGAGCTTTTATAAGTATTATATTATATATAATATAATATAATATTATATTATAGCTGTCTTACTGTAGAAATAAGGTACCTATTCATATATTTTTTTAATACTTTCGGTTTTACTTTTTAAGCCTTTCTGTCTTTCAGGTTTAGTTTCAACTAGTCACTGTTTCCTCATTCCTAAAACATCCTTAACTATGTCTACCCATTAATTGATATTATTTAATAGCCTTAAAATGACAAGAAATAAATATTTTGTAGAAAAAATTTATATATATTTGTTGTTGTATATAGTTTTAAAGTTGGTGTCAAACAAAACAAATTTATATTTCTGCTAACACCGACCTCATAACAATATAAAACAAGAAATAAGTATTAAATTATTCTATAAAATATTTATGTCTAGTATGTGTCCATTAAATTATAATTAATGATTGTAAATTTTAGTCCCTTTTTATTGTTTTTTAATTTTAGCTTGGCATTAATGCAATATTTAGCCAAGACGATTCCGGTCTTACGAAGATCTTGAATAATCCAGAGAGGCTGTATGTATCAAAGGCCGTCCAAAAGGCATTCATAGAAGTAAATGAAGAAGGAGCGGAGGCCGCCGCAGCCACGGGTGCGTTGTATTTCATTTATTTTACAGCCAGCTGAACGCTGTTTCGGCGTTTAACTAGCAAGACCTAACTCATTTAGTTTTAAAAAAGACTTTTATTTCCGATATAAAATCAAATATGGACAGAACAGAACTAAAGTTCTCGTGGTTTCAATATAAAAGGAGACATATAGGTAGAAGAGTTATTTATTGTGTAAGGTTTATGTGGGGAATCAATAAAAAAGTCAGAAAGTCTTGGTAGTTAACCGTCGATATATGCTTTAACTTGTATACACTTTGATAAGTAGCAGGTCGAAGTCGTGGTAGCTCAGTTTCTTTGGCACTTTATACTAGGTGATCCCTATCAAGCTCTTTCAGAAGTTACAATATTATAATTGTGTTGTTTGTAAACAGGTAAAAGACATGTAAAACCTACTTACATACAAAAAAAAGTCGTACTTAAAGCCTTATTAACGTTTATATGGACACTTACAATTCTTAATAGTTTTTACTTTAACATAATCAGAAAACGGATATACTTATAGGACCAGTCTATCAGTAGTGAGTTAAATGAACTGAGAAACTTAGAAAACGTTGTAGTCTCCTAGATTTTGTTCAAGCGTAGCAAGTTATGAAGTTATAACTTTAATGTGTCAAATAGAGTATTTATTATTGTTTAAACCGTAATCAATTAAAATCTTTTGTATCATATTTTAAAATTAACATAATAGTAAGATATTTAAATACCTGCTCTTTTATATAAACATTCTCTTGAGAATTTATTGTAAAATTATATCACTTACCTAATTATTGTCAGGACATAACCTCTGCGGCTACTGAGTTATCGATTGCGCATTTCGGCTTAGAAACGCTACTTTCATGTACATTTTGCTGGCTTAAATGGTGCTCTTTTTGCTTATGCTGTAGGTCAGTGAAAAACTTTTTGCATGTTTTTTAATGCATCTCTGTCGGTATCTATCAGTTTTTAATTCGGAGATGTCTGCTTTTTCTGTAGCATAAAACCTTTATTACGGGAGAATGCGATATGGTTATTTGCCAGTCGCCGGTGCAAGTTGCACACCGACTAAATAAATTATAGTAGCATACATGGATTGATAAGTCGTGGTAGTGTAATGGCTAGTGCACGCGTTCCAAACTCAGAGGGTGCGGGTTCGATCCTGGCCGGAACGCATGCACCACTTAGTCAGTTTTCTGACTTAATGTGCATATTGTTACAATTGCCACCTGCTAACAACGGTAAAGGAAAATATCGTGATGCAACCTGCACATCGAGATAACTAATGTGTCAAACCTGCCAAGCCGCCTTGGACAAGCGTGGCGGGTATACTGTCCGTTCCCCTTATAATGGGAGGCCCGAGCCCAGCAGTGGGACATTTATGGGGTGCTATTACTTTACTACATGGATTGTAAACTTTTTATTTCGTTGGTATTTGTGACGTTTCATCTATGTGCAGTCTTTTTGGGGCGTCGGCGTTGCAAGTGTCGTAAGATCCTACCAGAAAAGCACTTTATCGTCAATAAATCGGCAATATTCTTTGTGATGGCAGATGGGCTCATAACATTCATAACTGTCTATGTCTCAACAAAAACCACTCGTAAAACTTACCGAGAGCTGTAATCTTAAAGGAAATTAAATATAATGTCTTCAATTAGAGTTAATTGTAATATAATAAATCAAAAGCAAAAAAAACGTAGTCCACGCCGAATTTAATGGTCTCTCCAGATAGTAACAAATGGATTCAAAAAAGCGGATTTGTATCGTTTCGACGTTCAGAATGGCTGCATCATTGCGATGCGAGACACTAGTTATATTATCATAGATTTTAATATATGTACAATACAGTCTAATATATAAATATTAGACGATAATAATGTCATAAGAGTACTTTTTCAAAATCTCTCTCTTCTGTCTATTCTGCGGGTGAATGCTGTAGTAATAGTTTTATTGGGATGTACGTCTTATACGTTTATAAGAATATATATTTCTCATTTACTGGGAATAATTACTTTGCGAAAAGGTATTTACAATTTTATATCTTACAACCAAAACATATCATCTTTTGCCATAGAAGAATATTATTAGAGATGATAAGTAAAAATATCTAACTCGTACATTTCTAGAGGGCGCCTCAAATTATTCTTTTCGTGCATATTTATATAGAAAAACACCATTACACTTTTAACCAACATTGTATTATTTGAAACAAAATATTTTTTACTTCTTCAGTCAAAATTCGAATTGAAGAAATAAGTATTTCTTATAAGTATTGAAATTTTTACCGATTTGATTATAAAAAAATATTTTTCAATAAAACAATGTTGATTAAAAGTTTAATGATGTACTATCAAAATACGGAAGAAAAATTAATTGTTGCTCCCTCTAAACAGCTTAACTAATTAAATGCTTTATTACAGTTACAGTTTTTATTGGTATTCATGCTCTTACATAAATATCTTAACTGTATGTTTTCACGCTTCGAATTTATTCATCTCATGGTTGTGGAAAGACATACATTGTAGTTTTGTATTTAAAAAAATGTAACATTGTGTTCAGTGATGGTTTGTATATTGTTCGTATTTGTGGCGTTTCATGTGTACGCAGCAGGCGTCATGGTGCGAAAACGTCGTTCGCTAGCACCGAAGACGCGCAACTTTGTCGTCAACCGACCGGCACTGTTCTGTGTGATGGTGGATAAACACATAGTATTTACAGCACTCTACGTCCCAACAAAATCTACTCGTTTAATTCATCAAGAGTTGTAATTTCATATATAAATAGTAATGTAGTTTTGGAACGAAGCTCTTTGCAGCTTACGGAGTGGACTCGCAGCGGTCGTCATATAAGGAAAAACCGTTATGCCCCCAGGTGACCTTTAACGTAATTTTTATCATACAATTTCGAACTTTAATGCAATAAAATAAAATAATATCAATCAGTGTAATACATGGTGTTTTAAAATAGATCTTGTGACTGCCCTTATTCGGCCGCATTCGGGCGCAGTCTCCGCTCACGTGCATATGTTCACATGTTTTTATATAAATAATAATATTTTTTTTCAATAAATGAATATTTTTCGTTTTAACGTAAGGAACTTCGTTCCTGACCGGGATACCCCGACCGCAATATAGTTTTTTTTTAAATTTGTGGTGTGACAAATCACAATCGAGAAAAATCGACCATTGACTTTCAGTAATCTCGTATGAAATGCGTTTACAATGTTCACATAGTGTTATGTCTTTCATATAATTGTATTGGCTATCCCTGAGTTTAAAAAAAGGACTTCGGTTAATGAAGTTCACCTTTAATTCTCGTATATTTAAAACTAATTACGATTATAACATGTAATTAACAATTATATACATGTATTTATCATTGCAAAGCCATAAAAGGCTAATGAAATGTTAAATACTAATAAAATTACGACTAGTTTTATAATTTCTAAATTAAAAGCTACAAAGGAATCCTTTTGACTCACTCTGGTGTCTGTATAATATATTTTTTATAATGGGATATACTCTTCTGGTTAGTGCTACCAAGATTTACACACTTATTGAATTCTCGTCTTTACTTCTATGTATAGGGTTAAATGTTGTAAATTACATTATTAAGTTTTATAACAATAAGTATTTATTATATTTATTTATAATTCTTGAGGAATCCGTATTCATAAATTTTGTACCGCTCTAATTATAAACCTGCGTAGATGTATAATTTATATATGTAATTCATTCATATTTATACAAGAATTATTATATTTATTAATAAGAATATAAAATCAAGTACTTGACGATAGTGCTTTGACGAGCAAAAGTGCTAGCGAGGGGGACGTACCGTAATAGTGGCCGGCGGTTGCTGGAGCCTACGATAAATTGCCTAATCAGCATTTTCAAATTTATACAAAACCAAATTATTTAAGTACTTATAAAAAAGATTATTTATAAAGATGACAAAAACACATATTTTTTTACTTTTAATAGCAGCATTTATTTTTATACCTTCCATGTGCGAGTCTGACTCATATACTGTCACTTGTTACACTTCATTAGATTAGGAAAATTTATATTTTATTTAGGATATTTTATCAAAACTTATGTAGGTATACATATTTGATATAGATAAATTGTTATTATATTTATACACTGGATTTATTTGTATTTCAGCTATGGGCTTCATATTGTGTTCTGCGTTCATAAACGAGCCTCCTGTGCCGAGATTTGTGGCTGATCGGCCTTTCCTTGCTGTTATTCATGTTGGGGGCTCACCCTTTTTCCTGGCGGCTCACCGTCTTCCAACTGAAGCAGCTTAAAAATACTCTAAAACTTTCAATTAATATTAAGGGCGTTTATGTTTACCGCTTCCCATACTTATCGAACTATATTTAATTGGCTCTCCTGTAAAATGCACAATTTGGAGTTTTACTTTAACATTAATCTACATAAATGTATTGTATGCAACATTTTTCTGTTTTCGTACCATAAGGAATGTCGAAATTATATTATTATATTTATATTAATTTAGCTATCAATTTTAAAAATAAAGGTATTATAAAATACATTTATCAAAGTTTTACGTTGATATTGGTTTTTAAACACTAAATTATAAAATAAACAATTTGGTTTGTGATATTATGTCTATACTTATGTAAGTAGAACCAGTGACTGTACGATCATACGGATACATGGAAGGTGCTTGTATTAAATGCAATACGAACATTTCAAGTATTTCTTATTCAGTCCAACTTTTAATGTAAATCAATCAGACTTAAATTTATGATAACATCAGGTATGAGTCCGCTTTGACACTTGTCGGTCGCTTTCACTGTATGGCTGTACCGATATATTACTGAGGCTTGTATATTGTATTGTAACAGCTTACTTTTGTATTTCAAATTTATATTTTTATCGAAGTTCCATAAATGGCGATAGTCATTTAAAAGTTTGTCTATTGTTAAAATGTAGCATTTTACACTTCCCTGGTCCTTTTAACTTAAAAAAAAAAACAAAATTTGACAATTATACAATAGACATGTATTTTCCATAAATGTGCCCGGTTTCATATCTTTAGCTATATTAGTTCCCGTGATAAGGAACTGTAATATGTATACAGACAGACCCAGAAGTGCAAGAATGAAGGTTTTCTTTATTGCCTTAGATACATTTTAAAAATAGACTGGAACTATTAATTTGTATTGCAGCATTCGGCATCATGGGATACAGTGCTGTCTTAGACGAGCCTCCAGTGCCAAGATTTGTGGCTAATCGTCCTTTCCTCGCACTTATATTTGTTGAGAACACACCCTATTTTCTAGCCACACATCGTATACCAACTGAAGAAACTGAAAATTAAACTAAAGCCCTCTATTAAATAGCGTTTAAAGTCTGCTTCTCAGAATTGTCGCATTACAAATGTAAATTATTGGCTAAGTTCAATAATAATTATATATTTATACTAGGATATGCCCGCGACCTCGTCCACCCTTGACTTGAAATTTCCGCGGGATTCCCGGGTCATAAAATACAGCAGCATTTAAAAAATAATGTAAGCTCTTGTTTGAATGAAACCTGTCGGAATACGCTAATTTTTATGCACCCGAAAAATTAAAAACCGCTCCCAGGAATAACCCGCGGGATTCCCGGGTTAAAAAATATCGCACAAACCGACAGACAAGAAATCTAAACAAAAATTTCATCGTGTTCTCCGTCGTTTATATGGTCTATTCCAGTTTTTTTTTTATTGCTTCAATGTACAGAAACGGCATGTTTAGAACTTTATAATATTAGAGATTATGCATTTATTGTTGTTATAACGTGTATTAAAGATGATACTTTAATTATGCCGACGAATAGTGTTGCATACGTACTATACGTATTCAAAACTTTTCAACTATATATTTTATATTTACCATTTTCGTACCGTGTAATAAGTAAGGACAAAATATCAATTGTAAAAATTATTTAGCTCTGTTAGTTTTAAATATACACGAATCATAATAGACCGAACAAAGTTTTATAATAATTATGGTGTTTCATATTATCTAACACTTTTATATTGCAATTTGTGATGAATTCTGTCTTGAGTTCTTGATGATAATGCATCAAATTTAACATTATAGATAGATAACACTTTGTTGTTGACCAAAATAATTTCACACAAGAACATAATTATTAATAATCACAATAATTAAATAATAAAATATCCTTCGTTAGATTTTGGAACACTTAATTTAATGAGCAAAACTTCTGTTGCCTAATTTTGTAAAAGTTGTACAATCACGATCCTATTCATATAGAGTTAGAGTAAGTTTCAACGGTTTTTAAAGAACTATAAAGAAGCGTTCAAACTTATTCTAACTCTCTATTCTATGAATAAGAACGTTAGTATTATATAAAAAAGTCCAAATTTATTCTCGACTCATTAACTCTAATCCTGAATTGATTGAACTTTAATCATGGTTCTTGTTAATTAGTTTGTTTTGTAATTCGTACAAGGTTATAAAGCTGATTAATACAATCCTATCAGCATAATTAAATCAATCAAACATAGTATTACTGATCAAAGCATTATACTCAAGATTCAGCATGAGAATTTATACAGCACGATTTTATAGGGTAGAATTTACATTAATGGGTGCTCTTAAATTTCTTACACCTCTGCACGATTTTATGGTATTTGTAACAGAGCATGGTTTCTATTTAATAAATTATACTTTGTTTCAAATATTACAGATTAAGTAGTAAATCACCGTTTTCACCGCCTTTAAGCCACTAACTAATGCGATTAATACCATCTAGTGTATTTATAAGTATATACAATTAGATCAATCTCTAGTCTTTTTAATAGCCTCAAAGAACTTGAACACAAGTCAACACAGTGAAAGTCAATTTGCGTGTAGGTGGATATAGCAAGTTCTTATGCCCTTATCACGTGGTTGAGAATACGTGTATGGGTCCACTTGACGTATTTGTTCGTTTACGACCAATACTGGCCAACAGTGTCGGTTTTTCGTGCATACATAATGATTTTAGAACGCTTCGCCATCAGTGTCCACACGTTGACTGCTTCTAAAAGGGTTATATAAATAAATTACCGCGACATTATTTTTTATATAAATATATAATATATGCTAATGGATATGTTACATACGCCAAGGCGGAAAGAGCGTCCTTTAGCGTTCCGCATGTTGACCCAAAGTGTATAGTGGGTTTTAGCCAATCACGTAACTTCCAGTCATTTCGGTACTCGCGTCGGTCGCCTCTCTTGTGCATCTCAACCCCGCCAAAAGACCCGAAAATTGACTACTTTGTAGATTACGACAGCATCCAAGTTGCTTCTCAACTATTATACTTTTGTTTCATAACTGGTTATTAGTACACGTATAGTATTTTATAGCAATTTACAAAGTCATTGAGATTTTTATGATGCGGTCTTGGATAATTCTCCTTGTTGGCGGGCGATTGTCCAACGCACGTCATTGGACGCAACCAGGTTTTTTTTAAAGAAAGAGCTATAACATTTTTAATGATGAACCTGGTTGCGGCGATTGACGCGCGCGGTTGGACGCGGTGAATCACGCTGTTGCAATGACATTGTTTGAGTCCATGTGTCAAGCATATTAGTATGATAAGAAATGTATCCATACGAATACAGGATTGATATAGTGACGTTATAAATCAAACGTGGCTACCTCCGCTACAAACGATTCTTCAATACGGAACGATATTTTTTATTGACATGCATATTTATTTAGGACTAGGATTCGCCCGCGACTTCGTCCACGTTGGTTGGATTAAACTTATTTATACGTGTCCTAACAACGTGACATCACTTCCGGGGAAAAACTCCCGGGATATACAGTACCGCAGGTTTTAAAGTCCGAGAATTTGATTTCGATCAATGAAAACAGTATTAAAATCAGCCCAATAGTTTTTACGTGAATCCCGGAAAAACAAACACAAAAAATCTAAAAAACAAAAGACTACAACTTTACAATTTTACAATATTATAGATTAATCACAGATGCACGGGTACTATTTTGAAACGAATCGTGGTCATTAATTACGCAGGTAGCGTTGGCCTTAACGTAGTGATTACTTAATCTGTGATCGGCGTTAGGAGGGTTGATGTTTGATTTGACATTTACCCGTAGATAGCCAAATATTTACATGTTTTATTTTAGTATAGGGTTGTAGTGGACATGGTGATTATGCACTTAAATGTTTTAAAAGAAATAAACACTTCTATCTAACGTTCGATTTTTAACGTCACTATGTATTGTACAGGCATGGTGTTAATGATGAGGTGTGCCATGCCGACGCTGCGCTTCTACGCAAACCGACCGTTCCTGTACTTGCTCCTAGATTCATCTCGGACTACATTGTTCGTCGGCGCGTACCGCGCCAAATAATGGTTTGGACGTTAATAATAATTTAAGTCTTTGCTAGTATATGAATATGTTAGTGGGTTTGTTTCCTCTCTTTTCTCTGGCTTGGGTGTAAACCCATTTTTATGAAATTTTGTACATAAATAGCTTAAAACGGAGATGAACATAGGATAATATTTTTATCATGAAATAATCGTAAAGGAAGTACGCAACTTAAACAATATCCAAAACCTCACATTTTTAGTTGGCGCCACAGGTTTTTGTCTCGTTTTTGACGTTTTATTATTTAAAGAATATTATTCGACCAAGTCATAACTGACTTGGCCAGTCTTGGACTCAATACTGACGTATTGTCTTAAAAAGTGTCAATTAATGGATGTCATTCCTAGCATCCCATGCTTTTTGCCTTTAATATACAATATTTACTTATTCGATTAATATTTCAGACAAGGGGAAAGCCCTATTAAGGTTATTTATTTTGCATTATAATAGTCTATACCGAAGCTCATCAAAATCGATTTATATTCAAGAGCAAGAAGGGAACAAACGAACTTATTCACATTTAGCATGGATTTAGTAATAATATCCCAATTGGAATAATGTATATACACGATTCGGGATTTGGTGTATTTTCCTAATATTTGATTTATGGTGTACTAAACCAAAATATTGTATATCAGCCTTCGATTCCGCCACCACATTTAGAGTGGAGTTTACTAATATGCTCGAAAATATTAATTTAAGACAAAATTATATAATCTATTTTAACTTAATATTTATTGTAATTTCTTAAACTTAAACTCTTTATTTATTATGTTGTTAGAAAAAGATTAAATAAAATATTTTGTTCATAGCCCGCGATACGTGAACATACAAAAAGACCCAATCTCGTATAGTATCGGTATATTATGAATACAAAATTGACGGCACCGTCTCTAATATAAAAGTATAAAGAATTAACATTATTCTTTGAATTATAAATTATTCGCATTTTTTTCATTATAGCACCGACATCTTTTTGTTAAAAATAAATTGAAGAGGCACACAGGGCCGGATTTACCTTAAGTGCCGCTCTGGGGCACCGTGAACAATACCGCCCTATTATCACTGTAACCAAAACGTAAATATCCAATGAGAACTCGATTTTTAAGATATGGCATGAAACCAATAACTTCCCAATTTTTGAAAATCATTGATTTTTATAGCAAAAAGTTGAAAAACTTTTTGCTGACATTCCAAATTTTGCCGTCCTCGAAAATTTCGCCGGCCTGGGCACTAGCCCCTAGTGCCCCTAGTGTAAATCGATCACTGGAGGCACGTAGTTTTTCGGCTACACTTAAATAGTTTATATTGATTAATTATATTTATTTTTGTTAATTTTATTTTCTGATATTAATAATTACTGAAACTATTAATATCATAGTAAAGTTCTTTAAATAATCTTCACTTTAAAAATACAATTATCACTATTTAAATATAGTGGGCTTTTAGCTGGTCCTGACTGTGACAGTTAGATTACTAAAGCATAGTACATTAAAGTGCTTTTCCTGTCGAATTGCTACCAAAGCACAGAGTAATATTTTAAATATACCTAAGTGAAAATGTAAGTAATACTATTCATGACCCAAATTTTTGAAACACCTATAATACCTCTCTAGAGTGATAATTGAATGCATCACAAACTGTTTATATGTATTTCTAACTTGTTATTAATTTTGAGATGTTTTAAAAATGTATATGTTGTTACGTATTTTGGTGCTAATAAATGTTTCATTAAACTAAGATATTACATTATTAATCAAAATTAATGTTACTCATGAAAAGTGTAGAATAAAATAAATGTTACTAAATTGTGTAATGTTGGTGTTTTATTTATATAACCACAAATATGTATGCATATCATGAAAGTGGCATGTCTAAATAAAAAAAAATAGCACATTTTGGCCATAGTATATTTTCTTATAAATAAAAATCAATGTTTGTGTTTGTCCAATATACGTTCCTAAACCATTGATCAGATTCTGATGAAACTTTGGTTCCTACCAAAGTTCACCCTTGAAAGAACGCCCTTGTTCTGAGGGCACCCGAAAGAGTGTCTGGCTCAAAAATCGATATAAATAAAAATCAATGTATGTATGTTTGTCCAATGTGCGTTCCTAAATCACTGATCAGTATCTGATGAAACTTTGGTAGGGTGTTTGGACTCTGATTTTTTTGTGTGTGTTCAAGTGGATTCAAAAGGGTTTAAATTAACAATTGGTTCAGGTAGGTGGCGCTGCAATCGGGTTGTAGGATTTTGTCGAAATTTTTAGTGTGTGTTTGAGTGGGTCTCGGGATGGTTTAGATTCACGATATAGATATTATATTACAATGTTACTTCGTGATTTCATATCCAACAAGGACGTTCGCGATTCCCGAGCTTCGCGAACGAGCGAATAAGATATGATGATAATATTTTCTTAAGTTTTCGTCACTTGTATATATAATAAACGGTTTTAAACGCGGTAATTTATTTGTTTTTTGTTATTCCGACGTTTCGGCCACTTTTCAGTGGCCGTGATCATGGAAGATGTCAAGTGTCAACGAAAACACATAGTAAAAGTGAAGTTTCACTTCTACTATGTGTGCCATCGCACAGCCCAATTTTTTGTGTGTGTTTCAGTGAGTCTCGGGATGGCTTAGATTCACAATTGGACCCAGTATATGGCGTTGCATTCGGGTTCTAGATTTCTATTTTTTAAGGGCAGGACAACGTCTGCCGGGTACAGCTAGTAAGGATATAAAATAACAACAGCCCATATACATCGCACTACTGGACTCGGGCTTCCCCACTATAGGGGAAAGGACGATATACCTGCTACGCTTGTCCAAGGCGACTTGGCGGGTTTAACACACCGGTTATCTCGATGTGCAGGTTTCATCACGATGTTTTTCTTCACCGTTATTAGCACATGGTAATTGTAACCGTATGCACATTAGGTCAGAAAACTGCCTAAGCGGTGCATGCGGTCCGGCCGGGATTCGAACCCACGCCCATTGAGTTTGGGACGCAAGCGCTAGCCATTACGCTACCACGATTATCATAAGGATAAAGTAGTACAATATGCCTAAATAGGTATTCTGACACTTGTTTTTTTTATAGTTGCTTCGATAAGTATCTGCATCAGATTGTGGGATGTTTGCCTTCCCCTCAGTGCCGCCAATGTGGCGCACAAGACTGCGTTCCATACGCTGGTTGAGTGCGCATCATGGGCACCGCAGAGATTTCAGCTCGAGGACGTCGTAGGGCCGATCGATTTGCTGGGTAGTTTGGTCGAAGCCATGCTGCACAGCGACGATCATTGGGGGGGTGCGGCCAATTTCTGCGAGGCAGTAATGTCTCAAAAGTAGGCCGCTGAACGAGAAACGGAGAGAGGTGCGCATGCGACCCACGGGTACCGACGTCAGTTGGATCTCCGGAGGCGCAGATATGCGCAAAATCTCCTCCCGTGATTCCGCTACAGGGGTCCACCAGCATCTCGGGATGTGGTGGAACTAAACCTCTGTTGACGATGTGAGTTTGCTCTGCTTCCTGAGGCACTCTCAGGCCTTGATGCGCAAGATCAGAATGGACGTAACTACGTTCTAAGTCTCATGCTCTTCCTACCACAAGCGCGGGGAAATGGAAGGTAAGTAGGTTTAGTGGAACGACTCTACCATCTGAATCTCTACACATGCCGGCGGACAATTTTGTTATTCCACTTTTTAGTCGTATGGTCTCCGCTTTGGTCTAACACCCCCAAAAAGGACCCGGTAGTGTAAGCAACGTATTCCCCCTACTTCAACAAAAAAAGAGAATGGAATAGGAGAAGGACGGGGGCCATTTTTTCCATTATATTGGCGTTTATGTGATAATTTGGAATCTGTGTATGTATATTAATCATTATATTGAAAGGGCTGAGATCTAGAGATAGACCGAGTTTTGAATAATTAATGATTTAGATCCTAAAGTGAAATTGAAGGATTGCCATGGTATATTAAAACCAAATATATCTCAAGTGTAAGTTGGTCCATGCACAGTGACGGCCTATGAACATGTGTCATTGACAATTCATTATAAATAATATTTATTATTTGTCAAAACGATTCCTGATATTATTATATTCAAGAACCGAACTGTGATTTAACAGAGCCCCATAATAATTTTAGAATTAGACAGATGATCCAACGGATTCAGTTTGATTGAAAGGCACAGAATTGAAAGTACACAATGCTCTTCAATGTCATTGAATGATTCAAGTTTATGTTTATTATACGAGTCATTTTTTTGATTCATCAAAATTGAAAGACAGAAATAATCCGTCTAATAGTGGTATCAACGAAAGACGAATTGCTAATAAAACGACGCAAAATGCGAGTGCATATTTCTTCAAACATATTTGTGATTTTACACGATTTTTTGACTAAAACATAATATTGTTGATATGTCTAATGACATCGGCTAACTCGATGCGTATAGTGATCCCTATTCCCTACTCTTAGGCTACCCGCACACACACAATATTATTGCTAGGTTGCAATAATATTGAACAATTTAGACATACCATACACTAAGTACAATAAATACTGCCTGCAAACGAACAATATTATTAACAATAATTAAATTATTGCCGATAATATTGTGTGTGCGTGCGCGTAGCCTAACGCCGACCGCTCACAATAATAATATGTGCTGGGATTGCATCAACTTCGGATTATAACTATTATCAGGGAGAAGGGAATTAATTCCTAGGGAGTTAATATTGTCAATACTGTTTTTAATTTTTAAACTAAGTTAGTAATGCGTTGTTTACACAATCGTTTCATAGGTATTTGAGGTTAGAGTATCTAAGTTTTCATTGAACATTCTTAGTTTCTGAGTTATTTTGCCACAAAACAAATAAGCGACCCATTATAAAATGATCACGTCCTTTCGTCCATCTGCTTTATGTATGTTACAGCTAATTTTTTTAATAATAGGCTGGGGAAAAGTCTTTTCGCATATAGTATGTATGAACTTGTAATAAGATCTCTTTGGCTATACCATTTGTATCTGGCTGGTTTTGGTATCATTAAAAAGTTTTAATTTTAAAGAAGAAAATTCCAAATTCGAATTAGGGAAATGTGTGATTTTCATTCTTTTTTCTTATTGTTAAAATGAGTGAATCTAATGAAGAAATTCGATACATTTTAAAATTTTACTACAAAAAAGGTAAAAATGCAACACAAGCCGCGAAAAATATTTGTGATGTTTATGGACCTAATGCAGTATCTGTGAGAGTAGCGCAAATTTGGTTTAAGCGTTTTCAATCCGGAAATTTTGATATCAAAGATGGACGTCGCTCTGGTCGCCCTGTTACGGACAAAGCTGACACCATTTATGAAAAAGTGGAGCAAGAGCGGCATTTTAGTAGTTACGATGTAGCTGGAGAACTGGGAATTGACTACAAAATGGTTTTTGGCGCATTTGAAAAAAGCTGGGTACACAAAAAAGCTCGATATTTGGGTGCCTCATGAGCTCACTGAAAGAAACCTAATGAACCGTGTACTCATTTGTGATTCTTTATTACGACGTAATGAAACCGAACCATTTTTGAAGAAGCTGATAACTGGTGATGAAAAGTAGATCACATACGACAAGAACGTGCGAAAAAGATCGTGGTCAAAGGCCGGTCAGGCTTCACAGACTGTGGCGAAACCCGGGTTAACTCGCAAAAAGGTGATGCTGTGTGTATGGTGGAATTGGAAGGGTATTATTCATTATGAGCTGTTACCGCCAGGCAGGACCATCGATTCTGAACTGTCCTGCGAACAACTGATCAGATTAAAGCAAAAAAATGAGAGAAAGCGACCGGAATTAATCAACAGAAGGGGTGTGGTTTTTCACCATGATAACGCTAGACCTCACACGTCTTTAGCCACTCAGCAAAATTTATGAGAGTTGGGCTGGGAGGTGTTAACGCATCCGCCGTATAGTCCTGACCTTGCACCTTCAGATTTTCACCTGTTTCGGTCTCTGCAGAATTCCTTAGGCAGTGTCAGGTTAACATCACGAGAGGACTGCCAAAACCACTTGTCGCAGTTTTTTGATCAGAAGCCCCAAAATTTTTATAGCAATGGGATCACGTCCCTACCTACAAGATGGCAAAAAGTTATCCAACAAAATGGCACCTACATACTTTAGTCAAATGTAAATAAACTTTATAAAAAAACCTTTTGAATTTTTATATAAAATGCGAAGAAACTTTTTCCCCAACCTTATATTACGGGGTATATTGATGAAATTTAGTAGGGGTGTTTTTATTTCTATCTATTTGCAGCTACCTACACAATGGAGTGAAACCGTAAACCGTAAAAACTTCAGAGACTATTATATTTACAGTTTCTTCTTCACTTCGCACGGTCTTCGGCATTCCTCATGGTAACTCTATTGACAAAGATAAAGACTATATAATTTAATTAATTATTATTTGTCTAAGTAGTCTTGTTTACAGTTTCTGGAGTACAAAGACTATGTGATATGTATGCTGAATTTATAGCGGATCACGAATTCTTGGTGATAATAATCATAAAGTTAAGACGTACTCGTGTACAGCTTATTTGGGCAATATATAAAGAAGATAACAAGGCGTGATATGGTATTCATTGGATTATTTTACATTTCACTATCGTTGCTTTGATAACTTTGATTGGGTATGGTACAGGAAGTAAATAGGTGTCGTGCCGTAGATTGGTACATGCATCATGATTCAATGACGTGAGTTCAAATTCCGGCCGGAGAGCATGCATGGATTGCTTAGGCAACTTTTTGAAGATATGCTTATTGATACAATATACTTTTTGCCAATTATGTATGTTTGTCTTGTCACTTTGTGATCGATGGGCTGAAGTATGTGTATTATCTATATGATTGACCGGACCGGTAGTATCAGAAGACAATAGTGTTAAGATTATGCTCGGAATATAGCAAGTATTTTTAGATACTGCTATTTTACATTTATCGTATAACCAACTTTGGTTTGATGGCTGACAACCTTGATATTACATGTAGTATTTTGTAATTAAGTGCCTGTTTTCATTTATGTAAGAATGTATACATCGAGATTAATTACTTACATTAATAAGCCGTCAAGTTTACGCCTATTTGAGTAAATTAGGCGGAACTGAAGTACATTAGATGCAAAATTCATAGCTTGCTTGCAGTCCTTTGAGAGCTCTCGATTGGGTCTAGTGATTTGGTATAACGATATAAGGAGTGGAATTCTCAATATCACTGATCGTAATAATACGAAATCTGCATTTTCAGATTGTTATTTTGTATTCTCGGGTTAATTTTATTTATACTAATTTGTGTTACATGTGCAGTGATTGTAATTCAGTAGTAAAATAAGTGACTTATTTTGATTGTTATAAAAAGCGATATAATTATGGAGATAATTTTTAAATTGCTACTTTTTCTATCACAATCTATTAACTCGTATGTCTTTTTATACGAGTTGCCTATAATGGGCATTAAAAATACAGGACATATGAGTGTTGTTCGTCAAAGCACAATGCCTATACAGTTTAATCTCCTTCCAGTGCAAATTCCTCAAACGTCAAATTGTTACATCGAAAATAAAATTGTAAATTGCAATCTCATACATAATTCTTTTTCTAATATCAACTTTCGTTTCGACCAAACACCACTGTTGCAGTACCTACTGGATTCACATACTGATAGGAATTATAAAATCTACCGCCGATCTAACAATGGTCTACCCGAAAAATGGTCCAACATAGTAAAAGCCAATAATACCAACTATTCCACTGCGGTACAAGATGTACAAGGAAGGCAAACAAAAAAAATAACGGCAACAACTCCAAATCCAGTAGGTAATAGAAAATTTTATAGGAATATGATTGGTCAGTTGTTATCGCAAGCAAATTCCAATACAAGTGCAACTGTCAGCGAAAGCAAAGATATTTATCACCCATTAAGAACAATTTTTGACGCTTTTGTCAAAGCGCATGAAAACTTTGATCGCAAGCTTTACAGTGTAAGTATACCTAGTACTTATTTATATTTTCTCCTTTTTATTGAAGTCTCACTTAAATACTTGTAAGTACTCTCTGTCATTTATATTACAAGCTCTTACTTGAAATTTCCTGACGATTTAATTAGTTACTTATTTTTATATGTGACGACATGGACATAAAATAGCAAACATTTCGAAGTTCTAGAATTAACACAATTTAATCTAAAATGAATAATTTTCTTTTCATTGTGTGAAGAATTAATTTTAATTTGTATTTTTAAATAGCTAAGCTTTTAATTTTTTACATGCGCCCCAATATAAACCATAAAAGTTTCGTCCTAGGACATGGCCCCTGTAAGTCTAGGCTCAAAGTTGCTGATTTTTATTTTATTTTTATAAAAATCGCCAGACTAGAACACGTTTTATATTTCCAATCTAAGGAAATTACGCTTGTGTTATGGGTATGAACGAATGAATGAAAACACTTTATTGTTCACCAAAATTAAAACTACGTTCTTAAAAACTAGATACAATAAATGTTGAACAAAGGCCGGCCTTATCGCTGAAAGCGATCTCTTCCAGGCAACCCCCTTAACTAAGGAAAATAGAACACTAGAGTATACCCTGCGGCTGCGCCGCGGGTCAACCTCTAGTGCGCGCTTCTTGTTTAAAGAGCAGGTGTTAATAAAGGTCGGCTCGGTCTCGAGGTAGCCTTGCACAAATCCGGGGCCGTGATCTTTCAAGGGCTTCCGAGTAAGCCACCTTCGGAATCCGGCATCACAGTGGGGCATCACAGGCGTCTGCATCGGCGTCCAGCCAATCATGAAGTATCTGGGCTTGGTTTTGGACAGCCGATGGGACTTTTCGGCACACTTCCAGCAGATGGCCCCTAGTTTCAAAAGGGTGGCGGGCGCACTGTCGCGGTTGCTGCCCAACGTCGGGAGGCCAAATGTGACGTGCCGAAAACTCTTCGAGAGATTCGTGCGATGTATGGCCTTTTACGGGGCCCCGGTGTGGACGGGCGCCCTGGCGGCTCGCAACGTCGCAACGCTGCGACACACACAGCTTATGTTAGCCGTCAGGGCCTTCCGAGGGTATCGCACGATATCCTTTGAAACAGCCTCCCTACTAGCCGGCGCTCTGCCGTGGGACCTGGAGGCCAGAACACTGGCCTTCTTGTACGTGTGGCGCAAAGAGAAGGAGGCCAGTGATGGCCGACCTGCGCCCCGGGGGAACGAGGGGCGCATAAACGAGTTGCGCCAGGTCCAGGTGGCAGAGTGGGCGTATCACCAATAAAACCCCAGCACCGGCCTTGCCGTTATCAATGCGGTGAGGCCGTGAGGCCCATCATGCCAGAATGGCTGCAGAGGCGTCACGGCACCCTGACGTTCCGCTTGATGCAGGTTCGCTCGGGGCATGGATGCTTCGGGAGGTACCTCTGCCAAATAAGGCGTGAACAGACGTCAGGGTGCCACCACTGCGTCGCCGGCGACGAAGACACGGCGCTACACACCCTCCAGGTGTGACCTGCCTGAGACGAAAAGCGCCGCGATCTCGTCGCGGCCATTGGGGCGGATTTGTTACTGCCGGTCGTGGTGAAGGCCGTGATCGGGAGCGCCGACGCGTGGGACGCAGCCGCCTCCTTCTGCGAGACCGTCACGTCCGCGAAGAAGGCGGCGGAATGGGAGAGGGAGCAGTCCGCCATGCTCCTCTCCCACCAGAGCCAGCGGCGGCGACGGAGGGTCGTCCAGGACGACCTCCAGCCGCCGTAGGCTACGGCTGTGCGGGCGACCGGCGGGAAAAGCGGACCCGCCCGCACATAAAGGCCGGAGAGGATGGACAAGCCTCTCTCACCTCGCAGTGAGGTCGAGGAGCCGGAGAGACCCAGAACTCCGGCTAATAAACGGTGAAGCCAGCCCGCAAAGGGGCCGGCCGTCGTCCGTCCGGGCTGGTGGTGAATGCGCGAACGAGCCCACAGCCAGGACGAAGGACGCTCGAGGATCGGACAGGGGTTTTAGTGCGTATCCCCAACCGCGCTGTGGCAATAGCATCTCACACGTGAGTTGCTAGTGCCACCCCGACCTGGCGAATCCCACAAACGGGCTGCGACCTTTCCCCCTCGTGCGGCTCACGGTCCTCAAACGGATTTCCCCGGTATAAAAAAAAAGGTGTTAATACAGGTTACATTGTACTAAATTTTTATGTTAGTCCTATTTGCATCCGGAAGATTAATTTCATTTCATATCGCAAACTATGCCATCTTCCGGCATGAAAAGTATTTATGTCAATTTTCGGTATTAAAACTACAATTAGCCAAAATTACAGCAAAACCAATCCGGTATTCCTAGTAGTTTTCCGTGAAAGCTTAACAGAAAGACATATCGAGTTACTATCGCATTTTCTATAGACGATGTATTTTTATATATATAAACTTGAAAAATGATTGGTCTCATCCAAACTTTCATCCTCTATTTGAAACCATCCTAGTTAACTACATAAATGACAAAAAGGACTAAGAGAACGTAGAGGAGTAAAAGGATTAAGATGACTAAAATTACCAAAATGACGAAAATGGCAAATCACAAAAGAACCTATCCCACTTCTTGGGATAACCTTTACATAAATCTATCCCACTATCCGGGATAAAAAGTATCCCTTGTCCACCCTCGGTATTAAAATTACATATATACCAAATTTCAGCTAAATTGGTCCAGTAGTTTTTCCGTAAAAGTATAACAAACAGAGGAGCAAATATATTTTTATCCCGGAAACTATCTTATTTTTCGGGACAAAAAGTATCCTATGTTCATTCTCGGCATCGAAAATATTAGTCTGGCCATAAATACTGTTACAATTAAAAAGAAACAAAATATGACATTTGAATTTGGAATCTGTCATTTTTATATGATTGTTTATAGTATTTTCTCATTTTGGCGCCAATACATTGTACAACATTTTGCGATATTAAAATGGAGTGGGGCGATAAAGAGAACCGAATCGCTGTGATTGCATTACACAAAGTAGGTATGGAGCCAAATGCAATTTTTAAAACTCTCCATACACTTGGTATTAGTCAAATGTTTGTGTACCGGGCTATTAATAAGTACAATGAGACCTCTTCTGTTTGTGACAGAAAAAGATCGGGCCGTCCACGTAGTGTTCGTCGAAAAAGGTGGTTAAAGCAGTAAGGGAAAGAATTCGAAGAAATCCTGTCCGAAAGCAAAAGATCTTGTCTCGGGAGATGAAGATATCACTTAGTACCATGTCGCGTATTTTAAAAGATGACTTAAGACTTGCAGCCTATAAGAGACGCACTGGTCATTTCTTAACTCATAATTTAAAAAAGAATAGGGTGGTAAAATCGAAACAACTACTGAAGCGGTACGCAAAGGGAGGTCACGGAAAAAATCTGTTTACGAATGAGAAAATTTTTACAATTGAGCAACATTTAACAAACAAAATGACCGTATTTATGCTATTGATAACTGGCCTCAACATTTAAAGGACTGTATTGCAGCCAATGGAGACCACTTCGAATAAGCTTTTTATATTTTAAATTGTTTTCTATTTATGTATCAAACTAACAAACACACTGTAAAACTTATAAATGTTATTTGCAATAGAAATTTTTTTTTTACAATTTTTATGGCAAGACTAAGTATATATATATATATATATATATATATATACAGTGCCCGGGGCGGGCCGCCCCTGCCGGCAGTTACTCACCGGCCTCACAAATATATAGCGAAAATATCGCATTTATAATATTAATAGGGATGACAGTGGCGGTGTAGACAATAATAATATACAACGAACAAATATGGGGGCGATTCGAAACACCCAAAGCCGATAGCATTATTTTTTACATTATTTTTTAACTTTGTTTACAAATTCAAACTTGCCATGATCGAACTTGGGAGCTGCATATTACAGTAAAATAGGCAGATCAGTGCTTAGACTAGTAGATCATAGGGACCGTCAAATTGTGAATGTTATACTTATATTAATTTATATATTCTCAATTAGAAAACTAAAATAAATTATAAATATACGTTATCTATATTACATATAATAAAACTGTAGAGGTCAAATTTCTTTACAATGAGAAAAATGCTAAAAACCGATTCAGGGAGATGTAAGAAGTGAAATAGAACTAATTTAGATTTTTTTTTGTTTTTCTGTTTGTCTGTCTGTTTGTACCGGCTAATCTCCGAAACGACTGAATGAAATTTTGTACAGTGGTAGCTTATATTCCTGGTAAACATATAGGATACTTTTGATCCCGAAAAATTAAAGAGTTCTCGTGGGGTAGTTAAAAAACCGCACCACGCGGACGAAGTCGCGGGCCTCGGCTAGTAAATAAATATAATTATGTAAGTATAACCAACGAAAACCGATTGAATAAGAGCACAGTTGCGGGGACAGCTTATAATAAATTATTTAATAACAAATAATGCTTTCAGATTACATTTAACAAATTATTACAAATAAGTCCTCAAGGTCGTAGAGTAAACGGAATAAGTTTTGTTGAATCTGGATTATTTTTACAACTTATTCTATTGGCTTTGACGGACGAGGTTAGCCCTGTTGCGAAAACTGAAATTGATGAGTGTATTGGCCTCTATTTATCAAAGTCAGTAAGTTAAAATACATTCTTCCGTACTTATAATTAGATAATGGTTCATTAACCCATAATCAGCAACTATTAAATTTGTCATTTTACTCTTATATTTACCTACGGCCGGTCTTATTCATATTGTGTTAGAATAAGTTTGTAGTTTTCTTTAAGACTCTTAAAGAAGCCTACAACATTACTCTAACTCAATATGAATAAGACTGTTAGTTATTACCATTACTTAAAATCGTTTATGTGAATAAAATTAACCTTTCTTATAATATATTTAATAACTCTTTAATAAAAACGAAATGTCTAATTTAGAAAGTCTCTTTTTCTTGGAGAATAGTTAAAAATTAGAAAGGTGAATTCGGACCGTCAATTAGGTCCTGAAAAGGTGCGAATATCTCTTACGCATTCTTAGACAACAAAAATGCCTCTTCCATGGTGAGTAATAAAATTATAATGCTTGTTGCCTTACTTTCAGACTTTATAAATAGCAAACCCAAAAAATAAAATATCCATTGGAGCTCCATGAATATGACAACATATGTATTTATTTTTATTTAATTTATTTGTTGTGAACTTGAATTGATAAATATTTCAGAGCTTTATGGCAACTGCTTGAACAAAGCGTCCGTATAAATCTGACAAAAACGGTGGCCGTGTGGGCATCGCCTTTGTAAGTCCCATATACGAATATGGGATTTATAAAAGAAGACTGCAGTTGCAGTAGTTATACCTATGATATAGGTCTTTGTTCTTTTTTAGTTCTTAACATTAATAAAATAAAACTTCTGAAAGATGTCATGAATTAAATCTATTCCCAAGATAATAAACCCCTGGAGAACATAAGTAACTAATGCCCACTAACGGTCTGCCCTCCTTCGGGTTGCGCACTTTATGCCCACAATTTGCGACGTCGGACGTACATAGATATATAATAAATATCTATGCCAATGACTCGTAGCGTCGGCGTTTCCACTTTACACTTATATATATATATATATATATATATATATATATATATATATATATATATATATATATATATATATATATATATATATATATATGTTATATTAAGTGTGATAAGGGAACGTTGTGGATTGAAAGAAGATGTAATAACAAGAGTTGAAAAGGGTATGTTAAGGTAGTTTGGACATGTAGAGAGAATGGATAAAAGTAGAATCACAAAACAGATGTATGACAGTATTGTGAATGGTAGGGTTGTTGCCGGTAGACCGAGACGAACACACCATGACCAAATATCAGAAGTGTTAAAGAGAGGTCAGATAAAAAGCATTTCAAATAAACGTGCATGTATGAAGAGGTTAATGAAAGTAGGTGAAGCGAAAGTTGTTTGTCAGGATCGTCGCAAGTGGAGATCCATAGTCTCTGCCTACCCTCTCCCTCTGCCATGGCAAATAGGCGTGATATTATGTATGTATGTTATATTATAGCCAATTCAAACAATATCTTTATATCCTTGCTATAGAAGAATATAAAGTTTCATTAAAATCTGTTTATCAGGGAATTTTTGCGTGACAGTAACAAATATCTAGTCATCGACACATTTTTTCCGTTTATAATATTTTTAATAATAGGATACCCTTTGTGCAGTGACCCATCTTTAAAATATGAACAAATTACGACTGTATTTTATCAATGTAAGCGTTTAATATTTGAGTCTCATCGGAACAAGGCGCGTTTATTTTATAAAGGTCCGGAGTTGTATTTTTAGCAAAGAATAAGTTTATTAAACAAAACCATAGCAGAACTACCGATATCAAGCAATGACATCAAGTTCTACTGGTCATATCGTTTGGTGTTGTGGCCTGGGACCAATGTGAGCCAGGAGTTTACAAAAGAAGCTGCTTCAGTGCTGCGGTTGCATATCAATCATTTCAATGGAACAGAGCGACCCGACCAAATTACAAAAGTTCTCAATGAAATGGTATCTAGTTTGTTATTAATAGAAAGTAAATAAGTTCCCGTAGTCGTTTTGTCAAGAATAAAACCCAATACAATCTTCATGTCCGTCCGTCAATTTGTCTATGTATGTGCCAGTAATTTTTCTCTAAAACTACTACTACTGTCCAGGTGAAATTTGGCAGAAGAGTGTGTTTCCGGATTGTAAATGTATATTCCGCTATACGATGAAAACGCAAAAAATGAACATTAGTGGTGGACACTATACGTTTATCTGTGGTTTGTTATTTTTTCTGTTGGGTGGTGTGGGTTATTTTTATCCAGATCTTAGAAAATCGTACCGATTTTTCTTGATGATTATATTTATCTGTATATTAATACGTGAAGCAAAAAGTTTGTACCCCTTTTTACGAAATTTGCGCCGGCGGGGGAGTATGAAATTTGACACACATAGTTTATTTAGAGAAGGAGTGCAGAATGCTAATATTTTTTTAATTATCCATAAAAATACATTAAATCAATAAAAAAACAGTACACACACTACCACGTATTTGGCACACACACGCATATATACTCTTTTGTTTATTGTTAAAGTGAAATTAACAGTGTAGCCTTGGCGAAATCTGTGATTATAGAAGTGGTCGAATTTCGACCACGGGTGACCACTAGTTTGATTATATATATTCTCTCATCACTTTCAAAGTTATGAAAAATGTATCCTACTCTCCTTTAACTTCTGAACAGTGAACTGAAAATACTGTGAATTAGTAGATATTAAAAAATACTTTCAACGACAGTTGGTTTCGTTTGAACAAGGTTTATTGAGTAGTTTTTGAGATATTATCTATATAATGGTTCGTGTTCATTACCTCTACAGAACCTGTCACTCTACCTAGACTCACGCGCACATGCCGATTTTTTACAGGTTTGTTAAAAAATGTCTTTATTTATTTTTTTACATTAATTTATTCATTTTTTTATTTCCTGACAAAGAAACCTTAAAGTTTAATTTTCTTAATTATAATTGATGTATAAAGTATGAATACAATTTGTAGCGATTATAATGTTAGGCAAATTGAAAGAATAGTTTCACAGTGAAATGTGTTATTTATAGACGTATCAAGAAGGGGATTTCTAGGTTTAACTTAAAATACCACATTGACATTAAAGTTCTATGCAGGTCTAACTTATTTACCGCACACTATGTACTTGATAATTATCATACAGGTATAATTAACTTATGCTTTACATATACTTATTACAACAAATTACATCAAAATAAAAAGAAACCAGAAACCAAATAATTATGTTAATGACAATTGTAACGTATTTTAGATCGAAAGGGATTCCAGAGGTGCAATTCGTGATACTTTTGAGGAAGATGATGTTTCAAAGGGAGTGGAAGCAGTTTTGTTAACCACGCTGTACATGCGTGCGCGCTGGAGATCCGCCCCCACGGTGCTCAACGGCTCTAGGCCATTCCGCGATGCCGACGACGCCCCCGAGCGCATGATACGCATGATAAGGATCAACGATATGATGCGATACGCTGACATAACTGAATGGAATGCTCAGGTAAGAATTAAAAAAATATAAAACTGAACTACTAGCACAATGCTTATAGAATTCTGATCTATCGCACCTAATCATCATAGGGAATGTAAGTGGAGACGAGAATCAAGTAGACTAAAGACATTATTATAAAGAGGGCACTGTTAAGAAAGCTTGCGAATTGAATCCAATCATTGGACACTCGAGATTCTTTATCTTCAATATTAGATGTACCTTCTTCAGCCAGTACTCTTATATCCGCATCGTTACTAGGATCAAATTCCGTGAATATAACATACTTCCCAGGTCCCCCACTTATTATTCTGTTAAAAGATACTATCCACATTGGGGGCGGTAACACGCGCCGTCTCAAGTACATTAGTATCAAAGTTTCCAATATTCCAGATAGTGTCACTATCATTGAATCACGAAGAAACAGTAGAATTATGGGCGTATCCGAACTCTGCTTTGGTAGACTGTATCCGATTTCAGTTAGAAACATGAAGTGGCCGTACAAACTAAAACATATCAATAACAGCCTTGTCATGTCTTTAATATCCATCAGCATAGAAGATAACGTAAGTAACACAATGACAACTGAAGGTACTACGATTATCGCCGCTAGGCCTGCCGCTTCTCTTTTCATGACAAAAGTATATTTTAGCATAGGATACGTTGTGTTCGGACAGCACTTGTATTTTCCGGGCATGCGCTCAGGTATCACTTTCAATAGCTTCCAGCCAGGTCCATCTTCGAAATCATCAAGGATAATTGGGGTTGTTTCAAACAGTGTGAAATTAACTTGTTCTCCTGTGTGCATCCATGATCCAAAGAATAACGTGCAGTTCTGTACGTCGTATGGCCAGCGTTTAAGTGAAGTGCGACACATTCCGGTATGCGCGAGATGAGGTACACAAGTGACGTTACCGTCTTTAGATAGTAAGCAGGTTGTATAAATTTGATCAGACTGGTAAAGACTCGCATCAGCATTGAACAAAGCCATTCGGGGTGACCAGACCTCATGACTTTCCACTTGAGTTTCCAAAATATTTCCATAATCGGATGGGGTCCAGGACAAAAAGGCATCTCTCCACGCCAGAGCTACCCAGCTGTGTACCGTGAAAGATTCCTCCAGGGCGTCAAAGCTTATGTATTTGATCGCAAATCGCACTTTGACGGTAACGGGTGTTTTAGGATCTTGGACTGGTCGAATTTCGGAATGGTATGCGCAAAAAAGATCTGTGTGTAGTCTGGCTTCATCGTGGGGCGTTTGTTCACGCTCCGGAGGGCACTCATCTGCCCCTACAATTATCGCGCCTAATAAAAGTAGCACCAATAGCAATGTAAACCTGATCATGGTTAAAACTACAATGACAGTCTGGCTAACACGAAAATGTGTGATAGAAACCTGATATACTAAACCGCCCCCGTGATAAGTAAGATAGGTATCTATCCTATTTCTCACTTACTATAGTATTCCCCGCGGCTGCGCCGCGGGTCACATCTCCTAATAATCACAAACTAGTAAAAAGTCCGATTTGACATTTAAGAATGTCAATAGACTGCAACTTTGAACGAAATCAACAAAACTGAATGCCAATAACAGTTAATTTATTTGATGGATAAAATACATAATATCTTTACTGGTGCATTAATATAATGTTATAAAACTTATTTTAATTATTATTTTCCTCCAAATAACAAAATAACATGAAATTTTTATAATACTTAACAAAACAACAATGAATTAATTCTGAGCGAAAGCAAAACATTACACGTGCGTATTGGCTGTGTTACTAGCGGTACTGACCAGACGAGCGCAGGACGCGGTCGATGGAGGAGGGAGGGGTAGTCATCGGCAAACCTTCTGCGCTCGGCTTATATACAAGTACCTACATGCTTAAAGAGATGAAGATATAGGTAATATTTTTGTTTTTAAATAAAAACCATTCAATCTTTAAGCTAACTCGGTTTTTCTGGGATGGTTCTGTTACTCGAAATTAAGTATCTAAGAATAATAGGCAGTAAAATTAGTAATTAACATTTGACAAACGCGCTAAAGATAACATATTTCTCACCGTAGTTTTCCAAGCAGCTTTGCCCGCATTATCTTTGATTCCGTATCCTGCGGAAAGTAGCGCATTTTCCGAGATATAAATATTTTACATTCATCCTTGTTATCGAAAGTAGATACTTTTCGTGTCAATTTTCATTGTATTTGGTTTATTTCCAAGACCGTGAAAACGGAAAATATAAACGTTAATTTTTTATTATGGATGAACGCTTCGTCTTTAAGGGGTTAGGTGGGTTTGAAAATTTAAAAAATCGATTTTATTTTTGGCTTCTTAAATAGTACAATATATTTAAAATATTCTCCTAAAATTTCAAATCGATCCGAGTAAAATTCTAAGAGATAGACCTTTCGGAAGTTCCGCCCATCAGGCTACGTCAGTGCAGCGCTTCGCAGGTATTACACGTTTATCTCAAAACTTAATTTTTTAAGTCGGTGAGCACTATTTCTCGAAAAGTTATAAAGCGATTTTGTTCAAATTTTGCACACATCTTTGAAATAACATTATCTAGTTATTGAACGAAGGATTTTTTATATTTTTTATTACAACTGATTTTTTGGAGCCAATACATGGCGAAAATTTGACTAAAAAATTTTTTTTTTGTTCAGTCTGTCAAAATTTTTTATTTTTATTTTTATTATTTTTCCTTCGTCCATTTATCCATGTACTAACGAAATATTTTTGGTTTTTTGATTTTAAACGAACCAATAATGCGTTATGCTGTCTACGGCAAGAGCATTTTTTTTTAGACGTCAAGGGAGATGATGTTCCAACGGCTGAGTTTTCGGAATTTTTAAATAAAAATTCCACAATATACTGTTTAAATATGTATCTTTGATATGCTGAATTGTTTAAATAAAATATATGATTGTATATATTTAATTTTTTTAGTAAAAATATTCTTTTTTGAACCTCTAAAACAACCTAACCCCTTAAGTATTAAGAATTACCCGCTTCAAACTTGTCCGCACTTATTTTGTACACTTTTTTAAATAACACCTAAATATTGTTACGAACTACAGGACTCGAATTAAAACTGCCGTTGGAACTACTATAGAATTTATTAAATCTGTACAAACACGTATAAAACAAATACAAATAAAACTGGATGCAACCAGTTCACACTGCACGATTCAATACAATTCGATACACGCAAAGTCCGTCGTCTACATCGCTAATCGAGAGTACTAGAAAACGTCTTACTGGTTTCGTAGCCGTCGCTTGACTGCCCACCCCTCCGTTCGGGCATCGTCTTATACTAACTACACAGTACAAAGAAATTGGTCGCGTACACTGAGTTTCTGAGAAATAGTAATTTGCACACCTGCGAACGGCCACAAAGTCGAAAACAATAACAATAAGGATTAGTTCGACGCTAATGATGGTTATAAAAGAAGTAGAAAAACAATAGCATGTTTTTCTTAATTACAAATTCAAAACACAAAAAGAATTCCTTAATCCGTCCGGGAAGACAATAGACTGCGCTTACAATAGGCAGCTGTGCGCTTATCTTTGACGGCATGTAACAATATGATTTTTCTTATTCCTATATAACCCCCTTAACACTGTTTTTTGAAACAAATAGTAACATGAAATATGCCCCCGCCCTAAGGATGCAATGTTTTTTTTTCCTACGTTTCATTACATTTTCACAGCAAGGTTGAAATATTTTCATTCATGTAAAGACAAAAGACAAACAGAGTTTTCACATTTATATATTAACATATGGATGTATTAATTATAACGTAATTATTAGATATACAACAAGCTTAACAAATATAATTATGATATGTAATGAATATCCATCATTATAATAGTAATTTAAGTACATAAAGTTTATGACTTGGATTCAGTAAGGATTTATTGTATGGCTTGTATGGGCTGGCACTATGTCCGCAAATTCCTGCGATGCCTTCAGTAAATTTTTGCTATCTATTCTACTTCAATCTAAAATTGTATCCAAGTTGTAGTTTCTCTAGATTACACTTCTAGATTCATGAACTCGACTATAGTAAACATTTACAATTATTGGATGTCACAATAAGTTCTAACAGTATTTAAATATAATAACTTAGAATACCAGCTTGTCATCAAACATAAAAAAATTAAATGAATGTTTAAACAAAAATTAATCCGCTATTTGACTCCTTTTATTCGTACAAAACCATTACGTCATTATTCTGTACCTACTCTCGTATAAAATCTGTGAGACCGCGATTGATCTGAGGATAATAAAACGCGTCTCAAGTGATTTAACTGTCATTTACCCTATTACTATTTTTATTATGGTCTGTTCCTACATCTTACTATTAATTCACTTGCCTTACCATCGACTGAATTTTGACATTACTTGTATGGGTCTTATATCAGATTTTAACCGAAGGTAAGGCAAGTGAATGAATAGTAAGATATAGGAACCGGTCATAAGTCGTGGTAGTTGCAACTATATATACAGCTACTAGAATTCGAAATTACCTATATGCAATTTATTTTCGAATTTTTTGCAAGCACTTAAGGTAAGTACATGATGATATAAAATTCACATTCAGCTCAAGGTCTATGTTTAAAAGAAGAGTGATTGCTAATTTACCACCCTTTACAAAAATCCATGTGTCCATGGGCCGCCGCCCAATCTATGCCATCGAGGACAGGTGGCCCTTTAGTACTTACCCCTAAATTCGGCCTTAAATACGTTGTGAAGTAGCCACACTTGTCATTTTGACCTATCCGATTATACTTACGTCGCAAAGACGTATGTTTGGATAAAAAATATATTTAACTATTTGCAATTATACAGATCGACCATTTTCATCCACAATTTTTCCGACTACAAACAAATCGATCACATCAGACACGATTATATTAATGGACGAAGTCTTACAAGAGCAATGCATAGGCTACACGTTTTACATATAGATACATGTAGACTTATTAGATGTTTGTGTGGTGCAGTGACCCGCCTATATAGTTCTCAACAACAGTCTTTGGGTTAGATTCTGACAGGGTAAGTTTTGTAAATAAACTTTTCATTACCTCGATGATTACAACTACTAGCTACATTAGTGTATATTTGTAGGTTATATCTCTATATTTTAATTCATTAACAAGTAATGACAATATTGCAACACAAATAACTCATTAAACCCATCGCTACATCTGCCTGAAATGGTCACTAACGCTTACATTATCCCAGATAGTGCAGTAACATGAGAAATAATCTCTGGTATTAATTAACAGTGTATTATGTGTCTAGGTGGTGGAAATATTTTATGCAACAAGGGGCCTTAGTCTCCTCCTGTTGGTGCCACGAAGTCGATCGCTACAGAACTTGGCTGCTCTTTCCGTCGCTGCCAATATTAACGATATTGTACGGAGAATGCGCTATGTGCGTGTCGCAGCTGTATTGCCCTTATACACTCTACGGATGACATTACTTTTGCCAAACAAACTGCAAGATGTAAGTATGTTTTTTACCGTTCAAAATGTTCTCATAGAATTCACTGTCGGAGAAGCTATTTCTAAGTTTTTGGCTGGTACTTGAAGGGATATACTTTTCTGTACAGTTCCATTTACAAAAATATATAATATCGCTTAGAAATAAACAAGGATATGGACGATTCAGATACGTCGTATTATTTTTATGCATTTTGTTCAACGTCGTAACTGTTTAGTGAAATATAACTTTGTGAGCTGCTACAAGAACTCTCGATTCAGGTCAGTCAAAGATCAATACAATTTGGTTCAGACTTCTATTATATGCAACCAGATGTCGCCTATTGCCTATTTGTACAATAATTATTGTAAAACTGGAATAATTAAAACACATTACACTAGCTGGATTTATAAATCTTACAGGGCCATATTTAAAAAGAAGATAAATCTAAATCATTACATACTTTATATTTAAGCATCTAGTTATTGATCACTATCTACTCGAGAACTGATAAGTAGATCTTTAAGATATAACTTAGTTAAATTTTAATTAGTCTAAGATTAATTCATTTATCCATCCTTTAAGAAAACGTGGTAGCTTGGTGGCTAACGCACCTGCGTCCATTCCAATGAAGTGGGCTTGAATCTCGGTCGAGAAGCAAGCACCGTTTAAGTAGTTTTTAATATGGGTACATATTATTAAAATTACTACAGGTTGACAGTCAAGGAAAACACAGAGCAGGTTGCAAATCGCGATAACAGATGTATGGAACTCGCAAATCCGTACCTAAGCATACCGGCTGTACGGTCCGTTATGGAGAGGCCCGAACCCAGCGTAGGATGTTTATGGGTTGATATTACATTACTAGTTATATGAATTGTTTTCTTTATTTTTATTTCAGTATAGGTTCCCATTTGACCAATATCTCGCCCGATTTCGAGCGGAGATATGGTCTAAGATGGAGCACGCATATATAGAAGGCACCTATTCACACGGGATTTGAAGACACCCAGGTTGTTTGTTGGGTGGTTTGTGGTTTTGGGAAAAACAGACTGGCAGTGAGTTCCATTTTTTGCGGTGCGCATAATGAAGATGGACGCAAAGCGCTTTGTTCGTATAGGTGGTATGTCCGCTATATACCAGTGCCGCATGCCAGTGCGTCTGGTTGTCCAATGATGGAAGGAAGATTGAAAAGCTCCAATGTACTCTCCGAAATATATCCGATAAGCTGGCAACCCTGCATCCATGTTATATACTTTGAATTTTATCATTGAATCAAATTGTCCATAGAACTGGTCGCCTGGTCCAAATTGTTTTAAGGGATATTACTGTTATTTTTATGACATTCGTTATCGCAACAGCAGAGTTTTGTTTTTATAAACCCATTTCCAAAATATATACTACAGTTCAACAACAAATACCCTATAAAATACAAGACAGATATATAAAGTCCAAAAAATGTCAACCATGAATGTTACACTACATTATAAACATTATAAAATATATTACATGTATCGAGCTCTGTCATAACATCACGATAGGTATCATCTACCTTGTTGTTTAGATCGCAATAAGGTCGCTGCCCGAATGAAAACCGGGTTTTTATTCAAATTACCGAATAAACAAGAATATATGTGACTTTCTTAAACAGTTATCACTCCAGCTTAGCATGAATTGCATTTTAGGATACACCCAAGCACTACCTAGTCTGATGTAGAAACAAGACAGAGCATTCAAACAACTCATTTCCAGATTTAAACTTTTTTCATCTCACCTATTCTGTATAACTTCTAATATGGCGTATCACAAAGTAGAGTTATGTACAGTCATAATCGGAGGTGTTCAAGCAATGTCACAAAGTTATAGTAGCAAAACAAGTCTCACTTGTGACCTTTTTTAGAGACATTTCACACACACAAATCCGTATATCGCACTCTTTCATCATAAACTCGGAAAAATGCTTTATATATTTAATTGATGCTAGCGTTGAAACATTGCACATACAGAATTGTGCGCAGAACCAGACAGGCATATAATATGAATATTGAGATGCTATTATTATATAGATATAAGACTCCTTGATTGTACTTTAAGCTTAACAAATATTTTAGATGGGTATCACAAGTTTACTGAACACCACCAGCAAGCACACAAGAAACCGATTAAATTTATCACACGTAGTGCAAAGGCTGATGTTCTGGGCGGAAGCCGGACGCAACGCATTCAAAGACGATGGTTTGTTAAAAATAATGCTCATTTCACCGTAAAATGATTATATAACTAATGAAATAGCCTAAAATAATCTCCAAGAGATAAAGCGATGACCTGCGAATAGTTGACAGCATGCTATGAATTGTTACCGAACGAGTTCATAGCATTGGGACAGTCCCGTAGTTAATGTAAATCAGTAATTATATAATCCTTCCTATTTTAATATTATAAACGAATTTGTAAGAACGGGTTGATGTTCGTTACTTTCTTGCAAAAATTACTGAACGGTTTTACATTTAATTTAACAGTAATATATCTTAATTGGCTAAAGTAACTATAACGCTAAGTGTCCATCCCGCGCGCACGAAGTCGTGGGCACACATAGCGACGAAATAATATCTATATTCAGGTTTAGGGTAGGTTTTAACTTCAACAAGATTATACAATAGGTCTGTCCCAACAAGTTTCCAACCCGACAACAAACTATCAGAAGAAAGCACTACTCACTTTTGTATACGTGCAGTCTGTTTTTTTATTGCGGCCCTTCGAAACCTTTACATAATGACGATGAAAAATTCTTGTCAAACTTTCAATCCTCTACTTTGAAATGCAGAATTTTAACTTACAAAGAATAGTATATACTTACTTGATTACAATTTGCCACTGTAATAGATATTTTAAGTAAATAATTTTTCACAGGTATTGAGTGGGACGAATCACCTGAAATCGAACTTGTTGTAGATCGTCCATACATATTCTTCGTTCGTTGGAATAATTTGACTCTTATGAATGGAAACTTTGTATTGTAAATGAGTTCATAACAATATCAAAGTCAGATTGTGATGAAAAGCTAATTTAGAACTTATTTATATAATTTTGTTATTTATTTAATTGTATCTATAGTAAATAAAAGTTACGAAAATGAGTGTGGTTTTATACATAACTTCCGAAACAATTCGGGAAAATATATAATAATGCAAATTACATAATAAAAATAATCGAAATTTATAAAAATAAATCCTTTCATTTGATACCTCACTCGTATAAAGTGATAGCTCAACTTTAAAATTTCAACTGTATCGCACGACCCCTCCGGGGGAAGGTTTTCTTGTTAGTATCAAAAAATGTTTTTTTCGTAAATTTGACATTACACTACATTTTTGTAAATATAAAAGAGTTCGATATTTGTGTCAAACACAGGGGCGTAGCTACCGCCGTATCAGCCGTGTCAATGACACGGGGCCCCGAAAGTCTGTAAGCAAAAATTCTTAAAATGTTATCCACAATTTTTATAGATTAATAACATATTTTAGAATAACTGCTAGGCCAACAGGAACGGCTATCAGATTTGTCTTTATTGTCTATAGAGGCAGAAAATCTAGAAAAACTGAAATCGTCTTCAGCTATAGACGATTTGAAAATTAACATTGCCGAAAAATTAAGCTAGAAAAGTGATGTTTGATTTGAATTGTTGGTCTAACTTAGTTCCTAGGAGCATTAAGTATAAGTAATAACTTATAATCATTATACAATTATGTTAATTCAATTCGAGCATTATTTGTTTCTTTTATAAAAAAAAATTATCCTGCCTTTGGGCCTCCCAACACGTTTTGATACAGGGCCCATCTAAGGCAAGCTACGCCACTGGTCAAACAGTCTTAGTAATTCCAGAGATAATCAGGTATGACACAGACCGACATTGCAAGAAGACATAGGAATTCTTTTTACCTTAATCGCGCGTGTACACGTCACTGCCTATGTAGCCACCACACCACCATCGCGCCGTAGCACTTTCACTGTCAAGCGAGCATCATCGGTATGGACAAAAATATATAGAAGAGCAGCGCAGTGGCGGCGTGGTCTACACAACCATTTACGTATTGAAACCCCCTTAAGAAAGACCGTTAAGATTTTAGGTTATTCGCTCTCTAGTGACTAGTCACTACGCATAATTTCTTTTGAATTATGTTAGGTACCTTATCACGATTTGAACGATTGTAACTAATAGTCATTAAAACAATACAATGACATACTTTCAGCGAATTCTGACTCACTTTTACTTACGGTGATAATGCTCAATATATTTTATTGTTCCCGTCTCTTTATGATTAAGGCAAGTGTCTTAATTAATCATATACTTTGAGTGTAACATTTTTTTAAATACTTTATTTATATGTATAAAAAAAATGTGAGTGGGTGTAGAAAAAAAATATCGACTGAATAGAATATTTTAAAGTATTTTATTAATTAAATAGTATAACTTAATACAACCTAACGCGACAGCTAGAATAACAATAAGCAATAAATACAATATCAACAGTTGCATCAGCGTAATTTTGTGGTATTTTAATCAGAACAGACTTATTACCAATATTTTAAGTATATGTCGTTCTGTTCTTAGTAGCTACGACACGTCATATACACAGGAATATAACTAGATTTTCGATAAAAAAAAAATACCAGAAACCTTATTACATTATGCAACAATCTAAGTAACAATACTGGTAACTATTTATTATGGTTACCGTATATCTAAGACTTACATACATTATTTTAATCTACCAACATCAATAGTGGTAAAACAAGGCCAAATTTAATTAGGTACTTAATTTTTCATATAGACATTAATTGCAGTTTAATACATTATATATCTTGTTGGTAAAAGCAATATATATTGACTGTGCAGTAATAATGTACTTTCCAAACTTGTAATTATCACAACTTAGATACATAAATTTCACATAACAATTATCTTATTATCCAATAATAAACTGCTTAAAAATAATATTAATTAAAAGCGAAACGATATGGTGGTATGGCAAGTATGAAATAAAATATATACAATTATGTGTATATACCTTAAAAACAAATCTAAAAATAAAACACAAATATGAATTTATATTTTTTTGTGGAATAAACACTTTGTATTAATAATATAAAAATACTAAATATTTAACTCGCGAGAATTATGTAAGTATAATCAATTATATAGTTTTTTTAAACTAGGCTTACATGGGTAAATAAACCTGATGATTACATGAAGTCTGTTCCTCGTTTCTCTTACAAATTATGCTAGACTAGTTGAGTTTACTTCATGTGTATTTTGGAATACTGCTTCCTGTAAATAAAAAAGTTAATGTTAAAACAACCGCATTCATGTGAGCCTTGATTACCAATTTGTGGCCAGTGATCAGTAACATATATAAATTAAAATATAAAAAGGTCTCGGCGAAAGCAATAATAGATGTTTATGTTATTCAGATATTTATTCAATTGAAAGTGTGATAATTACATTTTAACATCCTTATTACTTGACACGATCGTTATACATACTCGTTGACTAGTACCATAACATTATAATACAAGTAAAATAAAACACGAAGAGTTCCGGGACAATAATTATGTGAGTACAAACACATCGATCAGATAACAATTCTAATCAAATCACACATACATTGTAAACTTCGTAAATGTACAATTTTAAAGATAAAAGTGTTAATCATTAACTATTAAATCGCGTGGCGCATTGACAAATCTTAAGCCTTGATTTATTCATAAAAATACATTAACATTATTATATACTACCAATCCTCATTACTTATGCAAAGAGTTTTATAATAATACCTACGTAAATGATCTTCATAATGGTTAAATAATTAAATTATTACAATTATAACTTTCTAATTACATATTTCCGACGAGAAACAAACACGTAAACACATAGGTAATATGTTTTAGGCTAGAAATTTATTGAAAATGATAAAAATTATAATTACAATTTGAACCTTTATATGGTTTTTAGTTTGATTGTTAACATATTGATCCTGCAGCCGCACCTGCGATAATATTAAGGATATAGGCCGTTTCACGCAGATGTAGCGATGGGTATAATGCGTTATTTGTGTTACGATATTGTTTAAATTGGTAATGCAGTTGCATTACCAATTAAAAACAATATTGTAACATGTAACTACATGTTGTCAAATAACGTGTGTATGTATACTAATATAGCTATTGGTTAACGAAATTATTTTAAACTATAAATATTGGGCCCCAGTCAATGATCTTTGACACTATCGCAGGTGTAGCCGCAGCATAACAATGCCCAGTATTAGAGGACGTAAGTCATAATATATTTTACGGTATAGAAGAGCACAAAGAATGACAATCGTCCAGTGAAAAACGTAACTTTGAAATCTCATAAAGCGTATAAATGGCGCCCCAGGTCGTTCTCTCGCGCGTTTTGACTTTTATTATTTAAAACTTATTTCTTAGGCTAAATTAAGCAACAACAAATTCCTTAACAAGTTTTTTGAAGTGAAAACTTCTTTAGGCACGTTGGGCACTTTTGAGGTGGCTAAAAAGCGGTGAACTTGCGCGACCGTAACGCGCAAATACAAAGTTTTCACTTCTCACATACAGTCCTATGACTGACAGTTTTGTTTAATAATTGGCGAATTTGTTCTAAAAATATATTGCGTATATTATATACACATAAGTAATCCTTAACACACTTCCACGGCAACAAACAGAAAGGTGTGCAGCCCGAATATGGAATGTAATGGATAGAAACATAACACTCATTCTGCCACTGCTGCTGCAACTGCCATTACCTACGCTCTTTTAGCTGCCGGGTCTTCGTGCGCAGGGACAGGACCGACAACGCGAGCGCGATTTCGTGTTTACATACTGGCCTTATGCTCACTTGCCACAAAATGCATGAAAATTAAAAAGCTACTTACAAAGTTTTATTACGATGAATTTGTATTATCTAATGGCCAGTTTCTATATCTTAACGACCGTTCATTTGCCTTACAATAGGTTAAAATATGACAGAAGCTCCATACAAGTAATGTCAAAATTCAACCGATAGTAAGGCAAGTGAACAAGTAGTAAGATATAGGAATCGGCCATAACATTTTCAACGACAGCCTGCGGTTTCTGTTTTTTGTATAACTATTCAAAACATTCACATAATTAGTTAAACTTACTACGCGCCGCAGCTGCAATTCGACGTCTGCTGTTGCTTACAGTCGAGCGCGAAGTGAATATAGGAGCAGCATGTAAACACCCACTGGTTGCAATGTTGCCACAGAAGTATTTTGGCAATAATTGTCAGTAGTGCGAGCAGCAGCGGCAGGGGCTGAATATAAACGAGAGTTAACGTCAAAACCGAGAGAAGAATACCATGTGGAGCAATTTAGCCATGTTCATTTTGCAAACTTAAAAACAACAATTTGGCAACCTATTTATGTACTTTTAAGATCCATCATTTACCTATATTGATGCAAATAAATTATAAACAAATATTAGATTTGAGATAATTTAAGAGCTTTTCAGACTACTTATATTGGTCGTTTCTCATTCTTAGTATTCTTGTTCTAATAATTTGCGGCTAGTTTCTGAACTGAGAATTACCAATTGATAATTATAACACAATATTTCTCGGACTATTCGTCGGCTATACACCTCAACTAAATGGCATTGTAATCATTAAAACCACATATCGAGCCTTTACCACCATTTTATCGTAAGAGACATTTGTTGTTGCAAAAGGTATTTGAAACTATTATTTACTTTTAAGACTTTCAGTTTTGGTTACATTAGACCCTACTGAATCAAAAACTGATAGTCGTTGTAATAAGTACATCATATTAAAATAGGATTTGGCAGGTATATTACATCAAAAATATGTCGCAAGACGCTATAAATGTATATACATTTATAGCACTTAAAATCCTATTATAATATCGACTATCAAACTTCTTACTGCTGGGCTCAGGGTACGCTTGTCCCAGGCAGAGTGGAGGGTTACATACATCAGCTCTCGTGTGCAAGTCTCCTTACGTTGTTTTGCTACACCATCAGCATATGCTAACAGTGAAGCGCTATGTCACGAAAATGCTGTTCTCCGGCCAGGATTAACCGGCATCATTACAATAAGACGCTATTAAATTACCTTGATTTTTTAAAAACATCTCTGCATAGATAAGAAAATTAAATGTGATATTACTGTCCAAAACGCCATCTATTTGAAGCAGATAGTTCTCGAGTATCTTTCAATAAATAATCAGAAAAAATAAAAAGTCAAGCGATCCCGTAACGCCTCGTGTATTCTCAAAACACACATTTAGTTCGTAATGGATTATATCATTACAGTTTGCGCATGATTTTTTTTAAATTTAGAACACGGGCTTCGGATCAGAAACCAGTCGTTATTCATAGACACTTTATAAACAAGCTAACCTTTGCTGTTTTATTCTCTTATCTCATTCACTCTTGTGATACATTTACTGTGATGGCAATAAATACATGTCATCCGCTATTGTTAGGTAGCTAAATTTCTTACTAGCATTCTATTGAACCATCTTTGCTACCAATCTACAATTTAATGTTATCTCATAAGTTCCTTTTTGGTCAACAATAACAACAAGATAAAAAGTCAGAAATAAAAATTAATGCTTAACTTATCAATTTTATTCTAATCTAGATTTGACTCTTAGATAGTGGGCTTATTGTATTTTACCGTTGCTCTTTAGTCTATGAAGGTGTTTCAGCCTGGCCACGACCTTCGGCCGATTCCTATATCTTACCAACCGTTCATTTGCCTTACTATTGATTAAAATTTGACATAAGCTCCATACAAGTAAGGTCAAAATTCAAGAAATGGTAAGACAAGCGATTGAATAGTAAGATAAAGGAACCGGTCACTTGTCGCTACGAACGACAGCTAAGTGCACCGCGACGGACCACAAAGACAAGTGTTTAAGATGTATGAAGCACGACATGATTCGTCGTACTAGGCGCTAACCAATGTCGCGTCGCTTGTCACATCGCCCGTCGCTAAGCGCATAGTCGTGGCCAGGCTATCAACATGAGAGGTATCGATGCGGTACGCAGTACCACCTTACCGCAGCTTACCGATTTCATAGGCGGAGGTGGTATTTTAAGATTTTAACACGGTTTCATATAGTAATGGGTTCTCTTCAAACATTAATTCATTTGATAAAAATTGTTGGCTCTTCGACTAATACAAGGGGTCCCCAACTTTGTAGACAAGGTCTTAATGGACTCTTCTACAATACCCTAAACACGAAGACCTAAGACCTAGCTAGCTCATTATCGATTGGCATTTTATCGGGAATTAGGTCTTTTCAATGATTGTGGCGACAAGGTTAGTTTTCGTTTCCTTTAAGGAAGGTCTGGATTAATACTACTTGCTGACCTGCCTCACACCGCAGGCCATAAATTGATGATCAATGGGGATAATAACATCGCGGTAATCTTAGATAGTGCACACAATCCACACAAGGATATAGCCATGTACATTGCAATGCCTAAAAGAGATGGATACACTATTATATATTCATGGGTCCAGATTGTAAAAGGATAGGAGAGCTTTTAAGATTTATTTTTAGTGTGTTGATATATTTTATAATTGTAATGGATTTTATTATTTTGAATTAATTAATTAATTCATTAATGTAAATTGGTTATATTAGTAATCAATAATTTATTTTAGTTCTGACCTTTTTTTTAAAAATTTCTCATCTTCCAGATAAAACTTAAAGCTGATGTTTTCCATTTTGTAATAGAAAAAATATAATGCTTTTTGAGCCATATTTCAACCCATTACATTTCTTTGGGCCAAAAGACTCTCCTTTTAACATCTTTTCGATATTTAAATTTTCACCCTTAGCTCTATTGTCCGGTAAAGCAGTTTTAAACAATTCCATACCGAAAAATAGCCTAACCATGCATCAGTACCGCATCAGAAAATCAGGCAACATTAGTAAATAACTTAAAAAGGTACAAAAAAATACTGACTGCTCTATGTAAGACAGAGAATATTACTACAGTCTAAAGTAAGGTACAAGAAAATACATCCATAAATTAGGTTTCTCAGATACAGTATCATTAGTAAGCCATAAAAATATACAAAATTACTAAGGAGTACTATAATAATAAAAAGTTAATAAACTTGATATAGAATGTTTAGATATTAATATTTTTGTATTCATGTCTATTCAGAAAGAGTTTCAAAAATTTTACTTGTTTGCATTATTCTTCTAGGTGATGCTAAATAAAATCTATATTGGAATGTGTGTTGCTTAAACATAGTAAAAAATAGATGGCCTAACCAGCGTCTAGGATAATTAACAAAGACCTTAATCTAAGTATAGCAAATTTTGATAAATAGACTTTGATAAGAACTGTTTTAGATACATAGAATAACCATTAGGCAAAATCTGTGTTTTCATAACTTAGCTCAATATATGCTATTGCCTAAATTTTAATTTCATCAATATAATTAAAATGGCCTATTTTATTATAGCTTTTACATATTATTTGAAACATAGGTTTTAATAAAATACCACTATGTATAAGTAACACTAAAACTCTAAAATACATATAGTTACAGATTTTTTTTTTAATACAGATAATTGCAGTTTTACGTCTGCTATCTATAAATATTAATTTCTTGCCCATACTGTTATAAATAAATAAAATGTTCATAAATACTATAGTTATTTTACTAATATTGTATCACATGACATCATGTTTACAAAACCAAATAAAATGATGGATTATTTAATGAATTCAAATACAAATAAGGTTTTGATAAAAACTAGTGCAGTTATAATGACCATGATTAGAAAGAATGCTAATGATGCTAATTTGAATGAAAGATTGTGGACTTTTTCCTCTGAGTTAATTTATCTATTTTGAACTAGTGGAAGGTGATTCTGAGATGTTTAAATAATTAAATTACAATTGAGTCAACATTGACTGGCTCCTTGACTGAACAACTGAGATGTTTACCAAATCTTTCAGTGTGCAACTCTGCTTGACTGCCATGTCATGTTTCATACTCATAAGTTGTGTTGGTTCATAACAGTATCCAATGTTTGTAAAGCCAGAATTAGACTCAAAACTGTTCATTATAAGGGAAAATGATAAGAGCCATCTTCTACATTTGAACATCTCATAATGGTGCATCAAGGATTGGAACACTAATAATACTATTATTTTCTTTGAAATACACTTGTCAGCATCTATTGTTGGAGAGAAACTGCCTGTTTAAGTTAGAATCAAATGAGAAATGTGAGTGCACACAAAATAGCATAAATGATATATTTTATGAAAGTATTTCTAATTTACCTAAAGTTGGCAAGGTGATACAATATAGTAATTAAAAACCACCAAAATAAGTTTCTATTTTAGTATCCTAAAACATTTGTCAACGAAATTTTGTGTTTATAGCCACTCTGAGTTATATCTTTTCCTTATGTAAAATGTTCTTTAATAACTACTAAACCAGACAAAAAGTCAATATACATTTAACATTTCAATTTTGACCATATCTAATGTCATGACTGTAAACACAGTAATACTTAAATATTAATATACCATAATTAATAATAAACCAATAATACTATACTCCTATATTTTTAAAGAGGTACTAAGGCTACCAATGATTACAAAATGTTGTTTAAAATAAAAAAAATATGTAATATAATATAACAAACACTCTATTTCTAAGCTGAAGAGATGATCTTTCTTTTGCATAATGACTACATGGTTATTTTATATTACTACAATATGTCAAAATTTTTAGAATGATTTACAGCATAGTAAATGTATAGTTTTGTATAGACAACTATTATGATTTATTAAAATTGAAACTTTAATCATGCATTTTAATAAAAAGAACTTTGATGCAAATAAATTTATAACCAGTATTTTGCCATAATCTGAATGATTCTCATTTCAATCTAAAAATATTTCTGTGTGATTCATTTTCTCTCTACTACAAAAAATCTGTAAAAGAGAGAAAATGAAATTAACACTTTTTATACTGTTTTCAACTGAATGTCTCATTGTAGTTTCTCTGGAAAAATTAGATATTTACTGAATCTATTTTACTTTTGTACAATTTAGGACAAGGAAAACCCAAATAACCTACAGACTTACAACTGTTACATCACTGTAAGACAATGCATTTTATGCCTGTCACTTGTCTATTGTAATTAGTTTATATAAAATGATTAAAGTGTAAGTGTAGTCTTAATTCAAAATATAAAGTATAAAACCTAAAGTAAATGACCAAACAAAAGCAGGTTGGTTGTTGGTGGTCCAATAATTGGTTAATATGATTACATAAACATGTATTATCCTTTCAGTTTTTTATATGGAAGTCACAACAGATTACACTGCTGCTATTTGCTCAATAACGATTTAGCTGCAGCCCAAGCAAAAATGTAATTGGATCTATTCCAAATAATGAAGAGTTGAAATAAATGTCAATCTAAATGACTTACCTTAAAACACTTTAACATAATATATTTTAAATAAGGATAACTGATTAAACTTATACTACTCAGGTGGTGTGATATATATTTATATTCCACGTTTGTGACCATTTAAATATTGACACCGAGGATAATATAAAATTTAGAAATTAGTGATTAACTTCAATATAGGCAAATTTTAAATAGGGGTATAAGATGAATTTTTATTTGTGTTAATGGGAAATTCCGTAATTGACCCCACCTGTATTTAGACCTGTGTTCTCGGAAGCACCGGCGGGCGGCGGTGCTGGCATGGCGATGGGTGGCGCCTGCTCGCCTTTGGGACGGCCCTCCCCGCCTGGCTGCGCCGTCACCGGTTGGGGTTGCACTCCATCTGAATCATCACGCTCCAACGTGTGATAGTCACCGGATTCTTCTGGAGGACGCGGCTTGCATTTACCGCAGCAGCAATTGCAGCAGCAACATAGACAACAGCAAAAGTAGCATCCAGTTAGAATACCGCAAACAATAAATAATGCTTTGCACCAAGTGCTCGTAACTACGAAATAGGCGTTGACGTTTTCTTCGCCGAATTGTTCAGCGATGTAAAGTCCTAGAGATCCGTAATTGTCGTAAATGTTTCTTTTTGTGGCATCGCTGAGGATTGTATGGGCTCGGTTCACTTCTTTAAATTTTTCTGCTGCTTCTGGATTATTTGGATTTTTATCAGGATGATATTTTAACGCTAATTTTCTATAACTTTTCTTGACATCGTCTGCAGTGGCAGTTTTAGGCACCTGCAGTATCTGATAAAGACTGTCTCCTGCAGTTGAAAGTTTTCTTTTATCCATGGTTATGAAATATGTATATTAGAGATCACTTTGGAATTACGATACTGATAAAACCAAAGAGATAAACTATGAAAGAAAATCTTCAATGGGTTACGGTACGGGATTATTTGACAAGAAATGGATGGAATCTGGAAATGAAAATTGCTACCTATTACAGATTATCTATCGAAGACGTTAAATTATTTTTATTGCGTATAGTGACTGGGTTCTTCGTCTTTTAAGCCTGCAAGGACCACATCTCTGTCAACACGTATTAAAAACCATATTCATATTCTTTACTGGTAAATAAGAATGTATAAAATATTGGCAGTATAAAAACGATTGTATAGAATCACATTAACACTGATTAAATATTCAAATCGTACGAAGTCATTTTTATTAAAAAACAAATTTGCTGCTTTCAGAATAAACGTAAAGTATTTAATTTAGAGAGTCAAATAATCAATGTGGATTAAAAGGGTAGCGCTGCGGTAGTATAGTATATTAAAAAGGAATCGCCAAAAGTAATTAAAGTGAGACAGAAACATAAACAAGGACCAAAACATTTCCGCTTTGTTTTTTATTATTAAAAATTCACAATAATTAAATCACTACATGTTTTCTCACAGCATTATATTTGTTAAATTATTTTAGACGACATAAATAGTTGAGGTTTTCTGTAATGGCGTTTTATTTATTAAGAAGATCCCAGCAACATACTCCAAATTGTACATGTGTTTCTTAAATAATAAATATTTTCGTTTTCAATAATATATTACGCGCCCGTTGAAATTGTAATATTGGTACGCGTATACAACGTTGCCATCTCGCTCTCTGATGTAGACGCTCGTCAACAAGGACGGGATCAACCTGGGATCGACTCATCTGGCAACGGGACCACCTCGGGAGTAAACACTTACGAAAAAAGGAAAAAAATTGAAAATCGCTCCACAATTGACGGATATATCGCGTAACATGCATACAAAAAAAATGTGTCTGCGTATGCAGTTCACACGCAGTAGAAGTGAAACTTCAGAGAATATACTCTCAAATAATTCTTCTCGAACTTTTATTAATCTAAATATAATTCCTTTAGACTACATCCGTCAACATATTATAATTCAAAAATTCAATCTAAATGACACTTTAAATCAGTAATTTAAAGTCCAAAATTCAATGCACTTTTACGCACAAGTTTCTATTTTCCTTTGATCTACGTATAAAAGAATATATCTGCCTTAGACGTATACAGATAGAGCTAAAATTCATTTGATATTTCTAAAGTTTTATTTAAATTGAAAATTAATACTAACGGGTAAAGAGAAATGTGTATTATTTTCAATTAAATAAGGTTGAATTATATGTTTTATCTCTCTTTAGTGTCACTTTTTTGTTTCACCGATTTTCAAAACACAACGATTCTAAAGAAGTTTCACTTCAAGAACATTGACGAAGTGAGAACCTCCTCTTTTTGGAAGTAGGTTAAAAATAACTTTATCACAGCAAAGTATACAATAAGTTATTAAAGATTTATTACATTTCCATAATAATGAATAAATATATTAAATTTGTTATTTAAGTTCATCTTTGGAATAGCTGTTCAAGTATCTTTGGATTACCAAATACACCGGTCACCAAATTAACCGGGCTACCACCTTCTACTCTGATTCGATTTTCTCAAAAAGTATAAAACTTACAACTATCAAAGTTGTACCTACAAAAAGTGCGTTTCATGTTGATTAAAACGATTATAATTTTATTATAAATTAAGGTCAACTCACATAGTAATCAAAGAACAAATACAATGCTAACAATTTGCTCTGTTTTGACTAAGAGTTCACGATCAGCGTTCTTTTCTTTCTACAATGAGGGTAGTCGAATATTTCTTATCATTTCTTTATTTTTTATCCATCGTTTGCTCAGACGCGTGTATTTTTGCGGTCAATAATGAATACGACACCTTAGAAAGCAGCTCAAGTTATAGCACTACATTAAAATGCAAGCTTTGCACAATCTGAGGTCGCTCAAAGACTTCGAATCAGCAGATCTTCGGTACAACTAGTTTACAGATGACATTTAGAAACTGAAACATTCGATCACTGTCTGAGCATAGGCAGACCTAGGGCTACATCAGTAGCAGATGATCGTTATATCCAACTTACTGTTCTGCGAAATCGCTTTCTCCACGCAGCAAAAGTCCAACAAAGACTGCGTGACGAACGCCATAATTTCATATACCATCAGAAGGAGACTTGCTGAACGGAACTTGACTCCAAAGAGAGCTGCAAAAGGCCCAGCATTAACGATAGGAAGCAAAGGGGTAGGGAAGTGATCGATGTTAGACAGTGTATCGTCACCTTGGAAAACGTTATTCTCGGTGTTGCATCGAGAAAATTGTTGCTTACGGAGGAGGATCTGTAATGGTCTGGGGCGGCATCACGTTAACCGCATATACAGCGTTAGTTTTCGTCAAAACAATGGGCCGTACAAGTGAATTGACTTCTCATCGCTACATTACTGAAATCCTCGCAGACCATGTGGTAAATTACCAAGAATATATCAGTCAGGATATGCAGTTGATGCATGATAATACACGGCCTCATGTTGCTTAAGTGGTGACCCAGTGTCCATACAAGCGTCAGCATTCGTACGATGAGTTTCGTCGGGTACGAGCGAGGGTATCTATTTTTTTAAAGAGAGAAAACCCGATTGATTGCCATCAGCCGCGTGTAGGGGGAAAGTTGCGGCCGATGTGTGAGGATTCGCCAGGGGTTAGGGTTAGGGTTTACACTAGCACCTCTAGGTAGAAAACTAAAGATGCTAATGCATCTTTAGTTGTGGTTAGGGATATTCCTCGGTATTCCATCCTTCGCCCTTAACGCCAAGACCACGGGTTTATGGCATAGCCCTCCCGCTGGCCCTGGCAGGCGGTGGCCCATCGGCTTCATCCACTACCAGGAAACTCCTTTTGTGCCCAGGCATCTTCATGCTCTCGTTGTGTGAGGCGGTCTGTAATGCGCCGCACGGGAGGAGAGGTGAGCGGGCGCGGAATACGTTGCGCCCCCATCTCGATGTTATAACTGCGAGTGGGAAACCCTTTCCCCAGGGAACCACCTGCACCGCCCGCTCACGGCAGCCGAAGGTCCAGACTGGCCCTCCGGCGCCAACGCGTCCTCCTTTTACGGGAGCGGAGCAAGGATGTCCGCCCACATTCCCGTTCCACCTCCTCCTTCGCAAGCATAATGTGCTTCCATAACGAGGAGACGGCGCCCTACTCGGTATGGCTCCCGACCATGGTGCGATCCACGGCCGGGAACGAGAGGGCCAATCTGGTATTGGCGACAAGGTCTCGGCACTGTTCTGTCCAGGGAGGACATACCTGGAGCGTGTGCAGCGCCGTATCCTCGTCGCCGGTGTCACGATGATGGCACTCTGACGTTGGCTTGCGGCCTAGGCGATACAGGTCCTTTCTAAGTAGCTGTGCCTCGAAAGGACCTGTGTCAGCTGGAATGTCAAGGTGCCGCGTCTTCGTTTTATCCATTCCTGCAGGACGGACCTCACCGCCTCTATGGTGGCGAGCCCCGTGCTGGGGTGTCTGAGGCGCTCTTCCCAAACCACCATGGCGACGTCGCGGAGATCCAACGTGCTGGTCTTTCTTTCGTGAGGCGACGGTTTCGGCGATGTCGAATAACACCGCCAACAAGACCTCACCCCGGAATCCGCGTTCTCCGCCAGGCCTCTCAGCTGCATTATGCTGTCCAATGTGGAGGACCCTGAACGGAAATCAAATTGGTTGTTCTCCAGAACCGGCCCAGTGGTCGTCAGATGCTGGACGAGGCGGTCTCCGATTATTCTCTCAAACATTTTATGCTACAGCATAACATGATAGTTGTTAATTTTATACTTTTCAGAAAATTGGATCAGAGTTCCAAGGTATCGGGTAGCCCGGTTTATTTGCAGACAAGTGAAGTTAAGATCATCCCAGTGGCTCTCCTCTCTCCTATTATATTAATCTGCTCTGTGCTCTCTCTCGTATATAATCGAAAAATAAAAAATATGAAAACTAGCGCTATCAAAAGATCAAAAAAGTCAAAAATTATAACTAGTTTCCATTTAGTGCACTTAAGATGGCGCTGTACAATATCAGTATATCCAGTTAAATAATTAAAACGTGCTGAGGAGATCTTGAGAGCAAATCGTAAACCTCAAGTGATGGTCATATATGGTGATTGAGGTGATCTAACATATTCTTACATATGTTAATTATATACTTATTATGTGAACCATTTTTTTCTTTTCGTTTAAATTATTAAGGGTTTATTAGTTTTTTAAACTATAATTTTATTCCAATTTACAACAAGTTAAAAATCTAATGTAATCTAGATAAATTTATAGAAATATCGATTGTGTTGTGTGTACTAATTAAGTGCAAAGAATAGAGGGTAGTTACGGTAGTTTCTAGATTGGTGTCACTGGCTGCGCGAGTTACATATACGAGTTATATCATACCGGGCGTAGACAGAGAGACGTACTCTGTCTACGATACCGGGTATTTCATTTTCTTTAAAAGATACTACATAATGAAACGCAATCTAGTGGTATTTATCGGAACCTAATACCGATTGAGGTACCGTTTATCGGGCGAGGTAAGATATGTTTGATATTTTATGGTTAAGAGGCTCATCTATTTTATATAATAATTATAGTATATTATCTATGATTTGTGTCATTTAAATGTCAAATTACCAAGTCAAGAGTAGAGTTAAGGTGCCCACACACTATGCGACGCGTTTTTTTTTTTCAGACGGGGGAAATGCATTTCGCACATACCGGGTCCTTTGCTGGGGATTAGACCGTTGTTGATCATAGAGGCAATCCAAACAATAATCAACCGGCTTGTGTGGAGACTCGACTAATCAATACCCCACTAAAACCACCCTCCTCCCATGTGCCTCGCGCTTATGGTAGGAAAGGTATGAGATACAGAACGTAGTTACGTCCACACCGATCCTAGCGCACAAGTGCTTGAGAATGCCCCGGGAGAGGCAAACTCACTTCGTCAACAGGGGTGAAGACTCCTCTGCTCCCTAGATGCTAGAGGGCCCCTGCATACACTATGCGACGCGTCCATTAGCCGTGACTAACGGAGGCGTCTGAGCAATGTGCATACCAGTCCCGTAACACAGTCTCCAGATTGCTTTAGGACGTCTGAACCTGAACGCTCAAGGTCACTTCCGCGACATGACTAATAATTTGCATACTTCAATGGAGTTTCTTTATCTAGATACGTTGTAAGCCACGCCCCTTAGCCGCGTTCGTCACTAAGCTAGTGACATAAAATGCAGATAGATAGATAGATAACACTTTATTGTACACCACTACAGAAAACTTATGAACTAGTATTATTCTAATTGTGTACAAAGGGCGGTCTTATCGCTAAAAAGCGATCTCTTCCAGACAACCCGTGGCAGGAATATTGCTGATTAGGAATGGCGATGGTGGTATACATAATTATTGTACGATTACTTACATTTTAATAATAAATATATAACTATACTATATATACAAATATACACATAAGTTATATACATATTCAAGATATAAATGTGTTTTAGTTTTTACACACCTTTAGAATAGTAACATGTATTCTGTGGTAAGCATAGACAATACACTATATATGTATTAGGCTTAGGCCAAGTATGTAACCCGCGCAACAACTAAAATATCAAGCCAAAATAAATTTTCTTTTTGGTTTAATTTGCTAAAGTTTAATGGAAATAAAACGAATGTCTCAGAGAATGTACTCAAATTTTCAAGCGAAATATATTATTATATTCGCGCCGAAAAAGTAAGGTTGAAAATAATGAATGTGCTCAAGATGGCACGCGGTATTTTTAAGTTATATCAAGAAGTACTATCGCGGAGACCCTACTTGGTACAAGCAATTCAAACCGGTACTCTGATGGGAGCTGGGGACTTAATTTCACAGTCATTCATTGAAAGAAAGTCATTTAGCCAAGTAGATTTTACAAGAACTCTTAAATTTTCATCTATAGGATTTTTTGTTGGTGTAAGTAACTTGATTCAAATGTTTAAAATAAAAAAAATGTATATACATAGATATAATATTATTTTTAAATGGCGTGTTCTACTATTGACCATCTGGAGGTATATTCATGCACATTGATTTTTATCATCATACCTGACGGGAATTTTTGCATTTTAAGGGTTACAATTTATCACTACTATGCACAAAGTTCATCTGCAGTATCTGTACACCTGTAAACCAAATTTCATGATGTCTAGTTTATACTTAGATAAGGAAACAAACTCAATTTTGCCTTTATAATTATTTTAATAGGTCCACAATAAGATTCATTCATTCAGTCCAAAGGAGAATCAAGCTAACCAATATAACTCACAAAATATGAAAGTCGAGTAGGCCAGTCACATTTGTTGGGGGGATTCTTAGCAGATTGAATAGATAAGTCCTGTATTAGAGACTGTTTAAACACACAGTATAAGACACCCTCTAGTCCAATGTACTATCCACCCAAAATTGTATGTGGGTGTTGACCAAGGAAAGTGGAGGACCAGTCATAGGGAGAATGATCTATATCCAGATATGACTTACAACTGGCAACTGACAATGAAGATTGCATATTATGACTGAAATAAATGTCAAATTATAAAATAATTTGATTTAATTTCTTTTTACATATTTTGACTGTATTTATAAGATTAAATTTTCTAGGGGCCTGCACTTCGTGTTTGGTATGGCATGCTATACAAGCATATAGGATCTACAGGCAAGATGGTTACAATTAAAAAGGTATTCCTTGATCAGATCATATTTGCTCCCACATTTTTATTCATATTATTAGTAGCTGTTGGGACCTTGCAAGGAAAGTCTTGGAATAACATCAAGGCAGACTTATCTAGAAATTATTTTGATGTGTTAAAGACAAATTATTATATTTGGCCATGGGTTCAGTTGGCTAACTTTTACTATATACCACTCCAGTATCAAGTACTACTTGTACAATTTGTAGCTTTGTTCTGGAACACATATTTGTCATGGAAAACAAATAAAAAAACACTATTAGAAACTTAGACGAAGATACATGTTTCATATGTGATTATAAAATGAAGAGTTTTAATTTTCTTTATTGAATATTTGTTGTATGAGCCAGGTAATATGATATTATTACTATACTAAATCCATTCTTTTAGCTTACCTACCTTTATGTAGCCACTGGTACAAAGCTGACATTACTTGTAACTAACAAAGACTTTGCTGTCTGCATCTTATATGCCAGATTGTTTGATTACATTGTTTTGCCATCTATATTGTAATGTATTATTAGCAGTTATGATTGAATGTGTACTATTTTTAATTTTTGTAAGATAGGTATAATTTTCTGGTAAAAAAAAAGTATGTATATATATAATAAAATACAGTTATTATTATATTTATTTGTTTTATTTTATAATAAATGTTTGTTTAACAAGATAAAATTATTAATTTATTACTGAGTCATGGAAAAATATTCTTCCAAGCTTAAAGCATAAGCATGGTATTTACTAAATAATCCATAATTTGATTGCCGTGCAGATGTCGTCTAGATGTCGTGGCCAGATTAGAATTGATCACTTCATGATGTGGCCGACCATTTCATGAAATGGAAAATACCCGCTGCCCACATAATGGTATGGTCTGGCCATATCCATGAATAATCAGCGTTTAACGATATGAACAGCTAAACACACGGCCACTTCATTATGTGGTCAAAGTGTCAAACATTAGTGATCATAGTGTTACATGCCGTCAAAGATAACCGCACAGCTGCCTGTTGTAAGCGCAGTCTGTTGTCTTCCCGGACAGATTAAGGAATTCTTTTGTGTTTTGAATTTGTAATTAAGAAAAACATGCTATTGTTTTTCTACTTGTTTTATAACCATCATTAGCGTCGAACTAATCCTTATTGTTATTGTTTTCGACTTTGTTAGCCGTTCGCAGGTGTGCAAATTACTATTTCTTGGAAACTCAGTGCGCGCGGTCAATCTTTTTTGTACTGTGTAGTTAGTATAAGACGATGCCCGAATGGAGGGGCGGGCAGTCAAGCGACGACTACGAGACGAGTAAGACGTTTGTAGTACTCTCGATTAGCGATATAGACGACGGACTTTACGCGTGTCGAATTACATTGAATCGTGCAGTGTGAACTGGTTGCATCCAGTTTTATTTGTATTTGTTGGAAGCGGACTATTATAGTGATAAACAAATAAAAGAAAGTAGGGTGACCACGTAACGAAAATCCACGGACTATTATTGGATTTCAAAATATGACTAATATGACTACATGGAAATTTCGGATGAAGAGATTTTAATTTTTAAAAAGAAAAGTGCTGACGATCCTACTATTTGAAAGCCAACTGCATTAAGCGATTTTTCGGTGGGGTATAGTTAAAGCCTCCTAGCGCCCAGGTTTTGCAACGCTTTCTTAAATTAAACTCCCAAAGTACTTAAAAAAGGTTTCAATGGCAATAACCCAAGACTTTAAACTTTCAAAATTGTACAGTAAGTATCCTCACAAGTATGATTTTTTTTGTCTCAGGTGAACGAGGACAAGGGAAAAAAGGACAAAAATAGATAACCTTTCAGTAGGCCTTTGGGTCAAAAGCACTAGACTTTAAACAACAAACATTTACAACATCAATTTTTTCAACTACCTTCAAATATATCAACAATGAAATTAAACTTAAAAACCAATTTAATAACCATAATTAACAAAAAATCCTTTAAAATTGATGGAAATATTTACTTTATTATTATTTATTTAAAATATTTGAAACAATCATGATAGTCCTTATTAACCAAAAGGTCTATTAAAAGATCTTAAATTTTGAATTATAATAATTTTCACTATATCTCAGATCCATATACAGTTTATAGGTAAACAGCAAATATAGAATACTAGCTGATGCCCGCGACATCGTCCGCGTGGTGTGGTTTTTTAACTATCCTACGAGAACTCTTTAATTTTTCGGGATCAAAAGTGTCATATATGTTGACCAGGGATATAAGCTACCACAATACAAAATTTCATTTAAATCGGTCTAGTCGTTTCGGATATTAGCCGGTACGAACAGAGAAACAAAAACTTTGAAAATAACTAAATTAATTCTATTTCACTTCTTACAATCTCCCTGATTCGGTTTTTATCATTTTTTTCATTGTACAGAAATTCGACCTCTACAATTTTATTATATGTATATATAGATAAGCATATATTTTTGATAAGCATATCAAAACAAATCGTAAAGATTTCTTAAATACACTATGATTTATTTTTTCACTGACGATCTTGTTCGATGTGAAGTCGAGAAAGACAAAACAAAATTTCTTTTGTTTTTGTTGGCACTGTTGCTTGGTCATACACAAACAAAAACCTCGAATATACGTTCGGACTTCAGAGACATTACTTTATAGCAATTTTATTTATTGTGAACTGAGCTGAATTTTTTTAATATAGGTTAGAAGGCTAAGGCGGGAGCGAAGCAAAGCGGAGCACCCGATTTAGCCTACGTGGTAATTTTTTTATAACCACCCAAAATTCACTTTATATCTCAAATAATAAATAAAAGTGCTTCATATCCATACCGCACCCGACTTTTTGATCTTACAAATAAATAAATATAAGTAGGTATATACCTTCTCTATTTGGAAATTTTTGTAAGCCTTTCATATTCAGATATCACGGAAACCGTTTTTTTTTTTTGGCCAGGCGAAATCCTTTTGAGGACTAAGCCGCGACAGGCACAGAAGCCTGGGAGGATGTTCGCGACCGGTGTGAGTTTGTGGGATCCGCCAGATCGGGGGTGGCACAAGCGTGCCCAGTCACAACTGGTGCCACGCTATTGCCACTCCCCAGTTAGGGATACCCACTAAAACCCCTGGGTGTTCCGTCCTGCGCCTTATGCCAGGGCTACGGGACTGCGGGATTCTCAACTCCGCGTGCCCTGGCAGGCGTGGGCCCCCCTCACTGGGCCTCTTCCAATGCCAGGGGACTAGGCTCCTGGCCACAACTAGGTCTATTCCGTGCGTGGGGCGGTCTGTAACGCGCCCCACGGGAAGAGAGATGAGCGCGCCCGGAACACTCGCACTCTCATCTCGACGGCATGTGCGGGTGAGTGAGAACCCCTATACCCTAAGGGGCCCCACCCGCGCCGCCCGCTTACGGTGGCCGAAGGTCACCATCCGACCTCCGGCGCATCATGGAAACCCTACCGTAAATGCTATAGCCAAATAGCCAAACGGTCTGACATATCTTATCATCAAACGTTGATGTTTAAACGATAGGGTCAGTTTTAGCTGGCCGCATCATGAAATACAACCATTTCATGAAATGGTCGGCCACATCATGGACTACTATGAATAGCAGTATTGTAAGATCTGGCCACGACATATATATGTGTGTGTGTGTGTGTTTGTGTTTATGTACGCTGAAGTGGCACACCGCTTCGTGCAAGTTCGTTTCGCCTAGGATGATTTTCAATTGTTGTCTGTATTGGCTCTCCAGTCTAAGTACCTAGTCCCTAAGTGTCCCTAATCAAGCTCGCTATGTTATAGAGTGTGTGGTTACTCACTTCATTGTATGTTTAACTTCTTTAAGAACTTATAAGAAAGAAGACTAGCAACCTTACAAGTAGTTTAGTACGTATACTCGTAGAATTCTATAGTAGTCTGTAATGAAATGAAAGCCTGTGATTGTTTCTAGTTTCTATTTAATATAATTTGGACAGAGCAGAGCACTTGTGAAATGGAGGTTGACCAGCTTACTTATTTATTTAGGTTTATGGCTTGGCAGCTAGGCCTTTAAGCCAGATCTTGGATTGTAATGTAGTTTCTTCATTTTCTTAAGCCTATGTGCAGCACAGCTGAACTGTAGGTTATCAGCTGGTGCCATTCAACGGAGTTCTTGTGACGACTCAAAAGGCCATATTTGACTATACAGTTCACATTTCTCACAAAACACATAATTACTACTCAAAAACTATCAATATCCTACAATTATTGTTAATTTTAGAGTAATATTACACATTTTTAGAAAATAAAACTGCACAGCACTACATCTTTCACTTCCGCCAAAACCTCTTGACCATCTTAGGAAGGAAGTTGCCGCAGACAATCACAGAACACTAGTACTCTTTGACGAGAGAGACAATACAGTCATGTTGTAGATCTCTCAAGTTTATGGATTTGTTGCGTTCCCTTCAACAGTCTGCGGTAGTAGACTTATGTATGGCGGGTTACTACATATATCTTACTATACATTCATAGCTGCTTCCTATATCTTACTGATCATCCATTTTCCAATCTTCCTTACTATCGGTTGAATTTTGACGTTATTTGTAAGCTCTAAAGCTTATGTCAAATTTTACCCGATAGCAAGGCAAATGAACGGTCGGTAACATACATATGTACATAATTATATTAACGGCCATCAGTAAGCGGGTAGAACTTTTCTAATTATAAAAATACTCTGTGGTAAAACTGGCGACTTCTCCTCTAGGAGAAGTTTCATTTGTTGAAACCCAGCCTCATTCACATTAATGTGAATGAGGCTGGGTTTCAACAAATGAAAGATGAATAGATCGAAAGATTTAGTTTGTTACCAGGCCATAGAATCCTATAATAATTTGACGTCTATACTTTTAACTGTATTAGGAAGAAGTTACTGGCGTTTTACTTTCTAAAAATGTATAATAAATAATATTATGTACCTTAAAATGAACAATAGTTGTAAGATACTGATACAATGATTCTATTAGATTTGTAAGTATGAAATGTGAAGTTTCGAGTATATAAACTCCTTTGCGTGGCGTAAAGCTATATGGACTAAATTTCTTTGCCTACCGCTGGTGAATACTATTAAATATCTGCTGTCATGCTCCTCATGCTGTCATTCTGTTCTTATCATTAGTGTGGTCGAGGTCATGGATTTTTATTTTTTAGATACTAAAATTATTTGCAGATAGATACGTACTTTACTTACGTAGTATCCATTCCATAGTAGTTTGTGGCAGATAGCAGGTACTTTTACGATCGCGTTGTGAATTTGTGATTGCGTTGTTTGTAATTCTATAATTGGTTCTACTGATCGTTGTGATCTAAAATAGATCTGGTCTAAAGAGGTTTGTATTGTAACCTGTTGTTAGTAAAATATTTTTGGAGTTTATCGAATTCTATGTAACCGGTTTCCGTATTTTATTCAAATCAAATTTATAGCTACTACGTGTATACCGGTTGTCTAATATATATATTACGTCATTTTTAGCGAAACTGCTTACATACTAGGGTAATAATGAATGATAATATTTAGTTTCGCAAATGTCTTAAAAGCATCTTTATTTAAGTACAGGGTGGTTATAAAACATTATTTCTGTCTTGGGGTGTGGTATAGATATAAGCCCGGGTTATTATAAGCAATGAAAGGGCGGAGGCAGGAAAACTTACCCCCTCTGCAACTGCTATGTGGAGAATATGTATAGTTCTTGAGATATTAATGTTTTTGTAAATCTAACCTCACTTGCGTTTTTCTCTAATATTGCACTTATAACATAGGTCTAAAGTTGAAAAATTCAATATAAATGCATTAATCATCGTAAAAAGATTCAAAATAGTCCAGAAACAACATAAAGTTGTTAAAAATGAAATAAAACACAACAAAGCAGCTAACGTAATTTGAAAAACAAGGGACATGAAAATCATTGATAATACTTGTTTTTTTATAATTTTATGGTTAGTAACTAGGCCTTTAAGCTACAATTTTTTTATATATACATAGACTGTTGGCGAGTGTGCGATTATTTGCCTAGTTGTGGATATACCTAACCAACTGTTTGTGTGTATAAAATAAATAGTAAAAGTTTACAGTTGGTTCTGGCAGTTGCCGGCCATGGTCGCAGCACTCTCGCTCGGCTAGTGCGCTTTGGTCTGCACATAACCTAACCTAACTGACTGTTTGTGTGTATAAATTAAATAGTAAATGGTTATCAGTCAGTTCTGGCCTAAAGCTAACCTAGTGAAATGTCCATATTGAGTTATTGAACTATAAAGAAAAATAAATAAAAAAACTATAAACTATAAAATACATTAGTATTATAAAGTTAAATCACACTTTATTTTTGTCAAAATTACCAGATCATTGTCATGAAGTTTAAATTCCATAATTAATTCAAAATGTTTTTTCTACACTCAAAACCAGTTTTAGTTGTTATAAATAAGTCTTAAATATATTCCTAAACACATTCACCATTAAAATCATCCGGGCTTATATCTATACCCAAACCCTTTCTTGATATCTTGATGACCATAAAGTATAGGTACATAAAATTTGTGTGCCTTTTTCGAGTCCATAGCCATTTTCATAACAGTCATGGAACCCTTAAGGCTCCTCCGCATTCTTGCGAGAACGCAAAAAACTGAATGTGGACACCCTTCTTGTGTTCTTGTGATGATGTCTGTGGGAACATTTAGCTGAGAACACGAGAAGTTCTCTCAAGAACTCTATACGAGTGTAATGTGTATAGTGCAGGTTTTATAAAATGTTCTAGTATATGTTAATTTATCTTTGTGCCTATGTTCCTCTTAAGGCCCACAACAACCACACTCACTATTGTGTTTTCCCAGTTCCACTTGTTTACAGGCTTTACAATCATAAACTCAAATGGAATGGGTTATGAAGTGTTGATGTCATTAACAACCAAAGACACAAATGTCACTGGTTTATGTATGGTTTTTTAAAGTCATGCCTTTGTCAACTTATGGATAGAGAGAATTAATGCTCTGTGGTCAATGCCCACTTTGACCCACCTCTTAACATGGGTCGTTGTGAGCACTGTGTGATCGAAAGTTATGATGTCATTAGTGACATTTTCCCACGACCATAATGATCGTGGTCACTATGAATGGAAGGAGCATTTTTGGTGTTGTGAGTTACAAGAGGAATGCGTCCTGTATGTGTGGTGTAAATCCTTATGGCATTATTAATTTTAAAGTGTCAATTTGTAAAATAAATATTTTGACATTACTCCTTCTGTAATTTTGATTAGAATAAAACCAAATATTAAACGGGTTTTGATTTTCCTTTTTATCAATTTATTCTAATCAATAAAACTATATGATGGAATCTAAAGCACACTTATTATGTCTGGACAAACTCGAAATAGATTCAATCTCACCGGTGACCAAAACCAAATATTAATTGGTTTTGTCTTTCTTTCATATCAAGATGTCATAGTCATTTTTTAACAAAATGCTGTATCTATGTGGATATGACACGAGAGTCAAGTGTATTCTATATTAAAAATTAGGGGTCACTCTCATCAATACAACTGTTACAGGGATAATTTCATTAATTACACATATTACAATTTGTTCATAACAAAATTTATTAGGCAATGGGTAGTTGACAGTCTGATAAAAAATACCTCCGTAAATTTGCATAAACGCGGTACCTGAAAATTACGCATTTTTTTGTATTCAAAGACTTTACATATGGTTTGCTATGGTATAATAATGACACTAAAATTATCTATAAGTCATCATTTAGACAAAAAATTTATTAACACTAAAATTATTTATGAAATACGTGCATTATATCAATAGAAATAATGTTCAATTTTTGCATGACAACTTACCTACTAACTATAATAAAACACAATTACTTTAATTATGGGATCAGTCTGCAAATGTACCATGTATGTCATGATCAAAATAATTAATAATTATAAAATCGAATATTACAGCATTGCTAAAAAAACCTAAACATTTTGGAATTTGTAAGTAAAACTTCAGATTAATAGTATTCAGAGACAAAGTTTTTACCTCACTTTGCTAAATGTCAGGCAAAGGAACTATATCCATACAGCATAAATATCAATATTCAATCAATCTGAACATCATTGAATGACATGAAAGTATCAAATTTTAGATTTTTCACATTATTGTAACTAAGATAATTAATATATTTTTGTAGTTTGTATCTATAATTACCGACAACATTCAATAACAATGTTAGACAAACAATATATAGGTGCGAGGGGTGTTCGAAGGTGACAAGGACAGTGGGTTAGGTTAGGTTATCTTTAGACCAAAGCCCACGAACCAGAACCGACATTGATAACTATTGAAATGATGGTTACAAATCAGTTGTGACATTTGCTGACCGCTGTCATGGCACATTCGCTTTGATCGCTTGTCTTGTGGGCAAATTCTGCGATTTTAGACTGTATTAAATGTTTTAACACTGACCACTACCTTCTTTTGCATTTCTTATCTTAAGACATAAGAATTAAGTACACCATTTAAAAAAAAATAGTAAAGTTATGTTTACAAACAAAATCATATCTCAAAAACTACATGTCTCCTAGACATAGGGGTTGCAGAAGGGAGAAGTACTCCTCCCCCCTTCCCCCTCCAACCCCCCACTACTTAAAATTCAGTGACCACTATTGCAAAGTTTAACCCCAAAATTAAATAAGTGATTGTGTTTTTATCACAACTAGGTGAGTCCTGATACTAAAATTGAACATTTTTTTTATTTATATGATGCAGGTTTTTAACGTAATTAATTGTATTGTTTATTAATTTTTTACCTAAATGACGAGTTTCCGATAATTTTAGTGTCCTTATTATACCATAGCAAACCATAATTATAGTTTTTCAATACAAAAAAAGTATAATTTTCAGGTACCGCATTTGTGCAAATTTACCAATATCTCAGTGTCAACTGAGACATCTTACAAAACACCGAAGCATCCTAAATTTTGTACCAAAATAATAGGTTATGACTCATAAATTGAATACAATATATATGATATTTTAATTAAAAATAATTTTAGAATTGATTGTAAGCAAGTGTCATCCACCCAATTATTTTGTCTTGCATTGTATGAAATTTTTCTTTTCTTTTGCAGACATTTATGATGGATACTTTACAACTAGTTTCTTCTAATAAAATATTTGGTGGTGACCAAAAAGTCTACTCTCATGAATCTACAGAGTTAAAATGCAAAATGAATTTCTCTATATATCTACCACCTCAAGCTGAAGGTGGTGATGTAACACTACCTCTTATTTTTTATTTATCAGGCCTAACATGTACTGAGCAAAATTTCATTACAAAGTCTGGTTTCCAGAGGTAATTACTTTGTCATATTTTTATTTCTTTGAACTTTAATTGGTAATGTTATATACCTATAATATTAGCCCAAAGATGTCCTGTAAATTGTTATTCACTTATGTAGAATTAAACCAATCGTTATTTATTAAAATATTTTAGGTGTACCATGTTTTTTGGCCTATTTCATTTGTAAAAACAGTAAGAATGACATCACTTTTTTGAAAAAAAGAAAATTATAGCAATAGAGTATTATAGTATAGTATTCTTCTTCCATGGTAAAACAAAAGATGTAAAACACATACCTATAAGTATGTATGAGTTTTAAATAATCTTCAACATTTAATTGGATTTGACCTACCAATTTCATTTTGCAAGCAAACCACTAACTATGTTACTAAGGTCAATGTAATTTAAATTACAGTTCAAGACACATATACCCAATAATAACAAGAATAAGTAGATAAGAATTTGCCATTTGCAATATTTTAAATTCATGTAATTAATCTATATTATCAGTTTTTTTGCAATTAATATGCAATGCAAATTATATACCTTTACATATTTTGTACATTATGTAATAATATATACCTAGTTCTTTATTCAAATTATATAATATATGCTTATATATAATTTGTTTTCAAGGTATGCATCTGAACATGGAGTAATTGTTGTTGGACCTGACACTTCTCCTCGTGGTGTCAAAATTGCAGGTGATGATGAGTCTTGGGACTTTGGGGTATCTGCTGGATTCTATCTGGATGCTGCTAAGGAACCCTGGTCAACTAATTATAGAATGGGCAGTTATTTGAATAAAGAGTTGTATGAACTAATTCTAAAAGCCTTTAATAACATTGTTGATCCTGATAGAGTAGGAATTATGGGACACAGGTGAGTTTCAAATTTTCTGTTTACTACTACATTTCATAGTTTTCTTAGAAAGACAGTTTTTTTGGTACTTTAGCTTTAGGTATGAATTGATTTTTATAAGAGTTAATATAGCTACTCTAATAGTCTAAAGACCTACGAACCTATACATTATTTTACTATTCTTAATGGGTACTAAACCAAAATTCATGAAAACAAAGGTGCTTGAACAGCCTTTGCAGCAAATATTTTGTTATTACATATATATTGCTAGGATATACCAGCGACTTTGTCCACGCGATTCGATTCCCGGGTCACAAAGTACCGCAACATTAGAAAATACTGTAAGCTCTTGTTTTACTGAAAACTGTCGGAATAAGCTCATTTTTAGGTACCCCAACAATTACAAACTGCTCCCTGGAAAATCCCGCAGGATTTCCGAGATAAAAATATCACAAATTTTATTACATAAAATTTGCTGTTGATAAGTGAAAAAATCACATTGGAACGATTTTTTTTCAATCTACCTATATTAAATAATTGTCAGAAAAAATCCCGCGGGTTTCCCAGGATAAAAAGTAGCGCAGATTTTAAGTCTAACAATTTGCTGTAGATCAGCGAAAATCGCATCCAAATCGACCCAGTAGTTTTTACGTGAATCCCGAACAAACAGACAAGAAATCTAAAAAAAATTGTATCATGTGCTCTATTGTTTATATAGTCTATTCCAGTTTTTTTTTAAATAGCATCAATGTACAAACACACACATTTTATAATATTACAGATATAGATTTCATGCAGATTTAATTGAATAAACTATGTATCTAGATTTCTGTTCACTTTGCACTGTAAATAGTATCCTGTATTCATTCTATGTTATGAAAACTGAAAAAGAACATATCTGAAAATACCCTTTTTATATCTATGTTCTTGGTATTTAATACTTAATTTATACCTTTTCAATTGTTGAAAAGTAAATAATTTCCAATTTCAGCATGGGCGGACATGGAGCCTTGGTCTCCACCCTTAGGAACCCTGGTCTCTATAAGTCTGTGAGTGCATTTGCCCCAATCTGTAACCCGACCGCTTGCCCATGGGGGGTGAAAGCTTTCACTGGGTATTTGGGTGAGGACAAAAGCAAGTGGGCCGAATGGGATGCAACTCAGCTTGTGAAGAAGTATGATGGACCGCCACTAACTTTGCTCTTGGACCAGGTAAACTATCAATAAACAAAATTGAAATGTCTGTCTGTGGTTTCAAAAGGAATGAAAAAATTTAAGTGTAAACTACTATTTATACAATGCCCTATTCATAAATGACTATTTTTAGAATTTATGTCTGTTATTTTCTAAAAGTTTGTACAAACACTTAATCATATGCTACTCAATAAAGTACAATCCAATTTAAATTGACAGTATAAAGGTAGTATTGTTATTAATAGAAGATAATGATATCTTGTTTAAATTGGTAGATAATAAATTAAATATTATGGACATTTACAAATATCATGTGTTACTGTATTCATTATCACGTGCTGTGATATCTATTATTGAGCTAATTACATGGCACTTATGTAATGTGTGATCTTAAGTTTTCTGATTTTAATAGTTATTTCACAATATTGAAACACTTGGAGTATAATTATTTTAAACTGATCAACCATACATTCATCTGTGTTAAATACATCTTCTCTAATTTGAGTTGTAATCGTTTATTTAAGTATTTAATAAATTAATGCCCGGTTTTTGAGTTTACCAGTTATGAGTTCAATAACAATTGATTCTTTATTCTTTATTGTACACAAAAGTTACATACAAAATTATAGAATAGTGGTGATGTACAAAGGCGAACTTAACCGTAAAAGAGTTTTCTTCCAGCAAACCTATGAGTCTAGCGAGAAGGGGAGAAGCAAAAGGCAGGGTTGTGTACACTAAAGATAGTTAACGATATAATATAAACAGATTAACAAAAATAAATTATATACAAGATACTCTTAAGATACATACATACATACATAATGTAAAATATAGATGTATAAGGATAATTTAAGATAGATAGTGCTCTTTGACTTTTTTTTTAAACTGCTCTCCGATGAGCTATCTCGGATTGTATGTAACAGGTCGTTCCATAATCTAACTGTGTGGATGGAGAAAAAATCACTATAACATGTCGATGAGTGTGTGGGAACTTTGAGAAGTCCATAAAGTTATGAAATAAATAAACTTAGGTTAACTGTTAACCTACAACTAGTACCAAAACTCGCCACTAGATGGATCTATTTAAGAAGGAATATCTAATATTTATTTACATCAAACAAAAACATCAACAACAAAGCGTCAAACAAAATATATGGAATAGATAAATGCCTAATATTGGTCAGTTAAGTTGAACCTAGTTTAACTCATGTAGGATGATGTGTTCAGAAATGCAATTTTACAAGTTATTGAACCGATAGTGCTAACAAACAGATAAACTACAGTTAAAAGTATCTCGGAAACCGGGCATTAGAGTTTTATATATTGATGCTAAAGAGTTTTTATGTGCCCTCACTTAAACATTTCTGCTCCCCAATAGGGTAAAGCATGTTGTACTTGTCCCTGTGTTTTATATAGATAAACATATTTGAATATGAACATATTGATGATAATATATGTACATAATTGTATAAATGTACTCTGTACCAGCTGTATTGCTGTGTAGGATTATTGTTATTAAATGTATTTATAGTTGCATTATATTGGTTGATTGTTGTTTGTGAAAAATATTTCACCAAACAGTTGAGGGTAGCAGCTCAAAAAAATATATTATATACCTATTATATATATACTATTATATACCTTTACAAGCAACCACAAGAACTCTTGTTTGGCGTCACTGCAATTTAGCTAAGGCTTTTGCATAAAAATTGAAAAAGACAAACATTTATGGATACTTGTCATTGTTTAGATACATAATGCAGTCGAGTTTTAAAAACTACAATCGATGAAGAATGCTGTGCCTTTTACAGCTTGCTGCCTAAGCCATTTTTTGGTTTTTAAATTTCACGTTTTTGTCTTCGTCCATATTAATTAACGTTCTTTTTATTTCTTTTAGGGTGCTGCCGATAAATTCTACATCGAGAAACAGTTGTTGCCCGAAAATTTGGTGGAAGCATGTCGATCCGTCGAAGTGCCCGTCATATTAAACCTGCGTGATGGCTACGATCACTCTTATTACTACATCTCTACGTATATCGGTGAACACTTTGATTTCCATGCTAAGATACTAAAAGCTTAAGTTTACCAGTCACAATAATCACAAAACAGCATTTATTGTTATTTTATGAAATAAAGAATATTTTGTTATACTTAGTCTTGTTTAAACTATAGATCCACTAGTAACGGTCTGATGACAGGCAAGATAGGCGTAAGTCGGAGCCCTTTGCTAGAAGGCACTACGAAAGAAAGTATTTTAGTCCTCAATGATGAGAGGTAATGATTTAGAAACAAATATTCTCTGAACAAAAAGATTATATATTAATTATTATATCTATAACATTTTAAACACTATTGAATAGTGTTATATTTTGTATATTTTATCTTATACTAATATATAAAGCTGAAGAGTTTGTTTGTTTGATTGAATGCGCTAATATCAGGAACTACTGGTCTGATTTGAAAAATTCTTTCAGTGTTAGATAGCCCATTTATCGAGGAAGGCTATAGGCTATATATCATCACGCTAAGACCAATAGGAGCGGAGCGGAGCACCAATGAAGAAAGTTTCAAAATCGGGGTTTTTTTTTTAACTATTCCACGTGGACAGAAGCTAATTTATGTATAAACATTAGGTTGGGGAAAAAGTTTCTTCGCATTTTATATAAAAAATCGAAAGGCTTTTTTCTAAAGTTTATTAAATTTGACTAAAGTATATAGGTGCCATTTTGTTGGATAACTTTTTGCCATCTTGTAGGTAGGGACGTGATCCCATTGCTATAAAAATTTTGGGGCTTCTGATCAAAAAACTGCGACAAGTGGTTTTGGCAGTCCTCTCGTGATGTTAACCTGACACTGCCTAAAGAATTCTGCAGAGACCGAAACAGGTGAAAATCTGAAGGTGCAAGGTCAGGACTATACGGCGGATGCATTAACACCTCCCAGCCAAACTCTCGTAATTTTTGCTGAGTGGCTAAAGATGTGTGAGGTCTAGCGTTATCATGGTGAAAAACCACACCCCTTCTGTTGATTAATTTCGGCCGCTTTCTCTCAACTTTTTGCTTTAATCTCATCAGTTGTACGCAGTACAGTTCAGAATCGATGGTCCTGCCTGGCGTTAACAGCTCGTAATGAATAATGCCCTTCCAACCCCACCATACACACAGCATCACCTTGTTGCGAGTTAACCCGGGTTTCGCCACAGTCTGTGAAGCCTGACCGGCCTTTGACCACGATCTTTTTCGCACGTTCTTGTCGTACGTGATCCACTTTTCATCACCAGTTATCAGCTTCTTCAAAAATGGTTCGGTTTCATTACGTCGTAATAAAGAATCACAAATGAGTACACGGTTCATTAGGTTTCTTTCAGTGAGCTCATGAGGCACCCTAAAATCTAGCTTTTTTGTGTGCCCAACTTTTTTCAAATGCGCCAAAACCGTTTTGTGGTCAATTCCCAGTTCTCCAGCTACATCGTAACTACTAATATGCCGATCTTGCTCCACTTTTTCAAAAATGGCATCAATTTTTTCCGTAAAAGGGCGACCAGAGCGACGTGCATCTTTGATATCAAAATTTCCGGATTGAAAACGCTTAAACCAAATTTGCGCTACTCTCACAGATACTGCATTAGGTCCATAAACATCGCAAATATTTTTCGCGGCTTGTGTTGCATTTTTACCTTTTTTGTAGTAAAATTTTAAAATGTATCGAATTTCTTCATTAGATTCACTCATTTTAACAATAAGAAAAAAGAATGAAAATCACACATTTCCCTAATTTGAATTTGGAATTGTCTTCTTTAAAATTAAAACTTTTTGATGATACCAAAACCAGCCAGATACAAATGGTATAGCCAAAGAGATCTTATTACAAGTTCATACATACTATATGCGAAAAGACTTTTTCCCCAACCTATTATAAAAGCATTACAATATTTTTCCTTGATCCATGGTGATATGTGACTAGCATTGATAGTAATAGGCAGTGGGGGCTAATTTACCTAAAGTTACAGCAAAGTGGATAAAATAATCAATTAAGATTTGTGTAGTAAGTAACCTGACTCAGATTTCTGTGGTCGCTTCCTGGCATGGTAAATTTCGTAAACGAACTTTGTTATTGACAGAATTTACCTTTGGATATCAATTCACCAAGTTCGATTAAAAAAGAATAATACAAACTCTTTTTCCAAACATATTTTTTATTTATATTTAATACAATACATATTTTACAATTTGTCATCGTTGAAATATTTAAAATTTACTAAATTTTTAAAGAATATTAGTTGCTACCTTCCCGTGTCGTTCCTCCTGAAGTCATGGTAATACTGTAGGAATTTGTCCCTGTTGCCCCAAACATGTGAGCTACCCCATTGACACCAGACACTGTGAATAACAAACATGTATACATATTAAATTAATATACAAATGAATTTTAAATTGTGCCCAAACTCTAAAAGGACAAGACCAAAATATGAAATAGTTAAAAATGATGAAGGTAGTAATAGATCTGCAAACTAACACCATATCATTTAAATTACAATTTATTTTCTTATTAGGATTAAATTAAAAAATAATATTGCAACATGCATTCAGAATCAGAATCAAATTCTGGAAAGTAATGTAAGTAATAGTACAATTTCATCTAATTAGGAGAAACTATACCATTGTTGGCACCCTAGTACAATGATTGGCACTATTAATTTATTAATATTGAATGAATGAATGAAACTCTTTATTGTTCACCATAAACTTAATTCTAGACAATTGATATGGATACATTTGCATTAGAACAATGGGCGGCCTTATCGCTTATAGCGATCTTTTCCAGGCAACCCGGTGTCTAAGGAGATTTTAAATGAAATTTCAAAACATTTTTGGTGGTGTACTAAACTAAAATAAAAGTAATAAAATCACAATTAAATATTATTAAAAATAAAATACAATATAAGTATACTACTATATATACATATATAATTAGATAAAGATGATATTATAAATTAGATATATATACATTCGAACAATAGATACATGAATGTAATACAACAATTTTATTTAATAGACCAATAATGGTCAGTGACCATACATTTAAATGTAGTCATTGATTTAGCTTGTCTGATTGGTAAGGGGAGGGAGTTCCACAGTCGAACAGCCTGTACAGCAAAAGAATTTCCTACGTAGGAAAAAGTATTGTTAACAAAAGATTTTCATTTGAGCGCAAATTACAGGAATGAGATTGATAGAGAAAACTAAAAAGTTCTTTTAAATATGGGGGAGTACAGGGATTGTAAAGGATATTGTGCAAAAGTGAGAGTAAGTGAACATTCCGGCGAAAGCGAATAGGTAACCATTTAAGCTTATCACGAAATTCGGAGACATGGTCATATTTACGCACACCAAATATGAACCGGATACAAACATTTTGAAGGCGTTCTAGCTTATCTAGTTGTTCCTGGGTTATGTTTAGATAGCAGGCATCTGCATAGTCAAGTAGGGGGAGAAGCAAGGATTGTGCAAGCATAACCTTAGTAGCAGTAGGTAGGAAATTCTTCAACCTCCTGAGCGAAGCGGATGACGCGAAAAGTTTCCTACTGATTTCAGTTAAACGAGGTCGCCAAGACTGTTCTCTGTCAATGACGACTCCTAGATTCTATATTATTATATTCTATATAATATTATTATACATTTATTAATATTGTGTTTTATTGAACTGATATTCTTTTGATTTTTAACTCAAAACACATACCTGTTTAAAACGACGTTAAAATAATAACTTTCTATACTTACGTATTAAAATTGTATAATTTTTCTATATGATTAGGAATAATTTTTGGTGTTTAATATATTGTCAAGGGTTTGTATAGGGTTTTGATGATAGAAAAATGTTTATATAAATTGGTTAGTAATATTTGTTATACTCATAAATGAATGATGAAATCGTTGTGATTATAATAGGCTAGTTGTCAGTAGAAATTGATCTTAATTAAAAAAAATGTTTTAAGTGTTCCATTGATTGTGAGCTCTAAAATATTTTTAGCTTGTTTTATTTTTTTGTAATAGTACAAGACAAAAATAGATAGTGTTGCTGAGAATGTTTTTGGCGTCAAATGGTGACTTCTACTTAGTAGAATTTCGAATTATTAAATTAAATATTCATATTGTCACAATTATTACATGCTAAGTGGATAGAAAAAACATCGCAATGAAATCAACATATCGAAATATCGGATATGTCAAACCCACCAATTTGCTTTAGACTATCGTAGCGGGTATTCTGCCTGCCGTCCCCTTCCACGGGGAGAAACGAGACCAGTAGTGGGACGTTTATGGGCTGTTATTATTAATACCTCACTCATAACACGATCTCATGTATAAAATTGTTTTCAGGTTCTGTATCGAACACTGAAAAACGCATAAATATCATAAAATTATACAATAAATTCCGTATATAAAAAGTGTTATAAGTTAGGTAACAACTTACATCAAAATAGTTTTCATAGAAACATACAGGTGAATTTTTCAAATGGGCCTTCATGGCCAAATCCTAAACTATGCTAAATAGCAAAAATACTCAAAGGAGTCTCGAGACCGGTTTTGACGAAAATTAAAGTGGAGCATTACAATTTTGAAAAATCCATTACCCTTGCCAGGTATTGAATGGGCTGATTTTGAAATAAATAAATGCAAGCTGTATTTAGTGTACTAAAGCATCCTTTATTATTATACCAAATCATAGTTGAGGTAGCTTATAAGAATCAATTTCAGTGAAAGAATGTTAAACAGCAATCTAATTGCGATCATTTGAACGCAATCAATGTTTACCCCATTGACGGATTTGATAGATTAGGGAAAAATAACGTGTTTTGAATATTAATCTAATCTTTAAATCTATTATTTATTATCTATTAAATCTACTGGTAGTACTTTCATATTGAGGGACTACAAAGTATTTACAAAATTGGGAATTGATTTTAAAATCAGTAATTTCTATCTAATTTATCCATATAGAAAAATTGTACCATTTTAATACGTAAGTATAGAAAGTTATTATTTTAACATCGTTTCAACGAGGAATGTGTTTTGAGTTAAAAATTAAAAGAATATCAGTTCATTAGAATACAAGGTTATGAAAAATAAGATTTTTTGACACTGTCCCACCACTTAAGTTTAAAAAAAAAATCATGAGTAGCAAGGATTATAAAACACATATTCTGAAAAAATGTTGATAGATAATTTTCAGAAACTCGAGATAAAAATATTTTATTTTTTAAAAATCGGCTATTCATCTGGGAATTACAAGTATTGGTGAAAATTCGCCTTGAAATTGAAAAAAAAAAACGGAAAAATATGTTTAAAAAAATCTCGAAAAATACTTAAGATAAAAAGCTGAAAATTTGGGTGAATTATTTTTATTTGATAACAAAACGATCCCCACAGTAAAAATAGAAAATGCCTCGGGGGGCAATTTTTACTTAGAAACCCTCCTATTCCTTTTCCAATTTTACAAAACGAGTTTTTTTATATTTTTGGTTAATTTTCATAATATAAGTACAATGAAGGCGCAATTGAAAAATTCCTATTGCTTTTTTGAATATTCGTTTGTTCCCTCTTAATGGTGTTAAATATGAACCAATTTACTTAAAATATGGTTTAAGTGCTTTAGGAAAATAACAGGTAATTTCTACACTCTGCGATTTATGCAGAATATATTAACATCGTTTACGTGAAAGAAGCTGCATATAACCCTGTAGTCTAAAACCAAATCTAAATATTTTTTTAAATTAATCATTAAGTCAGAGAAAGAAAGTGTGACTTACATTCCAAATAAGGCCCCACCAAGATGAGCAGCATGGTCAAAGAACTTCCACCCTAACACTACCCCAGCAAGATCAACACTCATTATCACTTTTATGGCCTGGAAAAAATGTTATAACATTATAATTAGTGGCATAGAATTAAATTATATGTAATTAATACAATGGCGTGGAGAAAGCTCACCGTTCCAGCGGCGAAAGTGTACATGGGCAGGAATATAATGCTTAGCCGGGTGTCTGGATACTGAACACATACATATGATAGTACTGCCATTATTGCACCTGACTGAAAAAAAAAACCGAAATTATTTATGATAATATGTACTCAGTCATCTTTAGTGCTTTTGAGAAATTAAGTTCTGGATAACCCAAAATAGTGTTCATGACAAGTTTGTAAACTAGAAATATTATTAAAACTACATTTAATGGTTTTAAGTGCGGCATTCTATTTGAATTTTATTCTGCTACTGAAAAATGGGCGAAACATCGGAATGAAAATCAAATAAAATGCCACGCCTAAAACTTTTAAAGCGTAGTTTAAAATATGTGCACTAGTTCGCGAAAAATTAAAAATTACTTGGCGATATTTATCAATATTAATTATAAGATGCCTCATTAAATTTTGGTAAATTTCTGATGCATCAGAATGTTATGTAAAGTCGTGATTTTCTAATCTAATGCAAGTAAATTTAAGTAAATTTTGTTTAAAAGAAGCTAACAGCAATAGACATATGATATGTATGAGCAATACAATTGGTCATACGTTTTTAAAGAATTAATATTCTCATTTGTTTTTTTCTTGTCTGTATTAAAAAGTATATTATAATCTATATGGCCCAGCTTATTGCGTGTGACATGGACTACTCAGTTTTTCTGGATATCTTCTAGTCATCAAGTTTATCATTTCCTCTCCTCTCAACATTTCAACGTTTACATGCAAAGGGTATTAAATTCCAGTTGAATTTATTACATTTAGTAACTGTATTGATTGAGCTGTTTAAAATTTATGATACTGATGACTAATGATGATTTGTAGGTTAGGTAAGGACGGAAAATGTTGAGTGATGTGGCACAACGACGGGCGCCGACGTCAGTCGGGAGCCCGGAGGCGCAGGTATGCGCATGACCTCCCTCCCTGAAATACCGCTGCAGGGGCCCTCTAGCATCTAGGGAGCAGAGGAGTCTTCACCCCTGTTGACGAAGTGAGTTTGCCTCTCCCGGGGCATTCTCAAGCACTTGTGCGCTAGGATCGGTGTGGGCGTAACTACGTTCTGTATCTCACGCCTTTCCTGCCATAAGCGTGGGGCACATGGGAGGAGGATGGTTTTAGTGGGGCATTGATTAGTCGAGTCTCCACACAAGCCGGTTGATTATTGTTTGGATTGCCTCAGTGGAAAGCCTCCATGATCAACAACGGTCTAATCCCTAGCAAAGGACCCGGTATGTGCGAAATGTATTTCCCCCGCCTTAAAAAAAAAAAATGTGGCACAACGTGAATGTAAACATTCATCGTATTGAGGCAAAGAAGCTAAATTAATACAGCTTTGTTATATGTATATATATTTATAAATATAAATCGTTATTAGGTTTAAATGAATTGTAAATATTTAGTGTGATTATATATTACTTTTTCTTTCTTTCTTAGGATAGGTAATTTTTCATAATACTCATTATTTCAATATACATTTTTCTGTGTCTTGTGCTTTATATTTTAAACTTTGGTTATGCGTTTCTTTTATAATTATTTGTTTTTTTTAATGTTTGTTGTACGGGTCGCATGCCATATGTGATTTAGGAGGTGGGCACTGAAAATCAGCGCTTTGTCGGACTACGTTTCGGCACAGTAAAATGCTGAGTGCTAACCTCATTTTCAAATTGCGACATACAATTTCTGTATAATTTTATATATACTTTGTTATGTTAGTACTATTTTGTGTTGTATGTCGCTATTAGAGATAAATATTTTTCTTTCTTTCTTCTTTTCTATACTGTTGGTGTACACACTTACCGCTCCAAGACTAAGGCCTGGCTGATTGACAGCCACCTTGTATAGAAAGCTGGCAAAACTGCTTATTACTCCAGCGCTTAAATACATCGCCGTAAACTGTTCTTTACCCAATGATGCTATTGCAGCTGTAAATAATATAATATAAAGTTGTTGTGAATACCTGAGAAAAGTGGTAAATATATTTATGCGATTATTTAGATTAAAATATATATTTTATGTTTTTTTCCATTAGCATAGTTTTCCGTATCTCACACATTGTATAGATATTAGACTATGGTTTTAGTTCCTACTAACATATAATAAGTACCTACATAAAATTGAAAAAACAAATGTTTGTAACAGGTACACCATAAACAAAGATTAAAACTCAATAATTATAACAAGTTGGCGGTAGGTTAAATAAACCATTAACAAAAATCATTGACACTTGACGTCTATATCTTCTGTGATCACGGCTATTGAAAATGGCCAAAACATCAGAACAAAAATCAAATACAATACCGCGCTTAAAACCGAAAAAAACGTAGTTTTATTATGTGTACTTGTCGCGAAAACTTAAGAAAATACTACATGTTTGTAACATTAATTCTTTTCCGTTAAAATATCCAATATGAATACTTTTTTAGCAGAGTTTAACATAATAGGTTGGGGAAAAAGTCTTTTCGCATATAGTATGTATGAACTTGTAATAAGATCTCTTTGGCTATACCATTTGTATCTGGCTGGTTTTGGTATCATTAAAAAGTTTTAATTATAAAGAAGACAATTCCAAATTCAAATTAGGAAAATGTGCGATTTTCATTTGTTTTTCTTATTGTTAAAATGAGTGAATCTAATGAAGAAATTCGATACATTTTAAAATTTTACTACAAAAAATGTAAAAATAAACACAAGCCGCGAAAAAAAATTGTGATGTTTATGGACCTAATGCAGTATCTGTGAGAGTAGCGCAAATTTGGTTTATGCGTTTTCAATCCGGAAATTTTGATATCAAAGATGCACATTGCTCTGGTCGCCCTGTTACGGACAAAATTGATGACATTTTTGAAAAAGTGAAGCAAGATGTTAAACTATTTCCATTTCTTTATTTTCTCGATGACAGTTCTAATTTGATAGTTGTAGTGTTGTGACCAAATTAGTAATGATATCGATCGCATATATTTATTATGTTTGGAACAAAGACAAATACAACAAAAACATTCAAATATATTTTTTCAAGCTGGGAACACAATGGCCCACCGCCATTTTGTGTTTGTTTTAATCTGGCACTCGCAACAAGACGGCTGTGCTATATAGTCACTACATTTCTATTCGCGCTGAGTTTTTCACATTATCCATACGTTACGTTGTGTATTTTGTGTTCCTCCGTGTTGATTGCTGCCCAGCTGTCAAATATCAAAATGCCTAAAGGATCTGTTCTGAAAAGGCAGGCGAGAGAACCGGTGATCAAGGTTCGTAGTTACTTTGAAGCAGAGTATGAAAATGGTGGCCCGCTATTACCACTGTCGCAAGTGCGAAAGCGTGTTGCGGCCGCATTAGGAATTAGTGGACCTACTGTTTCAAACATTACTACCGAAACTTACGGTACAAGCGGCATGCAGGAAAATAAGCTTCGTACGCCGAAGAAAAAACGCGAACCACGTCGTGTGACATCGGTTGACAACTTCGACGCTGACGCTATTCGCCGTCATATATATGACTATTACTTGGGCAAAGAAATTCCAACACTTAAAAAACTTGTTGTTTCTTTACGTGAATGTGGCTTGTTCCATGGCCAAAAATCGTCATTAAGCTTGATTTTGAAAGAAATTGGATTTTTTTTATAAAAAATCGGACACACGTAAAATATTGATGGAGCGTCACGACGTTGCTATGGCTCGCTGCGAATTTTTGAGCGAAGCCAAAAAGATATCAGATTTGTCAAATGTTATTTTCACTGACGATACTTGGTTAAATGCAAACCACACAGTATCTAAGAACTGGACTGATGACACCGCCGCTTCCACTAGTTCAGTGCCAATGGGAAAAGATGAACGCCTTATCATATGCCATGCAGGGTCAACGAAAGGATTCGTGTCAGATGTTTTACTGGCCTTTAAATCCAAGAAAACAGTGGACTACCACGAAGAAATGAACGCGGAGATTTACGAAGGATGGTTTAAAAAAATGGTGCAATCTCTGGATGAACCGTCGATAATTATTATGGACAACGCTACATATCACTCCAGACAAATTGATAAAATGCCGACGCAGGCCAATAAAAAACAAGAGATAATTGACTGGCTCCAACGTCATGGCGAAAATGTGGATAATACTTTATTAAAAGTACAATTAGTGAATATTTTAAAATCGAACAAAAGCCCCCCTAAAAGATGTATTACCGACGAAATAGCTGCCGAATGTGGTCATTGGGTTCTTCGACTTCCGCCGTATCATTGCCAATACAATGCTATAGAACTAATATGGGCACCAATCAAAGGACACGCCGCTCGAAACAATACCCATACCCCTTTTACTGCAAACAAGATGTTAGATTTATTAACAAAATGCATGTGCGGAAGTAACCGCCGAACACTGGGAAAAAATTGTGAGAAGAACCCAAAAGATTATAGCGTCGGATTGGGAAATTCATGTGGCATTCGATAATATAGAAGTACAGGAACTTATAATAAATGTTGGGGAGAGCTCATCGAGTGACAGTGACGATTCATCAGATTTTGATTAAAATAAATAAATAAAGAATCAACATAATATAATTACATCTTGTAATGAAATGTAATATTAGTTAATAAATTTGTACAAAATTATCCGGCAATAGTTTAGTTTCTTACACTTCGTAAAAAAATATCGGGTCTGTCTGTTATCGTGTTACGTTTATCGATAGCTCCATCCCTATCAGTTTCTCCGACTCCGCTATGACCTTGTACGTGCGTAAGCGTCATATTTATATTAAATAATGTATACATAATGTAATAAAGACGCTCGTTCAAGTTTCCACAGGAGCTGTCATCGAGAAAATAAAGAAATGGAAATAGTATAGTAGTTACGATGTAGTTGGAGAACTGGGAATTGACCACAAAACGGTTTTCGCGCATTTGAAAAAACCTGGGTAGACAAAAAAGCTCAATATTTGGGTGCCTCATGAGCACACTGAAAGAAACCTAATGAACCGTGTACTCATTTATTATGACGTAATGAAACCGAACCATTTTTGAAGAAGCTGATTACTGGTGATGAAAAGTAGATCACGTACGACAAGAACTTGCGAAAAAGATCGTGGTCAAAGGCCGGTCAGGCTTCACAGACTGTGGCGAAACCCGGGTTAACTCGCAACAAGGTGATGCTGTGTGTATGGTGGGATTGGAAGGGCATTATTCATTATGAGCTGTTACCGCCAGACAGGACCATCGATTCTGAACTGTACTGCGAACAACTGATCAGATTAAAGCAAAAAGTTGAGAGAAAGCAGCCGGAATTAATCAACAGAAGGGGTGTGGTTTTTCACCATTATAACGCTAGACCTCACACACCACTCAGCAAAACTTACGAGAGTTTGGCTGGGAGGTGTTAATGCATCCTCCGTATAGTCCTGACCTTGCACCTTCAGATTTTCACCTGTTTCGGTCTCTGCAGAATTCTTTAGGCAGTGTCAGGTTAACATCACGAGAGGACTGCCAAAACCACTTGTCGCAGATTTTTGATCAGAAGCCCCAAAAATTTTTATAGCAATGGGATCACGTCCCTACCTACAAGATGGCAAAAAGTTATCCAACAAATTGGCACCTCCATACTTTAGTCAAATGTAAATAAACTTTATAAAAAAAACCTTTTGTATTTTTATATAAAATGCGAAGAAACTTTTTCCCCAACCTAATAGAATACTTTTTTCAATTTGAAGTACAAGTAAAGCCACGTTTTCATTTTATATACCTGGCATAAAACTGTACAGCACATACATATTTGCCGCCAAATGAAGAGCTGAATAATGGCTGAATGTAGATAACACCATTGGCAGACATATTGCACCTGAAAAAGGTAATGAAGCAAAATTAATATTAACAAGTAATGAAGACGAAGTGGACACATGAGAAATTCTAAAAAAAATACATTCAAAGAACAGGCGGTAAAATTACATCTTATCATCTGAATTTTAAAACATTGTTATAGAAATGATTTTAATTACTTCTTAAAACAATAATGAATGCGCTATTTGACTGCTTTTACTTGTACCTACTTATGACGTCATAAATAGGTACACTCATACAAAATCTATGAGGCTGGATTTTCTGTCAGTTTATAAAAAGTATTTCAGTTGATTTGACTGTTGTGGTTAAAATGGTTTAGTATTTCTTCATTTCTATTTCTATAAAAGTTATGCTTTTATATCTTATTCTTATTTTTAAATGTGCTGTTTCTAAACGAAATAATTTTCATAAAAGTCCTTTGAACTGTTTTGGAGTTTATTAGAGACCAACTTTCAGACAAACAAATAAAAAAATCTAAAAATGTTTATTTATGAATAGATGTCATATAGGTCCGTTTCCACTTTCTTTAACTGCCGGAGTACAGCAAACAGGCTGACGGTCCACATAATGGAGTGGTTATAGTTACCTATGGACATGCGCAACGCGAGAGGTGCTGCCAGTCTCGAAGGAGGACTAGAATTTGGCTACTAATGCCGATACACAACTGAAAGTTTTTATGGCGCCATACTCTAGTATCCGGGTGTAATGGTCATCCATATGGACAAATGCCCTACCACTTAGCTGTAGGTTGTATTATCGTGTCTTACGACAGGCCGCGGGAATTAGTATTTTTTCTCCTTCTTTCCTGGATTCCTATAGGGAGTACAGGATTATCTACATATAATATTATACAATTCTAAACAAGCCGTGTCTGTATATTGAAGCTATTTAAAAAAAAACCAACTGCAAACACTATAATATAAACGATGGAGGACATGATGCAATTCTTTTTAGATTTCTTGTCTGTTTGTTCGGGGTTCATGTAAAAACCACTGGGCCGATTTGGATGCGGTTTTCGCTGATCGACAGCAAATTCTTAGACTTCAAATCTGTGCTAGTTATTATCCCGGGAATTTTTGTGGGAATGATTTAAAATGGCCAGATTGAAAAAAGAAACCGAATTCCAATGCGATTTTTTCACTGATCGACAGCAAATTTTATGTAATAAAGTGTGTGATACTTTTAATCTCGGGAAACCCGAGGGAATTTTCCTGGGAGCAGTTTGAAGTTGTACGGATGCATAAAAATTAGGTTATTCCGACACAGTTTCCAATAAAACGATAGCTTACATTCTGTTTTTTAAATGCTGCGATACTTTGTTTCCCGGGAATCCCGCAGGAATTTCAAGTCAAGCGTAGACGAAGTTGCGGGAACATCCTAGTAATATTATAAAATTCTAAACATGCCGTGTTTGTAGATTAAAACTATTAAAAAAATAACTGGAAAAGACTATATAAGCGACGGAGAACACGATGGATTTTTGGATTTTGGATGTTCGGAATTCACCTAAAAACTATTGCGCTTATTTCAATGTAGTTTTTCTAATCGATAGCAAATTCGCAGACATAAAATCTGCGGTACCTTTTATCCCGGGGATCCCGCTGGACTTTTTCTGGGAATGATTTAAAGTGGTAAAACTGATTTTTAAAAAATTCCGTTGCAGCTTTTTCGCTGATCAAAAGCAAATTTTATGTAATAAAATATGTGATACTTTTAATTATGAGGAATTTTCCTGGGAGCGGTGTTAAAGATGTTAGGGTGCATAAAAATTAACTTATTCTAACACAATTTTGATTAAAGAATATCTTACATTCTTTTTTAAATGTTGTGGTACTTAGTGTCCCAGAAATCCCGCGTGTTTTTTCTCAGGAATGGTATAAATTAGTTACATTGCATAAATATTAGCTCATTTGGAAACAATTGCACTAGACTGACAGCTAAGTCCTGTTTGACGTGATGCGACACTTTATATTCTCAGAATCCCGCGGGAAACGTGGACGAAATCGCCGGCAAATTATAGCGTAACTATATTATCTGGAATTTATTTTGATATCACAGACACACTACAATTTTATGGGTAAGTGTTATCTATGCATTCGTCTTTAATATTGGGTTTCTGAATTTTACTTTCCATTCATTTGCCTTACCATTGGTATCAAATAGTTTATGTCAAATTTAAACTAACTATCTAAATTTAAACTATGTAAGGCAAATCATACAGATACAGAACCTAGGCATAAAAGATTGTTCTAATTAATCTTGTATAATTATGTTCACACTTACCACCTGAAGGATTTGAACAAAAAAACTTGACCATAAAAGGTTGCAATGCTCTCACACGCCAAGCACCAAAAACCAGTATGTTAGCTGCCAAGATTGGATAGAAAACTTTTTCACTATCTCTCAATGAATTCCACCATTTCCTTATAGGTCCTGGCTCTGGTTTCTATAATAAATTAGATTATTTATTGATATGTGATGAAAAAAAATTAAATAAACTTCTTTCTACATCTTGAAGTCGGTGTCGAGTAAAACATAAAAATTACTCTATTTTGTAAATTTGTTGTTGTTATTTTACGTTTTACTTAGCACCGACTTCAAGATATTAGAGAAAGAAGTCGGTTAAATATTTATATTTTTGTTTTTAGTGTTAAGATGGTGTTTTGTTACAAAAGAATTATTTCTTACTCTTTAGTTGCGCAAATACTTCAGTAGCTTTAGAAATAATATATTAATCACCTGTAGAAATTGTACAACTGGCACATATACAAATACAAATTTGACATCTCACTCTTCGGTGTATATGCTCTTCGATAAAGGTTGCTATCGATTTCCTTGCGATTCACAAATCAGATCCTGACTTCGTGACTATGGGACCATTGCGGGAGTTAAAAAAACAATTTGAAAATTGGTCCACAATTGACGGAGAAATTGCGTTACATGCCTACAAAAAAATAAACTACCTGAAAATGTACCTACAACAAACAAACTAAAATACCTACACGCGTATACATCTTTTTTTCCCAGAATTTAAGCCCACTGCGTTCTTTAGTAAGTAATGGTTACTCTCGATGTTCCTGGAATCCACTCACCAGATCCTGACTTGGTGACCATAACATATAACGCTACCTTGGGAGTATAGACTTACGAGTAAAGAAAAAACTTTGGAAATCGGTTTTGAATTGACGGAGATATCGCATTATGAAGAAATCTATTATCAATTTTCGTGAGTTTTTCTAATTCCTTCGAATACACTCATCAGATCCTGATATGGTGACAATGGGGCCAATTTGGGAGTATAACCTTTCAATTAAAAGAAAAAATTTGAAAATCAATTCATATTTGACAGAGAAATTGAGTAAAAACACACACAATCAAATCTACATCTTACTCACCTATGTGTTTTTTAATTTCAAATAAATTATATAACAAATATTTAAGACATAGGTCAATCAAATTCACTTCAATCCAGAGCAATTTGTTTCTTTCTTCGACATTTCAAACATTTTAAGAGAAGAAGAGAGAAGATAACTGAAGACTTGACTACACTTTAAATGTGTTGTCACATAAAATGTATGAAGGAGATGGATACACTTTTATGCATTCTTGAGCCCAGATCATAAAAAGATGAGCGTGATTTTAAAATGTATTTTTATTATGTTTATACATTTTTTATGATTAAAGTGAGTTTAGTGATTTTGAATGAATTAATCATGTGGTGTGTTTTCATATTATTGATAGGGAATATGCATGTTTTTTTTATTGTATTTTTAACTCATTGTTTACATCGTTTATTCAGAGTATAAAATAAAAATACTGTTAGAAATGTTCAATATAATTTTTAAATCTGAAATAAATTTGAACTATTTAAACTATTTTCGCGGGCTTTGATGACGTCATAGTTCATTTTCAGGACGCGTTCCTTTTGTGACTCACAATGTTCAAAATGCTCCTTCTGTTCCAAATACCGACCACGGTCTTTATGGTGGCCGCAAAAACGTCACTAATGTCATTATTTTTTCGGTCATGCAACACTCACAACGACCCATGTAAAGAGGTGGGTTGAAGTGGGTGTTGACCACAGAGCATTCATTCTCTCTATCAATACATTGACAAAGGTGCGATTTTGAAATCAACCATACAGCAACCATTGAAATTTGTATATTTTGTTGTTAATGACATCAACCCTCTATAATCCATTCCACTTGAGTTTTTGAGTGGTGTGAGCTACAAGATGAATGCACCCTTTGTTGACAAACAAAATGAGATGTTGTGCTGTGCAGTTTTATTTTCTAAAAATGTGTAAAATTACTCTAAAATGAATAATAGTTGTAGGATATTGATAGTTTTTGAGTAGTGATTATGTATTTTTGTGAGAAATGTGAACTGTATAGTCAAATGTGGCCTTTTGAGTTGTCACAAGAACTCCGTTGAATGGCCTCTGTTGATAACCTACAGTTCAGCTGAGCTATATATAGGCTTAAGAAAATGAAGAAATTTTATTATAATGTAAGGTCTGGTTTAAAGGCCTAGCTGCCAAGCCATAAGTCTAAATAAATAATCTCAAAATGTCAAAATCAAAAATGACATCACATTTCCATTTGATCAATAGCATTGTGTTTTAAAAATTTAAATATCCCACACATTATTAACACTTTTTATTAATTTAATCTGTAAAGGAATTAAATAAAAAATAATATTAGACATGAATAATTCTAGAGCAATAAAGACATAATATAAAAAGATTGACTTGTATTGACTTTGACATTCTGATGATGATTGAGTTGTATGACATGCATGCATATTCCCTATTGTTGAAATGCATTCACATAAATCTATTATGGTAATCAATAACTTATTTTCTTTATATAATACTTATTTTTAAGATTTTTTATCTTCCAGACAGAATTTAAGACTGATGTTTTCCATTTAATAGAAAAATATAACACTTTTTTATGCTATATCTCAACCTATTACATTTCTTTGACTGAAAAGTCCCTGTCTCCTTTGTGTAGTTTTTTCCAGATACTCTTACAGTAAGCATATAAATATGGGTCTATAATATGAATAATGTCTTATTCTAGACAAATTATACTGTTGTAATAATTTTGTTATGAACTTGAACTCATGTGTTGTTCTTCAAGTAATAATAATATATGTGTAAATAAGCTTACAAATTGTGCCAGCAATTTTTTCTGTTGAGCATTCAACCAGGTTCCAGGTCTTCTAATGAGTGATGATGCATGAGCACGTAAATTTTCATATTCCCAAATAACACATGAAAGAAAGCTTGCTGATGTCACCTACAATATAAAAACGGCTGCAACTAGGATATCCTGTACACACATTTTAATTAGTGGGTGGGAGTGGGTTGGGGAAGGTAACTTATCCTTTCTGGAACCCTTAAGATCTGGAGTTTTTGAAATTTTAATTTTTGGTAAACATAACCTCACCTATTTTTTCACTAATATTATTGTGATGGGAGCTGAAATATCACGACCAGTGACTAGAACAGGGGGTTTAAGTTAGGTTAGGTTTTCTTCAGACCACAATGTACAAGCTGTGTAAGTGAGGTGAGCATGCAACGGCAGCGGCCAGCGAGTGCCAGAGCCCACTATTAACCATTTACTATTTGTTTCATATAAACAATTTATAATTTCGTCTTTATTGGCCGCCATTTTGAATATTTTTATGGTTACTCTTGTAGTGTATGTGAATGTGCTTTGTTGTTTTTTCTTAATTTTTTGAGAACTTCCACTTTTTAGTTCTTTTCTGTTGATTAATGGCTTTCTTTTGGACTTTGAAAGGATTGTTCAACTTTAGACCTATGATGTAAGTGCAATATTAGTGAAATAAAAAGTGAGGTTATGTTTATTAAAACTTAATATTTAAAGATCTCTGGACCATAGGGGTTGTAGTAGGAGTAAGTATGCCCCTCCCCACAACACCATGACGCTACTTAAAATTTGTGTATAAACAATTAAACATCTATAAATTTACCTAGTTATTTATCATAATAAATAAAAGGTGTGCCACCTTTTATTTATTACGAGTAGATCTGAACTTTGTTAACAGAGGTTAAAAGGCTATGGCTGGAGCTTTATATCTCAAATAATAAATAAGTGTCTCATATCTATACCATAATTTGAATATTTTTCTATAATAAGAGTGTAAATAAATGTTTTACGTCTTACCCCAACTGTAAAAAGTAAAGGTTTTACTAATCTTCTAGCCTGCAAGGGCCCAGGCTCGATATGAATATGTTCCAAAGGATCTGGGTTAAGCCCCGGCCGCTTTGTGTTCCGGCGTGAATTGTGGAAAGAATTGCGAACTTGCAAACGAGCATGAATGTTGGTGCCCCGGGTATGCCTGAGAATCACCGTTTTGCTGAAATTAATAAATATTATACAATATACCTTGAGTAATCATTCTAAACTACATCCAGCTTATTTTCGCTTACCAATTATTGTTTAAATCCACGATAGACCAAGCATTTCTAAAGAACATTATACTTTTTGGAAAACACGAGTTACATTATAGTTCAAAATTGATTAATTTAATTCGAAGAATTTATTGAAATATGCAAGTTTATTATAATGTTCATATTATTGTCTGAAAAATTGAAAACTAAAAAAATGACAGTTATGACATGACATTGACAATAAACATACCGTTGTTGTATAAGGCTTCTCCACATTCTCGCGAGAACTACGTGAGAACGAGCGAAACAAAGAGAATGTAAACGCCTTACTCGTATTCTCGTGAATCCGCGAAATAATGGAGCTAAGAACGCGAAACCTTAGGGTGACCAGACTCAGCAGAATTCCGCGATTTTAGTGGAATTAAGACCGGAATTTAGAAGAGATAAGTATATAAAAATGGGTGGACGGATGTAATGATATCATAAGTTTTTTTTACCAAAATAGCTACGCAATCATAACAATGGACAAGTTTTACAGTGTTAAATGTCTATCGGTCATTGTAAACATAGAATGGATAGGTAAATCTTACACTATTAAAACATGCTTAATTTAGCTTAAAGCTTAATAACTCTTTATAAAAATATCGCTACTATAGGTTAAAAAGATTAAGACAAGGTTTTATCTGTATCTGTGTGTGTTTTTGTGTGAATATATATATATATATATATATATATATATATATATATATATATATATATATATATATATATATATATATATATATAAATATATATATATATATATATATATATATATATATAAATGACATCAAACAAATATACACATTTCAACATAAACTAAGAGTTACATTAAATTTGTTCTTATAATCTAACAGTGCCTCAAAATTGTACTTTATAAAAAAAATTGCTAAAAGTGCTTAGAACAGTGATAATGTCCATTACACAACTTTCAATTTCAAAATTAAAAAAAAACTTTTCGAAGGTTAATTATTGCAATATTTCATTTAGTTTAATTTTAAGTATATTTAAAGATATGTAAAATTTGTCTATGTCGATAAAGTTGAGATCATATATATTGGTGCCACGAAAAAAGAAGTAATTGCGAGTATAGTTTTTGTTATAACGAGGGGGAGCAAAAAGAGGTAGTTTACGAATGGGGCGCACGGATGTCGAACATTAACAGAAATAAAGCAGCAACCGAAATGAAGAAAACTCATGGATGGAAGTACTACGGTAAACGGTAAGGAGTAAACAACCTTGTCAATCTCAGTTATTCATAGAATATATATAGAATACGTAAAATAATTTACTTTTTATTCCTAACTAGAGTTTAACCCGTCGCTGTGCCGCGGGTCAACCTCTAGTGCCTGCCTCTTGTTTAAAGAGCAGGCGTTAATACAGGTTACATTGTATTAAATGTTTATGTGAGTGATATTTGCATCCGGAAGATCGGTTTCATTTTATATCGCAAACTATCAAATCTCCCGGCATGAAAAGTAAAATTTATGTCCACTATCGGCATTAAAACTACGTTTAAACAAAATTACAGCAAAACCGATCCAGTGTTCCTAGTAGTTTTCCGTGAAAGCTTAATAGAAAGACATATCGAGTTACTATCGCATTTTTTATAGACAAAAATTTTGTACAGATGTACAAAATTTTTGTCTATAAAATTTGTCTATAAACTTGAGAAATGATTGATCTCATCTAAACTTTCATCCTCTATTTCAAACTGTCCTAGTTTTATTTATCTATCCCCCGTCTATTTGAAAACTATATAAATGACTATAATGATAAAAAGGACAAAACGGAAAACGGAGAAAAAGGACAAAACGGACAAATAGGACAAAAAGGACAAAACCGACAAAAAGGTCTAAACGGACAAAAAGGACAAAGAGGACAAAAAGAGCAAAAAGGGACAAGAACAAAAAGTACACAAAAGACAAAAAAGGACCAAAAGGCCAAAAAAGACAATTAGGACAAAAAGGACAAATAGGACAAAAGGGACAAAAAGGACAAAAAAGGAAAATAGGACAAAAAGAACAAATGGGACTAAAAGGACAAAAAGACAAAAAGAACATAGATTACCCAATGACCAAAATAGTGAGGTGGATTATCATACATTGGGCAAACAAAGAAGAACATAAAAACACGAGTAAAAGAACACTTTGCTGACTGAAACAGACAAGGTCTACGAAGTCTGCGATCAGTGAACACACGCTGGATAAACCCAACCGCTACATCAGATTCGATAACCCACAAATCCTCGCGAAAGAGAATCGTTTCTTACCTAGATTGATACGTGAGGCTATTGAAATCAAAAAACACCCAAATTTCAATAGAGAAGATGTTTGGCAAGTATCATCTGTTTGGGATCCGATCATCAAAACTATCAAGACCCAAACTCAGCAAAAACCAACTGCCATACCTCAGGACACTGTGAGCTCTTTCTGTGTGCATCGAAACACAAACCAACTTGACTGATAATTTCTTTTATTTTTCCTTCCACCCATTTTAATATTATATAAAATTATTAGAGCTAGGCATGTTTACTGAAGAGTTTCTTGCGCCGCTTCTTCTCTTCAAGTCATAACATGTTGCGAAGCGGTTGTAAATTAGATTAGGCTCCCATAGAGTAAATAATAACCATAAAAAAATTAAAACTAAATAATTAAAATGTGTTCATTTTGATTTCAATAATAGTTGGCGGTAGGCTAAATAAAACTTTAACAACTCGTTGACACTTATGTAATTCTTGCAACAACTCAGAAGGGTGTATGGTAATAAAAGAGCGGCAACTGGTCACATATTTATAATAAGAGAACCTAGCGGTTTTAACACATTGAATACACTCACTTTTCATACTCTACAAGCATTTTTAGAACCCTCGCCATCCCCTCCAACAATTTTACAGTACATGAAACTTAGCAATTGGCACAACCGATAGCGGATTGAAGTCACTGATAAATTATTTTAATTAAAGTGTTATGAATGAAAAGAATTTAATAAATTACTGTTTGGAAATTCCAGATAATATTTTATACAAGATATCATATAAAACATTATACTTAAAGTTTTACATGTAATAAAATAAACCAAACACAGTACAAATCTATCGCGTCTACTAACATGAAAACAAAATGTAGTGAATACCGTCTAATACAATTGAGAGATTTTGAATTAATAGGTTGGGGAAAAAGTCTTTTCGCATATAGTATGTATGAACTTGTAATAAAATCTCTTTGGCTATGCCATTTGTATCTGGTTGGTTTTGGTATCAATAAAAAGTTTTAATTTTAAAGAAGACAATTCCAAATTCAAATTAGGAAAATGTGTGATTTTCATTTGTTTTTCTTACTGTTAAAATGAGTGAATCTAATGAAGAAATTCGATACATTTTAAAATTTTACTACAAAAAAATTTTGTGATGTTTATGGACCTAATGCAGTATCTGTGAGAGTAGCGCAAATTTGGTTTAAGCGTTTTCAATCCGGAAATTTTGATATCAAAGATGCACGTCGCTCTGGCCGCCCTGTTACGGACAAAATTGATGCCATTTTTGAAAAAGTGGAGCAAGATCGGTATATTAGTAGTTACGATGTAGCTGGAGAACTGGGAATTGACCACAAAACGGTTTTGGCGCATTTGAAAAAGCTGGGTACATAAAAAAGTTCGATATTTGGGTGCCTCATGAGCTCACTGAAAGAAACCTAATGAACCGTGTACTCATTTGTGATTCTTTATTACGACGTAATGAAACCGAACCATTTTTGAAGAAGCTGATAGCTGGTGATAAAAAGTGGTCACGTACGACAAAAATGTGCGAAAAAGATCGTGGTCAAAGGCCGGTTAGGCTTGACAGACTGTGGTGAAACCCGGGTTACCTCGCAACAAGATGATGCTGTGTGTATGGTGGGATTGGAAGGGCATTATTCATTATGAGCTGTTACCGCCAGGCAGGGCCATCGATTTTGAACTGTACCGCGAACAACCGATGAGATTAAAGCAAAAAGTTGAGAGAAAGCGGCCGGAATTAATCAACAGAAGGGGTGTGGTTTTTCACCATGCTGACGCTAGGCCTCACACATCTTTAGCCACTCAGCAAAAATTACGAGAGTTTGGCTGGGAGGTATTAATGCATCCGCCGTATAGTCCTGGCCTTGCACCTTCAGATTTTCACCTGTTTCGGTCTCTGCAGAATTCCTTAGGCAGTGTCAGGTTAACATCACGAGAGGACTGCCAAAACGACTTGTCGCAGTTTTTTGATCAAAAGCCCCAAAATTTTTATAGCAATGGGATCACGTCCCTACCTACAAGATGGTAAAAAGTTATCCAACTAAATGACACCTACATACTTTAGTCAAATGTAAATAAACTTTATAAAAAAACCTTTTGAATTTTTATATAAAATGCGAAGAAACTTTTTCGCCAACCTAATATAATCTGTACACAATCACTATATTATAAGGTCAAACATTCCTAAACAAAATTATATTAAATTATAGAGAACCTTCTCTATACAAAACAGGCGCCAATCAGAAAATAAATAAAAATATAACATTAGTATTCAATTAAGGAAATGGTCGATCGTATCGTTTAGAAATAAGAGGGTACATAACAAAATCAATATTAATTTTAAAAAGAAACACGACAAGAACAATTATGCTACTCAATAACTGTAACACTTGACATCTTTGTCTTCCGGTACCACGGCCACTGAAAAGTGGCCGAAACCTCGGAATAACAAAAAAATCAAATAAATTACCGCGCTTTAAGCCGTTAAAACGTAATTTTATTATGTATACAAGTCGCGAAAACTTAAGAAAATATGACCAAAATGACGAAAATGGCAAATCACAAAAAACCTATCCTACTTTTTGGGATAACCTTTACATAAATCCATCGCATTATCCGGGATATAAAGAATCCCTTGTCCACCCTCGGTATTAAAATTATATATATACCGATTTTCAGCCAAATCGGTCCTATACTTTTTCCGTAAAAGCATAACAAACAAACAGACAAATATATTTTTATCCCGGATACTATCTCATTTTTTGGGATAAAAAGTATCCTATGTTCATTCTCGGCATCGAATATATATATATATGTTTCAGCCAAATCGGTCTAGTAGTTTTCTCGTGAAAACGGAACAGACAGACAGACAGAGTTACTTTCGCATTTATAATATTAATAGGGATATACCGTATACTATGTAACTTCCCTCGGTCGCCCAACCACTATAGAATAAGTGGGGTCGTGCTATAGAATACGCGGAGGTTTATTGTATTTCGCAACTTAGGGGTTGTAAAAACGGGGTGACGGTGGCCTTCGCGCATGCTCCATTCTGCCAGCGGCCGGTATAGCCCTCAACAACACCAGTCCACGTCTAGAAAGTCAAGCGAACTGTGCTTCTTCTAAGTTCCAAATATTAGGACAATAAAATCCATTATTCAAAAGTAAGTACCGACCTCGTACAAAACTAAATATGTTCTTCATTTCGTTATCGTTTAAAATTAGTAAATGTCAATTAGTTAAGATATTTTGGTCTTCTCTCCGGCGCGTGTCACACTTAAATATGTTGTGGTGATGTCGGTATTAACATGATAATGACGCAATGTTTTAATCTATTTTCCCTTTAACACTGTTAATGTTTGCGTAATCTTTAATTTTGTCAATAATGTGGTATTAAACTATTTAAGCGCGAAATACAATTATATGGCGTCTACAAATCGATACCTATGAAAACCATGCGGTGCATTGCCTTTCGTATTTAATACTTATACGGCCATAAATATCAAGGTTTTTATTTAAACTAGTTTATTGCTAGTTTGAGATGAAATCATTATACATACGTTTTGTCCTATATTAGTAGCTTAAGACGGTATTTATAAACAATAAATATTATTGCATTGTTATGTATTTTACGCATGTCTTTTTTCCAGAAATGATGAAGCGGAAACTATCAAGATATCAACATCTTTTCGAAAGACTTTTTAAACATAAAACCTTGTGACGCACAAGAAATTAATCTCCATTATTTATTATTTTAAATGTTATAAATTTTTAAATGACATCAATTACTTTTTGAATATACCGAATATTATACAAGTTAGATTAGCATTTATGTACTTAATTTATTTTTCTATATATTTGATGTATTAAACTAAGTGCGCATCTTATAGATAATTGTTAATCACTATCAAACTATAATTAAGCGAAGCTTATTGTTAATTATATTCGGATAGGTGCTATTTTAAATTTGGGCAAATTAATTTATGTTATTACGATTTTGTAAAATTAAACCAAATGATGGAGCCATACGCCGACGACTTACTCTGGCTGGTCATTTGTGGCTTCGTGGTAGCTTTTATTCTGGCATTCGGGATTGGCGCCAATGATGTTGCGAACTCCTTCGGGACCAGCGTGGGATCTAAAGTTTTGACCCTCACTCAAGCATGTATATTAGCTACTATCTTCGAAATAGCGGGAGCTGTTCTTATTGGTAAGATAGTTGCGGTAATCGCTTTTTTTTCACTACTGAAATGATAGATCCTAAATCAGAAATTGATTTAAGTTTTTGTTATTTATATGTATCCGTAAAATCAGCACCCGTTTCTACTTAACTGGCTATGGTTAAAATAGGGTTTTGATTATTAATTTTTGTCACAAGTATTTATTCAATATAACTTTTTAAAAATTTAATTTACTTTAAATTAAGTAAGTTAAATTTTTATAATTCAATAAAAAATACAAAAAGTAATGGATTTTCCTTTCGACAGGATACAAGGTTTCAGATACTATGCGTAAAGGGATTCTGGATGTGTCGCTCTACGATGACGGCGGCGAGCGTCTTCTAGCTGCTGGATGCTTGTCTGCATTGATAGCTGGAGCAGCATGGCTGATTCTTGCTACGGCGCTGCGGTTGCCGGTATCCGGTACGCATTCTGTGGTCGGCGCTACAGTGGGATTTACTTTGACTGCTAAAGGGCCGATTGGAGTGCGGTGGTCGACACTTGGCGCTATAGGTTAGTATTTGTAATTTTCGATAAATCATTACAAATACTTCTAGTTTCTTGAATATAATGTATTACTTATTTATTTTATTTTTTTAATCTGTAGAGGGATCGAGTTTGTACAATGAATTTGAAAAAGAGAAAATATAACGGGGGCTAATTTGGACCAGCAGGCTCCGAAATCACAATTTTTAGATTTTTGTCTGTTCGTTTGTCTTGAAGAAAAAGTAGTTTCCACGTGAGGCTCGTTATAGAGACAACTACTGAACGGATATAAACGTACAAACGTACGTAAAGATACTTTTTATCCCGATAAATGTTGTTTCTGAGTAATAGACGAATATAGCTAAAAAAGATGGCGCTGCAGTCGCTTTGTGTTTTGTCGCCCTTGCAATTTCCTATGAAACGTCGACATAGCAACACGAACAAAGTTTCGCTGGCATATCTAATAATACAATGAAATTCTTGTCCACCAGGCTATTTGGATAAAAATGCTATCAGCGATAATGCCAAACTATATACTAAGTATACTTTTTGTATGTAATAAAGTATTCACATTTATTATTACACAAAATCAAATTTAGGATAAAAAAATTTATCGTGTTTCAGTGTTGTCATGGTTCATATCTCCAGTAATGAGCGGTACTGCGTCAGCACTTCTTTACTGGTTGGTTCGCCGGTTCATACTACGAGCTCCTCAACCTATTATGGCCGGATTAGCGGCTCTGCCATTCTTTTACGGAGCCACTATCGCTGTCAACGTACTTAGCGTGGTGCATGATGGTCCAAAGTGTAAGTATGAGCTTTAATGAGGCCTAACTTACCTGAAAACGGAGCGGAATGCGGCGGCATTATAGTTATGTTTGTTTTCCGCGTTTGATTTCGATACCAGTTAAATAACTGCTCATGGCTACCAAGGGTCACAATTAGTTCCATATTAGATAAAACTAAACATATAATACTTTATTTTTCTGTCTTGTTTCTTATCTTATTCTTCGCTTTTAAGAATATGGAGATAGCAATTAATCACGACATGTATAATTATAATAAGATATAAATCCATGTCAACGTTTTTTTTATTTTATTCGAATCTCTAAATTGTATTTTCAGGAACTAAACTAAAAAATTTCTTTTAGTGCTGGCGATGGATAAGATACCTCTGTGGGTGGCATTAGCTGGTTCAGTGGCGCTAGGGGCTGTAGTCGCCGGTTTAGTACGAGCTTTCTTAGTACCCTACTATCGTCGAAGATTAACTGGAGCTCCGGTGAATTTTTCACTTGGATTATCCAATGGTATGAACTGAAATATGTGACAGTAAAGAAAATCTGAGAAAATACTATTGAGCTTATTTTTCATTAGCGCATTAAAGATGCCCGAAGTAGTTTTTCTTGCCGCCGGCCGTAGTGCCAGCAGATGGTCACGCCATGCTGCATTGAATAACGCCCTACAGAAGTTGTTTGCCACCGGTAACGTGCCAGCTCTACTGAAGCCAGACGGTATTGCACGTGACAATGGTAAGCGCTCTCACAGAATGCCTCTAATTTTCTGGCAGTGTGGCAAGTCTCTAGCATGGCATGCGACCTCCGTACACACGTTGGCCATCGTATTTACCAAATACGGTTAGATCAGCTGGTTCGGCGACGGAAACGGCTGAATTACTCGAGCGGCGCAAATATGCAATTCTTAGTGAGTGACTTGTTTGTACCGTTTGGTGTTGAAACGTATGGACTTGTGAGCCATGAGTCTCTACAAAGAGCTGTCAAAACGCCTAATAGACTCTTCAAGTAGTCAGCGGGTAGTGGCTAGATCGAACAACGGGTCAGTTGGGTGATCCAACGAGGTAACGTAGCTAGTCTTCTGGGCGCCTTACCCATAGATGACGATGACCTCTGCTTAGGCGGCTCAGTGTTCTACTTATAAGTTTAAGAGATAATAGGTAGAATATAACTAATATTGATTCATTACGATTAGATAAGTTATGTTTTCTTCTTTATCAATACTATTTTTTACTATGTATATTTTTAGAAACAACACCGGTCAACTCACCTACACATTCCAATAAAAGCAGCGTTCCACAACGGCCTACTTCTCTGCTATCTGAAGATGGGAAAGTTCTAGAAGCTATAGCAGAGAGTGCTGAAATGGTCACCCTCAGTGATGCCGACAAAGTATCGGATGGAGTTAAAGAAATGAATGCACGGAATAGAGCACTTTTAGCTACTATGGACGACTGTAGTATACTATCACGAAGCCTCAGTCCACCGAATAAATCTCGCTTGCAGTTGGTCGATGCTGATCCTCAAATCAATACCCTTAAATACATAGATGAAACTCTAAGTTGTTGCAAAAGCCTGGACTCTGCGCAGCTTGCAGGAATGGGTGAGAGTTATGACTCGAAGAATGGATTCCTTGGTGATTCGAGTGATACAATTGCAAAAGCTGATTTCGATAGATTAGCTGCAGCGAGGACCATGCGTCCTACGGTAGAATTTGAAACACCACCAACTCGCACCGAACATGTAAGTAACGTAACAAAAAACGACACGCTTTCAATTATATTATAACGGAGATTTGTATGTAGTAGCGGAAACAGTATAAAGTAACTGAAAGGAAATTGATTCCTAGTAAATAGCTTATTTTTGGCAGTGGATAATTGTGTGACGTCTTTTATAATCTAATTATTTAAGCGTTGGCAGCTTGCCTAAATAGATCTGGATCTTGAAGTATCATGTTGTTCGTTTCCAGATAGAATAAAACTCGTAAATGACCTTTTTGATATTTTCTTTTTGTCTGAGCGGCACTGAGATTGGCTTTATTTGTAATTGTTAGCTGTACTCGTAATACAAGTCGCTTTATACTATATAATAAACAACCAAAATAATGTCAAGTTCAGTTTTTTACGTTTTATGTTTCTGTCTTTAATCGTTGTCCCTTTTTAGTAACACTTATTTCTTCTTTTATCCTAAGTAGGTAATTGAATCCTAAGCAAAATCCAAATAAGTAGTTAGATACCTACTTAGGTAAGAAAGGTAACATGGAAACTTTTCTAGTTCCATGTTGTTAAACTTAATTCATTGGTTCTTGAATTATATATTTCAGGCTGGAGCAGGTAATAGTGCGTGGAGCATATCTCGACCTGTTCTCCCAGTGAGCAAAGTACCGGCGATCACTCCCAACTCAAGCGCAGTGCCACTATTGAGGGCGGCATCTCCTCCTCCACCGCCTCAGCCACCTCCTCCTGCAGACACTTTACGCCTCTTCTCGTTCTTGCAAGTGCTTACCGCTACTTTTGGAGCATTCGCACATGGAGGAAATGACGTAAGGTAATAAAGATGAACTAAAAGCAGCACACCCCGTCATGTCAGGCTTTCGTACCGTATGTATGTGCAACTTGAAAAGTACTTGATGGATTGACTTAGTTTTTTAACCGACTTCCAAAAGGATGAGATTCTCAATGCGTCTGTATGTTTTTTTTGGATGTTCATTACTCGATTTCTCCGTCAATTGTGAACCAATTTTCAAATTGTTTTCTTTACTCGTAAGTGTATACTCCCGAGGTAGTCTCATGGTCACCAAGTCAGGATCGGATCCCAGGGACATCGAGAATAACCGTTATGAAAGAACGCCGTGCGCCTAAATTCTTGAAAAAGCATGTATACGCGTGTAGGTATATTATATCTTCTACAGGCGCCTATTTTTCTTTATTTTTTTTTATTGCAGGAGTTCAGCAGACAGGCAGACGGCCCACTTGATGGAAAGCGGTTACCAACGCCTATGAACATTTGCAACACCAAAGGTGCTACATATGTGCTGCTGCGCTCTTAAGGGAGACTGGTACCTGGTCACTAATGCCGGAACACAACTCAAAATAGTTATGGCGACATACTTATGACCAGGGGTGGTAGCTATCCAGTCGGGAAAATGCCCTACCACCTGGCTGTGAGTTGTTTAATCGCCTCTTACGACAGGCCGCCCGGCTGCAGGAAATTGTATTCTTTCTCCGTTTCTGCATGGATATTTATAGATATATCTATATCCTTGTCACGCGGTTTCTCCGTCAATTGTTGACCGATTTTGTTTTTTTTCTTTATTCGTAAGTATATACTCCCGAGGCGATTCTATGTTCACCTAGTCAGGATCAGATGAGTGGATCCCCGAAAAATCGAGAGTAACCCTTTGTAAAAAACGCCGAGAGCCTACATTTATCAAAAAAAAGCTTGTTTGTATTTGACAGTGTTACACGTTCTAAAGACGCTTAATTTTTTTGAAGTCGGTTTTGTTTTTATTTATATTTTTTTTTTAGATAATATTGCATTTTAATACATGAGTGTTTTATACCTACTTTTTATTCCCTAGTTACCATAGATTGCTTGAGCTTTGGTAAAGTTCCACTGCGTCGGCGCCGACGTAGACACGGCACTGCACACCCTCCAAGGGTGTATAGCCTGGGAGGAGAAGCGCCGTGATCTCGTCGCTGTCATCGGGGCGGATTTGTCCTTCCCGGCCGTGGTGAGGCCATGGTTGGGAGCGTCGACGCAGAAGCCTCATTCTGCGAGACCGTCATGTTCACGAAGGAGGCAGTGGAGCGGGGAGGGAGCATTCTGCCACGCTCCACTCCCACCACAGTCGGCGGCGGTGACGGAGGGCCGTCGATGACGACCTCCAGCCGGAGCCGCACTAAAAGGCCGGAGAGGAGGCACGCGCACCAAGCCGCGCGCCCCCTCTGACCTCAAGGTGAGGTCGAGGTAGCCGGAGAGACCCAGATCTCCGGCTAACACATGGTGAGACCAGCCTGCAAAGAGGCCGGCCGCCGTCCGCCCGGGCTGGAGATGAATGCGCAAGCGAGCCCACAGCTTGGGAAAAGGCTCAAGGATCGGACAGGGGTTTTAGTGGGGTATTCCTAACCGCGGCGTGGCACTAGCACTTCACACGTGAGATGCTAGTGCCACTCCGAGCTGGGGAATCCTAGACACGCGCGGCTTATGGTCCTTAAACGGATTTCCCCTGCAAAAAAAAAAGTTTGGGTAATGTTCTTTTTCGACAAAAAAATAATTTTGAATAACAATACATATCGTCGGCATTAGTGCAGGACTTTGTAAGTACATTTTTTTGGTAAAATATTTACTTATAATATTTTACTTTAACAAATTGGACGAAAAAAATAATGTTACCAAAAAATATAGTTATAATAAGGGCCTGCACTGATGCCGACGATATTATTTCCATAAAATACAATGTAATGTGGACGAAATTAAATATGTCTTATATAAAATTAGTGGACAATACGACGTGATACGACTATATTTGAGATCCTGTAATTTTCATTTATTTGTGCAGCAACGCGATCGGCCCGTTAGTGGCTTTGTGGCTGTTGTACTCTGAAGGAGGTGCCCACGCGCGTGCAGAGACACCGTTGGCGATCCTGGTGTTTGGCGGCGTGGGGATCGCACTTGGCCTCTGGCTCTGGGGCCGGAGGGTCATACGCACTGTAGGGGAAGATCTCACTAGTATCACCCCAGACACGTGAGGACATTTTCAAATATATAAAAAAAAAAAAATAGATAAATAATATGTTCTTTTAACAGTCTTGAATTAAGCTGATATTACGCGGCTTTTGCGGTTGCAAAAGTCTATAGGCGACGTTAACTACATTCTATTAGATAGGCTATCTGCCTGCTTGTCAACTTCGCAATAAGAAATGTAATAAAATCTGGCCTATGCCTCTGTGATCAGAACTTACCAGTAATCAGAATACTTGTTGCCCAACGCCGGCGCCAGATACGGCTTCAAACATTTCAACACTTATTTGATTGTTATGTGTGAAACGGAACTTTAAATATGTGTTCAAATTTGAACAAAGAATTGCAATTTCCCACGCGGGATCGGGTTTTTAGCGCTTATCAAAGCATTCAAAGTTGGAATGTGTTCAAATATTTGCGTAGCCTTCCACACTTGCGCATAGTCCAGTTGCGGGAATGTTGCGCACATCCACTTGCGTCTTCTTCTCGGACGTTTTAGAAGATTTTGCATATGTAATAAATAATTACAAGCACTTACATAATAAAGGCACATCGCGTCCACAAAATCTTCGTCCATCTTGTTTGTCGTCTACCAGCATACAATAGAGAAAAATGTTTGCAAAGCATGATATCTGGCAGGTTGCGATAATGTTTGTGTTCAAATGTGTTTTCAAAGTCTTCAAAGAAGTGTTCAAATGTTTGAAGCTATATCTGGCGTCGGTTTAACAATAGGTTGGAGAAAAACAACATAGAGTGGTTAAATCTAATGAAATTTCATCAGTTCTTTTCGGAGAAGATTATAAGTTGAAGTAATTTTTCCATATTTATTTATTTCAGAGGCTTTACAATAGAGTTGGGAGCGGCGTTGACTGTGCTTGTGGCGAGTAAGGTAGGTCTGCCAGTTTCCACCACGCACTGCAAGGTCGGCTCCGTGGTCTTCGTGGGATATTTTTCCGATAAAGCTGTTGATTGGAGTCTGTTTCGGTAATATATTATACACAAAATAAAAGTCTGCCTACAATCGTAAATTTAGATAGATAGAAAATACTTTATTGTTTACCACATACACATAAAGTAAATAATTTTACAATCATTTCGTATTGAGGCAGGAACAAAGAGCGGCCTAAACTATCTATTCTAATTACTATAATAATTCGTATTTTTATGCTGTATTTTCCTCATAAAAGTTTCAATCATGTAAAACTTCCTAATAAAAAAAATACAAATAATATATAAGTCCCAAATCGCTGTAGGTTGGGAACGTGCCCAAAACACTGGCCGCATTTCCGCGCTGGATGGCAACGCCAATGCGTTTTTTTTTTGTTAACGCAGGGGAATACCTTTCGTACCATACTGAGTTCCTCTTGGATCTGGTGTTGGGACCGACCCGCGGCGAAAAGCGCCGCGCAGCGTGTGCGAAGACTCTGGTAACGTTCTCAACTACGCCGCTAAAACCTAAACCTGCGTCCCGCGCTTGTGTGGAAGATTATGAGGTCATGAGCGAAGCTATTCCCATGATCAACCGCGCAACAAGCTTTGGTCCCCCGAGAAGCAGAGTGACTAACTTCACCAACAGAGGTTAGACCCTCCGCATCCCCATAATGTAGCGGAGCCCTGCGATGGAATCATGGGAGGAGATTTTGCACATAACTAGGTCTCCGGAGGCCAGTCTGACGAGAGCGTCCGGTATTCGTATGTGCAGCTCTCTCCCTCCCTCTCTCAGCAGCTACCTTGCGGGATATTAGTGCCTACAAAAGGAAGAAACCGCCGACCAATGATAGTTGTTGTGGAGCATGGCCTCGACCAGTGCCCTCAGCGAATCAATCGGGCCTACGATGGCCTCAAATTCGAAACTCTGAGGTTGCCATGCAGCACATTCGAATCAGCGTATGAAACGCAGCGTCTAGTGCACCGCACTCGCGGCATTGAAGTGAAGATAGACATCCCACGATCTGGTGCAGATACTTATCGAAGCACCCGTGCCCGGCTAGTATCTGCGTCATCCTAAAGGTCAGGGTCCCGCGTTTCCGCGTGACCTATCGCAGTAGGTGGGGACGAACTGCCTCCACTGTATCAACGCCGGCCTCAGGAGATTCTAAATCTCTTTGCCAGGTTTGGATCAAGGTCACGGTTTCCCGCGTCTCTGTCCGGCAACGTCGATGCGTTGCCCTAATTACCGGCCAGTGTTTTGGTCACATAAGACTTCTATCAAACGCGAAGATAGATCTCGATATAACCGATAGGTTTCGGAACCCCATGGCCCTAGAATTATGATATCGAACGCCACAAATATGTACCATTGCAAGCAAATGCATATTTGTGGCGTTTTAGGTCCTCCTATCGCGTGGCAGCTAACACGACCGTGTCTGGAAGGTGGGACACAGCCAAAGTGTCACATCTTCCAGGGCACTAATAATAATTCTAATCTACTAAAAAATCTAGACTTTACTAATCTATATTAAACATATGTATGTAAATATAAAGAGACTATGTTGTTCCTATGCACAACCTTTCAAATTAACAAATTGTTGATTTCAAATTTGCTTTGTATGAATATTTTCAATAACGGGGTTGAATATAGGATGTTTTTAAATTGGGAAATGTTTTACTTCTGGAGTATACAACTGCGTATCTTTTGTATAAGCATGAATTTACGTAAGCAAAGCGTAATGTAATCCTACTAATATTATAAACGCAAAAGTTTTTAAGAATGTATAGATGTATGGATGTATGTTTGTTACTCTTTCACGCAAAAACTACTGAATGGATTTTGATGAAACTTTACAATAATATAGATTACACATCAGAATAACACATCGGCTATAATTTATAAAGACATAGTGTGAGTTATCCAAAATATAACGATTTTCCATCACCACGCGAATAAAACCGCGGGGCGCAGCTAGTGTCCTATATAAACTCTATGCCGTGAGTCTGTTCGTTTATTTGTCCCTTTTTTGTCTTAAATTTGAATCGATATTATTGAAAATTGAATTTATTATTATTATATACTTGGACAAATGCAAGAGTTCCCGTGGGACATGAAGTCCAGGATTATCACGCGAGGGGTGCCGCGTTGTTGTCGTAACTTTGCGATTATGTTCCTTACACCACTGGATAGTTCTAACTAGTTGTAAGTGATAAAGATTTTTTTATTTTATGCCTAAAATATTATATTTCGTTCTAACTCCTCTTGAAAATAAAGGTAAAGTTTTAAATAGCGATTGATTTTTTTTCTAACTTACAGGAACATAATATTTGCCTGGGTCATCACGGTTCCTGCTGTGGCTGGGATGGCTGCTCTCTCCATGTTAGCTCTTGAAGAATTCGTTGTTTAAAGTTATAAAAAAACATTGTCACCTAATATAATTTAATTTAAAAAAATGTAGTCCACGCCAAACTCAATAGCTTCTCTAGATGAGCGTTAAATGGTTACGCTGTAACGGATTTTGTATGACAAATAGTATATTGCGTAGCGTTCTCTTGCTTTTTAAGAGAGACCATAAAGTTTGATGTAGTCCTAAACAGATTTTACGAAAGAAGTCCCGCAGACGGGGCGTTCCGGTCGTGCAACGGAACGTTAGAAAAATAAAATAATTTTAGTAAGATTCCCATTTAATAGTATTAATAAATAGAATAATAATATAATGTAACATTTACATTAAAACACTTGATAAAAACAACATAACAACGTGGCTGGGCTGACTTTGTAAAATTAGTTACATTTTTGGGCAACGGGACTTTTTTCGTGAGACGCGCTCTATATCTATGTTGTAAAAGATGTTACTATGGTGTCGAATTATTTTGACAATTTGTCACTGGATAAATATAAGATCTTAAAACTGTTAGGAAATCGGCACTTCTACTTCCATGTTTGTCCACATGACCGTAAAATTTAACAATAACATAGTCATCTTATACTATCTGTAGAAGTTTTCAACTATTCGTAAAGTTTATTTTTGTTCGGCGGGAACCAGGACAGTGATGTTTCACTGTCCAGTTTTATTTTCCACATAGACAATAGTTGTATAATTGTTTTAATGAAGATTTACGTCTTTGTGTTGAAAATCGTAACTGTTTAGTGAAATATCCTTTTTTGAGTTGCCACAAGAACTCATTCGTTTGGCGTCAGTCGACCTACAATCTGGCTGAGGCTTCTCTATTTGAAGATATTTTTAAAACTTGTATATTCTTCACACCATCTCGATACTCAAATCGTGCACAGCAATATTTAGAAAGAAAGTTTATTGTATAGTTTGAAAGAATACAAACGAGAAAATCACCTGGTTACTACCGTCAGGTAGTTTTCTTGATCAGATAGTTTTACCTCTTGAGTGGCTATCATCGCCTGAACGTGATTAACGGGTACTTATAGGTATATTATTTTTTCTTAGAAGATAATATTCTAACATCACAAACACGAATTTTGAAGTGCTATAAAAATACTGGTCCTTGGTAAGCGTTCGGTATTGCGTATACCGAGCATAACGATTCCGCACGGCTACTGCACCGACAAAATATCAGTAAACGGCCTTACAAGCCAACCTGTTTTCAAAATAATAAATAATAGTTTTTATAAACTATTTCTTATAATATTATGATTACAGTCATATTAAACTAGAAGGGTGATTCGCCCGCGCGCATCATTGTCCGCATTCGGGTATTTTTTTTAAATACGCGAAAAATACACGAAATAAATTATACTTACTCCTTGACTTGATGCTTGCCCGGTGTATGTCATTCCTTGCGCCATGCACGGACCATTAATAATATTTTGGTTCCGTTTCTTTTCCGCAAAATCTGTTGAAACCTGCGGAACTCCATAGAAGCGTTCTTGCCACGGAATTAATTCTGCACCGGATTTAAATTCAGTAGATTGCTACAGATTTCATGTGTGCTAAACTTATTGTTCCTAAAAAGTCTGTTCATAACTATCGTTTGAAGCTTGAGTTATTTATTATTGAATATTGTAATTACCAAAGGGATAGTAAAGGGATAAACAGAGGTTGCAATGAGTAAAGTATTTTCTTAAAGTTAAAATATACAAAGTTGTTATAACCATTAAAAATATAAATAAGTTTACTGAAAATATTTTTATCATAACTACACCCTTTCTTTAGAAGAGTTAAATCCTTATTTGAAATTAATGAAATGAATAAAAAAAAATTGAAGCAATCATAATTTGAATATTTATGTTGTAGTGGTTTTTTTTTAATATTGACCCCTGTCTCTAATATCCTTCAGGGCCTATGTAGTCATGCGTGATTGATCCCGTTATAATGTACTGTATATTAAAGTTGTTTTTATTACATGCGTCACAATAACCACAAGTTTCCTTATTTGTATTGCATTTGTACCTATATTTTTAATCCATATCGGTTTTTGTGGTTTTAATTGATTGTGTTGGGTGATCCACCAACATTAAGTAAATTAGCTCTTTACCTATTGCGATCACTAGTAATAAGACTGAATTAGAAAAATGTGACCCTAGTATATTGGAACAATAAGAACGAGCTTGCATTCAGGAAAGGGTAAAAAGTTATGGATAAACTTTATTTTAAGTATTAAGAACAATGATTTTATATAATTATGTATCAGGTTACAAAACAATTACTTACTGTAAACAGGAAAATAGACGATTCGTTTAATTTTTTTTATTCTAACCTTTAATTAATAGGCAACGGTCTTATTCATATTGAGTTAGAGTAAGTTTGTAGGCTTCTTGAGGTTTTTAAAGAAGCATACGCCTAAGTCACTATCTCAATATGAATAAGACCGTTAGACCATTAATAGTCTAAGTTAATAGGTAAGTTACACTTGTGTGGCTGCACTATATATTTAACATTTTACTTTTCTAATACTTTTTAAGTCAACCAGTTAAACTGCATAGCAATTTATCAGAAAATATTAATTTACTTAGAAAAAATAAGTTGTATGTAATTTTTTATTGTGGAAATATTTTTACTATATAATTTCTGTAACTGTTATGTATATAAATGTTACTAAGTTTCAAAGTGCTCGATCGACAACGGGCATTCCGTTTGCGTTTTATATGAAATGATTTATATTAATGATAGATCTGACAAGACAGAAACTTGTGTAATTTGCATATTATGGCGTAAAACCCGAGTTACTATTTAGGTATGACTATAATCATTTCGCGGGGACTCTAGACTTAGGTAAGTAACGCACTGCCCTCGAACTACACCTAATGAAGGGTGATAAAACGAAGTCAAACATTTCAGTACTATCATAACTCGGTATTTATGTATATAGTTAATGTACACAGTGGAATAAATTCCAAGATATTTTTACTTGATATCTGGCATCTGGGGTAAAACATATTTTTAAGTAAGTATTTCTTTTCATTCCTTGGAAACAACATCAATAATGATAAGGTACAGCAGTGGTTGAAACTCAGACTTTTATATAAATAAATGCATAGTACAGTAGTTTAACCCGTTAGTAGAGAGAACGGAGATTTACACCTACGCTGGGGTAAAGATAGGGAGACGCTAGCATCAGTGCTGTCTTTACCCGGGGTGCAAGGTGTGCTTGACACCCAGTCCCTTACAGACCCTTGCAGTTGCAAAGACTTGAAAGGGCTCATAAAGGATCCTGAATTGCAGACCTGCAGTCAGTGGAGCTTGCAGGACTCAAGAGGCATTCTGTTTGTTGTTGCTGGACGCATTGCAGGCTGCAACACCAGTCATGCGGGACTGTGAATGGGCCCCTTTAGGGGCGCAGGCCGACTACCTTATACTTACACACACTTACCATACATATCCTGCTAATTCTGAAAATTACTTAACATTATCTCAACTGAATCACTGAAAATATAAATCATAAACATATTGTAACTTATTGACTATGTTTTATTAATTTCATTTTTTGTTACTGGAAGATGGCCTTTTTGGCCATTGTCGAATTTTCACGCACATAATCCTATTCCATCCTCACTAAATGGGGTTGGATGTCAACTAGAATAGATTACTTATAGTAAAAATATGACACCATCCGATTTATCGACTGACTCTTTGATGCAGATTTTTGTGCCACATTAATCATGTTCTTACCTTTTAAACAGGTAAGAGTTATTATTTTAATAGCTGTAACAACGCAATAGAAATACCTACTCATAATATTTTGTCGATCCAATGTAAATTAACCTTGATTTACATCTTTAGAAAAATACATTTTCAAACAATAGACATAAGATACTTCTACAATCTACAATCTTGAACTCTGTAGAAAAATAAAAAATAGAAAAGTTTCCTCTAATACTTTTTAATAAGCAGAATGATTCTAAGTATATGAATTTTGATTTGGGAAAAATTAAAAAAAAATGAATTTTTTACGAAAATATTTTGACAGACGTAAGTACCTAGCGGTACGGTATTAGATACGGCTGATTTCTAATTTTCTATAGATAGATAATCAGAATAATAACTAACGGCCTTATTCATAGAGAGTTAGAGTCATTTTGAACGCTTCTCTAGGAACCAAAAAGAAGCGTTCAAACTTACTCTAACTCTCTATGAATAAGACCATAAAGCTAAAGTTATTATTCTGAAGGTGCTCTGGGTAATTTTGGAAGAAATTTAGATGAAATGAAAAAAGGTGAAAACGTCAGAGGAGGTTTAGTTTTTCGATCAATTCAATTTACTTTAGACATTTATGTAAATATCCCTCTAATGTGTATATTTAAATTTCTATTATATCTGAAAACGCACAAGGGGCTCAGAAATAAAAATATGTTGATAGACGTTTTATATTCTTTTTCCTGAACGGTGATATTATTCGCAATTTATTGCGAATTAATTAAATATGACTAATATTGTGATGTGATCGAAAAAATACTTTTTGTTCTTGATCCTAATTACACCAATCTCAAAAATTCCTTGGTATTCTTGAGATTATTAACGATTTTTGTCATTTGATATACCGGAATCGCTCCGTAAAATTAATGTGATTTCAAAATTCTTGTTACGAGTATAGTATAGACTTACAGATATAGTAAAAAATCAGCCGAGTGCGCATTGGATTACGCATATTGAAGAGTTATGTAAAGGCGTCGAACGTCCACTTTCTTGTCGGTTGACTACAAACCCTAAAAAATCATCTAATCAAAATACCCCAGATCTTCACAATAACGCACAAGATCTTGATCAAATAATTTTTGTTGAAAGTATTTTCAAGTTCCATAATTTTTAACGTTTTGTTGAAAGTATAGATGAGGAAACAATTTTTAAATAAAGAAGCCATTGAGTTAAGATTAGTCTGCATGTTGATATCAGCAACAAACACACACACACACACACACACACCACATATATATATATATATATATATATATATATATATATATATATATATATATATATATATATATATATATATATATATATAATACATATATATAATAGGAGACCGGAAGGCTGGAGCTTACCTCGCTCAAAGGATTAACCTCTGTATCCAGCGAGGTAATGCTGCCAGCCTTCTAGGTACAATGCCCAGCGACAGTAGTCTGGTGGGGCTGGACGAGTTTTAACTTAGGTTTTTATTTTAATTTTAGTTTTTTTACTATTGTATATATATTTTTAAGTTAGGTTTATTTATAGATATATATATATATATATATATATATATATATATATATATATATATATATATGTGTGTGTGTATATATATATTCATTTTTTTATATGGAGGAGGTGGAAAAAGATTCTTGAAAATCACTGGCCATTATTATGGTAATGCAAGGTTGTCGTCGTTATAATTATGTTCCATTATGTGAATAATTTATGTGAAAACTTAGTAAGTCACTTAGGGTTAGGTTAATCAGGGTGATAGAAATGTGCGTAAAACGTCTTGCCACTGAAAAATATTCATCACTACACTTATACGTACATTCAAATATAGCTACAAGTGGTAACTGACACGATGGAAGTATATAAATTTAGCTTCTAGTTAAACATTACTAGTGTAAAATTATGGTTGCGTTGAACAAAACAATTCGTTATAATCGTTTTTCCCGAATTACCTCGAAGCACCTCCCTTAGAATTTTATGATTATAATTATCTAAGTTTGAAGTCTATAGTTTGATATATTCTCAACTTAATTTTTATCAGAAATTTAAATCAGAAGCCAGTTGTCCCTTCGCAAGGAATCAAAACATGAAAGATAATAAATAATAGTAATAAATTCAAATGCAAGGAAATTTATTACAAAATCTTTATGATTTATTAGAAACTTGTCTACTTATAATATTTATATCTAATTCAGTAGTCAAACAGTTGTAATAACTGGATTTTAGTCAGTTTCGTGGGTTGTTTTGAAAAAATACCAGCAGTAAATATTACAATAGAACATTCTTTTAACTATTATAAGTGTCTAATAGCAATTCTTGTTACTTCAGCTGAAAAAGTTTTAGCCGAACAAAAGTTGCTACTGATATCTTTAGCTGCTGACTTTGTAGGTGACATTATTGTTGAATAAACATAGTTGAAAAGAATATGGGATCATTTTATTTTATTACCTTACCTTGGCTTATCAATATTAGTATTGTAAATATATTTTTGTGTGAATCCTAGTATTCAGAAAATAAAACTAAATTATAAATAAATTAATATAAAGTATTGTTACATGCCGTCAAAGATAAGCACACAGCTGCCTGTCATAAGCGCAGTTCATTGTCTTCCAACGATTTAGGAATTCTTTGTGTTTTGAATTTGTAATTAAGAAAAACATGCTATTGTTTTTCTACTTATTTTATAACCATCATTAGCGTCGAAGTAATTCTTATTGTTATTGTTTTCGACTTTGTGGCCGTTCGCAGGTGTGCAAATTACTATTTCTCGGAAACTCAGTGCGCGCGGCCAATTTCTTTGTACTGTGTAGTGAGAATAAGACAATACCTAAATGGAGGGGTGGGCAGTCAAGCGACGACTACGAGACGAGTAAGAGGTTTGTAGTACTCTCGATTAGCGATATAGACGACGGACTTTACGCGTGTCGAATTGCATTGAATCGTGCAGTGTGAACTGGTTGCATCCAGTTTTATTTCTATTTGTTTTATACGTGTTTGTACAGTTCTAATAAATTCTATAGTAGTTCCAACGTCATTTTTAATTCGAGTCCTGTAGCTCGTAACAATATGTAACAAATCGATGCCTGAGGGAAGCGTGCCCAGAAGGCTGGCTGCATTGCCACCATTTCTTTGAAGAAACCCTTTCCCGACAGACCCCACGGACATAAAGTTTCAACTCCAAACGGCACAAATATGGAACCCCTTCCTAGAGTTCCATATTTGCGCCGTTTAAGAACTTTCTATCCGTGCAGGAACGGAGAAAGAATACTAGTTCCTGCGGCCGGCATGTCGTAAGAGGCGACTAAACAACCCACAGCTAAGTGGTAGGGCTTTTGTCCGCCTGGATGGCTACCACCCTTGGCCTAGAGTATGCCGCCATAACAGCCTTGAGTTTTGTTCCGGTATTAGTGGTCAGGTTCCAGTCCCCCCTCTCCGAAACGCTACTGTGTCTGCAAAATTTGGAACCAGATATGTGCTTAAGTCCACTGCATCCTTGCGGGCGTGACGAGGTGGGTCGGGGGCCAGGGAGACCCGTTGAAACAGTTGACCGCTGGCCGCCCGCCAGGTAGTAGGGGACCCGAACCCGGATTAACCGGTCCCATGGAGGCTGATCCCACCAACTGGCGCATAATCTTGGGGAGCATTGTCGTGCCGGATGGTGACCGGATGTGGCCAGGCAATGTTTTCTGGGGAGGATCGGGGGCTCTTCCGTGCCCCGAACCAGCTCATCACACAATCTGTAGATTTGGTTGGCACAGGCACATATCATACTCTTTTCCCTTTTTTGCAGACGCCTTAGAGTTTCCATTGACTTCCCTTTTTATTTAATTCTTTATGAGCCGAACAACGAACAATAAGCGTACCACAGCGGGTTTTGACTCCACACTCAAGGTGGACTTTTGCAATATTAGAGGCATTCACGCTAATCTTAATGCCGTCCATCACCACCTTGAGACGGCAAAGCCGGCCTTATTGTTCCTGACGGAGATACAGATTTCTTCTCCGGCCGATACATCCTATCTTCACTACCCTAACTACAATCTGGAACATTTATTCCTTTCAAAAGCTGGGGTATGTGTATACGTCCGGGAAGATATCTGTTGTCGCCGTCTTTACGGCCTAGAAGATAGGGACCTATCCATCATGTGGGTACGCGTGGATATTGGTGGTTCCACCCGGATTTACGCGTGCCTATACCGGTTCCATAACAGAGAATGCGCAGCTCGCTTTTTTGAACGCGTCCAAGAGACAAGTGACAAGGTTTTTGGGCAGTACTCTTCAGCAGAAGTAGTCATCCTTGGAGACTTTAATGCCCATCACGCTGAGTGGTTGGGTTCCCCGAGGACTGATTTGCCAAGGACTACTACTGCCTATGATTTTGCTCTCGCCCATGGATTTACTCAGGTGGTCACGAGGTTTACCCGTATACCGGATAGAGTGGATCATGAGCCTTCTTTGTTGGACCTTCTGTTGACCACACACCCGGAGAATTATCAGATCTTGATCAGTGCTCCATTAGGAACTTCTGATCATTGTCTGGTATCTTCGTTGGTGCCCCTTCCTATTCCCGATCGGACTCGCCCCGTTGGACGACGGAAGGTGTGGCGATATAGGTCAGCAGATTGGGACGGACTGCGTGAATTTTATGCATCCTACCCATGGAGGCAATTGTGTTTCTCGTCGGAAGATCCTGATACATGCGCAAACTCGATCGCTGATGTGGTGCTGCAGGGAATGGAATGTTTCATTCCAAACTCAACAGTACTCATTGGTGGTACGAGTAAACCATGGTTCGACAAGCCTAGCGCTGAGGCTGCAAAGCTGAAGCAACAGGCTTATCGGGCCTGGTCCACAGCGTGGGCTCGTCAAGATCCAAATACTACCGACCTGAAAAAGAGATACAACGCTGCCTCCAGGTTCCTCAAAAAGCAGCTCGCGAGAGCAAAATTCGACTACATCGGCAGAATTGGCGAGCGCCTTTCAAGCTACCCCTCCGGGAGTAGAGCTTTTTGGGCCCTCGCCAAATCCGTGGAGGGAAACTTTTGTCACGCGTCTCTTCCAGCTTTGCGCACAGCGGACAACCGTCTGGCACACGCCGCCAAGGATAAAGCCGATCTTCTGGGCGAAATTTTTGCGGCCAATTCGACTCTTGACGACGGGGGAGAAACTCCACGAACGATCCCTAAGTGTGAGTCCAGCATGTCGGAGATTCGCTTTACTCAGAAAGCAGTCCGGCGTGCCCTCTGCTCCCTCGACGTCAAGAAGTCATCTGGTCCAGATGGCATACCAGCAATTGTGCTGCAGACGTGTTCAGCTGAGCTGTCTTCAGTCCTTGCCCGACTTTTTACTCTCTCCTACCGCAGTGGTCGTGTCCCCGTTTCGTGGAAGATAGCCCATGTTCAACCCATCCCCAAAAAGGGTGACCGAACGGACCTGTCGAATTATAGGCCCATAGCAATAACCTCTTTGCTTTCAAAGGTGATGGAGCGAATTATCAACGTGCAGCTCTTGAGGTGCCTTGAAGATTCCCAGCTCTTGAATGACCGGCAATATGGCTTCCGCCATGGTCGCTCTGCTGGGGATCTTCTGGTGTACCTGACCCACCGTTGGGCTGAAGCCATTGAGAGCAAAGTGGAAGTTCTGGCTGTCAGCCTAGATATTGCTAAGGCCTTCAATCGGGTCTGGCACAGGGCTCTTCTGTCGAAGCTACCATCTTACGGGATACCCGATGGACTTTGCACCTGGCTATCCAGCTTTCTTGATGGGCGCAGCATACAAGTCGTTGTCGACGGTTGCTGCTCTAGCATCAAGCCCATCAATGCTGGTGTGCCCCAGGGTTGAGTGCTGTCGCCGACGCTGTTCATTTTGCATATCAATGATATGTTGTCCATTGACGACATTTATTGTTATGCGGATGACAGCACTGGCGACGCGCATTACTCTGGACGTGCAAATGTCTCTCGATAATTTGTAGAGGAAAGTCGGGTTAGACTTGTGTCTAAGGTAGAGAACTCCTTAGAGAGAGTCTCCGAGTGGGGAAGACAAAACCTTGTCCAATTCAATCCCATAAAGACACAGGTCTGCGTATTCTCTGCCAAGAAAACCCCATTCGTACATGCGCTTCAGTTCCAAGGAACACCCCTTACCACCTCTAAGAGTATTGGGATCCTTGGTGTCGACATTGTAAACGATGTACAGTTCAGGGGCCAACTTCATCAAGGCAAAACTTGCCTCCAAGAAGCTGGGAGTGCTAAACCGGTCCAAGCAGTATTTCACTCCGCGGCAACGCCTTGTGCTTTACAAAGCCCAGGTAAGGCCGCATATGGAGTACTGCTCACATTTGTGGGCCGGGGCACCCGCCTACCACCTAAATCCCCTGGACAGTATTCAACGTCGAGCCGCTCGCATTGTCGACGATCCCATGCTCACAGACGGTTTACATACGCTTGGCCTTCGGAGACACTTCGCGTCTCTCTGCGTATTCTACCGACTATACAACGGAGAGTGTTCCGACGAACTGTTCAGAATGGTGCCTTCGTCTTCTTTTTACCACCGCTCCGCACGCCATCGACTGGGCGTTCATCCCCACTTCCTTGAGCCGCTTCGCTCTTGTACGCAACGGTTCTCCAGAACGTTTCTCTTGCGTACCGAGGGGATTTGGAATGAGCTTCCAGCCGAGGTTTTCCCACAGCGCTACAATATGGGGTTTTTTAAAAAGGGTGTCATAAAATTTCTTCGAGGCCGGCAGTGCGTTAGTGATACCTCTGGTGTTGCAAACGTCCATAGGCGACGGTAACCGCTTTCCATCAGGTGGGCCGTCTGCATGTCTGCTGTACTACAGCGATAAAAAAACTTCAGCTGTTGAAGCAGCGTTGCCAGCCCTTGACTTACTCATTGGAAGATGTGATGCCGCCAGAATGTTAACGCTTGTCGCGTCCCACACAAGCGGCCATCCCATCTTCCGTGACATTCTGACCGGCTTCTTGCCATCGTCACGCACTAAGCCTCTAGGATGGTTGGTACACCGACGCTGACAAGAGCTCGACGGATGATGTCATTGAGGCTGACATCGCGAGATCTTCGGCCAACACTATGTAAATATGATAATCCGTGGTGTCCATACAGGTAAACTATAGTTCCACACTGGAAGCGGTGTGGTACTCTACACGGAGCCCCCAGGCGAAGGCTCGTTCTAGTATTCAGATAAATAAATTGTGGTACAATTATTATAGAATGCTTCAATTTTTCGAAAATTAACTGTTCAAAAACATCTTTCAAATTCTCGTGAAAAATCCGCACGGCTAAGTCATTGAGATATACGAGGAGGGATTAAAAAGTAGTGAGAATGAGATAGAATATAATGACTATTGATAACTTGATAATTTATTTTTCTACATAGTCTCCAATTCTCTCTACACACCGAGTCCAGTGCTTTTCCAAGGCTTCAATCCCTGTAAAAAAAAAGTCTTGTCTTGTTCCTGCAAAAAGCTCTCCACGGCATCCATCACCTCGTTATCGTCTTCGTACCTCTTTCCCCTTAAGTTTTCTTTCAATTTGGGGAACAGATAAAAATCGCTAGGCGCCAGATCTGGTGAATGAATAAGGGGGGTGGTCAACCAATTCGAAGCCAGCTTGCTGAATGGCAGCTATCGCAACTGCCGACTTGTGCGCGGGTGCGTTGTCATGATGAAACAGCACGCCCCTTCGAAGTTTCCCTCTCCTTTTCTCTTTGATGGCATTCCTCAACTTGGGAATTAAAGCTGCATAATATTGGCCTGTAATAGTGGTTCCACGCTCCAGGTAATCAATCAACAATATCCCTGCTGAGTCCTAAAATATTGAGGCCATAACCTTGCCAGCCGATGCCACGGCATGAAACTTCATCGGGGTCGGTGATGATGGCCGTTTCCATTGCGAAGATTGCTGTTTTGTCTCGGGATCAAAATGATGGACCCATGTTTCGTCCATTGTTATGAAACGAGACAAAAAGTTTTCAGAATCTTGTTGAAACTTGTCCAACAATATCTTCGAAATATCACGTCGATTTTATTTCTGACTTTCGGTTAACATTCTCAGCACCCATCTTGCGGAGACTTTTCTCATATTCAAAGATTGTTTCAATATGGATTGAATACTTCCATATTAAATGCCCGTTTCTTGAATATCGGATGGTAACTCTTCGATCGCTCAATACAATTTTCTCGACTTTCGCAACATTTTCTTGGACGACTGACGTCGATGGACGGCCGCAACGATGTTCGTCTTTCGTGCTCGTTCTCCCTACTCGAAATTGAGAAGCCCACCTTGCGACAGTGGAATACGACGGAGCAGACTCTCCTAATATTGCCTCCAAATCGCAATGAATCTCCTTCGTTAACTTTTTTAAACAGACGTATTTAATAACGGCACGCACTTCGTTTTTCTCCATTTTCGAGAACAAGTTCCGACACGAACCAAACAAATGACTACATTCAGAAAAAAACAAAAGAGAATCGAAGATTTTTTTCTTTATTAATATTACAAATATGTATCTGAGCTATGCCTGCCATTATTTTTTTTCTTACCAAGGAGTTTGTCATGCTCCCTACTTTTTGATCCCTCCTCGTTACTACTTACGTACTACAGAAGCTATTCAAAATACATTGAGATACAACATGTCTATATGGTCTAAGGGCAAAAGTAAAGAAGTGATAAATCGATGATAAATATGTAGGTACTTTCTAGTAAATAGGTACCTTAGTATCGCAGGTTATACCTAATTAGAACGTAATTTAACTTTTCGTTTTCAAATTGTAGTTTATATTTGTCTTAATACCAGTTTTTGCCCGCGGCTTTGCTCGCGTTAATGTTGATTTTGTCCATCCGTAAATAACTATGCTTACCATAATAAAACTGTACAACTAACGTTTAACAGTTATTTTTCTATCCTTTGGCAAGAGTATTTTTTCTGCATGAAAAATACTCTTTTCTATAATAGCCCTAAAAACATGTAAGTATATATATACAATTTCATAATGACCGGTTGAATACCTAGTTAAATGTAACAAATACACAAACTCACATTCGCATTTATGATAACAATATTAAATATATATCTGTAATATTATAAAATTCTAAGTATGCCTCTGTACATTGAAGCTATTAAAAAAACTAGTACTGTATAGACTATATAAACGATGGAAAACACGATGCATTTTTTTTTAGATTTCTTGTCTGGATGTTCGGGATTCACGTAAAAATTACGGGGCTGATATCGATACGGGTTTTTGCTGATCGACAGCACATTCTTAGACTTAAAATCTGCGCTTTTTTTATCCCGAGAATTTTGAGGTAATTTTTCTGGAATTGGGAATGATTTAAAAAGGCTAGGTTTAAAAAAAAATCAATTCCAATGCATTGAGTTATATGTACTACGTATACATTATACCTCAATGTTCCCATTTGATTTTTTCACTGTTCGATAGCAAATTTGATGTAATAAAATGTGTGATACTTTTTATTCCAGGAATCCAGCCTCGAATTTACCGGGAGCGGTTTGAAGTTGTACAGGTGCATAAAAATTTATATATTCCGACACAGTTTCTACTACAACGATAGCTTACATTCTTCTAGGAATCCTGCGAGAATTTCAAGTCAAGCGTGGACGAAGTCGCGGGTATATCCTAGTTTATTTATAATACCACAAAAGAAAAGTTTCTGACATCATTTTGACTCCTTGGACGGGGATTGCCCTGTTTGATTCTCGCATAGTGACACAAAGTTTAAAATGTTGCCATAGCTGTTATAGATGACCGAGAGTCTTAGAAAAATCTATTAGTTCTCTTGTATAACGAATATTTATTGCTATCTTCCAGTTTTAAATATAACTGTTAGATTTTTTATAAGCATAAAATATGATAGATACAAAGATTCATAACTGTTAATCAAATACTGGTAGTAAATATATACGACTTTTTTTAATTCGCAGATTATCTTATTTTTCACACATCATATATTTCCAATCAAGATATGCTTGTTATATGTAACGTACGGCGTAAATTTCTGGTTTAATTCCAGACCAAAGTAAATAATTATGAAAATATTACTATTCGAGTTTTATTTACCCTCTCGAGTAGCGAATTCAAAATTTTTTAGGTTTAGTGGAGGCCGTAAAAAAAGCGAGATTATTTGATTATTTGTTGATTAGATAGCCTAGACTTGTTGTTTAACCGTTTTTGATGATATTATACACAATAGATAGACACAAAATAAGTCCTAAATTAGACCCAGTCTTAGCATAATGCTAGCCAATAAGAACTAGTGCTGTTCTTCCGCCTGGGACCATAAAGCGAAGTTACGGTGGACAATACAACACACATAACATCAACAATATTCTGCTTCATGGGGTACCGGAGAAAGCACAGGAGAACACTACAGCTATTGTCACTAGCATCATTAGTGAAAGGCTCAAGTTGGTTAATTTCAAGGAAACCAACATACGCCGATCCCACAGGATGGGTAAACCAGCAATTTCAGGTGAGCGGCCCAGACCCATCTTGTTTAAGCTGTGTGATGGTGATGATCGCAATAAGGTCTGGTTTGCAAAGACTCAGCTTAAAGGAACTGGGATCACGATGTCAGAGTTTCTTACAAAGAGACGACACCGCCTTTTCACCCAAGCTAGGCAGCGTTTCGGGGTGAGGAACTGCTGGACGCGGGATGGTACGATTTATGTGCTGGGCAGTGATGGCACTAAACGTCGTATTGAGAACCTGAGGGATCTAGACAGTCTGCCTTCTTTGTCTTCTGTAGACCAGCAAGTACCTCCGCCAGGGCCTAAAGAACCGGTTGTTGCAAGTAAACCCCATCGACCGGCGTCACGTTCACGAAGATAATCCTTAGGCCTCTGAACCAGGAATATTAGCTGTATTAAACTCTATTTCTTGTTAACTTCTTTTCACAGTGTATTTTTTCGTCTATTATTATTCTTATTGTTGTAGTTGGGCCGTTGTAAGTACTTTTTAATTCTTGTCTTTTTTCTTTGGTTTATAACCTCATTACTATTTTATTATTGCATTTTTATTTTATTTTTATTCTTAATGGCTCCATCAGCTTACTTTGATATATTTTAATTGTCTATTTATTTATATTCCGACTGTTTAATGTTTATATGATTCATTTAATCTACATGTAGGTACACTGAAATATGCAGGTAAACGTCGTAAACATAAATACTACACAACCGTCAACTACTGTCAATGTCAATGTTAATTGTCATTACTTGTATTGTATTTATGGTCTGGTAACAAGTTTTTTTTTTTTTTTTTGGGAATTATGCGATTTGTTAATGAATATTGTTTAATGTATTGTGTTGTTAACATTTATATCCGCTATCTCATCCACACACATGGCAGATGAATTGCGATTTAATCGTATATTGAATTATATTTATTTATTTATTTTTCACGTATATATTTTTATTATTTTTTTATTTTATTTTTATTATTCTAATATTTATAATTTATGGCTCTTGATTACGACAGCGTTAGTGATTCTGAAGCAGATTTTTGTTCTTGTTCGTCTACATCTGATAGTATGTACGACAGTGTTTCCAGTTTGATACCACTTCATAATGTTATAGAAACTAATTTTTCGGAGTTTTCTCATAATTTCAATATAGTACACATAAATGCGCAGAGTATTCCAGCTCATTTCCCAGACATGTTGGCGTCATTTAATCAAAGTACCTTGCACGCTATATTAGTGTCAGAATCCTGGTTAAAACCCTGCCTTTCCTCTAATTCGTATACCTTACCAGGATTCCATCTTATCCGTAATGACCGTGTCGGGAGTGGAGGTGGAGGCGTTGCTATTTACCTTCGATCTCATATTCCCTACAAAATTATAAGCACGTCTCCACAACTCCCAACTTCTGATGCTGGGGAACATTTATTCATAGAAGTAGAACTTGCTCATGCCAAAATTCTACTTGGAGTCTTTTATATCTCTTCCTTTCGTATCAATTACTTTTCTTCTTTTGAAACACTCTTAGAAAATATCTCAACTTCATACTCGCATACCATCATCATGGGCGACTTTAATACCTGCCTTCTGAAACGGAACCATCGGTCATCTTCCTTAGAAACTTTAGTTCGATCTCTAAATCTCAATATTCTTCCGCTTAGTGCAACGCATCGCTTTCCTAACTCGACCCCTTCTCTTCTTGACTTGATGATGGTCTCGTCACTTTCTCACGTCTCCAAACATGGCCAGTGCTCGGCGGACGCTTTTTCATATCATGATTTGATCTACCTTTCTTATAATGTACGTCCGCCGAAATTCAAACCCAAAATTATCCTGCAGCGAAATTTTGGTGATATGAATCTGGACGCACTTCTTAAGGAAGCTCGGGAATTCGACTGGTCTGAGGTGGCTAAGGCAGCTACCGTTGATGAAAAGTTGCATGTGTTTAATACTGCTTTACTAAGGCTTTATGATTCACATGCACCTTTACGCCGTATAAAAATAAAACATCTGCCAGCTCCGTGGCTCACCGATGACATCAAATCACTGATGCACAAAAAGTCCAAGGCTAAAACCAAATACAAAGTTAAACCTACCGAAGTCAACCGAATGGCGTTCGTAAGTTATCGTAATCGCTGCAATAGAGTGTGTAGGGACGCTCAACGCCGTTACATTCACGAGTCAGTCGAAAGTCAAAGCCCAGCTAAAGTTTGGAAATTTCTACGATCGCTGGGAGTTGGCAAGCAAACAAATAGTCCAATTCCTAAAGAACTCAACATTGACGATTTAAATCGACATTTCTCAGCTACTTCTGACTTTGACGTTGTGTCTAAGTCTAATACTTTAAATGCTCTTTCCGCCTTGCCAACACCTGATTATCCTCCATTCTTATTAAGTCGATTTACTGATAGTGATGTCAAGAGTGCTGTAAAATCCATTACCTCAAACGCCGTCGGTAGCGATGGTATTAGTCGCAACATGATTCTGCCCATACTGGATGTCATCAACCCTATCCTCACTCATATATTTAATGCTTCTGTAGTTTATGGTACCTTTCCAGTCACCTGGAAGGAAGCCCAGATTATTCCTCTTCCTAAAAACCTAATCCTATTTCTTTCTCTCAGTTCCGTCCCATATCTATTCTGCCATTCCTTTCTAAAGTCCTCGAACGCCTAGTCCACCAACAATTAAGCGTTTTTCTTAATCGAAATTCTCTCCTTAATCCCTATCAATCTGGTTTCCGTCCTGGTTACAGCACAACTACTGCCCTCGTGAAAATCACCGATGACATCCGTTATGGTATGGACAATGGTTTATTGACTGTGCTATCGCTACTCGACTTCAGTAGTGCTTTTAACAACGTTAACTTCGAAATATTACTTGGTATCCTAAGCTCTCTTAACATATCTCCTACTGTAATCGACTGGTTTCACAGTTACCTGTATGGCCGCCGGCAGCGGGTTCGCGTCGAGGATGATTATTCGTCATGGTGTGAACTCACTGCTGGTGTTCCTCAGGGCGGCGTGCTTTCTCCTTATTGTTCGCTGTTTTTATTAACTCCATCTCTAATCAACTCACTTCAACCTATCACCTCTATGCAGACGATTTACAAATTTATGCACAATCACCGGTCACCACCTTGGACAAAGCAGTTTCAACTATAAATATAGATTTCGAACGCATCCTGCAGTGGGGCAAGTCTTTTGGGCTTCATGTGAACCCAGAAAAAACTCAAGTCATCGTCATCGGTAGCTCACGGATGCTTAATAAGGTCGACTGGAGTACTATACCTAGCGTAATGTTTGACGGAACAATCATTCCTTTTAGTGATAAGGTAAAAACCTTGGTGTTATATTTGACAGTGAGCTGTGTTGGCGACCTCATATCACCGAATTAAGCCGGCGGCTATATCTCTCATCCAGATCCCTTAGAAGGTTGAGGAACTTCTTGCCCACTACCACCAAAATTAAGCTAGCAGAGTCCTTATTACTTCCTATCCTTGATTATGCTGACGCCAGCTATCTAAATTTAACCCAAGAACAACTTAATAAACTTGAGCGCCTCCAAAATTTTTGCATAAGGTTCATATTTGGCCTACGCAGGTATGACCATGTCTCTGAATTCCGAAAAACTCAAGTGGTTGCCAATTCGATTTCGCCGGAATACTCACATCCTTTCTTTTCTCTATAGTATTTTATTTGTCCCAAGTACTCCTAATTACCTTAAACAACGTTTTGAATTTCTTTCGTGCTCTCATAATTTACGCCCTTCTACTAAACTTAAATTGAACACTCCTGCGCATAACTCAACTTTTACAACAATTCTTTTACTGTTAAGGCTATTCAGCTTTGGAATGAGCTTCCTGTTACTATCAGACAAGCAAAATCGCTAGTGATATTTAAAACCATGATCAAAAATACTACCTGTCGTTGGAATATGATACTTAAATTCATTTATAAATATTTATATATTCTGTAGATATGTATTTGTATGGTATGTATATTAAGTATATATCTATGTAATATATAAAATATCTACATATATATATATATATATATATATATATATATATATATATATATATACATATATATCATTTATGTATTTATTATTAAAATGTAAATAGTTCGTACTATATGTTACGTATACCACCATCGCTATTATCATCTCAATTCATTCCTGGGGTTGTCTGGAAGAGATCGCTTTTTAGCGATAAGACCGCCCTTTGTACACAACTAGATATAATTTTAGTCTTTAAGTTCATTTTTGTATTGGTGTATAATAAAGTGTTATCTATCTATCTATCTATCTAATATATACAGTATAATGCAGTTTGATAAAGGTAAATGAATTTCAGACTAAAAATAATATAATAAAGCAATAATTTAAATATATATTTATTTACATATATAAAATCATTGTATCAACACACACATGTCAGAACGGAATATATAAATTAATTCAAGTCATTTATAACTATATTATATTGTTACGACCGACAAAGACCAATACACACCTGCAGTTTATTACCTTTTCGGCATTTGGACTTCTTTTGTTTACTTTATGTTTAAAATTTGTGATTAGAAAACAGCCTATTGTATATTGTACTCGTTTATAGCCGTTTGCAGGCATAATATGGCCGTTTGTAGGCACAATTAGGCAGGTGTACAGATTACGAATTCTAAGAAATTCGATCTACGGGGGCGGGTAGCCATGTTGTATCGGTGCAGTATATAGCAATGGCCCAATGGGGAGATCGGCAGTCTAGCGATGGTCTCAAGGAAGACAAAATGTGTGTACATTCGATAAGCTATATAGTGACAGACTTGGCACGTGTTATTTAATCGTGTATTACGTTTATACTGGTTGTGTCTAGTTATATTTGTACCTGTGTTATACGTGTTTGTATAGTTCTAATAAATTCTATAGTAATTCCAAACGGCATTTTAATTCGAGTCCCATAACTCGTAACAATATAATATAATTATATTATTAACTATTCAGTAATTTTTCTTAACACCGTGGTTTCGAGGGCTCAGACAACATTTTTAATCGACTTCAAAAAGGAGGAGGTACTCAATTCATCTGTGTATTTTTCTACATTCATTACTCCATTTCTCCGTTAATTATGGACCGATTTTCAAAAATTTTCTTTTAATCGAAAGATTATATTGCCGAATTGGTCCCATAGTCATTATGTCAGGATTTAATGATTGGATCCCAGAGAAATCGAGAGAACCCATCAAAACATGTTAATCGACTTCTTTGTTACCACATACAATCAATTGTGGAGCGATTTTCAAATTCTTTTCCTTTTTGTAAGTCTATACTCTTGAGGTGGTTCCACAATCACCAAGTCAGTATCTGACAAGTGCATCACATTCACAGGAAATCGAGAGCAATCCTTTTGGTGACAGCATCTACACTGAAGAGTGTGGTAACAATATTGTGTACACGTACCAGTATAACTTCTTCAGGCGCTTAATATATTATTTCTAAAGGTATTCAAGTATTTGCGTAACTAAGAGGTAAAAAATATTTTTTTAAGAAACACAAAACCGACCAACCTAAAAATCATAAAATAAATATTTAACCGACTTCTTTCCACTACACTTTGAAGTCGGTGCAAAGTAAAACATAAAGATTACTATATTTTGCAAATTTGTTGTTATTTTTTTATGTTTCATTGATACCGACTTCAAGATATTGTAGAAAGCAGTAGGTAAAATATTTATTTTATTATTTTTAGGTTGAAAACTATTTTGCTTTTATTTAAAAAAAATATAGAAAAGTACTGGAACACTTCCAGTTCTTATTACTGCGATGCAAACGCTGTAAGTTAATGAATATATATCAGAGACATATTTATGACTTGAGATACAATCGAATCTTTTGTAAGTCTGTCAGTTATCAAACTAGAAAAAAGAAAGAAAATATTTATTTCTAAAAATGCGACACTTAATAATAATTAATAACAATAAACTCGCAGGGGGCTTTGTGGCGAAGCTTCAGGTGACTAGCGACACCTCGGATCTGACTCCGAGGGCTAAGGCAAGGCCTCCGTGCTTGCTTTAGCCAGACGGCATGGAGTGGAGATCTCTAGAGCTAAGACTTAAGCTCCAGGGGTAGAAGTGATAAATGGCTAACGTTAGAAGTAGCTTCAGTGAACCTGCAGCCAAACTCCTCACACCCCTTAGCCACTCACACCTAAGATGCCCGTCGCCAATCTTGGCATTTTTAAGGGGCACATGCAGAGAGTGGCGAATCACCGTCTGCCCATTTCTTCCATGTTCCTTGAACATTGCAACGGGCAGACGCTATAATCCCCATAGACCCCGATCTGTAACTGCACTAGCAGTTCATCCCAATAGCCCGGTACCTTTTGTTCTCATTTCCCACAATATTCCTACACTGACCGGGGCTTGTCCTTGAGTGCATTTCATGTGAAGTAGACAGGAATAATCGTCGGTCAGTGTCACGCCACATGTACATTAAATTTGTCAAGGAGCCTTTACATGTTGACCTTTTCATAACCCCAAACAAGCCCTCCAAAAGTCTGGGTCATTTTTATGGCCCGTGGTCTTCAAGGACATACAATAATAATGAAAATGTGTGCCGCAATTTGTGAAATGAGGTTGGCGCAATAATCAATGGATAAACACAATAATCAATTTGCACTAATTCCAAACGATGAACAACATTTCTAAACTGTTTCAATTAATCGTATTCGGATGTCTTAACCATATTGATCGCCGGGTGCAAAATCAGTAAAAAGAAATTGTTTACTTCATTTTTTAATACCGTAGCCAATTTGGTAAAAAATTAAATATCATGAATCGTTATATCTCATCTGTTTATCGTATGATATGTGTAGGTCTTTGATAATGTAATTGTACATAATACAAAAGGTGTACTACTTGCATTCCCGGGTGAAGACGGACCTGGTCGTGTTTTGTACGGCAGTTAGGGCACTATGGCTTGTAAGTTTTTCAACTGTTTTACAGGTTTATTTAAAAGTTATATAAGCAACACAATTTCCGTTCTTGATTTCTGCTTCGTTCAAAATTCAACTCAATTTAATTCGACCAATCCAATCCCATTCGCATTCGTTGTTTGTTTGTTGTTCACTGAGCGACTAGCTTTAGATATGCCAAGTTATTACCAAATCGATATGGTTTGATTAATATTTAACATTTTTATACATGTATCCAACTTTATGAACTCGAAATAGACTACAAAATATACATATTATTTGCACATGCAAATGTAAATGTAAAACTAAACATATCAGTATTCTTAACATTATATTCTCTACTAGTAATAATTAACTTCTCAAATCAAAACAAACCTTAACCATGAGAATCGCGAAAATTAGATTCGATAAAAAAGCCCTATTGCACATATAATGCATTAATATTACATTTAGAAATTTAAAAAAATCGCCGTTATGATAGTTATCATTAATTTTATGATGATTCATATTAGTAGGCTGCTTATACTGCCCGTATTTTTTTAAAGATATTGAAATTGGTTCAACTGGCAACATTTACTTCTTTTTCATATCAATTTCACACTGTTTGTTTTCATGTTTTTATTCCAAATTCATACTTTTAATAGAAGTCAAGATTAAGTAAGAAAATACAAATCAAAGGTTTAAACGAGTAACGGAGCAAGAGTTTCTAAAGTCAGGAAAAGAAATATTCGCCACAAACTGTGTAATATATATACACATGCCTACTTCACAGATATATCTTTTATTATTTTGTGAAGCACGACCAAAAAACATGACATGTGAATGAAATCGCTGAAATCATATAATTATATGATAATACTAGCTAATGCCCGTGTCTTCGTCCGCGTGGTACGGTTTTTTAACTATCCCACTCCTGTGGGAAAAAATCAAAGAGTTCCCACTCTTTAATTTATTGGGATCGAAAGTATCCTATATATTGACCAGGGATATAAGCTACCATCATAGAAAAATTCATTTGAATCGATCTAGTCGTTTCGGAGGTTAGCCAGTATAAACAGACAGACAAACAGAGAAATAAAAAAATAGAAAAAAAATCTAAATTAGTTATATTTCACTTTTTACATCCCCATGACTCGGTTTTTAGCATTTTTTTTTCATTGTACAGAAATTCGACCTCTACAGTTTTATTATATGTATAGTTTATATCGGAAATATTATAATATCGATATTATCTGTTTCCGCATTCCGTTATATCGGTGCAACCCTAGTTACTGGCTGTTCTGTTTCAAACTTCGGCAACAAGGAACATATTACTTACTCTCTTACGAGATTCGGCACTGTTCGCCAGGCAGTATATAACAGTATATCACGTTCTCATGTTCTTATGTTATTTGAGTTTGCCTGTGCTTACAAAAAATAAACTTTTGTTCAAGTATACGTGATTTTACGGCTTGAACATTTGAAGCGACTCCTGAACTTGAAAAAGGTAAACTATAAAATCTTTATTATATAATTATGTAGTTTGATAACTACCATAAATTGATTTAGCAAAATTGTTTTGCAGTAACTTGCATATTTATTATATCCCATGTCCGCACATTTAATTATTTTTCTTTTTCTAATTACGCTATACTAGAGCATGATCATTTAAACTACCTACTTACATGACAATGAACATTTGAAATTCAAAACAATTATTCGATATAAGTGTCAAAATGCTTGCATTTTAGGGTTTTGTCTTAGATCATATAAACGTCTAGATAACGCATGAATTGCACAAAAACGGCGATAAAAAAATACACTAAATTTGGTGCACTTGATCCCCGCGCATGTTATTGTCGTTTCGACTACTTTACTGATTAGAGCACTCGCAAAAAAATTATGACGTCCTGCGCTATTAAAATGTGTCTGAACTATTAGGAAAGGATAAGGTTAAGATGTCATTTCATCGGTAAGTTTAACACTTTTCTCGTGATTTCTTTATGAAAACATGAAATTTAATTTCGATAAATCGAATTAATTGATGTTGTCAGGTGATAAAATGTGAGTTAGTTTCAAAATTTGAGGACATTTTGTTATGATTCTATTTTATTTGGGACTAATAGCTATCTTAATAAAAACTAGAAATAAGCTAGATTAAGAGAAGCTATTAATAAGTTTCCACAGATAACAGTTTTTGAAGTGAAAATTCTTTAGAATCGCTGTGACTCGATGAAACGAGAAAGCAACACAAAAAGAGATAAACATATAAATCTATAGGACTAAGACTGCGAGAGAATCAGATAGAATACATTATATTTAATAATTTAAACACTGCTCATATAGATAGTTGGAAACGTTTTGTAAAATCTGCTATGTATATAATAATAATAATAATAGGTAAACATGTAATTATGTCGCCATTTTCTTCAAATAAAGTATTTTTCTTTCTTTTGAAATTTTGCGATAATATTTCGTATTTCGTGTTTTAAAGCTTACATATATTACAACGATATAATATATGAAATATGACGACGAAATTTAGAATCCCTCCCACCCCTTGTTACATTTATACTGCCTGTGAACGGCACACACATGCATATTTTTAAATTTATTTTTTATTTGGATTACACAACGCAGTGGGCGTTGTGTAATCCAAATAAAAAAAAAATAAACCCAGTATGAACCCATCGAATCGTTCCAAGTCCATTATTACAACTGATTTCACTGACTTACCTTGGCATAATCTTTGGGGCATAACTAGTCTAATAAAGTTTGTCAACTTTTGTGCAAATACAAAAACAATATTCTATTACGAATATTATTACATTAGTATTGGTACCCAGACTTATAAATACTAAAATCTGTACAGACATTTTAATATAAATTAAAATGACTAGTGCATATACTTAAACTCATTTGTGCATGTAGTTTATTATCTATTTACGGCTTGTTCCAAGACACACAACTTTTGTTGGTAATACTTTAAATTATTAAAAAATCTTTAAAAGCTCTGAGTAACATTAAAATTATAACACATAAAGCGATTAAATTATAGTGATCATTTAAACTTTTCACTTATATAAAAAATATTGAATTATAAAAAATAGGGTAATATTTTTTAGCTGATATCCCCAAAACACGCACACATTGATAGTTTTTGGAGAGTGAATATAGCAACGCTTCGCGTTTTCGATGCCGTTTTTCGGTGTTGTTTGTTAGCAATCCTCTCTCTCACCCAGTTTTATTTTCAAATAAATTGGGCAAGTGTTTTTTTACTACTTCGGGTTTGAGTAGGTTTGACTTTAATTGACTTCAATAATAATTCAATTAAGTCATTAAGGAATTACTTTAACTTACCGTGGTGGTATTAATTTTCTAAATCTTGAATCAGTAGGTAATAAATTCAAAAACCAAAAAAATATTCTTATCGTAAATTGTTCGTCATTACAATGTTATCCGCCCATATGTTTTACGAACTCAATTACTTGTTCTAAGAGCCGCAGAACTATAACAATGTTGCATCTCAAATAATGCATTAAACCCTTGGCTGGCTAATTAATTAACATTATCGGTGTAGCGGGGATATAAAATACGGTCCGAAAGACAGCGCAACAAATTTATAAAACCTTCCTTTGTGAATGCCATCCATAGTATAAATGAAGTGGTTGTCGAAACTATGTATAAACAACTTCTCGAGTTACTGTTACATGAATATGCTGAGTGTTTAAATTGTTGTTTGTAACTAGTTGGAAGCGGTTTGGGTATTTGACATTTTTAAGACATGATTATAAGTCAGAATATTATAAAATTGTAAAAGTGTATTCTTATAAGTTGTTTCTTAAATTTTTTTGTGTTCGTCACTTTGTTTGGGATTTACGCAAAATCTACTGGATGGATTTCGATGCGGTTTTCGTTGATTGAAAATAAATTACCAACTTAAAATCTGCAGTACTTTATATCCTGAGAATCCTACGGGAATTTTCTTGGGAGAAGTTTAAAGTGGCCAGATTGAAAAAAACTTGATTCCAGTGCGACATTTTCACTAATCGATAAAATCTTTGGTAAAACAATTGTAGGTGTGTATGTCTTTAATAACATTCCTTATCCAGAGTTTTTACGAAAATTTGCGGAATTCATGTATCTTCTTCATACTAAAAATCCATTAACCTGCTGAAAATATCCTTTGATTTTATATGTAGCAAAATAACTGTAATATTTGTTACCTGTCCAAAGTGGATAAAGTCGTGGGCATTATTTGATATAATTATGTGCGTTTGTACTAGTATGTCTACAGTTTTATACAACTAATAATTCCTTCCGATATACCCGCACAGTAGACCAATTTTAGTTGTGCGGGACAGTGTTCAAATCTTGTAAGCGGAACAGAAGAAGAACTAAGAATGCATAGCAAGTAAAACACTGCCAATTCCGCTATAGATTATTTACATGTCGGAAACCGGTGTGCACTTAATCTGTGCAAACGAAAACTACCGATCGGAATTATAAGTTTAGTAAAACTATACCAACTTATCAGCAGTAGGTATTGATATTGCAAATATTGTATAATAAAACTGGATCTATTTACAATAATAATATTATGAATTTGTAAATGTAACCCGACACCCCGAATGTGACCTACCCCGATCTTAAGTGCATTGCACTGATTTTTAATATAGAGCCGCGCTTGATTTTCAAATACTTAGATCTATCTATTTTAGCATAATAGATTCTCTATTTCTTCGTCTCTAAAACCAGTTCTAATTAACTTAGTTGTTTTGCCTCTGATCTCAAACATATGGGATCCTGGACGAATCCAGAAAATCCTTCTGATATTCCAAACAGGTATGGAGAATGTCATATAAGATTTTTATTATTTAATTATTAAGTCTTCTATAGCGGAACTTAGATAACTCACAAAATAACATAGTTAAAAATCTAATTTAGCCAATTCAGTGAGTGATATTTTATGACTTATATTTCAATGTTTATATTACTTACATACACGAAGCTTATACTGGTTTTTAACGTCACTGTACTGTCACTAGGAATAAAAAAGGATCGTTTGTTGACCCTTATAATTACGGTTTATTCAAGCTAAAACTAACAGATCGGTCGGCATCTATGTACAGTCGTGGTATCAAAATGTTCGGCAGTTTTCAATTTTCAAATTGATTTATTTAACGTTCTGCGAGCACATGTCATTGTTATAATACCTTTCGAACTAAATCACAGAACAGACTATTCCACAGAAAATTATGTTAACCATTTGTCAATAAAGTTTAAAATTACAAAATTACTTAGTTCAAACTTGTTTGTTTTTCTATTTTGTCTAAGAAGATTGTTTAGACATGTAAAACCTTTTTATTGGTTTTTATATTTATGTTAAGCGTAGTGATTATATCCTCTTTGTTTCTTATTGTTAATCTCAGCCTCTTGTCATTGTCAACAATGCAGTTTTCTTTTTTCACGTTTCTGTTATTTTATAAACGTAACATTTATTAAAATGTTGGCAGTATTGTTTCTTGTCCTCGTGCAAGCAAAAGTCGACTTTATGGTGACGAAATTTTCATTCCGCGACTGCACTTACTGGTTTTTTTTAAGAATCACAAACGCGTTTGTTATATATTGAGACCACATGTTAAGCGAATGAGTAATGCGTGCTGAACATATTGAATCAGGATGTTGGGGGCCAACGTGTATATCTATAAGACCACTTGGCTCAGATTATTTTGCTGTCGGGGGTGGCGCCCCATTTTGGGGTATAAGGGTTCTCACTCACCTTTACGTGCCTTCGAGACGAGAGCGTGAGTGTTTCGCGTGCGCTCACCTCTCCTCCCGTGGGGTGCGTTACAAACCGCCCCACGCCCGGTCTAGACTTAGACGATGCTGGGAGATAAAAGAAGTCCCCCGGCAGTGGAAGAGGCCTATGTGTGAGGCCCTTGCCTGCCAAAACACGCGGGGTTGGGACCGTTTTTCCGCTTTCCCGTAGCCCTGACATAAGGCGCAGGATGGAACACCCAGGGGTTTCAGTGGATATCCCTAACCGACGAGTGGCAATAGCATGGCACGAGTTCTGGCTGGGTACGCTAGTGCCACCTCGTCCTGGCGAATCCCACACACGGGTCGCGAATTATTCCCTCAAGGTTCTGCCCTTGTCGCGGCTTAGCTCCTCAGACGGATTTCCTCTGGTTAAAAAAAAGGTTAATTTGCTGTATATGGACAACACCGGCCGAACAATTAAATAGTATTGGTATGCCATGAACACACAGGATTTTGGAGCGTTTCACCAACAGCGTTCACACATATTCATTTTTATTGAATGGCTATTGTAGAATTATCAATACGCCAACGTGTAAACATAAGCGACCTTTGGGGTTCAATACAAGGCTTATTGACGGAAGATACATACGTATTAATTATATTTAAATATTGATATAACATAAGAATTGTTGTAGGTACAACAACCCTGCCCTGCTCAAATTGCCATTTTTTCTCCATTCTTTTTGTTTGGAAGAGATAGCTATTGGCGATAAGACCACCATTTGCAACTAATTCTAACCTGTATTTTATAGTATAAATAGTGCGTCCCTCTATTTTAAAGAGCATTAATACAGTTTACATTGTATTAAATATTTATGTTAGTGCTATTTGCCCCCGGAAGATTCACTTCATTTTATATCGCAAACTATCCCATCTCCCGAGATGAAAAGTATCTATGCCCATTTTCGGTTTTAAAACTACATAATTATGTACAAAATTACAGCAAAACCGATCCAGTACACCAGTAGTTTGTCCGTGAAGGTTTAACAGTTAGACAGACCGAGTTACTATCAGTTTTTTTTATAGATGATGAATTTGTATATCTATAAATCTGAGAAATGATTGGCCTCCTATACAAACTTTCATTCGCTATTTCAACCTGTTCTAGTTTTGTTTTTATGATAAAAAGTAGTAGCTTGTTTAAGTCTCGTTGATCATCTGTAAACTACAAAAATGATGAAAATTACAAAAATGACAAAGATGACGAAAATGACCAATATGACGAAAGTGATTAAAATTACCAAAATGACCAAAACGACCAAAATGGCATCACAAAAAAAAACAATGTCTATCCTATTTTCAGGGATAACCTTAACATAAATCTATCCCAAAATGTAACCCTTTTCCGGGATGAAAAGTATCCTATATCTATCCTAGATATTGAACTGACATATATACTGAGTTTCAGCCAAATCCGTCCAGTAGATTTTCCGTGAAAGCATTACAGACAAACGGTAAAATATACTTTTATCCCGGAAACTATACCATTTTTCGGGATAAAAATCCTATGTTCATCCTCGGCATCGAATATACAGTGGTGGTCATATAATTAAGAACGCTGATTTAAAGTGAAGATTTTTTCAAACTAAGACACAAAACTAATTGCATGCATTTTTTTATTTCCGCTGTACCGCTGTATTCATTGATACAGATATTCATTGATATGATTAACTAAAAATAAATAGACAAACTTTTTACACTATTTCTAAACATAGTATTCCTATTTACTGGCTGGTCACGTAATTAAGAACGCTAAATAGTTTATACCTTTATTCAAATTTAAATAAAGAACACTCAGTCGATTTGTTACTGTTTGTATAATTTTGGCGCCATTTAATGCTGTAAAAGATTAAAAGTGATTACTTCTTATAAAAAACAATGGGAAAAATTAAAATTTGTGATAAATCCATAGGGGAAGTAATAATAAAAATTCGCCGAAAGAATTAGTCTTATAAAAAGATAGTTGACCATCTATAATGTTCAAAAACGATGGTTTTCCACGCTGTAAAGTATTTTGCTACGTATCAAACTACTTCGAATGTTCGACGTGTACCTAAACAGAGAAAAACAACTCCTCGAGATGACCGAAACATTGTTCGTATCACAAAACAAAATCCTTTTAAAGGGTCCAATGAGCCGAGAAAAGAATATTTTGGTGAAAACAACCCTTCAGCAATCTCAGCACGCACTATTCGAAGACGTTTGGTAGAAGAAAAATTGCACGGTTGGATAGCAAGAAAGGTACCAATGTTGAAACTTTGCCACAGGTAAGCCCGGCTTGCATTTGCGAGAAAGTATGAAAACTGGACTGTGCGACAGTGGAAAAATGTACTTTTTTCTGACGAGACGAAAATAAACAGAGTATGTTCTGATGGAAAACGATATGTACGATGTCCCCCGAATACAGCATTCGACCCTAAGTACACGAAAGTTAAAGCACGGTGGTGGAAATGTGAAAATTTGGGGGTGCTTTTCTGGACATGGTGTTTGGACCTGTAAAGTTGATAGAAGGTAACATGGATCAGTTCCAATACAAAAATATATTGTAAGAAACAATGTTACCTTATGCTGAAGACGTTCTACCGGTTATTTGGACATTTCAGCATGATACAATGATCCAAAGCATACTGCACGCACCGTAAAGGAATTTCTTACAGCGCAATCAGTTTCTGTCTTAAACTGGCCAGCTAACAGCCCAGATCTAAACCCAATAGAGAATCTGTGGTTCGAAGTAAAGAAAAAGGTTTCAAATACACAGTGTGGGAATTTAAGAGAGCTGTACGACGTTTTTTTTTAGGAGAATGGAACTCTATTTCTCTTGCGAAATGTAAAAAATTAATAGAGTCAATGCCTCGCCGGTGTAAAGCAGTAATTAAAAGCCGTGGATATGCTATTAACTATTAATTTTAATTAAAAATGTATTAAATTGCTTTTTAAATTTCTCGCGCTACATATTATTGTGATTTTTTAAATGTGAGTGTCATACAAAACGATTCCCGAGCAGTTTAATAAATCGTTCTTAATTATATGACCACAACCGTATATATATATATATATATATACGGCCCGTAGTTTTTCAGTGTACAGCCAGACAAAGTTACTTTCGCATTTATAATATTAATAGGGATATTGTACAATAAAGCATACCTATGTATATAAATTTCTATTCTTATTGACTTACGATATTTCGAAATAAGTAGGTATTTACTAAATTATGAATATTTGCACTGCATGAAGTAAAGAACCCAAGGATCTCCTTCCAACTAACAACATGCCTTAATTTACATTTATTAATGTACAGATAATACACACCTTTGAGGATTCTATAATAATGCAGACATTAAAGTAAAGCATACATAGTAATCATTGGCAAACAAATACACAAATACTCAATTTTTGTCTCTGATAGTGGGCTCTATATAAGCGTTCCCGGGTCTCGAACGCTCCGAATGCAGCCGGGATGATGGTGGGCTATATTTTTTATGGCGTTTGAAAGTAGCTGAATAATAAGCAGTGCCGTTAACTAACAATAGCTCAACTTTTCCGGAGATTTTTGAAAGAGGCTTCTATTTTGCACCCGTCTTAATCCTCTGTATTTACATTAAAAAATTATCATTAGTTTTATTCCGGCACATAATTACATTGAAATAAATATGTACTTTATTGTATCTCGATTAAAAATCCCTTGTCCTTAAGTGGTACGTCGTCCTGCAATGCGAGTGTTGCCGTTTCATTATTAATGCTACTCTTTAATATACATTTACATTTCTCGGAATCTTATTTTTGAATTAAACGTAATTATAATTAGGTAAAATTCAATGTTCAGTTGTTCTACATAATTATGTACTTATCCTGATTTAAGTATCGAAATATATTATTCAATCAAGTGTTATAACTTAAATTTATATAAATACCTACAATTAAAATTGTGTAAATATAATTATATTTGTTTATATTATCATACAAAAAGACAAAGAGTAATATTCTACTATACATACATAATATTCGCTAATAAAAAGATATTAATATTATTTGCGTTCCATTTAAAATTATATTTGAATATGAACATAATTTTAAACGGAACGAATGACTATAAACAATGTTAGTTGCTAGGTTTTGAAATTGCACAGCTGAATCGTATTTCTGTTAGTCTTCACTAACATATCTTGGGTTGTTACTGGAATTTTCGATATTTATACAACAGTTCACCTAGAATTTAGGAGTTCCGAGATAGATGGTTTTGCAGCTCAGCTGATAGGTATCAGACTTGATTAACTTTTCTAATGCTAACAAAGCATCAATTTATATACATACGATTTTATTCATATTGAGTTACAGTAAGTTTGTAGGCTTATTTTACCCCATAAACTTCAGGAGGACCCTCTGTGGTTGACCGGCCCAGATGTGTTAAAAGTAGTTACTATAAACCATTTAGTTCCATAAATGAATAGTTCTTCAACATTTCTAAGAGCTATGGTCTGGTTCCTAAAGAAACCTTCATACTTACTAAATACATTTCTATGTGTAGGTTTCTTCACGACCACGGAGTATTACTAAAGCCTAATACATGCGTATTAGGGCAGTAAAATTATAGAGAAACAATTCTCAGCATGTATGACTGAACATCGTTGCTGGCCAACCTTAATCCACTGCTGGACGCACGCCTTCCCAAGTTACGCCACATATCCTCGGTTGTTTTCATCAAGCCCTTAATTGTACCTTTTCGTATGATATTGGTCTAGTTAATATATCAAAAATGTGGTCTCCACTTCATTGATTCATCGCACCCATGGGTCAAGTGACTGAACAACCCACTATCACTGCAGTTTTCTATCTGTACGAGCCGGTAGATCGGTAGGTTCCTGTATTTATTCATTCACTTGCCTTACCATAGGTTGAATTTTGATAATATTTGTATGGAGCTTATGTCAACTTTTAACCGATAGTAAGGCAAATGGGTCTGTAGGATATGGAAACCGACCATTAAGGATAATCACGTTTCGGATTTTATTCATATTAGAAACACACAACATAGCTCGTTTTATGCGCCTGCTAATAAACATTTAGTTCTTCCGTGTATGTAGTCCCACTTTTAGTATTCAGTCGCACGTTTGCGACGGGAGTATGGGCGTTATTTGCACATTATCTCGGTTTTTCAAATATTTAATTAACTGTTTTAGGAAGGAAATGGAGTCCGACGCTCTGCCATTATATACCCACGACTACTCCGATAACTCCACGCAAAAGGTATGTTTCTGTCTTTATCATCGGTCATTTTTGTAAATTATTTCGTAATAAATGTATAATTTTGTCGATTGTTTAAAATGTGATTATGTATTCTTATAAATACATTATCACATAAAGCATATTTTAGTAGATTTCTATTTACTAAACTGCGTGAAAACCGGTTCATACATAAGACCGTAAATATCAATTACATCTCAATTTCATATTTATTTTAAAACTTTCCCCGTACTGTCGCGTAAATTTCAATTCGTATTTTAACATCCGGTGTCATCTGTATACTAAATTTCATGAATACACTGCATATCTAAAATAATGAGAAGCGCACAGATCATCATCATCATCATCTCACTCTATTAATTTCAGAGTCTATGGACATTGTATATAATCTATGAACGAAAATAATAATAAATAAGAACACGCATTGCAGGTGCTGATAACTGAATCGACTTCAACGGCAGCTACTGTGCCGGTTGCAGGACTAAATGTAAACCAAGGATTAGGAGCCGTAAGTATCACGCTTTTTTTGCGTGCCGCGTTGTGAAAGCTACGAATATCAGTCCATAAACGCCCCACTTTTGGGCTCGCCCATTTTTTAGGGGAAACGACAGTAAACTCTATATATGCTGTACGCTTGTCCAAAACAGATTGGCGAGTTTAAAGTTTAAGTTACATGCCATTTAACTTCTCCATTGTGTAGCACTTTATAAAATACACATTCCTGGCAAACAAACCACATCGACCCAGTAATTTCTAATAAAAATGATTGGACATAAAGACGGACGGACATGAGAATGAGGGCTCCGTTTTTGCCAAAATGGTTACGAGTCCCTAAAAAGTTAAAAACCTATAGGCTGGGGCCCAATGCTGCTATTACTATCTCGTCAAAATTGCCGGACACTATCGTCTCATCCCTAGGTTTGCCATATTTCGGTAGTCTGTTAACTGCAATGGCGTACCCGTGGCACGCCACTCTATCTTTATAAATATTTATAAGCGAAAACTCGCGAAATGTTTAAAATTTTTGGTAGCTTTTTAATATTCATTTTGGCTAACGCCATTTCTGCTAAGGGTATTTTTTTCTACCATTATTCTGCAGCGACGATATCGAGAGTTATTGTAGATTTATTATAATGCGAATTTTTGACACTATGGCAATGGTATTGTACTTTGAATATCTTCGCAACGCCTTTAAGACATTGAAATAGTAGAATTGGGTCCCTGGTCAACTATAAGTTGCAGATTATGGGAGCGGACTGTCAAATAAACTGAGATACTTATTACAAATTTACAGAACGTCGCAGCCTCATTGATCTTGTACGAGTATACCTACTTATGACGCTTAGATCATATAAACGTGTAGATAACGCATGAATTGCTCAAAAACGGCACTAAATTTGATGCACATATTTCCCACGCGCCCACGCATGTTATTGTCGTTTCGGTTACTTTACTGTTTAGAGCTCTCGCAAAAAAATCATTATGCCGTCCTGCGCTATTAAAATGTGTCGAAACTATTTTAAAAGAGAAAAGGATAAGGATAATATGTTATTTCATCGATAAGTTTAACACTTTTCTCATGATTTGTTGATGAAGACATGAAATTTAATTTCGATAAATCGAATTGATTGATGTTGTCAGGTGATAAATAGGGTTAGTTTCCAAAATTTGGGGAGAATTTGTTATGATTTTTGAAGTGAAAATTCTTTAGAATCGTTGTGACCCGATGAAACGAAAAAGTGACACTAAAAAGAGATATACATATAAATCTATAGGACTAAACCTGTAAGAGAAGAGAATGAGATAGAAGACATTATATTTAATAATTTAAACACTATGTATATTTTTCAAAACATTTCCAACTCTATCCTGTATGATAGAGTTGATGTATATAATAATAATATGTAAAAATGTAGTTATGTCGCCATTTTCTTTCAATAAAGTCTTTTTCTTTCTTTCTTCCTTTTGAAGTTTTGCGTTAATACTTCGAATTTCGTGTTTTAAAGCTTAAATATATTATAACGATCTAATATATGAAATGTGACGTCACTAAATTTAGAATCCCTCCCACCCCTTGTCACACTTTGTTTCACTTCTACTGCGTGTGTTTTTTATTTGGATTACACATAACGCCCACTACCCAGTATGAACCCATCGAATCGTTCCAAATCCATTATTACAACTGATTTCACTGACTTTTAGGTGGGGATAATCTTTGGGGCAGAACTAGCCTAATACAATAATAACCTTTGTCAACTTGTTGTGTAAATACAAAAATAATTTTCCATTACGAATAGTTTTTTTAGAATTATTACATTAGTATTGGTACACAGACTTAGAAATACTAAAATCTGTACAGACATTTTAGTATACATTAAAATGACTAGTACATATGCTAAAACTCATTTGTGCATGTAGTTTATTTTCTATGGCTTGTTCCAAGAAACACAACTTTGGTTGGTAATAAATTAAATTATCTGAGCAATATTAAAATTATAACACATAAAGCGATTAAATCATAAAGATTAAACCTTTCACTTACATAAAAAATAGGGTCATATTTTTTAGCTGATATCCCCAAAACTTGATAGTTTTTGGGTAGTGAATATATCCACGCTTCGTGTTTATATGCCGTTTTTCGCGTTGTTTGTTAGCAATGCTCTCTCTAAACTTGTTATGCCTCAATGTTATGACGTCATAAGTTCATTATTGTTTTAAAAGTAATTAAAATTACTTTTGACATGACATTTTAAAAATTATATGATTAGATGTTCTTTTAAGGCCTGTTCTTTTATATGTAAAGTATTAGAATTTATTGTAACATGTGTTCGCATCCGTATTGCAAACAACCGCGTTGCTTCTTTGATAACGTTTTCAAAACGGGAAACAGTAGATAAGAGCAACTAAACCACTTGAAAAAGATATAAAAATATTCATATCCAAAAGTTTTTATTCAAACTCGTTCGGTTTGATTATGTTATAAACTAAAATTTGTTTTTTAACATATTATATAATATATGAAGTTATTTCTTTATTAGGAATTAATGGAGATGCAGCTAACAGAATATAGACAAAATTAATATCTTACTTATGACAATAATGTACTAAAAAAATGTCAGTACAATATATCTCCATTGATTCATAACATGTTTTTAGGTAACATAAAATGAAACTATACGAAAAATATATTTAAAAATTATTATACACTTATTTCCGTAAATGTAAGTAATGCTATGAGTAGTATATAGGTTTTTTTAATAACTACGGTCTCTAGTTCCGTATCCTTTTACAACTTAATTTTTAAGAAAGTTTTTAAAATTTATTCACGCTTATTGGTTATTTTTGGTATTGTGTGTGACATTTTTATTTGTGTTGTGGTGTACCTTACGAATAACTTATTATATTAATTTATTCTAATTTGAATACTAGTAGTATATAGGTTAAATATGTTTGTGTGTGTGTGTTGTGTGATCGCGTGCGTGTGTGTGTGTTATAGTTTGAAATAGTTTCGTTGAGGAAAATATAATGCTCTGCAACAAAACCCCAGAAAACGTTCAAGCGCTTTCAGGAAACGGAAACAAGTTTATAAAATTAGTAATGGTATATTTGTCTAACAAGACTTATTATATGACGAAAGATTTTCTAGGCGACCGCACCGAATATGAATAATGCGATCGCTAACATGGTTTTTCATTATTTATTAATTCAAATTACTTTGATAAACCTAGTATTAGTTAAAAATACATTTAAAAAAACCACGAATGTATGTACACAATAATAAAGAAATAAAGATGTGTTGCTGGGAAGTTTCCTGCACCGCTTCTTCTCTTTTAGCGATAACTAAAATTGGTTTAGAAGAAACTAAACAGTAAAAAGTATCTAAAATTGTATAGCACCGAAAACTTGCTCCTTGTTCATTTGTTGTAAATTTTTTTATTCAGCAAAAACAGGCACTGCAACAATATATAATTGGTTATTTCAACTTTGCTTGCATGATATTTCAAATATCCCGTATGTATATTATCCCGTGTTTTCTGTTTTAAAAAGCATGTTATGTTTATTTCCGTTATCACAAGTACATACATATGGCAGTATCAAAATAAGTCTGTAATGTCGAATTTCATGGTGAATTATTATTGAAATGTATGAATCATTATTACTATTAATCTTATAATTGAATTAATACTGCTATTTCAATACACACCTTGCTTGACACAGCTCCTTTTAATTCTCCTAAAACCTTTTCCAATATACAAATTTCTTTTTCTTCAAAACGATTGAAACATACAATCGACCTTTTGTTCAGATTCCAGTGGTGGTCATCTTGCAATTCCCGGATTACTTTTATCCAACGATTTGCCACAATTGGATCCGTAGGAAATCTAAAACGTAATAAACGTAATAAATAAACTGGTTTAAGAAAAACGGACACACAAATATTACACGTCTGTTTTCTATAGATTTTTTCAATTATTTATATTTCATAAAAAAAAATAGTGAACAAAACTGCCCAAAATTTTGGAAATAATTCCCATTTCTCATCTGACGACATCAATTAATTCGATAACCTTTGAAATATCGAAATTAAATTTCATGTTTTTATAAAGAAATCATGAGAAAAGTGTTAAACTTACGATGAAATGACATATTATCCTTATCTTTTCCTCTTTTAAAATAGTTACGATACATTTTGATGGCACAGGACGGCATAACGTTTTTTTTTTGCGAGAGCTCCAATCAGTAAAGAAGTCAAAACGACACTAACACGCGTGGGAAGCAAGTGCACCAATTTTAGTGCACTTTTTTTGGGCCGTTTTTGTGCAATTGTTGCGTTATCTAGACGTTTATATGATAAAGGTTATACTGTGCATCGTTTCAGGTCGCTTTGGTATGAATGGTGCTATGTAGGAGACGCCTAATCATAAAATTAGTAATATTTCTTAAGTTTTCCCGTGATCACGGTCACTGAAGAGTGGCCGAAATGTCGGAATAACAAAAATCAAATAAATTACCGCGCTTAAAACCGTTAAAACGTAGTTTTATTACATAAAATTAGTGTTTATATTACATGGAGATTGGATTGGAGGATTCATGTATGATCACTGACTGATTGTATGGAGGTTATATTATATGGAGCATTATTTATTTATGCTTGCAGGCTGCCTGTGCTTACGTTAAGAATGTATTTGTCTGTGCAGTGCATATGTTTGTACAGTTCATTAGATTAGATTAGATAACACTTCATTGCTCACCAAAATAAACAATTCCAAAAACAAATTGCATAAAATGCTTATCGCTAGAAGCGATGTACTCCAGGCAACCTAGCTTAAAAGAAATTCTTAACTAATCTGTCTATGTAGGTGGAGCAGAAAAAACATAGGACTGTACAATTTAAATATACATACTTACACTAATTTATAAATTTAATACATACATAAACCCAGACACATTTATAGAATACCAACAAATACGTAAATACGTAATTCATGTTGTGTTACATTATAATTATTTATTACAAACTTTGATATCGTTGGAGTTTACAGTGTTATATCCCTGCACTAAACTATCCCATGTACCTACCCCGTAGTTCCTACTACTGATATAAATTTGGATTACACATAACACATAAAGCCCACTACTACCCAGTATGAACACATCGAATCGTTTCAAGTCCAGAATTACAAATGATTTCACTGATTTTTGGCGCAGGATAATCTTTGGGGCATAACTAGTCGTCTAATAACCTTCGTGAACATGTTGTGTAACACAAAAATAATTTGCCATTATGAATAGTTTTTTTAGAATTATTAAATTAGTATTGGTAATTAACAGACTTAAAAATATGTACAGACATTTTATTACGAATTAAAATGACTACATATACTAAAATGTGTTATGAATTCATTTGTGCTTGTATTTTTTTATGATTCGTTCCAAGACACACAACTTTTGTTGCTAATACTTTAATTATTAAAAAAACAACTAAAACTCTGAGTAATATTAAATTATAATACATAAAGCGATTAAATTATAACGATCATTCAAACTTTTCACTTAATAAAACAACGGGGTAATATTCTTTAGCTAATATCCCGAAAACACGCACACATTGATAGTTTTTCGAGAGTAAATATACCAACGCTTCGCATTTTTGATGCCGTTTTTGGCGGTGTTGTTTGTTAGCAATGCTCTCTCTAGACACGTTATATTTCAATGGGTATAACATAGCTAAGAAAACAGTGCCACTTTCAAAAACTTGGGAAATATGTAAGAATTACTTATTATTTCAAGAAAATAATTTGTTGCAAAAAATGATATTTATATGTACACTATATTTTTGGAACAAACAGTTACGAAGTATATTATAAATTAAACTAAATAAAACTATATATACAATTTAACACGAAACTATATACTCTAGTGTCAGACGGCTGTCAGTTGGAAACTTGCCCAAAAGACTAATGCGTTGCCTGAGGTATATACGTCTTTTGGTAGCGTGAGACATCTAAGAGGCGTTTGGCTATGTTTCGATAAAGTTTGTGCACCTCAGGCCCCCATAGTCCCAGGGTCTCGACCCCCAAAAGCCGCAAATATGTAGCCATTTCCGATGGCTGAATATTTGCGGCGTTTTAGTAGGGTCTCTAGTTGTGCAGCAACAAGAGGCTGTCATGCTAATGGCCGCCAGAGTATGGACGCACTGTTTTACTAATACATATTATCTAAGTAGTACCTATTTATCATTGTAAGATTTAAATTTTGAATAATTTCGTATTTTTCAGAAGCAGCACTTCCTTGGCCCTGATAAGTCGATAACTACTTGTCATTTCTGCCATAACAGTGTTAAGACTACTATTAAGCACACCATAACAACACGTACTCATATGACTGCCGCTCTCTGTGCTGCTCTGTTGTAAGTATTATAAATGTATTTATTTAAAGTAACCTGTAAATTAATTTCACTCTGGTTGTGCTCCACTAGGTTTGAATCCCATTTGATTATTTACTAACTCTTGACTCTTGCGGGATGCAAGATGTCTATTAACAATAAAATTGTATTAATTGTGCATTATTAAAATACTGTACCATTGTTATAGGGATGTGGAGACATGTTATAATAAATTCTGATATCTATAATATTATAAAATTCTAAACATGCCGTGTCTGTGCATTGAAACTATTAAAAAAAAACAACTGGAATCCTTCTTAATATTATAAATGCGAAAGTAGCTCTGTCTGTTACCGTTAATCCCAGTTCGTCCGTTAATCGTTTAATCCCAGGAATCTCGCACGAATTTTCCCGAGGGCGGTTCGAAATTGTTCGGGTGCATAAAATTTGCTCATTCCGACACAGTTTTCGCGAAAACCATGGCTTACATTCTTTTTAAACGATGTGATACTTGTGCCCCGGAAATTTAAAGTCGAGCGTGGGCGAAGACGCGGGCATATCTTAGTTTTTACATATAAAAGAACAGGCGTTAAAAATAACATGTAATCATCTGACTTTTTAAAATTATTTTTAAAATATTACGTTATAGGTAGATACCCTCGTACAAAATATATGCGGTGGCGACGTTTTGTAAGTTTTAAGAAATTATCTTAGTTGATTTAACTATCCGCTCCCCTGTTTCGTGTAATTATCGAGAACTATCGATTTAAAAACAATTCTTAATGAATTAAATTAGTTCGCGTTATTAGATTCAAGTCGTGGAAAATTTTCTCTCCCCTCTAACTTTGAATTAAGAGTATTATAGATTAAATGTTTCTTTAGGATTTCATAACATAACACAACTGTGCATAAGGGTTTTATTTTACCAACATGGCTACGGAGCCCTAAAAACGGTGGACGTCTGTCGCCACTATAGGACTTTTCAATGTGCATGGTTTGATACGCACTTGTTTTTTTCCTCGGACAATTGACGAACATCATACTTGTTTCAGTTCTTTGTGTTGCATTCCCTGCTGCATATACTGCTGCTGTAATTCAGCCAAGAATACTGACCATTACTGCCCCAGTTGCGGATCATTCCTCGGTACTTATGAAAAGTAAAGATTTATAATGTTTATTACTATTACCTTTTACTATACCTTTCTATGTAACTAGGCTATTAAGTTCATTAGAGATTACTATTCTTAAATGTATTCAGAATGATTTATATTTAATTTTTATCAGATGGCGGATGTGTGCCATATAGAAAAAATAAATATGATTCCAGTGCTATCGATTGTGTATTTAAAATGTCGTGGTATCTTCCGGTCGCATTCCGAAGTCCAAACGCCTAAAGGGACCCATTCACTATCCTACATGGCAGTCCGCCGCGTATTGCAAGTTTGTGAATGTTGTTACAACCTGCATTGCGTCCGGCAACACCGAGCTGAATGCTTCTTGAGTCCTACAAGCTCCGCTCACTGCAAGGTAGTTAATGGGCCTCTTAATACAGTCGCCATATTCATAAAATAAGTACAGAAGCGTGACTGCGATTCATTTGGAAAACAACTCATATTTTAAAGTAAACATTCGGAATTCTATCTATTTTATGATTATGAAAATATAAGCGTTTTACATAATATGTATGTATGCCATATTTTCCTTACCATGTATCCATGTCATAATTAAAAAAAGCGTTAAGCGTTATTTGAACTGATAAGGTAACAGAAAATACGATATAGGGGGAGTTTTTATCAGGAACTCGAAGGCAGAAGTTTTACTTACTTTTTTCAAAAATATACATAATATAATACTGTATCACATCAACGATTAATGATGTACGTCGATTGTTTTTAAGCAAGCATTGTTTGTGTAGAAACTCTCAACTTTGTAGTGAATTATGACTTTTCGAGAAGATATAAGAATTCCGTCGTTTGGCGTCAAAAACCTAAAATTTAGATAATGCTGGGTTTACTTTATCCTATAAAGACCTATTATATTAATTTACTCTGTGGTTTACTTACTGGAATTTAAATGGATGATAAGACTCTTTCAAAACACCTTGCTAGCCAAAATCTTAAAATATTCTCAAAATTACAAACAATTAAGTATAGAGCATTTAATTTAATTAATCTTAAGTATTGTTCGTTTTACAGATAAAAGACATGTTGTTTCATATCTAAAGAACGAGCACAATGTTAGCCATGACAATATTATTGTTCCGATTTATACCTTATTATGATGAATATATGATTATTTATAACTTGGCATTATACCTAGTTCATAAATTTTATTATATTTGTAACTTTCTATTAATATTTACTTACTACTAAGTGTCTATGAAAAAGGTATTTTGATTTAGAATACTTAAATACTATTACGCCCTATACACACACGTTTATTAGTGTGAGATTACTCAGTAATTATTAGTTCTTAGTGTTGTTATAAGAAAATTTTCTAATAAAACATAATTTTGAAATTACACTGCATTTTTTTAACGACTCATTATTTGTAGCTACCTTGTAAAACCAGGGCATAAAATAACTTTAACTAATGAAGATTAGATAAGCATTTTATTCTGAATAACGGTTAGAGTTCATTAGAGTAAGAATAAAATTGAAAATCTTTTAGAATATGTACGGTTAGTTGCACATGTGTATGCTCTAAGCCTTGGAGTAAATATAAGAGCGTTTCTTAAAAATTTTGACTAAAGTAATTTGCAAAAGAATAAATAATAGCCCATTAAACATACAGGTCGATAGCTGATTTTGGTGACTTCACAACTTATCAATTAAAAATACAAAAACACATAAAAAGTAAGTCAATTTTAAGTATTTTATTTTAATTTTAAGTAAGAAACGATAAAAATAAACACACTGGAATGTATGGAAAATTAATTTCTTGTCTCACAGTATCACAGTACTTTAACTCATTTGTTGTCATTATTTTCAAAGAACTTATAAGAAGAAGAAGAGAACTTATTAGAAGAGTATAAAGACATCATTTTACAAAAGAATATATTTTGGAAGGTTTTATATACAGCATTAATTACAGAGTTACTTCTGTATTTTTTGTTACGGTGTAGTATCTTATAATCGAGAAGGCACGTAACAAAAAAGAATTTTCAAATCATGGTCAAGAAATTTGAGAGTCACTCATAAATGGTTACAAAAATGCTTGGATGATTGGTGGTTGGGTGTTATAATGAAATGTTTGCCATACATTTAATACTTTATTCTTAATTAGTCAACTGATACTTATACACTAGTTAAGCGACATATTGGTCAGTGAGTGCCCGGAGCAGTCTGGCGCGGCGGGTAGCGGCTGCTTCCCTCTGTATGTCCTCGCTGTTGTTCGCGTTGAGCTCCAGCGCGCCGGCCGCCTTGACGGCGCGCGCCCGCCGGCCGCCCTCGGCTCGCCGCGAGTGCATCGCCACGGCTACTTCCAGCAAGGTGCCGTCCCAAAGGCACCCGTAGTACGAGTCCATCGCGTCCGATGCGTTGCCCGTCTGCGATCAACAAGTTCATTATCACTTGTCAGATTTGTTTGTTCTTCCATCACATACATACATATTATCACGCCTGTTTCCCATAGGGGTAGGCAGAGACGATGGATTTCCACTTGCTACGGATCTTGACATCATATGTATGGACATCTTTTGCTTCATCTACATTCATTAAGCTCTTCATACATATATGTTTATTATAGGTGCTTTTTACCTGGCCATTCTTTAAGACATCTGTGATTGTACTGTCATTGTCTTAGGAATTAATCGATTATCATAAAAATTTGTATATATGCTCTTTCGATAAATAAGGATGAACATCGTTGTAAGGATGCGACTGTAGAATTAAGTTGCTAATAAGTGTGGTAAGTTAATAAATTAGTAAAGTTAACACAGCTCAAATCTGTAATTTAACCAGATAAAAGTCACGATATGATCAAATGATCCAGTGAAAATTACAATTAGATATTTGATACATATTACAACAAATTCTAAAATAGTAATTGTAGGCGTAAATAATATCTTATTACCGTCTTACTTTCAAAGTTAATTACAGTTTAAACAATAGTTAATAAGTTATATGACTCTTTAAAATTGTGTCGTCATTAAGGCTGTATTTCCATAAAAAATCAAGGAGGATGTAAAGTTTTGTGTGATGACAAAGTGTCCCAGTTGATTTTACTGTTCAATACCCAATTCAAGTTCGAAATTTGAGAACGGTGATAGACATACCTTTTCAGCCAGACACTTGAATGCGGTGTTGTAGTCTGCCTCGTCTGGCAGCTGGCATAGTGCGGCCGCTTGCGTTGGCGCTCCCAATGCCTGGCAGCAGCGCGCCGCGCGCCGCGCCACGCCGCCCTCGTCCGGGGCGCGCTTCGCGAAGTGCCAAGAGCCCGCTGCCAACGCACACAAATACCGCCGCAGCGCCGCGCCCCAACGACCGCCGGCCATCTCCACGTCGCCGTATAGACGGAGCCTTATTTACGACCCAATATACGACAGAATTAGTGTTGAATATTTTAAAGATTAATGAAAGTTAGCAAAGTTATTCCTATATTTAAAACTGGAAACAAAAACGACCCCTCCAACTTTAGGCCAATTTCTATTTTACCAACCTTAAGCAAGGTCTTTGAAAAAATAATTTTAAATCAACTTCTCTCACATTTTAATATTAATAAATTATTTCATGCTAAACAGTTCGGGTTCACCAAAGGTCGATCCACTACCGATGCAGGTGTTGAGCTCCTAAAACACATTTATGAGACTTGGGAAGGGTCACAGAATGCCATTGGTGTATTCTGTGACCTGTCTAAGGCATTCGATTGTGTTGAACACGTGACCCTTCTAAAAAGCTCAATTATTACGACATTCATGGCGATTCTCTCAACCTATTATCGTCTTACTTAAATAACAGATCCCAAAGCGTTGAAATTAACAATGTTAAATCTTGTGAGACTGGCATATCTATGGGTGTGCCCTAGGGCTCTATTCTAGGTCCCTTCTTGTTTTTGATATATATGAATAATTTGCCATATTTTATTAATGATATGTGTGAGGTAGTGTTGTTTGCTGATGACACGTCACTTATATTTAAAGTTGGCAGAAATAAACAGAACTTTGACGACGTAAACAATGCCTTATCCCAAATATCTAACTGGTTTACTGTAAATAACTTGTTACTAAATCCGAGCAAAACTAAATGTGTTAAGTTTGTTATGCCCAATGTAAAAGAATACGATATTAATATCTCTCTTAACGACACTAGACTTAATCTAGTAGATTCAACTGTATTCTTAGGCATTAACCTAGATTAGAAGCTCCAGTGGGGCGCTCATATATCTAGTCTCTCAGGAAAACTTAGTTCTGCTGCATATGCGGTCAGAAGAGTTAGGCAGTTCACTGACGAAGAGACTGCTAGACTAGTTTATTTTAGTTATTTTCATAGTGTCATGTCCTATGGTATTTTACTTTGGGGGCAACGCTGTTGACTTACAAGACCATATTTGTTTTACAAAAAAGAGCCGTAAGGTCAATTTACAACCTCGCCCCTGGGGAGTCTTAGAGAATGCTTTAAGGAAATCGGTATTATGACGGTCGCCTGCCAGTATATTTAAATTATTAATGTAATTTATATTCGTGATAATTTGAGTGCCTACAAGCAATATAAGGATGTTCACAATTTCAACACCAGGCATTGAAATAGACTGATGTTGCCATCTTTTAGATTACAAAAAGTACTGTCCTCTTTCTTGGGGGTTGGTATACGCTTCTTCAATAAGATTCCGAGTGAAATGTTAGATCTACCTTTCACTAAATTTAAAACCAAATTAAAAAGTATCTTGCTAAAAAAGGGATACCATTGAAGAATACTTAAATGACAAAAATTCATTTACATAACAGCTCGCTCCAACCTCTTATACAAGCTTGTAAGGAATTTATGGAGATATATTACAGCATAACATTTTAGTAGGTCATGTCAATATTATAACTATAATAATATTTTTCTTCCTTTTATTGTGTCTTGGTCTTATGAGTATGCATTGTTTGCTACAACTCCATTAATTCCATTAATTCTTCAAAAAGTAATTCTGTAACATACTTTTGTATAAAACTTATTAAAAAAAAAGAGAACTTGAGATATAAATACAATAAGAAATATAAAGGAAAACAATATTTAGCTAGACGTGTTGCTGGGTAGTTTCTTGGCGCTTCTTCTCCTTAACAGCAATAACACGTTGCGAAGCGGTGTACATAGAATAGGAAGAAAAATTAAATTTTAATCTATATGTATGACCTTCAAAAAGTGTTCTCCAGTGGAACTTATTTTGAATAAAAACTTGAATTTGAATTTGAAATTTGAAAAGGAAATCCGAGAGAAATAGTTATATCGCCGTTTATATGCTGTAGATTGATTGAATATCAACATTAACATATCCTTTATTCATATTCGGCCTGCTCTCCTAGATAAGTGGCATTAGCGGTTAAACGAATAAAATAAAAACGTATGGGAATGACAATAATTAGCTTAACGATACCTAGTGTCTAGAGGGCTGTAAAGAGCGGTGTTAGGGCAGGGCACTGTCGGGCCAGCATTGGATGAGGCCGATGGGCCGACGCCTGCCAAGGCCGTATACCTGTCACCCTGGCATAAAGGCGAGGGACACTACACTGAGGGATTTTAGTGGGTTTTCCCGACTCGTGTGACAACAGTACGTCTTCGGGGGTGCTAATGCCACCCCAGAGTGGCAAATACCACACGCCCCCACCGCGCTTCCCCCGCAGTGGTTAATCCTCAATCGGATTTGCCCTCGATAATAAAGGGCACTGTCGGACGATCGCCCAAGGGCGGAAAATATTTGGGTGACGCCTTAGACACTCCACCTTATCTTTTGAATAGAAGCGACAACTGTTTGAGACTGCGTTGGTAATACTAAAATCGCCACAGTAAAGTTTCTACAAATCAAATTTCATGAAAATCAAAGATTAAAAGAATAAAAAAGAGGATATTTAGAAAGAAAGAAAAAAATATTATTATCAGGAAGACAATGTTAAGGGTCTGCTGCAAGTATTAAAGTGGGTTTGTAATGGAAGATGGATAGACAATGAAGAGTTCTGTAGAGTTGACGAAAGTGTTTATGTCATTTAACTAGCGATCCCCAAAAAGTATAGTACAAATACTCCATAATTATAATAAATACTACTCAACAGTATAGTTGCGTTCTGTCTTATATTCTGTTCTTTAATAGAGATGAGGATACAATACATTGTAATATTTTTAAATAGATAAAGAAGCAGGCATAAAATAATATCTAATCATTTAACATTTAAAATATCATAATTGAAATAATTTTAATTATATAACACTTATCAAACAATAATTAATGTGTTATTTGATCCCTTTTTACTTGTCCTATTTATGAGGTCATGAGTAAGTACGCCCATACAACATTTTTGAGGCTGTTTTGTTTTCGTTCTGTAAGTTTATAAAAAGTATCTCGGTTGATTTGCCTCTTCGCCCCGCTATTGAATTACAACTAGATACACCCAGTAGTTTTTAAGAAAATTGGTTGTTATATACATAAACAATTCGACATGGAAATATATCACACTCAATTTTATAAGGTTTCTATCTTCTATCTACTACCAGAATAGCTACAGAACCCTAAAAGTAATTTCTATGTTCGCACAAAAACACTAAATGAAACGAGACGTGACTGCAACTAAGTAAAACTACATTGACTTGATATAAACCCAAACGGCATACAGATAAAATTCTTGCATAGAACAAAAAAATGACTCACCACGACGTGTTATAAGGGTACAACTTCAAACTCCGCTCCAGCAGATCGGTGAGAGATTCCAAAATGTGTTTAACATTATAATTGTTTATATTCGATATACTCGAAGGCCAGAGGTTGGTGTATTCCACAACCAATTCTGTTGAACTGTCATCAGTAAGTACATTATGTATTCTTGCCAGTAGGGAAAACATAACGCTGACCGCGAGTGGTTCCCTCAGTGTTGCCAGGAAAGAGTTGAAAGCGTTTCTCGCTTCTGTAGCAGGATTGGGTGCGTCGCGTGAATGCGACGGCATGCCGCCCGCGTTCCGTTTCACTGGCCCACTTGAATTGTTAACATACACTAACAGCGCTGTAACAGTTAAAAACAAGTAAAAATATAATAAATAGAGGGTGAACAGTGCTTAAAGGAATTTTATGGAGTTTACTTCTTAAGAATCAATTTTCATATCAGGCCAACCCGATATATAAATTTTATGAGTGAAATAATACCGCTTGTATTAACTCAAAAACGTTATTTTTTTATTTATACAATTTCAAACTTTAATGCAGTGATAAAACATAAGATCGAAAATAAAATCTATTAATGTAAGATACGGTGTTTTGAAATTATTCTTGTAACCGCCCTTATTCGGCCGCAGCATTGCATATTCAAAGACAATCGTACTTAAGGAGAAACTGCAATCGTGCCTCACAGCCGACACACATATTTTGAAATCATTGGCAGTCAACATGCACATTATATGTATGTATATGTTATTTATTTATAAGCAAGTTTAGTTTGTATTATGGGTAATAGACAATGAATACTACTGGGGCCAATTCCAGACACCCGGCCCATAGGAAATAATGGAAAATTTGTTTACCAAATTTATCATGGCAGGAATCTATCCCGGCAACCTAAACTTCTGCATTTTAGTGAGCTAGACGGGCAAAGACTTACCAACTACATAAGCTGGCGAAATTATAATAATAATTATTACAATCAAGGAATAAAATAAAAAAGTTAAACCAAATGATATGACTGTATAAAAAATTAACACAGCCCATAACGAGCAAAATTGAGTTGTGTATACAGAACGGTTCCAAATCATATGTTTTGTATGTGTTAAATGATTCAAGAAGATAATTTTAATATTTTTAGAATACAGGATTTATTAGCAAATTTGACGGCCTCTGTGGTTGACCGGGCTAAGCCGTTGCCGGCCTACCTCACTGCAACGCAGAGGCTCCGGGTTCGATACCTGGTATAGTAAATTTCGGAAACGTATTTTCTCCGTTATTTACTATGGTCTGGGTGTCTGGGATCGGCCCCAGAGTGGTACGTTGTATATTACCCACAACACAAGCGTAACTTGCTTAATTTGGGGATATAGACAATATGTGTGTTTCTGTCGATTATTATTATTATTAAAATTTTATAAGACTTTTTATGAACATTAATTCTGTAATTCTGTTGGTTAATTTTGGTTTAACTACTTCTAATTGACGTTAATCAAATTGATAGTTTTGCATACCATTGTCCCACAACGTTCTGGGGAATTTCCTAGAACCTTTTCCTCTTTGCAACTCGAAACAAGCGGCGCAGAGTGCGGCAGCCAGTTCGCCGGGGCCAGTGGTGGCACCCATTCCTTCCCATTCGCACGCGTTTACTAGGAGACTCCAACAAGCTTCAATGACCTTTGCAAATATCATACGAGCTATATGTAGTCAAAAGTATTTCAGCTGATTTGATTGTCAACTACGTTATTATAAAACTAGGACTTGATATTCCCGCTGGATTCCTGGGACATAAAGTACCACAGCATTTAAAAAGAATGTAAGCTATCGTTTAATTTTAATTCTAAGAATTAGCTATCGATCAGCGAAAATCGCATCGAAATCGGCCCACTAGTTTTTCTGTGAATCGCGAACAAACAGACACGAAATCTAAAAAAAATTGCATTGTTTTCTCCATTGTTTATGTAGTGATCACCAAATTACCAATACGTTGTTTTTTTTATTAAACATTCATTAAAAATGCTGTGTCCGTAAATTAAAGCTATTTATTACTATTTAACTGTAATATACAGACACTATAGATATTTATAGAATTAGATAGATTTAATAAAATTGTTAAAAAATGTATAATATTTAACTTGCAATTTCAAAATGTACTACTTTTCATATTGGTAATGTTTGAAAATAAAGAAGGTGATTTTTGTACATAATGACGCGAAACAGATTTAAGCCATTACTTACTATTGAATTTCTTGTTTTACCCAATGGAGTAAAAAAATTCAATTGTAGACATGAGTGGATAATGGGGACATGATGCAATTTGTAAACATTAGAAAAATTAACAGTAAAGTTTTGTTTGACTGTCATTTTGTATAATCCCATACAATTTTAACCAAGCAAAAGTAGTTTTCTCAAGGTCTATATTTTGTGTGTATGTTACATCTTTTCGAGGTACAGTCAGCGTCTTGTCTTATAGAAAGGAGCGGCCACGATGGTCAAATAGATAAGAACATCGAAAGTGATCTTTAATATCGATACAACCAACGTTGTCTAATAGTTCGAATCTGCCTTCTTATCCAAAAACATAAATACACGGATAACGCCAAATACATGAGTTCATTCAAGTCATTATTATTATGGTAAAAGCCACAACGCCAAATGTATCTACGCACCCAAGTAGCCAGAAGTGCGTTGCACTATAGAAAAATGTACTCTATTCTAAATGTGATTAGAGTCAAATCGAGATGATTCCATATTAAATCTAAATTCAAATAGTATTATTACGGTTATAAAAATCTTTTTTATTTTTGTGACGTAATTAGTATTTGCCCTCGACTTCATTTTCATTACTTATATGGCAAAGATTGAAGTTATTTTATCAATATTTATTAATGGATTTTTAATATGACAATACATGAATCCTGGATATATCCATAAAACCCCGACATTAGTAATGTTACTAAAGACTTATTCCACTACAGATGTCTCACTAGGAATTTCTACTAAATACAGACAGTGTCTTGTGATTTTCTAACATTGCGTCAAAGTTGATCTAGTGGTTTGGAAGCGGAAATCCCGGTAAATTTCACGAGTCCCAATATAGCCATGTATTAAAATGTCATAAAGGTTCAAACTATGCTATAATAAGAGTAACACGGACAGTTTTCATACTATTTCTAGGCGTATAATTCCCTAGAAAATTTTGAAACTCCGGCACTTAAGTATGGGAGTAAAAAACACAAAAAGTGAATCCGGTTTCCGGAAAAACTACACTAGAATTCCCATGATATTAGCTTTTTCAGCATTTAAGTCAAAAATGTGTGTATAATAGTGAAAACCTCATAGAAATTAATATATATTTATAGAAAAAAACCTTATTTTTTTAAATTATTCATCAACAAAACAATTTTATCCCAAATGGTTTTTTTAATAGCTTCAATATACAGACAAGGCTGTTTTACAATATTAACTAAATTTTAACATTTCATTTGACGTAATACACTATGTATATATGAGTTTGTGGAAATATCTACTAAAGAGTTTCAAAGCACAAGAAATTTAAAATTCGAGATTAAACTTATTACCACTGAATAATTGATGTATTTTAGATATTGTTTTAATGTCAAATACGTATATGAATTCTCGTGATCTATACTCAGCAAAAAAAATCCGAGATGCCTATGATATAATATAATATACCCCAGTACTAATTGAAAAATGCATAAGCGTTCGTTCATAACGTTCTGGGGAAATCGTATCGGAATCAGCCAATTTTTATGCATTCTAACCATTTTAAACCACTCCCGTGAAATTATCCGCGAGATTCCCGGGACATAAAGTACCGAAGCGGTCGGAAATTCAAATTCAAAAGTTTATTCAAAATAAATACATAGCTTAGCAACCTGTTATTGCTGTTAAGGAGAAGAAGCGGTAAAAAATCTCAACAACACGACTAGCTCAATTTTTTTTTATTTATATTTCTTATTCTATTTATATCTCAAGTTTTTTTTACAACTTTTATACAGAAGTATGTTACAGAATTACTACAGGAAAAGAACGTAAACCATTGTTTTAGTGTCAAATGAATCTGAATCAACTAATTGTTATGCAAATAAATAATTTATATTATTCCTGGGAAAAATCACGCGGGATACCCGGATCAAAAGTACCGCAGTATTTGAAAAAGGAGGCACAGTATGTTTTAGTTTAAGTCGTATCCAAATCAGCTAATTTATATGCATACCAACCAAACCACTCTTGAGAAAATTTTCCGTGGGATTACCAGGACACAAAGTATTCCGGTATTAAAAAAAAATGTATCGTGGGATAAAAAGTATATCAGAAAATTTTCTATCGATGAGTAAAAACATCGCATCGAAATCAGAAAGCTTTTTTATTCTGGCCTTTTTAAACCGTTCCCGGGAAAATTCCCGCGGGATTCCAGTTTAAAAGGTAGCACAGAATTTAAGTCTGAGAATTTGCTCTCGATCAGCGAAAATGGAATCGAAATCGGCCTAGTAGCTTTTACGTAAATCCCGAACAAATAGACAAATACACTAACAGACAAGAAATCTAAAAAAAACATCGTGGTTTCCATCGTTTATATAGTCTATTCCAATTGTTTTTTTTTGAGACATGATATATTTAGCATATTATAATATTATAGACTATATTGTCTTCCCACTAAACTTCCTTCGCGTTTCCATGATGGTGATGCATTTGATAATGAATTGCATGGATGAAAAATTAACTTACGGTCGTATTCATAGAGAGTTAAAATAAGTTTAAACACTTCTTTATTTTATGGTTGTTAAAACAGCATTCAAACTTACTCTAACTCTCTATGAATAAGACCGTTAGTATTTTGTAAAAACGATAACTCAAAGATGTATACAGTGTTATCAAGTATTAAATAATGTAAACAAAAGTATGAAAAACCTGAATAAATTAAGAGGAGTGAAATATCTGGTTAGAAACAGGAACTTAAGACCATTTATAAAATTTATAGGTCACTAATGTATCTTTAGCTTTTACCCTGTTCCATCTGAAATAATATTATAGTTAGCTACTGTGGCCAAATGCCTCTTAGTTATAAAGTTAAAATGAACGCCGTTAATTAATTGCTACATTAGTGTATATATGTCACCTTTAAATTGTACACACCGTTAGATTATAATCTATCTCGGGAGATTGTAAACTATTGAAATATTGTGAACCGTAACAAATTGCTTACAATTTAACGCATTATTTTCCGATAGATTATAATCTATCGACGTGAAATCGATTTATGTCCATAAAGTTAGTAATAAAACACAGGTGGGTGTCAGTCATAAAAACTAAAGATTCGATCTCTGCCCTTTTGGGTTAGAAGTTTTAACGATGTTTGTAAGTAGTCAATAAATGATGCTTAATTGGAAAAAACTGGTGTTTCTTTCCAATTCCAGTGCTTACCCTCGATCAAACGCAATAAATATTATTATGCTCATATCATCCTCCTCGTCAATCACACTGCTGTGATCAGGATATTTTTTAAAGTTTTGATTCAAACGCCTTCAGCATTGATTTCGTTAATTTCAGATTGGAAAAGTAAGGTGCTTTTCATATAATGCAAATTTAGCAATAAGTAATTCAATTTGAAATACATAATTCGAAATACAATTAATTTTGATTTAGTATGCAATCAACTCGATTTGACTCTACTCACATTTAGAATAGAGTACATTTTTCTAAACTGTTACTTTGTTTTGGCCACCTTGTCTGCTTAGATACATCTGGCGAGGAGGCTGTTAACATAATATGGATGACTTGAATGCACTCATGTATTTGGCGTTCTTGGTGTGCCGATATTTTTGGATAAGAAGGCTGATGCGAACTATTAGGCTACCTTGGTTATATCGATATTAATGATCACTTTCGATGTTCTTATCTATTTGACCATCTTGGCCGCTCCTTTCTATAAAACGCTGACTGTACAATAATCGTAAAAGTGTGGCAGAACTCCTTCATGCAAGTCTTTAATTGTAGAATCCGCGCCACAAAAGCAGTTCTATAGACGCGGCGCTGCAATTGCCGTACTTAATCCTGCTAGAGTAATTATTTGCTAATCCGTAAATCGATGTAGGTAATTAATGAATAATAAATGCACAATATTCCATAATTAAAGCTGTAAATTTATTTCCTGACTGCTTTGCGAACAAAATTCCATCAAATAGCGGACCTGCTATTTTTAGTTCCTTATCTTTCGTGGCGTGGATTCTATTTTAATTTTGATCGAGTCTAAGTACGGGCGGTGTGGCGGTTAGTCTTATAAAATTACACTTACTTGTGCTCGTGGAACAATACCATCACCAGAGTTGGCTGCAGCAATACACGTTTTACATTTATTAGCTAAAGCTGTCAAATTCATGCGGTGATGAGGCCATTCGCTTAACACTACATTGACTTGCAAGAGCAGCACCTCCCAAGACAGGTGTCGGCACAATCGGTACAGCGTAGGGTCTGTACCATTGCCTAGTTGGCCCCGCGCTTCACTCTCTAATACTGACAATAACGACAGAGCCGCTCGTGAGCATCCTGATTCTGCTCTAGCCCGGGCTGCACCAGATACAACATAACCAAAATCTTGTAAAAACCCTCGCGGCAACGAAGTTAAAGCATTCCCCAATACTCCTGCTGGTTTCCACGAAGGATTAATCTTCCATAAGGGCAATGAAGGCGACATCATCGCTAATTTTACTAGACACATTCGAACATCATCAGCTGTCGACGCTTCCACTAGCCGTTTCTTAAGGCGACCCATTTCTAGCTCCGGCACGGTTTTGAATTCAAAATCTGGTGTGTCCCAGTCTTCTGTTAACAGCTCACGTGGAATATCCATATTCTCATCATCACTATTAACTGAATCATTTAAAACAATTTTCAAATGTTCATCAGATATTAGTTTCCTTCTTATACTCTCAGCACCATCACCAAAGTGTTTCTTCAAGTATTCATCGATTCTATCGATTGGTAGTCTACATTGTGATGTAGCTAAGTGTAGGAAAAACATTTTTAAATTCTCCCAGTCACGCTCTGACAGGTCACACATTAGCACCGGTGCTAATGCCCAAAACAGCAAATCAAAAAATTTAATACCGACTATTTTGAATTTATTAATGAAATCTGGGTGAGTAGATGGTAAACCGCCTTCAAGTGCATATCTCACAGCATTTAATGCTGAGACCCTATTGAGTAGATCTCTTGCTACAGTAAAAGCCCCACTAGAAGTTGAACCTTGAATATCCAACTCTACTACCTGTCTATGTATCATTGGTATTTCCCTTTTAATATTGTCAGCTTGAAGGACAGCTATAATGCCTGTGTAGTGGTTTGCTATGGACTTTTGTAGCTTTTGTAATAATGATGGCTCTTCATCAAGCACTTCTTGTCCTAAATTGAGGGCTCTAAGATAACCGGAGATTTCTTCTTTTGTCATACTTGCATAGTTAAATTCTCCCCATGGCATAGACTTATAAGAGCCATAGCCATAAATAGAAATTTCCCTTTCTAAGAGATTCGAATTCTCCCTGCAGCCAAGAATGTGTTTCTTGGCCATCTCATGCTGACCATAAAAAAAATAATTATAGCACAGATCAAAATGAATCTGCATAGCCAACTCATACTGGTTTATTTGTATATCACCAGCATTCCAGTTGTGGTTCATATCATTAGAATCTTCTGTGAGATGAACAAAAGCTTCCATTACTGGAATTTTTATTTTGCGAATTTCTCCACGGTTTTGATTTGAAGGTGGCCCATAGTTAGATAATATTTCATTTAGAAAATTGACGCTTTGCATACGAGACGTTTCACACATTCGCAAGATTTTTTCAAAATTTTGATTAATTGGTGTGTAACCACTATCTGCCTGCATACCAGGACTGAAAAAAGTTTAAACATAGTTTTGTAATAGAAACACTTAACCAATTTGATATTAACCTATAAAAGATTGATATAGACATTCATTAAAAATAAATGTGGCTAATAAGAATTCTATGAAATGTTTTCCAACAATTTAATATGCATTGTATTCTAAAAAAATATTATGCTATTTCATCCAAATCTTAGGGCAAGTAATTGCTTAATTAGGTTACTAAGCAGTAGTTTGGTACTAAACTAATTTTCCCCATTTGATATTAGGGCTTAACCATCCTTTGTTACTTACATGTGAATGAAAGACATCTTTGTTGACTTGGCATATAGAGCAGCTTTGACTGGGAATCTTATAACCCATCTGTGATACAACGTCAATGCAAACTGGACTTGTGGTTTTTGTAACAGCTCTTGTGGTACTTCCTGTAACAATTTAGATTATAAAATATGAATGCAGAATTTTTAAAAGAAATATTATAGTCTGCATCAAACTTAATAATTTCTTTATATCACTTGGAAGAACAGTTTATTGCAGTCATCTGTTGCTAATCAAAACCGGCGGTACAGTTTGACACAGACTAAGGAAGAAAATTCCATGATGCTAGATTAAAGTAACAGAAATATAACTAATAAAAAACATAACTAATCAATCTTTCATTTAAAACTCAAATCTAAGCTATTGCAATATTTGGTGTTGGTCACAATTATAGCAAGTGGAGATCCATTGTCTCTGCCTACCCCTATTGGAAACAGGTGTCGTAATATGTATGTTCTTACAAATACAAGTTAATGGGTCTAGAATCTAGATATCAAAACTCTTGTAGTAAATGATTTGTAATGTTAAATAATAAAGTGTGAGCTGTTGGTGTGCCATAAATAAATAATACAAGTCAAATGAAAAGACAATTTTTATATTAGACTATGAGACAAATAATACTTGCATCTGCAGAACACATTGAATTTTTTATGTACATCAGGCAAAAATTGAAAATATATTTACAAGGAATTTCAATTTTTGGCTGGTTTGGTCTAAAAATATATTTTAAATAGTATAATGTCATATAGTAAGAGACGAATGACTTATGGCACCATATGGCACGTAATAAGTATCTAGGAGCTTATCAGAGTTACATTTATTAGTAGGCGATTGATATTCCTAGTACCTCTTCCACTGTTTAGATGAGCAAAGCTACTAAACGCTACTATTACTGACATTTGGATTAATCATGTTAACTTCAGATAATAGATAGAAACACAAGAAACTAGACAATAGCAGTTTAGATACACAATGTATAAAAAGTTCATTCACATGTAATGCACTAATATCACGATGTGTGTGTGATGCCGTTTATAGTTTATTTTTATTATTTTAGATAACTACACTTATTATAAAGTATAAACAAAAGTAATTATCTTAATGACGAGTTAGGGCCAAATGGGGTCTTGTTTCAATATTTACTTTTAATTACATTATGGCAAAGACCAAGCTGAGGGTCTCTTATCACTAAGACTGAGGTTGTGAAATTGATATGCCCCTGGATACTATAACTCATATATAGTTGTATTGATATTACACACCTGTGGAGGTACTGCAAATGCTGTATCTGTCGCCATGTAAACCAAGTCTTGCATCAACTGTTGCTGAATTTGAGGTGGTAATTTTGATTCAAATTCATCTGAAAAATTATCCTGTTCTATATCACTGGTATAATTTAACAAACTATGAAGCACTTTTATAACTTTATTTGAATATATTAATAAAATGTAGTGATCGCTTAGTGTTTAATATTAAACTATGAAATCATTGCATTTTTAAGTTTGAATGCTATTACTGTTACATAATTTTCCTTTTACAACCGGGATATATTAAGCAAGCTGTATATCACTTTAAACTGCACTTTATTGTACAAAAATAAGCACTTTTCTGCCAAGACATTCTATAAAATATTTAAAAAGGAACATTTGAAATTACAAAAAAATTATCATTCAAATTTTGTTCAGTCTAGCTGTCAGTAATGTTAAGATTCTTTAGAAATAATGACTACTCCATGAGACTATTTGAGTAGAGTGAGAGTGTGTATATTATGTTTTCTATTGGAAGTATAAATGTAAACAAAATACTGTGTTCGATATATATACAATTAATATTTTATTTTAATTATTTAAATATATTTGTAGTCTTATATAAACACACCTATTATAATTTACATAAATTTTAACTTTCTGTATTCCTCCTCCATATATCTATGTTATATCTCAAATTTCTTTGTACACATAATATGCTTAAAACTGGATACAAATTTCTTCTTCATATCTAATATATAAAATTCTCATGTCACAGTGTTTGAAATAAAACTACTCTGAAAAGGCTTGACCAATTCTTATGAAATTTTGTGTGTATATTTAGTAGGTCTTAGAATAGGATGTAAACTATTTTTCATATCCCAAGTGATAAGGGTTGTCCACCCCAGAAAATTATTTTTGGAGAATTTCTTTTTTTTTTTTATGATTTGGCATTAAAAGATACATACAACCCTAAATTTTCACTCTTCTATCACCAACCTCTATTTTTTAATAGCGATATTAGTACTTTAATATTTTTCTACTCAAGGCGTTGATAATTGATCTGTTACCATTCAATCAGTTATTCCCGCCAGGCGTCTACCAGTGTCATTTCTCACCCCATAAACAGCAAGGAGTAGGGATGAGAACGAAGCCTGTCTCCTGTCTTTCTCACACAATAAGCTTTCTCTCACTCACTAAAGTTTAGGGCCTAAACCGTTTCCGGCCATTTTATTGATTGTGCGTCAATCGTAGCAGTGACACTTATACCTTATACATTTTCACTGCAACTCTTATTTAAGTATATTCTCATAGTAAATGTATCATCAATTTGCAGTTTTCTATTTTATTTTCCATACATTTTGAAGATTAGACACAAAATTAATTTCTGAACGCACTATAAATATTTGACCACAGACAATGTGAATGTGACATGTGTTTTTTCTCAATATTGGTGAATCTCTGGATATCTTCTTTATCTTATAAATAAAAATCAATGTTTGTATCTATGTTCTCAATATGTTCCTAAACCATTGATCAGATTGTGATAAAACTTTAGTAAAGTGGTCTCAGGAACCCCGAAAGAGTTTCTGGCTTAAAAATGTATATATTTATAAAAATAAAAATGTATGTTTGTCCTCAAGGTGCTCCTTAAGCATTGATCAGATAATGATGAAATTTAAATTTAATAGGGTGTTCTGAGGACGCTCGCGAGGTTTTGTGGCCCAAAAATCTTTTATACATAAAATTCTTCTGTTTGTCTGTATGTCACTGAACTCTTTCAATTTAGAAATTTTTGTGTGTTCAAATTCAAATTTGAACCAAGCAATCAGGTTCCAGGATTTAGGTGAAATTATTTTTGTGTGTGTTCAAGTGAGTCTCAGGATGGTTTAGATTCATGAATAGACCCGGTAAATGGTGCCGCTAAACTCCTAACCAATGGTGGGACCAATTTTGATGATTTTTTGTGTTTGTTCTAGTGGAATCGGGAATGATTTATATTAATAATTGATCCCGGTCGATGGTGCTGGAATTGGGTTCTAGATTTTTATTTTTTAAGGGCAGGACAACGTCTGCCGGGGAACAGCTAGTATTAGTATAAAGATTACCCATATTCCAATGTAAAGTTGCTGCTATTTTGAGTGCAAGTATTTTTAGAGCCAACTGCTTGCGAGTGAATGGACTTGAAGATGATGAGCTGGTTGGTGGACTTGGTGGTCCATCCACATCAACCATTCGGTCATTTGGCTTAGCATTTACATTTTTAGAGTCAACGGAAAGGAACTCTTCAATAAGTTCACATGCTGTGGGTTCTGCAATTGACAAATGTAAAATAATGTTAGCAAAGTATTCTTTTGGTTAAAATCTTCAATCATTCAAATCTTCAATTTTTTATCTTAACATGGAGCCGGAAAGAGGTCTACTGCATTGGCGGTGACGAAAACACAGTGCTGTACACCCTCCAGGTGTGTCCAGCTTGGGACGAGCAGCCCCGTGATCTCATTGCGGCCATTGGGGTGGAATTGTCCCTCCCGGCCGTGGTGAAGGCCATGGTCAGGAGTGTCAATGTATGGGAGTCAGCCACCTCCTTTTGTGAAACCGTAATGTCCGCGAAGGAGGTGGCGGAGCGGGAGAAGACCATCATTTTATGGGAGGGGTCCCGCCAGAGCCAGCGACGGTGACAGAGGGTCGTCCACGACGACTTCCAGGCGCCGTAGGCTACGGCTGTGCTATAAATGCCAGAGAGGAGGGACATACACCAATCCGCTCGCCCCCTCTCACCTTGAGGTGACACCAGAGGTAGTCAGAGAGACCCAGCCCTCCATCTAACAAATAGAAGGGCTAGCCCGTAAAGGGGCTGGTCATTGTCCATCCAGGCTGGAGGTGAATGAGCAAGTGAGCCCACAGCCACAGCAGTTATTCTCAAAAATGTTATTAATCTATAAAAGATTGTGGATAATATTTTAAGAATGTTTGCTTACACACTTTTGGGGCCCCGCTATAGCTTGGGGGACCCACATCATTGATACGGCAGTAGCTACGCCCCTGATGTAATTACATATTCCTAAAATTAAGATGGATCAATGTAATATCCATCCATTTATGTTAATTTATATAAATGTCTCATTGAATATGGAATTTTATTCCTTAAAACAATGAGGAGGTTAAGTGCCAAGACTCTAAATAAGTGTTGACCTCAGACCTCAGAGACACAAAGAGGAACATAACTTATATAAAACTCAAGTAGGCTATGATTTAGATTCTGTAGGTTTAGAACATTAGGAGGTCAGTTGAAAAGAAACCAAAGAGAAACTTTAATTTCTATACATTCCTTTTTTAGAAAGAGATATATTTATTTATGTACCATTTTTTAAAGTTTTCCTTTAGAATAGGAATAGGCTTTCTGATATACGATTTTATTGGCTCATAATCTATTTTTATTAAGAATTGAGATTGAAACTGGAATGGTGCATCACTAACTAAATTAGTAAAATAATTCAAACTGGAATTGACAGTAAGATTTACAAACCTGGGTTTGATTTACTGAGATGTCTTTTTAATAAAGTAGGGTCTAAAAGAAATTCAAACCAAAAAATTGTGTCCGGTGATATAGGGACAGTGCCCGGCCTGAGTAAGTCCACGTCCATATTACTTTACACTCATAGATCATTGGGTTATTTACTGAAACATGTTTTCTCGGTAAGCATTGAAACACTGAAGTAAACGTAGTGTTACATACTCTTTGCACTGAAGGATATTAATTTGTTTTGTAGATAGACTAAGGAACATAAGTATATAAAAGTACTTTGTGCATATTACTCTCTTACGAGAGAGAGAGATGGACTTTTATGAAAATAACCTAAAAACAAAACAAGCAAACGTCAACGTCAATGACTTTACTGACAATTGTTTTAATATATCATTTCTCACAGGCAAAAAATCATGTCTATCCAGCCTATCAGATATAAAACTTCAAAATGAAATACGGTATTTGACATTGGTGGGAAAAAAACTTAGCTATAATGAAAGGTTATATTAAAAGAACATTTAGAGTACTTTTTATAATAATAATAATAATAAGTTAATATATTTATTTTGAAATATAAATCTATGATTTTTAACCTATGTATCACATGACTCGAAATCCCAATCACAATCCATGACGTGAATTATCAGGAGAATGACAGCAATTTTTCTTCTATTGCAGTTATTATGACACATGTCAGTGTCGTATAAACCATAGATAATACACTATATATATATATATATATATATATATATATATATATACACACACACACACATATATATATATATATATATGTATATATATATAGGATGGAACTTTTGAATGCCACCCGGAGGGAAAGTACTCTAAATAATAGAGATAGCAAATTTTACTTCAAAGAAACATTTCTTGATTTTTGAAAAAAAATTGCATTTAAAGATTTTCGAAAATTCTCTTTCTTCACCCGGGAATCGAACCGACTGAAATCTTAAAAATTACAACCTGTAATTTTATTGCATCGATCGTTAGGGTCAATTACAAGGATGAAAACTGTCTAAGGATGGTAACTAAATACTTAACATCGCAAGTGCCCGCGACGAGAAACAGGACCTATAACAATGAAAAACCAATTAGTACAAAAATAATAAAGGTGTATATGTTGGCCAGCAATAGAATAAGGATATAAATATATAATGTATAAAATGAAATACTAGGAAATATGCTTTGCATACTTACCAGTAGCGTCAGCAATATAGTTATAAGAGATACATATAACATAGTAATAAGACATATTTTAAAATAAATGTATGGCTAAAATAGGAAACCTACAACTGCAGTAAACACTGTTCTTCTACAACGTCTTAGGAAATACTTAAAACTATATAAAAGAAATGTTATAAGAAAATAAATATTACTACTACCTAATTAGAAGTCATGAATAAATACACAAATAAGAATAACAGAAAATTGTAACAACCATATAAAAACTAATATGTTTTTAATTAATTATTAATAGAACTACACTTTTTAAAAATTGTAACGAACAAATTTAGATGTAACTTAAATGCCATATATAAATTTAGTAATATAAGAAAAATCGTATACATATATAATAAGAAATATTGTAAAATGAAAAAACAATAAAAATAAAGAAACATGACTTCCCAACCTCTCCCTACCTAATAAACCATTTTCCACATCCACAACTTCCCTATTCCCTTACTTGTCCAACCAACCCAACCACCTAGATCCAATTTACTCCCAATAGTAACATTTATTTACCTAATAGAGTAGAGTAATACATAAATTCATTGTAAAAGTCAGTTTAAACAAGAAATAAATAAAAAGTAACTACTCGGGCAATCTCGTTCGCCTGAGGATAAAGGAGAATAAAAAAATGATTTTTCCGTAAAAGCATAACAAACAGAAATACAAATATATTTTATCCCGAAACCATCCCATTTTTCGGGATAAAAAGTATCCTATGTTCATCCTCGGCAGAAAAAATATATTTCAGTCAAATCGGTCCCATAGTTTTTCCGTGAAAACAGAACAGACAGACAGAGTTACTTTCGCATTTATAAAATTAAATAGGGATAATAGGGATTGTTGCTTTAATTTGAGCTTCAAGGAAGTACAATATACTCACTAGCGCGTATACGCACTATGCGATTAGCCGCAGCTCGGTCAATTGTCCGTCTGACCGCAACAAGTAGTTGAAAATGCGGCTAGCTGTGTAGCGAAAAATGACCGAAACGTCGGCTTAAAAATAAAAAAACAAATTAAATAGCGCGTTTCAAATGGACTAGTCGCGAAAACTTAAGAAAATATTATATGTATGACCTTCAAAAAATCTTCTCTAGTGGAATTTAGTTTGAATAAAAACTTTTTAAATTTGGATTTAACCCTACAAACAGCTCCCGGAATCGCATCCGCAACAGGTGGTTACAACACTAGCCGCCAGAAGAACTAAAGTTAGGCTTTTTCAGCCTACTGCAAATATGCAAGAAGTCATTATGTTATAATCTAAACAATGGTAATCATGACCTAGTTGATCAGTACTGCCGAGCGTTATCTCTTCGATAGTCGATAGATATTAGCCATTTGACGTTATCGCATGTGCCTCTCCACAAGTTCGCTTAATGAAAAAGAAAATTCTAGGAAAACAAAAATTTGTATATGAAATATTAACTCTGCAATCGTGACGTGTCTACGCTTAAGAATTTAGTATTTAAATATAGTTATTATTCTGTGGGAAATTAATTGTTTATACCTATTCCAGGAACGCTGATAACTAGTATTCCGAGTTCACAGAAAAGAACAAGTAAGTCGAATCATTTATTAATCTCATGTATACATAGCTGAAACTTAACTTTAGCTGTACGTAACTATTTTTTTCCAATCGCCATTATAATTATCATTTACTAAATAGTAAGTCAAGTACGGAATTAGAGTAGGTAAGTTTTCATTTCCAATTTAGTAATATTTTTTAACATCATAGTTTTAATTTCACTTACTTACCTATATCTATATTCTGATGCGTATTTCCTTTCAAATATATAAACAAAAATAATAATAAAGTAGTGGGCAGGTTATGTTTGTAATAGGGCTGGCCAGTTAAGCAAGACTACTCCCGGAGTAGAAGACGCGTTTCATAAACATGCGCTCATAAACATCCTACTACTGGGCTCCGCACTCAGCATATCAGAGGACAAACGGTATACCCGCAAGGCTTACCTAAGACGAATTGCCGGATCTCAAGCACCGTTGCACTTAATTTGCAGGTGTCCTCACGATATTTCCCTTCACCGTCACAATAATTCTAATAATCTGTACATATAATATAATTCTGCTAGTTCGTATTTTGTGCAATGAATCAGCTTGCCATCCAACGTTACAATGCACTAAGAGTTCTGGGCACACTTTCCTCTGGCAGCGATTTGTTACATCTATACTAATATATAAAGCTGAAGAGTTTGTTTGTTTGCTTGAACGCGCTAATCTCAGGAACTACCGGTCTGATTTGAAAAATTCTTTCAGTGTTAGATAGCCCGTTTATTGAGGAAGGCTAGGCTATATATCATCACGTAAAGACCAATAGGAGCGGAGCACCAATGAAGAATGTTTTAAAATCGGAGGGTTTTTTTCCTTTTGAGAATTTCCGCTGCTTGTGCTGCGTAAACGGTTAAAGTTTCGCAAAAATCATGTGGGACAGAATTGTTCCCTTCAAAGTTCTAAATAAAAGTCCGCGATAGCATATGTCTATCTTTTAAGGTTGGCTCACTATAACCTTTTTTATGCTAATCAAATTTGTTCTAAAATAATGCAATAATAATAATCCTTATCCAAATAAATGCGTTATAAATCACAAGTATTTAATTTAAAAGAAAAATGCCATTTACATCATTCGATTTCAATGAGTATCTTAGGAGATATCGCAGTTTTAAAATAACATCGCAGCAAAATAATGATTAAGTAAGTACTGCGCGCGCATTTATGATGTGCAAGGCCGGCATGAGTCATGTCATGGGCAGTCATGAGGAGGAAGGGCGGTGCGGCACCTTCTACGTAAACAAAATCGCGGGTTAAAGTTAGCGCTAGCCCAAAGTAAACTTTTCCACGCGGACCAAGTAACGAGCAGAAGATAGCAGTTTATATTAACTTATTTATAACTTAATATTTTCTTAAGTTTCCGCGACTTGTATACGTAATAAAACTACGTTTTAACGGTTTTAAGTGCGGTAATTTATTTGATTTTTGTCTTCCGTGATCACGGTCACTGAAAAGTGGCCGAAACGTCGGAATAACAAAATTCAAATAAATTACCGCGCTTAAAACCGTTAAAAGTAGTTTTATTATTTATAACTTAGTCTTGTTTTTAGTATTTTTGTGTTGGTACATATATTAGATTTAATTTTAGAAACACTGCCTTAGGGGTATATGCTCCCTGACAAGATTCGAACCCTTGTTAATGATATGAAATGCTGAAGACTAATGATTGCAGCATTTGAGCTAGTACGGCTTAAGGTTAAAGATTACTTTATATAACCTTATAATGACAATTTTATAGTCGGTATTTATTTTTTAAAATTGTGATACAATTCTTTTTTTTTATATATTTTTAGTGGATATGAACTCATATCAGCAGATAGGGCAGAGTACAGAGAACACACTATGTATAGAGATGGACCTTCTGCATGTCGGCTCAGAACCAGTCGGAATGCGATGCCCTTACTGTCAGGAAGACGTGATGACCCGAGCTACATATAAAAACAACAAATTCACACATATTGTCGCAGTTATTCTTGCCATATTTTGCTGGTATGAAAAGAAACAGGTCTATTTTTACCTTATTAGGTACCCAAGTCTTTTCGTCGACCATTCCGCAAAATTTGAAGGCGACAGTTTTCAAGATCTGCATCCACAAGGTCATCGGTACAGGCTGGACGAAAGCGAAGGCCCGAAATTACTGTCGCAAACTTGGGGAGGCTTACGTCCAGCAGTGGACTGTAACAGGCTGACGATAATAGGTATTATTTAAACGAGTGCATGCATACATATATCGTATAATTGAATCGTCTCAAAATCTTGGCTCAGGCCCTGATTGAAAATAAAAGTTTTATTGAAGATTACCTTTATTACCTTTTATGAAAGAAAAGTAATAAATTTTGGTGCACTAAGTATAGAGAACAATATTCATTATTATAATGCCTCGAGACATTGAGTTTGACAATATAGCGCTAATTTACTAATTATCTCACCTATATTGCTATTAAAATTGTGACTTGGATATTATATATGAGTAGGTAAAGGAAAATCGGTACAAAAACTATGTATGCGACAGCGTTTATGTACCGATTTTCCTTTCCTTTCCATTTAAAAAAGTAAAGTTTCTTGTCAGTTACATAATAGGATAAAAATATTATAAATTTACATTAATTACCTATTTTAATATTACAATAATTTTTAATCACAACCATTTCATCTTCTCTTTAATAAATTAAATCTAAAACTTTAATAAAATGTTAGTAATAAATAAATAATAATAATTTAATAAGTATTTTAATTTTTCTCTGTAATAAAATTAGTTGGCATTTCAACTTCTTGACATTAACTATCAAACATGCATCTCACTGCCATCTGCTTTATCATTATGATCAAATACTGAAATATTGATTTTTGTTAGTAATTGTAATTGTTTTAGTATTTACTGTTTAAAGATACAGGAAATAAACATTTACCTAATCAAGATTAATTGTTTCTTAAGGCAATTGTCTTTAAGTTTGAAATTTGGGTAAATAACTAATCACTTACTGAGTTGTCCGATATTAGCAAATTGCAAGTTATATAAAAGTGTATTGCAACGCGTTACGATTGTGTATGGATTGTTTTCATAATAGTGCGGTATTAAGATTTAGCAAATTTCGTAATCATAACTATGTATACTTATAAAGTATACGAAAAAGCTCGTACATTAATAATAGGCTTCATTTAATCCCACATATGATATTCATTTAAAGCACCTACTTTGTTAATACAGTAATTGGTCCACAATTTATACAAATATGGTCGGCGATTGCGCACTTTCCTTACAAATTACGTAGAGTTTTACCCCCGTTTTCCAATTACATTGATGACTCAGTTCGCAATAGTCTTATTACCTCGATGTGCCAATGAGATCTACCCTAACTTTTAGTTGCTCGAAACATAATATTTGTATGGCTTGAAAGAAGCTCATTCCTCTTGGGTGTAATTTATACAGTTTACAGTTTGTCCACTTTCACGGCAACAAATAGGAAAGAAGCTAGGGCAACGGAAATGTGCTATGTTAAATATCATACGGGAGTGGACAGTCAAATCAGATACTTTTATAAACATACAAAACATTGCAGCCTCATAGATTTTGTACGAGCGGAGCTACTTATGACGTCATAAGTAGGTACAAGTAAAAGGACTCAAATAAAGCATTAATAAGCATTTGAAAAGTAATTAAATCTATTTCTATCATTATATTTTAAAATTTATATTTTTAACGCCTGTTCTTTTATATGTAAAAATATTTTATGTAGAAGAATTTATGTAAACTTTAACTTATTATTTTATTATAACATGTGCCCGCATCCTTATAATGTTGTGTTTGCGTATCCCCGCTGCCCATTTCCCTCGACACTTTCCTGCTTCGTGCCGTGGAAGTGGGTATAATGTTTTGAGATTTAACAAATATTTTTGCGATATAGAGAGAATTTCTTATCAATTAGTACATGAAATATCATCTTTTTTATATTGCACTTAATCTGGTGTTCTACTTGCGTTCAAGTGAAATAAAAGTAGGAACTTACCTAATATAGAAATATTTATTTAGTACTTATACCACGTTCTCTTTACAATTAAAGTGAACAATATATATTATTTATTATATACAGATGAATTTTTCAAGTAGGCCTTCACAGAGCCAAATCCTAAACTATGGTAGATAACAAAAAACACTTAAAGGAGTCTGGAGTCCGATTTTGACGAAAACTAAAATGGAATTATTAGATTTTTGAAAAATCAATTACCCTTGTCAGGAATCGAATCGGCTGATTTTGAAAAAATAAACACTTCCTGTATTATTTACCAAATCTTAGTGTAGCTTGTAAGGATCAATTTCTGTTAAGTAATGTCTAACCGTAAACCAAGGTAAAGTGTAGTTTTTGGACAAAATGTTCCCATGCATTAATTAAACCTAACCTTATTTTATTCAATATGGAAATGATGAACATCGTTCATTTTTAATAGGCATCTATAAATTAACATTCGAAACTTTATTTTACCCCAATCCATCAAATCAGTCAATGGGTAAACATTGATTGCGTTTAAAGGTAAGGTCCAATGATCGGCGCAGTTTGATGTTTAATATTAAATATACTTTCTTCTTACCTAAAGATAAAAAGTGGTCTCAATCCCGTGTCTGTCTGAGGAACACAGATGATTATGCTGATTGCAGGCACAGATGTTAGTTTCTTACTTCTACAAAAATGCAGTGCCTCCTATCCTTATCTCCGAAGCTTAATAAAAAAAATTCAAAAGCACTCACTTTATTGTTTAAAAAATAATATAACTATACCCCAAATAGATTACAATTTTTAAGAAAATTGCGTAAAATATATGATTAACGTTTATTCTGCTATAACTGGCTATAAGTACCTAGGAGTACTCTTCAGGGTTTCGCCAACAACTTTAAGTAATTTGCAGCTCTCAGCACATTTTGTAATTATTATTCAATTCCCTCTTTACCTCTTAGCAGTATTAAAAATCATATCTTAGATTTGCCTCTTGATTGAGATTCGAAGATCATAAACATTTGTTAATGTATGATAGCTAGAATGCATGAAATAGGTAGTTTATCAGAAGCCTAAATGACTTGATATAAAAATGAATGTTATGATTCCGTCATATACGTTACCAAACGGCTAAATGTGACCGTGTTTTTTTTTATTGCAGGTGGTTATGTTGCTGCATATTGCCTTACATCACCACAAAGTGGAAGAATGTTGAGCATCATTGTCCTAATCCCAACTGTAGGAAGTTTCTAGGAGTGTACACAAGGAAAACCATTATTTGACCACTTTTAGTCTTTATAAGCATATTTTAAGTTAACTCTGAATGTGGTGCCACCTAGATAATTTATATACCTCATAATTAAACCATTGCCAAATGATGCAAAGTTCCACACCAAGTCCCGAGTAATATTGTTGCTTCTGTCAGTCAGTGATTCATTAATGTGGACATATTTTTATAATATATTTTTTAATTTACCATGTTTTTACAAGTTTTTCTGCAGACTTTTTTTTATCTAATACCACTTGAGCACTACCCATTGTGCATTAATGATAGTAGGGGAAGTTCGAGTAGTCCCGGACACTTGAATGGATTGCGAATAAAAAACAAATGAAAGAAATTTCTGTCTTTATTTTATACTTAAAATAAAATTTGGAACTTCTTTAATTATATTAATTAAACATTACTAATCATGTTGCATTTTTCAACGGAATATATTGAGAATGATTTGGTTACGCCACGTTACTAATCAATATTTGGCTGGACCTGCCCAAACTCAAAGAGCTAACTAACTTTTCTTGGGGCATATTTAAGATTAATTCCAGTTTTGCGCATACTCTACAAGTTTCAATTCAATCAGATGAATGGTGCGTGAACGCATAGGGAACGAACACAAACATTATTTTTCATAGTAACATAAAAAAGGTATAGTTATTGACATTATAACCATATCAAACGATTTTTTTTAATTTTATATGATTTTTTTCGTATTCTTAAAATTAAGAAAGATTACAAATTACAAAATATATCACCAATTTTCATTTACACAATTTTTTATCACAGAACAATGCAACGTAATATTTTAATAGTTCCTTAAGTATACATTTATTATGTTTTGTGGTGATACGTAATTTATTTTTACTTATTCGATACTGATAAAATAGCTGGTAAGATATTCTATAAATAACTTCTACAATGTACAAGAATATAAATAAATGACGACATGGATAAGGTAACGAAGAAGTACCTAAGGACGACTTTAATAGTTGTAGCCGTGACTGAAAAATTGAGAGGGAGAACAAAGTGTGAGCATGTTGTGAGAAAATAATGTTACAAAAGTACTTTTTGAAGTTTATGGGATATAAGACTAAAGGTACGCTGAAATGAAATTAATAGATTTTTTCAGGGATGATATAATGACTAGTGCTGTAATAGAGGACGTATGTCAGAATGGAAGGAAAAGACAACATATATCATTCCGACCCCAAAAAATGATTCGGAAAATTTAAGAGGAAGGAGAAATAGGAAGCTATATAAATTCGTGTTCAAATATTCGGTGACAGATAAGATAGCAACGAGGGCGATGATAATATTGTCGAAAATAACACAACTGTAAAGATATGAGATTAACTTATGAAAGGTTTTCCTCTTATAATCACCGGCCCACAAAAAAAGTGGGTACTTTTGACCAGACCCATCTATTTTTATGTATTTCTAAGTACTGAATCCAAATCTGAAGTCAGTTTGGACCATGCACCCTCAAAATTTTAAGTAAACGCACCGCGAAAAATTGAAAAAAAAACCCTGATAATTACTAAATTTATTTTCATAATAACTGCAATTTTTCGTAATTTTTTGCAATTTTCAGGGTTTTTTGCAAGCAAAATTTTAAAATTTTGAATGAATGAATCGAAATACATAAAAATCATACTTGACCTAATCCATAAAACTTTTTTAATCGCCGAAACTCTAATTTTATTTGCCATTTTTTGCAATTCACTAAAAATTTTGAGGATGTATGGGGATCAATCTGACCCCAGGTTTGGATTAAGCGCATCGAAATACATAAGAACAGACGGGTCTGGTCAAAAGCATAGACTACCTTTTTTTGAGGGCCGGTGTAATTATTATTTAGTTTATATCTGTTTTTATCCAAGACAGTTAGTTCTTAGTAATATTTGCGTACTCTTATTTTTACATGGGAATTATTGACTATCTTTTATCGTTTATTTAGATACGTACCTATATAAATTCGTAACGAACGTAGATAGTTTAATTTCATAAAAAGTACCACAGAAATATAAATCTATAGTATAAAAAGTAAAAAAGACGAAAGTTACGTTATTCTAGCACAGCTAATCAAATGGATTACTATATATACATTGATAGAATCAAGAAGGAGTGTATGATCCGACGAAAGCTCTGCACTGGGGACAATAGTGGTTGGCAGTTTTGCAGGACCTCATGCAGTAGGGAATTATGCAACCGCAGCAACATCTGAAATTACATTTAACAATGAACTAATGAAAATAAATTACATTCTTATAAATTATAATAATTACATTTGTATACCATTTTCCTTATATTTGTTTCCAGGTGTTAATGAGTTCTTTAAGATAATATAATTGTTATATTCATACTACTAGGATATGCCCGCGGTTGCGTCCACGCTTGACTTGAAATTTCCGCGGGATTCCTGGGATAAAACATAGCGGAAATATCAAGTCTAAAAATTTGCTGTTATTTAGCGAAAAGTGCATCGGAATCGGCCCAGTTGTTTTTACGTAAATACCGTACAAACAGACAAACAGATAAACAATAGACAAGAAATCTAAAAAATAATTGCATCGTGTTCTCCATCGTTTATATAGTATATTATAGTTTTTTTTTAAATAGCTTCAATCTATAGATACGGCATGTTTATATTATAGAATCAGTCCATAAACTCCCCTTGGCTGGGATAGTATTTTCACAGCAGACTTATCAAAGATGGATTGTCGGATTTCACACATCGTCCTGACATGCAGGTTTGCTTGCGATATTTTGTTATATCGTCAATATAAGAAAACAGTTTTGGTGTCCTCGGTTAGGATTTGAATCCGCGTTGTTGAAACTAGACGGGGGTATCTTAGATTAACATAAAGGTTTATGTCACATAGGACAGAAGACTAAGAATGTATAATATGCTATTAAAGAACGTAGCTCTGAAATTATTCTAATTCGTACATGACTCGATAACGCTACAGGTATTCCTTTGCTTTGGAATTTTTATTGTTTACGACATATTTTTTAACCCAATCAGTTAGAAATTAAAAGTCTTAATTTGGTCTAAAAATATATTTTGTATAATTTAACGTTCAGAAGTGAGTGAAGAATGAACTGTAGCATTATGTAGTTATTAGAATAGAATTTAAGAAATCTTCAGATTTTATTTTCAGATTATTTATTCATATCCAAAATAATATAGGTATACCATATAAATATAAGTTTCTCTGTACTTAAATGCCCTGAGAGTGTACCTTTTGTTATTTTGGATATTGAAGATAAATATAATATAGTACTTAATATTCTACAGAATGAGATATTTTCTACATGATACTATGAAAGAAAAGAACGTGAAATAAATTACCTATACTTATCCCAAAAGTTAGGATAACTTCTAGACATTGTTGTTACAGAATACGGTTACAGAATTAAAGTACGTGGGGCTCTCAGAAAGTTTTGCGAAAATAAAAAAAAGTTCTATAGGTAAATATTTTTTTATTAAATCTTTTCAAAGTACTTTCCACCAGCCTCTATAGAAAGTGTTATGCGTCTGAACCAGTTTTCAAAACACTTTTACCAGTCCGCCGCAGACACCTCGTTTCCAGCTTGCTCGAACGCTTACAGCGCATCTTCCGGCGACGAAAATTGTATCCCTTTGAGGTGATTTTTTATTTTTGGGAATAAAAAGAAGTCACATGGTGCTAGGTCAGGGTTGTAAGGAGGGTGACCCAGGAGTTTGAGCGGCATGCTGACCAGGAAATCCCTCGTTTTGAGCGCGGTAGGGGCGGGCGCGTTATCGTGGTGGAGCAGTAGCCCGCGGAGCCCTGTGTTTGGTCGCTTGTTACTCATAACAGAGAAAACTTCTGCCCAGCATTTGGTAGTATACCATTCTACTTTGATGCTTCTTTGGTTCCTTCCGTAAAGGAATTGACGCCAAGTAGCCAGTCAAATAGAAAAATTTCGCGATCAAAATCTTCCCCCCGCTTCTAGATCGCGTCACTTTGGTAGGCATTGATTCGTTTTGAAACACCTAAACCGTCGACTGGTGCTTCGTCTCTAGATCGTATTGATAAATCCAGGCCTCATCACCTGTAATGATGTCGTAAACACGCCGAGACGAGCTTGCTTCAAATTTGTTTGTCATATTACGGCACCATTCCACCCGAGCCTGCTTCTGAGCATCGGTGAGGTTGTGCGGCACCCAGCGTGAAACTATCCTCCTCACGCGAAGGTGCACATGCAGAATCTCGTGAAGGTTTCCCGATCCAATCTGCAGTACGTGCTGAATCTCCTGATACGTAACTCGCCTATTTTCTTGGATTAATTTTTTTATTGCTAGAACATTTTCTTCCGTAAGAGCCGTCAAAGGGCGGGCGACCACTTCTTTCTTCATCCCCCAAAGTAAATCGACCGCGCTTAAATTCGTTGTACCAACGACACGCGGTTGCCTTAGAAGGGCCTTCATCCATGAATGCCATTTGAAGTGCCATCTATCGTACGATTCGTACGGTTTCAGGCGAAACTTGAAATCGTAAAAAATCATAGCGCGAAAATGTTCCCGACGTAGATCCATTTTTCAATGAGACACGATAATTTAAAGTAGCTCGCAAACAATGTGGAGGGAAATTTTGAAATTGGAACGTAGGTATTTTTAGTTATAAATAATTATATTTTCAAAATAGATTATAACTGACCAGTCTCTCATACATAAAAACTTTTTTTCGCAATACTTTCTGAGTGGTCTGGTAAGTGAAGCTGCCAGAACACTTCTAATAATTGTAACAATAAACTCTATCATTCGGTCTAATTGTTAATGACACTTAATCACTAATTTATCTCCAGGCAACCTAACCTCTTAAGTTTATAATGGATCTTTTCCGAAGTCACTTAACCGAGGATCGGATTATTTAAGATCTAATAAATGATCAGTTTTTTTGTTACGTGTAAATGCTTTATGCACATCCCACAGTTCAGGGATAGATAGTGAGTTAGTGCGGGTGGGACTTGCAGCGACTGACGAATACCCACTAAACCACCCCGGTGTTCTTTTTTACTTTAAGTCAGGGTCATGGAACAGCCAGCGCTAAGACCTTAACAATATTTAAATAACAATGCTCTAATTTCCAACTTACTAGAATAATAATTACTTAAATTTGATTTTTTAGAAGAACGGTTTAATATAAGGGTAAAATGAAATCGCGTAAAAGAAATAATAATTAAGAGTGGCTGCTCTATAACCAATGGATGATATTTTCATTGTACATTGCCTATGAAGTATTCTTAAACAGGTTTTAAAAATGATCACGTAGCTTTTTATTTTTTTATTTATATTTAAGTCAATAGGTGGCGAAATACATATAAGCTTCAAAAGTCTTGTAGTAGAATTTATAAAATTCTTTCAACGAAAATTGGTCCTCATAAGTCTTTTTTGAGTAGATAATATTTTTTATGGTTCATACTGACTATTTACGTAACCGTACAGATTAGTGATAGAATTAATAAGTAAATGCCCCTTACGTAAAGCTGATTTTAATAATTTTTAATAACATCTCATAATCATGCTACCGCTACTCAAATATTTTAAATTAAGCATGACCTCATACTATATTGTTACTAGTTTAATTAGTGATTATAATCTTTTATGTTTTGTTAATTACAATGATAATTCAGTTTTAAAATTGCTTTCAGAGGCAGTGTGTTAAATAGTATCTAGTATTTGAAAAACAAACTTACCCAGCTAGAACACAAAGCGCTGCAGATGCGATATGAGTGCGGTTGTTGGGAACGAAGTCAATTCTGGTTACAATGGATTTGTGGCAGTGGGGGCAAGATGTTCCTGTGGGGCCAGGGCCTAATTTGGCTGGCGCTGACCCAGTTGTTGTAGGAGGCGATACGATCACTGTTGTGCGCGGAGGTGCTGCTGGGGGCACCACAAGGCCTGGGGGCGGCGGTGGGTTGTCCCCAAAGTACGATGGTGGTGGGGCAGGATTACGTGCTGATTGCTCATATGGTGGTGGGAGCCCCATTTTATTTTCCACTGAAATACAAAGTTATAAATAATATTTTTTGCGCACACTGTATATCAATAAGTGAATCGACCTATGCTTGTGTAATCGGCAATGTACAACGGAGAACTCTGGGGCCGATCCAATGCACCGAGATAAAAATAAATAAAAGATTGTCGTAATTGAACATATTTGAAAATTGAGATAAAAAACCTATCTTAATATCTAAAATTTTCATTGATATCCTTCTAGCCGAAGGCTATTGGAGACAATTTGTCGACAAACACACTGATAGCCGATTTCTATATCTATATTAATTCAACTTGCCCTACCATCGGTTGAATTTTGACATTACTTACATGTATGGACCTTATGTCAAATTTTAACCGATAGTAAGGCATATTAACGGTATATAGGAACCGAGCTTCAGAGACAAAAAATTTAAAAACGGTCATTTAATATTAGGCATTGTAAAGACTCAAAAGAACCTATAGGAATTGATGGGGTACAAGTAATTGTTCTCTAGCATTTTTATCGTTTTAAGTACTTAAGGTTTCGGTCAAAAACCTAAAAGACTTGTTAACGAGTGTATTAGAATTAAATAACTAAATTCTCACAAATGGTACAATTTACAAAGAATCGACATATAGCGAAAATAGTGAACGTAATTAAATCAACACTTTATACATATAGTACTAAGATCATCATTCCGCATTCTTCTTCCCTGGCAAGGCTCCACAGACCACAGACGACGAAAAATTAAATCTATTATATTATTGCTAGGTATTTCAAGCACTGAGCTATGTTGAAATAGCTCAATTATTACGAGTAAGTTTTTCTATATTTTTCCTTATAATCCACTCATTTAAGGCAAAAAAAGAGGTTAAACCTCGGAATGAAAGCTGTAAACTTGTAAAAACCACAAAATATATAGTTACATAAATATAGTGTATTAAATAGTGAATAATAAAGGTTTTATTAAAATTATTGTAATTATTTTTAGTCAATAATTATCTTGTTAAACTGTACTATATGCCGAGATTAGCGGTTGACCTTCATCGGCCATAACTGGCATAAGGGCACTGCGCACTCTTCGGGCTCTATCTCAAAAACTGTTGAATGTATAGAAAATGCTTTAAAACAATATTTGTGGAGAATTTTACGTTCTACAACTTTTAAAATACATTCTAATATCCATTAATGTATAGGAAGCGATATATTTAAAAAAAAAGTGAAATGTGAAAAATCTTATGAGACTTTTGAGATATTCAAATTCAAATTCATTTATTTTCATAAACTTATTTCTAGGCCTTATATCTAAACCTTATGATAATAACACATTTTGAATTAATATTAAGGCTATAATTTTTTTGGCAGCGGTTGCTGCACTAGACTCTAGATCTGTATCGCGGCACCTAAGACAATTTTAGTAAAAGAACTTAATAATGAAAATGGAATAATGGAATTATTCATTAATTAACATATGAATGCGTGCGTGTTTGTGTGTGTGTGTTTGTGTGTGTGTGTGTGTGTTTGGTGTGTGTGCCCCTAGTGTTATAGTCTTTTTGGTAATATGCATTCTGTGTCGCTATAATTTAATGTTTTTAACCATTTACTAATTTGGTGTTTAAACTTTGATGCTGACATTTCTTTGGCGGAGGGTGTGTTTTGGCATACTTTATTATAAATGGATATATGGATGTATGGAGGAAGGCGTTTGGCATAGGATGTATATATTTTAGGTAAGGGTGTATTATAAATTCTACGGGAGGTGAGGTATTGGAAGTTAGGGGCATTTCGATTTTCTTTATAAATTACTGTGGCTACCTTGCAAATTTATAGTTGTCGGACTGTCAAAACGTCACTTTCTATGTATAGTGTATTGGTGGGATATCTGTACGGGTTTTTATGCATAACTTTAAGTACTGCTCGCTGTGCTCATTCTACCTCTACAATGTTTGTTTTTGGGATTCCTCCCCAAGCAGCAAGACAGTATAGAAGTAAGGACTGGCACAGCGCATAATAAACCATTTATAAAGTTTTTAGTGTCGCACAGTTACAGAGGGATTTCATTATGTAAATGGTTTTTCTGACTCTTTCAGATAGGGATGTAATGTGATTTTTGAAATTTAATTTTTCATCTAGTTGGATACCAAAGTACGTAGTGGATGTGGTGTGTTCGATCGACGGGGGATAATCAGAGGGCTGTGTACAAGAGCTTAGGCTTTGCTCCAGATATAATTTAGGATGCGTTGGGAAGCACGGGTTTTATGAAACGTTAAATATTTAGTTTTTTTAATGTTTCATGTTAGTAAGTTGTTGTTTAGCCATTTACTGACGTCGGTTAAGCCTGTCTGAGCTGTTTTAAACACTGACTCCCAGGATGTGTTGTTAAATAATACAATCGTATCATCTGCATAACATATTGTGTTAGCGCCCTGGATTGGAATTTTCAGCAGTGCATTAATATATATTAAGAATAGTGTAGGTCCTAATATGCTGCCTTGGGGTACTCCGAAATTTACTGTCCGCTGTTCACTCCAATGCGATCCCACCTTAACAAATTGTTGGCGATTACTCAGGTAGCTTTTAAACCATTCGTGGCTTATACCAATATGGTTTAGTTTACTAAGGAGGATTGGAATGGAGACCGTGTCAAAAGCTTTCGCTAAATTTAGAAATATATCTAGACAATATTGATTTTGGTCCAGGGACGTGGCGATTGACTTTGTTAGAGTTAGAACGGCACCTTCTGTCGATATATTCTGCCGAAATCCGAACTGCTTATCAGAAATAAGAGAGTATTTTTCCAAGAAATTGACAAGCCGTTTGTTAACTACTTTCTCTAGTAACTTTGAGAATACACTTAATAAGGTGATTGGCCTCTAGTTGCTTGGCCGGGTTCTATTACCACCTTTATAAATTGGCGATATTTGGCCTAGTTTTCACGTATTCGGGAATTTTCCAGTGCTTAAACTGAGATTGCATATGTGGGTAAAAGGTTCTATTATGATAAGCTTTACAATTTTGATTAGAAGGGAGTCACAGTTATCTGCACCAGGAGCGCTACCTATCCTGAGCTCATCGGTGAGTGAGCCCACTTCTTCTTTATCAGTAGGGTACATGAGTAACTAATGGGCTGGAGAATTATCGGCTTTAATGTCAGAAGCGAGGCTGGTTTCCGTGCAGTTTAGTTTGGTTTGCCAGAGCGCTACCAACGTTTGCGAAGTATCTGTTACAGTCATTTAGTGAGTCGTTAGGATTATCAGGGCTAATTAATTCTGTTGATGTGTTGCGGGATTTAGATAAATTTAGATAACATATATCGATTCAAGCGCCACCTTCTGGGTCTAATTATGAATTTAAACCATCTCGGGACCCACGCAAATATACACCAAAATTGTCATCAAAATCGGTCCCGGGGTTTAGGAGTTCAGTGACATAAAAAAAGAAGATTTTACTTATAAAGATTTTCAAAAATTTCGATACGCGGATCCCTTTACCTGCTTCTGAGACAATTGTATTATTATCTACTACTCTCTGTAGTATTAGATTGTAAAATTCAAAAAATTCAAATATTTGACAATGATCATGTACAGGGCGGCAAAATAAAGTAGAAAATAAGAGGGGCGCCACGTTTGCAAATTTGTCTAAACTCTAGCAACTCCAATATTAGGTCAATAGTAATTTCGATACTTACTAGTAATTTTTAGCACGACATTAAATATCGTGTAAGTGTCAAGTTGCTTTAGTTACGACGTACGCATTTTGTCATCATAATCTATGTTTACTTTAATAACAATGACTATAATTTTTTAAGCAAGAGTTTGTTTTAACAGCTTGTGATAGTTAACAGAACAATTAATTAATTAAAAGAAACTAAACTAACTATTACAAACCTATCTTATCTATTGTTCTTAGGTAAATATAGTTAAATTATAACGAAAAGATTTTTGCTTCAAATGACACTAAACATCAGTGATAAACTTTAAAAATCACTGCTCACGTGAAACTTGGTATTATTACATGTGTATTTAGTTATTTTTAGCGGATTTTAGCCTCGGGTCCACGTTAAAACTAAAATAACATGGATGAAGTCGCTTTGTTTATGATTCACTGACCTTGACTACAGAAAATAGTATATTGCCAAAAGTCAAAAAAATTAGTTCATTTTCTAGACATTTTGGTCGAACTCCTGGTGCGCTTTCTATTATTCGAAATTCAAATAGATTGTTTTTTCCTGTATTTTATTTAATCACGGTTCAATGGCGCCACCTACTGGTTCCAATTATGAATTTAAACCAACATGTTGGTATCTGTTATATTTAATATATATTGTTATATTTAAACCAACACACAAAAATGTCATCAGAATCGGTCCAAGGGTTTCGGAGGAGTCCAGTAACACACATGAATAGAAGAATTTGATGTATAAAGATAGCTCATTGCTTTCATTCCGAGGTGAAACCCTAATGTGAGTGGACTATTACTAATATTAATTTGGATGTTTTCTTGTTCACTTTTGACGGCCTTGTATACAACGATTTTTTTTAAATTTGGCGAACATACTATTTAGAGATGGAGGATGAATATGGAGTTTTTTTTTGGAAAATGTAAAAATTGCCATGATATACAGCATCGAAATTATACTTGAGAATTGCTCAGAAAGTCCAAATGATGAATAATAAATTGCTCTATAGGCACTGTATACATAGTACATATTATAATAGGCGATCATAAGTGTTGTGGTTTGTGAATGATTAATTAAGTTAATTACTAGCGAAAAGAAATAGTACATACATACTATTATTACATTTAATGAATGTGGATGGTATTATTCACAGATTGTATATAACAAGCAGCGTATTTGTCCGAGTTAGTATTTTTTTAAACCAGGTAGCTCAAATACTTTTGGGGGCTTAGTCTTAAGTTGATTTAATTTTTTTATTTAATAATTATGTATATCGAGTTAGTAGATAAATTTAATTTTACCGAATTCTTCAACTAGTGATGTGGAGTCAATATTTTCAATCAGTGAATTAACTGATTGTGATTGTGATGACGTAGATTGTGGTGACGGTATACGAGACCGACGGTGATGGCGGCGTCGTCGCCAACGTCTTCTATGCCTACCCCCATTACGCGTATCTACAAAAATATGTATAAATAACAGCGCGTAGAACATTTCCAAATACCAACCGAACACCTTAATGTGCGCTCCACACTTTAGGTACACAAGAAAAATACGAGAATTGATTTAGAGGCCGTTTTCGTGAAGTTCTCGATGTTTTCCGCTTTTGGTGAGTTACTTGATACGAGAACATTCTCGCAAAGTTCTCGCTAGAATGTGGAGAGCCCTTAATGATTTTGAAGATCTGTTTATTAATAATTTGGTAAAATACGAAATACTGTTACCACAACTTTGAGTTGAAAACCGACCAAAGTGTAAAAGAAAAAAGCAGACTCCAGGTTCCTACATGCTACGGATGCAACCGGTATTATCAAAAGAATAAATGATGATAACTGTCACCATAAGTAATAAGAAATAAATGAGCATCATGCGCAAAATGATGATATGAACTGTTTTACCCGAGGTTTGGTCAATATTTTTTGTCTAGTGTCGAGTTTATAACCCTTACTATCCTTTATTTTGCCTTGATATTGGTATAAAATTTACTTAACTTATATAGAGTTTGTGTCAATATTCAACAGTAATTAGGCAAATTAATAGATGGATGAAGATATAGAAATGTAGTCAAAAAGAGAATTTGTAGTAAGAAAAAACATTCAAACGCCTAAATATGAATTTTTATATCCTAACTTGAGAAATGGTGGGTTATCCCATACCAATATTCTTCTTCTGTTTCATTCCATTAAGATTGTTTTTTGATATATAATGTAGCCTAATTATGGTCATCATCTATGTTTTTGATAAATTTTACTGTCAGCTGGTTAGGCTAAAGGAAAATGTAGCAGACTACAATGTTTCGCTGATTTGTTTGGTTGATGTTACTTAAATGTCAAAAAGCGAGAGAAGCCGCTGTGGAGAACTTTTTTGCTCTATGGAAAAGATAGACCTGTAGTGCCATCAACTGCCAGGTCCAATTTGTTTTAAATCGGGGTAAAATGTTTATTTAGGTACCGTGCAGGAATGGAGAAAGAATACAATTTCCTGTGGTTGGATGGCCCGTCGTAAGAGGCGACAAAACAACCCGCAGCCAGGTGGTAGGGTATTGCCCGTCTGGATGCCTACCACCTTTGGTCTAGAGTATGCCGCCATGACAACCTTGAATTGTGTTCCGACATTAGCGGCCGGGTTCCAGTATCTTTTAAGAGAGCAGCAGCCCATTTGTAGTACCTTTGGTGTTGCAAATCGGGATTTAGGGTTATAGATGGGACAAACAAAAAACGAGTTTAAAAAAAAGAATTAAATTAATTTTCTAATAATAATATTCTTAATTTTCTAATAATAATGCTTTTTAATAAATTTATTGATTTATCGGGACATTTAGTGTCCCGATCAGATGTAATTCGGAACGCGTCCACAGACCCCTGAAAATCGAGACATCCTGCGCAAATCGGGACACCTGGCAACTCTACCATCAACCCGTGTAGAAAATGAGATATTTAAGAGTTATGTTTTTTACTGGAAGATCGTCATTATTTCTTCGTCGTATTCCCATGCAATTATATGATGTGTGTGTGAGTTTTTTTACGTGTATTATTGTTTCTACAATACGGCCTTGTATTTGAAGCGATACGATACCTACTTTAGAGAACGGAGATAAACAGTGGCATAAAGTTTCGAGGTTCATGAGGCTAGCCTGTATAAATAGTTAGACAGTATGTATTTTTATACAATAAACTTTAAGTAGGTAAACAATTTGTTGATGTAGATTAAATAAAAATCCGTCTGTATATTAACAGATTAATGAATTTTCAATTTTCTTAGATTATTATGAAGTTCAAATCAGTCGTGATATTCAGGGCGTGACTTACAAGGCTTTACGTGAATTGAAAGTAACAATATTAATCATTAAACTTGAAATTGCTTAAAATCTAACATATTTCTTTTTATAAGACTGTCAGTTTAAAGATTTATTAGATAGAAGACACTGTGATTTTTAACGTATTATTGATAATAGACCATTCTGTGGCTATCTAGTCAATTTTGTAGCAAAGGTATCGAAAGGAATATTTTTTGGAAAAGACGAAAGAGTTGTTCGTTTATTGTAAACTGAAAACACATTTTATGAATAAAATATAAAGATAGCACTGGACTTATTAATTTATTATTAAATTCATTTGTATGTAATTTATTTTCAGGATTTACTTTCAGGTTTGATAATATTCTTAATTTATATTTGGAAAGAGTTTTTTTTATTGCTGAACTATAATATAACAAACATGCTAACGACTCGCCTGATCGAGAGTGCTTAATGTTACCTAAGGATATTTCCAACACCAGAAGTGTTACTAACGTGCTGCCGGCCTTAAAGAAAAAGAAACATCTTTTTATGAATATTTAACAAGTACAGAATATGAAAAGTGGGTATTTTAGTCTAAACATACGCCTACCTACGTTATTCGTTTGCAGTGTGGCCTAGGTGGTCTAAAATATAATTATATCAGCACTCTGTTGTTGTTAAAGTCCTAACAGTCAACGCATAAGTATCTAGTGTATGTGTATGTGTTGTATGTTTGTTTGTAGCTTCTTCGTGTTCCTGATGACGACAGTATTATCACGCAATTAGATTCGTACTCTTTATATTTAATGTAACGCATATACTCGTTATGTTAGATGTCCTTACGTAACTACCTACGTTACTTATTAATATAACCAAGGCCGTCTTAGGCGTACTAGGCGCCGGGGTATGAAAATTAGTATGCGCTTACCCCCCCCTCCCCCTACCAACAATAAAAAATAGCATTTCACAGTTATTTTTCTCAGAAACTACTGGTAGTAGAGGAGACGGTGAAGATCGACCTTCACCATATACACGATAACCAGATGAGACATATTTTTTATCAAATTATATTGATTTACTAGGATGTGCTCGCAACTTCGTCCACGCTTGACTTGAAATTCCCGCGGGATTCCTGGACACAAAGTATCATAGCGTTTAAAAAATAATGTAAGCTATCGTTTTTGTGAAAACTGTGTCGGAGTAAGCAAAGTTTTATGCACCCGAACAACTTCAAACAGCTTCCGGGAAATTTTCCGCGGATTCCCGGGATAAAAAGTATCACACATTTTATTAAATAAAATTTGCTATCGATCAGTGGAAAGGCTGCATAGGAATTTGAATTTATTTTTCAACTGTCCATTTTAATAATTCCGAGAAAAATTGTTGAGGGATTTCAAAAAGTAACGCAGATTTTAAGTCTAAGAATTAGCGGTCGGTCAGCGACAACTACATTGAAATCGGCCTAGTAGTTTTTACGTGAATCCCGATCAAACAGACAAGAAATTTAAAAAAATGCATCGTGTTCTCCGTCGCTTATATGGTTTATTCCAGTCATTGAGGTATAATGTACTATGTACTAGAGGAGTCATCCGTAACTAGCTTATTTTAGCACTCGTTATGGTCCATGGACTATGACTCGTTTAGTCTGCGCCGGGTTGTTGTCCATACTTTACGTGTTTGAGTGAAAAGTAACTATAAAAAAATGCCTTCATGTGTACCAAAGGTACTGTTTAAATTACTCAAGAAACTCAAATAAATGTCAAAGGGTGACTTTTCACCGGTAAGTTTGTTGTATTCTCGATAAAAAATCTTATTTTAATTAGATTTTATCCATTTTAACGCGTTATCGCTGTGGCCATGTTCAGGCGAATTTCATAGAGTAACAATTTGTGCTTTCGCAGATAAGACAAACTACACTATTGATGTATTCCTAACAAACGTTTACAGACAATGAAATTATTTTAATTCCCATGAGTTGTTTTATGAAATACACAATTTGTCCGACTACGCAAAGTGAACGATCGGGTATTTTTGTAATGATGTATTATTTTATTATGATCTGTTTGGATTTAAAGGTTTCCTCAGGCGAACCATGAAAAGCGAGAGGAATGGATTAAATTTATTCAAACGAATCGCAGAAAAATATTAAAGATATTTTTATATTATATATATATTTTTTTTATTTACCCTCTTTGTACACATTAGATAATTATAAAAAACTATGTGTAGCGCATTTATAAGTTTGTTGTCATCTTCCAACAAAATTGTAAAGATATGAAGGAAACTGAGATATTCATTCATTACTACACTTTTACAGAAGTGGCACTTATAGATACTTATATATACACGCTTAAGTGCATACTTAATTCTTTAAATATGTCAATTTATTTGATTTATATTTAATTTATTTTAAGCTATTGCTAAAGTATTTAAGCTTAAACAAATCCATAACAATTTATTTTCTTTTTATTTTATACTTTACCATTTGTTTATTTATTTAACTACCTATTCATTTTGAACTAAAGTATGAATTCTAATGAAGTTTTGTAGGTACAAAAGTTGTGACACATTACTTTTGCGGTATATAATCTATAGTATTCTATAGAGTATGAGTCCACGGCACGCTTGCCTGCGCAGGCGCCCGCTTTCATCAAGTTCTAACTTTTTGTTTTGAATAGCTTCTCTAGTACGTAGTACATATAACTCAATGATTCCAGTTGATTTTTTTAAATAGCTTTAATATACAGCCACGGCATGTTTAGAATTTTATAATATAATAAATAGATAGAAGATAAACACGCCTGTGATAGGTTGCCAATCGAAAAGTGTGCCTGATGCCTAATTAAATTATATTAATTTTAATCAACTTTTTTTCATAACCTGCAACTCTTTTGATAACTGAACAAATTTAGTTTCAACTGATAATTTTTAACATGGAGAATATGCCTTGATAGACTTGCCTACTTATTTCTGTTCATGGCTACCTGGCAAGCAGGTATGAATAGGTAAGTCGATATAGGTAACTACAACGTTCTGTTAACCAATAAAAATTTGTATTATTGCTATGCTTTGAAGACCTCAAAAATTGTCATGCAGCTGCCATGAACAATTTTGATTGGCAAGCTATCATTGGAGTGTTCACCAATTGATATAATTTGATAAAAAATATGTCTCATCTGGTTATCAGATGGGTGAAGGTTGATCTTCAGCGTCTCTTTGTTTATGGGCTTATATTCGTGATGGCGTTACAAATTATTGTAGTGTGAGTAAGTATCGTTCGTCAGACCTTAAAAAATTATGACATCCTTGAATATTTTTTTATTGAAGTCTTGCGCTCTTTGGGTCATTGCGGCCGGGTGTCAACAGTAAAGACAGTTCAATTAGTAATAGTATATTATCACCTCAGCGGTGCAATTTCATAACCTAGCAACTACAATGTTTTTTTAAACGAATATTTGTTTATTTATTGACATACATTTGCTCATGCATTGTGCTTGCTAAAACACGTAAAGACTGTATCAAAATTATATTACTCCCAATAAGTTTAATAAATCCGATTGAAATGCTATAGTGTTGAAATTTAATACATTTTGTTTTGCATGCTATGGTCATAAAGTGACTGATATTTATATGATCTAGGGCTTTGGTGTAAATTTTTTGGAATGAAATTGCTAGGTTTTGAAAGCTGATCTCCTCATGTATAATAATGAACTAGTTAGAGTAAAATTAGTTATTAATAAAAATATCTGATGTCTTTGTCTATAAGTAAAAACAATTCCAAGGTTTTTATAAGGCCAATAGAATTAAATAATATTTTCATATACGCGAGGTTTTAAGCATACGATTAGTAAAATATATGTACCTTATATTTCTATACTAACGTATGTAATATAATAGACTGTTAATAATATTGGCCTTAAACTTTCGCATACCAGAAGGATGAAATAATCCAAAGAACAATGAGTAACGATTGAACTAAGTTTAGAAATGGAAAATGGAATGTTAATTTAATTTTGAAATATATAAGTCCAATGGAAATTTACGTGTTTTCAGAAATGGTAAATATAAGGTAGAATTTAATATTTTAAGTATGTTTTTTGTTAATCAACTGTATTAGTCATTAAAAATCTGCTTACTTACTTGTTGCGTCCATTATAGTGACGAAATATAACCTTCGAGACGATTTCTTAATCCTTCATCAAATATCAACAGCACATCACACTGCGTAAAACCATTCACTATAATAAATCGTTACAGTTTTATGTCTCCAATGATTTAGGGCAAATTCAACGGTATAACAGATACGAAGTTGATTCCGATAAAATTAGAGTGTACCTTTTGATCTAGCGCTGTTTACGCGATGAGTGAATGCACTCGGCGAGCAAGTGTGCGCGGGCGCATTGCGTCACAAATGTGGGAGTGAGATAGAGAGTGTATCCTAATTACGAAAGCTTTAAGAGTAAAAGAGAGATATTTGACTTTGTTCCGTAACTTGGAATAACTTGTTTATGTCCGTATCTTCGTGAAGTTACCTCGCTAGCCGCCTGTCTAATTACAATAGCAATTAATGCACAATACCATTGTTACGAGGCACATATATTATTCATACAGCATATCGCACAGCAGAATACTATATTGATGTTATAGTAGGTAACATAATATACTATTTGGCATGCGGCACTTTGGGAGATCGCTTCTATTGTCTTAGAATGTAGGCAGCGTTGATATCAAATCGATCGTTAAATCTATTAATGTTGATATGTTTGTTAGCAATGTAATATATATTTTAGGCCACCCACGACTGAATGAATAGTGACTAAGCAAGTAGAAATTAGTCTAAAAACAAAAAATGAGGCATGTAATCATTTATACACGCAACTAGATAGGTTCCGTAATAGCAATACATTCGTAATGTTTGTGTTATTAGGCTATGGAACCCAAAACACATTTAATATTTAGTACATACATACATATTCTCACACCTCTTTCCCACAGGGGTAGGCAGAGACGATGTATTACCACTTGCTGCGGTCTTGACATAGGTACATCTTTTGCTATATGTAAATTCATTTATCTCTTCATATATACACGTTTACTATAGTGCTTTTTACCTGTTAAAATATTTAATAATCTTGGTCTATCCAACTTTCGTTGAAAGTGTTAGATTGCTAGCTGTTATATGCTAGCTTATGACTGCGGCTTCGTTCACGTTAAAAAAGTTATCTATGTCATGAAGTGGGCATGTTATAATTTTTAGAAATATATTAATTACTTCAAAGTACCAAAGGAGAAATAGCTGTAACATCATGGTGGAATTAACCATCAGAGAAACACATTAAAATTGTCGCTGTCATGTCGTTGGCATGGCAATGTCTTTGTTAGTGAATTGCAACAGTGGTGCCAATAAAACGCGGACGGAGCCCCACCGTTTCACCTATATTCGTCTATCCCTCGGGAACAATACTTTTCTTCTGGATGAAGGGTACGCTATGTCTTATTCTAAACAAATAAATAATCGGCAGAAAAAACATACATTGTATATCCCCAAGTTAAGCCTGTGTTATGGGTAATATACAATAGCCTGCTCTGGACCCAACCCAGACACCCAGCCCATGGTAAATAATGGAGCAAATTCGTTTCCAAAATTTACCGTACCAAGAATCGAACTCGGAGCCTCTACGTTGCAGTTAGGTAAGCCGGCAAAGGCTTAGCCCGCTCAACTACAGAGGCCGTCTATTTAGTCTAGTCCAGGGGTTCCCAAAGTATGTGCCGCGGCGATCTGGTGCGCCGTAAAAAGTAAAGAGGGGCGCCGTGAGGCGCTCCTGTTTACCATTCTCCGGAAACTAAACTTAGGCTTTCGCGGTTACAAAATGTGTGGAGAACACAAAGCTCATACGTCATATTGACTAAGTTGCATTGTATTTTATTTCCTATTTTTTTTAAATAATAAATGTTTTCTTGTATATATAGGATATATATATAATTCTTCTGTACGTGTGTTGACAGTGAATTCCTCCTAAACGGCTGGACCGATTTGAATGAATTTTTTTGTGTGTGTTCAAGTGGATTCGAGGATGGTTTAGATTCATAATTGGTCCCGGTAGGTGGCACTGCAATCGGGTTCTAAATTTTATTTCTTCAGGACAGGACAACGTCTGCCGGTACAGCTAGTAGGATATAAAAACTCAGCTTCATATTGTAGATGTTTCAATATTTGTGTCTATCTACTTAGTATAATTGTACCCTATTTCAAGTAGCTAGGGCGCCAAGAAAAAGTACTAAACTTGTAAGTGCGCCGCGAAATGAAAAAGTTTGGGAACCCCTGGTCTAGTCTACACCACTTTTTTTCTTTTTTTACATGGGGAAATGCGTTGCCGCATCGTCAGCCGCGCGGGGAATCGTTGCGGCCGGTGTCTGGGGCTCCCCGATGCCGATTAATCAGTACGACCGGCGCCGAGTATACCCACTAAAACTCCATGAGAGCCTTCTTCCGCCTGGGTGCCGGGTCACGGTATATCGCGCGAGCATTTACCCGCGACCCGGCGGGCGGTGGGCCGTCCCGTAAACAGGGGTGGCCTCTCCTGTATGAGCCGGGGAGGTGAGACTTTCCCGGCTCTGAGAGGGTCGCGCGGTTACCTCTCGCGCCCTCTCGCGGTATTGGTGCGGGTGGAGGCCTTTCGAGTCCCAAAGTTGAGCGTTGAGGCCCGAGTTCGAGGCCCCAACGCCCGCTGCCACCCGTCCGTGGCTTCTTTTGCCATGGGCGTTACTCCGTGCCTCTGGGCACGGCGGCTGGTTGTGATTCAGCCGTCGCGGCCGCGGCCTAGTCCGGTGCCGTCCGGTTGGCCTGGACCTTTCTCCTGGTGGGCTTCTTGGCCCCGCAGGGCTTCGAGCCCAACTGATGACCGGCCGGCCTGCCCGCGGCAGCGCACACAGAACAGTGCGGCTTCGCGGTGCAGGGGCCGGTCACCAGATGCCCGATCTGTCCGCAGCGGTAACACATACCGCTGCGGTCCACCTCGGAGGTTAGTCTATATCCCTGAGACAACGTGTATGCAAAATTTAGTGACGATCAGTTATCTAAAGGCTTAGTTTATACATCCTAAATAATATTAGTTATGATGTCTAAATTAAGAGGGAGGGGGTTACCGGGGGTGCACGGCATCTCATCTATTTACATACGTCTGATTAATTTCAATTTTTGCACACGCAATAAGGACCGATGACAATACAATAATTCCATAACTTTGTCCTGATATCGTGACCAGGATGATATTTAATACACTAGTCCGATTTCGCGCTTTGCATCTCGATTTATATTGAGTTGTCACTATAGTACAATTTTATACTTTTGCAGTGCAACTAACTGTCTGTTATTATGTAAACAGAGGCGGCTTTAGCCCATATAGCGCCCGCGAGCAATCAATACCCTGGCGCCATCTAGTAGGCACACGGTCAAAATGGAATAATTGCAGTTATATTTTCACCAGTGAACAGAAATTCGCGTGGAAAAGGTGCAATTTTAAATGATGTCGGGAAGTAACAGGTTTACGTTCAGAACAAGAACTCTCATAGATCGAAATAAGGAAAAAGACTGCTTCATTAATATATCTTTGCAATATTTATCAATATAGGCCAACTCGGGAGTGAATGTAAAATATTGTAATCTCCGGAGTTTCGCCATCCTTTTTGAAATTTCTACCTAACACAGTACATGTTTGTATATCTATATATTTATCTATCTATATCCCTATTAATGTTATAAATGCGATAAATGACGTCATTTCCGTGGGATAGACCAAAATGGCGAAAAAGATGGCGCTGCGATCGCATCTTTTTTGGAAACTACTAAACGTATATGAATAAAACTCGACATAGTGCTAGCTTATGACCCGAGTTAACACTTAGGATACTTTTTATCCCGTTAAATAATGTCGTTTCCATGGAATAAACGGATTAACAAAATATATGGCGCTGCAATCGCGTTTTTTTTAACTCACTAACAAATACCTACGTTGTCATAAAAAACATCTCATGTATTGTATTACTTCAAATTAGGTAGGTTTCGACCTGCCTCTATGTTTTGCTGGGCAGTTGTGTAGACGACAATTCTATAATATATGGACCAATGGTCTTATTCATAGAGTTTTTTTGGTCCATCTTTTGCCCGAGCGAACGAGATTGCCCGAGTCTACTATTATTTATTTATTGTTTATAATTTTTTTTACATATACATATGTATTATTCCTTCTTATCTATGTTTACAATTTTCTTATCTCTATACTTCTATACTAATATTATAAAGAGGTAAAGTTTGTGAGTTTGTGACGTTGTAGGGTAATCTCCGAAACTACTGAACCGATTTAAAAAATTCTTTCACTGTTGTCAAGCTACACTATCCCTGGTTGACATAGGCTATATTATATTTTCAAAAAATTAGGGACCCTTACTAAAACTCCAATAGTGTGACTGAAGGTGTAAAAAAAATATCTAAAATCGCGTGCGCTGCGAAAAGTATTGATGATAGAATAAAATAATGTACTACAACTTTGCAGAACACATCATTATTTACACAACGTGTCGCGACAGCATATGTCTAATTATTATAGTTATGCCACAATAAGTGTTCTTTTATTTTAAAAATTTAATTAAAATGCTGCCGCTAGAAAAGGCTCTTTATTTGTATCTTGGTATTCATCCTTATCAAAATAAATTACTTCATATTCAAGACTGCTTCAATACCTTTATATAACTTTATGAATTATTCAATTCGGACATTCGATTTGAAAGATATCACGAGTTTAAAAATGTAAGTATTAGAAAAAAGTTGCGTGGTCGCCGCGCACCCTAATCGGCTAGATAGGCTTATGCGATGTAGGCATCACTGGGGTACGGGCAAGTACGGGAGGGGATATATTTTGAAATCACTTAGTAGGTAATAATTTTTTTATAAAAAGAGGTAAAGTTTGTGAGTTTGTGACGTTGTAGGAGGTAATCTCTGGATCTTTTAAACCGATTTTGAAATTTCTTACACCAGTGGAAAGCTACATTATTCCTGAGTGACATAGGGTATATTTGATTGTGATTGACACGATGTGACACGATACATTATTTGGAGATGCTATTAGCCAAAGGTTTATATGTGTAGTCTTGTAGTTGCACATTATCTATATACTTATTGCTTAATGATTTAATCTATTTTGTTTACATTTCAATATATATATATATATATATATATATATATATATATATATATATATATATATATATATATATATATATTGTTATAACAACAAAATGTTGCAAAATATTGTAATTTTTATGGTTTACTTGGCACCGACTTCGAGATGTAGAAAATGTTATATTATTTTGTCTCTTAATAAACTAAATAAATTCTTAGTCAAAAATCTTTATTAAGTTATTTTATACTTTTTCGTTTTTGAAGTCGGTTTTTTGTCATTATCATATGTAAAAAACCGAATTAAGTTTTGTGTAACTAAAATAAAGCTACTGCCTTGTGACACGAGCAAAAAGTATTTTTTAAGGTTATAAGAATAATGCGACATAGGCCAATGTAATATTTAATTGCCTATTTTAAGGCTGATTTCACCTTGAAAAAAGTTATTGTATAGAGCAGCGGTCGGCAATCTTTCAACAGGCAGGGCCACAAGGTGGCAAAATCTAGTAAAGGCGGGCTGGGCTGCACTTGTGATTGTCGTATGTTAGCTTTCATGTTAGTAGTTGCAATTCGTAAAATGGCTCTTAAATGTTCATCTGTGAGACGAGAAGCATATTTATTTTTTTGGTAATTACCGATTGAAAAAGTTTGTTCGCATAAATAAGTACTACCAAAAATTGTAATTAACTGCTGAGCAAACGTTTTCAACTCGCGCATTAGCGTGTTCACTGGAATGCACAATTGCTTAAATTTTCCACCTACTTAATAATTTAACTTAGCAAAATAAATAATTATTTATTATGTATTTGGTAAGTACTTATAAAAGTTTTATTTATAAAACAGTCACGAGCTGCATGGAGGCAGCTCGCGGGCCGTGTGTGACCGCTGGTATAAAGTATAGGAGGCGCTCGTGGCGCGCGTTGCTTTGCTATCGCGCCCGGCGTCGGCCATAATATGGGCGCTCGGGGTATTTGGGAGCGCCGGTGCCGCGAGCAACTCATGCTTTTCGGAGGTGTCGCGAGCGGTGTTCGGCGCCCCCTATGACCCGACGACCTTGTGCACACCCTGCACTATAGGTAAAGCCAGCACTGTATGTAAACATGTGTGTTTATTTTAGATAAACAAGGATTTATTTATTTATTATTAGACTAGGCTCCCATAGAGTAAATGATAATTATAAACAAAAATTAAACTTAAATAATTAAAATGAACAAGTTGGGGGTAGGCTAAATAATAACTTTAACATTACTCATTGACTTTTTGTCTTCCTTAATCACGGCTACTGAATAGTGGCCGAAATGTCATTTAAATGGGAAATAATAATCAAATAAATACATGTAAAAAAGTATAAAATTATCAGCAGATACTTATGAATTATGTACACGCTTTCCTTCTTCTTTAAAGTTTCTATATTGGTACTGTTGTTTCTTAGAATTACTGTCTAAAGAAATACATAATTACGACATTAATACGAACAAACTTGGTCTAAAGCGGCATCTATGTTAAATGTAGTATTTCATTTGTCAGTGAAGAAAATTGGATAGGGATGGGAGGATGAATGTAAAACATTCACCGCAAGAGGGCCAACGCTTGGGCGGGCGGGACCTGGGTATGCGCGCGCACCGTTACATAACGGAAATGGAGGGTTTGGGGGCGCGCGCATAGGGGTGTGCGGGGCGCGGGGCGATCGATGCGCACCCGGGGGGTGTCAGTCGAGCGGCGAGCGAGCGACATGGCGGCGCGCCCACCCCGCGCGGCGGCCCCGCGGCCCGGGCCGCGCGAGTAGGTCGCCATGCGCGATGCGGTATGAGGCAGCGCCGCGCCCGGCGGGCCGGCCCCGCTAGCGGCGCCGCCCCGCCATGCGAGCGCCGCCGCTGCTGCTGCTGCTGCTGATGGCGGCCGCGGGCCTGGCCGTGAGTCCGCTCGCGCGCCTCAACCCCTGGCTGAGCGCGTGCGACCTGGAGGAGGAGGACGCGGGCGTGAGGCGCGAGTGCGGGGGCGCGGTGTGCGGCAGCGGCGGCGGCGCGGCCGCGGTGCTGGCGGGCCGCGACGTGCGGCACCTGTGCGCGCTCGGGGCTGGTGCTCGTGCCCGGCGCCTCGCCGAGCTGCGGCTACGCGCCTGCTGCGAGCGCTCGCCCGCCTCCGCTCTGGACCGAGAAGCGCGCGAGGAGGTGCTCGCCGGCGGGGAGCGTTGCGAGCGCACCTTGAACGACCTCTTAGCCCTCGACGTTATGGTCTCGCGCGTGCATTGCGACTTCGTCGACATCCTTAGTCGCTACGACTGCGAACAGCCCTACTCTATACACACGTGTGACGAGTGCCAGGTGAGTGTCACCGAGACATCTCACGGTGAGATCTGCATGCCGGTTCGTATGTTTCTATTTAGATTTTACAAAATAAAGTGTCGGGTGTATTAGAATAATCAAGTATTCCTTACAATCATTGATCACACAGATTCTTTTCGAAAAAGTTGAAAAATATACATGTAAGCTTTATCCCATGTCATTTAGCGAAGGTTATGATTGATGAAACGGAACTAATATCCACGAGTGTGCCGCGTGACCCGCTTCGTTGGTTATATTGAATTATTGATCCACTTTCCAGAGGCACGTTTCTTCACCAAACTTACATTCTAGGCCCTGCTTGACAATCAAGGCTGGCCGTAATGCCAGTGTGTGGGTGATGCATCAGTAGGCATACCGACAATTTGTCAATGTGTAGTGCGGATGACAGGCGGCGGCCTCACTCTGAGCTTGCTATACCAATCTAGCCTTAATACATAAGCCGTGCTACCGGGGATAGAATTGCCTTCTAATGCGACGTATGGGATCAATATGTTGGCTTCAAAAAGTTTTTTGGTATACCAAATACAGAGTAGCAAAAGAGTTTCATAAATAATAACAACAAATCCATTCCATTCATCAATTAGGGTTTTTTTTAATGATTTTTTCATCTTTATAATTGTCAAGTCATCTAATTATTTAAGGTTTTTTCATCTAATTTTTAATAATAAACAAAACTAGAGACTAAAATATAGTATTATAAAAATAAATTTATAAGAAGTTCCTCTTTAAATTTTTACTTATCAAAATTTAGGTTATATATATATAGGTTGATCATATGGCAAAAGATTAGTTTGAAAGATTTGCCTGTTCGTTAACAAGCAAATCTTTCCAACTAATCGTCTAAATGGGGTCGGAACATGCAAATTTGAATTCCGTTGAGGTGACGAACCTCTACAATTTTTCACATTTGTCTATGAAATTCTAAATAACTATTTATCGGGAAACACTCTAGCAGATGTAAATATTTTTAAGTTGAATTATCCATTTGGATCATTCACCTTGAATTAGTCAGGTTAACATACACGTATTTAGATTTATGCAGATAATTTTGTTGTTTTCTCTTCTGAATCACCTATACTTTATTTCTCCAATAAGGCACATAAGAAAGCCTAAGGTCCTTTTGTGGCTGATGAATAAATGTACCTACATAATCATCATTCAAAAGTTTACCCCGCGGTTGCGCCGCGGGTCAAACTCTAGTGCGTATCTCTTGTTTAAAGAGCAGGCGTTAATATAGGTCATTGTATTCAATTTTTATGTTAGTGCTATTTGCCCCCGGAAGATTCACTTTATTCGATATCGCAAACTATCCCATCTCCCGGCATGTAAAGTATTTATGTCCATTTTCGTTATTAAAACTACATTTAAATAAAATTATAGCAAAACCGACCCAGTATTCCTATTAGTTTTTCCGTAAAAGCTTAACAGACAGACAGATCGAGTTACTATCGTATTTTTTTATACATGATAATTTTTTATATCTTAAACTTGAAAAATTATTGGTCTCCCATACAAACTTTCATCCTTTATTACAAGCCGTTCTAGTTTTATTTATCTACCCCCGTCTATCTATCTGTATAGTACAAAATGACAATAATGACTAACTACACTGACAAATGTGAACAAAATGACCGAAATGGCCGAAATGGTTGAAATGACCTAAATGATTGGAAATGGCCGAAACGATCGAAGTGGCCGAAATGGCCACAATAACGGAAATGGCCGAAAAGGCCGAAATGACCGAAATGGCTGAAACGGACGAAATGGCCGTAATGACTGAAATGACAGACATGGCTGAAATGACTGAAACGAACAAAATGACCAAAATGGGCGAATCGACCGAAATGGGTGAAATGACCAAATGACCAAAATGATAAAAATAACCAAAATGAGCAAAAAGGCAAATCACAAAAAAAACAAAACCTATTCTACTTTAGGGGATAACTTTTACATAAATCTATCGCATTATCCGGAATGACCAAAATGATCAAATGACCAAAATGATCAAATGACCAAAATGACCAAATTGGCCAAAATTATCAAATTGACGAAAATGACCAAATTCAAATCTATCCCATTATGTGGGATGAAAAGTATCCCTTGTCCACCCTCGGTATTAAAATTACATATATACCAAAACCAAATCGGTCCAATAGTTTTTCCATAAAAGCATAACAAACAGAGAGACAAATATATTTTAAGCCCGGAAACTATTCCATTTTTCGGGATAAAAAGTATCATAAGTTTATCCTCGGCATCGAAAATATGTATTATACTGAGTTTCATCCAAATCGGTCCAGTACTTTTCCGTGAAAACGGAACAGACAGACTGAGTTACTTTCGCATTTATAATATAAATAAGGATAGAGATAAAAACGATAACTCTGTGGCTAATCCTAGACACGCAAATTAAATTAAATCTATACAAAATTAGTATGTAAATCTTACCCTGTCGGTAAACGAACCCCGGGCCTCTGTGTTCCAGTGAATAACGAGAGCTAACGCTTATACCACTAGACCGAGGTCTAGTGGTATAGACTAGACAGAGGTCTTTAAAGCCAAAGAACAATAATTGGTTTGTCTTCCTAGGCGAAATAGAATTCATAAATATCCAAATAAACTTAATTTTTGTATGTAATCAGTTTTATTTCCATTTAAATAGTTAAATATTTATAATTCCAAACAGTAATTTTATTCGCTAGCAAAATACAATTAAATACTAAAACTAAACTAAAGTACGAAAAATATTTTTAAAATTAAAAACTAGAACTAAATAAAAAAATAGGCGGGGGGCATAATTATAGATAAAATATTGGTTCCAAACCACTGTCACTTACCGGGAACGTTCCCATAAGGCTGGCGGCGTTACCAGGTTGAATAGCAATACTTAGCCTTTGAGCAAAATAGACGACAGCCTTTTCGTCGCGTGAGAGGTCTACTAAACGTTCGGCGACATCTCGATAAAGTTTTAGAGCGTTAGGACCCCACGGACCCAGAGTTTCCACCCCAAACGCCGCAAATGTGTAAGTAACTATTTCCGATGGCGGCGTACTTGCGGCGCTTGAGGGTCTCCTGTTCGGCTGCAGCAGAATCGGCGGTAGTGGACGTACTTGAAAGATGGGACGCCGCCAAAATGTCAACGCAAGTAGCATCCGACACTAAGGGGCGGCCCATTTTCCAAGGCTGACTTAGTGTCATCTCATCCGGTCTCCTGCCATCGTCGCGGCACAAGCCATTTGGTTCCAGAACGGCAGGTACCCCGGCGGTGACAAAAGCCCGGCGAATAATGTCGTTAAGTGCCGCGTGACGAGAAATTCTACCGGTGCTACTGCTGCAAGATAATCCATAGTATCCTCAGCGATCCACCTTATCCCCGCATTGACAGAAGTGAGGGACCACACAGGTTGCCCCCAGGCGAATGCTGGCGCAGATTCTAAAGGTCATCAAAAAGTGTGCCAAGATTCGCCGAGGGCAGTGCCTCTAGCCAGAGACCTGACTCATAACGTGAGACTGCTAAGAGGCGAGCACGTGCAGCCTGCCCCGTACAAGAAGAAAAGAGTTTCTGATACGTTATAAGGCTGAGCGGCTCGTCCCAAAGCTTCTGGCACTTTAGGTTCACGGGTAAATTTTGATTCGGGCAGGCCAGTGACCACGCATTTTTAGCCTCAGCCAAACACGGAACCTCAAAATCACTAAGTGATGGATTTAATATTTTACCGATGAGGTCCACGGTGCTATACACTGAGGCCAAGAAGGCGGGTAATGCTATGTCTAAAATTTTCCGTATTCCCAGGCCACCGAGCCTTATAGGCAGGGTGGTCTGGGTCTACGAGCGATCATCAAAAGGGATGTTGAATAGTGATGAGAGTGATTGGCCTAATAGTATTATCTAAATTATTTACTTACGGCAATACTTACTGAAAATATTGTTACGACCTGTACGCCGACCAAAGACAAATTCACACCTGCATACCTGTAGACATTTTATTACCTTTTCGGCACTTGGACTGCTTTTGTTTACTTTGTGTTTAAAATTTGTGATTAGAAAAATGGCCCATTGTGTATTGTAATCTTTTATGGTAGTCATTAGCCAGATGTGATTCTAAGAAACTCGGTCCACGCGGTCCGGCGGACATATTGCATTTGTGCGATATAAAGCAATGGCTCGATTGAGAAAGGGCAGTCGAGCGATAACCACAAGCGAAGCGAGACTTGTGTACATTCGGTAATCTATTTAGTGACGGACTTTGCACGTGTATTTCAATTACGATCTCCTACATTACGTTTTTACTTATTGCGTTCGGTTATATATGTACCTGTGTTATACGTGTTTGATAGTTCTAATAAACTCTATAATAATTCCAACGGCATTTTAGTTCGAGTCTTGCAACTCGTAACAGTATATACAAACGTATATCAAAAAAAACATTTTTTTAAATTTTGTCTGTCTGTTTATTGTGGCTAATCTCTAAAACGGCCGGTGCGATTTTTACGGGACTTTCACTGACAGATAGCTGATGTTATAAGTAGTAACTTAGACTACTTTTAAAATTAAGATTCCGCGATAATAGGAAAAATAATTTCACGCGGACGAAGTCGCGGGTAGTATGACATAAATCGCTATGATTATCTATTTCACTCAAATAGAAATAAGCTTACTCGGGACCGGTATTAATCGCTATTTTGATTAACTTATCGGCGTACGACTTAACATCATTAGTCCACTATTATCCCACCGCTGGTCCCGTCTATTTCCGGAGGAATAATCATGTAATCTCCTACATATGTTGTAAGGATATCCTACATAGGAAGTTAAATGATGGATCACTATAATTCAAAGAAAACGGCAAATAATCAACTACTATAATATACATAAATATTGGACTACGTAATTATTAGCCGTTTCCTACATCTTACTATTCATTTATTTCCCCTACCATTGTTAGAACTTTGACATTACTTGTATAGAGAGTTTATGTCGAATTTTAACGAGTAGCAAATGAACGATTAGTAAATAAGGTTTAGAAATCGGCCACATGTTAAGAACTCATACTGGAGTGGACCTGAACAAAATAAATACATATACAAGTAAATGGGACCGAAATATAAAATGGGATAAAAAATTAACACGGAATTCTATGCAAACGGTTGAGTCGTGAACAGCTAGATATTTTGATTTCATATAGCATGTTAAATTAAAAATGACCAGTATTAACAAAATAATAACAAAGAAGGCTTCTGTCTACAAAACTGTTTATTATTATGATTATACCAATGCTGGGTGTATACTGAACTGAGCGCTTAGTGCGAGTTTTTATACTACTACTACTACTACTTCTACTTTTGTGTGGCACGATTTATCTTTCCCTTCACACTCACGAGGTGGCGCTAAGTTATTCCCATGCAAAATTGCATTTACTTGAACGTGATCAAGTAATAAAAAAAACTCGCACTAAAAGCACACTGATGGTAAATTTAATCATATGTCATTGTAAACTGCTGACACGACGACGTAAGGCTACTTATTGCTAACTCACTATATAGAATTATAGAAAGAAAATTCATCCTTCTTTATTTTCTTTCAATGGAAGAATTCTGTGACTCTCTTAGGTACTTTAGAGAATACTTTGAGCTCGGAAAATCGTGTACTTTCCACGTAATACGGACTATTAATTTGTGATTCTATTGCGGTAAGTTGATTTTTACAAACGAGTAGACGAAGGTGAGCCCGAGCCGAAGTCGAGGGCTTAACATAGTTACGATTTTGTATAAATCAACCACCACACGTGTGTAATACAGCGTTTTCGATACATTTGCGAGACAACAGTACAATAGATAATGAAACAAATATAAATCAGTCGGAAAGTCGCAACAATCTTTGTTAGCAAATGGGATAAATTAGAACTGCATCTTTCGTCTCATTTTCTCTATAGTATTAAAGTGAGACAAATGTATTGATGAAAAGCCCTTCTGAGGAGGTTCGATTTTACCGCTTATCTATTCTCGTAATCTGAAACTCGTTGGTGGAATTCTTATGTATTTTTTTAACTTACTTAGGAAAGAGTACCTATTTTACCGCACGTTACATTGTATGGTGCGTACTTTTTACTTTCGAACAATATATACAGGTTTCGTAAATCCATTTTTTGAGCAACTGTGTTGAAAACGTCGTTTACGTGGTCGAAGCTGAAAAAAAAGTATTATAATACATATTTTAAATGAATATGAAGTCTACACCCCGTGCGCAGTCGCAGGCACATCTAGTGTTTTAATAAATTTAATTAAGAGAATATAATGAAAACATGTGAAATATGTATAATGATAGAAGGAGTGATATTTAAATACATAAGGGTAAATGTAGTGCAAAGTGCATCTGTAGCTATTGCGTTGGGAAATGTATTACAGAATGGCATGTTTAAAACCGTTTTCTATTTCTTAAGCTGTCACCTGCAGAGCATCTGAGAGCTTTCAGCCGTTTACCGCCCTGTTAACTTCAGATATTATTATTTATACGAACACTAGTTTTTGTTAGCGGCTTTGCTTGTGTTAAAAAAGGACATATATGTCATAAAGTGGACATATTCCTAGAAATGTGGTAAAGTCCAAATTTTTAATTCAACATACTTATTCATGAATACTCGTAATGCCATCTACCGAAGGTGGAATTAACTACAACACATTGAAATTGTTGCTGTCATTGTCGTTGCTATGACGATGTATTTGTTAGTGAATTGTAACGGTCGGTGGTGCCATAAAACGCGATCGGAGTACCATTTTTTCGACTATTTTCGTCTATGCAGCGGGGACAGGACTTTTATTTGTATGAAAGGAACCCGCATTATAATGAGTGTGTAAAAATTTGTGACGATCTGTTGCGTGGTAAAGGCGTGAAAACGTTACAAGTAAACAAACTCACATACGCATTTATAATATTAGTTATACAACTTCTTTACATAGTATAAAACAAAGTCGCTTTCCGTGTCTGTTTGTCTGTATAACATCTAAGTCTTCCTAAAGCACGCAACGGATTTTAAGCGGCTTTCACCATCAGTTAGATAATTTCTAGCTTTTGCTTGCGGTTTCCCTCGCGATATATAAAAACCTAATTAAGTTTTTATATAAGTAAAATAGTGCTGGCTACTAAGGTTTTACCCGTGGCGTAGCCTTAAAACTCCTATATATAACTCCTCGCATATTGACTTGAAATTCTCGCAGGATTCCAGGGACATAAAGTATCACAACATTTAAAAAAGAATGTAAGCTATCGTTTGCTGTCGAACAGCGAAAGCCTCGAAATCGGCCAAGTAATTTTTACGTGAATCCCGAACACACAGACAAACAGACAAGAAATCTACAAAAAATTGCATCGCGTTCCCCATCGTTTGTAAAGTGCATTCCAGTTGTTTTTTTTAATAGCTTCAATATACAGACACGGCATGTTTATAATCTATACATATAATAAAACTGTAGAGGTCAAATTTCTGTACAATGAAAAAAATGCTAAAAACCGAGTCAGGGGGATGTAAGAAGTGAAACAGAACTAAATTAAATATTTTTTTGAAATTTTATGTTTCTCTGTTTGTCTGTCTGTTTGTACCGGCTAATTTTCGAAACGACTGGACCGATTTAAATGAAATTTTGTATGGTGGTAGCTTATATCCCTGGTCATATAGGATACTTTTTATCCCGAAAAATTAAAGTTCCCGTGGGACAGTTAAAAAAAACTTTCCACGCGGACGAAGTCGCGGGCAAAAGCTAGTTTTATAGTATTATAGATAACGGTCCACCTAATGATTAAATGAAGTTCACACACGTTGACACTTGCAACACTAATGTTGTTTATATAATAACTCTGCATAATATTATTGAAGAATTATACTATCAATGATACATTCGCAGCGAATAAAGTATGTATTCTCTCTTTTTGGTTTTTTATATAAATTAAAAAAAGTAAAAGCAAACTCCTAATAAGTTTATTTATTTTTAGTTGTATATTAATTAGGTGTAGTATAAAGGATCAGCTAGTTAATAGTAATAAATCTTACTTTTAGGTTGTCTTCCAAGATTTTTGAGTACAGATAATGTTACTTCATACATTGAATTGTACTGTGACTATTATAAGAGGTTTCGCTCGCTTAATATATACTTCTATCTAATCACGGAAACTATCCCCCCTCTTTAGCGATAAAACATATCCAATGTTCAACTCCTTTAAAATTTATGTTATACCAAATTTCACGATAATCGGCTTATTCCTCTGACTGGGAAAAAATATCACACAGAGATAAAAACATCCAAAATCACGTTCATAATTATGAAATATGAATGAGTAGATGTTTACACGTAATTTATTAGCCTTGACTAAACTCTGTGTCCTTTGATTTTGTAAGGTTATATTTTGTTTAGTTACATAACGAATAAGTCTATATATATATTACTAGGGTTTTCCGCCGTCCGCCCCTCCTGTCTGCCTCTTATTTCATGAGCAAGCATTAATACAGGTTACATCGTATTCAATTTTTGTTATTAACTTCATTTTATATCGCAAACTATCCCATCTCCCGGGATGAAAGGTATCTATGTCCATTTTTGGTATTAAAACAACATATATACAAAATTACAGCAAATCTAAAAGCTTAACAGATAGACAGACCAAGTCACTATCGCATTTTTTATAGATGATAAATTTTTTATATCTTTAAACTTGAGAAATGATTGATCTCCCATACAAAGTGTCATCCCCTATTTCAACCTGTTCTAATTTTATTTTTGCGATAAAAGTAGCAGTCTGTGTGTCAAGTGTCGTCTGTCATCTGTAAACTACAAAAATTATGAAAGTGATGAAAATGACAAAATGACGAAAATTACATCACAAAAAACAAAACCCATCCTACTTTTTGGGATAACTTTTACATAAATCTATCCCTTTTCTGGAATGAAAAGTATCCTATGTCTATCCTAGATATTGAACTTACATAATAATACCGAGTTGTAACCAAATCGGTCCTTTTCCGTGAAAGCATAACAGACAGACAGATAGAGTTACTTTCGCATTTATAATATTGAAATAATAGGGATATTATTAGGTTTATACATAAAGGTGTATTATATGATATAAGGTTTTATATTTTGTTTTTTACAAAATTGCTTTCTTATTCGTACAGGAACGCAGAAAGAATATAATTTTTTGCGTCCAGGCGGCCTGTCGTAAGAGGCGACAAATTGACTCACAGCTAGATGGTAGGGTATTTGCCCGTCTGGATGGCTATCACCCCTGGTCTAGATGATGCTAACTTAAGAGCCTTGACTTGTGTTACGGTATTAGTGGCCAGGTTCCAGTATCCCATAGAAAGCGGCGGCACATTGGTAGCACCTTTGGTGTTAAAATGTCCATATGCGCTGGTAACCGCTTTCCATCAGGTGGGCCTTGTCTGCCCGTCGGCTGAACTCATACAATAAAATAAAAATGTTGATACAAATAGTTTAGTCACAGCGAAGTTTAGCTGGTTTGGCTGATGCTGAGTAATCATCATTATAGAAGTCATCAGTTAAACCCAGCAACTTCGTTGTGGCTCAGTTTTTTTTTCAAACTATTATTATTGATCTATCTATCTATCTCTCAAAACGCTCGTATTTCCCCTCTTGCGTGCAAAGTTTGGAATATAAAGTACATAAAAACACTTTTTAAAATGCAACGTTATATAAAATATTCGACACAATGTATCGATCGTCTCCTTTTCGAATTTTGCAGACACAAAAATATGGAAGCTGAATATTCAATAATTCTTTATTAATATCAAAAATTAAAGATAATATTTCTATATCCTATCATTTTGCACAAAATATGACAGACTATATGTCACACCATTATCAGAAGGGAGGGAGCGTACTCAGAAGGCTGCCTACAGTACATTGGATGGCAATGCTAATTCTCTGTGCGAAGTATAAGGACACCTTTCTAATCATCGATAACGTGAATGAGTTCTATTTCTATTCTATTTGTTTGGCGCTAATGCCACTTGTCTAGGGGGCTGCGCAGGTTGGCTAGGAATGGTACAAAAGTGATAAGTTATATAAACATTTTGTTTATCAATGTGCGAAAGAGCAGGTACCAGTCGTGAATTAATTTAACGAGTTGAGATATGCCGGGAGTGCCGGATTCGTCGCCAGTAATCGCGGGAAGGTGCCGCCCGTCCATATTCCATTGTTTGTGTCGCTAATTTTATTAATGTAGTATAATGTATTCTCGCTTAATTAGATCAATTAGGAAGGAAATTTCCTTCAGCTGTTAATTGTGCGTCTTAACGCTGTACTTTCTGTCTGTTTTCCTTATTTATTTTCGCGACAATTATTTTGATTTGTAAAAGAGTGCTCGTGTCCAAAATATATAATACGAGTGTAATGATGCACAATCAACGTCCCAACTGGGTTGTCCCACGTGCTTGTTTTAAGGAAATAAATTGTCTATCTGTTACACTCGTGCAAAGTTTTTTGCCATGTTTCGTACATTGGAAATCTTCATATCTTTCACCATAACTGGTCGCATTGTGTTTAAGCGATGCTCTAACAGGTTTCTACGTTTTGACATGTTATTCAAGTGCTTTAAGCCTTTGAGTCACCACAACTTGACAAATACTGGTTAAAAAGATGACATTTGCTTCGAAAGGATGTCAATGAAGGCATGCTGATAATTAGCGACATTGTTAAAATTATAAAAAAATATTATTCCAATTCAATTTTTTTATTCAAACGAACTTCCGCTGGAGAACATATTTTGAAGGTACATAAACTGAACATTATGTCTACTTCCTAGACCATATGTAACTACTACGTATTTTCAGTCTATGTATTTGTATATTACTGAGTGAAATCTGCGACTATAAATCCCTTGAATACTTTGTCAGAATTACTATACACTAGAGTTTACCCCGCGGCTGCGCCGCGACTCAACGTCTAGTGCGTACCTCTTGTTTAAAAAGCAGGCGTTAATACAGCTTACCTTGTACTAAATTTTTATGTTAGTGCTATTTACCCCCGGAAGATTCACTACATTTTGTATCGCAAACTATCCCATCTTCCGGGTTGAAAAATATATACGTCCATTTTCGGTATAAAAACTACATTTAAACAAAATTACAACAAAACCGTTCCAGTACTCCTGATTGTTTTTCCGTGAAAGCTTAGCAGACACATCGAGTTACTATCAATTTTTTTGTAGATGATAAATTTTTATATCTATAAGCTTGAGAAATGATTGGTCTCCCACACAAACTTTCATCCTCTTTTTCAAACCGTTCTAGTTTTGTTTGTCTATCCCTCGTCTATCTATCACATACATAAATGACCAATATGATCAAAATAACCTAAATGACCAAATGACCTAAATAACCAAAATGGTAAATCACAAAAAAACAAAACCTATCCTACTTTCTGGGATAACCTTTGTAAAGGTTTGTAAATCTATCCCATTATCGGGGAAGAAAAGTATCCCCTGTCCACCCTGGGTATTAACATTATATATATACCGAATTTCAGCCAAATCGTTCCAATAGTTTTTCCGTAAAAGCATAATAATCACAGACAAACATATTTTTATCCCGGAAACTATTCCATTTTTTGGGATAAAAAAGTATCTTATGTTCATCCTCGGCATCGAAAAAAAAATATATACTAAGTTTCAGCCAAATCGGTCTCGTAGTTTTTCCGTGAAAACAGAACAGACAGACAGAGTTACTTTCGCATTTATAATATTAATTAAATAGGGATAAACAGTATTGTTCGGGAATACTTTTTAAGGTTCCGTGCTAAGTATGATTTACCTTTATGAATCATCATGTCCTTCGGTATTTGTATGTCAATTACATTTTTTCGGAAACTATTGAGCCCTATCGCAGATATTCTTGAGATCTATATAATATATGAAAAATAAGAAGGTGTAGTCTGTTATTGAGGTACAAATTTATGTAGTGAAATCGTGAAAAAATAAAAAACCTTAAAAATCAAGGTTCTAGAGGTTCAAAAATACTTTTATCGAAAATTGGGTTAAACTATGTCCCTCTACGGACATTGTTATTTATAGAATTCAATATCTTTACATATTCAGCAGAATTTAGTAAAGCACTAAAGAGACTGCTCACCGTTATAATTTTTAAACCTGTATGCTACATTTAATTTCTATTTAAAAAAGGTTTAATGCCCTTTAGTGTTCTTTATGGCACTGTAGGGGGATACTGTAACAGAACTATAAAATTATTAAAGTTATATCAATGAAATGTTTAGATCTTTGTATATTTGTTTGTTCTTTTTTATGAACCTCACAATGTGACAAATGTCATAAATTTTTTGTAATATTTACAACGACAATGAACGTAACTTTTTATAGGATAGTTTTCACGGGATATATGTTTGAAGTTTATACGAGGAAAGAAAGACTCGTGAAAATATGTAGTATTTTATTATTAGTAATAATATCTTCTTCATTAATTTTTTTGAAGGCTATAAACTTGTATTCAAGCCACATTTTGACTTTGGAACTTATGCTATAATTTTTTCCAACACGGACTTTTAAATGTACTGAAAACTTTAATTCTTATTGAAATACCTATATCCTATGTAAACATATATATATATTTTCAAAAGAAATCTTTTTACAGCTTTAAATTATTCTTTTACAAGTTATCAAACAGTCAACATTCTTCAATGTGTTTAATTGCCGAAAGCATCTGTTAGTGAGCTTTCTGTCAGATCTAATAGCCATTATTGGAATTGCAATAGGTTAGATAAGTGTGCGGAAATTACCTAAAAGCAAAGTAAGGTTGGAGGCCGGTCTGCGAATGAAGTTTCATTCAAAAACACGCCTCGGATTGAGGTTAAGTGGCGGTGCGCAGGCGTACGGACCGCGCATGCGTACTGTCTCCACATGCCGCAATGATTTCACGTACCTTTTCGTAGCATTTTGAATCTCTAAAACTAAGCCTGTAATGCTTGAAATTGTTTAAATGTGGTGTTTTTCATTTGATGCTTGGTATGGAAGAGATTTTTGATAGTGATATAGGAAATGTATTTATACTTATAAACAATTAACTCTTCTTCTTTAAAGATTTTTTAGTGTTTTAGGCTGTTGTATAATTAAAAGTAGGTTTAATGGTTTTTATTAGCGATTAATTTTTTATTTTAACTTGAAGTTTTATCTACTTTTACTAACATCACGATTACTACAATTGGATATACGTGTTATAATAACGTATAATTAATTACTTCTTCTTTATTTTAGTGTTAGTTCTATAACACATCAGACGGCGACAGATGATTTAAATAAATAAAAAACCCTACAAGAAGGAATTAACAAACATTCAAAGTTCATTTATTTGGAAGCACGTATTTTAGGCAAATACCATAATTTATTATATGGCAACTATGGAAGATAGTAGATACAATAAATCAGTGTGCCAAAGATATTGAAACTAAATTTAAAATGTACCATCACATAGACGATTAACTTGTTTCCTATACGATTAAATTTAATAATATTTTAAATATATTAAATGATTAAAAAATTTAATTGTTTTAATCCGTGCAGAAACGGAGAAAGAATAGAATTTCCTGCGATCGAGTGGCCTGTCGTAATAGGCGACAAAAGAGCCCACAGCCAGGTGGTAGGATATTTGCCCGTCTGGGTGGCTACTTCCCTGGTCTACAGTATGCTGCCATAACAACCTTAAGTTGTGTTCCGGCATTAGTGGCTAGGTTCCATTCTCCATTTAGAAAGCGTCAGCACATTGGTAAGCACCTTGCTGTTACAAATGTCCATAGGCGATGGTAACCGCTGCTGAAATCATGCAATAAATCTATTATATAATATTATAAAATTCTAAACATGCCGTGTCTGTACATTGGACCTATTTAAAAAACTGGAATACACTATATAAACGATAGAGAACACGATGCAGTTTTTAGATTATTTGTCTGTTTGTTCGGGATTCACGTAAAAACTACTAGGCCGTTTCGACGCGTTTTCGCTGATCGGCAGCAAATTCTTAGACTTAAAATCTGCGCTATTTTTACCCTAAGATCCGGCGGGAATTTTTCTGAGAATAATTTTAAATGGCCACATTAATAAAAAATCGAATTCCAGTATGATTTTTTAATGATCGATAGCAAATTTTATTTGAAAAAATATGTGGCATTTTTTATCTTTATCTGTGTCAAGTTCGATTCATTGATTGGTGGAATAAATATCCCAGAAACAACTTTTCCGTTACTAATCTAGTCTGAAAGCAACTGAGACCCGCCCCAGTTATCTATTGTATTGATACCTATAACATACTCGTGTTTCGTTTAACTTAGGAATAATAATATGTACAATGTGTTTATTTGTCTGCTAATAATTATTTGTTAACAAAAGTGCACAAAAAATCAGTTACATTATTAACTTTTGTAATTTATTTTCTTAAGTTTTCGCGACTAGTATACATAATAAAACTACGTTGTAACGATTTTAAGCGCGGTAATTTATCTCATTTTTATTATTCCGACGTTTTGGAAACTTTTTAACCTACTCAAAAAAAGGAGGACGTTCGCAATTTGCCTGTATGTTATTTTTTGTATGTTCGTTACTCGATATCTCCGTCGATTCTGGACCGACTTCTTTTAATCGAAAGGTTATACTCCCGAATTGGTCCCACTGTAACCAAGTCAGGATCTGATGAGTTGATCCCAGAAAAACCAAGAGTTACCCTTATTTAAAAACGCTGAGAGCCAACTTTAAAACAAAAAGCTTGTATGCATGTTACGCGATTTCTCCGTCAATTTTGAACCGATTTTCAAATTGTTTTTTTTAACTCCCGAGATGGTCTCATAGTCACCAAGTCGCAAAGAAATCGAAGCAACCCTTGTTAAAGAGCCTATACACCGAAGAGTGAGATGGCAAAGTATACGCGTGCCGATTGTACAATTTCTACGGGTGCTTACTATATTATTTCTAAAGCTATTGAAGTATTTGTGCAACTAAAAAGTAAGTAAATATTTTTTTAACAAATACAAATCCGACTTCACACTAAAAAACTAAAAAATAAATATTTAACCGACTTTCTTTCTACAATACCTAGAAGTCGGTGCCAAGTAAAACATTAAAAAAATACTATATCTTGTAAATTTGTTGTTGTTTTTTTATGTTTTACATGGCACCGACTTCTTGTTGTTGTAGAAAGCAGTCGGTTAAATATTTATATTTTGGTTTTACTGTGAATTCGGTTTTGTTTTTATTAAAAAAAAATCAACAATCAAATAAATTACCGTGCCTAAAACCGTTAAAACGTAATTTTATTATTTAGTAATTTATTTCACTTTGTATCTAAACGCAAAGTACTTGCCTACCTTTCAATTCCGAGAAGCTATCTGTAGCTTAGGTCGAATTACTAGTACTTACCGTAATAATTTTTGAAATAAAAAGGGTTAAAATATTAGTACTTGCCTATCCAAAGATCTAAGTGGTTCCGTGAGTCGAGACAAAGCGGACAAAAGCCAGTAGAATTACGGTCTGAAGCTTTTCAAACGAAGAGTACTCATGAAACCTTCATTAAAATCAGAGCTTATGTGCCTACTTAGATATAGCTACGTCTTACTTCTCTTACAAGTATTTATCTGTTCTTCATTTTTTCCATAACTAATTTGCCTTTATACTCACAACTAGCTGTTGCTCTCGGCTATGCTCGCGTAGATTAAAAATAGTTGTAGTTTGAGTAAACTTTCTAAACCTTTTTAACCACCTTATGGGTTACATTTCCAAAGACGATGACATACGTTTACATTTACCTCTAAACAGAAGCAGGTGTATAAAATTTCGTGCTCCTTACTTTGAAATTAACGGGTTTTCATATAAACTTACATCCCCTTTTCACCCCCTTTGGTGTTGAATTTCCAAAAACCCCGACGTGTACATTGTTTCTAACCAGAAGTATGTACATACATAAATTTAGTGTCTCTTGTTTTGAAAATCAAGGATTTTCATACACTTTTACCTCCTTAGGTGTTGAATTTTCAAAAGTTCTGTGTTAGTGTGCACCTACAATATAGAAAGAACCTGCATGCAAATTTTCACGGCCCTAACCCCAGTAGTTTGGGCTGTGCGTTAATATGTCTGTTAGTCAGTCAGTCACTTACAGATGTCAAGCAATCATATATCTATAATATTATAAAATTCTAAACATGCCGTGTCTGTACATTAAAGTCATTAAAAAAAAACAACTGGAATAGATTATATAAACGACGTAGAACACGATGCAATTTGTTTTAGATTTCTTGTCAGTTTGTTTGTTTCTAGGGTTGTCTGTTTGTGCGGGATTCACGTAAAAACTACAGGGCAAATTTCTATGCGGTTTTTGCTAATCAGCAGCAAATTTTTAGACTTAAAATGTGCGCTACTTTTTATCCTGGGAATCCCTCGGGAATTTTTCTGGACATGATTAAAATGGCCAGATTAGCTGCAATAAGCTGTGTGCAAACCTTGTTTGCTGAAAATGCGGCGTGCAAATTCTCAAAATATGTTTTTACTTTTAAGATACATGTCAGCAATGTAAGTACGTCGCTATTTCTTCAAATATTTTTTTCTTTCTTTAAGACGAAAAAAATCGAATTTGAATATGGAATTTTCACTGATCGATAGCAAATTTTATTTAATAAAATGTGTGATATTTTTTAGCCCGGGTATCCCCAGGGAATTTTCCCGGGAGCGGTTTGAAGTTATACGCGTACATAAAAATTAACTTATTCCGGCACATTTTCACATAGCTTACATTCTTTTTTAAATACTGTGGTACTTTGTGTCCCGGGAATCCCGCGGAAATTTCAAGTCAAGCGTAGACGAATTCGCGGGCATATCCTAGTACGTGTATAAATTAAGTAGCAGTTGTTATATAGGTTATGATTAAATTAGTAATGGATGTCAAACGTGCGCTGACTGCATATGTGGCACAGAAAAATTCAATTATTCTAATATTAGGTACATTACCCCAATTAATTGTACCTTTGCTGTATTCAAAGTTCCCCCTTTAGGGCTACGCATGCTAAACTCCTCAATATCATCAAGTGAAAATTGTAACATTATTTTTAATAATAATAACTGGTTAAGCATTTTTTTAAACTGCTGGATGGTAGCAGATAGGCTGACGGCCCAACTGTAATGGAAAGTGGTTACCATCGACTATGAAAATTTGTAACATTAAAGGTACTACCAATGTGCTGCCGGACTTGTAGATGGGACTGGAAACTGACCACAAATACCGGAACATAATTCAAGGTTGTTGTGGCGTCGTGCTCTAGACCAGGGGTGGTAGCCATCCAGACGGGCATATACCCTACTACCTGGCTGTGGGTTGTTTTGTCGCCTCTTACGACAGTCCGCCGGCCGCAGGAATTAGTATTGCTTCTCTGTTCCTGCACGGATAAGTGCGTGTTCGTTAGCCATGATTCCAACTTGAGTCATTAAAATGAGATGCTGGTGCCGTAGCGCACACGTGCTCGCGCGTCTGTGTATACTCGTATATGTGTATGTATGTTTGCGGTAAAAACTAAGTGCGCGTACAGGGAACCCTAAAGCTATCCGCACACACACACACACAGCATTATTGGCAATAGTTCATTATTATCGTATCGTTTGCCGGCAGTATTATATAGCTTAGTATATGGTATGATTAAATTGTTCTATATTATGGCAACCTAGCATTGATAATAATATTGTTTGTGTGCGGGTAGCCTAACGAAAACAGTTTTGGAATTATTAAGATGTCATACAAACTGTATAGAACGGTCAAGGTATATTCTCAAAATATGCTGGATAATAAATATTATTGACAAACTGAACCTTTGTCGCATATATCGAATATAGACTTTGGAACCATTTTGTGTACTTAACTCAAAGTAGTGGATTCGTTTCGGTTTCCATAACTACGTCTAAATAAAATATCAGTCAACTCCGTTTTATTGAGATAAATAAGAGTTAGTCGTTCAATGAAAGACGATAATGCTGATATTAGACGGGTCAACCAAATTTAATCAATTTGTTCAAAAGGCACGCAACTGAAAGAACCCGGCGGTATTCAATGACATCGAATGAATTTTATTTATGTTTTTGGATAATTAAAAAAATTATGTGTGTGTGCAGTTCACACGCAGTATAGGTGAAACAAAGTGTGACAAGGGGTGGAAGGGATTCTAAATTTCGTGACGTCACGTTTTTTTTATATTATATCGTTATTTATACGTATAAGCTTGAAAACACGCAATTTGAAATATTAAAACATTTCCAATTCTATATGTATATGCATAGTGTTTAAATGATTAAATATAATGTGTTCTATCTCATTCTCTCTCAGACCTATAGACTTATGTATTTTTCTCTTTTTAGTTTCGCCTTTTCGTTTCATCAAGTTTTAAAATCACAACGATTCTAAAGAAGTTTCACTTTTTAGCGTTAGCGTGCCCAAACTTGGCATACATCATACATTGATTCTGTTGATATATGTATAAAAAAATATAAATATAAAACCAGTTTATTTCAAGAAATATGTAAGTACTTCTAATAAAATAATCATTGAATAGTTAACCTTACAATCAACATACACCTGGGCAATATGTAAATACGAGAAAGTGTAACTCTGGGTCAACAATATATTATGGTTTGCTGCCTTTTGTTCACGGACAGTGTGGCATAATGTCGCATTTTTCCCATAAAAAAAACGATGGTAGGGTTGAATAGATGGGACATGGGATATTTCACGTCGCTCTGACCTATTTACATTGCGTTAAAACACATTCTGAATATTTTTTTTATTTCATATGTTTATGTCATAATTTTATCAAAAATCATTCATCCCAGTATCCCTTAAGCAGCAGCAGCGCATTTGTAGCACTTTTAGTGTTGTAAATGTCCAGAGGCGATGGTAACCACTTTCCATTAGGTGGGCTGTCTGCCTGTCTGCTGAACTCATGTAATAAAAAAAAAATTACGGCGTTTAATACACAATTCAATCAAAATTATACGTTGTTAGATAAATTGAAACTAGCTATAACTTTCAAGTTATCTGATTCATAAATTGAAGTTCGAAATTGAGTTTTCTTACAAAATATGGTGAATAAAGTATTTAATTGATTTTGGTATATGTGAAATCAATTGTATGAGAACTGATTACGCGGGGGAGGTAGTATACAATATGATATAATGATGCGGGTAAGATGCCCTAGCGTTAGGTTTATTAATAAATTTTTCTACTTCATGACTAAGTTTGATTATATAAGTATATTGAATTGTTATTTTTTATAGAAAAGAGCTTAACAAAACGACTCGTCGTAGTATTGGAATTTTTAAAATCCTTTATTGGTAATTGGCTCGCATGTCCTTCACTTTCTTCACAAGACCTAGCCAATCCAGGGGGCGTGATTTCTGGGACATTTGTATTGAAGCATCTTCTACTAAACTAGTTCTCAAGAAACGCTGTTTGACTGTCTGTACGGTATAACAGATCCCGAAACTTTAATATTGCACGCAATTATTTTTTCATAGCGTACAATTTTTTTAAATAGGTATGAATCTATACAGTCAACCGTACGTTTCCGGCAGTAGAGTCAAATGAAAAATACAAAACCTAAGGTCGTCTCGTACGTGGAGTAAAGAACCACTCAGAAGTTATTTGCATACGTGAGCTAAGACAACATGTTCTTGGATTAACACCTTTGATATAGTTGAGGTTAAAATATTAACCCTCTTCAGGAACGCCTCACGCTGTCTGTTGCAAACATCACGTAACATCGTTTGTTCAAACATGTTATGCGTTACCAGTTGTGTTATCTAACTGGAAGCAGCAAAGGCTGACATTCAGTAAACATATTTCATATATACTTTATGAATACGTTTATGAGCCTTCGAAAATAATTAATCTACAAATCACATATCTTGCATATGCAAGTTGAACATTAAAAGTTATTATTTCTTGACAACGCGTCATCAATTTTCATAATTTCGAAGTTTTCCCTTATTATTATTATTATACGACAGCTATCATTTCTTTTTTTCGAAGTAGCGATTCTTGTTCTTTACTTAAACCACTAACTATTATTAAAGCGTACTTTGTTTACAAGGCCGTATTTATAAACAATATTATCTTAATTCGCAATTTCTCAGTAGGTACTCTAAAATAATATATATCTTTTTCTCTGTCACATTTTATATTACTCAATTCTTTTGCGGTTTCACTTATTTACTCAAACCGCAGAAATTGAAATATTTAATATAAATAACAGCAAATAAGATATTTACTGTAGGTACTTTACGGAGTCCTTACTCTCTTGTTGGCTGGTTCCTATATCTTACCGACCTGCGGCCGTTCATTTGCCTTACTATTTTGGTTAAAATTTGACATAAGCTCCATGAAAGTAATGTCAAAATTCAACCGATGATAAGGCAAGAGAATGAATACTAAAATATAGGAACTAGCCATTAATAAAATGATTAGTAAGTTTTCTTAGTTTTATTGTGACAATGATTTTTCTAGAACAATTTGAATTTCATTATATCGGGTTGAGTGCACGTAATAATTTCATTCAGCTATTCTTTTGGTGTTGGTATTGTTGTTAAATAGCGCAGGGCACTAAATAACGAGCAATGAGTGGCAGGCAGCGGTCTCACTAGCTGAGTCAACGCGTTGACATAGTCATGTTTTATTAATGGGTGCATAAATTACTTTGTGCAGAGTTCGCTTACTGCTCAGGAGATTAACGTGCTTAGGCCTTAGTGCAATACTTTGGAATACTTCCTACTTACGCACGGCCGTACCTCGTCATTGGTCGGTTCATTGATATTCCGTAAACGTAAACAAATGTCTTTATTCATACTGTTAATAACATTTGTTCCAAGTAGTGTTACCTATTATTATACTGTTATAATATTTGGCGGCCAAATTTTTATTAATCGGATATAAGAACGAGCGGACGTAGTGACGAAAGAGCATTTTAAATTCGACTTTGGTCGGATGCACATGTCATAGTAGCTCTCTATGGGTGGCTAATTATTGTCGGGACTTATAACTTATAATTAATTTTACTTTAGATCAGCATTCGTCGTTCGGAAGTGTAATAAAACGGTTCTCAAAGTTCTACGTTTTTCGTTATATAAATCCTGCACTAACAATACCTTTATTCCAATGTTGGGTCCGATTTTGTCAAATAATTCCATTAGTAGCTTATTCGCTAATAGGTAAAAGTATAATTACTATTATCTATACATAATTTTGTGAACAGATTAATTAATGCATTTATTAATTATAATTATTATTAAGTATTCAATTAGGAATCTAAGTAGTAAGGAGTTTACAATACTTTAGACTGTGATCTGTTGTCCATGTATGTCAACTTTTATTTTTTTCCTTTTTTTTATTGTTGCATAATAATAATAATTATAGATAATTTAAGAATTTCCTTTGAGTCAGGTTGCCTGGAAAAGATCGCTTTTAGCGATAAGGCCGCCTTTTGTTTTATCAAGTAACTATTGTCTTGTGCATTTTTGTAATTTTTGTTTTGGTGAACAATAAAGTGTTGTCTATGTCCATGCAAGTTAATCTCTCTAATACTGCGCTAATTTAAATGGCATACTCAATAATCATAGATGTGTTTAGATCACGTTTAGATGTTTACATTTATTAGTTGCTCGAGCAGTTTTTAATTCATATTTTAACCCACAAAATACAGACATTTCAAAACCCATAATCCAGATAATGCAGTACAGTACGATACTGAAATTAAAATGTATGATACTTGAGGGTATAGGTGTCAAATTGGTCAAAAATATTACACTTACACAATATGACACAATTTCGTAAATGTTTGTTATCATTTTACCAACAACAAACTGCAAAAGGTACATGTTTGATAAAAAAAAAAATCACATCATTTTACGCCTAAACAGCGGATGTTTATGAAAATTGACTAGGCGATTATTAATTATATCCCATGGAAGATGAGTAGAAAGAAAGTAGAATAAGGAATGAACATTTGAATCGACAACCCACAATTTCTAGAGTTAGGGATTTAGAAAACCATAGATTAACAAAAACAAAATGCATAGTTGTAATAGATCTTGGTAAAACAAAAGGCCTTATTAATAAAAGCGATCTCTTCCAGGCAGGATCATAATAGGTTGGGGAAAAAGTCTTTTCGCATATAGCATGTATGAACTTGTAATAAGAGATCTTTGGCTATACCATTTGTATCTGGCTGGTTTTGGTATCATTAAAAGTTTTAATTTTATAGAAGACAATTCTAAATTCAAATTAGGAAAATGTGTGATATTCATTTGTTTTTCTTGTTGTTAAAATGAGTGAATCTAATGAAGAAATTCGATACATTTTAAAATTTTACTACAAAAAAGGTAAAAATGCAACACAAGCCGCGAAAAAAAATTGTGATGTTTATGGACCTAATGCAGTATCTGTGAGAGTAGCGCAAATTTGGTTTAAGCGTTTTCAATCCGGAAATTTTGATATCAAAGATGCACGTCGCTCTGGTCGCCCTGTTACGGACAAAATTGATGCCATTTTTGAAAAAGTGGAGCAAGATCGGCATATTAGTAGTTACGATGTAGCTGGAGAACTGGGAATCGACCACGAAACGGTTTTGGCGCATTTGAAAAAAATCTGGATACACAAAAAAGCTCGTTATTTGGGTGCCTCGTGAGCTCACTGAAAGAAACCTAATGAACCGTGTACTCATTTGTGATTCTTTATTACGACGTAATGAAACCGAACCATTTTTGAAGAAGCTGATAACTGGTGATGAAAAGTGGATCACGTACGATAAGTACGTGCGAAAAAGATCGTGGTCAAAAGCCGGTCAGGCTTCACAGACTATGGCGAAACCCGAGTTAACTCGCAACAAGGTGATGCTGTGTGTATGGTGCGATTGGAAAGGCATTATTCATTATGAGCTGTTACCGCCAGACAGGACCATCGATTCTGAACTGTACTGCGAACAACTGATGAGATTAAAGCAAAAAGTTGAGAGAAAGCGGCTGGAATTAATCAGCAGAAGGGGTGTGGTTTTTCACCATGATAACGCTTAGACTTCACACATTTTTAGCCACTCAGCAAAAATTACGAGAGTTTGGCTGGGAGGTGTTAATGCATCCGCCGTATAGTCCTGACCTTGCACCTTCAGATTTTCATCTGTTTCGGCCTCTGCAGAATTCCTTAGGCAGTGTCAGGTTAACATCACGAGAGGACTGCCAAAAACACTTGTCGTAGTTCTTTAATCAGAAGCCCCAAAATTTTTATAGCAATGGGATCACGTCCCTACCTACAAGATGGCAAAAAGCTATCCAACAAAATGGCACCTACATACTTTAGTCAAATGTAAAAAAACTTTATAAAAAAACCTTTTGAATTTTTATATAAAATGCGAAGAAACTTTTTCCCCAACCAATATTTAAAATTTTGCTAAGAAAAAGTAAATTTGTATTTCAGCATTACATTTGAGTTTTTACTTCATTCGTAAAGTATAAAAATAAAATCGCACAAAGTCGAGAGTAATAGTTAGTTATATATATATATATATATATTAGGAACTCGTTAAAATGAATTTTGATACAATGTGCATTTTTAATATAGGGTATGAGTCTATGAGCATTAGGCGTGTTAACCAAATTAAATGAATTTGGTTGAAAGACAAACAACTAGCAGGACGAGATCAGATTCAATTACGTAGAACAATTCAACTTTATTTTTATAGCGATCAATTTGGTAGATTCATTCAAATCAAAAGACAGAAATGAACCGTCTGATATTGGCTTTAGGTTCATAACTAACTGTCATATGACTTGCCACCTTGATATTTAATATTACATATTAAATGTCAAGGTGGCAAGTGGAAATCCATTGTCTCTGCCTACCCTATGGGAAACAGGCGTGATAATATGTATGTATGTTTATAAGCTATGTTGGGGTTTCTCTTATGGATAGAATTAGAAATGAGGATATCCGTAAGAGAACCAAGGTAACCGACATAGCTCGCATAATTAGCAAGTTGAAGTAGCAGTGGGCCGGTCACGTCTGTCGCAAGACTCATGACTGGTGGAGTAGATGAGACCTGGAGTGTAGACCGCGTCTTGGTTAACGTAGTGTAAGACGCCCTACAGCCCGATGGGCTGACAACGTCTGTTTGCAAAATGATTAGGTAACAATGTTGACACAAATTCATATTTGAAATCACCAGGACCTTTGCAAAGGAGGAACTTGTGTTTGTAATAACGGCTAACAGCTGTATGTAACATGACCTTAATACAGAAAGTTTGTATTAATTGGGGAGAGGTGGAGGGGTGTGGGGCATGGCCCGCGGAAATTAATACGCGCTCTTTTTGCTTATATGAGTTTAAGGTTTGACATGAATAGCTAGCTATCAGTGTTTGGAACATATCACAATTTAGTGGAATACTTAATTAGGGTAATCTCTCAAAATAACATGGTATAGCCGCTATACTGTGTTGTTTTGAGGAATTCCTTATTCTATCTTCGTAGTCCAAGCTCCAATAAAATTTATATGGGATCACTTTGAAGCTATATTGAATCCAACGCAAAAATAATGTTTAAAATTTGAACATATATTTAAATTAATATACATTTACAAGACGGTTTTTCTGGTTTTGAACTAAGTAAAAACAAAGATTACAGTTATATTTTACTGCAGTGAAAAATCTTGATTTAATTTCTTACCCATAGCTAAAATGCATTCTAGATAAATTCTCTGGTTAGAAAAAAAATTCGAAAATTCCTTTAAACGCGCGCTTTGCTCTATAATATTGGTATTTATCGGAAGTTATAATATTAATAACAAAATAAAAGTAGACTAAAAAAGAAACGGATGAACGGTGTGAAGGAGGACATGTAGATTTGCGGTACGATAGAACATATAATCTTATAAAGACGTAGGTGCATATGTAGTTATGTAGCTCTTTTATTCGATCAGTAAAAAAGCTAAAAACCTTCACAGAACAGCTGACACTAGATCGAGATCAAGGACGCAATAAACAAGTGTGATTCCGTTTGTTGCGGTAATACAATGATACAAGTACATAATGCGTCCACTGTATTGTTCGTTATATGACAATTAAACTAATGTAATGTATACAGTCAGAAGGTACTGTTAAAAACTATTATAAAAATAGCATTTTCATAAATTCAATTTTATTGAATCAATTTTGATTCAATAAAATCGAAACTCTAATTCGAAAATTGGAAGTCTTAATTTAATAGTTTATTTTCAACTTTTGACTTATTTGGTTTCACAAATTAATTATATAAATAATAGGTTCTTCCATGATACATGTACAGATCTACAAGTGTATTTTCAGACACGTGGATAAAGTAATTTACTTGTCGGATATTGGTTTCTATCTATATTAATAATAATGCAGAATTGATAAATTCAATAATGAAGAATTATAGTGTTTATAACATTAAAATTTATTAACTAGTTAGTATAGTTCCAGGTACGCATCTCAGGGGGTCGGCTGATTAGTAGGGATGGCTTTGCACATTGAGCGTAGCTAATACGATGTATCGACCTATCGACAATATTATATTTTTGTCCCTTTAGACGAAAAGGATAACTTATACTTAGAAAAAGATCCGAAACACTTGAGCGCAGGTCACCGCTCAAGAATCACCGGCATTATAACAATAGTTATATCTAGACTTGAAATTCCCGTGGGATTACCGGGACAAAAAGTATCGCAGAATTAAAAAAAATCTTTTGCATCCGAAAAACTTCAAACTGCTTCTGGGAAAATTCCCGCGGGATTTCAGGGATAAAAAATATCATGGAATTTATTACGCTAAACTTGCTATCGATCAGTGAAATAATCACATTGGATTCCGATTTTATTGAATTGGCCATTTTAAATCATTCCCATTAAATTCCCGCGGGATTCCCAAGATAAAAAGTAGCGCCTGTAGAATGTGTGATACTAGCACGCGTATACAAGCTTTTTCTTTTAAAGTTAGGCTCTCGGCGTTTTAAGGGTAAATCTTGATTTTTCTGGGTTACACTCATCAGATTCTGACTTGGTGACCATGGAACCGCCACGGGAGTATAAATACTTACAAAGAAAAAAATCCATAATCTACACAATCTACACAAATGACGAAGAAATCACTTAACATGCATATAAAAAAATCAAGCGCCTGTAGAAAATGTAATAGCTACACGCTTATACAAGTTTTTTTCCAACAATTTAGACGCACAGCGTTCTTTGATAAGAGTTTTGCTCCATAGCCCTGGGATCTGATCCTCTCATCAGATCCTGACTTGATGACCATGAGACTACTTCGGGAGTATACACTTACAAATAAATAAAACAATTTGAAAAAAGGTTTATAGTTGACGTAGATATCGTGTTACGAAGAAGTCTGTTATCTATTTTCGTATGTTTCTCTAATTCCTTGGAATCTACTCATCAGATCCTGACATGGTGACAGTGGGACCAATTCGGGAGTATAACCTTTTGATAAAGGAAAATTTTTGAAAATCTGTCCAGGACTGACGGAGATATCGAGTAACATTGAGAACCTCCTCCTTTTTTCAAGTCGGTTAAAAACAATTAACATTATTAGTTCCGTATTTTATTTCAATTTTTAAGACTAACTAAAATACTGCCACTATTATAAATTAACATCCGTGAAAGATTTTCGTATTTGTTACTCATTTTTGTTTTATAAAAATCGTTCTTGTTATTCCTTAATCATCGTAGTAAGTTAAAACGAAGCAATTATGTAAGAATGTCAACGTATTAGTGTTTGTCTTGGCGGGCCGCCAAATGCACGCGACTGTAGCCTACAGTGCCGCACTCCAGGCTTTAACCAATCGCCACTTAAATATACATAATTTTAAATATTCGTACTATAATACCAACTCGAATATCTTTGCATTTTAAATTTTAATAGCTAAGTAACTGAATGATGGCTATCTTATTAATTTATTTAAAATTAAGAAATCTTAATATTTGCTCTTCTTATAGCCATGCAATGATACTATTAATATTGTCGTCTGGCTATAAAATAAAAATAATATCTAAAGTTCTCTTTTAATCTCTTGAATAAATTGACAAGGTGCCAATCTTTGTGGGAGTGGGGTTGCTAACAAGGGTGTATTTTTTCCTATAAAGGTAATTATTAGACGGGTACAATAGCAGTACGACTGTTCTAGAAAATTGAAAGTCACTCAGCGGGCTATAGGACGAGTGATGGGCGTTTCTTTGTAACCGACGGAGGAGGTTCTCAATTGGTCGCGAAAATGTTTTTTTTAGGTATGTTCAGCCATAGCTTTTTTGTTTCTGAATCGATTTTGATGATTATTTTTGAGTTAGATTCAGTATAGCTTCAAGTTACTTACTTTATATAAATTTCATTATTATTGGATACCATATACGTAACTTAAAAATGAATAATAAAAATTTCTTTAAAAATGAATAATAAGATTTAAAGAGTAACTACTAAAAAGCATAAAATACATATTTTCTACAACATCTTGAAGTTGGTCCATTTTGAAAATTTGTTGTTGTTTTCTATGTTTTACTTGGCACCGACTTGAAGATGTTGTATAAAATATTTATTTTAGGTTTTAAGTTACTTTTGAATTCTGTTTCGTTTTTGCTTGAAAACTTTTATGTACGCATAAAATCCTAAATAAGCATATCCGAAAAAATATGTTCACACCACTGCACCAATTTATGTTTATCTTTCGTCTTCAACTTTTAATTTGTCTTCTGTGTATCGTATGCTATATTGGTTTAAGATCCAGCTGCTAGCGCTGTCATTCAACTAGTTTAAACGCATGCGCTATTACGGACTATACAGGCATGCGTCACAGGAAAAAGTAAGATTAATTTTAAAGCTCAGTTGTGTAGACATACATACCTTAAGGAAACCAAAGTTACATAACTCGTAAAATCAGTAAACTGAATCAAATTATTGGAGGTAGGCCCATGTCATGCGGTCACGTCTGACGTAGGGGATTGATGATCGTTGTATGAGACAAGTCCTAGAATAGAGAATGTGTCGATTAACGCAGCGTCGAACGAACCGGCCTGGTGGACAAGTGAACTGCGCAGGGTCACCGGTCAAGGCTGTAAGAGGAAAGTGGAGGACCTGGATATGAGGCGTACTGATAGTATATTGCTAGGATAAATATTATCCTAGCAATTTTAATATGCGATAATTTTCTATATTCTATGACAATGGGATAGTTTTTATGGAATATGGATCTGAAGTCTGCGGGAGCGAGGTTACGTAAAAAGGCTTGTTTAATTTAATAAGAATTTATTTGTTCTTAGAAAAAAAATATACGATGAGTGAAATTTTTGAAAGTCTATATTTGAAAATGAGGATAGTTTTGTGCAAAAAAGGAGCTTCTTGAAAGTTACCGATCGTATTGAGTATGGGTGGGTGTGGGCGCGTGGCCGCCGTCCCCTACTCGTGCACGCGCGACTTGTTCACCGCAAAAGAAACACTTGAAATTCGTCCACGCCGCTCGGCTCGCCTACTTTACTTAAGACCTCATTCAATTTAGAGACCAGTCGTTCACTAGTAGTTACGGTTAAACCTCGCTTTATTCGTCCTGCAACCGAATATATAAATAAATTCTTTTTATATGAACGCTTTTTCGCCACTCCTAATCAGCAATATTCTTGTCTGGAAGAGATCGCTTTTTAGCGATAAGACCGCCCTTTGTACACAATTAGAATAATACTAGTTCGTAAGTTTTCTGTAATGGTGTACATAAAAGTGTTATCTATCTATCTATTCTTCTTTACTTATTTGGAGGGTAGATTGTATATTTTTTTTTTTAAAATACCATCATGGCTTTGATTATCAAAGTATCATGGTTTTGTTTACCATTTCTTAATTATACGGAATGAATTATTTGGCTCTTGGAATTGATTTTCAGTTGGTGTTAGTGATGATGGATGGTTTAGGAGGGAGATTATTGGCCCTCCATTAGACGTTGGACCACCGTCTTGTCTCCCATGCGTATCGCCATTTTTATGTTGTAATCCCTGATCTCATCGGCTGTGGCTTTCTCCGCTTTGAGGACGAAGGTGGCGGTAGCGTCCTCTTCGCACACGGCTGTGTAGTAAATACATTTACCAGTATGCTGCGAAATTGCCACGACCGCCTGAGGGATGCTCTTGTACAGGTCCATCTTGTTGGATTTGAACCTTACGATCACCAATCTCTTTCTCTGACTGCGTGTGAGTTAGATAAAGAGTATTGGCAAGTTCTGTGGGTACGCGCGAAACTCGCGAATACCGTTTGAGTTTCAGGGAACGAGCTTGATTTTTGGACGAGTATATGCCTGAGTATACATCATTCATAGCATATGCTACGTCTAGTGGGTTTCGGTGTGTACAGAGCTGTTCTCGGGTGATATTCGCTGAGGGTGTAGGGCGGTGATATAGCATGGGGAACAAGTCGTTCCTGTCTATGAAGGGCATTTGGTTTATATCGACCATGAGAGTGAGGTAGGCCGCTCCTGCTAGGCGCGATGCCATGACTGTAGAGCCGAAGGGGCTCATGAGTGCTTCATAGTTCGCACTCTAGCCTTCGCATCGTCGTCTAGGATGGGCTGGAGCTTCTCCTGGATTTCTTCTGCGGAATTTTTTTGTGGCCCCGATGACCATGTCTTCATCTTTCTTGAAGGCATGGAGCATTGCGGTTGTTTTTCCGCAGCCGGGGACACCGTTGATCCATGTGATCTCCGGGACAGTCCACTTGTCGAAGTGTTCGCTGCCGGCAGAGATCTCGGTCAAGGTTTTGGCCTTTTCCAAGATCCTGTCGTCCAGCATTATTCTTGTGGACTTCATCACCACGTCCACAAGATCATCAGGGGGAGTGTTGAAACAAGGTTTCTCGCTCCCTCTCTCCGTCTTGTCCTCATCCTGGCTCACTAAGCCGCCTGTCGCATTGTAGGCTGCCATGTACTCTCCCGCCATGTTTCCCGCTAGTACGGTGGACGTGGCGTTGTCGTACACGGCTGCCTCCGCGGCCTCGAGTCTGTTCTTTAGCAGTCCGTCGATTCCCAACTTATAGGTATCCAGGATGGTTTGGCCTATCTTCATCTTGTGAGTAATGTTTGCTCTACAGACTGCTAGAAACTCGAGGAAGGCATTGGTCCAGTGGTCTCTTGGTTCCTTAGGATTGAGGATGTTGGGAGGTTCGACTACCCCATGTCGGCTTTTAGCCTTACCTCATGTGGCTCTTTGATGGACGGTGTTGTTTGGTTTTGAGGTTTTTGGAGGATTTTAGACAGGACGGGATCTCCTCCTGTTATTTTGCACATCAGCGGTGCTTTTCCCGCTGATGTTAATGGATATGCTAATGCTGACCTTGTGGCCAGCTCTGTAAATGCCAAAGACGTTATGTTGGAGATAGGATTGGGGGCCTTTAGTTTAGCCTGTTGCCACCCTTCTTCTAGGTCCCTTTGGAGTCATTCAGACCCGCTCAGGCCGTCCTCAGTTGGTAGTGGCCGGCCTGTATGGTCGATGGGGTTTGTTACGTCAGAGTCGGGCTAACAAGGTAACTGAGGTTTTCACCTCTGCCCTCGTATAACACCATTTCGTGATACTCGGTTTGACGAAGGACATTGGTAGCTTTTCGTAGTCGGAGCTGCCCGATCCTGTTGCGCGGCTAGCTTAGCCAGTTCGTCGGCTCGCTCATTTCCGGCTGTGCCTATATGAGCTCTAATCCAAAACAGACGCACTCTTCGGCCTTCCGCACTTATGTCTCTTATGCACTCTTAGATTTGTTTCGCTAAGGGGTGATATGGCTTGGGGTTGCACAGCAATTCCAGCAAAGATCGTGAGTCGCTCATAATGTTGATTATTGGTTCATTGCTGTCTTTTGCCATTTTCACTGCGCTGAGGAGTGCATAGAGTTCCGACTGGAATACTGCGCAGGAAGGGTGCAGGCTGAAAGTGGAGTTGTTGGTTTACTTTTCCTGGTCCCACCAAGAGAGGGCAGACCTAATTTTGCCCTCTATTTTGCTGCCATCCGTGTATATAATAGCGCCGTAATGGTCCGGCGAGGTTGTGGGATTTTATGGTTTTGGAATCCAAGTTCTCCAGGAGCTCGAACTCTGGTTTTGTGAGTTCGGCAGGGTGCGGCAGGTCAGTGACTCGCCTTTTGCTCCATTGTGCCTTCTTGTGGTAAAAATTCTGTGGAGTTGCCTTTTTTGGCTTAGTACAGGAGTGCCGATTCCCGGATCTTGAGATCGATAGGTAATGTGCCTGAGAGGACTGTCACTGAGGTGAGTGATGTCGTCCTGTAGGCTTTGCAATTTTTTTTTAAGTAAATCAATTACACTTGTCAGAAATAACATCGGCTAATTTTGCAAAATAAATACATTATATAAAATCTAGGGAAAAAGTTGTTTTTGAACAAAATTTCAATGGCATGGAATAAGATTAACTAAGAAGGCAGTTACAAAACTCACTTCTATTCATAATAGACGTGCACAAAGTGGCTCACTAAAAAGAATAGCTCTGTCGCTCTAAAGACCCGGGGCTCAATTCTGCTTTTAATATTTCGTCAAAATCGCTGGATACTATAGTCTCAATCGTAGGTTTGCCTGCTTACGATATTCTGTTAATTCCAATGGAGTGTCTGTGGCACGCCACTCTATCTTTGTCATTATATTATATTAATATGTGAAGCAAAAACTTTGTACCTCTTTTTACGAAAATTGCACGGACAGAGTATGAAATTTCGCACACTTATAGTTTACATAAAGAAGGAGTGCAGAATGCTACCCCAGCGTCAGCCCCGCCCTCATCGAACTCATCGAAGCGGTGATGCCGAAAATGTTAGAATATCTGAATAGGCGCCATGCCATCCTGATGTTCCGCCTGACGACAGTCCTCTCGGGGTACGGATGCTTCGGGAAATACCTGCGTCGTATAGGGCGGGAGCAGACGTCGGGGTGCTATCACTGCGTTAGTGGCGACGAAGTTACGGTGTTGCACACTCTCCAGGTGTGTCCTGCTTGGGATGAGGAGCGCTGTGATCTTATCGTGGCCATTGGAGCCGACCTGTCGCCCTCGGCCATGGTCAAGGCCAAGGTCGGGAGCGCCGACGCGTGGAACGCAGCTGTCTCTTTCTGCGAGACCGTAATATCTGTGAAGGAGGCGGCGGAGCGGTACAAGGAGCAGACCAGCACACTCTCCTCCCGCCAAAGCCAGCAGCGGCGACGGAGGGTCGTTAATAACGACCTCCAGCCGCCCTAGGTTATGGCCGTGCGGGCGACCTGTGGGGGAATCGGGTCCCTCCTACATAAAGGCCGGAGAGGAGGGACGCGAATCGACCCGTGCGCCCCCTCTCATCTCGTGATGAGACCCGAGGTAGTCGGAGAAGCCCAGCTCTCCAACTTATAATTGAGGGGCCAGCCCGTGAACGGGCCGGTCATCATCCGTCCGTCCTCAAGCGGATATCCCAAGGGAAAAAAAATGAGTGCAGAATGTTAATATTTATAAAAAAATATGCATAAAATATACATTAAAACAATAAAAAAAACACACTACCATATATTTGACGCACACACGCATATATACCATTTTGTTTATTGTTAAAGTCAAAAAACTTTCAATATTCGTTTCGGCTAACGCCATTTCTGCTAGTGGTAATACCAATTTTTCTACTAGGTATTATTCAGCCGCCACGATGTCGGAGAAGATATTGTGGATTTAATAGAATAGCAATTTTTGTCACAATCATAATGGAGTCGTACTTTGTTCATCTTTGCAACACCTTAATACTTGAAATATCAGAATTGGGCCCCTGTATCACACTTAGATTGATCTTTAGCTCAAGGGAGATTAAAATTCGGAGCGACGGCTCTCGCTTTTTCAAGAGCCGAAAGAGCTAGAATTAAGCGTGTTGTAACGCGCACGGTGAACATTTAATTCATATTCCCACATAATGTAAACAAAAAATATTTGATCTTACTTCAAAGAAAATAGAGATGATTACATTATGTAATATTTTATTATTATATAAATATATGCCTAAGTATTCTCAACTTTATTTTTATAGATACAAAGATTTTTTTGCACTGTCCTATTTGCATTGTACTACTGACGACATTGTGCTCTATGTTTGCAACTGAGCTAATTGAGCCGGTGAGCCGAGTGAGCTATATTATAATTACTACCTGAGCAAATGAAACATAAGTTTTAAAATGGGATATAGCCAGTCTACATCATAAACATTATTCATAGTTAACGTCAAAGTCTGTAATCAATGAATCCATTGAGCGAAACACCCGCCTTACTATTTCGTTTGTGTGAATCAGAAGGCGATACACAAAAGCATCACAGTGAAAGCATTTAAATAGTTTAAGACAAAAGGTGAATAAATAAACGTGTATCCAATTCAAACACAAAAGGTTAAAGCCTAGGGCGGGAGCGATTCACTGTAAAATATACCTAGTGGCTTCGCCCATCGAAACAGGATTATTTGGACCAAAAATTTCCTACTTTCATCCCCGTTAACGAAAATTCATATTCTATATACCATTGATTGAAAATCGGTTCATTTATTTTCGTTGATGTAAACTTAGAATTCATATATGTTACCGAATTGACATTACATACCAAATGACTTCAAAATTAGTTCAGAGATTTTGCAGTGAAAACGTAATAGATAAGAGATTTGCTTTTAATATATCACAATGTTTAATGTTCTATTTTAATTAATGAATATGTGTGTGTGTTTTTATAGTATTGCATTCTGTCTATACCATTAAATAGGTTGGTCGTCGTATTGCTTGAGTTGAAATCATAAAAGTTGTTCTCGTCTATTAATCCATGGAGCGGGTTCGGGTGCGGTGTGGTGCGGGGTAGGCGCGGGGGTGGCGGCGGCGGGGGGACGGCGGCGCCGATCAAACAGGCCGGGGAATCAATATGGCCGCCGCCCAGCTGATCCGTGACCTCCGCTTCCCGCGGGCCCCGCACCCCATACCCGTGGCCTCCCTCAAACTTGAGCTTCTCTTTACAAGTTTTCTCATAGCGGTCTTCCATGTTGCTGCCTGACTTATGGCCAACTGCAATTACACCCTTCTTATTTGCTTATATTTTTATTATTAAGAACACCTAATGGTCCATTATGAAGCTACGCTCTCACTTCTTCCCGGATATTCCGGTCTTTTTATTGCCTTATATAATTTGGATAAAAGAATACACTCTTATTTTATTGGTTATTTTGATATAAAGCTCCATTTTAAGTTTCAAATATCTCAAAGATTGCTGTACTTACTTTTTTTTTGTTCGTTATATATTTATTTATATTTTAGGCTCCGACGCCTATGGAAAGTAAGGAACCCTTACGGGCTCATTTCGGTGTCTTTATCTCTATAACTATTCTTTTTAGGGTTTCGTACCCATTTTGACCCTTATGAAATAGTCATATTACTCTTCTATCAGTCCATCTTTGTATGTCACAGTCATTTTACTTAGAAAATTAATATTGTAGAGCCTTACAAATACGTCGTTCAATGAAATGAAAGTTGGTTTGAACAAAAAGTAGTTGAGCAGTTTTTTTGGATATCGGGCATCTTTGATACAAAAAATTAAATGTTTTTGTAGTCAAATGACGAAAGCAGTATATACGTTTGTCACTTTCCCCATATTTTTTTATCTTTAGATATCGAAACTTTAGAAAATACATTAATTACAAATTTTAGGCAACAAAACAATTGGCAACCTTATCGCTTAGAGCTGTCTTTTCCAGGCCACCTAACTTATAGGACATTCTTAGGTAATCTGGCGATATAGATGGTGCATTAATTCAGACATTCCTAATTTTTTTAATACGCATTATATTTTTAAGATAAGTACAAAATTACATATTCATGAAATAAATATTTTTACTCGATAAATAGTAATCATATAAATAAATGTGATTATGCATATGAATATATGTGTATGTGCATGAACACTAATAAAATTTACACCTAATTCTGTATCGTATCCCCGTTGGTTTTCAACCATTAAAGTTTAAGCAGTTACCGCTTTCCACTTTTATCACTTTCAAGTTTTTAATTGATGTTTTCCTGAAGTCTCTTTAATGGGACTTTTAAAATACGGCGTTCAAGATATATGTACGTTAACTGATTACCAATTTAGTAATTTCATTTAAAGAGTTTACAAATAATGGACTCAATTTTAATTTCACATGTTTTAAACATTATATTAACACCGTCTAAACCAATTTCGGTTACAGTGATTACTATGTACTGTAAATATTATGAATGAATGAAAACACTTTATTGTTCACCAAAAATTAAAACTACGTTCTTAAAACTAAGTACAGTAAATGTTGAACAAAGAGCGGCCTTATCGCTTAAAGCGATCTCTTCCAGGCAAATATTAGTGCTCGGTATCCCGAGCCGGTCAATGTCCATAGGTCAACTCGTATAAGCAAGCAATGTTTATACATTAGTATATTGAGCAATTCTATCAGCGCAGGAACGGAGAAAGAAGACATTTTCCTGCGGCCGGGCGGCCTGTTGTAAGAGGCGATCAAAAAACCCATAGTCAGGTGGTAGGGCATTTGTCCGTCTGCATCGGAGGTGCCCTTGGCCTAGAGTGCGCCGCCATAATAACCCTGAGTTGTGTACCGGCATTAGTGGCCAGGTTCCAGTTTCCCTTTAGAGAGCGGCAGCCCATTGATGTAACAAATGTCCATAGGCGATGGTAATCGCTTTCCATGAGGCAGGCGTCTGCTTGTCTGTTGAACTCATGCAATAAAAAACAATGGTAATATCAAAATACAAACTTCCTGCTGCTTCCTGTTCTCCTGATATGGGAAAGGTCGAAGTCTCACCGAGAGTTGTATATTTACGCTGTATGTGTGACTCTCTCAGCTGAATATGATCGATGTTATCGTGACTGTGAGTTACGATAAAATGTGTTTGACAAAAAACTTCCCTTAAGCCGCGGTCACACACAGCGAATACTCAATGCGAATGCCTATTCGCCGCGAGTATTCGCTGTATGTGACAGGCTATTCGCTGCGAATAGACTCACTCGCCGGGCGTTGAATTCGCCGCGATTTGAATTGAGCATGTTCAATTTTACTCTCGGCGAATGGGCATTCGCAGCGAGAATTCGCTGTGTGTGACAGGGTACTCGCTACGAATAGCCATTCCACGCACCGCTCTAGACTAGACACGTCTGTGCTACAGGTCGTTTCGTCGCTGCATAGATACGAGTATATAATGATGAGTCAACCAAAAAAGATTCTCTAAAGTGGGGAAATAACGATATAATTCGTTTCTTGGGTGTGTATAGAAAACTCGAAGAGCTGTGGGACACAAATAACAGCAATTTTTTAAAGAAAAATGCAAAGGTAGACGCTTTCATAACGAAATTCTCGCGTAGAACTCGCTGTGTGTGACAGGCAAGCAGCGAATTGTCCCTGTGACTATTATTCGCGGCGATTGTACTCGCAGCGAGTAATCGCTGTGTCTGACCGCAGCTTTAGTTTCTCGTTTGACATTCCTTCACAGAAAATGATGGTGTCATGATTTGGCCCTGAAGACCCACTTGAAAAATTCACCTGGATATTCTAATTCATGATTCATACAAGAGAAATATCTTGTTATTATTCGTAAAAGACTCATGTCATATTTTTAAAATGTCACGTGAGATATAATTATAGATACACTATTAGATTCGTAAAAATATGACGTCATAACTTATGACGTTATGACGCTCGTCTAAAATCGAGGCGGCTTCGGTGTCCGAAGATGATTCAAATATCAACATCCATCTAGTTTTATTGTGTAAACAAAAATTTTATTTGCGTCATTTATAAAAGATCAATGTAAAAATGTAATTCACTTTAAACTGTGTTGGAATAAGTTAATTTTTATGTCCACTATCTACTTAAAACCGCCCCTGGAAAAGAACCCGCGGGATTTCCGGGATATAAAGTATCACAGAATTTATAATAGAGAGTTTTCTAATAAAACTGCGTTTTAACGGTTTTAAGCGCGGAAATTTATTTGATTTTTATTATTCCGTGATCACGGCCACTGAAAAGTGGACGAAACGTCAGAATAACAAAAATCAAATAAATTACCGCGCTTGAAACCGTTAGAACGTAGTTTTGTTATCTGTACAAGTCGCGAAAACTTAAGAAAATATTAAGAGAGTATTCTATTGATCAGTAAAAATATTACATTGTAATCAGGATTTTTTTGAACCTGGCCACTTGATATAAAAACAGATTTTAAGTCCGGGAATTTGCTATCAATCAGCGAAAACCGTATTGAAATCGGCCCAGTGATTTTTATGTGAATTCCGATTAAATGGAAAAACACAAAAAATCTAAAAAAAGAAAAGACTGTACTTTTACAATGTTATAATCTATACTAATATTATAAAGAGGAAAGATTTGTATTTTTTGTGTTTGTACGGAATAAACTCAAAAACGACTAGACCGATTTCAAAAATTCTTTCACCATTAGAATGCTACATTATCCCAGATTAATATAGGCTATATTTATTACTAGAGAAAATTAATGATTCCTACTAAAACTTCAATATTGTAACCCAACATGTAAAAAAAATAGTGTTTGACTGGGTCCTGGGATGGTTTAGATTCACAATTAGACGTGGTAGGTGGCGCTGGAATCGGGTTCTAGATTTTTATTTTTTCAGGACAGGACAACTTCTGCCGGAACTGCTAGCATATAGATAGACATAAAGAACTATAATTAAGTACGTAATAAGTGTTTTTTAGTTCTCATATTCTGAAAGTACGCTTGGAGTTGCCTGATCACAGGGACGAAAACAGCACTTTTTGTCTCTGGGAAACGATTTTCCCTGCTGTCAAATAATTGAAAAATATGCGTACCATAGATAATACATGCGACCTATGTTCATCTTTTTTAAAGCCACTATTAAATCACGGCATAAATTGTAATAAAATATCATCAATCATTTATAACATTATTTTATATTTATAATTTATTTTTCACTAAACATTAACTCTCGTCAGTGACAAAAAATACTGAAGTAGAATGCTACAGACAAAAAAAACTTGACATTTCATATGTGAGGTATTAAAATAAGTTCATCATATTTAGATATGGATTTTACACCTGATTTCATGAGAGAAGTAGTTGTTTTTTTAACTAATCAGTTTTTATTTACTTTCCCCATAATCGAAATGAAAAGCAGAGTGTTTCGAGTAAAAGGCCTATTTAGGCACTGAAACTATTAGCGCCCTCGCTACGCGTGTGCGCCAAACCATCTCATGCCTAAATAAGTCACTTTCACATCTCGTGTAACAATCGATTATTATGTGTCCTTCGTTACCTCTTAAGTTAGGTTTTACTACATTTAATTTGCATCAATATTATATGAATCGTCCTATACAAGATGTACATTACATATATTTCTATTTCGATATGTAACCATGTCAGTTAGTCAATGGCAATATTCCTAAAATCGCGGCAAGGATCGTGCATCTTTAGAATAAAAAGAGTGTAGCTGGAATAAGAAGAGCGTTAAAGAAATAAAAGATTGATGGAGAGTGAGTCACGTCTCAACGGATTGAATTACAGCGGCTTGAGGGTAATTGACCTGATATTTATTACCTTCATGATGTTTGTGTGGTTGCGTGCGATGGGGTGCGGTGTCTCTGCGGGCCCAGGGAGTGGTCCGCGTTTTGGCCGGTACACGTTACTCGATCCAAAGACAATACACTTAATAATTCCATTGTTTAGACAGACGCGAAACCACAATAATCCACACTAATGATGTTAATCTGGTAGTAACTTTGTTTGTTATGTTTACACGATTGTTGTAGATGTGATAATAATTATTTTTGGCATCAATGTTGTAGACCTATATATATAATAAGACTTATTTATAGATAGATAGATAATTCTTTATTGTTCACTACATGCACATATAGTAAATTATTTAAAGTCATTTCATGTAAAGGCAGGATAAGGATAAGACAAAGGGCGGTCTTATCGCTTTAGAGCGATCTCTTCCAAACAACCCGGGCTGTGGAGTGTGTGAAAGGAATTTATTTATAACAATTACCGTAATCCCTGCTCATCAACCTAACTTTAAATCCCGGTTGCGTCCGAAGCGTTCGCTTCAGCGCCCAAGGTTCGCTTTGCTGCCTTTTCTTTTCAATTTCATGCAGTCTTCGATCATTAACCATTACACACATTACGCACACTTATCAAAGGTCATGACGTCAAGTCAATATTGTTTTGGTCTACAGCTTCTACCGTGACCTAACTAAGGCAGTATTGGAAGACATTTTCCACATAACTATATACATAGGTACAGTTGCGTTCCGTAAAACGTGTCCTTGCAAGCATAAACGTCTTTTTCGTTGCTTGTCTGGTACGTATGTAGGTATATAAAGGCTATCGCGGATGCCAGAGGTCTACACGTATTCCTTCTACGTGAGTACATACATCAATTGCAGTATATAGAGGAACGTTGATTATATTTCAACCTTTATTCATAATTATGTATGACAGTCGCTTATCTTTATTTTTTGGGTTTTTATTATATAAGTTTACTAGAGCTTTCCCCGCGGCTACGCCGCGTGAAATGCTTTGGGTAGTATGTTACTAACACAAAAACCAAATTAGGTTTTTTATATACTATATTAGACCTAAAACGTTGCTGTTTCTTGTTTAATTCACTACAATAACAAAGAAACTAAGTCCATATAGTATAAACACCTTCCCACTGCTTTCTATCAAGTAGACCGCCTGCTTCTCTCCTGAACTTATGCAATAAAAAAAAACATGGAGGTGAATGCAAGTCAACCTGTTTTGAAGTAATATAATGAATGAATTATTTCTTATGACAACGTATTTGTTAGTGAATTGAAAAAACACGATTGCAGCGCCATCTATTTAGCTAACCGGTCTATTTTATGGAAACGACATCATTTATCGGGATAAAATGTCTAATTATTAACTCGGGTTATAATTGGATTTGGATTGGATTGGATTGGATTTTTCAAAAATCTAACGTTACCTCTTTAGTTTTCAGGTTCTTTTGAGTGTTTTTCGCAAATTAGCATAGTTTAGGACGTGGCCCTGAAAACATACTTGAAAAAATCACCTGTATATTTATTAGCTTTTTATGGCTTGCCGATATTTGGAAGTGTATTTAAAACTAACCTTTCTCTTATAGTAGCATCACAATGCATTGATTTATTAGTTTGCGGCTGAATTATAACTGTTTTCGTTACCAGGGAATACTAAACAATTCAATCATGGCCATTAATTCAATCAGAAACATCCCTCCTGAACCTGACTCGTGTAAGAAACAAATTCATATACAAGAGTGATTTGTGGGGCGGGGCTGGGCGGGTTGTGTGTGGGGGGGCTTGGCGAAGAGAGCGACGCCGTTTCCAGCTAACTCGAAATTCAACTCTGAGCAAAGGAGTGAACAACGGTTTAAATGCAAATAAGATTACAATTAGATATTTAGATCCTCTCACAAGCCACTTATTTTGAAACAAGCCTTTTAATACTAGGTTTGTTTTATTAAGGTAATGTGTCAGTGTTAATTTTTATACTAAACTATATTATGTCCGTGATTTAGTCCACGCTCGACTTGAAATTCCCGCGGGATCCCCAGGACGAAAAGTACCACAGCATTTAAACAAGAATCTAAGCTATCAATTTAGTAAAAACTGTGTCGGAAAAGTAAATTTTTATGCACCAGAACAATTACAAAACACTCCCGAGAAAATTAATTTTAATTCTAAAAATGCCGCCGATGTACATGAAGCTATTTTAAATAAAACACCCGGAATACACTATATAAGCGTAGTAGAACACGATGCATTTTTTTTAGATTTCTTGTTTGTTTGTTTGTTCGAGATGTCACGTGAAGTCGATCGACAGCATATTCTTAGAATTAAAATCTGCGCTGTTTTTTATGCCAGGATTTTATCGGGGAATTATTTAAAGTGGTTAGATAAAAAAACGAATTTAAATGTAATTTTTCACTGATCGATAGCAAATTTTATGTAATAAAAATGTGTGATATTTTTTATCTCGGAAATCCTGCGGGAATTTTCTTGAGAGCTTTTGTAGTTGTTCGGCTGCATAAAAATTAGCTTATTCCGACACAGCTTTCACTAAAACGATAGCTTACATTCTTTTTTAAATTCCGCGGTACTTTGTGTACCGGAAATCCCACGGAAATTTCAAATCAAGCGTGGAAGAACTCGCGGATATATTCTAGTTATTAATCATTTTGTTGATTCTCTTTTTTTTACTAATAATTTACTCCTGAGATGTCCTCGCTTAAGCTCACGAGCTAACTCGCTTTTTTCATTGCCGTTTATAAAAACCAATTACAATAAAAACACATTTTTATACTGTGCTTGGCAACAATACAATATTCAATGATGTGTCGATCCTTTTAAATTTAAAATCAGGACCCAAATGAAATAAAAAAATGATAATAATTAAATGACGTTTTAAAAATCATATATTATATACATTTTATTTTTATTATTTTGACTTTGATTCTTTATTATTGTGTTTTTGATTATAATGACTTTTTTATGTTTGACATGATCATATCATATAACAATTTTTTTTTGACATGATAATTAGATTTTTTTGTGTGATCTTGTTTTACTTAATTTCATTTTTTTTTAATATTTCAAAAATTGTATCAAATATATTATAGTTTTGTTATAATTGTATGAGCCACATGTCTAATTTTTTAGTGCAAACTTAGTTGATATATGTATTAATTATGTTTTTTTTATATTATAAGAATGATGATTATTGTATGTTTCCCAAATAAGTAAAATACATAAATCGAGGATGGAGCATGCTTACAAAGTAGATACCTGTTCACTCGGGACTTGAAGACCACCGGGCTTTATGACTCGCGGAACACAGACTCCGGCAAATTTTTTCAGCGACGGCGCTGCGCATTAATTGCTTTTTATGTTATGTAAAAACATTCTTATTTTTAATATTTCGATATCTTGCAGGGTTCAGAAAATATGAATATCAAGTCCAAGTCCTGTGCAAACGAAATGACAGGAACGTATATATATACCTATAGTTTATCCTAATTAATAATATTATAAATGCGAATGTGAGTTTGTCTGTTATGCTTTCACGGAGATCTTCACGAAATTGTGCATACACGTTGGCAGGGTATAGAAAAGGACATATCTTTCTTCTGAATGAAAGGTGCTCACCTTTCATTCAGAAGAAAGTACTGTACTTACTGTTACAATGATATTAGACACAATTTTAATGTGTACTCTCATGGTCAGTTCCACCTTCGCTAGATGACGTTACGAGTATTTATCATGGTACTTTGGACTAAAAATTAAAATTGCTAATATTTTTAAGAATTGTAACACGCCCACTTCATTACATACACATCCTTATTTAACCGACTTCCAAAAGGAGGAGTTTCTCAATTCGTCTATTTTTTGTATTTATGTTACAAGTAAATTACCTTTGAGATGTTTTTGAATTTGTAGTAGTATTTGTATATTGACAGGGCTTCTAAATTTGAAAGGATATAGCAGGGTAACTAAGTAAAAACTGCCTCTGCAGCGTTTTCTATTTTTACTATAGGGATCGTTTTGTTATTAAATAAAAATAATTCGCCCAAATTTTCAGCTTTTTATCTTAAGTATTTTTTGAGTTTTTTTGAAAAACCTAAATTTCCGTTTTTTTTTCAATAATAAAATTATAAATTAACTCATGGCGAATTTTTTACCAATATTTGGGAGCAGAAGGCATAAAAAATATTTTTGTTGTAATTCCCGGATGAAAAACCATTTTTTTAAATAAAATAAACTAAAATATTTTTTATCTCGAGTTTTTGAAAATTATCTATCACCAATTTTTTTCATGAATTTTTAAATTTTTTGATGTGGTGGAACAGTGTCAAAAAAAATATAAACTGTTTTTTTCATAACCTTGTGTTCTATCGAACTGATATTTTTTTTATTTTTAACTCAAAACACATACCTCTTTGAAATGACGTTAACATAATAACTTTCTTTACTTTATTCAAAAAATAATACATTATACATTATATAATATAATGTTTCTATATGGTCAAGAATATTTTGTTTGGTGTTAATATATTAGATAGAAATTACTGTTTCTAAAATCAATTCCCAATTCTGTAAATAATGTGTAGTACTTCAACATTTTACGCGATTTCTTCGTCACTAGTGGATCGATTTTGAAATGTTTTTCTTTATTCATAAGTATATATCTCTTGAGGTGGTCCCATGGTCACCAAGTCAGGATGTGATTTGTGGATCGCACTGAAATCGAGAGCAACCCTTTTTGAAGAACATGTACACCGAAGAGCGAGGTAGCAAATTTGTAAACGCGTGCCAGTTGTGCAATTTCCACAGGTTCTTAATATATTCTTTCTAAAGCTATTGAAGTATTTGCGCAACTAAAAAGTAAAAATATTTTCTTTCTTAACAAACACAAACCGACTTCACACTAAAAACCAAAAAAATAAATATTTAACCGACTTCTTTATGTTTTACTTGGCACCGACTTCAAGATGTTGTAGAAAGAAGTCAGTTAAATATTTTGTATTTTTTTTAACCTGAGCGAAGCCGCGGGTAAAGCTAGTATTATATAATATGTTTAAATAAAGAGCCGGTCAAATGATGACATAAAAGAAGCCTTACAATAAAACGGTTTATAAGTTTTAAAACGGTGAAGTTCACTCGAAGTCCGACACAAAGAGAACAGGGGTCGGATTATTCAGCAAACAATCCGAAATCGAAGTCCATAAAATTTCCCCATTTGGCACGTGGTGCTTGCCTCCACAATGTTCAAAAGTCTACATAAATTGATGCATGAGTTTTGAACGGAATCAATATTGCCTTTGTTGTTGCTAACAATACAATGCAATTAATCCGTACTTTTGTTCCCAATACTTCGAGAGCTACCTACACGTATGCAGAGTCGCAATGCCATAGTTGTTAGTTATATATTGTATGTTGAAAAAATATTCGTTTACTTACTCATGAAAAGAAACAAAAAGAATAATCCAGTGAACCAGTTACGAAATAGAAACCATGCATGAAACCCTTCGCTGAAGCGCGAGCCCTCTGGTGTTTAATTTATACAATTAACAAGTGAAGATGTAGCAATAATAAATACAATAATGGAAAAAATAATTAAATACGGCTTCCAGCTAATAATAAAGTCTCTTTGTGGTCAAAATGGCTCAAAAAGCTAAAAGTTATATCATCAATGTTTTAAATATTGCGGAGAAAAAACATTTAAATAAGTGGTTGCTCAGACAAGTGTCTCGAAAATCTACAATAAAAGAACAGTTTGTAACCGATTTGAAGAGTATTTAAAAAATAATATTTTCCAGAACTTCTTGAAGATTACTACAATAAGAAAATATTGAAAAATACATTATTGTTATATTTTACTTCGCGCCGCCTTATTGGAGATAATATTTAGTTTTTGCTTTTTAATTACTCCTAAAGTCGGTTCCTTTTTGTCAGAAATTTTACTTATTTAACTTGTTCTATTATTTTAATAGCCGTGAGCCGTGATAGCTTAATGTAAGGTTGAATCCTGACCGGAAGGCCAGCACCACTTGGGCATTTTGTGACCTAATGTCAATACTCGTATTGTTACGATTACCATGTGCTGACGTAGAAAGAAAACACCGTGAGACGGAGGGATATTATGATTTTGGGACCGTGTAAAATGTTTTTAAAATTTTATTTATTGATTTGTTAATGTGTTAAAATTCTAAAATTATAGCTGTATACTTGTTCAGTTTGACAAATAAAAGAACACGTAGATAATATTTATTATAAAGGCTACTCAAGACTTAACAGTTGTTTGCCTCTTGGCGAACTGCTGTTAATCAATGTTACCTGTAAATTAATCGGACTGGAAACATAAGCTTGCAAATGTAAATGACTACCAAGAACGTTTGCATTTCATTGATATTTTCATAATGGTGCGGCTTCATCTGCGATAGTGTTATAGATATAGGCCGTTTCACGTAAATATGCCGATGGGTTTAATGCATTATTTGCGATGCGACATTGTCGATGACGTTAAATATTAACAAGTAACGTATGTATATATAATAATGTGGCTATGGGTTAAAGGCGTTATTTTTTAACGTTTGATATAACACGCATTCCGCCAGTCTAACGGGCTTGTTCATAGTGAGTTAGAGTAAGTTTGCATACTTGTTTAAGGTAGCGTCTCAAACAGGCCTACAAACTTACTCTAACTCATTATGAATAAGACCGTAAATCTTAAACACTAACGCAGATGAAGTCGCAGTATATAGAATAAAATGGACGTGAAATTTGTGTGTAACATTCATTGGGAAAATTGGAAAAATGAGAAGGCTGATGGACCTGAAAGCTGCAACACCGGTCACAATCCGCTTGACCCAAAAACCCGGTCGAGTGGTGCGGGGCGAGGCGAACGATCGCACCGATAGCACGCGATTCTGCTTGCCGACGCTCTTTGCGATACCATGTGCCATCGCTTGCTTTGACATACACTTCACCGTTCATATTATATAGCTGGACAACTTACATAATTTACAAATCTTTATGAATAATAAAGTTATTTTTCATTATAAGTATAAGTTTTTAATAGTAGATTGTTATACGAGAGGTGAATGTGACCTATTTAGACATAAGATAGTTTGGCCACGTGAGCAGCGAGGGCGCTAATAGTTCGAGTGCCTAAATAGGCCTTTCACCCGAGGTTAACACTCTGATTTTCATTTCGAATATGAGGAAAGTTAATATAAACTGATTACTTAACAAACAACTACTTCTCTAATGAAATCAGGCGTTAAAACCGTATCTAAATCTGATAAACTCATTTAATACTTTACATAGAAATGGTAAAGTAAATTTCTTTTTCTGTGGCATTCTAACAGCCAGTATTTTTTGTTACTGACGATAGTAAATATTTAGCTCAAATTGTTGTAAATTAAATGATTTTTAATATACATTGTATGCCGCGATTATCACTAACTGTAAAAAAGTTGGGATATGAGTCGCATGTATTATCTATGGTTCGGATAGTTTTTAATTTTTTTTTAAATCGTTCCCAGGGACAAAAAGTACTACTTCCATCCCTGTGATCAGGCAACTCCAAGTGTACTTTCAGAATATGAGAAATGAAATAGTATTTTATTTTATGATTTTAATACTTTTTAAAAACTTACAGAACGTCTTAGCCTAATAGTTTTTGTATATGCGTACCTACTTCTGATGTTATTATTAGGTACAAGTCAAATGAGTCAAATAGCGCATTCATTATTGTTTGAAAATTAATTATAGTTATTTCTGTCATGAATTTTAAAAGTTAGATGATTGTATGTTATTTTAACGCCTATTCTTTTATGTATAAAATATTAGAATTTATTGTAACATGTGTTCGCATCCCGATTTGTGAAACTGAAACTTTATTAAATGGAAACCGTTCCAAGGAAGTAACTCTGCTAGCTTTTTGTGCGCCTTACCTATTATACATAATGGTGAGCTAAGCTCATTACTTATATAGGTATACTCCCTAGTAGCTCATGATGATTATAGAATTTGGTAGAAAGATAACTAAGAACTGTAGACGATCGTAAGGTATTTTTCCCTTAAAAAATATGGCAAGGTTCCGGTGAAATACTATTTATAAAATAATTCGAGGAGAGTGGTCTGAAGAGTTGTATAAATGTTAAAAAGCAAGGTTTTTTAAAAAAATTAAAGATTTTTATCCCGAATACATTCCTTTTCTATTATATTTTGTTTTAAATGGCGCCAACGCATACATTCCTTTTGATTGACATATATATTATGTATAATTTGTCGCCCTTTTCTCCCTCGGATATAGAGAGAAGACGATTTTTCAGTTTCTGCAGTCTTGGTAGAGGTACACATATCTTTTAGTTCATTTTCATTTGAATAATTCTTACAATATATGTAAATGTACTAGTTCAATGCGCAATAGGACTTTATTTCTAATAATATTCACTCTTGTTATTAATCTAACCTCATTTATGCTGTGAAAATGTCTTTGTTTGGATGTTTGTTTATTCTCTATTCAAAGTAAGTCTCTTGAAGTATAGTAAATACTAACTGTCCCGCAACATCGTCCGCGAGGAAGTTTTGCGGATCCCAAAAAAAGTAGCCATAGTACTCCTTATAATATTAGGTATCTACCAATGAAAGTCCCGTCAAAATCAGTCTAGCCGTTTCAGAGATTAGCCGGAACATCCAGACAGACAGACAAATTTATAAAAATTGATTAATTGATATAAGTACCGTATATACTTTCATATGCATTTACTAAAAAGCTGTTATTTAGACATTACAAACAGACACTTCAATTTTACTTATCTGTGTAGATCTATAATTACATACTTTTGGTAAAGAGGAATACTTTTTATGCCGAAAAAAGACATAATTTCGATGGAATGTAAACTAAAAATGAAGGCGACCGAAGCTCGCAGAAAACCTTTAGTATATATGTAGCATCAAAATGATCATACTTCAGTAGGTATTAACCCTTGGCCGCCTGTAGGTGCAAAAAAATCGGGCGATTGTTTTTAATACCGAGTGTCGCTGCCATTGTTCAATCTTTATGCTCTACTTGGTTTGTGTCTACATAATTCGCGTTTGATAACAAACAGAACTGTTATTACCTTTTGATTTTTAATATTGATGAGAGATAAAGAGGGAATCGAATTATAAAATGTGTTGAGAGCAGCAAATTGTGTTTAATAATATAGGTATAGATACTACAAGTGTTCCAGGAGCCTCTTCTCGCGTTTTGAAGTCATAATTATGATGCGAAGTAAAATAAATATTAAACTATGCAAAAATTATTTGAAAATTGTTTAATCTATTTTGAAGAATACCATAGACAAAAGCACAGAAAGACGTTAATGGTTTTATCTCCTGTCAATTAGATCATATGATGGCGCTATCACATATTATGTTACCTTATGAAATGGGTTTAGTAGGTACTTAATTCTAAAAGAATTTAATAAAAATATATTTCTGTCCATTATTAGCTTTCACGGATCTAAGACGGTTTATTATATTTATTTTGTATTCATCAAGCGCATAAATGAAAGAAAACTAAATGTTAGACCAATTTTATCTCAATACATAACTGAAAATCACATAAGTCGGCTTAGGTTTGAGAAGATAAGCGTGCATATTGCAGCGGCAAAAATAAGGTTATAAGTAGTGCTCCACTCCATTTGGATATCGCTTGATGTTATAATATAAACTTTGACCTACCTCAACAAATAAGCTGTGTAACCTAAGAATAGATTTTTTTATTCAAGTCGGTAGTTAGTGAAATTAACATGCATACAAAAAAGAATTTGCGATTATATAGAAGACATTGAACTTATTTGCTGATCTATATTGTCTAGCAATTTTTTCTTAAGCAGGTATAGAACTTTCAGGTGGACTGCACTGAAATTTACTTTAGACATTAATTTTTTTACCTTGATTAACAGGATTGGGAATGAGCTGCTTTTATAGGTTGATGTGTAGACACCTAGAAAAATAAAAAATCCAGAGCATTGCAAAAAATTTAAAAATAGAGCTATGAAGCTACATGTGCCGAAAAAAATCCTGCTCTCTAATTGCCACATAACCTACAATTACTACGTGTGATCGCACATTTCGTGCCAAAATAGGCTAAATAATATTAATAGAAAATAACCGAACAGTTATAACAGAACTACCATTTGGGTAGAGCATTTGCCCGTCTGAATGGGGGAAATGCCCGTCTACCATATCTGGTCTAAAATATGCCATCATAACAGCCTTGAGTTGTGTTCCGGCATTAGTTGCCACGTTTCAGTACCTTCGAGGCTGGCAGCACATTGGCAGCACTTTTTGTGTTCAAAATGTCCTGTAACTAGGATCGCTTTAGAGCGCAGTATAATTTACCTCGAAAGTGCATCTTGAATCGATCAATGAGTAATAATAGTGTATACTAGTATTGCGGGCCACGTGGAACGACATGCAGCCAGTCGCCGCCGTCACCGCCGCTGCAACGTGACACGACTGCCACGTGAATCACGCTTTTACCACTAATATACCCCTTTATCACGTCAATTCGGGTTTCTCTTTGTTCATTATACCTGCTCACCGAAATGGTTCTTTTAACATTTGTATCATTACATGTCTTAATAAAAAAGGGCCTTTTTTCGAAAATATAATCTATAGCCACCATAAATACTCTATCATTAAAGGTCTTTGTGATTTAGAAGTCCAAGCCTGGTCTGTCTAGTTCATTGGAACGCTGAGGTCTCATACTGGATTCCTGATAGAGTAAATTTCATGAACGATCTTTTCATTATATCCTGGTCTAGGTGTCAAAGATCGACCCCTGAGTTGTTTCTTTCAAATCACTTCTAACACAAGCCCAACTTCCCTTGAACATTATTTATAAACTAGCCTTATATGACGTCAGCCATTCGTAGCCCACTGCTGGTCGTAGACCTCTCCCTCTCTAAGACTTTCTTCTTCAAGCATTGCGGAATGGCCGACGAAAAGACTTGCGCTAACTACGATTACTGAATCCCAATTGTATCCTCATATTGGCTTTTTGCCCGAAGTTGTGCTCATCTACATAGATTTTTTGTCCAAGATATACATCGATAGATCTGCATAACGTCAAGAGGGGAGCCATCGACGTATACGGGTCTCCGTAGTTTTTATACGAGAAAAAAGGATAGACTTCGGGATAGAGACCAAAATTTTACACTAGAGAGGCCGCGTTAAAAGCTACTATCTCACAAAACAGGTAAACAACTAACGTCGGCGTCAGTGCGAGTGGGTACCCTTGTAACTATGACGATGACGAACATTAATTTTAGTTGTTTTGCTACGATGTAAAATATATTCTTTACCGTAATTACAGAGATCTACGAATTTTGAGGATATAAAAATTCTTAATACCAAATTTATTATAGGCATAATTTCAAGAACATTTCAATATCAACCAATTAACTATATAAGAACAGCCTTTAATTTGACACCTTTTAAATAGAGAAGTATTCACAAAAACCTTTCAGTTACAGGTAATTGAAAGTATAAAAATAATTTCAGACAGATTGCAAAAGTTTGCTCCTAATTCTGGACTAACCTTTGTGATAGTGGCTGCTATTGAAAAGTTGAACTGTCGGGATTTCCATTTCGGTCGTAATATTGGAGAGAGTGGAACGAGTCGGCCACTTGAAGTGGCAAGTGTGCTGCATATTTGATGTGCACCGGGAAGTCTGTGGATTGCGCGCATCAACAATTTACACTCTACCACTTACCTAATCGATCCCGAGGCGATGGTTAACTACTCGACGCCCCAAGCCTTCGATGATTTTAATCATTATTAAATAGACATTTAGGATCGCACAAGCTCTCACGGGGCTTGGCTTTGCAATCAACGAGTTGTAAGCAAAACCAACATGCTGCGCCGTAGTTTTTTTGGATTTTATGGGTTGGTGACAAAAACCTTCAATCCATATCATATTTGAAGTTTAGTGTTAAGTAATTGAAGTGAGTGACTTTGTACGTTAACTTTTACACAGGATTATGCAGATTTTTTAAATGATTAAAAAATGTTTATGAAAATTAAAATTAATAAGCATTTATTTGAAAATTGAATCGTATAGATTATATATTGAATGTCATGAGTCTACCACCGCTCTCAAAACATTTTTATAATTTCGACGATTTGAAATTGCTAGCTATTGCTTACTAGCAATAGCTAGCAATTTTTATTAGCAATAGCTACTGCTAGGGTAGAGAAGTTTGGCATTCATGTACATATTCGGGTATAATTGTCTGTTTAATTAATCAATACTCAATAGGTACAGTGTGATTAGTTTCATAGAAAAGATAGGTACGTGTTATTAGTTGACTATACTATAGAAAATCTTGGCAAGTTGTCGGCCCGGTGTAATAGGAGTCTCGAGTCACTATTAAATCAGAATCAAGCTGTGCGATATAATGAATTTTATCTAATGCATTTGACCACGACTGTTTAAATGTCTGTGTAAAGAAGCAAACTAGTTTCATTTAGACTAGATTGTTTCATCTAGACATAGTATATGGGAAGATTTCTGTGGAGTCAAGTGGTTGATTGTTATTGGATTATTTAGGTTGCTTAGAACGATGTCAAGTTTTGTGCTGTTATGAAATTTAGCACCCGGTTCTCGCCTTCAGCCGTACCCGGTACGTGAGCTGCATTTACAATCATATTCTTATTGATACCAAGGGGATGTTAAAGTTCTCGAATACCCCTCCTACTGAAATAAGTACTACTAAGCTAAAGTACTTCTATGTTTTCTCGTCATTTCTAATTAAAAATATGATTGTAAGAAAATTTTAGGAAGATGAATAATTTCTAGTAATTTATTGAAGCGTAACATATAATTATGTAATCCTATAATCACCGCTGCTATTACCTATTAAATATAAATTTCAAATTCATTTATTTATATAAACTTATTTCTAGGCTTTATATAATTATATCTAAAACTTGTGGAAATAACACATTTTGAATTAGGCATAATAGTTAAAATCAAGGCTACATTTTTTTGACGGCGGTTGCTGCACTAGTCTAGGTCTGTATCGCGGCAACCAACGCAATTTTATTATAAGAACTTAAATATAGTGAAATTATTCTTTAATTAACGTATAACTATGAAAAATGAGTGTGTTTGTGTGTGCGTGCGCGTGTGTGTGTGTTTGTGTGTTTGACTGTGTGTGCCCCTAGTATAGTCGGCTACCTAAAATGCATTCTGTGTCGCTGTAATTTACTGTTATTAACCGTTTAATTAATTGGTGTTTAAACTTTGATGCTGACATTTCTTTGGCTATTACTTTAGATTGCTATTACTTAATAGTCAAAGCGACATCAATGTCATCAATCAACTAGACGACCTCTGTGGTTAAGCGCGCTAACCCTTTGACGACACTGCAACGCAAATGCTTCGGGTCGAACTCCTGGTATGGTAAATTTCGAAACCGAATTATCTCCATTATTTACTTTAGGTATGGGTGTCTGGGATCGGCGCCAGAGTAATCCGTTGTATATTACCCATAACACAAGCGTAACTTGCTTAATTTGGGGATATACAATATGTGTTTTTGTGTACCGATTATTAAATATATATATTAAAATAAAATTGCCAAATGAGTTGTAGCCTTTGGTTATAGACTTGTGTATAGAAAAAAACAATACACGAATAAAAAAAGGTCTGACTAAAACTTGAAAATAAAAATGTGCTTAAAACCGTTTAAGCAAAGTATTAATTACTTATAACAAAATTTCTTTGAATTCAGGTTAGTCCTTAATATTAGATGCTTAAAAAACTGATTGTTAGCGCGAATAAAAAAGAGTAAACATTTCTAATAATCTATTATTATTATAGATTATAAATACACTTGGTATATTTTGGCGAATATAATTTCATTGAGAAATTAGAGTTAGGTTAAATATATTTATTTACCTACAACAACTATATTTTATTTAGGTTCATACATACTTGTTTATAAAAAGTCGTGGTAGCGTAGCTAGCGCACGCGTCCCGATCTCAAAGGGCGCGGGTTCGAATTCTGGTCGGAACGCATACACCACTTAGGCAGTTATCTGACCTAATGTGCATATTGTTACAATTACCACGTGATGACAACGGTGAAGAAAAACATCGTGATAAAACTTCCACATCGAGATAACCGATGTGTCAAACCTTGAACAGGCGTGGCGGGTATTCTGTCCGTTCCCCAATAGTGGGAGGCCCGAGCCCAGCAGGGGGACGTTTATGGGCTGTTATTATATTTATGATTATTATACCCATTTATTTGTCAGATATGAACAGATCTTGCGCTGTTTTTGCTAAGTAGTAATATTCTGATGTTTCGTGTTAGTTTATTAGGTCATCATACTAAAATGGAACCCTAATGAAATCGTCATGTTTATCTGTCCTCATGCTTTTATAATACTTATTATCCTAGGAACCTACTAGTTCTAAACGCGTGCATTATTTTTTTTATTTCCATCACGTGGGCCGTCTGCCTGTCTGCTGAAGTCATCAGCAGACATGCAGACGGCCCACCTGATGGAAAGCGGTTAGCATCACCTATGGACATTTGAACACCAGAAAGGTTATAAATGCGTTGCTGCTCTTTAAAGGCAAATTGGAGCCTGACCACTAATGTCGGAGTACAACTCAAGGTTCTTATAGCGGCATACTCTAGACCAGAGGTGGTAGCCATCCAGACGGGAAAATACCCTGCCTCCTGGCTGTGGGTTGTTTTGTCGCCTCTTACGACAGGCCGCCCGGCTGCAGGAAATTGTAATAATAGGTTGGGGAAAAAGTCTTTTCGCATATAGTATGTATGAACTTGTAATAATATCTCTTTGGCTATACCATTTATATCTGGTTGGTTTTGGTATCATTAAAAAGTTTTAATTTTAAAGAAGACAATTCCAAATTCAAATTAGGAAAATGTGTGTGTGATTTTCATTTGTTTTTCTTATTGTTAAAATGAATGAATCTAATGAAGAAATTCGATACATTTTAAAATTTTACTACAAAAAAGGTAAAACTGCAACACAAGCAGTGAAAAAATTTGTGATGTTTATGGACCGAATGCAGTATCTGTGAGAGTAGCGCAAATTTGGTTTAAGCGTTTACAATACGGAAATTTGGATATCAAAGATGCACGTCGCTCTGGTCGCCCTGTTACGAACAAAATTGATGCCATTTTTGAAAAAGTGGAGCAAGATCAGCATATTAGTAGTTACGATGTAACTGGAGAACTGGGAATTGACTACAAAACGGTTTTGGCGCATTTGAAAAAAGCTGGGTACACAAAAAAGCTCGATATTTGGGTGCCTCATGAGCTCACTGAAAGAAACCTAATGAACCGTGTACTCATTTGTGATTCTTTATTACGACGTAATGAAACCGAACCATTTTTGAAGAAGCTGATAACTGGTGATGAAAAGTGGATCACGTACGATTAGAACGTGTGAAAAAGATCGTGGTCAAAGGCCGGTCAGGCTTCACAGACTGTGGCGAAACCCGGGTTAACTCGCAACAAAGTGATGCTGTGTGTATGGTGGGATTGGAAGGGCATTATTCATTATGAGCTGTTACCGCCAGGCAGGACCATCGATTCTGAACTGTACTGCGAACAACTGATGAGATTAAAACAAAAAGTTAAGAGAAAGCGGCCGGAATTGATCAACAGAAGGGGTGTGGTTTTTCACCATGATAACGCTAGACCTCACACATCTTTAGCCACTCAGCAAAAATTACGAGAGTTTGGCTGGGAGGTGTTAATGCATCCGCCGTATAGTCCTGACCTTGCACCTTCAGATTTTCACCTGTTTCAGTCTCTGCAGAATTCCTTGGGCAGTGTCAGGTTAACATCACGAGAGGACTGCCAAAACCACTTGTCGCAGTTTTTTGATCAGAAGCCCCAAAATCCTTATATCAATGAGATCACGTCCCTACCTACAAGATGGCGAAAAGTTATCCAACAAAATGGTACCTACATATTTTAGTCAAATGTAAATAAACTTTACAAAAAAACCTTTTGAATTTTTATATAAAATGCGAAGAAACTTTTTCCCCAACCTAATCTTTACATCGTATACAACAAATTCGCTTTACGCGTCTGCCTGTATGTCTGTCTGTCTGTCTGTGTATCCGATAAAACCTCCTAAACTCGGAACGGCTTTTTAAGCGGTTTTCACCGTCAGTTAGATAAGTTTTCACTGAAGTTTTATGTATATATGTAAAAATATCTAATTAAGTTTGTAAGTACAATAGAGCTATCAATAGGCCAATTCCGACATCAATGTGTCCCGCGGTCTAGCTGCGGGAAATACTCTAGTACAACTTTGTTATACATTTGTACTACTGTACTGTACTGTATTCTATTTGCCGTTACACAATAAAGGCAGTGAAATAGCGAAAAAGATAAAAAAAAATATTTTTTATTTCTCATACTTGGAAAGTACATTTGAAGTTACCTGATAACAGGGATGAAAACAGTACTTATCGTCCCTGGGAAACGATTTTCCCTGTAGTAAACATTTTTAAGACCTATGCGACTATTTAATTACAACTATGTAATTTACATAGAGCTAAATATTTATATCATCAATGATAAACAATACTGACTGGTAGAATGCCATAGAAAAAGAAATTTACTTGACGTTATCATCTGTGACGTATTAAAGGAGTTCATCAGATTTAGATATGGATTTAATGCCTGATGTGATTAGGAAGTAGTTGTTACTTTAACTAATCAGATTTTATTTACTTTCCCCGTATTCAAAACGAAAATTAGAGTGTTAACCTCGGGTGAAAGGGCTATTTAGGTACTCGAACTATAAGCGCCCTCGCTATGCTCATGTGCCAAACTTATGCCTAAATAGGTTACTTTCATCCTTTGTATAACAATCTACTACTGTCACCATACTGTATTATACTATTAATAGTCATCTAATCAATCATAAATATGTTTAAAGGAATTTTATATGTTGTATAAGTCAATGGGTGGTGTTATATTTGCTTTCAAAGTTGTAAAAAATGTGTCTCACCCTCAAACTGAACTATCTCGTGACAAATTCTAAAAAAAAAAATTAACTTCGTATATTTTAAAATTATTTAATCATAAATTGGACAACATGAAAGTTGAAAACAAGGTTCGTTTAGTAGTTTTCGGGGTGAGATAATTTCGATTAAGTCATTCATTTTGCCGTAATTGGGTCTATAATAGTAAGGCCATTTCCGCAAAAGAACAACAATCTGTATTTCATGGGATCTTTGCTTTCTTCAGTATAAAAATACCATATGTTCATAATAGCTCTTTAAGAAACATCTAAATTTAAGATTAACGTTGAAGATAATGACTTAAATCTTCAACTTTAAGACAGTTTCTCTCGCGAAACAATTTCATGGCGTGCATTATTAAATTATTGTGCCGCTAGAAGTTCCCCATCGACAATTAATTTTAATAACAAATCGCAAGAGAGTTCTGGCCTTAAATATGTAATAGCAGTTCTATAAAACATTTATTGGTCAACTGGCAACATAAAAAAGAGGAAAAAAGAAATTCAGGTGGTTTTGTGGGAATTTTAATGGTGTCTTTTGCTGTGCCGCTTTATTTAAGAAAAATTGATTAAGGACTTGTCGGACAACACACATTTAAGTGTTTCCTAAAGTGTTGAATGTCTTTGTCGTTTGGCTACGGGACCAAGTAAGCATTTAATCGAAAATACGTATCCCAAAAACAAATCAACCGATTTTGTTCAAACCAATTTCTTTAAAAGTCATGGGACTCATAACTAACTAACTCATAAAATCTATACCAATTTTCCGGATAATAATTTTTTTGGGGAGTTTTATTTATTTACAAAATATTTCTACAAGTATTTACACCATACAATATTTAAAAAAAAACCTTAATATAAAACTATTATAAACATATTTACAATTTAAAAATATTGTTACGAATTTGTAGGGGATTTGTAGGGTGTAAATTCGAACGCCCCCACCTATCGTGCTGGGTCCGCAGAAAGCACGGAACCCTAAGTTTTAGAATGGTGCTGATACTTACCGGGCACGGCTGCTTCGGTAAGTATCTCTACCAGATTGCGAAGCAGGAGCCGACCCCAGACTATCACAAATGCGGCGTGCCATACGCTGGAAGTATGTGACGCATGGGGACCCCAACGACATGATCTGATGTCAATCATCGGTAGGGATGTCTCACTGTCCAGCGTGGTCGACTAGATGCTACACAGCGAGTCGAATTGGCTAGCGGTGGCCTCATTCTTCTTCGAGGATTTTATGTCCTAGAAAGAGGCTATTGAAAGAATTAGGGAGGAGGATGAACAGGCAGACCTTTGTCGCAGACGGCGAACAGGGGTTCGCAGGCGGCACTTTGCTCATCTCCTCCCGATAACGTAGTGAGTGGACCTGGAGGTTCGGGGGACTCTCCCGACGAGCCACACCCAGTGCCGTGGGATGTTCTAGTCTTAGGGACACCCTTCCTTTTCGGCTTGCATCGAAGTGTCACGGCAGTCATATCCATGGTTACGGTCTCGTGGCGCCTCATCATGATGCGGAGGGATGCTGGAAGATTTAGTGGGTAGTCTAGCGGTCGATGCTTACAAGCTTTAACGTGAAGCTTGTATGCAACACGGCAGCCGGGAGTCCCACATACCCCTTGGTGGGCTCCCCCGGGGCCTGAGGATATACGCAAATGCATACCCAAAGCTTTGACAAAAAAAGGGTGTAAATTCGAAAATGCCGTTGGAATGATCACAAATTTATTATAAAAGTACACACACGTAATTCACAGTTCTTACAAGTATAGCCGAATACAACAAAACCAAACCGTAAGGCAGAAAATCGTTACCAAATAAATTGCGCAAAGTTCGTCGTTATAAGATACTCGCTCCGAAAGTGCACTAGGCAACGTCTCATTCGCAGCCAGAACACGACTGGCACATTTCCCGACTGACCGACCTTCATCCATTTGTAAATTAGACATGGCCTCCTAGCAACATGCCGCCCACTGGTTCTTGCAATCGTTAAATGGTCAGCTTAATGGCTTCTAAGAATCCGCATGAAATACTAACAGAGGAAAGAAGATTTTATGACGTTTTATGGCGGCGTGAACAAAGAGATTAGCGCGAACAATAGATCATTCAAATTCAAAGGGGTAATAAAACACCTGCAAAGGATTAGTATCGGCTTGCAACAATATATTCCAGGTCACTGTCGGTGGCGAGCGTTCCCAAAATACTGGCCGCATTCCACTGTACATAGCATTTTCGAGACTTCTTTCTAAAAGTAATTTTATTTTTCCACATCATAATTAGACTTTAGGAGATATCTCACCAAGGTTTCCAAGACCTGACTAAGGGTATACAGCCTTATTCATATTGTGTTAGAATAAGTTTGTAGGCTACTTTAAGGTTCTTAAAGAACCTTAAAACTTACTCAAACTCTCAATATGAATAAAACTAAAACCGTTTGTGGATATCCCATACGACTGCGTACACTGAATATTTACACTGTAAATCCAAAAAATGATAGTTGCTCATATTATTAAAATGAAGTATTTTTTGGTAGTATCTTAACTTCGTTTCCGTATCCCACGGAATTTTTGCAAGATCCCGTTATAAATTTAGTATATTATACTTTCAATATGATTTTAAAAAGAACAAATATCTTGCCATCTAATGAAATCAATAATATTTGCAATAAATAGATATTGAGCCTTAGACAATTAATAGTAGTCTAAGTATTTAATATTGAATTTTCATTAAGCACTATAAACGCCGATGGAATGGAAAGATTGATACAAATTGTTATTAAATAGGGGCGGGTGGCGGAGTTTCTCAGAATAGTGGAACGAGCTCACAATGCCTCCTGCCGGTAGCGCAAGGCATCTATTCGAGCCGGCAGCATCCTGCGGATGCAATGATGCAATCGTCCGCGTGACATATGCACTGGGATCGCTTTCCTATTATTGTTTCTTTATTGGTAGTAATATGTTGAGAATTGTTCTTTATGCTTTCCTAGACATTCTCTTGGTTGTATTGTTTCAATGAAAATGGCAACAACTTAAAAAATATGCTTTGTTTATACATACATGTGTAGCAGAAAATACGCATATTGAATTAGCTGTGCTAACCAGTTTGTTTATACGAGACCTGAAGTTATATTTTATATCTTCTAATACTCTGCAAGATGTTGAATTGACACGTACAAGTAATTCTATACTATAATTATGTATTATAAATGCGAAAGTTTGTATGCATGTTTGTTACTCAATCACACCAGGGGCACAAAGATAGACTATAGTCTGCAATAGCACATACATTACTTTTTATCCTGGAAAAATGCGTAGTTCCCGTGGGATAACATTAACATTAAGTCTTCAGTGGAATCGGTTATGACCTCTCAGAGCTTATTCGAGACAACTTTCTACTTTCGTTCCGACGGATGAATAAAAATTTAAAAGCCTCATTTACGATTAGGCATTGTCTATGTTGAAGTTTATGGTGAATACAATAACATAGGATTTTTTATTCATTAATTGTGCTGCCATGTTTTCACTTAAATATTAGCATTTATTTTGAAATTACACTCAGATACGTTAACTTTATTTATTTAATCCTAAAAAAAGTCTAAGTTACTTCTTTTAACATCAGCTATTTGCCAGTGAAAGTCCCATCAAAATCGGTCCAGCCGTTTCTGAGATTAGCCGGAACATCCAGACAGACAGTCAAAAATTCTAAAAATTGCATATTCTGAATCTCCTGGTCCGACTTATCCCCCCTGATTTTTTCCATATTTTTATTTTGGCATTACAAACAGACACTTCAATTTTATTTATCTGTATAGATCGTATAGATTCACGATTTATGTATTTATGTAAAAAATATATGTAATTTAATTAATACCCGAACTTGTAAAATTACTATTACAATTTCATAAAGGTGTTTAAGGTACCGCGCCTCAGGTAATGAAAACATCTGATCAGCCGAGACCGGGATGTCGCGATAAGAGGATTACCTCACGCCGGAGGCCCCGAGGGTATCTGTTTGTTTATTTTGTTAATTTAGCTCATTTTTCCGAGAAACATATTTTTACATGCATAGTACTTACCACAAATTTAACAACGGCTTATCACTGAAAATATCATGAAATCTATCATTATCAATTGGTTATCTATAATATTATAAAATGTCTGTACATTGAAGCTATTAAAAAAAAACAACTGAAATACTGTATATAAACGATGGAGAACACGATTCATTTTTTTTTAGATTTCTTCTCAGTTTATCTGTTTGTCGGTTTGTTTGTTTGTTCGGGATTCACGTAAAAACTACTGGGCCCATTTCGATGCGGTTTTCACTGATCGACGGCAAGTTGTTAGACTTAAAATCTGCACTACTTTTTATCCTGACAATCCCGTGGAAATTTTTCTGGGAATGATTTAAAATGGCCAAATTTAAAAATAAATTCGAATTCTAATATGATTTTTTCACTGATCAAGAGCAAATTTTATGTAATAAAAATGTGTGATATTTTTTATTCCCGGGAGCGATTTGTAATTGTTCAAGTGCATAAAAATTAGCTTATACCAACACAGTTTTCACTAAAACGATAGCTTACAGGCTTACACTTTTTTTTAAATACTGCGATACTTTGTGTCCCAGGAATCCCGCGAGAATTTCAAGGCAAGCATGGACAAAGTCGTCAGCATATCCTAGTATGAAAATAAGGGCAGTTAAAATAGCCATTTTTGTATATATTCGTATTATGTCTCTGTTCCATCTGGGCTAAGTTAGTATTCGTGATATTGACCTTTTTTTATTGCGTAGCTGGCAGAAAGGCAAACGGCCCAGCTCATGGAAAGTGGCTACCGTCGCCTATAGGAACTTGCAACACCAATGGCGAAGCCCACACGTTGACAACCTTTAGGATGGGATAAAAAGGATGGCACATAGGGAGGATAGAGGTATCAGACAGGAGGAATGGGATGGGATAGAGGTTTTTTTTCTAAATTCAGCTTTCTGCATGATAGGGCAAGATAAAGCTTTTCTTTTTCTCTTTTACTTATTATCTTTTTATTCTTATTTGTATTAGGGAAAGGGTATCTTTTCTTTTTCTTATCTTTTTCAAAATACTTATTTTCTATTACGAAGTTTGCTTATATCTATCGTTTTTATTGATCTATGTCCACATGTGGTACTATCTATTTATTTCTACTAAATTACTACTTTTTTGCATTTTCTACCTTTTACAATTCTTACATCTATTTATCTGTCTATATATACGAAAATTGTTATGGCTATCCTATGACTACTATTATTTAATACTATATTAATTACATCAACGCTAGAGGCTACGTATGATAATCATACGCCTGCAGCGTTATGGGATAGGGAAGGTGGGATGGTAAGGGGGACATGGATCATCGGATCTCACTCATCGCATGAAACACGATTAGCTCAAGGCTAACCATTTTACGCCGATATTCTCTGAAAGCGAGGTATCACACCAATCGAACCGGCCCTAAGAGCTTTAATCAAGATACCAGCATGCCTCTACCACGTCGTCTTGTCTAGAACGTTAAAAATAACGCCGTTAATTATTAGTTACATTAGTGTATATACATTATACGTACCTTATCTGTCTATGTTTAACATCATTAACAATTAGTAACAATGTCGTGTCACAAATAATGCATTAAATCTATCGCTATATCTGCGTGAAACGGTCACTAACACTAACACTATCCCAGATGTAACAGAGGCATTACGAATATAACAAGCATCACAAAATGAAACTACGCCATGTTTGGCATCAACCAGTATCTCTCACACATCACACACATATATCAATTTCAGAATGCCAAAAGAGGCCGTCTTGACCCTAGTGCCAGTGCGATTTAAAACCGTCCACAAACTATAACAAATATGCGTAATAAATAGGGTAGTTGCTAATCAAGTCAACTGAGACAGTGAATCATGCCAAAAAATGCCGTAGGCTTCTTTATTTTATACGAACTTAGCAAGTTATGACGTCATATCTTTGACGAGTCTAGTAGTGTATTTATTGTTGTTAAACCAGTATTTTATATCTTGATATTTTGAAAGTATGCTGATAACAAGTTTTAACGTGAGCTCTTTTATATGAACATTGTTTTAGAATATGTATAGAATGTCAGTTACCTAAATATTCGTACGGCTAAAATGTAGTATAATGCACGCGGGTCTCACTGTTTTGATTTGCATAGCGTCGCATAATGTTTAAACGGACCCTAAATTACTTTCTTATATGTTTACGATTTTCACGAAATTTCTGAAACACTAACAATTTTTAAACAATTTTAATGTACGGTGGAGTTGAATAATAGGAGTGAAGATCCACATATTAGAAGTTGTCCAGTCTCGACTCAAAGTCAAGTGTAAAATCGGGAAAATTATAATACTGTATTATACTTTCAGTACGTACTTTTTTTTTCAAAACTTATTTTACAATCGAGCATTTTAAATTGTATAAAAGTACATAGTTGTTATACAACACAAGAGTTTGCCCCGCGGCTACGCCGCGTGCAAAAACCCTAGGTACTACCCGTGCGCAGAAGGTTTGCCGATAGCCTCATGACGTCACACATCGATGGTCAGTAGAGTTGACAAAACAGATTACATAAACAGTTGTTGCAATAAATTTATTATTGTATACAGTTTACATAAGCATATACAATAATAGTAAGTAACACAATACAATAATAGTAGTAGTACTAGTTCAATACTTAAGTTTCTTGTTGAATTCACTACAATTACAAAGAAACAAAGTCAGTATAGTGTACACAACAGCACAGCAAAACAAAGAAAAGTCGCAGCCAACCTGATTTGAAGTATCTAATACGCAATGAATGACATGTGGGCAATCTAACAACGTATTTGTCATTGAATTACAGCGATGGCTGTCTACATCGCAATTGCATCGCCATTTATTTTGCTAATCCATTTATTCTAAGTAAACGACGTCTTTTATCGGGATAAAACGTATCCTAAGTGTTGATTCGGGTTATAAGCCAGCCTTGAGTTGAGTTTCATTCTTATACGTTCTTAGTATCCAAAAAAGATGCGATCGTAGCGCCATCTTTTTCGCTATTTTCCTCTATCCCACGCAAACGACGTCATGAATGAATGAATGAATAAAAACTCTTTATTGTTCACCATAAACTTAATTCTAGACAATTGATATGGATACATTTGCATTAGAACAATGGGCGGCCTTATCGCTTATAGCGATCTCTTCCAGGCAACCCGGTCATTTATCGGAATAAAAAGTATCCTAAGTTACGCCCCGTGATATAAGTTAGCTTCGTTTCGAATTTTATTTAGATCCGTTCAATAGTTTTCACGTAATGCTCTAACAGACAGATAGAAAGACAGACAAAAATTCTATAATTGCATTTTCGGGATCTGCGGGTCCGAATCAGCCCCCTCATAATTTCACATTTTAAACGCATTGTACAAACTCGAACCATTTATAGATTTATTATAGTATAGATTTCATAACAATATCTTATATTGATGAGAAAGAGGCATCAGACAGAAGGAATGGGATATGCGATAGGAAATGGGCCATCAGAACTCTCACTCAACGCACGAAACACGATTAGAACAAGGCTAACCGTTTCACGACGATATTCTGTGTGAGCGTGGTATAACACCGATCGAGTCGGCCCCGAGCTGTAATCAAGATAGTGATTTCAGTATGACTACGACGTAAGAATTGAACATTTTTATTATACTTAAAAATTCAAATTAAATAATCTTTCGTATGTCCCTTGTCTAGATTTATCAAGAAGGACTTAGAGTGGTGAAGCAGATATCGTAGCCTATGCAATGTTGCGTTCTAGATACAAGTTCAGTTGTAATCTAGGTTTATTAGTAATCAAATTATGCAAACATTAAAAGGTAATAGTCAGCGGGTACATATTGATGTGGTTATCGAACGACACGGCGCGCTCTCTGTATGATTGATTGCAAGCAGAGCCCCCCGCATGCCGGCCGTCGGCGCCCGCTGAGCCGGCGCTGCTTCACACGGTGTTCATTTGTTCTCATTTGTTAGATACACCGGAGAATATTAGCAGCGCTCAGTTAGAAAAACATATTATGGTACGGCTTCATCTGCGTTAGTGTTAAAAATTTACGACTGTGACCGAATGCGTCTTATTTAAAACGTTAAAAAATAGCGCCGTTAATGCATAGTCATATTAGTGTCATCATTAAGCAGCAACGCAAAAAAATAATCTGTAAGCATTAGTTATATTATCTAACAATTATATGTAAAAATCCCTTGCGTGGTTTAGGAGGAGTTAGCGGATATACAGACAGAATTAGACGTTGAAAGCGTCTTTGTTCTATAATTATGTAAAAAAATGTATTTTATGAGCAGTTATTAAGGTACCTATCATTTTAACCTTGAAAGGTTTAATGTTTTGATATATTTATGTAGTGGTTACTGAAGTATAATATTAAAAGTGTGACGTTTGTATTGTGAACTACAGGAGACGTATCGTCGGTGGGCGTGCAGCACAATGGTTCCGCTGTGGGTGGAGGAGGGCACCGAGGAGGGCAGCGACGAGGGTGGCAGGTCGCGGCGAGCGCCTCCTGAGCACGCGGCGCGATGGCACGCGCGACACCTGGAGCGCGTCGGGCACCTAGACCGGCGGCGCGGGGCCGGCGGCGTAGTCGGCCGCTGGGTGCGCGCCGCCGCCGCCGGCCCCGGCCGGCCCCTAGCACGGCTCAAGCCCTGCCTCTCAGTCTGCCAGCTCGTTGAGCAACACTGCCCCTACTTCCTACCGGCGGACCGTGCTCCCGCCTATCCTACACAGTACGCTGGCGAGCCGACATTTCTATGCCTTGGTAAAGTAACAATTCATTACTTTTTCGACTAGAATGACAACAAGCTATAGACAAATGAAAACAATGAAGAAAAGAGTTTCTTTAAGAATGTCAAGAGTTACATTATTTTTGTCTTTTCATATCTAGCAGCTATGACAAAGAGTTCAACGTAAGCTAACAACGATACATTTTACTCTAAGGAAAATATATTTATCTAAAATTTTCAGATCCACGCATACCTGAGACCGGTGCACAAGCTAACAAGTCGAACTATGGACCAGACGACTGCTGCTACTGGTATTGCGAGGGGCGGCTGTGCTACCGGTGCGAGGCGCGGCTGAGCGAGCCTCAGCGGCCGGAAGCCGAGAGGTGCCCCGCGGTGGAGGAGCGTGTAGCCACCTGCTCCGTGCCGTACCAGGCGCCGGCTGCCGCACCTCGGCCGACGCCCAGCGCAGTGCTCCTCGCAGCCGCTCTCTTTGTCGTGCTCGCCGCGTTCTCTCGGACCCAGTGGACCGTGTCCATGCCTCTAGTGAAAGTGCGCGACTCAAGGTTATAGTTTTACGTTAACGTGCGTCGCACCATCACGTCCTGCGATCGTCGTACTGCGATCGGAACTACTATTAGTACTGAACTTATGATAATAAATAAAATGCGGTTAAACTTCGAAGAATCGTGCGTGTCGCGGCGTCCCCGCGAGCGCCTCGTCGATATAGACAGTAAGTTAATATTTGTGTCACAACAAACCGAAAATAGTAACACCAATATGTTCTATTTATTACACATGCATTTTTTCTCTAAGCGCTGTACGCCGACATTCCGGCCAAATGTTATTTTTGAAGCAATTTGGAAACTAAAATTATAGCTAAATGTTTTATTATTGCAAATGAACAATAAATTTTATTAAATATTTGTAGTTCAATGAGCAATGGGCACTCACAAATGTTTACTATAATTTGATGAAAGTGTAAATTGTAAGTAAAAAGCACAAAACGCTATCAACTAACACCTCTATCAGAAAATAACAGTTTATAAAATAAATTTGTAGAAGCGTACTTTAAGTTGGATAACGATTTTATTCGCAAAAACATACAATAATAATATCAGTAACCCGATAAGAATGATACATAAACTGCCGCACTCAGAGATATGAAAATACGATTCATTAAAAGCAATTACAAAGCCGTCGTCTCGTCTGCCGAGTTGTTGGTCGCAGGCTTCCCCAAGTTGGGCGACATATCCTCGGTCTATCACTTCGTCATCCAACTTCTACCGGCGACCTGACGTAGGTTTTACATCACGTTTCGTGGATTTATTTACCGATCCACTCGGCCGGAGAGCATCTCACACTACGTTTACCACCAATACGTGGTTTTGACTTCAGAGCTCGTGTGCTCTGTTACTGTTAATTTAGTTTACTTATTTTGCAAACTATGTCGGCAACTTTGGATCTCTTACGGATATCTTCCATTCGGATACATTTACAATTGAAAAAATGGTATTTACGTAACTTAAAATAATGTGGGATCATAATCATTCTGAATGTGCGGCAGTAATGTTTGGATTCTATCTCATCTACTCATCGAAACATAATATAAGAAAGACTCCACATTATAAATTCGTTCATATTCGTGTATAGGTAAATAAAAAAAATAAGAACAATTACTATACATTTTTAAAACACGTTTCGAAATCGCGAAATGCGGAGTGTTATTCTTATTAAACAATCCTTTTAGTGGTTTATTTTGATAAATATCATAAAATACTAAACATGTAAGCGGTATCGGGGCGATACTCTTATTATTTTATACCCAGGAAAATTATTTCGTCAATATATATACAATATGTATTCTTCCATATGTATAGTACTGTAAGATTTTGTTCATATTCTTCGTACGTACATTAAGTATGATTCTAGTTACAAATGACTTATTCAGCTGAACATTTTTCTATTTACAAATAAATGAAAAAACAGTGTGATTAGTAATAATAATTAGAAAATTATACGTAATTAAAAATATTTTCATAATTTCATCTAATCCTTGTTAACTTTATGGTGCTCTTAGCTACAGATAAGTTGCTGCGCGATAGACTTTTTTTATACAAAATACAGAATACTGTGAAATAAACTGATATTTCGCAGAATTTTGCAGCTAATCTTATGAGGCTATAAAGATTGACGTGGAGTACATAAATTAATACTTTATTTACACTCGTATAACTTTCAAATTAAAGTTACCACCAACAATTGGGGAAAAAAAATACTCTCTATGATTTTGTTGGAATACCAAGACTTAAATAGTCAAGCCATGAGGTAACGCCCCGAATACCGCTGGTCGGATCAGTGTATTGCCTAATAGTTGATTGCCTAAAGTATGTATGAAGTTGATTACAGTAATATAGGATTAATAAAAGTAGTTGTTGTTTTGTAAGTAATAAAGTATGAATAACATATAATGAAAATTATATGTAATATATCCGTCTTATGAATTAAATTGAATATAATGCAGTTATGACACGGTTAAATGATTTTTATATTGATTTTACATATATATAATTTTATATGTATATTATCGTACCGCGTATTGATAATGAAACAACATTTAATATTCAACAACGCAACGGCATTCGCTTGTCTTTATTATTGTTTCGACAAATAAATTTTGAATTAGAGGTGTCGTTGAAAATATGTGATCAAAACCAAAAATAAATAATGGTTATTTAAGACTTTATTGAATGGATATTTGTTGAGAATTTGCCCTCGATCGGGGCTGTAGTTGTTGTATTCAAATGATAAATGATAATAATATTAAGTAAGTTATTTTTTACGTTTTTATCGTGTACATACGTATGTCAAAACGATTTGTTGTTTCCATTCACCTACTTAATCGAAGTACCGAAGGTGCTAGAGGTCTATTAAAGCTTCTTAAGGAGTTTTTTTTCATTACCGTTCCCCTATATACCCCTATCCGTTATACTTGTCCCTATATGCGCGTCAATGCGGATTTGCTGGTCGGCACCATACGAAACGGTGGATGCTCAAGGTGGTGTGCTTTTTCATTGTGGCTTCTACATCATATAACGTAACAAATTTTTAACACTCGGCATTAAATACAAATTTAGGGCGAAGGAAAAAGCAGTGCGTAGTTTTTGTTTAATCGGGTATTTTTTTTGAAATATGATATGGGTCGTTTCAAAATGTATGGCCGCTGTATATATAATATATAGGTATTAGCTACAGACTGCTTAATATCTCATTTTATATGAAAATTTATCTATTTGCTAACTAAAGCGGCCATAAAGTTTGACACGGACGCTAAGAAAGTTGATTATTTACTTATTACTTTAATGGAAAAGTGTATGGGCCACATAAAGGATAATTCATTTTACAGTGGGCCGACTTGTACTTGTTACCAACTAAGCTGCAGTATTTCAGCCCAGTGTTATATGATATATGTTATTATATGAATAATTAATGTTGCAAAATTATGTTTTACTGTCAAATGTAAGCCAAGGAGTTTTTTGAAAAAAATTCACTAACAGATTGTTCTTTGATAATTAACACGAAGTAAAAACTTTAATTATATTTGTTATTTTTACCATTATTTTAAACAGACTGGATTACAAATAATGCTACTATAGTCGGTTCCTCTATCTTAGTATTCATTCACTTGCCTTACCATCGGTTGAATTTTCACATTACTTGTATGGAGCTTATGTCAAAGTTTAATCGAAAGTAAGCCAAATGAACTGTTGATAAGACATAGGAACTTGCCATTAATTTATTAATATTTAACGATACAAGTTTTTTTTAAAGACATTTATATCATTAACAAAGATACACCCTTCGTGATTTTTTCAAAATCATGTTTAAATGTACCAGTATGACAAAAATATGTCGTAACCACATTAGTAATTGTTGTATCTAGCAATATGTAAGTATGTTCGTGTCAATATTTATGGCTTTTTAGAATAGCTGCAATAGACTGCGCAGTGCCTGGTTATGCATGAAATATTACATATTGCGCAGCCTTTTATTGCTAACTAAGAACTAGTACAGTTTTACGCGGACTATTGCATACAGTTGATACACACTACACCACCGCTGCCGATTTCCTTCTTTGTAGTCAGTCTAAACATCAACGCGCATTAGCCCAATTGTCCTAAAACACACGCCTTATTTCAAGGAAAATTGTGAGCATATAGTGAAAACTAACGATTCTATGACACATATTACACGTTAAACAAATCATAGTGATAGTCTCTTCAAGAGGGTTTATTGTAGGTAATTACTAATTAGGATTCTAAATTGTTCACAAGTAAATTTGAAGTTGATTGTTTACAATTTTTACCACTAGATTATTGTAATAATGAAAATAAATTGAACTCATGGATACACTTCATATTTGGTAATCTTCGCTATTTCTATTTATTTCTGTAGTAATCTTGAAAAACCTTATATTACTCTAACTAAATTTAGTGAAATTTGGATAAATCACTCACGCACTTGAGTTTCATGTCAACTGAGATCGGAATAGGCCGACTGCTTGGTTGCCTCTTCAACGGTCTATTTACACACTACATTTACGTGTATCTATATGTATAAATTAATTATCAAGGTGTCTAAAAATTAGTAATAGAAAATGAATTACTAGATCATAATTAATTGGATCAATTTCACGCACTCGTTAAAACTTACACATTGACCGTGCATTCCTTCTCAGTACTATCTTCACTCGTTCACTATTCTATTAGGGATGTTATGGATATGCCATTTCGGATCTGGATATGGATGTCGATATAATAAATAATATTATACCGCTTTCAGTTACGGATATTAAATTATTTCTTGTTATCCGACAGTTTCAGTTATTTTATTAGGAATTATAAGAGAAAAATATAAAACAATCACTAGGTAACAATTTGACGACTGCTGTGCCGTCAATTTGTTATCTTGTCCTTGACGACGCTGTTACCTTGAGGGCTCTAGGGGCGAACACGTGTAATAATTTGTCGCATTAGGAGTCTAAATTGTTTTTAGTAATAAATAGTCTCTATAACTAAACGGACTTTCTTTTATTATTACATAATTATTAATAGCAGTCTAAATGACTGATTAGAGTCGGCCTCTATCCGAAATTATTTGAAACTTTTGTACCAAATTTAGTTACGATTTCAGTTAGATATTATTTCGGATATCTATTAGATTGGATTACTGTTAAGGAGCTCCATAACATCCCTGATTTTATTCTTGAGTAGGTAATAAAGACCAAAGGAGAGGATTTCGGTTCGAATGTTCTTAATATTCTTTAGCTCTCGACTGATTGCACTAACTGCGAAACAACGTGTGACTACGCGTGTACGGTATCAGGTAATGTTTCCCATTCGTTTATAATTCATGGAGGAAAAATAAACGGAATAGTGCAATTGTCCAATAAAAGATGTATTTCTGAAAAAGCCTATAAATCCTACTTTAAAGCGCATTATAACACTTTTTCTCTTGCGTTTTTATATAGGAAAACATCACCAGACGTTCAAGCAACATTGTATTATTTAAAAAGATTTTTAATTCCAAATTAGTCAAAACACATTGACATGTTTTTGAGGATATAATTTGATAGAATACACTTACAACAAATCTGTGTCCTATAAATCTCAAGAATTATATTACAAAATGTAAATCGTACATCATTTTTTTCCACGAGTTGATTTTTATATATAGGAATGTATATGATATCTAAAGCACAATTTCAATGAAACATTTGTAATATTATTGTTAAGATTTGTAGAATACGTTTACACATTTGTCATATGTAAATTCTGTCAATTTATATGGTAAACTACACCATTGTAACCCACCTAATGATTGGTACCCAATATAATATTATTATTATCATTTATGGCTACAAAAAAGACTCCTTAATGTTTGAAGAAAATATTAGGATGCCAATTTTTGTACTGGGGTGCTTACAATTGTAGTTTCCCTTACCTTCAAAAATGTGGTAATGCGCAAGCGAGATACTGAACTTTATTTAGGCAGACCCGCTTAAGACCTTACCTTTTTGATTGAGATGATATAAAAATATATTTTAAATAATAAGACGAAAGTCTAATAGTATTTTGGTACATCAAAACACAAGGGAGTGGGATTTAGGTGTTTTTCACAGCTACATTTTTTTACTGGCGATTATCATTCCTAGTTTTTTCATGACGGTGACCGGAAAGTCAGCATTTCCGAGCATCAAACGACGTACCATTTCGATTTGGTAGGGTCATGAAATTAGCAATAAATCGTAGCAAATATCTGATATAATTGATGTAGCGGTCACAAGTTATCCATGAGTTGTCTGAGCTGAGAGTGAGCAGTCGAGCGCGCCGGGTGGCTCCGGGATCCCGCGCCCACCCGGCTGCGACGTTTCACATGACACGTGTCTTCTTCTTGTCTTGCAAGCGGGCGGTATACGCAACTCGAGGACATGACGCCTATTTTGCTTGCGAGGATGGATGAGGGGTTATTACATCCAGACCAGCTTCTTCAGAAAGTTCACCAGCTTCTTAACGTTGCCGAAGAATTCGTCCTGTATTGGGTCAACCCTCCGCATTGCAGATGGGCAGCAACATGGGAGGCTATTTCTTCTGTCTCCAGGCAAGTTCTAAACAGGGTGCTGTCAGTGACACCTACATTGAAAGGATGGCTGCTAAAATTACCATGACACGTGTCACGTGCCACTTCTTCGTAGGTTTAGTATATCGGGTGTATTTTAATGTTACGTTAAACGTTTGGTGATAGTGTGTACATTATGTTTTTGAATAATATACGTATGTTTTGATGTACATAAATAAAGTGTAAATGTTTAACGCACAAATAATAAACAATGATTGCCGATTATGTAATGCATTGTACGAAAAAACTTATGTATTTAGCTATAACTGGGAAGTAATCTTTTAGGATTATAATCGTAGAAATTTGAAATTCATCTAAAGCTGATAAATTTTGTTTGCTGCCACGTCTCCACTTGCATTATACGAATTCCCACCCATTTTGATCATTCTGTCGTATAAGTTGCCGCTCGGTTTGGCATTATGAAATATTTCCGAGGCCAGAATTATTTAAATCGTTCGTTAAGAAATGATCTAGCTGTACTTGTTCGTTGTAAAGTAATCAAGTTTTATCCACTTTAGGTTTACGTATTAGTGAATATGTTGACTGTCACGCACGCGCACAAAAAGCAGAGAAAATTGCTTTCGGGGTCGTCCGTACTTCAGTTTACTATTATGTTCATCGAAATAGTGTAATGTAAGCAAGACACCAAAACGTAGCCTTCTACATGCATATGTTAAAATAATAATTACATAGAAACATAAATAATAGAAGAAAAACAAAATAGAGCCAAATTATTGCGGAGTAATATGTTTTATATTTGAATAGCTTTGGTTATACGCAACAAATTATTAAAAACATAAACTGCCCCTTAGTGATTGGTACCCTATTAATTTATCCAAAACATAAAGACATCTTCAAATTTCTTTATTTGTAGCTATACAATGATTATACTCTTATTGTACGCCTACATAAAATTGTTTTTAAGATTTCTTAATATTTTGAGTTAATTTGGGTGTCGATCATTGGGTGAGGTGCTAACAATGGTATTTTTACCTTAATTAATTATCTCAAACAGATTTACATTTTGATCTATTAAATAGTAGGTATCTTTCAACACTATTTAAACTCATCATTCGTCACCAGACTATTGACGTATGTGCAGTATAGTTTTTGAAATGGAAAACACAAAGAACATATCACACCCTTAATCCAATACTGAAACTTACCAAAATTTTGCTAAATCAAGTTATAATTATATTAACTATCCTGTTTAAGTAATAGAAATATCTACTAGGAAGGCATTGTAATAATTAATGTGATCATACTGATGTTCATGTTTAAAAGAACGTTCTGTGCTTCTCCTGTAAAGTTCACTTTTTTTGATTGTGTCTGTATTGGTATAAAGGCGCGCGATATGGGTCTGAATGGTTTCAAACCGTGTTGGAACAGACCTAACAATGATATTATTTTTTAAGGTTTTCTCGACTGTTAGATAATCAAAACCACATTGTTACTGTTTTTTAACGATCGATTGATTAGTATGAAAAGTTTAATTAAATTCGCATTCAAAACCATTTGAATGTGGTTTTGATTATATCTACTGGTAATTTAAAAATTATTATAAGTATTATTTTACGTGAATTGCAATTATAAATGAAAAATACAGAGATAATTGGAAATTTCACTCATATACAAAACATTATTACATAATAAGCACTTTTTATGTTCAAGAAGTAGGTTATTAATGGTTATAAATTAAAAATGTTGGGTGTTTGCATGTAAGACACATTTTTCATACGATTATAATATTGTAATATAATAAATTCAAAATTCCTATTATGAAGATAATGCCAACAGCATATATGTAAACAACGAAACGCTTCCGTGAAATTCAAATACTTATATATGTAACTTATACATTGCTGAATGGTGAGCTTAGATAATATAATTGTCAATAATCCCCATGAAACGGCCAAACTAAAGCAGATTGAAATGATTAACTCACTCTTTGTGCATTTTAATGTTAGTACCTGGGCCTGGACGCGATCGAGTTTCACTTGGCAGTTTTCGGGTAGTGTCATATATGATAAAGATAATATATAGGGGATGTGCACGTCGAAGGCTCTGCTACCTGGTGGCGAAATCCAAATCTTTTACACAAACAATACTTGACATTGACACTTCACGTAATAAAATAATAATAATCACATTAAAGAAGTGAAAATGCATTGTTGCATTTCTTGGTGATCGAACACGTTAAAGAAAAAATAAAATAAGTCATATAGTGGAAAATTATATTACTTTCCCACGAATAGTACTCATTTCCAGGGTTATGTGATAAACCACAATTATGGATAAATGCAGTAAAAAAAATATAGCTACGTAAGTATGAGTTTCAAAAACATTTAAAAGTTACTAATAATGTTATTTGTAAAAACAGTTAAACTCTATATTTAGTAGTACTATTCAATACAAACAAATCTGTAAGTAAATATAACCTCAAATAATTTTGTTGCAGTAAACATCAAAATACCTGGCTTCCATCAAACATACTGCAATATGCAGCGCTCACTTTATTGACAACGAAAAACTTTCATGACTCCTAACTGTTTCTTTTACTTCTAACACATGCCTGGACTCGAAGATTTTTTGACCATATATTCTGGCCACGCTGACGCTCATTATTAATCTGTCTATATTTTAACATTCTAATCATAATAAAAACGATATAAATATAATGTAAACATTGACGGCAACCCGATATGTCTGAAAAGTTTCTTTTTTAACCACGCCGTGGCTCTCGTGTCGATCTGTGTCTCATGTTAATTGACCATCTGTATTAGATCGTGCACATTCCCTATAGTACCATGTCACAAAATTTTGATACCCGTAGGTTATCAAACATTGGCAACAATATAAGTATCACAGATATTTACGAGATAGCGTTAACAGACAAAAGAATGCTTTAATAATTAGAAAAGTATTTTGCGTTTTTAGTGGAAGACATCTATATCTATATATAGGGTAAACTTAAAAAGCAAAAACTTAGCTCAATACAAAATTTAAAGTTCTAAGGTTTGACCCATATAGCAGAATTCTGTTTAAGTGAGGTCGTTATTGCGTGGCATTCGTTAGAATAACTTCTAAACGAGTTTCTGGTCTAAGGGTATATCATCATTCAAGATGAACAGGGTACTAATTCAAACAAACACTTCAATTTACTGTCTTGAAAAACAAAGCAAAATATTTAAGAAAGAAGATTGATGTTTGACACTATATAATTTTCTATTTCTATAATTATTTAAGTACCCTCATCTATATATTTATTGTATAAAGTATTTTGTTAAAAATCTATACAACCATTGTCGTTAGAGAGATTGTCGCATATTTTGAGTAATACCCTGTTCATCCAAGCAATAGATATGAACTTGAGTTCAACGATTAACGAATAACGAGCATTTAACATATTTGAACAAGCATAAAATAGTGTCCACATCTAATCGTCATGCCGGTTTTCACTGTATACTGAAGAATACCAGGAATGATAATTCCAGTACTTTAAAGTGTTGCCTTAACGGCTAATTTCACCTTGATAGCCTAAATGACTAGTATCAATTCTTCAAAATCTTAAATACATAAAATCTGTAGAAACTTCTTGATTTAGCTCTGATCATCTCGGTTAAATTTTAAATGGAAAATAAATTTATAAAAGTTTCAATTTTTGACGAAATTAATTTAAATAAAAATGTTTTTGCAATTTCAAAATGTCAATGAGAAATACATGTATTTATTACCTGTGGTGCGATTTAGTCGTGTCAAGATTTGAAAGCTTTATAGATTGATATTTTTGGACGGACAATTGTCATTCCTAGTATCATTTCTATAATATCATGTGTAATTTCCAATACGATTTTTGAGAGGTGATCTTCGGCTTTCGGATCTATTTACAAGTTTGGGCAATACTTGGAAAAAGATCCGAAAGCCTTCGAGTAAAGGAACAAAAAGATAATATTATCGATAAATCTCATCACATTGGCTCAATTGCAAAGGGATTCTATTGCCTTAGTTATTATTCTGAGAAATAAACCATGAGCATAACGTACATCATACACAGACATTGTCAGTCAATCTATCTATTTGGAATATCTACCACGAGGTCTCTTACCTTCAACTTTTTCTGTGACCACAAGTCTTTCAATATTGTTTGGATTCTTTAAGACTATGTGGCCAAATAGTTCGGTATCCGTTAGTGGGATACTGTTGATAACCTCCGGTTATCTCCAATCTCGAGCTCTTCCAGTATGAAGGTATTCGTTCCGCGAGCCATCCATGGAATTCTTAGCATCCAACGTCAACACAAACTTATATAGTATAGTAATTTCATTTATAATCTAATACATATTTCTTCTAGTTACTACGTTTTTAACTTAGGGAAATTATAAGAAACGTGCCTAATATTTAAATTCTAAGTGAAATTGCATTTTCACTGTGCGTTTGAAATTATGTCACGAATACAATGTAGAGATAAATTTTCATAAATTAATGGAATGGAAAATGAACAATAATTAAAAAGACGGCAGCTTGTTGAACAATTACTGTAAAGCCAACAACATAATACATTTTAAAGCAGTCGAGTTTATTGTATTTTTGTTGCATTTTTATAAATGTTTATTTTATTCATTTGAAATATGCAAAGCGATATCTATGTCTTATTTGAAAAGACACTAACATCGCTGAAGATTTAAATTAAATTCATGTTTTTGGGCCACACACACATTTACAGACAACAATATAAAATTAAGGTTTACGTAGTATAATTTACCAGGTGGGCCGCTAATCTGCTGTTTTTCAGCAATAATAATAAAAAAATGTAATAACAGTTACAATCTTATCTGGTAACGATTACTTAGTCACATTCTCTTAACACTGCGAGGGCTCACACACTCGAGGCTAAAAAGTCCCGAATGATGATGACCTTTCAAAATTTTGTTAGAATTAGCCATAACTCTTGATGTATAAGCTAGTTACAATATACTTGGGAATCTGAGATAAATCTAAAAGAAATTATTCTAAATTCCTAAATTATGGCGGTCAACAAATTATTATCGATTTTCTAGTTTTCAAATCTTTTATTTGTATTAAATCTCTTCCAAATGCTCGTTATCGAATGTATATAGTGATGATATTGCTTTTATAGTTCAAAGTAATGCCAAAAAATATGTGGGAGTATGAAAATGACATTTTTGTAAACACTATTTCTTCGAAATATGCAGAAACAGCCGTGACCATTATTTAGGTTACACGTTTAAAAAAATGACTTTGCTTTTATATTGTGTGTTCGTATTGATATAGCGTGTATCTCATAAGCTGCTTTGGTACTTAGTGATTTTACAAACGTAACTGACAAGTGTGGCCATAATGAAATTAAGATACTATTTGATGATTTTGTGAAAATATTCACAACGTACTTAAGAACATGCTGAATTAAATTTTATGCTTTCAACTAGACAATTACATACTGCTTAAAAGTATTAAATACAACAGCGTATAAATAACATTCTTTTATCTTTCAAGTTTACTTTTCTCATGCATTGACGCGGTGTCACTACTCTCCATCCTCTGTACTAGCATAATATTCTCTTTTATATTATTAATCTTCATATCACTCTTAAAGTTTATCTCCATATGGTCTTGTGCCTGTTTTGCCCTTATATCACGTACCGTTCAGTTTAACGCTCGTGTTACATTATCTAAATAATTTCTTCATTGTAAACCCGCACCACGTTAATCGTCTTCGTCTTAATTTATCAGTAATTGCTGTAACATTTAAATATACTGTTATGTACTTATTTGTTACCTTATCCATTCTCATAATACTGCATATTCTCCTCATCATTCTTATCTCGACCCAGTGGTGTCGTTTTTGTTCTTTTATTTTAGTTGTCCAAGTTTTCTGAAATACGAATGTAATTAATAGAAATCTAGGACTTTGTTAAAGCTCACACCAGTGCCGCAGTCACGCTAGTAAAATCGCTCCGTATCAAAGCCCATTTAACAATAGTATGGCGTCGCCTTAAATAACCAATACTTAGAGAGAAACGTTTAGGTAAGATTATTCGTTCGATGTTAAAATTATGTAATTAGGAACCGTACTGCTGGATGTATAACAACGTTTTGCGGTCTGCAACCCCGAAAGTCTCTTTTTACACAACACATAATTGTTAATTAACTTTTTGTAGTTAATTTTATAACGAGATAAATACGTGAATAGAATTTTAGCTGCCTATAAACATTTTGAACTGGTTTTATTTTAGAATGCTTAATATAAATTAATGATAAACAGCAATAAAATTAAGTTTGAAATGTTATGTGCTCCGATAAAACTTCAACCGCTGAATATAATACTTTTAAATTTTGACGGATTATTATCTTAAGTCTCATCTCAGTTATATTGCTCATGGGTGTTTTAGAATATTATACGTTCTATACTTAATGGCCTCTCTAAATTATCTACAAAAGCCTGCCGCTCTAGTGAAAGATGTCGATTGGTTCCCTTCAGAGCTCCGCTTCGTAGCCTGAGTTTTGGTTTCTTATTTTTTCTTCTCCACTTCACGCTATCCTCAGCATCTCTTTTATTTAACTATTGGCACGCATATCTTTTATCACGACGTTAAGCCAGAATTTCTTGGGCGTACCGCTTCTACCGGGATCTAGTGGAGGTGGCATTGATAGACATATTACATTTTATACATAATTGATAGTCTATGTAAAAGATAACTACCATGCAACCGCTTATTTTAATTGAGAGTGGCCATAAAGCCTGGCGTTAATATTACATACCTTTAGGTAATAGATTTCATTGTTGAGACTTATGCTAAATGATGATACGTTAAGTATTGAAACTAGTAAATATTTCTTAGGAAAAAGGTTCTAAATTACTTTTAGCGTAACCGGCATATAAAAATAAATGCAACACATCTGTCTATACTAGTAAAACGATAGTGTCTGTCTGTGATTACAATATAAATTCTAAATTACATGTGAAAAATCCTTTTTAAAAGATGCTTGATCGTGAATGACTGTTTTTAGAATGTTTACGTGTCAGCTTGTTTCAAAGTTTGTGTCGTTACGTTCCGCTTCGGCAGAAATAGATTTCAATGACAAATTTAGGAACTAAAATAAGAACTTTATTTTAAATCCTCGTGTATGTTTCGAACGAAATCGTGGGTACAATTGTGTATTTTACAATAAACATAGAACGGATGTTTATAAAAATAATCCTCAAAATATAAATGGTGTCTCCATATACATTTTCGAGAATGTTTTTATAAATATAAGTCCTAGGTGAATTGTAACAGAGTATAAAATAAGTGCTTAGTGGAACTGTGCTGAATTTATTTTTAATTTCCGATTATACTACATGTAATATAATAATATTATAATGTTAAGATTGAATAAAATCTATGGCAACAAATACGTATTAAAGTCAACGCAATCGAATGTAAACGAGTTTGAAAGGCATTACAACTGTTTTACGGAGGCATAAATATTACACATTAATAATACCCACTTATTTCTTTTTATAACTGTATATGTACGGTATTCTATTCACGTGTTTATTTCATGAGATGTTCTTAAATAAATTAGTATATAATACGATGTATGTACTTAGCGTTATTTCCATAAAAGTGTAAATGTTTTGTGTTAATTTAATAGAATTATGTTCGATTTAGATCAATACGAATTGTAGCCGTTCGCAATCGTAAGAATTAAATTTAATTGTACTGGAGGGACGCTGCAGTACTTTTTATACAATATATGGTGTGATTGATGTGTTTGAACTAATTTCCACGAGCATATATTTTATAGAACTTCACATCGATTCTATTCTTTATGAGTTCTAGATCATATAAATATATATGTATGATTAACAGGACTTATAAACACTTTAGGTATTTGGAATAGACTTTCCGTTAAAGCGGTCTTTTTAAAAGTTTCGAATGTAAGTATTAGTTAATGCACATTGGGAAAAGTTACAAGTACTGTCGAACCGTTTACGAGAAAGCTTAATCATAATTTTAATATTTAAAAATATTATCATAAAAGATGCCTAATTCATATAGTGAGAGAGGTAGCGTAGGATAAATTTCTTATCTGATAATGGTTAACTCAATAAGCACACACTTCGGCGGCCGCGGCGCACTGCGCAAGCCCGCCGCCGACCAACACTGCCACAGCACGCGGGCTCCAATATATTGATATGATCTAGGATGTGTTGTAGGTGTTTCTCGAGTAGTGGTCGTGTACTAAGTCTTGTGTTACGCCTTCTTACTGATTCTTTGTTAGAGTGCGGTGAGAGCGCGCTGGGAGTGGCGGCCGACACCCGACTGTGTAACGACACACCTGCGGAACGTACCGCGCGGAAAGTTCAGCGGCTGAGAGATTAGCGCTAATCCGAACTCTGCGTAATTTCTGCTGATGAATCATACTGTCTATCTCAAACACGAGAGTGTGGTTGTTACATCTCATAGAACGTAACTCGTAGCAACATCTTATACAGGACTTATGAATTAGAGACAAATTACAATTAAATACGTACTAAGAGTATACTTTTTATTACTCTCAAGGGTATTGAGAGTAGTAAAAAAGTATGCCCTTAGTACGTAACTTTAAAACTACAGGTAAGTAATAATATGTTACATAGAAATTCCTTAAATAAAGAGAAATATATGGTGAATTTAATTATCATTTCACTTTTAAACTGTAAGAAGTATTAATTTATTTCTATATAATATTTTTTAATATATAATTCAAAGGTCTAGTGTAAGATATTGCTACAAGTTACGATCTATGAGATGTGTCAGCCACATTGTCTATTTGAGATAGACAGTAGGTAACTTAAAAATTTCTGCGAGCGTATTTAGCCAAATTTTACACGCGGTACCTTCTGCAGGTGTGTCGTTGCACTTAGTCTAGAGCGAGCGCTACCCCGGCCTACGGCGTAGGGGCGGCGTAGCGTCCGCGTAGCCCGCCGCTCACCGCACGGCCGCCGCACGTAGACATGGTTGATACTCGAAATAAGATTAATCACGTTCGATTTATCGTAGACAGATTTTGAGATTAAATATAATTTGCATTTTCCTAAAAGAGTTAGAACGATTGAGACAGTAGGTCGCACGACCGTGTTATGAAGAATTGTGGAGATGTTTATTAAAAAAATACGTTTATGAAAATGGAATAAAAACGAAAAATATTGTCATATAAACTTGTAATTACTAACTTAAGAGGAATTATTGGAGACAAGAAACGTTAAATAAACCGATTAAAAATACATTGCGTCTGTTATTTCGATCCATAATTTTGTCAAGATCAGGCAAGTTTATACCTTGTTTCCTTCTTACTTTTTATAGAGTTTTAGTTAAATTGTTGCTTTAGATAATTCATATAAAATATATTGTACTGTAATATCTAACTTTATATGTGGCTTATGTGGCCTAAGACATTTAAACATCATTAAATAGAAAATCCTGTTTGTGATGTACGAAAATGATCCTCTAAAGAAAAACAATATAGAGTAATAAAAATGCGTATATGATTACTTTAAATATTTTTACTATAAAAATCATTGCTTACTTCAATATCACACTCGTACTTACATCATCTATTTATATTAGGTATAAAAACTATGACTTCACATTAAATTATATCGTTCTCGCAAATAGTATAAAAATACGTTCGTAATCACAGCACGGCGTTCGCTATACACAATATACCGAACACTGACAGGCACACAACACGATCACAGTCAGTGATTGTTAACATTGGGACACGGGGGCGTGGGGCCGCTGGGCACGGCGGGTGCTAGGCGAACAGGCGCGCCCGCCACAGCAGCGCGGCGGCTGCAGCAGTCAGCAGGGGCGCCAGCGCAGGCCTCAACCCACCAGCGCTATTACCACCGCTGAAGGAATCCCCGCTATCTGCCAACACAAAACATCACATGTGTGCTTATCGTAACATTAGGGTGAGCAAGAGTGCTGAAGTGCAAGTGTAGACATCAAATTAAAGGCCTGAAAGTCAGTTCTCGTAATTTATTGACAAATTGATTTTCGTAACTCTAATCCAATCTAATTTCAAATGTGGTTAACTATATCATTGTTGGCACCCCTGTACAATGATTGGCATCCTATGGATTAATTCAAAACATTAAGAATTCTTAATATTTTTTATATTGTTTTGTAGTCATAAGAATAATATTTCATGACTACATAAAAAAATAAGATTTCTTAATAAGTATCTTGAATAAATTGACAGGGTGCCAACCACTCGGGAGGAACTAGTAGGACTATAAATTTTTATATCTAAAGTTATATTTTTTTTTTTATTTTTACAAAACAGTCTCACTTTGTATATGAGTTCAATTGTATATGAGTGTAGTAAGTAATTAACTTATAATAGTAATTTAGAATTAAATGTTGGATATTTTTCTTACAAAATATTTTAGAATTAATTGCATGTCGTATCACATATTAAATTATAAATATGAAGGTTATATGGGACTGAATTGAGTTCAGAATCAGAGTGAATCGCATTTGACAATTTATATTTACGAGATTTGACTTTTTCGTTTTAATTACAGATGATCTGTGCTAAGTTGATTATTAAAATCATTATACAAATAAACATAAACAAATGATAAAGAAATAAGCGCACGATGGCTGAAATGCAACCGCCAAATCCAATTCTTTATGAGAATATTACTATTTTCTCTTACATGCAAAATTTTCTCGGTTGATTGTATCTCTGTAAAGTACCTAAATACTAAATTTCATGAAAATAGGATGACATAACCGAACGTACATAAATACTCATCTTTCTAAAAATATGTAAATCTGTAAATATCTAAAATGTGTAGATATCAAAATGTCTGGATTGTATTTCATGTTCAAGTAATATAATACTCCAAATTCTTTAATTACAAGATATTCTTATTACCATATAACCAAATAATTATATGGAACTTACATAACGTAAGATACTATTATGAGGTCTGCTAACAACAGACGTTTACATAATATACGCTTTTTCATATAAAATCAGGCATTATACAACCTTCTCAAACTAATCTAGAGAAAAGTTTGGCGAGGATCATAACAAATATTTAATGTACATTGTAAATATGTTGCCCCTTAAATATATCATTCCATGCAAACCAGCTTAAATTATATAATATAACTAACATAATGTTTATTTATTGCCCATGTGACATTAACTTGATGGAACATTCAACCAGAGCCTTCTGCGTGCAAGAAAGAATTTGAATAAGTAAACATTAAAAGTCTTACTGACACTGGAGGTATCATTGGATATTGACAATTTAAAAAGGAGTTCACGGTTGTAAAATCATAACGAAATCAAAAGAAACCTACAGATGCGGGTGAGTGATGTCGCGGCGGAGGACGTATCGAGCCCTCCTAATAAATGAAGTGGAGCTTGTCTTTGACATATTACACTCTAGCTCCGTCCGATTGTACGTTGACCACTGAAACATTAAGTCGCGTTTAGCGCGGCTCTTTACAATACCCCAACCAAACCACTAAACAACTGTGAAACTACGCTACATTTTACAATAATCTACTAATCACAACGCTACATAATTAACCCTGAGAAATTGTTTGGAGAAATACCAAATAGTTAATGTAAAACACTTTTTAAAGAAATTATTTATTTTAACTTAGTAAGGTTTAATCAACGAGGTTTAATCAACGTAGATATTATGATATTTGGGAGCTAATTTTCTTAGCGATTAACGCTCTCACAATGCGGGATGTCAAAAAATTACGAAATGATGGAGAAAAAGTAAGAAGACGAAACCCGGGCTCTGAAGCATATACTCCGAACGCACCAAGGTTTAACGTTAGAGCGATGATGACGGATTATATTAACTAGAAAAGAAAATACTATTTTGAACGGATATGGTATGGTTTTGATACTTTTCACCTAATCAAAATGACAACACTATTCTCTTATTTTAGAATTTGTAGTAAGGATGATTTATATATTCGAAAAAATCTTAAACTTGGTACTTTCTCCCCAGGTAAAGTGTTTAGTATTTACACTCAGATGTATTAATTAATACACGAATTGAATAGAAGATACATGCAATATGTTTTTTCAATAAGTTATATTATTATAGATAAATAAAAAAATCATATACACTTTTTGACTCATAATTTGTCATCATGCATCACACAGTTAGTCACCAATATGAACGTATTCAAATTTATTGTTAATTTATATTTGTCTCGAGTTTTAATTGTTATGCCATTTTTGTAATAACTGATAGATACATATTTATATTTGAAAACAACATGCAAAATCGTTATTTAAAACCGTCAATAGGGTGTTTATTTTTTGAAACTGTGCAAGAACTCGTTTTGGTTCATTTTTAATTATGCTTACGTCACATAACATCTGATTGTCGATAGGAGTCTTCTAATTTAAATATTGAACACTATAACTTTCAAACGCTGCTTCAATATACCTAAAAATCGAATATTAACTAAAATGTGATTTGAATTTTATTGCGGTCTCTAATTCAACTTATATAATATAAATAGTGAAAAACTTCTAAAATTAAGTAATGAATGAGTTAAGAAATGGATGAATAGGCGATAAAACTATAATACTCGTAAACTAAGTTCTACACAATCTTTTATGAAGATATATTATAGTAAATTATGAGAGTGCACAACTTTGTTTATACTTATGTTATGATAAGGAAATATATTTTTATGATTGAATTATTCTAAATGTGATTAATATAACTAATTACCATGCAAAGCAGCAAGCTGTGTGTTAAAGTTTAAGCCCTATAATTATGCAGTAAGCAATCAACAAAGCTTTAAAGAGCGTTACCAATTTAGCAAGTTTTTTTTATATTTAATACACTCCTAAAATCTAACACATTTCTAATTAGAATTTAGTCCCATATGGAACTATGTGAGAATTTTAGGATAGTAATGGGCATTTTACTATATTTATATGTTTAATATGCTCTAGCGAAAATGCTGCTTAATTGGGAAAGGGACGCCAAGATTGCTGCATGCAAGAACATGCTAAGGTGATATGAAGTTGAACGTACAGGCAACGTGTGACAAGCTCGCTGGTACTAAAATCACCGCTTATGTTCTATAATCTCACTGGTATTCCCTTATTTTGTCTATTTAACTAATTGAGTCTTTGTTCTTTATGTATATTTATATGTACAACATTCAGGAACTCTCCTCCGAGGCTATTTCCTGAACCAGAAGAATGATCTGGGAGCGGATGATTTTACACCTAGAAAAAAACACAAACACACTTCGAAACGTGAACAAGTGTCAGTACCCAACACCCATAACACGAAATAATAGGCACACGATGTAATTATCAATTTTCTTTCCCTTCAGTTGTTGAACAAATAAGTGATTTTAATTAAACTGTGCTAAGTTTAAAACATAAAGTAAATAACAACACACTTTGTTCTTTTGAAACTAATACAAAATTTTTGGATGGATATAATATAATATAGTTTCATTGAAGTCTTCTCTGATTATTAATTATATAAAAAATGTTCTATGTGTTAGTTGTAACAATTAACGAATAAACCTCATTCTAAATTCTTAAATTTTTTTAAATAAATTTTACATGAATCCTAAAATTTTGTATCTACTTGCTTCTGTGAAAATTTAGTATATCTTGTAAAGTGCTTGTGCGTTTAAATGCACTGATATTATTGCAACGTGAAATGTGTCTATTTTAATTGAAATTGCGTGAACAATTGTGTGCTTATCATAGAGATATAAATTTCGATGCATGTAGGCCTTATGGCGCCCAGAAGCCGCGTATTTCAAGGTTCTAACGAAACCATCCACCGTCTGCCATTTTGCTCTACTCACCAAAAGCATTACACCGTGATAATAATGATTAATAAGCACATTTGAATCATTTATGTATGTAGTATTGTTAATACAGTCTTAAGCGACAAAAGTCATCAAGATTGGTTAATCAAACATGCATTTACCAGTATTAATTTGAAACTTGTTAAAAAGCTGCTTAAAAAGTATATTAGAGGATTATGTTTATTTGTAAATTGATTAGTAAATGGAGGTAGTATAGGTAGTAATAACAAAGAAAAAATACAACACATAAAGAAAACCATTAAATTAACAAACAATAGAACATATTAAAAGGTCACACAATATTTTGTATTTAGACAACAATTTTGAAGTAGAACAGAAATTATAAGAATAGAAAAACAAACTAATAGACATTCACATTATACATATTATAACGATTAGCAAAAACCACTGGACAGACACGGAGACGGTTGATGTATTTTTCAAATAATTTTGATTGATTCCAAAGTCTTCTCTTTGTTGACAATTGTAGTACTTTATGACCTTTGAAAATACTAGTGTCTACGTACCGCACTGCATGATGTAGGTAACGTAAAGAATATAAAAAATATTTTGTAATTGCAGATTTTAGTGTTTTGGAACTATGCACGTAACATTTAACTATTATATTGAAAGGCATAGTAGAATTTATAATATATTTAACATTTATATACTCAGTCGTTTTAGATTTATTAATTATAATAGCATAGAAATATACGCATATTTCTAAACTAAGTAAACAACGCTTGTATAACGAGTAATATCAAACAGAGAGTTTTAGAGTCGTAGAGCTGACAACAGTCAGAATCGAGTAGATAAATAGATAGGCCATTTACCTCGTTGGGACATGAGATCAGGTTCTCGTCTGTTCTGGCTGACACTTAAATCGCAGAGGTCGCTAATTTAATTAAAATATACGATATACTTCATAGAAAGAAAAGTTCTATTACAAGATTTAGGTAAAAACTTGTCAGTATACAAAATCAGAACTAAGCATAATCTAGAGTTGTTACATATTTTTTTTTCAGATTATAGAATAAAATGTATAGAATGTGTTACAGACGGTACGCAAGTCACTAGTCTATCTAAATACGTCAATAATGTGGTAGAGCAAATGAGCTCACTTCTATGCTATTTGAATTTTCGTATCTCACAGGGCTATTCTGGGTACCGTGCCTACCTGCGTCGAAAGTGATGTCTCCGACGTCGTCATCTGAAGGACTGATGTCCGTGAACCTCGAATTACCTCCAACTGTGCCTTTGGGCGCACTACTACAGCCCAACCACCAATAGGCCGTGGACCGCGGGAACGCTGGATTGTCTACATCTACCTGTTAACGTAACAAAATATTTTGAAATGAGCAAATACAAGAAAGAGCCCTTCTATTTGATATACATCACTCGACGATATTGCTAAATTTATCGATTTCAAATTCATCAAATACTTATTTTATCCGTGCAGGAACGAACAATGAATACAATTTCCTGCAGCCAGGCGGCCTGACATAAGAGGCGACAAAACAATCCACAGCAATGTAGTAGGGTATTTGCCCGTCTAGATGGCTACCACCCCTGGTCTAGAGTATGCCGCTATAACAGCCTTGAATTGTGTTCCGGCAACAGTGGCCCGGTTCCAGTCTCCCTTTAGAGAGCGGCAGCACATTGGTAGCACCCTTGGTGTGACAAATGTCCATAGGCAATGGTAAGCGCTTTCCATGAGGTGGGCCGTCTGCCTGTATGCTGAACTCATGCAATAAAATGAAAAAATCTCGAATTTCTAGCAATAAGAATTATTCTCTTGTCTTCTCAGGTGTATAAGCAGCACCACATGCTAAGTTTCAATAAAAACATATTAATATTCAAGTCCATGATAAGGCAAATAAAAAATCGAAATGTGTGCTGGGACACATAGTAGAAGTGAAACTTCAACGGACAAGTGGCAAAACGCACACATTTCGATTTTTCACAGGTTTACTTTAAATTATGATTTAGTTAGGTTAGGTACATTTTAATTAATGCATTTTTTATTTAAACATTTTATTTTATCAAAAAAACTGAATTCGATCCGGAACCAATTAAAACATCGATAGTCTACTCTAATATTATGCCGCCTCTCACCACGTCTACTCTAAACTTATGACGCCTTTCAACACGGCCGTAACGCTTTTTCGTGACAGAAAAAATCCTAATACCCCCCTGTCTATATAGAAGTTTCACTTCAAATAGGAAAAGAAGTCTAATTATACAAGGCTAACAAATTGAAAATTAATTACTTACACTGAACGTCCTGTCATTAAACCGCCAATATGAACCACCCTTGAAGAAATATGTATATCCATTAGTATACTGCAACGCAGCATCGATGCCGTCGGGGATACCCTCCCAGTTGGAAAGCGGTTTGGGGTAAGTTGCCTTCACCGGGGGACGTTGCGCCGGATCAAACCGCCAGAACTTAGATCCTTTATAAAAGTAGATTTTTCCATTGCCTGACCACACCAGAGCAGCGTCTAAATTATCAGGAATGCCGGTGAAACCTATAGAAGAAAACGACTATTATCATAAATGTTTTTATATTATAATATAATTATGGCATAGATATTCATTATAGTGTAGATTTATATATTAAGAGATAACGAAAAATATTAATGACAAACCTTCACTAATCTCCTTAGGATATTCTCCATCCACCTTCTGTCCGTTATATCTCCAATACTTAGATCCCTTGAAGAAGTAAGTCTTTCCGTTCTTGTATGTGAAAGCAGCGTCAATGTTTCCGGGCAAACCAGGCCATGCCCGAGATATAAGGCGTGGGTAACCTGCTGCTACGCCGTCTTCGGTTAGCCTCCAATAATTTTCGCCTAGAAATGAAATATTAAAATATATAAATATTTGGACGAACCAGGAAATCTGAACCAATACTTGTACGTAAGAATTATACTCGTTGAAGTCAATTTAGCCTTATATCGGAAGCTTAACTGTTGTTAGAAAAGTGTTCTTTTCTAAAGCTGTAATCGATTAAGGTTCAGTTACTTCGTCCTGTAGCTGGCAGCTTTTAAGCAATTTTTAGGTAGATTTCGGGATGTTTTTCGCAACGTCAAGAAGTTGAGGAATATGGGACACTTCGAAGAAAAGTAGAATAAAGATATGTAATACATACCCTTAAAGATAAAAGTACTGCCGTCAGCAGAATTGAAGATGGTGTCGATCTTGGAATCAGCGCAGAGTGCAGGGTCTTCAGCTGATGGTTGTTGGGTCGTGGCTCGTGGTATGGAGGGCACGCCTGCGCCGCCACCAGCGCCCCCCACGCCGCCCCCGCCAAAATCCACCTGTGTCTTGTGGCCATAGAGAGCCTGCAAAAGAATGATGAAAACTTAAAACGATCGGGGTCAAATATCATAGCATATATGATAATGAGATCGGTCCTAGAGTTGTAAATTACTTAGCTTAAAACTATATAATGCTCAAGTCTGTCGATTAAATAAATAATATCGTTCGAAGTGTTAATATTGCAATCGAAATGTCAACTGCAATAATAGCTACAGTAATGTTTTAAAAATATACTAAGATTAATATTATTAATAAGTAAATTATTACCTACAGCTAACTTACTGGTTAATATTCTAAACGCGCACAGTGTTATTGCTAAAGATAAGTGATCTTTTTCAGAGAATCAGAATCAGGAATAGAGCAGATTAAAAATGTTGATCGCGGTGTACATATTATAAGGGGAGTGTTATCGTAGGACAGTAATTTTATGGTTATAGGAAATATATCTTACCTGAATGCCTTGAATATCATCCTGGTCTAGCTGGAAGGCAGGATCGTAGCCCCTGTAGAAGGGGGCCATCAGCGCCGATCGCACATCGCTGTGAGACAGTCCTAGCGAGTGGCCGAACTCATGAGCTGCGACCTGAAGTTATATTATAAAATTATGAAGTATATATTATTATTTGAAATATAAATACATAGTCTGTAATAATAGTACAAAGCTGCAAGGTAAAGAATGACCTAACGCTGAAAACTTAATACGAATTGTCAAGACAGTTGTAAACATCCTCGCTAAAATATGATCATTCACACATACAGTCTTCGTAATAAACAATATTTCATTAAAATATATTGTGCAGCATTTTTCAAGTCTATATGTTTTTCATTTCACACAAAGTTCAAAAGCAATACATTTTATTTGCGACACACGATAAAAGAACATTTGAGAAACGATGATAAAAAAATCAGTTATTTAATAATATTAAAAATAAATTTAAAATGGGTCACTATTACAAAGCCCATGCAACAAAAGAAAGAAGGTCACACGATATGGGATGTATCAAACTTAAATGTGTTGTCTAGACGGCAATAAGTTTTAAGTAGTTAAATTGTATGTCAGTCATAATAATGTACCAGTAACCTAGATGCAATATCATGCTTCGTTAATAAAACAAATAACCTGAAGTATGGTCACTACAATAGGCACAAGAAACAATATGTTATGTTATGTTTACGTATATTATAGTTTTATCTTGTTATACTATACTAATACTATATTATTAATATTATTTACGAGTAAATATTATACATGCGAAAGTTTGGATGGAAGTTTGTTACTCAATCACGCCAGAACGGCGGGACGGATCTGGATGAAATTTGGCAAAGAGATACATATTATATATATATATATAGTCTGGAATAGCACATAGCCTACTTTTTATCCTAGATAAATGTACGGTATTAACGCGAACGAAGTCGCGGGAAAATCTAGTAAATAATAACTGCAAACGCATTGAACAGACAGTTTTTTCATTACATTTTGGGATATATATATACATACAAATAGGAAATTTTCATACCTGGAATAGATTTGTTCCCCTCCGCGAGTTAATAGACCACATCTCCGCATCATCAAAATGGGCATCGCCTCCATAGACCTAAAAATATGAACAACGTATATAAATTTCTATTCACTATAGCGGAACTTGCTACATAAAACCGTTTAATACAAACACATCTAACAAAAATATCCTATTATCGAATTATATTTGTTTTGTCATACCGGAATTTCACTGCGTTTATTTAGAATGAACTGTGTCTGCGGCGTTGTACAGTTTATTTGTAGTAGAATAATTGTATTCTAGTAATCTATCTATCTATATCTTATAATAAGTTTTATCTAGAGATCGAAAAATCGGTTCTAAATGACATAAACAATTGCAACACGGTATTTACAACTGATAGATACAACATATCTTGATAAGATACTCACAGGGAAATAAGCGTGAGCAAGGGTGCCGCCGGGACCGTCGAAAGGATCACCATCTCCGTGCTCTCCCTTTTCGAATCTAGAAATATTCAAAAAACTCTTAAAACAGAATTTTGTTTCTGTAAATTTAAAATATCTTATTATTTTAGGGAATAAAAATTATCCTACTTTCATTCTAATTATGCAAGGTATTGTTACGACTTAGCCAAAATTCCACGAAGCACGCCGGCAAATGCAAATGAACACCTGCCAGCCATAAACCTCAAGTTTATTACCGCCCGCATTTGCACTTCTTTTATTTTCTTTGTATTTCATATTTGTAATTAGAAAAGCCGCCTATTGTGTATTGTAATCTGTTCCGGTAGGCAGTGGCCAGGTGCGATCCCGGGAAATCGGGTGCACGCGACGAGATAGACATATTGCACCGTGAAGTATAAAAAAATGCCCGAACGGAGGGGTGGGGCAGTCAAGCGACGATTACGATACAAGCAAGACGTGTACATTCGATAAGCGATATAGTGACTTTACGCGTGTTATTTAATCGTGCAGTTTGTACTGGTTATATCTAGTTATACTTGTACTTGTTTTATACGTGTTTGTACAATTCTAATAAATTCTGTAGTAATTCCAACGGCATTTTAATTTGAGTCTAGCACTCGTAACAGTATTAATATGCTAAATTTTATGACAATCCACTTCTTCCTAAATTCGTGAAACAGAAACGTAGAAACTACCAAAGTCAATATCACATCACTTTCGTAGAACATATTTCGAACATTTCGTCTTAAATATCTGCTCATGGGTTCCAAATACATGAAAGATTATAAATACCTACAATTAACTTTATAACGATAAATTAATGCCTAAAAGAGCATTAAAATATTTGGTAGCAAATATTCAGTGTTCGAGTTTTGAATGCAACAGATATCTTGAGAATAATATTCATGATAAAAGATGATAACAATTAAAGTGGGTATTAAAAAACGTTCAACGATTGAGTGGGTTGGTTGATGTTCTACAAATTATATTTTCAATGACAGCTGATTACTACTAGCATTTAGTTACGCAACAAAGATCATCAGTGGGTTGTTACGAGAAGTATTACACCATTCAAACTGGCATACACAATGCGAAAATCGCTACAAACGTCAATACGGCAATAGCCCTTTAGCCATTAAACACTTAATATGAATCGTAATGCCCTAATATAGATTTTACTGAATATATTTCAGTACTTTTTAATCAATAAGAAATTAAAATATGTTTGACATTATGTTTAACATAAGTTAGTATTCAGAAGGCTGGTTCGTATTTCGCGCAACGAATCAGCATTGCCATACAGATGGCAATGCAGCCAACCTTCTGAGCACGATTCCCTCTGGCAGCTATTTGTTACATAGTTTATATTAACTTATAACTTCAACAGTATTGTAATGCTGATTGTTTTTTGAAGTACCTTTTGCGAATGCATGCATTGAAAGTTATTAAGTAAGCCTGTTTACTATATTAAAATAAATACAAGAAAACATCTGTTTATAATTCTTTACGATAGAAAAATCATAAAATCTTACAAGTCGTAAATTGATTGCCGCTCGCTCTTTAAAACAGCGATAGCGTGTTGTGAAGTATATACCTATGTATGTACGTTTATGCATAGTAGGAAATAGACTAAATTCACTTAATTTATTGAATATTAAAATTTACTTTTAATGCAAACATTTCAATTTGGAATTCAATTAGTTGTATTATATAGATATGCACTGAACGGGCATATACCTATATCGAATCAAAGCCGGGGCTTCTGCGTTCCAATAAATTACGCGGACTAATGCTTATTATTTTATTTATTTAGGTTCATGGCTTGGCAGCTAGGCCTTTAAGCCAGATCTTAGATTATAATGTAGTTTCTTCATTTTCTTAAGACTATGTGTAGCACAGCTGAACTGTAGGTTATCAGCTGGTGCCATTCAACGGAGTTCTTGTGACAACTCAAAAGGCCACATTTGACTATACAGTTCACATTTCTCACAAAACATAAATACTACTCAAAAACTATCAATATCCTACAACTATTGTTCATTTTAGAGTAATTTTACACATTTTTAAAAAATAAAACTGCACAGCACAACATCTTTCAGTTCCCGCCAAAAACTCGACTAATGCTTAAATCTCTCAACCACAGTGTATGCTAATTTAATCATTTGTTTGTTTACTTTATTTAGCTTGGCATCGACCCTGAATAAATAAATTTAGTGCCGCACGTATTCTGACTAATAATACAATCAATTAAGAGTATAAAATCACCAATTATGGAACAAGCAACAAAATAACTTTTTAGTTTCACAACATAGTTTCGTTGGTGGGCCATTTATTATGACACTTTCTAGATTTCAATAGGCATGTAAAGTTTTGTCAAACATTTGTAGCACGTACTCTTTAACCAATTATAAACATTTAAGTTACTAACTTCAGATAAAATGTATATAATGCAATCTAAAACTCGGTTAAATGCGCCGCAGTTAACGAATAACGAAGGGTTGCGTACAGGTGATAAACGGTCCGCTTTCCTCAATTGGCTAATGAACTATAAAAAGTCGAATAATTGAAAATACCCTACATCTGAAATACTAATTAATAGCATTTTGTTGTCGTTTTTGTTCGAACCAGTTTTCATTAAAGTATTTTTCACAGTTCAACGGTTAGGTTTATTTATTTATTTATTATTATTTATATGTATGCATTTTTTTATTTCATATTATAAATACATCTTTATTGTCAACAATAACAGTACAAAAAGAATTGATTAATTATACCAAGCTACATAATTATTAAACACTAGCTTCCGCCCGCGACTTCGTCCGCGTGGAAAGTTTTTTAACTATTCCACGGGAATAATAAACTCTTTAATTTTTCGGGATCAAAAGTATCCAATATGTTGACCAGAGATATAAGCTACCACCATACAAAATTTCATTTAAATCGGTCCAGTCGCTTCGGAGATTAGCCGGTACAAACAGAGAAACAAAAAATTCAAAATATCTAAATTAGTTCTATTTCACTTCTTACATCTCCCTAACTCGGTTTTTAGCATTTTTTTTTTCATTGTACAGAAATTTGACCTCTACAATTTTATTATATTTATGGATATATATATAAATGCGCATACACATATCCACTAAAATTCATATATATATATATACCCAATAGTTTCCGAGAAAAATGTCTAACTATTACATGTAAAAACAGACGGACAGAGAAGGCGAATTTACAAAGCTTCTGTTTTAGCCTAGATACTTAAGGAACACTATCAATTTGTTTATTTACAAAACCATGGTAGATCTAGCGAAAATCTTACATAAAAAGGTGAACTTGAAGACGGTTGAACTTAACGAGTTGCTGCACACTCACCTAACTTCGATATGGACCTGTCCAGATCGTTTTTGAGTGAAAGTGAGATCAGTATAATCAGACCACACTGAGAATGCTTTGGCAAGTTCGGCGTCTACTTCAGCGCGATTCAGTTTGGATGGGTACTTTGAGATCTTGTAAGTCAGATTTTTGACACGCCACCTGGAACCTAAAAAAACATAATTTAATTAAACCATGAGTTCAGACTGATTTTGTTGAAGGTAATTGAGAATTTGCACTGCTATGAAATCTTCTAAATCTATTGACATGGATACGTACAGTATTGAGCAAGTACATGTCGGACTGCGCACAATGAAGGATTTCAAACTGACGGTGAATGTTATGCCATTTGACATTTGACTACAGAATTTAAAATATTTTTTAAAAGCTTACCTTGTAATGCGTATCTCTTAGCTCGGCTCTCTCCGAAACCAACTTTATCTCGAACACCACACCTCGGTAATTCCATCATCTTAGTTGTCTCGTCATCCAATTCTCCTGTAAAAGATCCAAATTTGAATGTTTTAATTATGATGAACATTCATATCATTATATGACAAATATCATTTTGCCCGTGTCGTATGAATGTGAAATATAAAAAAAACATCATTTTATCCGTGGTGGAACGGAGAAAGAATACAAATTCCTGCGGCCGGGCGGCCTGGCGTAAGGGACGATAAAACCACCCACAGCCAGGTGGTAGGGTATTTCCCTGTCTGGATGGCTACCCCACTGATCTAGAGTATGCCGCCATAACAACCTTGAGTTTTGTTCCGGCATTAGTGGCCAGGTCTCTCTTTAGAGAGCGGCAGCACAATGGTAGCACCTTTGGTGCTATAAATGTCGATAGGCGATAGTAATCGCTTTCCATCAGGTGGGACAACTGCCAGTCTGCTGCACTCAGGCAATAAAAAAAATTACTTGAGTGAATATGCTCCCAGGGAATATTCACCAGGGTGAATCGTTTGCTTTACGAATATTTGGACCATTACCCAATTTTATGCGAAAGTAAGACTATTTTTTGGGTGTGATTTGCGTTTTTAACTCCGACTAGATAAGTTAAGACTATATAGTCATCTATACTAAAATTAATTGTGCTACATCAATAAAAACACCATTGACATTCGTAGAATAAAACGTAATTTTTGTATTAACAGATGACTAGGAAGTAATTACACAATCACATTGACGACCAAAACCGCACACGGAAAACGATTGTATAAACAGGAACAACGGTTATAAGCGACCAAGCGGTCAGCACACTTGAGATTCAGCTATGACAAAACATACGTCATTTATATATATTTTGCGCGATTAACAGGGAACAATAATAAATGAGTATAAAACAAGGAAAATAACGAAATAGTCCTTTTCCAGACAATAAGTAGATAAACTACAAATTGTATTTTACTGCTTAATTTTTCCTTAGGTTTTCTTATAAGTAAAACTACTATTACGTTTTAACGAATGAACGAATTTTAAGTTATTAAATTTAAAAGTTCTGACACTTTTCATTTACTGCGGTCAAAGAATAACAAGGTAGAATGGCTTGACGTGATAATCCGTTCAAATTAAAAGGTATTTATTTTCGAATGCATAAGGCATCACACAGCTGAGTGTCATTTTTTAAGAATTTTCATTTCAATCTCCTTGGTTTACGTACTTGTAAGCGTTGTTTAATTTTTTAAAGATTTTAAAACCTGGTAAAAAGGTATTAAAATTGAATTTTTATTTGATTCATTTATTACTTATTAAAAACCCGCAATCAATCAAGTTATATATAAGTTTCGAATTGAAAATAATCAACGGAGTTCTTATGACAGCTTGAAAAGTTATACTGCAAAAAAATAATTGCAATTATTCACAAAACATACAATCCTTACTTTAAAGCAATCAAATGCATACAGCTCATGTTTATTTATTTTTAAACTTTATAAATGTTTTAAAAATAGGACTGCACAGCAAAAGTTCCAAGTTCTCGCCAAATGCTCCAGTATTCTTCAGACATGCACTTTCATTACTGATATCAAATTATTTTTTGTCTACCTTCATCTTGTTGTATTAAAATTATTTTATTATATAGGTACTTATTTATTATTCACTCTGATTAAGATAGTACTTTATTTATTGATTTTTTTCTGCCAATGTATGCACATACGCAAAATTTAAACGAGAGAAAAATATAAGTAATTCAAGTTTAATGTCACCCTTAAACATTTAATATAGTCATATAATGTTGTCCAGTTAAGACTACCAACCGAACTCGTGCAGTGACCGATAATGAATAATGTATTTAAGTACGTACCGGCGCTGCGTTATTTGCTTACATAATAACACAGCCTTCAGTCATAGTCAAGACCAATAAACTACTTCTCGTGTCAAGGCACGTACGAGTACAGACGATTCAGGTGCTGGCCACATAATTCCGCGGTGTTTGAATACCAGCGCACCAATTCAATACCATTATCTATGGAATTAATATCACTGGCAATCAAAATGGATTCGTGTTACTTATATTAACTCAACTGATTACATATTTAATTTTAAAAAAGTTTCCACGATATAGTTTTAGAATTCTTGCTTCGAATAAAAGATATATATGGTACAATATAAATTTAGATGTGTACATACTTTTTTGTATCTAATCTATGACTTATATTTTCTTGGAGGTTAACTTTCTCAATATTGTATTTATAAAAAATTTAATCTATCTATACATATAAAAAACGGTAGAGGTCGAATTTCTGTACAATGAGAAAAATGCTAAAAACCGAGTGAGGGGGATGTAAGAAGTGAAATAGAACTAATTTAGATATTTTCAAATTTTTTGTTTCTCTATTTGTCTGTCTGTTTGTACCGGCTAATCTCCGAAACCACTGGACCGATTTAAATGAAATTTTGTATGGTGGTAGCTTATATCCCTGGTCAATATATAGTATACTTTTGATCCCGAAAAATTAAAGAGTTCCCGTGGGATAGTGTAAACAGCTTTAAAGGAATAATAAATACCACGCGGACGAAGTCGCGGGCATCAGCTACTATATAATATATTTAAGTAATAATCAAATTATTAGACATATTTCAATCCTGAAAGAATTATATTACAGTGTTACAATTAAAGGCTTGCTAGATATTAATATTTGATATGCAATACATTAGATTAGACTGTATATTTTATATACAGTACGAAAGTGTATTTAAATATCAAGTACTTAAAGATAATCGTGTTGTAGAGTGATAATAACGAATAATTTATTAATAATTAATAGTTTTGTTATTATTTAATGAACTTATAATTAACTGATTTATGACACATTTAAACAAGCTTTCGATAAACTAGTCTTAAATTCAAATCCTTGTATGTCTATAATTGCCAGATAATATTACACTAATTAGTCGGCAATCCAGACATACTGTTTAGTTTCCTTATTAAGTACATAGTTATAAGTTTTCTTTTTCTGCAGCGGGTGGTTATTTATAAGTTAAAAGTTCAATAATACTCATGAAAATGATTTTATGATGCTCTGGGATGAATAAACGGCAGTATCGATGCGTGACTTAATAGGACGCCGTTGCAAGGCTACCGAATTGCGAACCGTGGAGAGCTAACAACCAGTCACCAGGGTCGAGATAGATATTGCGAATATCAATTAAAACTAACACCATCTTAATTGGTTATACTTTAGTGACGGTAATTATAGCACTGCTCTAGCTTAATATGTAGGAAATTTAAAATATAGATGGTGATAGTCAAATCAACTGAAATACTTTTTATAAAATTACCAAACAGGTAGTCTCATAGATTTTGTACGAGCGTACCTAATTATGACGTCATAAGAAGGTACAAGTAAAAATGGTCAAACAGCGCATTCTGTTGCTTGAAAAGATAAAATGTTATTTTAATGCTTATTCTTTTATATGTAAAATATTATAATTTATTGTAACATGTGTCCGCATCCCTATTTTAATAGATAATAATTATGATTCATTTACTTTTCTGAGCACTCCACATTCTCACGATTTTGTCACGTTCTCGCGCGCTTTTCGCGAGATTCTTGCGAAAATGTGATACGCCCATTAATATTGTTAGAAGCACGTACCTGTTGCATTTAAACCTGCGAAGCTCTGGAACTCCGCAATAGCCCGTCGCCACGAACTCTCATCCATGATATGACCACTGGATGGATTTTTTACTGAAGGACTAAGGTATCCATATTGCGCTAAATACATCTGAAACAAGTAGAGTCATGCATCAATTATTTTTGTCCATATTTAGAGATATCTATTTCATTAACAAAAAGTTTTTTTGAACAAATCTTACAACAATTGAAAATATTTTCCTGTACTTTGGTCTTGATAGTTACGTGACCAATAACATAATGTATAAGCCAATTAAACAACTAGATCATGATATGATTACCACACAATGTGGATTATAGCTTGCTAATTTGTTCTTAAAGGTTTCTTTATCTCAATGTTTACCTATAGCTGTTATATCTCGCTTCATTACAAGGTTACCCCACCCATTGTTTATTGTCGACGTCTCTGATAAGGATAACATATAAGTCTACGTATATAGAACGTGTTAGAGAGACAAAAAGTATTTAATTACGGTTGTCTGTTTCACAATGTTTAGGTCAGTTATAAGCTTTTCATTAATATTGTTATTATTATTCATTATTGTTAAGTGTCACATTTTTAGAAATAAATATTTTCTTTCTTTCTTATACCATTCGACATTCGTTTACACTATTCATTAGAGTAGAAGTTTAGAAATAACTCTACGAATAATAAAATAATTATATCTGTGACCATCAACATTTAAAATTTTATGAAAAAATAAACTATAATTATTATTAGTTTCAAAATTGAATTAATCATAAGTTCCATTTAAGCATTATATTTTGTACATGAACCTTCAACGCACGAGTCCGATTCGCACATGCCTACCTCTTCAGTTTCCGTGTCGTTTCATATCTATTTCGTTATAGGATAATCAAGTATAGTAAATGTAAGCACTAACAGATAAATGTTTCTTTGTTGACAGAAAATGTAGGTATTATAAAACCTTTTACTTCATCGGACACGTGTAAACAATAAAATGTCGTAAGAATACGTTGCGGATGGGATACCAAGACATTATCCGGCCTTGGGCGGTGGCGGTGGCAGCGGCAGCGGGCGTGAGCCGCATCGCAATGCGCCCTGCACATATCTCCGGCTGGCACGACATCAACAACCATGCACATTTCGCGGCGGGCGGGCCTTTGTTCCTCTCACCGGGGATTCCTGGCTAAAGACTAGTCAGCCGTACGCAACAATAAATCGTAAAAGAATGAATTCGCAATAACAGTAAGATATAAAATATAAGGGAGGAAACTGACTATCCTCAATTTGAAATTTAAACGGATACTATATTACATATAAAGTCATGGCGACTGAGTGAATCGAATCTTAACACAAAGAATTATTACTTTAAGAAGATGTTTGGTCTTGTGTTTGCACTGGTGGTGAAGAAAAACGCTATTAAGGAAACCTGTATATTGAGATCACCGCGTGAACCCTACAACCCGTATAGGCACAGGCTACCCCATTTTTTGGGGAACGATCAACGGTCAGTTCGATGCAGGATGGCGGTTTACACATATACGTTCACATGATGTTCAACACAATATTTTCCTTTAACAGAACATCCTAATCTAACTAACGTGTACATTAGTCAGAAAAATTGAGTAATTGGTGCATGCCTTGTGGCCAGGATTCAAATCCACGTCATTTGAATGAGATGTGAGAGTGTTAGCCACCAACTAAACTCGAAGTAAATTTATTATGCAGTACCTATCTATAATGTACCCTAATTAAACTAAGCAAAACTTCAGAGAATACTACTCATAACGTACGCCATAGCAGCAGGAACAAAAGTTTGGTATCTCTACAGACTAGATTTACCTACTTACTCAGATGGCACGTTACATATTTACTCAGATAAAATGAATTTGTATTTTACGTGTAAATAATTATATTCGTAGGTGAATGTTTGTCCTGTCTCTTGCCATTTTCAGGATGTAATTAACCTTTTGGTAGTTCTTGAACGGCAAATATAACAACAAACAGACAACAATAGATTTCAAACTTTAAGTTCAATGGTTTTGATGTCGTAACTGAGGAATGTGAAATATATCGTATTCATAAATATCCAAAAAAAGAAAGAAATATTAAAAAAATCTTTTAACACGTTATGTGATTTGAATTTTAATTTGGTCGTATATCACTCTCTGTCAATGAGTAATCGCACAGATTTTGGGTGCGCGCGAGTAATATGGTTTGCGAACGGGGCGTTGACACAAACCATTGTTATGCCGGTACACAAAATACGTCCATATAATGATGGTTAAAAACCTACAGATAGTGTCATGACAACAAAAATATTGGTAAGGTAAATATTTATCTCAAGCTCTACTTCGTTGGAAAGCCATTATTTACACACATTAAACAAAAAGCGAACACTTTCTCACTTCTGAAATATTTATGTAGTTATTACAGTTGTATTATGCTTTTGGCGTTTTTTGTTCGGAGCGAAGCAATGCGCCCTCATTTTGTGGCCGGCTATAATGGAGGGTATCTGGAATAATAATTCTGTCTTTCTTGTTTACTAGAGAAACCAGAGCGTTAGCTCAGTTGTTGTTTCAGTGTACCTACATGTTTAAATGAGTAGAATTTACTTATTAAAATGGACGGGGTAACCATATCACAAAGTGACAAAAACCTATTTAACACAGTAAAAATTCAAAAAAAGTAGTACGTATGGTTTCGATACAGGTTTTCAAAATTTATGAGGTCACATTTGGGATTGAGTTTATTTTTCATGTGGTAATAATGACGTCTTTAAATATAGTAATTAAATAATAAATTCGTATAAGTGTATTGGGGTTAGTGTGCCTAAGAGTAACGGCGTCTGTCGAAGTCTGTGCCGACGCATATGATCTTTGTGCGGGTACAGCCCGCGGGGCTTCGTACCACAGACCCACTTAACTCACACAGATACAATGCCTCAGGAGGACACAGCGGAATATATTATCACGCATCATTGTTAAGTTTCAATGCTAATTGGAAAAAATATCCTTTAGAGTCTATGTTTGATTTTGTAAACAAGTTTATGGGCGTAAGTAGTCACGTCCAAGAAAATATTAAGTAACGAAAAGTTTCGTGTTTTAATATTTGATCAAAAAAGTAACATTGAGATGAAAGCAAATGGAATTCAAGTAAACTACTGTTTAAAAATAGTAGTGCTTTATTTCATTTGGTTTACTTATACGTAATTATCTGTTAACCATGTCTTCACCCGTATTTATAATACTTTTACTTTTTAAGTTAAGTAAAAGAACCGCTGTAACTATGAAACAAGTATTTATTTATTTATTACCAAAAGCTTAAATATGAATTTTCTTATCCCGAATTTGAGGAATCATGAGTTGCCTTTAATATTTTCATCCACTATTTCATTTTAGAAAAGTTCCTATTTTAGAAAAAGTAGCTTATGTCCTTCTCTAGGATGTAATCTGACCTTCCTAAATTACGTTAAAATCCGATCAGCCGTTTAGTCGTGAAAAGGTAATAAAAACGGGATTTACTTTTGCATTTATCTAATATGTATTGTGGATGATTATAGTTAACAACATATAATACCTTCCTAATATGTTTTAAAGTGCTATAAAACAAACGTGTCATGGAATAATCAAACTTAACACTGCGCGAAGGACTGAGTCATAATTTGTTATTGACATAATGTTGAGGACGAGCTTTCTTAATGGTATTAACTTCCAATAAAGTATTGGTACGTGGGTGTGAACGATCTACCTTCTGGTATTACCGATGACAAAGTAATTATACTTTTATTTACATATTAAATTTTCCCTCATGACAAAGGCATTTGCATTAAAATCCAAATTAAAGGAATTCTATATTAATTTAGATAGAGTTTTAGTTGTATTTTTTTTTATTACATGAGTTCAGCAGACAGCAGTTGCCATCGCCTACGGATATTTCTAACACCAAAGGTGCCACCAATGTGCTGCCGCTCTCTAAAGGAAGTATACTAATACCGGAACATAACTCGAGGCGGTTATGGCGGCATACTCTAGACCAGGAGTGGTAGCCATCCAGACGGGCAAACACCCTACCACCTGGCTGTAGGTTGTTTTGTTGCCTCTTATGACAGGTCGCCCGACCGCAGGAAATTGTATTCTTTCTCCGTTCCTGCACGGATAGAATAATGTAATTATACTTTTTCTATTACCATGACTATTTCATATAGTTATAGGTAGACAAAGGTTTGGTTTGTGGTTACAAACGTAACACATGTTTCCGGCCAGTTGCACCTTTTGTTTATATAATGAATAAGCAATTGAACAAGTTTGTTTTAAATTATACAATAGCAAAATCGAGGCGTTGACCCATATTGCCAGTTTTGAACATGTAATTTACTCATTCAACTTTACAGTCCGCCGCACGATTGAATTTGGTCTGGAATTCATTGTATGTGTTTATAAAATTATTTTTTTATATTGATAATAGTATAATATCAGCCCACACCTTACAGTTGGGTTTGGATGTCCTCATTTTAGAAGAACGGACGGATCCACCAACCGACATGTCTAGATTTTATACATCGGTAATTTCGACGTGTAAGTTTTTTCTTAGTGTTTGCTTTCGTCATTAGCTCGTGATTCAGACTACATGCATATGTGCCTGATAAATTGTGATATGTCCTATGAAAGATATTATTATATTATGATAATTTAGTTCTTTTCTTTAACGGTTTTTACTACAAAACTGGGTAACTAGGACACATTTAATTACTTTTTCGTGTGTAAACGAAACGTATTTCACTGTTGATTTAAATAACAGCTTGCGCATGGGCTTTCAAGCCAAGCAGGTTATTGTAAAGCTGTGCACAATATGTTTGCTACCGAAGTTAGTTTCTAGCAATGACTTATCTTGTTGCTATTTTCAGTATTTTATAATAATAATTATAAATAAATAAATCGGTAGACAAACACACACACTGTATATCCCCAAATTAAGCAAGTTACGCTTGTGTTATGGGTAATATACAACAGACCACTCTGGGGCTGATCAAAACTCTTATCGATCTTTTAATACATAATAGTAACCAGAAAGCATAGAAAGAAATTTGCCGCGCGTTTTTCATTGAAGTTTTCTTTCTGAGGTACGTAGAAAAATGAATATTACCTTCCTTTCTTTATATTTTACCTTCGTCAGTTATGGTAAAAATGCGCAATATTGTACATACATATGCAACACAACATCATGGGATGATTATCTATAGTGAAACGATTAGGTACAATGTAAACCATGCGGGCATTTAATGACACCTCCTATGTATGATTGCTCACGTCATTCGTTATTGTTGAACAATTTCCTGACATTGGATGTGATTTACGTGTTTAAAGCAAATTGTTTCGTTTGCCCTTTGGCTAGAACTGAAACGTACACGTGTTAACATAGCAGTTCTCGGTCATATAGGTAATAACAAGTCCATGTATTTTAAAGAATAACCGGTACGGGTCCTAATATCGAAGATCATGCGAAATGCAAAAGACAAAGTAGGAAACAGAACCTCAGACTGTAAATGTTGCTGAAACAATAAAAGACTCCTCTGGTTCCAGTATAACCGATCAGTCAATTGTCATTCTAGTTTACGAAGATATATTTTAGTTGCCTGAAATATCAGGGAACCAGATTGCCTTATTATAATCAGACTTAAACATCAGTTTCACGGTGAACATTTATGGATATTTGTGTATGTTTTTCCGTCTTAAAAAATCTCAAATGTAAAGTGTATGTGACTTTTGAGCTACCCCAAGAATTCCGTCATTTGACTCCAGTAAACCTGGTATTTGACTGAGTCTGGATTTCATAACCAAAATTCAAAAGAAATTTAGATTAGTTTTGTTCAAAAAACAATAAAATAAGGAACGTAGAAAATTAATTTACGTTGTTGTAATCGTGAAAGGCACTGCTAAGCATAACTTATAAAGCTATCAACGAGTCGCAACGCTTAAATAGGATAGATAGTGAATGCCTTACTTGAGATCATACAACATTCTTCCAGGAAGTGCATCAGTTCTCATCTATTACTAACAATCAACCGGATAAGTACTATCAGGAACAAATAGAAACACGTGCAGATATTCACAAACAATCTTAATATTTTTAAATTAATAAACTCACCGTACTTTTTCATAAAAACAGGTACCTAAGCCAGACATTTATGGGCTAATGTTGTTAAGATTTTGTCTATAAAATGACTATAATTTGAGAAATAATATTATTATTGCACTTACGCTCATTCAACATCATCGACTACTTAGTCATTATCATTCAGTCAAGCTAAAAGTAAAATTCAGTTTTAAATAATCTATGCATGTAAATTATGGAAGCAATAGGCTAGCTTTAATGCTAATGACCCGAAAAACATCCACGCAGTATAAATATTAATAGTTCGTACCATACGTCTGCATAGTCATAGTCATCTTGAAAATTAAATCCGTAAAAAGAAACTCCGTTGGCTGGACCCAGAGTGAGTCTTAGCCCCCGAAACAAGAGCACACCAACCTCTTTTGCTTGACCTGCACAGTGTCTTGCCAATTGCAGGTTTGAAGATCGGTGAGATCAGCTTCTAATTTAGCTTTCCACCGATACTTAGGCTGGACAACCAACCGCAAATAGCAAATAAAAAAATACTTATTGAGTTTTTCATTTCACGCATCCCTTGGCGATTTTGATAAACTTTTAAATTTGAAATCCATTTTAACATAAAAAAATATCATCGGAAATTTAACAATGTACATACAATCAAAACTTTTAAAGTCGCGCCACTGTTTTTTCCTTGACATAGCCATTCCTGAGAAAATAAACTGCGTTTTCTTTAAGAAATGTTTTTAGAAAACCTATTTACATTTAGACCAGGGTTGAGAATATGAAAATAAAAATGTGAACAATTTCTTTTCACATTTAAGTCTATATTTGTGAGGGTTAAAGGGGGCTTAAATAAAGTTCAGGTAATTAAACTCGTTAATTTCGTGTTAATAATCTCGAATTCTTAAATAAGTGCTAAATTACTTTTTATTCTTCGGACATTTTGATTAATCTTTATAAGAAATATTGAACCATATTTAAATATTGCTTTGATTTAAAGAAGATTAAATTAAAGACATGTTACTCATAAAAAGTGACTCTATTAATTTTTGGTCAATGTTATGATTTAATTGATTTATCTCTTATTTCCACAAAGCACGTGAAAAATAGGTATTAAAGACAGTTCATTTAGAACATTTGTCATTTTTAATATTACGTAACATTTAATTAGTCTACCAGCATATATTTCTCATTGCAAAGTATTATATCACGCAGTAGTTACGTATACATATGCTATGACACGTTCCATATAAATAAATACATAGGTAATGTCATTCGACGCAGGTAACATAGCGATGGGGTGAATGCATTTTGTATACAACGCCATCACAAACTCGTGGACTTCATTATTAATGTTTACAAATACATTTAATTAGATCACATTTCATGTAATATTTATTGCCCTATTTACTTTATTTGCTATTGGAGTAAATATTGCGCACATGAATTTTAAATTCAGTGATTAATTAAAAATAACAAAGGTACACGTTTTATAGACATAACTGCATAAATTATTTTCAACACATGTGTAGCAATTTATCAGAATTATGTTGGTAAATAAAATATATGTCAATTTAGATTTCTAATAGTGATTTGTAAACAAGTTGTAGTTTTCCATTTATCAAGTTATTGTAGTAAATAGTGTAACGTATAAGTTGTAGTAACAAAAGCGGAGCCCTTACAAAATTGTCATGTTTGTCGGTTAGTTTGTCTCTGTAACAGTATTTTTTAGAAAGTAATGAGTCTATATGGATGATATTTGATAGGAACATGTACTTTATAGACCGCTACACAGTGTTATTAAATAGAGGGAAAAAGTAAAAGTTGTTAGTCTTTTACTTAACTTTACAGTGTACAAAGTACATAAGCGTGTGGGGTAGACAGGTATTCAAAAATCATATCGCTATTTCTAATGAATATCGACGAAATATTGGGGAACCAGAAGTGAATACTTTGTATGGTACAAAGTATCCATTGTTCTGGTATTCTTCACAAGAAATATCTGAACTCAAATATCGATTAGATTATCATATTAATAATTTTAATTTTGGGTTTATTTAAGTGGATCTTTGAAAGTTGCACCCGTGAAAAAAAATGAGAGGAAAAAGTCTACGTTCTACGACAAAAAGAATGTTAAGCTAGACGATTGATGGGTACAAATGTAAAGGTAGACCAAAAAAGAGATGGATGGATGGTGCGAAGGATGATATGATGATAATGATTTTGTGGTGTGGTAGAGGATGTATGTCAGAGTAGAGGAATATGGATGGAAAATACATATTGTGCGGACCCCAAATAATTATGAGAAGGTAAAAGAAAAGAGAGAAAGATTAATAATTTTAGTTTTAAAGTCATCGCATGTATGGGAATTCTCATAGTAAATTGCTATGTTTACTTAAGAACGTGAGTTGTTCTTGAAATTCCATTTTAATAAAACACAAACAAAGAAACATCTATTTATTTTATCAACATAAAAATACACCTTTAAGAGAAATCACTCCAATACAAACATAATATGAATATTTAATAATTGACGTCTATTATATAATTGCTGTCAACATGTTTGTTGGTTTGTTGTTGTCATCCTTTTATGTTAATGACATGGTCTAGGCAATATTCACATTATTCAAATGCATCGAAAAGCATAGTGTATAAATCAACTTTAGCAGACGATATCTTTTGCATATGCAATACAAGATCATTCCACTCGGCGTCGATTACATAAAGTTCTATTGCAAATCCCGTGTAAGTTATTAAATTTATGGAATAAAGTCATCATCTATAGTTTTTATACAAAAATCGATAATATTATAAAATTGTAAACATGCCGTGTGTACATACATTGAAGCAATTAAAAAAAACAACTGGTATAGACTATATAAACGATGGAGAACAGTGTTGTATTATAAATGTATGATATACTCTAATGATATTATCTATACACGCAAAAGTTTACGACTAGTTTTGGTTAACTGCAGATGTCTACACAAAAAACGGTTTATCATATAAAATCAATCACTACACAGGTTCGTGAAGCTAATTCAAAGAGACCGGTAAGTTTGACATGGACTATATAATATAGTAATCATATATCAATCATAATACTAAAGAAGAGTCGATGTCTCGTGCGCCCAACGTGCACTGCTCATCCACATTGCCCAACACGCGCAGCAATTATTAATTGCTCTCGCAATTAGGACCAATTATGGTGCAATTGTCAAAAGATTAATATTGAATCTATCGCGTGTGAAACACCACTTTTCCATAATGGAGTGTGGAGCACATTTTTAAGTAGATACTAAGAGAAGACCACTCGACGCTTTGTGTCAGTCATCACGTTTATCACGTGGACAAGAGCATTGTCTCTCCTATCCATCGATTACGTGCCAATCATTCGCTTCTACACGTGTAGTCTTTTAATTGATGTTAGGTGTTTTCTTGAAAATAAATAAATTAATCACCTTACTCAGACAATGCTAATTGTAACAATAGACCCTTCATTTACCTAAATATACTATAATAATACATTATTATAGTAATTATATAGGCATTAAAAAGTTTAGCTGTTATATACTATAATAGTCTTAATGTAAGATCATAAACAAATCGCCGGATCAAGAGATGTGTTACTTGTGAAGAAACTTGTTTTACCATTATATTATGTCAGTACTTCGCATTAGTTAGTTAAAATAAAGAATAACCAGTGAACAATGATATCATCAATTTAAATTATGCAAAATGTTTTTTTCCCAATATTAATTTCATAATTTAAATAATTAATTTTTACTTAAGTTAATCATCCTTTAAGCTCTGTTATTATGACATTAAAGTCCATGTTCATTAAAGGCATACCGGTTTTTTATCAGACTCAACTATACAATCCGTAAGTATTACGAACCTAGTTTGCTTACCAAGTACAACATTCATGGGATTCTATGCGAATAAATTTTAATTGCCTTGCATCTTTTTTGTGTTTTTTCAATGACCTTATAATTTTTTTTCCTATTAACTGTATTAATACAAATAAAGTTAATATTTAAGTAAAAGAACTAACGGGATCAGTACCAAAATGTTGACCTGCTGCCTCTTTGGACAGCAATGCTAACCGATATTGCCCAAAATATGTACAAGCCTTTTGGTCGCAAGATTTCTACCAGGAGTTTAGCTATACCTAGATAAAGCTTGTGCACTTCAGGTCCTTTTGGTCCAAGTGTCTCCAAGTGTCCAAGTGACACCAAAAGCCGAAAAACGTAGCAATTTCCAATGGCTGAATATTTGCAGGGCTTCCTGCTCTAAATAATTAAATCTAGATGTACGTACAGAAATTGTAGCAATTAGAAGACAGTAGTATCGGCAAGTTATGAACAATAAGTAGTAGCGATCAGCAGAGGACGGAGGCCATGGCGCGCGTGTTGAAGGTCGCCAAGCGCTTCCTGCGTGCGTGACGCGCATGCGACAAAACACCGCCCTGCCTGTCGCACTTTGTCACATCACAATCATAAGGCCCACAAAGGTAAGTTGCTAGAGGAGTATTAAACAGCTTCATAAATGCCGGGTTTTTATACTTTACTATCTTTAAACTACCACTGGTAGAAAATTCACGTTACTTGTATGGAGTTTACGTGAAATAAACAGTTATAAGATAACCATATGGACTAAGATATAGAAATCCCGCAAAATTGTATTTGTTGAGGTTTAGGTCTTTTCAACATCTCAATAAAAACTTGAATTACACGGTATCGATACTTTAACCTACTTTTTATATAAACCCGTTTTTCCTTCGGAGTTACCGGTAAGTGACCTTAAGAATGTTTCACATTCAAGATTTCCAAATTCTTCTTCCTGAAAGGTGAGATATCTATTACATCACCTTAACAAAAATCTAGATATCCAGCAATATGAAGGCAGAAATTTCTGTCTTTACTTGTTTACTTTTCACTACTAAACAGATTTTAATGAAAGACATGGAAATAGAATTTATCCCAGGAAAGGACTTTTTGTATGGAAAGACCATCTTGCAAGGGGTAAAATAGTAGATAAAACTTGTGGGGTAATCTCACACTTCCGCAAATTAGGTCGTAGTATCTATAGAACGTTACATATGAAAATGAGTGTTCAGATTTTTGGTAAGAAGTAAGTTGGATTTACAATGTAATTTACTCGTATACAAAAAAAATATGTATGTGTGTGCAGTTCACACGCAGCAGAAGTGAAACTTCAGAGAATACCCATAGATAATTATTCTCTAACTTTTATTAATATATTATCAGTTTTATTTCGGTCCAAGTTGGACCTATGTTTATAATCTGTGCTGCACAATGTAAAATTCATATATCACTCTCTCGAAAGCTTAGTCCTATAGATTTATGTGTTTATTCTCTTTTTAGTTTCACTTTTTCGTTTCATCGAGTTTCATATCACAACGATTCTAAAGAAGTTTCAATTCGAAAACTAAAAATCGTTACAGGCTTACTAACCTAACCTTTAACATAAATAATTAGGTAATATGTATTTTTCCAAACTTGAAAAAAGCTTAATCTTTCCATGGAGGACATTTTTAATTTGATTTAATCACATTTACACGTATGTATAAACGACAAAATATTTTCGAGACTGGCTTTATTAAGCATTTTCAAGGATTACCTGACCCTACCTGTCGACAAGGAAAAATTAAACCCGTTATTCATTTGAAAATAAATACATATAGATTACGGTATCAATGAGGTGACCGGGTCGCTTTTTGTCTTCGCCCATGTCGAGGCTACCAGTCAATGCGACACGGTCCATGGACCACAGTAAACACGTATGACATATACCGCGGCTATTATGTCATAGAAACACTTTGAATAAGCAAAAATCTTATCAGTAACTGTACAGGAAACGGATTCCTCGTTCTTTTGCGGACACAATACGGTTGACGTAAATTTTTGAAACTAGAAACATAGATTGTTTAGATTTATATGTAATGTATGTATGTATGTATAAGTCAATTATCACATCGTCATTTTCTTGATAGTATTTTTAATTACGTAACAATCGCAATGTCACCGCTTTATTACTTTTTGTAGAATAAACATGTTTAAATAGAGACAAGATTTTACTTGAATACGTTTTATTCATACTGACACATAAACGTGAAAATGTCTTAGGATATTTGTGTGTTTGTTTGTTCTTTCTTCACAGCTTTAGAAAAGAGAACTGTTCGGCATGAGATTTGATACGTACATACGTAATTGTGAGGATGGAAGTAGGACACATTTTATATATATTTTATTATGGAAAATAAGTTGTCTGGATACAGCCGCCTGCTGTTTTGCCAAAAGAAAGAAAAATTTTAACTATGCATTTTTAAAAATTGTTTACTATAGTTAACAGTAAAGTAAATCTATACCTACATATGTCTAAGTTACGTAAGTTATGCATCCAAAACTTATTCGAGCGAAGTCACATTAAATGCTTTATTCTATACATTTTTGTATGACACAACCGACAAACAGTTTTGTCATTAAAGTTTATCATCGTACTGTTTATCTTCATTTTCTTCAAAATATCTACTAAAAAATTCGGTTCCCAGGATCGTGAGTCGTGACTAGGGTTAAAAAACTTACGGTCGGTGGCATTGTGCGTTAAAATATTTTGTTTTCCATCGCGTTTATCTCCTGACAGGCGGCCCGCTCGGCGAAGGCCAGCGGCATTCGTCCGATCGCGAGATATGCAATTCCCAAAACATATATGGAGGCTGTACACACCTTGCTTACAGTTAGGAATTTAAATGAATCCTTCCTCAATAACAGACACATAAAACTGTCCGCGGTGTCTTTTATGACAACTGTTATTTTCAGTTTATTGTTTTAAGAATTACAGCAGCACCCATATACATGGATACTTTGTATATATCAACACGCGATGGAGTACTACGGCGAGTTCATTGTTCGTCAAAACCGCCGGAGGAAATTTTACGAGAAATGTCCACTCGGTGCATGGGACATGTGTCGAATTTATAAATCCCATTAATCGACTCAGGTAGCAGTGAGAAAACAAAGAACATCACAGGTTCTTGGCACTTTCTGGTTGTGCTATTGTTCTCTGTGCCAGGAGAATGACCCGCCGCATAAGGGTACGTTTATCATAACAGTACACATATATTTAACACGACAGGAAATGCCTTGCCCATGACAATGTGCGAATATTACATTTTGGTCACGTCAATTGTAAGTACAACGACTTGGAGCTTGTATCTATGTACCTATTAAACTGTAACATCGATTCCAAAGGCTTATGTTCATATTATACAAAAATACAATTTCGTGACTGAATTAATGTGATACGCACGACATTCGACTGCACTGGAGCGTATCCTAGTAACGGTTTTTGCATTTCAATACTTCTTTTATGTTTTCGTTTCGAGTTTCCTAAGGTTTGATTGAATTGTGTCTCACCGCCGCTAATATATTAGCGTTGAATGCTACGATTCGAACATTTGTATGCGGTTGTAACAATGACATTTGGTAATTTACATTTAACTAACGAGAACATACGGTACAATATATTTTATTCCAAGAAATGGCTCACCGATTGACGTTGTGTCCAAAGTACTATAATATGAATAAGTAATGCAACAGATGTAACTACTGTAAACAAGTTTGACGTGACTGTTATGAGCAGGCATCTAATTTTCCATAAAATTCCACGGATTTTGCGTCTTATAAACCATAATTTTATGTCGATTAAACACTGACGTTTATCAGTAATTCTTAAATCATTAGTATTTATGCCACGTAATGGTTTTTGTGTAAATTTAATCACATAGATGGGATTGGAACTCAAAAAAAATTGCAAAAATAGGTATACAATATGTTTGTTTTTGGTGTTATATGTTAACCATACTAATTTTTAATTGTTACAAGAACTTTTTGGACGCGTTTTACTCATATTTTTTATATATATTGAGTTTGTTTGTTATAAAAATGAACTAATTACCATGAAATTTGGTATACATTAGGCTATAAGGTTTTCTGTAATGGTGTACAATAAAGTGTTATCTATCTATCTATCTATCTACATATTCTCCAATAACGGGTATGATTAAAGAAACATTTTATCCCGAGAAGTGGAATGCTTTCCGTGGTAAATCGGAAATTTACGCGAGAGTAACAACGTGGGCTCAAGTAATTTTTAAATGTGTAGTATTAGTTCTAATTTATAGCATTTAAATATAACCCTTAAAATCGTATATTATTGTTAATCTCCTTATAATTATTTATTTAATAAATTAAATATTATTTAAAAGCCCCCAATTAGCAATAAAATCAATTATAAAATCGTTTTCCCAAGCCCACGTGTAGTTGTCGATTATTACTAATAGCTGACTAATAAATAACACAATACGTGTAATTAAAGCCGAAAGCTTTTACTCGAGAGCCTTTCGATAAGGCTATGCTCTATGACCTAGAACTTGACGGCGAGCGAGCTACGCAACTGGTTTTATGAGTCACCCGCACTGACCGGACCGATTCCAAGAAACAACAAGATTTATAATTTACATTTCCTCTTGAACCCCATGTGAGACAATCAACTCCTAACGCACACTTAGCACGTAGCTATGAGTCATGCTCAAACTTCGAGATGGGAAGTGGTAGCACTGACTGTGCACTCTGTTTACAGTTGCATATAAACCTAAACCTGTACATTAGGTATATCCCAATCTTTATTACCTGCTAATAGTGAAATACTTATTCATATAATTATGTCCCCTGTTCGTTCGTCATTTGTCTGTCCTCCTACATTTGTTCGTTCGACGTCGTCGTTCGTTCGTCCCCGTCGTTCTTTCGGTACCTCGTATTTGTAGGTATATTGACGTGGGTCATATGAGTTATATTACTATGGTCACATTTTATGTGTAGACCGTTGTGGTCTGCCGGTCTAATTTACTCGAACTTAGAAGTCCCCGGTTCGATTCCCCAGAAATTAAATTTCGGTTATAAACTTTCAGTTATATTCTATCAATATCTATAGGTAAACAACGGAAGCTATCCCTTTGTCCGGGATAGAAATTATTCTATGTTCATATCGGTTATCGAGTACACATATGTATTTACATAGATACCTATACCATCAGTCCGCAACTTTATGGCTATAAAAATTAGCACAGGTTATTAGTACTACACTTATGGTCAGTTCCTATATCATACTATTTATTTGCCGTATCATTGGCAGAAATTTGATATTACTTATGTCGAATTTTAACCGATAGAAAGGGCAAGTGAACAGTTGATAGAACCGACATAGGAACCGACCATTAGACTAATAGTCGTAATTCACATATAAACCGGGAAGATTACGGGTTAGAAGGGTCGAAACCTGCGAAACAGTAACCCATTTTAAAGGATTCCCATGTTCAACCCCATAATAGAAAGTACACATTCAATTTTATGGTTTTCGGTTTGTTACCAGGACCGAAAAGAAGATTCAAACAAACATGTAATATCGGATAATTTTTGAAAAAAAATACTACTTAAGGATTTCTTATTTTGAATAGTAAATATTTGATCACTGTCATTATTTATTGACTACTAGGATTCTGTTAACAACTAGTCATAAACGTTTAATCGCTGAATCATAACCTCATCTTATAGTATTTTACAAATGCTACCGATATGACGTAATTCCATTGAAAAATCATAATGACCAATATCTTACGTTACAACTTTGTATTCGAGTATTTTTGGTATATGTAGACATATGTATAGCGGTGAGTCACTCTGGTGGTATTACACGAACGATATAGAAAGGTTAACAAAACGGTATTTTATCTTTGCGAAATAGTACCACTTTATCTTGGTTGGATATTCAAATTTATGAATGAAATATACGGTATACCTATTGAGACACCTACGAGTGTCACTATATCCAAACAGAGGAAGACTATAATTTAAAGGTTGCTGAGATGGAAACGATTTGTGTTCGCAGAAACGTTGAGTCAGTCTTAAGTGTATCCTACCTAGTCGGCATTTCCGATTCCGATGACTATATACAACTGATCGATTCACGATACAATAGTCATAAGCGGGGACACTAGATATGTGTTGATACCGTATTATCTGTACCACATTATAATCTATGGAACGCAACGTTTGTTTTGAAGAATTCCAATGCATAGTTTTAACTGATAAAGTTATCTTCAAGTATTTTACAACAGGAATTTATTAATTTTAATACTATAGAGATATAATGAATAATAGCTTCATGTCCTAAGCGCTTAGGTATTTGCGTACCATTGCTTTTCTTGTTTTGTTAATATGGGTTTGCATTCTTTATTTATATAGCCCGTGTCTATTATTAAATATTCAATATATCAAATATTAAAATAATTTATAAACAAACAGGCGGAAGCAGGTCCATGTAAAAGAAGCCTTAGGTAAAATGTAGGTCTTAGACAGACGCTAATCGACATAGTTCTTGTAGCGGCTCAAATAGGCACACTTCACTAAATTGTTAAGATTTTCAACACAATTCTTGCATGAAAACGATCATTATCTTAAAACTAATGCTAGTGTTTAATTTTAATTATTTAACTAATATTAAAACTGCCTATGAAAATATCAATTTCCGAGTTCCCGCCAAAGATGCTGCCAAAGTAAAAGTAGAAAAAAGATCTTCGGGGCTCACAGTGAAAGGTTTAATTTTAATTTTGGGTTGTGTCCGGCATTAATGGCCAGGTTCCAGTCCCCCTTTAGAGAGCGGTAGCACATTGGTAGCAGCACTTTTGGTGTTACAAAATGTCCATAGGCGATGGTAACCGCTTTCCATCAGGTGGGCCGTCTACATGTCTGTTGAATTCATGCAATAAAAAAACTGGTATTATATGCTAAAATGGTCAATATAAGCATGTTTGAAATAGCAGGTAACTCTAGACTAACAGAATATTTTTTAAAATAATTATAAAAATCTTACCGTGGCCTTGTCAGTGCCTCCAAATGTTGGTGCAGCGCTGCTTCTCGTAAGGAAAACCAGAGCCGCAGCAGCTGTCCACAATATCCTGAAACTACTCCTCAGACTTAAGAACGCCATGTTTCCTGATATCTCTCGAGAACTTCTATTTGTGCTCATTTGTTTTAATTCTTAAATTGTATTTGTACAAAAATAATTTTAGGACGGAATGCTTAACTCATTACTTAATATTATCTTTGTTCTATTAACCGCACTCTTTTATAATATCTTTGTAAATATACATTGACTTCTATGATATGTTCGAGCACCATAGACGGCGATATCTGAAACAATTGATGAAAATATATTAAATTGATGGTTAAATAATTAATGGCTTATTTTGATATAACTAAGTAAATCGACAGTGAAACATAAACATTTTAGTTTCCCAAGCTAAGCAAGCCGTAGCTGTGTTTATGAATGAATATAATTTAAATGTCTGTCTGCGATAATAAAAACTGCTATTTATACGACGCCTAATAATTTTTATAAAAATGTAAACAAGAATTTATATTAACATGTATATAAAACACATATATATATATATATATATATATATATATATATATATATATATATATATATATATATATATATTAAAAATAAAATCTAATTCGAGGACGTAATGGCGAAAGATTTTGTAAAAAACCGTGTATATTGAGGTAAGAAAAAATTAAGGGGGCAGTGCTTAAACATATTTTTAACAAAAATTGGACTGAATATGTTCCATAGAGCTGTATTTGAGTTGTGTAGTATCTTCGATTATATGCCTCTTTTTTTTATTAAATACTGATGATGAATAAATTGATTAAAAGTTGTGATTTAAAGTTGATTGACAAAATGACCTCACACTACCAGTCTTGGTTTAGACAACAAGAGTAACGTCATACAAACTTAACGACTCACTAACACGTTATGGATACATTTATTTAGAAACACTTTATTAACATGAATTTTTTCTTTAAATATATGTATTTTATGTTACTTAGTATACTCTATACGATTAGTTTACGGGTTCTTAAGGTCACAATCTTTAACACGTCATTCATATCCGTGATAACATTTATTTTGATGACTCATTGCCGGCAAAATCATCATCTGTGCATCAAATTGTTATTTTATTACATTGATTACTATAACTAATGTCTGTCTGGACTAGTGTTATGTATTAACAATGAAAATTTTTGTTTTTTCTGTCCACTGCATAATGAAGGGACCTCTTGCGTGATCTACGGGCCTGAACTAGCCGGAGTCCGCACTGGGCCAAAACAAGCAGAAGACTCATTTCAGAAGCAAAGTAAGCCACTTGAGTCGTTGAAGTGCAGAAGTGCCTTGAGTGGATAAGCTAATATGTAAATGAATAAAGATGTAATTAACCTAAATGTTAATTACCTCTTTATTCATGAAAGTACTAATGAATTTGAAATTGAGCGCATTATCTGAACTTTTCTGCATCATAAATTATTATCATTTTATGTCGATTCAACAACGTCGCTTATTACTTACTGCAAGATTAAATAAAACACGAATGGAGAGTACCAGGTATGACAATCACAATGTAAAAAATACACATTTTAGCGTTTTATTATTATTCAAAACCATTTTTTTAATGTAAAAGACAAAGATTAATAAGACTTTCAGTTTTAGAGTGATTTGGCCTAATACGAGTTAGGTTACTGAGTTATCACATATAGGAAAATTAATATTTAAGTTTAAAGTGAGGTATATATTATATTTACTTCGCTTATAAGTTTTTTATTATCATTTCGCTTTTTGAGCCTTTTATCTATAATAATTGATTTAGCTTACGTTTTTATATTTGTACAATAAGGTCTAAACTAACTTTCGTATATACGTCAAGTACATTTGTGACCTACATATTAACACTGAGCCATTGCGGGCTTGTCAACGCGCGTTATCTATAATCATCATCATGATAAATTGTTTCAAATACACTACATTTTGTTTGCACTATAAAAAAATAGATATTGTTTAAACATATTTGTTTCATAACATTTAGTTGGTCTCTCTCTCTTTTCTTTCACCTTCTCCCAACTGTTTGGAGGCGGCACAATATGTCTTTTCCTTCCACACTCCTTTATTCTGAAATACATCTTCTGTCACACCACAAATCATCATATCATCCTTCACACAATCCATCCGCCTGTTTTTTGGTCTACCTTTACATTTGTACACATCCATCTTGTAGTTTATTTTTGTCACGTGACTTTCATCTCTCCTCATTACATGCCCATACCACCTTAATCTCCTTCCTCTTAATTTTTCGGTCACGCGTGTAACTTTCAAAGATCCCCTTATGTACTCATTTCTTATCTTATCCAATCTTGTAACACTAAACATCCATCTCAACAATAAAAATCAAAATTCTCACGAATAGTTTTGTATGAATTGGTTGATGGTATTTATGTGTTTTTTGAATCGTCAGTTAACACATGTTTCGTATATTTTCAGACTAAGACTTGCATTTGCTTTATTTTTATCCCACTTAGACGAGACAACAAATATCTATAATCTTTTAAGAGAAATAATCTACTGTCAGTAATGTGCATAGACTTTTTATGTGTGGTCTTAAACGTAAGTATAAACTACGTTAACTAGCTGGGACACGTCTCCTCCTACTGGGAAATGAACCCGTTGCTTATAGGTTCTATTGAGACAAGTGCACTAACATGTAAAACAATAGATCATTTATATCAATTTAAAGAATTATGACAATAAGAATCATATTGAAGTCTAATCAGTTCATTTCGGTTATTCGTAAATACCAATCTATAATTTCTCACAGAATTTTAAAGGCCTACAGAAATTACAAAAAACGGTGCTTCAACATATACTTAATTTCATCACATTTTATTTGGTCACTCAACATCCACATGATTAAAGACTAAATGCTTATAATACAGTGGTTAATCAGAAACCGAAAGCGCAAGTGAAGCAGAGGTGTCGCCAGCAATGTTCCGCTCGGCCGGAGCGTGTCGGGGCGCGGTGGTGACGGCGACGGTTTCACCGGCGACATTGAACTCGAATCTCTTACCTAACTTCATTTACCCAAAGATTTTTTCAATAAAACCTCTTGCCAGCATTGACTTGCACAGGATTGTCACCTTTGTACGAGCGTCGAATGCTATATTAACTGGAAGATTCCGCTGTTTTCATATAATATAATAGGCCATTGTCATTTCCTAATGATAATCATTACGACAGACAAAGTTAAATTATTTAGGATTGCCAAATTTTTGAAATACTATACTAACTCGTGGTATTGCCACAATAACACTTTAATGATCAACTGTAACATAAAATATAGCTTTTCATTTATATCACTTAAAGTAGAATATACATAATAAGCCAGTAGATGTTTGCCTACAATATGCCTACCAAATCTGGATTTGATACTGGGAGCTAATTTATTAAATTAAGTATCTCTAAAAAGTGCTACATCTAGCTCCAAGAGCGCTGAGGTGGCAACCCTGAACCCGCGATTGCACTGCATAAATTGCCATCGAAAATTATCCGGACACAGTTTGTGCAACCTATTAAATTATAATCAAAAGATTTTAATGCTAAATAAATTTGACCCGTTTATAATAACGAAAAGACTTCTTCGTATAAAAACTTGAAACACTTTGCCGAGAATTTGATTTATATTTATTATTGAGCTAAGATGTTTCTAGACTATTAATTTTTCGGTCTTCCTAACGTGACATTATACATAACATATATTTATGTTACAATATTATAATAACAAATTTATGACCGACCATGTTCTCTATCATGAAAGAATCCTCAACGATTCTTTCTCTACGCCTTTTATTTATTTAAGGAAGAAGGGCTTTCCTTTTAACAATCTTTCTTTTATTTCATTAATCTAAAACATTTTGTTACTGTTTCACTTATTCATAGTATCGTTTTCTACTCTGTTTCTTGGTATTCTATTCACGCAGATGAATATGCTGGGGCGGTTACGCAGCAGTACTGCATCAAGAACGCCGCCCGCATTGAGACGATTGTATCATTGCATGAGATGGCAGACAAACTGGCAGAGTTTCACCTGTGTTAGTACCGCTAGGTTTTATGGACACTGGCATATAAGAAACAAACCGTCTAAGCAAGTTTAGCCATACGGGCGTAGATGAATTTTAATTACGAAGTGGGAGGGTCTTGAAAATAAAGTAACAAATATATACATAAAATGACACTAATATTCATGTTAAACTCCCATTCGGGGGAGATACGAACCACCAAAAACCCCGCTTTAGCTACACCCCTGGGTCCAAGACAAGAATTGCTAACATGAAATTGTGAAGGTTACGTGCCGAATTCTCATAAGAGATGGCGTAGAATTTACGAAATTGCGACGTAAAAAGAAAGAAAGCAGACACCAAGCTCCGAAGCGGGCGTTCTGAAATGATGATATTTGTCTTTGAAATAATCTTAATTATTATCAGAAACAATTATATTTTTTAAATAATCGATGTTGTGACAATTTCTTAATTTATTGCTGTCATTATTTTGTAACAAACGATAAGCAATTAATGTTTTTTCGCGGCCATGACACAAACAAAAATTACCAGACTTTGTCATAACTCATTTAAATATCTAATTAGCTATTTAAACTAAAACAAAATTATTTACTACACTTCCTGTTAATGTGGAAATAGAGTTGCTTTGTAAATAGCTTTTTTTGCACTTTATAATTGTCCCTTTATATAGGGTTTCTCACGTAAAAAAATGCTAAGATATTCCGCTATTTTAATTTATTTTAAGAATAAATTTACAATTGAGAAATGTATACATAGGTTACATAGATTTGGAAGCTTCTGGAGTAAATACATATATATTATAGTAATGCTATTGATATCTGCGTCACTTTACACCGTTAATATATACCAATAAATAAAATTGAAGTGTCAGTCATCTTACAATAAATGCCAAAATTTATGCCAAAACTGCTATTTATACTTTGCCTAATAATTACATTATACAAGAAATCTAAAAAAAATATTGTCGTGTTCTCCGTCGTTTATATATATAATCTATGCCAGTTGTTTTTTTTTTAATACCTTTAGTGTAAAGACACGGCATGTTTAGAATTTTATAATATTATAGATAAATGACTAATCCTGAAACGGCTCAAGAGATTTCAATAATAATCGTAACTAGTACATTTGTCTTATATGGCATTAATTGTAAAAATCGGGATAAAGATATACGAATAATGTCTATATAACCGGTTTCAGTTACGGTTACGGAAATGAAATTAATTCGGATTTTTCGATAGTTTCAGTTAGGATATTAGATTTCTTAGGAATTGTAAAAGGAAAATACAAATAATTACAAGGTAACAATTTAACGTTTACAGTTCTGCCATTTGGTCAGTTTTGTAAAACTTACATGTACTTACTAATTAACTTTGGTCGCTATTATTGTTATCACAAGCTTAATTAACACAATAATATTCTTATTGACCCAAGAATTTTCCTTAAAGTAGATAAATTAATTACAAAGAAACAATTATTGATATCTTGAATGAATACAGGCATTCCCGGAGTACAAATAATTGAAGTTTTTGTGTTATTTGTAAGCAAATATATTACCCATACCATTATTTTAATTGTTTTAATTATATAAAATATATTATTAGGATGATTTAAACTTACTTTATTTAAATTACATCTCTTGTAAATATGTTGTTAAAAAAAATATATTATCATTGATATATTCATTACAATACAATTACGAGGAAATAGAATTGTAATATTTTATTTACAACTTTATATGAAATTTGCTAACTATTTAAAAATATTTAAGTAAAATTATATTATTAAATCATTAGTTTTTATATTCGGGCAAAAACATCGGGAACTGTTATAGGATTCCGTAAATCCCGTTCTCGGTATAGGATATTTCACATTAACTCCCAGAAAACGTAATTATTCCAACGCAGAATCGCTAATTAGTCGGTTTTTTATAATATACACTTTGGAGAGTATGCCACTTTTTTGAACAATGACCTCATTACACCGCAATCGTGTCACAGTTGTTCGGCAGTTACGCTATTAACATGACACTTAGATAAATTATCAACATTTTAACTAGAGTTCGAAAAATATTAAAAAATAACAGAGCCCTTTAAAGCTCCTTGCATTTAAAAAACATTTTTTATTTCGAATAATAATCATTTAATTACCTCTCAAATGTCGATCAGCTACTGAATATTTTTCTACAATGAGGTCTTAATATATACCTATATTAAGACCTCATTGTAGAAAAATATTACCACATTAGGTTACCACCTAGATATATAGATATAAGCCTATTTCGGTGAATGCTCGTAAATTTCTTATAGCTTACTACTGACATCATTATGTTCATTGTACTTGCAAACCGTATGGTATTGTAACTGAGTGTGAGATTCTGAGATGCATCTCAATGAGGACACTGTGCGGTCTCCGGGGGATGACGTGGCTGTGTTTCGCATTGACTCGGCCCTGGGGTCTCCTTCCTGCTTCCGGATCCTCACGGGCAATACTAATAACTTACATTATCCACTTAATGACATTATATACGAGTATAATATTTTGTAATAAATATAACAACTTTGTAATATATTGTACTTATTGAATTGAATGACTGAATCTAGGTTTAATTAATTATGTATAAAATACGCCGAATGTGTGATAGTTGTTCACACATAGTTAAGGGATCCGTAGAGGTCACAAACGAACCACCAAACCTTAAAAAGTCCCATCATCTTAAAAACTACAATGGACCTTAATCAAACCAATTTTCGAAGAATTTGTTAGTTAGATTCTACCACTTTGATAAAGATTAAAAAGGGCCGATAGACTTTTTACTTTCTTGGAAGCAAATATCAACCCCACCTATTAACCCAATTGAGAGAGTTATTAAGAAACATCGCAGTAATTTTAAGACTAAACATGCGATGCATGCATGCCTTAAAATTTCATCCCTGATTTGTATTTATTACAACTAATTATAATTTTCAATATTTTTGCAATTTCATTACATGTTTTAAATGTTTAATTTGTATAGTTTTGTCCAGAAAGTCTCAAAAAACACTTTTATGTCAAGATCAACATAGTAATGAAGGTGTATATATAATGCGATTATCTCGTCTCAACGATAATAACAATTAATCAGCTGTCATTCAACTTGCAGGCTGCGTTGCGCAAGAACACAATGTATTTGTTATCCCGCGTCTCCATTGTATCCTTTGAAGATACGATAAATATTATAATTGATATAATTTACAATATAATGACATAATTATTATAAGCCACTAGGTCAGTGTTCATCGTCGTACTTTATCATTTTTACAACGCTGCGTAATAAATTTGTATATATTGTCTCTTCACGTAATAAATGCACCTACTAAGTCGAGTGAATCATTTGAAATATAAAAGCATCAAGTATAAAGTAAACATTTCAAAATAATATTAACTCTCGTTTTAAATTCTATGATCCTGGTTTTATTATCGTAGATATTTCTCAATTCGAATATTTTAACAATTCACTGTTTATAAATTTGTGTGTAAATTTAAGATAAAGAATAAAATTAGTCCATCAGATTGTCAATGCTAGTATTATTTTTATAAATTTCATAAACATATATAATTAATACACTTTCGGTAACTTAGGTTGCGTGGAAGAGATCGCTTTAAGCGATAAGGCCGCCCGCTTATTGTATTGCCTAGAAGAATTGTAAATTAGTTATTTTTTGTACTTTTTTATTTTGGTGTGCAATAAAGTGTTATCTATCTATGTATACTTCAAGTGGTAGAAACATAAATTTGCAGAACCCAGTAATAGCCGAAATTTAAACTACCAGGTAGAAAGAAACATTTATTCTTCTTACAGATAAGTTATAATTTTATAAGTGACGTACTATCATGTGCTGAATAAATTAAGTGAAATTCAATCATGGAACCTTTATAAAATTATCGAGCTTTAAAGAAGCCTACAAACCAACTCTAACTCAATATGAATAAGACCGTTAGTTCGTACAGCTCGTCATAGACAAATTTGAAGATTTTCGTAAAATTTGAGCGGTGTATTTCTTAGACTTGTGAAATGAACATAATATATTAAACGTGAAGTATAAAGAGAAGATTAAAAAAATATCCGATAGAAGCACGAAGTGAAACATTGTTATTTTTAGTAACAATCAATATGAAAGATTATTAATTGATACTAGTGGTCGCCAGTGCTCGAAATTCGACCATAATAATTAATGTCAAAGACTATACTTCTATAATCACGCATATATACAAAAGAGTACATATGCGTGTGTGTCAAATGCATGGTAGTGTGTGTAATGTTTTTTTGTTTGTTAATTTAATGTATTATTTAAGCATAAATAAAAAAAAAATATTAGCATTTGTCGCTTCTTCTCTATATAAACTACAAGCGTGCGAAATTTCATACTTCTCCGTCCGTGGAATTTTCGTAAAAACGGGTACAAAGTTTTTGCTCACGTATTAATATTAGATGTCCCAATTATAATTCCATTGCTCAAAACTATTCGATGTCAAGCAATGATATGCTTCAATATGACTCATCTGAAATCCAACGTAGTTATAGCACACATTGACCATAACTGTTTATTTACAATTCTGTTTACCACATAGTACGTTTTTGTGTTTATATACTTTTAAATTGTGATGTGACTACACGTTATGAATAATCCAATGAATAATTACAATACATTTCAAATTTTGTATGATTTTATTAGTCTAAAAACGTCATACATATAACTAGGATAATATAGCAATGGACCTGCCCTACTTTTGACACCTATTTATCAAAGACAAAAAATATCCGTTCTCAAACCACAAAACCAATCACTATTCTCACTGAAACTACCGATCTAGATTCTAATGAACTAAATATGCAATATGAAACTTCACCTAATTGAGTTTGCGTTAGTTTTTGGATTAATTTTATTTATTAATTTACATACATTTACATAGCCCTTAAGTTTAATGGTATTATTTACCTTCAAAACAAAAAAAATATGGGTCCTAAATCGTCGTCCGTTGTAAGCATTCCCAAACCCCTGGTCGAATTTCCACGCTCGATGCAACATTTAATCCTTGTCGATTTTATCATAATATCCGTAAAATATATTTCTTATCTTTTTCAATGCACAAATTAACGGCTTCAGTCAAAAACTCGAAAAATAATATCTGTAGATACAATCGTAACGATAGTCAATTTTTAATTATAATTACAAACAATTAGAATCTCTCAAAGACAAAAGGTTACGTGCGTAAATGTCTTTAATATAAAGGAATGTTTGAAGAATGAGTTCACAGAGATCAGTTGTTATCAGTGAGATAATGTTTACGGCCTTATCCGCCATATTTATCAGATAATGGTAGGTGCGATATGTTTTTGCCACTTTCCTTTACATATTCTATTCTTTCAACTGCTTTATTTAAATAAAAAATCTAGCCAACGTATGTTTCGCTATCAGGTGCGGATATTCTCAATATATGAGTCCCGCCACGATGTTTTTCTTTGCCGTCAGGACACAACTTATTTTTTTTATTGCATGACTTCAGCAGACAGGCAGATGATCCATCTGATGGAAAGCGGAAAGCCTATGGACGTTTTTAACACCAACGGTGCTACCAATGTGCTGCTACTCTCTAAAGGGAGACTAGAAACTGGCCGTTAATGCCGGAACAAAACTCAAGGTTGTTATGGCGGCATACTCTAGACCAGGGGTGATGGCCATCCAGACGGACAAATATCCTACCACCTGGCTGTGGGTGGTTTTTTCACCTCTTATGACAGGCCGCCCGGCCGCAGGAAATTGTTTCTTTCTCCGTTGCTGCATGGATAACAAATGTAACAAAAGCACAAATAGGTAGGTAAATGTTTTACTGCCAGGATTCGAACCAACGCTATTTGAATAAGGCGCTGGTGCCTTATACACTAAGCCACCACGACTTATTTCTAGTAATGTGGAAAAGAAATTCTATAATCACCAACCATTGGACACAAATAAATAAAGTCGGTACAATGATGGCCGTGACACCAAAACCATAATCAAAATTTTAAATTTCGTTACATTATTTATAAATATTTTTACTTCGCAGTACAAATGTAAAGGTTTTTCCAAACTAGTTCCAGTGAAGGAACGTTTCTTAATACTTGCGTAATTATGTTAGTAGTGTAATAAAATATCACATTCTGAGTATTGGCATTTTATTAAGATCTGTTAATTGTAAAACAATTGTAATTATCTTCAATTACTCGACTATACAATAGACAGGAAAATACACTTCATCAATAGCGAAATTCTCTTCGTCTGATACATTAAAAATTATCCTATGTTATAACATTAATTGTCACATTATCATAATTTTATTGGTATGGAGGAAAATATTAAAAATCTTTTAATAATATGCTTATCGAAAAAATGTATACTGATTTAATAATTCAACAATATAAGATTACGAAGAAAACTTACTTTGTAATTGGTTCCTTTACGCAGTTCACGCAATCCGTACTACTTGAAACTCCAGTCTTTTCACTAGTGCGATCACGTTCTCCTATAACTACCGAAATCGTTTCAAAATCGATAAAAAATAGAGTCTATAGTGTTAGATGAACATTCACAGTACACTCTTAAGTCACCGAATATACGCGCTTCACTTTTTTCTTTGCAATTACGCGAATTTTCAAAGAAAATGTGTGTACGATCGCGTGGCGGGAATCACTGCGATCGTGGCGCCACCGTGTGACACAACCTACCGCAGCCCGCGTGTTTCGAGAGTGTGCGCCGCGCGGTCAACGCGCGCTTATATTATCACACGTATAGGCCCCCACCGCGCGGTCCACGAGCCGCCCTACGACCCACCGAACCTCCGCCCGCCCTACCAAGCTCACCACAACTTGAATCACGTCAAAAGTTTTACTTTTCCGCGAACACGTTTTATGGATATATATATATATATATATATATATATATATATACGTCTATTTTATATGATATAATGGATCAAATGTTACTAATTGTGATCATTTTTATTAAATGAGTAACCATTTATAATTAAAGAGTTAACTAAACTGTATACGTGCGTAGTTACATAGCCAGTTCATTATTAACCTTGTATTAATCAAATAAATTTCCCTAATTACTCATATTTTATAATTGTAGTTTAAGGCTAATGTCGATTTAGTTACAAGAGTGTGAATTTTACTGTGCCATAACCATTTTGTCGCAAGTCATGACCATGGTAGCGTAATGGCTAGTGCACGCGTCTCAAACTCGAAGGGCGCGGGTTCGATCCTGGCCGGGACGCATGCTCCACTTAAGCAGTTTTCGAACCTAATGTGCATATTACAATTACCACGTGCTAATAACAGTGAAGGAAAACATCGTGACGCAACCTGCACATCGAGATAACCGATGTGTCAAACCTGCCAAGCCGCCTTGGACAAGCGTGGCAGGTATACTGTCCATTCCCCTATAGTGGGAGGCCCGAGCCCAGCAGTGGGACATTTATGGGCTGCTATTATTCTAACCATTTTGGCAAAAACGGCACACCTTACTAACTTAAAAAAATAACAACTGGAATAGACTATATAAACGATGAAGAACACGATGCGTTTTTTAGATTTTTTGTGTTTGTCTATTTGTCTGTTTGTTCGGGGTTCACGTAAAAACTACGGGGCCCATTTCGATGCGGTTTTCGTTGATCGACAGCAAATTCTTAGACTTAAGCTCTTCGCTACTTTTTAACCTGGGAATCCCGCGGGAATTTTTCTGGGAATGATTTAAAATGATCAAATTGAAAAAAAACGAATTCCATTGCGATTTTTTCACTGATCGATAGCAAATTTTATGTAATAAAATGTGTGATGTTTTTTATGCTGGGAATCCCGCGGGAATTGCAAGTCAAGCGTGTTTAAGTTCAAGTCATTTTTCTCATAAATCAAAAGGTTAATGTTTATAAGATTGAACAGGAATATATATTTTAATGCCGCTACACGTATGTAGTGAAAATACTAGAAATTAGGGATGGCCCCCATATACACATTTTTAGTATATATTGTATATTATATTATATACATGAGCGTATAAAGTATTGTAAAACAGATTTAAAAATCCCAATAATATTCCTTAACGACTTTTTTGTTTAAATTAATAGGTAGGTTTGGAGGTTATATATATGGATAGTGATTTAAATAAAAAATGGTTACCAATTTAAAGTGCCTACAGTTTAATAATATCAATAAACAATATCCACCCATTTCACACACCTAATTTGTAATTTTCGTTTAACCCTCAATTACTGTACATGGGATTGCTCAATTTTTTTTCACACATTTACTACACTATATTAACATGACAACTGTATAATTTATGTTCTAGGTGTGAATCCTGTTAGTTTTACGTTTTTTTTAGTTTGATGTACAATCAAACCAACTGAATTATGACCCACTTTGCTAGGAATTATTAATTCCTTTAAAACCGTCAAAATTGTAAGGTTTAGCGTGTGTTGCACTTAGGACGTTTTAAACATTAATAAAAATGCGTCACTAAGCTCAGAGAGCTACGCAATTTTAAACTTTGTTATCATTGTACATTCATTCTCGCCAATAAATATTACTTTCTTTCTTTCTTTCTATAAGGGTCCTGGATGTGCCAAAGTCCAAACAGTTCAAAGCAACAAACACGAAAAAATATGTTTCCCATTATATAAATTAGTTTTCATGTATTTTAAAACCGTTTACTGATAAATAATAACTTGAATCATAAGAAGGAGTCAATAAATTAAAATCAGTTATATAATATTATGTATTTGTATTGCGCATATAATTTTAATCCAATTACGTCTGAATCATGGTATACGTAAACAATACCAATGTAATTGAGCAATAAACAACAATACTGTGGTAGTTAAAAGTTTTCTTAAAACAAGAAATTTACAACTTTTCCTGTATGTTCTAACAATAATTTCCAATAGTATGTATTTGTACTTTTCCATCCTATAGTTTATAGGTATATGACAGTCAAATCATCTGAGAAACTTTTTATCATCTTGCACAACGTCGCAGCCTCCTAGATTTTATACGAGCGTACAAAGCTATGACGTCAACTATAAATGTATCTGTGCAGGAACGGAGAAAGAATACAATTTCCTGCGGTCGGGCAGCTTGTCGTAAGAGGCGAAAAAATAATCCACAGCCAGGTGGTAGGGTATTTGCCCGTTTGTATGGCTACCACCTCTGGACAAGGGTATGCCACCATTACAAGCTTGAGTTGTGTTCCGGCATTAGTGGCCAGGTTCCAGTCTCCCCTTAGAGATCGGCAGCACATTGGTAGCGCTTTTGGTGTTCCAAATGTCCATAGGCGACGGTAACCGTTTTTCATCAGGTGGGCTGTCTGCCTGTCTGTTGACTCATACAATAAAAAATAAAAAAGGGGTCAGATATCTTACTAATATTGTTTAAACGGTAACTAAAATTATTTTTATCCTGATATTTTAAAGTTATGATAATAACAGTGTATTTTACAAGCTAGCACTTTTATTTGCAAATAATTCTAGAGTTTATTGCAATATGTGTCATTTATTTAATTCAAGATATAGCTAAGTCCGCTTCTAGTATAATTTTTGAAGCAAAAACGCATATTTTGTATATTTTATTCTCTATGGTTCTAATTCTAATTGCTTGGCCCCTTTTTCATAATAAAAATTTTAAGAACTACCTATACAGATTTTTGTTCCATAATTTACAAATAATTTATTTAACGAGTAAACTACGAGTATAACCTGTTAATGTATATTCCGTAAATTCAAAAAAATGGACTAAATAATTTATTGAATTAGGTCATTCAAATGAGATTTTTATTACTTAGAGCAGGGATACCCAAAGTGGTCGATATCGACCCCCTGGGGTCGAAATCGGTTTCTGAGGGGTCAATATAAACGAAAACTGTTTTTAGGGGTCGACGAGGTCTAAGAATCAAGGCCTATTAATTAACACAAGTTCTTATTTGAAACTTTCAAGATACTGTATAAGTTATGTTACGTGTACCAACTTGTTATAAGAATGACTAATATTTTAGTAGGTAGTATCATTGTTGTGCCTTTTTTTTAATTAGTAAGTATTTTGTAAGCAACATGAAAAAAACTAGAGATAGGATCTTTAAAGTAATTTTGTTATGGGCGTCTGAGTATTCAGTTCTTTTTTGGAAAACGGATCCCTTACCCAAAATAGTTTGGGAATCCCTGTTTGAGTATATGTATGATTCATTTTTTCTTGCCCTTATCTAAAATTTGAAGACTACGGTAATTTAACTCATTACTATCATACAAATATTTTTTGATATACAAAAATTTTAATTACTTATTGTTATCGTTCTTTGAATATTCAGATTTATTTTTTCGAATACTTTATTATACAAAAGTATGATTAACGCTCTGTATATGTAATGAAAGGTATTGCGAATTTGATTAATTTTCGAAAATACCCAAACGCATATTTTTCCTATTACAAGTACTTCCTTGTTGCTTTCAATTTAGTGATTTTGTTAGTTCCTTTCTAGCGACTTGACGATGATATGACAATTTTAATGTATTTCATTCATGGTTAGTTGCTTAAAAATTAAGTTTCACATTTCAAAGAATTGTAATATGCCATCATGGCATACATATCCTTTTTTAAAACGCTGGGGGGATGTTTTTACGTACTATCTCTGAGCCCGCGAGGGTGCGGCTGCCAAAAACCGATCCTCCACTCTATCTACAAAATCTACATTAAAGTGAGCGAAGCCGCGCGAATATACAAGGTGTTATTTGTAAAAAGTAGTCTATAAGTTGTGAAAAGCTAGTAAATTATAAAATAAAACAAGGGAGAAAATGTAACTTTCTTAAACCTTATTAGTGACGTATTCTCCTTTAAACCCCTTTAAAATTATAAGTAGAATAGTGAGCCTAGATCTTCTACGGATTCTATTTCATATGTATGCAAGTCACACATACGATAGGAAAACTTATCGCCGCCGGCGATATCTTCCAGACCAAATGATTATAAGTAACTTAAACATGTACCTACTTATTATAGATTACAAAGAAGAAAAAAGAAAAGTTATATGTTAGAATTCAAATAGTTATACGCATGTTGTACCTACTTAAATATTGTGTGTTAGTATATTTGTATATTTTATATATATATATATATATATATATATATGTATATGTATATGTGTGTGTGTATATTTAATTGCTATGATATTATTTTGGTTTATATTTTTGTCATTTATAATTATTGTCAAAAAATTCCTATATCGAATAATGCTTGTCTTTGTCTTGTCCATTCGATATTCCCAGAGTTGTATCTTTGTATGCTATCTACAAAACACGAGTGCTTTGTTTAATTGGAAATGTACGTGTATGTATGCTGTTTGTATTTATTTAGTTTTAGTTTTTTATTCCCAGTGCAATTCCGTTTAACAGGGATGTCCTTGTAAAAGGTTAAATTATTGTTATCGAATGACAATAACCTGCTGATACATCGATGACAAAGCCATTGTCCAGAGTGAGTCAAGGGGTGGATGGTGGTTGCTTCCCCTGCTGCATTGGCGTGAGGTCATCTTGCGGTTGGGGTCAGGGTCGGTTGAAATGTGCTTATGAGTCGCCGTTCCATACCTTTATCACCACGAACACAATACAACGTTACATTGCTAATTACAAATGCATACTATCCATGTACTTGGCAAGAAAACTTGCTTATGATAAATGGCGACTATTCATTTTGGGATAACAATTACCTTGACTTGCATATTCGCCTTGTATATTTCGAGTATTATATATTCCTATGATAAGCAAATTACACTTGTGATATGGGTAATAAACAACGGTTATCAAAACCGAGTGAAATCCCCAACAACCAGATTAGTGTACGTATGTAAGATAAAGTCAATTTACAGATTGTATCTTGCCTGGTTTTATTTTAAGGAAATGATATTCATATACCAAACTAGTTTCCCCCGCGGCTACCCAGCGGGTCAAACTCTGTTAAGTAGCTCTATTTTACTAAATAAAAACTTAATTAGGTTTTTATATACCGCAAGCGAAACTGCGGACAAAAGCTACGCTAAAACCTTCCTTTAAAAAATATCTAACTGATGATGAAACCTGCTTAAAAATCCGTTGCATGGTTTAGGAGGACTTAACACATATATTGACAGACAGATGCAGAAAGCGACTTTACTTTATACTATGTAAAGATTATAATAATGTTACAACTTAAGTTCCGACAAAAACAAAATCCACCTGCATTTCTATAAAAACGTATTTTATTACCTGTCGGCATTTGAACTAATTGTAATTCTTTTATGGTCGTATTCTTTTGTTTACTTATTTATTGGTTATTGTGGAGAACAGCCTATTGTACACGTATATGGCCGTTTGCAGGCTTAATTAGCCAGGTGTGTGGATTACGATTTGTAGGGAATTACGTCGACGCTTGCCGGGCAGACATATTTGCATTTGTGCAGTATAAAACGATAGCTTGATGGAGAGAGGGGTCAGTCGCGCGAGAACCACCAACGAAGCGAGACGGGTGTACTACAATCGGGAATCTGATAACGGACGGACTTTGTGCGTTTTATTGAATTACGACCTTCTGCATTAGGTTTGGACTTGTTGTGTTCGGTTATATTTATACCTGTGTTATACGTGTTTGTATAGTTCCAATAAACTCTATAATAATTCCAACGGCATTTTAATTCGAGTCTCGTAACTCGTAGCAATAATAATTAATGAAAGTGAGAGAGTGAAAATAAAAATGACTGCTGTACTGAATGGATTCCAAAACAGTATTAATCTGAGTTCCCAACCTTGGTTTGTTGGAAATGGGGCATACAATGTTTCAAACTAACAATTACAACGTTTGAATCGTATTTACATGTACCGCTTTCCGGACAAATAAACCATTATATTTTTGGTTTCAAATTTCAAATGCACGAATAAGTGGCATAAAGAGACTTGGTTGCATAAACCGTTATCGAAAATGTTTAATATATGTATACCGAGTTTTATTACAATCTATCAATAACCGAAGCCATGAAGAAGAATATTCAAATACACAAATTCCAAAAATCTCAATTTCACATTTGTCAATTACTATAAATGAAAGCATACATTATATAACATTAACACAAAACTATTCAATTGGATGAATAATATTTCCTATAACCGTTGATTTCCAACGAATGTATGGATTACATAGAAATAATGTCCAAAATAAATGAATCGACGAATCCGAGAAACGAAAGCAATTTCAAAGGTTTTTCTTCGAAGAAATACTATTGGTTATCGGGTAAACTAAGCAATGATCGACCCAAAAAATAGCGGGTGAAGGTCGGTGATTCAATTTAACTCCCTCCGTCCTTCATTTGTTTTATACTCCGTACCATACAGTACGTAAAAAATCTAGTCGAGTAAATAAACTCAAGACTTTAGTTCTTTAATATCTGCGAATAAAGGAAAACTTTGAAGAAATATAATAAATAAATAATCAGTAAATAAGCAGGCCTATTGTATAATCCTTATGCAAAGAAATTTATACACATGTTTTATTGATGACTGTAATTTCAATTTATTTATTTGACTTCCTAATTAAATTGTTGATAAGTAAAATTAATTTAACAAAAAAATCGGTCGTTTTGATTTCAGGACAAAAGGAAGGTTTGGATTGAAAATCAATATCATGTCGGATATAATTTCGGCAAACCTTGTTTGCTGAAAAAGCCACGTACAAATTTTCAAAATATGCTGTGTATGTATAATCATAATATGTAAGTAATGTAATTACGTCGCTTTTTCTTCAAACAAATAAAGTCTTTTATTCTTACATGTATCATACGTAATAAAACAAATAAATCATAGGTAATACAAAATACAACGGACTCTGGGCCCAGACCGTAGAAATCAAGGGAAAGTTCTTTTATTAAATTCATTGTAACAGGAATCAAAAACTGGAGCGAGCCTTCCAGTGAGCTAGGTGGAAAAAAAACTCATATACTCAAACACAGAGGTCGGCTGAACTCGAAACAATAGAGGAATCTTTGAACCAACCATATATCAATCGTTCTAGGAATAGGTAAATTGTATTTATTAGTGAGTTATAATAAAGCAGGGCAAGCAGTTTATTTCCTAGAACAAAGTCGTGAATCGAAGCTTGAGGTTAATATCCTATTAAAGTAAATGGCCTCTATTGAATGATGAAAGCGCTCCTCTTACTTTTCAACTGCAAAGCGGAAAATTCGGCGTAGAGTTATAAAAAATATTCATAGATTTTCTTGGTTTGATTAGGATCTGTTGAATAATTTTAAGATATAATTTGCATTTTTTTTAAAATATAATTTTGCAATTATATACCTTATTGCGGTTCCGTATTCAAATGATAAACGCACTTAACGTTCATCACCTATTCCACAGTAGACGATTACTGGAAATGACAATCGCTAAGTAAAAAGCGTAACTCTGAAATCTCCAAATCCTACAAGATTAATTTGTGATCCAGGTTATCCGCAATAAAATAGTTACGCTCGTGTTACGGGTAAAATATATTACTTTAATTATTATTTATTATTGTTACTTTTTTATTTAACAAAATTGGGTCGTTTTGGTCTTACGCCAAAAGGAATGTTTGCACTGAAAATCAGCGTTGTGTCGGATATAATTCCGGCACAGTAATATGCTGAGTGCAAACCTTGTTTATAATTAATGTATAAAGAATGTAATTACGTCGCTATTTCTTCAAATAAAGTTATTCTTTCTTTATTTACTTTTTTTATTTTTTACTAGGGTTTGCCCGCGACTTCGTCCACGCTTGACAGGTAACGTAGATTACAGTTATTTTGCCAGGATTTAAAATCAAAGGATATTTTCAGTATTATAGGGCAATAAGTTTTTTAGTTTTTTTGCCCTACAAACTTGGGATAAGTAATGTTACCTACTGAAGGCATATATATCTAAATCTACTAAAGATACCTAACAAACATAGAAACTGGTATATCAAGCAAGTCCCAATATCACGTGGTTTCGAAGTTAGGAAATGCCGAGGAATATAAAAAGTCCCGGATCATATTGCTTTAGTATCAAATTTTTATGTATAATACTCTCTTTAAAACACTCCCGGGAAAATTCCCGTGGGATTCCTCGAAATATAAACTATTGCATCACTTGTAAAAAGAGGACCTATGCTATCGTTACAGTGAAATCTTATCGAAATCAGCTAATATTTATGCAAATCAACTAATTTGTACCATACTCGGGAAAATTACCGCGGAATTCCTGGGACACAAAGCATTTAAAAAACAATGTAAGCTATCGTTTTAATGGATACTGGGTCGGAATAAGCTAATTTATGCACCCGAACAACTTCAGAGCGCTCCCGAGCAAATTCCCGGGATTACAAGTATCGCGTGGTTTATTACATAAAATATGTTATCGATAAGTGAAAAAATGGCATTTGAATTTGTTTTTATTTCAATCTGGTCCTTTTAAATCATTCCCAGAAAAATTCCCGTGGGATTCCCGGTTTAAAAAATAGATTTTAAGTCTAAGAATTGGCTGTTGATCAGCGAAAACCGCATTGAAATCGGCCTAGTAGTTTTTTAAAGCAAAGAAAGTGACTAATTGGCGGCCTCTGTTGTCTAGTGTTTTAAACATTGACTCGCGTCGTTCACTACAAAGCGGGAGCGTCGATACCTGGTAGTTTAAAATTTATTTAAACTTTCATTTGATTACACTGGATTGGAGTCAAAAATCGGTACCAGAGTTACACTTGTATCCATAACACAAACATAACTTACTTAGCCTAAAAACATAGGTGCAATGTTTATTAAAAAAAAATAAGTCTATCAATAGCTGTAACAGCTAACACTGAGTGATTAATCAAAATTACTAATTATTTTAATTTAAAACAACAAAAAGAATTATCAAAAACAAAACTAACTTCTTTCTACAACATCTTGAAGTCGATACCAAATTTGCAAAATATGTAATTTTTATATTTTACCGCGCACCCACATCATCGCAATTTTTTATTTTTGTAATAAAAATATGTGATATTTTTATCTCGGGAATCCCGCGGGAATTTTCCCGGAAGCAGTTTGTAATTGTTTGGGTGGATAAAATTTAGCTTATTCCGACGCAGTTTGCACTAAAACGATAATTTTACTTTAAATGCTGCGGTACTTTGTGTCCCGGGAATCCCGGAAAAATTTCAAATCAAGCGTGGACGACATCGCGGGCATATCCTAGTATTATATATGTATTTTATCTTTCTTGTCCAACAGAGATAAAATATATAATTTATATTAGTATAGGATAAATTTTCAATTTCTAAAATCAAAACCATTGATAACTTTAAAACAAGTTATAATTAAGAAGTAATTGATCGGAATAAATCTAAGAACTTGATGTCATCCAAGTAAAGTGTACACAGGTTTTAAGACGTCACCAAATCTTTCCAACAAATCTAATTTCGGTGAATAGAATATACAAAATTGTAAATCTTTTCCTAAACTTGTTTGGTGACAAGTACCATGTTTATTTTTTAGAGCACTTCATCATGTCATCCTTGGTACAAGTGTTATGAGTCATTATATTAATCCGTAATTGACGTATTACACGAGCTTTGCGCCATATTTTCACTAAGGTTTTATGTTAATGTATTCTATTAAGTACTGTGTAGGTATATAGATTACCTTAGCGGCTCAATGTCTTTTATAGTTCCGTAGGAATTTTAGCAAAATCGGAACCCGTATGAAATCGTCATATCAGTCCATTCGTCTGTTCATCTGTCCGCCTGTCTTTGTATGTTACAGATACGTTTCTCAGTAACTACTGTAAATGAAATTTGACAGGAAAATGTAGGCTATACGCTGCTACACAAAAGTGTAGTAAAACTGCAAAACGACCAAAAATTAAGGATGGCCGACATATATGTATAAGAGGGTTGATATGTTTATTTAAATATACATTCTTTTTATTTTATTGCATGAGTTTAACAGACAGGCAGACGGCTCATCCGGTGGAAAACGGTTACCGTCGCCTACAGACATTGGCAACAACAAAGGTGCTATCAATGTGGTGCCGCTCTCTATAGAGGGAGACTGGAAACTGGTCCCTAATGCCGGAACACAACAAGTCAAAGTTGTAGCTATCCAATCGGGCAATTAGCCTACCACCTGGCTGTGGATTATTTTGTCGCCTCTTACGACAGGCCGCCCGGCCGCAGGAAATTGTATTCTTTCTCCGTTCCTGCACGGATAAATAATAATTGTGTAGCGTATTGTTAAGCTGATAACAGACGATTCATTTCTGTCTTTCAATTTGGACGAATCAACTAAAGTGGTCAATGTCAAATCATTGAATATTGCCGTATTCTTTCAGTTCTACGAATTTGAACCGAGTTGATTCAATTTGGTTGAAACATGTAATATCAGACAGATCTCAGAGCTTTAGACAGATCTTGACAAATTCTGACGACATTCTGGAACGACTTTTTTTTCAATCAATAGGCGGGAGCTTCCAAGGTTTTGAAAATTTTGTTCCCCTCTCACTTTTGAATGATGGGGTGGAATATTTGGATAAAAATATAGATCTTCCAAAGCACTTTTAACGGAAATTAGTTTCAATAAAATTGGATGATGAATGAATATATGAATATGAATATTTTCTATTAACTAGCCGAAAATGGAAAACAGTAGAACATTGTCACCTCTACTGGATCCTTCTTTGTACAGTCGCTATATGAAAAGGTTCGTCACCTTAAAGTCGACTTTTGCTTGCACGAGTACAAGAAACTGTACTGCCAATATTTTAATAAATGTTACGTTTTTAAAATATAGAAACGCGAAAAAACAAATTTGCAATGTTGACAATGACAGACACTGAGATTAACAATAGTTTTAATCATCAGAAGCAAAGAGGATGTAATCATTACGCTTATCGTGATTAAATATTAAAACCAATAAAAAGGTTTACTAAACAAAGTTTTTAGACAAGATAGACAATCAAACAACTTTGATCTAAGTAATTTTAAACTTAAGTTTAAAATTACTTAAAAATTCGCCAGTTTTCAAATTGATTCATTTAACGTTCCGCGACCACATATTACCTTTTCAAACTAAGTCACAGAACAGACTGTTTAACATATAAATTATTTTTAACATTTAAATGTTAAACATAATTTTCTGTGGAACAGTCTGTTCTGTGACTTAGTTTGAAAAGTAACTTGTGGTCGCGGAACGTTAAATTAATCAATTTGAAAACTGGCGAACCTTTTTATACCACAACTGTACAAACGAAAAATCTTATCGTTGGAAACTACTGATTAATAACTACCAAAAAAAATCATAAATCTGAACGATATGAGACGTATGGTTTTTTCGTAATTTTTCTATAGTTATTTTAATTTAAGAAAAAATTCACCAGAACTCCTTTCAATTATTTTATGAAATAAAACCATTTTACTCTTCAATTTTTATCATAAAAGATAAAGAAAATATCTACATCTTTATAAAATAGAGACAAATAGTTTAGTTTATATATTTTTAAATACTGCTTTATTTTATTCACAATAATTTAATAATGCGCCTGAAAAATGTCCGAGTCTGTAGAATCCCCGCTATCATTCGATAAAATGAGTACCGAAAAATCCTCACGGAGGTTGTCGTTGCTACAAATTCGGTTTTCTTTTTCCGCCTCATGACAAACAAACCTACAATTTCTTCGTTCTGAACAGATTATATTTCACTATTTTAGAGATATTATTTCATTTCTACGAATTATAAGACAGTAGTATATTAAACTGTAATTTAGTACTTAGATACCACTTAGTCATCTGTTACTTATTAGGTATATTTTTTAAAGTTATGACAGAAAATTTGAATAAGGAATCAAAAAACCCCTTAATAAAACAGAAAAGTTAGCTGTATTATATTCAAACAAATAATTATATGTACTAAAATAAAACTAAACTAAAAAATAACACGTATTTCAAAAAGCACACGTCGGATCTTGTTCTAATCATTATATATATGGTTGAAAGTATTGTTTATGCTCTTCCAATTTGACTTTTATCATAATTTGTCATTGTTTAATTCAAAATTTGAAATATGTATTAAATACACCTTTGTTACCCTAACCCTGTCAACTCAACTATGATTTGTGTCTGTGATGGTGTGCATGCGTAATTATTTTAGCCCCGGTATTTTGGCCTGAGTCTGATCCGGGCTATCAGTCCAAAATGTGAATAAAATCTTCTTCTGTATAATAAAGTTCAACAGGAAAAAATCGTTGTGTACTTCATCGAAAAACATTAAATTACCGAGAATGTTTTGTAAATCCAAGAATATATAACTTAAGTTCATCCGATAATAAAGCTTTGTGTTTATGTGGTGTTTTTTCGATTCAATATTATGTACAATAGAAGGAAAACTGAAGTCCTGAGGTGGAAAATTGTTCCTGTTGTTGTTGCTTCTCAAATGACATTTATTTAAAAATAATTTTATTTACAAAGATATTTATAGTTATAAAGAAACATAAAAATTGCTTTTCAAAAACATGGCTATTTATTTTTAGTTGAAATCATACTTCTGATTTCTAAAAACAATTTCGACGGCTAGATTTTGAAGATAAGGTAAAGAGAGTTGTATCTGTAAGTTGTTTATTATAATCCAAAAAAGAAATATTGAAATTATTTTTATTACTTTGTTTCTGTGCGGTACACGTATATCGTGATGTTGTATACGTTTTCATAACTAACTTTTGTAACATAGCACCGCCTTAAAGGTATCAAGGTCATCATCATCATTATTATAACTTTACATCTCAAGGTTCTAAACTGCCGCTGCAGAGCATAAAGATTGCTTTCCTATTCTTCATCTTCACTTCACATGTTCTTCGAAAGCTCTATGACACCATTGACAAGTATGTGATCGTGTACAACATCAAGCCTTTTTTTTTGATAACGCAGGGGATTGTCTTTGGACACCATCCTCGGGTCCGTCGGGGGAAGGGCCAAAATGTAAGCATAAGGCATGCATCGTGTGTGTGTGGGACTCTAAGCGACCGGTTCTACACGCTCGCTTCTAAAACGAAGCTGTCGCTAGAAACGGCCACCAAACTACCCACTAAACCCAAACCTGTGCCCCATTTATAGAGCTTTTACATGGCGTCGCGGGATCTCGTACAGAGTAACTGCACCATAACGCCCCTACGTTCTGCAACTGGGTCACCCCGGGGAGCAGAGTGACCCACTTCGTACAGCAGGGGAGGGGGGGGGGCGGCGGAAGTCCGCTGTCAGCCCCGTGACAGCGGCCCCCTGTGACGGTAACTATGGGAGGAGGAGATGCGCGTAGCGGCGCCTGCGATCACCGGTCCGCCTCCTAAGCCTGCCCATTCTATTTCAACCAGTTGGAGACAGATGTTTATTTCCCACGTAACTTGGCGGATTATATAAAACTAAGACCGTAAAAGCGTAGCAGACTTAAATTTTTTAATCTGTATTATGGACCTAAGAGGCTGCGGTTAGAATAATATGTCAGTAATGTTAAAAGATTAATCTTATGGCATTGCACATGTCCATAGAAGATTACATAGACTTATAAATCATCAAATAGATCTCGTGTTTATAAGTTTAATTAATAAAATCTATCGCAGTATAAAGAATTTACTAAACATAGTGCAGAAGGTTTTGGAATCGGATATCGATTGCAAAAGTTCTAATATCACCGAGGGGAATTGATGCGATCCACTGACAGTCGTGACATTAGCCAAACGACCTCAACAGACCGATGATGCCAGTGAACTTTGTCAATAAATAAATATAGTCAGTCAATGTTTGTTTACTCGAGAATTTAAAATATCAAACTATCTTTGAAGATAGATAAGAATGAATTAATTATATTAACAACGTTTAAGGTTACGAATAGTTGATGACGTCAACTTAGAACCAGTATAATTCACTTATATGAGTTGAAATATAAAGTCGATAGAGGTTAAAGATCAGAGATAGCCCCCAACTACAATTAAGATAGGAATTAAATATATTTACAGAGCTTTCAAAACGCTTAAATGATACTTCAGATGATTATAGGTAAGGTAATGTAGTTAGTTTCTGGGCACCTCACGCTTGGAGAAGGTAAGCTAGGCTCAGTACACTACTTATAATCTTAAGGGAGATACAATAGAATATTTATAACTAATAGAGATTATTTTTGTATTACAATTTCTTCGTTGTATTACTTTATAATTTATGATATTAAAAAAAATAAGTAATTAATTGTGTTAATTTCCATATGACTTATGACTTCGCTTGCTTAAACTTTGACTACATATTTTGTAGGAGAGTTTTATTATTTCCTAATAAAATTTATCTTTGAACATTTTCAGATTCTAAATTATTTATAAACCAAATTTCACGAATAACGGCTCTTAACTAACATTTTCTACAAAATAAATTTTAAATTTTATTTATAGTAAATTTGTCTTTGAGACGAGTTTGAGGGGACTTCGAAAGGTAATATATCTCCACCTAATGGTTAAATAAAAACGGAATTTTGAAGACCAAAGTAAGAATGTGGCGCCGACTTGGAGAGGTCTACGTCCAGCAGTGGACTGTGATTGGCTGACGACGGCGAGTGGAAGGGGGGTACCTATGGACACCTAAATGTCCAGTACACCCCTAACACTCTTCCAAGCCAACGTTAACCACTCCCCCGACGCCCAGGACCTGTGCCTGCAGGCGATGGCGGAGTGGCAAGCAAACTTGGCCGTAATAAGCGAACCTTATTATGTACCCCCAGCCAGGAACTGAGTGGGGGATCTCGATGATGTGGTAGCCGTGGTCGCCAGAGCCGGATCTGGCACACCGCTCACCAGTCTCGAAAGAGGAAAGGGCTACGCGGTGGCGGAAAGCGGATGTTACGTCATCATAGGCGTGTACCTCACGCGGAGCCGCCCCCTGGCGGAGTACGAGCTCGCCTTGGACTCCATCAGGGCAGCCGTCGGCAGACTAGCGCCAAAGACGATATTCGTCCTAGGCGACTTCAATGCCAAGCACCAATCCTGGGGGAACGCGATTACAGATGTTAGGGGACGGGCGGTTGAAGACTGGGCGCTTCAATCCAACCTGTCCACCTGAACCAGGGGTCGGTCCAGACCTGCGTACGTGCACGGGGTGGATCGATCATCGACTTGTCATTCGCCACACATGCGGCCGCCCGCAGAGTGGTAGGATGGAGAGTGCTGGAGGAGGTGGAGACTCTGTCTGATCACTTGTACATCAGATTCGAGCTCTCCCCCTCGCCTAGCGCTAACCCTGTTCAGGGCCCCTCCCGGTTCCCGCGCTAGGCTCTTACCAAGCTCGACGCGGAGCAGGCCGAGGAGAGGGCTATCATCGAATGCTGGACCTATCCAGCCGACCTGGGGAATCTGGAGGCGCAGGCTGAGCACATGCGCAAATCCCTCAAAAGGATTTGCGACGCTGCTATGCCTCGAGCCAAACGACCGCCGCCGCGTACATCGATCCACTGGTGGACTGAGGAGCTGGCTGAACTGCGGAGGGCAGTCCGCAGAATCAGCCACAGGCTCAAACGCAGCAGAGCGCGTCGTCCTCCAGACTATGTTGAGGAGAATGGACTCGTGGGGGAGTTCAGAGAGGCCAGAAAGGCCCTTTCGATCGCAATTCTGCGAGCGAAAGCCCGGGCTCGGGAGGAGCTCCTCGAGACACTGGACCGGGACCCTTGGGGCGTCCGTACCGTGCGGCCCGCAACACGTTGCGGCCTTGCACCTTCACGGTTACGGAAACGCTCGAACCCGAGGTCCTCCGGTCGGTTATCGATGGGCTCTTCCCGGATCCGGGGATCTTCACTCCCCCCGATATGGGTCCAATCATTCCCGACACCTCGGAGGTGGAGCCTCACTCCATCACCGAGGAAGAGTTAGACGTCGCCCTGGACCGGCTCCGGGGCAGGAAGACGGCTCCAGGACCCGACGGGGTTCCGGGTCGGCTCCTCTTCCTGGCCGCCAAACACCTACGCAGCCAGCAGCGGGAACTGTTCGATGCCTGTATCCGCGCAGGTCAGTTCCCGTCGCAATGGAAGGAGGGCCGACTATGCCTGATTCCCAAGGGAGGCCGCCCTCCCAACGATCCGTCCGCCTACAGGCCCATAGTGTTGCTTAACGAGGTCGCCAAAGTCTTTGAGAAGATCTTAGCGGAACGCCTCGTTAAGCATCTCGATACTGTGGAGCCGGGGCTAGCACAGACGCAGTTCGGGTTTCGGCGGAGGCGCTCCACGTTGGACGCCTTCGAGACACTGCGGTCTGTAACGGACGACGCAGTCCAAGCAAAGGATACTGTCCTGGCGGTTTCGTTAGACATAGCGAACCCTTTAACAGCCTCCCTCATGAGACGATCAGGGAGGGGCTTCGTGCACACGGAGTTCCCCCGTACCTCACGAGGCTGTTGGGCGCGTACCTCCAGGACAGGTACATCCTTTGGGAGGGCGGCGAGTCCGAGAATCGCGCGATAGGTCGGCGAGGCGTCCCACAGGGATCGGTCCTCGGGCCGGTTCTTTGGAACGACGGTTATGACTGGATCCTTCGGGTTCCGGTCCTGCCCGTAATAGGGCTAATCTGCTTTGCGGATAACACCCTACTCACGGCACGCGCTGCGTCATTCGCGGAATCCGTGGACCTCGCCAACGCCGGGTTGGCGATCGTGGTCCGAAGAATAGGTAGGCTGGGCTTGAAGGTCTCCCCCGCGAAAACGGAGGCCTTCATGTTCCATAGGCGGTTTCGTAATCTCCCCGCGGACTTGTCCGTTACAGTCCAAGGGGTGGACATTCGTGTAGGCCCCCAGATGAAATATCTGGGGCTAATTCTCGATGGGAAATGGCTGTTTAAAGCGCACTTTGAGCAGCTAGTTCCCAAGCTCGTGAGGTCCGCAGACGCCCTCTCTCGGCTTCTTCCCAACGTGGGGGGACCGGGGACGACGACTAGGAAACTCTACATGGGCATCCTTAGGAGTATGGCACTGTACGGTGCACCCGTATGGTCCACTGCACTTCACCGCCACTATAGGACCTTGTTGTGCCGCGCACAGCGGGTCCTGGCGGTGAGGACCATCCGAGGATACCGTACAGTGTCGTGGACGCCGTCGACACTCTTGGCAGACGATCCGCCCTGGCCTCTCCAAGCGGACGTGATAGCCCAAGTTCGGCGCTCCCGACAGGATGCCCTCGCCCGTGGCCTGGTCTATGGCTAGGCCGAACTCCAGGTGATCAGGACGCGGGAAACCGCGGCCATGATCCAATCTTGGTCAGTAGAGTTGGAAAACTCTGTTGCTGGCATTGACACGGTGGAAGCGGTTCGACCGCAGCTGTTGCAATGGCTCTCGCGGAAACGCGGGACCCTGACCTTCAGAATGACACAGATACTTACCGGGCACGGTTGCTTCGATAAGTATCTGTGTCAGATTGCGGGCTGCTTGCCTTCACCCCAATGCCGCCAGTGTGGCGCGCTAGACACGGCGTTACACACGCTAGTCGAGTGCGCAGCATGGGCACCTCAGCGGTTTGAAATCGAGACACTTGTAGGACCGATCGAATCGCTGGGCGATCTGGTGCAAGCCATGCTGCACAGCGACGATTGGTGGGTGGGTGCGGCCAATTTCTGCGAGACGGTAGTGTCTCATAAGGAGGCCGCGGAACGAGATAGGGAGAGAGATGGTAGTGCGCATGCGTCTCGCGGGCGCCGACGTCAGTCGGGAGACCGGAGGCGCAGGTATACGCATGACCTCCCTCCCTGAAATACCGCTGCAGGGGCCCTCTAGCATCTAGGGAGCAGAGGAGTCTTCACCCCCGTTGACGAAGTGAGTTTGCCTCTCCCGGGGCATTCTCAAGCACTTGTGCGCTAGGATCGGTGTGGGCGTAACTACGTTCTGTATCTCACGCCTTTCCTGCCATAAGCGCGGGGCACATGGGAGGAGGGTGGTTTTAGTGGGGTATTGATTAGTCGAGTCGAGATTATTAACCCACACAAGCCTGTTGATTATTGTTTGGATTGCCTCAGTGGAAAGCCTCCGTGATCAACAACGGTCTAATCGCTAGCAAAGGACCCGGTATGTGCGAATAGCATTTCACCCCGACTTAAAAAAAAAAAAAAAGTAAGTAACAACGTTCCCCATAAATATTTATATTATATATAGTATATTGAAATGTTCCTCTTACATATTAGGTTGGGGAAAAAGTTTCTTCGCATTTTATATAAAAATTCAAAAGGTTTTTTTATAAAGTTTATTTACATTTGACTAAAGTATGTAGGTGCCATTTTGTTGGGTAACTTTTTGCCATCTTGTAGGTAGGGACGTGATCCCATTGCTATAAAAATTTTGGGGGCTTCTGATCAAAAAACTGCGACAAGTGGTTTTGGCAGTCCTCTCATGATGTTAACCTGACACTGCCTAAGGAATTCTGCAGAGACCGAAACAGGTGAAAATCTGAAGGTGCAAGGTCAGGACTATACGGCGGATGCATTTAGACCTCCCAACCAAACCCTCGTAATTTTTGCTGAGTGGCTAAAGATGTGTGAGGTCTAGCGTTATCATGGTGACAAACCACACCCCTTCTGTTGATTAATTCTGGCCGCTTTCTCTCAACTTTTTGCTTTAATCTCATCAGTTGTTCGCAGTACAGTTCAGAATCGATGGTCCTGCCTGGCGAACAGCTCATAATGAATAATGCCCTTCCAATCCCACCATACACACAGCATCACCTTGTTGCGAGTTAACCCGCCACAGTCTGTGAAGCCTGACCGGCCTTTGACCACGATCTTTTTCGCACGTTCTTGTCGTACGTGATCCACATTTCATCACCAGTTATCAGCTTCTTCAAAAATGGTTCGGTTTCATTACGTCGTAATAAAGAATCACAAATGAGTACACGGTTCATTAGGTTTCTTTCAGTAAGCTCATGAGGCACCCAAATATCGAGCTTTTTTGTGTACCCAGCTTTTATCAAATGCGCCAAAACCGTTTTGTGGTCAATTCCCAGTTCTCCAGCTACATCGTAACTACTAATATGCCGATCTTGCTCCACTTTTTCAAAAATGGCAAATATTTTGTCCGTAACAGGGCGACCAGAGCGACGTGCATCTTTGATATCAAAATTTCCGGATTGAAAACGCTTAAACCAAATTTGCGCTACTCTCACAGATACTGCATTAGGTCCATAAACATCACAATTTTTGATCCCGGCTTCTGTTGCATTTTTACCTTTTTTGTAGTAAAATTTTAAAATGTATCGAATTTCTTCATTAGATTCACTCATTTTAACAATAAGAAAAACAAATGAACATCACACATTTTCCTAATTTGAAATTGGAATTGTCTTCTTTAAAATTAAAACTTTTTAATGATACCAAAACCAGCCAATATACAAATGGTATAGCCAAAGAGATCTTATTACAAGTTCATATATACTATATGCGAAAAGACTTTTTCCCCAACCTATTATATATATACCTAGTATATTGAAAAAACATTTTTCATTTCTCATTTACGCTAATGGCAACCAGACAATTTTTTTTCACATTTCTACTGCACCACTAATATAGCTCCATAAAGAATACATTTTCTTGCTACATATCATTTAAAAACAATGATAAGTTAAAAAAAAATAACTGTGACATAATTATGTACAGACAGTTGGAGATACCAACGGATACATGGCAATAGTCATGAAATTGAATATGAACCCCTTAGACCTTAATCGTCTAAGACGATCCCTAAAAAGCTTAAGATTTTCGAATGGCACTGGACTTTTTACTTCTTACAAATTGTTTTGTGGTACATCTGTGTGAAATGTACGCATGGAATTCGTCAAAACAAGTATTTAATCATGAAACCATTTAAAAAGATCACGTCCAAACATTATCGTTGTTTGTCAAGTGCAAGTGCTTGTTATTCACTATAACGTGTGTAGTGTTACGAATTTTGTTATACGCATATAAAACCTAGTACACACTAGTGGACACTTAAAACTCTTCTCAAAACTCACATCTTAACGATTCTAATCAATTGCAATACCATGGAGTGAATAAGCAATCCAAAAATTTTTGCGAAGTATATGTTATAGGTACTTATACTAAGGGTTTTGAAATAAACTTTGAACGAATTTTCTGGCAAGGTTTCCCCGAAGCATTAGATTGAAGTCTTAAAAAAGACTTAAATTTCATCAAGTTCAGCAGGACGCTGGTAACTCTAAACGTTTGTATCTGGTGTGCCAAATTTCTATTAGCGATCGTAACCACTTTCCTTTATATGTGGGCCGTCAGACTTAAACTAATAATCTACCTATGAAAAAAATATACTTATAAATGTATCCCATGGTAACCAGAAAATATGTACACAGGATACCTGTGACAAAAGTGGATATGTAGTACCGTATCTTTGTGAAGAAATTATAACAAGGACAATTGTTAATGCGTTAGCTGACATAATGGTTAATCTTAATAATTATATGATATGAGGCATTCCAAAGACCATGTAAATTGGTCAAGAAAAAATATCAAAGTAAATCTCAGACTGCGAAGTGATTCATTCCATCACATCTTATACTAAATATTAGGCACTGAATAGTCTTCTACGCAAATATACTCTTCGTTTCCAGATTAAGTTATTCTTTATAGTAGAAGATTGTTTGAAAAAACAATTTTTGTTTTAAACTACTCCAAAATCAGTTTGCTTTATTTAACGTCATTTCACAAGCAAGGCCGTGTAATTTGTTTCAATAACGTGAAAATAGTTATACAAAGGTAAATTGAAACGCTATCGAAGTCTGATGTGTGCCTGGCGCATAGTGCTTGCTTGACGTTAGTGAACGCAACGTCGACGATTCGAATTCAAATCGCTCATGTGCTGCGAATGCTTTATAACTTGAAAAATATTTTAAATCTTCACAACAACGCCAATAAATTCAAAGTTCCATCCAAATATATTGACCTCAACTTTTTATGCGAACATATTCTATTAAAAATGTTTTACGTCGCAATAAAAAGGGTTGTAGTGAATAATATTTTATGTCGATTTTATTTCTCTGGTATATAATACAGTATCTACATACCAAGACCTTTGTGCAGTTTATTGATCAGAATCTTTATTGCAGTCTATGTAGCATGATACATTTAGCCGCAAAAATCAGTTATATCTATCTGTACTATATAATAAGTCTGTAAATGGTTCGAGTTTGTACTTTAAACGTTAAAGCGTTTAAATATGTGAAAAAATCAGGAGGGCTAATTCGGACCAGCAGATTCCGAAAATGCAATTTTTAGGGTTTTTGTCTGTCTATCTGTCAGCATCACGTGAAAACTACTAAACGGATTTAAATGAAACTCAACATACAGCTAATAGAGTTAAAATCGTAATTTAGGATACCTTTTTTCGCGATTATGTCGTTTCCACGGGATAGACAAAAACATCGAAAAAATTGCGCTGCGATCGCATCCTTTTTGAAAACCACTGAACGCATATGACTGAAACTTGACACAGACCTGGCTTATACTATATAGACTTAGTTTCTTTGTTATTATTATATGTTAAAAGCCGAATGAAGTTTTTGTGTAAGTAAAATAAAGCTACTACCTAGGGTTTGACGCCCGGCGCAGCTGCGAAGCAAACTCTAGTGTTGTATAAATTTGCGAATAGTAAATTATTCCGCCAGAAGATATTACAATATGGCTTTACTTGCTTAAATTTTGAATTTGTATCCCACGATATATTATTTATTCTTCGAAATCTATTTCTTTGTTTATTGAATGTCGATATTTACCTATTTTCGTCATTATTAATCCTGTGAAGAACAAATAAAGAACGACACAAACTCACTTTTACTTTCAGTACCTACTATAATTATAATTTTTCTATACCTAATTTATCTCACATACCTGTAACAGTTGATTAGTCGAAACATGATCAAAAAGGAATCATACTTCGATTCGTCGATTCATTTTTTTATTTTTTATTTCATGTGTTCGACAGACGGACAGACGGCCCATTTTATGGAACGTGGTTACCATCGCCTATGGACATTTGCAACACCAAAGGCGCTAAAAATGCGCTGCTGCTCTCTTAAAAGAAACTAGAACCTAGCCAATCATGCCGGAAGACAACTCAAGGTTGTTATGGCGTCAGACCCCGGGTTGTAGTCGCCTCTTGCAACAGGCCGCCCAACCGCAGGAAATTGTATTCTTCCTCCGTTCCTGCACGGATAAAAATTTAATAACATATATTATCAAATTCATACACAAAACAAATGACAGGAAATAAGCGCATAACTCTTCAGCAGATATTATTATTCCCTTGCTATAGGTAAGAAAAAATACATCATAATTATTTAATTATCTAGTTAAAAGTCGCGTGCGTACAATTCCGCACAATCAATCAATTGGTTCCAGTATAATTATTAACTTAGTAAAATTGTTTACAAATTGTATAGTGTAGTTCTTCTTACTATTAGCGGACGGGTAAAAATTATAGTGGTTAAACCTATAAAATTAAAATAGCGTAACGTCTTTCATGGTCTTTGGTCTTTCAAATTTTCCAATGAGAAGCTACCACCATAAGGGAGGTTTTAAACAACATAAATATGGAACCAAAGAAGAGACATATAGTTTAGCCTATGTATTATGAAGAACTTAATATATATATATTCTTTCTTTATTCTTTATTGTACACAAAATAGTTACACATAAAACTACAAAATAGTGGTGATGTACAAAGGCGAGCTTAAGCCTAAAAAGAGTTTTCTTCCAGCAAATCTATGGGTCCAGAGACAGTGGGAAAACAAGATAGATAGATAGATAACACTTTATTGCTCACCAAATATACAATTTCAAAAATACACATTTACAATATTGTCATGATAGAAACAATAGGCGGCCTTATCGCTTAAAGCAATCTCTTCCAGGCAATCAACTTAAGGAATGTATAACCTAATCTGGCGATGTAGGTGGTGCAGATTAAGAGGCCTATCATTATTAAACATACTTAAACTACATATTTTATAAATTAAATACACATACTTAAATTACTTTATAAATTAAATACATACAATAAATCATATTATAAGAATTAGGCATATTTATTTAAGGAGAAGTACTGTTTTCTGAGTGCGCTCTTAAATGTAGGCGATGTTTTGGCCTCTCTGACAGTAAGATGCAGCGCATTCCAAAGTTTAACAGCCTGCACTGTAAAAGAGTTATCATAAAAGGATGAAGTGTGTGCAGGTGTAGTGAGTTTACGATACGTATGAGTGCGCAAATTGTGGGAAGTAGAAAGGCGAAGGAATTTAAAACATTCCTTAAGGTAAAGAGGACTACTAGGAATAAATAATATGTTATAAAGTAGGGTGAGAATGTGAGTATTCCGGCGAAAGCAAAATAGGGAGCCAGTTGAGTTTTTCACGAAATTCAGAGACATGGTCATATTTTCGCAAGCCAAATATGAACCTAATGCAAAAATTCTGAAGTCGCTCAAGTTTATTTAGCTGTTCTACGGTTAAGTCGAGATAGCAGGCGTCACCGTAATCTAAAATGGGTAGCAAAAGAGACTGTGCAAGCATAATTTTGGTGGCAGTAGGCAGAAAATTTCTCAGCCTTCTCAGGGATCTAGAAGACAAAAAAACTCTCCGACTTAATTCGGAGAGGTGAGACTTCCAAGACAGATCACTATCGATGACTACGCCCAAATTTTTGACAGTGTCACTCAATGGGATACAAGTGCCGTCAAAAACAATGTTCGGTAAAGTTGTGAAATCTACTTTTGCACGTATTCTGGGGCTACCGATGACTATCACTTGAGTCTTACGAGGATTCACTGCAAGACCAAACATTGTACTCCAATGAAGTATGTGGTTTAAGTCTAAATTGACTTGTCTCACGGCACTACTTAAATCATCTGGAGCAGCTTGAGTGTATATCTGCAAATCGTCCGCATAGAGGTGATAGGATGAAGTTAATTTATCGGAGATTGAATTAATGAAAATCGCAAATAAGAGAGGAGATAAAACGCCGCCCTGTGGAACACCAGCAGCAAGGTCAGACCATGATGAGTAATTGTCATCAACACGTATTCGCTGTCGGCGTCCATGCAGGTAACTGTGAAACCAACCAATTACTGTTGGAGATATGTTAAGAGTGCGGAGAATGCCAAGTAATATGTCATGGTCAACATTATTAAAAGCACTACTAAAGTCTAGCAGTGATAGTATCGTCAGTAGACCACTCTCCATCCCCTGGCGGATATCATCTGTAATTTTCATTAAAGCTGTTGTAGTACTATGGCCTGGGCGGAAACCAGATTGAAAAGGATTCATAATGAGTTATAATTTAGGAAAATTCTTAATTGTTTATGGACTAGACGTTCTAGGACTTTGGATAGGAAGGGAAGAATGGATATCGGTCGGAATTCAGAAAAGGACGTAGGATTAGACTTTTTAGGGAGAGGAATGACATGTGCCTCTTTCCAGGCTGCTGGAAAAGTGCCACTAGCCATGGATGAGTTTAGGATATGAGTGATAATCGGGTTGATAACATCTAGAATAGGGATAATCATATTGCGACTAATACTATCACTGCCGACAGAGTTTGAAGTGATGGATTTTATGGCACTCTTAACATCACAATCAGATAATGGCCTGAGAAAAAAAGGGGAATGAGAAGGAGTTGGAGCAGATGAAAGATTTTTCAATGTGTTAGACTTTATAATATTGTCAAAATTCATAATAGTTGTGAAATGTTGATTGAGGTTATCAATATTCGAGGCCTCGGGGACTTGACAGGCCTCCGCCCGCACCAGTGCCGCGGGAGGGCGCGAGAGGCAGCCGCGCGACCCTCTCAGAGCCGGGGAAGCTCACCTCCCCGGCTCGCACAGGAGAGGCCGCCCCACGTTAGCGGGGCGGCCCACCGCCGCCGGGAAGCGGGTAATACCTCGAGTTTAAATACCGCGACCCGGCACCCAGGCGGTAGGAGGCTCCCATGGGGTTTTAGTGGGTATACCCGGCGTCGGTCGCATTGATTAACCGGCGTCGGGGGAGCCCCACACACCGGCCGCGACTTCCCCGGCGCGGCTGATGGTGCGGTAATGCATTTCCCCATGTTAAAAAAAAAAAAAAGAAAAAAAAAAAAGGTTATCAATATCGAAGTTTTTCGGAAGAGAATTTTGCTCTAATTTACCAACTCCCAAGGATCTTAGAAATTTCCAAATTTTGGAAGGGTTATCTTTGTCAACTGATTGATGAATATACCGGCGTTGAGCGTCCCTACATACTCTATTACAGCGATTACGGATAGTTGTGTAAGCCTGTTTGGTCTCGCTACATGGACTAAGCTTGTATTTGGTCTTGGCAAGAGATTTTTTGTGTATGAGCGTCTTGACGTCATCGGTAAGCCACGGTGCAGGTACGTGCTTGATTTTAATACGACGCATGGGTGCATGTAAATCATATAACATTAACAAGATAGTATTAAATACATACACTTTATCATCGATAGTAGCTGCATTGTACACCCCTGACCAATCCAACTCGCGGCAATCCTTGAGTAGAGCATCCGAATCTATACCTCCAAAATTACGCTGCAGGATAATTTTGGGCTTGGCTTTTGGCGGACGAATGTTATACGAGAGAAAGATCAGGTCATGATAAGAGAAAGCGTCCGCTGGAAACTGACCATGTGTGACAACATGAGAAAGTGGTGATACGAGAATTAAATCTAAAAGAGACGGAGTAGAATTGGGAAAACTGTGAGTAGCCTTCAATGGAAGAATGGACAAGCCAGAAGCAGCAATTAACGACTCAAGGAGTGTACTACGATAATCTCATTTAAGAAGACAGGTATTGAAATCACCCATTATTATGGAATGATTATAAGCAGGGATAACATTTTCTAAAAGTTTTTCTAACGATGAGAAGTAATTAACTCTAAGAGACGGCCTGTAAAATACTCCAAGCAATATTTTATTCAACGAAAGTTCCACCTCGATAAATAAGTGTTCACCAGCATCCGATACAGGTGGTTGTGGAGATAAGCTGATGATGGAAAAGGGGATATGTGAACGAAGGTAAATGGCAATGCCTCCACCACCACTGCCTGTACGGTCATTTCTTATAAGTTGATATCTAGGCAACGTATAAGATGTCGATGGGAGACAAGGTTTCAGCCAGGACTCTGAAACTAGTATTGCATGGATGTTGTTTTGATTGAATGACGCCAACATATCTGTAAAGTGAGCTGGAATACTCTGCGCATTTACATGAACAACATTAAAATGAGAAGTACAGTTGGAAAAACGCGCCTCGAGCAGCTCAAGCAAAGGTGGATTACTGTCACTACAAAGACTGTCAGAGGAGCAAGACACATACTCAGACTCACTTTCAGACAAGATGCAGGGTTGTGTACATTAAAGTCTATATGCATAAGTATATACATACTTATACCTAAATGTACATTTACTTATCTGAAAATAAATATTTACATCATAAAATACATATATAAACTCACATACATATAGAACTATACATATAAAATATATATACATATATTTAAAAATGATAAAATTCTATCAATCCCTGCCAAGGGTGTTACCTGGAAGAGATCGCTTCTTAGCGATAAGGCCGCCCGTTGTTCCATCTTTTTTCTTTTTCTATTTCTGTCTGTATATGCTTTGGTATACAATAAAGAATTATCTGTCTATCTATCTATCTATAAATCAGTTAATTAGGACAGATAGTGTTTTTTAACTCTTCTTTTAAAGATGGTTTCCGACGGACTATCTCGGATCACATGAGATAGGGCGTTCCATAGTTCAACTGCATGAATAGAAAACGACCCGTTATTAATAGGTTGGGGAAAAAGTCTTTTCGCATATAGTATGTATGAACTTGTAATAAGATCTCTTTGGCTATACCATTTGTATCTGGCTGGTTTTGGTACCATTAAAAAGTTTTAATTTTAAAGAAGACAATTCCAAATTCAAATTAGGAAAATGTGTGATTTTCATTTGTTTTTCTTATTGTTAAAATGAGTGAATATAATGAAGAAATTCGATACTTTTTAAAATTTTACTACAAAAAAGGTAAAAATGCAACAGAAGCCGCGAAAAAACATTGTGATGTTTATGGACCTAATGCAGTATCTGTGAGAGTAGCGCAACTTTGGTTTAAGCGTTTACGATCCGGAAATTTTGATATCAAAGATGCACGTCGCTCCGGTCGGCCTGTTACGGACAAAATTGATGCCATTTTTGAAAAAGTGGGGCACGATCGGCATATTAGTAGTTACGATGTAGCTGGAGAACTAGGAATTGACCACAAAACGGTTTTGGCGCATTTGATAAAAGCTGGGTACACAAAAAAGGTCGATATTTGGGTGCCTCATGAGCTCACTGAAAGAAACCTAATGAACCGTGTACTCATTTGTGATTCTTTATTACGACGTAATGAAACCGAACCATTTTTGAAGAAGCTGATAACTGGTGATGAAAAGTGGATCACGTACGACAAGAACGTGCGAAAAAGATCGTGGTCAAAGGCCGGTCAGGCTTCATAGACTGTGGCGAAACCCGGGTTAACTCGCAACAAGGTGATGCTGTGTGTATGGTGGGATTGGAAGGGCATTATTCATTATGAGCTTTTACCGCCAGGCAGAACCATCGATTCTGAACTGTACTGCGAACCACTGACGAGATTAAAGCAAAAAGTTGAGAGAAAGCGGCCGGAATTAATCAACAGAAGGGGTGTGGTTTTTCACCATGATAACGCTAGACCTCACACATCTTTAGCCACTCAGCAAAAATTACGAGAGTTTAGCTGGGAGGTGTCAATGCATCCGCCGTATAGTTCTGACCTTGCACCTTCAGATTTTCACCTGTTTCGGTCTCTGCAAAATTCCTTAGGCAGTGTCAGGTTAACATCACGAGAGGACTGCCAAAACCACTTGTCGCAGTTTTTTGATCAGAAGCCCCAAAATTTTTTATAGCAATGGGATCACGTCCCTACCTACAAGATGGCAAAAAGTTACCCAACAAAATGGCACCTACATACTTTAGTCAAATGTAAATAAACTTTATAAAAGAACCTTTTGAATTTTTATATAAAATGCGAAGAAACTTTTTCCCCAACCTAATATAATATGCACCAGATAAATATATTCTTTCTAGGAAAATAATTTAATCAAAAATCTATAAGTAACTCTTTAAATCTATCACAGGGTTCGTTTTCATCACTACACCACACCACCGTACTCATACTTCGGTGATTAATTTTAAATTATTTCTGCTTCAAGGAAAGTATCGCCTATTGTATACCAACAGCTGGACTTCCAAACACTGAGAACAATAGTTGCCACAAGCTTATGTGTAACCAGCCTTATGTGTAAATAGCCAAACTATGTTACTGACACTTAATAAAGAGTCTGGGTATGAAAAAAGTGAACTCCAAATTCCAAACTTTTGTTTTAAAAAATAATAACACCTTTTTCAGTTTGTGACTTTTTACTTACTTTTCGCGGGCTTGAGGTTAAAAGGTTATCAGGAAATTAAAACTAACTTCTCGTTATTTTTAGTAGAATAATTTAAGTTTGTCGCATAATCCTGCCTTATTGTGACTTAAAATAGAGAGATATTTTTGTGTCTATTGTAATGACAGAAAAAGCAATAAGTGCTAGTAAAATTATAGCGCTGCTGGAAGAGGGGTGTAAGGGGTGTGCCAGTATTATGTCTCACAGCGGTTAAGCGTGAGTCGTTCAACCGTCCAAAGAACCTGGACTCAGGAAGAAGAAGACAGTTCAGAGAAGGCAAGGTTCTAGAAAAAATTATGCACATAACCACGAGATGACCGCTTTTTAGTAACTCAGGCGCGGAGAAACTGCAAATGGAGTTACATAAACCTCAAAAGAAACCTTGAATAGGTACGAGGAGCACAAATTAGCGTATGGACTGCGAGGAGGAGGCTTTTAGCGGCTGATATACGCAGTAAACGACCAGCGCGGGCCCCCAAGTTATTCCGTGAGCACCAGATTGCTCGATTGAGGTTCGCTAGAAATTGCCTATCTTAGACACTAGGTAACTGGAATAGTGAACTCTTCCCCGATAAGGCTCGAATTTGTCTGCATGGTGAGGACCGACGTAGTAGAGTGTTACGAAGACCAGAGGAACGCTATGCTGACGTGTGTTTTGAAGAAATCACCCCTTATGGTGGAGGGTTTTATTTAGGGTGGGCGTAACTTCCAACTATAGTACTGAGATAGTATTCATTGAAAATGGCTCTCTAAATGCGCAAAGATATATAACAGAACTCCTTTGTCAACATGAACAACTCGCACTGACTGTAATCGGTGAAGATGCGATTTACATGGACGATAATGCTCGGGCCCACAGTTCTGGCGACGTAGATGCTTATATGCACGAGGTTGGTATTCATCGTTTGGATTGCTCAGCGCGGAGCCCCAACCTTAACCGTATTGATCACGTCTGGGACCTCTTAAAAAAGCAAGTACGATCTGTCCGACCACCTCCACAAAACATCAGAGAACTTAAACTTGTTATTTCAGCTGCAAGGAGGTCATATATATATATATATATATATATATATATATATATATATATATATATATATAATAATAATAATAGCCTATAACTGTCCTACTGCTGGGCCTCCCACTATAGGGGAACGGACATTATACCCACCACGCTTATCCAAGGCGGCTTGACAGGTTTGACACATCGATTATCTCGATGTGCAGGTTGCATCACGATGTTTTTCTTTACCGTTGTTAGCAAGTGGTAATTGTAAAAATATGCACATTAGGTCAGAAAACCACCTAATTGGTGCATGCGTTCCGGCCAGGATCGAACTCGCGACCTTTGAGTCTGGGACGCGTGTGCTAGCTATTACTCTACCAGGACTTAGGGGAGGGAAGTTATTAATTTTTACTTTTTAATGTTTTTTTTTATTAAAATGCCATAAAAAAAACTCGTAATCTTAATTTCATTATACCTATAACAACTTATGACGGCTGTCTGTTAACATTGACATACAACACCGATTTCAAGATTTAAGTGTTAAAACTCTCTCACTCAACTCTATTCTCTATTTATACAGATATACCTGAGGTTATTAAAACGTTATTAAGAATCCATTCATTTTAGTCACTTTCAGCGTAGAATTTTTCGTACTAACTTCTATGATATGTATATATTATGTATAAATAATTTTTTATACCCAAGGAGCCGATTCAGATAACCTTATTTACTTACAAACAGACTTTTAAATTTGGCTCTATTTAAATTAAACCAAAAAAATAGGACGATTAAGTATACTTTGATGTGCTAGTAATTTGATTTTGATGTTTGTTTGTTCCTTCTTCATGGTCTTGGGAACGAAGAGATTATAGTTAATAAACTATTCGTACTTACACACGTGTTTTAGATAAGGCAGATGAGAATAGAATACTTTTTACCCTAGAAACTGAAATTGATTCAACAGATTACGGATTCGAAACGAGATATGGCTTCAAAAAATCCTTATATTTTTTATATTACAAAATGGAAAACATCAGCCCTAAATTCTATCTGAACGACGAGAAATCTTAAAAATTGGGTCACAAGTAAAATAAGTTATCGATTACTATAATCGATTTATATGAATGAATTTCAACAATTAATAATATGAAAAGGTTTACATCGCACGATTAATTCATTCAAAATAACTGAACCCACTACAATTGTAAAAATTATAACCATAATAAAAATAAACTTTTAAAATCACTCTCATCTATTTACAATCTGGGTCCAACAATGTATGAAAGTGTATCCGTCTCCTTTAAGCAAGTTAAGTTGAATGAACTTACGATAACGAGGCCGAGTACTTAGGATATTTTTTACCTAGATAAATAGAACGATTGAGTATTTCTTTAAAAATTAAAGGAATACTCAACCGTGTGTTACGCGAACAAAACCACGCGAAAAGTCCGAGTAATTGGATAGATAGATAGAAAACTCTTTTTTGTTCACCACATAAGTACATCTATCTTATCTATATTAATTAACTACGATTCATCCGCGATTTCGTCCACGTTGAACAGGTAACATAGCTTGCAGTTGTTCTGCAATACTTAAAATCAACAGGGCATTCCCAGATGGGCAATGGGTTTTTAGTTAAAAAAGAATTTCAAAGCATTTGAAAAACATTGTAAACTATTGTTCTAGATGTTCATCCCGCAGGATGGCTGAGTTATAAAGTATCACAGCCTTTATGACAGAATTTGATATCGATCAGTCAAAATATCACATAGGAATCAGATTTTTTCAACCTGGCCCCTTAAAATCGCGCTCAAGAAAATTTCCGCGGGATTCCCGGGATACCAAAAATCGCAGATTTTAAGTCCAGAAATTTGCCACCAAAAACTGCATCGAAATATAGGTGGTTTTTTCCAAACAACTAAAATCAGAAAAGAAATTAAATGAAATGCATTAAGTACCTATATAACGGTAGTGTTTAAACTACATTATAAAATATTTGGATAAAATAATTATCAAAATAACACCTTAAATATTTGACAAATTTTATTACATATATCAATGGACAATACAATGCAAGAAAACTTAACTTATTCGTATTATATTCTACTCATAGTCCCTCAATACTATAAGTAGAATACTGAGCCCAGATCACCGTCTTCTATGGGTAAGGTGCCCAGAAGGCTGGCTACGTTTCCTCGCTGGATCGCCATACTGATCCGTTGGCCGAGGTAAGCACCAGTCCTCTGATCACCTGAAGAGTCAATGAGTCGTTTTGATAAATTTTGGTAGAGGCTCTTGGCCTCAGGACCTCACGGTCCAAGCGTCTCGACAGCAAACGGCACAAATATATAACTCTCACTGAGGGTTGCATACTTGCGCCGCTTAAGTGATTCGGCTGTTTCCGCCGCTGTACCGGCTGATCTAGACGTGTTTGGTAAATGGGATGCGGCCAACGTGTCTACGCAAGTCGCATCCCACACCAAAGGCTTGCTACGTTGCCAGGGAATTAGAGTCATTCCGTCGGGACGCCTACCATCGTCACGTGCAATACCGTTCGGCTCTAATAAAGCCGGCACGTTAGCGGTGGCAAGCGTCCTCCGTAAGACATCATTCAAGGCAGCGTGGCGTGACCATCTGCCCGCACTGCGGCGGCAAGAAAGACCATGGTATCCCGGGCCGATTATCTCTGTTCCACAGACGCACGTGTGTGGTGCACATATGCGTGAACCCAAGCGCAGATTTATAGCCAAAGAAAAGGAAGTATTATCCATTAATGTCCCTATGTTTGGGGAGGGGATAGCTTGGAGCCAGAAACCAGACTCTTTGCGGGAAACGGCAAGGATGCGAGCACGTCCTGTAGAGTTAGTGGAATTTAAAAGTTTTGTATTTAATCCTCTACAAATAGGTTCATCCCAGCATCGTTGCGAATTCGGGATCGTGGGAATATCTTCACCAGGGCAGACCATTTTCCAGGCGTTTAGAGCTTCATTTAAGAATGATGTATTGGCATTATTCCAGTGTTGCATAATTTTTTTAAATAATAGGCTAGTGCTATATGCGGATGAAAGAAAAGCCGGTAGAGCAACGCTAGAGATTTTGCGGATGCCTAAACCTCCATACCTAATGGGTAGGGAAGCTTGGATCCAACAGCTGTCTGAAAGTTGAGAATTTAAATTTTTTTAAGTACATCTTTAATGCGGTCATCTAGTGACTTTATAAGATTAGAAAATTTCCAAACCGGGGCGCATCGTAAGACATATGTTAATTTTAGTACAAACAGACAATGTCGTATAATGTGATATGCAATTTGAGAGTGAATATCGAAAAGTTTAGAGCATGATACATCAAATTTGGCCGATTGCTCAGACAGATAATTTGGAATGGCCTCATCTAGAATAGGGGCTCCAAGCAGGCGAAGAGAATCCTTCTCCAGGACCTTAATACCGGGTGCGGCGACATTGAACATATTGCTAATATTGTCGCTTTCGTTTTTAGACAGATTATCGGACAAGAAAATTTCGCATTTTGATAAATTTAACTCTAATCCTATTGAATTAAATTTTGAAATCAGACTAAATAAGTCTTGGAGTACAGTTTCTGCATCGCCGCCTAAAGTTCCATCGTCTACGTACCACACATTGAATTTCGAATACACCTTAAATAAATAGAAATTAATTTAATAAACAATCTTAACATTAAGTAAAAAAAAGATGCATACAATTTAACATTGACTGTTATTCAAAGTGGAAGATATTATTTTCTTCGTAATTTAAGAATGGGAAGTACCTTTGCGAGTGTATTTATATAAATATATTAGCTGTTAACCTAAACATGGGTGACCTCGAATAAATCACAATGGGAATGTTTTAAACGTTGTCTTCGTTGTTGTATACCTGAAACAAAGAACTCCTCGCTATTACGCTTAAAGCTTTAACTGTAAATTTTGTAACAGTTGAGTTACATAAAGCTGTTAATAATGTTCAATATTGATTTCTGTTCAATGAATCATACGGAGCCGTTATTCAAAAGTATCGATCTTAATATTTATAGCGGAACTATGTGAACACAGTCACTCTTGATTTTCTAGACAAGTATGATGTGGTGTTACATGGTGTAGCGGTTATTCCATTAGGATTTTTCCACTAGCTTCGTCCGCTACTTAGTTCGTATGGGATTTAACCTAGTATTCTTCACCATGCAAGATATATGGAAATTAACTATGCGCGAAAATTTAAGATAAAATTCCTGTTTTAATCTCTAAATTCTTCAATGAAATCCGTTTAGCCAGAGGTATCTTAACTATTCGAGAATCTTTCAGAGAGACAAACAAAGAAAATTTCTAAAAACAATAATTTTGTCATAATAATGTTAAGGCTTTTACTAAAGTTTTTAGTTTTCAGTTCCCAATCATACGATTCAATTTTATTTATTGATATAAATTATTCGGGTATTTATCAACTGAACAGCAAATGTCCGGTGCGTTGCTTCGCACCGGACATTTTAACAAGACAACTAGTTACATGTCGTCAAAGACGACACTAATATTATGGGTCCGTATCAAGAACATCATTTGATAAGTAGAAGATTCTTTTCCCATGGTAATTACCTGATTTGACAATACCATCCTCATACTATAAATGATACGCACCTAGTAATAGTCCTGAGTCAGGAGAATGAGACACAAGCGCGTTAACCACTAAGCTCCCAGGACTTAATACGGTATAGATATTATTGAAACAATCTTTGTTAATATAAATACGAAACATTTGTACTTCAACGATTATTTAATTAGATTAATTTTATTTGTATTTGAATCCTATCTAATAATTTGCGTCACCTACATCGTCAGATTGGTTTAGATTACCTATTCTTCAATTTAGGTTACCTGGAAGAGATTCTTCTAAGCGGTGAGGCCGCTTTTTTTCTTATTTTGATTTTTATATTTTCCAATTATATACCTTGTTTTGACTTAATCTCTAAAAAATCAAACAATTTCTACAATATGTTTTGTAAACTTGTGAGTATTGTAATATTATAAATATGTTGTCATAAAGTTTCGTTATTTTAAAGGTTTACTTCATAGATAGAATGTTTAATTAACGCATGTTTCTATTCATGTGGAAATGTCCTGTGTCATGAACACTTAGTTGTGCGCAGAGTGCTATGCACTTACACATTTTATTTCATTTATATTTGAGTTTACTGTAAGATATAAGTTTGTTACTGTACATCAATGCATAAAAAAATTAAGTTGTTGTTGCCTGACTGATTGTCTGCCTGCCTCATCTACTGTGGATTGATTTTCGTAGTCACAAAAGATATCCTACAACATACGTTCATAGTAATATCCTATGCTATAGTGACTCACAGCTGTAGAATACCAAATCTCAGGGGACAAATAAATGATTGATGCATCCGCTTTCTCATTATAATAGGAATCTCCTAGCATTATAAACAGAACACGCGACGATGAGACATCTCTAACTAGGGTTTTGGGATAGCTTGAACGATGATTGCTGTGGTTTATAATAATAATTATCTATTTTACAAAAACGAATTTACTATATTATACTTGGCACCAATTTATAACACATAGAAAACAACAAATAAACATTAAATAGTCTTAGAAAACATTTTTTCTGTTAAGTACTTTTGTTTTTCTTGTAATTTGTGTTTTTTTTTAACTTATTTATATTTTCAATGTATACCTAATTAGATAAACTTAATTAAATAAACTTTTAACTGCTTCCCGATGTGGTATTTAACGGAACACCTATTCCTATCAGTGATCAAGTCAAGAATCTTGAAGTACTCATGGACAAAGAATTATGCTGGCGACCCCACATCACTGAGTTAAGTCGCAAAATCTTTGCATCCTATTCATCGCTTAGGAAACTGAAAAATTTCCTTTCGATAGCCACTAGAATTGCGCTTGCTCAATCAATCTCAATATCACTCAAGAGCAACTTATTAAACTTGAGCGTCGTCAAAATATTTGTATAAGATTCATATTTGGTTAAAAAAAAATATATCACGTTTCTGAATACCGTAAAAAACTTAAGTGGTTGCCTATCGCACTTTGCCGGAATGCTCATCTTCTCCAATTACTATATCTCATTTTATTCATATCTTATACCCCTCCTTACCTTAAGGAATGTTTCAATTTCCTTTATACTTCACATACCCTCAATTTGCGCTCCACTTGTTAATGACACCTGCACACTCTTCAACATTTTATTCCAACTTCTTCGCCACGTGGGCTGTCTTCCTTTGGAACTATTTGCCCATACACGTCAGGAAGGCTAAAACCTTTGTCATATTTAAAAATTCACTCAGGAAACGTTATTTTAACCTTACGCATCAATTCATGTGCTAGTTTACTCTATCTTAAATTGTAATCTACTGTCCATGTATGTCATTATTTTTTTTCTTTTTTCATTGATTTGTAATAATTAGATAAGTTAGAATTTCCTTTAAGTGCATCAGGTTGCCTGGAAGAGATCACTTTTAGCGATAAGGCCGCCTTTTGTTTTCCAATTATGTAACTACTGTCTTGTTGTGCATTTTTATAATTCGTGTTTTACTGAACAATAAAGTGTTATATATATCTATCTAATTAAATTGCGTTAAAATTGAACAACAGTTGTAAGATAGTTTAATAGCAAGCATGGTGTATTTGTGTAAAAAATCTCAACTGTACAATAACAACAACAAATAAATAGATAAATGTAACTTTTTGAGTTGTCAAAAATGGCGTCATAGTTTGCAGTTTGACTGCTGGGATGGGCTCTTAAATAATCATTAGAGTGCCACCATATATTTTTTAGGGTCTACATGTTCCATTCCTTAATATCTCTGTCTACCCTTTTCTTAATCATCCAGATATTCTAGATATAACACTTTATTGCTCACTAAAATACTAGACAATACATTAATTACAGTATTTTTAAGCAGAACAATAGGTGGCCTTATCGTTTAGATTATAGATCTGTGTTTAGTCTATTCTATTCCAATGTGCTCTGAGTTGTGATTTGTTGTCTGTATTATATACTTTTTGGATTAGCTCCTTGTATGTGGGGTCCAGTCTAGGGTTTCTAAAACTTGAATATGCTTAATATAACCGCACGCTGACTAGATCCACAAAGCATAAGATTTTATATTTAAAAAATTTCGTAGGTAAATCTTTGATGCATGACCAGAAGGCTCTTTTGTACTTCGCACAGAGAATTAGCATTGCCATCCAGCGTGGCAATGCAGCAAGCCTTCTGGGTATGCTTCCCTCTGGCAGCGATGTGGTACACAGTCTTTAATTAACTTATAATTTTTATTTTAGTATCATTTATAATTTACGTCAAACATTTACTAATGTTTGACGTAAATTATAAATATAAAATAAAAAAATGTATAAATGAATGTAGCTGTAGGTAAAATGACTTATCGCTAATCAAGTGAAGATTTACATAACGTAGAAATTAAATTGTTAAATTGTAGGTACTATATTAATATGTGCGTGTATGCAATATGATTCATTTAAAATTATACAAAACTACTTATGTTCAATATTTATTAAATGTCATTAAACCAATATTTAATGAAATCACACAATTGTTCAATTATTTATTTTTGCTACAATCTACATCATATTAATAATAGTTATAACTCATGTGTATAGTATTTAACTGCCAAGGGAGACCGTGACTCGATGTGCAGATTTCATCGCTACGTTTTTCTTTACTACCAACGCATTGTAATTATAAATAGCATATACTACCTAAGTGGTGCATGCTTCCCGGCAAGGATTTAAACTCACGACATTGAAAAGGCCAGTGCGTTAGCCACTAAGCTACCTCGGCTTTTTTTATTACCATGATGAATGGCAATGTTAATGCCCTATACGAAGTAAGCTCTACGTTTCTAAACCTAACCTCTGTATTCAGCAAGGAAATGCTGCCAGCCTTGTAGGTATATTGCCCAGTAACTGGGTCTGATGCGGCTAGACGAGTAGGTTTAAGTTCGCTTTATTTATAGTATAATAATCGTAACAGAATAATATCGCTAACAACTACCCCCCTACATTTCCAGCAAAAAGCGTCGGTCATATAACACCTATGCACGTGCGCCTTAATGATATAATTGTTTAAGCGCGAAAACCAAACAATTGTTATCTAAAACTAAAGTATTCTTCTAAAATCTTAAAAATATGTTTTGATCGTTAAAAAATGACTATACTCTATCTTTCAATTTTAATATTGTCCTGAATAACTATAGTAATTATATGAATGAATAAAGGACATTCAATGTTTATATAATGTAGTAAAGTAGGGTTTTATAAAATTTAAGAGTTGGTACCGATACATGCTAAAAAATATTTTTACAACTGAGACACTTTTTATCATCGTATGAAACGTCACAGCCCCCTTGATTTTATATAAAAGTACTTGCTTATGACGTCACAATTGTAAAAAGTCAAATAGTTTATTATTTTTTGTTTAAACTGTAATTAAAATTATTTCAATTAAGAGTAATATGATAACAAGACTTTTGACGCCTGCTTTTTTATATGAATATTATTTTAGAATTTATTTTAATATGTGTCAAATACCCAATTAATTCAACGCTAACCATTTTACGCCAATGTTCGATGAGAGCATGATATTACACTGAGAGTGCCAGCCCAAGAGCTGTGATCAAAATATTGATCCCAGCATGGCTGCATCAGGTGAAAAGTGTTTTATGTATCACCTAAGATCAACAGTTACACATTGAAATCTCTTTTGTTTAAATATTACATTTAACGGTGGGTCTAAAGCGGTCGCCTTTAGAGAATCGCTTAGTGAAATTGACACATGTCTAGATATATTGGTAGTTGTAATACATAGCATAATATCCACTTTATTTTGATATTTATGAGTCATATGTTCATCATACAAGTCTGCAAAAGCGATCTCTTTAGGCCTCTTTGAGTAAGGTTAACTTGCACATTTTCAGCGATGTTTGTATTGACTACGATTATGTGGTTAAGATTAGCTAGAAGTTACCGTGACGACTTTGGAGCCGGCTGGTGCCCCACATAAGCTCACCCACATTGCCCATAATAAAGAGTAATCAATACAATTTATTTCGCTCGTGCGTCAATACAATACAAAAAAAAGTATGGAATGATTCATAACATTTGCTTGCATTATTCATCATTCTAACCCAATTTATTAACCGCTTACGAATAGTGTTCCTCATAAAGTTTGAGGAAATATAAGATAGCTCTTAATGTACTCTCTTTGCAGTCAATTTAGTTCGAAAATATAAAAAAATGAAAGTATTTTAAACTCAATATTACAAAATACTTTCAACAAAAATTCTTTTCAAATCAATTTTTTTTTAATTATAGATACTAGGGAAAATCTGGTTACCCGATGCCAGCGTCATCTACCGGATCCAATTGTGAATTTAAACCATCCCTCAAAAACTTTATCGAATGCAGCGCCTCCTACCTGGTTCAAATGTGTGGAACCCGGCTGCAGCGCCACATATCTGAATCATTTGTGTCGAACCCGATTGCAGCGCCAACTGCCGGGTCCAATTGTGAATCTAAGCTATCCCGGAACCACACACAAAAAATTCGTCAAAATCGGTCTATTTACGAGAAGTTCAGTGATTATACACATGAAGATTTTTTTTATACATATATAAAGAAGATATTTTAGCGACTTGATGTTTTTGTATAGTTTTCGTACAGGGGACGTTTGTCACCCTCACTCACCTCCTCGACAAATTTTTCATTCCGCACGGGTTGCCAAGCACTAACTTCTATACTAATATAAAAATTAGTAAAGCAAAGTTTGTACGAGAAGGCTAATTAATTATACAATGAAATTTTTTCTAGACGACTGCACCGAATGGGAATAATGCAATCGCTACTACCAAGCTCTTTCTTACTCACACAAATTATCTACTTCGTGAAACTTTGTATTAGTTCAAAATATATTTAAAAAAAGACTACGTATGTATCTACATAATAATTATGAAGTAAAGATAATTTATATTCATGGGAAGTTTGTTGCGCTAATTCTGTCTTTTAACAGTAACTGAAATTGCTGTGGAAGCGATGGTAGACTCATTACTTTCAATAAGTAAGCTGTAAGATTCCATTTTGAAATAAATATATTAATTTTATAATTGAAGTATCTGTCTTTAATTAAAAAATACATACATACCAAAATTTAAGTGAAAACGACTATTTATACGATGCGTAATCATACATCAATGTTTTTGGAAACTTTTTCTTTCAATGCGTCCGAAAGTATCCTCAATAGGCTCTGGAACTATTCAACGGATTTCAATGAAAATTTTAGTTGTATTTTTATTTCTGTATCCAGCAGGGTTCAAAAGGTAATTATAAATAATAAAGTACTGTGGCGACCGAGGGTAGAACTTTCTGGCAGTGTAAACCGGTCTGAAGACTTTTAGAAAAATGTAGAAGATTCTGGAAGGAAAAGACAAGGACAGATACATGGTGATCCACGCAATATCAGCGACGGTATTGTGAGTGAGACATCTTATCGTGAGGACAGTGCGTCGTTAGTTGTGCGTGTAGGGGCAACCCTGTGGAGAAGAATCACGTGCGGCTGTGTAAGTTCATAAAAGCATTTAGTTAAAAAACTGGTGTTTCCTTCCAGTCCTAAGTGCGTACCCCCGCTTGCACGTAACAGTACTAAGAAAGTATATTAAAGTACAATTGCCAAGCAAACTAAAAAACAGATACAGACATATATATATATATATATATATATATATATATATATAATTATGTACGTTTTGAAGGATACAACAATATCTATCAAAATTGTAAATAGCATGTGTTGGCATATTATCGAAGGTGAGGCGGTACTTCACTCCAGAACAGCTACTCACGCTATATAAAACACAAATACGAGCATATATGGAGTACTGTTCTCATCTTTGGGATGGCTCAGCTAAATACCAACTCGAGGCACTAGAATCGATTGAGCGGAAAGCCAGGAAGTTGATAGGTAACGACCAGCCATTTAATGACAAAATACAAAGTCTCGAACATCGACGCAGGGTTGCCAGCTTGTCGGCTTTCTATCGGATACATTTTGGAGAGTGTGCATTGGAGCTTTTTAATCTTATCCCGCCGTCTCCCTTCCATCATTGGACAACCACACGCACTGGCATGCGGCATCGCTATATGGTGGACATACCACCTATACGAACAAAGCGCTTTGAGTTCACCTTCATTATGCGCACCGCAAAGGAGTGGTCTCTCTGCCGGAGTCTATTTTTCCCGAAACCTACAACCTGGGTGTTTTCAAGTCTCGTGTGAATAGGTACCTTCTAGGTAAGCGTGCTCGATCTTAGACCATATCTCCGCTCAAAATCGAGCGAGATAATGGTCAAAGGCGAACATACACTAATAAAAAAATATAAAAAAATGTGTGTAATATAATGTATGGTTCTTATCGATGGCACATGTCTTGTATCAGCGTATAGGTAGGACAAAGCAATCAGACCTTCACATGTCATCAAGGGCTTGTATCTAACGCATAAATATCCATTAATATAAGTAATGGCGCTTCCGCACTTCCACGTATTAGGTAAGCATTTGAATGTTGCATGTTAAACTATTTTATCTAGCGATACGCATACTTGCTTCTTTGAGTACCTCTAGTAGGTAGATATCATGTTAAGCTGATATCACACGGTTCAGCGAAAGAATCGATTTGATTGAATAGCGCAGAACTGCAAGAATACGAGAACGTTTATTGCATTAAATTTTATGTTTACATGAATCACTTTCATTGCTACATCCAAATTAAAAGATCGAACTGAACTGTGTAATATCATCATTACATCCAATTCTAAAATTATTTATATACTAGTTTTTTTTCGCGGAACCCTAAATAAAGAGAAAAAACTAGCCTAAGTTACCTTATGACATCAGCTATCTGCCAGTGAGAGTCCTGTCAAAATCGGCCCAGTCATTTGAGAGATTAGCCTGACACCCAGACAGACAGACAAAAACTTTAAACATTGATTTTTTCGTATGCATTTAGTAAAAAGCTGTTATTTTGACAGTACAAACAGACACTTGAATTTTATTTATTTGTATAGATAAAAAAGGGGCTATTACCTTTTATAATATCACGAAAAAGTAACTATAACTGTTGTTTTACAATTAATAAGTTATTTGTCTTGTTATACCTAGTTATAATGTCGAAACTAGTTTCGTTCGTACAAATCTTGGAGGCTGTGGCATTTTAAAAGGTTAGAATGTTTACAATCAGCCATACGCTTGACTTCCTACGCACATGAAAGGGTTTCGTAGACATAAGGACCATCCACTGCTTTTTGTCATTGTAGGTTAAACTAATTAAGACTTCTAATACCCTTATGGCCTTTTATAAAATGACGCTCTAAATTCTAAATGGGAGTTCGACTTGCACACGATGACTTATATAGCGTAAGCGTAACTAGCTGACCCAGCAAACGTTTTTTTGCGATAATAATACCCCCACCCCATGAGAAGGTGAAAACACTTTTGTGCTTCTGTAATGACATTGTTTTATTAATTTGATTGATTAATATTATATAATGGCCAGAGAACACGATAAACTGTATTTTACGTCCGAAAAGACAAACTGTCGTCCCTATAAAGAATACAACATCTTTTCTATCATGTATTTATGTGATAGTTTATGCAATAAATGATATTCTATTCTATTATATACTTTACGACCTATTCTCATATCTATCAAATATACAAGAAAAACATTAAAATCGGTTAAGCCGTTTCGGAGGAGTGCGACCACAAACACCGTGACACGAGATTTTTATATATTAGAAAGATTATGTAAATGTATAACTGTACTAATAACGTATAAGTAAAAAAATAACTAAATATAATTAAATAGCTAGCATGTATAAGTAGACATGTTTACGAATGGTTGATGGTTGTACGAATCTACTTAGAGAGAGAAGGGATTAAGAAAGAATGTAGGTTAAAATTTAGGATTGTTCAAAGATTAATCCCATTCATAATAATAGTTACCTATGTTTACAAGCTCGTTATAAGTGTTATGCGATTATGAAAAAAATAATAATTAACTAGCCAATAAACTACGTATAACTGTTACAAATAAGATAAAAGTTTTCATGTTTAGTTAATAAGCGTTTCAGTAGCTCCGCGTTTCATACGTTCGCGTTAAGAAGTGTAAATGTTACAACTAACCTTTATTGAAAAATTAGCTTCAGAATATAATAATTATAAGTATCTCGCAATAAATTATACCAGATGGATCAATATGGTACGAATGATATATCTAGTATTGAATGATAAACATTAGAATATGCCGGCGATGTCGTCCCGCTTGAATTGAAATACCAGCGGGAGTCCTGGAAAAACCGCAGGATTTAAAAGAGTGTAAGATATGGTTTTAGTGATAACTGTGTCGAAATATAAAATTCCCGCGAGATGATCAAGATAAAAAGTAGTACAGATTTTAAGTCTAAGAATTTGTTGTCGATCAACGAAAACCACGCCGAAATCGGTCTAGTAGTTTTTACGTTAATCCCGAACAAACACACAAGAAATCTTTAAAAAAATGCATCGTGTTCTTCATCGTTTATGTAGTATATTCCAGTTGGTTTTCTTTAATAGCTTCAATGTACAGACACGGCATTTTTAGAATTTTATAATATTATAGAGATAATTAAATTCTACGATAACTGATTTAATCAAAGAAAGCATTATCTGTTCTACTGTTGGCCATTAGCCAGAGTATGTCTTCAATAGGCACAACTCCAGCTCTTCCTAGTACACTGACAGAATTACCTGCTTGTGTTTACAGAATACCTAGTGCCTTAGTACGGTTAAAATGTACCACATTAGCTCGGCCACGTCGCATATTCGCATGTCTGCACTATTCCAAGAAACAAGAATGCCAACGACCCAAGATATTGTACTTGTACCGGGAGGCGGCCAAAACAAAGTCTACGAGGAAAATAATGATGAGTCCACGTAAAACTAAAATATATAAATTCCGATTAATGTGTTATTTATTTAAAACTGGTAAAATGTCTGTTTTGGTTACTTGGTAGTACATGCATATAAGTTGCGATTTTGTGTTTCAAAGAAGTACCTGTCTTAATCTAAGTTTTAATGTGTTCTCGTTTGTAATTCTAATTAAATAATAACAAAAGTGGTGATGAATCTAAAAAGTAGTCTAACCGAAAATAGCCCACATATCAGAAATGTTCGAAATATATTGTTTAAACCTTAGACTATTTTTAAACTAATTTTCGTTGAAAGTGTTCTCATATCTTATTTCAGAATTTCACTGGATAGTTCAAATATTAAGACAGGGATCACTTTTACGTTATTAGAAGAGATTATTTCACCAACGGTTGACTTCATTCTATAAAACTCGCTTTGCAACATCATTATGAATTTTACGACTTATCTTACAATACCTGACACACCTATGTATGAAAGTACACTGAATTTTTTCCTTATTCAGGTACAAATAATGGTCTAATTTTTCACAATTTCATATAACTACTGCATGGCTGAATAGAAGGTACATTCCTTTTAAACTTCTATTGAGTGCCAATAGTTTCTGAGTAAAATACTTGTGACATATAACAACGGACGGGCGAACATGACGATATTACAAGAGTTTCCTTTTTGTCATGTTGCTACGGAAACCTATAAAAATATTCTGAAATAAAATACTATAATTATAATTTATGTCAAACTTTATTAATGAAAAATAAATTAGGTAAATGACGCATGTTAAATTCTAACATTATTTACGTATAAAGTAAGAATTGCTATAATCCACATTATCCTCTTAGTTCTATAATATCACAATAAAAATAATTATTATTTATTAAACAATATATATATTTTTAAATGAATATTTTCTACATTATTCATATATTTTTTAAATGTTTTTCTGTCGATTTAATTAATAAAATCATACACTCAACTATTGAGAGGTTATAGTTAAAAAGTCATGACTTTGTACACTCGGAGGCTGCGAGGTGCGACGTTTGATAAAGTGATGATAAGTGTCACAATGGATTTGAATGACATCTGTATTGTGGATAGACTCCTTTATTTAGATCGATGAGATACGACGAAGGAGGACGCGGCGGCTACACGTGCGGAACAAAAAAGGCGATCCAGTGACAAGGCGCTAAAAATTGTCATAACTCCCAATGCAACGTTATTGCGTTTAGTGTCATTGCACTTGATTCCGTTGTACTGTTTTATAATGACCTAACGAAATATATAACAAAAACACAATGAATAAGCTACATTTAAATAATTTGGGTGTGTGTTCGTTGCGTTGCTCCCAGCGGGTCGGATATTGCACGCTAATTCCGTGCGCTTGCATTGAATAAGTAATTGGCACCAACGAATGCGGCACCCGATCAGTATTCCGGCGGCAGCCACCGACCACTATATGCCAGCAAAACGCTAAAAATACGAGGTGGACAAGGGCACCTCATGGTCGATATGGCGTTACCTGAATCACATAAAATGATAATGATAATCTTTTGTTTATTTCCTGTATAGCATCTATTTCGGTGTATGGGAGCATACAAATGTAGTTTATATTCAAGGCTTCATTTCGGATTTGTAGGCAAAGGGAAGGATTGTTTTTATATTTTGATAACATCTGTTACACCATATATTACAATACAATAACATCTAAAACAACTCAAATAAATTCCATTGTTATGTAAATAAAATAGTGTATAATTTTATTGTGTAGGATAGAATAGAATAGAATATAGGTACTTTATCATACATCATGACATTAAGATACAGCTCAAGAAATTTAAGTACAAAAAACTCTTATCTTATCATTAAAAGAAATTTCTTCCAGAGACCCTTAAAATGGATTTTTAATATAGCTAGGAGAGGAAATATGTAGGTATATCTTCTTTATGTATAAAATTCTTCTGTTCCTGTGTATATCACTGAACTCCTCCTAAACAGTTGCACCGATTTGAGGAATTTTGTGTGGGTTTAAGTGGGTTCCGGGATGGCTTAGATTCACAATTGAAACCGGTAGGTAGCGCTGCAATCAGGTTCTAAATTTCGTTTTTAGGACAGAACAACGTCTACAGAGCCCGCTAGTACCTATATAATTTTGAAATGGGAAATAAAATAAACATAGAAATGAGACAAAAATGTACGTATATATTTATTTAATAGTCTATTTTCTATGAACAGTTAAATGTATTAAAACCTAGTATATCAATAAAGCCTCTTTGGAAGACATCGATGTCTGAGTTATCCCGAAGGCGTTCGACTAGAGCTTTTTCCTGAGCAAGAGGGTGCCATGCGCCGAATGTGCACGCGGGATCGTCACGCAACGCGTGGTAGTGACAGCGGCGACTCACATGAACAGATGGCACATACTCGAACACACGGACGCGATTGCATCGGTGCATGGAGAACCAAATACCTATGAAAAAATACAATGAAAAAGATATGCTTTGCCTTTATCGTTCTTCTTCAGGAACTATGCAAAACCCTGAATTACAATTTTACACAACTTATAATTACGATCGGCAGTTTTTGTTTGCACAGAAAAGTGCAGACCGGTTTCCATCATGTATATGAAATAATCTATATCGAACTTTATTCGCAAACGGAAATGACAGAGTGTTGCTTGCTATGCATACTTAGCGTTGTTCGACTTACACGTAGATCGAAGTTTCCCGCCCTACTAAAATTGATCTATTGCGCAGGTAATAAGGAGGAATTATTAGTTGAATAATGTATATCGTTGGTCTCAGCATAGGACCTTGTAACTACATTTTTGGTGACATCATTTTTTTTTCAAAATTGTGATATATGCGATACATGTACACGCAATATGTAACAATTTTGACGAAAAAATAATGTCACCAAAAATGTAGTTACTGACGCCAACGATATATAATAAGCAACGTATCAACTCTCTTGTCTGCTCGTTTGCCTTAAAATATACATGATTGCCTTACCAAAATTACAAAGACATAAATATATATTTAGTTAAATATTATTACGCAAAACAATAGATGATCGTAGCGATCTCTTTCAAGCACCCGAACTTAGGATATTATTAGCTAATCTGACGACGTATTTGGTGGATGAACTTAGATGTTATTTAGAAAATAAGTAGTGTATATTATATATAGGCAAAGTAGGGTATATGTTAAAAAATTTAATCTACACGCCATCTGCACCGCCAGATTATTTAACTTACGATGCTTGGGATTTGAAGATAGCGTTTTGACAACAATAATAAGCGGATAAGGCCGCTTGTTATTGTTGTGTCAAAATACTTGTTATTGTTGTGTCAAAATACTATGTATTTAAAGTTCGCACCATAACTTGTCCAGTGCAATAGCTCATTTTGTTTGAAAAATTACTTGGTAAACAGTAAGCACCCATATAACTATAAGCAGCCAAAAACATTGGGGTAGGTTCTAAATGTTCAGTTTTTCTTTTGGTGAGTAATAAATTGTTATCTATCTGTTTATAATTGATTGATAAATAATAACTTAAAATCGCTGTTCATGAATACAGTAGGTCAGGCCATACACACCTCAAATTGACGTTGATATGTTAAAGATCATACAAAAACGCAATACTTTATATGACTGTATAAAATTTTAACAACATATGTAAGTAAACCTCAAGGAGGAAACAAGGGGTTTTTTCAAGTCTATATCACCTTTGAACTGCCTACAGTATTTACCGTTTCCATATAAAATTACCACGTCATTATGGAAATAAATGTATGTGTTGTTTTTCCTAGTAAACTATATTCACCTAGAAACCCCGAAGAAGGCGGATTCCTCCTCAAGCGATATGGCGATGAGTCCTGGAGTATTGTCCATAATTCCCATAAAATTTGTGGATTTAATATATGCACATCGGCTTTAGGCCTTCTCTCAAGGAAACTGTAAATAATTAAAGTAGATATTTGCATTAAATTGAAATGGAACAGAAGAAAATTGTATAATCATCAATGTACCAAAATCATTATGCACCAAAATAAAGCCCTTCCCCTAGTATATCCATTGTAAAAGTAATATAAAAATTCAAAGTAAGGAAGAAAGAAAGAAAGTATTTATTTAAAGAAAAAGCGTCATAATTACATTGCTTACATGTGATTAAAAAAAGCATGTTTTGAGAATTTGTGCGCCGCATTTTCAGTAAACAAAGTTTACACTCAGCTTATTGCTGTGAATTTGTTCAAGATTTTTATCCCTCTTCACGGTCTTAGATCTGAATCGATTTTCATGAAATTTGCTACAGATGGAATGTATTCTAGAATCGAAAACGGAGAAATACTAAGAAATTGTTTTAACTTATTTTATTTAGTCTGACGTTTGTTTTCTTTTTAATAGTTTTGAGATCAGAATGTGATATTCACCCTTACATACTGTTAAAACGTTGACTTAAATGTCTAAAAATAGGTAAAACCTAGGAAGTACTAAAATCCGAACTAGTATTATAAAAGGACATAATATAACTTTCATCCAGAAAATAGCAATATTCCCGAGGGATCAAGAAAAAACCTGAATTGATTAACAAAGTTTACATTAACGCGAGCCAAGCTGCAGGCAAAAGTTAGTGAGTTTATTAAATAAGAATTGGTAATTACCTTTTATAAACAGGAAACAATGGATAGTCCGGATGCTTATACCAATCTTCTAATGAGGAAGTGTAGTTGGCAGGGTCCCAAATCAAAATAGATAAATCTTTGTACAATGAATTTTCCAGGAACTTAAACTCAGGCTTTGTCACTACCTGGAAATAGACAAAAATATCTTCATTAAAACAATCATGTAAAATATTTATCCGTGCAGGAACGGCGAAAGAATACAATTTCCGGCGACCTGTCCTAAGAGGTGACAAAACAATTCACAGCCAGGTGGTAGGGTATTAGCCCGTCTGAATGGCTACCACCCCCGGTCTAGAGTATGCCGCCATAACAAACTTTAGTTGTGTTCCGGCATTAGTGGCCAGGTTCCACTCTCCCTTATGAGAACAGCAGCGCATTTGTACCGCCTTTGGTGTTACAAATATTCATAAGCGATAGTAACCGCTTTCCACCAGGTGGGCCGTCTACCTGTCTCATGCTGAACTCATACAATAACAAAATAAAATGTTTAAACAATTTCTTAAGTGTCTCTTGAGCTTGATATTAATTTTAGCAAGTTCGCGGAAGGACCGTATTAAGAACTCTCGCATCCGTGACAGCCTTCATATCTACGACAAAGCGGACAAACTGAAAGAATGTTGCTTACGTTAGAACCATCACGTTTACAGAAACCGGCTAGTCACGTGGGGACAAGTGTCGAACCATGCCGCCTGCGCCAGGTCCCAGGTCGAAGGATAGGCCCAAAAAATGCTGGCTTGACGTCGTAACAGATAACATGCGTACCAATAGTCTCATATATAGGGATGTCGAAGAGCACGCAATGTGGAGAAAAAAAATTAGGTAAGCAAACCTGGGGCCTCTAGACAGATGCTTCGAAAGCAACCAGAATTTAATAGGATGATGATGATGGTCTGGAGCGGTGAGACGGGTAATCTCACTCATTGTTAGCGGCATTGTAAATTACCGCTGTACGCGCGAAGATCCTCAATGAGCCCACGTCAACAGGTTCATAAGAAGTGTATTTACTTCTCAAAAACTGGCATATGACAACGTAATGAAAAACCGGAGTGGTTTAGTTCATAAGACCAATCATAGCAACGTGACTCCAACATTTCCCTAATGCTATTCCAAGCGATAGAGTAACCATCAGGGATGCGGCGTCCGTATGAATAACGTCGTGCGGGGCGCGACGGCGTCAGAGTGTGCAAATTAAATTAAAAAGGTCAAATTAAATTTAAACATTTTTTGAAACTTTATTACAACAAATTTAGTATTTCACAGGACGGCGCAGAATATACTTGGCGAGTCACTGGTGACCATGTCAAAGACGGTTATATCTCGAAAAAAGACTTGTCATATTCATCAGGGACTTTAACCCGTCACGAAGAATTGCTTCGTTTGAATAAATTGTTCCTGTACGTGCGTTCTATGAAGTAGAGAGAGAATAAGAGTATTATAGAACGCAATATAACCCTCTGTCAGAAAAAGAGCTTACTGAACTGACTTGACTTAGGGCCATGAAAAATATTTTCGATTGCCAAAACGGTGGCATACGGCGATGCGATGGAAAATTGGAGTGGTTTAGTTGATAGGCCCGAAAATGCCATCGCGATTCTTATACTACCGTACTGCTATCCGCAGTCGGTAGAGTATATAAGAGATTACATCCGATAAAAATTAAGAGAAACCTGTCATATTCACTACAATAAATGATTTTCCTTATTTAAATTTTATTAACTCTGTTGTGCATTATTTTATAATACTTTAAAGCGAGAATGTAATAAATAAAATTCGCTTCTATGTAAAACATATATGTTGACTTGCTCTTGAAATTTTTTTCGTACAAGTGACATATTGAAAACTAAACGTATCGCAATAGATCATAAATTTAAATTTTTTAGAAATACATTCTAAAATTTTTTAACAAACTCTTAACTCCTCGTTATCAGGAAATTATTTATTAATATCCGTCAAATTACAAGAGCTACACCCAGTTATCATTAAATACCTACGTGCATTATGAAAATATTTTCTTAAATATACTTAAAAAGTTATTAATTCGAAAGCATAAATATGTTCAAAGACTTGCAGTTGCCCCACTCAGAGAGTTCAAATAATAGTCTATTATTATCTTTAAAATGAACTTCTCATTTTATAACTTTTTAAATCAGTGTTTCATGTCATCATTAAGATTATAATTGTACAAATAGTCGTACGCCGTATGCACGTATCATTTACTTAGACATGTCAGAAAAAAAATTACCAATTAGAAGAGCAACTAATGTTTACATAAAATAAATTTGGAGATGATAAAAGACTATATCTTCCTGTCAAATTTCGTCCATATAGACCCAGTAGTTTCCGAGAAAAATGACTGTGGAAAGAAAGAAAGAAAAAATATTTATTTAGCACTACATACAAAATAAAATATACTTATAAATAATAAAATACAACTAGGAAATGAAGTTCTAAATCGGCCCTAACACAGAACGACGCTGGCTGAATCAGCATGTCTGTGTGGCATACACAGACTAACGGATTATATAAGGACTTCTTTACTGCCAAAATGGCTACGGAATGACGAAAAGAGCAATAATATTTCAACGAAAGCGGGTCTTAGGTGAATTTTTTGTCTCATTTTATGCCACTAATTTAAATATCAGCTTTTCATACCTATATACAGACCCACACAAACTATAACAAATCGTATCGTCGGCATAGAGCAGCAGTAAGCCTAAAGTTTAAATTTTTTAGTTTTGACGACCAAAATATTAGCTATTTTACGTATTAATTAGTATCTACAAAAAAAACAAGTAAATACCTGTGAATTAAGTATTCGAAATGTTGTTTTAGATCCAACATCGTCAGTATAGTTTTCAGTCGGTGCATTGTTGAACCGCAACACCATGTCGTGAGAATCTGGGGACCAAAAAAATTATGTGATAATCGAACGTTAGTAATAAAAATAAAGGCAACATCAAGTCATTCAGCTTTCAATCAAAAAACATTTCCTAATCTTGCGTGTCAATGTGGCCGAGTGTAGGGACTTTTTTTATTGCATAAGTTCAGGAGACAGGTAGACAGCCCACCTCATGGAAAGCCGTTTCCATCGCCTATGAACATTTGCAACACCAAAGGCGATACAAATGCGCTGCTGCTCTCATAAGGGAGACTGGAATCTAAGCACTAATGCCGGGCCTACCTTAATAAGTATTACGTATAATTTCATACACGTCGTACCTACTCAAATGATTGGGCTTGGATTTCTTTGCTTTGGGGCATCCTTACCCAAATTGGGCGATAACGCCCCCTTGTGGGCGCTGCAGCCTTAAAGGGGGGCGGTAAGAGACCCAGAAAAAAATGGGGGGTTGTGTAGAGGCTTGGGGAGTGATTTGTAATTTCATCTATCTACGAGGCTCTTAGACACCGACTGAACTCTCGACTCTCGACTACAACTTGTGAACATCAACTAATATTAATTAAGAGATTGCTCAAACTCTGTCTGAATACTATAAAGTTGCGTTTCAATAATCATTCTCATTGGCAGGTGTAGCCCGTAAGAGTTAACGTTGAGACCTCAGCGCCGTTGTGTACTACCTACTGCGCTTAGATCTCAAGTTAACTCTTGTGGGCTATAGTAAAAGTCTCGTTTAGAATGAATGTTTAATCTCCGCTAATATAGCTCACAATAATCAATTAACTTAATTTGACGTTATAGTGGTTTTTAAGTAGGTGAAAAAATGGGGGCGATAAAAAATAATTTATTCTCAAAGTGGGCAGTATACAAAATAAGTTTGGGAACCACTGCTTTAGGGGATCGGACGGAATACCCGCCAAGCTAGTCCTGAGTGAATTTAACACAACGATGTAGTGGTGACGATGAAATAACAATATGCACATTACGCCAGAAAAACTACCGTCACGATCCATACATACTACCCCCCAATCAATATTCGTATACACGTCATTGAAACGAGATGCGAGTACGTTAGCTACTAAGCTACAACAACTCATCACGCATCACCAAAGCGATTTTATATCAATTCTTTACAGATACCAATTTTAGTTTCCACATCTTTTTTATAAGTTTCCTTTCATCCTCCACTCTGTGCACGTCCAAACCATAACTTTCCTCTTTCAACCCTATTATAATTAATTCATAGAATTTGCTTAAAAATGCTTTATATCCCGCAAACATCCAAGCTCAATAAATTTCTACCCAAACCAAATGCAACAAACCGACAAACCATTGTCATAATTTATTATCGTAATGTTAATAATTCGCACAAGGCCCAAAGTTTGTTGAAAAAAACAAACAATACTAAGACTTACCACTCAATAGAAAATTTGTGTTCTATAATGTTAAGATAATATTATTTGTATAAGTGACCTTGTAGAGCAGTGAGTTTCCGCTCCATTTCACCAATTTTGAAACTAAGTAGCCTTTGTATAAATTTTGCGAAATATGTAGTGTTACGTTACTAGCTCTTATATTCTAAATTCATTTTACTTTAATATTTTCAAATCATTAATTATAGTGACAACACTTTATGTATTCTCAAATAAACAATTATAAAAATGTAAATTACAATACTTTTTTGGGGAAAAAATGGGCGGCCTTATCGTTCGAATCTACAACGCAACCTAACTTAAAGAACACTTACGTCAGTATTGTCTTAAAAATTTCAATGTATTTTGCAAACCTCATTTACGTATAGGGACAATGAGGTAGTGCCAATACCACGTTCTTAGATTTCCAACTCGCGGCGACCGCTGGGTGCTGACAACCAACAGGTATCTAATACGTTGGGGAAAAGTCTTTTCGCATATAGTATGTATGAACTTGTAATAAGATCTCTTTGGCTATACCATTTGTATCTGGCTGGTTTTGGTATCATTAAAAAGTTTTAATTTTAAAGAAGATAATTCCAAATTCAAATTAGGAAAATGTGTGATTTTCATTTGTTTTTCTTATTGTTAAAATAAGTGAATCTAATGAAGAAATTCAATACATTTTAAAATTTTACTACAAAAAAGGTAAAAATGCAACACAAGCAGTGAAAAAATTTGTGATGTTTATGGACCTAATGCAGTATCTGCGAGAGTAGCGCAAACTTTGGTTTAAGCGTTTTCAATCCGGAAATTTTGATATCAAAGATGTACGTCGCTCTGTTCGCCCTGTTACGGACAAAATTGATGCCATTTTTTAAAAAGTGGAGCAAGATCGGCATATTAGTAGTTACGATGTAGCTGGAGAGCTGGGAATTGACCGCAAAACGGTTTTGGCGCATTTGAAAAAAGCTGGGTACACAAAAAAAGCTCGATATTTGGGTGCCTCATGAGCTCACTGAAAGAAACCTAATGAACCGTGTACTCATTTGTGATTCTTTATTACGACGTAATGAAACCGAACCATTTTTGAAGAAGCTGATAACTGGTGATGAAAAGTGGATCACGTACGACAAGAACGTGCGAAAAAGATCGTGGTCAACGGCCGGTCAGGCTTCACAGACTGTGGCGAAAGCCGGGTTAACCCGCAACAAGGTGATGCTGTGTGTATGGTGGGATTGGAAGGGCATTATTCATTATGAGCTGTTACCGCCAGGCAGGACCATCGATTCTGAACTGTACTGCGAACAACTGATAAGATTAAAGCAAAAAGTTGAGATAAAGCGGCCAGAATTAATCAACAGAAGGGGTGTGGTTTTTCACCATGATAACGCTATACCTCACACATTTTTAGCCACTCAGCAAAAATTACGAGAGTTTGGCTGGGAGGTGTTAATGCATCCGCCGTATAGTCCTGACCTTGCACCTTCAGATTTTCACCTGTTTCAGTCTCTGCAGAATTCCTTGGGCAGTGTCAGGTTAACATCACGAGAGGACTGCCAAAACCACTTGTCGCAGTTTTTTGATCAGAAGCCCCAAAATTTTTATAGCAATGGGATCACGTCCCTACCTGCAAGATGGCAAAAAGTTATCCAACAAAATGGCACCTACATACTTTAGTCAAATGTAAATAAACTTTATAAAAAAACCTTTTGAATTTTTATATAAAATGCGAAGAAACTTTTTCCCAACCTAATATAACATTCATCATCCTAGGCCAGAGTCGCATTATAAAAGTATATAGGGATAGGCTAAGAATATACTGCACAAGTCGAAGAGAAAACAGCAGACTCCATATAGATTATTATAGATAACTTCTTTTTTTTGCTTAAGCACAGCAGACAGGTTGACAGCCTAACTGTGATGGAAAGTGGTTACCGTCACCTATGGACATTAGTAACAACGGAGGTGCTGCCAATATGTTGCCGGCCTCAAAGGTGAAACTGGAACCTGGCCACTGATACCGGAACACAACTCTAAGTTATTATGACGGCATACTTTAGACCAGGGGTAGTAACTATCCAGACGGGTAAATGCCCTACCACCTGGCTGTGGGTTGTTTTATCGCCAGTTACGACAGGCCGTCTGGCCGCAAGAATTAGTATTAATTTCCGTTCCAGCACGGACTTAGGATGCAACCGGGATAATAACATTAGAATAGAGGGTATTGAATGACTATATGTTTAAGATTAATCATTCTGCTATGAAAAATCTTTATGATAGACACTTGTATAGATATAATGTTTTAAGGACTCTGAGGATAGATGTAATATTAATTATCGATGCAGCTTTATTCACCTTACCTCTGCAAAGATTAATCACCAAAAACGCATTTTATCAGCCTATTAAAGGTAATTTTATGGCAACCTACATAAATACAATAAAGGAACAGTGATATACTAGAAATACCACTTTTTCAGTCCTGTGTGAAATATTGTAGTTTCAGAATAATGATCAGAAATAGGTCGTCAAGAGCTTTAAAATGACATACAAAAATTACAAATCGACAAAATTCTCAGCTAAAGATATTAATTATTCATAATACCCTCTGCACGAAATGTAAAACTATACAGTTATAGATATCTATAATTAAACCTTTCTCGCGGCTATGCCCTGGTAAACCGTAGTAAGTAGCTCTACTTACTTACATAAAAACTGAATTAGATATTTATACATTAGTATATGGATATATAAACCTTTCATGAAAATGTATCTAACTGATGATGAAAATCGCTTAAAAATCCATTGCGTGGTTTAGGAGTTAGTGGATATACAGACAGACGCGGAAAGCGACTTTGTTTTATTTTATGTAAAGATTATATAGATTTCTATATAGTTAGTATGACATGCCTCCATCAATCTTAAGTCATTCAAAGAAACGTAAACTGGATGATATGTATAATTAACTTCTCAATGAAGAAACCAGTTAATCTTGGAGTCGTCTAATTTATGGATATAGCAAGTATAAATTATATAAGAAAGCTGAACAATCGAAGTAAACAACACGATTAACTCTAAATACATAATTGCATACACATGGTTAAACAATTAAATCGTTTATATTTCCTTCATTAGAGTTTGGTAGTAACTATTGTATTGTCATTAGAAAAAATCCAGAGCGCATACTAGAATAACAAAACCAAATAATCTTATATCATGCTTTACTCTGCGTGAAACTTATTTATGCACCTTTAGAATTAAAGACGCCTAAATTGAAATTTTGAGTTTGGATTGATTTAAATTTTTATTTATTTACAACATATTTTCACGTTATTTACATCATACGATATGTAAAAAAAAACCTAAAAATAAAACTACTATATACAATTTACAAATAAAAAATGGATTCCAGGTCACTGTCGGTGGTGGTCGTTCCCAAAATGCTGACTGCATCTACGCTGTATGGCAATGCTAATAATGCGTTGTCCATAATACAGGCCAACATTTTGGTTACGCGAAACTTTTTTCAATCGTATTGAAAGGTCTTGATAGAGTGGATTGATGGATTTAATAGGTATGTAAGAATAAGTATGAAAGTGTGCTAAAAATTGAGAAACTTGATATATTTAATTAGGTCTCTTTAATTCTAAAAGTGCGTCATGATTTGGAGTATCTGTCCCAGAATATCCATGGCTTACTAAAGGAAGAAAGTAGATTGACAATCGCCCAATAACGTGAGACTGAAAAACTCTCAAATCCTTCATCAGTATATGGCACCACAGCTGAACCTAGAGAAAGTTTTATTTCTATTTCACTTTTGTTACTTTTACTTTCATTAATTAAAACACGCTTTTCCTAAGCCACTCCGAAATTAAAAATAACTTATTAAAACTTTTAATATTCACTGGTCTATTTGTTTGTGATGTTTTGTTGTTATTTGTTGGTGACGTCAAAAGGCGAAATCAAAATTACCTGTAGTGCCATCATCCGGCTCGAAGGACCATGGAAAAAAATCTGAATATGCCGGTGCTGGTAGCTATTGGTTTTTATTACTATTCTGAGGAAACTCCGGATTTCAATAAGTAGGATTATATTTTAAGTAAATTATATAGACTTTTTTACATCCAGGTGGTAGGGTATTTGCCCGACTGGATGGCGACCACCCCTGGTCTAAAGTATGTCGCTATAACAACCTTGAGTTGTGTTCCAGCATTAGTGACCAGGTTACAGTCTCCCTTAAGCGAGCAGCAGTGCATTTGTAGCACCTTTGGTGTTGCAAATGTCCATAGGCGATGGTAACCGTTTTCCATCAAGTGGGCTGTCTGCCTGGCTGCTGAACTCATGCAATAAAAAATAAAAATAAAAAAAAGACTTGTTACAACAGTTTTTTCATATTGTTCCAAATATAATTGTCAAACACAAATTTTAAATACGAGTACATATTTGCCTTCTCTTCATCTCGCATGTAATAAGCGATATAAAGCGTTAATGCGCGTTTAACAATGGGTGTCATCTAGTCATGTTCGATTTAGGAGCTTTTCAGAATTACGTTTTTTGCTTTTGAGTGTCATATTCATTTAGGAGAGTCTAACGGAAGCCTATACATTATATTTGACCTGAATGAAACTGTGCAGTGAGTCTTTTTTCGTTCACCTTCTCTCAATCACCTGGGATCGGTGCAGTAGGTATGTAAGTCTTTGCCTTCTATACATGTCATTCTGGAAGGTTTAGACTAGAAAGTGATTAACTAAAAATATTTACTACATTAACATCTGTACTGATAACGAAACAAATAACTTTACGTGTAATAATAATGTTGTTATTGTAAGCTTCCCGGCATTGTGGTGCTGCAGCAGTCGTTTAGGCGCACAATGGTGGCCAGTATGAATTATGCACGGGCCTCCACGCCCCGGGTTGATGACACCGATCACTTGCAACCAACACAACTAACAATACAGGACTTCTTCCTAAAGCTAACATAACATAACATACAATTTTACTTTTATCTTCTTTGTTTTGTGAAAGGCAACTAAAAGAAATATAACATGTAGGTGTATATACGCAGGGCCGTCTTAAACCTATTTAGCAACTGAGTGCGAAAATCAGTTGCGCCCTTTCCCTACCAACAATAAAATAGACATTTATTTTTAGATTTAATTTTTAAGGATCTCAAATTACTTGGCAAAACCGGAACACATTTAATCCATTCGTCATGTTCGTCCGCCTGTCTTTGTCAGTTATTTTTCTCGGAAACTACTAGGTTTATATGGATAAAAATTTACAGGAAGATGGAGTGTATGTGGCGCTACATATGAGTTAAATGTCGCCAGTCAGTTCTTGAAAAATTATGATGTTCTTTAAATACTTTTTTTATTGAACTCGATCGGCCTAGCCTGCGCCTTGGTGCCACAAACCCCTTGCACCCCTGGGTAAAGACGTCCCTGTATTACGGTACAATATACGGTTTTACAAATTTACAAATAGAAAGTGAACCTGATCGATAACTACAGCACTTATTTTTAGAGGATCGGAAATCTACTGATATCTAGGATAATGTTGGTAGACTCCATACAGCGACCATCTTAATATGCGTATTTAAGCCCCGCAAAAACAACACATTTTTCGACAGGGCTTTATGATACATTGTGCATGTACTTTAAGATAAGACGTACGTAAACGTAAACTTAAAGCAAATTTTTGCAACACTTACTCACATCCTATTCAAATTTTCGTGGGCAGAATAACTCTTAACGCCTACACAACTGGAACCCGAACGCATAAATTATTTTTATTTAAATACATCTTTCTTCCTATATTTGCAGATTGTGTTTTTCTGCGTAATCTATTCCACTTGCACATACTTAACATTATAGAAATTAGAATCAGTTTTATACAATTAAACGTACTCAATTAAATAATTTTTAATCAAGATCAATTCGACCAGTTTACTGTTAGCTGTTTGAACGCTATGATTATGCCGTCCTCTGTATAACTATGGTTACCTACCTTGAGCTTGCCAGAACATTAGTGTTATCTCAGAAGGGTTTGAAAAAGACGACAAAGTAAAGATATACTTTACAAACAGTAACTATTTATTATCATTTTTGGTCACTTAAGTGTGTATTTATAATTATATATTTATTTTACCTTTATATTTATCTACAGAAATTAGATCTACTATTTCTCTCTTCTATTTTCTATGTAATATATAAATCCAAGCTTAGGATGCTTAGTTACGTCCTATAATTACTACATATAATTTATTGAAAATCCTCCTTCATTCAGAAGCACAGACTTCTTAACCCACTAGGGCCTGGTTTGTATATCTTACCGACCGTTCACTTGTCCTACTATCGGTTTAATTTTGACATAAGCTCCATACAAGTAGTGTCAAATTTCAACCGATGGTAGGGCAAATGAATGAATAGTAATACATAGGAACCGGCCATAAATAAAACACTTGTAATAATAAGCGGATCCATGCTGTTGAATAGTTTTTGAGGTTGAAAAGGGCTCATTTACTATACAAAGGAAAGGTGTTAACTGTTTATAACGAACAATATGCAAAGGTGTCCTTAAGCGTGTCTCCTCAGTAGGAAGCGTGTGTCATCGTCTGTTCCAAGTCTGGGCTATAAAGTTATCAACAATTTTTAAGAAAGGACAAAGACACATAGCCTGTGTTTGTATAGTGACTAACACGAGGCAATAAATAAATAAATGTAATTTACACGAAAATGAATCATGCAAACATTACACCCAGAACGTTATGCTATATAAAACTAGGCTTAGCTAATTAACTATCATTAGAATTAGAACGAGGTGCCGTTGCTACTTTTTGGGTACTTTTACTATAGAAGAAGGTTCCTTAGGGCCAATTTTTCAATCAGGTAAAACTTGCCCCACCGAATATAAATTAAAACCTATATGAATCTAAAAGTAAAACATCTCAACTGTTTTATTCACGGAACTGTAATTTTTAATTTGTTTGTCCACGTTGTATTTTATTATCATATGAATAATGAATCTACGTTTTAACGGTTTTAAGCGCGGTAATTTATTTTATTTTTATTATTCCGACGTTTCTGCCACTTTTCAGTGACCGTGATCACGGAAGACAAAGATGTCAAGTGTCAACGAGTATTGTTAAAGTTTTATTTAGCCTACCTCCAACTTGTTCATTTTAATTATTTATTTTTAATTTAGGTTATTATTTACTCTATGGGAGCCTAATCTAATTTACATAACAAAAATCAAATAAATTACCGCGCTTAAAACCGTTTAAAACGTAGTTTTATTATGTATACAAGTCGCGAAAACTTATGGAAATATTATCATATGAATAACTTTTGTTTTTGTCCTGGTTTTCATAATGTTTTCCTTCAAAGGTAATAAGTAGCTGGGAATTGTAACAATTTCTTCATTTTTGATAATGAAATGCTATTATAAAATCGAGGATTATTAAGTGATAAATTCAGATATACATAAATTATAAGCTAGTACAATGAAGAAATTTATAAATAATCGAATACACTAAAAGGTAACTTTACTTATTTGTATTGTATTGTACCCATAGTCCTTCAAGACTATGGGTAGAATACTGAGCCTAGATCACCGTCTTCTGTGGGTAAGGTGCTCAGAAGGCTGGCTACGTTTCCTCCCTGGGTCGCCGTACTGATCCGTTGGTTCTGATTATTATTAATGTATTCTTATTTAGTTAATACTTTGCTTGACATTTAATATTATTATGTAATTTATTTAATTATTGTTGTAAATTAGTTTCAATTTATTAAATTGCATGCCTTTTAAGGCAAAATGTATTGAGACAATTTCACATTATTACAGTCTTATTACAGATCATTGTAATAAGACACGATGTGATTAATCGGTTCTACCCAATGAAAAGTTTATTAATAAACAATGTATTTGTTATTATCTTCGGACGTAGATTAAACAAGTTGGATTTTCCATGATGGACGCGTTAGTTTTACAGAGAAGGCTTGGGGCGCCGGCGCCGGTGCATTTATCGTTGACTACACCCATATCAGCATATCAAAACGTCCACATTTCTGTGTAAACCGTGCTTGGATAACGATGAACATGAATAAATCAAATGAGATAGGACACAAGTTTGTCTATGGTATGTGGAATGTGCCCATAAGCGATAGTGCTGAATACTTAAATATCTGCATGTGTGTTGAATATATGCTTTCTGATATATGCAGGTTCAAGCGGCACGAGGTCTTTCCAAATATGGATCTAATTTCCTTTGAGAATATTTTGTGTATTTTTGGTGTATATTTTATTACTAGGTGGATTTGCGTTTTTATTTAACTTTTATTAGGCTTTCGTAACCATTTTGGCCAAAACGGCCTTTATTTAATTCGTCATGTCTGGCTTCTCGTCTGTCTATCTACATCATAGCAATTTTGCGTAATATTTGTATACCCGGCGGAAGAAGGTTTTGACAAAAAATGCACTTTAGGCGTTTGTACACTACCCTTCTTCATACATAGTCTATCACGTATTTGGCAAATTTTTAATATACAAATATCCTATATTCTAGAAAATACGGGTTAAGCTATGGAAAAAATTGTACGGAATGTATATATAAAAGTACTTCATTTTACATGATACCTACTCGGGTTCTAAGCTTATCAATTCTATGCGCAAGACTATATTTTAGAAGTTATGTTTTTTAAAATATGTCTGACGATTTTCATTCCTTAGTAGCTATTCTTCCTCCAAGTTAAGCTGAAAGGATTAGTTTATGACAATTTTTACGGCAGCAAAGCGTGGCATGTGTGAGCGGCACATGCAAAAGCTGCGTATCACGGAGATGAATATGCTTCATGCGGAGGATATCCTACATCCGGGACAACTTTCATGTCCATAAAATAATAAATAATCAAGAGAGGTGTCTACGCTGGGTACAGATACATTTTACAAAGAGCGACAAGTTTCCAGAGAAAAAATGTCTAGCTCAGAATAAAGACTTGGACCTTTAAGACCTCATAATAAGGGATATTAAAATTCACGCGAAGTGTAAAAGAAAATTAGGAAAGCGGACCGCAAGTTTCAAAGCAGATGCTCTGGACGTAACAAGAATTTAATACTAAAATGATGATATTGTAATGTTATGTGTTACTATGGATAAGTCATCGTGTATTTATTGTTTACTAAGATATCTGTACAGTAGCGGAATGAAAATGTTCGTCACCCTAAAGTCTACTTTTGCTTGCTTGAGTACAAGAAACAGTACTATCAACATTTTAATAAATTTTAAGTTACATTTATAAAATACTAGCTGTGGCCGCGACTTCACCTGCGTGGACTTTTTTCTTGGAAACCTAAAAATAGTAGCCTAAGTTACTGCTCATAACATTAGCTATCTTCCATTGAAAGTTAAAATTGGCCCAGGCCGTTTCAGAGATTGCCCGGAGCATCTAAATAGACGAACAAAAACGTTAAAAACTGATTTTTTGATATAGATACAGTATATACTTTCATATGCATTTCGTAACAAGCTGTTATTCTTACATTACAATCAGGCACTTAATTTTATTCATCTGTATGTACTTATATAGATAGAAACGTGAAAAAAGAAAATTGCAATTTTGACAATGACAGACGTTGAGATTAACAATAAGGAACAAAGAGGATATAATCACTACGCTTATCATAAATACTAAAACCAATAAAAAGGTTTTACTTCTCTAAACATTGAGTTATATATACTACGTACCTACTAGAGGAGGTGTTCAAAACAAAAAAGTTCGAACTTGATGAAAGCGGGCGCCAGCGCGGGGCGATCGTGCCGTGGACTCATGCGCTATAAATTATACACCGCAGAAGTGATGCGACATCTTTTATACTTAGAAAACTTTATTAGAATTCATAGTTTATTTAAAAATTTATTAGTAAGTAGTTTGATAAATAAACAAATAGTAAAGCGCCCTGATATGATCATGTATTTTAAAATTCGGGCGCCACTTTTACAATTCTTACGTTAGAGGCAGCCTTACGGCTCGCGAGAGTTCACGGCGCCGCGCGTTTTATTTTAATAACTCGTTTTCAACTCTATTTTTTGCCAATACGTTTATTGTTAAAAAGTATGGTTATTATCATCACTTGAATTTCATTTAACCTATTTTCACTACATATTAATTTAACTATTGCAACTCTATTACTGCGTCCTGTTTTTAAACTGAATTGTACTGGTTTTACCAACTTTAAATCCTAGTTTTTTAAATTTCGAGTTGTCTAACCCTATAACACGTTAAAATGGATAAAATGTAATTAAAATAAAATGTTTTATCGAGAATACAACAAAATTACCGGTGAAAAGTCACCCTTGAAGTTTATTTAAGTTTATTGAGTAGTTTAAACCTTAGTACACGTGAAGGCATTTTTTAATAGTTACTTTTCACTTAAACACGTAAAGTATCGACAACAACCCGGCGCAGACTAAACGAGTCATAGTTCATGGACCATAACGAGTGCTCAAATAAGCTAGTTACGGATGACTTCTCTAGTATGTAGTACATTATATTATATATACCTCAATGTCTCTAAACAATCTTCTTAGACGAGTTAGAAAATCAAACAAGTTTGATCAACTACTTTTAAACTTTATTGTCAAACAGTTAAAACATAATTTTCTGTGGAACAATCTGTTCTGTGACTTAGTTTGAAAAGGTAACATGTGCTCGTGGAACGTTAAATTAATCAATTTGATACCGGCGAACCTATTCATTCCGCCACTGAAAATTGAAAAACTATTAATGTTTCTACATTTTGCGCCATAAAAAATTTCAGTGAAAACCAAGAATACCTATTGATAACATCTATCCGTGAAATCGTTTGTTTCATATGCAAATTAAATTTCTGCATATTGTCATCAAACCGCAAACTTCCGGATGATCGTTACCACTGAGTAATCAGTGAATTCCCCTTGTCAACAATAATTCGTATAATTCGCTTACGATTAGGCCGTTCGTCGAAGAGGACTGTCCGCGAATGACAATGCCCCTCACAAAGCAAAGATCCGATGTTGATAAGTAGTACAATAGTCGGTCGATCACCTGCGATCAGCTACAAATATAACGCATACAATTGTTAGCTCAAATCATATTCTTAGAAGTTTGCACTAATACCGTTAACAATAAAGATTTGAGCTTTGAAAAGTTGAAGTAGGTCTTTATATTATTGTTGAAGCCTTCGTCGTTTTAAGACAAACAAGCGTCCGATTTAAATTTACCATATAAGTTTTTTATTTTTATTGCAGGAATTCAGTAGACAGGCAGATAGCCCACTTGATGGAAAGCGGTTATCATCGCCTATGGACATTTGCAACACCAAAGGCGATACAAATGCGCTGCTGCTCTCTTAAGGGAGACTGGAACCTGGTCACTAATGCCAGAACACAACTCAAGGTTGTTATGGCGACATACTTTAGACCAGGGGTGGTAGTCATCCAGTCGGGCAAACCCTACCAACTGGCTGTGGATTGTTTTGTTGCCTCTTACGACAGGCCGCCCTGCCGCAGGATATTGTATTCTTTCTCCCTTCCTGCACGGATACGAGTTTGATCCCTTTTTTTTTAATAATTAATAATTGTTATACAATTTACTCAAACCTCGTTAGATAAAGGCTAATAAACGCACATAATAAATTCTCATATTAAGCAAGCTATGCTAATAATGTGTGTGTATGTAGAGATTAATTAATGTAGCTGAAGCAAAAGGTGTATATCAAGATCGTAGTAAGTGGAAATGTATCGTCTCTGCCTACCCCTATGGAATGCAGGCGTGATAATATGTAGGTATAAATAATTATTTTATAACAGGTAACTTCAAAGGACAGCTTAGAGGGTTTAAAGGAGCTGTTTTAACGGAGTATGACGACGAACATGGCATGTATCAAAACGAAGGGGAACTTTATGCTATATTTTACAGTTACCAGAAAAACTAGACGTGTCAATTTTAGTAGCGATTCTCCATAAGTGGTAGCTTTAGGCCCTCTGAATTCATATTATGAACCCATTTAGAATACCCAGATGAAAGAAAATAATGGAAACTTAATTTCCAAAATATTCCATAACCAAAATTGAACCTGGGATTTCTAAATCTATTAAACAACTTTTAATATTAATAATCTACTAAGTAGCTAAAAGGAGTTGACTGTGTGACCTAAACATATTCGCTTTTAAAGTAATACACTAATGCACTCATTATGGGTTATTGCCTTGTAGCGGGCGAGTAAATTTTTAAAATAAATAATAAAGCTTAGTAACTAATACACTAATAGCACATTTAGGCCGCTAACTGTAAACAGACAACTAAACGAAGTAGGTAGGTAGGTGTGTAAGATTCATACAAATAGGTACTCACATCGAATGCGGAGTCATGTGCATTATGATTCACCATGGACATGTACTGCTATTATATAAAGAATAATTCACAATGAACAAACACGAATATACCATGTTTACCAAATAGTTAATAAATGTAAATTAATCCCGATTTCCTGTTGACATAGTAACATCAAACTTACAGGATTCTTAACATACGCACGAAATTAACAAACACGGAAAATTTACTTAGTATTAAATGTTAGAACAGACAGGCTCGAATTCTTTAGCAAAACATAAGTAGCAAATTTACCTAAAGCGTACCTATAAAATTTCCCAAACGTGAATTAAGTAGCGCTCCAGCACTAGTTACCACTGCACAAGTGTTAAAGAACCGACGTTCTTGTAACGGGGCTTCTGGTATACGAAATCCTAAACGCTGGAATGGTTCATCGTGTGCCGTGATTGTCCGGATTTTCGTTCGTTTTAATGCACACATAATCTCATGCCGAGAGCTCCCCTGCCGATTCTGACCTTCGTACTTCACATCATATGTGTTATGCGACACCAATCCAGATTTGAACACCTTGCTATCTCCCATCAATACCCTATGAAATTCCTTTAGAAGTAGTTCTTTGAATTCAGTAGTTTTAACCACGCAATCGGATGTAGTAATATCATCACATACATATTTATCTGTGTCGAATTCCAGCAAAGGTCGGTGTATATTAGGGAATCTGGGACTGCCGTTGCTTTTCCTCACTATAATACTGGACGGATTCACTTGATGTCCAGATTTACTAGACGTTTGTAAGAAACTTCCCCATAAAGCTCCAATGGCGGATCTACGGTTTTTGTTGCTAACTGGTGGAAATCCTAATGTTGAATTAAACTGCGGTTTGAAGTGTAATTTATCGGGAACAAATGTATCTTGATTGAACAATATTCCACTGAGCTTTTGTACTTGAGTTACTTGCGATTTGCTAAATAATCTTTGTTTCTCAATATACATCCAATATTGCGACCATATAAGATATAAATAACCGCACATACCAAAACACAGAAGATTTATAAAAACCCACACCGACATAGCTGCTGCTTTCATTATTCAAATCACTATAGAAAATGCCACAAATAAAAGAGGTTTAAAAACTACACTTTTATAAAATTAAAGTGTTTTAGGAACTTTACAATACTTATTGATTAATATTTTGTAGTACAAAAATAAAGCAGCTTTTACCACTTCAGATTTTGAAGATAGAATGATCAGCTGATCAGCAGCTGCTGGAATCACGCGTTTTGCGCTTGCGTAATGGATGCTGGCTGGCAAATGTCGCAACGCCCTTTCGTTTAGTACTTTTATGTATATAAGTTTTATCTATGTTTAATACAGCCTAAGGACCTTATGAAACTATACAATATTTCGATAGTTTATTCTTAAAATGTAAAAATTGAGGAGTTTTGTGAATTGAAAAGATTATTTTATAAATAGAATTTTTCGTTTAAAGTAATTCTAAGTCGTACACAAGTTGGCTTTATTTAAGAAAAATCCATGAAAAGCCTCGTGTAATTTTATCAGTTTTTATTGAAGTTCCATAACGACGATAGGTATTCACTGATTTCCTGTGAAAATTGAACTTGGGTGGGAATGGTTAAGAGCAGTATAAACATTAAACATATCTATCAGGTTATCTCAAAAATGATTAATTTATACAAAATTGTAATTAACAATTATATCACATCTAGATCAAGGGGAAGATTTGCAATTGTTTAGAAATTGGACTGGTGAGCGGGTTAGTGGAGTCTTCCAAAATATGACATGTCTTCTATAAATGTGCTAAATTTCATATATTGTAGGTTTTGGTACTTCCTGACTCACAGGTGGAAAAGACGCTGGAGTGCGCCTACAAGGGTTCCTTTTTACATTTAGGTCCTAGTCGAAACCAAAATGAATACAATTCCGCTCACGAAGCTATTAGGTGCAGGTTTCGTACTTCAATCTTTAGAGAGGGACATTGTTTAACTTCGGCCGACTTTTCGGTCATCAGATAAAAGTTATCAGTCAAATAAATTATAAATTGAGTGAATTGAGAAGTGAAACCATTCAACTATTGTATTCATGCCACTGACATTTTTAATTTTCCATGTTATGAATAATTTTTATCTGGTAATCGAAACATCAGCCATTAAACGAATATCTCCCACCCATTGATTTAAATAAGCAATTATTATGGATTCCAGATCCCTCTAACGATACCATACATATCTAAGTTCACAGAAAAAGATAAACCCCGAGTTCATACGACAGTGACTCCTAACTCCTAATTTTCTTGCAAATGCACTATATCATTCTGTAGCATATGGCACACATCTTTCTGTTGAAAAGTTAAGTTTTTAATGAGCGCTTATCAATGACGTACTTCTTCGATGAACCGACTTATATTGTCCTTAAATCATCGATTACAATTTTCATCAAATAAAAGACCTTAATATGTATTTCATGGTATTTTATTTTCAAAATAGGAATATTGTAAAGCTCACATTAAACGCAGGGGAAATCCACAATCGGATTGATTTATAGATAATAGATAAATATAAATAAAATCATTTAACATTAATCTATCTAACGTGTTAAGAATTTCTAGTACAAAATAGACGATAATCAAAACCTTAATTCACAACAAACCAGCTAACTTCATTATAGAATTTTCAAAATACTCTTAAAGCGTGATATATTTATTTATTATTATATTTGGTAGGCTACAGGTTAAGTTTTAGAGTAGAGAGAGTAGACAATATCGGAAACATTTTATTTTTGAAAATGTACCCACGTTTTTAACGTTATTAATTTCCCGTAAAAATACAGTGTAGTAGAAGTTTGTTTGTCAATTAAGGTATCGATATGTATTATATGTATAGTAAAAAACGATTTGAAACAGTGTCAATTTCAAGACCATTCTAGCGTTAGTTTCCGTTGCATCCGAAACATCTGCTTCGGCAATCAGTGTCCAGTTTCCTACATACTTTTCTGTTTCCTGGACTTCAGCAACTTTAAGAACTTTGTTACGTAAAATATAATATTCTTTGAAAATATCCATACAAAGGAAGTCTGTATGAACGCCTTGTAAACATCAGTAGCGATCTTTCCTATTTTGCTGACCATCAGTCTTATCTTCTAGTTTTCATTATTAAAACTAAGGACTAGCTTTTTTAAATATTGCTATTACATGTAAAATTGAGATATTATCAGGTACCTATCACTTTTGCTTTTTAAGTTTAGATAAATTGATACAATTGTTTTTCTTAAATATCTATAATGACAAAAGCTGTGACTAAAAGGAATACTATTCTTCATTAATACTGTTACAGTAGATTCTTATAAGAAATGTAAAGGCTAGGTTTGGTCGAGGATCACTATATGTCATTTTACTTAATATATACATATATAGGTATAAGATTTTAAATATCTTCTATTGCATTAAACTACGGGTACGTGTAAAAAGATGAACAAAAAGCTCATGAAAATTGGATCAAGTGCAAACCCAGTCTATTTCTGTTATTTAAATTATAGATTTCTAAATGAGACCTTACTGCCCATGGGGTTCCCTGGGTAGCCGAAAGAAAATTATCACATACTAAATGATCACTATTAACCCGACATCGAATTTAAACAACTTATGGTACACGAAAGAACACTAAAAATGTGCTATAAAATCAAGCAAAGATATTATGAAAAGGCTAAGGGGGAAAAATAGTTCTATACTTATAAAAAGTGTCCACTTGTCATAAGGATAGTAAAATGTGTATACTTTGTGCGCTTCTAACACACTATTACTTGTCGCGATTGCTTGTTAAGTTGCATTGTTAAGTCATGATACTCATATTCTATTAATTCTAGGAAGCATTATGTGAATTCTAAAATAAATCTTACAACGGACTTAGCTTTAAAATTATTGTTTTACTAATTTTAATTATAATTAAGCAGAATAACAAAACAGAGGGCCTAAAGAGGTCGATTTCGCAAATTCGTATTATGACAATGATAAGTATCTAATACGATATAAAGTATATTATAAAATGTATATCTTCCAACTACCAGTACCTAGACACGTGTCAATTCCACTAAACGATTCTCCAAAGGCGACCGCTTTAGGCCCTAGATCTTTCTAACTTGAGTTCTATAAGAAAATATATAGGAAAAATAAAATGTTCACAACTCTAGAATCGAGAATCACTTATCACAAGGTTAAAGAACACTGACTTACACACTATTACTCAATGTTGCTTGTATTTGGAATTACCAATTAGTCGACACTAAAACAAAATTCATACTTGACTGATGAACAAATAGTTAAAATTATCAATGTTAAATGTTTGTTTATAAACAACATTCTGATTTATTAACACGTTCACAGCGGCACTGAGTTATCTATACTTTCCATTCCTGCGGTACAGGGCGTTTTAAGCCTTGTACTAAAACTATCACTGTAACGGCACTAGGTTTATTTAGCCCCGTAGCTTCTTATAAACTAAAACCCTTATTTGACTTTGTTTTGTGTAGTGCGGTACTAAGTCAACGTAGCCCCCGTATTAAAGTAGGCATATCACGGAACTATATATATATATTCATCTTGTTTCTACACAGACCCTGTTTCGCAGTGAACGTGTTAACAGGGAGGGATTCATTGGGAGATTCCTTACAGTTGAAGTGTTCGATTTTCAACGCATATCGTTCCATCGAGTGTAGAGAGTTGGTTCCGGGGTGGCTTCACGTCGCGAGAGCAGTGTTGAGTAGTGTAGTAAGGGGAGCACAGCGCCGCCTAACACCATTGCGCCGAATACTGATTTATGGATCAACCTGTATACATAATATTGTTGTTATATCCGTATATATAGTTAGTGACAACTCGATATGGCATTCGGGGTATGCGGTGATTGTGTAGTAGTAGTAGTAGTAGTAGTACAGTATAAATACCCTGTACAATCGGACACTGTAAAAACATTTAATGAACAATGTTGTTAGCGGGAACGAAAAAATAGACGTACGACGACGATTTCTATCTCTTGCTGGTAGCGGATTTGTAAAACTAGTTACTGTTTGCTCTTGCATCAAACAACCCACGCTTTCACTAGTGTCCCGTAATCCCACGCACTGAGTTTACCAAGTTATACTTGTGAGAGTTCTGATAACACACTTCTCCCTTCTCTATCCCCCATCCCCTTGTTCCAATCCCATATCCCATCCCTTCTATTCCATATCTCCTGTCTGGTCCCTATATTTCATCCTCCTAACCCATCCTAAAAGCCAGCAACGCACAGTTTCCCCATTGGTGTTGCAAAAGACCTGGGCAGAATGCCTGTTTGCCAGCTTCGTAAAAAAAATTGTGTGTGTGTGTGTGTGTGTGTGTGTGTGTGTGTGTGTGGGCGCGTGCGTGTTTGTGTGTGTGTGTGTGTGTGTTTCTGTGTGCGTGCGTGCGTGCGTGCGTGCGTGGGTGTGTGTGGGTGTGTGCGTGCGTGCGTGTGTGTGTGTGTGTGTGTGTGTGTGTGTGCAGTTCACACTCAGTAGCAGTGTAACAAAGTATGACAAGAGGTGGGAGGGATTCTAAATTTCGTGACGTCACATTTCATATATTATATCGTTATAATATATTTAAGCTTTAAAACATGAAATTTGAACTATAAACGAAAAACTGAATATGACTGTTTTAAAATATTAGTTGAAACAAAACTTAATAATTTTGTTCTCGTTTTTATATCTACCAAAAAATTATATCGAGTACATGGCATGTGATGTCACATTGTTAGAAAATTGCCACGTCCACTTAATTAATATACAGAGTGAGTTTTTCAAGTGGGTCTTAAGGGCGAAATCCTAAACTATACAAATTAGCGAAAAACAGTCTAAGAATTAGATTTTTGAAAAACCATTTACCCTACTCAGGAATGCAATCGGCTGATTTTGGAAAAAACACACTGGTACACAACTAAAAGAGAAAAAAAACACACGTATTATGCCACCAATCCTTGTAGGATGTAGGCTTGCAAGGGTCCATTTCTGTAAAGGAATGTTAAACGGCAAACTAAGAAAAAGAGTTGATTTTTAACAAAATGTTTTATTACTTTCCTTATATTAATGACGGCCCACTGGAAAAATTCACCTATATACAATATACTCCGTCTGTCTGTCGCGAATTAGAAATTGCCAGTACAGTATATATACATACCTATTACTATGTAATCCGATTAAGGGCCGATTTTTCTATGAATAGATAAAAATTATTAATAGAATAAAATACAAGATGGCAAAATTTAAAATGACAGTTGCATGAATAAAACAATCCTTTAAATTCGACCAGGTAATAATTTATTCCACTGGTTACTTCTTATCTGATGATTGAAAAATCGGTCCTAAGTTAAGTTCTTAATCAATATCCATACAGAACTGACGTTTCATTAATAGTAGGCCGTATCTGCCACATTATATAAACCTAGCATATCAAATAGGGCAAGTAATGATAATATTTTTGCCTGTCAGTCTATTTGAAAGTTTGTTTCGAACAAATTTTAATTCAACTTTTGAGGTTTAAAAAAGGAATGTTATCATAAACTCTCCTTTATGTTTAATTTCGATATCTTGCAAGGTTCAGAAGACATGAATATAAAGTTCAAGTAACACTCAACGAAGTAGCGGCAGTAGCCGGTACTGAATAAAATATCCTTGCCCAATAACTTTACTATTACTGATTGTAAGAAAATAAAGTTGTGACATTGTTTATTTATTTTGGCTTAAAGCATATGCTATACTTACCAAGGCAACGATATGATGAACAAAGTGTACGAAAAGGACAAAACCAAATTGGCCCACAGTCTTGTACATCTTCTTAAATTACTTGAAATCCAACGACATTGAAGAACTGCAAAAATCATATTTTTTTAAAAATAAATTATCTTAAATAATAATCAATACTGCATTGGATTAGATATTGTTTGCTATAAGTTTTTCAGTCACCAATTAGAACTTAATATTTGCTTAAAATGAAAATAGGTAAAGATCCACTGTTTTTCAGATACAGGGTCTGTTCAATTAAATTGTGGAAGTTCTTCACCACAACAGAAACATTGCGAACACTGCTACAGTTTTACACATATTGTAAATTCGATTGGCAATTTTTGTTTGCGCAGAAAAGGCAGATCGGTTTCAAATATGTAAATAAGGGGTCATCCATAAATTAAGTCACACGTTTGGGGGGTGTCGACAACGTGTGACAGTGTGGGACAAGGGGTGGAAAATAAGGGGTGTGTGACAAGGCGTACTGAGTATATAATATGTTTCCGTAATAAGGACGAGACCCGAGCAGATGGGAATAATATGGGCGCTGATGTTATTTAGAAAAAATATTTTTTTTGATTAAATACACAAACTTACACAATGTCAACCAATCCGGATGTAAAGTCATAGCCGACGCGAAGACCTGCACAAATCCCAAAAGTCTATATTTCCATGTATGAATATTTGCATCTCGCTTCTCAATATCATACAATTGTTTCAGACTGTACGAGCCTTTACGTAACAAACTTATTGGATCGGCTGCAGGAAAATTTAATGGACTATATGCTTGAAGTATCCCACTTTCCACTATGCCCACAGCTGTATACTGCAACAAATAACTACTTTAATAAACATAATAGGTTGGGGAAAAAGTCTTTTCGCATATAGTATGTATGAACTTGTAATAAGATCTCTTTGGCTATGCCATTTGTATCTGGCTGGTTTTGGTATCATTAAAAAGTTTTAATTTTAAAGAAGACAATTCCAAATTCAAATTAGGAAAATGTGTGATTTTCATTTGTTTTTCTTTTTGTTAAAATGAGTGGAAACTAATGAAGAAATTCGATACATTATAAAATTTTACTACAAAAAAGGTAAAAATGCAACACAAGCCGCGAAAAAAATTTGTGATGTTTATGGACCTAATGCAGTATCTGTGAGTGTAGCGGTGTGTAATTTGGTTTAAGCGTTTTCAATCAGGAAATTTTGATATCAAAGATGCACGTCGCTCTGGTCACCCTGTTAGGGACAAAATTGATGCCATTTTTGAAAAAGTGGAGCAAGATCGGCATATTAGTAGTTACGATGTAGCTGGAGAACTGGGAATTGACCACAAAACGGTTTTGGCGCATTTGAAAAAAGCTGGGTACACAAAAAAGCTCGATATTTGGGTGCCTCATGAGCTCACTGAAAGAAACCTAATGAACCGTGTACTCATTTGTGATTCTTTATTACGACGTAATGAAACCGAACCATTTTTGAAGAAGCTGATAACTGGTGATGAAAAGTGGATCACGTACGACAAGAACGTGCGAAAAAGATCGTGGTCAAAGGCCGGTTAGGCTTCACAGACTGTGGCGAAACCCGGATTAACTCGCAACAAGGTAATGCTGTGTTTATGGTGGGATTGGAAGGGCATTATTCATTATGAGCTGTTACCGCCAGGCAGGACCATCGATTCTGAACTGTACTGCGAACAACTGATGAGATTAAAGCAAAAAGTTGAGAGAAAGCGACCGGAATTAATCAACAGAAGGGGTGTGGTTTTTCACCATGATAACGCTAGACCTTACACATCTTTGGCCACGTAGCAAAAATTACGATAGTTTGGCTGGGAAGTGTTAATGCATCCGCCGTATAGTCCTGACCTTGCACCTTCAGATTTTTACCTGTTTCGGTCTCTGCAGAATTCCTTAGGCAGTGTCAGGTTAACATCACGAGAGGACTGCCGAAACCACTTGTCGCAGTTTTTTGATCAGAAGCCCCAAAATTTTTTTAGCAATGGGATCACGTCCCTACCTACAAGATGGCAAAAGTTATCCAACAAAATGGCACCTACATACTTTAGTCAAATGTAAATAAACTTTATAAAAAACCCTTTGAATTTTTATATAAAATGTGAAGAAACTTTTTCCCCAACCTAATATTATATTATAACGCATGGTAAATTTTGTTAATACTACTTAGCCTATACTCTGGGTCAGAGCCCTTGCTCTCAAATGCCTTTCGTCGTTCCGTTTCGACCGATTAGCCCGACAGAGTCAATGAAATTTTTGATAAAAGAAAGAAAAACAAAGATTTGTTCAAAACTACATTAAACTTCATATAACACTTTTTTTACAAAAACAAGACCATCTTCAAACTAAAAAGCAAAAAAAATTAACAAACTTGCCAAGTGCCAAGTAAAACAAAAAAAAAACAACAATAAAGCAAAATATTTACACCGACTTCAAGATGTTATAGAAAGAAGTTGGTTATATATTTATTTTTTGCTTTTTAGACTGAAGACGGTTTTGTTCTTTTTAAAAAAAATGGCTTCTACCTTTTATTTATTGACGGCCTCTGTGGTTGAGCGGGCTAAGCCTTTGCCGGCTTACCTCACTGCAACGCAGAGGTGCTGGTTTCGATTCCTGGTATAGTAAATTTCGAAAACGTATTTTCTCCGTTTATTACTATGGTCTGGGTGTCTGGGATCGGCCCCAGTGTGGTCCGTTGTATATTACCCATAACACAAGCGTAACTTGCTTAATTTGGGGATATACAGTGTGTGTGTTTGTCTGCCGATTTATTATTATTATTATTTATTTGCCTTTAGAAATAATATATTAAGCGCATGTAGAAATTGTACTACTGACACGCGTATACATATTTGCCATCTCACTGTTCGGTCTAGTTAGGGTAATTATTTTTTCCACGTATAGCTTATATTCTGCGGCTGAGGGAGGCGCAGGGCGCGTCATCCTTCCACGAAAGGTGATGTACGACAGTGCGAACTAGTGAACTAGCATCATAAAACTCCATTCTCCATAGAAATTCGCGCCGCGGCTAATTCTGTGGCAATCTACAGGATTTCATTTCGCGCGATTTTTAATATGTCTGTGCGGACATCTCGATATGATTCCATGTTACAGATTGGCCGCGGAAAAATTCATGCGGTAAAAATTCGCAGGGCGGACTAGCTTTAAACATCTAGTAAAACCCTAATCGTAATTTAGCAAGTCTACTAGTAGTAGACTTGTTTGATGACATTATTAGGGTATGCAGCATACCCTATAACGTTATCAATAATCCCTATATAATTTAACCTCGGTGAGTAAGAAGTTTCACTAGTACAACTAAAAATAGAATGTTGATTGATAGTGTAGGGTGTTTGGCTATATCAAAATACAAGAGAGGAAAACGTAGGATTTTAGGGCTTCAATAATATTACTTAGGAATATACAATGCAAATAAATAAAGTGTATGACTATAACTCACAATATCATCTTCCCTCCCAGCGTAGGAAAAATGTACCCGTAAATCCCCTATCTCGTGCTGCAGTGCACTCTCACCGTGATAATAAAAACCTGAATGCAGCTTAATATCACCGCGTTCTGGTCTTGAGTCGGACCATATTTCATAATAATCATTTACTTTTCGCTTCACATCTAGACCTGTAAAAATAAAATAAATAATGTTACGAGATTGCGGGAGTCGAATTAAAATGCCGTTAGAATGATTATAGAGTTTATTAGAACTATACAAACACGTATAACACAGGTACAAATATAACCGAACACAACAAATCCAAACGTAATGCAGAAGGTCGTAATTCAATAAAACGCGCAAAGTCCGTCAATATTAGATTCCCGAATGTACACACGTCACGCCTAGATCGTAGTTGTAGTTCAACTGACCCCTCTCTCAATCAGGCCATCGTTTTATACTTCACAAATGCCCGGCAACGTTGACATCATTTCCTAGAATTAGCTTATACTTATAATCCGTAGCACATGGCTAATGGTGCTCCTGAGCGGCCGTAAACGAGTACAATAGGACAATAGGCTGTTCTCCCCAATAACTAGAAACATATGCCAACAAAAATGAGTGAACAAAAGAAGACGATCATAAAAGAATTACAATTAGTTCAAATGCCGACAGGTAATAAAATGTGCTTTTACAGATCTGTACGTGGAATTTGTCTTTGTCGGAGCCTAAGTTGTAACAATAATATAGAAACATTATTTCATTTCATTTCTTACACAAAGGAACATAAATGAATTTGAACTTCATCTGACTTTGAATTTTTTTTAGTATGGTATAGGTTCGCTTTTGACCCTTATCTTGCCTGATCTCGAGCGGAGATATGGTCTAGGACGAAGCACGCTTACCTAGAAGGTACCTATTCATAAGGGACTTGAAGATACCCAATTTGTAGGTTTCAGGGAAAACAGACTCCAGCAGTGTTCCAGTCCTTTACAATAATGTCAATGTCAAGGTTAAAAATATATCTATACTAATATTATAAAGTGGAACAATTTGTATTTTTGTATGTTTGTAAGGAATAAATTCAAAAACTACTTGGACTGATTTCAAAAATTCTTTCACCATTCGAATGCTAGATTATCCCTGATTAATATAAGCTATTTAAAAATTAAGGATCCCTACTAAAACTTCAATAATGTAATCCATCAATCTAAACAAAATACTTTGAGCTGGAATCAGGTTCTATCTATGATTTTGATGAAATTTTAGGTTTGAGTGGGTAGTTAGGTTAGATTCACAATTAGACCCAGTAAGTGGTGCTGGAAACGACTTCTAGTTTTTATTCTTTTAGAGTAGGACAATATCTGCCGAAACCACTAGTATTATATAAGTACTAGTCAAATGACAAAAATAGTGTTTGTTCATAACTTCTATCATTCTTTACTGTGAATGCACTGATTGCACAGTAACTGAGTGACTTGAAGTGCACCAACTCATTACTATTAAACAACACAGTTCATTAATAAGATTTTAAGATAGAGTACTCTTTTATAGTTTTTGATCTAATATTGTTCTTTTATTCAGTTTAGAAACTGTGTTAAAAGTATCAAGGTACTATGAGTACCTATTGATTACATTTTTATGATACCAAGTACAAATTTTGAACTTAAAATTATAAAGACAATAGTACCTAGGTATAAACATCCAATTTTGACGTTTTCTGCGATATGAGTCTCACTAAATATTGGCATTAATGTTGGATTGTGATGTCCTGGTCTGATATAGAATAGAGAGGAATCCACAACATAGTCTCTCCAATCCTTATGGTACCAATATGTCTTTTGTGATTCTTCCGCAGGTTCACTTAAAAAATTATCTTGTTCACTGGAAAAGATATAAGTTGGTTTTATTAAATAACATGACAAGTAATAATCATTTATTAAATCATCTACAATGTTCCAAATATGGTAGGTACTACAGTGAAGTAGTCTGAGCCTATTGCTCAGACTATGAGAGTGCCTAGACGCCAGATTTGACTAGCATAGTAAATATCATAAACATACTTACCATTATTAACTATGATTTGGGCGTCTCGGATTGGCCTCAGAAGTTGTCTGTTTATATATTACCCATAATACAAATGTGACTTACTTAAGTTGGGTATATACAATGTGTTGGTCTCCCAATACTTATTATTAACAGAGTATTTTTTATATTGCGAAGCTGGCAAGCAGGTAGACAGCCTAACTCATGGAAAGCGATAACCTTCGCCTATAGACATTTTCAACACCAGGAATAAAACCAATATGTTGCCAGCTTTTACCTTTAGGATGGGATAAAGACATCAGACAGGAGGAATGGGCTAGAGGGGATTGGATATGGAATTGTAATGGGTATTTCATACTGCTAAGAATTGGCCTTGGAGGCCCACTTGAAAAATTCACCTGTTACATATTACACAAAAAAAATATTATTTCTATATCCATTAACAAACTGACTTACGTAGTTTCCTCAATCCATTGATACATTTGAACTCTTTTTCTTAATTTTATAGCCTGCACTTGTATGTTATAATCAGGTTCAGAAATGGGCTCCAATATCCGCAGAGGTCCAACTATATGCACTATTCGTCCTTCAAAACGGGCAGCTTCATCACCTGTGTGGACATCTATACTTTCTGCTGCAGATACAAGTTCATCGAGCATCAAATTGTTTTGTATTGTCTGATTCTGAAACAGAGAAGATAAAAAAATTAACCTTTATTTCACTAATAGATTTTTTATACATAATTGAGTAAAAACATAATAAAAAAATGGAACTAGATAGTACTGTACCCTATGTAGCATACTAAAATTTTAAGATTAGTTAATTTTAGGATTCAATAACTGTTATAGTAAAAACAGAAAATTAAGGCGATATTAGACAGATTGGTTATGTCTACTAATTTGGAAGAAGCAACCAAAATGATCTATGTTAACTTAAAATTGAGTCATTCAATGTCATCCTGTCCAGCTTCACTTTAACTTAGAATGGCATGAGATTGTAATTTGAGTTTAGGAGTATACATATATCTTTTATATAGCCACTAGACCTGTTATCTGGAGCAGGAAACAAGTTTTTAGAGTCCATCAACAAGTTGTTATCTCTCAAAACTTGTTGATGGATAATGGGAAAAACAAAAAACATTAGATAAATAAGGTTATGTCACTTTTATTGATAACAAAGTTTGTGTTTAGAAATACACTTAAGCTTAATATATAAACACTAAAACTGTTTTAGAGTTTAGTAAACAAGTTTTAAATTTGTTTGTGGATTTTTAAATATGAAAATAGTTTTTTTTGCTTATGTTGCAAGCATATGCTTGCAACAATGGTTACAAGTCGGTTGTGACACTCACTGACCGCTGCCATAGCACACTTGTTTAGCTTGTGGGCTTTAGTAAAAAGTTGTGGCCAGTGACTAGAATGGTGAGTTAGGTTAGGTTAGACTAAACCAAGGCACACGAACTGAGCGAGCGTGCCATGGCAGCGACCAGCGAGTACCAGAACAAACTGGGGTAAATTTATAGCTATATGGTGTACAAATTTTAAGTAGCGGGGTGGTGGAATGGGGAAGGAGGAGGCATACTTACCCCTACTATAACCCATGGGACCCATCTATGGTCTGGAGATATTCATTTTTTTAATAAACATAACCTCACTTATTTTTACACTAATATTGCACTTACAAAGTTGAACAATCCTTTTAAAGTCAAAAAGAAAGCCAGTAATCAACAGAAAAAGAACCAGAAAACAGTGTATATTGTCAAAAAATGAAGAAGAAACACAACAGAGCACATTCAAACACACTACAAGAGTAACCATGAAAATATTCAAAATAGCGGCCTATAAAGACGAAATTATAAATTGTGTGTATAAAATAAATAGTAAATGGTTACCAGTTGGTTCTGGCACTCGCTGACCGCTGCCGCAGCAAGCTCGCTTTGCTCATTCAGCTCGTGTGCTTTGGTCTGGAGCTAACCTAACCTAACCTAAATCACTGTTCTAGTCACTGGTCCCGACCTTTCGCCACCCATCACAATAATATTAGTGAAAAAATAGGTCAGGTTATGTTTACCAAAAATAAATATTTCAAGAACTCTGGACCCTAGTAAAGGGTTGCAGAAAGGGTAAGTATACCTTCCCCCCTTCCCATTACACCCACCTGCTACTTAAAATTCGTGCACCGGATAGCTGAGTCGCAACCCGGGCTGGTCACCATCATCGCAATATAATGAAATGAATGAACAAAAAATTAATATTTCAAGAACTACATGTCTCCTCTCCTGGACGTGGGGGTTGCAGAAGGGAGAAGTACTCCTCCCTCTCGCCCCTTCGCCCTCCACTACTTACAATTCAGTAACCACAAAGCTAAAGTTTAACCAAATTATTTTTTAAGGTTTCATAGCCATATTGTTATTCACCTTTATGGAAAATTCTTTAAATACTGAAGAACAGAAATGCTACTACTACCTAGAGATGAGTTATAACAGGTCAATTTAAATATCTGTTACTCCTGTTACTGTTATCCAAAAATAACACCATTGATTATCTGTTACTAAATAACATATTGTTATTGACTTGTTAATGGAACAACATTCCTTTACGCGGCTTGCAATGGATACCTACTGTTGCCAACTTAGTGCTTTTAGTGTTAGATTTTTATCTCTATATACCATCAATATACACATAGTTATTTTTTAGTGATTAGCACCTTATTCCGCCTTTTTTTAAATTATGTAACTCTTCACTGAAATATCGATGTGTATTGCAATATTATCGTCAAAAGACCAAGTGTTTATAATAAAGTAAACTAAGAAAGTACTTCTTAAGTAAATCTTATTACTTTATTTTCAGTGCTTTTTCCAAATCCTAGCCAATCTAGCACTTATTAAGAGTTCACATAGCATGTTTTCTCTAAGGAAAGTTGGCAACTCAAAAGCCATGTCCGATTGTTTCCAGACACGTCCCGTAATGTGCGCGCATCTTAAATGCTTTACATTCTGTTACCTTATAAATATTAGGTGCGTCTCGTTCTAGCCCGTATAAGTCTTTGAAGTGTTAATGAGACACCAATATGAATAACAGGTGCATCTCCTTTTAGCTTACTTAGATAGAATGAGAGAAAAATAGTAATTAACAGAATGGTTAGGTAGATAATGTTTGTGTTTGATTTGTTATGTGCCTGTTATCGGGAGAACAGGTATTGTATTCTAGAAATAATAAATGTTATCTGTTGTCTGTGAATATCTGTTAGCATAAATATGCCTCACGCCTACTACTACCTCTATAGAACCATTCGCCATGCACGGACTGCCAAGCGGTTACCCAATTCATAAATAAGTATAGGTACCTTAATTTTACATTTCGCTGTATTAGTTATTATTATCAAATTACATGAAAATAATACATACTACACCTAAACCGAAAAGCCTCTATTTCTGATAGTTCAGGAGCACAAACGGTTTAGATAATTACCTCAGCCCATATTAGGAAATACGTAACTCCGCTAAACAGAAAGATACTTAATAATGTCGTTAGCCAGGTCTGCTTGAAATGAGTTCTTACAACTGCCCAATCCATCTGAAGTTATAACGTAAACTTATTTTTTCTTCCGAGTTATTTTTTTATATTATGTATTATTTTAATACTTTACACACTCGGTTTATAAAATATAAGAATCCGTTGGATATAATTGTCTTCGGAAGGCTGAAGGCCTGAAATTCTTACACTGATTTAGAAATCGTAAACTAAAACTCACAAGGAAATAATAGTTTTATTTTATTTATTTTATGTTATTAATTAAGAAATAATAGAAAATATACACAAATTTATACAATGTACTCTGTGGTAGCGAAATTTGTCATTACAAATCTGGAGTTTTTGGCGGGAACTGAAAGGAGATGTTGTGCTGTGCAGTTTTATTTTCTAAATATGTGCAAAATTACTCTTAAATGAAAAACAGTTGTAGGATATTAATAATTTTTGAGTAGTAATTATGTGTTTTGTGAGAAATGTGAACTGTATAGTCAAATGTGGCCTTTTGAGTTGTCACAAGAACTCCGTTGATTGGCACCAGCTGATAACGTACAGTTCAGCTGTGCTATACATAGGTTATGAAAATGAAGAAACTACATTATAATCTAAGATCTGGCTTAAAGGTCTAGCTACCAAGCCTAATAAACCTAAATTAAAAAAAATAAAAAACGACGCCATAGATAATACACTATGGCTATGTTCTATCAGAGACTCACAACGACCACGTTCACGACCGCGAATTTCTCAGTTCCACCTGCTTGCCGGTGATACACGCCCTGCAATTACATGAACCGAAGCAAATGAGAGCGTTCCGTCTGTAGCTCACAACGTCCAAAATGCTCCGTTAGCCGTTCCACAAGGCAACCGCGGTCGTTGTGATCGTGGCGAAAACGTCACTAAGTCATCATTTTCGATCACGCAACGCTCGCAACGACCCATATCAAGAGGTGGGTCGAATAGCCGTTCCACTTGGGTTTACGACTGTACCGCCGGCAAGGAAGTGGAACGGGAGAAATCACGGTCGTGAACATGGTCGTTGTGAGTGTCTGGTGGAACGTAGCCATGATCATTGATAGTATACTTTCATAATAGTGCCGAGTTAGCATAGCGAACTATCGATTAATGGTAGTGGTGAGACCCTCACTCAGGAGGCCACATTGAGTTATGGTGAAAGATTTATTCGATTTTCAACCTCTTAACCCCTTTGTTTTTTGTGAACTTATGCGGTTCATACTTACTCTAACTCTCTATGAATAAGACCGCTAGTCTTTGTGAGACTAAATTGATTATTTGAAATTTACTAGACTAAATTTTTATTTTCATTTTTCGCTATTCTGTATCCATAATTTTTTACTGCGCTAAATAAGTTACAAATTTCTGCAAAGCGAAAGCTTTAATAATAAAATTCCTAATTTTCAAACGAGAATTGAAATATTTTATTTTGAAACATTTTCAAGATGATTGAAAATGTTATGTGAGTGCAAAGCCTAAAAAACTTGAAAGAACGCTATTTGAGCTTTATTTCAGAAATAGCAAGTTTAAGAAAGAGTCCTTTAGGAGGATAAAATAATAATAATTGTGTACAAAAGCGATGTGTGCACTTAAATTATTTTATAAGTAAAAACATTGCATTCTAATATAGATTGTATAATGGAGATATTTGCAAGCAACCTAATAATCGCGCTGATTCGCGCTGCGTTGTCATGGAGTTATACATGTCATTTTCTTTTATCTTTCATTTATTACGCATCTCATTAGCGAATAGCGTAATGGCTAGCTTATGCGTTCCAAACTCAAAGGGCGTGGGTTCAGTTAGACAGACAGACAGATTAGACAGTTTTCTGCCCTCCTTAATGTACACATTGTTACAATTACCACATGCTAAAAACAGTGAAGGAAAACATCGTGATACAACCTGCACATCGAGATAACCGATGTGTCAAACCTGCCAAGCCGCCTTGGACAAGCGTGGCGGATATAGTGTCTGATCCCCTATAATGGGAGGCCCGATCCCAGCAGTGGGACATTTATGGGCTTTTATTATAATTATATTATTATATATTACATATAATTGAGTTACACACCTTCGATTCGAGTTCATTTCAATTGGATCAATTGCGTGGGGCATCACTAAGAACAAAATTAAGAGCTATGCGTTTTTGTTGATATGTATTTTATATGGTCAATCAATTTGAGGTTATTTTAGTTTGTTTTGAGATTTTAAATTATATTTCAATTAATTTGTTATTTTAAAGCAATGAAAATATGCACAAATGCATATATATTTTTAAGCAAAACTTATCTGATAACTTTGCATAATAAAGTTCTATGTCGAAAATATAGCAGAATTATTCCATTCGCTGAACTTTACCAGCGAATTACTGGTAAAATATTGCTTTATTTTGATTAATAACATGTTTTAATTATTTTATGAATAAGTTTTATGGGTGCGGTATAATTATACGGCACATTTATTTATTATTTGAGATATAAAATTAGCTTTGGGTGGTTATAAAAAAAATAACCACGAAGGCTAAGGCGGGAGCTCCGCTTCGCTTCGCACCCGCCTTAGCCTCCTAACCTATATTAAAAAGTTCGGATCTGTTCATAATATTTCAATGTGCCATGTAACTATACCCCACCCCTTATTAGTAACATTTATTCAAATTCCTTAGACATTTTTATATTTATTTTGAACTAGGGTTTTGTCTGAAGAAATATTTCACTCATATAAGAAGATAGCTATAAAACTTTCTTAATGACATGGATTTCATACTCACTATTTTGCGAGCAAGCATTCACATAGGCTACAGGTTACATTGCATTTAATTTTTATCCTGGTGCTATTCACTCCTGGAATATTATGATCCGTTTACTAAAAACTATCCCATTTTCCAGGTTAAAAAGTACCCTATGTACATTCTCAATATTGTGACTACATAATCATGTAGTCATTGAAAGGTATATATGTATTAATCAATACATCCTTTAGTTTCTGTGATCTGAGATATATACCTTTCACCAAAATTAGTATAGTCAATTTTCTTTGAGAGTGTAACAGACAGATAGTTACTTTTGCATTTGTAGTATTAGTATGGACATAATAGTTTTTCTTTGTTCATTTCTTTTATTTTAGTCAATAATGTAACCTTAAAATATATTATGTTTTTACCTTGTTTTTGTGTTTGATAAATTTTGAATAAATATTTAGTTATTGTGTATTAAGAACATTTTTTTTAAATATTGCAGTTATATATATAATTTTTTGGATACATTTTTGTGCAAAAAATAATCAATTTACTTATTGTATAAAAAACTAAAAGTTAATTTTAAAAATCAATAAACTAAACTATACTATAAATAAAGCTATACATACAAAATAACATAGATCTATAAATAAAAAATTGACTCCAAATCGCTGTCGGCGGGGAGCATGCCCAAAATGCTGGCTGCATTTCTACATTGGATGGCAACACTAATTCGTTGCCCTAGGTGCAAGCCAGCCTTTTGGTCACGCGAGACCTCAATTAGATGCATTGATTACGTTTTTTTTAATGTACTTTAATATTTAACTTTACATGTTTCTGATTTATTCATCAAAGACTGCTTGAAAAGTCACAATAAATGTTGTATTTTGTAATTACAGATAATGTTTTATCAGAAAAAGTAATTACAAGATATAAAAGAAAACATCCAAATATAGTAAATCTGAGTCATCATCAGCTACAAAACACACTTCAAATATTAAAGAAGTTCAATATTACACCATTGGAAGCATGTTGGAATATTCATTTATTTTGTATGAATCCTATAACTATGGACAATTATGGAGAAATACTCAGAGAATGTGGATTTATTAATATAAGTCCAGAACATATTATAAAGTAAGTTACCTATTACATTACTGTATATTATACTTTTTAATAGACTTTGCAGCTCAAGTTTTATTCATATACATTTAATTGGTTTGGAAAAAAGATGTGACTACAGCACTTTTCACTATTTTTGTCTATCCCATAAGAATAATATCATTTATCATTATAATAAAAAGTATCTTAGTTCTGACCTGGGATATAAGCTAGCTCTGTGTCAAGTTTCATTTAAATCCATTCAGTAGTTTTTAAATGATGCTCTGACAGATGGACAGACAAAATTCCAAAAATTGTATTTTTGGAATCTTATCTGAAATATCCTCCCTGATTTTTTTCCAATTTTTAAATCCATTACAGACTGTACCATTTACAGATTTACTATATTATAGATAGATAATACCATAAATTGATCATATTACTCAACATTGATTATAAATGAAAAAGTTTAAAGATCTTCCTGTGTCAGAAAGTTTTAAAATATTACCAAGCTAGGTACAGAACTTTTGTAGAAAAAATATTATATATTTACTAAATACAAACTATTCTTAAGTTAAAATATTTATTTTTAATACAGATACCATACGCTAGTGAAGTCGAGAACTATAGCGCAATTAAAGAGACAAGGTTTAATTGCACAAGATTTAAAACTTGAAGAATTTATTTTAAATAAATTGCAAAATCTTCCACTTAGCAAAAAGATTACCCACGATTTTCCTGATGAAGAAACCTCAATATGTAAGCTATGTTATGGAATATTAACTAATCAATAATATTAATTAGTATTGAAATATGTACAAATCATCTTTCAAGATAAAAGGTATTCTATTTTGTCCTATTTTCGGAAGTACATAGTATTATAATATTAATAAACAATAAGTTCAATAACAATCAGACTATTCTCAGGGAAATGAAAAAGAAAAAACAAACACCCAAACTAAATAATTATGTAAATGAAATTGTTAGTTTCTTGATTTATAATGCTAGATTCCAATATCTTACTATTACCCTAAAAAAAGTAGGTTAAGTTACTCCTTATAACATCAGCTATCAGCCAGTGAAAGTACCGTCAAAATCGGTCTAGCCGTTTCAGAGATTAACCGGAACATTCAGATAGACAGCCAAAAATTTTAACAATTGATTTTTTGGTATAAGTTTGATACTTTCATATACATTTAGTAAAAAGCTGTTATTTTGACATTACAAACAGACACTTCAATTTTATTTATCTGTATAAATTTTAACCGATAGTAAGGCAAATGAATGATTGGTAGTATATAGGAACTGGCCATAAGTATTTAGGTAAACAGTTTTTCATAATAAATATTGTATTACTATAGCTTTGCCACTCTTAGGATGTATTCCTGACTTCATGAACATTTGAGCGAATAACATTGTAATGATGAACAATTTGCAATAAAAATATTTTTTTGGTTTCTGTATTAATATTGATTCAAGATTTAGTTAAAATTCATCTCATCACAACAATTTACGGTAAACAAAACACATTGTTAGAGCAGCCGGACTATAGTTCTAATATTCAAAATATAATATTTTCTTTTCAGTAACTGTTCGTATGAGCATTTTGGCGAGATATCTGAAATGGAAACTATATGTGACAACAGAACAATTTGAACAATACTGTCGCAATTATTTACCACTAAAACACAAACCTATGACAGACATTGAAGAAGCATTGAGAATTGCTCAGGACAATTTACAGTTCAGTGTGGAAAACATTAAAAGGAATGCATTTGTTATATCATCAGATCCGATAAATACAAGATTAATTTTAGAAAATGTCCAAACACTGGCTGGCTTTGATATTAGAGAGGCTATTAAAATAGAACCTGCCATTTTAAAAAATAATTATAGTTCAATATTGCAAATAAGGGACCTGTTAGCGGTAATGTTTGTAGTAATGGTCTAAGAATGTACAGCTTATTTACAGTAAATTCTTAGGAAATCTCTTAAAAATAAGCTTTGCTATGATTTATTATTTAATACAGTTTCTCTCTAAGAAATCCCTCAAAAACTAAAAGAATGAATCTACAAAAATATGTTTTTTTAAGTAATTGTCATTTTTAGTTTTTTTTCTAGAGACTAAGATCAGATACTTCTAGAAAATGTATAGTCTCTTGGGATTTATGAACCAAATTTATATGAGTAGAGCTACAAATATTTCAAATTGCTTTCTATTTTAGGAATATCGAATACCAATTGAAGCACAAAAACGTTGTCTAAAAATCTACTGTATGTGTCCCGAGACTGTCAAAGAACGACTCCATGAGCTGACAAATTTAAAAGAATACCAAATTTTATCTACTAATCCCAGGGTAAGTTTGAAATGTTTATTACTGTAAAATCACACATATCATTATGTTTTTGTTTATATTTCATTTTGTAAGTTATATGTTTTCATTAATACAAAATGTCAAACTTGCACAGATAATTTAAAATTATATTACGCGCTAAGTTAATCATGATGTCAAGGGCCATATTCAGATTATCAACAAAGGCGTTTTTTACTCGGTGTTTATAGTTTCCAAGGTGCTCTAGTGTTGTGTGACGTCAATGTCAATCTGATTGCAGTGCTTAAAATATTTATTTCGATACTAATTTGTAAATTTTTTACAAATTTATGTTTTCACTGATATTAACTAATATTAATCAATATTGAGAATATAAATATAATACATGTACCTGTAATACATGCGTACCTATATTAAAAAATCAATTCATTTTTTTGATTGTCTGGATGTTCCGGCTAATTTCTGAAACGGCAGGACCGATTTTGACGGGACTTTCACTGGTAGATAGCTGATGTTATAAGTAGTAACTTAGGCTACCTATTCTTTAGGGTCTCAAGAAAAAAAATCCACACGGACGAATTCACGGGCACAGCTATTATTTTATAAACGTAACATTTATTAAAATGTTGGCAGTACTGTTTCCTTTACTCGTACAAGCAAAAGTCGACTTTAATGTGACGAAGATTTTAATTCCGTGAGTGTCCAATTGAGGTAAATAGTATAATATAATTTACAGTTTGAAATCCTAAAGCAAAGTAAGTTAAATCAAACTGGGAAAATGTCTTGGAATATAATGTATATGTATTACTGTGTTATTTAACAGGTATTATCGATGGTTATTCATAAGAAGAAAATGTTAAACCGACTATCGAAAATTCAAGCAGTTAAAAAACAATGTTACAGTCTAAATCACTTGGTATCCTCCAGTAAAGTTTTCAATGAGTAAGTAAAATAGGTACATTAATTAGGCCTATTTATTTAATTCTTATTCATTTACAAATTTAAGAACAACTAGTAGTGGCTACAGTCTTACACAACTAATGAATTTTCCCAATGTACATATGCGGTAGACCAAGTTTATTAGTCTGTGACAGTGTACAAATCGTGTAAGTGGAGCAGAACTAGAAATGCATAGCAAGCAACACTGCCATTTCCGCTTGCGAATAAAGTTCAATATAAATTATTTACTTGTCGGAATCCGATTTGCACTTTTCTGCGCAAACGACAATTGCCGATCGGAATTATAAATTGTGTAAAACTGTACCACTTTGTTCGTGAGAAGGTTCTTGGTTTCAAAAATTTAAAATGTAACAAATAGTTGTTCGTATTTTAATACCAAATATTTTCATTGAAATCTGTTTCGAAAATTATTCAAGACAAATCTTCAGACAGTCTGTAGACAAAAATTCTAAATAGATTATTTATGATTATATATCAGCCCATAAATGTCCGACTGCTGGGCTCGGGCCTCGCATTATAGAGGAACGGACAGTATACCCGCCACGCTTGTCCAAGGTTTGACACATCGGTTATCTCGATGTGCAGGTTGCATCACGATGTTTTCCTTCACCGTTGTTAGCACGTGGTATTTGTAACAATATGCACATAAGGTCAGAAAACTGCCTACGTGGTGCATGCGTTCCGGCCAGGATCGAACCCGCGCCCTTTGCGTTTTGGAAGAGTGCGCTAGCCATTACGCTACGACGACTTAGTTACTTACTTTATGATAGGCTCATAGAAATACCAGTTTTCACACCCTCAAGAATATAGATAGCATACTTTGGTTTTTAGACCTACCAAACTATAAATGAAAAAAAAACCTATATTATTATTACGTTAGCAAATTAAACAATTTGTCAAGTATAAAAAATGCTAGCTTCACATCGTGAAAAATAATATACACGTCCATGCTTTTAGAATGTTAGATTCCAAACATCGTGGTCAATCGTGGCATACGCAGTAATAATAGGGTTGACCCTGTGCTCTGAAACGAATGTTCTCGATGCATTTAGGATTTAACACTAGATGATAACTATTCACAAATTTTCAGGTACATTTCTAGTTTTGGAAGTAAAGTTTGTGGACGTGATATAGCGATATTAATAAATTGCTCCTTGAGTTTAAAAGTTGACAATAGGAAAACGGAAAATTTCAAAGTGATAATGAAACAGTTAAAAAAACATAAGTTTTGGCTCCACTCTGCATTGGATACAATTGATAAGAACATAAAGTATCTACAAACGAAATTTAATGACGATGTGATATTCAATAACTGTCAGCTACTACTGTATCCCAGGTGAGTTCTATATTTTCTATGTTGTTGTTCAATGCAACCACATTGGCCGAAACGAACAACAACCTATAAATTTGGATCTACAAACGAAATTTAATGACGATGTGATATTCAATAACTGTCAGCTACTACTGTATCCCAGGTGAGTTCTATATTTTCTATGTTGTTGTTCAATGCAACCACATTGGCCGAAACGAACAACAACCTATAAATTTGATCTACAAACGAAATTTAATGACGATGTGATATTCAATAACTGTCAGCTACTACTGTATCCCAGGTGAGTTCTATATTTTCTATGTTGTTGTTCAATGCAACCACATTGGCCGAAACGAACAACAACCTATAAATTTGGTTGCGTTGATACTGATGATTGAAACATCTGACTAGTCTGTTTGCAATAGAATCTTGCCTTTGCCTGCTATGTTAGCAAATTAAACATCATCGTCTAATTCGCATAACATTTACATATTTTTGTTTTATTGCAAATCTATTACCCCGTTCACGACAACTTGATGGGCAGAGTTACCAAATCCTAATAATTAACATCACTTAGGCTACGTTCCACTAGGGACTCGCAACGACCACGTTCACGACCGCGATTTTTCCCGTTCCACTTGCTTGTTTTGGGCGTTGTGAGGTACTAATGGAACGCCCTGTTAATATCATGTTATAAATTAGGTTTTAAATAGAAATGATTACAAACTATAAATTATTCTTAATTTTTGTTACAATGTTCTATTAATTATTGCGTTTTAAGGAGTTTTTGACTCTATATTAAGCTGTTAATATTTTTGATTGTTGGTAACCCTGCGCGTCTAGTTATCGTGTACGGGATATATAGCAAACAGGCTGACGGCGCACTTAACGGAAAGTGGTTACCGTCGCCTATAAAAGTTTGCAACGCCAGAGGCAAAGCAAACACGTTGCCAGTCTTTAGGATGGGTTAGGAGAGGTAGAATAAAAAGGATGGGTTAGGAATATCGGATAGAAGACAGGAGAAATGGGATATTCTGTGTTCGCGTGATGTCACACCGATGGAGCCGGCCCTAAAAACTGTAATCATGGCTCGACCACGTGAAAAACATTTATTATCCAAGTTCTCTTCAGCGTCAGTACCTTCATCTTATCCCATTAAAGTCTTGCCCAAAATTTAATTGAAGTCTGGGTTTCTACCCAACTGTGTGGTGGTAACGATTCTTGTTTTTCAAACAGCCTTCCTCTACCGCATCCAAATTATAATATTTATTTGAAAATCACAAATTTGAAATTTATTTATTGTTATAAATTTATACATTGTTTTGTAAAGTGTGTTCTTAACATGCCATAAGTAAATTATTAAAATGATAAACACAATTAAATCTTAATGTTTCTTTCAGCTCAGAAATCGAATACTACATAAATATATTTCTCCAAATGCGTGTTTTTGGTAAAAATGTGGATCAGATAGATACAAACTATAACAATTTGAATCAAAGCGCGTTCACAGACAATCAGATACTCAGTTTGGTTCTTTACGAGATTGAAAAGAAGTACCATTTCAGTGGCGACGGCATGTGGGCGCGACAGGATGATGACAAAAGAGAGCACTCAGTCAATTGATTCATGGGTTTATGTGTTAAAATAGGATTTACATTGACTAAACTGTAAAACAGTATTTAAAATTTTCAATAATTTTCTACAAAGGGCCATGCTTTGAGAGACCGAAACTGGTAAATAGGGTCGTGCCGGCTATTGGCCGGTTCTTATATCTTACTATACATTTACTTGCTTTGGGGACCCATTGGGGGCCAACCACAAATTATGTCACATGAATTTAATAATTTTTTGACCCCTCCCCAGTCCTTATCACAGCTGGTCACATTCGTGGGACTCCTCCCTCCCTAGACTGACACCACATATTTTGCACTTGTACATCAAGAAATTATGAAATTAAAACAGCAGTTCCGTAATTAACTTAAATATATATATATTAGACTTTGAAATGTGACGTCACGAAATTTAGGACCCCTCCCACCCCTTGTCACACAATGGCTACGTTCCATCAGGGACTCTCAACGACCACGTTCACGACCGCGATTTATCCTGTTCCACTTGCTTGCCGGCGTTTCAATGGTAAACCCAAGTGGAACGGCTATTCGACCCACCTATTGACATGGATCGTGAGCGTTGTGTGATCGAAAATGATGACGTCATTAGTGACGTTTTCGCCACGACCACAACGACCGCAGTCGCCTTGTAGAACGGCTAACTGAGCATTTTGGGCGTTGTGAGCTACTAATGGAACGCCCTGAATGTCACACTTCGTCGATTCTCTCCCCCTCTCTTAACGTGTGACGTAATTTATGGATGGCCCCTTGGTAGAAATTTGACATTACTTATACGGAGCTTGTGTCAAATTGTAACGAGTAGTAAGGCATAGGAACGGGCTATTATATGGAAGGTTGTTCGGTGAACAATAGCGCCGAGTCCAAAAAGGCCAGAAGCCACTAAAGCACGTGCAGAACTTAAATGCATCTTAAGAGAAGTTAGATCTGTAAATTTACGCAAGCCCAGACAACTGTTAACTTTTATTACACCTGACAATGTTTGAACGCAACTCTTCCTTCTCAGCTCTGTACGTACTACTTCATGAAGCTTACAATATAGTAGTTGGCAGTCGTATTCACTGAGACACTTTTTATCATATTCGAAAACATCGCGGCCTGCTATATTTTGTATGAGCGTAGCAAGTTGTGGCGTCATAAATTCGATTCAAATAGTGTACCTATCAATTAATTGTTCAGATAAAATGAAAATTAATTTTATCATGATATTTTTTAAAGTAAGATGACAGCAGGGTATTTTAATACCCGTTCTTGTATCCGAACATTGATTTAGAATTTATTACTAACATTTTTACAAAATAAAAAACTGACCTTAAACAAGAATGCACTATTGAACTACTTTTACGTGTACAAAATTTTGACGTCATAGTTTTGTACACTCGCACAAAATTTATGAAGCCGTGACGTTTTGCAAGGTGATAAAAGTTTTGTGAGTTGATTTCATTGCCATCTACTCTGTTATGCAATGACTTGTACGAACTTCAAAGACGCATTTAAGTTCTGCTCATAGTACCTTTACTTCAACTCTATCCCTTAAGAAGTTATATCCCACATTTATATAAAAGCCCTTATAAAATATTTTCACGTCAGGGGATATTTTCGAAAGACGTGGACCTGTTTTTAAACAAATATACCAAAATAATTATAAAAGTAATTGAAGTTGGTCAACTTGACTACAATAAGTCAGTAAACTATTCTAGTGATTGTTATAAGAAAAATGGGAATTTATTTATAAAATATATTTATCTTATTAAATAAAAACTCATTTAAGCACATTATGTTTATTATTTTCTCGTTTCTTAATAATTAAATCGTATAAAATAAACTTATTGCTTTTCAAAAATCTTAAAATTAAAACTAGTAAGCGAAAACATGCAGTATTTTATGTCGACACTATTTTTGACGACTTAATTATATTAAACAGTTATTTTTACAATATAAAATAAACACATTGTTTCGCTATACAAGTAACAACGACCGTTTCTTGATTGTATTTATTCTACTTAAGCGGAAATCAACAGCGATGGCCCCTTAGAACTATAACTAGTGTAAAGTGATCATAATTCTGAAGATGGCTCCAGTACCCATTCATATTGGGGTAGTACAGTAGAGCGTTTATTCTTAAATGAGTCAGTGTAACCGCAATTGCTAACAAACCAAAACATTTTAAAGTCTGTTAAACTATGGTCTCTAATTAGAGAAGACTATAATCGCACACGCACCAACCAATAGAGACAATCATGATATTACAAGATTTTTAAGAGATTTCAAGATTATTAGAACACGCGGAACTTGTGTAACATTTCATCAAACAGAGACACTAACTGGTGGTTTTTGGAGATAAAAAGAAAATTAAAATAGACATTTTATGGGTAAATACTCGATATAAGCATTTATACACAGTGTTGAACATTCATGATTTATTGAAACATAACGTAACATACAATCACTAGTATGTATTCAACTGTAAAAAAAAATTGCTTTATGGTCAAGATGCAAAATATAAATATATTTTTTTTAAATTAATCCATTAGGCCTAGTATAAATACTTGGATGTTTTTTATATTGTTGCATTAAGGTTAACTTAAAGACAAATATTATTTAGACTCTGTCTCAGGAAAGAAGTCCCGCAGATGGGGTGCTACGGTCGTGCAACGGAATGTTAGAAAGATGAAATAATTTTAGAAAGATTCCGATATAGTAGTATTAGTAAATATAATAATAATGTAATGTAACATTCACGTTAAAACACGTGATAAAAACAACGTGGCTGGGCTGATATTTTATAATTAGTTCCATTTTTGCCGCGGTACTTTTTTCGAGAGACGCACTAATATTAAAAAAATGACACTATTATTATCATCGTGTCATTGTTTTGATGTTTTCAGAATTCATGGTTTATATTTTATGCCTTACTATAGTTTTCCTCGCGGCTACACCATGGGTCACACCCTAGCAACTAGATATATTTTTTTAAATTATCTGATGGTGAAAACCGCTTAAGAATCCGTTGCGTGGTTTAGGAGTTAGCGTATATATAGACAGATGCGGAAAGCGACTTTGTTTTATATTATGTAAAGATTTATACGATGCCCACTTCTACGTCAGCATGTAGTTAACAGAGGGAAACGGGCAGCGTGATTATGTAAACGCAACTTATTGAAACACTTGATATTCGTGCTGCCCTCTTCCCTCGCAGTTTTCCATTCTTGCTGCCGTGGAAATGGGCATCATGTAAGCGAAGGGTAAGATAATTGGAGGTGATAATTCCTCAAAATTAAAAAGCTTAATATTAGGTACCAAATACGAAAACTATTACGGATACATTTAACTTTCTTACCGATTCTATATTTAAATAATCATAAAAAACTGTTTACTATTTTAAAATAAGGATCGTAAAATATTTATCTTATGTACCATAAGGGATGCCAACTACTTCATGGCACAACCAAACCTATTCTTCATCTTAATTTGTGGAAACTTCATTACATTAGATACAAACATACCTAATTATCGAATTAAAAGTAAGATAAAATAATTTTAGAAATATTCCGATTGAATATTATTATTCAACAAAATAATAATATAATTTAACATTACTTTAAAACACTTGACAAAAAATATAACAACGTGGCTGACTGATCTGATATTAGTTCCATTTTTGCTGCGAGAGTTTTCACGAGACGCATTCTAATTAACGGCCTCATCCTTGTCAGGCACTAAGTTCAATAAGAATAGGTATACGAACAAAAAATGATATGAATGAGTATTAATATGTATGGCTGTAAGCAATAATATGCATTCTATCCAAATACTATAAAATGTAGGAAAAACGAGGCCAACCATGTTTAGCAGGGAATAAAATGGACCCTTCTAAAAGACATGAATGATAATCGTCCAACAAAAAACGTTACAGAAAAGCATCTAAATGCTACAAGAATAGATAGCGCCACGCATCAATCTAATTTCGCTTTTTGATGACTTATTTATATTCAAAACATATTTAGATGTAGACCGAAACCCACGCCTTTAGCGGCCGCCCTCAGAACTAGTTCCTACTACCTGCTTACCGTACTGTGAAAAGAATATTGTTTAAATAAAGATCAGCCTCTTTTAGATCAAACAAAGAGATCAATATTAATATGATTTTTCAATATTTGAACTTAATTACTAAAAATTATTTCTATATATTATTATTTTATATTAAAAATTTAATAGCGACACGCGACGAGGGCGTAGACTCATAGTTTGTTGTAATTTTTGGCACATTTTATTCACGAAATTAATTTTATTTACATTATCTTGCTAAGAACTAAGAAACTTCCTAAAATGGAATCAATTCTATATATTCTATGTTATAGTAGATACGTATAATATGTAAAGCCAGAAACCAAGGTTTTGTTAAAATAATTGTATAAATATTTTCTGATTCACGTTACAACCAAAATAATTTCTTTTCGTATCGTAATAAACGTGTCTATGTACATACCTATAATTTAAGCTACATGGCAAAATGTATAAAATACCTTTAACATCTAATGCATATAATATAACAATGAGTACATAAAACACTTTCTTGTAAAAACATTGTTCTTATAAGGCACAAGGAATGCACGAGAAGCGAAGTTCCTTAATAAATACAAAAAATACTTTCCTATTTAGTATACCTATTAGAGTAAGATATTATTATCAAAATTAAACGGATGCTCTTTATTATTTTGGCACCAAAAATAAGGCTGACACTTAGGTACTACTACTTACTACCTTTAATAAGTAACTAGGTATTTACAAATTATTGCGAATTGGTAAATATTTTGATATAAGAATTTTTATAACTTTAACGACATATGGTCTAAAAATATCTTAACTCGTATGTTTGTTACATATTAAAAAACAGTATATTTTTATTTCGTAATAATTATGATTTTATAATTACAAATGCAATACAATCTTTGGTTTGTACAATAAATGATTTAATTAAGATTCACCCAGTGTTCGTTAAGCGAATTAATAGGTATTAATACTCCTTTTCGAAATTACTTTCATTCGCAATTATGATAATTTTGAAAAGGAGTATTTCAATTCAAAAAAGGGGGCAGCGCCGTGTATCCCTGAGTTTGGCCAGAGGTGGGTTCCATCTTTACAACCACCGGTTGCGTGAGATCCGGGTGTCGATCCATCTCGTAATGTTTGTCGTGTGGCACCATTCCACACTTCTCGTAGTCCTCAGGCGGTGCTGCGTACCTGGGAGGCTCCTCCTGCAGAGCGCACGCCGAGTATTTGTCCTCATGCTCGTGGCTGCGGTACTCGATCTTATCTTCGTGGCTGTGAGCCTCCAGTTGCGGTGAATGTGCTGCCATCATAGGATAATCACGCACCCCCAATGGCGGAGGACTGTCTTCACTATACTCGTACGAATGCCGCGGCGCAAACATCTGACCGTCGTGACCGTTTAATACAGTCGTGTAAGAATAAGCAGTAGGTTGGGTGTTGAAACCTGGGTAGCCTCCGCTACTGGAAGATAGCAAATGGTGTGAAGATAGTTCATATGAATGCGGATATGACCAGGAATCTGCAGGGGCTGGTATACCGTTCTGTGAAAAAGCAGGCAAGTTGCCGGCTATGCCTGAGAACCCGCCCCCTAATGTAGTGGAGCTCGGTGAACTGGAGCCAATGTATCCGGTCTTTCGAGGTGGTTCTCGTTTACGCCACTTTGCTCTTCTATTTTGGAACCAAACCTGAAACAAGAAATTATCATTCACTAGCAGTTATATCCGGCACTATCCGGGTTACAGATTTTTCTTCAATCATTAAAACAGATAAGATAAGACTCAAACGTAAATGTTCACTTGGTTGATTATGCGACCATAGAATTATAAAAATTAGAGAAGCGACTTGAGTACTTATGCCCACTATTTATCACACTCGCTCCTATCAGTAAGTAAACAGGGGCTCATGGTTACTGATAGGAGCAGTAACCATGAGCCCCATCATAGAATATCGAAACTGGAACAAGTGGTAGGTTTCAGCATTTACTCAACATTTATTTACCTAAATTGTAAAATATAATAGAATTTACGACACTTTTGGAAACATTACTTTCTAAAAATGTTTCATCCAAATTATATAGATTTTGAGTTTAACCAGGTCAAACAAACGTATAAAGAATTTTTATAATAGTAGGATAATTGGATAACTACATATGTGATGTTTAATAAAACCTATAAAAAGTTTACAAACTTACCTGTACACGTGATTCAGACAAATTAAGTTTAAGAGCTAGTTCTTCCCTTGCAAACACATCTGGATACGGCGCACGTTCAAAAGCTCGTTCGAGCTCTTCTAATTGATAAGCGGTAAATGTGGTCCTGTGAACAAGTAATGTTTACATGTTAGAAAATTCTTTCAATAAATATAGCTGGTGTCGTCGTAGTCTTTGAAGGTTAAAGGACCATTAAGGAATCCTCGAAATGTACAGGTCGAAGTTTTAGTTTTGTCCTTTCAATTAAATCTGAATTTCGTAACAGATAAAGTTGAGAAATTATTCCAGTAAGTTAAAGGGGGAACAGTTTTTATGTGTTTGTAAGTACTAACTAACGATTTAATAAAAAGTCACTAAGAAATCTCACACATCTTATATACAGTGTATCGTTTTTATACATAAGTTTCAAGTAATCAACTGAACTGTCAACTCCTAATTATAATTTTTATCGCGATTTCACTACACCGTTGTGTGACGGTGTAGTGATGGTATGATGACGGTATCTATCAGTAGAATGATTTTATCCTCGATCCTGCTAAAATTTATCTATAGAGACCATAGTTTTCATTGAGACACATGGCTCTAGCATACATAGATAAGCCGATGACGGGCGCATAAAGATCTTACAAGGATTCAATTTTTGCTAAAATGTCTACGATACCCTATAAAGGATAACATTATTCTAAATTACGTAATGTTATCAGTATTTCTCGCAAACATATTTTACTTCAGGGTATTTTACTAAATATATTAGTTGCGAGTATTTTGTATAGGTAACCTAATTTAAAAAATAAATGTATTCTTATCATTCTGGCTCTCCACATCGGCCATCTGACGCGTGCAATATGGCTGCGGGTGCGCACGCGCTGAAATTGATTGAGCGTGAAACAAATTCACCCCCGTCGTGCGCGACCACCTTTAATTGCCTGCCAATTGACTCTATGGCCCTAGTGACGGCATTTTAATTGTTTTGACATATTTTATATCATATAAAATGTATGTCTACACATCTACACGTTATATTATGTTAGGCTATAAAAATGTAAATTTCAAATTATAGTAAGTATGATTAGTCATGTTAGTTTTTGGTTCATATTAGGTAAGATATTGGATAAGACATTAATCCTTAAAACTGCTAATATATCGACAGTCAAATGTATTTATAATCGCAATCGACTTCCTAAATATTGGTGGCTGGCTTACCTAGTATATACCTATTATATGGCTTACATAGTATAGATATACAACGGAAAAATTAGAAGTCGATCCCAAACATGCAGACCAGAGTAAAGAATAAAGAAATCGTTTTATTATGTTTTATATACATTTTCATTAATTTTTTTGACCTAATGATTTTAATTATAATTTTGGATTGTATATCGAAATAATTCAATTATTATTATGAAATTTACCCTAACGGACACTGAACACTGGGTCCTTTGAATTCCTGCGAACTAGGCGGGCCATTATAAGTAACCATTAGACCCGCGGTCAGCAACAGGCGGACCGCGGTCCGTATCTGGACAGCAGAAGGTCGAACCCTGGACCGCCAAATATTGTTACTTACTAAAACTGGCTAAAGACCACCGGTGTAATTTTTTACACTAATTTAACTATTATATTTTATATAATATATTAATTTGAAAACAAGATAAAAATAGTACTTATCATTAACATTTTTTGTTCTACACCTTGATAAGTAATATATTTTAACAGTATCAGGTCCCTACTTAAAACTACTTACAGACCCCTGCACTAGACTATAGAAGTTGTCAAACATTATTCCACACGATAAGTTTACGGTCGCGAAACCTCGTGCAAAACTTTAAGCTTTTTAGCGTTTTTTTATATTGATTTTATTATAAAAATTTTATCATATATGAGGAATTTATCTAAAATAAAACTAAATTCTTATAATTTTTAAACTACACTTTAAAATTAAAAACTACTATAAACATGTTTCTATGTAAAATTGTAATCCAGATTGCTGTCGGTGGAGAGCGTTCTCAAAATGCTGGCCACGTTTCCACGTTGTATGTCAACTTCGATCCGTTGCTCTAAATACAGGCCAGTCCTTTGGTTACGCGAAAAAAATTATTTCCGTGCTGTTAATATTTTTATCAAAAATAACTTGGCGTCAATTCACCCCCCGGCTTATGAAGTAAAGATGACGCGATAAGGCAATTGACTCCCTGTGGTCATACGGGTAATTAATCTCACGCGCGGTCTCCGTTACACGTCGACGCCTTTGTATTGTCTCGCCTGCATCGAGTACCTTCACTTGTAGAAACGGGTATATTTTCTTATGAAATTAACCCTAATCCAAACCCTTAAGGTAATGAATAAGTTCTCGATGGGGGACCATCTCTAAACAAACACTCATCAGTAACACAGCCAGCGCAGCATTGCTAATCGGTCCAGCTGCTTCACGCACCCATTACCGGCAAGTTGTAGCCCGATGAGTAGAAGCCGATGTAAGAGCTTTCGCTCAAAACCCCAACCTGCATCAAACTAGCAAGAGAAGGCAAAAAGACCCATGTGTGTTACCAATTTACAGACATTTTTCCTAGGTGTATCCAGCAAAGTGTTCACTACTCTCCGAATTTCTCATATATTCCTAACTTTAATTACATCCTAGTTTGGACTTCCTTGCTTTATACAAATATTTAATCAGTCAGTTTACTTTTTCTTAATTAAATTTTTTGTAACGTCAACATATTATAATAATTGTAATTTGTTTATGATTTTATATATACTGGATATTTAGAAGTCAATAACGAAAGAAGCATAGGATTCTTTATTTCCCACATAGTACGAAAATTTCCGCGGGACACAAGTTTAGCGATCTTATTAACCCAAATAATGGGACAGTTTCCGTGAGATACAAATTCAATCCATAGGTGAGCAGAGCCGCGTGATAACCTATAGATAATATTACAATATTTATTTTTATATATCACGAAAACTATTACAAAGAAACCTACCATATGTCATACCATCATTTTACAAATTAGTTATGCAAATATTAAATAGGGGAATATTAAAAGATAGTCCAAATTCCTGTGCAGTTTATAGCGAGGGGTGCATGCCGCTACCTGTTTATTTGATACCCCAATGAGTGGACTGACACGTGCCGGTACAATCATAATGGATTATTCAATCCAAACTAGTATTATCAATTTGAAAAACGTGTTTGTTTCCGGAGGTATTTGTATGAGATATGTTCTCTTTTGGCGACTTTGAAATTTTACCACTTATTTAATTTAGTGTAGGTAGGTATAGATAAATTAACTTCGTGAAGTTTTTACGTTTCAAGTAGTATTTGTATATTTACAGGAATTCTAAACTTAAAATTTAAAATTCCTTGTACAATCAGCAAAAAGGTTCGTTACATTTTAAAGAAGAAAATATATTTACAAACAAAAGTCAATGATGAAAGTCAAGTGAATAATAATTATTTATATTACTAATTGTTGTGAGGTCTGACTATTTGGTTTTAGTTTGACAATTAATGAATTCACTGATTTTATTTGTGGTTCATTCTTGTTATTTATCGTTCAGCGTTATTATTTGTTGTTAAATTGTTGTTATTTGATAAGTATTAAATTTGTTAATTAAAAATGATTCCGGTGTTGAAACGTGGTCGAGATGAGGTTCTGACTTCCGAAACTAAAGAAGTTTTGCATAATTTGTACAAATATTTCGAAAATCAGTGCAATAGCAATATTATAGCTCCCGCTCAATAAGTTGCTAAATAAACCGGAATATCATTGACTTCCATCGGAAAGGTGCTATCAGAAAGCAAATGTCATTCTTCAAAACAGAGCCAACAATTTAGTATTAAAAATTATGTTTAATATTAATATTTATTATATTAATAACGTTTAATATTATTAATTTCATATTAGGTACCTGCCTGTAAACATATATAAAAAGTATTAATTTATTTATTTATGTGCTGACCGTACACTACTACAAACGCAAAAACGTCTCGAAGCCAATTTACCTGTACGGTATGTAGGTATATACCTATACCTATAAAGTAAATATTTACTTTCGCTAAAAAGGATGAAAATATGATATTTCTCTATCCGAGAAATTGGTAAATTTACCGCATTATATTACTTCGAATTGTAAGTAAGTGAAACAGCGTGGTAATTCTTTGTTGTTCACAACTTTACAATATCGCAATAAATGCTATATATTTATAATGAAATAGAAGTCATTACAAAAGCTATGTTTATAGCATTCTCTAAAGATGATTAATGATTATCGTATCAAAAAGCATATTGAAAATAAGTAACAAACAATCTTTTGCTTACGACATTGGTGAAATCTTAAAACAACGCATAGAGCAAATAATTTTATCACTAAAATGAACATAGTGTTGTCCCAAAAAGGTCACTCCTTTACTGTAAGATGGCCTTTTGTGCACAATTAAAATAGTGCTTCTGTAAATGATGTAAGGAAAAAGAGTACCCATAAAATTGTAAAGAAATTATCTCAGAACTTTATTTAGTAACTACTGACTAACTGTAACTTAAATTTGGACAAACACGCTCTTTGTATTAAGTTAAGGCACAACTTCTTTTTATGGATAACGTACATATAATATTAGCCCATAAACATCTCACTGCTGAGTTCGGATTTCCTTATTTCAAAAGAACGGATAGTATACCCACCATGTTTTTCACAGCTTCACAATGTACAGATTTCAATTTCGTGTTTTCCTTCACCGTTAGAATGTGTTGATTGTAATAGTATGCACATTAGATCAGAAAAATTGCCTAATTAATGCATGCTTCCAGGCCAGAAATCGAAATCATATCTTTTAAAATGTGAGTGTAGCTACTAGCTACCACATAACGAACAGTAATAGAGCTGATCCAAGTACCACTTAAAATAGAATTGTGTACTCTAAAAGGATATTTTTATTTTTATTGACACAGAAAATCCATTGTGATTATTTATCATAATTGATAAGACCATTATAAATATTTTAATTCGTAAATTTATCACACACTTAACCGGAGGTCATAAGCTCTGTCTTAACACAAAACAATTCAATGATTTTTATTCATGCTAGATTATAATCTAAGTTAAATGCTGCAATACATGTACAATTAATATCAAAGCTGCTACGAACGACCGAAAAACGTGGTTGTAGCTCCTTGCTACGAAGAAAATTCAAACTACGTAGTCTTAACGTAGCATGTAGACAAAATGTGTAGCATTAACTATGTTATAAACTACATGTAATTAAAGTAAATATCTTGACTCTTTTTAACTTTAACAGAATTTGAACGACATTTATTTGTACTTTCGATTTTAATTCTTTCTTTTTTTAAACTTTAATTTTACTCAGAATAAAATTTGTATCTTACCTCGTTTTTTTCTTCTTAATGCCATTATTGTCTGATTTCTTTTTATCGCTTTTCTTAGTGGTTGTTGGTGGAGGTGGTGGTGGCGGGTGTGATGCAGGGCTAGACTCGACAGTTTGCAGCATGAGTGGCTCTTCTTTTCGCTTCTGTTCTCCGCTCGCCGAGAACACGGGTAACTCGTCGCGGTACTGCAACTCACCGACGGCGCCGACCACCACCTGGACATGGCGGTCTTTGCCGAACTCGCCGAACATGTGCTCCTCGAAGGTTGGCTGGTCCATGGGGGGCGCACCGGGCTCGAAGGCGCACTCATAGCGCGCGCCGGGCCCGGCGGAGCTGTCCCCGCACACGTACATGTAAGAGTCGGCGGGTGGCGGGCCCGCGCCCGCTACCTCCGCGCCCACCTCTCTGGGCTCCGTCGCGCTGGCCAAGCTGCCGCACCTGGTGCGTCGCTCGCCCAGAGCTCCACGGACCCGGCTCAGAGACGATTTATTGATTACAATATTAAACAATTTAAGTTCATTTAGCCGAGCCCTCGGGATCGACGAACGTTAGCGCCGTTCGTATCCTCGTGTCCGTCCTGGTTAAATGGCTTTAATCAACTTTAACGAACTAACCGAATTTGCTCTACGGTTGGTCAATTTATATTACCATAATAGACTGTCGATGCAGATTTTGAACCAATGAACGCTGTGGTTGTCTCTGTCCTACAGGCAAGCGACTGTTTAAATATAGCAGCTATTGTGCTGATATAAGGGGGATATTTTATCGCGCGACGCGGGTTCTTGCGGCTCTAACAGTGAACAATGTTTGGGCCAATGGCGACCGGAGTCGGCCCCTCCCTCGCCGCTGCTCGTCTCCCCTCGTGACTTCACACCCTCTGCGGATGGCTGCGGGCTGGAAGGTCCGCCGCTGCGCCTCTGATGCCTTCACACCATGCGGGATTCCCACAAACTCATCCAATATTTTGTTTGTTTCGATAGCATTATGGGGCGCGGACGCCCACATCATTATTTCGTAAGTCCATAACGCTTCATTGTAAATCCGTATCAACACCACTCATATGTCCATAACATGATTTATAGTCGTGGGAATGAAATCTGGTATAGGTACAATACTACAACTTTCACTATTAAACTAAATTCATTACCTTTTTAATAAATACTTAACATTTAGAAATACTTTATAAAAAGTTTGACCAGTGTATGATTATGGAACATTTTTTAATTAAGTGTTCACATTGAAATACAAAACACTCTTGTCACTTTAGTTAACGCACCTTAAGTCTGATTACTACTGAAACATCACATAGACATAACCTTGGTATGTGGACTAATACTATAGATCTGACACAAGAAGATGAAAGCTGATGAGGCGAACGATCGACAGGCGCATGCTACGCACCGGAGCGGCGGCGCAGGCGCACTGATGTTGGCGATCGGCGCGGCAATCGCTTAATTATTAATTAACAGTTATTGCCGGGGATTATTAATAAAACATTCGCCCTGACTATTGGCACTTAGATTAGCGTCGAGGGAGTAATGGCGCATTTCAACAATTTCGGTTGTTATTTAATTGAAGTCAATTTAGATGATCAGAGTCTATTTAGGTTGGTGCTGGCGCTCGCCACTGGGATATCTGCTTCATTGGGCTTATTGGTGACTTTCAGACAGCACGAATTGCACTCGGTGATGCATTTCGTCGCATTTGCAGTACGAAAGGGTCCGCGGAACTGGGTCATGACCAACTAAGTCTTTTACGCGTTATAATGCAAATTTCAACGCAAATATCTACATATGTGTTGATGAAACTGTTTTGTTGCAAGTGTGATAGTGAAGTGCATCTTTTCGGTGTGGTACGAGTGTAACGTGTATAGTCGCGTGTCCATGAATATTTCGTCACTCTTCGAATTGTGTTTCTAGCTTTAAGTAGGTATAAATATGGTTACATAACATCGTTACATGCGCTGGTTCGTGGACAATCGTAAAATGTGACATTTGACTGCTGTAAGCTCTTTAAGGATGATGTTTTGATTAATTTACTTTTCTGTACTTATAATATTATCAAAAAATTATGAGCTTCATTATATTTCGATCCTTTATTATTTTCTTAATCATAAACACACCATAAAGGTAAGTACTACATATGTAGAAAATTATACTTCCATATATTAGTTGCGCCCGTGACTCCATCGGCACAAGTTTACAAACATTTTTATTCATATCTTCTGAAACCTGCAAGTTATCGAAATGGAACATAGATGCTTTGAAACAAAATTCCTGTTTTAATCGCTAAAATTTTAAAATTTATTTTAGACGAGCTACCAGCAAACTATAAGACAAACATTTTGTAAACAGCCCTTTATAAATTAATATTTCAAGCATCGTATAAATAGCGGCTTTTACTTAAATTTTGGCATAGATTTTTAAATCACAAACAAACATTTAAATTTTATCAGTAGCTGAAAAGGAGATAGAGGCAAACATTGATTAATGTGGTAATGTGTAATCGCATAAAGCACTATTGGCAATAGTATCTAGATTTTCTTCTTCCATGATGATGTTTTTAACCGTAACTTTATAACTTAGTGTTGGTTACGTACCCATAAAACGCTTGCGTGTCGATATTGTCTCGGGGATATCATCGCGGCAGGGCCTTAGCAAGCCAAACGGCCAATACAACACATCATACATGATCATACTATGCGTAATTTGTTAATTTAAGGGACGATTTTTCAATCATCAGATAAAAGTTATCAGTCGAATAAATTGTAACCTGAGTGAATTCAAAAATGAAACCATTCAATTGTTTTATTCATGCAACTGACATTCTTCTTAATACGTCCATGTTAAACATCAATAATTTTTATCTGGTGATTGAAAAATCGGCCCTTAGGGAAATAGCACATAAAACTATAGTTATTTATGATACTAGTGTGGTAAGTTGTTTTTATAAACAATTAGTTTGCCTCGGGCTTACTATAGTCACTAGTGGAAATGGGAAATAAAAACTATATTTTTTATTATTGGCAAAGGGGCGCATGATGAATTTCGACTGCCTCCCCGAATGCCTAAACTTCGCGTCAATATCACGTGGAACTCGTATATTTCTGATGCTTATCTCCTATAGTCTGTAAAGGAGCAGTCTTTTATGACAATGAAGCAGTTCACATTTATTAACCCTATGAAGGGAAGACACAAAACTTTTGTATTTATATATTTTAATAATAAATAAAAGAACATAAATATTAAACTATAAGTTAAACGAGAATAATGTAACTAACGTAAGTACATTTTACATACATCTATGGCTAGCATGATCTTTACCCGTAGTTTATTATTTATATAAACCTACCAAATACATCATCATGAAAATTGTATCCTTACGGACATAAATTTTACGACTTTGGAAGCTAATATCTCCAAACGCATTGACTTTGTTAAAAAGTCATTAAGTAACATCATGATATTTTTACAAGATTTGACTATAGATACTACACACTATATAAATTAAAACATTTTTTTTCAATTTTTCAACAATTTTTCAAATGTATGGCGGCCACCCTTAATATTCTTTTTCGCAAATTAATTACTAAATGTCACGTATTAGTTAATCACAGACCAAGTAGTTTCGGAGATAAATGATTGGGACGCACATAGACAGATGGACGGACATGACAAAAGGATTCTGTTTAAAAGCCAAAATGACTACGGAACCCTGCAAAACGTTTGTGATACATAAAAAACTCACAAACGCGTATCGGGTTTTTTGTGACAAGGAGAATAATAAATAACCGATGTCTGAAACCTGTCAAGTCTTGGACAAGCGTAGTGGGTATATTATTCGTTTACCTAAAACGTGGCAGAGTCATGCTGGAATCATTATCTTGATTACAGCTTTAAGGGCCGGCTCGATGGGTGTAATACCACGCAAACACAGAATATCGGCGTGAAACGGTTAGCCTTGCCTAATCGTGTTTCGTGTGATGAGTGAGAGTTCTGATTCCCTATCCCATCCCACTATTTCAATCCCATATCCCACACTTCTTGTCTTAACCTTCTATGCCATCCTATTCATCCTATCCTAAAGGCTGGCAATATGCTGGCTTCGCCCCTGGTGTTGCAAATGTTTATAAGCTGCGGTAACCACTTTCCATGAGCTGGGCTGTCTGCCGGTTTGCCAGCTTCGCAATAAAAGCATTACGGATAGCCCAGCTGCAGTGCGATGCTTATGTAATGATATTTTAACTGAAGAGAGACAGAATTTTAGAATGTAGTATAAAAAATTAGACTGTTGTGAAGGTCTCAAACTTGTATTGTTGATAGCACAATGGACTGACTAGGCATATTAAGTTGTAAGTTGAATACGGCTGTAGGTAAGCGTGGTGAGTCATGTGACTGCAACAGCGCGTAGGCGCTTCACATAAAATCTCTCTGGCGACGGCAGCAACGGAGAATCTGCCGCCCGCTCAATTGGACTCAATTGCTTTAATTGACTTCAATTGATATGACCTCGTGCACCGGCCCTGCGCCCGCTTCTAGCCTGACACTTTTACATCTATCTTTTTTGGAGCTGACATTAAGCACTAAGATAACATTCATTGCTCTTAATCGAAATGCCTACTGGTTAGTAGGTACTGAGAAATACCTACGCACGATATTGTCCTAACATTGCAAGTCTTAGACATATTTCATCGCTCGTCGAAATAAACATTTACTCTGCATATGCGACTTAAATTATAACTAAAATAAACTCTAATAAAGTTTCGCTTCGAAAATGAGCTTTTAGTATAAAATTCAATTGCCTACATCTGAAACAGTAACAGCTAAATGTAAAAATTTAATTTAGTACTAATGTCCATTTAATTTGTTCACCAAAATATTAAGTAGACATGCTCTAGTTTTATATATGTACTTAATTTTTTACCTGAAAATCGAATACAATACAAATACATAAAAAAATGTTAACCCTTTCCTTGAAAGCACGAATATACCTACCAAAAGCCGTGAAAAAGAAAAAATATACAAGTCTTCAATGAAAATTGCTTTTATATTTATTTTATTATGGACTCCACAAATACAATTCTTTACGGTATTTTAGAATTACAATAGCCCAGAAAAATATGTTACTCTAAATAGTTCCGAAATATATACGACAAGGTCGTTACCTTTACGTTACCTCGTTAACGTTACCACCAGCGATTCTTCGGACGTTTAATAATTGAATACATATATTTATTAGATGAAATAAATCAACAAAAATTAAAAGTTTTAATACATAAGTACCTAATACTTCCGCTATTGACACTAGTTTGATTGAAAATGTTTTTAAGTAATAAAACATTAAAAAGGAAGAGAAGAATGACCGGTGGCGCCATGTAGTCACGTAAGATTTAGAAACCTTCCAAATTATGTGTTTAACTACTATTATCATTCCTATAACTTATTCTTCTTCTATGTTGACGGTCATCTCCGTTTACATGGATTAATTATATTTTTTAGGCACAAATGCCAGCCAATTTTATACGATAACAAGTTCAGATTAAACTACGCAGAATCTTATGGACCGTAACCAAATTCTACTCTTTTATAATAAAAACTAGATCAATCGAGGAAATTTCCATTACAGCACTGTTGATCAAAATAATCACTCGACATAGTTGTATTGTCATAGTCAAATTAAAATTTAAGAAAACGATTTGGAGTCTATTTTTTACTTATAGATCTATGTTATTTTGTAAATATAGTTTTGTTTATAGTGTGGTTTAATTTATATATTAATTATATGTAATTTATAGTGTAGGTTTAGTTTTTTATGAATGTAAACAGTCACTTATATATGAACAAAACAATAGTTAAAATAAACAATAGTCACAAATTATAAATGCTTTAGATTCAAAATTATTCATACACAATGACGGAATGTAGTTAAAAAGACGACACATTTGGCACGTGTCCTATCCGGTGCTCAATTGTACTTAATTAGGAAATAGCCGCGCGGAGCGTGGACGCTGCAAGAGGTGACCGTCTTCCATAAATGTAAATTACAGTTATAAAATTAATGAACTTTATTTACAACAGACTAACATCATGAAGGTACTAAAGTCGCGTTTCTATAGCTTACATTCACTCATTTGTCTACCTACCATAGGTAGATACTTAAATGGAATTATGTTAAACATTAGCCAATAGTAAGACAAATGATTAGATGACAAGATATAGAAATATTTGTACAATAGAAAGTCATGTGACAAAAAATATGTTAGACTGAATAAACTGGAAGATCGATGGACACAAATATAAAGGTAGACTAAAATAAAGATAGATAAATTGTATGAAGGATGATATGATAATTTGTTTGGGACAGTTGACGTATGTCTGAATAGAGTGTACCCATAGGTGTACTTATGAAAGTAAAAGGCATATTGTGCTAACCCCAAATAATTGAAATAGTGTGAAAGAAAACAGAGTAAGAGTTAGGAACTAAACATAAGTCGGTGGTATATTATAATAATCAATGTTGTTTACGTCTCTTTTGTTTTTTGATTTTACCCCAGAAACGTCTTCCACCATTGTTATAACTAACAATCTTATTACAATCAGGAGTTCTAGTTTTTCCCAAATCGATTCCGCGGCGGCAACTATTATCTTCCCAGCTTTCAATCTCCGCTTCTCCAAATTCCATTGATGGGATTATTGTTGCATCGTCATTAAATCTCAATTGTTTCTTCGTTTGTATCTGCCGTTGCAGTGTCCCAGAATTATCAACAAAATTATTGTTCTTTGTTGAAGGACCAGCTGATTCAGGCGACGGGCGATCATATTCGTGGATTATTATTTCTTTTTCCAATGTTGTGACGTTGGTTTGAACAGGTATACCTTTAATTTGTGTTAAAGTATCAAAAGAAGTAGAACGGATGGAATCTGACCTAGATTTTCTAAAGAATTTTAACACGTTCAACTCTTCAGAATTGTCTCCTGACATCGCCACAGAGCTACCTGACACATCTATTTCCGATATTGGTAGCAAGTTAAGTTTATTGTGAGAGTCTTGTTTTACTATGTTTTCAAGCGGAATGAGATGTGCCATTTCTAGACTCTCTCCAGTTTGGACAGCTGTATCAGCCGATTCCTTTTGAATGTATCGTAGTTCTGTCTCCGGGAACGTTGAAAATAATATATCATCTTGTATGGGTCGTTTTTTCCGTAGGAAATCAGATGTAAAGATATTCTTTAAATATTTGAATACATTAATTTTACTAGTTTTGATATCATCATGATATAAAATATCATCTTCAAATATATTTCCTCGATAGATTAATTTACTAATTTCATCATCTTCGCTTTCATTTGGGTGACGCATTATACTATCCAAGTATAGACTGTAAAGAAAAAAAGCAATACCTATTCATCAAACAGACACACTATCCTGTCAAAAAAGTACCGGGAAAAGGTCAATAATAATAAAATACAAAATGGTAGTTATTCATTCAAATTTATTTTGTCGTCTTCAAAGTATGCTCCTTCAGAAATGATACACTTACGCCAACGAATAATTCACTCATCAAAATATTATTTAAACGTTTTTTCAGGAATTGAGTTTAGTTCTCGTCACGAATTCTCCTTTATGTCGTCTACCGAATGAAAACGGGTGCCACGAAGTAGTAATTTGAGTTTAGGAAAAAGAAAGAAGTCGACTGGAGCCATATCGGTGAATAAGATGGTTGCTCGATGCTATTTGTTGAGTTTTTGGTCAAAAATTCTTTCACAACGATGGCCTTGTGCGAAGGCGCATTATCGTGGTACAAAATCCAAGAATTTTCTTTCCAAAAATCTGGCCTTTTCGTAGAATTTGCTCTCTTAAACGCCGTATAACGCTCAAATAATATCCTTTGTTTACCGTTTGACCTTCCGGTAAGAATTCCGAGTGCACAACACCCCGATAGAAAAAAAAACAGTCAACATGACTTTGACTTTTGATTGACTTTGGCGTGGTTCATTCGGTTTCGGTTCAGTTGGAAGGCGCCACTCCGAAGCTTGTTGACTAGTTTGCATGTCAAACTCGTAAAACCACGTCTCGTCACCAGTAACAAAGCATTTCATGAATGTTGGGTCGGAATCAGGGTCGTAGCTACTGCCGTATCAGGCGTATCAATGATACGGGGCCCCAGGCTACAGGGGCCCCCAAAGTGTGTAAGCAAATATTCCTAAAATGTTATCTATAATCTTTTGTAGATTAATAACATTTTTGAGAATAACTGCTAAGCCAACAGAAACGGCTATCAGACTTGTCATTGTAGAGGCAGAAAATCTAGACAAACTGAAATCGTCCTCAGCTATGGATGATTTTATAAATAATAAGCTTGCCGAAAAAAGGCGACAAAAGTGTATCTTTTATTTGAATTGTTTGTCTAACTTAGCTTCTAGGAGCATTAAGTATAAGTAATAACTTATAATCAATATATGATTACATTTTAATTCAATTCGAGCATTTTGTTGTTTCTTTTATAAAAAAACTTTACCCTTCCTTTGGGCTCCCCTAAACCAATTTGATACAGGGCCCGTCTAAGGCAAGCTACGCCACTGGTCGGAATTGTCTCGTTCGAGCATGTCCAAAGTGACTCTTATGCGATTAGAGTTTTTGGAGAAAAATCAAGTCTTTTGGGACTAGCCGAGCGGCAACATGTTTCATACTCAAGTGATTATTTAAAATGATACGAATCGACTCGTGAGACATAGAAAGTTCAGCGGCTATTTTTCTCAAACTTGAATGAGGGCTTTCAGTCACTATTTACTTCACTTTTGCGATGTTAACTTCAGTTGAAGACGTTGATGGCCTACAATCTCGACCGCTTTTGAACGCTTTTCACCGCTCATAAACGCGTGTTTTTGATAAAGTCGATTCATCATAAGACTTCTGTAACATTTTCAATGTCTCCGAACAAGAAATTCCATTGGCGATGCAAAATTTAAGACAAACTCTTTATTCGATGTATTTGTCCATTATGATATTCGTAATACACACTAGATATGATCTAACTGAAAACAGCACTGTATTTAATCTAAATAACCGATGCAACTCAAACTCCGCGTCAAACCGAAAAACAGTTGTGCCAATCTAACAAAAAACAAACAAAAAAATTGAATTTAGAACCATAAACAAATCATCCATTCTCGATACTTTTTTGACAGCATGTATTTAACAGCCCGTACTTCATCGCCAGATCATGACATTAGACGAGACAACAAAGAAAAATAGATGACAAAGACGGCTTATTGGTTTCTGAAGGTGGGGTTTTATCTGTAAGATTTCGGCCGTCTCACGCAGATATGGATATTGACAGATAACGTATGTAGATATATACACTAATGCGGCTATGCGTTAATGGCGTTATTTCTTAACGCTTTAAATATTTATAACGCATTCGGCCACAGCCAAAATCATTAAAACTAACACAGATGAAGCCCCAGCATAATAAATACTTGGTTTTATAGAATAGAAAGCATTACAATAATGTTAGTTTCTTATCGACTAGGTACCTATATTTAAAAAGTCCTAAAAACTATCTACATATGTATTTGGAAAATAATTTATTTTAATCGGTACTTAAATCATGCAAAAAGTGGAACAAAAATTATAAAGGAACAACAACAATAAACCTACAGTGTTAATTTTGGAGTAAAGTTAGTTCACAATAAGATAGTCAATGTCAATTAGAAATGTAATTAGGATAAATTTAATGAGTCCATACTAACATATTCTCAATTCCGTTAATATAAATAAAGAACGCCTCAGAGACTTTGGGGACGTATTGTTTTAGCCAGTAATGGACAATGTAAAACATTGTGAGCATAGCTGCAAGGAATGTAAAGGCAGCTAGGTAGACGTTATGTAGCATTCCAAGAGAACCACCGCACATGAGACGGTCCTCGTCATAAATATCTGAAAATAAATGTAACAACAGAGTAGTAGGGTAATTAAAAGTGTTAAATATTTGATATCTAGCGTAAGTAGGTATAGTGTAACATACAAGAACGGTTACTGTGATAAAAATGTCATGTGTAGATACATACCATCTTTGGTAAATATCGGCTATTAATCTAATAATCATTTGGATACCAAAGCCCAAAAGGCATTTAATCTAAGATAAAACTACTTAACGAATCATATTCAAATCAATTTTCCTTGAAGGTATTTCAAGCTTCATCCCACCTATTTTTTCAGTTTTCTATTTTATAGTTAAAAAGTTAAGGGTGAAGACACATTTTATGACTAAATTGTTATTATTTTGAATAACTGTCTAACGATATACACATGAATATTAGCATTTGTAACAGCAACCTTTTTTTAAATTTTACACGATTACAAATTGCTTAAATTAGGTACATTAATCAAATAATTGTACAATATAAAACGCAAGTCTATCTATCTGTGTATAGATAGACTTACTTATACTTAATACTTTTATAATATTATAAAATTCTAAACATGCCATGTCTCTATATTGAAGCTATTTAAAAAAAACAACTGGCATAGACTAGATAAACGACGGAGAACACGATGCATTTTTTTTTAGATTTCTTGTTTGTTTGTCTGTTTGTTCGAGATTCGCGTAAAAACTACTGAGCCGATTACGATGCGGTTTTCGCTGACAGCTATTCTTAGACTTAAAATTTGCGCTATTTTTTATCCCGGGAATTTTTCTGGGAATGATTTAAAATGGCTAGATTATAAAATCTAATTCCAGTGTTATTTATTCACTGGTCGATAGAAAATTTTGTGTAATAAAATATGTCATATTCTTTATCCGGGTAATCCCGGGGAATTTTCCCGGGAGCGGTTTGTAGTTGTTCGGGTGGATAAAAATTAGCTTATTCCGGCACAGTTTTCATTAAAACGATAGCTTACATTCTTTTTTAAATGCTGTGGATCTATGTGTACCGGGAAATTCAAGTCAAGCGTGAACGAAGTCACGAGCATATCCTAGTAAATGTATAAAAATTTACCATGAGAACCACAGTTAGGAATACCATCGCATGTAGCGAGTGAATCGATGCAAACTCGTGCACCAGATACCTGGCATTCTATATTCGACGGGCTACAATGTGATTCGCCAGTCAGCAAAGTCCTCGCTGGCGTCAATATTACTGTCATCCCTTGCATCTAGTTGAAACAAAGTCCAATTTACATTAAAAACTAATCGTGGCATTTTTAAACGAGGGTTTGTTTAATAGAACACTACTAGTTAATCAGTTTTCAATTGATCCGAGCTGATCACGGTCAGAGCGTGCTCGGACGGAGTATACTCGTATAGAAAGTTTAATATTTGTGTCAATTATTTTTCAAGTAGATTCTCAAAATCGAAAATGGCTTACTCTATTTTTCAGTTGTCATTTTTTTGTATAAAGTGATCCAAGTAGATTATAATTGTCAGATATGGTCAGAGTCTGCTAGGTTTGGATACAGCTGTCTGATTGCACTTGTACCCAGCGCACACTGATCGTGTCAACGTGACAGTATTAAGCTCTCTCCTCCTTAAATTTACTGATTTACTACAAAAAACTTTAAAGGATTTTATATCCTGTTAATATAAACCTTGAAGCAAAAATCTTCACTTGCTAAAACCTAGACTTTATTTTTGCCCAAATGATATAGCTGTCGCTGTAACCGAAACAGGTTCAGACGTTGTTATTATCAGTGATATAACTGAAAGAATTTCCGGGGGACCATGCCCAGCTACAAATAAATTAAGTAATAATAATTATCTTGATGTCGTTTCGCTGTATAATTATATTTATAGTTAACATAGTATAAAAAACTTACTGAGAAGTTGCCAATAAAGAGCACAATTCGAGATGCATTAAAAAGAAAGACACTGCGACCACCTGCCTCTTTGGAGTCACAAATGTTGTACAAAATAGGGCCGGAAAACTGTTGTATATCACGTAACGCCACCCGATCATGTAACTATAAAATAATTATTTTATTTTGTACTTTATTACTACAATATTTATGTATTAGGTTGGGGAATAAGTTTCTTCGCATTTTATATAAAAATTCAAAAGGTTTTTTTATAAAGTTTATTTACATTTGACTAAAGTATGTAGGTGCCATTTTGTTGGATAACTTTTTGCCATCTTGTAGGTAGGGACGTGATTCCATTGCTATAATAATCTTGGGGCTTTTGATCAAAAAACTGCGACAAGTGGTTTTGGCAGTCCTCTCGTGATGTTAACCTGACACTGCCTAAGGAATTCTGCAGAGACCGAAACAGGTTAAAATCTGAAGGTGCAAGGTCAGGACTATACGGCGGATGCATTAACACCTCCCAGCCAAACTCTTGTAATTTTTGCTGAGTGGCTAAATATGTGTGAGGTCTAGCGTTATCATGGTGAAAAACCACACCCTTCTGTTGATTAATTCCGGCCGCTTTCTCTCAACTTTTTGCTTTAATCTCATCAGTTGTTCGCAGTACAGTTCAGAATCGATGGTCCTGCCTGGCGGTAACAGCTCATAATGAATAATGCCCTTCCAATCCCACCATACACAGAGCATCACCTTGTTGCGAGTTAACCCGGGTTTCGCCACAGTCTGTGAAGCCTGACCGGCCTTTGATCACGATCTTTTTTGCACGTTCTTGTCGTACGTGATCCACTTTTCAACACCAGCTATCAGCTTCTTCTAAAATGGTTCGGTTTCATTACGTCGTAATAAAGAATCACAAATGAGTACACGGTTCATTAGGTTTCTTTCAGTGAGCTCATGAGGCACCCAAATATCGAGCTTTTTGTGTACCCAGCTTTTTTCAAATGCGCCAAAACCGTTTTGTGGTCAATTCCCAGTTCTCCAGCTACATCGTAACTACTAATATGCCGATCTTGCTCCACTTTTTCACAAATGGCATCAATTTTGTCCGTAACAGGGCGACCAGAGCGACGTGCATCTTTGATATTAAAATTTCCGGATTGAAAACGCTCAAACTAAATTTGCGATACTCTTACAGATACTGCATTAGGTCCATAAACATCACAATTTTTTTTCGCGGCTTGTGTTGCATCTTTACCTTTTTTGTAGTCAAATTTTAAAATGTATCGAATTTCTTCATTAGATTCATTCTCATTTTAACAATAAGAAAAACAAATGAAAATCACACATGTTCCTAATTTGAATTTGGAATTGTCTTCTTTAAAATTAAAACTTTTAATGATACCAAAACCAGCCAGATACAAATGGTATACCCAAAGAGCTCTTATTACAAGTTCATACATATTGTATGCGAAAAGACTTTTTCCCAACCTATTATTTCTGTACTTTTTCAAATTTATTTATTTTGCTTATTTTTACTGGCTATTTACAATATATAATTTCTTTACTACTTCTTACTTTTATATCCTAGTTATATTGCAAGCCCACATTTTTACAAACTTTTCTAATGTATTATATCCTAACCTAAGATTGTCTGAAAGAAATTGCTTTTAGCAATAAGGCCGCCTATTGTTTTCTGTATCTAAACCTCTTCAATTGTATTTAAATGTTATGCAATAAAGTATATTCTATTGATATCTTTACTTTTTCATACGATTTTCATGTAATTGTGTAGATTTTTTAAAGGGTATACCAGAAAACGTTAAATTAATAAGTATATTAATAATAATTATTTACAACACGCATCATTTAATTAACTATGTATATGTAATAAAATATAAACAAAATGTAAAATATATATACTTTATTTCAACATCTCAAACCTAGGTTTTCAAGTAAAACAGGACTCATTTAATAATTTAATTAGTTTATAACTTGTTTTAATTCTATACTTTTTTTAGGATTAAAGTAAAAACTCATAAAAAAGGGAACTTTGCTCTGTATTTGCAGAGTAGATGATTATTTTGTCAGCAATAAAGGCATGCTTGCATGCTTTGGAGCTAATTAGGTGAAAAAACAAGTTCTACCTCATCATCCTTCAACTCTATAAGTTGTGCGAACTCTTGCATGTCAGCAACGTTGTATATTGTCTCTGAGGTCGCAACAGTGGTCTTTGTCGTCAAACTCCGAGGTCTGTTATTCTCAATCGCAATCGCTTTAAGTGTACGTTTCTTACGCTTCCTATTAAATCAGAATCACGTAAAAATATTACTGTATTTTTTTAAGTAATTGAATAAATAATTAAAATCTTACTCTTAAATTTAATTTATACATCACTATGACTGTGAACCATATCCTAAATAGTTCAGACTTTATGGAGAATTAAATAAATATTTACAAAAAGACTGTATAATATAAAGAAACGTAATTCTGAAAAAGCCCCCTAAATCTTATATTTCTACTGTTGGTTAGAGGGCGCCACAATTCAATATTCCTTAGCCTTTTAATATACAAAACTCCACTAAAATTTTCAACCAGCGACGACCAGAGTTATATTATTTGTAACATATTTTATAACATTGTTTTTGACGTACTGGAATCATTATTTTAATTACCTACAGCTCTTAGGTCCGGCTCCATCGGTGTGATACCACGCTCCCTTAGAATATCGGTGTCAAAAGCTGCCAACGTCAGCCTTATGCTAATCGTGTTTCATGCGATAAGTTTCGACGGCCCAATTCCCCTATTCCAATTCCATATATCATCCGTTCTATCCTTTTCCTCTTTATCCCATTCTAAAAGCTGGTAACCCGTTGGCTTCGCCTCTGGTGTTACGTGTAACGTCTATAGGCGATGATAACCACTTTCCATGAGCTTGGCCGTCTGCCTGCCAGCTTCGCAATAAAAAAATCGGTATTTCGCAAAGCCCTGTAAAACTTTGTGTACCTATTTGAAACTATTTTTTAATTTAGATGAATAATTATCTCAAGCATAGGTTTACGCATGTTTACTGTTCTCAAATACAGACTACAATATGAAGCTCACTTGCGCTTGCGCTTAGCTTTATTCACATGAAGCGGGTCATCATCACGTGTCTCGTTCAATAGTATAGCCATCTCGGGGGCTGATTGAACGATATTCTCCCACGATTCGTGGTCGACCAACAAACCGGATAGCTTCGGTGTTCTATAAAAATATAAGCACATAAGCTCACTTGTAAGCCACACAAGTAAATTGCACTTAATAACAGAAGAACAATATTAGGAATAATAATCGTCCAGTAAAAATGTAATTCCGAATAAGCCCTGAAATCTTTTTCTAATGTTCAACATGGAAATCACGAATTATCTTTCTCTCCGCTTATATTTCAGCCAACGTTGTTATTTTGTAAATAAAATAAATTTTCCTAAACATTCCACATTGTGTGTTATTTTATTATTGAATTCTTAATAAGTTTCTTTTTAAATTCATATTTAAACATAGTATAACTACGTCAAATAAAATTACAGTCGGGACGTATGTAAAATTATAAAGAATTTACCATTAACGTCCAGCGAACAAGGAGAAACTAATCAAGGCAACACTTTAAAGTACTGTTGCTATTACTAATATTTTTCTTCCATGGCTAACGGTTATGAAACTGCACTGAATTGAAAACAAATTAAAATTATATTCGTGCATAATCTGAATAGGGGTTAAGTTAAATTTAAAAACATTCTTAAAGACAAGACTTTCTAAAGAATAACTTTTCTGAAAGTAAGCACAATTTTAGTGTGAAAGATGGCACAGTAACTGAGCGTCAGTTTTCGATAACGTAGGTTTATTTACTGCCCCAAGTTATGACGCACCGCAACCCGTAGCATTGATGTAACTCTTCTGCTTATCTGTTTTCACGGTGTTTTATATAAATAATAAAATTGAATAATCATTGAAAAGTATATCAGGGATTCGAATAGAGAATTTGATAAATAAAATTTAGTGATTAATGTTGCATACCTTGAAAAATAAGATTTATTAAACTTTAGATTCTTGGTCGTTATTTTCGAACCTGTAATACAAAATAATGCAATGATACCCCTTTTTTTCTCAAAAGTTTATAATGTAATCAGCTAGTATCATCTATAGAGACATGCAACACCAAAGGAGTAAAACCCCACGTCCATGTGCTGGTGGAAAAGCCTCTAAAACGGTTATGAGAAATTATCTAAACATAATGGGAAATTAAGATGTTTAATATTTTTATTAGCGACAATCGATTTTTATCCAGATAATAAAGGAAACTCTCTGAATTAGGCACAGATATTCCTTATGTATCCTTACCTATATTTTTACTGCTTACGTTATGTCCCTCAAAAGTAATCTTATTGTCATTATCTATAGCTTTTCTAAAGATAGTGTTATTAGGAAATACAGAAATATTTATTAATAAAGATTTCGTTGAAGTTGGAAAGCTCTCCTCCCGAGTGTAAAATAAAGAAGTCACTGCACTCGAGGATATTTTCGATGTATTTTTTAAATGGATTGGTTCTGTACCAATTTCCATTGCAGTAGTTTGACTGGATAATTTCTTTGTAAATAATTCTTTAACACTTATAATATTCGTTGTTTTATAGGATCTAAAACAAATTCACAAATTAGAATTAAAACTAAAAAGATGTTATCAAAAAGTAATAAATAAATAATAATATATCAACTAACCTGTATGTTTCCAATAAGTTTGTTTTAGAATATTTAAAATTCCTCAGAGAAGGTGGCGTCAGACCATTCCAAAGGTTATTATCGTAACTCGACAAATTTGGTGCTAAATATGCTGAAAATTAATTGATGTTCAAAACTATAATTATGTTATACGAAATACTGAAATTAGAACAAACAAAAACTGAGAAAATTGTTTTCAAATATAACTTCATAAAACTAATTACTACTCAGCCACCTATAATTGAAATAAAATTAATTCTGAGCTTTCAAAATAATTGCCATAAAATGATTTTTTATCTAAGGCAGGCTAAGCTCGAGTAGGTTACGAAACGGATTTCAATAAAAACTTTAAAGTTTATAAACAGGAGTTTTGTTTTAAATTGTCATGTGTTTGCTTTCCATGTCTTGTAGAAATCAAAAGTAATGAATATACAGCTAGTTTCATAATAAGTATTCAACGTCATATTTTTATTGTTATTGACAATTTGTATATATGCAATTATTAAACTGTAATATGTTTTTTAGAGTATTGATTGAATAATATAAATTAATAACTGTATTTCAATACCACCTACCACTAAAATTGTGTTTCGACTTTGATAACTTATGCAATATGTGAGAAAAGTTCACTGGTATAGTGACTTCAAAATTCACACTTTTATTTAAAGTTTTCATCAGATCTTCAATTAATTTCCACGACACATTTGAATTTAATAAATCTAATCGTTTAGTTGTATTCAATACCGAAAGATATTTTGTTTTATTATTAGTTGACATTTTAGTATACTTATTAATATTTTTGGTAGTATATAATATATGTTGAATATCCGTATATTGAAATCTGAAAAGTAAAACTTTGACATAAGTTTTGTAACTTATTTATTTTGTTTTCGGAGGCTAAGTTCAGGAATCTCAAAGAATTAAGATAATAAAAATTAACCTCTAATTTTTTATAAGCCATTTTATAGTTCTCTGGTCATTTTAGGCATAAGCGGAATCCTTTTAAAATCATAATATCTGTCCGTATATATAAAACATATACACTTGTCAATCATTTTCTCAGTAATTAATGTCTTTACATGGATGAAATTTGACAGACAGGTGAAGTCTAATATGGTGCGACATAAAAATGCGATAAGTAAATAAAACCGGTGTAGTAAAATCGAAAATCAATTTAAGATATGAGTTGGCCACCGTACATGTAACGGAGAGTTAAAAATATTCTTTCAATATATTTATTATACTCTTGTACGCTATCGTTGGATCTTAAAAAATCATGTCTATGTAATTTAATGTTTTTTTTTTATTTAATTAAAATGATGAAGAAATTCCAAAGTTCCGAAAATTGTGTACCTCTCTAACTTTTGGACTACGAAGTGAATAATTCTGAAAAAAAAATGTTGTACGTAGTGCTTAAAAAATACTTTCAAAGAAAATGTTTGTTGAAAGTATTTTCGTTGATACCAACATGTACGATGATACCCAACAGATTTTGTTCAAACGGGTTGTTTGAACAAGATCTGTTGAATCGTTTTTGAGCTATGGGGTACTTTCGATTAAATATTTTTGGTGGTTTCGTAGCCAAATAATGAAAACACTGTGCGCTATCGTTGGATCTAAAATAATGATGTCGATATAATTTAATTATTTTTTTATTTAATTCAAATGATGAAGAGATTACAAAGTTGCAAAAATTGTGTCCTCTCTCCCTTTACTACTACTTTTGGACTATGAAGTGTGACAAGGGGTGGGGTCCTAAATTTCGTGACGTCACATTTCAAAATCTAATATGTGTAAGCTAATCACGGAATTGCTGTTTTAATTTAATAATTTCATGAAGTAAAATTGCAAAATATGTGATGTTATACTAGGGAGGGAGGAGTCTCATGAATGTGACCAGCTGTGACAAGAACGGGGGAGGGGTCATGAAATTCGTGTGACGTAATTTGTGGATGGCTCCTTATAGATCGTGGACTGCCGCGTACTTGCTCGATTGATTGTAACTAGTAGTCGCCCGGTGGTCGAAATTCGGCCATAATTAATTTAAATTATAAGTTTGAACATTATTAAGGTTCTGTTGTCAAAGACCATACTTCTATAATCACAGATTTCGTCAAGGCTACACACTGTTAATTTGACTTTAACAATAAACAAAAGAGTATATATGCGTGTGTGTGTCAAATACATGGTAGTGTGTGTAATGTTTTTTTATTGAGTTAATGTATTTTTATGCATAATTTATAAAAAATATTAGCATTCTGCACTCCTTCTCTATATAAACTATAAGTGTGCACAATTTCATACTCCTTCGTCCGCACAATTTTCGTAAAAAGGGGTACAAAGTTGTTGCTTCACGTATAATATAATGATTTTGTGTTATAATCTAAGGAGTAACTCTAAGACCTATTTAATTTTATTTACAACATACAGTGGGTACATATTAAGCTAATCAACAATCTATGATGGGTGTAAGATATTATAGGTAACAAAAAATTTGAATAGATAAATATTTATTTCATACTTCTGGGATGATGAATTAGCTGTCGTAATTATAGAAAACAAATTATGGTTTTTTTTAAAGTTCAGACGTCTGTTTGCATTGTATTTTTGTTTTTTCCATGGCTTCCGTTTTACAGTACTGTGAGTAAGCTCGGGATATGTCAATCTGTAATAAAAACATTGAATTTATAATATTATTTTGTGTTTATTATTATAACAAAATACCAATATAAAGATATGATCATTACATGAACAAATTTAAAACTAAAATATACCTATACTAATAATATCTATATACAGCATAATTTACAAAAGATAAAATTATGCAAATAGATAAATATGAAAGATATCATAAATATGTCTGTTGTTTTATTTTTCATTCCTAAATATGTTACGTCCTAATGCATGACACTGAAGACCCCCTTAAACGTTAGACGAAAATAACTTAAAAATGTAAAAAGGACACAAAAAATACATTTTAAATAAATTATTTTTTGGTAAGAATTCAACTACTCTACACCATAACTGTATATTAGCGTAATATTAGCGTAGCAGAATTATAAATACTAGCCCTCCCTTATGTATACGAAGTTTTATAAACTCATCGAAAAATGTTATTCATAAACACAAGTCACAATGACTGAATGAATTATATCCTCATACATCTAATAAATAAGGGTGTAAAAATGATAATCACCCATAAAGAAAATTAACTCTTATAATCTCCAAAAACCTCCATGATTAGATGATGCCATACGTTATTCTTCTCTAGTTCACGAGGTCACATGTTCGATTCTCTCTGGGATAGATTGCGAATGTAGCCTTTTGGCTATTTAATTATTTACTCTTGTCTGAGTGTCACTCAAATCAGCCGCAAGATAATGTTGTAAATCACCCATAACACAAGTGTTTTACAACTGTACTAATATTGTAGATATAAATGTGTACTTTACAGCTTTAGTCTATACTATAATAATATTATAAAGAGATTTGTATTATTATATGTTTGTAACGAATAAACTCAAAAACTACTGGACCGATTTCAAAAATTCTTTCACTATTGGAACGCTACATTATCCCTGATTAATGTAGGCTTTATAAAAATCAGTGATCCCTACTAAAACTTAAATGATGTAACCCATCAATGTAAACAAAACATTTGGCGCTGGAATCGGCTTCTACGATTTTTATGAAATTTTATGTGTGTTTGAGTGGGTCCCGGGGTTTAGATTCACAAACAGACCCGATAGGTGGCGCTGAAATCGGTTTTCAGATTTTTCTTTTTCAGGGCAAGACAACGTTTGTCGAGACCGCTAGTAATTAATATACGTATACCTTGTAATTTCTTACATGATAAATTTTTGATAAAATTTTAGTCAAATGTGTCCAATGTAATATTTAACTTTATATGTTAAGTTAAGTTCAAGCTGTCTAAGTCATTTAAACATCATTAATTAGTGTAATTCATTGCAAAAATCCTGTTTGTAACGTATGAAAACGATCTGCTAAGGTAAAACAATGTATACCTTACATCAGGCGTCAGTGGTAGATATGATTGTAATGGTGGTTTTCCATTAGGATTCCATAAAACAGTCGTCTTTTGTCGATTTATTGAGAATTGTACCAACGGCAGTATACTCGTATCATATTTAACACTTGGCCTAGAGATTACAGAGAAATTTAAATTATATTGAACAACAATTACATATCTGCTATCTGAAATACCTAGTTCAAGAACAAACTTAGGTATAAAGGTGATTCATTATGTATTATACCACTTACGTTAAGGTCCAATAGGTAGGTTTTTTGGTTATATTGGAACTTCTACATATTTCAGATGAAAAAGTGTTACATTTTCTTTTTCGAACCATTGAAAACCATTCAGACGGAAGTTCATAAAAAAGCTTATCAAAAATATAATAAATAATATTGAATGCCAACAATAAGTAATAAATGTGAAAATGCCGTGTCTGTATATTGAAGTTATTTAAAAAGAACAACTGTAATACACTATATAAACGATGGAGAACATAATGCACATTTTTTTTAGATTTCTACACAATATTATCATACCAAGGGGTGACATCATATAAAAGTTCAAAAAGATCTGCAGAGTCTATATTCTCCTTTTCTACACTCTCCCCAGGGACAAAACTTCCAGATACGTTTACTAAAGGCACTTCTAGAGTAATGAAGTCTTCTTCTGTCTTTAATTCATCTGTGGCTTTCAGTGACAAAGGACTTGTTTGTTTTTGACTTATAGTTAATATATCCTCATCACTGCAAAAATTCAAAAAGTTACATAATTCAAAGAAATATAACTTTCAATGAATCCAGCTATCACTAATGCCCCTGGCACACCTGGGTTAATGTTAGTAACTGATTCAAAATACGACTTTATTTATAGCGTTAAAAAATAATGCCGTTAATTATTTATTATATTAGTACATTTATTATCTGTCGTCGTTTAAGATCATTCATAATATCGCATCAAATAACGCATTAAACCCTTGGCTACACCTTTGCCCGGCTTATTAAAACTATATCTCTTGCCAAGAAGGACCTCAGAACATCCTGTGCAGACAGAGGCGCAAACTTCAATGCGGCACACTTGGAAACACACAACCTGCCAAACATTATTAGATACATATCTTGCATGACTTACGTAATCTGCGTAACTGTTGATGAAGTAGTTTGAAGTGTATAATATTTATTGGTGTCAAGATACTCCTGTCGAATCAAGTCGTTGGGTAAAGGGCCCCAATAGCCACCAAAAGTTTCACCCAACTCATATACTATCAACTGGTGCGGATTTTTAGAGCACGTCTTCATTAAATCATGATTAGACAATACTTCAGTGACTAGTATCAAATTATTGCCCGATTCGGTTCTGAAATAGACAACATATAGAAAATTCTCTTGTTTTCATAAAGTTCTTTTCAGTCTTTGAGTTTATTCTCGTCACGCCGGCTGGACGTAGAACTCCTCAAGTTTGCACCCCATATTATTATCCTATTCCTCTGCTTTCCTTATCCAATCACTATTCGCGATCTCGCGCAAGTCGAGATCCACCAGGACGGGGGACGATCTAGTCTACGTTTACAAAAGACGCAGTTTCTGCTCCAGTACTCATACTTTCCATCAGCCATCGCTCCTATTACAGACGTGCCATCAGTACGTCAGTAACTGATGTTGGTGAACAGTCTCGATCACCCTGGTTTCTGAGAGATAACCTCGTTTCGGACTTTCTCCATGAGAATACATTATCGGTGTTCACGCTAATTCTAACATAAGTAGTATTAAGGGCCGATTTTCCAATCACCAAATGAAAGTTATTCATAGGATAAAATACAACATAAACAAGCAAATAAAACAGTTGAATTGTATCACTTTTAAATTCATCCAGATCGTAATTTCTTTGCTGGATAACTTTTATCTGATCATTGAAAATTCGGCTCTTAGTCTAAAAAAATGTTTTAAATAAATAATAAAACGACGAAAACCGATATCTGATAATGTACGATTTAGGGACTTTCCAATTTTGTACGTCTTTTACTGGGAGATTTCCCTTCTTCCTATTCTTTTATTACGATACTAGCAGTGCTAGCGAAACTTCGTTTACGTTGCCATGACGATGTTTTTGTTAGTGAATTGGAACAGCGGCACTAAATATACGCAACTGCAGCGTCATCTTTTTGGTTATATTCATCTGTTGTACGGAAACCACGCCACTTAAAAAGTATCCCTACTGTTGACTCCGTATATAAGCTACCTCGCCCTATATCCCTAGTCCTATGTCGTATAAGCTAGCTCTATGTAGAGTTTCATTTATTCAGTAATTTTACAGGCAGCTCTAACAGACGAAAAAAAACTAAAGATTGCATTTTTGGAATCTGCTGGTCCGAAAAAACCTCCTGATATTTTTATCATCTCTAAATATATTATACAAATACATACTGGACAACCCTTACACATTTAATCATTTAATATAGTACAGATAGATATATCTATCTATTTGAGACCATACCTGATGCTTATATAGCATGTGTAGGGCAATTCCAACTTTGAAAAGTGTAATATGTGTGAATTTGCTGTGGCAAGTTGTCTGCTTACAAACACGGAAGGTACCACCTGCCGTCGACAGTACTCCGACATTTCATTATGATATACCAACGTAGGTGTCATAATTACACTAACTTCACTGAATAAAAAGAAGTTGAGTAATATCACCACTATCAGATTAAAATAATACATTTATAAATTAACAGTAAACCATTTGATTATGTATACTTACATACTTCTATATTGTTATGTCACAACCCTCGAGATTCCACAGAGACGTCGATTCAAGGATTTCCGTATTCAATATTTGTGGCTAATGCCATTGAGTTATATGTATACACTAGCTGATACCCGCGACTTCGACCGCGTGGTGCGATTTTTTAACTATCCCACGAAAACTCTTTAATTTTTCTGGATCAAAAGTATCCTGTAGGTTGACCAGGGATATAAGTTACCACCATAAAAATTTCATTTAAATCGGTCCTGTCGTTTAGGAGATTAGCCGGTACAAACAGATACAAACAACATAAAATTTAAAAAATCTAAATTTATTCTATTTCACTTCTTACATCCCCCTGACACGGTTTTTAGCATTTTTTTTTCATTGTACAGAAATTCGACCTCTACAGTTTTATTATATGTATAGATTATACCTCAATGTCTAATGCTGATATTATTGATTGCCCAAATGCAATCAATTTGGTTGAAATGTACAGAACTGAAAGCACTCGACGATATTCAATATTTAATTCAATATTTATATGTATACGCAACACTTTATTCATTCATCCAATTGGGAGATAGAAATGAACAGTCTAGTATCAGCTCAATGGTCACATGCATGGAAGAAGATGGAAGAACAATACTAGAAATAACCATTCTCTCATTATCTATATATCAGTACTGAGATAGATATATCAGTATCTCTCAAATATGTAACGCTGAGAAGCTCCCAAATTCTTAAATGACTAGTCACGGTAAAAGTCATTCTTCAAGATTTCCGTAGGGGTAAAAAGACGTATGCTATATTTTTCCTTCAACTACGGAACCGTAAAAAAATATTTTATCGAAATTAGCCAATATCTCAAAAACTACTCAACGGATATTTTTCAAGGTAATTTTCATTGATTTTATACATTGATTTTTCAGAATGATCCTGCTCATAGATTAAAAATTAGGTGATGGGTGGATACAATTTTCACAATCAAGGATTCCGTAGACATGAAGGTTAACTGTTTAATTTTGTCCACAGTTGTCTTTTGCCTACGGAATACTAAAGAAGCATTTACGGCCGATTCCGATATCGTAGATACTATTCATTCGCATGCCCTAACCATCGGTTGAATTTTGACATTACTTGTATGGGGCTTATGTCAAATTTTAACCCATGGTAAGACAAATGAACGGTCGGTAAGATATAGGAACCGGCCATTAATCAGAATTACCTCATATCTCAAATAATACTCAACAGATTTTGATTGAGAGTATTATCCCTATTAATATTATAAATGCGAAAGTAATTCTGTCTGTCTGTCTGTTTCGTTTTCAGGGAAAAACTAAGAGACTGATTTCGTTGAAATTCAGGATATATATATATTTTCGTTGCCAAGGATAAACATGGGATACTTTTATCCTGAAAAATGGGATCGTTTCCGGGATAAAAATATATTTATCTGTTTGTTATGCTTTTACGGAAAAACTATTGGACCTATTGTATTATTTATACAAAATAGACGGCCATGCCGAAAAGATAGTTTCCGTTTTTTCCAAAAGGGCTACGACCCCCTAAAAATTATAGTGTTGTCGGTTCGGTCACGATACCTCAAATATTATTTGAGTGTACATTATTAGAAATAATGCCTGGAGTTTGGCGTAGCGCAGGCAATGATAGGGGTCGCGTGACCCGCACCGAGAATCGAGATCACCAACATCAATGTTTTAATAAAAACGCACGCTAGCACCCCTCTTTAATTAAGTTAATAATAATTACAATACCTATACTATACTATTACGTACTATATCGGGTCTTTAGTTTTTACAGAAAGTAAAAGAAATAGATTCATTACCTTTTAATAAAATTGGGTGGTCTGGTTCCTTGGGATATGGAGATGATTTAGAATATAATTTGCCTTGAAAAATGCAGGAATGCCAGCGGAAATGTAGACTTAATTATTTTAAACAAATACTTTTGTTTGTAAATTAAAAACATATAAATGCCAGGTCGACAGCGCCATGTATCTTACACTAGGTACAGTAAAACAGTGAAACGTCATTTTGCCTGAAAACAGCTGATTGTCAATGTCAAAATCAGATGGAATTCTAACCTCAAAAATTGTCTAAATGTCTATAAATTGTTGAAAATAACATTAAATACGATCCTAAAATTACATACAAAAAATTAATGCAGGATGACCCTTGCTGACTACATTGCTTCGCTCTCACAAAACCCTTATTTTGGAGCCGGTTTCGGCCTATTTGGTGTTGGTGCCGGAGCTGCTATATTGCGAAAAGGTTTTCAGACTTCTGTGCTTCTGTTTAGGCGGCATTGTATGATCACTCTTGAAGTTCCATGCCGAGATAAATCGTACCAGTGGTTACTTCAATGGATCACACAAAAAGGCGCTAGGAAAACACAGCATTTGAGCGTAGAAACTTCGTTCTTGCAGAAAGATACTGGTCAAATTAAAACCAAATACGACTTCATTCCGAGCGTTGGACAGCATTTTTTCAGGTTCGTATGTATACTTTTTACTGCAATTGTAGTTTTTAATTTTTTTTTAATTGTTCCTTTATTTTAATGTGAAATAGTGTTTTAATTTCATTCTAGGTATGGTGGTACATGGATAAGAGTTGATCGTACCAGAGAACAACACACACTGGATCTTCACATGGGTATTCCTTGGGAAACTGTTACATTAACAGCTTTTGGACGAAATAAACAATTATATTATACTATATTGGAAGAAGGTAAATATTGTTTTTTATTTACCAGCATACTAGTCATGCAAAACTCCTTATAGTCATACTTGTTATACAACTTACTTATATGACTACTCATCACTATGGTAATTTATTAAATATTAAGTAAGTTGAAAAAGTATGTGGTAAAGCAAGCCACTGTTTCACTAAAGATACTCCCAGCTCTCTGTTTAACAACTCCATCCCTTGGTGTTCAAGTCTTAGTTTTAATGAAACCCCCACTAAGCCAACTGGTCAAAATAAGCAGCTTTTTTATTGTCATAATCAGATCCACATGCTGGAATGTTTTCACCACCACTAATAGATGATTGCACGACCAGGGCATTACCAATACAATAATGACAATATTGTCAGCCTCAAAGAATTTTTGTGTTTCTTTTAGAGGTTTTACAGTGTTTGGTTCTAAATTGTTACTGCTCCACCATAATGCCATCTGTTTTCATACTGTTGCTAAACATTGCCATTTTTAAAGTTTTTTTTTTCAAAATTTCAGCTAGAACTATGGCATTGAAACAACATGAAGGAATGACGATAATGTACACAGCAATGGGGTCAGAATGGCGTCAGTTTGGGCACCCACGACGGAGACGGCCTTTGCACAGTGTAGTACTCAGATCAGGCCTAGGAGAACGCATATTGGCTGACTGTATAGATTTTATTGACAACCCACAATGGTATATAGACCGTGGGATACCATACAGAAGAGGTAACTAATCTTTTGATCATTTCATTGCATACATTTTCAATCTTGCACCTAGTACTTATTAGATTATCTTGCAATTTGTGTGAGGACTAAAAATATGCTTTATCATTTTTTTAACAAGTAACATGTAAAGACAAACACAAAACTAAGTAAAGAACAATTAAAGTTGGTATGCAAATTGGAAATGAGTTTATTTAGATATTTCTCTTTCTCTTATAAGTACTTAAATGTTTGTTCTCTCTTTATGAACTTACATTTGGACCAATTTACATACAATTTAGTGTGAAGGTGGGTATGGGTATTTAGAAACTGGAAAGATAATACTTTGTGATTGGAAATTGCCTTAACCTTAGAAATTGGAAGTGATTGAGTTTTAGAAACAACACTGCCTTTTATATACTTTTTAAGTTTTCTGTAATTGTCTGTTATAAAGAGTTATCTATCTTATCCAAAGAAATAAATTTATGTTTTATGACTTATATTTCATTACTATTTAATACATTAATTCATCAAAATTAATCTGTTAAGTCATATAATAAATAATCATACTAGTAGTGATGGGTATTATATACATCCCCTCATTTCATTGTCATCTATGATAACAATCATTTTGTCTTCAGGATATCTGTTATATGGTCCACCTGGTTGTGGGAAGTCCTCCTATATAATGGCATTGGCTGGTGAATTAGAATATAATATATGTGTCCTTAATCTGTCAGAAAGAGGTTTAACAGATGACAGGTTAAATCATTTACTAAGGTATGTTTGTTTTTACTTTTAAGCCTGTTTGTTCACAATTCTCAACCTGACCAATTTCCATAAAATTTGGTTAGTTCTTAGGTTGGTAAAATATATTCTATCCTAGATGATGTGATCTTACTCTGAAATATTTTAAACCGAAGTTTACACTATACAGTACTAATCCTCCATGATAAGCTCTAGTTGTGGATTATAATTATTCAAACTATAATAAAATTCAGTTAACCAGAACAAAGATGCCATGTAACTTCACTGGTGTGTCCATGCCCATGCCTTATAGTTATTTGAACTCTTGGGATGTAGAACATACACCACTCTCATAATTTGTTTCTGTAAACTGGAGAGTGAATGCATGTTGATGCCTCAGCTATTAATCTACTAACACTGAAATAAACATGATGTTGCTATATTCTAGTGTGGCCCCTCAGCAGTCGATAATATTACTAGAAGACGTTGATGCGGCATTTGTGTCAAGAGATGAATCGCCGAAGCAAAAAGCCGCATTTGAAGGGTTGAATCGTGTTACATTCAGTGGCCTTCTGAACTGCCTGGACGGAGTTGCTTCCACTGAGGCTAGAATAGTTTTTATGACTACCAACTATTTAGAAAGGTATTATATGTAATCATAGATATTTATTTGATGTAATGCAGTACACGTCATAAAGTTATTACTATACATAGAATTAATTAATCTTAAATAAGGTACAATATATTTAATAGAGTATTTATAAATAAACAGGTGAAACTTTGCAGATTAGATCAAGCACTAATCAGGCCTGGCCGTGTCGACATGAAAGAATATGTCGGCCACTGTGATCAGGAACAGATAGAACTAATGTTTTTGAGATTCTACAAAGGAGAACAAGCTCCCGATTTTGCAAGAACTTTTGCTAAAAAGTAAGTATCTACCAATCATTGAGGTATAACATGTCTAGAGAGAGCGTTGCTAACAAACAACACCGCCAAAAACGGCATCAAAAAGGCGAAGCGTTGCTATATTCACTCTCGTAAAAGTATCAATGTGTGCGTGTTTTCGGGATATCAGCTAAAAAAATATATATATATAACCCCAATTTTTTATAATTAAATATTTTTTTATGTAAGTGAAAAGTTCAAATGATCGTTATTATTTAATCGCTTTATAATTGAATATTACTCAGAGGTTTTAGTTTTTTTTAATAATTAAAGTATTAACATCAAAAGTTGTCGTGTCTTGGAACGAAGCATAAAAAATATAAGCACAAATAAATTCATAACACACTTTAGTATACGTAGTAATTTTAATTCGCAATAAAATGTCTGTACAGATATTAGTACATATTTATAAGCCCTTTAATTACCAATACTAATGTAATAATTCAAAAAAAACTATTTATAATAGCAAATTATTTTCGTGTTACACAACATGTTCACGACGGTTATAAGACGACTAGTTATGCCCCAAAGATTCTCCTGTGCTAAAAATCAGTGAAATCATTTGTAATAGTGGACTTGGAACGATTCGATGGGTTCATACTGGGTGTGTTATGTGTAATCCAAATTTATATCAGTAGTAGGAACTACGGGGTAGGTACACGTAATAGTTTAATGCAGGGACTTAAGAGCAACTAAACCACTTCAAAAGGACTATTATAAATAAAAATATTCATATTTTCGTCGTGTTCGGTTTGATTATTTTATAAACTAAAATTTAAAATTAACAATAATATATTAAATTATTAGGAATTAATGGAGATGAAGCTAACAGAATATAGATAAAATTAATGTCTTAATTATGACAATAGTGTACTAAAAAATGTCGGTACACCATATCTCCATAAATTCATAACATGTTTTAGGTAACGTAAAATGAAACTATACAAAAAATATGTTTCAAAATTATTATACACTTATTTCCGTAAATGTAAGTCTGTTTGCCATAGATTTTTTATTATTCATATTTCATTAAAAAATCGTAACAAATCTCCCCAAATTTCGGAAAATAATTCGCACTTTTCACCTGACAACATCAATCAACTCGATAACCTTTGAAATATCGAAATTAAATTTCATGTTTTTACAAAGAAATCATGAGAAAAATGTAAGTGTTCCGATGAAATGACATGTTATCCTTATCCTTTCCTCTTTTTAAATAGTTCCGACACATTTCAATAGCGCAGGACGGCATAATGATTTTTTTTTTGCGAGAGCTCTAACCTGTAAAGTAGTCGAAACGACACTAACAGGCGTGGGGAGTGAGTGCACCAAATTTGGTGCACTTTTTTTGGGCCGTTTTTGTGCAATTGATGCACTATCTAGACGTTTATATGATCTAAGCTACCAATGCATGAAACTGTTATCAAGTTATCTTAACTGTTATTAAGTTCAAGACAGTGTTAGTATACAAGTAATATCAAAATAATTAGGTCCATTAATCCTTATCAGACTCAATTCCCTAACTTCACTTACTTTATCAAAATAGATTTGTGGGTTTTACACATTATTTATTATTCTTGACATGTTTACTCTTCGACCTACAATATTGATAGTGGTAAAATACACACGCCCAATAAAATGTAACTTTGGAAAATACTCTAAATTCTACATTTTCAGATGGCACCACAAGTCTCTCTTTTGCGTTTTGATATAGCAAAATACCACTATACAGACGTTCAAGAAACATATTTAAAGTGTATTCATTGTACTGCTTCCCACTATCTGTGTCCAAAACTGCTTGCCAACTACAACTTAACTTAACTTACAACTAGTGCTCCCCGGTGGTCAAACCCTAGTGTATGACGTTTATTTAGAGAGCAAGCATACACACAGGTTACATTATATTGAATTTTTATGTAGAAGTAGGTGATATTTGCCCTCGGAAGATTTTTTAATGAATGGATGAATGAATAAATGATAAATAATATCTTATGTCCATTCTCGGTGTTGAAACTATGTATATACCAATTTCAGTAAAAACGATACAGTACTACTTCCGTTAAAGCTTAACTGATATTTATTTACTTTTTATGGATGATGAATTTTTATTTCCATCATTTCATTTTATATCCACCCTCAATCAATACAGTATCAATGAACTACCTCTATACCGAATTTCAGCCAACTGAGACCAGTAACTTTTCCGTGAGATTGTAACAAACAGAGTCAGTTTCGCATTTATAATATTAATTTATATTATTAATAGGCATTTATAATATTAAGTACTCTAAGCTGGTTGCGGCATTTTGTAGATTTAAATCATTATTTATTTTCAAGGGTCCTTGAAAAGAATAAGGCGGTCAGTCCTGCACAAATACAAGGATATTTTATGTTCCACAAACGTTCGTCTCCAGAAGATGTGGTAGCAGATGTAGAAACTATATGGACACTTGGTTAGAAATTAATTTATTAATCTAAACTTCGAAAGCAACCTAGTCTAAAACATATTGTGGAGTCTTATAGCTATGATACTTAATAAACCTGGATATGCACGGGGTGAGTGGCTTGTGGAAGGATGCAGTGACTATTATGTCACGTGACATGTTTTAACGCACAACCGCAAGATGTGACCATATTGCACGCCTTGCATACCCCGGCTTTTTATATACTTGTATAGCTATAGTAATAAAGATATGTGAAATAATAAATGTTTTTCAATAGGTTTTTTATTTTTTTCTCGGTAGATTATATCAATGCATGTAGAATATTACATTCGGATTTGCATTACCCGATGACAGCCGCCATTGTACACATAGCCTATATTCTGGCAGGTTAGCACTTACGTGACGCTCCTATGATTTATGCACTAATGGTCTGTGGGCAACGAGGGTGAAAAGTATGTTCGAGAGCGGTAGAAACGCTCAACTAAAGCAATTATTACATTACACTGATTTTCGGACCCGGTAATAGGAGACTTATAATAATTAGCTAGGCTACGCCTACCCTCTATACTGGGTACTTATTTAAGTTTTAATTAGGGTTTAAGGTGGTTATTACACTATACTGTATGTAGAACCCGGCATAGAGGGTGCGCGTGGCCTAGTTTAATATTACAACTCCTTTTACGTATTAAATCACTAATTTGGAGCTGAGCCGGATCTGTGGGGGGAGGAGCCGTGTCCTACGCCCACGGTAAATTCAAACTTCGCAGACAAATATACGACTCATCAGTAACGCAACTTCGATTACTGAGACGTCGAGTACTTTGAAACATAAATTACCTTTCGCGTGGCGCGTAGGCATAGGTTAAAAACTACAGACCCACGCGTATCCACCAGTGGGCGTCTGATGGCTGAGATGATGATGATTAAGGTAAAAATATAGACGAGCGCGGGCTGCAATACAAGATTCGGGACTGATTTGGAGAGTGAAACTGGTTAAGTGATATATTTTATAATATTAAAGCAGTATTCGTATAAGAGTGGAAAGCAAATATACTTAAGATACTTCGGTAACATCTTACTTTTAAAATATCATAATAAAAACAATTTTAATTACTGGTGAAACAATAATTAATATGCTATTTATTTCATTCATTAAATAAATGACATCATAACTTGGTATGCTCGTACAAAATTAAGGCGGCTTCGGCATTTTGTAAGATGATAAAAAGTGTCGACTATCGACTACTATATTAGGTGGAGCGGAACTTGAACAACCTCCACGTCCTTGCCTTCCTCGCACATATTTGACAGCCTCTGTGGTTTAGCGGGCTAAGCCTTTGCCGGCCTACCTCACTGCGACGTAGAGGCTCTGGGTACGATTCTTGGCATGGTAAATTTTGTTAAAGAATTTTCCTTTATTTACTGGTCTGGGTGTCTGGGATCGGGCCCAAAATAGTCTGTTGTATATTACCCATAACACAAACGTAACTTGCTTCATTCGGGAATATACAATGAGTGTGTTTGTGTGCTGATTATTTTATTTATTTATTATTCACAGATAAAATGCTGTAGGTAAAGAAATAAAAATGCTTGAACAATATGACGTTTAATTTCTACAAAATGTTACGATCTATTTACATGTAGGAAGCAAATATTAAAACTTAAAAAATAAATATCTGTGAATGCAAATAACAGTAAGACCTGTAGGATAACATTATTTAAAAGAACTAATTATTATGTCTTGAACCAATTTATTGATGTATAATAATTTAGCATGAAACTCGAATATTAATCTGTAGTGTACCTTTAATAATAATCGATTCTTTGTTTCATATGCGTAAACTTGGATCCCATATCCAAAGGCGTCTATCGACAGTTAAATTATTGGTATACTAGAGTTTACCCCACGGCTTCAGCCGCGGGTCAACCTCTAGTGCGTACCTCTTGTTTAAAGAGCAAGCAAGGCGTTAATACAGGTTCCATTGTATTAAATTTTTATGTTAGTGCTATTTGCCCTCGGAAGATTCAATTCATTTTATATCGCAAACTATCCCATCTCCCGAGATGAAAAGTTTTATAAGATGTATTAAAACTAGATTTAAACAAAATTACAGCAAAACCGATCCAGTACTCCTATTAGTTTTTCTGTGAAGGCGTAACAGACAGACAGATCAAGTTACTATCGCATTTTTTTATAGGTGATAAATTTTTGTATCTATAAACTTGAGGAATGATTGGTCTCCCATACAAACTTTCATCCTCATTTCAATCCGTTCTAGTTTTATTTATCTATCCTCCGGCTATCTATCTGTAAACTACATAAATCACAAAAATCATAAAAATAACCAACATGACCAAAATGACCATAATAAACTAAATGACCAAAATGCCCAAATTGAATGAAATAACTAAATTGACTAAACAGACTAAAATGACCGAAATGATCAAAATTACCAAAATGACCAAATTGACGAAAATGGCCAAAATAACAAAATGATAAATCACAAAAAAAACCTATCCTACTTTCTGGGATAACATTGACATATCCCATTATCCGGGATTAAATATCCCTTGTCCACCCTCGATATTAAAGTTACATATATATATATAACGAATTTCAGCCAAATCGGTCCAGTAGTATTTTCGTAAAAGCATAATAAACAAAGAGACAAATATATTTTTATTCCGAAAACGATCCCATTTTTCGGCATAATAAGTATCCTATGTTCATCCTGGGCACCGAAAATATATATACCGAGTTTCAGCCAAATCGGGCCAGTAGTTTTTCCGTGAAACCGAAACAGACAGACAGAGTTACTTTCGCATTTATAATATTAATAGGGATGTATGTAATGCTTTAAATCCCTATTAATATTATAAATGCGAAAGTAATGAAAAACTATTGGACCGATTTGGGTGAAATTCGGTATATATGTAATTTTAATACCGAGGGTGGATAAGGGATACTTTTCATCCCGGATAATGGGATATATTTTAGTATAGAGTTATGTAAAGGTTATCCCAGAAAGTAGGATAGGTTTTGGTTTTTTTGTGATTTGTCATTTTGATTATTTTGGTCACTTAGGTAATTTTGGTCCATTTGGTCATTTTGGTTGATTTGATGATTTTGTTTGATTTGATCATTTTGGTCACTTTGGTCGATTTGGTCATTTTGATCCATTTGGTCATTTTGGTAGATTCAGTCATTTTGGTCGATTTGGTAGTTTGGTAATTTTAGTCGATTTGGTAGTTTTGGTCATTTTGGTTGATTTGGTCAACTTGGTCAATTTGATCGACTTGATAATTTTGGTCACTTTGGTCATTTTGGTTGATTTGGTCATTTTGGTTGATTTGGTCATTTTGGTTGATTTGGTCATTTTGGTTGATTTGGTCGATTTAGTCATTTTGGTCAAATTGGTCATTTTGGTCGATTTGATGTAATTTTGTACATATGTAGTTTTAATACCGTAAATTGACATAGATACTTTTATCTCGGGAGATGGGATAGTTTGCGATATAAAATTAAGTGAATCTTCCGGGGGCAAATAGCACTAACATAAAAATTTAATACAATTTAACCTGTATTACCGCCTGCTCTTTAAACAAGAAGTACGCACTAGAGTTTCAACTGCGGAGTAAACTCTAGTAAATAAATAATTTTTCTAGGATATTCATCCCCGTTAAATTTCATGTAAAATTTACTACTCCTGCAAAGGACAAGCAAATAAACATTAAATTATTCACTTACACTTGTAATATTAGCATGAGAGAATACCAGGAATTACAATGGTGACACATTTTACAATAAATTCTAAAACACTTCATATGAAAGAGTAGGTGTTGCCTTGGTGCTTGTTCCACTTTGTTTCAGACTTCATTAGTATTGATTAATCGTGTTTTAACTACTACCATAGAAGAAGGTACCAATGGCCGGTTCCTATATCGTACTATTCAGTCACTTGCTCTTCAAAGGTTGAATTTTGACATAAAATATTGACGTAAGATATAGGAACCGGGCATAAGACAAGAATCACAATAGTCCTGAAGGAGGCGCCCTGTATAGGGTGAAGGAGCGAGATGGAATGCTCGTCCGTCTCAAAGGAAGATCTTCCAGCGAGGCTATTGTTGTTCCTCGCAGGCGTAGGCCCATCTGTTACAGTTGAAAATTTGTGTATATTCTTTGTATGTTTCGGGAAACATTTGCGACCTCAATTATTGCACAGCGCCATACAGTCCAGTAAAAAAAATCAACATACTCTTCAATCATAGTTGGCGCTAGAAGTTTTTATAGAAAATCGCAATTATAAATTTCAATCAACGTCTTATTATTTAAAACATATTTGAGTCCTAATTAAGTCCTGTTCAATTTCGTAAATGTGTACCATTTTATTCTCACTCACTCGTTATATATATTATCGTTATTCCTTAGTATTCCTCTACCACGGTACTACCTATGGAGTGTAGACATAAGGACAATCTCTATGTTAAAAAAAGCCGTCAAAGGGGATTAAATTGGAATCGTTACCCTAGCACCAGTGTAAACAATTCAGCATATTTCACTGCATCTCTTAATGGTTATAGACTGAGTAAACTTGTGGCCTGTTCCTAATCTTATCGACCGTTCATTTGCCTAACTATCAGTTAAAATTTGACATAAGCTCCATACAAGTAAAGTCAAATTCAACCAATGGTAAGGCAAGTGAATGAATAGAAGATATAGGAACCGGCCATTAGCAGATACAGACCGAATTTTCGTACATTGCGTCATTACCTCTACACTCCATGATAATATCCTCTATGATGTCATTGTAATGGTTTTTTTCGTACAAAAGTAACCATTATAACGCCAGCAGTCGACCATTCTGACGATATTGTAATAATAAAATTAGGGCCCAGGGGAAGACATAAGATCAAAGTACGATTTCATTGGGATGTTGTGCAAAAATTCTATTCTACTAAATTCATAATATCTTAAAAAATAGAAAAATATTGTAGGTATATAGCAGGAATGGTGTTGCCGAAACGAATATTGTAGTTACCAAAATTTTAAACATTTATTTCGCGGGTCGCGGGTTTTAGCTTCTAAATATTGATAAAGATAGTGTAGCGTGCCACGGGCACGCCATTCCGAATACCGAACAGATTTAGATATTAACAGAAGAGAAGAGATATTAACAGAATACCGAAATCAGGTAAACCTACGGTTGAATCAATAGTGTCCGGAAATTTTGACGACATTGCATAGAATGTATATTGTATAGTTACGCCGTTGTTATCATCCTATTGTCATACCTGGTATTCTTTTCCCATGGTGTTAGTATAGGTATTTTCAACAGTCTATTTAAATGTGCATAATTAAATCTTATGAAATAAATTGATATATTAAATATTATCAAAATATTTATCTATTTTAACCAGAGAATATCTTGGTCATATTAAATTATGAACAATAGCAATAAGCTTTTAATAGCACACCGATTTAATTTTTTGTTTTATTGTTAATACTGAAAATGATTTATAACGGTTTAAAATTATATTTATCAATTACAGATATGTAACTGGATAAAAATATATCACTATACTTGGTATAAGCTGTGCCAAAATTATGAGCTTAGAGTAGCTGCAAAGGATACGCAAGACCTGGTTTTACAATAAAAATTGTCAACGACACAACTGTTTGTTTCTAAAAGCAGCCATAACTTTTGGTTCGGTCTAATATACCACAAAAGTTTTCCAGTACAAACTTAAGTTTTATATTTAGGAGTCTCGCATTTAAAGGATTGAAAAATATTGTATGTTTATGTCTGGTCTTTCAGCATTTAAGTACCATTTTTTTTTAAACTTTTACCTTATTTAAAGCAAAATACCACCAGTAACATAAATTCCTCTCACTTAGGCGAAAAATACATTTTCACATAGGTATTTATATTAATACTAGTGTTTACTTGTGACTTCATTCAAAATTGAATAAATCGTATAATTGGAAAATCGGCAAAATAGTAATAAGCCTTCTGTCATGAATTAACATAATTACCTAGCTTATATTAGTACATTTACTTATGAATATTTTCGCTAAGCATTTATTTATTTTTATCATATACAGTGAATGTTTTCCACAAGTTCACACAAAGTCAGCAGATTTTAAAAATCAAATGGAATGCAAACCTTGGTTGGCCAACTATATCTGTAATACAAACTATGGATAAATAGAATCAATCTACTTTCTTCATTTTAATTGAAGTAAGAAGAGACATGAGACATTGTGTGTCCGAATGCGCTTCCCTGCTCACTTTTTGTGCATTTATCAATAACTTTTTATGTACATCACCCTTAAAAGTTTTTATGATCTCCCATTGCCAATCGGCAGATAAAGACGTGATAGCTATATCACTATGGTTCTTATCCTTAACTTTAATACAAAATGCTCTGTTATAGTAATATAACTGCATTCCAAATACAACAGGTTCTGTTGTATCTTGTTTGAAGGAAACTTTGAACTTTATTAGACAGTAATATTTTTCGGTTACATCTTCATGTTTATACAACAAAATTAAACCATGACACTGCAAAAGATTATTTAAATAATGAAAAGGCGAACTTGTCTTTTCGTTTGGCAGCAGAACAGTATCTAAAATAAGATATTTGTCATTCGAAATAACAGTTTCATAATTCGAAACACTACTTTGATTATTTGGAGCACCGCTTTGATTGTTTTGAACATCGCTTTGATTATTTTGAACATCACTTTGATTGTTTTGAACACCGCTTTTATAATTCGAAACAGCGCTTTGATAATTTGGAACAGTGCTTTCATAATTCGGAACAGCCCTATGATAATTCGGAACAGCGCTTTGATAATTCGAAGTATCAGAACAAATTTCTGGAAGGTTGTTTTCAGCCGGCTGAGTAATATTATCCCTTTCTTGGACAACTTCCTCAGGCACTTCATGGCAAATATTTATATTCTGATTTTCGTTTAATGGATAAGTCTCCGTTACAAGCGAAATGGCTGTATTGTCTCCAGAGACAACAGGAAAAGTAAAGGGAACTTTAGCCATTCCAAGATTGTTTAATGCTATTGGAGCCATCAATTCAGAAAATGACTTCACTTTAATCCTGGGATAAGCCATTTCTTGATTAGAAACCTTGTTAGAATTATTCCCATTTTCCTTTTTATCTATATATGGGACAAGGGATATTGTAGAAGCTATCACAGGCAACGAAAACTGATCCTCATTATCAATAGAGACAGCTTTTATGCTGCTGTCATTTATATTAATGTCAGGTATTCGGGCTACCTTTGAAGGCTTTGGATTTGCAACTGGGTTCGCATTTAAAATCTTGCTTTTTGTTTCAGAGTTATTTAATACTACATTTTTATCTTTTTCTTTTGTAGTAGTATTGGTAAGTAAGTTAAATAAACTTTGACTGTGTGCTGGAATTTGTGGAGTATTTATTCTTTCTATTTGGTTTGTAGACGGCACCACTCCAGATCGAGTTTTGGTTAGGTAACTCCAATTTGAATCAGACGCAGTTTCTTCAGAATTGTTTTTCAATGTTCGCACCACTATGTTCGTGTCTCTCGAAGAATTGGGTGAAGGTGCCCACATTATAGGAAGGTTTTTGTACTCCAAAAATCTTAACAAGCCAGTGCAATTAAAAAAGTTTCCATTGAGTACCTTTCTACCTATACTTAATACTTTGTGATTAAGTTGAGATTCCATATTACTAGAAAGTATTGGAATTATTACCTTTTTTGTATTCTCAACTCTTTTCAAATACTTGGAATAACAATTAGAAGTAATGTGTTCAATTGTTTTGTAATCGTTATCTTGAGCTGCTATTCGTTGATCTATATTTGATCCAATTGAATCTTGATCATCTGATTGTTCTTCTTCATCAGATGATATTTGTATGCAAACCGTATCTTTTTCGTTTCTTTTGTTTCTACTCTCATTATCAATCACAACTGTATCACTTGAACTATTTGAAAAAAGTCTGTTTCTTTTATGAGGATGCTTTTTTTTTATAGGTGATTCATGTTTATCTAGTCTAAACTGATTACTTCTTAGTGTATAATGTATAGTATAATCTCTATAACTAACTAAAATCTTTTTATCACTCAACATAACAGTGTCCTTGGAACCGGTTTCGTTTGGTTTATCATCAAATTTATCCAATTTCACAACACAATACTGGTTCAGAATATCAGAATACTTATTTTTCAAATGCTTGTGCGTTTCACGGTGGTACTCCATATATTTTTTATTTTTAACTCTGTAAGTACATAATGTGCAGTTGTATATTTTATAGTATTCAGATTGCCATGAATTTGTGGATTCAAAATCATATGCATGTCTGGATGTTGATGACTTTTCAGAGTTTGAAGACACTCTTCTCCGTTTAACATTTTCTAGTTTTTTTACACACTCCAGTTGGGGAGTTGGCGGTTTATTCTCTTGTTCTTGTATTGCCTGAAAGATAAATACAATATATATGCACATAGTTTTAGCATTAAAGACTTGTGACTATTTTATAATCTGTGTTTTAACTAATAAATCAAAAGAATTATGGCAAGAACTAATGAATTACTTTGGCAAATGAAAATTTGCTGTTACATTATCTAATTGTTTGAAAATATATTTTTTTATGAATTTTCTTCCCAACATTGGGAATGAACCGATTATAATTATTCTCATGGATAGTTTGTGCAGAATATAGATTCAAAGCTTTTACAAGAGATGCAGCTTACAATGCTTAAATGTAAACGTTTTTTTAATGAAATATTCGTAATTTCTTTGTTATGTCTTTTCTCTATTTGGGATAATATTAGTAGTCGGGGATACACCTTCCATTTTTGCTTTTGATAACTATGAAAATAATTTTCCGTGAGTAGCTTCATTTTGATGAGACGCCCAACTTTTTCTCTTACAAACATTTTCGATTATGGTAGCTAACAGGGTAGCAGGGATGAAATATGTCGATATGATGATTCTCAAAAATATAAAAGGTAAAAGATATTACTAACTGGGTTTTTTTGTTAAATCTCAATATAATTTTTAAATATCTGATTTATTCGAAAAAATATTTGTCCTACAAAATTTATGGTTTGATCAAAGAGTCCTTCCAACATGTATCGATAACGAGGTCATCAAAATTGATAACTAACCAATTTTTTTTGTTGCTTAGTTGATATTTATATAATTTAACAGCAACATTGTCCTACAAATTGCGTGGTACATTATCCTGGTCCTACGCTCAAAAGTTATAAATACCACATGACCATTTATCTCATTACTAACTGTAGGACAAAAATATTACATAATAGGTTAGTGTGTTCTCGGTTCAAATAAAACAATGTCCTACAAGAAAATAGGTATTTATCACTCACTAGTCCTGCAAGAATTGTCATTTTTTCGTTTTCCTATTTGTATATAAACTGAAAACATCTTTTTCGAAATTTAAATAACTTTATTTTCCAATAAACTAGGTACAAAATAATGGCATTTCAGTGTCACATAATTTTAAAAGCCTACATGAGCGACATTATATACATTTTATAAAACTATTAGAGTAGTTTATTTTCCTAGCAATATATTTCTTTTATATAATGGAATTAGAAAAATAATAATAAATAAATATTTTGTTAAACCTGAACGAAACTGAAAGCAGAAAAACGAATTGACAGTAATCATTACCATATACAAATTGCACAATACTTATTAGTGGAAAAAATATTGTAATTAGATGTCGACTGGAAGGATAAATAAACGAGTCGATATTTATTAAATATGATAAATCTCTGACGCAACTCATTATTTCAAATCATTAGAAGATTAGATATTGTATTCCCAAATTTCTCTTTAGAAGAATTGGTGCTCTTTGCCTGTGAAACCTACCAAATTCGGCAAGCTAGATCTTATATAGGTGAACAGCTCCGTTTTGACGGTTTATATCCTGCTAGAGTTTACCCCGCGTGCCTCTTGTTTAAACAGCAGGCGTTAATACAGATTACAATGTATTAAATTTTTATGTTAGTGCTATTTTCCCCCGAAAGATTCACTTCATTTTATATCTGAACTATCCTATCTCCCGGTATGAAAAATTTGGTCCATTTTCGGTACTAAAATTACAGCTAATCCAATCCAGTACTCCTAGTAGTTTTTCGGTGAAGGTTTAACAGACAGACAGATCAAGTTACTATCGCATTTTTTTATATATGATAAATTTTTATATCTATAAACTTGAGAAATAATCAGTCTCCTATGCAAATTTTCATCCTCTATTTCAACCCGTTCTAGTTTTATTTACCTATCCCAAGTCTAATCTATCTGTAAACTACATAAATGACAAATTGACCAAATTGACTAAAATTACCAAATTGACTAAATTGACCAAAATGGATAAAATAACCAAAATGACTAAATTGACTAAATCAACCAAAATATCCAACTTGACTAAATTGACCAAAATAACCAAAATACCAAAATACCAAAATAACTAAATTGACCAAAATAACCAAAATACCAAAATGACCAAATTGATAAAATTAACTAAAATGACCAAAATAGCTAAAATAACCAAATCGATCAAAATAACCAAAATGACCAAATTGACCAAAATGACTAAAATGCCCAAAATTAACAAATTGACTGAATTGACCGAAATGACTAAAATGACTAAAATGACCAAATTTACTAAATTGACCAAAATGACCAACTTTAGTAAATTGACCAAAATGGCCAAAATGGTCAAATTGATCAAAATAACCAAAATGACTAACACGACCAAAATGACCAAAATGAAAATGAAGCTACTCACGGAAAATTAGCTTTATAGTAATTAGTAGCAAAAATGGACGGTGGATCCCCGACTATAGTAGCTAGGTGAATCAAAAAGTTCTTGGAATCAATATTAAAAATGCAAAAATGTAATCAAAAATATTTTATTGTACGTATCTCCCTCCAATGCATTTCATTTAGAATAATGCGTTTCTACCTTCCTTATTCCTTGCGAAAAAAAATGTTTTTCTTGAGTCTCGAAAAACTCTACGACAGCCAGCCGCGTCAATATCGTGAAATTTAGTTCCATAGTTTGTTTTAATTTTGGGAATAAGTGAAAATCACTTGGGGCTAAGTCCGGAGAAGATGGTGGGTGGTTGCGTACTGGGTGGCTAAATTTATAAGAGGCAGATCTAGCTGTAAAAATGACCCGCGTTCTGGGCGGCCTTTAACCTTCGTTATGGAAGAAAATGTCAGGTTGAGCATCTGGTTTTGGAAAACAAAAGAATAACTATAAAACATATAGCTGAGATCCTAAAGATATCTTTTGGTAGCGTTCAATCCATTTTAATTGATTCAATGGGGTTCAAAAGTGTCGAAGATACCATAATCTCCACGAATGTTAACCGACGAAAACAAAAAGCGAGTTTGGAAATTTCTAAGCGTAATCTCGAAATAATCCAGCGTGATTCGGATATTTTTTACCGTCGCCTTATCACCGATGAAACGTGGGTCCACCATTTCGATCCTGAAACTAAGTGACAAAACATGTCTTGAAAAGACCATCCTCTCAATCCATTAAAAAAATTGAGTTGCTCCTACCACTGGCAAACTTATGGCCTCAGTGGTTTTGGGATAGTGAAGGAATCTTTTTTATTGATTACATGCCAAAAGGCCAGAAGATTACTGGACCCTATTATACAAATTTAACTCCGAAAGTGTGTGAAGCGATTAAAGAAAAACGTCATGGAAAACTGTCGTTGGGCGTGTTATTTTTTTACGATAACGCTCCCCCGCTCATCGATCGTAACTTGCGCTCAAAGCAATCCGCTGTGCTGGCCTCAATCTCCTTGACCACTGACAATATTCTCCGGACTTAGCCCCAAGTGATTTTCACTTATTCCCAAAAATTAAAAGAGGAAATTCGTGGAATTAAATTTCACGAGAATGGCGCGGTTGTGGCTGCCGTAGAGTTTTTCGAGACTCGAGAGAACCTTTTTTTTCGCAAGAAATAAGGAAGTTAGATGCATTCATTGCATTGAAGGAGATTATGTAGAAAAACAAAATATTTTTGCATTTTTTAATACCGATTCGTAAAAAAATCCTAAAAACGCCATCTAAAAATACCATGCATATTTTGCCATTTATTTTTACTTCTAAGCTGTGGCAGCTTGATGGTTAATGCACTTGCACACCAAACTAAAAGGTCGCGGGTTCAAACTTGACCGGATTAGCAAGCACTTAGGCAGTTTTGACCTAATGTTCATATTTTGCAATTACCATGTACTAACAGACATCGTGATGAAACCTGCAAATCGAGATTACGGTTTATCAAACTCACCAGCCGTCCCGGACAAGTGTGGCGCGTATACCGACCATTGTCCTAAGAAATTGGGAAGCCCGAGATGAGGAGTGGGCCAATTATGAGGTGTTATTTCTACTTCAACTTAAAATTGTCTTTATTAATTGGTTCCTTATAATTTCTCTGTAATTAAATAAAGAAATCTTACTTTTTGAGACTCGACCCTCTGCTTTAACAAGTTTTGTTTTTCCAAATATTTTTGTTTTGTTGTGTAATGTTGACTTAAATTGGTCTGACACTTTTGACACATAAGCTGTGGTAGTCCATCATATGCATCAACCTGAAATTAATTGACAATCTATGATTAAAACTCATTCACATAAACATTCATTTTAAAGAGACCCCATATCTTGGTCTTATTCAAAACTAAATTCAGTTTATTCTCTCTAATAGCCTAATGTATTCGAGTATTTAGATACCATAACTTGACATAAACTTATTTACTATATATACCACACCTCAAAAGGTTTGTTAGATTGTTATATTATATATGTGTTATAATTATGTGATTACTACCTATTAATCGCGTAAAAATATATGTCATGAGTATGTCCATATGTATTTATTTTAAAAATTTAGGAACATCTGAATTTATGTACCGTACCACCTGCATCGCCAAATTGCTTAGAATATCCTATAACTTAGGCTGCCTGGAACAGATCGCTCTAAGTGAGTGCCTGTCTCACTTAGAGTGAACTGTTCCAGGCCTGTATATACTGTTTTGCCTAAAAATATTGCAACTAATATATTGTGTCTGTTATTTTGGTGAGCGATAAAGTGTTATCTATCTATATTTAAACTTTACATAGTATAAAACAAAGTCGCGTCTGTCTTTTTTTAAAGCGTCCCTACGAGAGCATAAATCTAGAATGTCAGTGGATCTATAACATAGTTAGCTCACTGACATCCCAGTGTGCCGTTTGGCACTAAGCCCCAAAAAGCAGGGCCATACCACTTCGTACAGTAGAAGTGATTCCATCGATACCCCCGTAAACAATGGCCCTCTACTATGGAAAATGGGAAACCGGTGCATAACGATGTTTTCGAACCCCCGCCTAATAACAGCCGACGGCAAAACTGCCTGCAGCGTCCTCTACCTCGCCCTCACGGCGGCCCCCTTTTTTTAGTCATTAGTGACTCACAAAAGGAAGTCGCCTGCCGGTGAGAATCGCTGTAAATCGCTCTATTATACTTTATTATCCTTACTTTTTTTCAGGGGTGGAGGTGGAAAGGGGGGTTCCCATTAGCTCGCCCGTGGAAGTCGGCGCCACATCCATAGAAACTGGGGAAACATTGTTTACCAAATCCCGTTGAATAGATCCGGTCCTAACCTTTTTGGCGGCCGGCAACGGAGCCGTACCCTGTTGTTTGCCCGCTAATAACGGCGGACAAAGGGCGGGGGCGGGAAGGATCGATTCTCGATGCAGCGAACCGGCCATCAATTAGCCCCCCAATTGAAACAAAGAGAACTAGTTTCAGCTCCTTGACATCTAATTGGGGGACGACCGCAGCCACCCGTGCCACCCCTTTTGCGGCTGTCGCCGCCTCCCTGACCTCTACGCACTCCCTCCCTGCGGTAGGCTTCCATCCCTTCCCGCATGGATTGCATGTCTTGATGGAGCTGGTAGTTCTCAAGACTGAGTTTCCGACTCTTGGCATCAAGGCATCTAGCCGACAAACTCTCGACCATTTCAGCGAGTTGGCAGACTGCTTCCTTTAAAACGCGGATGAATCCGCCCTTTGAATTCCCCGAGATCGTGGCGACGTGGTGGATGTTAACGAAACAGGCCTTCGCAAACGCGCGAATCTGCTCCGGGTCCGCCCTCTCCACGTCCCATTCCCCAGGGACCGGTAGCTCCACTATATTATATTACCACCACGGTATTGCAAACTATCCATCTCCCGGCATGAAAAATATTTGTCCATTTTTGGTATTAAAACTACATTTAAACAATTACAGCCTAGTTCTACTTCTAGTTTTATTTTTTATCTATCCTTCGTCTATCTATCTGTAAACTACATAAATGACAAATCATCAAAAAAAATATCCTACTTTCTGGGATAACCTTTACATAAAACTATCCTATTATCCGGGATGAAAAGCATTCCTTACTTGTCCACCCTCGGTATTAAAATTACACATATACCGAATTTCAGCCAAATCGGTACAATAGTTTTTCCGTAAAAGAATAACAAAAAGAGAGAAATATATTTTTATCCCGGAAACTATCCCATTTTTCGGGATAAAAAGGATCCTATGTTCACCCTCGACATCGAAGAAAAAAAAAATATATATATATATATATCCCTATTAATATTATAAATGCGAAAGTAACTTTGTCTGTCTGTATGTCTGTTCCGTTTTCACGGAAAAACTACTGGACCGATTTGGCTGAAACTCAGTATATGTATTTTCGATGCCGAGAATGAACATAGGATACTTTTTATCCCGAGAAATGGGATAGTTTCTAAGATAAAAATATATTTATCTCTGTTTATTTTGCTTTTACGGAAAAACTACTGGACCGATTTGGCTAAAAATCGGTATATATGTAATTTTAATACCGGGGGTGGACACGGGATACTTTTATTCCGGATAATGGAATAGATTTATGTAAAGTTTTTTATGATTTGCCATTTTCGTCATTGTAGTAATTTCTGTAATTTTGGTCATATTTGTCCGATTGTCCTTTTTGTCCGATTTGTCCTTTTTGTCCCATTTGTACTTTTTGTCTTTGTTATTATTGTCACTTTTGTTATTTATGCAGTTTTCATGGACCGGGGGGGCGGGGGATAGATAAATAAAACTAGGACTTTTTTAAATAGAGAATGGTAGTTTGGATGAGACTAATCATTTCTCAAGTTTATAGATATAAACATTTATCGTCTATAAAAAAATGCGATAGTAACTCGATATGACTTTCGGTTAAGCTTTCATGGAAATTCTTCCATGAAAACCAATCTTCAAAACCGATCCAGTACCCCTATCAGTTCTGCTAGGAGTACTGGATCAGTTTTGCTGTAATTTTGTTTAAATGTAGTTTTAATACCGAAAATGGACAAAGATATTTTTCATGCCGGGAGATGGGATAGTTTGCGATATAAAATTAAATTGATCTTCCGGGTGCAAATAGCACTAACATAAAAATTTAGTACAATGTAACCTATATATTAACCCCTGCTCTTTACACAAGAAGCACGCACTAGAGGCTGACCCGCGGCGCAGCCTCGGGTTAAACTCTAGTTAACCCATATATATACCAAGTTTCAGCCAAATCAGTCAAGTAGTTTTTCCGTGAAAGCGTAACAGAGAGACAGACAGAGACCGACAGAGTTACTTTCGCATTTATAATATTAATAGGGATAATAGGTATTAATAAATTAGTATAGAATTCATGGGACACCATGTCAGGTCCAGGTCTTCATGGTGGAGGGTGTTCTGCATTCTCTTATTTTTTTATTGCCTGAAGCAGACAGACGGGCTATCCGATGGAAAGCGGTTACCATCGCCTATGGTCGATTACAACACCAGGGGGTATCATTAACGCGTTGCCGAACTCTAAGAATTTTATAACTTTCTTCTTATAGAACCCAATGTCATAGCGCAAAGGTTAAACCGTGGCGCGGCGAAAACTTTCCAACAGATAATTGTTGTACGCGAAATAAATGTTCTAGAGAATCATTGCTAGTTGAGCGTAGGAGCTCAAAGTGATTCACCCCCATTGGGGTGAACAACCCGTTTCTGGCAAGCAGAAATGGTTGTAAAAATGAGGCGTTGACATGGGAAAAAGCTAGTTATCAATAAAACCCAAATTAGAAGCAAAAATATAGAAGTAAGTTAACTGATATAACTTGCAAAATTAGTATGCTGAAATGGGTATGTCATAGAACTTATGATCAAGAAAGAGTGAGATCCTGAAGAGTTCTGCACCATAGAGCACTTACTTAGTAAACCAATGATCTGTACAAGATCACTTATTGCCCTTGGATGTGGATATCAGAGAACTAAGACACCTATTTTGTGATCTAAAAGACACAAAGTCTTTGTCCAGCATATTTAAGGGTAAGTGTAATTTAGAAAATTACAATTTACTACTAAACTAGGCAATATTTTTTACTATAATCACTTTGGTCCAGATGTTACTTTATATACCTTCTTTACTTCATTTATACAATAATAATAATAATATTTTTTTCCCTTTTATTGTGTCTTGGTCTTATTGAGTATGCACTGTTTGCTACAACTCCATTAATTCTTCATAAAGTAATTCTGTAACATACTTCTGTATAAAACTTATTATAAAAAAAGACAACTTGAGATATAAATAGAATATGAAACTTAAAGAAAAACAATATTTAGCTAGATGTGTTGCTGGGGAGTTTCTTGCCGCTTCTTCTCCTTAACAGCAATAACACGTTGCGAAGCGGCATACATAGAATAGGAAGAAAAATTTAATTTTAACTTATATATATGACCTTCAAAAAGTGTTCTCCAGTGGAACTTATTTTGAATAAAAAAACTTTGAATTTGAATTTGAATATGCTACATAGGTTGGAATAGTAAGTAGTACATGCATGAGTACATTAATGTTTCACATTTTGAGATATGTCATAAATACTCCACATTATTTGTCTCAAACATTTAGTTTGTAATGTTACTAACTTTTTGATTGAGTGATATACAAAGAGATAACAATATTATCCAAATTTTTAATTCCTGCTATATTTTCAAAACAATTATACTATAATTTTAAGATTGTGCTAATAAAGTATATCATAAACAAAAAATAGGAAAAATCAAGCTGAATTTCTTGGGTGATTCAGAATTATTACTTAGTATGTGTTTCAAACTCAATTTATACTTAGTTGGTTTATTAAGTTATAAACTTTTATATTTACTCAAATAAAAGTAACCACTTTAACAAACAAAAACTAGAACTAAATGCCAAAGGACTAGACCACTCTTAGATATAATTTATCTTTTAGTATATTAGGTAAAAATTAAAATACTTATTAGCTTGTATAGATCTTAATGTGTAGTGAATTAATTAACCTTTAATCACTTTCAATTATTATTTTTCTTTAAAGCCTGCATTTGTTTAGTTAATGTTTCCTCATTCTTATTCACATTAACCATACTTATTAATAATTCATCATTAAATTTTAATACTATAAGTACTTAAATTCCAAAAACTAAATAACCTGTCTGTACTTCCATGAAGAAGGTTCACTAAATATTGAATTCTTGTGGGGTAACTTCGAAAATTAAATTGGTAAAAGTTAGTAGTAATAGTAGTAGTAGTATTCGCCACAAACAATTCTGATGTATAAGTCTTCACACTGCATTAAATTGTAAGTCTTCAACTGACACTATTCAATGAAGTTCTTGTGAAAACTCAAAAGGCCACATTTGTCTATACAGTTCACATTTATCACAAAAACACAACGATAAAAGTTGGTTGTAGCTATACTACCATAAATAATATTAATTTATTTTTAAAATGAGGTAAACTAAAATGTAAAGGAAATCTCAGTTTCCAGTCCCAGCTCCATTTTTCAGTTTAATTTAGAATTACCTGTAATAGTTCACAATTACACCTAACTATAATTTAAAATGTTAAGTTCTGAAATAATTTATTGCTACAATTACTACAGAATGAAAAAGCTTTAAAAAGTTTCTTGCAATTGTTAGACTATGTCAATAAAGAAATATGACATATAACTCAGTGCTAGATTTCAATCAATTTTAAAACAATAGAAATTACACCAAAACAATACGAGGGCAATTGTACTTACAATAATATCATAACATGACTTAATTTGTTCTTGAATACTGGGTATAATCTGATACTGTCCTAGTTCTTCTAAGCACAGTCGACAAGTTATAAATAAGTTTGGATCAACTTTATTCATATTGTTCAGTCTTATCTGAAAAGAAAACAATAATACCACTTCAATCGCCTCATATAACCTCACTTGTATACAATCCTATTCATGGTTTGGCTTCATTAAAAGACAATCAAATAAATTTAATAGATTATTCTAAAACAGCTATGTACGTTCTGTCGGTCGCATAATGAAAATACAATCAAGTTATGACAATTTCTTGGCCGCAATACATTAAAACTTGCCTCAGATAATGGAACGGAAGTCTAAAAGTTAAAACACAGCTTTTAGCTTTACAATTCCCGCCAATTTCACAACTATCTGTCACATTCTGGATCAAATTCAATAAATTTGATATCATATTCATGTAAGTTTCGGAAAACAACATAAAAAACAGAAATTAATAACTGAGCATCTGTCAAGAAGCTATTTACTTCTACTTTTACTTTCAAAAAGATTATAACAATTGTATTTTTATTGTTAGCTATACTAACGTAAAAATTGAATATATGTCACTCGAAACTTCGTTAAACACTAATAAATAGCTAACTATCATTAACTATAATATTTCATCACCAATAAAATTTAGAAACGAACTCCTAATTTGGTAGAACACACCATAACGCCTGTCTCTCATAATCTGGAACAAAAACTTGAATGACAGCTCTTTATATAGAGATATCGGCCTGCCATCTATCAGTGAGTAGATAACTAACTAACTCGTCCGGTTTAATAAACAGTGACATCTATGGACTAACTTCATCTACGATCTTTCTAAACCTATCTATCGACATATGATGTTATTTCATTATTTATTATGCTGTTTTAAATTACAAATAAAAAATAGTTCAGATTTAAATTTGTCATCTTGACTTATTCTTACAGTTATTTGGCAGCATAGTTCTTGTCACGTTTCCGTTTGAAATTAATTTAATTTTGTTATGTACCCTCCTATTTCTAAACGATACAATCAGCCATTTCCTTAATTGAATCATAATGTTATATTTTTATTTATTCGGTAATTAGCGCCTGTTTTGTATAGAGTAGTTGTCTATAATTTAGTTATAATACTTATCCTTTGTATAATGTGATAATTGTGTACAGATTATAATTCAAACCTCTCAATTGTATATAAACGGTATTCACTACATTTTATTTTCATGTTGGCAGACGCGATAGATTTATACTGTGTTCGGCTTATTTTATTGCATATAAAACTTTAAGTATAATATTTTATAAATATCTTATATAAAATATTATCTGAAATATCCAAACAATAATGTATAATAATAAATAATAAATCGGCAGACAAGCACACACACTGTATATCCCCAAATTAAGCAAGTTACGCTTGTGTTATGGGTAATATACAACGGACCATTCTGGGGCCGATCCCAGACACCCAGACCATAGTAAATAACGGAGAAAATACGTTTCCGAAATTTACTATACCAGGAATCGAACCCAGAGGGGGTTGCAGTGAGGTAAGCCGGCAAAGGCCTAGCCCGCTCAACCACAGAGGCCGTAAATTATTGTCATGCATATCCCTTTAAGTAAAATAGTTTTAAGTAAAAACTGTGCAGGAAGGGTGCAGACTGAAGGTGGAGTTGTTGATTTCCTTTTCCTGGTCCCACCAAGAAAGAGCAGCCCCAACTTTGCCCTCTATTTTGCTGCCATCCGTGTATATAAACGATCTGCCTGAGAGGACTGTCACTGAGGTGAGCAATGTCGTCCTGTACGCTTTGCAAATTTTTATGGCAAAGCATCTTTGGGGGGCATTCAGACGGTTTTTAACCGTTTGAAGCTTTGTCGCTTGATGCCACGCACTTGCCGCGTACTTACATGACGATTGGATCGATGACCGCGACGTATATTGTCCTGACTATTTCTCCGTTGAGTCCCCACGTCACCTTCGCTGCACGGGCTAGTTGTTTATAGATGTGCGCTGATTTTTTACAAATTGCGGCCACGTGTGGTATGAATGTAAGGTGCCGGTCGATGTTAAGACCAAGGATTTTCATCTCGGTGGCTAGTTGTAGTCGATTTCCGGACATGATAGGTTGGGTTGGTCATACTTTAGCTTCTTCGTCAGTAGCATCACGTTGGTTTTGTGAGCTGCGAAATTTAGCTTGTTCTGAATTCCCCATTCCGTTACCATGTCCAGAGCCGAGTTGATTGTTGTATCCATAGTCGGTACCTCTGTACCGGAGAAGACTAGGACTACGTCGTCCGCGAATGCTTGACAGTGAACTCCTTTGCCAGTTAGTTTGTGCAGCAGCGAGTCAAGGATGATATTCCAAAAGGTGGGGCCTCCTATGGAGCCCTGCACACATCTTTTAGTAGTTGGTCTCTCGCTGACTGCTCTGGCATAGTTGATCATGATCTTGCGGTCTTGTAAGTAGGAGTTCACCATGTCAAACAGATTTCTTGGGCACTTTTTGGTGATGAGTTGATATTTTAATGCTGGCCGCCATGCGCTATCGAAGGCCCCCTCTATATCTAGTGAGACAATAATCACGATCTTCTTTTGGTCGATCAGCGATCTTACGTGTCCCAGAAGATGATAGAGGGCATCCTCGGTTCCACGCTGTGGCATGAAACCAAACTGTTTTGGATGGAGTGTGGGGTATATGTGGTATTGAATACGTCCCACTAAGAGTTGTTCCACTGTTCCTTGAGAATTATAAGGTGTTATTCTACTGCATGCAACTACATTCGATAACAGAAAACGTCTTAGTTCGTCTGACATAAACGCTGTTCCTCGATCTGTGTGGATATATTGTGGAGCGCCATATATAGAAAATAAGTCAGTAAAACATTTTATTACAGTGCTTGCACAAAGGTCCATATATGGATAAGCAAATGGAAAACATGAATATTCATCTATAATTGTCAAAATATAGCGACTACTTGTGTTAGTAGGTATTGGTCCTTTATAATCGATATTAAATCTCTCCCATGAAGCTAAAGCCCATATGAGCTTTCTTTGCATTTTTAAAAATCTAGGTTTTACTTCAGCGCATACACGACAGCTTAAACTTATTACTCTAATGTCATCAGTTGTATATGATAGGTTCTTGGATAGTATCCAATGTGCCATCCGGATGATACTGTTGAACAAAACCAAAGCTATACGAGCTGTTTTGAGTTGACGATGTTACACCTCTTTATGTATGTGACTACTTTCGTTTTTTGATTGTCATCAGTTTTAAATTGAGAATGACAATGTCTTCGTACAAGAATTGAAAAATCTGTTATTCTGTCTTAATTAAATTTTATTCTTGTAAATCCATAAAAATTCGTTTTGCTTCTACTATACATACAACTACGTGTATATTCAAGAGGTTAAGGACCCACGCACTATGGAAAATGTTACAGGAAAATTTCAGATTAGTCTGTTAAGTGGAAAAAGCAATTGGGATACCTGGAAAAAATCACTTGCCTATTAAGCATTGTTCCCACAATGCTCGAAGTAGTGCAGGGCTCGTTTCAAAGACCCACAGAACCACTCGCTGGATCTGGAGAAGCTAACATACTCGGTAAATATAATGAAAATCTCGATCGTTTCATTAAAGCCGATGCAAACGCAATTATAATAGTAATAACCAACATGGAAAAAGAACACTCAGGAAGGTAATGCGGTAAAATAATTCGCGTGATGTATGGCTAGAGTTACATCACCTGTTTGATGGCAGTGACGAACATAAAGCATATAATCTTTGCATGAGCTTCTTCGGCTATAAGAAAGATGCTGCAGATGACATTGCAAGCCATATGTCGAAATTAAATAATATATGGTCACAGCTTAACCAAGAATTGAAGAGAGATAACAACAAGGAGCTATCAGAAGTACTATTAATATGCAAAATCTCAGACACCCTTGATGAAACCTTCATTTCTTTTCGAAGCAGCTGGCTGTTATTACCGAAATCCGACAAAACTGTGGAAAGTCTCACTAGTCAACTATGTGCATTTGAGAGAACATTACATAGTAGTGTTAATATGCAACAAGAAGCTCCAATATCGAACTCTGAAATTACTACCGCTACTGAAAAGAAGAAGGATAAGAAAATGAAATGTAATTACTGTAAATTCGTAGGTCATCGAGTGATAAACTGTCAAAATGTGCATCAAAGATGGCAAACCTCCGAGAAACAGTAATCCGCAACCAACCCCTTTAATTTCTAAAGCCGAAAACATACTCCTGATGTCAATAGAAAGCACAGAAGTTTTTTCAATTGAACGAGACACTGAGAATTGGTACGTAGATAACGGTGCCACGAGCCATGTGACAAATCAGGCTGATTTATTCCAAAATTACGAACATTTTGACGAGATTCATACTGTAACGACGGCTAATGGCAATGCGATTAGTGCCAAAGTCAAAGGTTCAGTAATAATCGAAGTGAAAGTTAAAAGGAAGAAACAAGACATTACCCTTCAAGATGTTTGGTATGTCGCCTTCAACAAAAATTTGTTCTCAGGTTTGGTATTACACGGCAGAATTCCTAAAAGCGTGTTCTCATCTACGAAAAAGAATGCACCATCTATGTCAACGGAGAAGCATAAGCATAAGAAGACGACAGAAGCAAGGTGGCTTATATCGCCGCGACGCTCGAAGTATACTACCTGCAAAACTATCCGAAGTCAATTCAACATTTGCAACGATGCAGTTACACCACGAGAGACTCGCACATCAGAATAAGAGACATGTGAAAGCTACAGTTAAACGCGAACTGGGCCTAGATATATCTCTTGACAAAAAGTCATGCGTATATCCTGAACAGAACTGGTCCTGCAAACAATGAAAAACCTAATTACGAACTTTGAAATGGAAAAAGGTCTGTCATCAAACATCTCTGCATTATAGGATGTACAGTCTATGCTCATCTACCAAAACAAAAGAGAAAGAAGCTAGACAAGAAAGCCATTAAAGGCAAGCTCGTAGGATACGATGAAGACTGCTATCGTGTCTGGATGAATGAATTTTTGACAAAAAGCCCCTTCCTATCGCCAATATAGACCCGAAATGTACAGAAAGTGATACAAATACGAGGGAGTATGATTTGGAAATTCCGATAGACAACGCTATCAATGAGGAAAAGGCACACATGAAATACATCTAGATCCACCGACAATTCAATCCGAGGGATATTCTGAACAAATAGTCTCGAACAATCCGCTGACTATTGAATCTGAGGGATATTCTGAACAAATAGTCTCGAACTATCCGCCGACTATTGAATCCGAGGGAGACCCTGAGCCTATAGTCTTGACCGATCCTGAATGTAGTTTTGAGGGAGAGAATCAGGAGGAAAACCACACTCAAAATTAACTATGAAGATAAGATTAATTATTATTTTCGTGATCGTAATAGAATTCAACGTCCTAAAAAATTCAATGATACGTTTACATCAGCGAGTGAGTACCAGAAACTTATAAAGATGCTATGAGTAGACAGGATCGCGAAAACTGGCTGAAAGCGATGGACAGCAAAATGCATTTATGGAAAGGACTAAACATGTAAACGCCTTGTGATTTGCCAAAGGGCAAAAAGGCTTTTCCGTGCAAATAGGTATTCCGGATTAAGAGTTACCCAAACGGAACAACTGAAAAGTACAAAGCTCACCTAGTTGTCAAGGGCTTTAGACAAAAGAAAGTCATAGATTATGAACAAACTTTTAGGCCTGTAGCTAAGATGGCGACCATTTGATGAATGTACAACCTTTCTATATGGTTTAATAGATAATGACGAGGTATTTATTAAACAACCAGAAGGCTATGACGATGGTAGTGGACGCTTATGCATGGTAAAGAAAAGCTTGTACGGTTTAAAACAGGCTCCAAGGTGCTGGAATACAACCATAATAAATTATTTCGAAGAGATTGGCTTCGAAGTTAGTGAAGCTGACCCCTGTTTGTTTAACCGAGAGAAAGCTAACGGAAAATTATTACTTGCTCTCTATGTAGATGACGGTCTTGTTGCTGGTTCAAATCAGGAATTAATTGAGGGGTTCCTTACTGAATTGAAAGAAAAGTTTGAATTAATAGATAAGCCTATATCATGCTATTTAGGTATAGAAGTCAAAATTAGAGAAGGCTTGGATATCAGAATCCACCAGACTTCTTACCTAAAACGAATCCTGAAGACGTTTTGAATGGAAAACTGTAGACCAATAAGCACTCCTATAATAAAGGAAGGTACACCTCAAAGATCAGAGAAGGCTGATGACTACTTCACACACTCATATATTTAATGATGGCCACGAGACCAGACATAGCATATGCTGTGAGTGTCGTATCAAGGAGTTGAGAAAACCCTACTCATGCAGACTGTGTAAGACTGAAACGTATACTTAGATACTTGAAGTATACCACAAACATGGGCATGCTATACAAAAGAGAATACCAATAAGTTATTTTAGAATGCTACAGCGATGCAGATCACGGAGGAGACTCTTCAATAGGAAGATCTACAACCGAAGTTGTCTGTTTGTATGCTGGAGGTGTTGTATCATGGCTCATCCACAGAAAGCGTTGCTATCTCCACAACTGAAGCAGAAATCGTTGCAGCGAGCGAAGTGGCCAAAGAGAGCATATGGCTAACTCGCCTTCTGCAAGGCATGACAATGATGGAACCGTCACAAGTTCTCTATGTTGATAATGAAGCAGCTGTAAGATTATCTGAGAATCCCGAGTTGCATCGAAGAACAAAACATTATAAGAATACGGCACTTCTTTATAAGAGAACTTGTGACTACTGGATAACTCAAGGTGAACAAGATCAGCAGTGAAAAGCAGCTTGCTGATCTCTTCACCAAGCTGCTAGCCAAGCCAAGGCTTCTAGCCCTATAAAATCAAATAGGTCTTCACATCGAGAGAAGGTGTTGAACAAAACCAAAGCTATACGAGCTTTTTTCTGTTGACGATGTTACACCTCTTTGTGTATGTGACTACTTACGTTTTTTGGTAGTTATCAGATTCAAATTAAGAATGATAATGTCTTCGTATAAGATTGAAAAATCTGTTATTCTGTCTTAATTAAATTTTATTCTTGTAAATAATAAACCATAAAAAATAGTTTTGCTTCCACTATATGTGGAATGTCACATTATATCGTGCAATTTTTTCAGCTTGTCTTTAGTATTTATGTTCGAACAGACGCGTTATAGGGCATCAGCTGTAATATTCTCCTTACCTGGGCAATAAATAATGTCATACTTAAAACTCGATAATTCTAGATGCCATTTTTCAATCTTCTAATTTTTTATTTTACGTTTAAGACTTTGCTGTAACGTAAAAGAGACAAACCTGATGGCCGTGAGATTGTATCTATTTCGACTTTGTGCGGACATAATAAGTGTGCTTTAGATTCCGTCGTATAATTGTATTCATTAGAATAATTTGATGTGGAAGAAAGACAAAAACCAATTTAATGTTTATTATTATTCTAATCAAAATTACAGAAGAAATAATATCGAAATATTTCTTTTATAAATTGACATTTTAAAATTAATAACGACTTATTAAGAAGGATTTACACCACAGACCTCCACTAGCATTTAATAGACCAGGCGTGGCCATTCTTTCAAGCACCCGAACGCACGAAGTACCTCAGGGCACCTACCAAAACTTCTAACTGGCCAAGCGCACGCTGCCCCACCCGGATGTGTTCACGACAACCACCAATACATGCGCGAAGGCGTCTGTCCCGCTTTCGTCTATGCGGACTATGTAGGGATACTAAGGAACCAGAGAACAGCATGCTAGTCCCCATTTCCCCTGTCTGTTACATTTTCACCAAAAAAATACACAAGCATTCTTGCTGAAATTTGGTATATAAGTAGTATCAATACCAAGAATGGACATAGGATAATCATTATTCCAAAAAATGGGACAGTTTTCGGCATAGAATTAAGTAAATATTCCGGGGAGTAGTACCTAGACAAAATTTTATTCAATGTAATCTGTGTTAATGTATACATACGTGGTGTATGCGCAGAATCCTCAAAAAAAGAAACCTCAGATATTCCGTACACACGAAGCCGCTTAAGATAATAGTATAATTTTGTTACCATCAGTTGTTGTTTAAATGTTTATCTAATAACAAAAAATAAGTACATTAATTAGATAGACTCACCCAGACCCTCACCGACTAAGAACGTCCACCTTGGCTTTTCAGACGCAGACATCACACATGGGCGGAAATTTAATCCCTTTTAATAAATAATTCAAACAATAATAATCACTTTTCAGGGCGTCCGCCATTTAGGGTATTTCAATAGCTCACTGGACTTGCCAAAAATTTATTATTTTTAACATATGTCTTTTTAACATGACTAACGAATCCGACGAGAAAATGGCGGCATCTTTCAAGTTGCACCCGAAAATTGGCGGGACAGAGAGAGATATACATACATACTATTATACAAAAAGAGAAGAAATATGTATCAAGAATGTGTATTGTGGTTTGAAAAAGAGATGGTGATACCATGACTTGACTACCATAATTCAATATTAAATAATAAACACATGGTATAGAGATAGTCGAAGCCTTGGAGAACAGGATAGGCTACTTTTGTTGCTAAAGTAAAACTGGAAGAAAATGAAGTAGAAGATAAAATTTTCTATGGAAGACCAATGATTTCTCAAGTTTTGGGATATAATAACTCTGTCTGTTACGCTTTCACATTACTGGGCCGTTTTTGCTGAAATTTGGTATACAGGTAGTTTTAATACTGAGAATGAACATAAGATGTTTATTCCCGAAAATGTTATAGTTTATTTATTGGGATAGTCGGAGATTTCCAGTGACGGAAGCCTCTAGATAAAAAAATATGCAATATAAGAAAACTAGAGTTATTCACTAGGGTTCAGCCCGCTAAATGTCGCGGGAAATCCGTAATAATTCATTGCGATTTTGCCTCAGGAGATTGTCAATATTAAAAAATATTTTATAAATTCGATAGTTTCGCACACTTTAATAAACAATTAAAATTTTAATAGAAAAAATAATTATTTCATAAAATATTGTTCTTGTGTTGTATCAACATTATATATATTTTTTAAATAAAACTACAACATAGCAATAAACCATCATAATATTTTTAGACCTGGCCAAAGCTTTTGATACAGTCAGCTTACTACTTCTGTTGATAAAGTTAGAACGTTTCGGTATACGTGACAAACAGGTTAAACTTTTCCGGAGCTAGCTATGAAAATAGACAATTATACCAGTTTAGAAATACCCGTTATCTACGGAATTCTGAGACGGATTATTCGAGATACAACATTATTTTGGCCTATATTGATGATGAACTTAACGTTGAACAGGCAAAATACTTGTAAAAGATACATTTAAAACAGCATTTGTATAATATCACATTCGTTTTCTTAGTTCTTTTATATACAACTAGGATATGCCCACGACTTCGTCCACCTTTTGTTAGAGTTTGTATATCAAAACTCTTTAAGAGGTGAAGCTATAGAACCTCCTTAGATAAATGGAATATACTTTGACATCTTTGAAACAATAAAAAGAAAACGATGGTGTCATTCTTAAAATAATTTATTCCATGTAAAACATCTAAGCGACAATTAAACTCGTATTATTCAATTTATTTTTTTATTATTTTTACTTTAATAAGGTCCCAGGAGCACAGCGTTGCCTGAGACTAAATTTTATGAGTGGATAGAAAAATAAATATTAGAATTTTGAATATTACATAAAAGTCAAACTGTTTCTACAATAGTAAAATTTGCAATGATCATTATGTAGTCTGTAGCTAAGGCAAAAATGGGAATAAACAAATTGGATGGACAGAATTGGTAAACGTGGAAATTCATAATTAGTCGATTACTTAGAAGTTATCCAGGTATAATGGATGTTATAATGGGTAAATTAAAACGCCTACTCATCCAGGGGCATCAGGTACACCCAAAATACTTGATAAATTTAAGAATGAGTCAAACAATTTTAAAATATTAGACAACACTGCCCATTTAGTACTTTTAAAAAATATGACTGAGGATATGCTGCACAAGGTGATGAGATTCAGCACAGCAAAGGACATGTGGGATGAAATTGCAAGGCTATACGACGGAGCTATAGAAGATAAGAGTTACGACTTATGCATGAAGTTCTTCAGCTACCAAAAAGATTCTGAGTATGATATTATCACACATGTATCCGCAGTACAATTTTTATTCTACGACCTGAATACTAAATTAGAAGAAAACGATTTACCAGTAATCCTAGTAATTTTCAAGATCCGATATATTGCATATACACTTCCGGAACAGTTTTTTATATATTTAAGTCAAGTTGGCTTTTGATGACAAAACAGGATTAAAACATTAAGAATATGGCGATACAGTTATGTGCCTATGAAAGAGCGCTAATAAATAAAGCAGAGTGTAATACTGACCTGAAACCTCTTATACTAAAATCCGAGAAATGTATGAACAACTTTAATAAAAAGAAAATGAAGTGCAAATATTGCGGAAAAATTAGTCACATTGTCAAGAAATGTCATAAATGGATTTCCGACGGGAGACCACCAAAGAATTCGACCAGTGGTGTAAACAACATGAATTTGATGATATCAGTTGAAGATACAACAGAAACAGATAAAAATAGTTGATTCATAGACAATGAAGGAACTAGTCATTTTACAAATATTCCTGTCTTATTTGAAAACTTGAATATTTTCAAAATAATTACACTGTCACCACAGCATCTGGACAGACAATCAATGCTATTGGCAAAGTATCTATATGTTTCAATGTTGATGTAAATGGATGAGTCTAATCACTTATTTTAAAAGATGTATGGTATATTCTAGCATTACAAAGAAATTTATTTTCCTTTCTTTCCGCTCGAGACAAACTACAGAATAATATATTCGAATCCCCCACAGAATCATGTACATTGAAGGTAAATTGTAAAGAAATAAAGAACAGGAAGCGAAGAAAACTTGATGGGCTATATATATTTAATGTTAAAATTGTCACACCAAAGCAAGAAATAAATCTTGTCACAAATTCACAATCGTTAAAATTGTATCATAGACGTTCTAAACGTTCATCAGAATAAAAAAACATGTAAAAAGATTAATAGAAAAGGAATTTGACATAAAATTGGACTATAATACAGAACTATGTGAAGGTTGTATCAATGGCAAAGCACACAGATTGAAATTTAGAACACAAGAACATGCGAACATGCCTGGAGAATTTATTCACTCGTTTGTGGACTTTTTATGCTGTAGCAGCGAAAGGTAGAGGTACTGATATGAACTGAAGTGAACTAATTTATTCTGGAAACGGTAACTTTACTACAATTATTAACAAGTCGTACGGCTAGTACAATATAGTGCACAAGGCGTGAGCGGGACAGATCATGTGTGAGTAGGACGGATGATGTGCGAGCGAGAGAGAGCAATTATTAATATGTGTGCACCCGCGCTGCGCCAGCCAGCACAGAGTACATTGAATATATAAAGACTAGCCAGTAGTTCGTTGTCCACTGCGACATCTGAAACTAGGACCTCTGTGGACTGGTTGAGACTTGGGGACCTCCTCAAGGCAACCGAATCACAAGACCTGGACCGCATCCTGGACCACATCGAATCCCGCCAAGACACGGAGACGGCGATCGAGGCCCTCACCAACCACCTTCAATCCACAGTGCGGAACTCGTCCAGACAGGTGCCAGTGGAGGATGACCGCCACTTATGCCTGCCGGACGAAGTGAGGGTACTGCTGAGGGAAAAGAGAGCCGCCTCCAGAGCTCACGACAGATATCCCACCGAAGACAACAGAGTCCGACTCCGCCAACTAGAGCGCGATGTCAAACTACGTATCCGGGAAGTCAGGGAACAACGTTGGGACAGAACGTTGAGAGATATCGAACCAACTCACCAGGCGTACTAAAAGCTGGCTAGAGCTCTCAAATCAGATACCCTCACTGTCATACCCGCGCTAGAAAGAGCCGACAACACCGAGGCGTTCGATGATGAGGAGAAAGCCGAATACTTTGCTCAGAGTCTAGAGCTTCAATGCTCCCCCACTACACACAACGTCGACCAGTCACACCTGACGGAGGTGGACTCCGAGGTCGAACGTAGATCCTCCTTACCAGCGGAAACCACACTCGACCCAGTCACGGTCGAAGAAGTGCAAGATCTGATCAAGTCCCTCAAACCGCGAAAGGCCCCAGGGATCGATGGCATTAACAATCGCGTCTTAAAACTCCTCCCCGGCTACTTGATTATAATCTTAGTGAGCATCTTCAATGCCGCCATAACAAACTGCTCTTTCCCCGCGATCTGGAAGGAAGCAGACATCATCGGTATTCACAAGCCTGGAAAACCGGCTAATAAACCGTCCAGCTACCGTCCAATTAGCCTACTGAGCACACTCAGCAAGCTTTACGAGAGGGTCATCCTCTCTAGACTTAGAGATTTTGCCATCAGCAAACATCTACTACCCGATGAGCAGTTTGGATTCCGTGCCAGACACTCATGCGTCCAACAGGTGCACCGCATCACGGAGCACATACTATCCGACTTTGCCCATCGCCCTCGTCCTATAGGAACAGCCGCACTGTTCCTTGACGTAGCTAAGGCCTTCGACAAGGTCTGGCATAACGGTTTGATTTACAAGCTGTACCAGTTCGGTGTGCCAGACAGACTCGTGCTCATCTTGCGAGACTTCCTCCTAGGCCGTAGCTTCCGTTTTCGAGTGGAGGGAACACGCTCGTCCCCTCGCCCACTCACAGCCGGTGTACCACAGGGCTCGGCCCTGTCTCCACTACTCTTCACGCTGTACACCAGCGACATCCCAAAAACTCAGGATGTAGAGTTGGCCCTCTTCGCGGATGACACCGCACTCTATACATCAGATCACAACCGACAAATGGCTTGCGTCCGGCTACAGGCAGCTGCAACAGAGCTAGGCGAATGGTTTCGCAAATGGAGGATAGAGGTAAACCCGCAGAAAAGCGCAGCAATGTTCTTTTCCCCGGGCACGCTTCGCTCTCCCAAACGCGCTTGCCTTCGCTTAAAAGCCATCTCGCTCTACGAACAAGAGATCCCCTGGGCAAAGTACACCAAATACCTGGGTGTCACCCTAGATCAGAACTTGCGCTTCAACGAGCATATCACTATAGTCCGGAATAGAGCGCGATTTGTGATGGGTCGTCTAGCACCCATGATAGATAAACGAAGCAAAATGTCCCTCAGACACAAGCTTACTCTATATAAAACATGCATCCACCCGATCATGACATACGCGAGTGTGGTATTCGGCCATGCCAAGCCTTCCCTTTTAAAGAAACTGCAAATCGTTCAGAATAAATTCATGCGCAGAGCCGTCGGTGCTCCCCTCTATATGCGTAACGTCGACATCCACCGAAATCTGGAGCTTCCCTCCATCAAAAACTACATTACGTCGCTCTCGCGTAAGTATTTCGATCTAGCGCCGCACCATCGAAATCCCCTCGTCGTGTCCGCGTCCGATTATAAGCCTCGACGAAAGGCTCTCGTGCGGTGACCGCGTAACATCCTCACGGACAAGGTCGACGATATCACAAAACGGCTGGCTCGGATCAGCCCGCCCGCGGTTAGGACGGCAGGCTGGCAGGCACCGACAGACAGACACAGACGGCGGCGTCGACGCCGCCAATCACGATCTCTCCACGTCCCCGCGAGGGACGCCAGGAGACACAGCCCCCCCATAGGATAGACTAGGCGTGTTGCTGGGAAGTTTCTTTCGCCGTTTCTTCTCTCCCAACCATAACACGTTGCGAAACGGCAGTAAGATAGTATAGGCCACCGCGAACCGCCGATCCCGGTCCGCCGGGATCCTTCCTCTCGGGCTTTATATTACCCGTCACCCACTCTCAATTAGTGCATTATGTCGCCCTATGGTGGGCATCATTAGATTCATCCCCCTCTCATGGCAACAGTCCAGCCGAGGTGAAACTCCCTAGGGAGCCCCCTCGAGCAAGTTGCCCCCAGGGCTCGAGCGCCTTCGCTTCGCAAAGGCACTCGCCCCGAAAACCCCGGTAAAGTTGTGAGGTCTTCGGACCAACAACATAAAGTCAAGTCCAATAAAAAAAAAAGTTGTCCACTGCGATGACTAGACGTATGCAGCTCCCATGATGCACTCAATTTCCAAATTTCGATACTTTCTTCTTTTCAAGGACTACTACTCTCGGTGTCGTCGTGTCTCCTTCATGAAACATAAAAGCGAAGTTCACAGCAAACTTAAACAGTTTCTAACTGAGATGAAAACCGCTGGCCATATTGTACCAAAAGCGATACTAAATAAGAATTCAACTATAAGCAGGTATGCAATACATTTCTACAGAATGGTGTAGAACAGTGTTTCACTATGCCTTATATACCAGAAAAATATGAATTCTCGGAACGAGATAATAGGACTATAGTAGAAACTGCTAGGGCAATGATGCATGCTCATGATGAAATACCACAAGGTCTTTGAGCGGAAGTAATTAATGCTTCTGTCTACATACTTAATCGAACGGGACCGACAAAAGTAGAGGGAAAGTCACCTTTCGAGTTATTTTTTTGAAAGAAACCAGGCATCAAACACTCGAAGATAATTGGATCAATGTGTTATGCTCGAGTATCAAAACAAAGACAATAAAAACTCCGTAATAAAGCTGAAAAAGGAATACTAATCGTTTATGATGGAGATGATGGCTATCAAATATGATCTAAAGAAAATTATAGGCTTATCAGATCAAGATATCAAGAGACTTGATTTGTGATGAACGCCCTCTCATAGAAAAACCTATAAATCAGACAGCAGTGGAGGCATCTAAGGTAGACAAAACTGTTTTGATATACCATTACCCACTATTGAACAGGAGACACGGCCTATCGTACCAGAAGAAGATTCACAGATGCCACGCAATCACGAAACTGTGGAATCAAATGTACCGATTAATACGCTTGACTTTAAATTTTCGCGGGATTCCCGAAGCACACAGTACCGCAGTATTTAAAAAAGAATGTAAGCTATCATTTTAGTGAAAATTATGTCAGAATAAGCTAATTTTTATGCACACGCATAACTTCGAACCGCTTCTGGGAAAATTAAAGTGACATTCCCGGGATAAAAAGTAAGATTAAATTATTTACATAAAATTTGTTTTCGATACATAAAATTTGTTTTCGATTAGTGAAAAAATTGCATTTGAATTCGATTTTTTTCAATCTGGCAATTTTTAATAATTTTCATAAAAATTCTCTCGGGATGAACAGAACAAAATGTAGCGCAGATTTTAAGTTTAGAAATTTGCTGTCGCCCAGCGAAAACTGCATCGAAATCGGCGCAGTAGTTTTTACGTGAATCCTGAATATACAGACAAACGTTTGTATAGTCTATTTCAGGTTTTTTAATAGTTTCAACATAAAGATACGGCATCTTTAGAATTTTATAATATTACAGATATATAACATAAGTTCAAAACTATCTAACAATCTGTACAAACTATAAAACGTAATGAACTCAAAGAGAAAATACAATATTTTCTATCATAGATTACGAAAACACTAAAAACCTTATATTGCCTATTAAATAATTATTTTCACAGTTCAAGTGATAGAATATTAATATTTAACATCCGCTCGCCCAAATACACACACGCGCCTGCGCATTTGGACACACGCGCTGACGCACACATGTGCCCATACAGACACACTCTCATACAAGCGCATGCACATGCGCGTGATATATAATATGGAAATATATTTAATAAATGAAGTTATGTATTTGCCGTGCTAAGATACATTGTGAGTTTGAATTGAAGGTACTTTTGTGTTTCTTAAAATACTTACACTTGATTTATTGAGTAAGTGGTGTTTTACCTTAATAAAAACTGAAGTGTATTTATATGGTAATATTTGTATTTTTGGGTACTTGATAAATCTTTTTAAGATGTTCATGTGCTAAACAGAGCGAAGCTATGATGAATGTTATCAATCAGTAGTGGCTGAGATTGCTAGCACCGGAAAACAGTACGAAAGTTAAGAATAAAAGATTCTTATTATGTTGTTGTTAACGTAGACAGTTATTAATATTATATAAAATAAATACTTTAGTTAAGACCTCTCTTGTGCTACGAGTTTTTAATAGAAGTTTTAGTAGAATTTGAAGTAAAGTATCCATGAAATTTATTTTAAAATTGTGAAACGAATAAAACGCTTTGCTTAATATACGTATTAAACATTATATATGCGTGTATATTTATCTATAATACTCAATTAAAAATCTAATATTTGCATGCACACACACAAACATGCACGCGCGCACTTCCCAGTGGATCTCCCCTAAATAATACAAAAATAAAAAATGTACGGAAACTAGCGGCATTCAAATGGTCCACAAATATCAAAAATTATAATTATTTTCCATTTAGTGCACTTAACTTCACTTAAGATAGCGCTGTGCAACATCTTTGAATAAATACATCGCGCCGATGAGATCTTAAGTGCATAAATGAAACCACAAGTTATTTAAGTTATGATCATATTTGGTCTAGCATACTTTTACATGAAGTCATTATGTGAACCATTTTTACTTTTGGCATATAGTATACAGTGTTTAATGTTTATATATAATATACAAATGCAATAATACAATATCAGCCCATAAATGTCCCACTGCTAGGCGTCCGCAGGCCTCCCATTATAGGGGGAGAACGGACAGTATACCCGCTACGCTTATACAAGGCAGTTTGGCAGGTTTGACACATCTATATCTCGATGCAAGTTGCATCACGATGTTTTCCTTCAGCGTTTGTTAGCACGTGGTAATTGTAACAATATGCACATTAGATCAAAAAACTGATTAAGTGGTGAATGCGTTCGGGCCATAATCGAACCCACGCCCTTTGAGGTTAGAATGCGTGCGCTAGCCATTAAGCTACCACGAGTTTTTTAATAAAAGTTTTTAAAATGTAATTTTATTTTGCATTTCCCTTTATTCCAATTTAGAACAAGTTATAACTTACAAGTACCATCTAGTGGAGTAGAATTATCGATATAAGCGCCATCTAGTGGCATATCCAGGAATATAATACCGATTGTAGCGCCGTCTATCGGACCGGGTAAATGATATTTTATGATAGATAGGCTCATCTATTTTATATATAGTGTATTATCCATGAGCGCGCATTTGAACACACTCACCGACACGCATATTTGCACACACAGGCACACTCTTTTAAATCATACCTAAGTACAGATAATTCTATAAATATATTATCTACTCACATATTTTATTCACATTAGTGTCGGCTTCTATATTTTAGGTTGGGGTGACCCCTCGGTCAGGAGTGCTATAATAACAGGAATTCTTCCTAGTTTTGGTTCCCGGTTTTTCCACCTATAGTTAATTCTTTTTTCATTCCATGTTTTGTGGAAAATAAATAAATAAAACATCAAGTTCCTGCTAAAGAACTATTGCGTTTCTTATTAAACATATAATTAAAGTGACCTCTGTTAATATTCTCTTCAACTATCTACTCAGTCGTATACTTTTTCCCTATTCAACACGCGATGGCAATGCCACAATTGAAAAGATTAGAATAAATTTTTGAAGACACGTGTACTGTCTGTAGAATGTAAGTTTTTAAAATTATGTTTGCTTTTGTAAGGTTTTAACAATTCCTTTTTGTTGAAAGAGTTCCTTTCGTTAATAAAGCGAAGATATTCGATGTCATATTAATTATTCTATGAGCTAGGGCGTAAACAACTCGACACTAAGGATGCAAACATCATATCGCCCCACGACTGAAAATGTTCAATAATCTTTCCCTGACACATGGACAAACCAATCAAGAAATCACAAATTCATATTTGATTGATAACCCCCTTCTGACTTCATTACATTCCCCTCTGAGATGAGCAAGCTTCGATCACTGTTATCAATATCAGTTAGTATTTGGCGTTGGTGTTTGTTTGTTAACAATTTGTCATTCAGGGTTTCCAGATTGGAGATTGCTGTCCCCTTTTGATAAAATATTTTGCGCTTGGGGACTTACTGGGGCATGAATTCTTTTCGGAAATTTTGTGGTCGAAAATTTCGGCGCTGGGGAAATATGTTATCCCCTCTAGCCTTACTAAAAATGCCATAAATATTCGACATAGCATGAAATTTTTATGAAAATTAAATCCAAACATGTCTGTCTGTATACAATAATCGTAATAGTATTGATTACATGGCATTATTTGTCTTTTTTTTTAGCTAGATCAGCTTTAGTAACCTAATGTATATGTTACATATTTTCTTCACACAACTTATTAACTGTACTATGTAAAATAAAATATTTATAATAAAATGTCACTATGTAATTTTCGTGGTTGAACGTAAAAGGAAATGGTACGTTTAGTATTGATTTGAATTTTTTGAATATGTTGTAGTGATATACCTAAGAAAGTAAAGCAAGGGTGAACAATAGCTAGGGGAGTAAGGCGGTGCTTATGGTCATCTAATTGTCCAAAATACACCTAACCTTATTCCAGGCGTATGTCAACCACTCTTCAGATGCCCAGGACTTATGCCTGCAAGCACTGGTGGAGTGGTAAGTTGACCTGACAATAATAAGCGAGCCTTATCACATACCCCCCCTCAGGTCACTGGGTGGGGGATCTCGATGACGTGGTGGCCGTGGTCGCTAGGGCTGGCTCTGGCACACCGCTCACCAGAATCGAAAGATGACGGGGATACGCAGTGGCAAGTTGTGGAAAACACGTCATCATTCGCGTGTACTTCTCACAAAACTCCTGGCGGGGTTCGAATTTGCCTTGGACTTCGTCAGGGCCGCCACGGGCAGACAATCGTAGAAGCCGATCATCGCCCTAGGCGATTTTAATGCCAAGCATCATTCCTGGGGTAACGTAGTTATCGACGCTAGGGGACGGGCGATTGAGGCCAGGGCGCTTCAAACTGGCCTGTCAATCTTGAACTAGGGATCGATTATAGACCTGTCATTCGTGTCACACGCGGACGCCTGCGGAGTGACAGGATGGAGGGTGCTGGAGACTCTGTCTGATCATCTCTATATAAGATTTTAGCTCTCTTCCTCGCCCAATGCGAACCCTGTTCAATGCCATTCCCGGTTCCCGCGCTGGGCCCTCTCACGGCCAATGCAAGCCAAGCCGAGGAAAGGGCAGCGATCGAAAGCTGGGCTTATCTAGCTAATACGGGAAATTTGGAGACGCAGGCAGAGCACTTGCGCAGATCTTTGACAAGGATATGCGACGCTGCGATGCCTCGATTTCGGCGTCTTCCACCGGGCATGTCGGTCTACTGGTGGACCAACGAGATTGGTGAACTGTGGGAGGTAGCCCGCAGAATTCGCCATTCACTCAAGCGCAGCAAGAGGCGACGTCCTCGAGATCATGTAGAGGACAATAGACTTCTGGGAGAGTTTTGGGAGGCCAGAAAGGCCCTTTCGATTGCAATTTTGCGGTCGAAAGCCTGGGATCGGGAGAAGATGCTGGAGACCTCGGCCCCCGGCAGCCGTACTGTGTGGCGCGCAGTAAAATGCGGGCTTGCACTTGTCAATTCTCGTATTTCCACGGCTACGGCACCGATCGAACTAGAGGTTCTCCGGTCCGTGATCGACAGACTCTTTCCGGACCCGGGAGTCTTTACACCCCCCGACATGGGTCTATCTAATCCTGCTACCCCGGAGGTGAAGCCTCAATCCATCTCCGAGGAAGAGCTTGACGTCGCCCTGGACCATCTGCGGGGCAGAAAAACTGCACCGGGACCCGACGGGGTTCCAGATCGGGTCTTTCTTCCTGACCGCAAAATATCTACGCAGTCAGCCACGGGAACTATTTGACGCCTGCATATATCTTTTTTTTATAAAAACAAACGTTCAACGTCCGCATTAGGTCAGATCAATTCTCATCGCAATAGAAGGAGGACCGACTATGCCTAATTCCGAAGGAGAGTCGATCTCCCGATAACCCATCTGCCTATAGGCCCATAGTGACACTCAGTATAGTAACCAAGGTCTTCGAGAAAATCTTGGTAGAACGCCTCATTGAGCATTTAAACACCGTGGAGCCGAGGGTCGCTGAGACGCAGTTCGGTTTTCGGCGGCAGCGTTCCACTCTGGACGCTTTTGACGCACTCCGAAGTGTCACGGACGAAGCCATCCAAGCAAGGAATAGTGTCTTGGCGGTATCGTTCGACGTACCGAACGCCTTTAATAGCCTCCCCTCATGAGACGGCGGGGATTCGGTAACACGGAGTTCCCCCGTACCTCACGAGGCTGTTGGCCGCGTACCTCCAGGAAAGATATATTCTTTGGGAGGGTGGCCTGACTGGCCACGCAATAGGTAGGAGACGCGTCGCGTGCGGCTTTCCGCAGGGGTCGGTCCTCGGGCCGAATCTGTGGAACGTTGGTTACGACTGGCTTCTTCGGGAACCAGTCATCTCCGGGATAGGGATTTAAAGAGTTCCCGTGGGATATTTAAAAAACTTTCCACGCGGAGGAAGTCGCGGGCAGAAGCTAGTATATAATATACATTGAGATATAACATGTCTAGAGAGAGCATTGCTAACAAACAACACCGCCAAAAACGGCATCAAAAACGCGAAGCGATGCTATATTCATTCTTGAAAAACTATCAATGTGTGCGTGTTTTCGGGATATCAGCTAAAAAATATAACCCCATTTTTTAATATTAAATATTTTTTATGTAAGTGATAAGTTTAAATGATCGTTATGATTTAATCGCTTTATGTGTTATAATTTAATAGAGGTTTTAGTTTTTTTTAATAATTAAAATATTAGCAACAAAAGTTGTCTGTCTTGGAACGAATCATAAAAAAAATACACGCACAAATGAATTCATAACACATTTTAGTATATGTAGTAATTTTAATTCGCAATAAAATGTCTGTACAGATATTAGTACATTTTTATAAGTCTGTTAATTACCAATAGTAATGTAATAATTCTAAAAAATTATTCTTAATAAAAAAATATTTTTGTGCTACACAACACGTTCACGAAGGTTATTAGACGTCTAGTTATGCCCCAAAGATTATCCTGCGCTAGAAATCAGTGAAATCAATTGTAATAATAGACTTGGAACGATTCGATGGGTTCATACTGGGTGTGTTATAAGTAATCTAAATTTATATCTCTAGTAGGAACTACGGGGTAAGTACACGGAATAGTTTAGTGCAGGGACTTAAGAGCAAGTAAACCACTTGAAAAAGGCTATTATTAAAATAAAAATATTCATATCAAAAAGTTTTTATTCAAACTAACTAGTTTGAATACAAACATTTTAACAAACAAAACGGTTTGATTATTTTATAAACTAAAATTTGTTTTTTAACATATTGTTACGAGTTGCGGGACTCGAATGCCGTTGGAATTATTATAGAGTTTATTATAACTATACAAACACTTATCAAATAGGTACAAATATAACCGAACACAACAAATCCAATCGTAATGCAGAAGGTCGTAATTCAATAAAACGCGCAAAGTCCGTCACTATTAAATTCCAGATTGTATACACGTCACGCCTTGATCGTGGTTCTCGCTCAACTGACCCCTCTCTTCATCAGGCCGTCGTTTTATACTTCACAAATGCAAAATGTCCCCGCCCGACAAGATCAACACAGTTTCCTCGAATTAGCTTGTAATCGTAATCCGTAGCACCTGGCTAATGATGCTAATGAGCGAGTACAATAGAACAATAGACTGTTCTCCTCATAACTTAGAAACGTATGCCAATAAATAAGTGAACAAAAGTAGACGATTATAAAAGGATTACAATTGGTTCAAATGCCGACAGGTAATAAAATGTGCTTTTACAGACTCTACGTGGAATTTATTTATGTCGGAGCCTAAGTTGTAAGAATATTAATATATTAAATTATTTCTTTATTAGGAATTAATGGAGATGCAGCTAACAGAATATAGACAAAATTAATATCTTAATTATGACAATAATGTATTAAAAAATGTCAGTACACCATATCTCCTATACTTCCAATCTGATAACTTTATACGACACACATGCCCCGTCAGACCTGTCAAAATCAAGCATTTACCCGCGCCATGGCTAACTAAAGAAATTAAACTTTTGCTGTATAAGAAAGCTGCAGCAAAAACTTAATATGCTCGTCGCCCAGATTCATTTAATCGGGAAAATATATTCAGCTTCAGAATCACTGTAATAAGGTGTGTAGAGATGCTCAGAGACGCCATATTCATGAATCTATCAAAAACAATGACCCACACAAAGTGTGGAAGTTTCTTAAGTCTTTAAGAGTCGGGAAAACAAAAAGATGTTCTCTTGATACACACATTCAATTCAGATTATCTTAATCAACATTTCTCAACGTTAGCTAGCTTTGATATAGCCACAAAATCTAGTACATTAGATTACCTTTCAACTCTCCCAGCCTCTGACTATCTCCAATTTGTTTTTATTCAACTTGTCGATTGTGATGTCAAGAAGAGTGTTTTAGCCATAACATCTAAAGTAGTTGGTAGTGACAGCATAAGCCGTAATATGATCCTTTCCATCCTTGATATAATCCTTCCTATTCTAACACACATTTTTAATCATTACTTGTCCTGGGGCTGCTGCCCTAATTCTTGGAAAGAAGCCGAAATTATACCAGTTCCAAAAACAATAAATCCTGCTTCGCATTCTGAGTACCGTCCCATATCCATCCTACCCTTCCTTTCCAAAGTCTTCGAACGTCTAATTGCCAGCTTTCCAAATTCCTTAACACTCATTCTCTTTTTAATCCTCTTCAATCTGGCTTTCGACCGGCGCATAGTACTACTACTGCTTTAGTTAAAGTTACCGATGATATCAGACAAGCTATGGAGCTAGGCAAAGTTACAGTACTGACTTTACTAGATTTCAGTAATGCATTCAACACCGTAGACTTTGATATACTACTTGCATTATTAAGCACTCTTAACATATCTCCAACGGCAGTTAAGTGGTTTCGCAGTTACCTGTTTGGTCGCCAGCAACTTATACGCGCTGAGGATGCATTCTCCACTTGGTGCAATACTTCTGCTGGTGTACCACAGGGTGGCGTCTTATCTCCATTGCTCTTCGCCATTTTTAACAATTCTATTACTCATAATCTTCAAAGCTCCTACCACCTTTATGCAGATGACCTTCAAATTTATACTCATGCTTCGATTGACAACGTAGGTGAAGCTGTTGACCTTACAAACGAAGTCTTACGGCATATATTAAATTGGAGTAAGGCATTTGGACTGACTGTAAGTCCATCTTAGACTCAGACCATTGTTGTGGGTAGCTCCAGGATGATTTCTAAAGTTGAGCTTCCTACTTTACCCCAGGTTCTTTTTGACGGTGTTACCATTCCTTTTTGCGAAAAAGTGAAAGACCTGGGAATTTACATTGACAACTTTCTATCCTGGGGTCCCCAACTAAAAGAGGTCAGTCGCAACTTGTTTGCGTCAGCGGCCTCACTAAGGAGGTTGCGAAACTTCTTACCTCACACCACTAAAATTGAACTTGTACAAGCCCTCCTACTCCCCATCTTAGATTACGCCGATGTCAGCTATCTTGAACTCACGGAAAGCCAACTTAATAAGCTTGAGCGACTCCATAACTTTTGTATCCGATTCATATTTGGTTTGCGTAAATATGATCATGTCTCAGAATTTCGTGTTACACTCAAGTGGCTTCCTGTCCGTCTTCGTCGGAATGCTCATACTCTGTCCCTTCTGTATAATGTACTATTTAATCCAAAAGCTCCTCCTTATCTCAAGGAGCGTTTTAAATATCTACACTTTAGCCACACTCGTCACCTCAGATCATCGGAAAACATACGTCTGGAAACACCTGTAAACCATTCGTGTTTTTACAACAAATCTTTCACGGTACATGCAGTGTGTCTGTGGAATGCGCTACCTGTGAAAATCAGGCGTGCCCAGTCTGTTCAGGCGTTCAACGGACTCGTGAAGGATTATTACCTCGGGCTCTAAAGTCAATCATAACATCTTCATCTCTCCCATATTTACGTACCTAATTCTATACATTATTACTATGATTATTTATTTATTTATATATATCAATATATGTATATCTTTGTTTTATACTTGCCACTTCAAAATTTTATATATACACTTTTTTATTCTAGTTATATTGCAAATGTTACACAATTTTTCTCTAATCCATCCTAAGGTTGTCTGGAAGAAATTGCTTTTAGTGATAAGACCGCCTATTGTCTTCTGTACTTAAGCATCTTGAATTGTATCTTAATGTTATGCAGTAAAGTATATTCTATTCTATCTCCATAAATTCATAACATGTTTTTAGGTAACATAAAATGAAACTATACAAAAAATATGTTTCAAAATTCTTCTCTTTTAGCGATAACTAAAATTGCTTTAGGGGCAACTAAACGGTAAAAAGTAACTAAAATTGTATAGCACCGAAAACTTACTCCTCTTTCATTTGTTGTAAATTTTCTATCCAGCAAAAACAGGCACTACTGCAACAATATGTAATTGGTTATTTCAACTTTGCTTGCATGATACTTCATATATCCCATGTTTTCTGTTTTAAAAAGTATATTATGTTTATTTCCGTTACCGCCAGTACATATGGCAGTATCAAAATAAGTCTGTAATGTCGAATTTCATGATGATCGGTTCATTTCCAAAACCAATAAGAAGAAAATATTATTGAAGTGTATGAATCATTATTAATATTAATCTTATAATTGAATTAATACTGCTATTTCAATACACTCTGCTTGACACAGCTCCTTTGTTAATTCTCCTAAAGCCTTTTTCCAATATACCAATTTTTTTTCTTCAAAATGATTGGAACACACAATCGACCTTTAGTTTGGATTCCAGTGGTGGTCATCTTGAATTCCCGCATTACTTTTATTCAACGATTTGCCACAATTGGATCCCTAGGAAATCTAAAACGTAATATAAACTGGTTTAAGAAAACCGGACACACAAACATTACATGTCTGTTTTCTATAGATGTTATAAATAATTCATATTTCATTAAAAAAATCGTAATAATATCCCCAAATTTTTGAAAATAACTCCCACTTCTCTCCTGACAACATCAATCAGTTCGAGAACCTTTGAAATATCGAAATTAAATTTCATGTTTTTATAAAGAAATCATGAGAAAAGTGTTAAGTTTTCCGATGAAATTACACCTTATCCTTATCTCTTTTAAAATAGGTCCGACACATTTTAATAGCGCAGAATGGCATAATGAGTTTTTTTTGCGAGAGCTCTAACCAGTAAAGTAGTCGAAACGACACTAACAGGCGTAGGGAGCTAGTGCACTTTTTTTGGGCCGTTTTTGTGCAATTGATGCTTTATCTAGACGTTTATATGATCTAAGATAATATAATATTTTTTATAATATATAATATAAAAAGTCCCGGATTACACGACTTCAGTATGAACCGGATCCGAATCACCTATTTTTTATTATACATAAATATCCACCTTAATACACTCCCGGGAAAGTTCCCGTGGGATTCCCGGGATATAAAGTATCGCATCACTTGAAAAAAGACCAAGCTATCGTATCAGCATCGAGTAATTTTTATACAACTTAATTTATACCATTCCTGGGAAAAATCTAGTGGGATTTCCGGGACACAAGGTACCGCATCATTTGAAAAGTAACGTTTAGTATAGTTTTAGTGAAAACTGTTGGAATAAGCCAAACTCTGCACTCTAACAACTTTAAACCTTTCCCGGGATAAAAAGTGTCGCAGATTTTATTTCAGAAAATAGAAATCTATGCTTAATATTATAAAGAGGTAAAGTTGTGAGCACAGAACACTTTACCCTTACGGTTGTGAGTTTGATTGTTCGGGGAATTTCCGGTACTATTAATCCGATTTTGAAAACTCTTTCACCATTAAAAAGCTACGTTATTCCCGAGTGACATAGGCTATATTTAATTATAATAATTAATAATTCAAATAAGTAAAAATGTTTTACGCACAGCGAAGAGGGCACGGGAACACATTTCAAATGTCAACTTTCCAAATTTCAGCAACAATGTTCCACGCAAGAACACATCCTACGTTCTTGCTGCGTTTATGAATTGAAAACCTTTATATGCGTGCGTGTGTGTGTGTATGTGTGTGTGTGTGTGTGTGTGTGTGTGTGCATGTGCATGTGTATTTTTCAATATCGCCCAGTGAAGTGGGTACTGATCCAGCTAGTCTAAAATAAAATTACAAGGTTCATAGTCTATTCCTGTTTTTTTTTAATAGCTTCAATATACAGACACAGGATGTACAATTTTATAATATTATAGATGAAAGTAAATAAAAACATTAATGAGTTATCAATATTCCGTATATTAGGACTAATTTTCATCAAGTTTATTAACAATTATGTATACATTAGTTCTATAACAGAATTCATGACTACACATTTTGTATCAAAGTACGAACAAAATCTTATTACTGCCATTCAACAAACCTTAGTTGTATCGTCGAGTTTCATTTTGGTCAATATGTTATATTGATACTGCAGCTTTCATTAGACATTTCATAGAGCATTTAGTCTCAATCAATAAAACTTGTGATATCAATCTTAAATATAAGATCATTAATACCAATCATTCATAGTGAATAAACTAAAAATAAAACTTACAACTATAACATTTTATCTTAATCTTCGATCTTTAATCATAAATTCATTCACTCTGGGGTCAAACTGAGTACATTAAACATTTAAGTAGTCAACTCTTTAATTTTATATTTAAGTTGTAAAATTATGCAACTTGTTATCACAGCACTTTTATAGAATTGCGGTTGTCATGGGGTCAAATATTTACAACGTAATAACATCCCCAGAGTAAGTTTTGCGACACTAATAAGGACAGTCAATAACATACAACATAATAGCCTTATTATGTTTAAGCGACAACAATGGTTTGTTTTGAGACAAAGTTTTATCTACGCTGACGGCGCTTTTTCCTATTGTTACGGGTCTGCGTCGGCGGAAGGTCGTTGGATGGGCCCGGAGGCACAGGCGGCGGCGCCTGCTGCACCACTGCGAACCCCGTGAAGGCCACGGTGGGGGCGGGCGCGGGGGCGCGGGCTGGGACACTCCGGGGACCCTGAGCCGGTGGTGGCACCGGCGGAGCCTCGTTCAACGCCGCCCGCAATCTCTGCCTCATACGCCTACGAGCATTGCGCGACAGGTGCAGCCGTTCAGTGTTATCAATTCCATCATTTCGTGCCGGCGGTTGCGATACGACTTCGACGTTCGCCGATGCACGTTCGCCCGCTGCCTGGGGCCATCTACTCTGTGTCTCGGCTATCTGGCTGAGCGCCTCGGCTTCAGAGTGTCTCAAAGCATTCGCTTCACGACCGAGAGTGGCGAATGCACGGGACAGTCTGGCCACGTCATTACTCAGGTCGAGCAGGAACGGCTCTATGTTGTATAGATCGTCGTGGTTTACGCTGTGTATGTTGGTGTCGCGCGCGTTGCCGCGGCTGGCCACGCGCAACACCGCGCGCGGCTGCAGCTGCTGCTGGTCGGGGGCCGCGCGCCGCACTGACAGCTTGCCATTGATGGATGCGGGCGCCACCAGAGCATGGGCGTCTAGTCCGTTCACTGAAAGACAGTGTCCCCGTTTCTTAAGGGAGCCCTCACACGATCTCACAGACCAGACCTGAAGATGAAAACAAAGCGCAACAACTTGAGTGGACCATGTATTGTATTTTGGTATAGTCTGTCTGTCTACTCACAAAAAATTATGATCTTGTAATAATTACTTATTACTATCTTGTATTAGTTATTTACTATGGTCTGGGTGTCTGGGATCGGCCAGAGTGGTCCATTGTATATTGCCCATAGCACAAGCGTAACTTGCTTAGCTTGGAGATTATACAATGTGTGTGTTTGTCTGCCAATTTAATTTTCATTTCATTTATGAGACTAACATAAAAACAAGGAACCAATCCCCAGCAAAGTGTGGTTAGGTTTAGCTAATATTTATTAATTAAACACTAAAAACAAAAACAATGTTAACTTACACAATCTGAAAAAATAGCCTCTCGATCATTCCCTGATACAGTGACAGTGTAACAGAATTCATGAGCCACCCAAGGTGATGCTGCCATTGAGAGCCAAGCGCGCACTGAATCGTCTAAAAGGAAATAAATCATTTTAAAAGGACATAAAAACAATTTCAATTGGTAGTATTTTTAAGGATAACGCGCCCAGATTTGTTCTAATGGCGTAGGAAGCAGACAATGAAATCACTATGATACTTTTTGATTTTTTTAAACTACTACTCTGTTAAAAATGTACCGGGAATAATACGTAAAATGTTTGGTTATTCATTCAAATTTATTTAACTATGCTCCTTCAGAAACGATACACTTACGCCAATGAATAATCCAATCATCGAAACATTTTTCAAACAATTTTTTAAATTGAGTTTATTTCTCGTCGCAGATTCTCCTTTGTCTTCTACCGAATAAAAAACGGGTACCACGAAGTAGTAATTTGAGTTTAAGAAAAGGCAAGAAGTCGGCTAGAGCCATATCTGATGAATAAGGTGGTTGCTCGATGGTATATGTTGAGTTTTTGGTCAAAAATTTGTTCACAATGATAGCCTTGTGCAAATGGGCATTATTGTGGTGCAAAATCAAAGAATTTTAATTCCAGCAATCTGGCCTTCTTCATCGAATTTGCTCTCTTAAACGCCGCATAATGGTCAAATAATATACTTTATTTATAGTTTGACCTTACAGTAAGAATTCCAAGTGCACAACACCGGGATAGTCAAAGAAAACAGTCAACACCACTATGACTTTTGATCGATTTTGGTGTGGTTTTTTCGGTTTCGGTTCAGTTGGAATGGGCCATTCCACAGCTTGTTGACTAGTTTGCATGTAAAACTCGTAAAACGTCTCGTCATCAGTAACAATGCGATTCATGAATGTTGGGTCGGAATTGACTTGTTCTAGCATGTCCTCAGTGATTCTTATGCAATTGAATTTTTGGAGAAAATTCAGGTCTTTTGGGACTAGCCGAACAGCAACATGTCTACTAGCCAAGTGATTATTTAAAACGATATGGATCGACTCGTGAGACGCAGAAAGTTCAGCAGCTATTTCTCTCAAACTTGAATGAGGATTTTGTCACTTTTTCCTTCACTTTTGCAATGTTAACTTTAGTTGAAGATGTTGATGACATACCAGGGCGAGCCAAATCTTCCAGCATATCTTAACCACTTTGTACCATTCATAAGCACGTGATTTCATAAAGTCGATTTCCCGTAAGCCTTCTGTAACAGTTTCAGTGTCTCCGAACACGAAATTCCATTGGTGATGCAAAATTTAAGACAAACTCTTTGTTCAATGTTTTTGACTACTATGAAATTCGCAATACGCACTAGATATGATCCATCTAAAAACAGCACTGTAATTTAATCTAAATGACCAATGCATCTCAAACTCCACGCCTAAATGAAAAACAGTTGTGCCAATCTAATAACAAAAAATGGAATTTGGAACCATAAACAAATCATCCATTCCCTATACTTTTTTGACAGAATGTATTTTTTATTTTTTGGATGTATTGGTGATAGGGCTTTTGAACCTTTTGGTGACCCGATGTGCATATTCCTAGAATTATCATTTGCTCCTACTGCAAATAAATCATGGGAAACCTGCATAACAAGACATGTGTGACAACACCCACCAACTCAGCTTCGATAAGTTATTATGGGTTTTGTCATCTGAGACAAGAAATTATTCTATAAGCAAGTAATTGGAAAAATCACTTCCTTTCTTCAGTGCATGCTTAAATCAAATCTTCACTATAAAGTATTTGGCAAAAATGACTTATTACTGATATCTAGATCTAGTGTGAGTGGAGTGGATCCAGAATATAAGAACATCTCCTTTAAAAAATTAAGTGTGTGGATTGTTATGCAGTAGTTAGGTGTCTGAGTTAAGCTGTTCGGGTGAATCATAATTACACTAATACTTGTAGGTTGTGCCCCTGCAGAACCTACAAGTTACAAGTATGAATTTGATTAGCAATTACCAATCACTTCTCTTATTATAATAGGAAGATGCATTATAACTGCATAAAGTTAAATACTAACTGCTTATTTCAATTATTAGAAAAAATATTCCCATGTCAGATACACGAACTGCAGTTACAATTCTTCCAGGCACAGTAGAAAATTGCCAAGCTTGCACATATTCTCCATTTTCAGATTTACCCTGAAATAATAGTTTCTATTAGATTAATGCTATGAAATTTGATAAAATTGGGAAGAGTTTAATACTTGTCCATCTTAAAGGCTGGCTACACATAGTCTTAGCCCCTGGTGTAATAAACATGTATAGGCCACTATGACCACTTTCCATGAACTCGCCTGTCTGCCGGTTTGCAAACTTTGCAATAAAAAAAAAACTTGTGAGCCCTCTTCTGCAGTCCAAATATGAGAAAAAGAAAGGGCTACAGTGTCTTAGCGTATTTTCAATATATTTTATGTGTCATATACAATTTATATTAATGTTATATGTAAGGAATTTAGATAGGTTGCATACATAGTGTGTATAATATGGGTAGGCTAATTAGACTTGAGTATTGATTACATTATAGAGATTTAAGAATAGAGTGGTTAAGGAAATAAGGTTGTCGATAGGGTAGCTGACAGCAAATCAATTGAAACACTTTTTATAATCTAACATAACACTGAAGCTGCCTAAATTTTATATGAATGTAGCAAGTCATGATGTCATATGTTCAATGAGTAAAATAACATATTAATTATTGTTTTAATAGTAATTAAAAATCTCTTTATACAGATATTTTCAAAGTATAGTAATGATATGATGATAAGGTATTTCAACATTCACTCTTTTATATAAATACTGGTTTAGAATTGATTGTAATATACATGTCACAAATCCAATATACACCTGTATTTAGGTAACCAGGCAATATAGTAAATACTCTGTTATAAGAACTGCAAATGAACAACAACAACAACAACAAATGGAAATATAAATATACATGATCATACATATTTGTAAAACAAATTTTGTTTGAATAAAATATTGAGGTGACAGAATTCAGCTGATCATTTAAGTTTTAGTAAACATTATATAGTAACATTTTCAACAAAATACACAGACCTCAATAAGCTCAGGAGAGTGAAAATAACGTAGATGATTGAGCAAACGCGCAGAGGGTAGTCTCTCCCCATTGCCGTTTTTACAACAAAGACAGCGAAACAATCCCTTACATGCTTGAGGTGGTCTCACTAAGGATTGCTGTAACAGAATAAATATACATTATCATTTTTGCTGTAGATCAGGGATGCTCAAACAGTAGATCGCAAGTGCTTTTTGAGCCAATCTCGAGAAAAATTTGCAGTACCTATATATATATATTTATACTTATACTTGCGCCACGATACACCCTACCTACCTAGATGACAATCCTGCATCACACACTTGCAGCCTCTCAGAGTCAATCGGAGTCTAACAATATTGAGGTAGACCGCCAGCAGTTTAAGTTTGAGCACCCTTGCTGTAGACCATACAAAGTGTAAAAGAAAAAGTGAATTTCATTTATAACAACCTCAGTTCTAACATCTTTTTGATTATACAAAATACAAAACACTTCAAGTCCCTTGAATTTAAGGTATACTTGTAGAGCATGGTTTATCTACTATTTTTATGTCACGACCCACAAGAAAAAACCGAAAAGTTGCATAAAAAGTCTTGCAACCTCTTCACTGCAACATTATAATAATATTTTAATAAATAGTTTATTTGTAGTTTGTTTTTTATATAGATACTAGGATATGCCCGGCCGTCGTCCACACTTGACTTGAAATTCCTGGGACAGAAAGTACCACATCATTTAAAAAACAATGTAAGCTATCATTTTAGTGAAAACTGTGTTGGACTAAGCTAATTTTTATGCACCCGAACAACTAGAAACAGCTCCATAAAAAATATGACACATTTTATTACATAAGATTTGACATTGATCAGTGAAAAAATCACATTGGAATTCGATTTTTTCTAGTCTGGCCATTTCAAATCATTCCCAGAAAAATTCCCGCAGGATTCGGTGGATAAAAAGTAGTGCAGATTTTAAGTCTAAGAATTTGCTGTCGATCAGCGAAATCCGCATCGAAATTGGCCCATTAGTTTTTATGTGAATCCTGAACAAACCATCAAACAGATAAACATACAAGAGATCTAAAAAAATTGCAGTGTTGTATATTGTTTATATAGTCTATTCCAATTGTTTTTTTTAAAGAGCTTCAAGGTACAGACATGGCATGTTTAGAATCTTATATTAGATTTTTTTAACAGACTGCGACCCTTTTTAACAATCACAACCCCCAGGTTGAGAAAATAAATTGGCTCTAGTACTTCAGATGTATGATGTCAGTTATAATGTCTAATTTAAGTGAACCATTTGTGCCAAGTTCCTAAAAATATCTTGGAGATATTGCGAGTCTACACACAAAGATCTGAGTCAACAAACACACAAGGCTTCTTTGAGAGAATCATAAAATTTTCTTATCTTTTGTTACATCCATAGATAGTCAGCAGGTTTATAGGATACTGTATTTATCTATAAACTTTCTGGTGAGTAAAGTTAAATCTCAGAATCAGTGTTATTAAGTAGACATAGTACTCAATATTACTCACATCTGAATTCTGGAGATTATTTTCCTCTTCTTCAACTGCTTCATTTTCTGGTTCTTCTGAGACAGTGTCTCTTGCAGGTGTGGAATTTTCAGAGGATCCTGAACCAGTTGTAATTTTTCCTCCCAATTTCTAAACATAAAATCATTATGACAACCATTAAAATATCTGTAAATAATACAGAAGTTTGATACACAAATTTTAAGTAGTGGGATGGTGGAGGGGGCAGGCGTACTTACCCCTACTACAATCCCTATGGTCCGGAGATCTTGTAATATTATTTTTTAATAAACATAACCTCACTTATTTATTTATCACTAATATTGCACTTATATCATAGGTCCAAAGTTAAACAATCCTTTCAGTCCAAAAGAAAGCTAGTAATTAATAGAAAAGAATGAAAATAACCAAAAACCAGCTAAGACATCAAAAATTAAGAAAAAACAAGAGTATGCATTCACATACACTACAAGAGTAACTATGAAAATATTCAAAATGGCGGCCAATAAAGACGAAATTTTATTTTATATTTTTAATCTATATTTTAAAAAAATGGATTTGTTCTGCAATATATTTAAAAATTGTTATCATTAATATATAGTTTCATTGATATATTAAAAAGCATCTTGTTAGTTGTCCACTATTGATAAATAAAACAAATGTTTTGTATGAGATAGTAAGGCATCATAACTATTGGTAAATAGTAAATTGTTACCAGTCGGATCTGGCACTCTCCAGCCACTGCTGTGGCACTCATTCTCGGCTCGTGCACTTTTGTCTAAAGATAAGCTAACCTAACCTAACCGACTGTTTGTGTGTATAAAATCAATAGTAAATGGTTAACAGTCAGATCTGGTACTTACTGGCAGCTACTACGGCATGCTTGTTCAGCTCGTGCACTTTGGCCTGTAGCTAACCTAACCTAAATCACTGTTATAGTTTCTGGTCGTGACTTTTACCATCCTCATAATAATATTAGTGACAAAATAAGTGAGGTTATGTTTACCAAAATTAGTACTTCAAGAATTCTGGACCTCAGGGGTTGCAGATAGGGTAACTAAAATTCCCGCCCCTACCTACTCCACCTAACCCACTACTTAAGCCCGGATATATCTTGTTTGTCCAAGCCCACCAGGAAACCAGTACTTAAAATTTGTGTATTGAATATCTGAGTAGCAGCCAAAATTTCTAAAAGATAATCATACTTTAAAAAATAATATGTATTAAAAAAATATGTTACCAATCAAGGATTTTAAGGGTAATATCAAGCCTCAAGATTAGTATTATAAGGAAAACAATCTTACAAAGTTATTGAATTTTTTAAATAAATTACATAGGTAGTTTGAAACAGTAATAAGTAATATATTGCTTACAAAGGCTCTTAATCTTCTGACATTAGCTATCAATTCTTCCATAGCATAGTTTCTAGTTCCAAAGAAAAGGGCTCGGCATACAGGGCAGACATCCAGACGCATCTTGCATCTACCACATACATGGTGGCCTTCATTGCATTGAAAAATTTGTCCAGAGGGTATTTCATAGCAAACTGGACATTGCAGAAGGTCATCTAAATCTGGAAGTGCATCAGCCTAAAACGAGGAGTTTATTCTTTATTTAATATAAACTGAGTTAATATTATTCGTTTTAATAAAAACAAACAATAAATTTAGTTCAATACAAATTCACTAAGACAGTACATTGATAAAATTCACACGTGTAACATAGTTTGACTATAGAAACCAACTCATACATATATATATATATATAGTTGTCATCCCCTAGATTCTAGGTAAATGCACATAAAATACATTAAACATCTAATTAATATCGTTGTTTAATTAGATGTTAAATACCTACATAAAATTGCGAAACTTAAAATGGTGGAAATAGTTGTACAAAAATATGAACCGTAAACGCAATGAATTTAAGAGCAAAGTATCACTTTTATTGTAAATTAGATATAGGAAGAAAAACAGTAATATATGATATTAAAAATATAATGAAACGAATGTGTTCAACGTAGCAAGTTTTAAATCTGGCCGTAAAAATATCGACCAACCGATGGGTTGAACAATGAAGGTTTTTACTACACTTTTGTACCCTATTTTTACTAACCTTAACCTCTGCTTTCTCCGTCATCCTAACAATATTAAATAACGATTAAATGAAATTAACTACTAGCTCGTCTATAACAAGAAAAAATTTAGAATATTAAATAATCGTAAAAAGCTAATACAGGACACACACAGCTGGCGTTTTTACAAATGGCGTATGTTCAACCCACAATCATTTCGATATATATTTTTTTTGCAATTTTGGCTACAAGATCTTTTGAACCACTCTTACCAAAAAGCATAAACATATTAACGGATCGGATATGTCTGCTAGTCTTGATACGGAAATATTTTTTTTTTAATGCAAAATTAACTTTTGTTTTACTTCGCACCGACTTCAAGGTGGTGCAGAAAATAGTCATTTCTTGCTTTTTAATTACTCTTGAAGTCGGTTCCTTTTTTTTCTAGAATTGTTTTATTTTAACTTAAAGTATTCATAAAAATAAGAATTATTATTTCGGAGGTTTTACCTATAGTCTATAGTTTGGTTCATGGAAAAGTAATGTTGAGAGTGCTGACAGCTGTTTGGTACTTATATGTACGGGATACGGTGTATTGACTTTTACAAACCAGTTTGTCAAAACCAACACCGCCCGAGTGTCATACGTTTTTCAACACATTTGCGAAAAAACAGTACAATAGTTAATGAAACAAACTTAAATATCAGTCAGAAAGTCTTAATTTTTTTTACATTTTTAATATGAAAATGATACGCATTTACATTAGCGATTTCGTATTAATATAATGAAATAGGAGGATTGGATTAGGAATGTAGGATAAGGAGTGTAAGATAAGGAGTGGCAAGTGGGCCATCGGAACTGTCATTCATCGTTTGAAATACTATTAGCTTAGGGTTAACCGTTTCAAGCCGATATTCTGGGAGAGCGTGGTATCTCACCAGTCTAGCCGGCCCTAAAAGCTGTCATTAAAATAATGATTCCAGCACAGCTCTGTCATGTATAAAATGGCTGTATAATGTTTTCTCTCCATCGTAGTCAGCCTACCGCATTCCACTGCTGGACATAGGACTCCCCGAGTCGATGTCACATAAAATTGTTATATTTGCGGAGGAGCCATTTTCTACAGAACTGTTGCTTTCTTCGTTCGTTCCACTTGAACAGGATTCCTTCTCAGCGATGGATTCGGACATGGATGATACATTCGTCTGTCAACGTGTCGACAATAACGGCATCTTTTTCTACTCCTCTATTCTTCTTACTTTCACAAACCTACCTAGTCATTTCTTTCCGTTCGGTTTCTTACCACGTGTACGAAAGCTTGCTGTTTTTTGACTACTTTTTTATTTCATAATTTGTTAGGCAATTTAATTCCAAAATTCAGACAATATAAACAATTAATTTAACTAAATATAAAAGTGAAAAAATCTTAATGGAATATTAACAAAACAATTAACAAACAATAAACTTTTGCGCTCTATTGTACTTAGATTTAGGGTGACCGCAGATATACAATTTCAAGTTGGCCGACTAAATCGCAGAGTGTACTAATAGACATAGAAACTTATGATAGCCCGCACATCTTATCCAACTAAATTGTCTGTAAGTGACGATCGTATCAGAATCGAAAAAAGTTGCCCAACTATCGGCCAATCGGTTATTAGCACGGAGTCCCTATGTAAACTCGCGGACTATGCAACTTAGTTGGTTAATCGCATGGCAAAATGCAATCGAGCCACACGCGTGCGCGTGATTTCCCCACGGTCGGACCTTTGCCAGTGAACACATCAACGCCGCCACCACCAGCGTCGTCGGCCAGCCGTTCCCTTGTTTTAAATGAAAGAATTGAACAGCTCATAGATGAGGTGGAAAAAAAGCCAGCCCTTTACAGAAAAGATTTGAATACTCAGATATAAATCTGAAAAAAATATAGGAAGAAGTCGTTATCAGCAATTGGGCACTACTCGGTGTAAATGAAAGAAAAGAACGAGGTAAGTTTAAATGATTTCTTTATTTACTTTTTTATCTAGTTCTACCTTTCATGAAAACAAAATAATAATTTGATATTTTACGCGAACTGATAGGTAGGTACGCGCCGGCCGAAAACGGCGCGGGCACACTGCTTGCGGCCGTACCTCGCCTCCCATCACCCGCCCGCCACCCGCTCTGCGACTCGGAGCCTCGCCGCGGCTAAATAATTTTATATCTACAAACTTTTATTTATATTTTCGGTTGTTGGTCATCAAAGAGTACTTACCTACT